>JAPDVU010000001.1:181638600-184162350 GCA_026230045.1 Corynorhinus townsendii | reverse complement strand
ATGATTTTTTGGTCCAACAACATGAAAAATAGGATTTTTAAAAAGCAGAATATGGAATGGAATTGTGTAAACATATAGGCAATACGAAAAATGAAAACTGGCTGGGGGTTTTGGAGTTGTGAGGAAACCTCCCTGCTATTTGGATTTTGGCTGCTGAGTGCTATCTTTTTCTCTGCCTGGGGTGGGGTAACGGTGAAGGACTAGAACTTAGGGAAATAATAGCCGCATTCTATGCTCAGGAAGACATGGGCTAACATGTGTCTGGCAGCTCCCAGTCCTCCACCAACAGACCAGGGAAATCGGAGAGAGGCACGAGGACGCAGCACGGCAGGTGTGGCCTGGAAGTTGTCCCCTTCCTCCTGTCCCCCGGGCAGTCCCACCTGAGTCCACTGCAGAGTGACATTGGCACCTCCCTCACCACCTGGTTCTCACAGGTGCTGGGCCCTAAATGCTCTGCCTCTGGTCGCTGGGCTCACTCTTGTGCCAAACCGTGGCTGTCCGACGCTCCCCCAGGCCTGTGCTGGTTCACCATCCTGGTCTTGCCTGTTTGACAGCAGGTTCGCCCAGCAGTCGAACTCCATGCTGGGGTGGGCGAGCTGCATTTTCTCTCTGCTTCGTTCTGGCTTCACTCCAACCAATATGCTTGTTGCAGGCTTGAACTCAAGTTGAAAAAAGAGAACTGGGGCCCCTGGAGTGCTGGGGGCTCCCGGCAGGTGCAGTTCCACCAAGGCTTCGGGGACCTGGCCATCCTCAAGCCCAGCAACAAAGTGCTGCAGGTCAGCATCGGACCCGGGCTGCCCAAGAACTCCCGTAAGTATCGGCGGGCCCCAGGGACCTGGGGCTGGGCTCCCGGCTCCCCCGCCCGGCCCCCCCCTCCTCTGCCCCGCACCGTCTTTCTTCTCACCCGGTGCTCATGATAGGTGCGCAGGCCTGCAGGGCAGTGACCCAGCACCTCTCCTCCCTCCTGTGCCTGGTTTTCTTCTGACTCAAACCTTTCAAACTAAACCAACATCAAGGCAAGTGCAGTTCGGCCTTTCTGAATGGTCCAGGAGTTATGTCTGCTGCTCCTGGCACCACAATATTGTGTTTAAAACAAACGAGTTTGTTGGCTTAAAATTTCCCAGCCCTTTCTAGTCAGATTGTGTCAACAGTGCAAAACGTATCCTTTCTGTCACTTTTAAAGAAATTGGCCACATTCACCACTCCCCACGTGGACTCGCTGTCCCTGTGCCTCACATCTAGCACCTCCCACCTTCATTTAGAGCTCGGCATTCGGCGACACTCATGCGCCAACACACCCCGGTCTCACCCCTTCACTGGCCTTTGAGTCCTTTTCTATTTATAAGTGATATTTATAACATTATAATACACAGCATAGCATAATCATATAGGCTACATATTTGTAGACAGAGATATCTCTATAAAATTTAGTCCATATATATGGTCAATTAAGAGTATGCCAGATATAAGATAGGCCTTTATGAAATCCACCTAACAGACAGGCTCTGGCATGCACTATGACTCAATAATAGATCAATATAGATAAACAGCCAATCGGAAATTGTTGGGGAATCTCTGTGTATTACTCAATACTTGCAGAAAACGGACCATATATTTAGGGGGGATTATTGAAGACACTTTTTTTTTAATCTTCATTGTTGAAAATATTACATAGGTCCTCCTTTTCCCCCCATAAACCTCTGTCCTTCCTCCCCCCCCCCCCCCATGAAGATCCTTTTGAGTAAAAGGATACTTTACAGAGAGGTGGGCAGGTTGAGGGAACAAAGTGGGGACCTGGGACAAAGAACTGAGGACATTAGCATTACCCGGAGCCTGTGGGACGGAGGAGGAAAGAGCTGGGCTGAAGGCTGCAGGCAGGAAGCCGCAGGATAGATACCCCAACTTTCCTCTCCCCTGGCGCTGCAGCTTCCCGCCAGTGCCTCCCCTGCCCAACCCAACTGGAGGCAGAGGCCTGGCAGCCCAGGTGAAGGGGCCACTGGGCTCAGATGCCAGGCACGGGGCATGGCAAAGGAGGGTGCTGATGCCAGCAGGACGTGTGCGCAGAGTTCCGGAGGCTCAGAGTGGAACATGGTCTATAAGGGCGACGTTGCCCCAGGACCCCAGGATCACTCCTTTGTGCTACTCGCACCTCGTCGCTGCCTGCCTCCTCCCCGCAGGGACTTCCCTCCACACCCTCTCCAGCTGACCCCCTTGAAACCCTCTTTATCGTTTTCCTTTCTGGCACATGTGTCCCAGCCGGCCACCCGGGGCCCTGCCGTCCCAGCCCTGATTCTGGCCGGCAGTGATGTTCTGTTAGCACCAGCTCCTTTCAGACTCTTCAGGTCTCTGTCTAGGGTCCAAGTCTGCTCCCACCCTCCAGGACCTCTGGAAGACTGTGGAACACAAACGCTTGCATAAGCAGATGTGCAGTTAGTGCTGAAATGTGCTTCATGCCCATGACCTTGACGGGTAGCACTTGTGTGTTCAGCTCCTGTGCTATATTCAGGACATGGGTGCAAACATGAAAATGTCCCTCCTGTCTCTTGAAAAATCTACACAAATTGAAACACCTTTGTAAGATTATTAATACTCTCTGTACAGTTATTGTCTCTAGCTAGCACTTCAAAACCGTTCCTCCATCCACATATCCTCCAGCCCCGCCCAGCCAGCAGCTACCAGGACAGTATTTCCCCCAAATATCTCTTCTCCACTGTGGCCAGCCTCCCGCAGATCCGACCGAGATCTGCATTCCAGGGTCTCTCAAGTTTTGCACAATCAAGAAGCCACCAAGAGCCATAAAACCAATGAGTTGTACTGATTGTGACATCGTCTTGCTTGTTTATTGCAGGTCCCACCAGAAGGAACCTGACCCAAAGCAGGGGTTATTCCAGTCAGACTCACAATGCCAACTACCCAATGAGAGCTGCCCCTCCCCCGCCAGGTAAGCCAAGCAAGTGCCATGGACTGGGACCATGAACCTGAACCCATAACTTGCAAAACACAGTTGGGAAGAAACCCATTAGCAGATCAATGCACATAATTAGACAGCCCTGAGCCATTTCAGTGCCAGGTGTACTCTCAACACAGCAGCGCTTCTTGTGACCCTGAAATGCAGGGAAGTGTGAGCTGCTCAGACTGAACTGTGCCGAGTGAATGGCCTGGATTGCATTGCTCATTGCCCAGCGCCAGTCACTCCCTTAGGAAAGGCTCCCTCCTTCTGTAAGAGAGAAGGGGTTCCTTGTCCATGGCAGCCAGGATGCTGTCAGCCTCTAAGGTGCAGGATGTTGCCTTTAGAGAAACAGGATTTTGCCAGGTATAACCTCACCATCATCACCTATGACAATATTTTGCAACAAGTTTACAGCTTAATGACAAGTTGAAAATGTTTATTCTTAGTCAGATAGGCTCTAGGAGAATGGCTCCCAAAAATAAAGTAATATCTGAGATACAAAATTGATAGGAAAAAAATTTTTAGTACAAAGAAAATGTTTAGACCTTATCTACACTAATAAAAGGGTAAGATGCAAATCGACCATACCTTCGCAATGCCCACCAGCCAATCAGGGATGAGTGTGCAAATTAACCCAACAAAGATGGAAGGTTAATTTGCATACGCAGGCACCGAGAGGCCAGGGGCGGCGCGGGATGCTTGCATCGTCACCATGGTGATGACACAGGCATTCTGCACCACCCCAGCCACTCTGGGCCTCTGGGCAGCATGGGAAGGTGGGAAGGTGGCTCCGGGCCAGAGCGAAAAGGACGCTCGGGCCGGAGTGAAGGCGGTGCCAGCAGCGAGGGGAAGGAAGGCCCATTCTTGCATGAATCTTCATGCATTGGGCCTCTAGTATTTCTTTCCTATTTCTCATTTTTATGGTAAAAATATAATATGCAGGTCAATGAAATCCAAACCCAAATACATGTAAGACTTTTTGCCCTTCATAATCTGTTTAGTGTTTGAAGAGCACTCTCAAAATTGACAAAAATGTCTTTCCCTCACTCACAAAATTTAGTTAATAAAAAAACTGCCCCTAGAATGTTTGATGTGAATAAGTTTGGGGTTCTAGGCCTGAATGGGTTATCTATTGGCCCAGTGTCTGAGATGAGCAGTAAAAAGCATTTCTTTTGTTTCCTGTGCTAAAAATATGGACACTGTGCCTGTCAGTGAGAAACTGATTCTCATCTCTTGGAGTTCCATCCTGCCTGGCCCAGCTGTCTCTCCTCCCCTCTGCCTTTATCATTGAAGAAAATCCAAGCACCAAGCAATCTAAGAGAACCAATGTGATGTTGTTACTAAACGTGTGGTCCAGTCACGAAATTTGTGCACATTAAAAGGGAATTAATTAGAGGAAATATTTTAATATTGCTATTTTCCCTTTTTCTATAATAGAAACATCAGAGATGAAAGGCAATTAGTAAAATGTATATGAAAATCTTCCTCCTATCTGAGTCTGGGGCATGCCGAGGGACCCAGAGTCAAGTCCCTGCCCACCCGCACACACCTCGAAATCATGCAAGACCCAGACCTGGCAGGCCCCACCCCATTGGGCGAGATCCAGACCCGTCCAGCCCCACTCCCGTCAAGCCCCGCCAGGGCGGGGGGCACAGCCTCAGGTCCCCTGCCCCGGCCCAGTGCCATGCATCCTCCGGTTCCTGCTGATTGCTTGTTAAGGCTCATTACAGGAACTCAGCCTCCGCTGTGGATGCAGCCATCTTGTGTTATGGAAACCCCGCCTCCGCTGTGGGCGCAGCCATCTTTGTGATGGTGTGACGGTCAATTTGCATATTCCCTCTTTATTAGATAGAATGGGCTAGTCCCTGTGCGAAATCCTGGCCAGATCACCTAGAAACTAGGACTGGCCTCAGCAAGGTTGGCCCAAGTCACCTCAGGCCAAGTATCTGACCTTGAGTGTGGCACCCATCCTCTCTCTGTGACAGTTTCTTCATCAATAAAATGAGGCAGTTGGGCCCAAATCTCTTAGTTCAGTATCTCACACGATCTGCAGTGAAGGACCTGGGTTGTTGTTGCTCTTTTCTTAATTTCAATTCCACCACAACTATACTTCTTTAAGGTAAAATAAAGATTACTGGAAGAATGGGATTTTAAAAGCATTCAACATGATACACCAAAATTTCTTATTAGATTTAACAGATGTAAAATATGCCCATGAAACTGCTATGAACATTTCTAAACGCTTATTTCTAATTTCTGAATTTATGGCAGGTGAGTGGGTTATAAGCAGCATGGAGCACCCCACCCCTGCCCCCGCCCCCGGTGAGCATCGAGGCCTGGAGCTCACCCGCTCTGCGTGCCCCTCTCCTATCCTTGGCAGCCTTGGCAGCAGTTTGGCTCTCACCAAGCTCCTTGTTTCTTTCATGAAGAAATTGACACTCTAAAGGCACATTTATCTTGCTCAAGGTCAGCACAGCTATGAGAGGCAGAGCCAAATCTGAACCCCAAGTCCCTCTTATAATGAGATCATCCTGCTCGTTCCAAAGTGTCTCTCCCTTAGTGCAGTGGGAAGGGCTTCATGGTGGGTTCATAAAGTGTGCCTTGAGGAGTCTTGTTCTTCTTCGCTGTTGCCCAATCTGCCATGGAGAGGAACTGAGGACTTCTTCACACCTCGCATGCACTGATAATGCCCATCGCCGTCATCCCTCACTCACCAGATAATGTGATCTTGACTAGGAGCAGGTGTGTGGCTAAGGGATCTTGCTCTATCCAGATCGACCCCAGTAGCAGCCACATTTCCCCTGCCAGTGTGGGGTGCTCCCTCCACCTTTCCCAACGGGCTCCTGCAAAGACACCCAAGACTGAGCCTTTGAAAATGGGTTTTCAATGTTTAAATAGTTGCCTGCCAGCCGGCTTGAATCATAACCTCATAATTCTTCTCAGACCCAAGAATGTGCCTGCCTCCCTCAAGAGGTAGTTTCAAGCTTACCTTTTCTTGACTGTGAGCTTTGAAACTCTGAACGTCTGGTGATTCTGCTGTCAAATTTCACAAGCATGTGTGAGTGCCTGCCGTGTCCCAGGCGCTTGCTGGGCAGTTTGCAATGTATCAGCACTGTTCCTCACACTATGTTAGCGGTTATGCCCTCCATCTTTTCAGATGGGGAAACTGAGGCCTAGCGATGTTAAATAAGTTGCTCTTGGTTAATAAATGGAAGGAATTTGGAGAGACTTTTGGCAAAGGATCGTAAAATTGAAGGTGTATTTTGTTCTCTTTCTAGGATACCATCAGAATGGAGTCATCAAAAACCAGTTTGTGCCACACCCGCATGCTCCTGGAAACCAGCGGTCAAATCAGAAAAGCCTGTACACCTCTATGGCCCGACCACCCCTGCCACGACAGCAGTCCACGGGCTCAGACCGCATGTCTCAGATGCCGGAGAGCTTGGATTTCCTCAAGGTCCCAGACCAGGGTGTCGCAGGGTAAGATTCCCGCCCTTTGTGGGTGAGGCGAGCACCTCCTCTCCATCAGTCCCACAAGGTTCACAGGTTTCCAGCCACACATTGGACTCCAGAACCCAACACCGTGCAGCCCTTGGTTGGCATTTCTAAAAGTACGATCAACTTGATGGCACACAACTCATTCTGCAGAGAGGGTGCATCTTAGAAACATCAGAAGATGGGTCCCTATCGGCCCCGAGATTCAATTGCTCCATAACCGTTTCTGCTCTCTGGCACGCTTGGGGAACAATAGGGTTTTGGTTTATGTCTGTGCCTGCAGTTGTATAAATATGATAGCTCAAAGAGTCATCAGGAATGTTGAGAATAACACCCCAGAATTCTATGAGAAGTAGAAGTTTGTTTGTGAATCAGCTCTTTAGGGTTTTAAAATGAGAGCCTTCCTGCCTTTCTAGAACAAAAAATGAAGAGTAGTAAAAAGAAAGCAAGGCTTTGAACCTGAGGAAGGGAAGATTCCTGAAACTGTAGATTAAGCATGTCAAACTCGGCCGCGTGCCTTTTTTATTTGGCCCATGTTAGCCTTTGAGTTTGACATGCTTGGTGTAGATATTCAAAGTGTTATCAGTGTGGAAAGGGGGTTAGGCCAATTGCAGGACAAGTGAGTGAACTCTGCCAGGAGGTAGATAGCGGAACCAGTAAACCAAAAACATTCTAGGAGCCCGAAGATGAACTGCCCTAGGATGTAAGGAGCACAGGATGGATGGAAATCACCAGGCAGAAATATTGTAGAGTGATATTGTCAAATACCAGAGAAGGATGAGAATCCTATCTCAGCCCCTATTGTTTATCTAATACTAGAGGCCCGGTGTACGGGGGCAGGAGGTGTCCCTCAGCCCAGCCTGCACCCTCTCCAATCTGGGATCCCTCTCACAATCCAGGACTGCTGGCTCCCAACTGCTCGCCTGCCTGCCTTCCTGATTGTCCCTAACCGCTTCTGCCTGCCAGCCTGATCACCCCCTAACCACTCCCCTGCCAGCCTGATTGGTGCCTAACTGCTCCCCTGCTAGCCTGTTTGCACCTAACAGCCCTCCCCTGCAGGCCTGGTCACCCCCAACTGCTCTCCCCTGCAGGCCTGGGTCCCCCACAACTGCCCTCCCCTGCTGGCCATCTTGTGGCGGCCATCTTGTGTCCACATGGGGGCAGGATCTTTGACCACATGGGGGCAGCCATCTTGTGTGTTGGAGTGATGGTCAATATGCATATTGCTCTTTTATTAGATAGGATAGAGGCCTGGTGCATGGGTGGGGGCCAGCTGGTTTGCCCTGAAGGGTGTCCTGGATCAGAGTGGGGGTTCCCTTGAGGCATGGGCGGCCTGGGTGAGGGGCCTGTGGTGGTTTGCAGGCCAGCCACGTCCCCCGGTGACCCAAGCAGAGGCCCTGGTATCTGGGATTTATTTATCTTCTATAATTGAAATTTCATAGCCTGGAACGGAACCAAGCCTCCTCCTTGCTCCATGGCGGCAGCCATTTCTGTTGGGATTTATTTATCTTCTATAATTGAAACTTTGTAGCTTTAAGCGGAGGCCAAGACAGGTCAGGGCTGCAGAAGCTTGGCTTCCTCCGTCGCCGGGGGCAATCCTAGCCTCCTGCTCTCTCCAGCTCCATGGCTGCCGCCATTTTTGTTGGGATTTATTTATCTTCTATAATTGAAACTTTGTAGCCTTGAGTGGAGGCCTGGGCCTGCCAGGGTGTGGAAAGCTTGGCTTCCTCCATCACCGGGGAAACCCAAATCTCCCTCCTGCTCGTTCCGTGGCTGCACCCATCTTGGTTGGGGTTAATTTGCATGCTCGCTCCTAATTGGCTGGTGGGTGTGGCTAGTGGGTGTAGAGAAGTGATGGTTAATTTGCATATTACTCTTTTATTAGATAGGATTGGACCTGCTGCTTCCCTCTCTGAGCTTTATTTTCCTCATCTGTGCACGGATGTAATACCACCAAGCTTGCACAGTTGTTGAGAGGACTAGAAATTATACACAAAATGCCTAGCCTGATACTAGGCATGTGGGAAGCTGCTCAGCCAACTGTAGCTTGATGTGATGGTGATGGTGGTGATGATGATGGTAATTGATGATGATGGTGATGGTGATGGTGATGGTGATGGTGGTGATAGTGATGGTATGGTGGTGATGGTGATTGGTGATGGTGGTGATGGTGATGGTGGTGGTGATGGTGGTGGTGGTGATGGTGATACAACCATTATCTCATGGTGGTCATGACTGTTAGGAACCTCCCAACTCTGCATGATTCTCAGTGGTGGAATATTTCTCTCTGCTGAACCCAGTGAGGGGCCTCCTTCAGCCCACTGCTCT
The DNA here is from genome assembly GCA_026230045.1 of Corynorhinus townsendii. Taxonomy (NCBI): domain Eukaryota; kingdom Metazoa; phylum Chordata; class Mammalia; order Chiroptera; family Vespertilionidae; genus Corynorhinus; species Corynorhinus townsendii. Next base: position 184,153,577 of record JAPDVU010000001.1, on the reverse strand, counting down.
CCTCTCTCATGCCCGCCTCCATTTTCCATTCTCTCCAAACCTCTGGAATGATGAAGTTTCTAATGGGATCAGGAGACGTGTACAAAACAGAGCGGAACAGCAGCTCCTCCCTCTGGGTGGGCAGCCACCACTCACCTCCCTGCCCCATTATGAGATGTTTTTCCTGCCTTGTCAGCTTCTTTCTAAAGACCACAAAGCTATTAGGAACTTTACCACGTTCGCTCCTGCTGTTTCTTTTTCCCTCCCGAGTCTTACCCCATTTGGGCTACACATGGAAGCACCTTGGTTGCTTACAGGTGGCCCTCAGTAGAGTGGATGCCACCCCTTCATTAGATCTCTCTCCCCGCCTCCCCCCACTCTTGTGGAACTAGCTCTGTTGCATCAGTTCTAGTGACCATAGCTCACCTGGTTGGCTTGGTCTAAAGCAGTCGCGCTCAGACTTTACTGAGCACCAGAGTCCCTGGAGAACTTACTGGCCCATTTCCAGAGGTTTGGACTCAGTAGGTCGGGGTGGGACCTAAGAATTTACATATCTTCCAAGTTCCCAGTGCTCCTGCTGAACCAGGGACCACATTTTGAAAACCACTGGTCTAGTCTGATTGTTAAAGTCAGGGAAGGGTCTGTGTAAAGGTGAGTTGAAAGGGTACTGTTGAGGCAACAGGATTGCTCTGTCATCCAGACCCACACTATTCAGAGGGGTGGACATCACTGAAGCAATCAAGCAACCCTTCCCAGGCCCAGTTGGTTGTCCCAAAAGAGGCAGGGGATTGAAGTCAGTGAACGAAATGCACCCCATCCCTTAGCTCTGCCTGCTAGCTTCCTACTTGCTTTGGTTTTGGCAAGCAAAACCATCTTTCCAGCCTGCTTCTGCAAGTTCCAGACTTGCACACCAGCCAGCCGGGAGCATCTGTCAGCCAAGAGCAGGCAATTTAGGAACGTTATGTCTTCACCGAGGCTGCTCCCTTCCAGCCCTCAGCTCCGTGGTTCTCTGTTCAAGCCGATCACACCCTTCTCCACATTCAGGCCTAAAGATCAGGCATACGTGGTGTTGCCGTGGCAATGGCTGTGGGGCTGCAAGGAGAGGGCACCCTCACAGCTGCCTGCCGGCCAGTACATGTTCCCAGATGTGTGTAAAAGTCACGATCGTCATTAGGCACTGAGTCGGGTAGCTGCGAGCATCTCAGACAGTCTCCACTGGACATTAAATCTGCTCTGGGTACACATTTCTTAAGAACCTGTACTCTGGTCAAAGGACTGAGCTTTTTCTTAGAATTCATTTTCTAAAACATATAAAAGTGAAATTGAAAATAATTTCTAATGTGGCCAGAGACCTTCGATGTGCATTTCAGGAGCCTCGTGGTTCCGTGCACTTAATAGTTCCCCTTTGCCAAGAAAACATGAATTGCTTTATTCCACAGGAAGTTTTTGGAGCCAGCAGGGTGCTCTGGGATCCCACGCTTGTACCATTCCTTAAACACGAAAATTCGTTTAGGCATCACAGTCCCAAGCAGTGACCTAGAACTTGACAATCTAGAAAAACAAGATTAGCACAGTCTTTCACACCCTCGGGTTTATCTTTCCTTTCCCTCTCCCGCCCCCAGTGCACTCTTCCTTCCAGACATATTAAGCATAAGCAAGCATTTCTTTTGGATCATGGAGTGTGGATAAAATCAAATGGTGTAATTAGCACCTCAAGTTAATTCAGGAAAGTCTTTGTCAGTTTATTTTATGTTCCGTCATGTTTTTTTTGGGGGGGAGAACATGCATGAAGCTTTTACTAAATTAATTACCGCCCCCACGGGTTTCTTTACCCTTGCCTTGCCACGTGTGTGACATAGTCATTGTTCTTGTCATCGTCACTGTTATCGTCATCCAAGGAAACTAAGCAAGATGTAGAGGGGCCATCATCTTGCAGTCCTTTGGCATACCTTCTGAAAAGTCCGATTGCGGTGAAAAGCTCCTTGCTGATTCTCAGGGAAAGAGGGCAGGTGAAGAAAGAACCATACAAGCAGCTCATTCATCAGCCTTCGCTCTGACCTCATAGGAACATGTCATGTGCCAGTCAAGGGTGCTTTGTAGCTTCCCCCATAACTGAGATGACAAAACTACCTGCACTTCATTGCTGGAAGTATCAAAACCCAGACCGGGATGTCTTTTCTGCTGGCCTTTTTAATCCCGTGATCCATTTCATGCAAGGACAATTTCAGGAAATTTCTAGATACCCCAGAGATTGCTCCAACTGAGCGATTGGAGAACCAGGAAAATACTGGGAGTGCTCAGCGGTAGGGCTTCTGGCCACGGCACAAAGGAGGGATCGATAGAAAAACTGAAATGCTGCCTGTGTGTCTCTTGACAAGGTTCTCCTAATGGAGTCATATTTTCAAGGGGCTTAAAATTTCCAACAAGTGTCCAATAGCAATATTTCTCAACCCATAAGCTACAGGAGCGGCAGCCATATCCTGGCCCAAGCCGACACGAAGCTGAGGAATTCCTGGCATCCATTCCCTCATTTCCAGTAATGTTTATAGATTCAACCTTTTGGAACAGACCCTGTTTTAAAGAGCCAGTGAAATAAAATGCCATTATTTTCCTTCCTGGAATTTCAAGACATAAATTTCACATCTGCAGAACAAAGAAGTGATAGCTGAAAGCTTAAGCCCAGCTAACCCTGGCGTGAACCAGTGCACCCGCTGCCCCAGAGGCGTGGCGGCTGCAGAGTTCACAAGGTGGCCTGGCGGAGTGCAATGAGCACACGACTCACAGCTGCCAGGGACAGTGTGAGTCCCAGCTTACGGGTTTGGTTCTTCATGGATTCATTCATTGAATATTGACGGGGCCACGTGCCTTCCATGTGCCACATGCTGGGCACATGGATCATTTTGCCAATAACCTGCTGCGCTGCCTCTCGTCTATTATCACTTGCTGTTTCTACACCTTGGTGACCTCACCTGCATAAAAGGGATAATCTATATACATAAAAGCCTAATATGCAAAGTGTCCCTTTGGGAGTTCGACCTACCAGGGGGTGGTGCGGAATGAAGGGAGGCCCCTGCCAGCAGCGAGCAGCCACTAAGGACCCTACCTGTGCACGATTTCATGCACTGGGCCTCTAGTAAGAATATAATTTGAAAAGCTTCTCCTCAGGGTTTCTTGGAGATGAATAAGGGCTTTGTAAATGGTAAAGCGCTGTGCAGCTTGAACATTTAATTGTATTGGTTTTATGACTGTTACTCATGTGCTTTGCTCTCTTAGGGAAATAGTCATGTCCTACCAGGATTGAAAACTGGGTGTCCTCTGGCCACTGGCTTTTCTCGCAAGAACTCTCATCTCTGGCCTGCACAGAGGGTCTCTGGGAGGGTCTAAGCTTTCAGGATTGCTGGCTTTAATGGGGAATACACAGCCTAGGGAAGCAAGACAAGGGACCAGTCAGGGAGACCCCTTCATCACTTCCCCCCCCCCAACACACACACACACACACAATAGCTATGCCACTCTATAGGCTCAGAGCAACAGCAGAACAGGAGGTGCGGAGGTAATATTGCAACAGACACGGCTGCATTTGGACAATGTCAATAAAGTTCAAAACTCCTCCCACTCGACTCTTCCCCAGTCTTTGCTCCAATCACTGTTAAGAACTCACATCCCCTAGAAAGTAACCGGCATTCCCAGGAGAGAGCGCATGAACCCTCGCTTTAGAGAGCTTTGTGGTCCTTGATGTTATTTGGGGTTTTGTTTCCTGCGGGCCTTGGGCATCTTGTAAGGTTGGGCAGCTGTGCACAGGGGTTCAAATGTCAGTTGGCATCCTGATGTTTCAGGGCAAAGGTACCCCTGGCCTCCCCATCCCAGCCGCAGGGCGTCTCCAGCAGCGCAGGTCCTCACTGAGAGACCGATGTAACGTGCTCGAGCGCTCAGGGGACTGTCACGTTGGTTATAATGTGGTTGCGTTAGCGGTCCAATGCCCGACTCAGAAAAAACACCTGCTGTGCAAGCAAGTCGCTGTCAGCCAGCCCTTTCCTGTGTTTGTTTTCTTACTGGGAAATAGACACAATGAAGTGGTAAGTGTGTCCAGATTAGCCTGAAACGTGGGTCAGGGAGTGACAGGAACACACAATTGCATTGTGCCCGTGACATACAGTGAAACACGGGGTTTGCTCAGTGACGTGGAGCTTTATAACTCTGACCTGTTCTGTGTAGAAAGTGAGCCGTCATCATTGAAACGGCAACGGGAAAAATAATTTTGTTATCTGTCTGGAGTTCTTGCTCCAACCCTCAAGATCCCAATAACACCGTTTTCAGTCATGTCAGGTTTATTAGGAATGCAAATCTCATAAAGTTCCAGACATAACAAGATTATCTAAACCCTGCACATCCATTGCTAAACAGATCTAGGCTTTGTCACTTTCTATCGCTTTTGGACGAGTGAGTGTGAGTTATCGCGAGGGTGGCGTGGGGACGGGTGTGCTGGTGAGCAGCTGGCTGTCTGGAGCTAGCCCGTTCTACCCTCGCCGTGGCCAATGTCAGGCTGCCAGCGTGACCACCATTGGTCTCAGAGGTGGGGAGAGAGGCCAGGCGCACACCACTGTCGGTGCATAGGGTTGCCATCATGCATAAGCAGCAGACAATAACTTCAGAGCATAGATAGAAGGAAAATAATTAGGAAGGGTTGCTACGAGTATTTATTGCCTTTGCTTTATTATAACTTATTCAATCATAAATGTGTTCGATTTCATCTTTAATAATGACTGTTTAACAACTGACCCACAAAAATCCTGACAGCGTGACCGCCTGCCCCTGCAGGCTGGATGGGGCCAGTTCCAGCTCCCGGGCACCAGACCATGTTTGCTGTGGAAGAAAGTCTGAATCACTTCTTCCCTGCGTTGGCCAGTCGGCTCCTGGCTGCCAGTGGAGGGCTCCAGGCCCCTAAGACTTCATTACTCAGCGCTGGCAGCTCACAAAAAGTCCTTCTCCCCTCATTATTGATTACACAGGATCGCCCCCTAGTGATGCAAAGGAGATGGTGTGTTTAAAGCTGAGCCCGTGGAGAGGAGCCTGGAAAATGGCTGTTCTTGCTGACTGTTTTCTGTGGTGGTTTCCAAGTCTGCCCTGCAGTGGACCGGAGACAGTGACCACCTGCTGGGCACAGACGTCCTGTGTTCCGGCCACAGCTGACAGTAGGAATGTTGTTGGGAGCGCTCTGTGAGGCTCTGTCAGAATTAGAGAAAGGACCTGGGCCCTGGCCTGGATCCCCCTTAATAACAGGTGAAGACACCTGAAGAGGTGAAGTGGCGCACCCACCTTATGTGCCAGCCAGTGGCAGAGCCGGGCCGCCCACCCAGGGCACCGACTCCAAGCCAGTGTCCCTTCTGTGCCCCCTGTCACTCCGTCAGAACATGCGGGCTGGGGCCACATGGCGTTCCTGGGCCTGGTGAACACCAACAGGCCAGGCCCGCCCCGGGGAGCCTCCTATCCTAATAGTAACACAAGCCTCTGTCCCACCTTGTTAGTCCCCCACTCTGAGCAGGTTGGGTACCAGAGCATGTGGCAGGCGCTTGAAATGAGCTTGGAAGGCTGAGCAGGCATTAGCAGCACTGGGCAGAGGGTGGAGGCAGCCAGGGGAGCATGGCCAGACGGAGGGACCAGAAAGGTCGTGTGGCTAGAGCTGTGGGAGCCTTGTGCCTCTGCCGTCAGTCAAGTCATCGGTGATGAGACCAGCAGGAAACCCAGGAGTGTTGTGAGGTTAGATGAAGCAACATCTGAAAATGCCTAGCACGATGCCTCGCCGAGAGCAGGCAGAGCCCAGCAAGTTTATCTGCATCTCACGCAGCTTCAGGCAGGAGTTCCCAGATGGCACACCATCTGCTGACACTTGCAAGAAGAGTGGAGACGTGCCCAGATGTGTCAGTGCTGCGGGAGTGCTGGTGAGGAGGAGGGCTTTGCGTATCCCGCTCTCTTTGGGAAGACGCTGCCTTGCAATAGCAGTGGCGCCCCCTCCTGGGCACAAAGGACATTTCAACAGGAAAGAGCCCAGCATGGTGACCTCAGGGATGCCTTCTTTTCCCAGTGCAGAAAGCAGAGCTGTTCTCCACATCCACATCGAACAGAACACTCTCTTCCCCAGCAACCGCACCCATCTCAGAGCCACCCAGACTCCCCTCCCAACCGCGGAGTCCAGTTTACATTGCCAGGATGGTAGCAGTTGTCCAGGGCCTGGGACAAACAACTTGCCCGGGGTCTCCCAGGGAACCCAAATTCCCCAATAACCCCTGAGGTTTTACTTTGATTTTTCTGAGGACGTGGCCTCTGGAGCCTTGGGATCAAAGACCATGCAGTGGCTGTGTTCACACCTCCAGCCCCTCCTCCACTCTGCCCTGTTCCTGGGATGCCAGCGGCTGCTTGCCTACTTCTGGCCCAGCTCACTCTGGGCATCCGCAGTGCACTGCAATGCCCCAAGGGGCTCATGCAATTTACTGCTTGTGTGTTTTTTAACCAGCCTTTTTTGGGATAAAAAAAAAAAAAAAAAAAACTGTTTTAAAGTACAATTCAACAGTTTTTGGTATAGTCACAGAGTTGTGCAACTGTCATCATAATCTACTTTTAGAACATTTTCATCATCCCCCCCAAAACAAAGTTTTCTGCCATTAGCCGTCATTCATCCCAGCCCCAGCCCTAAACAACCACACTAATTTACTTTTTGTCCATATAAATTAGCCTTTCCTGGACATTTCATATTAAAAAAAATATCCTTTTGTTAAATTCTATTTATTTATTTATTTATTTTAGTGTATTCCTTAGGATTTTCTACGTGCAAATCATTGCATGTGCAAATAGTGGTATTCACTTCTTTTCTAATCTGAGTGCCTTTTATTCTTCTTGACCAATTGCTCTGGCTGGAGCTTCCAGTGCAATGCTGGGCAGACATGGTGTGAGCGGATGCCCTGTTTTGCTCCTGGTCTTCGGGAGAGAGCATTGTCTTTCACCAGCAAGTGTGACATGAGCTGGGAATATGTGGATGAGGCTTCTAACCCATGCCAGGGCTCAGGGGCTTCCATGACAAAAGGTGGGGAGGCACCGGTGTGCCCTGTGGCAGGATGTGAGTATAGGGGCCAGCAAGAGCCACACCTGGCAGGGACCTTTTTGGTCCATTTCCCAGTGTTGTAGGTGACGGGAATGGCACCAGTTGTCTAACCAGTAGGGTCAGACCAAACCTGGGTTCAGCAACCTCGGTACTTGGGTTCTGGCTAGGAAAGAATTCAGAGTCCGGACCCAAACTGTAAGAGAACATGTATTGGGTAAATCACAGAGGTAGAAAATGTAATTCCTAGAAGAAATGGGCTTAGGAAACAAGTTATAGTGGTAAAGGAAGGGCCCTTGGAGCTTGGATGTGAGGAAGTTGATGGTAATGTGCCTGGGTCCAGGAGGGGAGGAGAGAGGGGGAAGACACAGGCATGCTCCCTGGAGGGAGAAGGCACTGAGTCCTCCATCCTACGGGTTTTAAGGACCTCGGTTTTAGGGGAGATCCCAGGGGAAGGTCTCAATAGCATCTCGTAGCTTTCCAGGTGTGTCCATTCAAGGTCGTGGTCTCCACTGGTTGATTGGCAGCCACTAGGGCAGGGATTCATTATTCAATGCAGCTGGTCCGGACAGCAGCCTTATCTGGTTTTATTGCTTATCTGGGCCTGGAGCTGAAATACAACTGAGGCCTAGATGTTATCTCTAGGGAGGAAGGGTCACAGGGTCCAAACCTCCTGACCCTGGGGGCGAGGTCCCACCCCACAATTGATTGTCCATTGCTAGGCACCTGGGGCTTTCCACCCTGGTGATCTGTACCTGGCCCATCGCCCTTGCTCTGCTCATGTCTGTCTAACTGCCTACCACATCAAGAGCAGAGAGAAGCTGTTGGGAGGATTTTTAGTAGGGGATGAGGTGAACTAATAAACGCTAAGCTGGGGCGATATTCAAGGGGCTCAGGAAGGAAGCAGCTGGCAGGGAATGAAAGAAGAGGAACTGAGGGCTTAGTCAAAGCTGGAGGTGGGTGGGCAGAGGAGCCAGGGAGGGGTGACTGCCCGGATGGCTGCAAGGAGGATAGTCCTACCTTCCAGGGTCATCCAGCTCCACTGAGAGGCCCCCTGTCCGGGGACCACACCTAAGTCCCAACACTCTTGGCTCCAGACGCCTCATCAACCTGCCCTGAAGGTAGGTTTCCCTTATCTAGGGGCCTCGAGGGAGTGTGTGTGTATGTGCTCGTTCCTCCCTACCCTGCTCCCTGGAACTACAGGCTGGAGCTCTCCTCCCTCGCAGGGTGTTCTGACACTCACCCCACCCCCGCCCCACTCCCTGTTGCTGGGAAATCAGCTGACTGCTGGTATGCAGGCTTGTGGCTCTTATTAACCAAATGCTGACATCCCTAATATACAGGTCTCTTAATTAAAGGCCTGTGTGCCGGCCAGCTCTTGGAAGCCAGCAGGGACTGGGGATTTCCAGGGGACCAGGGAGGAAATGGTGTATGCTGATGATCTCCCAGGCAACTTTCCTCTGTGATAGAAGTGCTTGCTGGGGTGGGAGGTGGGGATATGGTTGACCTGAGGAGGCTGAATGAAGCCTGTTGTAACCTTGGGGTTGCTCCCTCCCACAAAGGAAGGGAGCCCCAGGCAGCACCCAAGGAACTGCTGGGAGCAGCCCTAGCACCCTGCTAACATCCAGTGCCCCTCCCCCTATACCACCCCCTCATGATCCAACTTACTTATGGCACCCAGTGAGCACCTGGCATCACAGGACCTCAGCGAGGACACTGGGGCTCTGGCCTCCTGAGAGCACAGCTCTGAACCGGGTGTGCTTTTTGCTTCCAGAACTCAGGCCCCAGGAGAAATACCCCCCCCCCCCGCCCCGCCGCCTTTCCTCCTCCCTCCCCCAGGTGCTCACAGACCCGGCCAGACAGAACAGAACAGCCCCAGCCCTGCTATGTTGAGTTCAGCCCAACCCTCTTAGAGGAAATCGTAAGCTTAACTTTCCTTTGGTTTGTCCTTAAGCAAAGGGGCAGGGGGGAGGGTCTATATTTCTATTTCCTTTTCTTTTCTCTCTAAATGCTTTCATGAAAATACTTAATAAATAGTTGTTTCAGGTATAAGTTTAAAGATCTCCCTTAACAGGAAGAAGCGATAGTTATATGCCTGAGACAGTGTGTGAATGGTGACAGGAGGCAGTGGTGTGTTGGAAGAGTACACTGAAAGCTCGATTAGGGTTCTGGTACTGGCGATATTTTTGATAATCTTGACCAAGGGGAGGAGGTGGCCCAAAATGTCAGCAGTGCTAAGGTGAGAAGCGGCTCTGGGTGAGCTCTTGCACAAGCACATGTACAGCAGCATTTCTGTGATAAAGCTGGAATCATCCGCATGAGTGGGTCAGGAAATTGGGACATGTGGCACGGAGTGGAGTGGTATAGAGCAGTGAGAATGAATGAACTAAAATTCCGTACATCGACGGGCTACATCTCAGAAATGGAGCAAGGGGTAGTAGAATGGGATTCCTTCGTACAGTTAAAACAAGCACACTGCGTGGGTTGTTTAGGGGAGACGTGTGTTGTACAACTACAAGGAAACCAGAATTATTGATACAAAGTGCCTGGGGGGTGGGGGGGGCAGGGGTCATTCTGGGAGGGATGGCAGCTGAGGAGAGGCTTCTATGGCACCCGCAAAAATTCTGTGTCCAAAGTTGGGGAGGGGGTAGATTCGTGACTGCTTTATTATCATATATATATGAATATGTCTTTTCCACAATAAGCTGGGGACGCAGTAACAGCAGCTAATGTTTATTGAGAGCTATCTATGTGCTTTTACAATGACCTTGTCAGGGAGGCTGTTTTATTATCAGGAAAAGTTTAGGGAGTGACATATCCTTCTAAGGATGGAGCTGGATTGGAACTTGAACAAGCCAGTGCTGGCCCGTGGCCTAGACCAGAGGTCGCCAGCCTTTCGGACTTCATGGACCACTGGTTGGTGACCGCTGGTCTAGACCACTACACGGAGCTGCTGCTGCCCCCTGTCGGGAACCATCTCTCACCTGCCTCCACTCTCTCCACAGGGTCCGGAGACAGACGACCAGCAGGCCCAACCCAGCAGGGGGCAGACCCAAGCCCCAGCCCAAGCCCAAGCCTCAGGTGCCACAGTGCAAGGCTCTGTATGCCTACGACGCTCAGGACACAGATGAACTCAGCTTCAATGCCAATGACATTATCGACATTATCAAAGAAGGTAAGTAAGTGCATGGCTGGCTGGCTGGAACAGCCTCCCAGAGAGCATTCAGTCACACTGCTATAAAAACTAGTTTAAACCTGAAGGGAACTTGTAGGCCCCTAACTGGAACTTGCAGAGGTAAGCCATATTCCAGCGTCAGTTTGATCAAGACTCCAGATTCTATTTTTTAATTTTTATTTCAGAGAGGAAGGAGAAGTAGAGAATATAAAATAAAGAAGGAAAGATAAAAACATAAATGATGAGATAGAATCATTGATTGGCTGCCTCCTGCACACGCCACATTAGAGATCAAGCCCGAAATCTGAGCATTTGCCCCTACTGGGGATCGAACCGTGACTCCCTGGTTCATAGGCCGGTGCTCAATCACTGAGCCACGCCAGCCGGGCCAGATTCATTTTTTAATGCTTCTTTCAGATCTTCTTTCAGCTGCTCCCTTCCCTTCTCAGGCTGGTTTTCCTCCTGGGAGCAGAATGGCTGCCTCAGTGCCAGGCCAACAGGCCAAACCAGATCTGAAAGCTGCTCTGTCTCCAAGACGTCTTCTCTTGGCCATTGGACACAGTGCTCTGTTTCACTGGGATTGGACCAAATTGGTCATGTGCTCATCCCTGATCCAATCTCCAAAGCCAGACAAAGGGTTAGACATGCAGGGACTGCACTAGAAACAGGAGCTAGGTCTGTCCCCCCAAAACTTCATGGTTCCCCCTAATGAAGGTGATGGAATGGAAGCCAGGGAGGCAGCCTATAACATCCATTTTAAAAGTGGTTGAATGTTTTATTAGTTTGGTAGAGAAGAGAAGATAGAATATAATATACATAAAATCAAATGTGAGTGCCTGTGGAAGCATAAAAAACAAAGATAACTTCTGGCTTAGGGTGATAGAAGACACGCCATGAAGGAAATAGCATTTGTGGGGAGGGCTGGGGAGACAGACAGAGAGAAGCAGAAGCTAGAAAGAGCAGGTTGTTTTAGAAAAGATAGCTGATGCCTGACGTTGGTGCAGAATCCCCAAGGAGATGACCTGGGAGACGAGATGACACTGGGGATGGCCTGGTCATTGAAGGCCCTGAGTGTCAGGCTTGGGGAAGACACTGTAGAGCCACCCAAGGCTTTGGAGCCGAGCAAGGACAGCTGGAGTGAACAGTGGTCCTCGGCAAGTTCCGCTTTCAGGAAGCGGTGGCCAGGAATCGTGTCTTTAACAGGCTCCTTCATTGCACGGGCTCCCTCGGGAGGATTCTAGTCCCTGGACCAAACTCCTTCTAATTGGTCCCTGGGCTTTTTGGTGTTTTGTTTTTAATCTTTTTTAATCATCTCGTTTTCCACAGGTTTTAATAGTTTAAGCCATTTAGTATCCTTCTTCAAAAGTGTCCAAGTGAAAATAAGTGTTGAAATAAAGTCTAGTAAACACAAACAGGATTTTTACTACCAGCTTTGTTCAGCAAAAATTCTGAAAATAACCTAATGTCCAATAAACCAGTTAATCAAAGAGCTTTGCTGTATCCATTCAGTGAACTTTGATACCAAATTATTTTTATTAAAGAGAATGATACAAAAACAGTATTGAAATAGAAAAATGGTCATGGGGAAAAAAAGTTATCAACTGTGGATTATAGTCTCATTTTTGTAAAAATATAAAATGTATATGGCTATATGTGTGTGTGAATCTATATCATACATGTGTTATAGAAAATGTCTCCTAAAGTATTGAATTTTAAATGAATATTACTTTTTCTTTTCTCAATACTTTCAAATTTTTCTAGAAATAACATGTATTGGTTATATTTAAAACAACTGCATATTTACAGAAAATGTAGAGTTTTAGAAGTTATCAAAACATGCCATAAGTTTTCACTGTAATTTACAGTGTGGTGTGAATGCAGGAATAGACATGTAGATAAATGGGGTAGAATGGAAACCAGAAAAAGACCCCTGTGTATATATGTATTTATTGTATGATAATGTGGCTTTGAAGTCAGGAGAAAGGATAGACAATTCTTTTCTATTTTGAAAATAAAAGTAGATATCTACTTCAAACACAGAAAAAAATTAGGTGAATTAAACATCTAAAAATATGTAACTAAATTATAGAAGTGTTAGAAGAAAACCTAGAATATTATATTAGTCTTTGGGTGGAAAAAGCCTTCCTATGAAAGACATCAAGCCCCGAAACCATAAAGGATTTAACCTCATAAAAAGACTAAGTTAAAACCTTCTGTATGGGGAATAGCACCAGGGGAGAGTTAAATTATAGAAAACAGACTAGGAAAAAACGTTTTACACATATAAATAGCTCCTCCACAATCGAGTCCAACAGTGGACAAGGGCTAGTGAGGCAATGAGCAGCAGAGCCTCCCAAGTCATCAATGAAATGCAATGCAAAACATTTCACCTGCAACGCCGGGAAAGATTAAAATGGGAACACAGTCTACATTCCCTTACCAGTGGTCGGCAAACTCATTAGTCAACAGAGCCAAATATCAACAGTACAACGATTGAAATTTCTTTTGAGAGCCAAATTTTTTAAACTTAAACTTCTTCTAATGCCACTTCTTCAAAATAGACTTGCCCAGGCCATGGTATTTTGTGGAAGAGCCACACTCAAGGGGCCAAAGAGCCGCATGTGGCTCGCGAGCCACGGTTTGCCGACCACGGCCTTAACCAAATCCTTAGAGCTTCAGAAATCAGAGATGGGAGCTTTTAGGAAGTTAATAATGGTGTGTCTGTATATATAACTCCTCTTGAGAGTCCCAGGCCAGCACCCTAGATCAGTGTCAATGTTTCTGCTATGAAATAACATGAGCATTCATACTCTGTGGGAAGAGACATCACAAATTTATGTCAATTTAGGTCAAGTTTTGCCATTAAATGAGCTGCAGAAAACTGAATTTTCAGAATATTCTGGATTTTGTCATTGCAAAATAAAGTGTAGACTACAATATCTGTGGTTAGTGAGAGAAATAGGTAACCTTTTTCCACTATTTCTTGCTGAAATAGACTTTTGGGAGGAAATTTAATAATATTTGTCACCATTTTTAAATCTCCATGTCATGGGTTTATATTTAACCTCTTCAAACAAGATAAATCTCAAGTAAATAAATATTTAAATGTATTAAATAAACATAAAAGTACTATAAGTATAGGAGATTTTTCTTTAATATCATCAATGTGAGAAAGGATTTGGAAATGTTATAGAAAACCAAGAAGCCATAAAATAATAGATTATTTGATTCAACTACTTAAGTATTAAAATATCATAAAAAGTTAATATAGTAAAATATAATAAAAAATTGGAGGAAGGATATTTGCAACTCAAATGACAAATTCAGAAATATATCAAGAACTCATAGTCAACAAGATATAGACTGACAACTGATAGGGAAATAGTGAAATGACAGGAACAGAGGTGTCCATGCAGCTATAGGTGAGAATATAGAAACTCTTTATATACAGATATGATATGATCATTAGCATATATTATTAAGGTTTTAAAAAGTGCAGAACAAGTCTTATGCATAGTATGCTATCATTTGTGTAGAAAAGGGGGTCATTTTTATAAATACTTGCCTTCATGTACATGAAATATCTCTGGAAGAAAGTATAAGAAATTGCTCACCCTCAAATAGGGATCTGAGTGGACCCTCCCACTGTTCATCCTTTTGTACTTTTGAAAGTATTACCTATTACAAAAAGTAACATTTTTCTTACAAAGGATAATAGAAGGTCCATAATCTTTGACCCAGGAATCTCTCATATAGAACCATTTGTACATAGGCATAAAAATATATGTATGGATGTTTATTGCATTAATAGTGAAAAATTGGCAACACATGTCCATCAACATGGGCGTGACTACATAAATTTTGTCCATCTCATTAAAAAATGAGATTCAGACATGGAAAGGTTATATCGCTGAAGTATTGAAAAGAAAGATGCACCCCTAGCTGGTTTGGCTCAGTGGATAGAGCGTCGGCCTATGGACTGAAGGGTCTCAGGTTTGATTCTGGTCAAGGGCAGGTACCTTGGTTGCAGGGCATGTGGGGGAGGCAGCCAATCGGTGTGTCTCTCTCCCATCAATGTTTCTCTCTCTCTGTGTCTCTCCCCTTCTACTCTCTAAAAATCAATGGAAAAATATCCTTGGGTGAGGATTAACAAAAAATAAAAAAGAAAAGCCTCCCTCTCCCTTCCTCTTAAAAGCAATAAAAAAAATATATACATATATTTGGGAGAAATCAACCAAAGGACTTGTACGCATGCATATAAGCATAACTAATGGACACAGACACCAGGGGGGTGAGAGCATGGGGAGCGGGGGGCAATGGGGGATAAGGACACATATGTAATACCTTAATCAATAAAGAAAGGGGAAAAAAGAAAAGCAAGATGCAGAGTAGTAAGATACAGAATGGCCCATTTCTGTTTAAAATGAATATCCTAATAAATAAAAGGGTAATATGCAAATTAACCATCACTCCATCACAAACATGGCAGCGCCCAGTCCTCTCAGCCCCGCTGGAGTTCCCCAGTCCCAGAGGAGGGAAGCCACTGAGAGCGGGCAGAGTGAGTGGCTTGGCAGAATGCATTCCGCACCCAGCTGCAGAGAGCCTCTGGGCAGCGGGCACAGAGCAGCCAGGCCCCGCAGAGAGCTACTGGCACACAGATTGGTGCACAGGGCTACTAGTGTACTTACAATCACAGAAAAAGGTCAGGAAGAATATATACCAAATACCTATTACTAGTGAAGGGCCTGGGGTTAAGGTGGGTGATGGGAGGTAAGGGTTGGAAGTGAAGGGGGAGGAAGCAGGACTGGGGTCATCAGACCAGCACACAATCAGACTCTGCCAGCCCCACAGCTACTCCAGAATTAGACTGCTTGTTGCAGAGACCGAATGCCTAGGCCCTGGCTCCAATGGGCCCCAGCTGCCCCAAAGAAGAGCCATGGCCTCATCTCAGTCCTAAAGGACCAACAGCTGGACGCTGTCACCAGAACCTCACATCTGGGCAGCAGGTCCTTCCCTGAAGAGGGCCCTGAGTGGCCCATCTGTGTGTCTGCTCTAAGGGACAGGTTAAAGGAATGGGTGGATGTGGAAGAGGGCATAGAGGGAATTAATGGTGATGGAAGAAAATAAAAGAAAAACATTAAAAAAAATAAAGAAGGAAAAAATGTGGCTGGAGACAAGTCACGCTTGCCCTGGGCTGCACCGTGGGAGGGGGCACTTGGCCAGAGTAGAACAGCCTACCCCCCTTCACTTCTGACATTTGTCTTCCTACAGATCCTTCTGGCTGGTGGACGGGCCGGCTCCGAGGCAAGCAGGGCCTGTTCCCCAACAACTACGTGACCAAGATCTGAGTTGCACAGAGACTGGCACAGGGCGAAGGAGCTCCAGGCACAGACGGGGAGGGGACATTTGGGGCTCTCCTTCTGATCTATATAATGAGTAACTGCTTCTCCAAGGCCTAGAGTTATTCTGGCACCTTCCCCAGGACGTTGAAAGGCTGGGTCGGAGAGAGGGTCATCACTCCATAAATGATTCTACAAGATAGCCTATTCATGGGAACCCAGGAGGGCAAAACAACCACCCACTAAGATTTATTTATTCTATTTAAACCTGGTGAGGGGACAGGCGGGGTCCACTCGGACCTTGTTGGCTCTATCAGAACAGCACCCCGCTCGCTCACCAGGGCCAGGGAATGGCTGTGGGCGGCCGCTGACAAGTGCCTTTAGTTGAAGAGCACATTTCTCCCTCTTTTCCTTACCTGACACACATTCCCTCTGCCCCCTCCCCTCAGGGAGGACAATTCTCTGCAGGGGTGAGTGGGCACTTCCGGTGCAAATGCCAACGGCCGGCATGGCCTGCTGAGCCCATGGGAACAGAGGGGCACTGGTTTACACTTGCTGGGACCATTGGGCTGCGGGGCTGAGTGGGGCTGGGGGCTGGGCTGTCGGCCTTGCTTTCCTGGGTCTTCAGTGGGAATGTGGCTGGCCCATGTTGGTTTTGTGTTTATTGCTGTACCTATTACTAGAAGGGTCTCTTTTTTTCAAGCTGTACATTTATAAAAACAGATCATATACTGTATATATAAAAAATCTCGAGATGGTAGAAACATGTATGAATGTACTAAGTAGTATTCCACTGTGCTTATTCATAAGGTAGGTTTTATTACAAAACTCGCACCAGGTACTTACAGATGTGCACTACTCCTTCCAACTATAGAATCAGTGTTAACTGCTTTCTAGCTCCGCCCCACAAGCCCCTCCCAACCCTTCCCCTACAGCTAATTTTCCCCTGCCCCACTCTGTGGCCCCCCCCTTACCTCCTAATAAATAAAGGAATCAGAGAACCCCCTTGTTCTTTCTCAACATTTATTATGGGCTAAATTGTGTCCATATCCCCCAAAAAGATACTTTGAAGTCCTAATTTCCAGTACTTTTGCATATGACCTTATTTGGAAATAGGTTCTTTACAGAGGTAATCAAGTTAGAATTAGGAAGCACCTTAATCCAATATACCTGGCATCCTGATAAAAGGGGAATTTGGACTGATTGACACACAGAGAGGGCAGACGATGTGGAGTCAGCCAGCTACAGGCCAAGGAGAGCGGTCCGGAACAGATCTTCCCTCAGAAGACCAGCACCTGGTCTCAGACTTCAGCCTCCACAATGGGAAGATCACAAATGCATCGCTAAACCAACCACGCTGCTGTACTTTGCTAAGTCAGCCCAGCCAACGCCTTCAGTGTTACTGCAGTAATAGTGAAAAGCTGGGGGAAATGGCATGTGCACAATAAGGAAAAGGTTATAGGGGAGACTCACTTCTCTACCTCCACTCCCAGTTGCCAGTCATTCTTCTTACCTTCTTTTCTTTTCTTTTTTTAAGTACAATTTCCATTTATTTTTCCCCCAGAGAACTTTTCTTCAGTCCTTAGGACTTACTTAGCTCCTTACATGAGCTTTGGTGGAGGTCGTGGGGCAGCACCAACAGGTGTAAATCAGGGTGGGGGTGGGGGTCCCTCTGTGCTCAGAAGGATTCCTGACCACCTTGATGTGAAGGGCACAGCTCACACTGTAGCGGAGTTTCACATGCAGCTTGGGAAGCACAGAGGCATGGACTACACTAGCTTCGGAAATGTCCCTAAAGGTTGTGGCCTCTACCGTGTTTTGATGAACTTCTTAATGGCCTTGTCCTTGGGCGTGTATCAGGCGCTATTGGTGCAACCAATACATTGCACATGGTTGCAGCTTTTTTTTTTTTTTTTTTTGGCACAATACAGCATGAAATCCCTACACTCACAGCATAGAGACTCCTTAATTGATGAACCCAAGAACAGCGACCCACTTTATTCAATTTCAGCATTTTCGCTGAAATCTAGGGCAAAAAGGCGTTTATCAATGCACAAGGTGACCCTGGGATTATTTTGCCACAGTCGTTCATAAGCTATTGAGAAAGTAGGGTTTGACCAGCACACATCTTTTTGTCATTTCAGGATCCCCAAGTCCTGTGGGGGAAAATTATCAGGGGTTACATATAAAGAGCAAAATGTATCTGAATTCAGTACTAAGTAAACCACTGAATTCTGTGTTTTATCAAGAACAGGGAGCAAACCCTATTCAGTAACAATAACATAACATTTTTATTAATTTTTTTACAGAGAGGAAGGGAGAGGGATAGAGAGATGAGAGAGAAACATAGATCAGCTGCCTCCTGCACACTCCCTACTGGGTATGTGCCTGCAACCAAGGTACATGCCCTTGACCGGAATCGAATCTGGGACCCTTCAGTCCGCAGGCCGACGCTCTATCCACTGAGCCAAACCAGTCAGGGCAATAACATAACATTTAAAGTATATTTCACTTCCTTTTTTGTGACCATTTAAGAGAGGAAAATAAAGCCATAATGTGATGACATGAGGAAAGGTGGTCCTATTGACACTACAGTATAAGATTTATAAAACTTTACACTAGGATTTCAGAGAGGAAGGAGTGTCCTAGTCTAAAATCTCCACTTTGCAAGTGAGCAGGCTCGGCACAGTTCACTACTGTGCCCAAGATCACATAGCTCTGAAGTAGAGGTACCGTCATTTGAACCCTGATCTGACCCCAAGGCCCACGCTTTTAATCTCTGTCTTCAACAAATATTAAGGAGTTTGACAGTCAGTCTAATTTGTCAACCTTTAAGCATCTAATATCTTTCTCTCAAAAATCAAAAACCTAAAAAGAAAAACTCACAAATAGGAGTCAACAGCTATAAATCTATAACTCCTCTGACAGGCAAGAGCTGTATCTAACATACCTTTGAATACCCAGAGTCCATCCCAGACCAGCAACCTCATTAAAATCAGAGCCACTCACGTTCGAGCATCTCCAGACGCTGTGCTCCAGGCCTGACACACTTTAGCACACCTGAGGTTGACACTCTTACCCTAGCTCCCAACAGGCCACACAGCTCCCAGACTCAGGCCTAACAACCCAGCTTCGGGGTGTGCGCTCTTCAAATACTGTGGTTACATCATCACGTTTTCTAATTCCAGTGTTTTTACATTACGACTTCTACCTTTATAGCTCACTGCACATTTATAACATTTGAATGTGGGTGCCTGCTGTGGCACATAAGGAAGTATCTTAAAGGTCTTTTAATGACATCCTAGAAGTAGGAATTTCCTGAGTCAGAGTATTTAATATTTAACCAAGCAAAGTATTTCATAAAGAAGCTATAAATGTCTTTGGAGTATGACTACAGAACCCTTTCCTGATGAGAAGTCAGGAGCCAGGAAAGCCCCCTTTTGTGGTCTCAGTTACCATTCACACTTGTGAGCTGTCAGTGTCTGAGGCTGGCATGGGAACAAGTCCCACTATCTCAGCAAGGGGATTTATAAAACTTTACACTAGGACTTCAACATATAAAGACACCCAGTGTCTCTATCTAAATGCTTCGACTGCGGGCCTGCCCAGGAGAAGGGGTGAGAAGCCAGCCCTGGCCGGAGCGGGTTCTCCTCGGGGGCAGTCAGAGCCAGTCACAGAACCAGGCACCTGTTGGCTTCGCTGTTGTGTAGAAGGCAGCTTGTAGCGACATCCATGTTCCAAAATGCTGAGTGAAATGGGTTTAGTTTACTGAAGCACCTCAGAACCTTTAAGAATCTCACATGCATTTGTGATGTTTCCCAAATGTATGACTAACTCCTTTTTCTCAAAAGTCCAATTAACATCTTGTTGAACTAATAGTTTGGGAAGTTGTTGCTATAAGAGACTCATTTATTTTAGGAGGGTTTTGTTTTTTAAGTTAGTGGTTAGAAACTGAGAATGCATTCTCCCTTAGAAAACAATGTTAAATGTGATCACATGCCTACTGGGAAAAAAAAAAGTAACCCATAACATAGTTGTAACAGCACAACAGGAAACTGCATTCCAAGTTTCTACTTTAACAGGATGTCACAGGTCCCTTAGGGTTGCTATTCCCAGTCTCAGTGAGCCTGTGAGATTGAGACCCATTGTGATGGCTACTTGTGGTAGCCACAGTCCCATGGGCCAGGTGTTCCTATATGGGAATTAAGAGAATAATTGAGAAGGTTCTAGAAAGGGAATAGCCATGATTAGCCTTGCCTTTTAAATTTTCATAATGAATCAATCTTTTCATATTCAAGAAGCTTAGGAATCAGTTGGCAATCACTAAAGCCAAGTTCTAGATTTTTTCCATTTGAGAAAATGGTAGGAAGGTCTTTCCCAAAGCCATAAAGGCAATAATTTATATGCATATAGCTCAAAGAGAAATTAGTCAAAGCAAGGGTCTACTGACTTCTTCAGTATAGAATGCACAAATACACACAGGATACCTTAAGAAAAATCAATAGCTTTATTTTTCCTCAATATATAGTTAGAAAATAGGTCTGAGAAGAGGTTTCATGGAGTAGACCAAAGAACTACATACAAAGTCAAGAGTTCCAAATGAGCAAGAGAAAGTGCCAGATGAAGCACCTTCCCGAGGACCAGGGCCTAGGGCCGCCCCATCAGAGGGAGCGCGAGCTCTTTAACAGCTTTTGAGTTCAGCTGAGGAATCGTGCTGATCTTCAGGAGTCTGCTGCTTGCATACTTATTCTTGATGGCCTGCAGAAGTGGTTAAGGTCACATCAGGACCCCCTTCCGTCCCCCTTACACTTGTTCCTATCTAATTTACAAGTACTGAAGGGCCAGACCCACAATCTCAGATGGTAGGGTAATGCCGAATCACGGAGGCCAGCAAGTGCTCCGAGGCCATACTGTGCTGTGCCTGACCAATTCCTCCCATGCCAAGTAATGGAGCAGGCCCAGCTGGTGGTACCAAATGACTTCCAGCTCCAAGGCACAGGCGCTCTCCCATAAGCTACCAGAGGGGTGGGAGGTGGTGCTCATTATACCTAAGTACCATCAGGATATAACAGTATGGCCAGCCCTGGCAGCAATAGCTGGCAATAAACGTGAATGGCAATTGTGCTTAGCAGAGCCCAGACAATTCCCTCAGGACTATAACATTATGCTTCCACTGTGAGCTAATCATGCTGAAGCTACCCGTAAGAAAGCAAACCAGGGTGTGGTGCACAAATGCCTTACTCTGTTGAGCTGATATTCTGTGTCATACAAGCACAGGACAATGCCCAATCTCCCCGGTTCCTTCTCTCAGGTGGGCTACACGGGACGGGACGCTTCCTGAATGGGTTGCTTGCCATGCAGGTGCCTTTCAGTCACTGTCCCAAAGGATCCTGGACAAAGGCTCTGAGCAATATCACCCAGATACCCAAGCCTTCCTCTGAGCCATTTGAGGTGGGCCCCTGCTGTTCCAGACCACACGCCGACCAGCCCTCCCTGCTGGCTGAGCCTACCGGGGCGCTGGGACAGGCGTGGATACATCAGTTGAACAGCTAGCTGCCTGGCTGGCTAATCTGGGCTTGGACATCATTGGCCTGTTTTAACCCTTTGTACGCCATAAGCATCTATAGACGCAAGTGGCGGACCTTCCCCACACACCAAGTGCTTCTGTAGCCTCAAACCTCCCATATCAACTCTGATCGCCCAATTTTAAAATCAGACTTGTTAGTGACATCTCTAGGTTTGTAATAAAAATTATGGTAACTTAAATTCGTAAGTATTCCAGCGCACATGGAAGAAATGGGGATGGTTTCCGTTTTGGATGCGTGGCAGTTAAAGAAACTGCTTTCAGCATTTGTCAGTATGCTCCATCCACTGTGTACTAGGAAAATACAGAGCTTGTGCTAAAACAAACTCTCACACATATGCCAATATATTTACATGAAAACACAAACAAAGAGATACACATACTCTCATATGCAAAGTCCACAGTCGAATACCTTTCACAGCTTAGCAAGGAGTACTTACGATGAACTTCGTCAGGTTTTCGTTTACTCTCACTACGTTTTTGGCCATGTGCTGCATGACTTCCAACACCTCGTTCTCGGTGTACCCAGTGTAATACTGCTGCTTTAAGTTCTGGAACACAACCAAGGGGCACGATAAAGCCTCTACTTTTTTAGAAGAGCTTACATTTCTGTGTAAAAGAACAATCTTCCCTCCTGGAAATTCCTTCACAGCCCTAATCACTACCGTGGTCTCAGCAAAGCAGCCAGTACACAGAGAATGACTGACTGCACAGGACTAAGCCAAGGTGTTGTGCAGCTCTCAGCTAAATCAAGTCTAAGTTCCCCTATCATTTTTTCAAAGAAGGTTCCACAGGTGAAGTAGGATACTTCATGTAACAAAGCTTCATGCTTACCCCTCACCACACTGAAAGGGGATGGCAAGTGGGGCAGAGTAAAAACAAAACTCACAAAGGACGCCTGTCAAATTATGGCAGAGACCTGGGACTAGGACATGTCACATGCCCCCCATCAAAGCCCAGAATGGCAGTGGCTGGTGGGGAGCTCAAGAGCCATATTGTCAGAGGTCCAGAATTATGACAACAGCTAGGCCATAGGCAGCAATCTAATTTACTGAATAGGGAAGAGCGAAGGCCACCCAGGACTCTCACAAGCTCTGGAGAACAGAGAGCACTCAGAGAAGCCTCCACACCCAGCCTTCCAGAGAACAAAATTCAAGCAAAAGACAGTTGTTGGTTGATAATAAGACTTCATGTATGAAGATATATAACCTGACTTTACTTCAGTTCTGTGATAAATACTAAAAGCTGAAGTACATCTCTTTCACATGTACAATGTAATTGGGAAAATAAACTACAACTTAATCTTACTACTAAAAATGATTAAAGAAAAAAAGAACTAAGCAGGAGCAAATCCTGAAATAACACACAACTACTGGTACTATGAAATCAATTCCCAGAAAATAGGGAGACCCTGTAGTTAGTAGATTTAGAGCCCAAGAAAATGTGTCTTGAGAGTAATGTAATTTGGCTAAAATGAGCCATTGGTACCAGAACCATGTACCATTCATATACCAGTGGCCTTTTTACCTTAAGCTTTTTATTTCAAAAAAATCTCAAGTCTACAGAAAAACTAAAATAATAATATAATGAACATCTTATATCATTTGTGTAGATTCATCAATTAACATTTTGCCACTTTATCATGGTGACTGCAACTCACCTTTAAATAGTGCAGCAAAAAGTATATTCAGGGTGTGCCAAAAATATGTAATCACAGACTTTGAATAATTATAAAGGCAGTGTTTATTAAAATACATTTCATTTTCATTTAACAGCTACCAGCTGTTAAAGTATGTATGCATTTTTGGGGAATACCATATATATATATATATATATATATATATATATATATATATATACACACACACACACACACACACACACACACACACACAATTGTATTGTTTGTGTGGAAAATAATACAATAATTAATACTAATACAAAGAATAAACTGTTTTGCATACTTATAACTGTAAACCTTTTGCCTCATGTATATTGTATAAAAATTGTGTGTGTGTGTGTGTATACACTGAGTGGCCAGATTATTATGATCTCTGAACACATAATAATCTGGCCACTCAGTGTACTTCTCTTGAGTACCTCATTTATTTGATATCAAAGATACTATAAATCGTGCACCTGATCAGTTTTCCCCTTAGTATTGGCTGATAGAAAGCTCAGGGCAAATAGGTGGTTGATCTCCAGCTCCAGCAAAAGTCTAGAATACTTTTGGTACCCATTTGAGATACAAATACACTGAGTGGCCAGATTATTATGCGTTCAGAAATCATAATAATCTGGCCACTCAGTGTATATACACATATCTACATATATATGTATGTGTGTGTGTGTGTGTATGTATGTGTGTATGTATATATATATATATATATATATATGTATATATATCCTATATAATAAAAGCATAATATGCAAATCGACCGAACAGCCAAACAACGAAACGACCATCTGGATGACCATCCGGGACCTCGCTATGACACCCACTGGCGCCAGGCCAGCCAAGGCAGGTGTGATGCGATTGGTCAGGGACCAGCCTTCAACCCATGATCACCCTGCAGAGGGAGGCCCAGGCCACCAGGTGCCTGAGGGAAGCCAGTGCCGGCAGCTGGGGGAAGGAAGGCATACTGTTGCACAAATTTCATACATCAGGACTCTAGTATATATATAAAACCTCTCCATTGTAAAGGTAAAGTTTTTCTTCAGTATTACTACGTATCTGTGAGGTGATGTTTTGAAACCATATGGATCTCATACCCAAAAATTATTTCACCTAATGACACAAGCATCAATTTATTAATTACATTGGTTCATTTCTAACTCTACCATTCTTTCTACTGTAATTAGCTGGGTTTGACTGATTAGAAAAAAGCCACCTCTTTCTTTCTCTCTCTTTTCTCCTATCTTCTTCCTCCCTTTCTTTATTTTTAAAATTTTTTACTTATTGATTGGTCTTAGAGAGGCAGAGGGAGGGAGGGAGGGAAACATTGATTTGTTGTTTCACTTACTTATGCATTCCTTGGATGATTCTTGTATGTGCCCTGACTAGGGACTGAACCTGCAATCATGGCATATTGGGGCGATGCTCTAACCAACTGAGCTATCTGGCCAGGGCCTGTTTTCTTTTCCTTTCCATTTTCCTTTCGTTCTTATCATTATGAACTTGTGGATTTTTAAAATGCATTATAATCTACTAGAGGCACGGTGCACGAAATTTGTGAACTGGGGGTGGGGAGGGGATCCCAGAGCCCAGCCTGCACCCTCTCCAATCTGGGACTCCTCAAGGGATGTCCGACTGCTGGTTTAAACCAGCAGTCGGACATCTCTCTCACAATCCGAGACTGCTGGCTCCCAAATGCTCACCTGCCTGCCTGCCTAATTACCCCTAACTGCTCCTGCCTGCCAGCCCGATCACCCCCTAACCACTCCCCTGCCAGCCTGATCTATGCCTAACTGCTCCCCTGCCAGCCCGATTGCCCCCAACTGCCCTCCACTGCCGGTACAATCACCCCCAACTGCCCTCCCCTGCCGGCCCAGTCACCCCCAACTGCCCTCCCCTGCCGGCCCAGTCACCCCCAACTGCCCTTCCCTGCTGGCCTGGTCCCTCCCAACTGCCCTCCCCCGCTGGCCCGGTCCCTCCCAACTGCCCTCCCCCGCCGGCCCGGTCCCTCCCAACTGCCCTTCCCTGCTGGTCTGGTCACCCCTAACTGGCCTCCCCTGCTGGCCTTATTGCCCACAACTGGCCTCCCCTGATGGCCTGATAGCCCACAACTGCCCTCCCCTGCCGGCCATCTTGTGGCAGCCATCTTGTGACCACATGGGGGCGGCCATCTTGTGCAAGGGCGTGATGGTCAATTTGCATATTACCTCTTTATTATATAGGATTACTTTCACTATTTTTTGTCATGCTCAATTTAGTTAGTAAAAGCCTTTTTTTTTTATTGTCTAAAGGTTTACATGTCTCCTTTTCCCCCAATTGAGCCCCCGCAAAGCCATTCCCAAACCAGGCAAGGCCCCACTGCCCCAATGTCTGTGTCCACTGGATATGCTAATATGCATGCATACAAGTCCTTTGGTTGCTCTCTAACCACCCTCTGCCCTACCATTTGTCTCTAGATCTATTCTTATTCATCAAACTATGTTGATCATTATATCCCACATATGAATGAGATTGTGTGATATTTATCTTTCTCGGACTGGCTTATTTCGCTTAGTATAATGCTCTCCAATTCCATCCATGCTGTTGCAAATGGTAAAAGTTCCTTCTTTTTTACCACATCGTAGTATTCCATTGTGTAGATGTACCACCATTTTTTAATCCACTCATCTGCTGATGGGCATTTAGGCTGTTTCCAAATCTTAGCTATTGTAAATTATGCTGCTATGAATATAGGGATGCAAATCTCCTTTCTGATTTCGTGGGATATAGTCCTAGAAGTAGGATTACTGGGTCAAATGGGAGTTCCAAAGACAAGTTTTTAAGCCAGTTCCCATTTCCTTTTGATATAACCCACTGCATTGATCTTTGCTTGCTATCTGGCTCATCTTGTACTCCTGCCAGAGCCCTGAAATCAGCCTTCTTAAAGGAGCCCTAGTTGTATTCAAGATGTGGCTACTAGGTATGTTGACTGCTACTGGGTGGCCATTGTTTCTCAACCCTTTCATTATGCATTTATTGACATTTCCAAAACAGATTTAATATTACAGGGTTTTCCCTTTTGTTTTTAATTGCTAACAATATTTTCTCTTTCTACTTATAGTGAACATTTTAAATCCTTAATAACGTAAATGTTTATTTATCTTAGAATACATAAATAGTTTCAGAATTATAAAAACAGATTATTAACAATCTTCCTAAGTAAAGTGTAAGTATGTTGCTTTTTTTGGTCCTTTGTTTTGTCTAACTTCGAATCCCACTAAGGATGTATAGTCAGAATGCTGTGTTCAAAAGTCATTTGAATTAATTCTTCCCTATGTTCTGTTACCAATTTGATAGTGACATTGTTTCGGCTTAATTCCATTTTATGATTTGCATAAAACATTTGCATTGTTCAAAAGTTTAAAAGTTACATTATATTGTATACAACTTAATAAAAATTATAGCCTGAAGTCCTGCTCCCATCCTTCACCTTCTCCCCTGTTCCCACCTAAACCTATGGGTATCATTTACACTCCTTTTTGGTCTACTAACTTTATTTTTTTTAAACTTAGCAAATATATAAACACTCATACATATACTCTCTTATTTCCCTTCTTTCTTACATAAAATGTTAACTATACACACTTGTATGGAGGAAACAGCTCTACCATGATGCCTTGGTATCTTGCATGTGTCCACATAGGCCATGCAGGCAGAGGCCTGAGCCACAGCTTATCTGTCTTGTGACCCTCCCGGAATGAGGGGATGGCCAGCTTGGGAGGAGCTGCCTCTAAGCCAGCTCCCACTCACCTCCTTATCTCCCCTGGAGGCTGTAAGACCATTTCTCATACCCTACTGGGTTCTGAGGAGGCTCTTGCTCTGCTGCTTTCAGGTTCAGCTACAGACTATACCTACAACTGCTTGGTGGCAATCTAGAATAGGCTCCTGCACAAACGGGCATCCCATGCCCTGCACTGCAGTCACCCAGTCCCATTTGTTTCAATGTTGTTCTCTTTGGCAAACGAGACAAGGACCCAAGGCTAGCATCTTTGGCTCCTTGTATGAATCTAAAAGTGTCTCATTTTATCTGTACTGGCGAATCAGTTGGGCTTTGGCCTTGCTTTGTCTTGTGTGCTTCACAATTTGCTTTTTCACTTAACAAAATATAAAAGAAATCATAGCCTATTAGTTCTTGGTGGCCTTCCTTATTTGTTTTCTTAATCCTCACCAGAGGAGTGAAGATATTTTTTCCACTGATTTTTAGAGAATGTGGAAGGGAAGTTTGGGAGGGAGGGAGTCAGAGAGAAAGAGAGAGAGAGAGAAACATCCATGTGAGAGAGACATATCAATTGGTTGCCTCCTACTCGCACCCTGACCAGGGCTGGGGATTGAATCTGCAACTGAGGTATGTGCCCTTGACCAGGAATCAAACCTAAGACCTTTCAGTCCTAGGGCTGATGCTGTAACCTGAACAAACTGGCCAGGGCCTTCGTCATTCTTTATAACTCTGTAATGCATTGTGTACCATGGTGTCCTCACCTACTCTCCATCTGGATCACTCCAAGCAGCTTTTTTATGCCTTTGGACAATTGCTTAATGATAGGGTTGTGAAAATGCTAATGCTTTTCCTGTCAAGAGGTCCTAAAATATGACTTGACAAATTTCTTCTTAAATCCAACACTCACCCATTTTCCTTGGCTTAGAACCTTCTGGGACAGGCAGGAAGCAGCCGCTGCCACTCTAGAAGGGTGATAATGCACCATGTCATAGTCAATGAGAGTCAGTTCCATCAAATATTTGGCTAAAGTGTGCTGTTCAACATCAACCTATGAAAGAACATCCAGGGACAGGAAGGAGCAGTTATTATCTTGCAAAATTCTGGGTGGAGGCCTAAGAACACAAATCCACTAAACTCACTTTTCCTTCCCAGGAACTGTTCTGCTCCACAGTACGTCACAAACACAGAATGTAAGGTCATTTCTCTTAAGAGCTGATGCAGTAAGTATTAGGACTTATCTAAAAGATGTTTCCTATAAGTTTCACTTTAATTGAATCAATGTTTCTGGGCTGAGACAAGTGGCAAAATAAAGTCTCTTACAGAATTAGAGGCACTTACCTCCCCAGCTTTTGATGCCCGCCTTAAAAAATGTAGTGGTAAAGGCCGACCCAACTCAAATTTCAGTTCTTTCAAAATTAGAGCTTCCATTTCTCGGATTTGGAAACTAGTATACGCATTGTCTGTGATGTAAACGAAGTCTTCTATATTTGGAGAAAACATTTCCTCATACTTGGAGGCCAAAAGCAAAGCTGTAATCCCAACCAGTTGAAGCTTCTTACGAGAGACTGGCTGAACCTAATTGGAGAAGAATGTGTCCAAGTCATACCTAACAAGACTGGAAATCTGGGTGGAAGAGAGTGAGAGGGAACCGAGTCCTGGAGATGTGCACATCGACTCTCCCACATCAGAAGCCTAAATGTTAACAGTCAGTACTCACGACATGCCAGGCACAATACTAAGATTCTAACAATCACCTCATCGAATCAAAAACCCTAGGAAATAATGTATTTTCCCCAACGTAAAAACAGATGGCCTGATAAGAGATTCAGACACCAGTCCAAGAGGACTCAATTGCTGAGTGGAGAAGAATTATGCATGACAATGAAGCTCCCAGTCACTGCTCCAAGTCCATTGTCCTGGCTTGAGTGTCTGGGGAAGCCCCAACGTGGCACTCAACATGGTCTGAATCAGCATAAGGCCAAGCCAAAAAGCAGAAATTTAATGGCTGCTTAGGGACAAGGAAGGAGATTCTTTTTTCTTTTAATATGTTTTATTGATTTTTTACAGAGAGGAAGAGAGAGGGATAGAGAGTTAGAAACGTCGATGAGAGAAAAACATGGATCAGCTGCCTCCTGCACACCGCCTACTGGGATGTGCCCACAACCAAGGTACATGCCCTTGACTGGAATCAAACCTGGGACCTTTCAGTCCGCAGGCCGACATTCTATCCACTGAGCCAAACCGGTTAGGGCAGGAAGGAGATTCTTAAATGTTTCTTTAATCCTCACCAAAAGTATACTCATTATTCAGTCTGAAGAATCTTTCTAAGATGTTTCATAGTCAATGAAAACCTCAGTCTAGGATATAAGTGTACCCCTTAATTTCCTTAGAAAAACAAAAACAAATAAAACTGGGACTTCGCTTTTCTTGCTTCAACTCTAATTATTGAGAAACTACCAAAAATATGACTGTATAATGTAAATCACTTGTATAATGAAAACCACTATGGTTTCTTAGGATTTTGTAGTATCTTAGGGTCATTAATTATAAACACAGTTATTATTGTATTGTTTATACGTGACCTAAACCTGTATCATAAATGTTGACTTTACATAAATAAATCATATCTGCAAGGCTACTGTTTGGTTTATGTCTGGAATTTCTTCTAAGTGGTTGGTGTTTTTGAGTTACCATTGATAAGTATTTTGATGATCACTCTGCCTCTCACCTTAATTTCTTACATTCCTCAGTTGAGATTTCACATTCTATACACTCCCCCACACACCCCAAACCTTTCATAAAAAATTCTGCCTCCTCCGTTTCTACCATGATTCAATGCCACACCTGGTTGGAAACTTAAAAGTTCTCTAACCTTGCCCTGACCGGTTTGGCTCAGTGGATAGAGCGTCAGCCTGCAGACTCAAGGGTCCCAGGTTCCATTCCAGTCAAGGGCATGTACCTGGGTTGTGGGCACATCCCCAGTAGGGGGTGTGCAGGAGGCAGCTGATTGATGTTTCTCTCTCATTGATGTTTCTAACTCTCTCTCCCTCTCCCTTCCTCTCTGTAAAAAATTAATAAAATATATTTAAAAAATAAAAAGTTAAGTTCTCTAACCAAACTCCTCACTTTTTTGAGGAAGCTCACCAAAGAATACCGTACTATGGAAACTGCAAGCAGGCCAGGAAAGCCAGCATCACAAGCCCCACAGGCTTCAGACTGACTGCAGACCATCTGCTGGCACTCTTCCCTCAGGAGTGACTGTGGCAATGCCATATTTCCCCAAGGACTGTTCAGCAGGTTGGCCTAACTAAAATGCCTCCCAGTGCTCAGAACCACCAGAGGTTTGATACACTTGGAGAGCTTCCCATCCTAGCCTCTGAAGTTCTCTGGCTTCTCATAAATTGGCTTTTGGTCTTTTCTTCAGAGCTACCACACCTTGGCATCCCATAAACACAATGTTCTGTGAGCCCTGGTACGAAGTCCCCGCAGCCACACTTACCTGTAAAAATCGATCCATAATGGCAACGCACATGTAGAGGGTCTCCTGTAGCAGCCTAAACTTGGAATGGACCTGTACCAGCCAATCCACCAGGATGGCACGCATGCGTCCGTTTATATCTCTTCCATCTAAGAAATGTGGATTTATGGTTTGCAGAACCTGTTGGGATAATTAAAAGTTTAAAGAGCTGACCTCGTTTCCTTCCCAGCTGTGTGGTGCATTCAACATTTACACAACCAAAACACAAAGGACCACTCACCTCAAGCTGTCTCAGATACTGATAGATATCCTTAACGTAGTCACTGCAGAGCTGAGGGTTCTCCCAATCTTCATTATCAATATCTTCAATCTTGCAGAGCAAAGCATCAGAGAAAGCTTGACAGAGGTTCTCTTCCTTCATGGAGATATCCTCAGGTGCAGGACAAGGCTCCTACATCGACAAAGTAAAGTGCATGTATTACCACTTTAGGAGCAGCCTTCATCAAATACATGCAGAGCCAATTGGTTTAAAAGTATCATATAACCCTGGCCGGGTAGATTAGTTGGTTAGAGCATCATCCCAATATGCCAAGGTTGCAGTTTCTATCCCCGGGCAGGGCACATACAAGGAACAACCAATGAACGCTTAAATATGTGGAACAACAAATAGATGTTTTGCTCTGTCTCTGTCACTCTATCTCTAAAATCAAGCAATCAAACAATAAAATATGTTAAAGCCAAAATAACAAATTTCAGGTGAATAACTCATGATGTAGTAGATGAAGTCTCTAGAGATATCCTCCTCTTTAAGATTCTCTAATTTACTCAAAGTGAAACCCTAAGTCTTCACAATGGCTTACTGGCTCTGCAGGACCGGATCTTCCCTGTTCCCTGCTGACCCGTCTCCTGGTCTTCTCCCTTGGTTTGCTTCACTTCAGCCTACTAGCCTCCCCCACTGCAAACAGGCTCCCACTTCCCAGAATGCTCTTGTTCCTGTATTCGATGGGTAATTCCCTCACCTTCTTCAAGTTTTGTTTAAATGCTATCTTCTCATTGAGGTCTCTCCTGACTCCTACTTAAAATGGCCATCTGCTTCTTATTCCTATTACATGTGTTTCATTTCTCTTAGTGTGGTTTTCCCATATAACCTATAACTTTATGATATAGTATAGAGTTTACTTATGTATGGTATGTATTATTTTCTATCTACTTCTCCTGGAATGTGAGCTCCATATCCCTACATTCATTTAAATTGGTTTGTTCACTAAGGTATCTCAAATACTTATGTCATCCCTAACATACAGTAGGTGCTTGATGAATATTTATTGAAAGAAGCTTAGACACCTTGGTTCAGAGATTCCTGGAGCTGACAGTTCACTTTAGCAGTAGCCTCTTCTGCCAGTGTAATGTTTTCTTCTCGCCAACTAATTTATTCTAAACTGAGAAAATGTTTGACAACTAAAAAGCAGAAAAGCACATTCCAGCCTATGAATAAAATAGGAGGAGGAAGCAAAGACCAAGCAAGTATACACCCACTAATTATTTTATGTTGATGGGGTGATTTTTTTAAAATCACATATTAAAAATATATTAAGTTAAAGCAAGTGTTTAGTAATTAAGCATAAATAACCATTACTTTTTTTAAAAGCATGAGAGGTACTTCTCAAAGTACAACCTAACAGAATTGCTACGCTGTAAAGAATACATATTAAAGTAATAAATATAGAAAGAGAATGCTGTAAAATAAACAATTTTGACTTACATTAAAGCTCAATGATTATAATTTCTAATCTTAGAAAAGGATAAAACATTAACAACAAAATATACATAGCAATTCAAAACAGGCCCTTCCCTCTTAAAGTTATTAAACCAAGGAAGGGCCAGGAGAACAAGAGGTATGCTGGTAGGCATGACATTTATTCAAGAATATAAGAATTTCAAGGGGCTAGAATAAATAAGAAATGCTACTTGGGGTACTGGGAAGAAAC
This sequence comes from Corynorhinus townsendii, assembly GCA_026230045.1. Classification (NCBI taxonomy): domain Eukaryota; kingdom Metazoa; phylum Chordata; class Mammalia; order Chiroptera; family Vespertilionidae; genus Corynorhinus; species Corynorhinus townsendii. The sequence continues at coordinate 184,121,509 of JAPDVU010000001.1, read as the reverse complement.
CTAGGGACAGTTACCAGAGAGGGGAAGACCTTCAGGAAAATGAGTTGGGGAAAGGTACACCAGTACAAAGTCCCAGCGGAAGCCAAGAGATAAAGGCAAGTGTGGGGACTATACACTGATTTGGGATGGTGGGAGATAGCACGTGAGGTATAAAAAGATGTGCTGGAAAGGTGAGCAAGTATCTTCCTAAGGAGTTTTGATTTTTCCTAAAGCAACTGAACTCACAGAAGGAACTGAGCAAGAGTGACTGGAATCAAATGCACATTTTAATAAGCACATGCAGCTTAGTGTAAGGTCACCTTTTTCAAGTATAAGCATTTTCACTCTCCCCAGGAAGGGCAGTCAGTTCCAGGAAGATGGTTTAAGGAATCTGAGATTATCGTCATGTGCTGCCTTAGCAGCTTAAAATGTTTACTCATGTCTGTTCAGAAGTACACCTGAGTTTAGCTATATCCCAAACCCCCCAGCATAATTTTCTAAAAGCATTTCTTTTGGACTCCAGCTTAATTATTCTAAAATCCTTCTTAAGATCCCACTCATCATGCAAGTAGTAGCCTAAGCCCTATAAACCAACTGTGGGGCCTTCTGCCCAGGGCTGCTGCATGTAAAATAAAAAATTGAATCAGCTAATTATGCGGCACAAACTTCTGAATGACAAAATCAACCTAAAGAATTAGAACCTTCAAGTTAGATGAACAAATGAGTTATGTGAACTGTCAGAGACAACTGAAAAGTCCTATCAGAAACAATGAAGATAAGAGATTTTGCTGAACTTGAACTTCTGTTTGATCAAGAGATGGATGAAGTGTGAGTCAAGGCTACTGAATTTCTCCAAGTACCAACATTGAGTGAGTTGGGTCTGTTGAGAGAACAATCAATACTGATAGGCAAGTATATAAGTATTTACACAAATCTTAGTAAAACAATTTCTTCTTTTTTAAAAAAAAATATGTTTTTATTGGTTTCAGAGGGAGAGAGGGATAGAAACATCAATGATGAGAAAGAATCATTGATAGGCTGCCTCCTGCACACCCAACAATGGGGATCAAGCCCACAACCCGAGCATGTGCCCGGACCAGGAATCAAACTGTGACCTCCAGGTTCATAGGTTGACACTCAACCACTGAACTACACCGGCCAGGCCAGAATTTCTTTTTTTTTTTTCTTTTTTAAAAAATATATTTTATTGATTTTTTATAGAGAGGAAGAGAGAAGGATAGAGAGTTAAAAACATCGATGAGAGAGAAACATCGATCAGCTGCCTCCTGCACACCCCCCATTGGCAATGTGCCTGCAACCAAGGTACATGCCCTTGACCGGAATCGAACCTGGGACCCTTCAGTCCTCAGGCCGATGCTCTGTCCACTGAGCCAAACCAGTTAGGGCCAGAGTTTCTTTATTTATTAAGTTTATGATGCCAAACATCATAAATCAATGTCAATTAAGTGCAACAAGGAAAGACTCCAAGTAAAACTTGATTCTGATCAGTTCCCAATTTGTAGCAGAGACTGTGTATTCGTGAATACATAGGCACACACAACTGTAGAAAGGTGAAATCGGTTACCCTGATCAGCTTTAGGGAATGTAATATGCTGTGGAATGGAATGGAAGGTCTCACTGCTGTTAGACACCCTGTGCTTCACTGGCATTTTAAGCAGCTATAGGGACAGGACTTTTAAACACCTGTATGGAGGAGAATCCAAGATGACGGCATAGGTAAACACCTAAACTGCTGCCTCGCGCAACAATTTCAAAAATTCAACTAAAAGACAAAACGTCTATCACCCAGAACCACGGGAAAGCTGGCTGAGTGGAAGTTCTACAACTAGAAGGAAAGAGAAAAGAGCACTGAGACGTGCACGAGCGCTGAAAAGCTGAGGTACGGAGGTGCGTGATCCGGGCTGGCGGCGGGCGTTGCTTTTTTCAACCCAAAGGGAGACAAGCCCCCGATTACTCTGAAATCCAGTTTCTGGGGAGACGCAGGGGACCCAAACTCCTACGGGGAGAAGCTGGACTGTCTGCCAGTGAGGGGGGCTTACTTGCAGAGCTGCACGCAGGAATAATTGTTTACGGCACTGGGGCACGGGACTCCAGGATGCCCTTGGGGACACGGAGCTGGCTAACTAGCAGCCATTGCTGTTTGCCACGCCCTAGCCTAGTGACACCCTGAGACCCCGCCCTGAACAACCTACAAACCCACCCAAGCTCCAAGCAGCAGCGTTAGCAGAAGAAAGCCCCGCCCTATCACAGCTTAACCTAGCAAACTTGCAGCCTGGGTCAGACAGCTCCAAAACCTCCAAACCCCAAGCAAAGAGGAGAAAACTGTAGCTCTAACTGTAGCTCCTGCTGGGTGGACTCAGACAGTAGCTGACCTGCACCCCACTGGAGATCCAGAAGCCAGTGTACCTAGTGGTCAGAGTGAGACACCAGATTTCAACTCCTCACGTCCATAAGTGACACATTCAAAGGCAGACTCAGTGAGCACCAAAGCCCCACTGAAACAAGTCCTGCCCCATAAGCGTGTCTTCAGCGCAGCAGTTCTTCCATTATAGACACAGTGAGTGCTCACAGCTAATTGGCCTAGAGGTCAATTCCTCCCAGTATACCAACAGCAATTAAGGCTTTAACTGCACCAAGTCTTTGCACTCAGCCCACAAAGGGGTGTACCAAGAGTGTCCACATCAGGTGATTGGGGAGGCTGAGCTACTGCCCCCTATAGGTCACCTACCACACAAAGCTACTCCATCAACACAGGGAAGCAGCCAAAATGAGGAGACAAAGAAACATGTCACGAATGAAAGAAACAGAGGAAAGCAAACTACTGGATGACATAGAGTTCAGAACCACATTTATAAGGTTACTCAAGAATCTTCTTAAAACCACTGAGAAACTTGATGAGACCTTCAAGGAGCTTAATGAGAATGCCAAAAAAAATGGAAAAGGATCAGTCAGAAATGAAGCATACACTGTCTGAAATAAAGAATATACAGAAACTCAACTGTAGATCAACGTACCCCAAGAATCAAACCAAAGATCTGAAATATGTGGAAACAAAAAACATCCAACCAGAAAAACAAAAAGAAAAAAGAATCCAAAAATATGAAGATAGTGTAAGGAGCCTCTGGGACAACTTTAAGCGAACCAACATCCGAATTTTTGGGGTGCCAGAAGAAGGGAGAGCGCAAAATATTGAAAACCTATTAGAAGAAATAATGACAGAAAACTTTCCCTGCCTGGTGAAAGAAATAGATGTACAAGTCCAGGAAGCGCACAGAACCCCATACAAGAGGAATCCAAAGAGCACCACACCAAGACACATCATAATTAAAATGCCAAGGGCAAAAGACAAAGAGAGAATATTAAAAGCAGCAAGAGAAAAACAGTTAATTACCTACAAGGGAGTACCCATACGACTGTCAGCTGATTTCTCAACAGAAACTATGCAGGCCAGAAGGGAGTGGCAAGAAATATTCAAAGTGATGAACAGCAAGAACCTACAGCCAAGATTACTCTACCCAGCAAAGCTATCATTCAGAGTTGAAGGTCAGATAAAGAGCTTCACAGACAAGAAAAAGCTAAAGGAGTTCATCACCACCAAACCAGGATTATATGAAATGCTGAAGGGTATTCTTTAAGGAGAGGAAGAAGAAGAAAAAGGTAAAGATAAAAATTATGAACAACAAAATGACATCAAATACATACCTACCAACAAGTGAATCTAAAAATCAAGTGAATGCAAAATCTGAAGAACAGAATGGACTGGTGAATATAACAGAATCAGGGACATAGAAAGGGAGTGGACTGACGATTCTCAGGGGAAGCAGGTGTGAGGGGTGCGGGAAGAGATTGGACAAAAATCTTACTCCTATGGATGAAGACAGTGGCGGGGATAAGGGCATGGGGTGGGGTGGGGAATCAGGTGGAGGGGAGCTATGGGGGAAAAAATAGAGGAACACCTGTAATAATCTGAACAATAAAGATTTATTTAAAAAATATATATATATAAAAGCAAAAAAAAAACAAAAAAAAAACACCTGTATGGAGCAACAATGACTCTGCAGATGGAGCAGAGGACAAAGCAAAAGCTAGCGGGCTGACGAGAGACAGGCGAGCAGAGGGGCTAACCTGCCAGGTGGGACTTCCCCTACATTGCAAATGTCATGGTCACTTCTGTACTCTTTTTCAGAGAAAAGTGCCTTTGAATTGGAAACAATTCTTGTTCATTAATCCCCAATGTATTCTGAAACTAGAAGCATGTTTCAATCACAGAAATGATTTTTAGATAAACTGAGCTACAGGTCCATAATTCTTTATCTGAAACACAGTGGCCTCAATTTTGTCAAGAAGCTAGAGAAAAAGGAGTCAGCCAAGATGTGGAGAAAAGGGAACGCAGAGAGTGGAGTTCTGAAGGAAATTTCTCCTTTGCTTTGTTCATAATATTTTTGGTTCTTTGGGGGTTTTTTGGGGGGTTTTTGTTTTTGGGGTTTTTTTTCGGTCTTTTTTTCTTCTTTAGTTCAAATAAGTAATATGTACCTATGGTGAAAAGTCTGACAATTTTAAGGAAGAAAATAAAAATCAATCTTAAGCCCAACATAATACTAAAAAGTAAAAGTTATCATCGATATTTTGCCTATGAAAACATTTTTAAAAGCAAATTTGGGGTTTCATTGCATCACATCATGTAATAATTTGAATGTTTTCTAACGTAACATGCATTTTTTTAAAAAAGAATAGTTTATTGACTTTTAGAGAGAGAGGAAGGGAGAGAAACATTGATGTGAGAATGCAACATCGATTTGTTGCCTTGTGCATGCTCCCCACTGAAAATCAAGTGCACGATGGGCATGTGCCCTGACCAGGAATTGAACTGGCAACCCTTTGTTGGATGACGCCTAACCAACTGAGCCACACAAGCCAGGGCTGTAACATGCATTTTGACATCTTTAAGTATTCCATTAAAACATGGTATTCACAGCATTTCACTGAATGGATTTAACTGGTCTCTTAATAGAGAATATATCTCTATTATGAATAATTCATTACAACACTATTTAAAAGTCCTCTATTGTCTCTGTGATCATTTTCTTAGGATAAATTTTTAAAAACAGATTTACTAGGCATGGAGAATAACCATCTGAAATATACTGACAAATGGCCCTCCTGTAGTGCAGGAGGAACCACATAAACAGTCATCCATATAAATGCTTAGTAATAGTCAAGAGCTCAAGGTCTGAAAAGCTGCTTTGGGTCTGGCATTTACGAGGCCACTGGCAACCTCCCAGGAAAGGCCCGTTAAAGGAAGGCTGATCTTGAGTATTTGTTCTGAGCTTTATAGTTCTTGATTTGAAGCTTTTTTGTTTTATGTACAGCAACATCTTGCCACCATTTCTTCCAGGTAAAAGGTTCCCAAGTCTGTCCCTCCTTCAGATGTTGCTGGTCCATTTCTAACTATATTTCCCAGAGGATGTCTTTCTGTTGCCTCAACACATCTAAAGCCAAACAAGACACCTTCCCCTAAGCTATCTCTCTCCCTGACTGCCCCATTTTTTATTAATTTTTTCCTAAATGGTTTCTTACTCAGTGCTTAAGGGTCTCACTCCTCCACTCCAAACAACATATCCAAAGACTTCCTTCCACATACAGGATGTGTCTGGGAAAGGAGTTCTGGTACATCCTGACACATTTGATGTTGTGTCTGAGCACCTGTATAGGCTGCTTCAAGACCCTCATCAGCTCCAGATTAGACAATTGCAATTCCTCCTAACTTATGGCCCTTTCTCCCACCCTACCCAGCTTTCATCACTTCCCTTCTCCTCAAAACTTTTCAGATTCCTCATTGCCTTATAGCAGCAATTTTCAACCAGTGTGCCACAGGAATTTTTAAAACATGCAATTCCTGACTAGTCAGGAACACTGATCTCTTTTCCCTGATAGTCAAATAAAAAATGACAACAGTCAACAAAACAATATCCATTCAGTGTGAGTAAATCAAAATCATACCTATTTCTTTTTGTCAGATCAGAAAAAAAAATATTTTTTGGTGTGCTGCAGAATTTTAGTAATTAGTTTATGTGTGCCATGAGATAAAAAAGGTTAAAAATCACTGCCTTCAGAGAAAAAATCCAAATTCCAAGGCCTTCAAATACAACTGTAACCTTCTCCCAACTTTATCTTCTGCTTCTTCACACAAATCTCCCGACCCAAGTTAGACTTGTAGCCTCCTTACCCAAAACACACTTGGTGCCTTGATTCTTGCTTCTCCCCCACCCCCACCCAAAGGTGCTTTTTCCTGTCAGCTTCTCCCTATCCTTACAAATGCCATGTATTCTATGAAGTGCATCTAGGATTGTTTCCTAGGATTGCTAATTTAATTTTCAGGTACATATGCCCCTTCTAGACAAGCTTTGTGAAGGAAAGATGCCCCTTTATCAGCCTTAACAGAACTGGATGCATATAGTAAGTGTTCGATGTATTATTTCTCATATAACCAATGTTTTATTTTGAAAAACTTCATACAGTAATATATACATATCTTTGAACTGGAAAGACCCAAGTAGTTATTATTGTATTCTCAGCACCTACTACAGAGCCAGTCTCATGGTAATCACATGAATGTATATAATCTAGGAGTGACAGCATGCATGAACTGGAACGTGGTAGAAGGGGCAACAGGCTGAGCTAACCAGTCACAGAACTGTGAGTTTCCATAGTCTTCATGGGCAAGTTCATTCTTGCTGTGGATTATTTTAACAAAAAATACCAAATTTCACTCTGAGATCACTAAATTTATTTGGGTATTAATGTAATTAGCTATTATTCAAGGTCATAAGTTAAATTATGGTATCATTACTAAAATGCATATATATTCATTTCTTACAATGTTATTTCAAAGTAGAGCTCTCACTGTGAATGTTCTTCAAAAGTTGCAGTGCAGAAAAGGCACCCTGCAGCCTAGCTAAAAATAGGCCACTTCATGAAGTACGTTTATAAATTCAGAACTTCCTACCTTTGGAGGCAACATTCTCATCTGTACTGGTTTCACAGAAGCAACAGGTTTCGGCTGTTTGTTGACATTTGTTGTTTTGTCGGGCTGAATAGGTGCTTTGGTGTTCGGAGCTTTCTACAAGGAAAAGATACGTGAATAGGGCAGGACAGCCTATGTTGCTCCAGTGGGTGCCCATACAGTCCTCAAGGTTGTTACCTTAGCTACTTGTGTGGCTCTGGTTGTAACTCTATTCCCAATTTCTTCTAAAACTGCTCTCCGGAGTGTCACATGACTCTTCACTTTAGAATTAACTTCTGTGTCAATGTTCTCCAAATCAGTGGAGACCTAAAAAAATTTAAAGAGTTGGGACAATTGAAAGCACTTGGCTAATGTCAGATAACCAAATTCAGAATTGCTTTAGGAAAGGTTAATATGCTGAGATCTATTGGCAAGAGAAAAAAGTACATTTCAGGAAATCTAAAAATACTATTTGTGTTTGATAACATCACTCTAAATTAGGCAGATCACTCATCTAATTTATCTATAACTTAGAGGCCTGGTGCATGAAAATTCATGCACTGGAGTGGGGGGGGTCCCTCGGCCCATCCTGCCCCCTCTCACAGTCCGGGAGCCTTCAGGGGCAGGAGGCGACCTGGCGATCAGGGAAAGGCGACACCTCATCACACCTCTGCTGCTGCCACTGCCGACAGCGCAAGCTTCGGCTGGCCCTGGTTACCTGAGCCTTGGCGGCCCTGGGCGGCTGGGCAGCCACCATCTGAGGCTTGCCTGTGCCTCGGGCCGACCCTGGGCAGCTGGGCAACTGAGGGGAATGGGGGACTCTGGAGGCAGGCCTTTCTGCATGCTTGCTGCCCCGGTGGGGTTGAGAGGACTAGACGCCACCATCTTGTGGCTGTGGGTGCCGCCATCTTTGAGGGCGGGGCAGTCAATTAGCATATTCCCTCCTTATTGGCTGTGGGTGCCGCCATCTTTGTGACAGCATGAGGATCAATTAGCATACTCCCTCTTTATTAGATAGGATAATGCCATTAGGAGCTTAACAGATCAGTGACTATTTCTCATATAGCACCCATGTCACTTGTTAGAGAACCCTATATATAAAAGGTTACCTGCAGTATTTGAAAACCTTCCTTTACACAGATAAGTAACAAGTGCAATTAAGACACAATATTAAAAAGTTATAGCAAGCCCTGGCTGGGTGGCTCAGTTGGAGCATTGTCCTGTATATCAAAAGGCTGCAGGTTCAATCACCAGTTAGAGTGCATACGGGAGGCAACCAATCGATGTTTCTTCTCTCTCTCTCTCTCTCTCTCTCTCTCTCTCTCTCTCTCTCTCTCTCTCTCTTCCTCTCTGTCTAAAATCAATAAAAACACATCCTCCAGTGAGGATTTTTTTTTTTTAAGTTATAATAGGCTGTTTAAAACCTAAACTAGCTTTGATTTGAATACCACTCTAGAAATAAGAAGTGCTTGTGTAGACATGATCTTGTAGAGACACAGCCTTTTAAAATGAGGTTACCATAGCATGGACTTTCTCTTACGTTAAAGTTACTTAAAAAGGAAGTATTTTTATGGGTAAAATAGTTTTACTCTGAAATTCAGATAAAGTTGGAATTACATGTAATAACAATTGTTAGTTGACCTTAACCTGTTTTAGACAAAATATGCTTAGAAACAAAACCTGCTAGAATAAGCAACTCATACCCAAAAAACTTAATTTTATTAGAGGTAAAAAGTGTGTCACAAGAAAAAGACAACACATCCTACTCCCCAGAAATTGGGAGTCCTAATCTTAAAGAATCTCCCAACAGGGGGTTTGAATGGACCTACCAGAATAGAGGGGGCAAGGGGAAACTCAAGCCCAGCTAGATAAAAAAAATCCTATCTAATAAAGAGGGAATATGCTAATTGATCATCACACCCTCACAAAGATGGCAGCGCCCACAGCCAATGAGGGAATATGCTAATTAACTGTCCAGCCCTCAAAGATGGCGGAGCCCAGAGCCACAAGATGGCGGCACCCAGTCCCCTCAGCCCCCCAGCCACCCAGGGCCGGACCAAGGCTCAGGCAAGCCTCGGATGTCAGCTGCCTAGCCACCCAGGGCCAGCCCTAGGGACAACCAAACAACTGAACAAGCAGGCTGCGTGGGGCTACCAGGGCAGCGGGGGGCCGTAAGGGGCGACCAAGCTGGCGGGGGAGGGGGGGAGGGGGGAGGGCAGTTGGGGGTGACCAGGCCAGCAAGAGGGGACAGTTGGGGGTGATTAGGCTGGCAGGGGGGGCAGTGATGGGTGACTAGGCTGGTGCGGTTGGGGGGGCAGCTGGGGCGACCAGGCAGGCAGGCAGGTGAGCGATTAGGAGCCAGCAGTCCAGGACTGTGAGAGGGATGTGTGACTGCTGGTCTAGACCGGCAGTCAGACATCCCCTGAGAGGACCTGGATTGGAGAGGGTGCAGATTGGGCTGAGGGGGACCCCCCCCCCATGCACAAATTTCATGCACCAGGCCTCTAGTTTGACTATAAAAGAACTTTATGGAGTAGATTAGACAATGTCAGTTTGACTTCTATCACAAAAGGGTAGGAAGTAAAAACAATGTATTCAACTTAACAGGATTCTCAAAAGTCATACTGTTTAGCCCCACCAGTGTGGCTCAGTGGTTGAGCATTGACCCATGAACCAGGAGGTCACGGTTGGATTCCAGTCAGGACACGAGCCGGGGTTTCCAGCTCCATCCTCAGTAGGGGGCGTGCAGAAGGCAGCCAGCCGATCAATGATTCTTATCATTGATGTTTCTATCCCTCTCCCTTCCTCTCTGAAATCAATAAAAACATGTTTTAAAAAAAAAGTCATACTGTTCAATTTTTCTAACAGTAATAGCCAACTTTTTTTTAAATATATTTTTATTGATTTCAGAGAGGAAGGGAGAGAGAAACATCAATGATAACAGAGAATCATTGAGTGGCTGCCTCTTGTATGCCCCCTCCTGGGGATCCAGCCTGCAACCCGGGCTTGAGCCCTTGACTGGAATCGAACCTGGGATCCTTACAGTCCATAGGCTGACGTCCTAGCCACTGAGCCAAACCGGCTAGGGCTAATAGCCAACTTTTTAAAGTGTTTGAAAGTTTAATGCTTATAGGTGAAAGCCTGGTAATGTCACTAAATTTTTACCAGCTTTTTAAAACCAGTCTTACAGCCAGGAGGTTGGAACTCGGCAGCAAAGGAAAAGTAGATCCAAGTACAATTCAAGCCCGCAGGAAAAATATCCAAAGCACCATTTAACACTTTGATTTTTGCAAAGATGAAATAAATGAGGTCAAGTTTGATCAAACATTCAGAACACTTTACTGACTACGGAATTTCTTCCTGTCCTTCTCCCCATCCCCACCACGGATCCCTTAGCTGGTAAGGAGTCTGCGAACAGAGGAAGGAAATCCCAAGAGGCGGGTGTTCAGATAGCTCTCTAACAACAAAGAGCACTCGGACCGCTCCCAGGGTACCAGGCCCAGCTCGGGAGGCTCGCTTTACAGGTGCCACCTCCCAGGGTTTGCCTGGACATCCCAGCTCAGAGACCGGCAGGGGCGGGGAACCCGCCAGCGGAACCCAGGCTCGGAGAGGCCGGCCAAACAGGACAGGCCGCAGGGGAAGCGGGCCTCCGGAAGAAGGGGAAAGCTGGGGGTTAGAAGAAGGGGATCGCGGGGGGGGGGGGGGGGTGGGGGGGGGAAGGGGAGGGAGAGAGAACGGAAGAAGAGGAAAGCAGGGTGTCGGTTGGGACGTCCTATTCCCCAGAAGCTCGGAGTTGGAGAGAGAAGAGAGAGGCGGCCGAGGGGTCTGAGCGGCCCAAGCCCGCGATCCGAGTTGGTGTGGCCGGGCTCACTCACCGTCGGGCGTCGGAGCAGCGCCATGAGGGACGTGCCAGCCGCCCGAGGAGGGACGTGGCGGGAATGGGAGGGCACAGGGGTCCGCAGCGCCGTTAGGTCCGCACTCCGAGCCCGCACCGCTGGGATCTTCGAGGTCGCCTAGTTCCAGGATTCAAATACTGCGCCGCTCGCGCCCCCATTGGGCGGCCGTGCGCTCTTCCCATTGGCTAAGCGGGAGGCATTCCCGCATGCTGATTGGCTGAACTTTTCAGACGTTTGATTGTCATAACAACCGCTTGTTTTTCTTCCTGTCTTTTACAAAAATCTCGACCTCCAAGATAAACAAAAAATTAAATGCCTCATTGAGAAATCAGACGTAGGATGTCTTCTCTGAATTTTAATAAGGATGTTTCTCTAGTTTGTATTGGGTGGGCGGAAGTTTGCTCTAGGAAACACCCTGAAAATGCCATTTCTGATCTTTATTCCTCTTCCGGAAATTTCGAGTTGGAGTTCAGGTTGGGTTGGTTTGGGTCGTGAACAGGCGCCCTTGGGGTGGCCCAGAGTTGCATTGTATAACGTAGTTGAGACTCAAACGTGTGCTAAGGGAGTGGGAATTGTGGCGTTTATCTAAAAGCTAAGATTCTCAGGAGAGGCAAAAAAGAGATAATGTAAATGCCATTGGTGTGATTTGTGATTCATGTACGATCTTCACTGTATTGCCGGCGCCTACTACCATTGCTTGGTATGTGTTACGGTCGGTGCTCAATAAACTTTCGTTGAATAAGTGATCCTATGATTTGCAGAATGCTTTAAAATGAAAACGAAGGTGTGATCCAGCCTTGGGCACAAGGCTAGGAGGATCAGGTCAAGACAGGAAAACAGGAAAGAAAAAAGTGCGAAGAACTGGAAAGGAGAGAAGGAAGAGGTAAAGAAAGGCCCAATGCCCACAATAAAGGTAGTGGAATGACTCCTAAAAACAGGCTTCATCTAAGCATTTGAGCCAGAATTCCTACACACCTAGTCTACGCTTTAAAAAAAATGGTTTACCTCTCTATTATTGGGGTAACAATAAGCCTTAAATGAAGTTAAATGATCTGGATTAAATTCCTTCCCTTGCCCTTGCATCTGACATTTCTAAACCTGCTTCCTCTTTCATAAAACAGGAATAACTGCAGCTACTAAGCAGCATAGCAAGACGTTAGTGTATCCATCGTCCTATAACAAAAAGTCTTGGAAAGGAAAATAGATGTTTAGTGCACTGGGGTTGTGAGTAAAATTATATTTCTGCTTTATTATTATAATATGGTGTTAAGAGCTACAACTATAAAAGCAATCTTCACCATCTTACAGGGCTTTGTAAACAAAAATGAAATGAATTGTAAAGTGTTCTTAACTAACTTGACATTGTCAAAATAAATTACTTTAATCCATATTAGACAGATTGTATTTTCATTATAAATGGAAGTAATTTATTTTGTATCCCTCACTGCAACTAACCTAGAACCTTACAAATTAACTGTGATTCAACCTCTTGTTTAATGCATTATAGTCCTATGTTTTTATGTCCTGTTCCCTCCTGCCTTAGACAACATTGATCTCTCCTCCTATATACTAATTTACATAAACTTTCTTGTTGAAGCCTCATAACAATCCTTATAAAGCAGGTAATATCCCAATCTTTTGTTATTTTTTTATTGAGGTATAATTGACACATTAATTTTAGGTGTACAACATGATTCTATATTTGTATATATTGCAAAATGATCATCACAATAATTCCAGTTAACATCTGTCACATATTATCTCAATTTGAAAAAACTAAGGCTCAGAGAAGTTAAATGTCTTGGCTGCAGTCATATCACTTGAGTTTCAGAGCTAGGATTTGTAATTGGTCTAATTCCAAAGGCTGTGCTCCTTCAACTACAGTTACCATTTGTTCACTCTATTTACATTTGGCAGAAAGAGTGAAGACTGGGGAAAGTTTGGAACAGTCATCAAAGGAAATTGAATAGAAAATTAACCAATTGATCATGTAAAATTCTACATGATCAATCACTTTATTTTCATTTCTTGGTCAAGTACTGTTTCAAAAAGATCTGCATGTGAACTTCAGTGAATATGGGGTGAAAGGAGAATATTGCAGGCAGAAGGAGCATCTCAAGAAAAGCACAGAGCACCAGTACTGGACTGGTAGGGTGGGAAACAAAGTGAGTGGCTTGCTTTGGCAGGGCCTTTTTGGGCTTCAAGGTAGCTGTTGCCAAGTGTCTTCCAACCCCATGAAAAGTAGTCAGAGACAGAGATTCAGAGATTCCTACACAAATGTCCAGGCCCTAGAGTGCCAAATGGGAGTTCTGACACCTAAATTCCCCAGCTGGGGGTATAGGCTTGCAGGATTATCTTGGCTATGAGGATTATCCTTCTGAATCACCAAAGATTTGCTTGCTGTTTGACAGACCCTCCTCATTTTCTATTTCTTATTCAGATACCCACTTCTTTCTCCCAGTCTTGGGATTCTTTTGATGCAGGACTTTCCCCCATTGAGACTACTTCACAGTCAGATAGCCACTGTTGATGGAGAATTTAAAACTTTAGGAGGCAAAAATTGCCCAGGTCAAGTCAAGGCTGGAAACCTCATAGCCCTCCTAGAAGTCCCACTAGGACCCGCTCAAACTCAGCTCCAGGTGCTGCTTAATTTCAGCAGATGCACTTCATGTGCTCCAGGTGGGCAGGGATGTTGGTTTTTTACACCATTTCATCTCCATTGCCTACAACAAGGTGCTTGTTTATTGTTGCATTTTAACGCCGATTCACTTGGGTTACGTGCATGTGTATCACATAGGACAAGTCCAAAAGCTTACCTCATGTTCATGGTTTCCTTGAATAATACTTTCCCCTTCTGTCCTTGGTGACCTTCAGTAGCCATTGTTCCAGATCACAGTGAGGACATCAAGGGCCCGGTGTAATATACCATTAATTTGTGAGTGACATAATTGACAAATGATGATTTTCATCAGCTGATTTTGATCAGAACCCAGCTATCTTCCTAATGTAATACTAAGTTCTCTCCCTCAGTTGCCCTTATCCCATTTCTGTTTCCCACAACCACCCATTTCTGCTACCAGTTTGACTCCTTCTCTTCTTTCAACTAGCTAGGAGATAAACTGAACTATATTTGATATATTAAAATTAACATGTCTGCGTGCAGGCACTGCAGGGAACACAGAGAAGAATATAGTATGAGCCATGCCTTCAAGTTCAAAACAAGAAGGGGATACATAGAAACAAAATTATTCTAAGAGGCAGAACCTATAAAATACTGAGCACAAAGGAGAGATTAATTCAAAATGGGGGGAGATGAAGGCTTACTAAAAAGGAGACATTTGAGCTGAGCTTTGATGGAGGGTTTTATTTTAGCAGGCAGCGATGGCAAAGGAATTTAAGAAGTGGGAACAATAAGAATATACATGTGGGGAAAAAAACAATGTATGTAGTCTTGGGCATTTGGATGATAAGTATATTAAAGATAAAGCTGCAAAAGTTCAGAAAATGAGGAATCAAGGACAGTTTTTAAGGATAATGACTTTGTTAAAATTTTGCTTTAGAAATCTGACCCCTGAGAAGCATGGAGGGTGGATTAGAATGGGTGGGAAAGATAAGGGCTTCCCAGATGAAACTTGGATGAGTTTGGAGAATGGGGGAAAGAAGGTTTGAGAGGCATTTTAGGAGAAATGACAGACCCTTGGTTGGAGCATTATTCAGAGTGTCATACCCATGCACTAAAAGGTTGCAGTTCCACTCCCAGTCAGGGAATCAATAAATATATCTTTGGGTGAGGATTAAAAAAATAAAATTTTGCCTGCTGGTGTGACTCAATGGTTGAGTGACAACCCATGAACCAGGAGGTCATGGTTTGATTTCCGGTCAGGACACACAACCAGGTTGTGGGCTCAATCCCCAGTGTGGGGCATGATTCTCTCATGATTGATGTTCCTTTCTCTCTCTCCCTCTCCCTTCCACTCTGAAATCAATAAAAAAATTTTTTGAAAAAAGTTTTCAGGGCTTTGGTTAAAAATTTGTCAAGAGTAATACAAACTGCCCTAGCTGGTTTGGCTCAGTGGATAGAGTGTCAGACTGAAGGGTCCCCGGTCAAGGGCACATGCCTGGGTTTCAGACTTGATCCCCATTAGGGGACGTGCAGGAGGCAGCCGATCAATGATTCTCTCTCATCATTGATGTTTTTCTCTTTCCCTCTCCCTTCCTCTCTGAAATCAATAAAGATATATTTTTTAAAGTTATAAATAAATACAGTAACTTTCATGATAATTTCCTTCTTACAAAAATAAAGCCTTTTCTTCTGCCTTGCTTGTGTCCATCTTGACCTACTGCTTTCACCTTGACCAATACTAGCTTAACATTGTCTTTTCCAGTATTGCTGGCTAGGCAGGGTTCATGGGTATGTCCTAGTCTAGGGCCTGTACATTTGCCCAGAAATAGGGAGACCATGAGAGGTGGAAAGAAACACCTTTCTAGTGCCTTTATGAGCCTTCACTCAAAACGATTTCTTAAAATCTGGACCTCAAGCTTGTGGATTATCTGTCTTGTTTTTGTTGTTGCTTTTTAATCAACCAAATGCCTTCTATTAGCAAGGTACTGTGCATACTACTTAGGGCAAAAAACAAAAGCAAAAAAACTACATGTCTACCCTCATGGTGCTTAAAATATAGAGATAAGGTACATGAAAGAACAACACCATAATTCACTCATGCTTAGAAAGTGAGTAGAAAGGTAAAAGGTCTGTTGAGGATAAGAAACCATTGACTCAAGAGTTTTTACATTATGCTGTTCGATTATTCATGCATGTCTAGTTCTCTATTACAACAGATAAACATTGTGAGACACTCTAAGTTTTGTATCATATCCTAGTCAGCTTTAGTGGGATATTAAGGAGCTAAAGAATGCAAAGACTGTCCCAACTGGCATATCAAGTTGACTTTTTCCACCGCAGCCCCAATTCTAGGCTATGCTGTGCCTGTGAGGTGTGCAGGCCCATTGGGACATGAGCACCAGTCCCACCATCACATAGATGACGGTGTCTCATTTCTCTTCAGTTTGTAATCCTTTTCCAGTCCATTCTTATTCCTTCTATTTCCACACCTGTTCTTTTGGAAACCCGTACTCCCTTAGAAAATACCACCATTCCAAGACCTAACTCATATCTAATATGGAATTATGTAATTCCATACTTATTAATGTTCAGACCACCTCTGGAATAATGCTCATTAATAGGTGTTGTACTTTGAAGAACATTAATAAACTAGAAGTATCCAGAAAATGGTGATAAGAACAGCTAAGAGGCTTAAGATTCAGTTTAAACAAAAACAAGGGTTCTAAGGATCTTTCACTTGTAGACCTAAATAATTCAAGATAGCAGTCCTACAATAAATATTTGAGGAGCTAGCAAATAGCAAGAAACCAGATTTATGCTCTAGAATATAGAATAGGACCCTATGTGAGCTTATAGGAAGATCTATCAAAGGAAAAGAATGATTGCAACTGTTTACAAAAGAAATGTGCTTCTTCAATAAGTAGTGACCTCTGCCCAGCCAGCTCAATGGTTGAGTGTCCATCCATGAACCAGGAGGTCATGGTTCGATTTCAGTCAGAGCACATGCCTTGGGTTGCATTGCAGGCTCGATCCTGAGTGGGGAGCATGCAGGAGGCAGCCAATCAATGATTCTCTCTCATCATTGACATTTCTATTTCTCTCTCCCTCTCCTTTCCTCTCTCTGAAATCAATTAAAAGTTTTTTTAAAGTAGTGACCCATCATCTCTGGAAGAACATAACCAGAGGCATGATAATTGCATTAGTCAGGGTTCTCTAGAGGTAGCTGACAGATTATGAAAGCTGATAAATCCCATAATCCAGTCTGCAGTCTGGAGACCAGGGAGAGTCTATGGTGGAGTTCCAGTCCAAAGGTGGCAGGCTGGAGATACAAGAGCCTCACTTTGAGTCCAAAAGCAGGAGAAAAGCTATGTCCCAGATCCAAGGCAGTCAGGCAGGAGGTATTCTCCCTCATTTACAGGTGAGGGGCTGGGGAGGCAAATCTTTTTGTTCTATTCAGGCCTTCAACTGATTGGATGGGGCTCACCCACATTAGGGAGGGCAATCTGCTTTACATAGTCTACAGATTCGACTGTTAATCTCATCTAGAAACACTCCCACAGACATACCCAGAATAACATCTGAGCAAATGCCTGGGCACTTCATGGTGCAGCCAAGTTGACACAAAATTAACCATTACAATAATCATCTATCAAGAACACCACAGGAAGAATTTCTAAATTATACAAAGATATTGTAGTCAAAGGACCAGAAACCCTAGCCATCTCCATTCCGTAAGTTTTTCTCAAATATCAGCATAGAAAAGCGATTCCTCTGATTATTATACTTAAGAACAGAGACCATTTTGCACATATGGCTTCTCCAATTCTAGACTTTCTTTTAGGGGTGGAGGACTAAATACATTCAGGAAGTTTGTACTAGGAATTCTAACAAAGCAATGGGGCTTGTTTTACTTTGCTGTGATAGATTAAGGATGGCCACAATTTTTTGCTACCGTTCCTATTAACAGGTGTAGTCTATTTCCCCTCCCCTTGTATCTGGGCTAGTCTCATTACTTGCTTTGACCAACAGAAGGTGATAAAATGATACTGTGCCTGTCCAGGCCTGGCAGTTTCTTCTTTCTTAGAGTTCTGAGCCAGCGTGTAAACAGGTCTACCAAGCTATCCCTCAGAGGTCACATTGAGAGAAATGCCCTGTGAGTTTTCAGCTGTCCCAGCCACCACAACGGAAGCATCAGACATCTAAAGGGGGCTATGGTGGACATTCTACCGCAGTGGAACTCCCAGCTGAATGCAGCCACGAGAGCAACACCAGTCATATCACACTGAGAGATGAGCTACTCCTGCCTTGCCCTGCCCAACTACCAGCAAATGTTGTGTTTTAAGCCACTAAGATTTGGGGTGGTTTGTTACAGGAAAGAGATACACTTATTTGGGGCATTGGAAATCTTTGCACCAAGTAAGCCTTTTTGTTTGCTGGAATAGTCTTTGGTAGAATTTTGGCCACAGAAGTCCAGATGTCTATAGACTAGATCTTGACATAGGAGTTATTAACTGTGATGTTTTGTTTTAAATGCAGTCATGTGGTCATTGACAGGCCACATACATGAAGCTGGAGATGAAAAATTCCTAGTGCCTAGTGATATGGTAGCTGTCATAACATCATAGCACAAAGGTTGCAAAAGTCAGCAAGGCTGAGGGTGAGATGGCCAACAACTTTAACCTGGGTGTGGATGAGGATGACTTTGAGAAGCTCCTTAAAGGTGGTTCCCGAGGAAATGACTAATGAGGAGTTGTGGGAAATGGAACAGCAACACAGCTGAAGAGGCAAGAAAAAAGAAAACTAGAAGACAACTCCCGCCCCTCCCCCACGTGCAAGAAAATTCAGTGAAGGATGTGGCAGAAGCTTTTGCAGACCTCGGAAAGCTCATTAAAAAGTGTGAAAATGTCTCTCCCTTCCTTTCTGAAATCAACAAAAATATATTTTAAAAGTTGTGGAAACATGGACCACAACACTGAAAGGTTTTCATTAATAAAGAGGAATGTTCATGGTGCATATCTGCTTACAAGCAAATCTATGAAGCTAAGATTAATTTATTATGGAAAAATATATATTAAAAAAAATTTTTTTTATTGATTTCAGAGAGGAAGGGAGAGGGAGATAGAAACATCAATGATGAAAATCATTGATCAGCTGCCTCCTGCAAGCCCCACACTGGGAATCAAGCCCACACCCTGGGCATGTGCCCTTGACTGGAATCGAACTGTGACCTCCTAGTTCATACCGTAGGTTGATGCTCAACTACTGAGCCACACCAACTGGGCTGCCTAACACAATCAGGAGAGTATGGAAAATTCTAGTTGTTAGTTTCTCCATAAAATTTTCTTTTAGGTCAGAGAGAATAAATGGTTTCCTCCTGCACCAATTCTGATCCACTAGCAGGAGCTGCCTAACACACAGCACTGGATGGTTCAGGGTGATGCGACTGCAAGGCAAGGGAAGAAAGCATGTGTGCTGGGACTCTTCTGACCCTCTGGTAGAAGAAAAACTCCAACTCGTCAGAGAAGAGCTGAAGAGAATTGTTCCTGCTTTTTTTAGTAATTAGCTGCTTGTATATAAGAGAAAGATTAGCACAAACCCCGATCTACAGTTCACCTTGCTAGGCTACAATTTGTAACCAAAAGCAAGAGTATTGGGGTGGTGAGGTGGGATGAAGCAAGCATTGAGTGAACTTATATTCATAAGTATGCACTATATGCTCTTCACAATCACTATCTCATTTAATTCTAATAACCTATGTTTTATAAAAATTGAAAAATTAGGCTCAGAAAGCTTCAGTTATTAAAAACTGCACAATTCAAAGCCCAAATCTGTCTGACACTAAAGCATCCCAAAGATCATCTGTGTGGCCCATGACAGGGTACACAGCAGAGGAGACTGTCCCTTGTAGACCCAACCACAGAATTGGTAACATTTAACTTTCTTAGTAAGAAATATGTGTTTTGGGCAGAAGTCTTAACTGAAGAAAATTACTGAAATCTGTAACTGAGAGGATAGTTCAATCTTGATATATCCAATATCATGACACATATTGGATAAGTCTTGAATAAACAAGAAAATTTACTATGTTTCCAGAGGTTTTATAAGTTAAGTGAAAAATCAGGATGCATTTTCTATGGGATTAAACTATTCCCACTTATGAAACACTAATAATAAAATGTCCACAGAGTTTATATTTTAATTTGTGTTACAAATACCATTTTTAAAAGAGCTAGTTTTCTGTATTTCAAAGTGTTATGGGAGGACAAAATGGCGGCAGAATAGAAGGATGTGTCCTGAGCCTTGTCCCAGAGCAAATAGAGGAGGCAGCTGAGACGAGCGGAATCCAGCCCGAATTGGCGAGGGAGGCACAGCTGGTGAGACAGTTTGCAGCTGGGAAGAGCAGGGATCCCCCGGATAAAGCAAGACGGCCATTAAAAACACACATGGTGTCTAAATAAGACAAAGGAAAATCGTTTGAACAAAAATAAAAAGGATCCCAAATCAATTATATAGAAAAGATTCCTTTATTAACTTGTGGTCGAGAATATATTTGTATATTTTCAGAAAACAACCCCAAGACCAGATGGATTCCTGCAACAGAAAGGAATTGACAGGAGTGCTCCAACCACGAAGACAAGAGGAAAAACAGTCCAGAGATGGAAGCCGCTGACAACGCCTTGCCACGCGAGCAGTCAGCAGCTGTGCACCGCTGCAGGTTACCTAGGACCAAACCAGAGAGGATCGGACCTGCATTGCCACCATGTGCCCACCATCCAGGTATCATTGCTGACATGTACACATAAGGAACTGTTGGACATTGAAATTGGGACTCAAACATTTTTTTGTTTTGTCTTGTTTTGTTATTATATGTTTATTTCCAGTCTGTAAAGGCAAAACTTTTTAAAGGAAAGAAATGGTGGGAAAAAGATACAGAGGCAAAGAAGCATTGAACAGACTGTCAAACTACATTGGGAAGACAGGGGAGGTTGGGTGAGGGGGGCTGTAAGAGACCAACCGAAGGACTTGTACGCATGCATATAAGCACAACCAATGGATACAAGACACTGGGGCGGGGGGGAGGTTGGGAAGGTGAAGGCATGTCCTGGGGGGTAGGGGAGGTCGGGGGGAGGTCAATGGGGGAAATAAAAGGAGTCATATGTACTACTATTTGTAATACTTAAAACAATAAAAAAAATAATAACAAAGTGTTATGGTTCAAATGATGAAGTGTGCTTGCAGCTAAAATAAAGTCACCAGAGTAAGAAAAATGTTTCAAATATCAGTTTATCACTTGCATATTAACAACAATAAAAATAAGGATTTGCTGACAAAAGAATTTTAAAGTATTTGGACAACTATCACTGAAATTTTCATTTTGACATAAGATGCAGCAAAATATGTAAAACACCAAAACAAAGCACAAAAAGTTAAAATATTAAAATTTTTCTTCCTTACTTGTTCATTACTAATCACATTTTCCTGTAACTAACTACAGTACCTTATAAGCTCCTGCATTAACAATTCAGGTTTATGCCACAAGTACTTGCATTAAACAAATTTAAAAATAATAAGGCTTTATCTAATAAAAATTCAGTAGCAATTATTGAACAGGTCAACAGGTAGTTGTGCATCTAAATCTGATGTAATCTTAAAAAATAGAGAAATCTATCTGTACTTTTTGTGTTTTGGGAACATCAAGAGGAGTCCTTTATGTAGAATTCTCCCCATCTTATCCCTTGGCACAGACCCTGGGTTTTCCAGTGGCAAAGTCCTACATCCACCACAGGCTCCTTGAAGACAGGCTACTTGCTTTTCCCCAGTAAGATGGCAGACGTGAACCACTCTTTCGTTCTCTGGCCTCCCCGCCCCTGCCCTCCAACCTCTATATCTGCAGCTTAATCAAGTATTTTTAAAAATGTTATTTTATACCCAAATTTCTTTACCACAGTCCATCTTCCATCTCTACACATACTATGTTGAAGCATGTTTGATATTGACAATTACTACAGTGTAACATTTAATAATACAAAAAAAGACAAATAGCCATAACTAAATGAATACAAACACCAAATGCAAATTTGCACTTGTCAATTATGCAAATGTCAACTTCAGAGAGATCACTATTTTTGAATTCCAAGATGTTTAATGTAAACTGTTTTACAAAAACTAATTATAAAACACAAAGACAATAGAAATATAAGTTATTTATTAATCAATCCACTTACAAAGCAGGTGGCTTAATGCAAGCTTACTGACATCTTCACATATGATCCATGGGAACATGTCTTCCACATACAGACAGTGATGTTACTGACTGATGCATTTGCAATCGGGGACATATTAAGCATATTTAAACAAATAAAATTAGGCTATCATGTATCTGAAAGCATCTTGATAATATGCATTTGAAGTGGATTAAAACTTTCTCCAAAGGAGAAATGTTAGTATGTTAACTTAACTTTATATTCTATATTATGCAGTAAATCTTAACTATTGAAATTAAAAATTTTAAATCAGTGATCGACTCTTGGTTAATGTATGAAGTGGGAGTCTAAAATCAGAGCAACAGTAGGTTGACAGTATAATTTGTGCCTCACAGTATCTGCAGATTTACTGTTTTCAAGTTTAAAGAGAAATAAAACAAGAGACATGTAGATTCAGCTAACTTTATTTATCTTTAAACTAATAAAAATCCCTTAAAAGTGATCCTGGACCTTTAGTATGAATGCATAGATACCTGCTAATGACTGCAATTCTAAATCCTGACTGAATGTGTGTAAAAAAATCAGTGTAAGCAGATATCTTTACTATACGTGCTTAGCAGAAGACTAAACGAATTCTACATGTCTTCTTCAATTTCCCCAAAATTTTGTTAAATCTGCAAGTATGTACAATCCAGCTAATTGAAATTAATATTTAGTGTTTATCAGAGCTGTTTCACAGCAGCAAAAACTGAACCAGGGAAATAAAATTTTAAACAAAGTAGGAAAAAGATAAATATAATCAGAACAGCAGTCTAAATGTGTAATATCAATATCAACTCTCTGCATTGTGTTGAAAGGAAAAGGATACACCAAGACAATTTCTATTGATCACTGGTGATGTGAATACCACCTGCATCTGATTGAATATGTTTGTATTCTGTTCCCAGTATTAAGGATGGTATTTAACTCAGAACTCCATATTGTAAATATACAGCAGCCATTTTTGTCCTAATTAAGGAATGTCTTAATACACAATATTATCATTTTCTAGAGGATCTTTATACATCAAACTAAAATACATGATTGATTAAATTAAAGGTTAGTAATGAATAAAAAAAAAATTCATAATTCTTAAGACCTGATACTATGTAAAAAACAAAAAGACCACAAAATTCTACTTACTAAAGCAGCTAATCTTGCCTGCAAGTTTAGGGTCACAAGCCCATAATATGTGCAAAGAAATGCAATACAAGGAACCATGCAAAAATACAGTAAAATGATACAGGAAAAATGTCAAATCTAGAAAAAAAGCTTTTATAAATACATCAAAATCAACTGTATACATAAACTGTAGGTCTAGCATTAGTTGTACCATATAGCAGAGCCAGCACTCTAAGTTCAAGGCTTCCAAATCTGTGCAGGTAAGTCATGCCATCTTTGGTTGAACTGCAGTACCGGGAGGATGGGAATGAGAGGGAGGGCAAGAGTTCTGAAACATGGTGTCAACTTTCACTTGGCAGCTGGGCCTCAATGTCCACTCTGCATATGGGGCACTTCTTATTGGTAATCAACCACTGGTCAACACACACTTGGTGGAAAAGGTGCATACAGGGAAGGCGTCTATTACAGGCAAACAAAACAAAAAGCAAAATTAATTTTATGACTACTTCATGTGGCATTTACTTTTAAACAAATGATACATGTAACTGTAATGTTTTTAAGTTATTAGACATCTTCCTCTTCCATTCAAAACAATAAAACACCTCTCTAATAAGAGTTACACCTATATTAAATTAACACTCTGAGTAATACAATGTATAAATGAACAAGATAATTGTCACAGCAATGAAACCAAATCATGTAATATCTCAAGAATTTTAAGAACAATTACACTGGTAATTAATGCTATTTTTGTTTCTATATGTGAGCTGCCAATACACTGGAGTTGGCAGTACCTTCTCTGTTATGTAATCATTACATTATTGAAGTGCTTTAAATATATATAATTTAATTCTCCCTCAAAAACATCAGGATTCATATTATAAATATTTAGCAGCCATGTCATACTAATTAAGGAATTTAATATCAATATTATTTTCTATCTAGAGGATCTTTATACATTAAACTTAAATACATGATTAAAGGTTAATATTATATTATTTACAACATAACTGTTGCATTCATTGTTAAATTTACTTAATACTATACTACTTTTTTAAAAGTAGGTTAAAGGAGATGTTTACTTAAGTACACTAAACTAAGTTATCAATTAGAAATTGAGAAATAAAATAACCTTCTAGGAAATCCAGGGTAACATTAAATCTACGTGTAAGCGTGGGATATAAGTTACTGACTTAAGTACCCATTTCTACTTCCATTTACTGTTAAGAATTGTCATACATTTTCAGACTTCCTAATAGTTTGCAAAAATAGTAGCTAAAAAGAAGTGTTGCAATTACTCATTATTGACAGTATTATCAACAATGTAAAAACAATTATTTTCCATATATATAAATCTTCATTGGAAAAACCATGTTCAAAAAACCTTATATGTGATATGAAAGAAAACTGTTTATATTTTTCTCTCTCAGCCAATTGAAGAAATATGACAAAGTTATCCTTATAAATTAGGGCAACAAAATTAATCATATGGTTCTGTTACATATATATAGAACCTGTTTCACATGGGATGTTATATTACAAAAAAAGAACTAGAAACAAAACAATTACTTAAGAGATTATAAGAAAATGTCTAAAATTGAGTTAAAATAATAACATTTTCTAAATCACAAGAGTTGCAAGAAGAGAGTAGCCCTACAAGTTGAGAGGAAATTTTAAGATAAAATTCATTTATAAAAGATGTTATGGCCCAACGAGGTCACAGTTCAATTCCTGGTCAGGGCACATGCCCAGCTTATGGGCTCAATCCCCAGTGTGGGGCGTGCAAGAGGCAGACAATCAATGATTCTCTCACATCACTGATGTTTCCCTTTTCCTCTCCCTTCCTTTCTGAAATCAATAAAAATGTACTTTTTTTCCCTTCTTTTTTCTTTTCTATTTTTTTCTTTTTCTTTTTTTTTTTTTTATTAAGGTATTATATGTGCACATATCTTACCATTGCCTTCCCCACTCCAATACATGCCCTCACCCCCCAATGTTTTGCATCCGTTGGTTATTCTTATATGCATGCATATAAGTCCTTCGGTTGATCTCTAAAAATGTACTTTTAAAAAAGATGCTGTAAAACAAATTGTATGGAGCTAAACTGGATTCCCGTCTCAGCCTCAAAAGCCTCTCAAATTATCTTTTCCCCAAGATTTGTAGAAGACAATTTTGACCACAAAATTTCCACGGCCGACTCATGGTGTGGCCCAAAAATAGGCAGTATATTTCCCATCCCTTTGTTAGCAAGATGGAGGCTTTAATCTTTTTACTCTTTCACTCACTATAAGAAGCCAATTCTCTATGTCAGAGATTAGTAACAGGGAATGCCAGGAATAATCTATATTTAGCTTCTAATCTACTTTTAAATAAATATAATCTCTTGCACAATTTTGACAACAGATTTTAGATAATTAGCATCTAGTTACCTCACATCTTCACCTTCCTCTAAAATAGACAAACAGATAGTACATTTTTCCTCTGTGTCCTCCTCAGTTCCTTCTTCCCCATCTTGTTTGCAGTGCAGTTTCCTCTGTGAGAACCAATCAGTTGTTACCTTGTTAGTAGAGATGACATTATTGAACAACTGAGTAAAGTCTGTGTTTATTTGAAATACAAAAATAAAACAAAACCACACATTCACCCACAACTTACTTCCCAGGTTCAACTATCATGAATTAGTGGATGACTTAAGTTACTATCACCAACTAAATGTTTCTTTATGACCCTTAAATAATCAGCATCAAAAGCAAAATCAAAGTTAACAGAAATTCATTAGTTTGAAATCTATTATTTTTAATCCACAAAAAGGATGATACACAATATAAACTATCTCTGTCATATCATGAGCATAGCTAAATAAACTTTATTTTACTAATAATGTTTCAAAAAATAAATTAATTAATGCTAATTACATTACTTAGCTTAGACAGTTGAAAGGACTTAAATTTAATGATAATACACCCCAGTAATACACTTAGAAAACAGATGAAAAATACGAATAATCATTTTCACAATTTATTACTCTCTGTACAGCACAGAACATTGTTGTTTGTTGAAAGAAACTTATTTAACATGTCTATTTCATAACTTCTTGATATACTACTACATAAGGAATTGGGGATAGAATACAAGAAATGTACATTAACTAAATGTCCATCAAAATAAGTGGCTGGTTAAATTATGATACTGCCATATGATGGAATTCTGTATATGCTATTAAATAAAAAATAATGGATGATCTGTGAGTGAAGATACAGAATGAAAAGAGAATGTGTCAAAACTGTGCACAGCAAACCCTTTGTGTTATTTTTCAAAGTGGAAAAAATATATATACATATGCACATTATTATAAATGTATAAAAATATTTGAAAGATTACCTAAGAAATCCTTAACCATTATTTTTCTTCTGAAAAGGAAGACTGGGGACAGTCAGCAGGGCAATAAACTTCAGAGTATATATTTTTTTATATTTTGAATATTTTTAACTATATGTATATATTGTTTTAATAATAAAAAAGGTAGTTGTTATAATACAAAAACTAAAAGAAGGTCCATATTAAATTTTACCCATTTTAATAATAATGTAGGTGTTTCACAGAGTAAATTCTTACCTTTTTGTATTTGTGTGGATATGTACATCTTTCAATTGTTCCCTGGGATGCTCCACGATTGACATTTCCTAATCTTTCTTCCAAATGAATCAGTTCCTGAAGGTGAAGAATAATTAGTATTAAAAAACCAGGATGGTTATTTCTTAAACAGCACTGTCAATATTGTAAAATAAATAAAGTTCCATATTTATAAACCTGCAATACAATGCAAATAGTGTTCAAAAAGCTATAGATAGTGCCTGAGCAGTGTGACCTAGTGATTAAGCATCGACACATGAACCAGGTGGTCATGGGTTTCATACCTAGTCAGGGCACATGCCTGGGATTCAATCCCCAGTAGGGGCATGCAGGAAGCAGCTCATCAGTGATTCTCTCTCATCACTGATGTTTCTATGCCTCTCACCCTCTCACTTCCTCTCTGAAATAAATAAAAATATATACTAAAAGAGAAAAGAAGTGGTATGAAAAAGTTATTGTTACAGATTAGGGCAACATATTCCCACATAGTATTATGTAAGTCAGTAGTATGTATAATCTTACTGGTTACATGTACATCAGGGGTGGGGAACCTTTTTACTGCCAAGGGCCATTTGGATATTTATAACACAATTTTCGGGCCATACAAAATTACCAACTTAAAAATTAGCCTGCTAGGAGAGAAAACAAGATGGTGGCATAGGTAAACATCTGAAATTGCTGCCTCGCACAACCACTTCAAAACTACAACTAAAAGACAAAACGTACATCATCCAGAACCACAGGAAGGCTGGCTGAGTGGAAATCAGACCACTAGAAGGAAAGAGAAAAGCACACTGAGACTCAGAGGAGCTGCGGAAGTAAAGTGCAGAGGTATGGAGGCGTGCACGAAAAGGGCTGGCAAGTGAGTACGCTGTTGTCTTTTTCAATCGGGAGGGAGACACAAGCTCTTGACTGCTCTGAGCTCCAGTTCCAGGTGAGACTCTGGAGACCCAGACTCATTCGGGGAGAAACTGGACTGTCTGGCATTGGGCTGGAACACAAGGGCAGCCTTCTCTCAGGGGTGCTTGCAGCAATTACCAAGGGACACTGAGACCTGGGGGCCTCATAGGGCAGGGCTGAAGGTCAGCCATTGCTATTTGCTCCGCCCTGTTGATTCCCTGAGACCCCCGCCCCACCCAAGATGTGTGCAGAGGCTTTTGCATATGAATGGCCTGGCCCATTGCAAACTAAAATTACCTAGCAAACCCCAGCTGGGTCAGAGAGCCCCAGAACTTCCAAAAGAAGGCCCAAGGTCCCACAGCAGCTTGCATTGCTTCACATCTGGGCCTCATCTGGGCACCTCCAAACCCCAAACAAAGAAGAGGAATCTGCAGATCTCTCTGTAGCTCCTACTGGGTGGCCTCAGGCAGAGGTTAAATTTGCACCTCCTTGGAGATCCAAGAGCCATTGTACCCAGTGGTCAGAGTGAGACCATCCAGATTACAATTCTTCAGATCCATAAGGGACACACTCAAGGGGCAGACTCAGTGAACACCAAACCCCCACTGAAGCAAGTCTTGCCTCATAAGGGTGTCTCTAGCACAGAAGTTCTCCCATCGTAAAACCAGCTGATCCTCACAGCCAATCAGTCTGGAGGTCAATTCCTCCCAGTGATACCAACAACAATCAAGACTTAACTACAACAATACTGAGCACACAGCCCACAAAGGGGTGCACCAAGAGTGTCCACCTCAGGTAACTGGGGAGGCTGAGTCACTGGGCCCTATAGGACACCTAGCACACAAAGCCACTCTGTCAACACAGGGAAGCAGCCAAAATGCAGAGACAAAAAAACAGATGACAAATGACAGAAATGGAGGAAAGCCAACTACAGAGTTCAAAACCACGGTTATAAGGTTTTTCAAGAATCTTCTAGAAACTGCTGAGGAACTTAGTGAGACCCTAGAGGATATGAAAAAGGAACAATTAGAAATTAAGCATACACTGACTGAAATAAAGAAAAATATACAGAGATACAACAGCAGACTAGAGGATCCCAAGAATCAAGACAAAGAGTTAAAATACAAAAAAGCAAAACACACCCAACCAGAAAAGCAAGAAGAAAAAGAATCCAAAAATATGAAGATTGTGTAAGGAGCCTCTGGGACAACTTCAAGAGTACCAACATCCAGGGTGCCAGAAGAGAGAGAGCAAGATACTGAAAACCTATTTGAAGAAATAATGACAGAAAACTTCCCCCACCTGGTGAAAGAAGTAAACTTTCAAGTCCAGGAAGCACAGAGAACACCAAACAAAAGGAATCCAAAGAGGACCACACCAAGACACATCATAATTACAATGCCAAGGGCAAAAGACAAAGGGAGAATATTCAAAGCAGCAAGAGAAAAACAGTTAGTTACCTACCAGGGAGCACCCAATATGACTGTCAGCTGATTTCTCAACAGAAACTATGCAGGCCAGACGGGAGTGGCAAGAAATATTCAAAGTGATGAATAGCAAAAACCTACAACCAAGATTACTCCACCCAGCAAAGCTATTATTCAGAATTGAAGGTCAGATAAAGAGCTTCACAGATAAGAAAAAGCTAAGGAGTTCATCACCACCAAACTAGTATTATATGAAATGCTGAAAGGTATTCTTTAAGAAGAGGAAGAAGAAGAAAAATGTAAAGATAAAAATTATGAACAACAAATACATATCTATCAACAAGTGTAAAAATCAAGTGAATAAAAAATCTGATCAACAGAATAAACTGTTGAATATAATAGAATCAGGGGCATAGAAAGGGAGTGAAATGACAATTCTCGGGGGGAAAGGGGTGTGGGGGGTGCGGGAAGAGACTGGACAAAAAGTGTACACCTATGGATGAGGACAGTGGGGGAGGGGGGTAAGAGCAGAGAGTGGGGTGGGAACCAGGTGGAGGGGAGCTATGGGAAGAAAAAAAGAGTAACAACTGTAATAATCTGAACAATAAAGATTTATTTTTAAAAAATTAGCCTGTTATATTTGGAAAAACATTTAATTAACTCATCCCCTAATGTCTTGGCAGGGCCAGACCAAATGATTTTGTGGGCCTTATACAGCCCAAGGGCCGGATGTTCCCCACCCCTGATGTAGAGGATGAAATCATTGCAGTAAAAGAGGGAAACAAATCAAGCAATATTTCTAAGGCCACTGCCTCTAACTTACAATTTGACATGAAGAAACAAAATAAAACTTTAAACCATATTTAAATGATTTGTTCTTCTGAAAATTCAAACAAGGAGATATTTAGTTATAAACTAAATTACTTAGGTTTCTTTTCCTCCCGCAATATTTTTATAAAAATTAAGCTTAGTCAAAAGCATTAAGCCCCCCACGTCCAACATTTCATAGTTTGGTTCTTTATCTGATATTCATAATGATTTTATACATTTCTGTATTTTTTTAAAAACATATTTTATTGAATTTTTACAGAGAGGAAGGGAGAGAGGGAGAGAGTTAGAAACATCGATGAGAAAGAAACATCGATCAGCTGCCTCCTGCACACTCCCTACTGAGGATGTGCCCGCAACCAAGGTACATGCCCTTGACCAGAATTGAACCTGGGACCCTTGAGTTCGCAGGCTGACGCTCTATCCACTGAGCCAAACCAGTCAGGCTCTGTATTTCTTTATATTAGGTTATTTTCATTTACTCTTCTTTAAATCCTTGGGTAATTTTTGTTTTGTTTTGTTAATCCTCACTGGAGGATATTTTCCCATTGATTTTTAGGGAGAATGGAAGATAGAGGGAAAGACAGAGAGAAACATCAAGGTGAGAGAAACACATCGATTGGTTGCCCCCTGCACGGGCACTGATCAGGGCTTGGGCTGACGCTCGCTCTATCCATTGAGCCAAACTGGCTAGAGCTCCTTGGGTAATTTTTAAACTAAGATTAATACTGTTTATAAACCACAATCCCTAGAAGCAATATCAGAAATTCAGACATTTTACTGCCTTCTGCCTTACTGCCCAGTCACAGAGGCAATCCTATACAATTGTGAATACTAATAATACATATATTTTCTCCCCGCATTAAAGATACTGTGGGACAAATAAATTCATTAATTTTATTGCATACCTCAAAATTGCCCCTGAAAGGACCTCTAAATGACGTTCCATCCAATCCTGATGAAATGTAACGGATGTGAGGGTAGCCAGCCATGTCAGGAACCTATTTTAACAGAAGAGATAAGTTAAACCAATTAAGCACAGGCTTGAATTCTATTATTAAACACTGAATAATTTGGACACTCAATTCTCTCCATTCAGCTACTCACAAAATTCAACTTCAGTAAGTCTATATAAACCAACCAAACATTCTGTAACAGGGTTAGGTTCCTCTTCAAATATAATCTTGTATCTAATAGCTCTTGAAATGTAATTAGATAAAAAAGAAGTAGCTGTCCCATAAAATAATAGGTTTCTTATATTTATTTTGCATAAGGAATCCTAAGTAGAAAATACCCAAACTTAAGACTAATAATAGCCTAAACATATAGAGTAATATTTTCATAAGATCTTATCAGTTTCTGAGAGCTTTATTAGACAGTATTAAGGAACAAAAATGCAGCAAATTTTCAAACAAAACTTTATTTCCAGTCTTCTAAAGTATACCATTCCTTTGTTGTTGTTGTTATTATTATTATTAATCCTCACCCAAGGACATGCTTATTGATTTTTGAGAGAAGGGAAAGGGGAGAGAGAGAAAGAGAAACATCAATCAGTTGCCTTCCTGGGGGATCAAACCTGCAACCTTTTGGTGCATAAGATGACGCTCCAACCAACTGAACCACCAGGCCAGGGCCCCACTCCTTTTTTTTGTTTGGTTCTGGTAGTGAAGTTGTAACAGCATTTTCTAATTTTTTGTTAAGTGTAGCCAATCTTCATTATTCACAGATCCTTTATTTGTGAATTTGCCTACTTGATAAAATTTATTTCTAACTCCAAAATCAATACTTGTGCTCTCATGATCTTTCATGGACATGCACAAAGCATGCACAAAAAATATAAGACGCCTGACATGTGTCGCAGCACAGGTAGAAATAAGGCCTTTTTTCAGCTCTTATATATACTACTATACGCCCAGGCCACAGATTCATGCACTGGTGGGGTCCCTCAGCCTGGCCTACGCCCTCTCGTAATCCAGGACCCCTCGGGGGATGTAGTGGTGCACAAAGCGACAGGCAGCCAAGGAGGAGCCTGAGCCAGGCCGGGTGCCATGCCACTCTTGCTCATCCCGGCCCTGCTACATTGCCACCGCGGCCTGGTAGTGCTGCCACAGAGGCAAGAGAGGCTTGTGCTGCAAGCTGCGCTTGCCAGCCGTGAGCCCAACCTCTGGCGCCCATCAGTCAGGATGAGTGGCGCTCTCACTGTGGAAGCGCATTGACCACCAGGGGGAAGTTCTTGCATTCAGCATTTGCCCCCTGGTGGTCAGTGCACATCATGTTGACCAGTCGTTCGGTCACGTAGGCTTTTATATACACTAGTATACAGTACATTAGAAAATGTCTTTTTGTTGCCTATTCAGTATCATGTTTCTCACATTTTTGTGCTTTCTATTGGTGTTTCATTGTTTAAAATGGACTCATCATAATGCTCAAGTGCTGACTGTTGTTTTTAAGTGAAAAAAGGACTGTGATATGCCTTATTGAAAAAATAAATGTAGACAAGCTTCATTCAAGCATTGGCTATGATTTCAATGTTAATGAATCAACAATATGTATCAAAGGTTATATATTGATGGGTTTGTGACCAGAGGCTTGCTGTAAACTAACCCAGTATTTATCCCAGGAATAATGGTTCAGCATTCACTTAGCATTGGCAACAATGCTACAAAACATATCTGCCATGAAAAACAGGGGTCGACTTTATTAAGAAAGGAAAATTTTGGAGTACAGCACCATTCTTCCATCTCTATATATAACAAGAGGTCCGGTGCATAAATTCGTGCACGGGTGAGGTCCCTCAGCCTGGCCAGCAAGCAAGGCCTAACAGGGGGGGAGGGACTGTGGGAGGTTGTCTGTGGGAGCACATTGACCACCAGGGGTCAGCTCCAGTGTTAAGTGTCTGCCCCCTGGTGGACAGAGCATCATAGTGACTGGTCGATCAGTTGTTCAGTCATAATGGTTGCTTAGGCTTTTATATATATATACTAGAGGCCCGGTGCACGAAATTCGTGCACAGGGGGAGGGGGACTGTCCCTCAGCCCAGCCTGCATCCTTTCCAATCTGGGATCCCTCACAATCTAGGACTGCTGGCTCCCAACTGCTCGCTTGACTGCCTTCCTCATTGCCCCTAACCGCTACTGCCTGCCAGCCTGATCACCCCCTAACCACTCCCCTGCCAGCCTGTTTGCCCCTAACTGCCCTCCCCTGCAGGCCTGGTCACCCCTAACTGCCCTCCCCTGCAGGCCTGGTCACCCCTAACTGCCCTCCCCTGAAGGCCTGGTCCCCCCCAACTGCTCTCCCCTGCAGGCCTGGGTCCCTCCCAACTGCCTTTCCCTGCAGGCCTGGTCACCCCCAACTTCCCTCCTCAGCCAGCTTGGTCACCCCTAACTGCCCTCCCCTGCAGGCTTGATTGCCCCCAACTACCCTTCCTTTGATGCATGGTCCCTCCCAACCGCCCTCCCCTGCTGACCTGATCGCCCACAACTGCCATCCCTTGCTAGCCATCTTGTAGTGGCCATCTTGTGTCCACAGGGGGGCAGCCATCTTGTGTGATAGAGTGATGGTCAATCTGCATGTTACTATTTTATTAGATAGGACAGAGGCCTGGTGCACAGGTGGGGGCCAGCTGGTTTGCCCTGAAGGGTGTCCCAGATCAGAGTGGGGGTTCCCTTGGGGCATGGGGCAGCCTGGGCGAGGGGCCTGTGGTGGTTTGCAGGCCGGCCACACCCCTGGTGACCCAAGCGGAGGCCCTGGTATCTGGGGTTTATTTATCTTTACAATTGAAACTTTGTAGCCTGGAGCGGATCCAAGCCTTCTGCTTGCTCCATGGCTGCAGCCATTTCTGTTGGGATTTATGTATCTTCTATAATTGAAACTTTGTAGCCTTAAGCGGAGGCCTGGGCTGGCCAGGGTGTATGGAAAGCTTGGCTTCCTCCATCGCTGGGGGCAACCCTAGCCTCCTGCTCTTTCCAGCTCCATGGCTGCCACCATTTCTGTTGGGATTTATCTTCTATAATTGAAACTTTGTAGCACTGAGTGGAGGCCAGGTGGAAAGCTTGGCTTCCTCCATTGGCAGGGAAATCCAAGCCTCTCTCCTGCTCTCTGTGGCCATAGCCATCTTGGTTGGGTTTATTTGCATATCCGCTCCTGATTGGCTGGTGGGCGTGGCTGGTAGGCATAGCAGAGTGGTGGTTATTTGCATATTACTCTTTTATTAGATCCGATAGACTAGAGGCCCAGGGGGGTGGGGTGGGGCGGGGAAAGGGCACCTCAGACTGGCCTGCACCCTCTTGCAATCCAGGCCCGCCCCCAGGGATCCGTGCGGGATCAGGCCTAAATTAGCAGTCGACATCCCTCTCAGAATCTGGGAACTCTAGCTCCTATCCGCTGGCCTGCCTGCCTGCCTGATGCCCCTAAACTGCTTGCCTGCCTGCCTGATCACCCCTAACCACTCTACCTACCTGCCTGATTGCCCCTAACCACCTCTGCCTCAGCCCCGCTGCCATGGCTTCATCCAGAAGGATATCCGGAAGGTCATTCGGCTGTCTGGTCTAATTAGCATATTACGCCTTTATTATTATAGATTCTCCAAAATGATTTTCAATCAGTTTCCACTGAATCACAATATACTTC
The DNA here is from genome assembly GCA_026230045.1 of Corynorhinus townsendii. NCBI lineage: Eukaryota > Metazoa > Chordata > Mammalia > Chiroptera > Vespertilionidae > Corynorhinus > Corynorhinus townsendii. The sequence continues at coordinate 184,087,205 of JAPDVU010000001.1, read as the reverse complement.
TAACAGTTTTATAGTTTTAAAAGATAATTCATATGAGGTAAAATTTTTAAAATAACTTTTAACCTTCAAATTACCTATTACTTAAATATCTACAACTTCCTTATAGTCAAGATCAATATTGAGGTCCTGGCCTGGTAGCTCAGTTGGTTAGAGCTTCATCCCAATACACCAAGGTCATGGGCAGGGATCTCCAATCAGGGCACATATAAGGACCCAATGAACATATCATAAGTGCAAAAACAAATCAATGTTTCTCTCTCAAATCATAAATAAAAAAATTTTTAAAGAATGATCAATATTGTCCAGCTCTCAGCAAATAACCCAACCTCCTACACATCTCCAAGGAAAATGAAAAATCAGACAGGAACTCCTGCCCCCAAATTATTTAAATCTGCACTTCCCTGTAAACCTCCCTAGTCTCCTTTCTCTAGCCTTTTATGGATTAGCTTCCTCTTTCTCCTCTTAAAGTTCATCTCTATCACCTGCTCCCATCTTCTCTTGTTTTCCACACTGGGCATGTCACCCTTCTCTTCTGTAACTTCAAACAAGTTCTCTTTAATGTTGTTATCTTAAACCTAAAATAATTCAAGTTTCTCTAAAGTGAAGTTATCTTCTTAAACCTGGAATAATTTTCAATCCTATTTCCCTTCACAGCCAAGCTTATATTCAAGTAGTTTATATATTTTTTATATTTTAAAAAATATTTTTGTTGATTTCAGAGAGGAAAGGAGAGGGAGAGAAAGATAGAAACATCAATGATGAAAGAGAATCACTGATCAGCTGCCTTCTGCATGCTGCCCACTGGGGATGGAGCTTGAAACCGCCCTGACTAGGAATCAAACGTGATAACCTCATTCATAGGTCTATGCTAAACCACTAAGCCACACCATACCAAGCTGTTCAAGTACAGGTCCTCGGGTTACGTCGGAGATCCATTACTTCAGCATGACATAACACGATTTTTGCCATTAAGTCAGAACCCACCTATGTAAGCACCTGCGTCACTCACATGGAGCACATACAGAGCAGTAATGGAAGTGAAACAGTAAAAAAAAAAAAAAATGTTAAAGGAAGATAAAAATTCCTGACCTTTACTTGTGGTAAGTAAATAATAAAAAACATAAGGCACATATGTACATATGTTGAAATGACAGAACTTTTCTTTTTTATAAATAAATGGGAGACGGAGACATAACCACGAAACAACGTACGTCAAGTCCGATGTAATCTGAGGACTGTCTGTATTTTATATTCACTGTCCTCACATTTTCACCTTCCTTACTGTAATTTAAGAAGCACCTGGTTCTCCATTTTTCACCATTGCTAAAATTACTCTGACAAAAGTCACCAATAACTACTCCAATGCCATATAAATGTATTACATATTTTTGAAACTATTTTTTGGGGGTGAGACACTACTGACCATATTATTTTTACATTATTCTTTTTAAAATCCTCACCTGAGGATGTTTTCCCACTGATGTTTAGAGAGAGTGGAAGAGAGATGGAAAGGCAGAGAGAAATATCGACATGAGAGAAACATATTGATTGGTTGCCTCCTGCATGTGCCCTAACCAGGGCCCAGGTCGAGGAGGAGCTGCAACCGAGGTATGTGCTTTGACTGGAATTGAACCCAGGATGCTTACGTTCAAAGGCCAATGCTCTATCTACTGAGTCAAATTGGCTAGGGCTGACATCATTCTAACTTTGTTTTTCCTCTGATTCTCTAGCCAGTTCTCCAAATCCTATTTCAGGTACAATATTATCATTCTCCACACTTTTCCTGGAAATTTAATCCTCTTCCATGGATTCACATATTATGACAAATATATCCTATCTAATAAAAGGGTAATATGCAAATTAACTGTCACTCCATCATAAAGATGGTGACGCCCATAGCCACAACATGGTGGCAACCCAGTCCTCTCAGCCCTGCCGGAGTCCCCCAGTCCTGGGGGGGTGGCCACTAAGAGCAGGCAGCCTGAGCAGCCTGGAGGCCATGGATGAGCCTCTAGGCCACGGAGGAACTCTGGGGAGTGAGCATGGAGCAGCCAGGCCCTGCAGAGAGCTACTGGCACAAGGATTCGTGCATGGGTGGGGTCCCGCCAGCCGGCTGCTGGGGGGAGGAGATGGCAGGAGGTTGGCCAGCTTGCCCCGCCCCTGATCGGGCTGGTTGGCCAGCTACAGTGGGCATCATAGCAACCAGTCGTTCCGGCCACAAGCTTTATATATATATATATATTGGCAGAGCACAGTATTTCTAACTCAGATATGTTTATGATTTGGCAGTTCAGACCATAAACCTAACTTCCTACTGGACATTATCTTGATACACACAGTTATTTCAGATTCAGTATGTCCAAAACCTAACACACCTAACCCCTTTCTGAAACCCTCATCTAATATTCTCCAACTCAATAAATGGCACCACTATACACCTAATAATCCAAGCTAGAAATCATCCTAAATATTACTCAAATGTGTCCCATCATGTTTATGCCAACTGCTATTGCCTTTGTTCAGGGATTCATCACTTTACCTCTTGTATAATAAGTCTTAACTAGTTCCGTCTACCCTGAAATCTATTTTCCACACAACTGAGGAGGTGGTCTTTCTAATTACAAGCTGATTTAATCACTCTAAAACATAAATACGATCAAGATGTTCCCTTTTCCAATAGTTCATTGAGTCCAAGTTTCTTGGTAAGGCAACATTATATTGTATTGCTAAGTTTTCCTCACCTTTAAGATCCAGAAATTCCAATTTAGTTGGAGTTGCTTGTACTTATGCTATTTGACAGTTCTTTACACGCTATGGCCACTGTAAGAGCACGATTTTCAATTCCAAAGCCTGATCAAAAGTCACACGCATAATAAAGCATCTTGGAAACCCTTCTCTGCAGTGTCTTTACCTATACAAAACCAAACTACTCCCTTCTCTGGACCACTTTTATAACTAGTATGTATTATAAATAGCAAACTCAGTAAATTTTTGCTGAACTTGTTCTTTGGAACTCAAACTGGTATCAACAAAATCTGAATTTGTTCAAATCAGATATAGAGAATTAATAGCCCTACAGATAAGAGAATAAAGTACAAATACATCAGAACAAATTACTATTATGAAAAATAAATCACGTTTTAATGACAATGGATCAAGACTGTCATCTTTGTATTAAAAAAAAAAAGTAGTCATTTTTACATTAAGAAGAGTTCATTTTATGATACAAATACAGATTTAAATGTATCCAATACCTTTTTATAGCAAATTTTCTCTAATAATTCTCAAATTCTATTAAGACATCCACAACAACTAATACATTAAAACACATTTCCAAAAAAATATTTAACTTAGAAACGAAAGAATACTTTTAGGAAAATATATCAGAACTTTGAAAATTTTCTATTTTACCATTAAAGGAAGTGCTCCTAATTGTAAGTGATGAAGTCGAGGTGGTGCATGGTAATGGGCCAAGTGAGGATGCAATGCTCCAGGTGTGTAAGTAGTTGCAGTCACTCCAGCTTCAATTCCCAGTTCCCTGGCAAAGGATAAAAAGAGTTTAACTTTTAGACATCCTTAGTGGCTTTATTATCAACAGAAATTAGGGAGAAAGTAATCTCAGTTTTAATGTACATAAGATGAGAAAAAGATAATTTAGCCCAAAAGATTTAACTCATTAATTTCAAATTCATTGTAGAAATTAAAACTCAAAAATTCAACCTTATGACCATCAGGCCCAAAGCTATTTGGACATAGTTTCACATCTTACAAAGAAAAGCAATACAGTTGACACTTGAACAACATGGGTTTGAACTGCATGAATCCACACCTGTCTTGTTAAAGGGTCAACTGTATAATGAATGGTCCCTAAGGTTCCTTCCAAACTAAAAGTCTGATTATCCTTAAGGAGCATGCAAAGCAGAGTTAACTGTTTTTGTTTACATGAATGTTACAGATGCTCCCGTGGCTTTGGTGTGTTGGCATCAACTGCCTACAGATAATTGTTTCAGAAAGAAAATTAAAGCAAATCTGCTTCAATTTCTCCAGGAAAAGACCAGAAACCTAGGAGGCTGGATTTCCCTTGTCAACAGCAGGGGTTAAGGGTAATAAAGGAAATTTGAGCACAAAGGTAGATAAAAATGTTGTGAAAAATAGGATTCACTTATGGAGCTAACTCTGATGATAGACACCCCTGAAAAACAACAATCAAAAAAGCTCTACTCTTGTTTAACAGGGTTCCCTGATCCAGATCTTAAGCTCCTACTCTTCATCTCCAGGTCTCTTTAACTCACCCATAGTCAGTGCCTCAAAGCTAAGCTGCAATTCAGTTTTTCCACATCATCCTTTTGTATGGCATTCCACTAAAAAGCATCTCTTCCTGCAGTTTTACCACAAGATGCTGAGCAGAACTTTAAAATAAACAAGATACTGACCAGGCAGATCTCTCTGGAGCCTGTCGAGGATGTGAGGACATAGTCTGAGGCACATGAATATGATGCCCATGACCATAGTTTGGGTGCATCCTATGTGGATGGGGTGGGGGGCGTTCATGTGCCCGCCTGGAAACACAGAACACAAAAAGACCACTGGAAATAAGTGAATAATTGGTTATTTCTTAATGTAGAAAACAACCTGGTATTAATAGTACAAACATCTATAGATTAGTCATAAAATTAACTATAACAATAAATTATAGAAATATAACAGAAAATTAATGATTCATAATAAATCAAGAAGCCCTAACCCACAAAATTCTTACTGCCCATTTATTATAATGCCTTCAATTCAAATATCATCCCCAAAAAACAGCAATTTTAACATTATATGCTATACCTTCTTTACAGTAGATATTTTTAGAATAGTAGAAATGGAATAAAAATATCATTTTAAAAATTAAATACCCCAGCAAATGCTGCAGGCACAAAGAAGTTATTTTATGTAAACATATAGGTCAAGAAAATAGAAGCTATTTGTTTGCTTCACTTTTATATTATAACAACATTCATTTTAAGGATAAAACTTTTAAGAGAAAAACATTTCGACATTGTTCATTTTTATCTAACACATGCCAAGTACATGTTAGCATCATTTGAATTAACATCTGAAAAAGTGTTACTACTCCATTCACACTCTTTATTCTGCATCCCAGCTTATATTTTCTCTTTCTAGTCTTAAGTCAGTCAAATGTACAATTATAAATGGCCACAAAGTTCTAAATACTTACTGAAAAAACAGTGCCAGGTAGTAATTTTTATTCTAATTCTTATTTTCTATTAGTTTCTAACATAATTACAGATTTTGAATCTTTAATTATTACAAAAAGTAATTTTCTACATACTAGATGATTTGAATGTTAAATTGGCAAATTTCTATATAAAAGGTTACTATATTAGAATGGCAATAGCAACCAGAGGTTCTGGATATATAATCTTAAATTATGTAACTAAAGCAAAAAGTTACACAAGCGCTAAGTCATTAATTAGACCAACAGTTTGCAAACACATTCTGTAAGGGCGAAGTAATACATATTGCTGACTAATTAGGCCACCTGGTCTGTCTCAAGTACTCAACTTAGTCTTTGCAGTGTGAAAAAAGCTATTGACAATACATAAATGAACAGGTGTAGATGTCTTCCTATAAAACTTTATTCACAAAAACAGGCAGGCAGAATTAGACCAACAAAGTTTACTGTGCTGAATTAGAAAATTAGATCCTGAATTTTCAAAAGAAAACAAAAAGTTCAATTATAGTTTTTGTATGTTTGTGGAGTACAATATTTTAACATTTAAATTTGTAAATAAAAACTAAAGAAGACTATTTTTTCAATACCAGTTGATAATGCTAATACTCTTCTTCCCTCTGGTTGATAATATGTAAGTCAAATTATATTTATAACATTATGTCTTGTTTCCCTGGACCATCAATTCTAACATTTATCTTTACTATGGAATGCTGAGGAAACAGGCAAAGAAGGGATTGGTTTGCAAAAGTAAATGACCTGGACACTATCCTGAAAATGGTTTGATTTGTTAGATAACCTGATATAAAATTGTTTTGTCAACCCCTACAACTCAGGATAAGAGGAAGATACTAGTTAGTAAAGAATTAAATTCCTTTTAAACTGAGGATTTAATACAGTTCTATCACTTACACAGGTTTCATAGTTTTAAAGACTAGTGGAGATAGAAGGGAACGGAATAAAGTGTGATTATCTTTTTAAAAGCATAAAACCTACGTTGGATGCTGCATCATCCTCCTCCTTTGAACTTCCATCCTCTGCATTACTTCATGAGGATGCAGTCTCTGTGCTGGAGGCGCAGTGGCTGGAATATGGTGTGAAATCGGCTGGTGTGAGGGAGGAAGATGTTGAGGGATTGGTGCAGCTGTACTGGCTAAATGAGTTGGGGGTGGGGGTGCCACTGGGTGAGATGTTGTATGAGAAGACATCTGAGAATGGAAAGCATGTACAGGATGAGGAATAACGTAATCCACTTGAGGTGGAGGCTGCGTCTGAGGAGGAGGGTTTCCATGAGAGTGGGGGCAGGCAGAGGCTTGATGATGAAGTGGTCTTGTTAAAGAAGCATCTGAAAAGAAGCACACAGGCACCATGCAGTTAAGCATATACTGCAATTACACATCCCTACTGGATTTTACAAACATAATGGCACATACTTAATTTTAATCAATACTTTATCAAGTCTGTTCAATTTAGCTCTGCATCCTTTCTTGGAATAATCTTAGATATCTTCTCATGTCAATACATATATCTTCACTTTATTCACAGTCTCACAGCATTCTATGATAGGAACGTACCAAGATTTAGTAAAGAAATCGCCATTGATAAAAATTAAAAGCTAGCTAAAAGTAACAAGTCCAAGTAAACCATGGACTGTAGTTACTAATAATGTATCAAAAAATAATGTATCAATATTGCTTAATTAATTTTAACAATTAATTGTTTAACAATGTATGATATTAGTAATAGGGGAACTAGACATGGGGTATATACAAACTCCCTGAACTATTGTCTCAATTTTTCTGTGAATCTAAAACTGTTCTAAAATATAAAGTCTAATATTTAAAAAAAAATTGAAAGCAACCCAAATGCTGTAATAAACATCTGTGTGTATGGTCCTCCTATGTTGCTCACTCTTTCATATGTACATATAGATAAATGTATGTGTGTGTGTGCACGCGTGTGCACACAGACACAGAGACATTACTCATGGACAATTATTGTAGCATAAATTCCTATAAGCATCTCTGAGTCTAAGAGAATAATATAGATAGCCTTTGACAAAATACCCTTCCCAAAAGGTTACCGAAATTAATATTTCCACTAACAGTACATGAGTGTGCCTGATTATCCCTATACTATCTCTAAATCTTTAAGATGCCAATCTGAGAAAAATCTTCTATTTATTAGCCACTTATATTTCTTCACAGAAATATCTATTCATATTCTTAGCCTACTGTTCACCTTTTCTTGATCTGTAAATATTCTTTATATACATGAAAATTTTCTCATAATAAGGTATAAACATTTTTCTGAATTGTCTTTTGTTAATTATATTTTGCCATTCACAAGTTTTTTACTTTGTGAAGTCAAATGCATAAGTTATATATTTCTAAACACATGAACCTTATTTTGCTTTAGGATTTACTGGTTATAGAGCACTTGAGAAAGGCAAGGAACTCAGGAGCCCTCTAGGCAAGATGGCGAAGACATTCTTTAATTGCTGCTCTTCTCTTTCCCCGCCACATGCCATTTTCCCTGTGCTACATTAAGAAAATGAAGGAGACAACATGCTATGGAAATCAGCCCTTCATACAGATAATTTCCCCCATATCTTTATTCTGAATTTTGTGTTTCAAACTGACTGGTGAAAGGTCCCTCTGAAGAGTTTATATCGCTCTTACTCTAAGAGATATACATCTGTTTGAGGTCTAAAAGTATGCTTGTCTCCTCCATGAATTTCAGTTTGAATTTGAAAGATTTTCTCAGTAGTCTGGTATGAAGCTATGGCCATTCTCTAGTTTCATTCCAGAAGAACTTCCTTCAATTTTTAATTCTTTTGATAGAGTCAGCAGGTAACCATGAACACTCATTCAGCTATATTTTCAAATGAAACCTTGTTAGCATGTATTTAAAGAAACTTTCAGTAGCTCAACAGGGTTGTAAGGCAAATTTTTATACTGATATTTTTAAAAAGTTATGTTTTCAAATTAATGCTTTAGGAAGTCACAAAACTCAGTACTTCTTGATCATAAAAAAAGAAGTCACTGTTTTATCATAGTTAACTATCTTTTCTCAGTTTTAGAACATTTTTCCAGTTTCATCTCAAAGTTTTCTATTTCTATAATCATTATGCAAAAACATAATATTCACAAATATTACAAAATTTTAGTTTTGTTTCAGAATGAATTTAAGTTAAACTCTTCAACAATCATTTTACTTTTCAGCTATATTCAGGTATAATCCTATACAATAAAAGCCTAATATGCTAAGTGTCCGGTTGACCAGTCAGCTTTTCAACCAATCAAAGAGTAGTATGTTAATGATATGCTAAGGCTGCTCAACTGTTCACTATGATGTGCACTAACCACCAGGAGGCAGACGCTCCAATTCATAGGTTAGCCTGCTGCTGGGTCCAGCTGATCGGGACTGAGCCAGAGGACCGGACATGCCCTGGAACCCTCCCATGGTCCCTCTCTGGCTGCCAAACTCCCTAGCCCTGATCGTGCACCAATGGGGTCCCTTGGCCTGGCCTGTGCCCTCTTGCAATCTGGGACCCCTCAAGGGATGTCAGAGAGCTGGTTTCAACCCGATCCCACAGGCCAGGCTGAGGGACCCCAATGGTGTACAAATTCGTGCACCAGGCCTCTAGTTAACAAATACAACTGTATATATTTAAGGTGTACAATATGATTTGGCATATGTATACTTTATGAAATAATTATAACAATCAGGTTAATTAACACATCCAATCACCTCACATAGTTATCATCTTTTTGTGTGTAGGGAGAATATAAGCTATCATTATAATCACTAAATATCTAAAGAAAACAGATAGCTAACCACTGTGGAAAAATACCATTCTGCATTTCCATAGATTATTTCTCTTCCTTCTCTATTTTATGTGTTCTTGCCAGTTAAAAAAAAGGTACTAATATTCAACTTTTTTTCAATCCTAAAAGTTCAATATGTCACTTTGACTCAGCAATCTTACTCTTGGGAAGTTATCCTACAGATAAATTAAAAAACTACAAGCAATTCAAATGTCCATCAACAGAGGAACTGATAATGGAATATTATAAAGGTATTAACAACAATGAACTAGATTTTTATGTGCTAACATGGAAAAAAAATCAAGGCACTGTTAAATTTAAAAAAACATCAGGAAAAGCAAGAGGCAAATAATGTTTAATATGATCCCATTTTAAATATATATACTTGTATGTTCAAATAAAATTTCTAAAAGCTTTTATAATAGGCGATAAACAGTAGTTACCTCTAAGATGTTAAGATTAGTAGGATGTGGGGAGAAGGGCTTTTAACTTCCCTTTTTTTATCATTCTGCAGTTTAAACTTCTTAGGATGTACATGTTATTTTTATAATAAATCAAGTTGGTCTAAAACATTTATTTCTTCATTAGGACATTAAAAAGGAATGAATTCACTATAAATTGCCTCACTATATTATTTAAAGGAGATGGGCAGAAAACCACACATATTGAGTATTTAATAGAAGATGATCAGTTGAAGATGAATATCAACAAATATTACAAATCAGCCTGCATAATTTCATACCAGTGTTCATATACAGAATCTGTCCATTTGTCAGTGCTTTGCAAAAACTGTTTCAAAACCTGTTTCCTAGCTTACATTTTAAATGTTAAGTTGCATTATTGGAAAAATAAGTCATGTCACCAGGTTTCACTGTACAAATTCTGGTTTGACTCCAGTGATATCTGTAGAATACAAACTTAAAAAATTAGAGAAATGAAAGAAGAAATCTAAGGAGATACATAACTGAAAATGATCCTTTCTAAGGAATCAGAACAAAAGCCTGGTTTATTCCAGGCATGAATTTTTAGTTTTTAAATCAAAGTACTTATTAAGTTTCCATGATTATTAGCTTATGATTTAACAAAGCAATAAATATGTTACATAGCCTTAGTTTATTTCTAATTTCTTATGATATCTTATATATTTCCATTTCTTTTAAAAAGTCATGTTTGATTCTATTTTAACTACGTGCATTACTGTATATGGAAACCTTTTTGCAATTGGTAAAGCTTTTGTGAAGGAATTCTAATGCCTCAGTTAAGCTTCAGAATTCTTATTCAAAATTTACTTTCCTGTGTCTAGAAACAACTACTAAACTTCCAAATTTTCCATTAATCTTAAAGGATAAATCTAAGTTCCCCAAAACTTCCTTTTACAGGAATCTAGTATGCCATTAAATGTATTTCAATTTCATAGACATTAAAATGTTAAAATGTAAAATAAAATACACTTTTTATTATCCTGACCCTTTTAAATAACATCTGACCTTTTTGCCTTAGAAGACTGTTTTCAGGATATGGGGTGACGGGAAGATGAAATAAGCTTCATTTACATGCCCCTAAGGTTTCTACCTGTTAAATTTATACTTACAAGGAGGTGGCATATAATGTCGACATGATGAGAGTGAGGCTTGTGCAGGGGGCTGGGGCTGGGGCTGTGCAACCATGCTTGACCCATAACCATCTAGTGATAATGGCTGGCTCGGGACAGCAGCAGCAGCCTGATGGCCAAAGATTGCAGCTCGGGAAGAAGAAACAGGGCAGCAGGGGTCAAATGCAGATGCTCCGTGAAAGCCAGCACTTCCATGACTTCTGATAGCATTGCTGCTCAGGTCCACTGGCAATGCCTGCTGCATAAAGAGGAATCGTATTTTATCTTTCTAAAGTTTGTCAAAACATTGTTTCATGTCATGTTATAAAAGTACTTCTAATGTAATCTAGAAAATAGAATCGTTGAATTAAGAATTTGAAAATGATAAAACTCTTAGTGTGAAACCTACTGAACACCAAGAAAATACTCTGTATCTTGGATTGTAAAAATTGTAGTAATTATATACTTAAAATCTATAATCAATTTTTAAAAATCAAGCATAACATCAGGCTACCAGATGAACAAAGTTAATTATTACTTTAAGGTCTATTTCTCTCCCATTACCTAGATAGAAGAAAAAAAAAATAACTTTTCAATCATTCTTTCATATTCTCCTTTATCCCAAAATTCTGATTAGTAATTTAGGACTTCTTTGAACAACATATAATCACATTACTGAAAACATTAGGTTCTAGGTAAAAATTTGTTCTATTTCTAAACAGTATATAGCACGTATTCAAATGAATCTTAAATAGTGCAAACATTACCCAAGATAACAAAGGGAATAAGATTCCTTTTATTAGAAACATGACTTAGGGCCATGGTCGGCAAACTGCGGCTCACGAGCCACATGTGGCTCTTTGGCCCCTTGACTGTGACTCTTCCACAAAATACCACAGCCTGGGCGAGTCTATTTTGAAGAAGTGGCATTAGAAGAAGTTTAAGTTTAAAAAATTTGGTTCTCAAAAGTAATTTCAATTGTTGTACTGTTGATATTTGGCTCTGTTGACTAATGAGTTTGCCGACCACTGACTTAGGGGAAGGTCCATATACTAAGTTGGAAAATAAACCCAAGAGTCTACTTATCAGTAATTAAGCCCCCCCACTAGCACTGAAAACTCCTATGTAAAACACTTTATCTTCTAATCTAAAGCAGATTACAGAAATAGAATTGCTTATTTGTATTCTTAATTTAAATACAAAATCTTTTGCTTAGTATTCGCCATAGCTGTAATTTTTAAAATTTGATTAAAGAATATACTAGTAAAGATTTGGTGTTATATATGGAATTATATATAGGAAATATTCAACACTGGAAGCTGAGGGCTGGAGATAAAGAAAGCTCGGGTAATAAGAGAGGCCCAGGCCATCCAAGGACCCAGTAAGGAAGAATAGTGGTTGGTCTCTGTGCTTTCAGTGGGCTCCAGGCTCAGGGGACACCAAAAACAAAAGAAACTGTGGATGCTAAAAGGAAAGGAAGAAGATGGCACAGGACAAGCTGTGGGAAGGTGAAAAGGAATACAGTAGGTCCTTTCTTCCTCTAGGTTATGTGTCTACAACTAATTAAATTAATGGCTGGCCTCTTTCTTTTGAGTTGGAAAATATAATGTATGCCCTTAAATTGAATGAATAAGGTTCTAGAATAATATTGTGAGGTCATGAGTTTTTATCTATGGTTCAAATCCTTTCCCTATTTTCCTATTTAGGCTAAAATTTGGCAAATGCACTGGAGTATCAACATACTATGAAGGTGAGCAAATTTCCTATCTTCTTTCTCCAGTCACTGATTAAGAACACTCCCAGAGAGTGAGTAAAGTAGGGTGAAGGTCCTCCTGGAAGGAACCGAAGGGAAAGTTACAAGTAAAGAATAAAAAGAAAAGGGGGAAAAACCAACAAAGGGGAAAACCAATTTTTCACAATTCCAACAGTTCATTCAATTGTATTCTAGAGGGAAGGAAGGATAATCAAGATTGGTACAAAAATGGCAAATATTACTTTATATAGATTATAAGCAATGCATAATACTGAACTACTCTTTCAAAAGAGAAAGCAGCTTTACACAAAGGAGTAGTAAGGACTACAGAGAGTCAAGTGACTACTGCAATTTCTTTGCTAACAGGCCTAATACTCCCCAATCTTTCTCTGCCTATCCACCATCTGGCACTCAATCATAAGACTTACACTGTCACAAATTCTCAGATCAGTTTATGTCTCTCACTCTTCACTTTCTATTTTGGCCACATAGGTCTCAACTGGAGGTTATCTCATGAGCATGTGCCTAATTAGAGAGTACTCCAAATGTCTATATGAGTCTCAACTGTTCATATCTCCAAAACCTCACTCTAGTCTCCTTCATATCTGCTGTCACCACTGAATGCCTGATCCTGCTGATTTTCCTTAAGTTTTGTATGTAGTCCAAATACATCTACTTAAGAGACAGTATAGGTTTTATTTAATTTACACTTAACAGAAGTGTAAGAGACTCTACCTATAATTCAGTCAGTCAGGTTGAAAGAAAATGTGCCATACACAACTGATCTCTCAAACCAGCTATATTAATTTTATTACTTCAATAATATTCTATGAACAAAAGGCCCACCTTTTGGCAGCTCTTGAATTAAAGTGGAAGAAATTGGTAGATTTACTTCTTCACCATTTTCCTACTATAATTATAAACCCCTCTTCAGCCCAAATTTCTAGTAAAAGGAAATTTTGTTTTTAAGCAGGGCATTTCATTCAGTTCACTGAAAGTTTTCCTTTTGCGTCTTCATTCCCAATAAGTAAACAGGTCTACACGATTAGTAGATATTAATACTTAGAACTGTTACCAAAACATCACCTATAATCCTTAAAATCAAAATTTCCATGAAACATTTTAACATTTCTTCTGGATAACAGCACCTAGTTGTTTGTTTTATTTTTTAAGGGAACACCCCTCTTTCTTAATTATATTCTAATTTGTCAGATGCAAAAGAGATAACCATCAAAATTTAAAGATGAAACAAGTACTTTAGGAAAGGTAAAGAGATACAAAAAACAATAGTTGCTCTAATTTTTCTTTTTTTTTAATTGAATTTATTGGGGTGACATTGGTTAATAAAATTATATAGGTTTCAGGTGTACAATTCTATAACACATCATCTGTATACTATATTGTGTCTAACATCCCAAATCAAGTCTCCTTCCATCACCATTTATCTCCCCTTTACCCTCTTCTACCTCTCCCAACCTCCTTTCCCTCTGGTAATCACCATACTGTTGTCTGTGTCTATGAGGTCCTTTTTTCTTTTCTTTTTGTGCTTAAACCCCTCATCTTTTTCTTTTTTTAACTTCTTTTCCCCAGACTTTTTCCTAAGATATAGGTCAGCTACCAATTTGAAATAACATGTTTTGTTTTCTAAAGTATACACCACCCAAGTTTATATCATAGTAAAAGTTAAAATAGCACATAAAACTTGACTTCATTAACTACATGTGACCATCAATACTAATGCAGTATTATTTGACATTCTGAGCATTCACTATAAGCAACTAATTTACTGAATTATAATTTTTTGTTGATATTTCAACTCCCCATAAACTAAAAGTCTCATCTGCTCCTGAGAAACTATGTCACAGGTTTGCATCTGAGAGGTTATTTCTAGAGATTCATGGAGATTATAGGGAGCTCCAGAATAGGAGGTGGAGGAATAAAAACTGGGAGAATTTCCCCCAATTTCTCATTAAGTAGATTGACAATGCAGTTTCAACACTTTGTCTGAAATACAATCCCAAAGATTAGATTTACCCGTATTTAATTAAAAAATCAAAACCATTCTAGAATAAAAAAGTTTCATTTCTAATTTTCTACATCCCTGGCCCCTCAATTAACTGCAATAATTTAGAGCAGGGGTGGAGAACCTCTTTTTCTCCAAGGGCCCTTTGTATATTTATAACATCATTTGAGGGCCATACAGAATTAGGCTGCTATATTTGGTCAAACTCACCCCTAATGCCTTGGCAGGGCCAGACCAAATTATGTCTTGGGCCTTATATGGCCCATGGGCCAGACGTGCCCCACCCCTGATTTAGACCATCAAAAAATCCTAGAGACTGAAGTAAAAGAAAAAATTACAGACTACTAAATTAGGCCACTTTTGCATGGTCAATAGAATAATGACTTATGTAGCATATAAAATTTATTACGTATGTGTTCTTTCCTGAAAAACAAAGAAACAAAACACCCACTATTTTAAAATTTTAGAAAAGAAAGAAAAAGTCGTAAATTCCACATACCTGGTCATGGTAGCTGGTACCAGAACTACTATTTGCTCCACAAGGTGCTTGTACTTGTGGAGGTCTTTCCACAGGGCATGTAGGATCACTATAGGAGGGAGAAACTGGGACAGCTGGGTGGGGAGTATGATGGTGATGGTGGTGATGTTGAAAATGGTGGCCATGCTGCTGAAAACAACTTGTGTGTGGATGTCCTAATGCATGGTGATTCTGTGACGACCCTCCACATGGCGAGTGCTGGGGACAGCAGGAAGGTAACCTTGGCATTGCAGGAGGGCCATTTTCCGTTACAGCACTAGGTGCAGCTCTCCTCAAGTCATCTGGTAACAGAAAAAAAATGCATAGAAACACCAGATGATCAAATAGCACTGTGTAATAAACAGGTGCTGTGTATAAATAAGTAAGTAATTAAGAAATGTTTAGTAAGTTCAAATCTCTATAAAAAAGGATATGATAGTGCCACAGTTTTAACATACATATAACTTCTATAAAAGAAGTTATAACATACATATTAATATACAGCCTCTCCTCAAATTACATATTATGTGGAAACGATATAAAACAGATAAATATGGAGATAAAATTTTCTACTTAAAATGTATAAATCAGAAGAATGGAGAATCGAGCCGTGTCTCGTCCTACCGCATCACCCACATGACCCATGAGGCATCTCCTCAGAACCCTTAGGATTCTGGAGTACCATTGTTCTAACCTTATTTCTAGATACGAGGAATATTCTCCTCCCATTTGGCTCACATTACATAGCTGATCTCTTCTGGGTCAATGTACCAATTAGGAATCTTCTGGTTACTAACAAATAGTACAAAAATACAACAAAAACTGGCCGAAACAAGTAAGGGAATTTATGAGCTCACATAAATGAATCTGGATGGTGGTACTATAGGCTCTGGTTGATAGGTTTGACTGCTGCAAACCTCCCTGTAATTCTCCTGGGTCTACCCTCCCATCCATGTCCTAATCTGCCTTCACTGGTTCCCTTCTGGGGGAGGTCTATGATCTAACCCCTGTTCTGTAGTATCTGTGCACTGTTTCCTTTCCAAGCTACTAGTCTGGCCAATTTGAGCAAATTTCCTCAACCCTTTTGTAAAGGTTCTTAAATTGGAGACTAGAATTCAGGAGTCTGTAAAATTGGACAGAAAAAAAAAAAGACTAATTTTTACTAATCTCTAATTGCCTACTAGATTAGTACTATCTTGTTAGCATCAGATGAGAGGTTAAATATTACAAGTAATTTATAACAAAAAACTATATTAATGGGCAAGGTGTTTACTTTTAAAACATAAATTATAGTACTTTAAAATCAGTTCTAACTGTATCAATTTCATTCATTTGGATTTCAAATTTCTTGAATAACCTGGACAGAGTTACAACCAGCATATCAGGAACTGATTATGATCAACAGCCTATCTTAGCTATGCTAAATCAAACATTAAGTACCTATTTTCTACATGCTGCAATATTTGTAGCAATAAACTCATTATTACAGGAGCAGTACTTCCTACAACATTTTCAGGGTTTTATCTCAGCCCCCATGTCCAAGTGATGTAAAAGTGAATGGCATTTATTGTGTTACTTCAGGGAGAAAAAAAAAAGGAAGATTGAAAACCTCTGGAACACTAAATCCATTCAATGGATGACCTAAATGACCTTCCTGGTACCTTACAATTTTGGGACACTTTAATTTTATAAATCCAATTATTTGAGGATTTTGTATAACTCAAGAGATGAGTTTGTAACAAGAGCAAATCTATGGATTGTAAAAACTGTGAACGAAGTGACAGATATGACACATTATTCAGAAAGAATGTACACCTTCTATGTCTTCAAATACAAAACTCAGAGTGAAAGAAAAGGAAACATAATGACTAGTATATATTTAAGATTGAGCACATATTTAAGGGGTCAGATCATTAAAAGTGTGGCTTCGCCCTAGCTGGCTTGGCTCAGTGGATAGAGCATCATTCTGCGGAATGAAGGGTCGGAGGTTCGATTCCGGTCAAGGGCATATGCCTGGGTTGTGGGCTTGATCCCCAGTGGGGGGTGTGCAGGAGGCAGCCGGCCAATGATTCTCTCTTATCCTTGATGTTTCTATCTCTCTCTCCCTGTCCCTTTCTCTCTGAAATAAAAATATATTAAAAGTGTGGCCTAAAAAAGAAGACTGACCTTATAGTTCTACTTGTTAGGGTACAGTTTTGGCCTCCAATTAAATTGTCTGTTTTCCTACAGTTCAAAACATCTTTGTTGCTCAAACAGGTTAGCAAAGTACAGACAACTGATTCTCCTCTTGTTCAAGAGTTACTGTCTAGGAGAAACCAAGATGGCGGCATAGGTAAACAGTTTAACTCCAAAACTACAACTAAAAGACAAAATGGACATATGCAGAACCACAGGAAAGCTGGCTGAGTGGAAATTCTACAACTAGAAGGAAAGAGGAAAGCACATTGAGACTCAGAGGAGCTGCAAAAGGCTGAGGTACGGAGGCACGAACGCGCGGAGAGGACTGGCAGCAGAGTGTGTGGCTGGCTTTCTGAAGCGGAAGGGAGACGGAAGCTCCCGACTGCGCTGAAGTCCAGTTCCGGGCAAGACTCTGGGATCCCAGATTCATTCGGGGGGAATCTGGACTGTCAGGAAAAGAGAAAGCACACTGAGACTCAGGGGAGCTGCAGAAGGCAGTAGTTCGGAGGCGCATGCGTGCGGAGAGGACTGATTGCTGAGTGCGCGGTTGGCTTTCTCAAGCGGGAGGGAGACAGAAGCACCTGACAGCGCTGAACTCCAGGTCCGGGCTAGAATCTGGGAACTCAGACTCATTCAGGAAGAAATTGGACTGTCGGGCAGCAGGCGAAACTCAACGGCAGCTTTCTCTCAGAGATGCTTGCAGTGATTACCAAGGGACACTGAGACCCAGGGGCCTCATAGGGCAGGGCTGATGGGAAGCCAAGGCTGTCTGCTCCCCCCTGAAACTCCACCCTGAAACTCCGCCCCATCCAAGCTGAGCACAGAGGCTTTTGAAATTTTGCAAGTCTTTTATCATAAGGGTATCTCCAGCACAGAAGTTCTCCCAGTGTAGACGCAGCTGATTCTCACAGCCAATTGGCCTGGAGGTCAATTCCTCCCAGTGATACCAACAACAATCAAGACTTAACGACAAGGTTGTGCACACAGTCCACAAAGGGGTGCACCAAGAGTGTCCACCTCAGGTAACTGGGGAGGCTGAGCCACTGAGCCCTATAGGACACCTAGCACACAAAGCTACTCTATCAACTCAGGGAAGCAGCCAAAATGCAGAGACAAAGAAACAGGTCACAAATGAAAGAAATGGAGGAAAGCAAACCACTGGATATAGAGTTCAAAACCACGGTTATAAGGTTTTTCAAGAATTTCCTAGAAAAGGCCGATAAATTTAGCGAGACCCTTGAGGATATGAAAAAGGACCAACTAGAAATTAAACATACACTGACTGAAATAAAAAATATTATACAGAGACCTAACAGCAGACTAGAGGACCGCAAGAATCAAGTCAAAGATTTGAAATATGAAGAAGCAAAAAACACTCAACCAGAAAAGCAAAAAGAAAAAAGAATCCAAATATTTGAAGATAGTGTAAGGAGCCTCTGGGACAACCTCAAGCATACCAACATCAGAATTATGGGAGTGCCAGAAGAAGAGAGAGAGCAAGATACTGAAAATCTATTTGAAAAAATAATGAGCGAAAACTTCCCCCACCTGGTGAAAGAAATACACTTACAAGTACAGGAAGCACAGAGAACCCCAAAGAAAAGGAATCCAAAGAGGACCACACCAAGACACATCATAATTAAAATGCCAAAAGCAAAAGACAAGGAGAGAATATTAAAAGCAGCAAGAGAAAAACAGTTAGTTACCTACAAGGGAGCACCCATACGATTGTCAGCTGATTTCTCAACAGAAACTATGCAGGCCAGACGGGAGTGGCAAGAAATATTTGAAGTGTTTAATAGCAAGAACCTATAATCCAGATTACTCTACCCAGCAAAGCTATCATTCAGAATTGAAAGTCAGATAAAGAGCTTCACAGATAAGAAAAAGCTAAAGGAGTTCTTCACAGCCAAACCAGTATTATATGAAATGCTGAAAGGTATTCTTTAAGAAGAGGAAGAAGAAAAAGGTAAAGAAAAAATTATGAACAACAAATACATATCTATAAACAAATGAATCTAAAAATAAAGTCAATAAAAAAATCTGATGAACAGAATAAACTGGTGAATATAACAGAACCAGGGGCATAGAAAGGGAGTGGACTGACAATTCTCGGGGGTAAAGGGGTGTGCGGGGTGTGGGAAGAGACTGGACAGAAATTGAACACCTATGGTGAGGACAGTGGGGGGGAGGTAAGGGCAGAGAGTGGGTTGGGAACCGGGTGGAAGGGGGCTATGGGGGGGGGAAAAGAGGAACAATTGTAATAATCTGAACAGTAAAGATTTATTAAATTAAAATTTAAAAAAGTTACTGTCTAGCCCTAGCTGGGTAGAGTGCCATCCTGATAACACCAAGGTTGCAGATTCGATCCCCGGTCAGGGCACAAACAAGAAAATCAATGAATGCATAAGTAAATGGAACAACAAATAGATATTTCTCTGCCTCCCACCACCCTCATGCCTCTCTCTCTCTAAAATCAAGAAATAAAAATTTAAGAGAGTCACTGACCAAACTGCCATAAATTAGAAGTGAAATACAAAAATATCTGATCAAGTAAATAAAACATTTTTTATTAAAATTAGCCCAGAGTATCAACCAAAAATGATACAATCACAAACCTGCAGGGAAATTAACACTACAGACCAGTGACATCAAGCTGGTAAAAATCCTTTCAATGTAATTCTAGGAAAATTACTGAGATGTGCTCATGCATTTATTCATTCACTTGGCAAGACTTACACAAATAATGATATGGTAAAGGACTTACAAAAGGCACTGGTGCCCTGGCTGGTATTGCTCAGTGGTTAGAATCTTGGCCTGCACACCAAAGGGTCACGGGTTTGATTACTATTCAAGGGCATGGATACCTCGGTTTCGGGTTTGCTCCCCTCGTCTGGGAGTGTGCAGGAGACAATCAATTGATATGTCTCTCTCACATTCATGTTTCTCTCTCTCCCCCTCTTTCCCTCCCTTCCAGTCTCTTGCTGAAATAGCAATGAAAAAATATCCTTGGGTGAGGATTAACAAAAAAAGAAGGAAAAGCAGACCTGATCTTTGATCTTCAAGTAGCACATCATCAAGCATAAAGTCAATTTAAAATATAAATCTATCAGTATTATAACTGAAGCACTAAGTTGAGTATAGGAGAGAGAAAATGGATTTGTTGTTCCACTTTTTATTTATGTATTAATTGGTTGCTTCTTATATGTGCCCTAAATGAAGATCAAACCTTCAACTTTGGAGTATCTGGACAACGCTCTAAACAACTGAGCTACCTGGCCAGAGCTTTAACCTCCACTTATTTTTTATATACTTTCCCCTGAAGGAATAAAAGTTCTAAGGACAATGAGAGAATTTTGGAATAGCCATTGAGGGGAAGAAAAGGTAACTGATTAAGATACATCATACTATGGCAACTTACTACCAAAAGCCTGAGATTAGTTATCATAATTCAATCTGCTTTGTTCTATGCTTTTTGTTAGCCCAATTTAGAAACATGGATAGAGCAAAGCTGGCTTAAGTTTTCCAAGGTTGGAACTAAGCAATAAAATGCGAAGTTATAAAAGGGTAAGAGATCAGCCAAAGGACTTGTATGCATGGATATAAACATTACCAATGGACATAGATAATAGGGGGGTGAGGACATACACTGGGGACTGAGAGTGGCTGGGGAGTGGTCAATGGGGGAAAAAGGAGACATATGTAATACTTTAAACAGTAAAGAATTATTTTTTAAAAATGCAAAGTAAGGACAAGATGTGAAGAAAATAGGTGACTGATGTTTTATAGAGTCATGGAATAAATTGAAGCCATAAGAACTGAATGCCCCCTAAAGTAGCCTGAATATCTGTATGTGCTTCTATCAGATTTAAACAGAGGAACAATCTGGCCCAGAACAAGGTCCTCCTAGTCCAGAGAAATACAACATGAAGTCTATCCAAAAAGTGTTCGTCAATATCATTAGAGTGATATCATGAGAAGGCCATTCAGGTTGTACTGCTGCTACTTAAGATATTAAATGTGAATCCTGGGTGAACAAAGGTCTTGAATGAATGAATAAATAAATGAAAGATTTGAGACTATCTTGAAATAAAGTTGGGACTCTGTCACATAAAATCCAGATAAGAATAAGGGTACATAAAGCTATCAGGAGAGAGGAGTAAATGAATAGAGTTCAAATCTTTGCCTCAAAGATTATTAACCTTGAAAGTATTTAACATTCCAGATTTCTTCAATTGTGATTGGAAGAAATGGAGGGAAGCAAACTACTGGATATTAAGGTGAAAACCACAGTTATAAGGTTACTCAAAAATCTTCTAGAAACTCAGAAGAACTTAGTGAGAACTTCAAGAATCTTAGTGAGAATGCCAAAAAAATGGAAAAGGACCAGTCAGAAATTAAGCATACACCTTCTGAAATAAAGAATAATATACAGAGATCCAATAGCAGACTAGAGGATCCCAAGAATCAAGTCAAAGATTTGAAATACAAAGAAGCAAAATACACCCAACCACAAAAACAAAAAGAAAAAAGAATCCAAAAATATGAAGATAGTATAAGGAGCCTCTGGGACAACTTCAAGCGTACCAAAATCAGAATTATGGGGGTGCCAGAAGAAGAGAGAGAGCAAGATATTGAAAACCTATTTGAAGAAATAATGACAGAAAACTTCCCCCACCTGGTGAAAGAAATAGACTTACAAGTACAGGAAGCGCAGAAGACTCCAAACAAGAGGAATCCAAAGAGGACCACATCAAAACACATCATAATTAAAATGCCAAAAGCAAAAGACAAAGAGAATATTAAAAGCAGCAAAAGAAAAACAGTTACCTACAAGGGAGTACCCATACAACTGTCAGCTGATTTCTCAACAGAAACTATGCAGGCCAGAAGGGAGTGGCAAGAAATATTCAAAGTGATGAATAGCAAGAACCTACAACCAAGATTACTCTATCCAGCAAAGCTATCATTTAGAATTGAAGGTTAGATAAAGAGCTTCACAGACAAGAAAAAGCTAAAGGAGTTCATTACCACCAAACCAGTATTAAATGAAATGGTAAAGAGTATTCTTTAAGAAGAGGAAGAAGAAGAAAAAGGTAAAGATAAAAAATTATGAACAACAAAGTGACAAAAAATATCTATCAACAAGTGAATCTAAAAATCAAATGAATAAAAAATCTGATGAACAGAATAAACTGGTGAATGTAAATAGAATCAGGAGCATAGAAAGGAAGCAGACAGACAATTCTCGGGTGGAAGAGGGTGTGGGGGGTGCGGAAAGAGATTGGACAAAAATATTACACCTATGGACGTGGACAGTGGGGGCAGTGGAATGAGGGCATGGGGTGGGGTGGGAACCGCGTGGAGGGGAGCTATGGGGGAAAAAGGAGGTACATCTGTAATAATCTGAATAAAGATTTAAAAAATAGTAACTTTTTATTTTTCGATTACAGTTATTGTACAACATTAGTTTCAGATGTACAACCCATTGATTAGACGTTTATATAACTTACAAAGTAATAACCTAAATAAATCTACTATCCATCTGACACCATACATAGTTACGACAATATTACTGACTATATTCCCTATGCTATACTTTACATCCCCATGACTATTCTGTAACTACCAATTAGTACTTCTTAATCCTTTCATCTCTTTCATCATACCCCAAGCCTCTCCCATCTGGCAACTGTCAAAATGTCCTATATCTATGAGTCTGTTTATGTTCTGCTTGTTCATTTATTTTACTTTTTAGATTGTACATATAAATGAAATCACCTGAAATTTATCTTTCTGACTTATTTCACTCAGATACTGTGTTTATCCTAGGTCCATCCATATTGTTACAGATAGCAAGATTTCATGTTTTTTTAAGCTGAGTCATATTCCATTTTACACACACACACACACACACACACACACACACACACACACACCTTCTTTACCCACTCATTTATATATGAACTTTTTTTTTAATATATATATATTTTATTGATTTTTTTACAGCGAGGAAGGGAGAAGGACAGAGAGCTAGAAACATCGATGAGAGAGAAACATTGATCAGCTGCCTCCTGTATGCCCCCCACTGGGATGTGTGTCCCAGGTCTCTTGTTATACAGCCTTTGTTTTAGAATATATTTGTCTAGTATAAGTGTTACTAGACTACCTTTTTTTAAAAATGAAATATCTTTCTCCATCCCTTACTGTTAGTCTCTATGTGTGTGTTTCAATCTGAAGTAAATCTCCTGTACACAACATATGTAAGGGTCTTATTTTGTTATCCATTCAGCCAACATGTCTTTTGGTTGGAGCATTTAATCCATTTGCATTTAAAGTAATTATTGAAAGATATATATTTATTGTCATTTTATTATTCATATCTTTGATTTTCTTCTTCTTCCTAAAGAAATCCTTTTAACATTTCATATAGCACTGGTTTGGTGCGGATGAACTTCTTTAGCTTTATCTTGTCTGGGAAGTTTTCTATTCTATACTAGAGGCCTGAAATTCGTGCAAGGGCCTTGGCCCTAGGCCCCACCACAGCCGGGGCCTCTGGCACCTCTGCCTAAGGGCCCTCCCCACCCCTGCTGTAAGGATGTGTGGTCTAATTAGCATATTAACCTTTTATTGTTCTAAATGATAGCTTTGCTGGTAGAGTAATCTTGGTTGTAGGTCCTTGTTTTTCATCACTTCTCATATTCTTTGCAAATCCCCTCAGGCCTGCAAAGTTTGTGTTGAGAAATCAGCTGAGTCTTATGGGATCTCACTTGTAGGTAACAAACTGCTTTCCTCTTGCTGCTCTTAAAATTCTCTTTGAGTTTAATCTTTGACATTTTAATTATATGTCTTGGTGTGGCCTCTTTGGGTTCATCGTTTGGAATTCTCTGTTCTTCTTGGACTTGTATGTCTATTTCCTTCACCAGGTTAGGTTAGGTTTATGGAAAAGTCACTGAAAAGGGCTTGAGTGGACCCAAAATTTGGGTTGGGCATTCTCTTGGGTGGGAGGGCATCTCAGGGAATCACCAGTTTAGGGTGAATAGTGAGAGTCAGGTTGATAAACTCAGATATAGCATCCACAATCTGGTTCTGCGGGGATAGGGCTCAGCAAAGGAATGACAGAATCGGCCAGCACTTCTATCTGGGAGAAAGCTGCCACTCCAACCCTTGCCCAAAGCCAGACAATTCAGTTCCTCCCCATGACCCTGGTGCCATTTGAGCTGCTGCCCCAGTGCTGGAGGTTATAGCTAGTGAGTCTGAGTAAGGCCATGTGCATGCCCTTAAAAGAGGAACTCAGTCTCCAGTAACTCTCCCATCGTACTCAGGCACTATTCCTGCCGGTTTTAAAAGCCACAAGTTTGGGGACTTCTCTTCCCAAGACTGAAACCCTGGGCTGAGAGGCCTGGGTTGGGGCCCTTCACTCCTAAGAAGGACCTCTATACCTGACATACCCCTCCCAATTTTTAGCCATCACCTGTGAATATGGGACATACCTCATTCCATGTCTCTGTCCTTCCTACCAGTCTTGATATGGCTTTCTCTCTATGTCCTTAATTATAGGACTTCTGTTCAGCTAGATTGCAGACAGTTCTGAATGGTGGTTGTTCTGCAGTTTAGATGTCATTTTAATGTGGTTGTGGAAGGATGTAAGCACCACATTTATCTACTCCACCATCTTGACCGGAAGCTATGTTTAACTTTTTGAGGAACTACCAAAGTGTTTTCACAATGGCTGTGCCATTTTACATTCCCACCAGATTATTCATAAGGGTTCCAATTTCTCCACATTCTACTCCACACTAGTTACTGTATGATTTATTGTTTTGTTTTATTAAGT
The DNA here is from genome assembly GCA_026230045.1 of Corynorhinus townsendii. NCBI lineage: Eukaryota > Metazoa > Chordata > Mammalia > Chiroptera > Vespertilionidae > Corynorhinus > Corynorhinus townsendii. Next base: position 184,062,237 of record JAPDVU010000001.1, on the reverse strand, counting down.
ATAGACATCCTATTGGGTGTGAAGTGGTAATTCACTGTGATTTTGATTTGTATTTCTCTACTAGCTAATGATGTTTTCATGTAGTTCTTGGTCATTTGTATATCTTCTATGGAAAAATGTCTATACAAATCCTTCACCTATTTATTTATTTATTTATTTATTTATTTATTTATTTATTTATTTATTTTGGCTTCAGAGAGAGAACCATCAATGAGAAACATCAATGATGAGAGAGAATCATTCATTGGCTGCCTCCTGCACGCCTTCCACTGGGGATAGAGGCCCCAACCCGGGCATGTGCCACTGACCAGAATGGAACCCAGGGCCCTTTAGTCCTCAGGCTGATGCTCTATCCACTAAGCCAAAAAGCTAGGGCTATCCTTCACCCAATTTTAAACAGAGTTGTTTTTCTTTTTATTGGTGAGTTGTGTGAATTCTTTATATATTCTGTATATTAGACCCTTATCAAATGTATGATTTTCAAGTTTTTTTCTCCCATCTGTAAGTTGTCTTTTCACTTTCTTGATGTCCTTTGATGTATACAAATTTTCAATTTGATGAAGTTTAACTTAGCTATTTTTTCTTTTGTTGCTCGCATTTTTGGTGTCACACATTTAATTTTCCCAATTTCAGTTGAGCTATGATACTTTGGCAACATATAGTACCCAAACTCAAATATGAAATCATAGTCTAATTCTACTTGAGACTACTTAGCTCACATATGATGTTGACTTTAAGACTATGTTCTTGCAAATACAGCTAAAATCTGAAAATAATCATTTTTCTAACAAATATAATAAAAAAAAAAAAGAGTCCCTCCTCCCCCTGATTTTTACATACCTCCTATAGAAGTACCAGTCATACTATTGCTTGTAAGAGTAGCTGAAGTCTCTGACACTGTGGAGGATTGGCTACTAGTGACAGCTGAAGCAGTATCAGAGGCCTGCTCAGAGGTAGATGGATTGGAATTGTTAGTGGAAGCGCTCGTGGTTTGTGATTCCATTCTCGCAGAAGTGGTTGGTACTACAGTAGGTTCTACAAAATGTAAAACGTTTAGTCAGCATTTCAATACAAATTAGGTAATGGGCTATATTTTAATCCAAGCTAATATTTTTATGATAAATGTTAAAGCAAATTTTAATAACATGAACTCTGTAGGAAGTACAATATATAGTAAAAAAAGCTTTCATGAAATTAAAGTGTTAACATTAAAATGTCGTTACTAACATATGATCACTGCATTTGTAAAAATCCAACAAATGCATATTCTAATAATTCAGATGATTAACAGTTTTTTTAAATAATGGCTATATAAGTTTTCTGATCATAAAAAAAAAAGAGGATAATGGAAGTAAAAATCTCTCTGCTATGTTCATACATAATTATTATAAGCTGTCAGAAGGTGTTACAAAGAGTACTTTCCCCTTTACAGAATAGATTCCAGAATCAGATGCTTGGAAAGTAAGTCTGATTTCTCCACTGACAGTATGATCCTGGATAAGTTACATAACCACTTTTCATTTTCTCATAATACTAACCTAAAGAATTAGGAAAGTATTCTTCATAGAACTATTGCTAGGATGAACTGAGATCACACATATAAAGCACTTTGTACGATGCTTTACATATACCAATAATTTAATAAATATCATCTTGTATAATGTTTTACATATAGTAATCACATAATTAACATTATCTATGATGTTTAATATATTTTAATCTCTTCTTACATGTATTTTTGTATGTTTTTCAAAACTTTTTTTGTAACTATTCAGCAGTACTTTTTAAAAAAATTTAAAATTTTTGTAGTGGAATATAAAAGAAATGTCAAGCAGATTTTAACTAATGAATGATTTATATTTTAAACTGATTATAAAATGGTTGTTTAAAAATAGAGAATCTAATTGTTATGACTATACAATTACAATTAGATCTTAAAAAGAGGGACTCTCTTAATGTGATGTAGAATGAGAAGACAACTATTTTATATAATGCAGTGTGGAATGCAGATTCCTGAAACACAAATAGTACCTGCTTGGTCTATATGGAACATTGCACTCTGGTTGCTTAAACAAATGCATTTGCTTATAACTAAAAAGTGAAGGGAGGAACCTATGTTTAATTGCAAACGCTTTTGAACAGTTTCTCAACCTTGGCAGTACTGACATTTTGAGCTGGACAATTCTTTGTTGGGTGTGGGAGTGGGGGTGAAGGTGGCTGTCCTGTACAGTATGCTTAGCAGCAACCTTGGCCTCTACCCATTACATGTCATTAGCACTCTCCTCCCAACTGTGAGAACCAAAAACATCTGTAGATATTCAAAAATGTCTCCAGGACACAAAATGACAGCCAGTTAAGAATCACTGGTCTACTATAGTTAAGTTTTTGGTTTATTTTTACTAAGAGAGAGGCTTTCCACTGAAAGAAACTAGTTGGGAGAAGAGGTCATCTACTGATCACTGAAATACTATTAACGTAGTTGAAGTAGTCTGGTTAGACTAATTCTAATGGGTTAAAAGGCTACTCTGTCACCTTTTCCTACTTACTGGATAATAGGTGTCACATAACACTAAACATACAGAAAGTTTTCAAACTAGTCATCCTATATTTAACTAACTCCAATTAACCTTTAATTAATCCCTATTATATTAACTCTGACTTACAGGTAATTTATAATGCTTCAAAATAAAAACCAAGGCACTGTTGAATGAATGCAGGCTATGGAAATAAATTATCTCTTCATAAGCATCTTAATTCCAAAGTACTAGTAATCTGTAAACTATGATCATCCAAACTGCAAACAGCCCATCTAAGAACTGACCGATTGCCCAAGGCCTCTATTTCTACCTATTTAATGTATCTTTTCTCCAATTTATAGCTAACCCCAAAGTTAAAAAAATTTATATGATTGACCACCGCACTAAGAAAATTATGACTGACCACTTCCTTGTAAGATGAAACTAACAATACTTGAAGATAATTCTCAACACATAGGAAAATTCATATATGTAGTCATATATTCAAACATGCTACCACTTTCCCTAATCCCTGTTTACCAATTCTAGCTTTGCTTCCTAGGAGCAGTTATAAACCAAAACTAAACACTAAAACTAAGCAGCACAAAAGCACATACTATATTACATTAAAGAACCACATACTTTTAAAAGTAAATGACATTATAAATAACCAGTATTAACCATTTGAATTCAGTTATAGCGCATTACTGTTGTCCATAATTAAAAACTGTCATTTCTGCCCTTGTCAGTCCAAAGTGGCTAGGTTGAATGTCATCCCATACACTGAAAGGTTGCAAGTCTGATTACTGATCAGGGCACATACTTAGGTTGCAAGTTCACATTCCCAGTCGAGTGCATATAAGGCAGCAGCCAATTGAAGCTTCTCAATCATATCTATCTTTCTGTCTCCACCCCCCCCATATCTCTCTCTCTGCCAATTGAAGCTTCTCAATGACATCTATCTCCCTCTCCCTATCACTTGTAAAAAAATTTTTTTTTCTAAGAAAATAACTACCAAGCAATAAAACAATAACCAGAAAAAATTTTAGGCACAATTACTATATTATAACCAAGGTTATTACTGCAAATTGAAAAATAAGATTGAAAAATCTGAAAACTTCTCTGTAGTTTAATAGCACAGTACGATATTTCATTTTATCAAATTTTCTTCATAATTCTACACTCTTACTACTCCATCTTACCATCTTCATCAACAGTAAGGTCCACAACTTCTGCTGCATTCTGCCTCAAGGGCTGTATCACAGTAGAAATCCTACTGCGGTTCCGTGGCTCCTGTGGTCGACTTGTATGAGAACTTGAACCTTGGCTCCAATGAGATCTGGAGTGTCCAAGGGTTGAACGAGACCTTAATGATATCAATATTAAATTAGTAAACATAAAAAAACACACAAAACTTTAGTTACCAAGAAATAATAAGCCTTTCTTTACAGAGTAAGTTGGAAAATACTTTATATAAGACTTTTCCAAAGAAATAATGGTCACAGAATTCAAAGTTATGACTAGCATGATGTCTGTCTGGCACTCAATAAATATTTTCTGAATGAAATATTCACCAACCAACTGACCTAAGAATATGAGAAATGATATGTTATCATTTTACACCAATCACTGATGTACAATATAGGATACAGTGTCAAGAATAATGCTCTTTTCAATAGTGTGAATATTCACCCAGGTTACAATCAATTATTTACATTTTATGTAAATAACTAAATTTATTCACAATAGATAAAATATCAACACCAGAATAGTTGGGAAGCTACCAGTAAGATTCTGGTACTGATCTAAAAGAGATGCAAGACACTAGAGAAATTTCCTGGGATCAGAAATGGTAAGGATAGTTGCAGCTAGTTATTACAGATGGTCCTTGACTTAATGGTTCGATTTAGGATTTTTCAACTTTGCAATGGTTTGAAAGCAAGATACTTACTTTCAGTAGAAACTGTACTACAAACACTGAATTTTTATCTTTTCCTGGGCTAGCAATATGTGGTATTATACTCTCTTGTGATGCTGGGCAATGGCAGCAAGCCATAGCTCCCAATTAGCCACTTGACTATGAGGATAAACAGCGGATACTCTGCATTGGATTCAGTGTGTATTCATTGATGATTTTGCCCAAGTTTCTAATTTACGATGCTTAGTAGGTTAGTTGCATTAAATGCACTTTCTTTTTTTTTCTTTTCTTGAGTGCTTTTGAGATAGAATTGGTATTTAATATTATTTAAATGCATTTTCAACTTACGGTATTTTCAACATTCAATGGCTTTATTGGGATGCAACCCCCCATTGTAACTGGAGGAAGATCTGCAATTTGTAGCCTTAAGAAACATCACTTGTTTCAACTGCTTTGTGCTTTTAAAGTATATAATCCACAAACCCTAAACACCTAACTTTTATCCTCTTTTAATCATATGTATGGTGTTGTATATGTGTACCTAAATTTCTTACCTGTGTACATTTCATTAAAAATATTTTTAAGGATTCACTGTAATAATCTGAATGACTGAGAGTACAGAGGGATAAAATAGTACATGTTTTAGAAAGGTGGGGCTTATGCAGTTGGTGTTTTCTTCTGCCCAAGCTGCATGTAAAACTGCTCATAGGCTTATTGTTACCATGCATGCAAAGAGTGAGCCAAATTCATTAATATTCAGTTCATCAGGGGTGCAAATTCAACCATTCAGAAAAGAATTCAAGAGTTTAGAAAAAGTTCAAATGAAGTAACAGGAGTATGAAGATTAATTCCTGAGACACAGTGAAAAAAGGACAGCACAGCCCTAGCCAGTTTGGCTCAGTGGATAGAGAATCAGTCTGCAGACTGAAGGGTCCCAGGTTCAATTCCAGTCAAGGGCACGTACCTCGATTGCAAGCTCCAGGGCCCTGGCCCTGGTTGGGGCTTGTGTGGGAGGCAACCAATCGATGTGTCTCTTTCATAATGATGCTTCTCTCTCTCTGTCTCTCTCTCCCTTCCACTCTCTAAAAATCAATGGAAAAATATCCTCGAACGAAGATTAACAAAAAGAAGCCCAGCCAGCGTGGCTCAGTGGTTGAATGCTTTCCTATGAACCAGAAGATCAAGGTTCAAATCCCAATCAGGGCACATGCCCTGGTTATGGGCTTGATCCCTAGTGTGGGGCTTGCAGGAGGCAGCAACTGATCCTCCCTCATCATTGATGTTTCTATCTCTGTCCCCTTCTCCCTTCCTCTCTGAAACCAGTAAAAGTAAAAATAAAATTAAATAAATAAAAAGGAAAGCACATTCCAAGAACTATATGGACTGAAACATGACAGTAAACAACTAACTCAGGATGAAATGGTTTTGGATGAGGAGAGATTACCATTGAAAACTCTTAAGAAGAGGAATCCAAGATGGCGGCGTAGGTAAACACCTCAACTGCTGCCTCCCACAACAATTTAAACTGCAACTAAAAGACAAAACGTCTATCACCCAGAACCACGGGAAAGCTGGCTGAGTGGAAGTTCTACAACTAGAAGGAAAGAGAAAAGAGCACTGAGACGTGCACGAGCGCTGAAAAGCTGAGGTACGGAGGCGCGTGATCCGGGCTGGCAGCGGGCGACTGGGTACGTTGCTTTTTTCAACCCCCAACGGAGACAAGCCCCCGATTACTCTGAAATCCAGTCTCTGGGGAGACGCGGGGGACCCAAACTCCTACGGGGAGAAGCTGGACTGTCTGCCAGTGAGAGTGGCTTGCTTGCAGAGCTGCGCGCAGGAATAATTGTTTACGGCACTGGGGCACAGGACTCCAGGACGCGGTCAGGGACACAGAGCCGGCTTACTAGCAGCCATTGCTGTTTGCCACGCCCTAACCTAGTGACGCCCTGAGACCCCGCCCCACACAACCTACAAACCCACCCAAGCTCCAAGCAGCTCAATTAGCATAAGAAAGCCTGCCCTATCGCAGCTTAACCTAGAAAACTTGCAGCCCGGGTCAGACAGCTCCAAAACCTCCAAACCCCAAGCAAAGAGGAGAAAACTGCAGCTCTCACTGTAGCTCCTGCTGAGTGGCCTCAGACAGTAGCTGACCTGCACCCCATTGGAGATCCAGAAGCCAGTGTACCTAGTGGTCAGTGTGAGACACCAGATTTCAACTCCTCACATCCATAAGTGACACATTCAAGAGGCAGACTCAGTGAGCACCAAAGCCCCACTGAAACAAGTCCTGCCCAATAAGCCTGTCTTCAGCGCAGCACTTCTTCCATTATAGACACAGCGAGTGCTCACAGCTAATTGGCCTGGAGGTCAATTCCTCCCAGCGTACCAACAGTAATTCAGGCTTAACTACACCAAGACTTTGCACTCAGCCCACAAAGGGGTGCACCAAGAGCATCCACATCAGGTGATTGGGGAGGCTGAGCTACTGCCCCCTATAGGTCACCTACCACACAAAGCCACTCCATCAACACAGGGAAGCAGCCAAAATGCAGAAACAAAGAAACATGTCACGAATGAAAGAAACAGAGGAAAGCAAACTACTGGATGACATAGAGTTCAGAATCACATTTATAAGGTTACTCAAGAATCTTCTAAAAACCGCCGAGAAACTTGATGACACTTCTGAGGAGCTTAGTGAGACCTTCAAGGACCTTAATGAGAATGCCAAAAAAATGGAAAAGGATCAGTCAGAAATGAAGCATACACTGTCTGAAATAAAGAATATACAGAAACTCAACTGTAGATCAACATACCCCAAGAATCAAACCAAAGATCTGAAATATGTGGAAACAAAAAACATCCAACCAGAAAAACAAAAAGAAAAAAGAATCCAAAAATATGAAGATAATGTAAGGAGCCTCTGGGACAACTTTAAGCGAAACAACATCCGAATTTTTGGGGTGCCAGAAGAAGAGAGAGAGCAAAATATTGAAAACCTATTAGAAGAAATAATGACAGAAAACTTTCCCTACCTGGTGAAAGAAATAGATTTACAAGTTCAGGAAGCTCACAGAACCCCATACAAGAGGAACCCAAAGAGGACCACACCAAGACACATCATAATTAAAATGCCAAGGGCAAAAGACAAAGAGAGAATATTAAAAGCAGCAAGAGAAAAACAGTTAATTACCTACAAGGGAGTACCCATACGACTGTCAGCTGATTTCTCGGCAGAAACTATGCAGGCCAGAAGGGAGTGGCAAGAAATATTCAAAGTGATGAACAGCAAGAACCTACAACCAAGATTACTCTACCCAGCAAAGCTATCATTCAGAGTTGAAGGTCAGATAAAGAGCTTCACAGACAAGAAAAAGCTAAAGGAGTTCATCGCCACCAAACCAGGATTACATGAAATGCTGAAAGGTATTCTTTAAGAAGAAGAAAAAGGTAAAGATAAAAATTATGAACAACAAAATGACATCAAATACATACCTACCAACAAGTGAATCTAAAAATCAAGTGAATAAAAACTCTGAAGAACAGAATGGACTGGTGAATATAATAGAATCAGGGACATAGAAAGGGAGTGGACTGACGATTCTCAGGGGAAGCAAGTGTGAGGGGTGCGGGAAGAGATTGGACAAAAATCTTACTCCTATGGATGAAGACAGTGGCAGGGGGTAAGGGCATGGGGTGGGGTGGGGAATCAGGTGGAGGGGAGCTATGGGGGAAAAAAAAGTGGAACACCTGTAATAATCTGAACAATAAAGATTTAATTAAGAAAAAAAAAAGAAAACTCTTAAGAAACCAAGATTCTAATGAGACTGTGTAGTTTATTTCTGGGAAGCTGTTAACAGCTGTAGAAACTTCCAGGTCCACTTTGCAATACTCTTGTGAAAGCAACATAGGATGCCTTAACTCAAATATTATGCTGAGTGGAGCATCAACAAAGAAGTTTATCGATAGTTGATGTGTGTGGCGACTATTAAATCCTGACACAAAAGAATCTGAAACACAGATGCATTATCTTAAAGAGAAAGGGCCAAGAGCCAGCAAAACAGTGACAAACTTAATACCTTATGTAACAACTAGAGGCCCGGTGCACAAAATTCATGCATGGGGGCGGGGAGGTATCCCTAAGCCCAGCCTGCACCCTCTCCAATCTGGGACCCCACAAGCAATGTCCGACTGCCCTACTGGGATCAGGCCTGAACGGGCAGTCGGAGATCCCTCTCACAATCCAGGACTGCTGGCTCCCAACTGCTTGCCTGCCTGCCTTCCTGGTTGCCCTAACTGCTTCTGCCTGCCAGCCTGATCACCCCCTAACCACTCCCCTGCCAGCCTGATTGATGCCTAACTGCTCCACTGCCAGCCTGTTTGCCCCTAGCTGCCCTCCCCTGCAGGCCTGGTATTCCCTAACTGCCCTCCCCTGCAGGTCTGGTCACCCCTAACTGCCCTCCCCTGCAGGCCTGGTCCCCCCCAACTGCTTTCCCCTGCAGGCATGGGTCCCCCACAATTGCCCTTCCCTGCGGGCCTGGTCGCCCCCAACTTTCCTCCTCTGCTGGCCTGGTCGCCCCTAACTGCCCTCCCCTGCAGGCCTGGTCCCTCCCAACTGCCCTCCCCTGCTGGCCATCTTGTGGTGGTCATCTTGTGTTCACATGGGGGCAGCCATCTTTGACCACATGGGGGCAACCATCTTGTGTGTTGGAGTGATGGTCAATGTGCATATTACTCTTTTATTAGATAGGGAGGATAGAGATCTGGTGCACGGGTGGGGGCCAGCTGGTTTGCCCTGAAGGGTGTTCCGGATCAAGGTGGGGGTTCCCTTGGGGCATGGGGCGGCCTGGGCAAGGAGCTTGTGGTGGTTTGCAGGCCAGCTACACCCCCAGGCAACCCAAGTGGAGGCCCTGGGATCTGGCATTTATTTATCTTCTATAATTGAAACTTTGTAGCCTTGAGCGGAGTCAAGCCTCCTGCTCGCTCTGTGGCCGCAGCCATCTTGGTTGGGTTAATTTGCATACTCGCTCCTGATTGGCTGATGGGCGTGGCATGTTGGTGTAGCAGAGTGGTGGTTAATTTGCATATTACTCTTTCATTAGATTGTATAAGGAAAATAAATATGGGTCATGAATGAGCACTACGTGCCTCTTTTTTTGTTACTGTTAATCCTCACCCAAGGATATTTTTTCCACTGATTTTTAGAGAGTGGGAGAGATAGAGAGAGAGAGAGAGAGAAATATTAATGTGAGAGAAATACATCAATTAATTGGTTGCCAACTGCATTTGCCCCATCTAGGGCGGGGGATTAAACTTGCAAGCAAGATATGTACCCTTCACTGGGAAACAAACCCAAGACCCTTCTGTGCACAGGCCACACTCTAACCACTGAGTCATGGCAGCCAGGGCATAGTGTGTGTCTTTTTCAAGATCATTGAACATTACTGTGATAAATACATCTGTATGAACATTAAGCATCTCCATGACAAGAAAGATCTTCAGTTCCACAAGAAAAAATAGGTCTGTAATTTTATCAATCCTTGTTGTTCATAAAAACTCAGTGTCATAATAAGCGCTATGCACAGTCAACAGGATAACACTGGCATATACCATGGAGTATCAACTTTCCTCAGAGTCTGGGAAATCATTTAGAATTTAAAACAAACAGGTATATATTATATAGTGGTCTCTTCCATGCCATTAGAAGTGACACTCCAATGGGAAAGTGGCTAGTGGAAAATCACATTCTAAATATGCTTTTGTTATTGTTGTTGTTAATCCTTACCCGAGGATATTTTCCCATTAATATTTTAAAGTGAGTGGAAAGGAAAGGGAGAGACAGAGAGAGAGGAACATTGATATGAAAGAGAACATCGATTGGTTAACTCCCACACAGGCCCTGACCGGGGCCAAGATAGAGCCTGCAACCAAGGTATGTGCCCTTGACTGGAATAAAATTCAAGACCCTTCAATCCACGGGCTGATGCCCTATCCACTAAGCCTAACTGGCTAGGACCTAAGTATGCTTTTAACAAGCTTTCAAAATAAGAATATTTTTTTAATCGATAATAATGAATTAAAATACAATGAGCAAATGTATTTCTAAAATCATTCTAACACAAAAATTAAGATTCATCCATAGATTTGGTGTATCAAATGGAATACAGAAACACTTCACTGCTTCTCTTACCAATATTTGTAATAATCTAAAAAGCACAAGATGAATACAGTGTATAATATAGTATTAGGGTTTTCGTCCTCTTTTTTTAAATTTTTTTTTTTTTATTTTCGAGGGGAGTGAATCTCAAAAGGGCAATGTCATTTCCAGTTATTTATCAAAATAAATAAGAATTTTTCATTCACTTAGTAGAGTGTAGATAAAATTACTGAGTGAAGGACAAAAAATGTGTTGTTTTTTTTTTTGTTAATCTTCACCTGAGGATATTTGGTCATTGATTTTAGATAGAAGAGAAGGGAGGGAGAGTGAGAGAAGGAAGGAAGGTGAGAGGGAGAGAGAGGGAGAGGGGAAAAGAGACAGAGAGAGGGAGAGAAAATCGAAGTGAGGGAGACATCGATTGGTTGCTTCCTGCATGAACCCTGACCAGGGCTGGAGACCAAACCTGCAAACACAGGTACATGCCCTTGACTGGGAATTGAAACCTGTGACCCTAAGGTAGGCAGGTCAACATCTAACCACTGACCCACACCAGCCAGGGTCATAAAATATTTTATACTCGGTTGACCTAATAGAACAGTACAAATCTTACTGGTATCAATGAGATCTTGAAACAAGTAGGTTAATATTAAAAAGAAATATTTTATCAATATTCCTTAATATTTTTCTTCACTTTTAATTTTAGTATCATCCCCAATACTTATTAACATCTAGATTTCAAAAGAGTTCATGAACTCTTTGAATCAAAAAACAAACTCCATTTTCTAAAACACTAAGTAAAATTACCGTTTTTCTAGAGTACTGACTCTTAACTTTCACTGTATACTTGGGATGCTTAAAAAATACTGACCCCTAATATTCTGGTTCAGTTAGTCTGGGACACAATCCAGGCAACAACATAACTTTATTCTATAACTTCCCAGGTGAGCCTAATGTAGCCTGGGGTGAAAACCACTAATCTGTCCCGCCAGTGTAGCTCAGTAGTTGAGCAATGACCCAGGAACCAAGAGGTAAACAGTTTGATTCCTGGTTAGGGCACATGCCCGGGTTGTGGGCTAAATCCCCTGTCAGGGGCGAGCAACAGGTAGTCAATTGATGATGTTTCTCTCTCATCAATGTTTCTTTCTCTCTATCCCTCTCCCTTCCTCTCTCTCTAAAATATAAATAAAAACATATAAAAAAAAAAAAAAAAAGAAAAGCACTAATCTGGTATATACATACTCAAACTAGGTCTCTAAAAAAATGGTAAAAGATGCAAATATCTGTAGTACAAATGTTTAAATACTTCTACTTAAAATTTCAAATATACAAACTAGCAGTTAAAATCTTACCGATAGCTTTCTCCAACTGTTACAATCTCCACTTCACTATCAGTTGAGGTAACATTAATTTCTTCATTGGCAGCGACTTGGGGAGTGGAGGAAGCTTCTATAACCACAACATCTTCATCAATACTTCCTGGAAACAAAACGAAAACAAAACAAAACATTTAAAGAGCATCTGCCATCTTGCTAATCGATGTACAAAAACTTTTATTTTGACTTTGACTATAAAATTCATTACGAAAGTAAAAATCTTATCTGTCAAAATGAAATGTTTTTTAAAAACTGCTAAACACTCATAAAAACAGTAGTACATATTCTCTTAATCTATATGTCTTCACATTTATTTCCTCTTTTATAACTTTTGTTTGTTCTCTACAAAATTTTAGTGGTCTCCATAGGAATTTGTATATTATATAGAGATACCAACACTGTTATACCTAAAGAACTGATTTTAAGATTTTATAAAAGGAATTCACATTCTATGATATTTATCCTTTACTCTCTAAAATAAAAATACATTTGCTACGTATTTTCTCCCAGGTGGTAATTTTCTGTGATATAGCATTCTTTTAAGAAACACACATATTAGTTTTTGAGTTTTATATGCCATGAAATGTATAGTTTTTGTACTTGTTTTTTTCTAAATTATTCTGTTTGGAAAGTGCTTCCTCCTTTGGAGGATGGATACATACTATATTTGGTTCAAGCTGTTTCCTTAATTATTTCATCTAGAACTATTTTTTGTTTATAGTATTAGATAAGATTATAAATACAACTGGCCCTGACCCTCCCTGACATTACCAAACCATTTCTTTAAAAAATCCTTCCTTTTCCCCCATTAAATTTTGATACCTCCCGTAAATATTCTTATGTTTTAGGTTACATTTTGAAGCCCTCTATTAATCCCCTTTGACCTAGATTCTTGTGTCACGGTAATACAATATTTTTTAAACAGCTTTTGTGAGGCATTAGTTTCATAATTTAAAAATCCCATAAACAAGCAACCCAAATGTACATCAGTGGATGAATGGATAAACCAAATGTGGTACAGACATAGAATAGAATATCATCTGGCCCTAAAAAGGAAGGAAATATGCCCTGGCAGGTATGGCTCAGTTGGTTGGGCGTCATCCTGGGCATCACACTGTGCATTGAAAAGTTGGCAGTTCGATGCCCCTCAGGGAACATGACCAACTTGCAGGCTTGATACTCAGCAGGGGGGCGTGCAGGAGGCAACCGGTGATGTTACGTTCTCACATCAAGGTTTCTCTCTCTCCCTACCTCGCTTTCTGAACATCAATAAACTATTAAAAATATTTTCTTTTAAAGGAAGTAAATACTATCACATACTGCAACATGAATGAACCTTCAGGACATTATGCTAAGTGAATGCATTATGCTAAGTAAAATAACACAAAAAAACTGCATGATTCCACAGATCCATAGAGAAAGAAAGTAGAATGGGTTACCAGAGCTGGCGGGGAAAGAGAGAAAGGAAAGTTGTTTAATGGGTATTAAGTTTCAGATTGCAAGATGAAAAAGTTTCTGGAGATCTGTTTCACAACAAAATGAATACATTTAACACTACTAAACTGTATACTTAAAAATTATTAAAACAGTAAAAAAAAATATGCTCCATTACTTCTCTTGCTCTAATTTTTCACAAATCTGGTGCTGAATGTCTTGATTTAAACACTAGAAGCCCGGTGCAGGAATTTGTGCACAGGTGTGTGGGGGGTCCCTCAGCCTGGCTGGCAATCAAGGCCTATGGGGGGTCGGCCGGGGGGAGGGTCCCCAGGAGGTTGGCCAGCCGGTTGGGGGGCCGGCCAGCCAGGGAGAGGGACTATGGGAGGTTGGCTGGCTGGCCCCCTGATTGGGGCCATCGGGGTAGCCGGCTGGCCAAGGGAAGGGGCCATGGAAGGTTGGCCAGCCAGGGGGAGGGGCTGTGGGAGTGCACTGACTACCAGGGGGCAGCTCCTGCATTGAGTTTCTGTCCCCTGGTGGTCAGTGTGTGTCATAGTGACTGGTCGACCGGTTGTTTGGTCATTAATGGTTGCTTAGGCTTTTATATATAGAGATTCTCCTCTCTTCATTCATTACTATCACCTGTCAATGTTAAGGTCAACTAAGAAAGTGTAAACTACAAATCATGTTTGTATTAAGAATTTTCTCATAATATAAATATTGCAAGCTAAAAATACACACATTTTAAGTGTACATTTCACTGATCTTAGTAAACTTTTAGAGCATAACCACCTCATTCCAGTTTTAGAATATTTCCAACACACTAAAAAAAATCTTGCATGCCCTGTTTCAATCAATCATCATCCCTCCCTATATCCCTATAACTGACCTATTTTCTGTCATTATGGATTGGTATCTTCAAGAGTTCTACAGAAATGGAGTCACACATTATATACACTTTTGTATGTATACTCAGTTTATTTACTTTGAGATTTATTCACGTTGTTGTATCAATAGTGCATTCTTTTTTATTAGAGTACTATTCTATCATGAATATACAGCTTATTTATCCAGTCTTCTGTTGGACACTTGGATTTCTTTCACTTTTGGCTACTTTACAAAAAAAGCTTCTATAAACATTTGTCTATAAATCTTAGTACATACATGTATTTTCATTTTTCTTGAGTAACTATTGAGAAATATAATTTCTAGATACTATGATAAGTTTATGTTTAACATTTTAAAGAAATGCCAAATTATTTTCCTAGGAGTCTATACAATTTTACATTGCCACCAGGAAAATAAGGGCCCACGTTTCTCCACAACCTCATCAATAACTTACCTTGTTTATTATAGTTGTTCTAATGAATATATAGTGGTATCTCATTGTGGTTTTGATTTCTATAACTAATGATGTTGAGTATTTTTTCAAGTGCTTAATAGCTACTTTGATTATGTCTATTGGACTTTGGTTTTATTGTTGAGTTGTTAAGAGTTCTTTATATATTAAAAAAACAAGTCTTTTATCAGATATTCTAGTTATAAATATTTTCTCCCAATCAGTAGCATGTCTTTTTATTTCTTAATGATGTTGTTAAAGCAGTCTTTACTTTTGATGAAGTCCAAATTAGCAATTCCTTTTATGAATCATGCTTTTGGTGACATATTTAAAAAATGTCTACCCTGCCCTGGCCGGTTTGGCTCAGTGGATAAAGCATCGGCCTGCGGACTGAAGGGCCCCGGGTTTAATTCTGGCCAAGGGCACATGTCCGAGTTGCAGGCTCAATCCCCAGTAGGGGGCGTGCAAGAGGCAGCTGATTAATGATTCTCTCTCATCATTGATGTTTCTTTTTTTCTTTTCTTTTTTTTTGGCTTTCATCTGTGTTTATTTTCCTCTCATACAAAAGTTACACATTTGAAATGTCTGCAGGCAGATGCCCTATCAGCCGTTAGTGGGGAACATATATTACAATGTAACGGGAGCGGTGGGAGGTGCTTCTCGGGTTCAGTTCAGACATGGCGCTAGCCTGCCCTCTCCTTGGCTCTCCCCACTGCAGAGAATCATTGATGTTTCTATCTCTCTCTACCTCTCCCTTCCTCTCTAAAATCAATACAGAAATATATTTAAAAATAAAATAAAAAATTTCTACCCAGCTCTAGCCGGTTTGGCTCAGTGGATGGAGCATCAGCCTGCAGACTGAAAGGTCCCAGGTTCGATTCTGGTCAAGGGCATGTACCCTGGTTGCGGGCACATCCCCGGTGGGAGGTGTGCAGGAGGCAGCTGATCGATGTTTCTAACTCTCTATCCCTCTCCCTTCCTCTCTGTAAAAAATCAATAAATTATTTAAAAAAATATTTCTACCCAACTGAAGGTCATGCCTATGTTTCTTTTATTTATTTATTATTTTAAATATTTTTATTGGTTTCAGATAGGGAGAGGAAGAGAGAGCGAAAGAAAAAGGGAGAGATAGAAACATCAATGATGAGAGAGAATCATTGATTGGCTGCCTCCTGCACACTCCCTACAGTGGATCGAGCCCGCAACTCAGGCATGTGCCCCTGACTTGAACCTGGGACCCTTCAGTCAGAAGGCTAATGCTCTATCCACTGAGCCAAACCGGCTAGGGCCATGATCCATAACTTTTGTGTCTTATATGATTGTAAAAGGTCTAAATTAATCTTTCTTGCAATTGAATGTACAATTGTCCCAACGCCATTAGTTGAAAAGACTAGAATAATTCTACTTTGATAGCTGGTAGACTCAGGTTTTCCTAATTATTATACACAATTAGAAAATCAAGGGGAAAAGAAAAAATTCTGTGGTTTGGACTAGAGTGGCATTAAGCAATAATAATGAAGTCCTGACAAGTCTAACATTCATTCCTTCATTCATTTATATAAACATATGTATATATGCTATAAATATACAAAATATATATTTATTTTTCTCATCCAAGAATATTTCTTGTCATCTACAAAAGTCATCTTTTATAAATCTCTAGAAAACCTGTAGGGTTTGGTTTGATTATAAAGGTAACTCTTTATAAAGCTAAGTAATTTTATTCAGAGACCAAATATACTATTAAGATTATTCATATACTTTATTCTCCTTGCTGCTTTTGTAAACGAGCTCTCTTTTTCATATTTTCTACTAGTATGTAATCCATTGATATTTTATATTCATTTTTATTCAACTCATTGGACTCTTGCTTACAATGACAACAAATGGTTCAACATTCTTGTCACTGAAATTTATGCAGTCTACATTTCTTCACCAAAGGTACTATTCCTTGGCAATCTGGAATTTCATCTCTAATACATCTCTACATCATTAGACATCTGTACTACTTCAAAAGCTGGTCAGAATCTGGAGGAGGTACAAGTGCAGGACAAGGTTCTACAACATATTCTCTGGTACTCCAAAGAGAAGAACAAAGCAGGCACTGATAAATCATAGAGGTAATGAAAGATGTTCTGATTTGGAGAAAGTTAATTTTGAATATCTCATAATATCATATTTATATTTTGAAATATTTGCAAATCACTATCATTTAAATAGGATAATTAAGATTTAACAATTATGAGATATGCACATTTTTGAAGTAGTTTCAAAGTTCTAAAGATTACACACAGAGACATACTGAAACATACTAGTGCTGAGGTAGGATATATTTTTAATAGCATAAATATATCTTATAAGCAGAGAAAACAAAATAGCAGCACTCAAGTGGCTATTTAAAATAATATTCTAGATTCAATTTCCAAATTACCTTCTCAATTCTTGCTTCATAATCATGTACACGATGCAGCTTAAGGTAGGAGTACAAAGGGAATCATATATTTATAAATAAAACACTATGAATTTTTTTCAAAACACTATGAATTTTTTTCAAAATATTTATGACATTACCATTCTACAATGGAGAAAAATCTACATCTATATCAGCTCTATTAGTGATTTTTCTGCAGGTGTGTACATGAAGTTTCTTTAAAAGCCTATAAAAAATAGCCTAACATTATTAAACACCATTTGTATAGTTAAGCAAAGTCAACTACAAATGTAATGTTTTGAAGTTCCAATGATAAATGATACAAAGCTAGCTAACGCATTAAAACTCAATTTATATAATTTTTTTATGAACAGAGAGATTGTGTAACTAAAGATTATGTAAGTAACTCACTTAAGACACTCTTTGTTCTATTGCTTAAATAATCACTGTTTTTCTAAAACCGATATTTATAAGCATAACTTCAGGAGATAAACTGCTAGCATGCCCTCTCCGATTTGGCTCAGTGGAAAGAGCATCAGCCTACGGCCTGAAAGGTCCTGGGTTCGATTCTGGCCAAGAAATGTACCTCGGTTGCAGGCTCAATCCCTGGCCCTGATCGGGGTGTGTGCAAAGCAACCACTAAATGTGTCTCTCTCACATCCATGTTTCTCTCTCTCTCTCTCTCTCCCTTCTACTCTTTCTAAAAATAAATGGAAAAATATCTTCAGGTGAGGATTAACAAAAAGAAACTAATTTTACTTCTGGGTAATAAGACTGGAACCTAAGAAAAAGAGGTAAAGTTTTATTTCTCATTTTATCATTTCTTGGTACTTTGAAAATTCTACACCATTTGAATGTTATTAAATAATTTTTTTTTTAATACAAAACACTGATCTAGAAACCAGAAAATATCACGAGTCCTGGGTTTCAACTTTTGGATTTGGATTTCCAGAGACAACCATTTAAGGATAATGTCTGAAAGTAATGTAATTTAAGCAATGTAATTCTTCCAAATAAGTAATTAAAACACCACATGCTATAAGTATTAAACGAGATTTAAAAATAAATAACAGAGTTTTCATTTATCTTGAATCCCTGAGAATATATGAACTACTTTCTTCCTAGAAACAGACAATGATACTGACCTAGATTTACTCTACTCTCATGTCTCCTATAAACATCAGCTCCTTGGAACTTCTACATCACATCACCAACCATCCTGCCTCACTAATTTCAAGTGGAAACTGGGCTCTGCTGCTCCCTCTCCCCACACTCTTCACATTCTACCCAAATGAGAAAAATGTGAAATGTGACAATTAAGCAAGACAATTCCCATTCTCATTTCCCTCTTTCTTAATGGTTGCTATAACCCTTTCCCAGCTGTAGCGTGATCTCAATAAACTCTTTTTAAAATAAGTATTTGAGTAGGTTTTTAAAAAAAAATGAACTGAACATGGCTAAGAGTAAAATTAAAAACAAAATTACTGGTCAGGGTATGGAAAGGGAGTCTTTGAAAAGGAAGGAACCAATGAAAGAGAAAAGAAGGGTTAAATGGCATATTTGCAAAGTATTAAAACAGGCTCTATCTTTAAAAAGCAGGACATCAGGCAAAGACTGAGAAAACTTTGTGCCAGTATTAAAAACCATAACCTGGTGTGCTCTCCCTCTTGCGAGCACACGTCGAATTTCCCTTTACTTCCCCCCAGGTGCAATGCCTCTGCCTTTCTCCTGAGCTCCAAGGACCCTTCTTCTGCCTCTGTAACTTGTTTCCTGAGCCTGCACAATCCCAGCTGGCTCACTTCTACTAGCTCTGTAACTTTCTAAATAAACTTTCTCTTATAATTTGAAAATACAGACAAACAAAACCCATAATCTTAGCCCGTTAAAAAGCTCTCCCTACCCCCCATTTTCTTATACGTTCACAAGAAATTAGCCTTTTCCCTCAGCTCAGACTTTCCTCCTAAAGATCTTTTCATCAACTTCTTTTAAATTACAACAAACTGTAAAAATGATATACATGGAACACATACTTCAGAGACTGTACACATACATAAACTTATTCTAGTTAAATGTAACATTACTGAGGGGAAGGAGAGAGCACATGCGAGCTAATCCTCTATAAATTCCATTTTAAGTGATTGGTCATATGCTCTACTGAGCATTGTCAGGATTAATATTTGTGTTCCAATATTAGAATAAAAGTTACCTCTCAAATACTTGAAGTTATTTTTCAGTTATAAAGAACATGACAAGTTAATAGTAACCAATAAGAATAGAGTACTTAAAAGAAAAATAACTTGTCTTTTTTAGTGACTAGAATTGCTTTTACTGTGGTTAAATGTGAAAGGAATCCATCACACAGCTATCTGAAAAAGTATTCACAAAAGTTAAACATACTAGCCCTGGCCAGTGTGCCTCAGTTGGTTGGAGGGTCAACCTGTACACTGAAAAATCGAGGGTTGTTCCTGGTCAGGGCACATACTCAAGTCTCATGTTCAATCTCTGGTCAGGGTGCGTATGGGAAGCAACTGACTGGTGTTTCACTCTCACACTGATGCTTCTCTCTCTCCCCCTCTCCCTACCTTTCTCTCTAAAATCAATTTTTAAAAAATCATACTTTGTACTTACAATTGGAGTCATGGTTTAATACTATAGTGATAATTTACTTATATGGCTTAAAAATAAAAGTTAATAGAGCCCCATACTCCATTTAAATACAATGAAATCACTAAAATGTAGAAGAATATAAGCACAAATACAATGTAATAGCTTCCATGTTTTACTCAATTTAAGAAACATTTTTTACCTGAGGGGACAGCTGCATTGTTTTGGTGGTTTTCACTGGTAGAAACAAACAAATCATCTCCTTCAGTTGATGAGCTTGAAGAGGATTCACTGCTGAGGTCATTTTCACTGGAACTACTAGAACTGGGGAGCAATGCATACTTTCTTCGGGCTAACACTTCTCGTTTTTTCCTCTGCATCAATATCCTCTCTTTTTGTTTCTGTGTCCTCTGTGAGGAATTGTTTTTTACAAATCTCTTTCTGCATGGAAGTCTCCTTAATGAACTGCTATGAAAACAGGGTCTTTTCATTAACAATCCTGAAACAGACTCTGTCTCAGTGGGAGGCCACTTTTGGGACCGTGCACTATGAGTTCTACTTTTAGCATTCAAAATTGACTGGGAATGTCTTACAGAGAGTCCTTTATCCTCATCTGAAGTCACAGTATCAGAATCTCCAAAATGCAGACTAGACGAAGGAGAAGAAAGACAATCACTAAAAGAGGAATCATTGTCTTTATCACTTGGTGCTTCTAGGTGTTGCCTCAATCCTAATACTCCCTGGTTTTCTTTAACACAATTTTGCATGTATGAAGGGCCAGCCTGCTGGCTTTTGCGTTTTTTTCTCACAACACTTTTTTCTTGCTCTTGTTGGTTACCATTCATGTCCTTCTCTTGTTTTTGAGAATCATCACACAAATGAGAGAATTCATTCCCCACTTTGCTATTAATCATCTCAACTCCTGCAGGAAAACTTTTGGCTGCCCCAATGGGCTCCGTATGCAAGAGGATCCCTTTCAGACTCTCCTGTGTCTTTGGTGCATCAGAAGGAATCTCACTCTTCATATCCACTTCTAAGGTATAGAGCTTGCTATATCCAGGAGTCCATTGAGACATGGGAAACTATAAGGAAGGCCTGGAAGACAAAATCAGATATTAAAAAGATTGTTAATGTGTTATATTATACTTTTTAATTAAAGAGTACTCAGATTCTACTGAAAACAGCCCTGTAACAGGGCAGGACTGCCTTTTCCTCATCAAGATATAAAACAGTTGTAATACGTCATTTTACTATTCTTATAAAACATTTTCCTCTGTTACCTCTACCCATATACCCAATTTTTAAAAACAAAAATCACAGAACATAAGCCTACTTGAAAACTTCTGTTAACTAAAAATTGATCTTACTGTATCTCTTCCTACCTTTAGGAACGTAAGACATTTTGTTAAACTCAAACAATTTTTTCAAAACCTAATATAGTAACAATGGATTTAAAAAATTAGAATTTCGAAAGACTTTGACTACTCAGCAATGCTTTTCTCCTGGTATCACATTTTAAAGTGATACTGATATTAAATATTTCTGAACACCTAGGTGGTTGCTATGTTAGATGGATTACTATAAATAATGAACCAGTATGACTAGATTTTCTTTCCCATGGGTCTTTCTTCCTTCATACTAGTCTATTATTTAATGACAGTCTGAACTTACCGATAGACAGTAGGTACAACTGCATTTGAGAAAGTTTTACTTACTAACAGGAAGACTCAAGCCAAGACAGTGAGTTGCTGCAGATTATTCATTTAAAGCAGCAGAGCAGAACATAAAATCAAACTTCCTACAGTTAATCTAAGTGTATCTAAATAATTTAATCATTGAAATGATGAGTTGTTGAACAAAGTGACTTGAAATTAAAACATCTACATTAATGCAATGTATATACAAGAATGGTGATACTGTAAAAGCTGTAAATATTCTGACTCAAAATGGAACAAATTCATTAGAAAGGTAGTTAATGTGGCAAAGAGAAAGCTTTACTAGCCCGTTTGGTGTGCCTCAACCTATGAACCAGGAGGTCACAGTTCCATTCCCAGTCAGCACATATGCCCGGGTAGTGGGCTCGATCCCCAGTGTGGGGTTTTAATCTCATTGTTGATGTTTCTCTCTCTCACCCCCTCTCTCCTTTCCTCTCTGAAATCAATAAAATTATGTATTTTTTTAATGTGAACATATGGGCATAGCAATGCACAAATTGAAAAGGCAGTCAATTAGACAGGAATCACCATAATTAAATGCAAGAAAACACAAGCTGCAATGATAAGGCACAAATAAATGTGATTTAAGATTCAAGGGGGTGCACCAGAATGCCTATAACAAAAAATACAGATAGGGAGAAACCAAGATGGCAGCATAGGCAAGCACCTAAACTGCTGCCTCGCACAACAATTTCAAAACTACAACTAAAAGACAGAACGGACACCAGAACCACAGGAAAGCTGGCTGAGTGGAAATTCTACAACTAGAAGGAAAGAGAAAAGCTCACGGAGAATTGGAGGAACGGCAAAGGGTTGAGGTACAGCAAAGGATCTTTGTGCGTGCAGAGAGGAAGGGCGGCCGAGAGCCTGACTGACTTTCTCTGGCGGGAGGGGGAAGGAAGCCCCCAACTGCACTGAACCCCAGTTCCGACTGCACTGAACCCCAGATCCAGGCGAAACCCCGTGGACCCAGGCTCATACAGGCGGAGTCTGGACTGTCAGGTAGAGAGAAGGGCACTCAGAGACTTGGAGACCCGGGGAAACCCCGGCGGGCAGGGGTCTGGAGGTGCGCGCATGAGTGTGCACAAAGACTGCGGAGGTTGCCACAGGCTTTCCCTAGCAGAAGGGAGTCAGAAGCTCCTGACTGCACTGAACCCCAGGTCTGACTGCACTGAACCCCAGTTCCAGGCGAGCCCGTGGGGACCCACGTTCTTACAGGGGGAATCTGAAATCTCGGGCGGAAGCGCGGGAGCCAGGGAAGGCAGAGGTCTGGAGGCGTGCGCACGAATGCGCACAAAGACTGCAGTGGTTGCCACAGGCTTTCCCTAGGAGAAGGGACTCTGAAGCTCCTGACTGCACTGAGCCCCAGTTCTGACTGCACTGAACCCCAGTTCCAGGCAAGGCCCTGGGGACCCATGATCTTGCGGGGGGAATCTGGACTCTCGGGCGGAGGCTCGGGAGCCGACTCTGCCCCATCCAAGCTGAGCACAGAGGCTTTTGCAATTTTTTAAGCCTGATCCTATAAGGCTGTCTCCAGCACCGAACTTCTCCCAGTGTAGACACAGCTGATCCTCACAGCCAACTGGCCTGGAGGGCAATTCCTCCCAGTGATATCAACAACAATCAAGACTTAACTACAACAAGGCTGTACACACACACAGTCCACAAAGGGGTGCAACAAGAGTGTCCACCTCAGGTTAACTGGGGAGGCCGACCCACTGGGCCATACAGGAAACCTAGCACACAAAACTACCCTACCACCGAAACTGGTTTGGCTCAGTGGACAGAGCGTCAGCCTGCGGACTGAAAGGTCCCAGGTTCGATTCTGGTCAAGGGCATGTACCTGGGTTGCAGGCACATCCCCAGTGGGGGCATGCAGGAGGCAGCTGATCAATATTTCTCTCTCATCAGTGTTTCTGACTCTCTATCTCTCTGCCTTCCTCTCTGTAAAAAATCAATAAAATAAATTTAAAAAACAAACAAAATAAAACCTACCCTACCAACTCAGGGAAGCAGTGAAAATGCAGCAACAAAGAAACAGACCACAAACGAAAGAAATGGAGGAAAACAAACAACTGGATATAGAATTCAAAACCACAGTTATAAGGCTTTTCAAGAATATCCTAGAAAAGGCCGATAAATATAACGAGACCCTCGAAGATATGAAAACGGACCAACTAGAAATTAAAACATACACTGACTGAAATAAAAAATATTATACAGAGACCCAACAACAGACTAGAGGAATGCAAGAATCAAGTCAAAGAATTGAAATACAAAAAAGCAAAAAACATTCAACTGAAAAAGCAAAAAGCAAAAAAAAATCCAAAAAGTTGAAGTTAGTGTAAGAAGCCTCTGGGACAACTTCAAGCATACCAACATCAGAATTATGGGGGTGCCAGAAGAAGAGAGAGAGCAAGACACTGAAGATCTATTTGAAGAAATAATGAGCGAAAACTTCCCCCACCTGGTGAAAGAAATAGACTTACAAGTCCAGGAAGCGCACAGAACCCCAAACAAAAGGAATCCAAAGAGGACCACACCAAGACACATCATAATTAAAATGCCAAAAGCAAAAGACAAAGAGAGAATATTAAAAGCAGCAAGACAAAAACAGTTAGTTACCTACAAGGGAGAACCCATACGATTGTCAGCTGATTTCTCAACAGAAATTATGCAGGCCAGATGGGAGTGGCAAGAAATATTCAAAGTGATGAATAGCAAGAACCTACAACCAAGATTACTCTACCCAGCAAAGCTATCATTCAGAATTGAAGGTCAGATAAAGAGCTTCACAGATAAGAAAAAGCTAAAGGAGTTCATCACCACCAAACCAGTATTATATGAAATACTGAAAGGTATTCTTTAAGAAGAGGAAGAAGAAAAATGTAAAGATAAAAATTATGAACAACAAATACATATCTATCAACAAGTGAATCTAAAAATCAAGTGAATTAAAAACCTGAGAAACAGAATAAACTGGTGAATATAATAGAATCAGGGGCATAGAAAGGGAGTAGACTGATAATTCTCAGGGGCAAAGGGGTAAGGGGGGATGCAGGAAGAGACTGGACAAAAATCATACACCTGTGGATGAGGACAGTGGCGAGGAGGTAAGGGCAGAAGGTGGGGTGGGAACCAGGTGGAGGGGAGCTATGGGGGGAAAAGGAGAAACAATGGTAATAATCTGAATAAAGATTTATTTTTTTTAAAAAAACAGATAACAAGTATTGGCAAGGAACCCTCATACATGGCTGGTAGGAATGTAAAATGGTATAAGCACTTTGGAAAGTAGTTTGCAAGTTCCTCAAAAGATTAAACACAGAGTTACCATCTAATCCAGCAATTCCAGTCCTAAGTGTACACCCAAGAGAAATGAAAACATACATCGACAAAAAAATGTACACACAAATATTCATGGCACCATTAGTCATAATAGCTAAAAAGTGTAAATAATACAAATATCCATCAAATGACGGATATATAATGGATTATTACTCAACTAGAGGCCCTATGCACGAAATTTGTGTAAGGATAGTCCTTTGCCGCCCCGGCTGCCTTGCAGCCCCAGCTATTGGGGCCCTCATAGCCCCGGGTGCCTCCCGGCCCTGTCCTCCCTCCCCCACCCCCACCCCCACCTCCACCGCCTGCACCTGCCTTGGCCTGGCGCTGCCTGCATCCACTGCCACACAGCCCCAGCTCACCAGTTCTACAAAGCCTCCCGATTGATTGCCCCACTGTCCAGTGGCCTGGGCCTCCCTCTGTGGGATGATCATGGGGCCATGGCAGGCCCCCCGACCAATCGCATCACACCTGCCTTGGCTGGCCTGGCGCCAGTGCGTGTCATAGCGTGGTCATCTAGAAGATCATCTGGACGGTCATTCTGCTGTTTAGTCGTTAGGTTGATTTGCATATTACGCTTTTATTATTATAGATAATCAAAAGAAATGAAGTACTGATTCATGCTGCAATGTGACCAGAACCTCAAAAACACCAATCTAAGTAAAAGAAACCAGTCACAAAAGACTGCATAAGGTAAGATTCCTTTTATAAGAAATTTCCACAATATGCAACTGTATTAAGATAGAAAATAGATTATTGATTGCCTAGGGCTAGAGATATTAGTAGGAATGAGGTATGAAGGCCAAAGAGCATAAGGTTCATTTTTGGTACACTGAAAATGTTTTTTTAAATCTTTGAGAGTATTACACGACACCATCCCCGCCCCCATTGGTCCCCTCCACCCAGTTCCTGCCCCACCCCAGGCCTTCAACACCCTATTGTCTGTATCCATAGGTTCTGCACATATGCCTATTAAGATCTTTGGTTAATCTCTTCCCAACACCCCCTTCCTTCTAGGATTCGTCAGTCTGTTCCATGTTTCCATGCCTCTGGTTCTATTTTATTTATCGGTTTTTTTTGTTGTTGTTCATTAGCTTTTCATTAAATTTTATTTTTAGATTCAACTGTTGATAGATATGTACTTATTGCCATTTTATTGTTCATATTTATCTTTTTCCCCCTTCCTCTTCTTAAGAATACCCTTCAATAGATCATCTAATACAGGTTTGGTGGTGGTGAACTCCTTTAGCTTTTTCTTTATCTGACCTTCAATTCTAAATAATAGCTTTTATTATGTAATCTTCGTTGCAGATCCTGGCTATTCATCACTTTGAATATTTCTTGCCACTCCCTCTGGCCTGCATAGTTTCTGTTGAGAAATCAGCTGATAGTCATATGGGCATTCCCTTGTAAATAACTGTGTTTCTCTTGCTGCTTTTAAGATTCTCTCTTTGTCTTTAACCATTGGCATTTTAATTATGATGTATCTTGGTGTGAGCCTCTTCAGGTTCCTCTTATTTGGAACTCTCTGGACTTGTAAGTCTATTTCTTTCACCATGTAAGGGAAGTTTTCTATCATTATTTCTTCAAATAGGTTTTCCATTTCTTGCTCGCTCTCTCTCTCTCCTCTTTCTGGCACTCCCATAATGCAAATATTGGTTCTCCAGAAGTTGTCCCAAAGGCTCCTTACACTCTCTTCATATTTTTGGATTCTTTTTTTTTTCTTTTTGCTCTCCTGATTGGGTGTTTTTCTGCTTCTTCATGTTCCAAAACACTCATTTGATTATCAGCATCCTCTACTCTACTGTTGATTCCCCATAAATTTATTCTTTATTTCAGTTAATGTATGCTTAATTTTGACTGGTCCTTTTTCATGTCTTTTACATTCTCATTAAGAACCTTGAAAGTAAGAGACTTAGTGAAGTCCCTTAAAGCTCTCATTAAGATCCTTGAGTAACTTTATACCATTGTTTTGAACTCTATATCCAGTAGTTTGCTTGCTTCCATTTCATTAAATTCTTTATCTGGAGATTTCTTCAGCTCTTTCATTTGTGACATTTTTCTTTGTCTTTGTATTTTGGCTGCTTCCCTGTGTCTGTTTCTATGTATTAGGTAGAGCTATTATGTCTCCTGGAGCTGGTAGAGTGGCCTTGTATAGTAGGTGTCCTGTAGGACCCAGTGGCTCAGCCTTACCAGTCACCTGAGCTGGGCACTCTAGGTGCACCCGTGTGTGGGCTGTGTGCACAGGCTTGTTGTAGTTGAGCCTTGATCGCTGTTGGTGTAACTGGGAGGAAATGACCACTAGGCCAATTGGTTAGTGAGGACCTGCTATGACTATAGTGGAAGAGCTGCTGTGCAAAGAGACACCCCTATGGAGCGGAACTTGCTTCGGTGGGGCTTTGGTGCTGAGTCTGCCCCTTGAGTGTGTCACTTGTGGATGTGTAGAGTTGTAATCTGGTATGGTCTTAAGCTGTTCGCCAGGTGCACTGGCTCTGGGGCCTCCTTGGAGGTGCAAAGTCAGCCATTGCCTGGGGCCACCCAGCAGGAGCTAAAGTGATCTTCAGATGGCTTCTATTTGTATTGGCTTAGAAGTACCCAGCTGAGGCCAAGCTGTAAAGCAAGGCAGGCTGGTGCTATGCCAGGTCTTAGACCTCTTACTTATAGGTATGGGGCCGCTGAGGCCAATTGCTTGTTTTAGAGATTTTAGGAAAGTCTGAAGCCTGAGCCAGGACAAGCCACTGCATACAGCTTGGGTGGGGCTGCAAGTTGGATGGGGCGGGGTCTCAGGAAATCACCAGAGTGAAGCGAACAGTGTGAACCATGCTGATAGAAACTTCAGATATGGCTGCCAGTCAGCCCTGTGACTGGGGAGGTCCCAGCACAGGAACAATGATCCCTGCAAGCACCCCCATCTGGGAGAAAGCTACACCCCGAGTTCTTGCCCCAATGCCAGATAATCCAGTTCCTCCCCGTATGTCCCTGGTTCCCCTCCCCCCCCCAATGGAGCTCAGAGGGAACGGGATCGTGTAAGTTCGTGCACTAGGCCTTGAAGAGGAACTGCCTGCGACTCCAGCAGCCTCATCACTCAGCCACAATCCCCACTGGCTTTTACAGCCCAAAGTTATGAGGACCCTCGGGCTAGGGGTCTGGTGTGCATCTGGGATCCCTTGCTTCTCACAGGAGGCCTTGGCAGCAGATATCCCTCCCAATTAAAAAACAACAACAAAAAACACCACACATCAAGTGTTAGACCAGCCTGTTCTGTGCCTCCATCCCTCCTCCTACCAGTATCAATGTGCTTTCTTCTTTAACTCTCTAAATGTAGGACTTCCATTTAGCCAGATTTCAGGTGGTTCTGTTGTTCTGTATTTTAATTGTAATCTTACTGTGGTTGTGGGAAGCGGCAAGTACCTGTGTTTACCTACACCAATATCTTGGTTCCCTGAAAATGCTTTAAAATTGATTGTGGTGCCCTAGGCAGTTTGGCTTAGTGGACAGAACGTCAACCTGGGGACTGAAGAGTCCCGGGTTCAAATCTAGTCAAGGGCACATGCCTGGGTTGCGGGCTCGATCCCCAGTAGGGGGTATGAAGGAAGCAGCTGGTCAATCTCTCATCATCCACGTTCCTTTCTTTCTCCCTCTCCCTTCCTCTCTGAAGTAAATAAAAATATATAAATAAATAAAATAGATTGTGGTAATGGTTGTTCAACTCTGTGACTAGTGTAAAAACCACTGAATTGTACCCTGAAAAGGGGAGAATTATATGGTATGTGCATTATATCTCAAGAAAACAGTTGCCAAAAAATCAAGAGGGCAAATATCAAGTGTTCTGAGCATCATATAACGATGAACCCTTCTTTTGATCAGCATCAAAAGAGTCATGTCATTCTGAAAGATCTGGAATTCTTCCAGAAGTCCATCACTCCCAGGAGTTGTGTTGAGTTGGATCTCTGAGATAAGTCTTTATATACTGAAGAAAAAAAATTGTTTTAGACTCCTCATCCTTAATTAATTACTAAGTCACCCTCTGGGTCTTGGTAATGGAGATTCTGAGAGTATCTTGCCAAAGGGACAGATAAATTCTGAGAATAGGAATCCACAAGTGAATTTACAAAGAAGTGATTCAAAGCATAATTTACTAAATTCAATTTCTTTTCCATCAGTTTGTGCCCCAAAGCCAAAATAATGAACTCTTTATGGTTAGCTCTGCTCTGCTTTTTGGTGAGTTTCTTTTCCCAACCCTGCTCATTTGGAGGGTTGGAGAAGGAGTAAGGGAGAGAGGTGGTGTATGGTGTGGTGAGTTTGTCTATACAACAGTAACTGTTCTCTGAGTTATATTACGCAGTCATTAAATGCAAAATTAACATCCCATATTATTTGAGATGTTCCCACCAAGGGAGTACAACTTCATGCTCTATTTTGAATTGAGAAAAAGAAAATATGTTCATGAGGAAAAAAAAGAAGAAGAAAAATACCATTACTACATTTTTTAACTAAAAAGGCAGCAAAACAAAAGAATCAATAAAGAACGTTCTGAACTATTGGCTATTTGATAAAATCATAATCTAGTCTTTGATTTCGAAAAAAATTATTGGCTGATGTAATTTAGAAAGGAGGCAAGTGTATACTAGATATATGTATCTCCTTGGCCATATATACATTGGTTTAATACTGGAGCCCTAATACTAGTCTCTCTTTGTACTAGTTTGAGTCAATTGTTTTTTTGCTATTAGTATGATGGCAGCATACTAATTACTCCTGATATTAGTGTAGGATAACCACTAGTAAACCTTGCATGAAAAAAAGCACAGTAAACATGCTAACTTTCAGAACTAAAAATTAGGGTTAGGGTTTGGCAAATTACATTACAAATTAAATTTATGTTAGCATTAGGTGGGTAAAATCCCACTAAGATTACCAATACAACTTTGATAAACTCACTTCTAAACTGGTTTAAAAACAGTCATTACTGAACCTTCACTACCAATGATAAATATAAATACTTAATAAAAATGTGATGATTACTTTTATAGAACTCTAAAGGAAAAAGATTTTAAAAGAAATCTGTAAGCTAGCTTTGCATTTTTCTATAAAAGTTTGAGATTATCAGAAAATGAACTGAACATACATCCACTGTTTTTGTTTTTTTTATATAATTAAGTGGAAAATAATAGTATTTGTACCACAGGAATCTTACTTAGGGCATATTTTAAAATTTTAATTACCTTTTAATGGTATTTATTTTACTATGTGCCAGTTTAAGTGCCTGACAAAATACTCTCTCCTGCTACCTAAAGGCTTCATAAGCACCACTGCTTATAGGTAGACAAATGGACAATATACTTTATTACATATTCCAAAGTCAAAATTTCATTAGCAAGAAAGATATTTCCCCCAAAAAAGCATCATTCTGGGCTCATAACTATATTAGTGAAGTATCCAGAGTAAACTAAATTTGTTAGAGAGTTTATTTTTCTCCTATAAGTATAGGAGCACATACTCTAATAAAAAGGAAGGAGATAATTTGATAAAACTTATTAGCAGATAGTAATTAATTTGCAGACTGATACCTGGTAGAAAGGAGGAAGTTATACTTAGAATAACTATTGTGAAACTGCCAAGACTTAAACTCAATTTCTTTTAGGAGGCTAGATGGAAATAAAACTGAAAAAAGACCAACAGTCAGGGCAACCTACCCTGAGTAGACAATAAAATTCAGAAGATAGGCTATTAGCTATTACCAAAAGATATATTTGAATTCTTGTTGATCAAGGAAATCAAAATGAAATAAATAATTACAGATAATTCACTATAAGTTCTAAAAGAGGAAAGTATAGATATGTTATCAGAGCACCAGAGAAAATAAGACTTCAGGATAAAAATCACAGAACACTAAAAGCTGCACTTACTGAACCAAGAGTTCCAACAGGTCTATGGTGCATTATCAGGGACTGCATAAGATATTGGATCAGCACACTAACATTCTAAAAGCAAAATCACAAAAGATCCTCACAGTGCTAACCCTCAGAGAACTCATAGATTGAGGAAAGAGCCAAGTACATATTACAAAGCGCCAAAGGAAAGATATTACAAGGACACTTAACTAAAATATCAGGGATGGTGAATGGGGGAGGTTTCAAGAAGGAATTCATAATTTGTGGGATAAATAAGAGTCAGACAATAGGATAACAGTACAGGTGGGGATAGATGAAACAAAGAGGCAAGACATTCTGAAATATCAAACAATGATCACACCTTGAAAAACTCTTAAGCTAGGAAGTTGCATCTTTCTAGTTGCACTTTAGTTGGATCATCTGATAATATTGTGTGAAAATGAACTGAGGTGGGCCAAAGCAGTACGCAGAACAAAGACCAGTTAAGAGGTTATTGCCATATAAGATAAAAAAATATAAGAATAGCCAAAACCAGTTTGGCTCAGTGCATAGAGAGTCAGCCTGCGGACTGAAGGGTCCCAGGTTCGATTCCGGTCAAGGGCATGTACCTGGGTTGCGGGCACATCCCCAGTGGGGGGCGTGCAGGAGGCAACTGATCGATGTTTCTGACTATCTCTCTCTCTCTTCCTCTCTGTAAAAAATCAATAAAATATATTTAAAAAAAAGAAAATATAGGAATAGACAGTAACAGACTAGTGACTGGAACAGGGAAAGCACAAAATCCAGAGATTTGTATTAAACTTTAGATAGGAAATACCTACAGCTACCATCCTAGTCCAAACTACCATAATCTTTTTACTTGTACTACTGGAACAGGTTCCTAATTTTCTTATTTTTACCAACAATTCAATGCTATTCAGTAACTTGGGTATACCCTACGACTAGTACAACCAGAGAGTACAATCCTGCTAAAAATTTTCAGTAGTCTCCAAATGTCTCAAAAATAAAATCTAAACTCTTTACCATAGTTGTAACACTGTTTATGGTCTCATGCTCATCTGTCTCTTAACTCCTCACCTCTTTATTCACTAGATTGCAGTCAAACTGGCCTTCATTCCATTCTTGAACATGGCAAGACTTCTCGGCCTCAGAGCCTTTGCACTTGTGTTCCCCGTGCCTAGAATGCAGTTTTCAAAGATTTTTGAAAGGCTAACTAACCTCTACTCACCATTCAGGTCTTGGTTTAAATGCTACCTCTCTGGAGAGATCTCTGACTGCTCTGTGGCAGCCATGGGAATGTGGCTTATAGACTTCCAAATACAGAGAGCTTAACTGATCAAGAGCCCTATCTGCTATGCTCTGAACTCCATTACATTTGCTCAAAGTCACACTTCTCACAGGCTGCACCTAGCCAATGACTGAGGATGGCAAGGATACTAAGTTAGGCCTATACTTGGAGACACAGGACTCCTTCAATGACTGACTTTGGATCTAGGACTCCGATGACCTTGAAACTGCCTTAGTCTTCACCCAAACTTTCTTTCCTCTCATTCTCTATGGGTCAGATCTGCATCACAGTCTGATGACTCTCAGTTTTGTACAGCCCCCTCACTTTCTCTCAGACACATCCCCTAATAAAATCTTTGCACATTGAGCATCCAAGGACAATACAGACAAACGGAGATATTGCAGGTTTGGTTCCAGACCCCACAATAAACAGAGCATCACAATAAAACAAGCCACACAAATTTTCTGGTTTCTCAATGCATATAAAAGTTATGTTTAGCCCTGACCCATGTGGCTCATTTGGTTGAGGGTCGTCCCATGCACTGAGGGGTCACTGGTTCGATTCACAGTCAGGGCACATAACCAGATTGTGGGATTCGATCCCTGGTCCCAGTACACAACTGATCAATGTTTCTCTCTTTCCCTCCCCCTCCCTCTCTCTCTAAAATCAATAAAACATGTATTTTTTTAAAAAGGTATTTTACACTATACTGTAGTCTATTAAGTGTGCACATTAGGTCTAAAAAAACTGTACATAAATTCATTTAAAAAAATATTTTATTGCCAATTATAAGTGGTAATGGCCCAGCTGGTGTGGCTCAGTTGGATGGGCATCATCCCTTCACCAAAAGGATGCTAGCTGGATTCCTGGTCAGGGCATGTAGCCCAGATGCAGGCTCTATCCCTGGTAAGGAGTATGTAGGGGGCAGCCAATCAATGTTCTGCTTTCACATCATGTTCCTCTCTCTCCTTCTTCCTTCCTCTCTCTCTAAAAATCAATGAAAATAAAATTAAAAAAAAAAAAGAAAACAAGATAAGCATTGGTAAGGATGTTGAGAAACTGGAACCCTTGTGAACTGCTGATGGGAATGTAAAATGGTGCAGCAGCTGTGGAAAAGGATATGGCAATTCCTCAAAATATTAACACAGAAGTACCACATGATTCAGCAATTCTATTTCTTGGTATATATCTAAGAGAAAGCAGGGACTCAAACATTATTTGTACATATATGTTCATAGCAGCCTTATTTACAATAGTCAAAAGGTGAAAGCGCCCTAGCTGGTTTGGCTCAGTGGACAGAACATCGGCCTGTGGACTGAAGGGTCCCAGGTTCCATTCCAGTCAAGGGCACGTGTTCGGGCTGCTGGCTCAATCCCCAGTAGGGAGCGTGCAGGAGGCAGCTGATAAATGATTCTCTCTCATCATTGATGTTTCTATCTCTCCCTCTCCCTTCCTCTCTGAAATGAATAAAGATATTTTTTTTAGAAAAGTGAAAGCATTCCAACTCTCCATCAATGGATGAATAGGTAAAATGTGATATACATAAAATGAAACAGTCAACCTTAAAACAAAAAGAATCCACACTAAAACCTTAAGACAGGTTTTTATAGGAGCTTTACTAACAATTGGCAAAACTTGGAAAAACCAAGATGTCCTTCAGAAGCTAAATAAACTGGTACATCCAGACAGTGGAATATTCAGTGCTAAAAAGAAAGGAGCTATCAAGCCATGAAAAGATGTGATGGAACCTTCAATGCATATTAAGTGAAAGAAACCAATCTGTACAGGCTACAATACTGCATTATTCCAACTATATGATATTCTAGAAAAGGCAAAACTATGGAGACAAAAAAAGATCAACTGGTGCAGTGCAGGGGATGGAGGGATGATGAGTAGGTAGAGCACACAGATTTCTAGGGCAGTGAAAATACTCTTTTTGATATTATAGTGATGGATATGTACCATTATACATTTGTCCAAACCCATAGAATATGTAACACTAAGAGTGAACCCCCTAAGGTAAACTATGGGCCTTTGAGTGGTTATGATGGGTCAATGTAGGTATTCATGTGTGGGGGCAGAAAGCATATGAGAAATCTCTATACCTTCCTCTCAATTTTGTTTTATTTATTTTTTGTTAATCCTCACCCAAGGACATTTTTTTTTTCCATTGATTTTTAGAGAGAAAGGGAGGGAGGGGGAGAGAAAGAGAAAAACATCAATGTGAGAGAGACCCATCGATTGGTTGCCTCCTGCATGGCCAGATGTGGCTTGGAATCAAACCTGCAACCCAGATACGTGCCCTTAACTGGGAATCGAACCACAACCCTTCAGTATGCAGGTCAAAGCTCTAACCATTAAACACACTGACCAAGGCCCTTCCTCTCAATTTTGTTGTAAACCCAAAACTGCTCTAAAAAAAAGGAAGGAAATTTTGACACATTCTACTACATGAATGAACCTTGATGACAAAGCGAACTAAGCCAGTGAGAAAGAGCAAATACTGTATGATTCCACTTATATAAGGTACCTAAAGTTGTCGAATTCAAAGACAGAAAGTAGAATGGTGGTTGCCAAAAGCGAGGGGAGTAGGGAAATGGCAGCTAGTATTAAATGGGTATTAAGTTTCAGTTAGTAAAAATGAAAAAATTCTGGACACAGATGGTTTGCACAACAATGTGTTGTTTAATGCCAAATTGTAAACTTAACATGGTTAAAATAGTAAATTTTACATGTTGTATATATTTTACCACCCCCACCCCAAAATCTTTGTATATTTAATCTGTTTCTCAAAGGACATGTACTAACACACACTCCATTTAAGAAATCAACCATTTCCCCCCATCATTCAATATTACAACTTGATTTTTTAAAGTACTTAATTTGCCAATAACCATAATGATCTTGTTAGCCTATATATTGTATATTGTACAGGTCCCCTCATTAGAATGCAAGTTCCAAGAAAGCAGTTTCCCTTATTCACTGCCTCCTCTCCAGCAATTAAAACAGTTAGTTGGCACACAGTTGGCACAGAATGAGTATTTTTAATTGCATTAATCAGTAAAAGAATGAATAGATAAAAGTAAAAACTGACTGCTGTATTTCTAGTTTAGATAACTAAAAATATGGTGATGCCAATCACTAAGAAAGGAAAGAGGAGAATATTTATAGAATGAGAATAGTTACAACAAAATTATACTATGTAATAAAACCCTAATATGCAAATCGACCCAATGGTGGAACGATCGGCAGAACGACTGGTCACTATAATGCATGCTGACAACCAGGGGGCAGATGCTCAATGCAGGAGCTGCCCCCTGGTTGTCAGTTAACTCCACAGGGGGGCTCCACTCAGCCAGAAGCCAGGCTCACAGTTGGCAAGCACAGCGGTGGTGGTGGGAGCCTCTCCCACCTCTGTAGCAGCGCTAAGGAGCAGTGAGCCTATGGAAGCGCCACTCAGCCAGAAGCCCCTCCATGGCAGCACTAAGGAGCAGCCAGAAGCCGGGCTCATGGCTGGCAAGTGCAATGGCAGTGGTAGGAGCCTCTCCCGCCTCCGCTGCAGGTTGGTGGTAAGGAGCGATGGGTCCCTGACTGTAAGAGCCCCGGACTGCGAGAAGGATGTCTGACTGCATGCTTAGGCACAATCCCCTGGGGGGTCCCAGACCGCGAGAGGGCACAGGCAGGGCTGAGGGCTCCCCCTCTCCCCCGCCCCGCAAGCTCCAGTGCACTAATTTTGTGCACCGGGCTTCTAATATATATATATATATATATATATATATATATATATATATGGCTAATATGCAAAGTGTCCCCTTGGGAGTTCAACTGGGAGACCAGGAGTTCGATCGCTTGCTATGATGTGTGCTGACCACAAGAGGGCGGCATGGAATGAAGGAAGGCCCCAGCTGGCAGCCTGGGAAAGGAGGCCCTGGCCAGCAGCTGAAAGACCCAGATCGGCCTTGATCACTGGCCAAGCCTAGAATTTCGTGCACCAGGCCTCTAGTGTAATAATAATGTCTAAGACTTTTTCTTGAACATTTACCATGGCCCAATTTTCTACTGCAGGAGCTGTAGAATCACAGAACACTTGTATCTTATATTTGGGGATTCAACAAGCTCTTAAAATAGAAAAAGTAATCAAAAAGAGAACAGCAGGAAACCAAGACATTTTCTCTATAAAAATGGAACCTGATCTACAGGCTACTTTTTTTCTTCTTCTTCTTTTCCCCCAATAATCACGTGATTTCTTCTTTACATCATTTTTACTTTTTAGAGAGAGAGGAAGTAACAGGGAGAGAGGAAAAAAATATCAATGTGAGTGTGAAACATCAACTGGCTGCCTCCTGCATGTCCCCCACCAGCCAGGGCTACAGGCCACTTCTTGATACATAGCTGTTATATAGAAAATCTACAGAGACCACTTTTCATGTCTCTGAAGACATCAAGGTCCAAGATTAAAAAATAAATCTTCAAATGAAAAACATTGACTGGACTCTTGCTCATATACACATTTTGTTTGTACTGAACAATTCAGGAAAGAAAACCAAAAATCCTACCCCCAAAAAAACTGATGGTTAATGGTGAAACACTTTAGGCATTCTCATTAAAATAAACACCAAAAAATTTTATCAACGTATAATGTGAAAAATACTCTCAGATGAGGATTAACAAAAATATCTGGAAAATCACAAATATTAAAACAGTACCTAGTTAGAAAATATTACAGAATAAAAAAAAAAAACATGCCACTCACAATAGGGGTGAAAAGATTAATTTTTAGGGAGAGAGGGATAGGGAGAGAAAGAGAAGAAAAACATTGATATGAGAGTGAAACATCGATTGCATATCAAATTTAACAAGATGTACAGACTTAAAAACAACATTATATCAATTATGCAAAAATTAATAAAGTTGTTCTGGGAAGACTAGTTGAGTCATTCAAACAAGAGTATAAACATAAATATTAAGAAGGTTATAGCACCCTGGCCAGTGTGCTCAATGGTTAGAGCGTCGGTCCATGCATCAAAGGGTCACAGATTCGATTATCAGTCAAGGGCACATACCTGGGTTACAGGTTTGACCCCAGCCCCAGTCCAGACGCATGTGAGAGGCAACCAATCAGTGTCTCTCTCTTGTATCTGGATCTCTCTCATATCAATGTCTCTCTCTTTCTCTGTCTGTCTCTGTCTCTCTCGCCTTTCCTCCTTCTCCTGTCCCTCTTTTCTTTCATTCTTTTTTAAAACTCAATGGGAGCCCTAACCGGTTTGGCTTGGTGGATATAGTGTTAGCCTGCAGGTTCGATTCCAGTCAAGGGCATGTACCATGGTTTGCGGGCACATCCCCAGTAGCGGGTGTGCAGGAGGCAACTGATCAATGTTTCTCTCTCATTGTTTCTGACTCTCTATACCTCTCCCTTCGTCTCTGTAAAAAAAAAAAAAATCAATAAAATATTTTTTTTTAAATCAATGGGAAAAATATCCTCAGATGAGGATTAACAAAAACATCTGGAAAATCACAATTATTAAAAGGGAAAAAAAAGAAGGTAATATTTTTATTATTCGCAGATGAGATCAACAAGAAAACCAATGGAAACAGTAAGACATGCCAATTATAGATATATACCATGATCATACTCCAAAATCAATAAATAAACAGTACCTAGTTAGAAAATATTACGGAATAACAAAAACATGCCACTCACAATAGGGGTGAAAAGATTAATTTTTAGAGAGAGAGAGGCAGGGAGAGAAAGAGAAAAAAAGAAAAACATTGATGTGAAAGTGAAACATCGATTGCATATCAAATTTAACAAGATGTTCAGACTTAAAAACATTATCTCAATTATGCAAAAATTAATGAGAAATTTAATGGGACCCGAAAATACCAGAAAATTTTTCAATTATAAAATAAGAAACTAGCATTCTAGTTCTCTTCACCTTCAAAGATTCTCTGTCATCCATAGTCCTCCAGAACACTATAGTTCTTTCTATATTAAATAGCTAAGAATTTCCTTTACTTTTCTTAGAACCAAGATAAAATCTTGATATCCTTTCGCATAGAAAGGAGGAAGGACAGGGAGTCTCACTGGAGGGTTCTATGCTGATATAATGGTGAATAGCCTATTATTTGCTAGTCATGAGGTCAGTCTTATTGTTGCCTTTAAGTTACTGAGGTGGTATGCTTGCTTTAGCAACACAAATGCTAAAAAGAAAAAAAAAAAGTTACAGAGGTGGAAAGTAGGGGCTGGGTGTAGGCAGGGTTGGGGGAGGGGAATGAGAAATGGGGGACATCTGTTAACATTGTCAACAATAAAAACATATATTGAAATAAATAAATAAAAGTTACTGAATGAAGAATGATTTGTATGGAGAGCAAAGAAATTAAGAGACCTAAACCCAAAGATGTTCATTCTACTCCTTAACCTAAACAGATATCCAAAAAGACAATGACTTGAGAGGAAGTAGACATGAGATATCCACATTTTGGGGGACATCCTCTATTCCACATTGCTCTGGATATTATTGCTTATAGTATTAAAAGGAATAATGGCATATAGTTCAATAGAGCTTAAAACTATCAGATTCTAAAAGTTGCCTTACGAGAGGTCTGGCCAGGATCATTATCTTCTCTGAGAAGATAAAGGAGAACTGAAGAGCATAGAGAGGACCATGTTTACATTCTGAGACTTTCACATGGGTTGACTATCCTCAGCTAAGGCTTACCAGGTGTACCGGGTAATAATGCAGATTTTATAATAAAAGAAAACACAGTAATTTCAAGAGAAACATAAAAAGTGCTTTATTCAAAGTAATGTCCATCGCTAGCTACACATTTCCCCCATCTTTCAGATAATTTGTGGATACCGTCCCAACAGAACTTTCCTTGTTTTGAGACAAACAATTCAGAGACCCAATTTTCCACTTCGTACATTTTGAATTGCTGCTCAGAAAGTGCGTGTGCCATCGATCGGATCAAAAATCAAGTGGTAATCTGAAGGAGCAAGGTCTGGTGAATGAATACTGCAGATGGGTTAATACTTCCCAGGCAAGATTTTTTAATGTGTCTTTAACTGGTTTTAAAGTGTGTGATGGTACATCATCATGAAGCAAAATTACTTTGCTGTGTCTTCTGTCACATTCTGGTCGTTTTACGATCAAAGCGTGGTTCAAATTGATTATTTATTGTCAGTAGTGATCAGTATTAACGGTTTCACCTGGTTTTAGAAGTTCATAATACACCACACCTTCCTGATGCCACCAAATGCAGAGCACTGTCTTCTTTCTGAATCGATTTGGCCTTGCAGTCACAATGTTGATAGTTGACCTGGATTAACCCATGATTTTGTGCATTTGGGATTCTTAAAATAAATCCACTTTTCAACGCCAGTCACAATTCGATGCAAAAAAGACTTTCTTTCGTGCCATTGAAGCAACATTTTACTGATGACTTTTTGGTTTTCCATTTGTCTTTCTTTCAGTTGATGTGGCACCCATTTTCCTTCCTTTAAAATCTTTCCCAGTGCTTGTAAATGATCGGAATTGTTTGCTGAGCAACATTTAATCTTTCTGCAAGTTGTTTTTGAGTTTGAGATGCATCTTCATCCAATAATGCTTGTAATTGTTGGTCTTAAAACTTTTTCAGTTGACCTGGACGTTCTTTGTCTTTCACATCAAAATCATCACTTTTGAAGCATTTAAACCAGCGTTCACAAGTATCTTAAAATGGAGCATGTTCACCATAAGCTTCCCAAAGTATACGATAACTTTCAGCAGCACTTTTCTTCAAAATAAAGTAATGAATTAAAACTTCCCGCAAATGCTCTTTTTTTGGCACGAAATTCGACATTTTTAAGCGTAAAAAAAATCTGTTAATACCTTCAGCAAATTTGACATATGAAATTTTGAAGCTTGCTGTCAATACAACAAAATAGCATACATATCAAATCGCATGCATATCAACATATGTGTAACTCCATCTATTGAAAAAAATCCACATTGTTAACCGGTATACCTGGTACTCTGCAAATGAAGAGTTTTTGTCTGGCCTGCGTACAAATTTGACCTCAAATGACTTAGGGTAGAAAACTAGCTGATTAACCAAACCAAGAGGGAGATTTAAGGCCCAAGAAACCTTATAAGATAATTTCAAAATATTCTAGGAAGCTAGAAGAAATGAACCAAAAATGGCTAGAGCAAATCTGAGAACTATAGGAAAACATTATGGAAAATGAAAACAGTCAAAGGATATTGCATCATAAACAGGGAAGGTGATTTTCCATGTGCAAGTGGGATCACTGACAAAAAGGAATAAAAATAGTCAAGCAAAGATAAGTGCCATTCATTTGTACACTAAAAAGATCTGGGTTCAAGTTTTACCTCTGCCCCTAACTAGCTGTATAACCTTGGGCAGAGTACTTAAAGTCTCTAATAACTATTTCTCACCTATAAAATTGGGATAATAATAGTATCTACCTTGTACAATTGCTTAAAGGGACAAATGAGAGTACCTAGCAAAATGGCTATTATTAATGTCTTTTCTAGAGGAGCAGTCACATATGTAAAACATATAATGTTTATGATCTCCCCTTATAGCTAGTAATAAATGAAATCCTTAGAGTCAAAGAAGGGCATAAAATCCACTGCTCCTACCAAACTTTAAATTACAAAAATAAAGGGCTAAGTTTCTTTGGCATAAAACCCGTGAAAGCAAATCATTCTCACAGATTCTCTTCTACTACGGAGGATTCAAGTTTGAGGAGGTAGATGTTTCAGCTCCTTAATTTCTAATACTAAACAGTCTACTTTTAGAAAAAGATAAATATATTTCAAACAACAGGTTTTATTGCTCAATGAACTTAATTATTATCTTATTTAAAGTATTTTAAAGTTCCTACTAAGTATTAGTCATCAAAGAAAAGCATATCTAACATCTATTTAGGTTTCCTATCAGTACAAACTGGGTGGAGTTCATTTATTACATGGTGTACTGCTCTGGCCATGTTTGTTATTATCAGGGCCAGTAGCAAAATGAAGGGTGTATCTATCCTGGCAAGCCTGAAGAGTAACTGGGAGTCAGTTTCAACTAGTTAGGAAGACAGTCCTAAAAATGTCTAATATTTCTGGTATGAAAACCTGGACTCTGAAATGTATACTGCAATGTGAAATATGAGATATAAAGATATTGCTAATTATCTATCATATAAAATACAGTCCATCAAGAAAATATAAAAGAATCAACAAAAAAGACCCACATGCAAAAACTATAAAACTGCACAATCCTCATACATTAAAAGACACTTCATTTGTGCCCTGGACGAGTAGCTCAGTTGATTGGAGCATTGACCTATACACCAAAGGGTAGTGGATTCAATTCCCAGTCAAAGCACATGTGGGTTTGATCCCCAGTTGGGGCACATGAGAGGCAACCGATCAATGTCACTCTGTCTCTCTCTCCCTTCCTCTCTCTAAAATCAGTGAAAACATATCCTCAGGTGAGAATTTTTTAAAAAGAGAGAAAGACACCTCATTTCTGAATGAGCAAAGACTCCAAATTGGCTCTGATTAAAAATTATAAGAAAGCCATCCTTTTTAAAAATATAAACATAAATAACATTACCATGGACATGTTAGGTCTTTAAAAATGTATTTATTTTTAATAGTCAAAATACATAAACCTAAAAATAAGTTCATATTGATTGCACTTAGTTCCTCATCATTTTGTTCATTGGAACTTTCAGAGGGAACATTTAATTAAAAAATAACAACTGTACAGTTATATATATAACTAAAATGGAACTCAAGTGTTTTTATTCCATTTCTTCATCAAGCTTCAATTTTTACAACTAAGATAAAATTAAGGTATATCCATAACTTAGTTTTAAGCAGCCTTTTAAAATAAGGTAAGCTCTGCACAAACTGATATATAAAGTAACAGATAATTGTTTTTTGTTTGTTTGTTTTTAAACTTACCCAAGGAGTGAGGGTATTTTTCCACTGATGTTTAGAGACAGTGGAAGGGATGGGGAGAAGGAGAAGGAGAAGAGAGAGAGAGAGAGAGAGAGAATATTGATGTGTTCAGAGACACATCGATTGGTTGCCTCCCACTAGTGCCCAGCTGGGGATTGAACCTGCAACCGAGGTACATGCCCTTGACGGGGAATCAAACCCGAGACCCTTTGGTCCATGGGCCAACACCCTACCCACTGAGAAAACCGGCCAGGGCTAGATAATTGTTTTTGTAAGCAGGTTGCAAATAAGGTGGTATAATGACCCTTTTTTATAAAACAACTTATGTTTTGTTTTTAATATATTTTTATTAATGTCAGAGAGGGGAGGGAGGGAGAGAGAGAGAGAGAAACATCAATGATGTGAGAGAGAGAAACATCAATGATGAGAGAGAGAGAGAGACATCAATGATGAGAGAAAACCAATTGGCTGCACACTCCCATTGGGGATTGAGCCCAAATCCTGGGCATGCACCCTAACTGGGAATAGAATGGTGACTTGGTTCACAAGTCAACGCTCAACCACTGAGCCATGCTGGCCAGTCTAAAACAACATGTTTATATATGCATGGGGAAAATACAGAAAAATATACACTTAGGCCCTAGCTGGTTTGGCTCAGTGGATAGAGTGTCAGCCTGAGGACTGAAGGGTCCTGGGTTCGATCCCACTCAAGGGCATATGCTCAGGTTACAGGCTCGATTCCCAGTAGGGATTGTGCAGGAGGTAGCCGATCAATGATTCTCTCTCATCATTGATATTTCTCTCTCCCCTCTCCCTTCCTCTCTGAAATCAATAAAAAAATTTAAATTAGAGGAGAATCCAAGATGGCGGCGTAGGTAAACACCTAAACTGCTGCCTCGCGCAACAATTTCAAAAATTCAACTAAAAGACAAAACGTCTATCACCCAGAACCACGGGAAAGCTGGCTGAGTGGAAGTTCTACAACTAGAAGGAAAGAGAAAAGAGCATCGAGACGTGCACGAGCGCTGAAAAGCTGAGGTACGGAGGCGCGGGATCTGGGCTGGCGGCAGGCGTTGCTTTTTTCAACCCAAAGGGAGACAAGCCCCCGACTACTCTGAAATCCAGTTTCTGGGGAGACGCGGGGGACCCAAACTCCTACGGGAAAAAGCTGGACTGTCTGCCAGTGAGGGTGGCTTACTTGCAGAGCTGAGCACAGGAATAATTGTTTACAGCACTGGGGCACCGGACTCCGGGACGCCCTTGAGGACACAGAGCGGCTAACTAGCAGCCATTGCTGTTTGCCACGCCCTAGCCTAGTGACGCCCTGAGACCCCGCCCTGCACAACCTACAAACCCACCCAAGCTCCAAGCAGCAGCGTTAGCAGAAGAAAGCCCCACCCTATCGCAGCTTAACCTAGCAAACTTGCAGCCTGGGTCAGACAGCTCCAAAACCTCCAAACCCCAAGCAAAGAGGAGAAAACTGTAGCTCTAACTGTAGCTCCTGCTGGATGGCCTCAGACAGTAGCTGACCTGCACCCCACTGGAGATCCAGAAGCCAGTGTACCTAGTGGTCAGAGTGAGACACCAGATTTCAACTCCTCACGTCCATAAGTAACACATTCAAAGGCAGACTCAGTGAGCACCAAAGCCCCACTGAAACAAGTCCTGCCCCATAAGTGTGTCTTCAGCGCAGCAGTTCTTCCATTATAGACACAGTGAGTGCTCACAGCTAATTGGCCTGGAGGTCAATTCCTCCCAGTATACCAACAGCAATTAAGGCTTTAACTGCACCAAGTCTTTGCACTCAGCCCACAAAGGGGTGTACCAAGAGTGTCCACATCAGGTGATTGGGGAGGCTGAGCTACTGCCCCCTATAGGTCACCTACCACACAAAGCTACTCCATCAACACAGGGAAGCAGCCAAAATGAGGAGACAAAGAAACATGTCACGAATCAAAGAAACGGAGGAAAGCAAACTACTGGATGACATAGAGTTCAGAACCACATTTATAAGGTTACTCAAGAATCTTCTTAAAACCGCTGAGAAACTTGATGAGACCTTCAAGGAGCTTAATGAGAATGCCAAAAAAATGGAAAAGGATCAGTCAGAAATGAAGCATACACTGTCTGAAATAAAGAATATACAGAAACTCAACTGTAGATCAATGTACCCCAAGAATCAAACCAAAGATCTGAAATATGTGGAAACAAAAAACATCCAACCAGAAAAACAAAAAGAAAAAAGAATCCAAAAATATGAAGATAGTGTAAGGAGCCTCTGGGACAACTTTAAGCGAACCAACATCCGAATTTTTGGAGTGCCAGAAGAAGGGAGAGCGCAAAATATTGAAAACCTATTAGAAGAAATAATGACAGAAAACTTTCCCTGCCTGGTGAAAGAAATAGATGTACAAGTCCAGGAAGCGCACAGAACCCCATACAAGAGGAATCCAAAGAGCACCACACCAAGACACATCATAATTAAAATGCCAAGGGCAAAAGACAAAGAGAGAATATTAAAAGCAGCAAGAGAAAAACAGTTAATTACCTACAAGGGAGTACCCATACGACTGTCAGCTGATTTCTCAACAGAAACTATGCAGGCCAGAAGGGAGTGGCAAGAAATATTCAAAGTGATGAATAGCAAGAACCTACAGCCAAGATTACTCTACCCAGCAAAGCTATCATTCAGAGTTGAAGGTCAGATAAAGAGCTTCACAGACAAGAAAAAGCTAAAGGAGTTCATCACCACCAAACCAGGATTACATGAAATGCTGAAGGGTATTCTTTAAGGAGAGGAAGAAGAAGAAAAAGGTAAAGATAAAAATTATGAACAACAAAATGACATCAAATACATACCTACCAACAAG
Source organism: Corynorhinus townsendii (assembly GCA_026230045.1). Lineage (NCBI taxonomy): Eukaryota > Metazoa > Chordata > Mammalia > Chiroptera > Vespertilionidae > Corynorhinus > Corynorhinus townsendii. The sequence goes on along the minus strand of JAPDVU010000001.1, from coordinate 184,017,394 downwards.
TGAATCTAAAAATCAAGTGAATGCAAAATCTGAAGAACAGAATGGACTGGTGAATATAATAGAATCAGGGACATAGAAAGGGAGTGGACTGACGATTCTCAGGGGAAGCAGGTGTGAGGGGTGCGGGAAGAGATTGGACAAAAATCTTACTCCTATGGATGAAGACAGTGGCGGGGGTAAGGGCATGGGGTGGGGTGGGGAATCAGGTGGAGGGGAGCTATGGGGGAAAAAATAGAGGAACACCTGTAATAATTGAACAATAATGATTTAATTTAAAAAAATGCAAAAAAATTGTTTAATTATATGTATAAAAAAAACAGAGGAATATGCAAATTAGCTAGGACACCATAACATCACAACCAAACAGCAGGGACATGAGGCTGCATGGCGCCTGGCCGGGGCGAGGGACCTCAGGCCACACCTGCCCTCACCCCCTCCCCCACCTCCCCCCGTTCCGGTGGGGCTTGGCAGAGACCTCAGGCTGCACCCCCCGCCCGACAGGGCTTGACGGGGTTGGGGCCGGCTGGGTCTGGGTCTCCTGTGTTTTCAAAGCTTGTGTGGATGGTGGTTGGGGACTAGACTCTAGGACCTGTGGCACACCCCAGACTCTGACAGAAGATTTTCATATACATTTTACTAATTTTCTTTTATCTCTAATGCTTCTATTATAGAGAAAGGGCATCCTTGTTTAGCTCAGTGGATAGAGCGCTGGCCTGCAGACTCAAGGGTCCCAGGTTCAATTCCAGTCAAGGGCATGTACCTTGGTTGCAGGCACATACCCAGTAGGGAGTGTGCAGGAGGCAGCTGATCTTTCTCTCCCATCAATGTTTCTAACTCTCTATCCCTCTCCCTTCCTCTTTGTAAAAAAATCAATAAAATATATACTTTTTAAAAATAGAGAAAAGGCAAATAGCAGTATTAAAATATTTCCTCTAATTAATTCCCTTTTATTGTGCACAAATTCCATGCACCAGGCCACTAGTATATGTGTGGAGATTTATAGCACTGGATTAGCAGCTTTCTTTGTATTCAAAATTTCTGTATGGTTTGAGTATTTTATAAACTAATTATTTACCACTTCTGAAATCAAAGTACAAGGATTTTTAAAGGAATAAATAATTAGAAGATAATATATTTTCTTTTCACTGGAGGAGGAAATAACTTTGTTAAAAGCAGATTACAATAAAAAGCAAATTCATGGCCCTGGCTCAGTAGTTAAGAGTGCTGGCCCATACACTGAAGGGTCATGGGTTAAATTTCCAGTCAAGGGCATGTACCTGAATTGTAGGTTTGATTCCTGGCCCTGGTTGAGGCCCATGCGGAAGGCAACCAAATGATGTGTCTCTAGACACATCAGTGTTTCTCTCTCACCTTCCCTTCTCTCCTTTCCTCCCTCCCTCCCTGCCTTCCATTCTCTCTAAAAAAAAAAACACAAAAAACAACAACAACAACAAAAAACTATGGAGAAAATGTCACCCAGTGAGAATTAACAACAATAACAAAAAAAATCAAATATATGCCTATGATTTTTATGGGAATCTTGACTAGGGATAAAGCTCCTCCTTAGTAACCAGAAATGACCACCAATCCTGGAAAGCTTAATGATAGGACAGAACTGAAAAATGGCATCTGATTGTTACCCAATTTGAATGGAGTTGTCAAAGGTGAAAGTTGATTATGTTTTTTAGTTATTGATTCTAGTCTATAGAGCTAGGCACGTTGTTTCTGAACTTCTATGAAAAAATTGTGATGCTGGAAAAGTAATTTATCATCAAACTATTTCACAAAATCTTTCATCATTAAAGTATAGTAATTAGACATCAAAATTACAACTAAACTATAGAACAACCATCATTCAGAAATCTGACTGAATGGAAGTCCTACAACTAGGGAATTAAAGAAGCCACATGGAGGCTGGTAGGAGATGTGGAGATCCTTGGGCTGATTCCACACCCACCTGTGGCAGATAAAAATAGGGAGGGATATCTCTGTTGCAGACATCACCCCTGAGGAAAGAAAGGTCCCAGCCCCACACAAGCCCAGGGTTCCTTTGCCAAGAAGAGAAGTCCCCTTAACTTCTGGCTGTAAAAACCAGCAGGGATTGTGGCTGAGTGAGGTGGAAGCCTGCTAGAGTCCCAGGTATTCCTCTTAAAGGGCCCACACACAAATTTACTTGGGACCACTTGCTCTGTGCTCCAGAACTGGGGCAGCAGCTTGAAAGACACCAGAGACATATGGGAAGGACTAAGTTACTTGTCATCAGGGAGAGAGGTAGAGGGGGCAGCTTTCCCCCAGACAGAATTATTAAAGATGAGCCCTTCCCCCACAGAGCCGGCAAGCAGGCAACATATCTGAGATTCCATCAACCTGGTTTACACTGTTTGCCCCACCCTGGTGATTCTGAGGCACCGCCCCACCCAACATTGGGACCCAACCAAGTGATTTCCAGTGGTTTTTCCATACGAATGGCCTGTCTTAGCTCATGCTTCAGATATTCCTAACATCTCTCAAACAAGCAGCATCTGACCTTTGCTAGGCCCTGTACCTCTCACTAAGTGCTCCCAGGGCCCCCACTAGCAGCAGTCAGACTTGCTTTGCAGCTTGGCCTCTCCTGGGCACCTCCAAGCCCAACACAAGTAGCAGACACTGCAGACTGCTTTGTAGTTCATGCTGGGTGGAACAGCAGGCGGTGGCTGAACTTTGCCTAAACCTCCTGGGAGGCCCCAGAGCCAGCACATCCAGTGGACAGCTTCAGACCATGTTGAAGCACCACTACACAAGCAACACATTCAAGGAGTGGATTCAACAGGTAACAGAGCCCCATTGAAGTAAGTCCTGCTCTGTGCGATAGGCCCCTGCACAGCTGATCCTCCACAGTTGTCAGAGGTCTGGAGGTCCATGGTCACAGCTGATCAGCCTGGGGGTAAATCCCTCCCACTGATGTGCCAACAGCAATCAAGGCTCAACTACAACAGGAGAGTGTACATGTAACTAACAAACAGAACAGAAACAGACACAGATGGAAGGGAGTTTAGGGGATGGGTGAAAAAGGTGACAGGATTAAGTAGTAGAAGTATTTTATAGAATAGTCATGGGATGTAAAGTAGAGCATTGGAAATACAGTCAAAATATCTGAATAACTTTATATGATATCAAATGAGTGTGGGATTTATAGAGATGATCGCTTAGTTATGTAATGTCTAATCACTGGGGTGTACACCTGAAATTAATAATGTATGACAACTATAAATGAAAAATTTTTAATGATTTTTAAAAAGTATAGTAAGTATTGTTGGGTTAACTAAAAAGTGTCAATAAGTAAAAAAATAATGTGCAAAGTAAACAAACCTCCACTATCTTTCACTGTTGATACTCCTTCAAGCAATTAATCTGCCAACTTTCAAGGCTTCAAGTTTACAAATTAGTCTTAGAGATTGTTGTTTAAACATACAGTTTCCAAAACTGAGCTTCAAGAAGTCTTCAGGTTTCCTTGGAAATTGGAACTCCATGAATTGAGTTCTCTTTTTTTTAAAGTGATAGAAGTCAACTTAAACATGATTAATATTTTTAAATTGGGAAAGGTATCTGCTTTAACATGTCCATTATGTTATCAAAATTTAATAATCTGCACAAGCTTATTGTAGAATTAAACCATCTTAAATCTTTACAGCAGCACAATTCACATTTTGAACTAATTTTTGTCAAAAATTTTAAATAATTCGTCTTTTTCTTCTGAATAAGCACTCAGATATGTTGAATGATGCTAAAGGAGAAATCAAAATAAAAAATACAATAATAAAAAATATTGTGGCTTACACAAGACTCGTTGAAGAGAATCACTTTATTGAGCATATAAAGCAGGAAATACTATTTGAAATAAGTAGAGTGGAATCAAATTATGATGGAAAAAATCAAGATGACAAATTTTGATTGATATGGTATGTGCCCAGTTATTCAAATAATTACAAAATAACTATTTGCATGCTGGATCTGTGAGCAGAGACAAATAAGATATAGGATCCTATTCTACAAGAAGCTAATCATTATAATGACAGGATAAAGCAATTGTTGGCTCTGGTAAAGGCTTCATAGAGGAGATGAACATTCAAGTCAAATCAAGAAGAATGCACGTGATGGTAGGCAAAAAACCACCCTTCACTTCAATGATGAAACGGCAAGAAATGGCAGACTTGCTTAGCTGGTGTGGTTCAATGGTTGAGCACTGACCCAGGCACCAGGAGGTCGCCAGTTGGATTCTCAATCAGAGCACATGCACAGGTTTCAGGCTCAATCCCCAGCAGGGGGCATACAGGAGGCACCCAAACAATGATGATGTTTCTATCTCTCTCTTCCCCTCTCTCTAAAAAAATCAATAAAAACATATTTTCAAAGGAAAAAAAAAAGAAATGGCAGACTCATGTTTTGAGTATGGGGTTTTTGTTTTTATTTTTTTAGTGAAAGAAAATAAGCCGGAGTCAAATAAATAAGAAGTGAGGAGTTACATGTTTCTGCTTAACACAGTTTAGAAAGATTTAACTGAGCAGCTGTTGACAGGAATAGACTGGAGGGACAGTCAGAAACCAAGAAAGCTTTGCAGTGATGGGGTGTGGGGTGGAGGCAAAGGGCAGTTTTAAGGAAGGGTGGAGCAAAGTATGAGGCAGGATAAGCAAATGTGTGAATCATTTAAGAGAAAGAAATAAGACAAAAACAGGAATGAAGAAAAAAGCCAATGACTATTCTGAGGCCTCTTGATTGGGTATCTGAAAAAAAACGAAGTCACTTGTCAGAAATAAGGTTAATCAAAAAGAGAATGCAGACTTTCAGTTTTGGATATTTTGATTCTGAAATAATATTAAGACAAACAGAAATATGCCTATAATATCAGGTTTTAAACAATAGATTTTAGCATTATCTACTTAGAGGAAAATAAAATCACTAGAGTCAATAAATTATCTACTTTCATCAAAGTGAAGTTCTGAATATAGAGAATAAATAGCTAAAAGCATATTGGAGGATATTGACCATAAGTAACACAATAAATAAATAAAAAACACTAGGAAACAGTAACAGTCTGAGAGAGGAGAAAATCTGAGAAGGCCAAGTTCTGGAAGCTATTCTCCCTCCTTTTTTCACATTTTGACTAAACAGTAAAACCCTTCAGTACTACTCTTACCAGCTCTATGAATAAGTGCTTCCCAACAATTTTGGTATCATGATACACACAGAATATTATATTTGTTGTGCATTTAGGGTAAAGTGGCTCTCTATAAGATGGCATAGCCCTGACTGGTTTGGCTCAGTGAATAGAGCGTCAGCCTGTGGACTGAAGGGTCCCGGGTTCGATTCCGGTCAAGGGCATGCACCTTGGCTGCGGGCACATCCCCAGTAAGGTGTGCAGGAGGCAGCTGATCGATGTTTCTCTCTCATCGATGTTTCCAACTCTCTATCCCTCTCCCTTCCTCTCTGTAAAAAAAAAAAAAATCAATGAAACATTTTTTTTTTAAATGGCATAGCCCTGGGGCTGCTCTAGCTACCCCAGAACTCTCCCTTGATCCTTCGGGAATGAGGGGAACAATAACTCCACATACCTGCAACTCAATCAAGGTACACTAGCTGAACAGTTCTGCTCTCAATTCCTCATCACTTTCTTCTGTACTCATTCAAACAATAAATAACTTTATACCAATCAAACCACCTGCCTCTGCTTTTAGGCCACTGCTGTGCTCTTTAAATCATCTGACCAGTGCCAAATATTTCTTACTGAAAGATTTTTTTCTTTAACCTTAACTAGGCCAGTAATAACTATCTGGCAATTTGTTCTTATATCTATTTGCCCATTCCTCATAGTACAGGACCCAAATATATTTTTTTATTTCTTCAAGCCCTCTACATCTTTTTTACATCCCCTCATTTTAAGTAAATGACTAACTCTGCCTCTTATGTCAAAGAAAATACAGGCTATCAAAAATAAACCCCAACCACTGCTCTTTACCCAATCACTAACTTTTCCATTTATATCAGGATTCACCCTTATCAAATATGCCACTCTGAATAAGATGTTAGATAAAAGCATCCCTCTACTCAAAAAAGAACTCAAACTGTCAACTTTAGACTGTGAAAGCAGCCAAATCAAAACCAACAACAATCTGCTATTAAGTAGACTGACATAAATTTCATAGTCTCCCAACATGAGAGGGAAGGAGGGAGGGGAAGCAGGCTGATTTACTAAATCAAGGTCTGCATCCTTCGAACTGACCAAACAAACCAAAATACCAAAATATGACCTTAAAGTCTTCAACATTTTTTCAGAGCAACCCTCAACAAGTAAGCTAGAACTACAAACTGCAGGACATTACAGAATTATGTTATTTTGGAACGAACGCTGGGGTTTTTTTTTGTTTTTCTTTTGTTTGTTTTTTTTTTTTTGCTGTTACCATCCTTGGACCTAAATCTCATACTCCCACCCAAGCAAATATTCATGTTAAATATGCTATCTTTCATAATTCAGTTACTTCTAATTTCCTTGCATAAAGTACTCTTTGGTCTTATCATGTTCAAATAACTCCCATTTTCTCTTTCTATAAGGCAGTAATAAATACTCCATTTATTTGGAAGTCAGATTTCCAGCACCTTCAACTCTTGGGAACACAGTCTAAAGGAAAATGATTCTCTGAAGGTCAAAATAATTGTCAGAAAGGCCACATGCAGTTCAATACTCAGAGGCTATTTTATTTTATATGTAATTCTAATAAGTTTATTTGTCTGGATTCTAGGCACAACAGACAGCACTTAACAATTAAGAGACAGAAGAACTAAGAAACTTGTCCCAATAAATAAAAAGTCAACAATTTATCTAGATTAAATACTATAATTTACATGAACAGATTCTAAGGGTGACACTGTAATATAGCACAGAATTAAACCTTATGTTCAGAATCATAATTCTGAGACATCCAGAAAACACTGTTCTCAGGAAAAAACAAAACAAAACCACCACAACAAAAACATGAATATATATAGCATGTTTAGGCATGTAACATATGGTTAATAGTTTTTAGTTGCTTACCAGCTTAAAATGGTAGCATGCCAGTTGTGACAAACAATATTATGTTTTCATTGAAAATGTACAAAATAAAACAAAAATTTCAATAGTACAAGAAAACTGAATTTAAATTCTTAAAAAACTGTAAAAGAAAAAAATTTAAAATACTACACTGATCTTGCAAAATATGAATCTACTAGTGACCCAGTGCACGAAATTTGTGCACATTAAAAGGGTATTAATTAGCTGAAACCGGTTTGGCTCAGTGGATAGAGCGTCGTCAGCTTGTGGACTGAAAAGTCCCAGGTTTGGTTCCGGTCAAGGGCATGTACCTGGGTTTCGGGCACATCCCCAGTGGGAGGTGTGCAGGAGGCAACCGATGGATGTTTCTCTCTCATTGGTATTTCTAACTCTCTATCTCTCTCCCTTCCTCTCTGTAAAAAATCAATAAAATATATTTTTTTAAAAAGGGTATTAATTAGAGGAAATAATTTAATATTGCTATTTGCCCTTTCTCTATAATAAAAGTGTCAGAGATGAAAGAAAATTAGTAAAATGTATATGAAAACCATCCTCCTGTCAGAGTCTGGAGCTCACCATGGGACCCAGAGTCAAGAACCACGCCCACCCACATGCACCTCAAAATTGCGTGAGACCCGGACCCAGCCAGCCCCCCCCCTCACTGGGCTAGATTTAGACCCGGCCAGTCCCATCCTTGTCAAGCCCTGCCGGGCAGTGGGCGTAGCCTCAGGTTCCCTGGCCCGGCGCTTGGACAGGAGGCGTGGCCTGAGGTCCCCCAGCCCAGACCAGGGTGGAGGGGTGGGCATGCCTTGAGGTCCTCCATCAAGCCCCACCAGGTGGGGGACACGGCCTGAGATCCCCCATCAAGCCCCGCCAGGCAGGGGTGGGGGGGCGCAGCCCCAGGTCCCCCGGCCCAGCACTGGGAGGGGGGTGCAGCCACAGGTCCCCCGTCAAGCCCCTTGCAGGGGGGGCACAGCCTCAGATCCCCTGCTGGGTGAGAGCGCAGCCTGAGTTCCCCTGACCCAGCACTGGGGGGTGCACCTTGAGGTCCCCCATCAAGCCCCGCTGGGTGGGGAGGATGGCCTGAGGTGCCCTGTCAAGCCCAGCCAGGCAGGGGGGCACAGCCTCAGGTCCCCTGGCCTGGTAATGGAGGGGGGGGAGGAGCCTGAGGTCCCCTGGCCCAGCACCAGCACACCTTGAGATCCCCCAACAAGCCCCGCCGGGGAGGGGGCATGGCCTCAGGTCCCCAGCCTGGTGCTGGGGCAAGGGGCAAGGCCTGGGGTCCCCCGTCAAGCCCTACCCAGGCGTGGGGGGTGCGGTCTGAGGTCCCCCAGCCTGGTGCTGGGGTGGGGGGCACAGGCTGAAGTCCCCTGTCAAGCCCCACCTGGTGGGGGGGCGCAGTCTGAGGTTCCTCAGCCTGGCATTGGAGTGGGGGGAGCAGCCTGAGGTCCCCTAGTCCAGCACCAGGACGGGAATCGCACCTTGAGGTCCCCTGTCAAGCCACTGCCAGGTGGGGGGCCCGGCCTGAGGTACCCTGTCAAGCCCTGCCGGGTGGGGGAGGGCGTAGCCTCAGGTCCCTGCTGATTGCTTGTTAAGGCTCCTTATGGGAACTTGGCCTCAGCTGTGGGTGGAGCCATCTTTGTAACAGAGTGATGGTCAATTAGCATGTTCCCTCTTTATTAGATAGGATGTTCCTAATATGTCAAGATCTTCAAACTGATAGGGAGGAAAACATAGGTGAGATCTATCTTATCTATGTTTTTCTAAATTGATTTGAGAGAGAGAGAGGGAGGGAGGGGGAGAGAGAGATGGATTTGGGGTTCCATTTTTTTATGCATTTATTAGTTAATACTTGCATGTGACCTGACCAGGGATCAAACTCGCAACCCTGGTCAGGATGACATTCCAACCAACTGAGCTACCCGGCCAGAGCTCTATAATGTTTAATTTATTTTTATCCTTTATTTTATTTTTGAGAAACTTATAAAGTAAAATAATGAAACAGGAGAAAAAGGTTTCAGTTTGTTATTTAAAAACTTTGGTCCCTAGTGGTCCCCAATCCCAAAACATAAGGCTAAATAAAAGTAGGACAAAGGCTGAGCTATAGAATTTGTAAAAGACATGAAATTGTTATGTTCAGAAAACCTTGTTAGTATCATTGGCTCTTCCTTCATCTGCTGTGACAAGGACAAACTCTAATGTTCTACTAAAACCTCTTGTAGCACTGTTGTTAATATTTTAAATCAAATTTTGCAAGAGAATTCAGCAATAAATCTTTCCTAGATCCAGGTTCATTTGTTTTCTAAAATGTTTTCTAAAATTTCAAGTCAGAAATACATTAAAAAGCTGTAATTTCCATTACTTGAAACCAGTCTCCAGCCAAAGAGGCTCTAACTTCTCGTACCCTTTACCTGCACTGGAAGTCTATAAATCATTTTTAAGTGACTTCAATGATTTTAAACAACACAAAAGCCTGGCCGGCATGGCTCAGAGTTGAGTGTATGAGTGTGGACCTATGAACCAAGAGGTCACAGTTCAATGCCGGTCAGGGCACATGCCTGGGTTGTGGGCTTGCTCCCCAGTGAGAAGCATGCAGGAGGCAGCCGATCAACAATCCTCTCTCATCATTGATATTTCTATCTCTCTCTCCCTCTCCCTTCCTCTATGAAATCAATAAAAATATATTTTAAAAAATGATATCTTTAAAGCCCTAGCTGGTTTGGCTCAGCGGATAGAATGTTGGCCTGTGGACTGAAAAGTCCTGGGTTCGATTCTGGTCAAGGGCACATGCCCGGGTTGTGGGCTTGATCCCCATGCAGGAGGCAGCTGATCATTGCTGTTTATATCTCTCTCTTTCTCCTTTCCTCTCTGAAATCAATAAAAATATATTTAAAAAAAATAAAATAAAAAGCTGCTGCTCATGAATCCACAGAGGAAAATAGTCAACACACATAGATATTACCAAGTATCGTGATACAAGTGTGTGATGCTAAAACCCTTCACCATTCATCCAAATATCCAGGTTCAGACTTTCCAGGCATTTTACATGGAAACTGAAGAGTCAAGTAAAAAGGACCCAGCATGCCGATTCTGATTTTTAATACCATTCGCCAATAAAAGGAACCAGTGCTCCTTGGAGAAATGGCTGATTCAAGGAAAATACAAGATAAGCCTAGAACATTTTATAATGCCAAAGAGTAAAGAACCTTAAAAAAATAAAAAAGGATAGGGACATGTTCAAAGGAACACTGGAGCCAACTTGAAAGATCTCCCAATGGCCAAAGCTAGACAATTGTAGCACAAAGTAAGTAATAGTATTGGAATCTAATCCCTCAAATTATAAAATAAATAACCATCTGATATAAACGAATAAATAAGTGGGAGAAAAGAAACAAATCTTCCATATAGAAGAAATCCAAATAATTTCTATGGATACACCCCTCCAGGAGGTAGAGCTTAAAGACTCAACCTCCTTTTAGTGACTTCCTTCCAAAGAAAAGACAATGGGGTCCAAGCTAGTGTGGCTTGATTGGGGATTGGTTGGTTGGAGTAGTGTCTGGTATACTGAAGGGTGGCGGGTTCCATCCCCAGTCAGGACACATACCCAGGCTGCTGGTTTGATACCCAGTTGGGGCGCCTGTGGGAGGCACCAATCAATGTTTCTCTCTCACTTCCTCTCTCTCTAAATTCAATTTTAAAACATATTCAGTTGCAGGGTGGACAGATTGAGGGAAAAAAAAAAAGAGAACTCATGGGCATGGACAAAAGTGTGGTAGTTGTGGGGTGGAGGAATGAGGGGTGGCTAAACAACAAAAAAAGTGATAGACTATCCCAAATATTGTAACTACAAAAAGTGTAATTACAAAAGTGTAAATACAAAAATGAGTAAGATACAGACCTGTCCTTAAGAATTTATAGTCTAGCAGTTAGGAAAATATATCAGTAGGTAAATAAAATACAAATAAGTGTTACTGATAGAAGTATGCACTGAGCCCTAGCTGGTTTGGCTCAGTGGATAGAGAGTCGGCCTGCGGACTGAGGGGTCCCAGGTTCGATTACCGTTAAGGGCATGTACCTTGGTTGCGGGCACATCCCCGGTAGAGGGTGTGCAGGAGGTAGCTGATCGATGTTTCTCCCTCATTCATGTTTCTAACTCTATCCTTCTCCCTTCCTCTCTGTAAAAAAATCAATAAAATTTATTTAAAAAAAAAAAGTATGCACTGAAACAAATTGGAGTAAAACTTAATTTAATTCTGAAGGGGAATGTGTACCAGGGAAGGTTTTACAGGAAGAATAAAAGAAACAAGTGAAATGGGAAGAAATGAGACTTAATTGCCCTATTTTTCCATGGCAGAGATTCTTTGAACTACATATTTAATGATGAAGTATACCTACAAATGTCTAAAATCATTTATCTGAAAGACTGAAAGACAACACACGATCTTCTGAGAGAAAACATATAATCTCCAAAGGTGCCAATCTACTTCAAACAACTATTTGTCTAGAATTATTGTAAGGAACAAAAAAAGAAAATAAGATGACTTTTTAGGATATTTTCAGTATGTAAAAGACTACACAAAGGTCCACAGAATTACAAAATCCCCCCAGAACTCATTTCAATTTAATAATAGAGAGAGGAATCTACATTACAAGAATTAAAGCTCTAAGTTTTCCCTTAATATTCAGCAAACACGCACCTCTCAAATCAGGCAGCAAAGTTTCAACTTCATTACCCTACAGTGGCCAGAGAAGAACTGTAAGCTATAATATACTTAAAAGTTAAAAAAGAATAAAGATCAATCACTTATCTAGAAATGTATAATCAGTAGTAATATAAAACAGGTTATATAATTAAAAATTAGCCTACAATATACATTCCAAAATCTATTTTTAGCCATGATTTCATATGAAGGTGTATACAGAATGTTCACCACATTCTCAAATTACCCAAAGCTGAAAAGGGATTACATATAAACTGAATAACAAAATTAGGACCTAAATATAAAAGCTTAGAATGATTAGCAAAATCTTTAAAAAATAAAAACTTTGACTTATATAAAGCACTACAATTAAGTTTACCTTATATCCAGATAAAGAAATTGGGATAAGAATAACCAACGGATGCAAAACATTAGGGGGTGAGGGCATGTATGGGAGTGGAGGGGGGGCGGCAATGGTAAGATATGTACACATATAATACCTTAATTAAAAAAATGGAAGGAAAAAAAAAAGAAAATGTATGACAGTCAGGTGGCTTTCCAGTAAGTATGCATTGTCTTATTAAAGAAAAAAAAAATTGGGAGGAATTTTTAAAAATGGTTTTCATTAAATAATTTGCCTAAAGTCCATATCTGGAAAATATTCATAAACATTCACTCACAAATGTTTCAAGTTATAATTCTGATCTAATTCTATAAGAGAATATATAATAAATATAACCATCTTTTTTTTCAGATCCAAATATCAAAGTTTTCTTTTTTTGGTCTGAATTTATAAAAATTGAAAGATTTTTTTCATAAATCATCACTTATCTGGTCATTTGTGTAAAAGTAGAATGGAATAGAGTTCTACTAGCATCTTCCCTCACAGAGATCTCAGCCTTACAAGGATTATTCTCTAGCTATAAACCTAAAATTTGAACAAAGAAATCCATCCCAAATTAGTAACATGAAAAGTAACATATGACAATGATAACACAAAGCAGTAATACTATCAACAATAAAAAATGTTTAGCCCAGCCGGGTGTAGCTCAGCAGGTTGAGTGTCGACCCAGGAACCAAGAGGTCACCAGTTCGATTCCTGGTCAGGGTATATGCCAAGGTTGCGGGTTCAATCCCCAGCGGGGGGCATGCAGGAAGCAGCCAATCAATGATTCTCATCACTGATGTTTCTCTCTCTCCCTTCCTCTCTGAAATCAATAAAAAGTATTAAAAAATTTTTTTAATGTTTAAATAAATCTTACCTAATAATAAACAAACATGCAAATTGACCGTACCTCCACTATGCCACCAGCCAATCAGGAGTGGTATGCAAATTAACCCAACAAATATGGTGGTTAATTTGCATACACAGAGGCCAAGTGACAGGGGTGTTCTGTCTCACCCCCAGTCTCTCAGGGCCTCTGGGCAGCAGGGAAAGGTGGGGCTGGAGCAGAAAGAGGCAGCTCTGGGGCCTGAGCGGAAAGGGGCTGGGCGGAAAGGGGCTGGGCCAGAGTGGAAAGACGGTGCCAGCAGCCAGGGAAAGGAAAGCCCATTCTAGCACGCTTCTTCGTGCATCAGCTTCTAGTATATAAATAAAAATCTAAAAATAAATAAATAAATAACAAAAAAAATGACACAAAGCACAGGAGGGGAACAATCAAAATTAGATTATTTTAAGTTTTTTATACATGAATAGGTATAATTTATTATTTCCATGAAAGCAGACTGTGAAAAGTTAAAGCTGCATAGTGTAAACCCTAGAATAAGCACAAAAAATAAAAAGTAAAACATGTAAGTATAGTTAATAAGCCAACAATAGAAATAAAATGTAATGCAACCCCCTCCCCACCAAAAAAACAAAAAATAAAAAATGCAAGCCTGAAGATAGCAGAAGAAAACAAAAAAAACAAAACAAAAAAGGAACAGAACAGATGGAACAGATGGGACAAATAGAAAGCAAACAGCAAAGGTGACAGATTAAAACTCAACCATATCGCCCTAACCAGTTTGGCTCAGTGGATAAAGCGTCAGCCTGCTGACTAAAGGGGCCCAGATTCGATTCCAGTCAAGGCCATGTACCTTGGTTGTGGGCACTGGGGGTGTGCTGGAGGCAGCTGATCGATGTTTCTCTCTCATCGATGTTTCTAACTCACGATGCCTCCCTTCCTCTCTGTAAAAAAGTCAGTAAAATACATTTAAAAAAAAACACAACCTCAACCATATCAAAACAGGTACTATTGACATAAAAATGGACTGAAGAGTCCAGAAATAGAAGCACACATATCATAAAATTATTTTCAACAAGTGCCAAATAATGGGAAGAAATAGTCTGTTCAACAAATGGTGATAGAACAACTGGTGAGCCATATGGAAAAATCTCAACACCTGTCTCCCACCAGACACAAAAATTAACTCAAGGATCACAGCCCTGGTCCATGTGACTCAGTTAGTTAAACACTATCCTGTGCACCAAAAGGTCACTGGTTTGGTTCCCGGTCAGGGCACATACCCAGGTTTTGAGTTTGATCCCAAATGGGAGGCAACTGATTGATATTTCTCTCACACATCGTCTCTCTCTCTCTCTCTCTCTCTCTCTCCCCCTCTTTCTCTCTTTCCCCCTTCCTTCCCTCCCCCCTTTTGTCCTTCTTCTCTATCTAAAATCAATAATATTAATTAATTAAAAACATCACAGACTTAAGCCTAAAAACTAAAACTATTAAACTTCTAAGAGAAATGTAGCACAACCCTGGCCAGTGTGGCTTCATAGGTGGACGGCATCCTGTGCACCAAAGTGTTGCTGGTTCTATTCCAGGTCATGGCACATGCCTAGGTTGTAGGCTCGATCCCTGGTGGGGGGACGTGCAGGAAGCAGCCGATGGACATTTAACTCTCATATTGATATTTCTCTTGCTCCCTCTCCTTTCCTCTCTCTCTAAAAATCAATTTAAAAAAATATTATTTTAAATGTAGCACAAAATTTATGTGATCATACCATGGGCAAAGATTTTTGTAAAACAAAATTACTAACCATTTTTTAAAACGTGATGAGCTGGTCTTTATCAAAATGAAAATCTGCTCTTCAGAAGTGCCACTAAGAAAACAAAGAGGTAAGCTAACAAGTTAAAGACAAAATTATATATGTACGTAATTTAATGTCTATATAAATACAAACAGAGAACTCAAATTATAGGCAAATGATCTCAAAACATATATATAAATGGCCAATAAGTACATGTCAAATACTCAATATCTTTAGTCATGGGGAAATGCAAATTAAAACCACAATGAGATACAACAACATACCCAATCAAAAGCTAAAACTTAAAAGACCAAAACACCAAATGTTATAAGGATGTAGCGGAACTCCACACACAATTCTTTGACAGTTTCTAATAAAATCATACGTACATATAACCTATGATCCAGTAATTCTATGTTAGGAATTTCAAACCATTCCTATGTTTGAAAACATAGGTAAACAAAAAGATCTGTATGTGAACACTCAGAGCCTTACTTATAATAACCAAAATATGAGAAAAACAAATCTCCAACAAACAGGTATTATGATACAAAAATATAACAACACAACAAACAGCAACAACAAAGAAGGAACTACTTGTACAAGTACTGCAACATTATGGATGAATCTCAAAAACATCCTGCTAAAGGAAAGAAATTCAATACAAAGTATCTATGATTCCATTGATATGAAGTTCTAGAACAGGCAAACCTAACCTAAAGTGAAAAAGAAAATAGAAACAATAGTTGTGCTGTACAAAGAATAGGAGAAAATACTGAATAAGAGGTACCAGTGGGAGCTTTCTGAGCTGATGGTAAACTTCTATTTCTTGAGAAGGATATGGATGCACAAATGTATACGTTTGGCAAAACTTACGTAGCAGATAAAAGATTTGTGCATTTCATTATAATGTAAATTCTACTTTAAAAACTTTATTTGAATGATAGGCTGAATATTTTTTAAAAGAATCAAAGAACTATCAGCAAATATTGAACTCCACTTAATGATGTGGAATCTATATTTGTTTAGGGGTAAATGCACTGATGTTTGCAAACTACTTTAAAATGCAAAAACACTCACAGAAAGAGAAACAAACAAACAAAAATATCCCGTTTACCAAAAAGAAATGCACCAAAAAAATTAAGATACCTAGGAATAAACTTAACTTAGGAGGTAAAAGACCTACATTCGGAAAACTACAGAACATTGAAAAAGGAGACAGAGGAAGATATAAATGGAAGAATATACCGTGTTCATGGATCGGTAGAATCAACATCATTAAAATGTCCATACTACCCAAATCAATCTATAGATTTAATGCAATCCCCATTAAAATACCAACAGCATATTTCACAGACCTAGAACAAACTCTCCAAAAATTCATATGGAATAAAAAAAGACCCCGAATAGCCACACCAATCTTAAGAAGGAAGAACAAAGTTGGGAAGATCACAATACCAGGTATCAAGCTTCATTACAAAGCCACTGTTTTCAAAACTGCCTAGTACTGGCACAAGAACAGACATATAGATCAATGGAACAAAACAGAGAACCCAGAAATCGATCCAAGCCATTATACTCAATTGATATTTGACAAAGGAGGTAAAAGCATACAATGGAGTCAAGGCAGTCTCTTCAATAAATGGTGTTGGGAAAATTGGACAGATACATGCAAAAATATGAAACTAGACCACCAACTTACACCATACACAAAAAATAAACTCAAGAAGAGGAAACAAGATGGCGACATAGGTAAACACCTGAACTTTCTGCCTCACACAACCACATCAAAACTACAACTAAAAGACAAAACGGATTATCATCCAGAACCATGGAAAGGCTGGCTGAGTGGAAGTTTGACAACAAAAGGGAGAGAGAAAAGCGCATTGAGAAGGGTAGGAGGTGCGGAAGAGCGGAGGTACAGAGGCACACTAAACGGGCTGGCAACTGTGTATGCTGTGGTCTTTTTCAATTGGGAGGGATATACAAGCTCCTGACTGCTCTGAACTCCAGTTCCAGGCAAGACTCTGGGGACCCAGACTCATACAGGGAGACAAACTGGAATGTCTGGCATCGGGCCAAAACACGAGGGCGCCTTCTCTCAGAGTTGCTCACAGCAATCATGGTTCCTGCACGGGGATACAGGACACAGACACCCAGGGACCTCTCCAAGGCAGGGCTGACAGGCAACCATTGCTGTTTGATTCCCTGAGACCCTGCCCCACCCAATTTACAAGAGGCTTTTGCATATGAATGGTCTGGCCTTTTGCTATCTAAAACCTAACGAACTACAGCTGGGTCAAAGAGCCCCAGAGCTTCCAAAATAAGACCTAAGTCTCGTCAGCAGCCTGCACTGCTTCACAGCTAGGCCTCATCTGGGCACGTCCAAACCCCAAACAAAGAAGAGGAATCTGCAGATCTCTCCATAGCTCCTGCTGGGTGGCCTCAGGCAGAGGCTAAATTAGCACCTCCTTGGAGATCCAAGAGCCAGTGTACCCCGACATCAGAGTAGGACCATCCAGATTACAACTCCTCAGATTCATAAGGGACACACTCAAGGAGCAGATTCAGTGAGCTCCAAACCCCCACTGAAGCAAGCCTTGCCTCATAAGGATGTCTCTAGCACAGAAGTTTTCCCATCATAGACACAGCTGATCCTCACAGCCAATCGGTCTGGAGGTCAATTCCCCCCAGTGATACCAAAAATAATCAAGGCTTAACTACAACAAGACTGTGCACACAACCCACAAAAGGGTGCACCAAGAGTGTCCACCTCAGGTAATTAGAGAGGCTGAGCCACTGGGCCCTATAGGACACCTAGCACACAAAGCCACTCTATCAACACAGGGAAGCAGCCAAAATGTGGAGACAAAGAAACAGGTCACAAATGAAAGAAATGAAGGAAAGCAAGCTACTGGATAGAGTTCAAAACCACGATTATAAGGTTACTCAAGAATCTTCTAAAAAACCTCACCTCCGAGGAACTTAGTGAGACCTTCAAGGATATGAAAAAGGACCAATTAGAAATTAAGCGTACACTGACTGAAATAAAGAATAATATAAAGAGATCCAACAGCAGACTAGAGGATCACAAGAATCGAGTCAAAGATTTGAAATACAAAGAAGCAAAAAACACCCAACCGGAAAAGAAAAAAGAATCCAAAAATATGAAGATAGTGTAAGGAGCCTCTGGGACAACTTCAAGCGTACCAACATCAGAATTATGGGGGTGCCAGAAGAAGAGAGACAGCAAGATATTGAAAACCTATTTGAAGAAATAATGACAGAAAACTTTCCCTACCTGGTGAAAAAAATAGACTTACAATTCCAGAAGTGCAGAGAACCCCAAACAAAAGGAATCCAAAGAGGACCACACCAAGACATATCATAATTAAAATGCCAAGGGCAAAAGACAAACAGAGAATCTTGAAAGCAGCAAGAGAAAAACAGTTAATTACCTACAAGGGAGCACCCATAGGACTGTCAGCTGATTTCTCAACAGAAACTATGCAGGCCAGACGGGAGTGGCAAGAAATATTCAAAGTGATGAATAGCAAGAGCCTACAACCAAGAGTACTCTACCCAGCAAACCTATCATTCAGAATTGAAGGGCAGATAAAGAGCTTCACAAATAAGAAAAAGCTAAAGGAGTTCATCACCACCAAACCAGTATTATATGAAATGTTGAAGGGTATTCTTTAAGAAGTGGAAGAAGAAGAAAAAGGTAAAGACAAAAATTATGAACAACAAAGTAACAACAAATACATATCTATCAACAAGTGAATCTAAAATCTGATGAACAGAATAAACTGGTGAATATAACAGAATCAGGGGCATAGAAAGGGAGTGGACTGACAATTCTCAGGGGAAGGGGGTGTGAGGGGTGCGGGAAGAGATTGGACAAAAATCGAACACCTATGGACAAGGACAATTGGGGTGGGGGGGGGCGGGTAAGGGCATGGGGTTGGGTGGGAACCAGGTGGAGGGGAGCTATGGGAAGAAAAAAAGATGAACAACTGTAATAATATGAACAATAAAGATTTATTTTTAAAAAATAAAATAAAGTCAAAATGGATAAAAAACTTAAACATATGATGGGAAACCATTAAAATTTTAGAAGAATCCATAGGCAGCAAAATATCAGACATATGTCCTAGCAATATCTTTACCAATACAGCTCCTAGGACAATGGAAACTAAGGAGAAAAAAACAAAAAACAAATGGAACTGTATCAAAATAAAAAGCTTCTGCACAGCAAAAGAAACCATTAACAAAACAAGATGTATGGGAGAATATATTTGCCAATGTTATATCTGTTTAAGGACCTAATATCCAAAATTTATGGGGAACTCATACATCTCAACAAAAAGATAAAAAATCCAATCAAAAAATGGGCAAAGGGCTTAAGACAGTTTTCGAAAGTGGACATACAGAAGGCCAAGGGACCATGCTCAAAGTCACTAATCATCTGAGAGATGCAAATCAAAACAACAGTGAGATACCATCTCACACCTGTCAGAATGGCAATCATCAACAAATCAACAAACAACAAGTGCTGGCAAGGATGTAGAGAAAAAGGAACCCGCATGCACTGTTGGTGGGAATGCAGACTGGTGCAGCCACTGTGGAAAACAGTATGGAGTTTCCTCAAAAAATTAAAAATGGAGCTCCCATTTGACCCAGTAATCCCACTTCTAGAAATATATCCCAAGAAATCAGAAACACCAATCAGAAAGGATATATGCACCCCTATGTTTACAGCAGCACAATTTACAATAGCTAAGATTTGGAAACAGCCTAAGTGCCCATCAGCAGATGAGTGGATTAGAAAACTGTGGTACATCTACACAATGAAATACTACACTGCTGTAAAAAAGAAAGAATTCTTACCATTCACCACAGCATGGATGGACCTGGAGAACATTATGCTAAGCAAAATAAGTCAGTCTGAGACAGATAAATATCACATGACCTCACTCATTTGTGGAATATAATGAACAACATAAACTGATGAACAAAAATAGATATAGAGACAGAGAAGCATCAAACAGACTGTCAAACTTCAGTGGGAAGACAGGGGAGGGTGGAGGGAGGATAAGAGATCAACCCAAAGACTTGTATGCGTGCATTATAAGCATAACCAAGACACAAGACACTAGGGGTGTGATGGCATGTGCTGGAGTGTGGGGTGGCCAGGGAGAGGTCAGTGGGGGCAAAGGAGACATATGTAATACTTTAAACAATAAATAATTAATAAATAAATAAAATGCAAACAAAAACACCAATAAACTTGACTGATGGATGATTAAAGGAACAAATATATGAAAAGGGACATGTGATCAAGCAAAAATAGCAAATTGTTAATTGCAGAATCTAGGTGCTAGGGAGATGGGTGTTCACTGTTCAATTCCTTTAACTTTTATATGTTTTGAGATTTTTTTCACAGTAAAATGCTAGAGATCACATCATAAGATATATAAATTCAGAATCCCTATGTCTTACACCTGAAACTAATATACTATTGTATGCCAACTATACTTTTCGAGTGTCCCACGTCCTGCGTGGTTCAGGGTTCAGAATCAGGGTTCAGGTCTGCAGGAGGCCACACACAAATGAACGAGACAAGAAATGCTAATTTGGGAATTGGGGGCCAGGAGGAAGCCCAAGGGAGGACTCTGCTTTGCTCTGGCATTGCCATCCCTTTTATTCAGGTTTGGGATGCACCCATAGCCCTTAGGCAGGCAATTCCAGTAATAGCTTGATGATAGCCTATCAGCAAGGATTTACATAAGACTAAAAGGTGGAAGTTGCTTCAGCTACCTTTGTCTCAACTGGAGAGAAGGTGTATGACTCTGACCCTTGCCAGAGCCTCAAGGTTGACCAGCCTTTTGGACTCCTTGTCCACCCCTTTCTGCTAGTGAAGGCAATGGGCAGCTTCCAACAATACTTTAATACTAAATAAAAATTAAAATGCTAGAGGGAAAACATTTGCAGACCAGAAGAAGCTGTACACAAAAGAATGCTATATAATTCTATTTATATGAAGTTCTAGAACAAACAAAACTAATCCATAATGTTAAAAATCAGATCAGTGTTTGCCTGGGGCAGGAGATACGGCAACTTGCAGCAAAGGAGCAAGAAAGAACTTTCTAGGGTGTGGAATTTTCATGTCCTGATTGGGGTATTAGCTACATGGATATATATTTTTGCCCAAACTCATTTAACTGTACAGTAAAATGTGTGGTTTCAATTGTATCTAAATTATACCTCAATTAAATTGCTTTTTAAAATATGTTCACTATAGAAAATCTGGAATACACAGAGAAATTATAAACCCCTCCCCCTAATCACGTCATCCAAATAAAACATCACCATCCTTTCCTCTCTTTTGACAAAGGCCATGCCTACTGGATATAAACACATGTGGCTCAGTGATTGAGCACTGACCTATGAACCAGGAGGTCACGGTTCAATTCCAGGTACATGCTCAGATTGCAGGCTCAATCCCCAGTAGGGAGCATGCAGGAGGCAGTTGCTCAATGATTCTCTCTCATCATTGATGTTTCTATCTCTCTCTCTTCCTTACTGAAATCAACAAAAATATATTTAAAAAAAAAAAAAAAACCTACACCTTACTGTTTTTCTTAAAGGCAATGCAGAAATACTGGTTAAGCCTCTGAATTTTGGACTTCCTTTCTCAGGTGACTCAAAGCCTACTAATGTAAATACCTTTGACCCTGTCACTGCTCTGAGTCTTTAGCAAGTTACTAACCATTATGTACCTAAATATCCTCTTCTGAAAAATCTTTAGTACCTCAAAGGGTTGTTAAATATTTTAAGCAAAAATAATGTATGTACATTCTGGCTTTTATTATTATTTTTTTAATTGAAGTGTCAACTAGCTTTTAAAAATCATCCTGGCAAAAAAAAAAAAAAAGCCCACTGGCTCTCCTTTGAATTTACCTTTTAAAAACAGACCTTCAATTCTCTAGGTACAGGCACCTCAAGCTAGTCTATCTTATTTGAGTGAACCTCTTGACCCTGAATTGTTAAAGACCCAAAGCAAAGGTTGAGGTAACAAAATAAATAAAAATGAAACATAAAACTAGTTTGGAAAGCTGGCAGCTGCCCTGAGAATGGAGGATCTAATATGGTGAGCCAAAGAGCCCAAGGAAACAATTTCTCCTTGAATGAAGTCCAACAAGTTTTAGATCAAAGTTGTTTTTGCTCAGCCTATGTGATTTAGGTCAAAATATGTAACCTAAGAGCATTAGCTAAAGAGTCTGTTCTAAAGAATGAGAATAAGAGTCGTAAGAGAAAAGCCAGAAAAAGTGACTGAAATTTTAAAGATTGAAGTCAAAAGCATACTGAAAACTAAATTAAATAAAACACTTCTGGATAGAGAGCACACCCACAATGTGAATTTAACTATATGAAGACAAGAAAACAGTTAAACCAGCCCTAACCAGTTTGGCTCAGTGCATAGAGAGTCAGCCTGCGGACTGAAGGGTTCCAGGTTCAATTCCGGTCAAGGGCATGTACCTTGGTTGCGGGCATATCCCCAGTAGGGAGTGTGCAGGAGGCAGCTGAATCGATGTTTCTAACTCTCTATCCCTCCCCTTCCTCTCTGTAAAAAAAAAAAAAAATCAATAAAATATATTTTTTTTAAAAAAAGTTAAACCAGACAGGTTATACTTGCTATTCTGCTCAATGATTATATGCCCAGAATGAACACAAAATGATAAAATTTTACTGTTCTGTAGTTGGTCTCACTTCTCATGTGCCTCTCATGATATGAGCATCTTGCTGCGCTGTCAGATTCAAATGGTTAGAGCCATTTATTTTTCCCACAACATGGACCATAAACATAGACTACTTCTTCATCTGGAGTTTAACAATAAAATGTGATTTCTTACAATACTAAAGGAACAACAGTGTGTTGGACTTTGAGAGATAGTATGTCTATATTTTACATTTTATGGGCAACTTTAGAGACTTCCAGGATTATTCTGACTAAATGATAATATTTTTATCTTCTGTAGATCTGTGTATTCAGACAGCAAAGTGAAAATCTTTGTGGCAAGAAACAAAAACAGAAAGTTATTAAACAATTCTAGGATACTGGTTTGGGAAAGTCAAGGATTTATTATCCTGTATGCTAAGGTCATCACTTTATTCAAACCTTTTTTTTTTTTTGGGGGGGGGGGGTTTGGCTACCAGTCACTGCTCATGGTGATAATTAAGGTAGGTAATATGCTATACTGCCCCAAAAAATGTCATAGTCTAGAAAATGACTGTAATCCCAACCCTAATAATGTGATACATGCATTTACTCAAATACGTTTTTGGGCAATCTTCAGAATTTTGGTTTTGATATACATAAACTGTGAGTTCTTCCAAATAATCAGAAAAAGAGGCAACTCAGGGTTAGTAAAGATGATGAGAGAAAAAGAAAAAATATTTTAAACTGAAGCTTGTTCAATACCAAGGAAGACTAGTGAAAAATAAGTCCAGGCCTTAGAACTGCTACTCAGAACTGCTATCTATGAAGAAAAACATTCATTCACACTAGAATAAATTGGGTAAGTCCAAGAGAAAGATCAACTCAGTTATGGCAAACAGAATAAAGCCAAGTTAGGTTATCCAAATTTCCTCTATCCCAAGCATCTGGAATCAGACCAGAATCTGAAAACGTCACCCAGGTAGCAGAAAGTAATTTTATAGTAGCTTATTAATATTTTATTTTTAGTTATTTATTTATAGTTATTTATCTTAAAGAGGGAGGAAGGGGGAGAGGAAGAAAGAGAGAAACATCGGAGAGAAATACACCTATCAGTTGCCTCCTGCATGCACCCAACCCGAAATAGTACCCCGAATCGGGATTGAACCCGCAACCTACGTATGTGCCCTGACCAAAATCAAAACTGCAAACCAAAAGATGAACAGGCTGACGCTCCAACCAAGCCACACCAGCCAGGACAGCTTATTAATATTTTAGAAAATACAATATCACTGATAATATATTAGCTAACACTTATTACTTACTTATTATTTTCATTCAATATTTATTGTGAGCCTATGATAAGCTAGACACTGTTGTAGGCACTGGGATCAGCCATGAACAGGAAACAGAAAGCCCTTGCTCTCATGGAATTACATGTAAATGAGGACAAAAAAGGCATACACAGACAAACAATGGAAGTTAATTTTAGATAGAAATATGTGCTATCAAGGAAATAAAGCAAATGGTAAAGGCTGACCATCAGCAGGTTACTTGCTAAGAAACCAAAGTCCTGAATCATAATATGGAACCAGTCACCAGTCAGCCAAGCCACACAGTTTTAAGAGGAAAGAATTCCTGGAAAAGGAAGCAGTAAGAAAAGATCGTGTAACAGAAATAGGCCTAACATGTGCAAAGAACAGAAAAAGGAGAGTGGGAGAAAAGGTGGTCAAGGGCCAGATCAGGCAAGGCCTGTAAGGAAGGACCTATGTGCCATGTTTATATTTCATTTTATCCTCACCAAAAACTATTATCTCCACAAAACTGAGGTTTATAGAAGTTTAGTGACTTGCTGAAGGTCTGGCACAAACATCTAAATCTTAATTCCCATATAAATTGTTGGTTTTGATCTCTCTTTTTTTAAAACTAAATGAAAAGACTGTTTATATGTTCAGTCATGACTTCAGTTCCCATGATCTTATTTTTAACATAAAATTTCTACATTATTCAAAAAACAATTTCTTCTATTTACAATGGAAATTTTCAGAACTTAATCTCCACAGTGGGAGAATGCTCAAGTTCTAATAAAATGTAATAACTACAAGATAAGATCCAAATACTATAAGAAAAAAGAAGAACTATTGGAGAAGAAACCTCACAGAAGTTTTAAGTTAGTGCTTAAAAGTGAGATTAAGAATAAAGGCAAAAAGAAAAAAAGAATGAAGGCATATAAGCATGACCAATGGACATAGACAGTAGGGGGTTTGGGGGAATGTGCTGGGGGGCAGGGGCGGGAGTGGGCAGAAAAAGGAGACATATGTAAAACTTTCAACAATAAAGAATTTAAAAAAAAAGAATAAAGACTTATCAGAGGAATGACAGGCAGGACAATGGTTATGAAAATAAAATGGCAAGTTTTATCCAGTACTATATGTAGTTCTTTAAAGAAATGTGACTTCATGGAAAATACAATCTAATCCATAATTATAAATCACATTCTGTAGATGTTCTGTACCAAAAATGTTGTATCACGCGATTTTCTTAATATAACTTAGAAGTTATAAAGTGAACCTATTCACCGCATATATAAGTGTACATACTTAAATATGATTTTATCATTAAAAATTAGAAAGAGAGCCCAGTTCCATATCAATAACATAACTTGTTCCTGGTAAAACTGTTATATTTATCAAAAGCAAAAGTCGTCTCTTGTTTAAACATGGTAAATTATACACATACCCTTCTCTCAAATTTCCTTACAATCTCTACTAAACTGACTACTCATCCACTCCACTCCAGCTGGTTGTTGGCTATTCCTTGAACAGGCAAAATATGCTATTACTATTCAATCTGCCCAGAACGCTTGTCTCCCAGATATCCACAAGACTCTCTTACTCACTTCCTTTAGGTCTATGCTCAAATGCTCATGAGACCATTCCTGACCACCTTACATATAATTAAAAAGCTATCACATCCCATAACTTCTTTTTCCAGCTTAGTTCATAATCACCATTTGTAAAATTTACTTGTTTTCTCACTAGAGCCAAGCCTTTGTTTTAATCACTACTATGTGGTCCCAGAACTTAGAACACATAGTTGGCATTCAATAAATATATGCTGAATTACTACTTAAAATATTCTAAAATTGTGATATAACTATACTGGGAGAAAGGGTGAAGGGAGAAGTGTGAACTTCTTTTCCATAAGCAGTCAAAACATAATACAGTCTCAAACTTTTTGACTTGTGAACCTCTTTATATGCTTTAAAATTGAGATTAATTGAGAAACCATATAATAAACAGCTTTTATTATATGGGTTATAGCTATGGGGGTTATAGCTATGGATACAGTATTAGAAAAAAAGTTGATAAGTGTTTAAAATTTTATTATTTAAAAACAGCAACAGTAAACCAAACATGTTAATATAAGTAACATTTATGAATATATTTTCCCCAAAAATTGAGAACATGGCACTGCTATAAATTTTTACTCTTTATTGTCTGGCTTACTAAAAGAAAACTGGATTCTTTTATCTGCTTCTGTATTCAATCTAATAAGGAAACCCAGCTCCATACGAATATGTAGTTGAAAAAGGAAGGAATACTCTTCTTTGACACTACGTCAAATCTTAACAAAGTGTAATTTTGTAAATGTGGAATCGGAAACCATATCAATGAAACTTTTCATACCATTCATTAAAAATCTATTAAGTAGATCTTCCTTTCACCCACAGCATAATTTTGTAATATCATACATTGGTCATTTGAAAAAAGGGGCCCACCAAGTTATACACATCTTTCCAAACACGGACACATTTCATTATACAATAGCAAAAAAAGAAAAATCTCATTTGTTAATATCACCATCATTATCATCAGAAAGGTGCTGAGAAGCTGCCAAGCTCACAGTGGCAGATATGTTTTCCAAAATTCTAATTTTTGCTTGAAAGCCTGAATTTTATCTTGGCAATAAATTGTCAGTTGTTTTCCCTGAAGTGACAGGCTCACTTCATTTGTTTTTGAGAAAATATGTACAAATACTCGTTTAAATAACTATAGTTATCATTCTTTCAAGTAAAAATAGTGTTTCATGAAAAAGCAACTAGTTTGCTAGCCCAGCTCGCAAGTCAATCACACCAGTATTTTTCTTCAAGACAAGCATCATACTTTGGTATGCAGCCATAGCACTTTATAACATTCTTCCTATTTTGTCACATGAAATATTGAAAAGACATGTATTAAAGTGCCAAGATTAATAAAATTAACAAGTTTTACTGCTTCATAAAGGTCATTCTTAAATGAAACCTTTTTTCCCCCCTGTAAATGTGTGGAGGTGAAGAACATAATGATTATTAGTACAATTTTACCACTGTCCTGATATGCACTGCAGGCCAGCAATTTTACCCATCACTGTATTTGCACCATCAATGCAAATGTCAACATAGTTAAGTAGCAAAGAAGAACTTAGTATTACTGTATTATTAAGTAGTTTCAACCTAGCAGACCTTCTGAAACATTTAAAGACCCCCTTAAGAATCCAGACAACACACTGAAAACTGCTGTACATATAAAATAGTAAAAGAAGATATATCTCCAAGAAAAAGGACTGGATAGTAGGAAGACAGGGATAGCAAGACTACTTATTTTTCCTTGTACACCCTATATCTTCTGAACTTGGTAATATTTGCATGTATTACTTCTGTCTTTAAAAAAAGTAAATGATTTTTAAAAAACAAAAACATCAAAAGTGGCTACATAGACATATAAACATACTACTCAGAAATATGGAAGTAAATACCAGAAAAAAAATTTTAAGAGCTGAATGTTTCTGCTTAGGAAGTGGAACTAGGGGATAATGAAGTAGGACTGCTGTTTTTCAGTATAAGCCTTTTGGAATCAACTTTTTAAACCATGTGCAGATTAACTGGTTCAAAAATAAAAATAATTCAAAATATTATCTGGGAAAACACATATGTTAGATTTAAAAGGTAAATAAACCAAGGACATACTCATGCATAGAGGAGAGAATGTCTATGAAATATGACAAAATCCTATATAATAAAAGGCTAATATGCAAATTGTCCCCTCAACCGGGATTTTGACCAGGGGGTGAAGCCAGCTGGCCAATCACCTGCAGCCCCTCACCCTGGCCAGCCCTGTCCCCGATTGGCCCCCACCACCCTGATCCAGGGGCAGGCCAGCTGCCCAACCACCTGTGGCCCCTCCCCCAGTCTGGCCTGGCCCAGTTGGCCCTGATCAAGGCAGGCCGGCCAGACCCCACCTGTGCACGAATTTGTGCACTGGGCCTCTAGTGTAAAAATAACAACAGGAGCCCTGACTGGTTTGGCTCAGTGGATAGAGCGTTGGCCTGCGGACTCAAGAGTCGCAGGTTCGATTCCGGTCAAGGGCATGTACCTTGATTGCGGGCACATCCCCAGCAGGGGATGTGGAGGCAGCTAATCGATGTTTCTCTCTCCTCGATGTTTCTAACTCTATCCCTCTCCCTTCCTCTCTGTAGAAAATCAATAAAATGTATTTAAAAATAAATAAATAAATAACTGCAGGAAATAATGTGCTTGTGAGATTTCACTAATATAGAAACACTAAAGGCCCAGTGCATGACATTAGTGCACTGGGGGAGGAGGGGAGGGTGCCTCAGCCTGGCCTGCGCCCTCCTGCATTCCAGGACCCCTCGAGGAATGTCCGACTGCCGGCTTAAGCCCGCTTCCCATGGGTCTAAGCCAGCAGTCAGACATCCACCAAGGGGTCCTTAGCACTTCCAGAGGCAGGAGAGACTCCCGCCACTGCCACTGCACTCACCAGCTGTGAGCCCGGCTTTTGGCTGAGCGGTGCTTCCCCTGTGTGAGCGCACTGACCACCAGGGGAAGCTCCTGCATTGAGCATCTGCCCCGTGGTGGTCAGTGCGCATCATAGCCACCAGTTGACCGTCTGCCCCCTGGTGGTCAGTGCACATCATAGAAAATGGTTGAATGGCCTTAGGGTATCATTAGCACATTACACTTTGATTGGTTGAACGGGCGACCAGACACTTAGCATATAAGGTTTTTATTACATAAGATTATTCTATACTAGAGGCCCAGTGCACTAATTCATGCACAGGTGGGGTCTGACCACCCTACTCCGACTGGGGCCAATTGGACCAGGCCAGCCTGTGGAAGGGGCCGCAGGTGTTTGCTGGGCTGGCCCCACCCTCAATCGGGGTATGGGGGCCTATTAGGGGTGGGGCCAGCCAGGAGGAGGGGCCACAGGTGGTTGGCCAGCTGGCCCGCCCCTGGATCAGGGTGGTGGGGGCAGGGCTAGTCAGGGTGAGGGGCTGCAGGTGGTTGGCCAGCCGCCCCCGCCCCCAATTGGAGTGGGGGGCCAACTGGGGGAAGGGTCGGCTGGGGGAGGGGCCACAGTTGGCCAGCCGGCCCCACCCCCTGGTCAAAATCCCAGTGGAGGGGACAATTTGCATATTAGCCTTTTATTATATAGGATTACAATAAACATTTTCATTGAAAAGCAACAATTGCCTTCAGACCAGAAGGTCTTATAACTTAAAAACAGTTTTAAGTATACAAATCTTAAGTCTTTTTTTAAGTTAAGTGTTTAAACCCTCCCCTATACACACACCTCCACACATACACAAAGTGAAGATAACCTTTTATTTTATTCCTTCTATTTCATTTTATCACAATTAAGATCAAATCAATCACTTACTTGAAAAGAATAATAAAATAGTTGCTTTCTGAAAGAGACTTGACTTGGGGTGATGAACACACAATACAATATACAGATGATGTATTATAGAACTGTATACCTGAAACCTATGTAATTTTATTAACCAACGTCACCCAACAAATTCAATTAAAAAGTTATAAAAAAAAAAAAGTTGGGATGTTTTTGGGGGGTAAATATAATAAACTGCTAACTCTTACGTAATTACTACTTCATAAACAAAATGTTTATAGAAATATAAACCCATTATCAAAATGTAATTTTAATTTTTTCTCAGACAGGAAGAATAGATTATTACTATGAATAAATAGGTAACTCAAAAGCAAGTTGGATTCCCCACAAAATGGCACCCAGGCTCCTTGAAAAATGGCTGACTCCAGGATTGAGACAGAAAGGATCAAGATAAGCTCCAAACATCTTGATGTGCCAAAAAGAAAGGAAATACTAAAGAAAAATTAAGAAATTATGTCAAACAGACACAGTAACCAGAACAAAGAGGTTCCCACTGTACAGATCTGGGACAACTTGAGCATAAAAAAATAAAAATAAAGGCAATAATGGACTGTAATTCACATGTCCATATTGATAATAGATAAAAGGATGCTTCTTCCTACAACAGCATAACTACTGATAAGGTAGAGAAGGTGGAGGGAGTAGAAAAATAACCATTTGCAACCATCAAAGTAAAGAGAAGTACAAGCAATAATCATTAATATATGCTAAATCCAGGAGGCAAATTCGTAAGGATATAGAAGGTCTAATTAGAAGCAAGGAACCTGTACTATCTCAAAGTTATTCCCACAGATTGTTTATTAGGGGCAAGAAGAAAGAATATAGCTATACTATAAAGAAACGAGATATCATCACCAGGTAAATAAAAATTAACATCAGCACACCAATGACATGTGCTTCTGTATCATACCTGAAAAGGATACAAAACCCCTGAGGATGTTTAGGCTGAATCTAAGTATGAGGAAACATCAGACAAATCCAAATTGAAGACTATTCTATAAAATATATAGCCTATATTCTTCAAAAATCTTAATGTAATGAAAGAGAAAAGGTAAAGCACTATTTCAGAGTAAAGGCAACTAAGTTATGACAACTAAATGCAATTTGAGATCCACACTGGATCCTATGGGGAAAATGCTATAAAGAAACAAATTCTATTATTGGGACAAATTGACAAAACTGGAATAGGGTCTATAGATGAAAGATTTTATATTATCAATGTTAAATTTCCTGAATTTAGTAACTGTACTGTGATAATCCAAGAGGATGCAACATACAGTGATTATTCCTATATAATAAAAGGCTAATATGCAAATCGACCAGACTGCGGAATGACTGGTGGCTATGACATGCACTGACCACCAGTGGGCCAACGCTCAACACAGGAGCTGCCCCCTAGTGGTCAGAGCAACAGAAGCCGGGCTCACAGCAGGCGAGCGCAACTCCCGCTTCTGTGACAGCACCTAGGATGTCTGACTGACGACTTAGGCCCACTAGCTGTCAGTCAAACATCCCCCAAGGGCTCCCATACTGCAAGAGGGCGCAGGTTGGGCTGAGGGAACCCCCCCGCCCACTGAGTGCACCAATTTTGTGCACTGGGCCACTATCTAATAAAGAGGGAATATGTCCTATCTAATAAAGAGGGAATATGCTAATTGACTGTCCCGCCCTCAAAGACAGCAGAGCCCACAGCCACAAGACGGCAGCGCCCAGTCCCCTCAGCCCCGCTGGGGCAGCAGACGCGTGGCAAGGCCTATCTCTGGAGCCCCCCAATCTCTTAAGCCCCCAGCCACCCAGGACCAGCCCAAGATGTAGGCAAACCTCAGATGGCAGCTGCCCAGCCCCCCAGGGCCACCCAAGGCTCAGGTAACCAGGGCCCACCGAAGCTTGCGCTTCCGGCAGTGGCAGCAGCAGAGGTGTGATGGGGCATCACCTTCCCCTGATCGCCGGGTCGCCTCCTGCCCCTGAGAGCTCCCGGACTGTGACAGGGGACAGGCCAGACTGAGGGACCCCCCACTTCCAGTGCATGAATTTTCAGGCACTGGGCCTCTAGTTTAGAGATAAATGGGCAGAAAAGAGAATTAGAAAGCAAATGTGACAAGTGTTAAAAATTGATAAATCTGAGTATAGAGTATTTAAGAGTTTTTTAATACTATTTTATATTTTTCTGTACTTTTGAAATTATTTCAAAATAAAAAATTTTAATAAAGGCAAATTGGGATATGAAGAGATGGTGAAAGGAAGTAATTTATTCTGATGTCCTATACAGTACATATGAATAAGGGAAATGACTACAACAGTGACTCAGACTAGCATATAGCTAGCTCCATATAGAATTTCTTACATTTTTAATTCTCTAAGTAAAGAGACAGGCTTTTCAAGGAACCACATAAACACCAAGATGCTGATCCTGTATACCTCCACAAAAATCTATGATTTCATGCTAACACAGTACACACTGAGGGGCTCTCTTCCTTCCTCCAGCAAACCAGAAGCTCCTCATAGGCAGGCCTAAAGGTCCTGGCTATTTGTTTTAACTCAAGCACTGACACAGTGTCTAAAATACAGCAGTCTTATTTGTTGAATAAATGCTGGTATAAATTATTTTAAATACATTGCTAAACATGGACATTTTCAAAACTCACAAAAGCAGAGGATACTATTAATACCCACATACCTATCACACTCCAACCCAACAATTGTCAAGATTACACCACACTTGCTTCATTTAGCTCTTCTCTTCCCCTTGTCTCCCCTTTTCTGCTTGGAAGTATTTTTTAAAATATATTTTTATTGATTTCAGAGAGAAAGGAGAGGAAGAGAGAGATAGAAACATCAATGATGAGAGAGAATCATGGATGGGCTGCCTCCTGCATGCCCCCTACCGGGGATCAAGCCAACAACCCAGGCATGTGCCCTGACAGGGAATGGAACCATGACCTCCTGGTTCATAGATCTAAGCTCAACCACTGAGCAACGCCAGTTGAGCTTGGAAATATTTTTAAACAAATACCAGACATCTTATTTGTCATCCTCATTCTTCAGTTTCCATCTCTGAAAAATATGGGCATATTCTTACATAAACATAATGCCATTATCATCCCTAACACAATTAACAATTCCTTGATATCGTCTAATACTCATTCCCATTCAGGTTTCTTTCAAAGTGTTTTAAAAATACTTTTATTGATTTGAGTCAGGATTTAAACAAGGTCAACACATTACATTTAGTTGCCTACACATAAAATATTTCCAACTTTCTTTTTTAAATTGTCTTTCAGCAATTATGAAAAAGCCTAACAGACAAACCAGTTTTCACTTGTAGATTCTCCAGAATCAAACCCAATTTAATGCATTTGCTGTTCCCTTTCTCTACAGTACTCTTCCTCCAGATTGTCACTATGGCTGATTCTTTCCAGTCATTGATCACAAATCAAATAAAAAGAGGCCCTCTCTAACCACTCAACCCATAGTAGAACTCCACTTCTATTCATTCTCCATTACATGGTCTTATTTTTTTCACAGCACTCACCACTACCTAAAACTATTCTATTTATTAGATGTTTCCCCCACAGATTGTCAACCCCATGAGAGCAAAGTGCCTTCTTCACTGAAGACCAAGAACAATGCCAAAAACATGAGGCACTCAATAAATACTTACCAAATGACTAAGTAATAAGGCAGTACCTCTATTTAAAATGTAAGCTCAGTAGTATTTGTTTTTAAACATTTGTCGCTCACTCCTCGTGTAATGGTTTAAATCGAGTATCTGTAGAAACCTGGGCCAGCTGTTACCAAGAATCTGTGGCATACAGGAAAGAAAGAACAGAGGTGTATGCCATTTTAATACTGGACTTTTACTGAACTGTGATCACAGTTTCCTGAAAGAAAAATTATTCAGGATGATTTCAAAGCATTACCAGGATTTAAAACAAAGTTTCATTTTTTAGTATCACATGAGAGCTATGAAATCATGAAAAATAGCTACAATGTGACAGAAGCATTACCTAGAAAAATAAACATGGCTTCATCACCGGTTTTTTTCCTAATATACAGTACCAGTATGTATCATGAATGAATTCATAGTCTCAGTATAGCATTCTTTCTGGAGACTGGATCATAATGAATATAACAATGAATACCAAAAACCATTAAATTTGGGACCTAGACAAAACTCGAGTTATCTATCCCACACTAGTCCTTTAACAGTTGAGAGATCTGAAGTCCAGGGTAGTTATCAATAAAGTCACGGATCTAATGAATAGCAAGCAAAGCTAGATCTTAAATCCAGATCTCCTGTCTCTAGCCCAGCATTCTTTCACAAGATAATATTCCCACATAGAATGTTAATGTTGTGTTATAACATACTTTAATTACTATCATTTTTAGTACTGTCATTTCCCCCCCTATTGAAGTCCTGGCTCATAGGGGGGAAAATGTCATGGGCACATATAATTATTTTCTAAGTGAAGCATGTTACAGAAATCCTTCTTTGGCAAAATAAAAAAAGAAGCATCTAAAAAAATCCAACTGGGCCCTGACCGGTTTGGCTCAGTGGATAGAGCGTCAGCCTGCGGACTGAAGGGTCCCAGATTCGATTCCAGTCAAGGGCATGTACCTTGGTTGCGGGTACATCCCCAGTAGGGGGTGTGCAGGAGGCAGTTCATCGATGTTTCTCTCTCATCGATGTTTCTAACTCTCTATCTCTTCCTTCCTCTCTGTAAAAAAATCAATAAAATATATTTTTAAATAAATAAATAAATCCAACTGGTTTAATTCAATGATTTTTTTACTCCACATTTTAAAGTAAAAATAACTATTTAGGAATACTTATTGACTATTCCTTGCTTTAGACATGTAAAATTGCTGTTCTCTTATTTTAAACACCTGTATAGGTATTTTTCAATTACCCGTGAAAATAAAGTACTGAAGTGAAATCTGTCAAGATACAAGCTCCACTATAATGTATTATTCACCAAAATGGAATTTTGATAATATCTTTCTTTAAAAACCAGCTTTAGTGAAAGAGCTAATATGAAAGTGACCAAAAAGACACCAAACAAAAGGGAAAAAGTGGTAGGAGAATCCACACACATAAGATACAGCAGCTCTGATGAACAGAGACTCTACTAGTTTTTCAGACAATACTTATCAGACCAATTCATAAATACCCTCACTAGTTCTTTAAAAAGTGTTAAATCTTAGGCAACAAACAAAACAAACAGCAGAGAGATGTCATTTGTCCAAGGTTAAATGACAAGAGACAGACTAAAGTAAAATAATTCAAGGCTTAAAAAAAAAAAAACAATTTAAAATTATTTTTAGAGTAAAAGGGCTCCTTTCTCATCCTATCTGTTTTGGCCAACAAAAACAACCAACGACTACTGTTTAGTATGAAAAACAACATGGTTTATAATTATATGAAAATTTTTTCTAAAAAATACAGTAACAAACTATCAAAATGTAGATCTTCACCCCAATAAAGCTAAGTAAAACATTATAGGACTTCTATGTAATAATGACATTACCTTCTATTATT
Source organism: Corynorhinus townsendii (assembly GCA_026230045.1). NCBI lineage: Eukaryota > Metazoa > Chordata > Mammalia > Chiroptera > Vespertilionidae > Corynorhinus > Corynorhinus townsendii. The sequence goes on along the minus strand of JAPDVU010000001.1, from coordinate 183,982,604 downwards.
TGAAAGCAATGACAAACAAAAATGGGAAAGGAAATGAAACTATTTTCCCCAGTCTGTTCTTTTTGGTTCCAGAGGTCCCTAACACAAGAAAATTAAACATAAAATACCAAATGGAATAAAGTTTGGATTGACAGATTCATAAAGGATAAGAACTATAAAGTCTATGTCAGCTGGCATCTTACCCCTTCAGGGTCCTAAATTCATACTGCATGTAAATCAAGAAACAGGAAAGCATAAAATACAATGAAGTCACTCCACACTACGAACATGAACACATTAAATGAATACCCTACACTTCCTGTTATTTTTTTAAACGTTAAAACTTAGACTTGCGTTAAAAAGTATCCGTAAAGATTTACTGTAACCTACTTAACGACTATTGTGAAAACCCTCCATTTCTGCAGCAGAGAACAGCTATTTCCACTACGGCACTGCCACTGACAAATTATCTAAGAACAAAAATATCAAGCTTCTTTTTTCATGAACAGGCCAACTCTATACAAAATCGGACGCTGTATTTCTGCGGTTCCGCGGACGACGTTTCCTTGATCCAGAAGAAGGCAGGCAACTCCCCAACCGTCAGGGCCGACTCCGCGCCCTCCAACACCCCGGGTGCGGGTTACCTTCATCACTCCATTGTCAAATCGCACTCCCACGCCTCGGTCCTCAGCCCCCATCCTATGACTCTAGGGAGAGTCAAAAAAGAAACCCCCTCACCCACACTTCCTTACTGTGCGGGGTGTGGGTGTGTCTGCAGACGAACGCTTCGCTCAAACACAGATCTACGGAGACCCAGACCCTAAGCCACGACGCAGCCAGCCACAGCCGGCCGGTCGCCGACCCCAGCCTTCCGCGGCCGCAGCCCTTCCTCTTTCTCCCCTCCAGGCCGGCCCCTCCCCCGTTGCGCGCACGCGCGGCCTCCAGTCGATCCCCTCCCCCCTGGCCCCCTCACCTTAGTCATTAGCCACCCTCTTCCCAGGGTCCTGGAATCGCCGGCCCAGGAAGGAAGACAAGAGATACAAGGGTGCAAGAGGCTATGTCGAGAGCCAGTGACCTGCGATTCAGATCTCGGCCTAATAGGCCCCTATAGTCAAGAGCAGCGTCTGTCACCGCCACCAAAACTGTACGAGCGGCAGCGCCTGGTTCGGCCCAGCTCACCCGGTCTGGGTTCAGAATGCCTAATTTGGTCCCACAGGAACTCCTCACAAGCTGTGGGCGTTTCTATGCTGCACCGACCTAACACCTCGCCACCGTCGCCGCCACTGCTACTGTTCTGCTGCTGCTGCTGCTGCTGCTGCCGCCGCCGCTGAAGCTGCTGCCGCTGCGGCCGCCTTACCAATCCCTCCTCTACCCAACGAGCACGACACTCCGCAGCTTTACGACAGTTCGGAAAGTGAGACCGCTGTAGCCTTCACGCCTCTATTAACATCTATTTGTTTCTGCGCTTGCTCAGAGTCTTGGTTCTCATTGTCCCGCCCCTGCTTCCCCGCCCCTCCCCTTTGTACTCGCTTTACCAGTCTGTCCCTAAAGCCGAACAGTGTCAGGAAGCTCCTTACAGTATTTCATTTTCCTTGGTGCTTGTGCAATATTTAAGCAAATTACTGACTACATCTTAGCTAATTTTTCGTAACTAAAAATTACAACTGACCACGGAATTATTGACCATATTTACGGCAAAATTAAAAAGTAGGGTTTAGTGTCTTTCACAACAAATGATACCCAAGTTACACTCGCTAATAACAAAGATTGTGGTACCTCACTATTAAGACGAATTTGCTTCCAGATCAGATCAGAAGTAGTCATAGATATCCTGGGAGCTGGCTGTACAATCACACACGCCTTTATCGTTATTTTCTAAAAATCAGTAGATAGCAAATGCTTCATTATGTATATTATTAGGAGGATGTAGGCTTCAGAATCAAACTTCTTTTCAAATCCCAGTGATGCCAACTAGCTGTCTGATGTAATAGACTTTTATAAATCTGTTTAAAATAAATAAAATGTCGATTATACCTCAGTTTTTAAAATAAAATAAAAGCATATCTAGAACAAAAAAAGAAATCTGTGTCCTTCCCAATAAGTAGACATAACATTATTTATCTCAAAAGATTCTTGTGAGATTAAATAAGACAGTTTATATAATGCTTTGAACATTATTTACCAATGAAGTGTTCAATAAACATTAATTCCTTCCCTTTGTCATCAAATTTTCTTCAATTCCCTTTCTTTTGTTCACTCATACTCTCCTTTTTGTTCAGTAAAGAAAATATTTAAAAATAATAAGATGAAGTTTGGCTCAGTGGAGAGACCTTTGGACTGCGGACTGAAGGGTCCCAGGTTCGATTCTAATCAAGAGCCCATGCCCAGATTGCAGGCTTGATCCCCATTAGAGGGCGTGCAGGAGGCAGCCGATCAATGAATCTCATCATTGATGTTTCTATCTCTCTCTCCCTCTCCCTTCCTCTCTGAAATCAATAAAAATATATTTTATAAAATAAATAAATAAAAATAATAAAATGAGTATCAAATCATATGGGGAAACCGGAAGAACTAGGATTAGACTAGGATTTTTCCTCAATTCTCCTTTCTCCCTCTGAATATAAAGTTCTGCCTGGACTGTCTTATCTACTGCCATGGTTTAACTGTTATCTGCTCGTAATTTTCTAAGTCATGTATTTCCAGACTTACAATTTCTATATTTCTAGACCTAACCTTTTTTCAAAAGCTCTTGACCAGTCCTTCTTAATCGGGTAGGCACTAGCTACATTTAGCTGTTGAGTGCTTGAAATGTAACTTAGTAAAATGAAAAATACTGTAACTGAAGCCCTGGCCACTGTGGCTCAGTTGGTTGAACATTGTCCCATGCACCTAAAGGAAACAAGTTCGATTCTGGTCAGAGCACATGCCCTGGTTGCAGACTCCATCCCCAGGGGGGACATGCAGGATACAGTCAATTGATGTTTCTGTCACACTCCCTTCTGCTCTCTCTCAAAAATAAATTTAAAATGCTTTTAAAAAAGAAAAACAAAAATGCTGTAAGTGAAAAATGTACACTCAATTTCAAAGATACAATACAAAAAATTGTCAAAAATCTCAATAATTTTTAATATTGATTAGATGTGGAAATAATATCTTGGCTATATTGAGTTAAATCAATATAGTGGTTCTCAAGCAGGGATGATTTTGCTCCCCCATCCCCCTACCTCAGGACATTCAGCAATATCTAGAGACATTTTGGTTGTCACAATTTGGGTCAGGGTGTGTGTGGCTACCGGCATTTACAACAAAGAAGCCAAGGATGTTGCTAAACATCTTACAATACACATGATAGCCCTCCACAACACAACAAAGTATTGCCCAGCCCCAAATATTAACAATGCAGTTGAGAAAGCTCGAAGTTATACGTTAAATAAAATATACTATTAAAATTAATTTCAACTATTTCTTTTACTTTTTAAAATATGGTCATTAGAGCCTTAGCCAGTGTTCTCAGTGGTTAGTGCCCCCTCCCCCCCCCCCCGCCACACACACACACACACAGTTCTATTCCAAGTTTCAGGTTTACTCCCTCCCCTGAGTTGGGGTGTGTGAGGGAGGCGACCACATGTGTCTCTCTCACATGATGTTTCTCTCTCTCCTCCCTCCCTTCCACTATCTCTGAAAAGCAATAGAAAAAGAAATCCTCATGTGAGGATTAACAAAAAAAAGTAAATAAACAAAAAATATACTTATATATGGCTACTAGAAATTACATTTATAGCTCATATTATGTATCTATTGGACCACTTACTAATCCAGACCTATTGGCTGACTGTACTGGATATGTCACTTCCACTTTAATCTCACCAGGCATCTCTAACCCATAGTGTCTGGAAGGAAGGGCGGGAGGGAGGGAGGGAGGATTGTATTTATACCCAATTCATCTCAGTCTTTCCTGCCGCAGTCAATAGGACCCAGTTATCTAACTAGAAACCTAAAGGCCATCTTTGACTACTCCCTCTTCCTCATTCCCTACCTCTAATCAATCTATAAGTCTCTGAAATATCTAAAATATTGAAAATCTCAAATATCTCAAGTGTCTTTAGTATTCATTTGTTTAACAAACACTTATCAAATAGTTACAATGTGCTAGATGTTGTGTTGGGCATTATGAGTACTAAAAACATAATCATTGCCTTTCTGGCAGTGCTTTACGAGACAAAGAAAGCAAATTCATTATTTACTCTATAATGTGGAAGGGATAGGATGGTGTACTAGTGTGCTGAGAACACAAAGATGGAACACTGTAGTCAAGCCAAGAGTAGGTGATATTTAAACTAAATTTAGCAACATTAACAAACACTGTTAAATAAAGCAAAAGGAGAGGGCATTCCAGGCAGAAATATCAGCACATGCTAAGGTACAGAGTCCTGTACTTGAAACAGCATGAAGCAAACTCTCTACTGGAAGCTACTGAATGTGTCGTGCAAGGAAATTATCAAGAGACAAGGGAAGAAAAGTAGACAGAAATCATTAAGTAAGGTTGCTTTTGCTAGGATAAGGAGTTTGGCCTATTTTATACGAAGCCATTAAAGGAAACCAATCAGAGGACTAACAATCAGATTTGATTATTAGAGATCCCATTATATAAGCAAAACGGAGGGTGGAATGGAGAGGAGCAAGAGCAGCAGAAATGAGAATGAGAAGGGATGGATTCCAGATACAAGAAAATTGAATAATTAACTGGATATAGGGGGTGTTGGTGCCATTCAAGTAAGAAACATAGTTTGCAAAACCCAACTTTTTGGGTTTGGGACTTTTGGTTAGGGCAGCATGAGGGAGGAAGTTGAAAGAAAGGAAATGATTACTTCTTTATTGGGCAAGTTGCTTTTGAGGTGCCTAGCATTTACCCAAAGTGGAGATTCCAGTAAACTGTTGGATATATGGATCTGGAGCTCAGAAGAGAGGTCTGCACTGAAGGCAGAGATTTGGACTCATTAACTTATATGTGATAGCTGACACAAAAATTTTGAATGAGTTCACCCAGAGTATAAGTGAGAAGAGACAGAACTGGGGATGTCTGATATTTTAAGAGTTGAAGAATTAAACAAAGTTCCAAAAAGATACTGATGGGCCAGAGCAAAGGGGAAAAGGGAACTAGAGAGGTAGATAGCAGGACAAGTAAGAAAAAGTTTCAGTATCAAAGTGGATAATCAAGAATATGAAATGTCAGTTAGTTTGGCAATAAGACCTGTGAGTAAAAGCAGCTTTAGCAACTGCCCTATATTTTAGAACAGAGGTTCTTATCTGGGGTCGATTTTGACCCACAGGGGTTATTTGACAATGTCTGGAGGTATTTTGTGTTGTTTCAACTGGGAAGATGCTACTGGCATCTAGTGGATAAAGGCCAGAGATGCTGCTAACCATCCTACAGTGAACAGAAAGCCCCCACAAGAAAGAACAGTCGGGCCCAAAATGCCAATAACATCCCAACTGAGGAAACTGGTTTAGAAAGGAATGAACAGTGAAATTAGATTAAAAAAAAAAAAAAAAGTATTTTTTTCATGAAACTGATAGTAAATGTAAAAAGAAAGATAGACACATATCTAGAAGGCTATGGAGTCAAACAAGTTATGCTGAAGGGAAAAGAGCTAGCAGAAAAAGAAAGAGGTGAAAGATAGTGGAAATAAAGGGGTGCTCAATGGAGGCAGAGGGAATGGGATTCAAAGCTCAGATGGAAGAATTAGCCTTGGTTAGAAGGAATAGTCCTTTCGCTGAAACAGGTGATACTGAGTTGGAAGTGATTGTACAAATGAATTAAGTTTATTAGCTTCAGAGGGAATATTGAGGCCTTGCTAAATCAATGACCTTGATTTCTCTGTGAAGCATGAGGTAAGGCCATCGACTAAGATATTGGTTTTTGACATGGCTGGTTGGAGAGTAATTAGAAGAGAGGGATTGAAAAAAATCGGAACAGTCACTAACATGAGGGCAGGGTGGATATTAGATGGGCAACAAATCAAAGGCAGGAAGCCCAGAGCAGAAAAGGCATGAGACTGAGAGAACAGGTGCCACAAGGTTCCATTTAGGGGAATAACAAGAGATTATTCAGCTGGGAGATGCCTTTCACCTGAATTACATACAATAATTTCCTGATTTCTATGCTTCTGCTCGCAACACTATCACCATACCACCCCCAAACCAACCTTAAACCACTATCAGAATATAACAGAGGCCTGACTGGTGTGGCTCAAAGGTTGTGCCTATGAACCGAGATTTTTTAAGGTTTAATTCCTGGTCTGGGTTGCAGGCTCAATCCCCAGTATAAGACGTGCAGGAGGCAGCTCACTGATTCTCTCTCATCGTTGATATTTCTCTCCCTCTCTCCTCCTCTCCCTTCTTCTCTTAAATCAATAAAATATACTTTTTTAAAAAAGAAGAAGAATATAGCAGAAACTGATGGAGACACTCAATTGCTTAAAATCCTTCAATAGCCTGGCTGGTGTGGTTCAGTGGTTGCCCATCAAACCAGGAACCAAGAAGTCACCGTTCCATTCCTGGTCAGGGCACGTGGACTAATACTATCAGTATAGCTCAAATTTCTGAAAAAACTAAGGTAACAAATTATGGACTAACAAGGAGACATAGAATGCTTTCAATTTTGTAGACAAGCATTCAGAAATATCCTGAAATATTTCTGACTATCTGGCCAAATTCTGGGCATGTTTGAGACCATCTGGTCTTGTGAAAGTATATCTATATCTATATCTATATATATATATATATATATAATGACCAGAACAACTGGTTGCTATGACGCCCACTGTGGCCAGCAAATTACCTGATTGGCCTCTCCCACCCCGATCAAGGGCAGGATGGCAGGCCAACCCCTCCCCGCCCCCGCCCCTGGCCAGCCCACCCCTGATCCTCCCCCGACCCCAACAGGGGACAGGGCTGGCCAGCCAACCTCCTGCAGCCCCTCCCCCCACCCAGTCCCACCCCTGATCACCCCCCATCCCAATAGTGTGAGGGGCCATCTGGCCAACTTCCTGAAGTCCCTCCTCCCAGCCAGCCCCACCCCTGATTGCCCCCCCCCACCCCAATCAGGGGTGAGGCCCACCAGCCAATTGCCCATGGCCCCTCCCCCCAGCCAGCCTGGCCTTGATTGGGTGGGCTGGCTGGATCCCACCCATGCATGAATTTGTGCACCGGGCCTCTAGTTTTTAAAATAAAACTGGAAAAAAATTAAAGAGAAAGTCACCATCCATTACGTTAATGTAAGTCTAGTGTCACAACTGGGGTGTCTGGATTGATTGAAAAATATTCTCAGAAATAGTTTAATCTGTTAATTACCAGTATTTTTATACACTTGGTCAAAGTTGGTCATAGGATTACCACTGATCGTTTACAGTAAGTTGTTTTTACTCTTTTTTTTTTAAATATATTTTATTGACTTTTTTACAGAGAGGAAGGGAGAGAGATAGAGTTAGAAACATCAATCAGCTGCCTCCTGCACGCCCCCTACAGGGGATGTGCGCACAACCCAGGTACATGCCCTTGACCGGAATCAAACCTGGGACCTTTCAGTCCACAGGCTGATGCTCTATCCACTGAGCCAAACCGGTTTTGGCTGTTTTTACTCTTTTTGGAATGCTTTTGCAATGGTGTTTTTAAGATCCATGATTTCTAAAGGGTTCACTTCTATTAGCAATAAAAATTCACAAGTTTCTGATCATTAAAAAGTTGGGCTATATAATCTCCAAAGTCCCTTAGATCGCTAACATTTCATGGTTTGCCTCAGACCTGAATAAGATTTATACGCAAACCTTGTGAATATTACCATTTTAAGTGTGATTTACATATTGGTAAATTATTTGCAAATTCATAACACGAAGTAGAGGGATTTTTATGTACTTGTTTGTTATTTATAAATCATGTAAAGTTTCCCAAAACATTAATTGTTTCTCTAAATTATATTAGTATTTCCCTAATTGCCTAAAGTGTATCTTGATTATAATTTTGGGTTACAGAGTTGCAAACAGATACTGTGCTTTGTTTAGTTTATAGATTTTTAAAGTATACTTAAAATACTAAGCCCTACCTGGTTTGGCTCAATGGATAGAGCATTGGTCTGTGGACTGAAGGGTTCCAGGTTCAATTCCAGTCAAGGGCACATGCCGGGTGTGGGCTCGATCCCCAGTAGGGGGCATGGAGGCGGCAGCTGATCAATGATTCTCATCATTGGTGTTTCTATCTCTCGCTTCTCCCTTCCTCTCTCTGAAATCAATAAAAATATTTTAATAAATAAAATACTGATATATTTGGGGCATGTTTAGATGTAAGGATATAGAAGAAGAAAGAAAGAAATGACATGAAATTGCCCATGTGATAAACAGAGATTTTAAAAATATTTAATAACTCGACTATGAATGCTTTTGTACTCAGGGCTTCTGGTAAAACTTTAACTATTTTTTTAAATAAATCTTTATTGTTCAGATTATTACAGATGTTCCTCTTTTTTTTTCCCCCATAGCTCCCCTCCACCTGATTCCCCACCCCATCCCATGCCCTTACCCCCCGCCACTGTCTTCATCCATAGGAGTAAGATTTTTGTCCAATCTCTTCCCACACCCCTCACACCTGCTTCCCCTGAGAATCGTCAGTCCACTCCCTTTCTATGTCCCTGATTCTATTATATTCACCAGTCCATTCTGTTCTTCAGATTTTTATTCACTTGATTTTTAGATTCACTTGTTGGTAGGTATGTATTTGATGCCATTTTGTTGTTCATAATTTTTATCTTTACCTTTTTCTTCTTCTTCCTCTTCTTAAAGAATACCCTTCAGCATTTCATGTAATCCTGGTTTGGTGGTGATGAACTCCTTTAGCTTTTTCTTGTCTGTGAAGCTCTTTATCTGACCTTCAACTCTGAATGACAGCTTTGCTGGGTAGAGTAATCTTGGTTGTAGGTTCTTGCTGTTCATCACTTTGAATATTTCTTGCCACTCCCTTCTGGCCTGCATAGTTTCTGCTGAGAAATCAGCTGACAGTCGTATGGGTACTCCCTTGTAGGTAACTAACCGTTTTTCTCTTGCTGCTTTCAAGATTCTCCCTTTGTCTTTTGCCCTTGGCATTTTAATTATGATGTGTCTTGGTGTGGTCCTCTTTGGATTCCTTTTGTTTGGGGTTCTGTGCGCTTCCTGGACTTGTAAGTCTATTTCTTTCACCAGGTAGGGAAAGTTTTCTGTCATTATTTCTTCTAATAGGTTTTCAGTATTTTGCTCTCCCTCTTCTTCTGGCACCCCAAAAATTTGGATGTTGGTACGCTTGAAGTTGTCCCAGAGGCTCCTTCTGGGACTATCTTCATATTTTTGGATTCTTTTTTCTTTTTATTTTTCTGGTTGGGTGTTTTTTGTTTCCTCATATTTCAGATCTTTGGTTTGATTCTTGGAGTATGTTGATCTACAGTTGAGTTCCCATATATTCTTTATTTTAGACAGTGTATGCTTCATTTCTGACTAGTCCTTTTCCATTTTTTTGCCATTCTCATTAAGGTCCTTGAAGGTCTCACTAAGCTCCTCAGAAGTGTCATCAAGTTTCTCGGTGGTTTTTAGAAGATTCTTGAGTAACCTTATAAATGTGGTTCTAAACTCTATGTCGTCCAGTAGTTTGCTTTCCTCCGTTTCTTTCATTCGTGACATATTTCTTTGTTTCCGCATTTTGGCTGCTTCCCTGTGTTGATGGAGTGGCTTTGTGTGGTAGGTGACCTATAGGGGGCAGTAGCTCAGCCTCCCCAATCACCTGATGTGGACACTCTTGGTACACCCCTTTGTGGGCTGAGTGCAAAGTCTTGGTGTAGTTAAGCCTGAATTGCTGTTGGTACGCTGGGAGGAATTGACCTACAGGCCAATCGGCTGTGAGCACTCGCTGTGTCTATAAGAACTGCTGTGCTGGAGACACGCTTATGGGGCAGGACTTGTTTCAGTGGGGCTTTGGTGCTCGCTGAGTCTGCCTCTTGAATGTGTCACTTATGTATGTGAGGAGTTGAAATCTGGTTTCTCACACTGACCACTAGGTATACTGTCTTCTGGATCTCCAATGGGGTGCAGGTCAGCTATTGTCTGAGTCCACCCAGCAGGAGCTACAGCGAGAGCTACAGTTTTCTCCTCTTTGCTTGGGGCAGTCCATTCATATGCAAAAGCCACTGCTTGGAGCTTGGGTGGGTTTGTAGGTTGTGTGGGGTGGGGTCTCAGGGCGTCACTAGGCTAGGGTGTGGCAAACAGCAATGGCTGCTAGTTAGCCGGCTCTGTGTCTCCGACTGCCTCCAGTGCCCCAGCGCAGATAAACAATTCTTCCTGTGCGCAGCTCTGCAAGCAGGCCCCCCTCACTTTCCGACCCGGTGGCAGACAATCCAGCTTCTCTCCGTAGGAGTTTGGGTCCCCCGTGTTTCCCCAGAAACTGTATTTCAGAGTAATCGGGGTCTTGTCTCCCCTTTGGGTTGAAAAAAGCAACGCCTGCCGCCAGCCCAGATCCCGCGCCTCCGTACCTCAGCTTTTCAGCGCTTGTGCACATCTCAACGCTCTTTTCTCTTTCCTTCTAGTTGTAGAACTTCCACTCAGCCAGCTTTCCCGTGGTTCTGGGTGATAGACGTTTTGTCTTTTAGTTGCAGTTTAAATTGTTGTGCGAGGCAGCAGTTTAGGTGTTTACCTATGCCACCATCTTGGATCCTCAAACTTTAATTATTTTTAAATTTTGAGAGAGCGTAACTCACTATTGTATTACTGTTTCAGAAATTTGTAGAGATTATTTAGCTATTTTAATTTAACATCTTTATTTTAAAATATGCTCAAATTTTGGTTTTTTAATTTTCTATTTATTGATTTGAGAGAGAGAGGAAGCAAGAGAGACAAAGAGAACGAGAGAGAGAGAGAGAAACATTGATTTGTTGTGCCACTGGTAGATGCAGTAATTGGTTGCTTTTCATATGTGCCCTGACTGGAGATCGAATCTGCAACTTGATGTATCGGGATGATGCTTTAACCAACCAGGGCAAATTTTTAAGTACTAAAAATATAAATAGGTCAAAGCTGATGATGACCAACTCTGAAACCTTATTTATTTGGATTATATGATTAAATAAAATATTTCTACTGTGAACAGATTAAACACTAATTTAGGACTGAGTTAAACTAGGAAAGAGTGCCACCTACTGAATCAAAATTACTTTAACCTCTCAACATTAGGTTAGTGTTTCAGAACATCTAAAGTTCTAGCATTATTTTTGCAAAGATGTACATTTAATATTCTTTAAAAAGTATTCAACTAAATGTTCCTATCTGGTAGAAGATAACAGTCTGGTCATATGTGTTTAGCATCCCCAAAGTCACCCCAACAAATGATAAAAGAATCAAAAAGTTACAAACCCAAAACAACAAGAAAATGGGATGTCATCAACAAGAGTTATTCCACCAAATATCTGAAAGATAGAGAACTATTGATTGTTGTTGCAGAGTAAAAAAAAAAAAAAAAAAAGCTCACTATAAAATACTACCAAAAAGGCTGTACCAATGAAGGAGCCCATAGGCCTTATGGAATACACCCCAAAGTGTAGGAAGTTGGACCAAAGACAAGGGAGACCAAGAAAACAATCCTATATAATAAAGAGGTAATATGCAAATTGACCATCACACCCTCACAAGATGGCTGACTACAACCAGGCTGGTAGGGGGGTTAGTGAGGGATAACCAAACAACTGAACAGCAGGTTACGTGGGGCGACCAGGCCAGTGCGGGGTCTGTGAGGGCAACCAGGCTGGCAGGGGGCGGCAGTTGGAGGCAATCAGGCTGGCGGGGGGAGGGGGCAGTTAGGGGCAACCAGGCTGGCAGGGGGAGGCAGTAGGAGACAACCAGGCCAGTGGGGGGGAGGGGTGCATTGGGGGCAACCAGGCAGGCAGGGGGTAGTTGGGGTGATTAGGCTGGTGGGGGGGGCAGTTGGGGATGACCAGGCTGGCAGAGGGGGGGGCAGTTAGGGGTGAACAGGCTGGCAGAGGGGGGCAGTTGGGAGCAATCAGGTTGGCACCCAGAGGCAGTGAGGGGCAATCAGGCTGGCAGGGGGGGCAGTTTGGGGTGCCCAGGCAGGCAGGCAGGTGAGCGATTAGGAGCCAGTGGTCCAGGATTGTGAGAGGGATGTCCTGGATTGGAGAGGGTGCAGGCTGGGCTGAGGGGTCCCCCCCGCTCAATGCACAAATTTCATGCACCGGGCCACTAGTGTAGAAATAAAAACGGAAGAGATTCGTGCAACTGGAAATCTATATATGGCAAGGTCAAACCTCTGCATACCTGTCTTTAACACATAAAGAATATATGACATATAGGCTTTGAAGTCCTAGGCTACAAACAAGGCCAGGGAGTTCTGAAAAGAAACATTGAACTACTTTTCCAGACCAGAGCAGCTGGTGTGACAACCTACACTAAATATTTCATATTTGAATCCTTATAGGCTCCACCTGCCTAAACCCTTTTACACAGACTTTACATTTAGTTTTATACTATATCATTTAAAAATATTTATTGAGCCCAGCTGGTATGGCTCAGTGGTTGAGCATTGGCCTGTGAACCAGAAGGTCACAGTTCAATTCCTGGTCAGGCACGTGCCCAGTTTATGGGCTTGATTCCCAGTGTGGGGTGTGCAGGAGGCAGCCAATCAATAATTCTCTGTCATCATTAATGTTTCTATCTCTCTATTCCTCTCTCTACCTCTCTGAAATAAATTTTTAAAAAGCCAGTCTGTTTAAAAATATTTATTGACTACAAAGATATGCCAGATATTTGAGGAAAACCTGTAATGTGAAAAAGACCAAGATTAACATTTTTAAAATGACTATAAAGAGTAGAGATAATTTAACAAACAGAAAAAATATTTTAAACCCATGAAAAAAGCAAAAAGGAATACTAATAAATTAAAATGGTGATTTGCCCTAGCTGGTTTGGCTCAATGGAGAGAGCGTTGTTCTGTGGACTGAAGGGTCCAGGTTCAATTCTGGCCAAGGGCACATGCCTGGGTTGCAGGCTCAATCCCCAGCGGAGGGTGTGCGTGAGGCAGCTGATCAATGATTCTCTTTCATCATTGATGTTTCTATCTCTCTCTCCCTCTCCCTTCTTCTCTGAAATCAATAAAAGCATATATATGCTAAAAGATTTGACATACATACCTAGGACAAAAGTACTCCTGAAACGAATATAATGTTGTATGTCAATTATACCGCATTTAAAAAAATTGTGTTCCTGGCTTTGGCCCATGAGCTCAGCTGGTTAGAGCATCATTCCATTAGGTCAAGGTTGTGGTTTCAATCCCCAATTAGAGCACATAAAGAAAGCAACCAATGAATGCATAAATAATTAGAACAACAAATCGATGCTTCTCTCTGTCTCTGTCTCTTTCTCTCTAAAAGTCAATAAATTTATTTTTGTGCACTGTTCGTGGGAATGCAGACTGGTGCAGCCACTGTGGAAAAAAGTATGGAGTCTCCTCAAAAAATTAACAATAGAACTGCTTTTTGACCCAGTAATCTCACTTATGGGATATATCCTAAGAATTCAGAAACACTAATCAGAAAGAATATATGCATTCCTATGCTTACAGTATCATAATTTATAATAGTAAAGATTTGGAAACAGTCCAAGCACCCATCAGCAGATGAGTGGATAAAAAAGCCATGGTACATTTATACGATGGAATACTCTGCGGCTATAAAAAAGGAAGGAATTCTCGCCCTGTGTGGCTCAGGGGTTGAACATCGACCTATGAACCAAGAGGTCCCAGGTTTGATTCCCAGTAAAGGCACATGCCTGGGTTTCGAGCTTCATCCCCAGTAGGAGATGTGCAGGAGGCAGCGAATCAATGATTTTCATCATTGATGTTTCTATCTCTCTTCCTCTCAGTAAAACCAAAACCAAATAAATTAAAAGAAAATATGGACCAATATCCCTCATGAACATAGATGCAACTACCTTTAACAAAATTTTAGTAAATCAAATATAGTGATATATAAAGATGTATAATACATCATGACCAGGTGTGTTTTATCACAGGAATACATGGTTGAGCTAATAATCAAAAGTAGTTGCCCTGGCTGGTGTGACTCAGTGATTGGAGCATCAGACTATGCACCCAAGGCTCTTGGATTCAATTCCTGGTCAAGGGCACATATCTGGGTTGTAGGTTCACTCCCCACCTCCACTCCCCACCCCCAGTGTGGGAGGCAACCAATCAATGTGTCTTTCTCACATCAAAGTTTCTCCCTCTCTCTCTCTTCCCCTCCCTCCTTCCCTTCCACTCTCTGAAAAGCAATGGAAAAAATATCCTCAGATGAGGAGCAACAAAAACAAACAAGTGGTCAATGTAATTCACCATATTATTATATTAAAAAAGAAAAATTACAGGATTATCTCAATAGATTCAGAAATCATTTGAAAAAATTCAGCATCTACTCATGAAAACTCACAGTAAACCAAGAATGGAGAAAAGAAAAAAAAAAACCACCTTCCTCAATCTAAAAAAAAGCATCTATAAAACACCTACAGCTAACATCATACTGTTTTTAAAAAATCTTTATTATTGAGAGTATTACATATGTCCCCTTTAATTCCCCATTGATCCCTTCTAGTCTGCCCCTGCTCCCTCACCCCTCTGCCCCGCACCCAGTAGTTAGTGAAAGACAAATGCCTTTTCCCCTAAAACAAGAAACAAAGAAAGTTAATTTCTTTACCTCTGAATCTTCCCCTGGGTTTGCAACTAAAGCCCATTTCTCTCCTCTGTATCAATAAAATTATGTTTATATCCTCTATTGGAGCACATATCATATTTTATTTAGTTAATCCACTTACGCTTCTGTTTCTTACTCTACAGTGATTTTCTAAAGGACAAGTCTTTTGCTTTACTCATCTTTGTATGAACACTTATTGAATAACTCAGTTAAGCATTGTATAGTGTCTCAAGAATGTAGTTCAGTCATCCTATTTTCCACTAGAGGAGAGTAAACTCTAGAGAGAAGTTACTTGTTCAATATCTCATAACAAGTTAGTAGAAATAATCAACCATGTATTTTCATCTAAGAGGTACTGTCTCCTTGAACTGATAGTTAAGTGAAGTAGGCTTTATTTACATTGTAAATAAGAAAATTATAGCTGAGAAAGTTTCAATATATTTGCATATGGTCATAGTAAGTGTTAAAACAAGGAGTATACAAACAGAAGAAGTTTCACATTAAAAATATTTTTGTTGTTAAAGAAAGAATATTTCCCATGGCTTCACTTTTGGTTTACGTAAAGCAAAGATTGAGAAAATGAGCTTAGAGATACAATCTAAAAATCTGGAACTATGACTGCACTTTAAAATGTGAAGTATTCGCCAATTCCTTGCTACAAGTGCCACTTTAAGTGAAGCATCTTTTATTATATTTACTTATTTTTTAAAATATATTTTTATTGATTTCAGAGAGGAAGGGAGAGAGATAGAAACATCAATAATGAGAGAGAATCATTGATCAGCTGTTTCCTGCATACCCCCTACTGGGGATCGAGCCCGCAACCCAGCCATATGCCCTTGACCAAAATCAAACCCACAACCCCTCAGTCCACAGGCCAGTGCTCTATCCACTGAGCCAAGCCGGTCTTTTACTATATTTACTTATGTGTGCAAGCATACCCAACCTATCCTCTAATAGTACATGCTTACATGATCACAACCTAAGTGGATTAAGACTTTTACAAAAACAATGGAAAATAAGTGAGAATGGCAGAATTCAGTTAGAGGTAATTATGATACAGAAATACATACCATGGAATCCTGGACAATTTCTAGACATTAGTCACAAATTTAGCTTTAGATTCCTTTCAGCCAAAGCCAACAGAGAAATGCAATCAGATTCACAAGTCTCAATAAGGAACTATGTCACAGAAATTTCATTACACTGAGATCTAAAAGAAATATTATTATTAAAGAGATAATGTGTAACAGTAAATGGCATTCTTAATATCCCTACAATAATTATCATGGTGAGTTTCATGAAGGGGAGGAAGCTGATGAGACCTGTACCACAGTGAGATCTTTCTGTAACTCTTTAAGAAATGAGGTAAGGCCCTAGCTGGTTTGGCTCAGTGGATAGACTGAAGGGTCCTGGGTTTTATTCCAGGCAAGGACACATTCCTGGGTTGCAGGCTCGATCCCCAGTAGGGGGCGTGCAGGAGGCAGCTGATCAATGATTCTCATCATTGATGTTTCTCTCTCTCTCCCCGCCCCCTCTTCCTTCCTCTCTGAAATCAATAAAAATATTTTTTTTAAAAGGAGGTAAGCCCAATTAAAAGTATGAGAGGGAGGCTAATATATAAGTCAAAGTGTGAGTCTGATAATAAACTCTCTCATAATGTCTTCCTACAAAAACTGTCTAGGAACTTTAAGGCCCTCTGCTTTCTCACCAAAATGAAGCAAGAGTTTTGTAAGAGTATTCTTCTATAGGTAAAATATCCTGCATATCATCTCCTGCTCATATGTATAGTTTATCTGAAGTCCAAAAGCTAGGTAAGACAAAGATTTTAGAACATAGTACTACAATATAAAGAGAACAGTTGTTGCATGATATACACAAGCACTAGTATTTCAACATTGCCATCTACAAGGAGAAACTTGTTAATATGTGGAAATGATTTCAATAGATATGTCTTGAGTAGCCTAGGACAAGGTTTTTAAGAGCATCAATCTTTTTTAAAATATCCTATATAATAAAGAGGTAATATGCAAATTAACCCTCACACCCTCACAAGATGACTGCCTACAATCAGGCTGACAGGGGGGTTAGTGAGGGACAATCAAACAACTGAACAGCAGGTTGCGTGAGACAACCAGGCCAGCTGTGAGGGGTGACCAGGTTGGCGGGGGGGGAAGGGGGGGGCAGTTGGAGGCGACCTGGCTGGCAGCGGGAGGCAGCTAAGGGCAACCAGGCTGATGGGGGAGGGGGGCAGTTAGGGTCGAACAGGCCAGCGCGCAGAGGCAGTGAGGGGCAAGCAGGTCAGCAGGGCGGGGCAGTTAGGGGCGACCAGGCAGGCAGGCAAGTGTGCGATTAGGAGCCAGTGGTCCAGGATTGTGAGAGGGATGTCCCCCAAGGGGTCCTGGATTGAAGAGGGTGCAGGCTGGACTGAGGGGACCCCCCCATGCATGAATTTTGTGCACCGGGCCTCTAGCATATATTTATTTATTTGTTTATTTCAGAGAGGAAGAGAGAGAGAGAGAGAGAAAGGAAGAGAGAGAGATACCAATGATGAGAGAGAATCATTGATTGGCTGTCTCCTGCACACCCCCTACTGGGGATCAAGCCCACAACACTGGCATGTGCCCTTGACCAGAATCAAACCTGGGACCCTTCAGTCCTCAGGCCTACATTCTATCCACTGAGTCAAACCAGCTATGGCAAGAGCATTAATCTTTTTTTTTTTAAATATATTTTATTGATTTTTTACAGGCAGGAAGGGAGAGGGATAGTTAGAAACATCGATGAGAGAGAAACATTGATCAGCTGCCTCCTGCACACCTCCCACTGGGGATGTGCCCGCAACCAAGGTACATGCCTTTGACTGGAATCGAACCTGGAACCCTTAGTCTGCAGGCTGACGCTCTATCCACTGAGCCAAACTGGCCAGGGCAAGAGCATCAATCTTAAAAGACATAGGAGACATATTAAGCTGTGTTCACTATACTCTTTTTACCACTTTTGTCTATGTGTGCAATTTTCTTTTTCTTTTTTTAAAATCTTTATTGTTGAATGTATTACATATGTCCCCCTTTTTCCTCCTGTTTACCTCGTATAGCCTGCCTCCGCCCCTCAACCCTAGGCCTCCACAACCCTATTGTCTTTGTCCTTGGGTTATTCATGTATGCATACAAGTTCTGTGGTTGATCCTGCTACCCCCACCCCCACACCTTCCCTCTGAGATTTGGTAGTCTGTTCATGCTTCTCTGTCTCTGGATCTATTTTGTTCAACAGTTTATTTTGTTCATTAAATTCCACATATGAATGAGATCATGTAATACTTGTCTTTCTCTGACTGGCTTATTTCTCTTAGCATAATGCTCTCCAGGTCCCTCCATGCTGTCTCAATGTGCAAGAGATCCTTCTTTTTTACTGCTGCATAGTATTCTCTGGTGCAATTTTTTATAATAAAAAACTAAAATATATATAATTGTGTTGAAGATCCTCAATGAGATCAATGAAGTAACACATCCGAAAAATAACAAGAAATTATAAAACAGACAGAAATAAACAAAAGTAGATGATATAAAATGTACCAATTAGAAATTCCAGAAAGAGAAAAGTTGTAATAGAAATTTAAAAGGAACCCCAAAACAATACATTTATAAATGGGCAAAAATTTGAATAGATATTTTACAAAAGAAGATATATGAATGGCTGGACTAAGCACATAGAATGATAAACATCATTTGTCATTAGAGAAATAAAAATTAAAACTATAATAAAACCCACTTCACTGGCTGGTAGCTCAGTTGGTTAGAGCTGTCCAATACCCCAAGGTTGTGGGTTTGATCTCCAGTCAGGGCACATAGGAGAATCAATCAACGAATGCATAAATGAGGCTCAACCTGCAACAGCCTCTGGCCAGTGAGAGGAGCGAGGGGATGAGGGCCCTGTCTCTTCCACGGATGGGTGGGGCAAGAGGAGACTGAGCCAAGTGCTTTGTCCTCAGGGGAAGGGCCTCATTTTTCTTCCCTCTCAACTTTGAGCCCCAGAGGTAGCAGTCCGCCCCTTTGGGCCAACCCACGCCCCCCTCAGACAGCTTTCTTTCTGCTGATCCTCATCCCAAGCCCTAAGGATCATCATTTTTCCACCTCACTCAAGTTCAAATTTATTAACCACTCCCCCACCCACCTCCCTGCTCTCTCACCCATTTCCTTGTGTGTTGTCACTGGGCCTGGCTAGTCTGAATCCACCCCTGTTAATTCATTATTCATTAAGTATAAAAATGATGAACTTCTCTAAAAAAGTTAAACATAAATATACAATCTATCCAGGAAAATGAAAACATATGGCCACACAAAGACTTGTATTGTTTATAACAGCCAGAAAGAAATAATCCAAATGTCTATCAACTTAGAAAAGGGACAAACACAATGCGGTGTATCTATATAATGGAATGCTGTCAGCCATATAAAGAAACAACTGATACAGGCAACAAAGTAAATAAACCTCAAAGAAGCCAGATGTGTAACACATATTGTATAATTCCATTTATATAAAACTAGTGACTCGGTGCATGGATTCGTGCACATTGAAAGGAAATTAATTAGAAGGTGGCCAGCAGGGTGGGACTGGGCAAGATGGGCCGGACACGCCCTGGAAACAACCTCCCACAGTCCTTCCCCAGCTTCTGCAGAGTGAGCGGGGTCCATCTGGCAGGTGGGGACCCTCGGCCTGGCCTGTGGGGATTGGGCTGAAACCAACTCTCCGACATCCCCGATGGGGTCCCAGAATGTGAGAGGGCACTCTGCAAAGTTGCTGTTGTACAGGGTGTGGAAGAGCAAACACAAGAGTGCAGTAAACCAGATTCGGGGCCAACAGTGCCCCAGCAACAGCACAACCCATGGCCAAAGTGAGGAATCAGGCTCCCTCCTCTCT
This sequence comes from Corynorhinus townsendii, assembly GCA_026230045.1. Classification (NCBI taxonomy): domain Eukaryota; kingdom Metazoa; phylum Chordata; class Mammalia; order Chiroptera; family Vespertilionidae; genus Corynorhinus; species Corynorhinus townsendii. Next base: position 183,962,941 of record JAPDVU010000001.1, on the reverse strand, counting down.
GGTTTTAGGGTGCAACACCCGAGAACCACCACTGCCAAGTCACTGCAGCTTGGCAGCTCCTGCATTGAGCATCTGCTCCCTGGGGTCAGTGCACATCATAGCAACCATTTGGACAGTAGGAGGGACACTTAGCATATTAGCCTTTTATATATATATATATATAGATCAGAGGCCCAATGCATGAAATTTGTGTATGGGTAGGGTCCCTAGGCCTGGCCAGCGATCAGGGCCAATCTGTGGGGTGACCGGTGGGGTGATTCAGGGGCCCTGCTGGCATGCGCCTTGGCTGGCCTGGGACCTGTGGGCTGGGCAGCTCCTGCATTGAGTGTCTGCCTCCTGGTAGTCAGTGCATGTCATAGCAACTGGTCATTTTGCTGTTTGGTCTATTTGCATATTAGGCTTTTATTATATAGGATATCCAGAAAAGGCAAATCTATAGAAACAAAATTATTAGAGATAATAAGGGTTGGAGGTGGGGAACAAGGGCTAATTTAAATGGGCACAAGGAATCATTTTGGTGTGATAGAAATATTCTAAAACTGGAGTGTGTGAATAGTTGCACAAACTTTGTAAATTTATTAAAAATGTTATGTAAATTTGCCATAGATTGAATGTTTATGTCCCCCCAAATTCATATGTTGAAACCTAACCCTAGGTCAGTGGTCGGCAAACTCATTAGTCAACAGAGCCAAATATCAACAGTACAACGATTGAAATTTCTTTTGAGAGCTAAATTTTTTAAACTTAAACTTCTTCTAACACCACTTCTTCAAAATAGATTCGCCCAGGCCGTGGTACTTTGTGGAAGAGCCACACTCAAGGGGCCAAAGAGCCGCATGTGGCTCACGAGCCACGGTTTACCAACCACTACCCTAGTTATTTGGAGATGTGGCCTTTGAGAAGTGATTACTTCAGGAGGGCAGAGCCTTCAAGAATAGGATTGATGCCATTATAAAAGAGGCTCCAGAGAGCTCCCAGTTCCTTCCACTCTCACAAAACACCGAATCTGCTGGTGCCCTGATCTTGGACTTCTGAGTCTCCAAAACTGTGAGCAATAAGTTTTGTTATCTATAAACCACTTAGTATATGGTGTTTTGTTATAGCAGCCTGAACAGACTAAGACTAAATTATATCTCAATGAAACAACCAGTATTAAGTTTTTGTGCATTCTTCCAGATATCTATAATAATAAAAGCGTAATATGCTAATTAGACCAGACTGCCAAATGATCTTCTGGACATCCTTCTGGACGACCTTCTGGATGAAGCCACGGCAGCATGGGCCAAGGCAGAGGCGGTTAGGGGCAATCAGGCAGGCAGGCAGAGTGGTTAGGGGCGATCAGGCAGTTAGGGGCGATCAGGCAAGCAGGCAAGGGATTAGGGCTATCAGGCAGGCAGGCAGGTGAGCAGTTAGGAGCCAGCAGTCCCAGATTGTGAGAGGGGTGGCTGACTGCCAGTTTAGGCCCTATTCTGCAGGGATCAGGACTAAAATGGCAGTCGGACATCCCCTGAGGGGTCCCGGATTGTGAAAGGGTGTAGGCTGGGCTGAGGGACGACCCCCCTCCCATGCACGAATTTCTTGCACCAGGCCTCTAGTGTTTATATATTTAGATATGTAATCACACATATTATTTTTCCTTTGCAAATAACAGCATGCCATTCATACAATCCTCTGGTGTCTAGCTCTGTTTCATTTTTTAAATAGATCTTATAGAACTTTCTATAGCAGTATATATATTGATCATCAATCTTATTAATATGTGCAGAACATTCTGCTATGTTACTGTACTGTTGATGAATTTTGAGGTTAATGTTGCAATAAATATCTTGGTACATATGCTATTCCCCATAAGTATATTATTACCTACAAGAATACTAGTATCTTATTACTTATGAGTAGAATTTCTGGGCCAAAGGGTCTGTGAATTGTAATTTTGTTACATATTTTCAAATTGATCTCTATAGTGGTTAGTTTATACTCCAATCAGCAATGTATGAGGATATATTGACAACACACTTTTGGAAATGCAAGTGAACAAACTTTTAGCTTCATGACAACCTAAAATGTTAAGGGGGAAAAAAGGCACTTCACTATAACTGTTAATTTGTCTCTTAGAAAAACAAAAAAAATTATTTTTACCTGGAACAAACTTATGCCAATATATTTTTAAAAAATATATTTTATTGATTTTTTACAGAGAGGAAGGGAGAGAGATAGAGAGTTAGAAACATCGATCAGCTGCCTCCTGCACGCCCCCTACTGGGGATGTGCCCGCAACCCAGGTACATGCCTTTGACTGGAATCGAACCTGGGACCTTTCAGTCCGCAGGCTGATGCTCTATCCACTGAACCAAACCGGTTTCTGCCTTATGCCAATATTTTTGATAACTTAGATAAAAGGGACAAATGCCTTGAAAAACAAATTACCAGCACTGGCCGGTTTGGCTCAGTAGATGGAGCGTGGGCCTGCGGACTGAAGGGTCCTGGGTTCGATTCCGGTCAAGGGCATGTACTTGGGTTGTGGGCACATCCCCAGTAGGGGGCGTGCAGGAGGCAGCTGATCGATGTTTCTCTCTCATCGATGTTTCTGGCTTTCTGTCCCTCTCTCTTCCTCCCTGTAAAAAATCAATAAAATATATTTTTAAAAAAACAAAACAAATTACCAAAGCTCATTCAAGTAGAAATAAGCTATCTAAGGAGCCATATAACTAGTGAAGAAATTGATTTGACTCAAAAACTTGCCACAATGAATATTCTAGATTTTGAAGGCTTCAATGATGAACTCTGCCTATCATACAAGGAAAAAAATGATATTCTATATATATATTAATGAAAACAGAAGCAAAACGAACACTTCCCAAATTTTTTTATGGGGGCAGCATTACTCTGACACCAAAATCAGATAAAAGTATTACAAGTAAAGAAAAATTAGCCCTAGCCCATTTGGCTCAGTGGATAGAGCGATGGCCTGCAGACTGAAGGGTGCCAGGTTTGATTCTGATCAAGGGCACATGCCTGGGTTTCGGGCTTGATCCCCAGTAGGGAGCATGATGTTTCTATCTCTCTCTCTCCCTTCCTCTCTGAAATCAATAAAAATACATTTAAAAAAAAAAGAAAAATTAATACCCTATAAACATAGATTAAAAAACCCTTGCCCAGCTGGAGTTGTTCAGTGGTTGAGCCTCCACCCATGGACCAAGAGGTTCCTGGTTTGATTCCTGGTCAGGGCACGTGCTCACGTTGTGCATCAATCTCAGTAGAAGGTGTGCAGGAGGAAGCCAATCAATGATTCTCATCATTGATGTTTTTATCTCTTTCTCCTTCTCCCATCCTCTCTGAAAGCAATAAAAATACATAAAAAAAAAAAATCCTTGAGCTCGCCAGTATGGCTCAGTTGGTTGAGCATTCTTCTGTGCCCCAAAAGTTCACTGGTCCAATTCCCTGTCAGGGCACATACTGAGGTTTCGATCCTCAGTAGAGGAAGCAGCAGACCCATGTTTCTCTTTTGCATCAATGTCTCTCTCTCTCTCTCTCTCTCTCTCTCTCCCTCTCCCTTTCTCTGTCTCTAAAAAAACAAACAAACAAAAAATCACAACTTTTGATGAGACACCATAACATACCTATTAAGACAGCTGAAATTTTAAAAAGAAACAATACCAAGCGCTGGTTAGAATGCAGCAAAGCTAGATAGCTTAGAAATTGCTGCTGGGAATATAAAATGTTACAGCCACACTGGAAAAGTTTGGCAGTTTATTAAAAAATAAAATACACATACCACATGACTTTTTCTTCTCTATTTAATATCCCTCTTTTTATACTAGAGATATTAAACTTTCGGTTTTCACAAAGCATTCCCACTCCTGGGCATTTGTCCAAGAAAAATGACTTAAGTCTGCAAAACCCAGGTCCAAAATGGAGTCACTTATGCTAAAGTGCAAACCCAGACTTAATACCTGACCTGATTGCAGTTTCAACCTTCTCCAGGAATGTAATCTTAATTGGTAAATCTGGATTTTCTGCTCAGTAGCAATGAGGTAATCTGTCATATGGGCCCTTTTCATCCCTCAAAGGAAACTGAGGTAATCTGTTTGATAAAACCACCTTTGGGGAAGGCAACCTTCTGGAAACAATCCTTTCTTTTCTTTTGCTAATAGTTTTCTAGTCTCACCCTGTTTCTGCCTATAAAATCCTTCTATTTGCACAGTTTCTCAGAGCACCTCACTACATGCTAGATGGGATGCTGCTAGATTTGTGATTGCTCAATAAAGCCAATCAGATCTTCAATTACTTGATTGAATTTTTGTTCTTTAACACTTTTTTTTTTTATTTTAAAGAATCCAGAGCAGTTATTTTGTAGAATGTTCTATGATTGGATTTGTCTGACTATTTGCTCATGAGATTCAGGGTAAACATTCTTGGCATTTTTGGTAGGTGATGAGTTCTTTTCCAGTGCACCAGATCAGAAGGCACAGATCTTCATTTTGATGTAATTCCATTAGTAGATTATTTTTAGAGAAAAAAAACTCATTCACTTCAAATATAACATTAGCTTTTTAAAAAATATATATTTTTATTGATTCCAGAGAAAGAGAAATATGAACATCAATGATGAGAGAGAATCATATGCCCTTGACCGGAATCAAACCTGGGACGCTTCAGTCCCCAGGCCAACACTCTATCCACTGAGCAAAACCAGCGAGGGCAACATTAGCTTCACAAGCTCCACAGGTGGTGGGACCATGACTCAGTGGGAAAGACACTGAAATGAGTTAAATGGTATGAGGTTTAGTGACAAGTTGTGGGTCCCTAGATTAATTTATTAAAATCTTAATTAATTAATTATTTTTTTAAAAAAGGGAGGATTGGGTCAGAAAATTTCTGAAGATCCTTTGAATTCTAAAATTCTATGACTGTGAATAATGTTGTAGTAGAGACAGAGCTAGATATGCAATCAAGAGACCCGGATTTGAGCACCAGTTTGGCTACATACCAGCTACGTGAACAAGCTATTTAATCTCCCTAAGCCTCACAGAACTTGACCTCACAGAGTCTGGAAGGATTAAGTGAGTTGTATGTCAAAGTGCAGTATAAACCTCAAAAAACTACCTGAATGTCAAGTTATAATGTCCAGTTTCTATTATTTTGATCTAATTAGTCAATCAGAAAAAGCACCCTAAAGTGAGACTCAGCAATTTAAATTTTATAAAACCAGGAAAGTGCCAGTGTAGTTCATTGTGTGTCATACTCAGTTTATGAAATTTCTAGTTTCATTCTATAAATGCTTATGCTTTGGTGATTAATAATACTGGTTAAAGTTACAAATAAGTACTCACTTGGACAGGCCAGTGGCCTACAAGAAGATGGTGGTTGTTCTTGGGATCCCAAACTTTGGGAGGGCAAAACAGTGAATACAGCACACACGAAGGATAACTTCCTTATTCAGTGATGGACTTCGTTTTGAGCCATCAGGTCTGCCAAAGAGGATGGCAAACTGAGCCAGTGCACAGGAAAGTTGTCCTGTTCTTCAGTGAGCAGGGCAGCTGTAGAATAAACTACTCCTCCTTGGGGTGAAGGCATGTATTCCCCTGAGACAGCTGGTGGGGCAATTCACACCAGCCAGTCCTTAATATTCTTATAACCCTTTTATGCTTTTTATATTCTTACTAGAGGCCTGATGCCTTCCTTCCCCTGGCTGTGGCACCGCCTTTGCCCACCTTTCTGCCTTCCCACCCTGACCAGAGTCCTGGAGTGGCTAGGGCGGTGTGGAATGCCTGCATTGTCACTATGGCAAGCGTCCCGCCCCTGGCCACTTGGCTGCTGTGTATGCAAATTAACTCACCATCTTTGTTGGGTTAATTTGCATACTCACTCCTGACTGGCTGGTGGGCTTCTCAAAGGTATGGTCGATTTGCATCTTTCTCTTTTATTAGTGTAGACTAGAGGCCTAGTGCATGATAATTCATGCACTGCGGGGGGGGGAGGATCCCTCAGCCCCGCCTGTGCCCTCTCACAGTCCCAAACCCCGCCATTGATCCCCCCCTCCTCAGAGGGAAGCCCCGCCCACCCACCACAAGCTGCCAGCCCTCTCCTCCCTGCTCCCCCCATTGATCACCCTGCTGGCCAGTGGCCTGTGCCTCCCTCTACAGATCGATCATTGGGCCATGGCAGGTGACCAACCTCATATACCGGCCGGCCTTGGCTGGTTGGCTGGCCTGGTACCCGTGTGCGTCACAGAGTGGTCGTGCCCTTAGGCTATTTGCATATTAAGTTTTTATTATTATAGACTAGAGGCCCGGTGCATGAAATTCATGCATGGGGGTGGGGTGTCCCTCAGCCCAGCCTGCACCCTCTCCAATTTGACATCCCTCTCACAATCCAGGATTGCTGGCTCTGAACTACTTGCCTGCCTGCCTTCCTGATTGTCCCTAACCGATTCCGCCTGCCAGCCTGATCACCCCCTAACCACTCCCCTGCCAGCCTGATTGATGCCTAACTGCTCCCCTGCCAGCCTGATCACCCCTAACTGCCCTCCCCCTGCAGGCCTGATCGCTCACAAACTGCCCTCCCTTGCAGGCCTGGTCCCTCCCAACTGCCCTCCCCTACTGGCCATCTTGTGGGGGCCATCTTGTGTGTTGGAGTGATGGTCAATTTGCATATCACTCTTTTATTAGATAGGATAACCACCCTAGGGTTTCTTTCCAGTGTTTTGGAACAGCGGAACCTAGTTCATTAGTGCACACCACCCACATTTTTTTTATTTTTAGCAAGAGTGTAAGGGGGTGGGAGAGAAGAGAAAGGAAAGAGAAGAGAGAGAGAAGCATCTATGTGAGAGTGACACATGGTGGCTTGGTTAGTTGCCTCCGCCCACGCGCCCTGGGTTCCTACATGCCCTAGACCTGGAATAGAATGCGCCACCCTTGGGTTCATCCCCTGGGGGGACTCTGGCCACTGAGCAACCGGCCAGGGCACATTTTTCCCATTATTCAGCAGAACTGATAAAATCTATTTCCCTGAAAGAGACTGAGTGCGCGCACACGCCCCTGGGTCTGTGTTGAGTAACGCGCGAACTATCTATGCCGCACAGTGCCTAACACACTGCTGTTGCTCAAGACTGGAGAAAGTGCCAGATAATGGCTAAGGCAGCTGCGGGGTAACCGCAGCGAGGCGGGCGTAGGTGCGGTCGGACTAGCCCGACGCCCCCACACACGCAAGGGGACGTACAGCTCAGGTGGCCGCGGCCGGCAAGGCGGAGCCTGGCGAGCGCCTGCTCGGCGCCCTGCGCCAGTGCGCATGCGCGCCCGTCATCCGGGTGCCGGCTGCGGGTGCAGGTTGCGCTGAGGCGGCGGACGGGGCGGAGCCAGCGGCTCATTGTGCACAGCCCTGCGCGGATCCCCAGGTCCCGCGGCCTGGGTCGGAGCTGGTGGTGCTGCTGCCGCCGCCCTGCAGCTCACTTGCTGCCTCAGCAGCGCGCTGCTCTCCCAAGATGGCTGCCGCTACCGGTGCGGTGGCAGCCTCGCCTGCCTCGGGTCAGGCTGAAGGGAAGAAGATCACCGATCTGCGGGTCATCGATCTGAAGTCCGAGCTGAAGCGGCGGAACTTAGACATCACCGGAGTCAAGACTGTGCTCGTCTCCCGACTCAAGCAGGTGAGGCCCGGCGAGGTCCCGGAAGGGGAGCTTAGGCCGCGCTTTGGAGCCCACCTTGCGCCACAATCCCCGGCGGTCTGCAGCCGTCCGGGCTCGCGGGGTAGCGCTTTGGGGAGGCCCCGGGCGGCGCCCGCACTTGCGGCGTGGATGAGGACCCTCCCGCGGCGCCCCCGCCCTCGCGCGCCGGTTAAGGCCTGCGACCTGCCTGGGAGCCGCCCGGGATTCGCCGCCGCAGCCGAGTGCGCCCCTGCCTCCTCCAGGACGTCCTCGCCTGGCTGCGAGGGCTGCGGCCGGCCGGCGCGGCCTCCCAAGGGCGATCGTGGAGAACCGGGAGGCGCTCGGTCCCCAGCCCTGAGCGATGGTGAGCGCGTGCATTTCTTGACCTCAGAGGGGACTGGTTACTTTGGTGACTTGTGCGAAGTTACCGTTTAATCGAGCCCAACCGTTTCCTCCCCATCTTGGGGGGGATTGATAGTGGAAGTTGATGGGTGGGTTAGAGAAAGGATTTGTTTTCCGCTGGAATTTCAGTTTTTGCATCAGCTCAATAACCTGCTTTTTTATCCCTGATCATCTTCCTGGTTTATTTGAGTGAGCGTTGGAATTGTGGTAGAGGAGAAATAAGTTTTCATTTAGTTATTTACTAACGCAGCAACTTTTCTGCAATTGAGAATGTTTAGACTTTTGTTCAGTATGATACTCAATTATCTCGGCTCGTTGGAATTTAAAACTCCATGTGATTTTGATACCTAATGATATTTCCCCCTGAAAGTGCCTCTCAGACGTGTAGTTTAATTGCTGTTTTTGCAGCCGGTTTATGAAATGACTGGCAATTCTAATGTTTTGAGGCTTGAGGTTTGCTGATTTTTTTTGTTTGTTTCGTTTTTATAAAATAAGTTTAGGTAGATTGTGTAGCATATTAACTTCTCTTTCTAATGTAGGCTATTGAAGAGGAAGGAGGCGATCCAGATAATATTGAATTAACTGTTTCAACTGATACTGCAAACAAGAAACCAACCAAAGGCAAAGGTTGTTATGAGTTATGAACATATTTTAAAATATATTTTGGTTATATAACTTGCCTCTGCTCTTGTGCCACTTGCCCTGTTTATATAGTGCTACTCTTTGCTATTTCCCTCTGGCACTCTGCCTTCATGGGTCAAGGAAGAAAAGTTACTGTTGCCAGGCTCTGGGTGACTTGTAGCCCTTAAGATTTGGCTGACACTGTCCTGAAAGTGAGACCAGTTCTTTATTGCTTCCGAAAAAATTACCATGTCAAGTTTCATAATGTTTCTTCCTTTATACTGTGAAGACCTGAAGAATAAAATACAGTTTAATACATATCTACCTTGCCCCACAATTGGCAGAGTATTGATGGAATTCCTACCAAAACTTTCACCTTGGCTCCTTGCTGTTTTCTCTAGCATCTTACAATTCTATAACTTTTATGTTTAGTATTTTGTTTGACTTGGTAAACTTAATTTGCGTTTATGCCATTACATTATACAATCTGATCTTCAGTGAAATTCAAAAAGATCTCACCAGTCATACTAACAAAGCAGGGAAAATCTATGATTAGTTAGCTTTTAAAAAAGTTTTAAATTATATGGATATCTTAAAGATTTTGACTTTATAGCTTTTAAACTAGGCCAGAATATATTTCCAGGATATGGTGATTTAATGAATAGATAAAAGTGGTTTTAAATTAACATTTTGACAATATAAATGGGACTTAGATATTTTTAAAAGATTCTGGTAAGTGAACTCTTACTTGAATACATAATTACAGCTTTTTACCTCCCTCCCACAAGGACAGTGGCAGAGGGTGAACATGATGTGGGTGTCCGCATCCTGGTACCTACCTACAAGTTCCATGCTTAGTGTGTCATGGAACTTAAAAATCTAACACTATTTACTGCTTTAAGTGATTCAATCTGCTATAGACCAGATTGATTGTAAACAGAGTAAAATGATTGAATGGATTTACCTTGAAAAGAAAGAAATATTCAAGTTTGACTTGATGTAATCTGTGGGCATTAGGACTAGGGTGATCTTGATGCTCTCTCACTATTTGGGTCTTCATAGGTTTGCAAGAGTCCCCTATTTGTGCCAGAGGAAATTTAAAAGGGCTAAGAAGCATTTTCTGGGTGGCATGGGAATGGCAGAGGCAGAAGTAGAGTTCAAAAGAGTAACAGTTATCTTGAAGATCTGTGCCTTTTAATATAACTCTGACTCCCTGTAGTACTTTGAGAGATACACATTTCCCTTCGTTCAGAGAAGCCTATCTGAGAAGCCTCTGCTGAGAAGCCAGAGGCTATTACAAAATGAGGAAGCATAAAAATTGGGAAATAAGTACATCAGGAATTAATTTCTTATAGTCATTTTGATTTGTCATTTATGTAGTGCATTGTGATAGTTTGACAGATGCTATGTACTAATCATAGCCCCAAATTATTTGAGCTGATTATTGATTTTAGTATCTAAAATAAACCTCCTTTGATTTATTCATTCTCAACTACTTTTAAAAATCTATTTTATTGATTTTTTACAGAGAGGAAGGGAGAGGTAGAGGGATAGAGAGAAACATCGATGAGAGAGAAATATTAATCAGCTGCCTCCTGCACACTCCCTACTGGGGATGTGCCCCCAACCAAGGTACATGCCCTTGACCGGAACTGAACCTGGGACCCTTCAGTCTGCAGGCAGATGCTCTATTCACTGAGCCAAACCGGCTAGAGCTCAACTATTTTTAATTTCTCTGTGTAGCCCTTTTTCAGTACCTTACCCTTAGAAATAATTTCAGCAATATAAAATTTTAAGATTTTCAGTATAGATCTAAAATCAATATGTTAACTTTTTTCTCTTATATGGATTATAGGATCCTTGAACTTTATTTTTTCCATAGTTCTTTGATATTAAGGTGTCTTGTGGTCTTTAGTTAAAAGTTGTAACATTCAATCATTGTTGTCTCTGGCAGGCTACTACTGAGTACTTCCTGAGATTCATTCTGGGACATGTATAATAAATAGCCTTTGTCTCCTTGAATTCCATTTATCATTGTTCTGAAAATCCTATGAATTTCAGAGTATAATATAAATCCCAAACTAAGAACCTAGTTAGAGTTGATTTACAATTAAGATGCTTATAAGTAAAACTAGAGGCCCGGTGCATGAAATTAGTGCACGGCGGGGGGGGGGGCACCTGTTCCTCAGCCTGGCCTGTGCCCTCTCAGTCCAGGACCCCTCGTTCCTTACCACCTGCCTGCTCTCTGCTCCCTAGTGCTACCGCTGAGGCGGGAGAGGCTCCCACCACCGATGCTGCACTTGCCAGCTGTGAGCCTGGCTTCTGACTGAGCAGTGCTCCCCCTGTGGGAGTGCACTGACCACCGGGGTCAGCTCCTGCGTTGAGCATCTGTCCCCTGGTGGTCAGTGCACATCATAGCGACCAGTCATTCTGGTCATTCCACTGTAATGGTCGCTTAGGCTTTTATTATATAGACTAGACACCTGATGCACAAAATTTTTGCAAGAATAGGCCTTCCTTCCCCCAGCTACTGGCACTGGCTTCCCTCTGGCACCTGGGACCCAGGGCTTCTCTACAGCTGCTGGCAGGCACCTGGGACCCAGGCTTCCCTCGCAGCCCAGCTTCATCTGGAAGGTCATCTGGTCTAATTAGCATATTATGCTTTTATTATTATAGATAATTTTCAACTTTAAGAAGTTGAAAAAGAACTGTTAGAAATCAAATTTGAATAGGGAAACTTTTAAATACCAATGATTAATGGATTTTTAAAACCTAGCATTCAAAAAATTAAGTATTATTTTAATGTGATGTCAGGTTTTCAGTCTCGTTGCTGAATTACTGCATTAAGTTCTTTTTGCTGCCCTAACTGGTTTGGCTCAGGGGATGGAGCAACGGCCTGCGGACTGAAGGGTCCCAGGTTCGATTCTGGTCAAGGGCATGTGCCTTGGTTGCGGGCACATCCCCAGCAGGAGGTGTGCAGGAGGCAGCTGATCGATGTTTCTCTCTCATCGATGTTTCTAACTCTCTATCCCTCTCCCTTCCTCTCTGCAAAAAATCAATAAAATATATCTTAAAAAAAATAAATTTTTATAAAGTTTTTTTTGCTAAATCTTATTTCACTTAGCGATATCTACCTTGTACATAATGTTATCTTGGTCATACCATTTTTTTCCTTCAATTGGGTTTGTTTTCTTTTTTTTTTATTATCTGTAAGGGTCTTTTAGTTCTGAAATTTAATAATTATATATAGCTAAGAGTCAGAAGAAAAGTGCTTTGTGTTTAGCTAAATCAGGTATAAGGAAAGAACTGGAAAGCTCATAGGCCCTCAACTAATATAAATATTCTTTAGGACAGATTACTAGAAATGGAAAACAGTAAAAAAGGGATTAATTACTTAGAGTCAGCCATGTAGACATCATCAAGACACAAATATTTTGTCAGGAAAAGAAATCTTTTGATAAAAGTTAAATGGTGTTAAGAAAGCAAGAGAGAAGCTTCATGGATCTGGAAAAAGCACTACTTTTAAAAATTTTGTGTTCAAATGATTGTTTGGACAGATTAGAGGAAATAGACTCTGCATTCTTTAGTATATTGTAGATTATTTTTAAAATGCAGTTTTATAAGCACAAAGTTATGAAGTTGATAATGCAGTGGGTTCTCATATTTGTGACCAACATTATAAAATCTGTTAGCATATATTTAATTTGGCAAAACAGTTTGTAATTTTTTTAAAGAGTTTATTTAAGCCAAACTGACGACAGAGCCAGGGAGTAATATCTTAAATGCTCTGAGTCTCCCTTCTGAGTCTTACACTCTCCTTGCTATGAACTTTTAATAAGTAACCTAGAAGAAAGCTTCACCAGTGATATTTTCTGACATATTATTTGAGTGTGTGTTAAGAAAGTGGTTAAACAGGTAGAGCTAACTCATTAACTTGTTTTAGAGATTATAGATTTAAAGTTTCTTTTGGTTCACCTGACAGTGGCACATCATATTCTTAAGGATTTTCAATCTTTAGAGTCACCTCTACACTTTAGCCAAAGTTATTTTATGTGGTTAATCAGTATATTATTCAAAATTATATATTATGCAGTACTTATTGGTGTTGACACTCATTTGCAATACATGCAGGCTTAAAAAAGATTCAAATTGCTATATAAAATCTGAATTTTTTCCCCTATTAAAAAATATTAATTTGGGGTTTTAGGTTTATCTGAACATCTGATGTCTAATTTGTGTGGACAACACCACAGGCAATGTAATTATATGTGTACTATGTAAAGCTTTCTAAAATTTATGCCAAATAAGAATATAATCAACCGCATAAAATGCATTTAATATAATACATTATCATAGTGTACTGTAACTCTTGCCATTTATTTATTTATTTATTTATTTATTTATTTATTTATGACTGCAGTAAATTTGGATGTTAAGGGAAATTTAATGAAAACTGACATTGAGAAGGGCTTTGGGGACAATTGTCAGATATTTTTTGAGTACCCACTAGGCTAGAAGCTTTGTGTGAATATAAGGACATCGTCTTTTTATTTATATTAGTCTCTTTAATGAATGATTGAGGGCCATACGATGAGCTTCTTAACAACTGCTTTTCAAAATAACTTTTGGCCCTGGCTGGTGTGGTTCAGTTGGTTGGTCACCATTCTGTGCACTGAAGGGTTGCGTTTTCCCGGTCAGGGCACATGCTGGGTTGCGGGTTCAATCCTTGGCCCAGAGGAGGCAAGCTGAAGCAGCTGATTGATGTTGCTCTCACATTGATGTTTCTCTCTCTCTCTGTCTTTCAATCAATCAATAAAAAAATCTTAAAAACTCTTTGTGCATTGTAATTGCATATTTCTTTGTGGGAAGCCTGTATGCTGAGATGAATAGTCTTTACTATCCTCTTAACGGCACTAGTGGCTTCTCTTTAAACATTGTTATGTAAAGTATACTGTTAGGACATGTAAATCATTGCTACATTCTTTTATTCCTCACCAAGTTCTTGTTGCAATGGAAAGCCTCATAATTTGCTGGAATATTGTTCAGCCTCAGAGATTGTGTATGTCATTTTTATTTCCCAAAATCAGACCCTTTTACCTCAGCCATTAAAACCACATTTGCCTTGTGCAGTTGTATATGGTGAATTACATTTATCATCAATGCACTTTTGTACTTATTAAGCTATTATATCAAATATTGTGTGTATTAAGGTAGGTAATTTTTTTGCTTATTTTTGTTTGTGGGTTTTTTTTTTCTTCTTTTTATTTTTAGGTAAAAATTTTTAGTACTTTAAGACATTGTGCTTCTTCCAAGTCAGTCAACTTCTAGGCATTCGGAATTAGGAGCAGAGGACTTCATGAAGACTTTATGTAAAATAAAGTACAAATTGTCCAGTAATTAGAGTATAAAGAAATCATTATCATTAGTTAATGGCATCAGAAATGACTTTAACGAAGAGGTTGAACAATGGCTTAAGGTTAAATGGTGGACTTGACTGATTTATTTAATCAACTATACAATAGTTCTCACATTCTACAAGAGAGACTCAATATTGTACAATTCCAAGAGTTAGCCTTATGTGGCAGTCCTTCTACCCCGGAATAGTAGTTTGCATTATGGTTTTACAGTATTGTTTTCCAGATTATAAAAGTGAAATGTTTTTCATTTTTAAAATTAGATAATATGGAAAAGTACAAAAAAGTGAAAATTGCTCATAATTCACCATTATGAATTTGTTACAGGTAACATTTTATTGTGTATGTATATGTGCATGTCTTATAGGTTTATGTTTAAGGATCTTTTTTTTTCTTTTTAACTAAAATTAGTTCACACCATATATGGTGTTTTGTTAAAGGTAGGTCGAATTTAAATTTTCTCTAGTCTGGAGAATCAAACAACTTTCCTCTTATATTCTCATTCTAACTTCTTCAGTTATTTATGCTCAGTCATGGTTCTCAGTCTATTCTACCTTAGAATCATTTTGTTATCTGAGAAAGTGAGCTTTCCTTTAGAGCAGGGGGAAGGCCAAATATTATGGGTGTGACATTTGTACAGCTTTGCCAGGAAGCTGCAGTTTAGACGCATGCCTGTAATATTTGTATTTCCCCCTGCTCCTTTTCTGTTAATTAGTAATGGTATCATTTGAGTTTTTAAAAATACAGATACCAGGCTCCTGCCCCCCAGAGATTTGATTTCAGTTGCTCAGTTGTTTTCTAAAAGTTTTCCACGTGATTCTCATGCAGCTAGAGTTAAGAACCACTGACTCTAGACTAGAGCTTGAAATTCAGTATCATTTTCATTCATATCTGCCTGGAAGTTTGCAAATTATTTTATATGCTTTGCAGTTTTCAAAAACTTTTCACATTGCTTTATTTGATTCTTGCAGTAGTGCTGTTAAGCAGCAATATTTTCTTTTTATTGATAAGAATAAAAAGTATAATTTTTGCTGCCTTTTAAAATATCCTTTGTGCTCATGCGCAAATGTTATGTATTATGTATGTGTGTGTTTAGTTTAATTATCTTTAGATGACAGAATTAGAGATTTTTAAAAATATACTTTTGTTGTTTTTCAGATTTATTGAGTGTGAATTATCTGTAGATTAAAAAATAATAATAAAATGAGCTATTGGGTGAATGCTGTGTTTAAGACGATGTACAAGGCCTTTTAGAAAAATGATTTCATTAGTAAAATATTGGTTTAATGAAAGAGGCCAAAACACATATGTAAACAATTAACACAAGGCACAGTTTATGATTATTTTAAGATACTGCATGCAGTTGGGAAGAGGTTGTTCCTGGAAACATTAAATGTTATTCAGTTTGGCTTAAACTAAATCTTCCCTCACTTCTCCCAACAGGAATTTTGTGACTAAATATTTTCTATATTTCATAGTCTCTGTAACTGTTTAAGGGGGAAAGTTACTCAAGCCACAGGTTTTTGGCAAAATTTTATTAATTAAATGGGTTTTTTCTTTTTGTTTTGGAGTTATTTCTGAACTTGCAAAGGACAATGGCAAGCTTTGTAAGGACCAATTTGCCTTTGGAGGAGAAAACCAATTTATAATTTAGAATCCTTTTTCATAATTCTGAAATACAAAAGCTCTGAAAACTGAAAGTTTTATAATAAGGTTGGTGGCAAAAGTGAGGCTAGTTATAGTCTTGGTTTATCCCATTTGGTGTGAATATGGATATATTTCATTGCACAAATATTTCTGTGATTGAGAGATACTTTCAGAAGCCACTGGGAAGTTTAAATAAGTAATTATACACACACACACCATTGTATTCTTTTAAAACCTGCAAATTCTTTATTCTGAAACATGTCTAGTCCCAGCAGTTTCCTTAAGGATTTGTGGACCTATACAAATTTATGTTCATAAATGAGACGTTTCTAGTGTCATTCTCCTTTGATATATATACATTTTTACTTTGCCATCTTATTTTAGTCTCTAATCACACAGAGAATATTGCAGTGTATTATATGTAATTTCAAAATAGCTATATGTTACTGCTGTAATAAGGTGTGGTAAGTTCATTTGCTTCTTTTTTTTTTTTTTCTTTCTTGGCATATCTTGATTGCTCAATTTTGTTTTCTAGTTTTGTTCCTTGAGCCTTAAAGTTAGGCTTCAGCCTATGTGAAACTTCCAGTTAGCTCCCTCATCCTGGTCATGCTACTGTCCTTTGGACCAGTTCATATTTTTGTGGCACATGACAGATTCCTTGAAGGACAAAAGATTATTTGGTTAGGTTACCATAGGAGCTTTGTTAGTATAAGCTTCAGTAGGAGATAGGGATAAAAATGGTTATTCACTATACACAAATGTTCCTAACATGGTGTTGCTTGTTGGAACTTAAGGGAGACTTGGGCTTTCTTTTCAGTTCTCATCTGTGACATTGTAAGAGAAAGGACTTTAGAGATGTGCTTTGTACAGTCCTTACTGACGGGAGTGTCTGCACACCGTGCTGGTTTGACTGGCATGTCACCCCTTTGTTCTTTTGAGGGCTGAACTGAAACCCAGACCTTGTTTTCTACTAGCATCCAACCCAGGCCTTAACTCCATTACCAGTCAGGAGATACAGAATGCTTGAGTATATGCTCATTACATAGCATTGTGCTAGGTTCCGAGTTGGATGGTGAATGTCCTAGCTTTTTAAAATATGAGTTAATTTTTTTTTGGGGGGGGGGGAGTGCTACTTTTTCATAAAGGAAGTAGTTACAATATAGTTTCTAATTCAACATGTGTAAAACAAGCCCACAGTTATAGATTTATGAAAGCTGTCACAACTAGAGGGTAAAATTGCAATTTTTAAAAAACACTATGTATCCTTATAGTAGGTTCAATGTACCTATCAGGTTATAGCCACAGTCTCATCACTGTAAGCATGAAAATCTTGTCCTCGTGACTTTTATGTTTGCAAGCTGATGACACATTAGATGTCCAGTGCGTTCCTGTGGTTCAGCTGTTGAAACAGTAAGGGCTAGTGAAGTTGGACCCTTTTGTGTACCTCCACCTCTTATTGCCGGTTTTTCATGGGGCAGGGTAGTAACTCAGTCTCGCATTTAAAAATTTTATCAATGTGGCTTATGGGACCTCTGTGTACACTAAAAGATAATATTTTAACAACTGGCATACTGTAGTTACTCAAAGATCTAATGTTTTGTGGGTTTTAAAGGCTAGGTTTATTTATTTATTTTTAAATATATTTTTATTGATTTCAGAGAGGAAGGGAGAGGGAGACAGAGACATCAATGATGAGAGACAAATCATTGATTGGCTGCCTCCTGCATGATCCCTATTGGGGATGGAGCCCCCAACTAGGGCATGTGCCCTTGACTGGATTTGAACCTGGGATCCTTCAGTCTGCAGGCCAACGCTCTATTGACTGAGCCAAACCGGCTAGGGCTTGAGGGCTAGGTTTAAATCGGAGCACTGCCTCTACTAGTTTTGTAATCTGATTAACTTTTTAGCATTAGTTACCTCTTTTGTAAAATTGGGATATAGTTTCAGAGTAGTTTTGAGGATAAAATAATGTGTATATGGCATTTATCCTAGTGCCTAGACTGAAGAAGCCACTTTAGGCAGAGGTAGTGACTGCTGCTGTTGTTTTTGTTGTAGCATAATTTGATTTTCCTTTAAACTAAAGCAAGTGAAATTCACCATGGAGTGTGCATCATATATGCAGTTTGTCTTGCTGAGAGCTGCCATTTCAAAGATAATATCTTTAAATTGAGTTAATTAACCACTCCTTATTAGAATAATGCCTTTTAAGTAGGTCATAGTAAGATGTAGTGGAAGGAATGTAGGACTGGAAATGAGAAGCTTTGGCTCCCAGTGCTGAGAATGCCACTTACTAGCTTTGGGCAAGCTACTTAACCTCTCAGGCCCATTTTCTCTTTTGTATAATTGTGACTACTTGCCTATGTACCATAGGGTGCTTAGAAAATGCAATTGAACTTTTTTTTTTAATATATATTTTTATTGATTTTAGAGAGGGAGAGAGAAACATCAGTGATGAGAGAGAATCATCGATTGGCTGCCTCCTGCACGCCCCCTACTGGGGATTGAGCCTGCAACCCAGGCATGTGCCCTTGACTAGAATCGAACCTGGGACCCTTCAGTCCACAAGCCAACATTCTATCCACTGAGCCAAACCAGCTAGGTCTCAATAGAACTTTTTAAAGTGCTTTGCAAATTGTAAAGTAGTTTATAATTGTAAGGAGTAAATAGTATTTGCAAATGATTTGAAGGAGTCCCCCCAAAGCCCTACTCTATAGATTATTTGATGGTGTGTGTTGGGGTTTGAGCGGGTAGAGAAAGGTTCCTATATATTATTTTTTTAAGTACAGTTTCCATTTATTTTCCCCCCAGAGAACTTTTCTTCATTCTTCCTATATTATTAAAAAGCTTATTTCTCCTACAAGATAACATATTTAAGGTTTTTTATTTGGAACTTCCTCTCTCTGAATGTGATGGTATTTAGTGCACTTTCTCTCCTATACTGTTTTTCTCCTTTTGTTTTTGGGGAAGGAACATCTTTATTTAATTTTTTAAATAGATTAAAAAGACTTTCTGATGAATAGGCTTTTTTAGTCCATTACCCTTGTACTAATTTCTAATTTATATTTTCCCTAAACTACAAACATCAGCATTCCATATAGGAATGGAACACTGAGCTCCACACTTTCTTTTTCCACACAAATCCTTAGGGGCAGGGACAAGCCCTCTTTTAACTCTGAGGGTAAAAGAAAAATCCGCGCTTTTAATCTTATTCATATACCTGGAAGGACCTGTACCTGGTTTCCCTTTTTATCATTCATTCGAATTGGGAGCAGATGGAAGACAGGGGCTGGTGAGGAGGCTAGGGAAAGGGAAGTATCCTAATTTTTTTAAATAGTTACCTCACAGCTAAACTGGCTACCCTGGGGTCACAGACGCTTGAAAATAGATACATGGCAGTTCCTGTTTTAGGCCAAGGGGAAGGTTGACTAGTTGACCTTGGGAAAGAATATTCATTCACATTTCAAAATAAATGAATTTAACAAAATTTTTTAATGCTGAGGTCCCAGCAGCTGTGTTTTTAACAGCATTTCTTCTTCATTATGGGTTATGAAGTAGGTTTTGTGAACTAATATGAAAGCAAACTTTTAGCATTGGCTCTGTGGGAAACTTTTTTTGTTTGCTTTTTGGTGTAGAGAACATTTTCTAGTTTCCACCACCAGCTTAAAGTTTTGAAGATGAGGGCTGCTTTAGAAGGCCTGTAGTCTCCCTGGAAGCTATTAACAGTTCTCATTCTGAAGTAATGTCTACTTGCCTAATCAATTGGTCATTACAGTAAGTGCTCTGCACTATTTATATGTAGGCCTTTGGAGAACTACAAAATCAGTCTAAGGGCAGTCACTGTACTTAAGGAATTTCTTCTGTAGTGGTGAAGCAAGATATACTTGAGAGTGTAAGGTAATTAATATGTAATCAACTCACGGATTGTAAGGTATAGATTAAGTCTGAGAATTTTATTTCAGAGAAAGCTTATTGAAGAAGAGAACATAGGGAAGGCTTTGCTGGGGGATATGAGTCTTGAGCTTAGCTATCAGACATCTGGTTATATCTGCAGTTTAAATAGAGTATCATTTAAAGGTTCTGCTGCTTCTGGGAGAATTGAAGCTAGACAGTTTGAGTGGTGTAAAGAAAAATGTATCAGATATATCAAGTCAATTAAGATGATGGGTTCATATGTAGGATTAATTATTTGCACAGTTTATTTTAGTGTAACAGCCTGACATTGTTAAAGCTTTTTTATTTGGGCAGCTTTGAGCAGATGGTTTAGAAGCAGTTGGCATTGGCTTAGATGATTGGGAGTAGAGAGTAGTACTGTGGGGTAAACATCTCTGGATGATTTTTACTCTTAAAGTAATAAAGTATTGGTTGTTAGCCCATTTTCCTTCTTTCGCAGGTAAAAAACAGGAAGCAGATGAGTTGAGTGGAGATGCTTCTGTGGAAGATGATGCTTTTGTCAAGGTAAAGTGTTAATTACTCAGGTTAAGATGTTAGCATGTTGCATGATGAACTCATGCATTTTACTTGAACGATACTGAAGCATGTAGGTAAAATATAGACTTATGTAATCTTGTCAATCTCAATTCTCATAGTTGAAAAATATAATAAATAATGTTATCTTTAGTTAAATGAGAATAAAGCTAAAAATAATGTTTGTGTGAGTTTTTAAGTAGAAATCTGAGACAAAGGGACCAGAGGAACAGTTATAGGACAATTGATATGTTAGTTCCTTGACAAGGTACTACAATGAAGGATATTAATAATTTATTTTACTTTATTTTTTTATTATTATTTTAAATATGTTTGTGTTGATTTCAGGGAGGAAAGGAGAGGGAGAGGAGATGGAAACATCATGATGAGAGAGAGTCAATGACCGTCTGCCTCCTGCACTCCCCCCACTGGGGATCGAGCCAGAAACCCAGGCATGTGCCCTTGATCGGAATTGAACCTTGGACCTTTCAGTGCACAGGCTGATGCTCTATCCACTGAGCCAAACCAGCTAGGGCTATTATTTTTTTTTATTGATTTCAGAGAGGAAGGGAGAGGGAGAAACATCAATGATGAGAATCATTGATTGGTTGCCTCCTGCACGCCCCCTACTGGGGATCAAGCCCGCACCCCCGCTCCCCCCCCAGCAAGTGCCCTTGACCAGAATCCAACCCGGGCCCTTTAGTCCGCAGGCCAGTGCTCTATCCACTGAGCCAAACCAGCTAGGACTTTTTTTTCTTCTTCTAATTTTAAATATGTTTTAATTGATTTTAGAGAAAGGGGAAGGGAGATGAGGAGAGAGAGAGAGAAACACGAATGTGAGAGAGAAACATTGATTGGTTGCCTCCTATGTGCACTTTGGGGATTGAACTCAAAACCTGGGTATGTGCCCTGACCAGAATTGAACTACTGACCTTTCAGTGCACTGGATGATGCTCAACCAAATGAGCCACACCGGCCAGGGTGATAATTTATTTCTCTTTTTTAATCCTCACTTGAGAACATGCTTTTATTGAGTTGAGAGAGAGAAACATCCATGTGAGAGTGAGACGTCGATTGGTTGCCTCTAGCACTTGCCCGGATTGGGGATTGAACCTGCAGCCTGGGTGTGTGTCCTGATCAGGAATCAAACCTGTGGCCTTTCTGTGTACAAGTCGGTGCTCCAACCAAGCCATACTGCCAGGGCAGTAGTTTATTTTTAATCTGCCTGTTGCATTTAGATTTTATATAATATACAGAATCTAGATTAATGTAGTCCTTAAAATAGAAAATTTCTGTTGTGTTGCTACTTTGTAAAGATAAAATTAAGAAATTTGTTTTGTGCTTTAAAGATAAATAAGACAGGTCTTTTGGTTTAAAAAGAATGTATTTGAAATAGATCAGCTAGAAAGATAATGTATGTAATTTTAATCGGCATTGTACCAGTTTTTTAAATTGTAGTTAAGGTTTTGTTTTCAGTTGACAGAAACATGATCTGATCCTTACTGATCATTAGGTCCTAAGTAGTGTGGCATCAGCAGGAATTATTTACTGAGCATAGTTCCTCTTAAATTGTGTACATTCATATCCCCATACATTTTGTTTTCTGTGTAGAGTTAGTCCATATTGTTACTCCAAATGTCTGTGTAGAGTTAGTCCATAATGTCTGTGTGCTCCACCATGAAGAAAGCTTATGTCCATTCACCTGCCATCTCCTATCCAGTTCTCTACCTTACACATGTTACACACAGACCACACACCTCACACTTTGTACCTTGCACTTTTAAGAGCAGTCACAGAAAGAAAAAAAATTGGTTTGTTGAGGAGTTAACCCTGAAATTAGATCATTTTAGGCAATATTTGCCCAGGGATCCATTACAATAGAAGATCAAGTGCCTGTAATTAGCTTTTCTTTGAGCCCTTAAGAGCTTTTCAGTGTCCCTATTGTTTTCATTGTGGTGTGTCTTCCTTTAGGTTTGTTCCCTTGTTCTTATTTTCTCAGGTTGTCTTCACTAGTGAGTATATGCTTAAGCAAAAAATATCCATAAACTGGAAGAACATTATGACTGAGTAAAAAACCTTTTAATTTTTAAATGTCCAACTTTCAGTTCTTCAGTTCATAGATAACTTATAGTTATTTGAAATGTTGCAAAGGGATACATACTTCTATTCAGCATAATAGTATTGTTTCTATATGTGCTGCAAAGGATACCTTTGTGTTTTTATTAAATGAACCTGGTTATAATGTCAAAACAAAAAGAGCTTTTAAAAAAAAATATATATATAACTTTATTGATTTCAGAGAGGAAGGGAGAGGGAAAGATAGAAACATTAATGATGAGAGAATCTTTGATTGGCTGCCTCTTGCACGCCCCCTATTGGGGATGGAACAACCCAGGCCTGTGCCCTTGACCGGAATCAAACCCAGGACCCTTCCTTCTACAGGCCAGTGCTCTATCCACTAAGCCAAACCAGCTAGGGCCAAAAGAGCTTTCCCCCCCTTTTTTTTATTAAACAAAAACCATCCTATTTAAATATATGTTCAGTTTCTTTTTTATATTTCTTTTCACTTTGGAAGTATCAGAATATATGATATATTTGGTAGAAATTAAGGTAATATACTTCCCTTTTCTTCCAGAGTTGGTCGTTTTGGAATTTATAGTAGTGGTGAGTCAGTATCACCTATTGCCTAGATCAGTGGTCGGCAAACTCATTAGTCAACAAAGCCAAATATCAACAGTACAACGATTGAAATTTCTTTTGAGAGCTGAAAACCGACTTCTGCTCATGGGCCACGAAGTTTCAATCGCACTGTATGTGCGCGCCTGCACGTGGTATGTGGAAGAGCCACACTCAAGGGGCCAAAGAGCCACATGTGGCTCGCGAGCCGCCGTTTGCCGACCACTGACCTCGATATATGAGTAATACAGGCATTGCTTCCATTTTTAAGTGAGGAGACTGATCAAAGTTGGCACTTTAAAATAGATGACCTTCCCTCAGTGACTCACCTTGCTTTTTACTTATTTGCACTTACTTTTATATTGTCATATAATCGCTTACTCTGCTTTCAGTCCCCAATGTTCCTACACTCGTATGTGACGAGGTTGGTCAAACCCTGTCCTGGAAATTTCCTGTTCCCCAAGAACTCCACATCCCTAAACAATCCTATTTCTTCTTTTTGCCTGCGCCCCTCAGAAATTTCTGTTCCCTCACTGCAGTTCAATTATGAATGATTAATAGACATGCCCCTGCCATTTTCTTCTTTAACCCAGAAACCTTTTCTTAAATCTGCTAGGCTTACTGTAAGAATAGGAAAGGAGGAAGGAATGTTCACTGCTTTCAACTCTTTTTCTGCAGTTAAAGAGGAAACTAAACAGATGGCGGCTTTTCTTTGTTTGTACTGAAGTTTCATGTACCTATAAACTTTGAAAGACAAATAGACATAGCCTCAGAGATAATCCCAGCCAGTGTTCCCCTGCCCAATTAGCATTGTGTGACATAGTGATAGATTTCAAGACAAATACATTAAGTTAATCATTTGAATATTTTTCAAGAACAGACATTTGTTTAACAGTTGAGATTCTTTATTATTAATTAGAAATAAACATTAGCTATAGTATATGACTTCCAGGGTCTTTGAAGTTAAACTAACCTATGGCACCTGGAGAAATCAAGTCATTTCTTCTCTTTTTAAAAAAAAATATATTGATTTTTTTACAGAGAGGAAGGGAGAGGGATAGAGAGCCAGAAGCATCGATGAGAGAGAAACATTGATCAACTGCCTCCTGCACACTCCCTACTGGGTATGTGCCCGCAACCAAGGTACATGCCCTTGACCGGAATTGAACCTGGGACCCTTCAGTCTGCAGGCCGACACTCTATCCACTGAGCCAAACTGGTCAGGGCCAAGTCTTTTCTTTGAAGCCATATTTTGTCCAATAGCCCTAGGATGTGAATTGGTAAATATTAAGTAACTGGAATTTGAGAGCATCTCTAGTAGCAATCCAATTTATGTGTAGTTCCGTATGAGAGATTTGGGAACTCAGAATGTGGTTTAATGACTTTGGTATTAGACTCCCTCCTCCCCACCCCCTATTTTTAAAGACATAGTTAATGTATAAGGTAAAATGGCTGAACTTTGACTTTGGAAATAATGTCGACATATGGAAAAAATTTAAAACATGTAGCTATATCAATTACCAAAAACATTTGGTGGCTAGCCTACACTACTTTGCCTCTAGTTGTACCAAATTTTCTTACCATTAAAAGGACTGTGAATTGGAGAATCAAGAGGCACATGAACAAGATGGAAATGATGAACTAAAGGATTCTGAAGAGTTTGGTGAAAATGAAGAGGACGCTGTGCATTTGAAGGAGTTACTTTCCATAGAAGAAAACAAGAGAACTCGTGAATTAATAGAGGCAGAAGCAATTGAAGATATAGAGAAAGAGGACATCGAAAGTCAGGTCTTTAGCCAGTTTTTCTAAAACATGACTCGGATGAATTAAGTACTAAATAATAAGTTTTTTTTTTTCTAGTTCAATGTGGAAATCCCAGAATTTTCAAAAAACGTATTTTTAAAGTTATTTATAAATCACCCAGAATCCTGCCTTAAAAGAACTTTTTAATTTTACTTATTTTTAACACATGTATATATTTTACTTAGTAGTTATTTATTCTACATAATGTTCTAAATAATTGCTATTTATTCTATATAATATTTTCACATAAGGACTTTATAATCTATGTTTTATACCATAATTTATTAAACTGCTTTCTGTGTGTCTAGTAGCCACTCCCTTAACTTGGGACATTTAAGTTGTTTTTTACCCCACTGTAAATGAGTGTACTAATTTTGCTCTGACCTTGCCACCATTACCTGATGATCATTTTTTTTTTTTGCTACTTTAGTAGATATAAAATATTAATTTGCATTTCCTTGGGTACTATCAAGGATGGGGAGGTTACTTATAAAAGTATAATTTAAAAGCATATAATTTAAAAAATATTTTTCTTGAATGAAACAGACCGTTTGTTTTGCTTTGAAGTGTGCTAGTGCTAGTGGTGTGTCTTAAGTAAATCAGTGGATTAGTGAGTCAGTGCTGTTAGCGCTTAGTCATGCTTAAAACACTGATGTTCTACCTCGCCTAATAAATGAAGATTTATTAGGCGAGGTAGAACATCAGTGTTTTAAGAAAGAGATTTTTCTAATTCTTTATTAGTGTGATTGTTTTTATTTTGGCATAAAAAATGTAGTCTGAATTGTGAAGCATTAACTTTGCATCCACAGTATCATAGACATTGTGAGGAAATAAGACCAGCGATAATTGGGTATAGCATAAAAGCATTCTCATGTTACCCAGATACCTTGTAAAGCAGCTATTGTATACCCTTTTACTTAGGAAACTGAAGCTCAAGAAGGTGAAGATGATACCTTTCTAACAGCCCAAGTAAGTTTACATCTAGTCCTATGAATTTGATATTGTGGGTGGAAGGGCTTGGAAGGAATCTTATTTTGTCTTTGTAATTCTCTAACTCATAAAACTGCCTTAAATTTAATATTAAGTTGTTTATATGGTATATAAAAGATACTCAAAGCTGACAGCTGAAATTTCTGTTGCTACAAAGATATTTAGAAGTTATCATAAGGTTTCTACCATTTTCAAGATAAACATAAAAACTGTCCATTCTTTCTAGAAAACATAACTCTGATTACCAGTCTTGTGAGAAGTCCACACTCTGCTTGATTTTTTGTCACTTTGATATAAAATAAATTATTTAAAAGTACTAATTCTTTTTAAAGTTTTAGTTACATTTTTGTTCATTTTAAAACTCCTATGATGGGGCTAATATAAAAATAATAAAAATCTAAACATGTACTTGAGGTATGTATGTGTGTGTCGAAAATGCTTTTCTATTGTGTGTTAAAGTATGTTTTTGGTATATGTGATATACATAGTATACATTTTAAAGCATGACTCACAGAACCTATAAATAGACATTTATAGTTCATTTTCTGCAGTGTTTGTTTTTTTAAATTATCCTTTGTCTTTTTCCTCATATCTGTACTCAAGAACCCCTTGTTGATATCTCCTCTTTAAATAGTATAGTTTCAAATAGTGATAGGGGTTCCTCTCTTTACTGGATTTAGGGAAAATAGTGATCAATCCTGTTTTTTTCTTATTGTAATACCTACTAGAAGTGGGGCTTATGGTCATGGACGGCTTAGGTGATTGCCTCTGGTCATGCCTTCTTTCCTGCAGTTTTCGTTTTTAAATATATTTTATTGATTTTTTTACAGAGAGGAAGAGAGAGGGATAGAGAGTTAGAAACATTGATGAGAGAGAAACATCTATCAGCTGCCTCTTGCACACCCCCTACTTGGGGATGTGCCCGCAACCAGGGTACATGCCCTTGACCGGAATCGAACCTGGGACCCTTGAGTCCACAGGCCGACGCTCTATCCACTGAGCCAAACCAGTTAGGGCTTTCCTGCAGTTTTCTTGACTTTGAAATGCTGGTGAAGCTATGTTTATTGCAATGGGGAGAAACCACATTTCTAGAGAAATGTTTCTGATATTTTAGATAATTCAAGAAGGAAATGTTAGGCCTGTGAAAGTGTATAGACTTGTCCCCCATACTGTTTCCAAATATGTTCATTTTTGAGTGATAAAGAGTAGATGAGGAAGATATGGGGAGAGTGCCTTTTCTAGATTACTAATTTGCAAAAAGGTGGAGTTGAATTCTTCGTATACTTTGGCAACCAAAGTATACTTCATATACTTTTAAAATTTCCATCAAGGGCCAGTCCTACAGTTGTGCAGGTTGTGTGTTGTGTGAAGGCATCATATTAAAGGGTTCCCATTCACATACTAGCCTATATATTTATTATATCATAGAGGGTGCCTTTTCCTAACTTCACAAATTTTTATGGGCTAGAGATGCCCTTGCTCCCATTCCATCCTGATAATGAAAAAAAATGTTTATTTCTCATCGGGGGGCAAGTTTTCCTTTACTGTATCAAAAGATAGGGTAGTTAATTCTTCAGAGTTTTCTTGAAGTAATATGACTTTTTTTTAAAATAAAGAATGTATAGTGAAACATCTAGAAACATAAATGTTCCTGGATTCCATCATGACATGCTTAATGAATACATCATTATTGTCTTGCTGTGTGCATAAAGGAATACTATGTAGAGTGGAACCATCACCCAGCTTCACCTATTACCAACTCATGGGCAGTATTGTTTCATCTATAGCTTCATTTACTTTCCCTTTCTGTATTATTGAAACAAATCCCACACTTCATATTTTGCTTAAAATTTTTCAGTATGTATCTCTGGAAGAGAACTTTTATTTTTTATATTATTGCTCCTAATGTAAGGTTTTAATTTCAACAAATATAGTTAGTATCCAAATGCTTGTCTATAGTTTTTTAAAAATTAGATTTTGTTTGAATCCAGATGCAAATAAGATCTACACATTGTGATTAATTAAAATAACTATTCAATATGCATGGTCCATGGACACAGACAATGGGGAAGTGAGGTCCTGAGGTAGGGGTGGGGGTATGCTGGAGGGGGTCAATGGGGGATGGGGGAAGAGACATGTAATACTTTCCACAATAAAGAATTGTTAAAAAAAATAATAAAACATGAACTGTGAAATACTTTTTAAAAAGGAAAAAAGTAACTTCAGATCTTTTAATCTTTAGGTTTTTCCTTCCATCTCCCCTCCCCCCACTTTCATTTGTAGAAGAAATTGAGTTTATCCTGTAGAGTAAGAGTTGTCGAAGTTTTTTTTAAAGGATCGGGTAGAAAATATTTTAGCCATTGTAGGTCATATGTTTATGTTACACCTCTTCAACTCTCTTATGTGAGAGCACCTTAGACTGTATAAATGAGTGGACATAGCTGTTTCAATAAAAATATTACTAATGAGGCATCTAGTGTAGTTTGCCGACACCTGTAGATTTTGCTGATTGCATTTTTAAAAACATTTTTATTGATTTTAGAGAGGGAGGGAGAGATAGAAACATCAACAATAAGAGATAATCATTGATCAGCTGCCTTCTGCCACGCGGGCATGTGCCCTTGACTGGAATCAAATTTGGGACCCTTTAGTCCTCGGCCTGATGCTCTATCCACTGAGCCAAACTGACTATGGCTGATTACATTCTTGTACAGTCATTCCACATATTCCTCTGTCTACTGCATTTCCTGTAAATTGGTTAGTTGGTTATAGGATCAAGAGGCTTGCTATCCAATTCAGGGTGCCCCCTCTTTCCATCCCCTCCCCGCAACACACAGCTACTTCGTAGGTAGTGTGTTCTTCCATTTGGATGCACATAATGTCTGGTAGTATCTTTCTGGTGATGGTGCCAGAAATCATTGTTGTTCCCCACCCCATTGATTAAAATGGTGATGTTCTAATTCTGTCATTTTTTCTTATTTAATACCGAAAATGCTTTTAGAAAGAGAAGCTTCTTATCTACTATTTGGTTTCTCAGTGGTACAGTTTACACAGGAAAGCCAGGATATATGTTTGATTCTTTTCCTTTCATTTACTAGTTTTCAGAATAATGAGCTGGTTCACTAGCATCTCCCAACAGTGACTGAGTTTTTTATTTTTCCTTTTTTCTCCCTTCGTTTCATTTTGAATTCATGCATTTAAATACATTTAATGTATTTCAGTTAATTGTCTTATTATTATTATTAATGCTCAAATTGTCCCATCTGTAACTATGAGGGTGGTGGAGGCATGTTGAAAGTATATATATACCTCTACAAGTTGGCTCTTTTGTTCTTTCAACATGACACTAACAGTCTGATTGCCTCCTTGCTTTATGGTATGTAATAATGTTCTAGTTCCTGCTCTAGACCTAAAATCAGCCATTTTTTTCTTTGACTGGTAAATGCTATTTTAAGACAGCAGTCTCAGGGGGAGGGTTATTCATTGCCTTTTCAATGTACAGTGCAAGAGAATGTGTTTTTATTTGTTTTACTTTTAAGATAAAATAGGTTTTGAGTTCACAGGGGATATTTCTCAGTTAATGACTTCATTTATTTTAGAGCACAACCACAACAGTCTTAGGATGATAATACCAACACCAATATGATTATTGAAAATAATTTAAGATTTTTGTCCCCTCCAGTTAGGTCTCTTCTAAGGATGTACTGTAAGAATGAACAACTTACTGTTTTTTGTACAGTTGTGCTCTATATTATTATACACCAGCTAATACATGCGTAGGTTGACTTATTTTCAGTATTTAGGTATTGCTTTTTAAAAAATGTAATCTTATTTTAAAATTATCCAAAGTAAAAGCTATAAGACAAGATATATTCTAAAAAGCCCCTTCACCCATCCCCTTATTGCTAAACTTAAAAGTCGTGATTGTTATTTGCTTTTAACACCCTAGCCAGTTTTCTCAGTGGGTAGAGTGTTGGCCTGCGGACAGGTCCCGGGTTCGATTCCGGTCAAGGATACATACCTCGGTTGCAGGCTCAATCCCCGGCCCTGGTCCTGGTATGTGCGGGAGGCAACCAGTCGATGTTTCTCTCTCTATGTCTCTTCCCCTCCCTTTAAAAATCAGTGGGAAAGTATCCTCTCTCTAAAACTCTCTAAAAATCAGTGGAAAAGTATCCTCCGGTGAGGATTAACAACAACAAAAGAAGTATAAGTAATTAGGCAATATATTTGTATAGAGATTTATTTATTTAAAGCCAATCTTCTGGTTTTGACTTGAAGCTTAAATCTTTAGCCTTTAGGTGTTAGCCTCTAAGCAGTTTTTCACACTAGATAGAATTTGGTGTGTGTGTGTGTGTGTATATATATATATACATACATATATATATATTTGTTATTAATCTATATGTATATTAATCCTCACCCCAGGACGTGTTTTTATTGATTTTAGAATGAGAGGGAGAGAGAGAGAGAGAGAAACATCAATAGGTTGCTTTCCATACACATAGGGGATCAAACCTACAACCTGGATATGTGTCCTGACCTGGAATCAAACTCGCAATCCTGTGGTGCACAGGATGATGCTGTAACCAGCTGAACTACACCAGCCAGGGCTTGTATTACTAACTTTAAGATACAGTTACTTTAGAATTTTCTGGAAATTTTTCTCAAAAATGTTTATATTTGCTAATGCATTAATTCTTCAAAGTTTCCTCTAGTCTCAATCTTCTGTTTTCTATGATCACACCATGTATATAGGGTGTCCCCAAAAAAATGTATACATACACTTTGAATAATTAATTATAAAGGCAGTGTTTATTAAAATACATTTCCTTTTCAAAATTGAACTACCAGGCTGTTAAAGTGTATATACATTTTTGGGGGACACCCTGTATTCCTTTCTTTGTTTGCCTTTGCCCCTTTTTTTGTCATATGAAGTCTATATACCTCTGAAAGGCAGATTTATCTCCATCTCCTCAAAGTTTTTTCTAATGCTTTACTTATTTAATTGTATACACCCTATTTAGGTTATATGCTCTCTCTATGTTAAAAGTGAAATTCATCTAGATAGATGACAGTACCACAGAGTAAAACTGTTTCAGTGGTAAAGACAAGATACAAGATAAATATCCCGGTCTCATGGTGCCTAATCTTTTCACTAAATAACTCCACACTAGTAAATGTTTTATGAATTCTGTGGTACTGGCACAGTGCAGCAGTTAAATTCTTTTTTTTTTTTTTTAAATATATTTTATTGATTTTAGAGAGGAAAGGAGAGGGAGAGAGAGATAGAAACATCAATGATGAGAAACATTGATCGGCTGCCTCTTGCACGCTCCCCACTGGGGATCGAGCCTGCAACCCAGGCATATGCTCTTGGCTGGAATCGAACATGGGACCTTTTAGTCCGCAGGCTGACACTCTATCCATTGAGCCAAACTAGCTAGGGCTAAACTCTTTACATGTATAAAAAGGAGCCATCAGTTCAGTCCCTCCACCTAAAAATAGCAGTGTCTCCACTAAATTTTTCAGTAAATTCATTCAATGGCTATTGAGTGTGTATTATGTGCCAGGTATTTTATACTTCCCATGATCTTTAGCATGTTGCCAGATGGATAGGGTTATTTTGAAGGTTTGTTTTAAATCAGCCAAGCTGAATACAGTGTTTTTCAGGGGAAAGGAGGCCTTCCAGAAGCAATCTTCTTACTTAGCACACGAAATGTACATGTCACAAGATTAACCTAGGGTAAGGTAACAGAATGGGTAAATAGCAACCACTTTGTTAACTGAAAAATGAGTCTTAGTCTTGTTTTTGTCTCTTAGTAATCATTGCTTCTCCTAGGATAAAATAAAAAATAGAGAAGCTTTGCGTTTGTATCATGTCTGTGCATATATATCATTTAGACAGGAAATTTTTCCCATTTTCTTTCTTGTATTTCATGATTTGATTCTTTATTTCAAGGATTTTTAGGCTTTTAAAAAAATACATTTTTATTGATTTCAGAGAGGAAGGGAGGGGGGGAGAGAGAGAGAAAAACATCAATGATGAGAGAGAATTGTTGACTGGCTGCCTTCTGCATGCCCCCTACTGGGGATTGAGCCCACAACACTGGCAAATGTCCTTAACCAGAATTTAATCTGGGACCCTACAGTTTGCAGGCCAACGCTCTATCCATTGAGCCGAACGAGCTAGGGTAGTGGTTGGCAAACTGTGGCTCGCAAGCCACATGCCGCTCTTTAGCCCCTTGGGTGTGGCTCTTCCACAGAATACCACGTGCAGGCGCAGACGTACAGTGCGATTGAAACTTCGTGGCCCATGTGCAGAAGTCGGTTTTCGGCTCTCAAAAGAAATTTCAATCGTTGTACTGTTGATACGAGTTTGCCGACCACTGGGCTAGGGCTTTACGCTTATTTTTGACTTTTGGTTTAACTTTAGTAGTGCAATGCTTACTGCACATAACTTCTCAAAAATAAATGCACTGATGCGTGGCTCATCTTTTTTATTAACCCTAGTTGCTTTTGTGCTTAACCCCCATGGTAATTGGTTTTATGTTCTAGAAGCTGGGTGAGAGGCTTCTTCTAGGGACACTAAAGCATATGTAGCAAAGCATTATTTTGAGAAACTAAAGTTATGAAATCCTTCAGAAAGTATGTTGAATAATTAGGATAGATATCTAAAACTTTGGCAGCCAAATAAGGCAAACCTTTCTAGTTAGTTTAGCAGCTAGAAGTAAGATTTCTAATTGGTGGGAACCATAGCAGAAAGGATTTTTTCTTTTGTTTTTTTACATCACAGTATTTGAATTTAATTTTCAGAATAGCAAATAATTTGGCCATTTTTTTTCTTGAATCTATCAATATTGATCTTTAAAAGATTAACTTGAAAGTGGTGTGCTGTTGGCATCAGAAGTAGATAAAGGAGAGGCAAGTTGCCTTCCGTAGGTTCATTTGTTCTGCTTTGAAGTAAAAGTTAAGGTATTCTAGTTCACTTATCCCTCCAAGATAAATTACTAAAGTAAAAGACAGTTTGTAAGAAAAAGATGTATCAATAATTCTAGCATAACTTACCCTTTGCTGATACGGCCTACTGCTCCACCCAAGTTAAAGTATTTTTCTTTCCTTTCCAAATGTTGCAGATTAGAAATGTAATGATTACAGCTATTTCCAATACAATAATTTGTTCAAATACAACAATTGACATTACTAGAACATAATGCAATGTAATAATAGGGTTCACAATATTATGAATAATCAACTTATTTTGGACTTTTCACTTTCTAAGCTTGTGGCTTTGTTGGTTTGGTGTTTTTAGTTTTCGTCATACTACTTTAGTGTGTAAAACAATTGGTCATTCCTTCATTGGGCACTTGTGGGTTAACTTAAAGTAAAAAATTTATTTAAATGCTTTCTTAGAAATATGGTAGTTATCCAAATGTAATTTTGAGCATATGGTAAAATATTTGCTATTTTAAGGAATACATGCTTTTATATGAATCTGAAATTGTGTTGTAAGATAAATATGCCATTTAAAGTTTTGTTTACAGTTAAATGTTGCTGTGAGTCTTCTTTTACTGCTAGGCTATCACTCTAAAGCGAGTGGTTCTTAAATTGTAGTCCCTGAACCAACGGCATCAGCATCACCTGAAAACTTGTTAGAGATGCAAGTTCTCAAGCCCCACTCCAGACATGAATCAGACACTCTGGGGTTGGTACTCAGCAATGTTTTAATAAACCCTTCCAGATACTGGTACAGACTCCAGGTTTGAGAATCACTACCCTAAGGCTTTGTATGTGGTAAATTCACACTGCTTTGACTGAAAGTGACCTACTTCTACACAGGTTTTATTTTTTAAAGTTGTAAATTTAAACTTCCCTTAATTTTTTTAATACTGGGACTATAATGCATATTACTTTGCTTATTCGTTATGATATTTAACTTGGGGAAATGTAGGTTCTATCTTCGTGTGATTATGTCAGATTTTTGCTATATTTGCTTGGTGTAAATAAGATTTTTCCATTTGTGGTATTCCTGTTTCAAGCTAACATGCTTAATTTTAGATTAGGTGAAAATCACATATTTTAAAATCACTCATTTAAAAAAAAGTGTTACCTTGTTTTGATTACCTATAGCACAAATATTAACTTATTTAATTATTAACTATAAATTATTAAAGTGGTTGGGCATTGTCTATGTGACAACTATGAATTCTTTGTTTGTTAATCCTCACCTGAGGATATTTTCCCATTGATTTTTAGAGAGAGTGAAAGAAATGGGGAGAGACAAAGAGAAAACATCGATGTGAGAGGAACATACCAATTGGTTGCCTCCCACATGCGCCCAGACCAGGGCCAGGGTTCGAGCCTGCAACCAAGGTACGTGCCTTGACCAGAATCAAACCTGCAGGCCGACACTTTTCTCTGAGCCAAACCAACTAGTGCAATCAATTCATTTTTAACAGATAAGAAGTAATGAATAATTTGAAACTAACTAGTTTTGTAGTCTTCCTTCTTCTATTCTGAGATGCCTAAAAGGGGAGTGTATTTTTTGTTTATTTTATCTGTTAATATACATTTAACCTCATGAAAATGTATGTCTTGAGGTTATATTTTCTTGTGCTGTTTTGAACAGTGTGCTTTAAGAATGAACTGAGTTACATAAAAAATCAGTTTGTTCTTTTTATTGGCAGCTCTTAATATGAGTAAGATTTGGGTTATATAAACTAGTTTTGAATACTGAAAAATTATCCAGTGCATTATTGATCTAATTTTTGATGGATTTGCCTGTTTTCTTGTCTAAAATCATATATCAGGCATGTGCCCCATTTCCTTAAATGGGCTCTGATTTTTATTGGATTATTCTACATATGTTAGTGATAGGTATCCCTAGTTAATATTGTTAAATTACATACCAATTTAAGTTGACTGATTTTATACTATTACTAAAATTTAGTTTTAAGTGACTTCATTTTACATTTAATTATTCTTTGAATTTCAGGATGGTGAGGAAGAAGAAAATGAGAAAGGTATGTGTGATGAGTAGAGTTTCAAAATTGCTGATATTTAGAAAAACAGTAAATTATATGAAAATTAAGCATTTCTTATTTGAAATATTATTTTTAAATACGTTTATTTTTAAATTTATCAATTTAGTAAATTAAGTTAATATTTTGATTTTATTTTTCAATTGGTTTTAATTTTCTTTTCACACTTAAAATATGTTATAACTTAACGGTACATATTAGTTACTGTAGTGGACAATGCTGTTTTATTATATCCATAAGACCGACACTGCAGTAACTCATATGTACTTATTAGAGTTATAGCATGTTAACGGATAGTTAATTTTGCAACTGTTCCTAAAAATGGTGGGTGACCAGGAGACTGACTTTTTGTTTGTTGCTTAAACAAACTTTCATACAGTCTTCTGACAGTTTTAGTAGTTTAGGAGAGCTGTCTCATCCATTACAATTACAGGGACATTGTAGCAATACATGTGGTCAGTACAAGATTGTGGAAGAGTTCTTGGACAGAGGTCAAGGGATCCTACTTTGGACTAGAAAGGACATGGAACAGGGTTCTAAGCAAGACAAAATAAAAAGCCTAGAAGCAATGATGAAGTAAAGTTACTGACTGAAAATCTCATGCCTGAAGTCTTTCTCTTTGGGGGAATGCAAGACATCTTTGAAAATGGTACCTACGGGACTGGATGAAGACGGGAAATAACCAATTTCCTGAACATAACGGAGCAGGCCATCTTTGGAGCTTTCTGTAGCAGTTTCCCATATGATTCTGGACTACCCAAGAATTAAATAAGAAGAACGAAAAAGATGGGGCCCCAAATAATTTGAAGACTGACTGATATCCTCAGGCTGTGACCTTTCAAGACGTCACCATGGGAGTTCTGAAGGTCACGAGGACTACGATTCGAACATTGAATAACAAATCTTCACATTCATCACTATCTCCTGGAGGGGGAGAAAAATCTTCCATATGCCATTAACTTAAAACCAGAAATGAAGAGCTGGTATCCTCAGGATGAAACCATTTTCTCAGTTTTGTTGTTTGGTATCTATATATAGAGATCATTTTTTCCCCATGAAGAATAAGTCATCCTGGGTAAAGGATTGTTATATTAGTTAATACCCTTGTGTTTTTTTCCCTAACCTTCCATCAGTGCTAATAACTGGCTTTATATTTTCTAGGTCCTATTCTAGCTTATGAATATGAAATTGTTTAAACTTCTTGTTTTGCCATATTTATTCCTGTTAAATCCTCTTAGATATAGCAGGTTCTGGTGATGGTACACAAGAAGTATCTAAACCTCTTCCTTCAGAAGGGAGCCTAGCTGAGGCTGATCACACAGCTCACGAAGAGATGGAAGCTAATGCGACTGTGAAAGAAGCTGAGGATGACAACATCTCGGTCACAATCCAGGCTGAAGATGCCATCACTCTGGATTTTGATGGTGATGACCTCCTAGAAACAGGTAAAAATGTGAAAATTACAGATTCTGAAGCAAGTAAGCCAAAAGATGGGCAGGACGCCATTGCACAGAGCCCGGAGAAGGAAAGCAAGGATTATGAGATGAATGCGAACCGAAAAGATGGTAAGAAGGAAGACTTCGTGAAGGGTGATCCTGTCGAGAAGGAAGCCAGAGAAAGTACTAAGAAAGCAGAATCTGGAGACAAAGAAAAGGATACTTTGAAGAAAGGGCCCTCGTCTACTGGGGCCTCTGGTCAAGCAAAGAGGTTTGTTTTTCTATGTCAGTTCTTTACGATACTGAATTCCAGCATTCAATAAGATCACTCTACATTAAGGGGGTGGCTTCAAGACCGTAATTAGTACTTATGATCCTGCCTATAATATTTTTGACCGTCATAAGTTACTTAAACACTTTTTTTCAAGATCTTCGTAATATGCAGTGTGTTCTACTGATTGCATTGTCGAATTGTCAGCATATATTTGTTTTTTTGTTGTTTTTTGTTTTTGTTTTTTCAAATTGACAATTTTTTTGTGTTTTATTTTTTAAAATCCTTGTGATGATGGTTAATGAACAACTATCAGTCCTAACAACACAAATGAAGTCAAGTCCCAGTCCTGAAATCTGGAGAAGATGGCCATATATCCACTGAATAGAATTGTCAGAAAATCTAGATCTTCAGGCATCTTGGGGAAAATCAGTGCAAGAATCCTAAGGGACTCATTTGTTCAAATAACCTAATCTAGGCCTTTGGAATTGTTAATTTGTATGAATAGTACCAGTTTGAAATATAGTCAATATCAAGCTGTTCGATTTTTGTTTCTTTGTTTTTTGTTTCAATTTTTTTTTTCTGGTGATTTGCTTCTTTAGCTCTTCAAAGGAATCTAAAGACAGCAAGACATCATCCAAAGATGACAAAGGTAATGGATTTTTTTTTTTATTTATCTCAGTGGTAAATTGTATATTTTCATTAAAGAAAGAATAATTGTATCTGGTCTCCTTTGACAGTTAGTCCTTGAAATTGACATACTAAAAATTTT
This sequence comes from Corynorhinus townsendii, assembly GCA_026230045.1. Taxonomy (NCBI): domain Eukaryota; kingdom Metazoa; phylum Chordata; class Mammalia; order Chiroptera; family Vespertilionidae; genus Corynorhinus; species Corynorhinus townsendii. Next base: position 183,925,765 of record JAPDVU010000001.1, on the reverse strand, counting down.
GGATGGCCTTTGTGTAAACTGTGGAGTTAGACTACAGCATACTCTTGGTGTGATTGAAGCATTACTTTTTAGTTAATTTGTAAACTAATTTGAGTATGCTAAAAATCCCTTTGGAATGTGTTTTTAACATTGTTTTCAAGTAACTGTATTGAATATTAATATGATAGATATTCCAGTTTTTACATTATGATTTCAGAAGTATTTTATTTCTAGTTGCAATCATTTATAACCCCTACACACCACCACAACCTTATCCCTGTTCTTTCTAGTATTGAAATGTGCTATAAATTATACTTGTAGATATTTGTGGACTATAATATTTAAAAGAAAATCAGTCTTTAATATTTGAGGTTCCCCCCCCCCCCCGCCTTCTTTATTGATTAAGGTATTACATATGTGTCCTTATCTCCCCCATTGTCTCCCCCCACACACACTCATGCCCCATGCCGTCACCCCCCTGGTGTCTGTGTCCATTGGTTATGCTTATATGCATGCATACAAGTCCTTTGGTTGGTCTCTCCCCCTGACCCCCACTCTCCCCTGATTTTATGTTTTTCATTCATCAAATCAGGGCACACTTCTAGTAACATAGCCAGTATGCAGTATATTTTAATTCTTCAGAGCTCACTTCCTAATTTGACTTATTTGGAATCTTATATAGGAAAATAGTTTTATTTTAAATTCTTGTAAGCTTAAAGGTACAATATTTGATTGCTTTCTGTTATTGGGAAGTCTCTGGTTATCTCAAGGCCATAAGCTATAGTTTCATCTTGTATATATGCTGTCTACATGAAAAATATTTCTGTTTTTTAAAACAAATAACATTCAGGTAATACAAAATCCTAAAATATCTCTTAGTGTGCCCAAAAAGGAGTGGCATATATCCTATATGGTTTATTTTGTGTATTTTCTTGGCATATTTTAATAGTTAGGAATTTTATGATTGATTTATTAATTTACAATTAGTTGCAATACCTTTGTCACTTACAGTTTTGGTTAATAGGTAAAATATAATATATTGTTATTCTTTAAATTCAGGAGGAGTAATCTTGGTCAAATGTTAACTTTCTCCTATTAAAAATGTTTAAATCTGTAATTAGAAAAATATGTGGGCCCAAATGTTACTGGTAACAAAAAAGATACACAAACTGGTTGACATTTCAAAGATAAAACAGATCCTTTTGATAAATGTGTTCCTTAAGAATAGGAATGCAGCAGCCATTCATATTTAAAATATTCAAGTCAGGTAGGTGTATGTTGTCTTTTTATAAGTCTACACTGACTAATTCTTCAATTAAAACTTGTGGCACATAGTCTTTAAAAACATTGAAAATTTTAACTCTTTCTACATATATTAACTTGAAGCTATTAAAATTCTTACTTTTAATTGCTTATATACTATTTCTCTTATAGTGGGTAAGAATTAGTTTCCAAATAAAGTCAAATGAATGAAAATTCCCCTTCAATAACAGCACATTTGAAGAAACGCACTGAAGGGTGACTATGCCTGTAGTCTAAGAACTGGCATTTGTATGTGTGAAACTGTAATTTGTGTATGGAAAGAATACAGAAATCATTCATATAACCATTTACCTGTCTAAAGAATGTTAAGATTTCTGTCTTTATTCTTGTAATTGATTTGTTTTAGAAGATTTTCTTTGGTTAAGTCTAGAGTTATCCAACTGCATATAATTTCCACTTTCTCTTACTCTTTCTCTAATAAATAATGAAAATGAGATGGTTGGTTAGCCTTTGTTATTAAACATTTAAATTCTTGCTTTGACATTTCCCTCTTGCACCCCCAACTTTTCAGAGTCTAAAGCCCATAATAAATATAGGTAATTAAGCAGTCTTTCATTCCTAGATAACTGTTTCCTGGTTGCCTGTATTTATGTAGTGCAGTGGTATAGTATAAATTATTACACTTAACAGCAAAAGTCCAAGACCATGTAGTTGTTTCTTCCCCCCCCCCACTTAAAACTCATGTAGTCAAAAGAATGCAGTATTCAGACTTGTCTCCTCACTGTGGTTGTATTACTTGTTATTGTGGTTGGTTTTTATATAGTAAGTTATACTGTCGAAATTAAATTAGAGGTTTTTATAATTTTGAAAGAATGTGGTCCTAATAATTTTGTTTCAAAAAACCTAATTGAGATACTTAACCATCTGATAATTGAATCTATTCTAGGAAGTACAAGTAGTACTAGTGGGAGCAGTGGAAGCTCAACTAAAAATATCTGGGTTAGTGGACTTTCTTCTAATACCAAAGCTGCTGATTTGAAGAACCTCTTTGGCAAATATGGAAAGGTACATCCTTTTTACCTTTTTATTCCTCTTTCTGATATCTTTATTTGAAACAGGGATTTAGTCAAAACTGTATATAAAATCTTCTAAGTTCTTATTTCTCTTAGGACTGATATAGGCATAATTACTGAGTTCTATGGTAATGGTGAGTTTCATCATATTATCTCACTCTGAGCCCTGGGGATCTTTGTATTGAAAGCTCATATTTTGAGCCCACTTAAGCCAAGAACTGAGTTTTATTCATCACATTCATCCTGATTTTTCTAGGACCTAGGATTGCTTAGGCAGATCTCGTCATCTGGAAAATATAGGTAGACTAATATTAGGCAATGGGATATAGAATTGGAAAAAAACAAAACAGTCCAGTGCTGGAGAAAAATGTGAAACTGGTAAAAATAATACTCAGATAAAGTGATATGTGCTGTGATGGAGGGGCACATGGTGCTAAGAGAGCAAAAAGGGAGGCTTTACTGTGGTTTGGTTCACTAGGAAAAGTTTCTCTGACAAGGAAAAACTAACGGAAGAGAAAAATAGTCAAAAATGAATTGAATATTCAATTAATAGTCGTTGATTTGAATTGCAATTGATCTGTAACCCTTAAAACACTCATTACTTTCTACTTAAATTTTAAAATACATCATATGTTAACCTACTCCAGTGTAAGCGCATTGATAACAGGGGCCTTATCTGCTGTGTGTGCACATGATAGGCTTTCAAATATTTATTAAATTGATATTGGTAAATAGCCATTAATCCTATATAGTAAAAGGGTAATATGCAAATTGATCCTCATGGCAAACAACTGGTCACTATGACGTGCACTGACCACCAGGGGGCAGACACTCAATGCAGGAGCTGCCGCCTGGTGGTTAGTGCACTTCACAGGGGGAGCGCCGCTCAGCCAAAGCTGGCTCATGGCTGGCCAGTGCAGCAGTGGTGGTGGGAGCCTCTCCCACCTCTGCGGCAATGCTAAGGATGTCAGACTAATGGCTTAGGCCTGCTCCCCGCTTAAGCTCCTGGGCTGCCAGAGGGATGTCTGACTGCTAGCTTAGGCCAAATCCTCCAAGGAGCAGGCCTAAGTCATCAGTCAGACATCCCCTGAGAGGTTCTGGACTGCAAGAGGGTGCAGGCTGGGCTGAGGGACCCCCTCCCCCCCCCACCCCGCTTGCACAAACTTTTGTGCACCGGGCCTCTAGTGAATATTATACAAATCTCTTTTCTTGATTTTAGGAGTTGATGGGTTTTTTTGTTTTCTAATTTAATTAGAGAGTTTTTATAGGCATCAGATGCAGAACACTGAGAATTATAGTCCCAAGATCAGCTGTGGTACACTTTTTTTTTTTTAAAGAACCATTTGTTGATTTTTAGAGAGAGAGGAAGGGAGAGAGTGAGAGAAACAGATGTGAGAGTGCAACATCAATAGGCTACCTCCTGCACATTTCCTACTGGGAATGGAGCTGTAACCTGAGCATGTGCTCTTGACTGGGAATCAAACTGGCCACCTCCTGGTGTACAGGATGATGCTCAGTCAACTGAGGCACTGGCCAGAGCAGCTGTGGTATACTTTCTGTTTTATTTTCAATAATTTATTGTTTTGTTTTTGTTAATCTTTACCCGAGAATATTTTTTTTCTTTTTAAATATATGTTTATTGAGTTCAGAGAGAAAGGGAGAGGGAGAGTGAGATAGAAACATCAATGATGAGAGAGAATCATTGATTTGCTGCCTCTTGCCCCCTACTGGGCATCAAGCCCGCAATCCTGCATGTGCCCTTGATTGGAATTGAACCCAGGACCCTTTAGTTAGTCTATAGGCCAAAGCTCTATCCACTGAGTCAAACCAGCTAGGGCACGAGGATATTTTTTTTTTTCATTGATTTTTTTTAGAGAGAGTGGGAGAGGAGGAGGGAGAGAGAGAAACATCAATATGAAAAAGACATACTAATTGGTTGCCTCCTGCACTGGTTGCCTCTGACTTGTTCCCTGACTGGGGCCAAGAATCTAACCTGTGACCTTTCAGTGTGTGGGATGACGCTCTAACCACTGGCCAGGGCAGCTATGGTATACTTTTTGTTTTATTTTCAGTAATTTATTGTTGGAGATAATAAACACTATTTTAATGTTGGCATTTATTAGGACTAAACCTATATAAAGATACCACACACTTGATAAAATTGCTGTTGGGCAAGTTGGCCTTTCCCAGAGTTAATGATAAAAGCTAAGTTTCTAGCCACCTACACCATAAAACCCAAATCCCCTGTTTACGACTTCCTGGTATTGTGTCTGTGTTCCTCTTTGTTCACCCTACATTGTTCTCTCACTTTTCTTTTCTTCTCCCTCACCCATCTCTGCCTTATATTTCCTAACTATGCATTTTATAGAGCTGAGATTATTTGTTGTTTTTATATTGGTAGACATTTTAAAAGGTCATAAATGGAAAGTGTCTTTTTAAAGTATAATTTTTAGAATGCATTTTTAAGGCTGCTTTTTCATATATGGCTGATTATTTTTGAAAGCTTCTTATAGTAACTCATAGGATAGAACAATGTTAAAACTCACTTAGAAACTTTCTAGATACTTTTTTGTTGTTGTTGATTTCAGACAGGAAGGCAGAAGGAGAGAGACATAGAAACATCAATGATGAGAGAGAATTGATCAGCTGCCTTCTGCATGTCCCCTCACTGGGGACTGAGTCCACACCCTGGCATGAGCCCTGACCGAGAATCGAACTGTGACTTCCTGGTTCAATGCTCAACCACTGCACTGGCTGGGTGACACTTATCTTTTTTTTTTTCCTCTAAGAGATTCAGGGGGTCCTGTAATGGAAATTTTGGCCCAAATCTAATTGAGAATGTTATTTGTGTACCATCACTTAATTGATGTGACTGTGTTTTGGCTGTATATTTGAAAAATATAAAAAGAAAAACTAAAAAGGTAAATTGCTTATTATTGAAAATAAATTTTTATTGTTGAAAGTATTACATATGTCCCTTTTCCTCCCCCATTGCCCTCTACAACCCCCCTCTCCCCCAAGCCCCCACCACTCTACCATCTATGTCCATGGGTTATGCACATACATACATGAGTTCATTATAAATTGCTTTTTGATGCTTTAAATTGCATATTCCCTTGAATATTTACTAAGTATTTATAGGCAAGGTAGATGTTGATCAGAAGTATATGAAACGTATATGTATGCAAATTTATCCTTTATCATGAATTTATGTACCTAAATAGATCGTTTAACTTGAATAGTCTCAGTTCTGAAGTTTCATCTGTTTAAAATCTGTGTAGTTGTGAAGTAAAACTTTCTAAAGTATAATCTTTATTTTACAGGTTCTGAGTGCAAAGGTAGTTACAAATGCTCGAAGTCCTGGGGCCAAGTGCTATGGCATAGTAACTATGTCTTCAAGCACAGAGGTGTCCAGATGTATCGCACATCTTCATCGCACTGAGCTGCATGGACAGTTAATTTCTGTTGAAAAAGTAAGCTTACCTGTTTATAAAGGGTTACTTTGAGGACTAGTAATTCTCAATTTAAAAATGTTACACTAGTAGGAAGTAAAATTAAGAAGGATTTTTATGTATTCATTTTTGTAGCTTTTATATTTTTCAAATTTTCGACCATCAACATACTATTTATAATCATAAAAATGTAACTTTAAAACATAAAGATTTTTTTTCCTGTTTGAACCTTTCAGGTTAAAGGTGATCCATCTAAGAAAGAATCAAAGAAAGAAAATGATGAAAAGAGTAGTTCAAGAAATTCTGGGGACAAAAAAAACATGAGTGATAGAAGTAGCAAGTAAGGATTTATTTTTTGATAAGTACATTGACTTTTTTGGTACACTGATGCACCAGTTCTGATTCTGTTGTGTTCTTGTGTGGTGTGCTGTGGTCAGGACACAAACCTCTGTCAAAAAAGAAGAGAAAAGGTTGTCTGAGAAATCTGAAAAAAAAGAAAGCAAGGATACTAAGAAAATGGAAGGTAAAGATGAGAAGAATGATAATGGATCAAGTGGCCAAACTTCTGAATTCATTAAAAAAAGTGAAGAAAAGAAGCGAATAAGTATGCTATGTATCTCTCTTCTCAATCTCTTTCTAATTCTACAACTTAATTTTACAGCGGAAGGGAAAACTTGAAATTAAAACCAGATAAATATTTAAACTTCATTGTTAGGTGTTACTGTTTTAGAAAAGGAGGTCTAATAGGACTAATTGTCTTATTTTTTACTCCTAGAAAACAAATGTGTTTGTGGCACTAAGCTCCTTGCTATTAAATCTGGGCTGACTTAATACTATCAGAGATTGACAACTATAGTTGAGTTGGGATCTTTTGGTATCACTGAAAATATTTGCATTAGCAGATTGAGCTAGTTCTAAAAACTTTGCATTTATGTTCTCATAAAATAAGTATGTTTTTTAATTTCCTGTATTGGTTTGTGAATATCTAATTGTCTAAGAGTTTAGCATTTTCACATTATATTTCTTAAATGAAACAATTTTTAGACATTTATCTAATGTTTACCTACTATTTTTTTCTCTCTTAGGTTCAAAGAGCCCTGGACATATGGTAATACTAGACCAAACTAAAGGAGATCATTGTAGGCCATCAAGAAGAGGAAGATATGAGAAAGTAAGTGTCTGAAAGGGATGTTGTATGTAATTTTACTGTTTGCAAAAAAAGATAATTGAGTATCTCTGTAACCTTCCTTTTTAATTAGCTCTGTGATAATTCCATGATAGAAAATCTAAGAAAAATGAAATGCCATTACTCACTTACGGTTTTTTTGTTTGTTTGTTTGTTTTTTAAATATATTTTATTGATTTTTTACAGAGAGGAAGAGAGAGGGATAGAAAGCTAGAAACATCAATGAGAGAGAGACATCGATCAGCTGCCTCCTGCACGCCCCCCACTGGGGATGTGCCCGCAACCCAGGTACATGCCCTTGACCGGAATCAAACCTGGGACCCTTCAGTCCGCAGGCCGACGCTCTATCCACTGAGCCAAACCGGTTAGGGCTCACTTAAGGTTTTTAAATGACCAGCTGAACGTGGGAAACAATCCAAAATGATTTTAACATCTAGTCCTTTTATAAATTTTTTCTGCAGATTCATGGGAGAAGCAAGGAAAAGGAGAGAGCTAGCCTAGATAAAAGAAGGGACAAAGACTACAGAAGGAAAGACATCTTGCCTTTTGAAAAGATGAAGGAACAAAGACTAAGAGAACATTTAGTTCGTTTTGAAAGATTGCGACAAGCAATGGAACTTCGAAGGTAGAAACAGTCTATTTTATACCTGTCTTTAACTATAAGTACATATTTAATATTATTAGAATTGTATTCCCACAGAAAGCTATTTGCCACTTTTAAGAAATAGAGTAAAACGTAATTATTTCTCAAGTTTGCATGATATTTTACAATTTACAAAGTTACCTTTCCATCTATTGTCCCTGTCTCTACAGTCCTGTACGGTTAGTTATGCCTATTATATAATTGAAAAATAAAAAGAGGCCCAGAGAGGCTAAATGACTCTTCCAATGCCACATTGCTATTGAGTGGCAGAGTCGGGACTCAGACCCAAGTCTTCTGACTCCAAGTCCAATGCTCTTTCCTCTCCAAAGTTGCTGCCATAAAAGACATGTTTTTTAAAGGAAAATTTGATTTTTGAGATAACATAGTCTCAATGTAAGCTATAGTATTCAAATAGTGTGTTGACATTTTAGAAAAAATGTATTATACTTTGGACTAGAGCCCAAGTGAAGGAAGATTTGCCCTGTAAACCTTATTTTGTTCAAGCGCTATCTCTCAAACCAAGAATTCTCTTTAAAAGAAACTGAGAACAAAAAAAATTTCTATTTTTGGTGGCAGTATCTTAGCTGTTCACCATTAGTGCCAATTTGCTTTTTTTGTATGTTAAATTTTGGATATCACTTAAAATATTCTTGATAAAGTGTTTTATAATATAAATTTCCAAAAATTAAGCTAATTGAGAGATAACTTAAGGGATTTCACCTATTCATTCACAAGAGTGTTAGGAACTACCAGAGATATTTTTTATCAACTTAAATAATACTGTTATTGCCACACACTTTACTAAAAGGAAATAATCCTTGCATTACTCAGAACCTTTTTCCCTTTTTTTATGAAGTTCCAATATGCTGAGCTTCCTATTTAGAAGACAAGTTGAGAATAAAAAGTAGTGGCTACTAGAGCAGCAGTTCTCAAACTATCTGACTCATAACCCTTTTATATGTAACAAAAAAGTTGCAGTACCCTGTTTACTGTTTGGAAATAAAATTGATATATAATGTACCTACCTATACAAATAATTTCCCAGAAAACCAATAATGATGCCTTAACTCTAATTTAAAGGAGAAATAAAGTAATTTATAATGAAGCATGTATTCCAGATGTGAATGTTTAGGCATGCCTCTCCAGAAGACCTAATGAAGTAGTCAGATGTTTGTACCCCTCTTTAGACTCAATGAGAATGTGACAGCTACAAATACAGACTGATATTGGTATGTCGTATTGGTGAGTCAAAGACCAGGAGTGGTGTTGACATCATGACGTGGTTTCTGAACTGGTGGACAACTCTTGGTGAAGTTCTCAAGAGAGTATAATCCCCCCCCCTTTTTTTTTTTTGCCGGGAGTTGCATTTCTGGAAATTGTAGTGAATATTAAACCATGTCAAAGCAAACAAGCCAACCTAGCATTTATTAAAAATAAGTTCTAGGCTCGGATTTTTTAAGGTGATTTTTATTTTTGTTTTGATGACATAAGTGTCCATTACATCATTTGAAAGATATTAGGAGTATTGGACAGTTTTTTGTTGTGTAGGACTATCCTATGCATCATAAGATAGTTAGAATCCTTGGTCCCTACTCAGTAAGTGCTGGTAGCAGATCCATGGTCATTGTAATGATTTAAAAAATGCCCCTCAGATTCTCATGGAGCCTTGAGAACTACTAGGTTGCTGGAGGAAGGCATACTGAGAGACAAAGTACACTGAGGTCCTTAGAGTGAGGAAATGACAAAAACTATTAAAAGTCTGATATAATAAGTTAATTCAGTTCAGCAAACATTTGAGCTATCTCCTGACTCAAAAATGCATTTACCTGGAGCCATCTATTATGGGCTAATGAATATTCCAAAAAAGCCTTTAAGGGCCTCCATTTTATTACATACAACATTTGCTGTAATTCATATGGATGAGTATGACCCCCAAGTCATCAAAATAAGGTAAACCTTGTTTAAGGACAGACTGTATACTATAGAAATTTTTGTCAGAAACAATGTAAGTTGTAGTTTTGTAAATTTATATATGTAGAATATCTTCTTTTTAAAATGTCAATTGATTAATGGGCTATTATTATAGTGGGATTTTTATTTAAGCAGGAATCATCTAAAGCAACTACTGTATAAAATTTAGCTGCTCAGTTGACAATCTTAATAAATAAGTGATAGTGTTGGGGTCTGTTTAAAGTTTTCTTATTTTGAGTTTTCTTTCCAATTATATTAAAACTACTTAGATTAAGTTGAAGTTTAAAATTGCCAATCTCAATAAAAATTTCAAATTAAAAACTATTCTCTTTCACACAGTGCTAGCATAATTTAAGTATTTCTAAATACTGATTTTTGTTAGACGAAGAGAGATTGCAGAAAGAGAGCGTCGAGAGCGAGAACGCATTAGAATAATTCGTGAACGGGAAGAACGGGAACGCTTACTCAGAGAGAGAGAGCGCCTAGAAATTGAAAGGCAAAAACTAGAGAGAGAGAGAATGGAACGCGAACGCTTGGAAAGGGAACGCATTCGTATTGAACAGGTGCAGTCAGAAAATCTTTTCATCTTAAATAACTGACCTTTTCCAAACCCTGTGATTTTTGCCCTGAAATTTGCTTTACTTTGGTAAAGCTTCTATAGAATGAGTTCAGCTAATGAGCATTTATTTATTAAGTGCCCCTGAAAGGTAACAGTGAATTAGGTGTTAGTTAAAAATACATTTAGTAGTGACTTTGTTCTAGCCAATTGGTAATAACTCAAGCTCTGCAATATCATGGCAGCCTAATAGTCTGAGCATAGGACTATGAGTCCAGAGTAGTTGTAATCCAGGCTCTGTCACTATCCCAATCTTAGAAAATAACTATTTCCTTACATATTATAGTGGGAATGATTTCCCAAGGCTGGAAGGAAATAATGCCTCTCTCTGCAGAATTGCATCCAGGGTTTTAAGGCCCTTAGTGTCCATATATTTTAAGAACTCTATTTCTAATTCCCTGTGGGTGCTTTTCTTTGAATCAAATGATTAAACTAAATCTGACCTTCCCAATTACTTGCCAGCTTTTACCACCCAATCAATCTCTGTTATTTTTAATGTTGCAGAATAGTAACTATAGCCTAGATTACTGACTGCTAGAGTCATATTTGTTTATGTATTTGTCCCAAGTGTTTTGCCTAGTGATTGTCTATTATGGTTTCTTAATGACAGGATTAAAACAAGGTTGCATATATACTTACCTTATGTTTTCATTTTGCATTGGTTGGTTCTTCCTTCTGTGTTGTCTGAAGGAACGACGTAAGGAAGCTGAACGTATTGCTAGAGAACGAGAGGAACTGAGAAGGCAACAGCAGCAGCTTCGTTATGAACAAGAAAAAAGGAATTCTTTGAAACGCCCACGTGATGTAGATCATAGGTAGATGTTTGTTTTTTTCTTTTACAGTTACACTTGCTGTCTTACTCCTTTCAAGTTAAAACAATCTAGAGAACTAGAAAGTATAGGCAGCCATCCCTGGAATAAAGAGGTCATGATCCACAGAGATGGGAATGATTGCAATAATGGAGTGGACATAGTGCATTATCGAGTAGGAAAAGTCTCTCCTTTGTCTTTCCTTTGTAATGCCAAATGTTTTTCCAGTATGATAGAAATACATGGTTATAGTAGGTTTCAGTGGTGGTTCTCAGACCCATTTTCAAAACTCTTACAGGGTAACAAAAATGGATGCCATAAACTTGGGAAGGCTAAAATATAGATTCTGTTGTGTGTCTGTGTTCATGATTCACAATAGATTTCAAAAATATATTGTCATTTAATTTTAATATGAAATCTATGAGATGTAGTGGATTGTGTTGAGAAATAGGTGTAATGATTGAATTGTGCTTGGGACTTAACCCATCTAACCTTTCTAAAATTAAGTATAGCTGAAAAGTTTGTATACTGCTGGTTAGAATTTTACTACTAGCCCTAGCTGGTTTGGCTCAGTGGATAGAGCTTTGGCTTGCGGACTGAAGGGTCCTGAGTTCGATTCTGGTCAAGGGCACATGCCCTGGTTGCAGGCTTCCCCAGTAGGGGGCATGCAGGAGGCAGCCGATCAACTATTCTCTCTCATCATGGATGTTTTCATCTTTCTTTCCCTCTTCCTTCCTCTCTGAAATCAATAAAAATATATTAACAAAACAAGAAACATTAAAAAAAAAAGAATTTTACTACTAAAATGGTATATTGAGTATTTTACCTCATTTGTCTTTTCCACCTGATAATTTTAAAGCAATTTTTCAACTATTTTCTCTCCTGTGAAATGCCTCTAACACTATATGACTTTACATAATTTAATAATTTGTTACTAGCTCGTTCTTGTAACAGAATGTTTTGTGTTTTGAGTTTATTAGCCCTCTGTATCCACAGTTCCTAGCATGTGGTATGTATGACTCCAAGTAAGTGTTGTTTGGTTATTGTAATACTAATTTATATAAATTAGCAAATATTTCTCTTCAAGGCGAGATGATCCTTACTGGAGCGAGAATAAAAAATTGTCTCTAGATACTGATACACGATTCGGCCATGGATCTGACTACTCCCGCCAACAGAACAGATTTAATGACTTTGATCACCGAGAGAGGGGCAGGTTTCCTGAGAGTTCATCAGTACAGTCTTCATCTTTTGAAAGGTACATAGATTATGTTGAAAATAGTTGTATTTAGTATATGAGCCTTGCTAGTGGTAAGTTTGGTTCTCTTAAAATCTGTAGGTCTTAAAGTATATAGGTCAGAACTGAGTGTTCAAAACAAATCATATGTTTGGATTTTGGTTTTCAGATGAAATAAGCTGTGTATTTGTTTTGTTTTGTTTGTTGTAAATTGCCTTCACTCTGCACCTTTTGGTACATTTTGGTGTCAAAACATCTCAAAATATTATAATTCAAGAGTCACGATGACCTACCCAGGAGGCTGTAAAAATTGGTTTGAATAATTAGAACTGTGAAATGGAACTAGTTTAAAAAAAGAAACAGATCTAAGAACCAAGCTTAGAAGCTACACAGTAACAAGAGCAAACAAGCTGAACCTGTATTTCCATGGAGAACCTGTATTTCCATGTAGTGACATTCCCGTTGGCCAACAGGTCCCAAATTCACACACACGAGATGTAGGTCTTCTTTTCCTTTCTCTTGTGGGAAAGATATTCAGAAACGACCATGGAAAACATGAATCATTGAAATTTACTTGGTGCACCAACTCCTGAAGAGAAAACAGCCACCACTCTAAAATGATTAGACATGTAGTGTTTACATAATGACTTTCTATACTTCGAGAAGCCCTCAAAGACTAATCAGCCTATTTTTAGAACCTAAACTTTCTTTTTTTTAAAAAAATTTAATAAATCTTTATTGTTCAGATTATTACAATTGTTTCTCCTTTTTCCCCCCATAACTCCCCTTCACCCAGTTCCCATCCCACCCTCTGCCCTTAACTCCCTCCCACTGTCCTCATCCATAGGTGTACGATTTTTGTCCAGTCTCTTCCTGCACCCCTCCCAAACCACTTTCCCCCTGAGAATTATCAGTCCACTCCCTTTCTATGCCCCTGATTCTATTATATTCACCAGTTTATTCTGTTCCTCAGATTTTTAATTCACTTGATTTTTAGGTTCCCTTGTTGATAGATATGTATTTGTTGTTCATAACTTTTATCTTTACTTTTTTCTTCCTCTTCTTAAAAAATACCTTTCAGCATTTCATATAATACTGGTTTGGTGGTGATGGACTCCTTTAGCTTTTTCTTACCTGTGAAGCTCTTTATCTGACCTTCCATTCTGAATGATAACTTTGATGGGTAGAGTAATCTTGGTTGTAGGTTCTTGCTGTTCATCACTTTGTAGATTTCTTGCCACTCCCGTCTGGCCTGCATAGTTTCTGTTGAGAAATCAGCTGACAGTCGTATGGGTACTCCCTTGTAGGTAACTAACTGTTTTTCTCTTGCTGCTTTTAATATTCTCTCTTTGTCTTTTGCTCTTGGCATTTTAATTATGATGTGTCTTGGTGTGGTCCTCTTTGGATTCCTTTTGTTTGGGGTTCTGTGCACTTTCTGGACTTGTAAGTCTATTTCTTTCACCAGGTGGGGGAAGTTTTCACTCATTATTTCTTCAAATAGGTTTTCAGTATCTTGCTCTCTCTCTTCTTCTGGCACCCCCATAATTCTGATGTTAGTACGCTGGAAGTTGTCCCAGAGGCTCCTCACACTATCTTCATATTTTTGGATTCTTTTTGCTTTTCCAGTTGGATTTTTTTGCTTCTTTGTATTTCAAATCTTTGACTTGATACTTGCGTTCCTCTAGTCTGCTGTTGGATCTCTGTATAATATTTTTTATTTTAGTCAGTGTATGTTTAATTTCTAGTTGGTCCTTTTTCATATCTTCGAGGGTCTCGCTAAATTTATCGGCCTTTTCTAGGATATTCTTGAAAAACTTTATAACCGTGGTTTTGAATTCTATATCCAGTCATTTGTTTTCCTCCATTTCTTTCATTTGTGATCTGTTTGTCTCCGCATTTTCACTGCTTCCCTGAGTTGGTAGGGTAGCTTTGTGTGCTAGGTTTTCTATATGGCCCAGTGGGTCGGCCTCCCCAGTTAACCTGAGGTGGACACTCTTGGTGCACCCCTTTGTGGACTGTGTGTACAGCCTTGTTGTAGTTAAGTCTTGATTGTTGTTGGTATCACTGGGAGGAATTGATCTCCAGGCCAGTTGGCTGTGAGTATCAGCTGTGTCTACACTGGGAGAACTTCTGTGCTGGAGACAGCCTTACAGGATCAGACTTACAAAATTGCAAAAGCCTCTGTGCTCAGCTTGGATCAGGGTGGAGCAGACAGTCTTGGCTTCCCGTCAACCCTGCCCTTGCGCGCTTGCCTCCAGACCTCTGCCTTTCGTGGCTCCCCTGAATTTCCACCTGACAGTCCAGATTCCCCTCGTAAGAGCGTGGGTCCCGGGGGGCTCGCCCGGAACTGGGGTTCAGTGCAGTTGGAACTGGAGTTCAGTGCAGTCAGGAGCTTCCGACTCCCTTCCGCTAGGGAGAGCCAGTGGCAACCTCCGCATTCAGTCTTCTCTGCGAGCACTCGTGCGCGCGCCTCCAGACCTCTGCCTGCTGTGGCTCCCCTGAGTCTCCGAGTCTCCATGTGCCTTTCTCTCTACCTGACAGTCCAGACTCCCTCTGAATGAGCCTGGGTCCATGGGGATTTGCCCGGAAATGGGGTTCAGTGCAGTCGGGGGCTTCCTTCCCCCTCCCGCCAGAGAAAGTCAGCCAGGTACTCAGCCGCCCTTCCTCTCTGCGCGCGTGTCTCCGTACCTCAGCCCTTTGCCACTCCTCTGATTCTCTGTGAACTTTTCTCTTTCCTTCTAGTTGTAGTATTTCCACTCAGCCAACCTTCCTGTGGTTCTGGATGATGTCCGTTCTGTCTTTTAGTTGTAGTTTTGAAATTGTTGTGCGAGGCAGCAGTTTAGGCGCTTACCTATGCCGCCATCTTGCTTTCTTTCCAGAATCTAAACTTTCTAGCAGCTATTGTTCTTTTGCAGTAAGAGAAAAGACATTGTACTGCCACACGGGTCAACTACAGCTAACTTGTCCAGTCAGGATTTGCTCTACTGGACAATTCAACTGGCAGACCTGTGTTCATACTTTCTTTATAATGATTTTAGACCAACATTATTTTAATTTAAATAAGTTCTAGGCTTTGAAAATGTAATATTTGATCCTTTTGCTGATATAAGAAGTCTTCCCTTCAAATGTTGAATTTACTACAATAATTTGCATAGCACTTATCATACTCCATGGAAAAGTCATCAATCCAGTTGCAGACCTTTGTTTTCCTTCACCTTATGTTCTGCTCTGTGTTCTCCTTCCCAAATATAAAAATGCTGCAACATCCTATGTAATAAAGAGGGGATTTGCTAATTGACCCCCACGCCAACACAAATATGGCGGCGCCCACAGCCAATAAGGAGGGAATATGCTAATTGACTGTCACGCCCTCGAAGATGGCGGTGCCCAGTACCCTCAGCCCCCCAGTCGCCCAGGGCTGGCACGAGGCACAGTCAAGCCTCGGATGGCAGCTGCCCAGGGCCACCCAAGGCTCAGGTGCCAGGGCCAGCTGAGGCTTGCGCTGCTGGCAGTGGCAGCAGCAGAGGTGTGATGGGGCGTTGCCTTCCCCTGATCACCGGTTTGCCTCCCACCTCTTAGGGCTCCTGGACTGTGAGGAGGGGGCAGGCCGGGCTGAGGGACTCCCCCTCCAGTGCATGAATTTTCATGCACTGGGCCTCTAGTATACACTAATAAAAGAAAAAGATGCAAATTGACCGTACCTTCGTGATGCCCACCAGCCAATCAGGAGCGGGTATGCACATTTACCCAACAAAGGTGGCGGGATAATTTGCATACACAGGTGCCCAGTGGCTGAGGGCAGGACACAGGTGTTTCACACTGCCCCAGCGGCTCCAGGCCTCTGGGCAGCATGGGAAGATGTAAAGGCGGCTCTGGGCAGAGCGAAGGAACACCCTTACCTGGCTGGTGAGGCTCGGGTGTGTATAGTTTTGTGCACTAAAAGGTTGCCGTTTCGATTCCTGGTCAGGGCACATGCCTGGGTTGCAGGCTCGATCCCCAGTCAGGGTATGCAGGAGGCAATCAATGTTTTTCTCCCTCTCACTTGCTTTATAAAAAAAACCAAAATCTTAAAATATAAATACCCACAAACACAAAATGCCCTCATTTTATTCATGAGTTCTGTGAACTGTCCAAATAATGCCTGTGAATGGCAGTAACTTCTCTCAGTCATTCAAATTGCTCATGTTTTATAATACAGAATTTACAAGGGACAGCTAAAAAGGATTGTAATATGAAGAAAATTAAGAGGTAGCCAAGGAAAAACAACTAATCTACTAAAAATTGCCATAATAACCCAGATTTAAACAAAGAATAAATTTGTATCTTGGATAACATGATAAAACTTCAATGTAACATCACAATTTATACTAGATGACTTTACTAGTATATGAATTAATACACTAGATTTATTTCTTCTACCGTAGCTGCAAATATATTAAACAATTATTTCTTCATTCATTTCTCTTTCCCCTAGTGGTGGCAATTAAAACTGAGTAACTGTATTTATCACTCGTTCATTTAGAAAATATAAATAAGCTTTAGGAAAAGAGAGACAGTAGATTCATTTTCATATACCACTTGTTGGAGTAAAGTCTCCTTTGGGGGATACTGGTGAACAGAACATTTTTTCTGGTCTGAGTTACTGTTTTCTGGGCTTATCTCAGACAGATAACTCTCAAATCTTATGTAGGCCCAGATTATCTTGGCAAAACTCTCCAGCTCCCAGCACACAGCACAGCAGTTTCTTCTGTTCCCTTTTCGCATGTTCAGTTTTGTTCCTGGGAATATGATTCAGTATTGAAAATTTCTTTGATAGGCCACCATAACAAGGTTAAGTAGGTTGGCTTTATCTTCTTCTTTTTTTTTTTTAATCCAAAATGTGTTTATTGGCATTTTTCCCCACTCATCTTGATTTGAGGTGCTTTTAGTGCTGCTTCCTTCTGAAGGAGCATCCTTCTGTAAGCCTTGCTTTTCCTCCTGTTGGCTGACAGAGAACAGTGGAGCAACCAACACACATGGCTAAAGACAGTGGTGATTTTATAGCAGCTTGGGCATTTTATATCCATGAGTAAGAATTAGGGCTCTGCACCTGGTATTTCTTCTTGTGTTTCCTCTTCTCTTCTGGAGAGGGATGGAGAAAATCCTTAGCGAAAGGCATATTGTCATGGGGAGGTCGTCACCATTAGAAAGGGTTGGCTTTATCTTCTTAACCTTTAAAACTAAGTGGGAGTACTGTTAGCTTTGGATGTGCCTCAATTGTTAAGAGCAGTGAAACATCCTTCAGGTTGGTAGTGCCTTGAATGTTTGATGTAATCCCTCCTTGATGCTACAAAACCATCCTTCATTTACCTCAGTTTAAAAGGTTATGAGTTGTTATCTATATAAAAGCCTAAGTGACTGGTACAACCGAACAACCGGAACGACCAGTCGCTATGATATGCACTGACCGCCATATTGAGGCAGGCACTCAATGCAGGAGCTGCCCCCTGCTGGTCAGTGTGTTCCCACAGCGGAGTGCAGCTCAGCCAGAAGTCAGGCTCTCGGCTGGTAAGCGCAGCTGCGGCGGCAGGAGCCTCCTGCCTCTGTGGCAGTGCTACCAGGTGGTGGCTGCAGGCCCAGCAGGTCTGGGATGAGCAGTGGTGGAGCTGTGCCCAGCCCTGGCTGGAGCTCCTCTCCGGCCACCTGCCGCTTTGGCACTGCTACGTCGCTCTGGCCGAAACCTGGCAGTCCGACATCCCCCGAGGGGTCCAGGATTGCGAGAGGATGCAGGCCAGGCTGAGGGACCCAATCTGTGTACCAGGCCTCTAGTAATCAATAATATTGAATATTTTGGTGGCTTTGCCTTAAGTTAATTTTTATAGAAGATGTAATTATTGTAGGTTATGTAAATAAAGTTAAGAAAAATAAGGCCAAGTAAGTACTTCTGAGGACCTATGTTCTTTGTTTTGGATAAACAATAGGCGAGAACGCTTTGTTGGTCAAAGTGACGGGAAAAAAACACGTCCTACTGCACGAAGAGAAGATCCAGGTTTTGAAAGGTATCCCAAAAATTTCAGTGATTCCAGAAGAAATGAGCCTCCACCACCAAGAAATGAACTTCGAGAAACAGACAGGCGTGAAGTACGAGGGGAGCGAGAAGAGAGGAGAACTGTGATCATTCACGACAGGCCTGATATCACTCACCCGAGACATCCTCGAGAAGCAGGGCCCACTCCCTCTAGGACCTCCACCTGGAAAAGTGAAGGAGGCATGTCCAGTGACAAACGGGAAGCAAGGTATCCATGTAGTTTCTAATGTCTCTATAGTGGTACATACTGCATTTGGTTAAAAGAAAGTTGTAATAGAATTTTGATCACATACCTTTTGGGATTTTGTTTAACAGAGTTGAAAGGCCAGAGCGATCTGGGAGAGAAGTGTCAGGACACAGTGTAAGAGGGGCCCCACCTGGGAGTCGCAGTAATGCTTCCAGCTATGGCAGCAGAGAAGGAGAAAGGGTCATTACAGACCGGGGAAGTGGAGCACAGGTAAGTGCTTATGAAGGTTTATGCTCAACTCTTCAGAAATCACTTTAGAGGACTTACCATGTTGATGTGACCCAGGTTGGTTGATTAGAATGACTGGGAGACTAGTTTCCTATAAAAAATCGTTTTTCATATTTTATGGTCAGTAGTTGAACATCAGTAATTCAAAGAAGTTGGATATTAACCCTGAAATTCTTGTTCATTTTGTTGTTGTTGTTATTAATCCTCCCGAGGATATTTTTTCTGTTAATTTTTAGAGAGAGTGGAAGGGAGGCGTGGGGAGAGAAACATCTGTATGAGAGAGACACATTGATTGGTTGCCTTCCATATGCACCCCTACTGGGCAACTGAGGTATGTGCCCTTCTTTTTTTTTTTTTTTTTTTAAATTTAAGAAGATACTCATGTTTATTATCTGATTTATATTTGACAAAGCAAAGGTAGGCGCAACAAAGAGCTGTTTGACAAAGGCAAGCCCCAGATATCAAACAACAGTATTTCCCTGGCTGCCCTAGAGGGCACTTTGGCACTTCTAGGTAGCTGTGCTCTGCAATGCAAACCACTCATCGTAGACACTATGGTGCCACACTTGGAGTATAGGCCTGCAGTCACCCAATGAGGTATGTGCCCTTGATCAGGAATCGAACCCACAACCCTTCAGTCCTCGGGCCAACGCTCTAACCACTGAGCAACGGGCCAGGGCTTTTAGGGACTTTTTTTACTAGAAAAAAATGTAATCCCTTGGCATTCTTGCTAACACCACTGTATACTTTCTGTTTTAGTTAGAGCATTTATGACATAAATTTGGGCCTGGTGGCATTATAAGCTTTACTGTTTCTAATAAGTGGAAATACTTAGTAGATCAGTTCATTGAGCTGTTTACCTGTAAACCGTAAGACTGGGTATATAATCAGATATCCTGCTGTATTTAGAGTGAAACTAAGGCAGTATCATAGACTAACCCTCTGCATTCAGATATTCATTTAGGAAAGATGTCCCAGGAGAGATTCTATTCCTTCCTCGAAAGTTCTATTTTTCATCAATAAGTTGTTCGACCAGTGTTCTCTTTAGGGTTTCTTTAGCTCTATTTTTCTATAAGCTAAGTATCATAAAGTTTGACTCTTCTTTCCTCAGCTCCTAGGTTCTGTGGTTTTTGTTTCTTTGTGTTCAGTATTCTGTTTTTTAATAGTCATGGACATAAGAAGTTGTCAGAGCTATAGCACTAACTAGTACTCTATAAAATAAGGTGACAACTCCTATTTCTATGTGTTGTTCACATGTTGATCATATACCCTAATTTGTCTCTCACTATGCTTTCTTACATATGTAGAGTTCCAGGCATTATATAGAGATCCAGAAATACTCAGCATTCACAAAGTACCTGGGTGCTAAAAAGTATAGAAATGGAAATTACAGTGCTGAATCATTTCCCCCTACCCTACCCTAAGTAGCTTCTCAATGCAAAATAGATGGAAACCCTTTATATTTGTTGTTGTATTATTATTAATTCTTTTCTCTTCCCAGACATCTTACTAATTTGCTTCTGACATTAAAAGCACACTAGTGTCCTGGCCAGGTAGCTCAGTTAGCTAGAGCATCATCCCAATCAATACACTAAGGTTGCCAGGTTTGATCCCTGGTCAGGCGCATAACAAGAAGCATCCAGTGAATACATAAATAAGTGGAACAACAAACTGATGTTTCTCTCTCTTTCTCTAAAATCAATAATAAAAATTAAAAAATAAATAAAAGCATACTAGCTCAGGTAAATTGGTGTGAGGCTGAGGGTGTCATGACTTCTCTTTTAATATGGTCTTCTTTAGCACTACCCTGAAGAACGACGTGTGGTTGAACGCCATGGACGGGATGCAAGCGGACCAAGAAAAGAGTGGCATGGCCCACCTTCTCAAGGGCCTGGCTATCATGATGCAAGGCGAATGGGTGATGGCCGGTCAGGGGCAAACATGATAACCCAACATACAAGGTAAGTAGATCATTAGTTAAGAATTTTCTGCCAGCGCACAACCATATCTTTATCCTTTCCTTAAAGGTCATGATAGCTTCTGAGAGATTGGATAGCAACACCTGTAAATCTGCCCAAATATTTCCCCATATTAACTCAAAATCTCCAGGAGATTTTATGAAGGGCAACTGATGTTAATTCTTGTGTTTATATTCCTCATGGTAAATTAATTGATTGGCATTCTGGCATATTGATCTAGATACATGCCTGAATGTATGTCAGAATCTGGTAGATAATGAACATTAATTTCAAGTTGGAACCATCTTCTTGTTCACTACATGTCATTCCTAAAATTCCTAGAAAGGAAGAAGAAAACTGAAAGTCTGTTTTGCTTCCTCCCTTTTCAAATAACTCTAGCAAAACTAGTGGACATTTAACCCACAGCCTGTTCATAGGCTAAGAGGCAAGTTTGTTTTCTTTTCACATTAACACCCATAGGGCCCTTCAGCAGGCAAGTATTTGGCCTCTTCCTCTCTTGCATGCTCTTCTTTCTTTCCCATTGACCTGTCTTAGAAGACATAATTGGGTTGGCTTACTAACCCAAGTTACCACTCTTCTATTGGGTGCATCTACCATCCAATTTAAGTGTTTATTTCTGCTTGTGCCTGCACAGCCTCATCATTCATTCTGTCTTTGGTTTTTGAAGGTCACCAATGCCTTCATTTCTTGATAAATATAGAGTCCCTTATTATCTTAGGTCTTGGGCACTATTTTTCACTCACTACTGCTTTTTGTGTGTGTGTATGTGTGTGTGTGTGTGTGTGTGTGTCTTAAACACTCTTTCTAATGCATCATAATTTCCTTTCTACCTTTTTGATCCATTTTGCTGGCTTCTTCAAATGGAGTTCTATATTGTGATCTCCATGTAAATGGCCTGCTGTCTCCATAAATTCAAGGTCACATCCAACTCATTCTTCTCCTGTTTCAAACCTTCATGTCCCAGTTATTGCCTCTAGCTTTTTTTAATTTGCCAGTGCCACTAAGATTTCATTCACCCAGACTGGAAAACCTTGGACCTCATTTTTGTCTATCTTCATTCCTAGTATAAATTTCTAAGTATAGTTCAGTTTTTAAAAAACATTTGTAACAGCTATGCTTTCTTCCTCATTTCAGCTTCTATTCGATATTCCCAAATTAGTCTTTTTTCTGCTCCAATATTCACACTTTCTAAATTTAACCACTGGAACTTTTTTTTTTTTTTAATATATGGTGTGTGTGTGTGTGTGTGTGTGTGTGTGTGTGTGTGTGTTTTAATTTCATAGGAAGGGAGAGGGAGAGAGAGATAGAAACATTAATAATGAGAGAGAATCATTAATAGGCTGTCTCCTGCATGCCCCCAACTGGGGATCAAATCTGTAATCTGGCTATATGCCCCAACTGGGAATCGAACCCATGACCTCATGGTTCATGAGTTGATGCTCAACCGCTGAGCCACGCCTGCTGGGCTGGAACTGTTTTATTATACCATTTACTTGCTTCAGAATCACAAACAGCTTCTCTAGGTCACAGGAGCTAATCCAGATTTCCTCAGCCGGCCATCACCCATTCGCCTTGCATCATGATAGCCAGGCCCTTGAGAAGGTGGGCCATGCCTTTCTATAAACTGGTTTTATTCTACTTAATAAAACCCATTTCACTGTGGGTTTTTATCTCCCAAAATTTAGGGTTTTTTGTTGGGTCTTTTTCCAAATATATATAATATACATATTATATATATATAATGTTCTCTATGTCAGAGGTTCAACTTCCTAGTTGATGCTGATTTGGTGGCCACACTTTGGAAATACAGTCACTCCTGTGTATACCTTTAAATGGCTTGCTATGAGGCAAGTTTAACTACCTAAATTCTCTCTCCACCATTTATTAGCTCTGTGCTCTTGCACAAATTACTTAGCCTCAAGATGTCAGTTTCTTCATCAGTAAAGTAGGATGAGTAATGGTACTTAACCTCATAGGACTATTGAAAACAGAACTTACTTAATTGGGTAAAGTACAAAGAATAGTGCCTGGTAAATTATAAGCACTGTGTAGGTATTAACTGTAATTATTTGTCCTTTTGTTCTCTGACTTTTTTTTTTCTTTATACCTTTTTCAGTAATGCCTCCCCAATTAATAGAATTGTGCAAATCGGTGGCAATTCCATACCAAGAGGAAGTGGCTCTGGATTTAAGCCATTTAAAGGCGGGCCTCCACGACGATTCTGAAAATTAGCTCTCTGCCATGGTTTCAAAATAATTTATTGAAATCTCCAGTAAACTTCATTTGACTACTTACAAAGAGGACCTCTGACTTGCTTGAGAGTTCTGTCACACTTTTCTTTATTCTCCTTTTTTAAAATTTACCATGATTGCTTTTTTCAATTTTGGAGAAGTTGTTTAAATAATTCTGTTGTAACTTTTAATAGTTTTGTGTATCATTCAACTTTTTTTTCTTGTAGCACCGAGACACATTGAGAAAGGTTGGAATCAAAACCATTTTGTTTAATGCTGTGTGAATAGAAAGGGTAGTTTGCAGCTGTGTGGTAGTAGTTTCATTTGCAGCCTGGCTCTGGTATCAGACTATAGAGT
Organism: Corynorhinus townsendii; assembly: GCA_026230045.1. Classification (NCBI taxonomy): domain Eukaryota; kingdom Metazoa; phylum Chordata; class Mammalia; order Chiroptera; family Vespertilionidae; genus Corynorhinus; species Corynorhinus townsendii. The sequence continues at coordinate 183,902,427 of JAPDVU010000001.1, read as the reverse complement.
TACATGTCACCAAGCATTTTCAGCCTCCATTTGGAAGGCTGTATAAGCTGAAAAGGTCTGCTGTCTAATTTTTAGAGAATACGATTGTTCCTTGCATTTCTGAGTATTATGTAACCTATTTTTTGCAGAAGGTACTGTTACATGAAGTACATCTGTGTATCCTGGTTTTAAAGAATGTACTCTTTTTGAAATAAACCTTCATATTCTGTATAGTTGCTAAAGCGTTGAGAACCTTTTTAATTGTAAAGGAGAACCTGAGAACCGAGTTTCAGTTTAGTATAGCAACATACTTGTTCAGGTTTGCATGGTATGAGACCAAATAGATTAATGAAACCTTGGCTATGAGGTTTGTATCACTGAGGTTCTTAGAATGAGTTGTGCAGGTAAGTGCACTTTTAGGTAATCTGTACTGTTTGATGGATAAATTCCAACTCTGGGAATTATGTAGGTATTAATGTTTCCATGTTCCCAACCATGTTGAGAAGTGGAAAAACGCAGGTTCTAGATGGGTGAATCAGTTGGGTTTTGTAAATACTTGTATGTGCGAAGGCAATGTTGTCTTTTTGTGAAAATAAAAGTCCACACCTGGAAGTGTATGTGTCTTTGTTTCCAGCTTTATAGGCTTTAATCCTCCAGACCTCTCTGGAGTTAAACCCAAAGTAATTGACGAGGTTTAGAGCTATAAAGGCAGTCTTTTGGTCTTTGTTCCTGGGAATAAGTCTAGGTTTGACTCTTCACCTCAGTAGCTGGACAGTACAGTCGTTTGAAGTGTTAGAGACTCATCCGCTAATCTTAGGGCTTTTTTTTTTTTTTTTTTTTTTTTTTTTTAAGGCATCTTTTCTAAGAAGCCCTTGAAGGTAAATTCTGAAGACCATCTCTTAGAGCCTCCCATATACCTTCATATAAATCAGTGATACATAATCCATATGTTCTAGGTTCTTGGTAAGTTAAGCAATCTTGTATGTTCATACACAGTAAAAGATGGAAGGAAGTTCAGCTATCCAAGTTCAAATTCTTCCTCCACCATTTATTAGTTCTGTGATCTTACACAAGTTGCGTAACCTCCAGATCTCAGGTCTGAGGTCACCTTTTTATTTGAAGAGGAGTCTTTATTCAAGTTCTTATAAATGTTACTGTGTGGATGTGGTCATGCCCATGAGATGGCTCACACTTCTGAGTGCTGTGGGCAACCACCACACCCTGGTCTTCGGCCCTTTGGAGAACTGGCACTTTGTGTATTGCTCTGGATCTCATAGAGCCTTTGCTGTCCTTCCCAACCCTACAACTGTGGGAGCAAGTGGCGTGTTGGGGGGGGGGAGTGTTACTTCATTTCCTGATTCCCCACACTGTAGAACGGCACATAGACAGCTTAGTATAGGAATGAACTAATTTCAGGTTTGCCTTCTCTTTGTGACTTGGGTTATTATATCACTTGTAGTCCATTTGCTCACTTATAGAATGGAACGATCACAAGCAATTACAATGGAACCTCATTTTACAAACTTAATTCATTCCAGAAGGCTATTTGAAAACTAAATCATTTTTTCCCATTAGCAACAATATAAACTGAATTAATACATTCCAGACCCCCAAATGATCCTGTTTTAACCTTTCTTATCTATAGTACATGTCTAATGTACTGTCTATAAATAAACACTTTAAAAAAAAAAAAAAGGACATGAAATGTCAATGAAAATTTAACAAAAAGGAAATGTACAATAAAAAATGAAAATTGCCCAAGCTAGTTTGGTTCAGTGGATAGAGTGTCAGTCTGCAGACTGAAGAGTCCCCGGGTTCGATTCCAGTCAGGGGCATGTGCCTTGGTTTGTGGGAGGCAGCCAATCAATGATTCTCTCATCATCAATGTTTCTCTCTCTCCCTCTCTGAAATCAAGAAAAAAAATTTTTTCAGAGCTGTGACATTGTTTTTTTCTTTTGTTTTATTGTTTAAAGTATGTCTCCTTTTTCCCTGATTGACACCCCCCTCCCCACTACCCCCACTCCCCAGGACAAGTCCCCACGCCCCAGTGTCTGTGTCCATTGGTTATGCAAATATGCATGCATACAAGTCTTTCGGTTGATCTCTAACTCCCTCTCCCCTAAAAATACATATTTTTTTAAAAAGGAAACAATAATAAGCAGCAAAAAAAAAAAAAGCAAAGAAAGTATTCACAGCACAATGTCCTGAGATTTTAAGTGGTAAACTGACTCATATGCACACATTCTCTCCTTTGTCACCTGAGAGACTTGTGACTAATAATACAGCTATCAGCATGAAAGGGGCTGTCAGGTTGAGAAGCTAATTGTTCCAGATGGGAGACTTTCAAGAATTGAGGTTTGGGTACATTGTTGCTAACATCTGCTAAGCACTTTATGTGCAGGGCTGTATGCTAAGCATTGTAAGTGCATTTGCTTGCCTAATAAGAATCCTGCACAGCCATAGGTACCAGTTACTGTCCTACCACTTTTTCAGATAGGTATCTGAGAAGTGACCTGCTCTTGAAAAAGCTATACCATGGCAACCTGATTAAAAAATAGTTACCCGTATTTCTATATGTTTAGAAAATTTTGAACAAATCAAAAATCTATTTTTTTTAGTTGAGAAAACCTGACAAAACCACCTTCTGACATGGCATTGATGTTGGAAGTAAATCCTCTAGGTTCAGGGGCACCAGTTACAGAGATCTGGCTGGTCAGTTGTGAAAACCAAGTTTAAAGATTTTATAAAGAAAGCTGGGTTCCTCAAAACCAAGAGAAAAGAAGAAATGTTGCTGTTCTTCATATACTGGATGAGCAATCCAAAGGTTCCGCCATAGGGTAGGAGGTTTTGATGATTTAGGAGCAACAGTTCACAGTGGTTCCAGAAAGAGCCAGTCTTAATAAGCTGGGCAACACACTGAAGCCAGGAACTACACAAGCCAAAAATAACTAAAAAAAGGGGAATGCCTCAGTATCAAGGAAAAATTTCCAAACTCTTAAACACATGACGAACAATTAAAGACCCTTCTACCGCCCTGACCAGTTTGGCTCAGTGGATGGAGCGTCAGCATCAATAATAAAAAAAATATATATATATATATATATATATATATATATTTTTTTTTTTAAAGACCCTTCTGCCTATATTTCTATCCCTTGCTAGATTGTCCCTTAACTCAATTCCTCCAGTCTTAAGTTGGTCCCAATTAAATACCTACTGAATCCTTATGGGAAAAGTGTCAAATTTTGCATTTTTCCCCCTAATCCCGAGGACATACTAATTTTCAAGATAGGGGAAAGGAGAGAGACACATCAATTTGAGAGAGGAACATCAATTGGTTACCTTCCCGTACATGCTCAACTGGCAACTTCAGTTGCTTGCCCTGCCTGACTGGGAGTCAATCTCGCAACCTTGCAGAGCAGACGGCACTCCAACCACCTGAGCTACACCAGCCAGGGCTTTTCATCCTTATAACGAGCTTCATCTATTCCAATTCCTTACCTAAAGAATCTTTCCAATGCCTCCAACAAACTTAATTGGCATTCTTCACAAGCACTTTTTTTTTAAGAATTGACATTGTTTAAAAAATAGTATTTTTAGCTCTAGCTGGTTTGGCTCAGTGGATAGAGCATCGGCCCTTGGACTGAAGGGTCTCCGTTTCTATTCAATTGCAGGCTTGATCCCTGGCCCTGGTAGGGCCATGTGCGGGAGGCAACCAATTGATGTGTCTCTCTCACATCAGTGTTTCTGTCTCCCCTCCCACTCTCTCTCTTAAAAAAAAAATATCCTCAGGTGAGGATTAAAATTTTTTTTTAATATGTTTTTATTGATTTTAGAGAGAGAGGAAGGTAGAGAGGGAGAGAGAGAAATATTGATTGGCTGCCTCCTGCACACCCCCTACTGAGGATTGAGGTTGCAACCTGGGCATATGCCCTGACTGGGAATCAAACTGGTAACCTCTGTGCACGGGAAGATGACCAACCGACTGAGCCACACCAGCGAAGGCTCAAGCACTATTAATTTAACATGTTCAGTTACCCTCCACAGTTACAAATATGTAGGCACTATCTTCACGTCAGTAAGGCAGCCACACACAAAATGCTTTTCTACATCACTTAAAATGCATCAGCCAACAAACTGCTTATTTTTACCTGAAACATTGTTTTCTGAAATCCTTAAGTGGTTTCTACAAGCTAAGATTCTTTTTTTCCTTTCTCTTTCTGATATGTTTAGCCATTGAGCCCAGGCTTAAGGGTCACGTTTCATATAGTTAATTTTCACCTAAATGTTATGCAATGATCGCCTTTACCTTAGGTCTGCTCCACCACACTTCAGTTATTTCTCTTCTGCTTTAAACCCTCCAATATTTCCTCATCTTGGAATCACCCAGAGTCTTTCAAGTGCTCCCCTCCTCCTCCCTCCTTTCCTACTCCTTGCTCCGTTTGTCACCTTGCCCTCTTCCTCTTTCTTGAGCACAACAGCGTATCTTCAGCTTTGGCACTTGGTGATTATTGATCTGGAATTCTTTTCCCCCAAATATCTATGTATCATTCCTCAGGTCTTGCTGAAATGTTTTCTCAGGGATGCCTTCCCTGATATTTGAAATTGTTACACTCTAACCCCACCCTCAGGAGTCCTCCTCTTCCTCCCCATCTGATATTTATTATCTCTTTTCCTACTCAGATGTAAGTTCCATGGGGATAGACATTTTGTCTTATTTTCCCCCCAGTGCCATATCCCCAGCACCTGGCTCTTAGTAGCCACTCAAAAAAAAATATATTTTTAATGAATAACCAAGGGTGGGGGTGGGGGTGGGAGAGGGGTCAGAATTTTTATAGTAGGGATTAGGGGCATCAATCTGGTTGGAATAATTGGTGGGCAGGAGGGTAGGGGCTGGGTTTTTCTGTCTTGAAGTTGCAACAAACACACTGTTCTAAGATTGAATACTTATGGGTTATTGAGAGTACCTGGCAAAAATTAAGGTGAGCCCAGCTGGTGTTGCTCAGTGCTTAAGCATCAACCTGTGAACCAGATGGTCACAGTTTGAATCCCAGTCAGGGCTCAATTCCTGGTAGCAGATATGCAGGAAGCAGCCGATGGATGATTCTCTCTCATCATTAATATTTCTATCCCTCTCTCCCTTCTCTTCCTCTCTTTGAAAAAAAAAATATATATATACACACACACACACACACTAGAGGCCCGATGCATGAAATTCGTGCACAGGGGTGTGTGTCCCTCAGCTCAGCCTGCACCCTCTCCAATCTGGGACCCCTTGAGGGATGTCCTACTGGGATCGGGCCCAAACGGGCAGTCGGACATCCCTCTCACAATCAAGGACTGTTGGCTCCCAACTGCTTGCCTGCCTGCCTTCCTGACTGCCCCTAACCACTTCTGCCTGCCAGCCTGATCACCCCCTAACCACTCCCCTGCCGGCCTGATTGTTGTCTAACTGCTCCCCCGCCAGCCTGATTGCCCCTAACTGCCCTACCCTGCAGGCCTGGTACCCCCCAACTGCCCTTCCCTGCAGGCCCAGTCGCCCCCAACTTCCTTCCTTTGCCGGCCTTGTTACCCCTAACTGCCCTCCCCTGCAGGCTTGATTGCCCCCAACTGCCCTCCCTTGCAGGCCTGGTCACACCCAACTGCCCTATTCTGTTGGCCATCTTGTGGTGGCCATCTTGTGTCCACATGGGGGCAGCCATCTTTGACCACATGGGGGCAGCCATCTTGTGTGTTGGAGTGATGGTCAATTTGCATATTACTCTTTTATTAGATAGGAGGTGTGTGTGTGTGTGTGTGTGTGTGTGTGTGTGTGTGTGTGTGTGTGTATTAATTAAGGTGAGAACTTGGCCAAAAGCCTCTCCCAGTAAGAATTGAGATGATGCCCAGCTGGCGTGGCTCAGTGGTTGAGCGTTGATTCATGAACCAGGTCACAGTTCCTGCTGTGGGATATGCAGGAGGCAGCTGATCAGTGATTCTCTCTCATCAATGATGTTTCTATCTCTCTCTCCTCTCCCTTCCTCTCTGAAATCAATAAAAATATATTTTAAAAAAGAAAGAAATGGGACTGTTTAGGGCCAGGCTGCCCAGACCATCAGGCAGACCTATGCCCTGAGAGGAGATGCCAGCCTCAGGTATGAACATGAGCCATGAAGTTATCTTGGCTCCAGATCAGTGCTCAATCACAGTTTGCTTCCGACTTGGATTTGCCAACAGAGTTTGGAAACAAAAGAGTATAAAATCTGCTCAATTGTTAAATTTTCACCCTAGCCGGTTTGGCTCAGTGGATAGAGTGTCAGCCTGCAGACTGAAGGGCCCCAGGTTCGATTCTGTCCAAGGGGACATGCCTGGGTTGTGGGCTCGATCCCCAGTAGGGGGCGTACACAAGGCAGCCAATCACTGATTCTTATCATTGATGTTTCCATATCTCCCTCTCCCTTCCTCTCTGAAATCAATAAAGAAGTATATTTTTAAAAACTTTTTTTCATCAGTTTATTAGAGATTAACTAATCCCATCAAAATCATTCTCCTTGCCGAAACCAGTTTGGCTCAGTGGATAGAGCATCAGCCTGCAGACTGAAAGGTCTCAGGTTTGATTCCGGGCAAGGGCATGTACCTTGGTTGTGGGCACATCCCCAGTAGGAGGTGTGCAGGAGGCAGCTGATCGATGTTTCTCTCTCATCGATGTTTCTAACTATCTCTCTCCTTTCCTCTCTGTAAAAAAATCAATAAAATATATTTAAAAAAAATCATTCTCCTTGCCTAACATTTGTGGAGGGGAAACAGATCGGATACTATGACAAGATATGGTGCATCCCTCAAGTATATGATTAAAAATTCTGATTTTGTAATATAAGTAACAGCCCTCTAAAATATTCTAATTTTCCTAAAGTTATGTACCTTTAGTCTATTCTCCATCTGCCATCCTTGTCCCTCTTGTTTCTAGCTCTCTGGTCAGGAATAGCAGCCTGACTGGGTCTGCTCACCTTGTCTGCCTCTCCTCATTCCCCTTGAACTACTCTAATAACCCAAACTTGGGTGAGACTGTACTACAGGGAAGTCCCTCACCCTGGCACAACTTGCAGGATGGTCCAGTCTAAAGATCATAGACTTAGAATATGTAGGAATTTACCTGATGTGTGCAATTATGGACAGCTTATCTGTAGGTCCAGGATGATCAACTTGGCTTACCTGACATGGCTATTGTACGGATTTAAATGAGAAAATATGTATGGAATACTGAAAAGATTCTATTCATTATTTCTCTTGTCCTGTTATGATCTCTGATTTTAAGACAAAAGAGAAAAACTTTGTTTGTAAAGGTTGCTGGTTAACTAGAGAACTGGTACCGCTGCTGACTGGAAAAGTTTGAGGTGTGACGGGGTGAGATGAGCCAGTAGTTCTCAAGCCTGGGTCCTTCCTAACACCAAACATTCATGAGTGGGACCTAGGCATATTTTTCTGCAGAAGTTCCCCAGAGGATTCATAGGAGCATATTTAATATTTTAAATGCTATTTTAAGTGGTATTTAAAATGGTTAACTTTATATTGTTCTTGCTAGTACAGGAAAATGTAACTGATATTTTTATATTGGCCCTTTATCTTAGACTAGAGGCCCGAGGCACGAAGATTCGTGCAAGAATGGGCCTTCATTCCCCTGGCTGCCGGCACCACCTTTGCTCTGGCCAGAGCCGCCTTTCCACTTTCCCATGCTGCCCAGAGTACCCAGAGCAGCTGGGGTGGTGCCGAACGCCTGCGTCATCGCCATGGCAATGATGCAAGCATCCTGCCCCGCCCCTGGCCACTTGGCGCCTGTGTATGCAAATCAACCTGCCATCTTTGTTGGGTTAATTTGCATAGTCACTCCTGATTGGCTAGTGGTTGTCACAAAGGTACAGTCAATTTGCATGTTACTCTTTTATTAGTGTAAATGCTTCAGGGTTTTCCTTGTACACACCTTCTGTTCTGAAAGCCAAGGGAGCAGTATATCTTCCTTACCAATCAAAATGTCTTTTTCCCCCTTGCCATTTTGCATTGGTTAGTAGCCAAGAAATGGGAGTAGTTGAATGGGAGTAGTGAGGGCAGACACTTTTGAATAATTCCCAATTTTAGGGGGAAAACATTTAGTTTTCACCATTAAGTATGATGTTGAGTTTTTCACTTATACCCTTTATGAGGTTGAGGAAGTTCCCTTCTATTCCTAATATGCTAAGAGTTCTTATTATAAATGGGTATTGAATTCTATCAACTGCTTTTTCTGTGTCTATTGAGGTGATCATATGGATTTCCCCTTCATTCTGTTAATATGATGAATTATATTAACTGATATTAATGTTAAATCAACCTTGCATAACAGGGAAAATACATGTATGGTATATTACATGCATACACACATATCTGAATTTGATTTACTAAAATTTTGTTGAGGGTTTTTTCAAAACCGCTCTATTGAAATATAATTCATATACCATATAACTCACCCATTTAGTGTACAACTCTCCTATGTTTTTTACTCCTTACAAAAAGGGTAATTTCTGTGTTTTCAGAGCTTCTCTGATGTCTGCAGTTTCTTTAAATAATTAACTCAAAACAGCCCTTATGCCAAAGAGGCATATTTTGGGGTGGCATGTTCTGCTACCTGTCATTCCTGCCCTTGAAACTTCCCCAATAAGTTTCACAGTCCAGAAGCTGAGTTGGTAGATGGTTTCATCTCTCACTGAATCAGTCTCTTCATCCTGAGAGAAGGTTAGTTAAGTCAGAATGATCTCATTTCAGGAGGTAGTGTTGCAGGTGGGGTCCCAAAGCACCCTGGGTGCTTGCCGATGTGGTGCAAGCAGCCAGGTATTTAAAAAGAGGCATTTTTTTTTACTTGGCATAATGTCTTCAAGGTTCATCCATGTGGTAGCATGTTGGAATGTCATTTCTTTTAAAGGCAGAGTAATAGTTCCTTGTTATGTGTGTGCCACTTTTTTAAATCTATTCATCCATCAAGGGACATTCAAATGTTGTTTCTACCTTTTGCTGTTCTGAATAATGCTGCTCTGGGCCCTGGCCGAGGCTCAGTTGGTTAGAGCGCTGTCCCGATACACTGAGGTTGCAGGTTCTATCCCTGGTCAGGGCACGTACGAGAATCAACCAATGAATGTGTAAATAAGTGGAACAACAAATAGATGTTACTCTCTTCCTCTCTCTCTCAGATCAATTTAAAAAAACTGTGACCATTGGTGTACAAATATCTGTTCAAGTCTCTGCTTTCAATGAATTTGAGTGCATCCTGTTGGTAGGTAACCTGAAGCATATTGAGATTTTTAAGAATTTGGGCAAACAGGCTGAATCAGGTAGTTCCTAACTACTGTCGTGAACTAGAGTTAAGATCTTTATGGGGAAGATGCCAAAACAAAACAAGAAAACTATTTGGCTATCGCTTCAGCGGTGCCTCATTTAGGAAAGCCCAGTTGGCTGTTTGGATTGAGCCCTCGGCTTTGGTTTGCTTCTGTAGGCTGCCAGGGCATTGCAGCCACCTCCCTCTATTGGCCTCCTGTTTGAATTAATTTAAAAATACCCAGGAACAGAATTCATTTCTCTTCTACAGGTTCAGTTTAAATTACTTCTGTAATAAGACATACGCTCTTTTCATGAAGGCAGTCTGTGAGCTGCAGGGTCCCTACGCCAACAGGAACCTCTGAGTGACGCTGACCTTGAGGCCCGGCCAGCCAACACTGAGCCAGGTTGTCATGGCTCATTCATGGTCAGGAACAAGCCCAGTTGCAGGCTCGATCCCCAAGAGGGGGTGTGCCATCAATGACTCTCTCTCATCACCGGCGTTTCTATCTCTCCCTCACCCTCTCCCCGAAATCAATAAAAATACATGTAGAAGGAAGAAAAATACCTTGCATTACTTTTTTTCCTGAGACTAGATTCTTCCTAAAACCAAAACCAAGAATTTTGATACCCCAAAGTTGTCAGCACTGTGCTTTGCATATTGTAGGTATTATTTGAAAATACACTTCCACTTCCAACATATTATTTGTGGTATATTAATGGGCCATTCATTTATTTGTAAACACCAACTTTTGTCTTTTAAAATAGGACTGAAAAGCCTTTTTCCCCCCTAAAGGTGGCAGCTTTGCTTCTCCTCTTCCCCTCCTTAAATTCTCCACAGGAAAGAGAACTGATTTATCAAGTGTCAAGTTGAATCTGCAGGGGAAGGAGACCCAAAACAGGAAGGTTTCTGACACCAGATGGTTGCTTCCCCACAGGCAGAAGTTACCAGCTGGAGGTTTGGGGGCTGAAAGTTTGTCTGAGAATTCATATATATTGGACCAATTTTATCCAGCTCAGGGCCCTTACGGCCCCTGTGGATTGTCCTGGGGATCCAAGTAGCAGCTGACTCAGACACCAGCCGCTGGTGGGCTCACGCCCATCTGGGGGCCACTCCTCTGAGTCTCCATAATCAAAGTTTTTTTCTCATTTAAAGTTCTTGGCTTGGTTAAAAAAAGAAAAAGAAAAAGCCCAGCCAGCATGGCTCAGTGGTTGAGTGTTAACCTATGAACCAGATGGTCATGGTTCAATTCTGTGGTCATGGCACATACCCATGTACTTGTATTGCGGGCTCTATCCCAGGTGAGGGGGGGTGTAGGAGGCAGCCAATCAATGATTCTTCTAATCATTGATGTTTCTATGTTTCTATCTCCCTCCCTCCCTCCCTCCCTTCCTCTCTGGAATCCATAAAAATATATTTTTTAAAAAATAAAGCACATAAAAAATAATTTAAAAAAGTTGTCCCTAGTCTGTTATTAACAATGTTACAATTTATTGACTTTATTATGTATATGACACTATACATTACAACAATTTTAAGAGGTAAAAATTATTCTATTTTAGAGATGAGAAAACAGGCTGTGCGGAGTTAACTTGATCTAAGACTACAGAGCACAAAAAAGACTAGCAAGCCCAGTTTTGAAGATTTCTGCAGGGTTTAAATAAAAAGTGACCAAAAAAAGTCCAGAATAAGAATTTGAACAGAGACCTGGCTTAGATTTATGTCCTTTCGTGGGTATTATTTGTAAGAAAAAATGATTATAGATCATATTGCTTTCTTTTACATTTCAGCTCCAACAAATTAAAAGGTGCCTACTGTGTAGGATAATATAAAGTGAGGAAAGAGATCCAGAAGAGGACTATGAAATGGGAGATGAGCAATGCTGCTTACTGTAGTTTTGCTGAGGCTGCTGCTTCCTGAGTGTCCTTCCTGTGACTCTAAGAAGATGCAGGATGATACCCAGGGAAAGTCAGAGAGGAGGGGATGGATAAAGGATTAAGGATTTTAGTTCCCTCTATGCTCATTACTTTTATGCTAAAGGAGAAAATGGATTCAATAATCCAACTCACTTATCTTATTTAAAGCACACGCAAGCAATCCTAATATATGAAAAGCCAGGGGCTGTCATGACCCAAACGACTGGACGGACAACCGAACAACAGGCTGTGTGGGGTGACTAGGCTGGCAGGGGGGTTAGTGAGGGACGACCAAATGACTGAACAGCAGGCTGTGTTGGATGACCAGGCTGGTGGGGGGGGGGGGGCCAGTTGGGGGCAAACAGGCCAGCGGGGGGGGGGGGGAAGGCAGTTGGGGGCAACCAGGCTGGTGGGGGGGGGCACTTGGGGGCGACCAGGCCAGCAGACGGGGCAGTAAGGGGTGACCAGGCCAGCAGGAGGGGGTAGTTGGGGGAGATCAGGCTGGCAGGCAGAGGTGGTTAGGGGTGATCTGGCTGGCAGGGGGGGGCAGTTAGGGGCTATCAGGCAGGCAGGCAGGTGAGCAGTTAGGAGCCAGCGGTCCCAGATTGTGAGAGGGATGTCCCAGATTGGAGAGGGTGCAGGCTGGGCTGAGGGAACCCCCACTCCTGTGCATGAATTTTGTGCACTGGGCCTCTAGTCTATATATATAAAAGCCTAAGTTACCATTTGGACCAGTCAAACAAATGGTCAACCAGTCACTATGACATGCACTGACCACCACAGATGCTCAATGCAGGAGCTTCCCCCTGGTGGTCAGTGTGCCTCCCTCGGTCCCTCCCCCCCACCTGCTGACCCCAGTGGCCCCAGTGGGACTGGGCAAGACAGCCCTGATCAGTCCCAATCCCTGGCCAGGCTGAGGGACCCCACCCATGTACAAATTCATGCACTAGGCCTCTAGTCCTATATAATAAAAGCCTAATATACAAATTGTCCCCTTGACCGGAGTTCCACTGGGCATTTGACCACTCAACCAGTCGCTACGATGTGTACTGTACTGACCACCAGGGGGCAAATGCTCCAACCAATATGTTAGCTTGCTGCAGGTGCTGGTGGGCTGAACTGGAAAGTGAGGTGTGAGATGAGAGCCATCAGGAGGCTCTCTGAGCTCTGGGCAGAGGCGGGCAGGGGTGGGAGCCAGGAGGGACTGGGTGGCAAGCGAGGCTTCTATGCATGATCCGAGAGCCGTGGACTGCACAGCCCTCCGCAGCCTGTGGCATCCTCAGTGCGCAGTTTATAATCTTCAGAGCTGCTTCTTTTTATTTGTGAAGTTTCACAAACTACTCCAGGAGAGTAGGTAGCACCATTATGGGGGACAGGCTCGGCACCCCTGCCTAAGACCAAGGGGCGGCCTAGGGCTCCCAGGGACGCAGCAGAGAGGGGGGCGGGGCTGAATCAGAGAAACTGAGTCCAAAACTTGAAAGGAAGTGGGAGGCAGTGAAGGGCGGAGGGTGACAGCTGTGCAGGGGCCTAGAAAAGCTGCTGGGTGGGGGCAGCCGAGGAGCCTGGTTCCTCTCCCACGGAACAGGCTCCACATCCCTCCCTCCTTTTCCCTGTGACCCATCATCCAAGCTCTCCTCCCAGGCCCTACCTGGGTTTGCCATGTACAGCCCCATCCCTCATAGCCCCGCCCTGCACAGCCTTTGGGGAGCTCCACCCCCAGAGGAGAAAGGGAGAGGCTATAGATAGGAGGTCAAAGGAGGAGGGGGTAGAGCAGGGCCCACCAAGTTAGATGGAGCGGAGGGAAGGAGACACCCCCCAGGACTGGGGACAGAGATGGGCAGGAAAGGAGGGAGGGCCATACGGAAGTGTCACCCTTGGTTGAAGTAGAAATCCTGACCCCATTTTACAGACCCCAGCAGAGTGTGTGTGTGTCCAGGGCAGGGGATGGAGAGTCAAAGACAAAAGAGAGTGTGAGGGGACTGGATGGATGGAGAGCAGCGACATTTGATTCATGGCCCATTTATTTTATTTTTTTGTTAACATATTTTTATTGATTTCAGCGAGAAAAGCAAAGGGAGGGAGAGATCGAAACATCAAAGATGAGGGAGAATCTATCTGCTGCTTCCCACATGTCCCCTCCTGGGTATTGAGCCTGTAACCCAGGAATGTGCCCTTGACCAGAATCGAACCCAGGACCCTTCAGTTCACAGTCCGTGATTCTATCCACTGAGCCAAACCATCTAGGGTGACCCATGGCCTCTTTAAAACTGCTGCAGTAGGCTGAGCAGGGGTCTTACCACAATGGTGTTACCTGATAATGAGGGTATCTCTCCTTTTGTTGGGGTAATCGGAACTGCAGCGAAATAAAGACACACCATGGAGCCTGCAAAGGGTTTCCACACACACGATGCAATTTACTTCGTGTGGCAGCTGACAAGGGTGAGCAGAGCCTTGGAAGGATATGAGGTCTCCAAGACTTGGAGGGAAAGTGTGTACTGAGCATTCTGCGCCATGAGTTACAATCTATATATATAAAAGCATAATATGCTAAGTGTCCAACCCAGCGGTTGACTGACTGGTTGCTATGACATGCACTGACCACCAGGGAGCAGATGCTCTGACTGGTAGGTTAGCTTGCTGCTGGAATCTGGCTGATGGAAACTGGGTGAGATGGGGCTAGACACGCCCTGGAGCCCTCCCCTGGTCCCTCTCCAGCCACTGGCCCCGATTGGCCCTGATCGGGACTGGGCAAGATGGCCCTGATCGGCCCCAATCACCGGGAGGGACCCCAAGGGCCTCTATTAACTATCCTATATAATAAAGAGGTAACATGCAAATTGACCATCACTCCAACACACAAGATGGCCGCCTCCATGTGGTCAAAGATGGCCACAACAAGATGGCCGGCAGGGAAAGGAAGTTAGGGGTGACCAGGCCAGCAGGGGAGGGCAGTTAGGATCAGTCGGGCTGGCAGGGGAGCAGTTATGTGTCGATCAGGCTGGCAGGGGAGTGGTTAGGGGGTGATCAGGCTGGTAGGCAGAAGCAGTTAGGAGCAATCAGGCAGGCAAGCGAGCGCTTGGGAGCCAGCAGTCCTTGATTGTGAGAGGGATCCCAGATTGGAGAGGGTGCAGGCTGGGCTGAGGGACACACCCCCCCGCCCAGCACGAATTTCATGCACAGGTCCTATAGTATAATATAGTTATTCTTTAAAAATTCCTATAAATAGATATTTGAGTTTATTTAAAGTACCAGTGATTATGTAATATGCCAAGATTAATAAGACATGATCTGTGTCCTTAAGAGGCTCACAGTCTAGCTTAAGTGCAAAATGAGGGGAGTTCAGCAAAACACTATATGGAATGAATAATTCTGCTTAGAGGGCTGGGGAGTCGACAAAAGCTTTCACAGAGAAATATCAGGTGTTACTGGTTTGGACATTAAATTGTTGTACAAAAACTTTACATTACAGTTGGCTTGGTATAAAGAGAAATTGATCCATTCTCAGCTCTTTCTAACTTAAGTCTTCCAAGAGAAGTTTCAAATATAACAAACAAATCTACCACTGGGGTCAGGTAATTAACTATATGATCTACCGTTAATTGTTTCATTATTCACTGCCTGGGGTGGGGGGAACTGTCTTTATCAAGAATTGGTCCAAGTATTCTAACATAACTTTGAATCAGTATGTCAATTCCCCACTTCCCCAGTCATCTTAAATGTATAAGTAGCTTAATGAGCCCTGGCTGAGTGACTCAGTTGGTTGGAGCACTGTGCTGTACACCTAAAGGTTGATTCCCAGTCAGGGTATATAACTAGGTCATAGGTTTGATCCTCAGTTGGAGTGCTTATGGAGGCAACTGATCCATGTTTCTCTCACATCAATGTTTCTGTCTCTCTCCCCTTCCTCTCTCTAAAATTCAATTTAAAAAACATATCATTGAGTGAGGATTAAAAAGAAATAACTTAATGAGATGAATATACATAGCAGAAAGACTGGTCTAAATATCAAAGTTTATTGAAATAAAATATAATCTATAATAAAAAATGCTAATGGTGTTATCACTGGTTACAATTTTAAGCATATTAACAAGAAATCCAACATTTTAATCCAAGAATGACACCATCTTTGTGGTACAGTAACAAACATGAAATTACATGTTGCATAATACTGAATAATCCTATCAGAAATATTTTATACTTTCCCATCTATGTTCAATATGCCTTTTCTAGAAATATCCTCCAAGTGAAACTTTTAAAACTTAAGACACACACAAAAATAAAACTTAAGACACAATTTTTAGAATTAAATAGTTTTAGCATAATTAGAATGTATTTCAATGCTCTTTCCTATGAGCTCTAGGGTGGCTATTATTCTTAAATGTGTTTAAAGCTGGTCACAAAGCAAAACAGATGAATTATTTTAGAAGTAATAAGGGCATTAAGATAGTAAAAGAAAGGAGGAAAATATAGCCATCATACATAGTTTATTAAAACTCTTTAAGAACGGTTTCAATTGGCCAGTCTTGGTCTGGCACAGAGACTTCTGTCAGAGCAACTTCTTGACCCAAACAGTACCACAGTAAAGTAGAGGGGGAAAGACTGGTTTCTTCTTGCTATATCTCAAGATCACTTTCTCTGCAATCTTCATACCATTTCACTTGCTATTCCCCCAAATCTGTGCCACAATTCAATTATTCTGCACCAGTCACGGAGAAAGACTTGCATGCTAACTAACTTTAGGAAATAACTTCCAGGGTTCCTCCCAAGTTTCCCAAGTGAAGGTTATCCTTTTTGCTGACTGTGGTGTAGCTATCATATATCCAACTTCTATCACATTGTCTTACCTCTGCTGTGCAGATCTGAAAACTATAGTTGTCATTTTGTTGAGGAAGATAGAGCCTTTTAACAAAAAAACATAGGAAGCTTTTCAAATTCTCATCTTTAAAAATCTGTAAAACTTAGATATCCTATGTACCCTGGAAAAAAATGATTATTTCGTAGAATGAAGATATAAAAAGGAACAATAAAAACTGAAAAATTGGAAGACACGCAGGACATCTCTTCAAAGATTGTCAGTTTTAGTCTTAAAATACATCGCATTAGTCAGAACTGCTCGGTTGGGCATTTGTTATAATGTTCATTTTGACAGGTTTCTGATTTGGGGATTTAAGTGGATAATTTAGTTTCCTGACTTCTTATTTAAATCTGTATCTACTAAAGCCAGGATCGCCTTCATAATTTTGCTTTGTGCATTTTCTAATCCAAGAGGCATTCCTTCCTCTAAAAACAGGCGATTACAGGGAGGATGAATATAAAGTTTTCAAAGCTATTAGTGACAAATCACTACATGATTTGAAGAAATTCTTCAAATTAATATCTGACGAAATAGAGACTTTTTTAGAAAAATAATACAACTCTTTGTTCTTTAATCTACTGTGGTTTAAAGCTTAGGTTTTGTGTTTTTGCCATGGTATTTCAACACCTTATTTGGGATAGTACCATGTCCTAAAAAAACAACAACACATGTTATAGGCAGATAAGTCAAATTTCCTCCTTTCTTAGAACAATAGTATGAAACTGAACTTGTGGCAGTAATTGAAGACTTTTACCCTGTTTTTGAGTTTAATATTTTTGAGATAGAAGTGAAATTAGAAACTAGAATCCTCCATATAAAAATATACGCATATCAATTTATTAAACTCTTAATTTCTTAACAGCAGAAACATAAGGATTAAAACAAAATAAAACCCATGAGGATTAAATAAGATATATGCATGATTTAAAATCTAGATCAGTCTTTAAAGTTAAATTTACCAGGGTCCTGCAAGTTGTCAGACTCCATTATCTTTATTTAGCAATTTGTTTTGTCCAGGAGCCTTCTATTTTAATTTTACTTTGTTTCATAGTGTCACCCGAGAAGAATAACCTCAATTCTTCATGTTTTCTCAATAGCTTCAGAAGTGCTGGACATCAGTAAAAAAAAAAAAATGACACCAATTACCAGAGAACCTAAGAACTCTGATTCTGATGAATTCCTTTACCATTTTCAGTCACTTTCTAAATAGAATTTAACCGCACATTATCAAATAACATTTTATACTAAAAAAACAAGTAATTTAAATAGCCTCCCAAATGACAGTATTTGAGAGAGCTAAATGAATTCCATCCATGCAATAAAGTTTACATATATGGTATTGGTAACCTACTACCACTGTGTTCCATGGAGGAAAAAGCAGAGAATCTAAATATTTAGACATACGAAAGATATTGGGAAAAATAAAAATTTAATGCTTTTTACTCTCCCCAAATACTCTTGATTGGGACTCTATAGCCCACTGGACACAAAAGCAACTATAAAATACATTTTGAGGAGAGGTGATGCCATACTTAAAGACAAGGTAATTCTACAAATTTTGAGAGCATTAAAAAACTGGCTTAAAAAGTATTGTCACTGGGAGAAAAATATTGTCACTGCACATCCAAGAACAAGAGGTGTGTGATATTTGATTATTTAGTAATACTTTGTGCTTATACTATGCCCTTTATTCAGGAGTGCAAAGCACTGAAAAGTAAGCATTATTTCCATGTCTAGAGTAAACTGAGGCACAGGAAGTTCTACCAGGGCAAGGTAAAAGCCAGGTTGTTAGACATAAAATGATTCAGAATTCCACATTTCCAGTTCCTTAAAATGTAACTTAAATACTATCTTTAATGCCTCCACTTTATCAAACTTAAGTAGTTTACAATTATAGTTTAAGTTGTATGCTCAGGTATTGTGTGATAGGTAAAGCCCATAGATTTCCATCATGTTTTAAAATAACTGGTTTACTGTCTAGGAAAGTTTGCTTAAAAAATTCTTTTTAAAATAAATGGGATTGTTTGAGGACAGTTCTGGAAATTCTTGCCTTGATTTTTCTGCTTCATCTGCCTACATTAATATAGGGACAATAATTTGTTCCTTAAATATATATTGGACTTCTAATCCTTTCCTCTCAAGATCTTCTGTCTCTTAGTGAACTGAAGTGGTGATTCATTAAAAACAAAATAAGTTTTTGTGCAAGTACAAAATGGTTAATGTTGAGTTCAGTCACTAACCTCTGACACTAACTTGCTTAATTAAACTAAGGTAAAAAAGTACAAGAAAAAATTAAAAACATCTTAAGGGATAAGTAGACAAATATTAGAAATGTGAGACAACAATATGCTTCCAAAGCCTATTTCTAAATTTAAATCTATGCCTCATTTAAGTACTAACATGACACCTTGAAACATAGAAGTCACCTTACCTAAGCACAGTGGGCCAGCATATTATACGAAGCAGTCACTGCCAATTTTAGCTGCCGCAAACTGCTAAATGTGTCTTAAAATGTTACCTCTTAAATTTGAGGAAAAATACCTAGATTCCTTTGAGAATCTAATAGAAGTCATGGATCCTTGCTTTAGAATACACAGTAAGTACTGTTAAATGTCAAAAATCTATTGTGCATCATAGCACTGTTGATTCAATGGAATTAGATATGAAGAAAATTCATATTGTTAACAAAGATTGCTCACTAACCTTAGGAACATGTTTTAAAAGTACGAGAAAGCCCAGTGATTATATCATTCATTCATGTGCCTCTTTTGCTAGCTGTAATGTTGACTGGTTGATGGAAATGTGCCCCTAATCTAGCCTATAAATATTAAAAGCAAAATTGTTTGCGTTCTAACTACTGCTAGCAGTATACATGTAACAATTTTCAAGTATTGCAAAATACTGTAAAGACTTTAATATATCACTATCAAATTCCTATATACCCAAACCAGCAATGAAATGTCTGAATATAGCCCTGACTGGTTTGGCTCAGTGGACAGAGCGTCGGCCTGCGGACTGGAGGGTCCCAGGTTTGATTCTGGTCAAGGGCATGTACCTTGGTTGTGGGCACATCCCCAGTGGGGAGTGTGCAGAAGGCAGAAGGCAGCTGATCGATGTTTCTCTCTCATCGATGTTTCTAACTCTCTATCCCTCTCTCTTCCTCTCTGTAAAAAAATCAATAAAATATATATATATATATACACATATATATATATATAAAGAAATGTATAATTTGTTGCCTTGAGCAAAATATAAGAAAATAAAGACACAATAGCTCTAAATTCTTTATAACCTTCAAGGATGGGAAACCAGTATCTCTGAGAAGTTTGTTTGTTTTAATTGAACATATAATTTTCCCCCCACAGTAATCAAAGCAAACATTTTATCATTATTATTCTTGGTATATCAAACATTCCAGGAATGTAAGAAAATCTGACTTGGAAATATTACATAGAAAAAGGCTGAATTAACAAACACATTACATTTTTAAATTACTTCTTATAAGTATACATTGACATCTACTTATCTGATAGCACTGCTGCTTTTCAGTGAGTCTTTTTTTTTTCTTCCAGAGGGAATGGAGAATGGCAGTATTATCTTTTGAACAAATTAAGTAGACAGTAGCAATCAACAAAAGAATAACTTCTACACGTAAATTTTTCAAAGGTAATAGTAAGTATAATTATGGGAAAATATGCCTCCAATATGCTTTGTGAAATTTCTCAGGATTTATTTTGTGTTTGTGTTTTTTTTTCTTATATACTGCACTATCACTACTATCTGGGGGAAAAACAAACCCTGAAGTTTTAGTTTCCTCCTTCAACCAGAATGACAAGACTAAACCTGGCCCCAGCTGGTTTGGCTGAGTGAATGGAGCATTGGCCTGTGCACTGAAGGGTCCCAATTTTGGTCCCGAGTCAAGGGCACATGCCCAGTTTGCAGGCTCAATCCCCAGTGTGGGGCTTGCAGGAGGCAGCCGATCAATGATTCTCTCTCATCATTGATGTTTCTATCCTTCTTCCTTCCTCTCTGAAATCAATAAAAATATATTAAAAAAAAAAAAAAAGAGTAAACCTGGACTAAGGTCAACTTGTTTGAGCCAACAGAGAATTCTGCAGTACATTTGGTTACTTTACTGATCTACACATATTCTGGGTTATTATCAAGAGATTCACAAAATATTTTATTTTGAAGTTTTATACCCCAAACAGGTTTTCCGATGATTATCATGCTGGCATAGGACATTTGAAGGAATAACAAATGGATAACATAAACAGACATGCAATACATAAGACATAAAAGATATAGCTTGACCCTGGATTTTTCCCTTAGAATAATTCCTTCCATAAATAAGACTTTACTTTTTACATGTAGACTAATCCTCTTGGATCATGGAGAATGTTAAGGACATAGCTTAAGCAATCTAGACCACTTTTTTTTTTTTGTAGTCTATTGTCACGCAGACCACAAAAAACATTCTCCAAGTGGATGCTCAGGTTAAGATTGATGCTCTTAAACAAACTTACTGAGGCTTAGAATGTAAATCACGTAACTACTTGCAGCAGCAATAGTCATTTCAAAAATGACTAAAACAAACTTTTAAATACAAAGCATATAAAAGTGACTGTTAAGGATAGTTTTCCAAACTATACCTAGAAATACAGAAATACATGTGTTGCCTCATGATAAAGTTCAATAAATATTCTTTCTGAATCCTACAAACACTACAAGATGTTATAGGTTTATTTGGTTCCCATAAGTTAAAAAAATCTGATTGCTTTTATATAAATTCCTCCAACAGATTTCTACTACTGCTTTTTACTAGACTCAGAGGTTATAATCTAACTTCCCTTCAGAAATGTGCTTTTTTGTTGGTTTTAATAAGTATACTTAATTTTCTAGCAAATAAACATGATTTAAATTTTAAGGTTCAAGGTAATTCTAGAAAAAGGTAGACACTGAACTACTTGCTTTTCTACACCCTCATATTTACAAAGTCCAGCATCCACTGTGGTTTCCTTCTTACTCTCACTTATTACACTGCCAGTAAATAGTAGCTGTGGTCCAAGTTACCTATATTAAAGATTTCAAAATTCCTCAAAATTTCACAACACTACAAAGTCATAATATCTGATTTTGATAGAATATGAGTATTAGTATTATGTAATTTTTTGCTACTGGAAAAAAAATACAAGTCTTTATTTTTTCTATCTAATTAAATCCGAGCTCCATGATCAGTTCTTATGATAATATCTAAAATGTACATTCCTAAAGAAAGGTAAAGCTGTTCAAGGGCTGAACTAGTCCAATATACAATTAAGGGATTATTTATTCCTGTTATTTTTTTTGTCTTTTTTTCCTTTTAAATCCCTATATTAAACCCCTGGTTTCTTGTGGATTAGATCATAATTTAATATTGTAAAAATTAATTTCAGAAACTATTGTGCTAATATTTAGTTTTCAGGAAGGAATCAGACAAAATCAATTATCTCCATTCATTGTTAGAACAGAAGATAAAATAGCTTACTAACTGATATGAGTTATGAATGTCACTATGACACAAAAGTTGCTGTGATTTGCTTATTTGGCTACAAGTGCAGTATTTTCATGAATGACAACACACAGCATTTCCAACTTGTAACAGGAAACTCCAGCTCATAAATAGTGTACTGTGTGACTTGAAAAAGTCTGATTATAGTTAAGTAACAACCTTTCCCCTGAAAAACATGAACAAAATCCATTGGGAAATCAGGCACAGACGGTATTTATCGGTTTTTCTTCCTTTCCTCCTGTGGTTTTGTTTCTCAAGACATATAGATGGTTTCAATAGAATCCAACACTTGTTACAAAATAACACAGCTATTTTTTTCCTTTTCTTTTTCTTTATCTTTTTCTCGAGGTTCCTTTCGTTTACGTTCACTATTTCCAGATTGTCTTCCACTTGTCGGAGAGGCTTGTGCTGGCTGGCTTTGCTTTAGGAAAAACAAACAGGAAGAAATTACCTCAACTTTCTTAACTATGCTTAATCACAGTTATCTAGAAAGAAAAACCGCAAGAGCGAAAGAACTCATTAATGAAAAAAGAAGCTATTGGCATATAGCCTTTTATGTTATATGGTATCTGAGTAGTTGCCTCTACCATTCTGGATAGATATAAATTATTCTAAGTAAATAGAAATTTCAAACAATAAATAACATCAAGTAAGATTATGTTGCCTGAAGTCTCAAATTCAAGAAATATTTATGTTGACATTTAGAGAATGTTAATGGAAGTGACACCATTTGGGCCTTAACCGGTTTGGCTCAGTGGATAGAGCGCTGGCCTGCGGACTGAAAGGTCCCAGGTCAATTCCGGTCAAGGGCATGTACCTTGGTTGGGGCACATCCCCAGTAGGCGGTGTGCAGGAAGCAGCTTATCAATGTTTCTCTCTCATTGATGTTTCTGACTCTCTATCCCTCTCCCTTCCTCTCTGTAAAAAATCAATAAAATATATTACAAAAAAAAAAGAAAGAAAGTGACACCATTTGGTAAACTACAATAGTTCTCTAAGACCCCATTAACTACCATAATAAGCAGATTTTAAAAGGAAGAAAATAATATTGAAAACTGAGAGTGTGAAATAAGTATATTCAGTGAAAAAGAGAAAAAGAAAAATAATTTTAAATCCTCACCCGAGGATATTTTTCCACTGATTTTTTAGGGGAAGAGAGAGGGAAAGACAGAGAGAAACATCGATGTGAGAGGAACACATTGATTGGTTGCCTCCTGCATGAGCCCCAGGGCCTGGGCTAGGGAGGAGCCTGCAACCAAGGTACATGCCCTTGACCAGAATCACACCTGGAACCCTTTGTTCTGCAGGCCAACGCTCTATCCACTGAGCCAAACTGGCTAGGGCGAGAACATTTTTAATGAAAAGCTAATCATAAATGGTAGGTTTTAACTTTTAAGCTTGGGGTAGTCAATATTTGAGCTAGAAATAGATGTTATACTTATTTTAATGGAGACCTCTATATTTAAATCTTCATCAGCTCTTAAAGGACAGCTTGCTTTCTTTTAGTTCTGGCATTGTACAGTTAAACATAAAAAGAGGGATTTTTTCCCCATTTAATGCAATGAGATTTAACATATAAAAACTGAGATTTAATACAGTCACATTTACAGTGCATAAAATATTCAACTGGGAAGAGTAAAAAGTGGGAAAGTGCTAATCTTGGTTGGATACTTAGTACATGCCGGACACTGGATTTAGTTGTTCTCAACCACAAACCTAAGAGTTAAGTACTATCTTCTATTTCACAGATAGGGAAAATGAGGCTAAGAGGCACACGGCTTGGTCCAAGGTGTTGCAGGAAATGCATATCCACATCTGACTCTGGAGCTTACATTCTTCCAGTAGTACCTCACACTGCCCTCTGACTGACAGAAAAGACTATTTAAATTGGCCTATATTCTGTGCAGCTATTAGTAACTTTAAAAAATAAATTTGAAAACTCTTATCATCAGAACCTTACGAAAAATAACTTCAGAAAATGAGAAAAACATTAAGATAACCACAAAAATAAGATAATGTTATAAAACCTAATGGGTGCTAAAATGCTTACATAATTCAAGAGTCAATATATAATTTAAAAATGTTTATCTCAGCACAAATGTTTTTATTGTTAAAGTGATCATTATGTTTAAGAATAAGAACACTGGTTTTCACCTGAGCCTGGGTAGAAGCAGAAGTAGAAGCAGCAGCAGCAGCAGCAGCTGCTGCTGCTTGTTCCTGTTCCTGGTAATATTGAGAAGCCCGTCTATCCTCTTCTTCTTGGAGTTTCTTTGCAAGTTCCAAATCACTGATTCCTTCAGGTGCTTGTTCCCAATCGATCTCTTGGCTCTGCTGTTCTTGTTGTAGAGATAATGCCATAAGATAGTCCTAAGAAATGAAATTATAACCATCTTTATTTATTTAAAAAATATTTTATTGATTTTTTACAGAGAGGAAGAGAGAGGGATAGAGAGTTAGAAACATCGATGAGAGAGAAACATCGAACAGCTGCCTCCTGCACACCTCCTACTGGGGATGTGCCCGCAACCAAGGTACATGCCCTTGACTGGAATCGAACCTGGGATCTTTCAATCCGCAGGCCAATGCTCTATCCACTGAGCCAAACCGGTCAGGGCAAATGATAACCATCTTTAGCTATGAGACATTACCCAAGAACTAATGAGTGTAAATATAGAAGTTATATCTACAAAACTAAGAATGGCTTTTTAAAAACATACCAGAGATTAAATATAAAAACAAAAGTTATCTAAGTGCTTCTGCTTGGGCCCTAGCTGGTTTGGCTCATTGGATATAGCGTCAGCCTGTGGACTGAAGGGGCCCAGGTTCGATTCCAGTCACTGCACATGCCCAGGATGCAGGCTCAATCCCCAGTAGGGGACGTGCAGGAGGCAGCCAATCAATGATTCTCTCTCATCATTGATGTTTCTATCTCTCTCTCCCCTCTCCCTTCCTCTCTGAAATCAATTAAAAAAAAAAAGTGCTTCTGCTTGGGAATATTAACTTATTTCAGTGATGCTACTATTATTCTAAATGTTTCTGGAATTCATCTGAAATTCTTTCTAGAAGTATAGAAGCCATTGGAGAAAGCTTAAAAATGTTGCCCTTGCCTGGCCAGTGTGGCTCAGAGCGTCACCTATGAACCAGGAAGTCATGGTTCAATTATCAGTCAGGGCACATCCCCAGGAGACTTATGCAGGAAGCAGCTGATCAATGTTCCTCTCTCATCAATGTTTCCATCCCTCTATCCCTCTCTCTCAAATCAATTAAAAAAAAATCTTATCTGTCTCAGTTCTAAATGGGAATTCTACTCACTAATCTACTCTTCCTTAACTTGGACTCTAAGGCTTAGAATACTCACCTACACTTTATCCAGTGCATGCTATCTTCAAGACTCTCTCTTTTCTATGTTTTCTAATTAGCCAAAATATATCTTAAAGATGTACTTGTCTCTTCATCTCTATCATCTCTTGCTTGGACTACTAGCCTCTACTTATACCTATGTCCTTCCTCTGTATTCTCCACCTTGCAACCCTTTAAAAAGGTGAAGTAGTTCATGTCACTTCCATGATATACCTGGTATATCTTCCCTACCACAATTTAAATAAAATTTGAACTCTTTACCATAACCATCACAGTTCTATATGATCTGGCCTTCTGAACCAAAGTGTACAATTAATATGCATATAGAATGATGACCTATCTATTTTGTAAGTGTTAGAAAAATTATGTAAATATATTAATGAATAAATCTTTAGTTCAAAAGTTTTGGATAACTAAATTCGTTTGGATAACTAAATTTGTATTTGAAAGGAATAAACATTTAAAATAATACGAAGAAATAAACAAATTTACCTGATCTATCTGATCTTGTTGTCCTCTGTATACAGTTTCAGGATCTGAAGGAGGCCGCAGATGAAAATCTGAGTCACAGAAATTTCCATCACCATCAACATTGTGAAGGCTTTCCCAAACAACTTTTTCTTCAGTAAGAAACCCCTGGTCTGTTACCAGTAAATACAGTAGACCCTTAATAAGAAATTAACAACAACAAAAAAAGACAGATAAATTAATCAAAACTAGATAATATGTATTTTTAATATGTTTCTCCTGATTTTAGAGAGATTGGAAGAGAGGGAAACATCGATATGGGAGAGAAACATCAATGAGCTGCCTCCTGCACAACCCCTGGGTATTATGCCCACAAGCCGGGCGTGTACCCTGACCCGGAATCAAACCAGTGACCTTTTGGTGCATGGGAGGATTCTCAACCAACTGAGCCACACCAGCCAGGGCAAAACTAATTAATATTTAAGAGAAATTTTATAATCTGTATGTGTAAAGCATATTAACTATTCCTACTAGTTAGATCTGAATAACATAATAAATAGAAAACCAAGTAGGTATCTTATTTGCTCAATGAATTAAATCTAGCTGGCTTTGAATATAGTTTATAATTGGTACACTACAGTATAATGAGAAATTATACTATAATTTGAGGAGCTACGGGCATGTTCAACAAGTAAATGACTTACAAATAGCCTTGGGGGGGTTATAATCTCATTTCACAAAATAGAAAAATACTATAAAAGTTCCTAAAAATACAACAGGTAAAAAGTAAGACACAGCCCTAACTGGTTTGGCTCAGTGGATAGAGCTTCGGCCTGAGGACTGAAAGGTCCTGGGTTCAATTCCCGTCAAGGGCATGTACCTTGGTTGCAGGCACATCCCTTGTAGGAGGTGTGCAGGAGGCAGCTGATCGATGTTTCTTTCCCATCAATGTTTCTAACTCTCTATCCCTCTCCCTTTCTCTCTGTAAAACATCAATAAAATATATTAAAAAAAAAAGTAAGACACAGTCACAATAAAATGATATCACTTTGCCTATAGTCATAAGCCAATATGACTAATCCAATCCATATCAATTTTTCCTTTCTCTGTACCAACAGTACTTTGTACTTATTTCTATTGTAGTACTGAATCACACTATACCATAATTGTGTTTTCCTGCCTTATTCCCCAGACTATATGTTTTAATATCTATATCTCTGGCCCTTATATACTCATAGTATGAGTACTGTACTCATAAACTTTATTGAATCAATCAATGAACTCATAAACTTTATTGAATCAATCAATGAACTCATATTTATAGTCACTACCAAAGAATTTAGCATTGATTTTTAATTTTTCATATGTATTAGTTCTGATTCCAATCATGTGTGTCACTAGTATACACATAAGGATTGTGAGTCATTTTTCTTCAGATCTGCCAAAGATATAACTTTCATTTACCTGTTGAAAGTTCCCACTGGTTAATACATGTTTAGTACTGCACAAAACCATACTTTGCATGTTCTCTCTTATCACCAGAATTAATCTTAATAAGTAAAAATAAGAAATTCTTTTAAAGAGGTTGGTGGTGTGGGTAGAGAAATTACTAAATTAATTCTAAAGCTTTAAAAACTAAATAATTATTTTTAAACATTTATTATGTGTCCAGCACTGTGGGACATAGCTCTTCCTAGAGTACAAACTCTTTCCTGTGTGCTTGCAGTTACATTCTAGAGGTTGCTCTAGGTAGTGATTAATTTATAGTCATTGAAATTACTATAATAACATGGAAAGTATTTATAAAGAAAAACATTTTGATATAAAGTTTAAAGACATTGTTTTAAGCGAAAATTAAGTCCAGATTCATACTTCAAAAAAAAATCAGGTATGTTTCAATTCAAGTATTTAAATGCTCATCATATGCTCAGCACTATGCTAAGTGCTTGAGGATTCATATCATAGAAAGTAATGATCCTACCTTAGTCTGGTATTAGGTGCCCTTTTACATGATTTCATAGAAACCTGCTCTTACAATGATCATAGCACTTTATACAATGAATTGTAGTTGCCTGCTTACTTACTCATCTCTCTGAATACATTTCAAGCTCCTTGAGAGCCAGAGCCATGGTATCATTATCTA
This sequence comes from Corynorhinus townsendii, assembly GCA_026230045.1. Lineage (NCBI taxonomy): Eukaryota > Metazoa > Chordata > Mammalia > Chiroptera > Vespertilionidae > Corynorhinus > Corynorhinus townsendii. Next base: position 183,874,833 of record JAPDVU010000001.1, on the reverse strand, counting down.
ACCTATTTTTAAGGGTCTACCTTGTCCTAGGATAATTTAAGAGAGAAAAAAATAAAAGTTCTTTCCAGCCAATTTTCTACTGAATAGATCTGACCTTTCTGTTTACACTTATCACAATACATTTCAACATCCCATTATATTATACAATATTCAGGCTTTATAATTTAGTTTATGTAGATCATATAATGATTGGCTGTGTGCTAGGAGAAGAACCATAATCTTATAATTTTTTTCCCAAATGACACTTTAGGGTGAAGTAATTTCTAGGAGGATTTCCCTTAGAGCTGTTATCATCCAGCACATAAGAATATTTATACACTTTTATCTAAAAGGGTATCCCATTCCTGGTATAACTGACCTGTCTTCTCAAGGACCATCAGTCTCAATTTCTTCCTCTTTTAGGTCTGTAACTGGTCCACTGTCAACAATGCTGATTATTACTCAACAGTACCTTTATATAATTGCAGTGTAGAATAGCAAAGTATGTATTAGTATAGTACTGAACAGTTTAGGCCTATTTTCCCCGAGAGTCTACAGTTATATTATCATCAAGAATCCTTTTTGTGTTTATACCCAATCACTTTTGCTGCATTATCTAGTCAAAGCTTTCTTTTCTAAGCTTTGAATCTTCCTTCTAATCTCACTTACCAGTCTCTAAAATACTAATTTCATAAAATACAGAAAGCATGTAATTAAATTCTTAAATTATTTATTAACATATAAAATGTATAAATTATATAAAAATGATAAAGAAATGACATTAAATCATTTTTATCATTTTATAAAATAGGCAATTGGATAACAAAAGAAAACTGGTAATATCATCATAAATTAGTTGTATACAGAGTATGAATAACATGGTGAGAATATCATCATAATTTATAAATTGATAAAATAAAACTTGGCAAATGTAATAAAAAATTAAGCAATTCCAGCCTTTAAAATATGGAGAAAAGCACTGCTTGGATATTTTTGGTTAACTAATTTGGAGTGAAATTACTAATACCTTTGAACTTTAGTTTTCTTTTCTCATAAAGTGATATAGAGACATTAAGGTCTGAAAACCTCTAAGATATTTTATAAACTGAAAGATGAATATTACTCCTACTTAACAAACATAAATCTCATTCACAAATACATCTACCCAGAAAGGCAAAGCTGTTAAGAATGTGGGCTTGAAGTCAGGTTGGGGCAGCTTACAAGCTGAATGGTCTTGGGCAAGTTAGCTTAGGGCCTGTAAGCCTGTTCTTTCAGCTGTAAAGTAATAAGGGAGTAATAATATTCACATCTCATAGGGGAGTTGTGAAAATTAAATAAGATAATGAATATAAAGTGGTTGGCACAATGCAAGGCACTTGGTGCTTAATAAATAAAAGGTATATTCATAAATATCACCTAAATTTATCTCAGTTTCTGTATCTATCTCCTACTCCTGTCTCCTATTTGAGAGAAAAAGATAAATCTCTTGGCCTGTACTGTGGAATTTACCACTTTCCCTATTCTTTTGCCACATTTCTCTATCCACTGTTCCCATAAAAAAAAAATTTAAAAGAAAGTGACTTTTTAAAAAGTATATATTTTTATTGATTTCAGAGAGGAATGGAGAGGGAGAGAGAGATAGAAACATCAATGATAAAAGAGAATCATTGATTGGCTGCCTCCTGCAAGTCCCATACTGGGGATAGAGCCCGAAACCTGGGCATGTGCCCTGACTGGAAATAGAACCCTGACCTCCTGGTTCATAGGTTGATGCTCAACCACTGAGCCACGTTGCCTGGGCAAAAGTAACTATTTTTGATGCATCAACTACCTTTTAAAAATCACAAAATTAAGTATTTATTTAAATGTAGTCTTCTGTGGAAAACAAAATTCCCACTATAGTCTTAGTCAAAGAAGAAAAAAATGGGCAAATTTATTTCTTTAACATGGCTTGAGTACTTCTCTAGAATTGTATCTTCTCCTAAACTACTCTTCACTTCTAATCTCTAAATGGAAAGTAAAAAAGCAAACAAACAAAAACTCAAACTCAAAAACCCTGGTTTTGAATATATTCCAGAGAGATGTCAGTGATTTGAAACCAACAGGTAGAGGAAACAATTATGACATGGATATAAAGTTGATACTTTATAAAAGAATGATCAAGAGGGAGACATGTCATTATATATAACAAAAACCTAGAAACTAGGTGATCTGGACAAGGGCCAAGGAATATTACTTGAGAGCAAGCAAAAAGTACTGGAGAAGTGCAGGAGGATTATAAAAATAAAACAGGATAACTAGGTCTTGAGGGTAGAATAATTAGTCATGATCATATGAGAAGCAAAACAGGATGTTTCTAGGAAAAAAGTAATTTATTTAAAACTCACTTTTATACTGTCAAGTTTCCTGCCTGTATAAAAAGTCACCTCATCATCTAGAACCAGAGGAACGGCCCTTAGAACATCTGTTCTCTCAGTAGGGTCTCCTCCTGCTGCTTTCAGATACTAATCTAGTTATGCTGAAGAAAAGCACACATATTCATAGTATAACACACTCAGTGTGGTTTTGCCATGACAATCTGTCCAATTCAATTGTATAAGATTAGGTGGAAGTACATGGAGCAAGGTAACATAAGTGGTAGTAGAAATTGGAGATATGTGTATTTGCTGCCAATGGACAGATGAGGGATGAATAGTTTAACCAAGGATTAAGGACAGTGCTATTACAATGAATAACTAACAAGAGCTGGACTTGATTACTTTGCTAGTAATAGAGGAAACAGCAGAGGTACTTGCCCAGAGTTTAGGAATAGTAAACCACAAAACTAGGAATGATCAGAGGACTTTCCAACAGGAAGTCAATTAGTAGTATCTGTGGTCAGAGAAAATGTCATGAGAATCTGTGCAATCAAAACCACAGGTCATACTGTGTTAGACATTTGGAAAATGTGAGGTTGATTGGTAGATATTATACAGGGGGGATGGGAGGGGTAGGGAGGATCAATTTGACCAACACATCCATTGTGACTCTGTAATGGCATAAGGCCTAATAAAAAGTCTATGGAGCTCCACTGGTTGAGCATTGGCTCAGTTGGTTGAGCATTGTCCCATGCACCAAGAGGTCGCTGGCTCAATTCCCAGTCAGGGCATATGATATGATATGATATGATATGGGTACCAGAAAGCATAAAGATGCTTTTTTCAAATTCTAATACAAATAAGCTCCACTAATCCTATATAATAAAAGCCTAATATGCAAACTGACCAAACGGTGGGACCACCAGTAGGCGGGGGGTGGGGCCGGCAGGCGGGCAGCGCCAGGCCAGCCAAGGAGGGTGCCAGCGGGCAGAGGAAGGTGATGGTGGCGACTGGCAGCAGAGGGGTGATCGGGGGCAGGGCCTGCCACCTTCCAGCCCCTGATTAGCCTGCCAGTTGCCTCCTGCAGAGGGAGGCCAGACTCCTTGCAGAGTGGGCCTATGTCAGTGGGATATCCCCCCAAGGGCTCCCAGACTGCAAGAGGGCACAGGCCAGGCTGAAATACCACGCCCCCTCTCCCCCACAGTGCACAGATTTTCGTGCACTGGGCCTCTAGTAAAAGAATAAGTTTGTAGATATTTATGACTGATTGTCAATTTATTATTATAGGTCTCTAGTTATAGAGACCATTTATCAGTAGTAAAAATTCTACCATTTATCAGTAGAAAAAATTCTATCCAGCTAGGCTGGAGTAGCTCTCAGCTGGTTGGGCATCCTCTCATGCACCAAAAGATAGCTAATGCGATTCCCAGTCAGGGCACATGCCTGGGTTGTGGGTTTGATCTTTGGTCAGGGCCCGTGCAGAGGGCAGCCAAATGATGTTTCTCTCTCACATCAGTATATTTCTCTCCCTTCCTCTCTCTAAGTATGTACTCAGGTGAGGATTAAAAAATATTCTATCCAGATATTAAATTTATTTTATTGTTGAAAGTATATCTGAATTCTATGGAATGAGCTATGTTTATACCACAGGTGTCCCAAGAGTTCACAGGGACAGAAAGATGGGAAGTAAAGTGATCATTAAATATGAATGCACAAAGTAACCCTAAAATCTTCAAAAGTGCAATGTTAAAAGGCATTATTGAAGATCTAATGCAGTATTAAACGTAGCCTTACCTTATTTAAAAAAGCAGCTTTCTTTTTTTTAAAATTTAATAAATCTTTATTGTTCAGATTATAACAATTATTCCTCTTTTTCCCCCCATAGCTCCCCTCACCGGTTCCCACCCCCCCTCTGCCCTTAGCTCCCCCCCCCGCACTGTCCTCATCCATAGGTGTATGATTTTTGTCCAGTCTCTTCCCGCACCCCCCACACCCCTTTCCCCCCGAGAATTGTCAGTCCACTCCCTTTCTATGCCCTCTGATTCTATTATATTCACCAGTTTATTCTGTTCATCAGATTTTTTTATTCACTTGATTTTTAGATTCACTTGTTGATAGATATGTATTTGTTGTTCATAATTTTTATCTTTACCTTTTTCTTCTTCCTCCTCTTAAAGACCTTTCAGCATTTCATATAATACTTGTTTGGTGTTGATGAACTCCTTTAATTTTTTTCTTATCTGTGAAGCTCTTTATCTGACCTTCAATTCTGAATGATAGCTTTGCTGGGTAGAGTAATCTTGGTTGTAGGTTCTTGCTATTCATCACTTTGAATAATTCTTGCCACTCCCGTCTGGTCTGATTTCTGTTGAGAAATCAGCTGACAGTCGTATGGGTACTCCCTTGTAGGCAACTAACTGTTTTTCTCTTGCTTTCAAGATTCTCTCTTTGTCTTTTGCTCTTGGCATTTTAATTATGATGTGTCTTGGTGTTGTCCTCTTTGGATTCCTTTTGTATGGGGTTCTTCTCTGCACTTTCTGGACTTGTAAGTCTATTTCTTTCACAAGGTGGGGGAAGTTTTCGCTCATTATTTCTTCAAATAGGTTTTCAATATCTTGCTCTCTCTCTTCTTCTGGCACCCCCATAATTCTGATGTTGGTACGCTGGAAGTTGTCCCAGAGGCTCCTTACACTATCTTCATATTTTTGGATTCTTTTTTCTTTTCTGGTTGAGTATTTTTTGCTTCTTTGTATTTCAAATCATTGAGTTGATTCTTGTGGTCCTCTAGTCTGCTGTTAGATCTCTGTATAATATTTTTTATTTCAGTCAGTGTATGCTTAATTTGTAGTTGGTCCTTTTTCATATCCTCGAGGGTCTCACTAAATTTATCAGCATTTTCTAGAAATTTCTTGAAAAACCTTATAACCATGGTTTTGAACTCTATATCCAATAGTTTGCTTTCCTCCATTTCTTTCATTTGTGATCTCTTTCTTTGTCTCCGCATTTTGGCTGCTTCCCTGAGTTGGTAGAGTAGCTTTGTGTGCTAGGTGTCCTATAGGGCCCAGTGGCTCAGCCTCCCCAGTTAACCTGAGATGGACACTCTTGGTGCACCCCTTTGTGGGCTGTGTGCACAGTTTTGTTGTAGTTAATCCTTGATTGTTGTTGGTATCACTGGGAGGAATTGACTTCCAGGCCAACTGGCTGTGAGGATCAGCTGTGTCTACGCTGGGAGAACTTCTGTGCTGGAGACCCCCTTATGGGAGAAGACTTGCAAAAGCCTCTGTGCTCAGCTTGGAAGGGGCGGTGTCTCATGGCGGAGCAGACACCATTGGTTTCCCGTCAGCACTGTCCTAATAGGCCCCTGTGTCTCAGTGTCCTGTGGTAATCGCTGTAAGCACCTCTAAGAGAAAGCTGCCCTCGAGTTCCGCCCGCTGTCAGACAGTCCAGTTTTGCCCCGAATGAGTCTGGGTCCCCAGAGTCTCGTCCGGAACTGGAGTTCAGTGCAGTCGGGAGCTTCTGTCTCCCTCCCGCTTGAGAAAGCCAGCCGTGCACTCAGTTGCCCGCCCTCTGCATGCGTGCCTTGGTACCTCTGCCTTCCACTGCTCCTCTAAATCTCAGAGTGCTTTTCTCTTTCCTGACAGTACAGTTTCACCCCAAATGAGTCTGGGTCCCCAGAGTCTCGCCCGGAACTGGAGTTCAGTGCAGTCGGGAGCTTTTGTCTCCCTCCCGCTTGAGAAAGCCAGCTGTGCACTCAGTTGCCAGTCCTTTCTGCATGCGCGTGCGCCTCGGTACCTCTGCCTCCTGCAACTCCTCTGAGTCTCAGTGTGCTTTTCTCTTTCCTTCTAGTTGTAGAATTTCAACTCAGCCACCCTTCCTGTGGTTCTGGATGATGTCTGTTTTATCTTTTAGTTGTAGTTTTAAAATTGTTGTGCGAGGCAGCAATTTCAGGTGTTTACCTATACTGCCATCTTGGTTTCTCTGAAAAAGCAGCTTTCTATTTTTTTTCTTCCTTGTATCATTATTAGATAGATCACAGATTCCCTGGCCCTCAAGTTTATCAACAACTACAAAAACTCAAACAACCCAGAAATCAGCAGTAGAGAATAATGGTTTTCATGAAAACAGGTTTAACAGAACAGGGGAACAATTTTCTATCATATTTCCTTAGTCAGCAAATGAATATCGTTTTGTTTTTATTTTTTAAAATATATTTTTATTGATTTCAGAGAGGAAGAGATAGGGAGAGAGAGATAGAAACATCAATGAGAGAGAATCACTGATAGGTTGCCTCCTGCATGCTCCACACTGGGGATTGAGCCTGCAACCCAGGCATGTGCCCTTGACTGGAATCAAACCGCAGGCCAACACTCTATCCACTGAGCCAAACCAGCTAGGGCAGTGGTTGGCAAACTCTTTAGTCAACAGAGCCAAATATCAACAGTACAACGACTGAAATTTCTTTTGAGAGCCTAATTTTTTAAACTTAAACTTCCTCTAACGCCACTTCTTCAAAATAGACTCGCCCAGGCCATGGTATTTTGTGGAAGAGCCACACTCAAGGGGCCAAAGAGCCGCATGTGGCTCACGAGCTGCAGTTTGCTGACCACTGAGCTAGGGCTTGACACCATTTTGAAGAAACCCCTTCCTAAATTTTATTAAGTATTCCTTTAGGGCTTCTAGTTCTACAGCAAGAGCCAAAGAAGTGTAGATTTTATTGTAAATCCAGTTAATTAGTCACTAGATCAACGAGGAGGTAAAGTGTCTCTGACTCTTCTTAACAATGTACTCACTGGGTACTCTGCCAGAAGTAAAGCAGTATCTTATTTAAAGACCGTTAGGATTGGAATTACATTTCTTGTTTTTTTTAAACTATATTGTTGAGAGTATTATAGATTTCCCCCTTAACTCCCCCCACCACACCCCTTCTACCAGGTTCCTGCCCCACCCCAGGTCCAATAGGAATGTAGGAAATAAGATGGAGAAGATTATAATGGGGGCATAAATAAATAGCCCAAAGGCCCATAAGATCCCTGGAAAACACAAGATTTACATCATATTAAAACGGAATTAATTCACCAAATGTAATGCATGGTCCTTGATTAGAGCCTGGTTTGAACAAACTGACCATAAAACTACATGGGGACAAATGGGAAATCTGAATATGGATTGGGTATTAGATTATATTTAAAAATATAGTTAATTTTGTTAGATGAAACAAGAGTACTGTGATTTATTTGAATGGAAAATGTTCTTATTTAGAAATGTATATTGAAATATAAGCAAAAAGATGAAAATAGTATCATGTCAATATTGTTAAAAAAGATGAGTATAATAGGTACACATTAAATTAGTCTTGTTACTTTTCTGTAAATTTGCAATTTTTCATAATAAAAAGTAAAAAAAATATCTCAAAAAACAGTGTTACTATTTCAGCTTGGCGTCAATATAGTAAACAATGGCATTTCCCCTAGTGACTGGCCACCAGGATAGTTGTTCCCACTTATTCCTTCTATATAAATAAGATCACCTTAGTGAAGAATAGTATTTTATTTGCTCTAGACAATATTTATACATTTGGACAATATCAGCATGTTTATAATACCATCATGTCCCTGAATTTTTTTGCTTTTCTACTCTTTGTTGCACCCATTTACAAAGTCCCAAATCTAGAATAATCTAGAAACTAGCCACCTTCTCCATGAATGTATTCTGGCAGATACTACTGCAAAAAAAAATTACACAAGTAATAATTACCATTCCCAACAATGTCTGGTGATTCTTCTTAATTTCTCTAGTTACAGCTTTCTCCCACATGCTATAAAGACTACTTCAAACTTTTCTTCTATGAAACCAAACCCACTCCTACTCAGTCTCAGTAAATGATCTTGCTTTCCACATAACAAACAAAAGCATTCAAAGTAACTTCCTCTGCTTCCTGCCATCAAATCTGTAAATCTCCCAGTAGCTATACTCATAGTCTATTTTTTTCCTCCTTTACAATGAAAAGGTCTTTTTTTTTAAAAATTGATTTCAGAGAGGAAGGGAGAGGGAGATATAGATAGAAACATCAATGATGAGAGAGAATCATTGATCCACTGCCTCCTGCACGCCCCACACTGGGGATTGAGCCTGAAACCCGAGCATGTGCCCTTGACTGGAATCGAACCCAGGACCCTCCAGTGCACAGGCTGACACTCTATCTACTGAGCCAAACCAGCTAGGGCTGAAGAGGTCTTTTTAAAACAAGGGCCAATCCCCTTCACCTGTGAACATTCCTATCCTTTTTCACTCTCTTAGGAGCCTCCTAACATCAAACACCTCTCTCCTGAATCCTTATCCTTTCCCTGTTGAGTCCTTCATATTTAGACATGATTAAGTCTCTCATATTAAAAAATAAAAACACTTTCTGGATTTCAATACAGCTATGAGCCATATGTCTCTGTCCCCTCCCAAACTGTTTCAAAGAGGTGCTGAATCTGTTTCTAGTTCCTGACATCCCAAGCACTTATTAACCAATTCAAATTGAGTTTTTCCTGCTGCCACCATTCTCTAAGATACCAATGAAATCCATATCGCTAATGGACTCTTCTCCAGTATTCTCCCACCAGCATTTAATAACTGAGACCTCCATTCTTCTCGATACACTGTATCCCTGTTGGCTTACATGATGCTATATTCTTAGATTTTCCTTTTATTCTTTTCTTTCTTAGTCTCCTTTGCTAGTTCATACTCCTCTAGCTAATCATTAAATGTTGGCACTCCTTAAATCTGTCCTAGGCCCCCTCTTTTAGTCTCATCCCATATTTTTCTTGTAAATCTCCTCGTATGCCAAAATTACTATTTGTACACAAAATTATTTGTCTTGAACCATTTTCCCAACATTTCCACTTGAAGCAATGCTTCAGATGCCTCTGAAGTAACAATTAAGTAGCTAATCCATTCTATCCTAAAATAGTATTTAATAATTACCTTCATAATTTGATGGTTAAGGAATATTATACTAAATATTTTTATTTTGAAGCAGGTAAGACATTTCTAAATCAAGTTCCTTTAATTTCAAATAACAAAGTTATTTCTATATCATACCTTGTATTTGGTCATGGTGCTAAAATGATTATTCCGAAAGAACACACAAAGTTCTCCTTCCTGGACCGTTGAAGTTAGTTCACATAATCCATGGTATGTCAGTTGAGTGGCTGTGTTATTTAGAAACTGCTCAGCTACAAAGCCTATGGAACCAATGCAAAATATTAGATGGAAGAATAATTTCAAAATTAAAAAGTTTTTCTATTTACATTGTGTTACAAGTATAAAGAAAGACCAGTCAGAATAAAACTTCTCCTACAATAACATGATGGCCCCAAATTGGAGATTCTACCTTTTTATTTTAGAAGATGTGTCTATAGATATCCCCATCCTAAAGTTACATGAAATTATTTTTATTAATTAATGTATTTATATATACTTTACCTACTTCCAAAAAAGATTTCAGGCAGCTTGCAACAAAACACATAGATACAGTAAAACTAAAACCTCCTAAAACAAGTAAGGCAAGAATTAGCAATTTAAAAAGTGCATAGGAGCCTGGCCAGGGTGGCTCAGTGGTTGAGCATTGACCTATGAACCAGGAGGTCATGGTTCGATTCCTGGTCAGGGCACATGTCCGGGTTGCAGGCTCGATTCCCATGTGAAGCATGCAGGAGGCAGCCAATCAATGACTCTCTCTTATCATTGAATAGAGGCCCGGTGCATGAATTCGTGCACAGGTGGGATTCCCTCTGGGTGGCCTGCAGGGATCGGGCCAAAACCCACAGTCCAATGCTGCCTGCAGCTCCTACCTGCTGCTTTCGCTCATCCTGGACCCACTGTGCCTGCCGGTGCTCGCGCCCATTCAGTCCCAATAGGGAGAGGCTTGAGCTGCCACAGCAGCGCTCACCAGCCATGACCCCTGCGTCTGGCGCCTTCCCAAGGGGCGTGGTCTGTGGGATTGGGCTGAAACTGGCTCTCTGACATTCCCCAAGGGGTCCTGGATTGCAAGAGTACGCAGGCCAGGCTGAGAGACCCCCTCTGGTGGTCAGTACATGTCATAGTGAGGAGTTGAGCAGCCTTAGCATATCATTAGCATATTACACTTTGATTGGTTATTCAGATGTAGTGCCGTTCGGTCTATTTGCGTATTACCCTTTTATTATATAGGATGTTTCTATCCCTCTCTCTGAAATCAATAAAAAAATATTTTAAAAAAAGGAGTAAAATATCTATGTCAATAGCTCCTTCCCCAATAATAGGTTTTTAGAAATTCAAAGTAGTCTTAACAAATTGAGTTGCTTAAGATTTTTAAAAAAATATATTTTATTGATTTTTTTACAGAGAGGAAGGAAGAGGGACAGAGAGCTAAAAACATAGATGAGAGAGAAACATCAATCAGCTGCCTCCTGCACACCCCCCACTGGGGATGCGGCCGCAACCCAGGTACATGCCCTTGACCAGAATCGAACCCGGGACCCTTCAGTCCGCAGGCCGACACTCTATCCATTGAGCCAAACCGGTTTCGGCGAGTTGCTTAAGATATTAATAAAGGTCCCAGATAATTTTAAATTCACAAACTGCTCAATTCTTGCCTTAAAACTAAAAGTAGGCACAAGTTCAGAAATAGAAGTGATCTCTTTTGTTTTCAAAATATAATGAAATACACAAAAGTTTTCTGTGGTTTAATTTAAAAGACATGTAGAGTTGATCCTTGCTAATGGCCAAATTTGCCTACTAGCTAAAATTTGTTAACTCCAAAATCAATACTTGCTGTGCACTTTCAGGATCATTCCTGGGATGTGCAAAGCTGCAAAAAATTGAGTCACCAAACATGCACATTCCCCACTGAGATCAAACAAGGCAACACTAGGCCTTGTTTCAGCTCTCATACTGTGAACAAGTGTCCTTTTCACAGTCTATGGAGTGCCACATTCTTCACATTTTTGTGCTTTTGGTGGTTATTTTTACTGTGTAAAATGGCCCCTGAGTGTAACACTGGAGTGCTTGCTGGTGTTCCTAAGTGCACTAAGTCTGTGATGTGCCTATGGAGAATATAAAAATTTTTGTAGCTTTGTCCAGGTGAGTTATAGTGCTGTTTGCCATGCATTTAAGGTCACTGAATCAGCCATATATATTGAATAAGCTGTCTCTAAACAGAAATGCACATAAAACAAGGTTATGAATTTATCAGTTGAAAAGCTTGTGAATAAAGGCTCACAGGAACCTAATCTTGTGTTTCCCGTAGGAGCAATGGTTTAGTATTCACTAATTCAGTGTTCATAGCAACTTTATAGAACAGTGATATTCAACTGGTGTGCTCAAGAATTTTTAAAACATGCAATACCTGTTCTGGCCAGTGTCGCTCAGCAGTTAGAGTGTCGGCCTGTGCAAGAGTCGCGGGCTTGATTGCCAGTCAAGGGCATGTACCTGGGTTAACCCCAGTCAGGGCGCATGCTGGAGGCATGTGTCTCTCTCACATCGATATTTCTCTTTCTCTCTCCATCTTTCTCTCTCTCTCTCCTCCTCCCTTCCACCCTTCTACTCTCTCTGAAAAAAGAAAAAGAAAAAGGGCAATAGAAAAAATATCCTCAGGTGAGGATTAACAAAAACAAAACAAAAACATGCAATACCTGATTATTTAATCAGGGGCACTAACCTCTTTTCCCTTAGATTGTCAAATAAAAAAAATGATAACAGCCAACACAATAGCTGTCCAGTATGAATGAATGAAAATTGTATCAGATTGGAAAAAAAATATTTTTGGCATACCACAGAATTTTAGCAATTAGTTTATATGTGCCATGAGATGAAAAAGATTGAAATTTGCTTTTACAGAACATAACTACTGGGAATAATGAGAATAAACTGTATACATATTTTAAAAGCCCGTATTTCTCTTCTTCTGATCTTTCTCTTCTTCCTTTTGTTCCCTTACTGAAGAAGAAAAGCCTCAGAAACAATAGGGGGGAAGAGAGTGCTCTTAAACAGCAGTTGCCAACCTTTTGGATCTCATGGACCACCAGTGGTCCAAGGACCAACAGTTGGCGACCGCTGCTCTAAAAAATTTTTTAAGTGAGCAGAGAGGTGCAAATATAGGGTGTTTATAAACTGACACCTCAACAAGGAATTGAAAATAAACTTGGAAGGGCCAAGGCAGCTGTAGAGTATAGGTTTATTCCACTTACTCTCCATCCCTCACCCTTATTGTCAAGCCAACCAAGTCAAGCTGCAAAGTGGTTGTAAAAAGTTATCAATATATCACACTATTCCAAAGAATTGTGTAAGATAGGAGGGGAAATGCCAATTGTTAAACAGAAGGCCACAGACAAAGGAAATTTATAGCACATTTGCAACTTCTGAGGTTTATACATTTAGAAATAGTCACCTCCCTCGATTACTATTATTACTTTGCTAAATACTAAATTACTGAGTAGAATGGTTATGTTATATACTAAAGCACTTAATATTAGGATAGCATTTTAAAAGTAAGTAGAATGCCTGTGCTGAGAGGTACCACTGCTGCGTTACCAAACCCTTCCTTCAGAAAGATGTTTCTAAATGGGCTTCCCACACCTCACTCACCCAATGTGCTCTCTACAAATCCTTCAAGAAGACACAAAAATTCAATGGAAATACAGCACATTCTCTCTGAAAAATTCAACACTAGAACTTCTTTTTATAGAACAGGACCAAGGTCAGAGAGAATAACTTTCTCCAGGACAAAATTACTTATGGGAAAGACTGAAACCCAGGAGAACTGTTGGTATCAAGTTTAAAAATTTAGTGCTTATGCCCTGGCTGGTGTGGCTCAGTTAATTGGGCATCGTCCCATGCACCAAAAGTGCACATACCCGGTTGCAGGTTTGATCCCAGTCAGGGTGCATGTGGAAGCAGCCAACTGGTATTTCTCTCTCACATCAATGGTTCTTTCTCTCTCTCTCCCCTTCTCTTTCAAAATAATAATAATAATAATAAATAATAAATGCAAACTGAATTGTACTTCTCCCCAAACCATAAAGCAGGGTAATATGGACCTATAGAGAGCAATGTTTCCTAATTCTTCTACCAACTTTTAAACAGTGTGATATTAGTGGAATATTCAAAAACCTAATCTAGTTTCAACTTTCCATAACTAATAAAACAATTTGGCAAACAATTCTAAAGATTATATAGCAGTTTATTTATCTGCAATGCTTCAAATGACAAATAGTTTATTTGCAATATTTAAATTAAGTTTCAATTTATTATTAATGATAATAAAGTAGGGCGAAAATTAATATAATGGTAACAATAAGGTAATATCACTGAAAATAAATTTAAATTAGAAATTATTTTCCTGAGAGGGGTTGGGAAGGGTTTCCATGGTGCGCGCCTGGGCCGCTGGCCATGTGACTAGGCCTTCCAAGGTAGGTGCTGCTGTCCGCAGTGACTCCAGAGCAGCCTCACTTTGTTGGTCTAAAGATAACCCTGGGAGCTGAGGAAGTTGCTTAGAAGTTCTGCTGGGGATTCTCTGGGGAAGACTGGCTGCCAAGGCAGCTCCAATGCAAAGGTCGCCATGGATCAGAACAATAGCATGCCACCCTACACTCAAGTCCTGGCCTCCCCTCAAGGCACATGACTCCTGGAATCCCTAGCTTTAGCCCAATGATGCCGTATGGCACAGGGCTGACTGCACAGACCATTCAGAACACCAACAGTCTGTCCATTCTGGAGGAGCAGCAAGGGCAGCAGCAGCAGCCAACGGCCCAGTAGATGACTCAGGAGCCTCAGGACAGACATTCAGCTCTTCCACTCACAGACTCTTACGACTGCAGCCAAGCCGGGCATCACGACCCATACCTTCACTCATAACCCCCACCACACAGCCCTCTGAGAGCTCGGAGATCATGCCACAGCTGCAAAATATTGTATCCACAGTGAATCTTGGTTGTAAACTAAAGACCATTGCACTTTGTGCCTGAAATACTGCATATAATTCCAAGTGGTTTGCTACTGTGATCATGAGAATAAGGGAGCCCAGGAACACAGCCCTGATCTTTTAATTCTGGGAAGATGGTGTGCACCGGCACCAGGAATGAAGACTGGTCCAGACTAGCAGGAAGAAAGTATGCCAGAGTTGTAGAGAGCTGGGTTTCCCAACCAAGTTTTTGGACTTCAAGATACAGAACATGGTATGGAGTTGCAATGTGAAGTTCCCCATAAGGTTAAAAGGCCTCATGCTGACCCACCAACAGTTCAGTAGTTACGAGCCAGAATTATTTCCTGGTTTAATCTACAGGATAACCAAATTCAGAATTGTTCTCCTTATTTTTTATTTTATTTTTTAAAATATATTTTTATTGACTTTTTTACAGAGAGGAAGGGAGAGAGATAGAGTTAGAAACATTGATCAGCTGCCTCCTGCACGCCCCCTACTGGGGATGTGCCTGCAACCCAGGTACATGCCCTTGACCAGAATCAAACCTGGGACCTTTCAGTCTGCAGGCTGATGCTCTATCCACTGAGCCAAACCGGTTTTGGCTGTTCTCCTTATTTTTGTTTTGGGAAAAGTTGTATTAACAGGTGCTAAAGTCAGAGCAGAAATTTATGAAGCCTTTGAAAACATCTACTCTATCCTCAAGGACTTTGGGAAGACAATGTAATGGCTGTTTTTCCCTCCCACCCACTAGTTTTAAAAACACATCAGTTTTGGTACATTTATATGGTGGTGTTGAGGGTAGCCTGGGTCTGTATGGATTGCAGCCTGCACATGCGCCTGTCTTACTGTACTGGCTGCACTGTGCTGACCGTCTATTTAGATTTTAGATTTAGAATTTAAACTCCTACTACTGTTGACAAGTTGGTTTAAGAAACAAAACTCTGGCCCTAACCGGTTTGGCTCAGTGGATAGAGTGTTGGCCTGCGGACTCAAGGGTCCCAGGTTCGATTCCGGGCAAGGGCATGTAATGTGGTTGCAGGCACATACCCAGTAGGGAGTGTGCAGGAGACAGCTGATCGATGTTTCTCTCTCATCGATGTTTCTAACTCTCTAACTCTCTCCCTTCCTCTCTGTAAAAAATCAATAAAATATATTAAAAAAGAAAAAGAAAAAGAAACAAAATTCTGGCCAGGGGCTAGGGGAGGCTGGGGGAAGGTCAATTGGGGGGAAAAGGAGATATATGTACTACTATTTGTGATACTTTAAACAATAAAATAAAATTTTAAAAAAAGAAAAGAAACAAAACTTTGGTGTTAAAGCCACCTCTACAATTGACTGGACTTTTAATTTTGTTTGCTTTCTTCCTCCTAAACCACAAGTTTTATATTTCTACCAAAAAAGTAAAAATGTTTTTTAAAACTGCTGTTTTTCTAATTTGTAAGTCTAGGATTTATTTTTGTGCCAGACACATTCCGCCTTCTCATAACTGCAGGACAGAACAGATGTATTAATGAACACGAACGGCTGTAAATATTTCTCTTCTCAGTACTCTGTACAATAAATGCTGTTTATAAAAGTGTTAGGTTGATGTTATAAATGATGAATTATAAGATTTATGTGATCATACTGTTTTTAAATAAGCCAAGTTTCCTTTTACCTTACTACCTATTTTTGTTCCTTTTTGCCTAATTTTAGTGTCCCTCTTTTTAACTTCACGTCCTTTAAGACACTCACTACTTTCATCTTCTCTAATAGCTCTTAGTAATAAAGGAAAATAATTTGATAAACTAATATAGTATTGAATTTCTGAAACTAAGAGATATTTTCAAACACTAATGTCAGGAAAATAATTTTTTGTGTGTGGGTTCAGGCATTTTATCTAAAATATAATCACCTTTTGGATATTTTATTGATTCAAAAGGAAAGTTACAGTTGTAGGCCAAACAGAAAAGAGAGCAAACTACAACTTCAGTTGAAAACTATACCAAGAAAATATGATGAAGAAAATGATGGAGGGAAGCTAATTGCTACATTGTAAGTAAAAATGTCTATTGTGGCCTCTTCTTTTATATATTAGAGGCCTGATGCACAAAATTTGTGCAAGAGTAGGTCTTCCTTCCCCTGCTGCTGGCACTGGCTTCCCTCTGGCACCCGGGACCCCGGCTTCGCTTGCAGCCCCAGCTTTATCGGAAGGTTGTGCGGAAGGACATCCAGTGTAATTAGCATATTACACTTTTATTATAGATTTCTTAGTGCCTTATACAAGTAACCATTGGAGTTAAACAATTATTTCAAGTAGACTACACACTTGTAGTTTCTTATAAATAAAAACTAGTTTAGTTTTTTAATTATAGTGAATTCTATATATAATTATTCCTTGATATAGAATCTGATATGTAGAATTTCATCACTACAAAATGTATATAACAAGAATTTAATCCATTCTGGTATATATTACCCAAAAATTCTATACCATTAAAGAAGATAATTCCTTCCTTGTTTTTAACAAGATGTTCTTCTCAAGTTATCAACACAATATAAATTAGCTATTGTTTTTCATTATCCTGGGAAATCAATGTCAGAGAAATAATAATAATAATAATAATAATTATAGTTGTAACATCAGGTTGAGAAAAAGGAGAAGTGAGAAAGGCACTGGGGCTTTTGTTGTTTTGCATTTGTGTATAGAGCTTGGGTAAGTCCTAGTGAGAGAAAATATTTGTGTGTGTTTTTTTAATATTTTATTGTCATTTATCGATCTGTCTTCTGTTTTTTTCTTTTTTTCTTAATCCTTACCCGAAGATATTTTTCCAATGATTTTTAGAGAGAGTGGAAAAGAGAGGGAAACACAGTGAGAAATATAGATGTGAGAGAAACACATTGATTGGTTGCCTTCTGCACGGGCCTGGGCCGAGGAGGAGCCTGCAACCGAGGTCTGTGCCCTTGACTGGAATTGAACCTGGGACCTTTCAGTCTGCAGGCCAATGCTCTACCCACTGAGCCAAACCAGCTAGAGGTAGAGAAAATATTCTTTTTTAAATATATTTTTTATTGATTTCAAAAAGGAAGGGAGAGAGACAGAGAGACAGAAACATCAATGATGAGAGAGAATCATTGATTGGCTGCCTCCTGCACATCTCCCACTGGGGGAGAATCGAGCATGCAACCCAGGCATGTGCCCCTGGCCAGAATCGAACCCGAGACCCCTCAGTCTGCAGGCCGACGCTTTATCCACTGAGCCAAACCGGCCAGCAGGAGAAAATATCTTTAACAAATATTTTGTTGCTACTCTTCCCCCTAAAATTTAAACTTTGCTGCCTTAGGTTGTAGTGAAAGAGCTGTCATGCAAAACAATGATCAATATCCTTGTATATTTATTTATGTGTTTAATGCAAGTAAAATACTAAGATAAGCCTCATTTAAAATACTGTGTGTTTTCTTGCTACTTGCCTCTTGCTAAACTTATGGATAATGGAGTAATAAAATTAGTTGGGTTCTGATTAATCAATATAGTATGGGATTCATGTACCTGTCTTCTTTTATATGTTCTCATATACTCTTGTAGTACCTTTTTATTTTTTTAAAACATGATAATAGTAATATATATTATAATAATATATACCATATACCACATGTAAAAGAATTGTGTGTCTAAAAAAATGAAGCTCACTCCCTACTTATGATTTCTCTTCCTTTTGTTTCCCCTACAAACAGAGGAGAATAGCAACCTCAGTATTTAAACATATTTATGAAAAAGTGAGCCCTAATCGGTTAGGCTCAGTGGCTAGAGCGTAGGCCTGCAGACTGAAGGTCCCAGGTTTGATTCCCGTCAAGGGCATGTACCTTGGCTGCAGGCACATCCCCAGTAGGGGGTGTGCAGGAGGCAGCTGATCAATGTTTCTCTCTCATCGATGTTTCTAGCTCTCTATCCCTTTCCCTTCATCTCTGTAAACAATAAAATATATTTAAAAAGTAAAATAAAATACTTTTTAAAAAAAGTGAAGTAGGTGGTGGGGAAGGTATATCCAAATGCTATGGCTCGGGACAGCATTCTTCCCCTTCCCTTCACTGACTGAAACACAGCTGAGAAATATGAAAATGCTTCTATGGCGACGAATTTAGCAATTTTAATTAGTTAAGGATTAGTATAACTGAATGATCAAAGGTATACTTTGATTAAAAATGGAGCTTTAGCCCTAGCTAGTTTGGCTCAGTGGATAGAGCATCAGCCTGCGGAATAAAAGGTCCTGGGTTCAATTCCAATCAAGGGCACATGCCTGGGTTTCAGGCTCAATCCCTAGTAGGGGGCGTGCAGGAGGCAGCCGATCAATGATTCTCTCTCATCATGGATGTTTCTATCTTTCCCTCTCCCTTCCTCTGTGAAATCAATAAAAAATATATTAAAAAAAAAAGAATGGAGCTTTACTATATTATGTTATACTGAAACATAAGGCAGAGCTCTACTAAAATGAACACTGAGTAACATGATACTCACTGAGTAACATGATACTCAGTCAACTGAAGTGTTCAGAATAAATTATAAGGTTCACGCAGTACTCCCAAATAATAATCACTTTTTAAAAAGAGCAATGAGCAATTACCCCTGAGTAATTTACCGTATCAAAGCTAACAAGAGAGCCCTAGTCAGTTTGGCTCAGTGGATAGAGCATCGGCTTTTGGACCAAAGGATCCCGGGTTTGATTCCAGTCAAGGGCAGGATCCTCCATGGCCCGGGCAGGAGGCAACCAATCGATGTGTTTCTCTCACATTGATATTTCTCTTTGTCTTTCCCTCTCTCTAAGAAATCAATAAAAAAATATCCTCGGGTGAGGATTAAAAAAAGCTAACAAGAGATTTCAAAGACCTTTATTAAAATCCAGGCCTCATTGTACAAGTCAAGTGAAAAGGTTTCTAGGAAAAACCTTTCACTGGCACCTTTATGAAAAATTACTTAATTCCTATAAGTAGCAACATTTCTGCTTTAAGACATTTGAAAGATCTTAAATTATCAGACAATTTATTTTGCCAAGAATAAGACAGGTAATAGCAGCACTCACCCACCTTCACTAACCAGCTCACTATTGTCTGACTGCTTATAAGAGATGATCTTCTCCACTAGTTGGTTGTAGCTGCAGTTACCAACAGCTTTTACAATGTCATCAATCTAGAAAACAAATGATTGTCTTACTAATCATGGTAAGATTAAAAACAATAACAAAGAAACCAATGTCACTCTTTAGGGTTTTATTCTAATACAATACTAAAGATACAAATATTATTTATGAGAAAAATCACCATTAAAATTAACACCCAACTTTTCAGTTTTGTTTACAGCTATAAAAAATATTTTTTAAAAAGAAAGAAAAATATTGCTCAGTTGTATTTCAATTACACAAAAAATAATTAAATGGGCTTATTACATGCAACTTTATTTCTTAAGATTGTAAAGGTGCATTTAAGTGATTAAAATAAAAAATAAACCATTTAAGGAAGAAAAGTAGGAAAAGCTTTTTTTTCTTTTCTAAAATACAAATATTGTCATTTAAGGCAAGGCAAATATAAAGATGCTAATTTATGAGATTAAAGTTTTTCCATTTTATTTATTACTAGAGGCCAGGTGCACAAAATTCATGCACTAGAGGGGGGTCTCCTCAGCCTGGCTAGCGCCCTCTTGCAGTGCAGGAGCCCTTGGGGGATGTCCTACTGATTGCTTAGGCCCACTCCCCAGCTGGCAGTTGGATTCCTTAGCACTGCTGCAGAGGCAGGAGAGGCTCCCGCCACTGCCACTGCACTTGCTGGCCATGAGCCCAGATTCTGGCTGAGCAGTGCTCCCCCTGTGTGAGTGCACTGATCACCAGAGGGCAGCTCCTGCATTGAGCATCTGTCCCCTGGTGGTCAGTGCATGTCATAGCAACCGGTTGTTCTCCCATTTGGTCGATTTGCATATTAGCCTTTTATTATATATAATTTACTTCCTAGTCAAGTATACTGAAAATGAGTAGACACAACTAACTTTATTTTCCTGAAGAAAAGTTAATATATACTAATCAGGGACAGTATTTGCCTCATGATTCTTATTTAATATTTGTCTTTGGAGGTTCACTAGAAAAGTGAATTCAATGTTTTAAATTATAGGAATATAAAATTGGGCATCTCTACTCTCTCTCCATTATACTTTGCTTTGGTTATTGAAGAAAAATAGATTTCTGCTGTCTCAAAAAAACTTACTTTGTTTGCCCTCCCATCCCTAAAATATACTTATACATTATTTACATGTACTACTGTATTAATAAAATATATCCATAATAAAACAAGTACAAATTAATACAATGATATAAAAAAAAAGAGGGCCAATGTTTTCTTTCACCATCCAAATGATCTTCTTGAATACTTAACTCTTTAAATACCATAAGTCTTAACATATATCTGCACAAGAAATACTCTGGACAGTAGTTTCCAAACTGGGAAGCTTATTAAAAAGATTTAGGCCCTGGCCAGTGTGGCTCAGTTGGTTGAAGTGTCATCCTTGCACTAGAAGGTCACGGGTTTGATTCCAGTCAGGGCACATACCTCGGTCGGGGCTCATGCGAGAGGCAACCGATTGATGTATTTCTCTTACATCGATGTTTCTTTCTCTCCTCCACCCCATCCTCCCTCTCTAAAATTAATTTTTAAAAAAGATTTAAAAGAATTCCAGGCTCAAGTTGTTTCTCAATTGTCCATTCCACTGCTGAATAGCAAAATTTGAGAACAACTGCTCTGCTCTAGGGTATAATTTATTTCTTTTACTAGAAACCCAGTGCACGAATTCATGCACCAGTGGGTCCCTAGGCCTGGCCTGCGGGATTGGGCCAAAACCGGCTCTCCAACATCCTCCGAGGGGTCCTGGATTGTGAGAGGTTTGCAGGCCACAGGCCAAGGGACCCCACTGGCGCACAATCGGGGCCAGGGAGGGACGTGGGAGGTTGGCCAGCCAGGAAGGAACCACGGGAGGGCTCCAGGGCATGTCTGGCCCATCTCGCTCAGTCCCAATCAACTGGACTCTAGCAGCAAGCTAACCTACCAGTCAGAGCATCTGCCCACTGGTGGTCAATGCATGTCATAGTGACTGGTTGACTGGCCTGTCTGCCCCTGGTGGTCAATGCACATCATAGCGAGTGGCTGAGCGGCCTTAGCATAGCATTAGTATATTACACATTGATTGGTTGAACAGAGGACCAGACACTTAGAATATTAGGCTTTTATTAAATAGAATTCCTGCAAAATTCTACCATGTTTTGTAAAAGCCTCTTAACCATGCAAGTGGAACTGATGGTTGGTTGAGAAGACCAGTAAATTGAAAAAGTCAAAGCTGTGAATTATGGAAAATTTTATATATATATCTTAAACATTTCATATAAACTAAAAGCACATAAATGTATTCACTTGTCAATCTTTCAATGTAGAGTCAAATAAGGCCTTTTCTTTGAAAGAGGATCTTTTGGCTATGAGTCTAAGTAAACCACACAAAAGAGTATGACTTCCAGCTTTGATTCATTTAAGATGAAAACTTGAACACTTAAGAAGCAATTTGAGGGCACAATTCTTTTAGATTTTCATTCTTTTTCTTTTTTTAAACACACACACACACTTACACACACACACATGTAAATATATATTTTATTGATTTCAGAGAGGAAGGCAGAAGGGGAGAGGGGATAAAAGATAGAAACATCAATGATGAGAGAGAATCATTGACTGGCTGCCTCCTGCATGCCCCACACTGGGGATTGAGTCCGCAACCTGGGCAATGTGCCCTTAACTGGAATTGAACCTGGGACCCTTCAGTCTGCAGGCCTACACTCTATCCACTGAGCCAAACCAGCAAGGGCTTCATTCTTTTTCTTAACACTTGTACTGTTTAGAGCATTTCTTTAGTGAGTCAACTTCATTGTCTTTCCAAAGAACCTGAATTTTCAACCCTAAGGAATCCACTAAAATACAATTAGAATAACAAATAACAGATCAATATACAAAAATCAATTGTACTTGTATATACTAACAATGAACAATACAAAATTTCAAGTTTTCATAGGCTGAATCTCTGTATTTATATTTCATTCAATTAATTCATTTGGGTGCCTTTTATACACTACTATATATTAGGTGATGTTAGAGAAATTGCAGATGCAACAGAGAACAAAACAGATGTTCTATGCTTTCATCAAGTTTATATTCTGGAGCAAACACAAACAATAAATCAAATAGTCAAATATATAATATGCTAGGTAGTTGTATGCATCTGTTCTTCTTCTTTTTTTTTTTCTTAATTAAATCTTTATTGTTCAGATTATTACAGGTGTTCCACTTTTTTTTCCCCCATAGCTCCCCTCCACCTGATTCCCCACCCCACCCCATGCCCTTACCCCCCGCCACTGTCTTCATCCATAGGAGTAAGATTTTTGTCCAATCTCTTCCCGCACCCCTCACACTTGCTTCCCCTGAGAATCGTCAGTCCACTCCCTTTCTATGTCCCTGATTCTATTATATTCACCAGTCCATTCTGTTCTTCAGATTTTTTATTCACTTGATTTTTAGATTCACTTGTTGGTAGGTATGTATTTGATGTCATTTTGTTGTTCATAATTTTTATCTTTATCTTTTTCTTCTTCTTCTTCTTAAAGAATACCCTTCAGCATTTCATGTAATCCTGGTTTGGTGGCGATGAACTCCTTTAGCTTTTTCTTGTCTGTGAAGCTCTTTATCTGACCTTCAACTCTGAATGATAGCTTTGCTGGGTAGAGTAATCTTGGTTGTAGGTTCTTGCTGTTCATCACTTTGAATATTTCTTGCCACTCCCTTCTGGCCTGCATAGTTTCTGCCGAGAAATCAGCTGACAGTCGTATGGGTACTCCCTTGTAGGTAATTAACTGTTTTTCTCTTGCTGCTTTTAATATTCTCTCTTTGTCTTTTGCCCTTGGCATTTTAATGATGATGTGTCTTGGTGTGGTCCTCTTTGGATTCCTCTTGTATGGGGTTCTGTGCGCTTCCTGAACTTGTAAGTCTATTTCTTTCACCAGGTAGGGAAAGTTTTCTGTCATTATTTCTTCTAATAGGTTTTCAATATTTTGCTCTCTCCCTTCTTCTGGCACCCCAAAAATTCGGATGTTGTTTCGTTTAAAGTTGTCCCAGAGGCTCCTTACATTATCTTCATATTTTTGGATTCTTTTTTCTTTTCGTTTTTCTGGTTGGATGTTTTTTGTTTCCACATATTTCAGATCTTTGGTTTGATTCTTGGGGTATGTTGATCTACAGTTGAGTTTCTGTATATTCTTTATTTCAGACAGTGTATGCTTCATTTCTGACTGATCCTTTTCCATTTTTTTGGCATTCTCATTAAGGTCCTTGAAGGTCTCACTAAGCTCCTCAGAAGTGTCATCAAGTTTCTCGGCGGTTTTTAGAAGATTCTTGAGTAACCTTATAAATGTGATTCTGAACTCTATGTCATCCAGTAGTTTGCTTTCCTCTGTTTCTTTCATTCGTGACATGTTTCTTTGTTTCTGCATTTTGGCTGCTTCCCTGTGTTGATGGAGTGGCTTTGTGTGGTAGGTGACCTATAGGGGGCAGTAGCTCAGCCTCCCCAATCACCTGATGTGGATGCTCTTGGTACACCCCTTTGTGGGCTGAGTGCAAAGTCTTGGTGTAGTTAAGCCTGAATTGCTCTTGGTACGCTGGGAGGAATTGACCTCCAGGCCAATTAGCTGTGAGCACTCCCTGTGTCTATAATGGAAGAAGTGTTGCGCTGAAGACACGCTTATGGGGCAGGACTTGTTTCAGTGGGGCTTTGGTGCTCACTGAGTCTGCCTCTTGAATGTGTCACTTATGGATGTGAGGAGTTGAAATCTGGTGTCTCACACTGACCAGTAGGTACACTGGCTTCTGGATCTCCAATGGGGTGCAGGTCAGCTACTGTCTGAGGCCACTCAGCAGGAGCTACAGTTTTCTCCTCTTTGCTTGGGGTTTGGAGGTTTTGGAGCTGTCTGACCCGGGCTGCAAGTTTTCTAGGTTAAGCTGCGACAGGGCAGGCTTTCTTATGCTAATTGAGCTGCTTGGAGCTTGGGTGGGTTTGTAGGTTGTGTGGGGCGGGGTCTCAGGGCGTCACTAGGTTAGGGCGTGGCAAACAGCAATGGCTGCTAGTAAGCGGGCTCTGTGTCCCCGACCGCGTCTTGGAGTCCTGTGCCCCAGTGCCGTAAACAATTATTCCTGCGCGCAGCTCTGCAAGCAAGCCACTCTCACTGGCAGGCAGTCCAGCTTCTCCCCGTAGGAGTTTGGGTCCCCCGCGGCTCCCCAGAGACTGGATTTTAGAGTAATCGGGGGCTTGTCTCCGTTCAGGTTGAAAAAAGCAACGCACCCAGTCGCCTGCCGCCAGCCCGGATCACGCGCCTCCGTACCTCAGCTTTTCAGCGCTCGTGCACGTCTCAATGCTCTTTTCTCTTTCCTTCTAGTTGTAGAACTTCCACTCAGCCAGCTTTCCCGTGGTTCTGGGTGATAGACGTTTTGTCTTTTAGTTGCAGTTTAAATTGTTGTGGGAGGCAGCAGTTTAGGTGTTTACCTACGCCACCATCTTCTCCATCTGTTCTTTTTCATTGTTCTATAATATTTCACCTTTGGATGGCTATCTAAGTTGTTTTCAGTTGGGGCTACAACAAATAATAGTTATGAATATTCTTGTACATTTATCCTGTTTCACATATCAAGAATTTCTCTAGGATACGCATTTTCAAATTTTTGAGTATTAGGATATCCTATCCTCAACTTTACTAGATAACTTCAAACTGCTTTCTAAGGTATACAGCCAATTCACATTCTCTTCAGCAGAAAATGAGAATACAATGTACATCTTCTCCAACATTTAGTATTGTCAGACTTTTAGATGTTAGCCATCCTGATGTGTGTAGAGTGGTATTTCATTTTGGTTTTAATTTGCAGTTCCTGGATGGCTAGTTCATATGTTCACTGGCCACTTGTATATCCATTCTTGTGAAATGCCTGTTAAAATCATTTGCTCCTTTTTTTACTGGATGGCCTACCTTTAAAAAAGTACCTGTAGGAGCACTTTACTGGTACCACTTTCTGGATATTCATCCTAATGTAAGTTGCGGTCATCTTCTACTCTGTGGCTTACGTTTACATTCCCTTTGGAATTTCTTTAGATAAATACAAATTCTCAATTTTAATGTATTCATGTTCCACCTATGTTCTTCATAGTTAATACATTTGTGTCTTGTTTTAGAATCTTTTCTTATCATTAATGTTAAAAACATATTCTCAAATTATATAATTTTTATTTTTTACAGTTAAAAGATAAGTCCACATGGAATACAATTTTATGGTGTGATTTGGGGGAAACAATTGCATTTTTTCTAATTGGCTATCTAATTAGAAATTTGAACTGGCTATCAAACTGGCTATTTACATATCTAATTGTCTTAGCGCCTTTTACTGAAAGGACTACCTTTCCCCCATTACCTTACAGTGCCCTAATTCTGTCTATATATTCACAGTCTTTCTTAACTACAATCTTTAAAATATTTTGCATCTGGAAGAGCAAGTCCTTCCTACTTATTCTGCTCCAAGAATATCTTGGCTTTGCCCTAGCTGCTGAGGCTCAGTTGTTTGAGCGTTGTCCATGCACCAAATGGTTGCTGGTTCAATTCCCTCTCAGGGCATAAGACCAGTTGTGGGCTTGATCCCCAGTAGGGGGTGTGCAGGAGGCAGCTGATCGATGTTTCTCTCTCACATTGGTATTTATCTATCTTTCTGTCCTTCTACTTCCTTCTCTCTCTAAAATCAATAAAAACATACTTAAAAAAAAACTATCTTGGCTTCTATTCCTAGATCTTTGTATTTCCATATAAATTTTACCTTCTAAAACTACTCCCACAAATCTGCTGGGATTTTGTTTGAGATTGTATTGAAACTATAACTTAAAGAGAAATGGCATCTCTATAAATTCAGTCTTAAAATCTAAATTTTCATTTCTGTAAAAAGAATGTATAGTCAGGTTCATAAGAAACAAGTAAAGCGTAGCTGGTATGGCCCTAATTGAGTTGGCCCCTAACTCCCTGAAGGGATACTCAGAAGTCTTGGGCTTGGGCAGGTTTAGCAGTCTGGAGGACAGCTTCCTTAACCTCTCAATTTGGTTCATTCCAGGTAAAAACAAAAATATAAATATCAGCCCTAGTCAGTTTGGCTCAGTAGATAAACATTGGCCTGTGTACTGAAAGGTCCCAGATTCTATTCTAATCAAGGGCACACGCCCAGGTTGTGGGCTCGATCCCCAGTGTGGGGCATGCAAGAGGCAGCCAATCAATGATTCTCTCATCATCGATGTTTGTCTCTCTCTCTCCCTCTTCCTTCCTCTCTGATTAAAAAAAAATGAAAAAATAAAAAAACCTCTTAAAAAAAGTATCAGAAAACATAAATCTAAATTAATTTGCCAAAGTAATATCATTTTACTAAATTTGTGTTTATATAACTTAAAATTTTCTACTTACCTGAGGGTCCACTAACCACCCATGGTATAAAGGAATATCAAGAAGATCAAATACTATGCATTCTGGTGTATATTCAAACACTCGAACACCAGTGAATTTCACATTTACATCCAAGCCTGTCTGTAGTTTGTGCAAGACTGCCATAGCATCACTCATATTCTGAAAACAGAAAAGGAAAGGGTAATAATAAGAAAAAGGAAATAGCAATAAAGAAGATATTTAAATGCAAGGACATTTCCTTCTAATTTTCCATTTTTTATTTTTATTAAGTGTGTACTATGTGCCAGACACCAATCTGAGTTCTAAATATATAATATGATCTCACTCATATATGGAATCTAATGAACAAAATAAACAGATGTACAAAATAGATCCAAAGACATAGAAGCAAGAACAGACTGTCAAATCTCAGAGCGAAAATGGTGGTGAGTGGGTGGATGGGAAGAGATCAACCAAAGAACTGGTAGGCATATATGTATAACCCATGGACACAGACAACAATCTGGTGAAGGCCTGGGGTGGGGTAGGGTGAGCTAGATAGGGTCAATGGGGAAAAAAAGGGACATATGTAATACTTTCAACAGTAAAGATTAACAAACAATATATGTATATAGAATAAAATAGACAAAATTCCTGATCTCATAAACTAATGCTACTATGAGAGACAAATATATTCTACGTATATATAAAAAGGCTAAGTGACAGACCGTCCATCCGTCCGACCATCCGGTGCATATGACATGCACTGGCAGTTTAAAAATAAGCGTGGACTTATGCATGCCTGATACATATAAAGCTCTCGCTGGTGCCAATTGCACGCATGTTTTAATTTTTTAAAAATAAATCTTTATTGTTCAGATTATTATAGCTGTTCCTCTTTTCTTCCCCGATAGCTCCCCTCCACCTGGCTCCCACCCCACCCTCTGGCCTTAGCACCCCCCTCCCCCAACTGTCCTCATCCATAGGTGTACGATTTTTGTCCAGTCTCTTCCTGCACTCCCCACACCCCTTCCCCGCCCCCGAGGATTGTCAGTCCACTCCCTATCTATGCCCCTCATTCTATTATATCACCAGTTTATTCCGTTCATCAGATTTTTTATTCACTTGATTTTTAGATTCACTTGTTGATAGATATGTATTTGTTGTTCATAATTTGTATCTTTACCTTTTTCTTCTTCCTCCTCTTAAAGAATACCTTTCAGTATTTCATATAATACTGGTGTGGCGGTGATGAACTCCTTTAGCTTTTTCTTATCTGTGAAGATCTTTATCTGACCTTCAATTCTGAATGATAGCTTTGCTGGGTAGAGTAATCTTGGTTGTAGGTTCTGCCTACATAGTTTCTGGCCTGCATAGTTTCTGTTGAGAAATCAGCTGACAATCGTATGGGTACACTCCCTTGTAGGTAATTAACTGTTCTTCTCTTGCTGCTTTTAATATTCTCTCTTTGTCTTTTGCTCTTGGCATTTTAATTATGATATGTCTTGGTGTGGTCCTCTTTGGGGTTCTCTGTGCTTCCTGGACTTGTAAGTCTATTTCTTTCACAAGGTGGGGGGAAGTTTTCTGTCATTATTTCTTCGAATAGGTTTTCAGTATCTTGCTCTCTCTCTTCCTCTGGCACGCCCATAATTCTGATGTTGGTATGCTTTAAGTTGTCCCAGAGGCTCCTTACACTATCTTCATATTTTTGGATTCTTTTTTCTTTTTGCTTTTCCAGTTGGGTATTTTTTGCTTCTTTGTATTTCAAATCTTTGACCTGATTCTTGCGATCCTCTAGTCTGCTGTTGGATCTCTGTATATTATTCTTTATTTCAGTCAGTGTATGCTTAATTTCTAGTTGGTCCTTTTTCATATCCTCGAGGGTCTCACTAAATTTATCGGCGGCTTCTAGAAAATTCTTGAAAAACCGTATAACCGTGGGTTTGAACTCTATACCCAATAGTTTGCTTTCCTCCATTTCTTTCATTTGTGACCTGTCTCTTTGTCTCCACATTTTGGCTGTTTCCCTATGTTGACAGAGTGGCTTTGTGTGCTAGGTGTCCTTATAGGGTCCAGTGGCTCAGCCTCTCCAGTTAACCTGAGGTGGAAACTCTTGGTGCACCCCTTTGTGGGCTGTGTGCAGTTTTGTTTTAGTTAATCCTTGATTGTTGTTGGTATCACTGGGAGGAATTGACCTCCAGGCCAATTGGCTATGAGGATCAGCTGTGTCTACGATGGGAGAACTTCTGTGCTGGAGACACCCTTATAGGGCAAGACTTGCTTCAGTGGGGCTTTTGCGCTCACTGAGTCTGCCCCTTGAGTGTGTCCCTTATGGATCTGAAGAGTTGTAATCTAGATGGTCCCACTCTGACCACTTGGGTACACTGGCTCTTGGATCTCCAAGGAGGTGCAATTTAGCCTCTGCCTGAGGCCACCCAGTAGGAGCTACAGAGAGATCTGCAGATTCCTCTTCTTTGTTTGGGGTTTGGAGGTGCCCAGATGAGGCCCAGCTGTGAAGCAATGCAAGATGCTGTGGGGCCTTGGGCCTTCTTTTGGATGTTCTGGGTCTCTCTGATTCAGCTGCAGTTTGTTAGGTAATTTTAGGTTTCAAAGGACCAGGCCATTCATATGCAAAAGCCTCTGTGCAAAGCTTGGGTGGAGGGGGGTCTCAGGGCGGAGGAAACAGCAATGGCTGACCATCGGCCCTGCCCTAAGAGGCCCCCAGGTCTCAGTGTCCCTCAGTAATCGCTGCAAGCACCTCTGAGAGAAAGCCGCCCTCGAGTTCCGCCCGATGCCAGACAGTCCAGTTTCTCCCTGAATGAGTCTGCATCCCCAGTCTCACCCGGAACTGGAGTTCAGCGCAGTCGGGAGCTTTTGTCTCCCTCCCGCTTGAGAAAGCCAGCCGTGTACTCAGTTGCCAGTCCTTTCCGCATGTGCATGCGCGCATCTCAGTACCTCTGCCTCCTGCAACTCCTCTGAGTCTCAGTGTGCTTTTCTCTTTCCTTCTAGTTGTAGAATTTCCACTCAGCCAGCCTTCCTGTGGTTCTGGATGATGTCTGTTTTGTCTTTTAGTTGTAGTTGAAGTGGTTGTGCGAGGCAGCAACTTCAGGTGTTTACCTATGCTGCCATCTTGGTTTCCGTGTGTTTTAATTTTATGATATTATATTATATATACTATTTTGACATGTAATTTTTTGCAGTAATGTAATTACCGCACGAATCTTTCTCCTAATTTTCTTTCAATAAGCATGAATCTGTGCACCGGGCCACTAGTAAATACATAATATAATACCAAGTATTGGTAAGAAAAATTGAGCAGGACAAGGCTGTACAGAGTGACAGGGTTGAGGGACCTATTTTATACCAGGAAGCCTAAATACAAAAGTTTCTAGTCAATGAAGGCCTCTTCCACTTCTAGGTATATGTCCAAAATAATTGAAAGCGGCGTCTTGAAGTGATATTTGTACACCCAGGTTCATTGCAGCATTATTCACAACAGCCAAGAGGTAGAAACAATCCACATGTCTATTGACATATATGTAAAGAAAATGTGGTATATACATACAATGGAATATTATCTAGCCTTAAAAAAAAGGAAATCCTGTTATATGCTACAACATATGGATGAAACTTGAGGACATCATGCTGAATAAAATAAGCCATTGCAAAAGGACAAATTCTGCATTATTCTACTTATATGAAATACCCAGAGTAGTCAAAATCATGGGAACAGAAAGTAGAATGAAGGTGGTTGGGTACTGGAGGGAAAGAGAGCTGAGGAATTATTTGATGGGTACAGAGTTTCAGTTTTACAAGATAAAAATGTTCTAGAGATCTGTTACAAAACAACGTGAACACGGTTAACATTACTGAATTATACATTTAAAAATGGTTATGACACCCTAACCTGTTTGGCTCAGTGGATAGAGCATCAGCCTGTGGACTCAAGGGTCCCAGGTTTGATTCTGGTCAGGGGGCATATCCCCAGTAGGGCATGTGCAGGAGGCAGCTGATCGATGTTACTCTCTCATCAATGTTTCTAACTCTCTATCTCTCTCCCTTCCTCTCTGTAAAAAATCAATAAATTTAAAAAAAATGATTACGAGACTAAACTTTATCTTTTTTTTAAAACATTTTATTGATTTTTACAGAGAGGAAGGGAGAGGGATAGAGAGTTAGAAACATCGATGAAAGAGAAACATCGATCAGCTGCCTCCTGAGCACCCCCTACTGGGGATATGCTCGCAACCAAGGTACATGCCCTTGACCAGAATCGAACCTGGGACCCTTCAGTCTGCAGGCCGACGTTCTATCCACTGAACCAAACCAGTTAGGGCTAAATTTTATCTTTTTTAACCACAAAAGTAAAGAAAAAGAAATGAGCTATCAAGACATGGAGGAATTTTAAATGTATAGTATTACTAAGTGAAAAATACCAATTTGAAATTATTTCATTTATTTTGTTGTAGCCATGCTTGACTCCTTGCTATTCCATGGACACAGTATTGAATTCATTTCCGCATCAGAGTTTTTGCACTAGTGTCCACTTTGTCTGGAATGGGGCTATATGCTGTATGATTCCAAATGACAATGTGAGAAAGACAAAACAATGCAGACAGCGAGATCAGTGGTTGCCAGAGGTTAGGAGGAGCGAGGGATATATAGGCAGAACACAGAGGATTTTTAGGGCAGTGAAACTATTATGTATGATACTATAATAATGGATGCATGTCATTATATATTGGTCAAACTCATAGAATATATAATACAAAGAGTGAACCCTCATGTAAACTATGGACTTTGGGTATTAATTATGTATCAGTGTAGGTTCATCAATTATAACAAATGTATCACTCTGGTACAGGATTTTGATGGGGAGATTGTGGGTGCGTGTGGAGACCAGAGGTATATGGGAACTTTGTACTTTTTATTAATTTTGCTATGAACTTTGGGTGCTTTAAAAAGGGAGAGAGGGCTCTTTAAAAATGACACCTAGACCAGCCAGTATGGCTCAGTGGTTGAGCATCAAACCATGCACCAGGAGGTTGCTGGGTGGATTCCTGGTCAGGGCACATGCCCGGGCTGCGGGTTCAATCCCCACTTGGAGGTGTGCAGAAGGCAGCCGACTGATGATATTTCTCTCTCATCAATGTTTCTTTTTTAATTTTTGTTATTTTATTGATTTTTTTACAGAGAGGAAGGGAGAAGGATAGAGAGTTAGAAACATTGATGAGAGAGAAACATCAATTAGCTGCCTCCTGCACACCCCCTACTGGGGATGTGCCCGCAACCAAGGTACATGCCCTTGACTGGAATCGAACCCGGAACCCT
Organism: Corynorhinus townsendii; assembly: GCA_026230045.1. Taxonomy (NCBI): domain Eukaryota; kingdom Metazoa; phylum Chordata; class Mammalia; order Chiroptera; family Vespertilionidae; genus Corynorhinus; species Corynorhinus townsendii. The sequence goes on along the minus strand of JAPDVU010000001.1, from coordinate 183,842,704 downwards.
TGAGTCTGCAGGCCGACACTCTATCCACTGAGCCAAACCAGTCAGGGCTCTCTCATCAATGTTTCGATCTCTCTCCCTCTCCCTTCCTCTTTCTCTAAAAGTCAATAAAAACATTTAAAAAAATGATACCTAAATAGTAACCAAGCAAAATACTGAGTCTTGGGAAGCTTAGGAAAAAAACATTCCAGACAAAGTGGACACTAGTGCAAAAACTCTGATGCAGAAATGAGTTCAATACTGTGTCAATGGAACAGCAAAGAGTCAAGCATGGCTAGGACAAAATAAATAAATTGGAAAGAGGTGGGAGATGAAGTCTGAGAGAGACAGAGGCTGGATCACAAAGACTTGTTGGCCTATTCAAGGAGTCATTCTATGCACATCAGTTTTCTCAATAAATATAGTTGCACAGTCTGTAATAAAGACTATTTTAAAACATGTTTTTCTAAATTTTGATACATTAAATATGGACATACATAAAGGATATTTTTGATGAAACAAATAAAAGCCAATATATAAAATTTAATAAAACTTTATTGAATTCCTACTGTTAATCAGACTCTGTGATACATATTGAAGATATAAAAGAGGAGCAGACTATAACATACTGGAGAGCTTATAGTAGAAAGGGAGAACACAAAATAAATCCTTTTATGTTAAAACTCAGGACTCTCTCTGAAATCTGAAAAAGACAAATTTAGATCATAAGAACAAAGTTCTGTTTTACCAAATAACTGATAAAATTCCATTCTAAGAGACTGGATAGAGTGAAAACAAAAAATTATTCAAATATTTAAAATTTATGAATGAGAAAATGTATAACAGAATAACATTATTATATAATCTTTGGCTTTCATCAGTTTCACCTTTCTAATAACTATGTTTCCCCAAATATAGTTGACCTTAGAATAACATGAGATTGAATTACATGTATCCACTTATACAAACATCTTTTTCAGTAAATACTGAAGATGTATTTTTCTTTCTTATGATTTCCTTTATTATTTTTAAATTATAGTTGACATTCAATATTACATTTTTTCTTTATGATTTTCCTAACATTTTCTTTTCTCTAGCTTACTTCATTATAATACAGTACATAATACTTATAAGATATAAAATATGTGTTAATAGACTGTTTATATTATTGGTAAGCATTCTCTGGTCAACAGTAGGCTATTAGTAGGTAAATTTTGGGGGAATCAAAAGTTACATGCAAATTTATTTTATATTTTAATTTTTGGCCTCAAAAAGTGACATTTATTCAAAGGAAAAGAAAAAAAATGACAAGATAGCCATCCCTTGGCTCCCTTCCCTCTCCCCTCCTGCTCCTCCTCCTCAGCCCGCCAAGGACTGAGAATCCTGGCTGGGATAGCAGGCCAGCCCCTATAAAATGAGGTCAGGAACATTGAGGGGCATCTCCTCAATGGAGGTGTTGTAGAAGGCCTCCGTGTCTCAAAGAGTCCTCTTGCCCTGGCTGGTTTGGCTCAGTGGATAGAGCATCGGCCTGTGGACTGAAGGGTCCCGGGTTCAATTCCAGTAAAGGGCATGTACCTTGGTTGCAGGCTCAATCCCTGGCCCTGGTCAGGGTATGTATGGGAGGCAACCAATCAATGTGTCTCTCTCTCTGTCTCTCCCCAGTTCTTCCACTCTCTCTAAAAAGCAATGGAAAAATATCCTCCAGTGAGGATTAAAAAAAAAAAAGTTCCTCTTGTTTTCTTCTGTTACCATATTAACAGCCACACCCTTATGGCCAAAACGTCCACTCCAACTGATTCTGCGGATTTAGTTTTCTCTGTTGGTGGGAAGGTCATAGTTGATGACTAAAGAATCCTGATGCACATCAATGCCTCTGGCCAACAGGTCTGAGGTAATCAATACTCTGTTAGAGCCAGAGCAGAACTCCCTCATTATTACAACTCATTCCTTTTGGGCCACATATCCATGCACAGCAGAGACAGTGAAGTCTCGGGTGTGCATCTTCTCAGTGAGCCAATCAACCTTTCTTCCAGTGTTGATGAAGATGACTGCCTGGGTAATGGTGAGGGTTTCATACAAGTCACACAATGTGTCCAGCTTCCACTCTCCTTTCACATTGATGAAGAATTGGCAGATACCTTCCACAGTCAACTCTTCCTTCTTGACAAGAATCCGAATGGGGTCCCTCATGAACTTCTTGATCACCTCAAGCATATCGGAAGGCACTGTAGCTGACAGTAATTCCATCTGGGTGTTGCTGTTGAGCTTTTGGGATATGTCATAGATCTGGTCCTTGAATCCATGGCTTAGCATTTCATCAGCTTCATCTAGTACAAACCTCTTTATACATTTGGGAGACAGGTATCTGCAGTTAAGCATATCAAACATATGGCCTGGGGTGCCCACGATGATATGGGGAGCTTCCACCTGCAGCTTCTGTAACTCAGCACACACACTGGTACCCCCAAGGCAGGCAGGAGGCAGCCATGTCATCTCCTAAAGCCATGACTACCTTTTGTATCTGCTGTGTCAATTCTCTATTGGGTGCCAGGGCCAAGACCTGGGTGGCCTTTAGATCCAATTCAATCTGTTGCAGAATCTGTATGGCAAAAGTGACTATTTTACCATCCCAGACTGGGCCTAAGCAATCACATCATAACCTCTGATACAAGGAAGAATGGCTTGCTGCTAGATAGCAGAGGGCTTCTCAAAACCATAGGCATAGCTTACACCTTTATAGATCTTCCACATTTTTAATAGATTACATAGTATTAAAATAAATTGATATGATAAGCTCCATAAATATTAATAAAGTGATAAAAAACCAACAAATTTATAAACAAAAATTTTAAAGGGGTAGGTATTTTATCTTTTTCCTAAATCAAAGTTATGATAATATAAAATATAGATCCTAGGAATGGTTGCTTACATCACCAGAATTACTATTGGTTCCTGTAAGCCAGTGGTTGAACTATTTTTTTAGAATTTTTCCCATATATATGTTTTTATTGATTGTTAGAGAGAGAGGAAGGGAGAGGGATACATCAATGAGAGAGAAACATCATGGATCAGCTGCCTCCTGCACGCCCCCTACTGGGATCAAGCCCATAACCTGGGTATGTGCTCTGACTGAGAATTGAACCAGCGATTTTCTAGTGCATGGGTCAAGGTCACCCAAAGGTACTTCTAACATACCAAAATATATTTTTAAAAATGTTTTTGTTAGTTCTCACCCAAGGATATTGTTCCATTGATTTTTAGAGAGAGTGGAAGGGAGGGGGAGAGATAGAGAGAAACATCGCTGCCTGCAACGGAGGTATGTGCCCTTGACAGGAACTGAACCTGTGACTCTTTAGTCTATGGACCTATGCTCAATCCACTGAGCCAAACTGGCTAGGGCCATATTAAAATATTTTTAAAATCTACTTGTAGTCATTTAAAAAACTGTCATATAAACATACAAATACAATGTTGCCTTGTGTAAGTAAAACTGGGAAAAATATGCTCTTAGTTTACATTACAATTTCTGGTAAAGAGGGTTTAATTAGGAAGATTACAGCTCTGCACTGGTGTTCCTAAAATTTAGGCTTGAACATTCCTGCTCACATAAAATAGAACACTATTACATTATACCTGTGGAACATTAAACATTAGCTTACACTTAGCAATATCAGCTTGATACATTACTACTCTCAAAGCTAATGATAGTTTTTATTTCAAAGTTGAAACAAACAGTATCTAACAACTGCTTATTTTAAATACCATGAGGAAAGATGAATCAATGACAAAATCACTTGAAAATCAACTTTGCAAAGAAAATACCAGGTTACCATTCTACGTAGGCCTATAGAATAATATCTATGTTTCATTCTATATAGCACATATCCTATCTAATAAAAGAGTAATATGCAAATCGACTGTCACTCCAACACACAAGATGGCTGCCCCCATGTGGACACACGATGGCTGCCACACGATGGGTGCCACAAAATGGCCAGCAGGGGAAGGCAGTTGGGAGGGACCAGGCCTGCAAGGGAGGGCAGTTGGGGGTGATTAAGCCTGCAGGGGAGGGCAGTTAGGGGTGACCAGGCCGGCAGAGGAAGGAACTTGGGGATGACCAGGCCTGCAGGGAAGGGAAGGGCAGTTGGGGGGGATCCAGGCCTGCAGGGGAGAACAGTTGGGGGGGACCAGGCGTACAGGGGAAGGCAGTTAGGGTGGGGGGACCAGACCTGCAGGATAGAGCAGTTAGGGACGATGAGGGTGGCAGGGGAGGGCAGTTAGGGGTGACCAGGCTGGCAGAGGAGGGAAGTTGGGGGCAACCGGGCCTGCAGGGAAGGGCAGTTGGGGGGGACCAGGCTGGCAGGGGAGGGCAGTTAGGAGCAATTGGGCTGGCAGGGAAGCAGTTAGGCATCAATCAGGCTGGCAGGGGTGTGGTTAGGGGGTGATCAGGCTGGTAGGCAGAAGCGGTTAGGGGCAATCAGAAAGGCAGGCAGGCGAGCAGTTGGGAGCCAGCAGTCCTGGATTGTGAGAGGGATGTCTGACTGCCGTTGAGGGGTCCCAGATTGGAGAGGGTGCAGGCTGGGCTGAGGGACACCCCTCCCCCCTGCCCCGTGCATGAGCACCGGGCCTCTAGTATTCATATAAAACAGAGACTGGCCATTGATCGAGATCAATGAATATATCCTTAAGTTAAAAATGACATTTTAATATAATAAAAATTGTTTGTATTACCTGTTCATAATTTAAACGTTGAATTTCTGAAATTTCTTTTGGCTTTGCATCAAGCATGTAATCTCCTGTAAAAAGAAATTGTGAAGTTGCCTTTAAAAAATATCAGATTTAAATTTTAAATTGTAACAATAAGTGATATATAAAATTAACCACCTAATTCTAATCAGAGAAAATTGATATTAGTCTCAGATGTATATTTTTAATCCTCACCTGAGGATATGTCCATTGATTTTAGAGAGAGAGGAAGAGAAACATCAAAGTTAGAGCAAAACAGCAATCAGCCCCCACATCCTGGATGCACCCCAACCGGGGATCAAACCCAATCCCACAACCTAGGTATGTGACCTGACTGGGAATCGAACCCACAACCCTTCTGTTTATGGGACAACTCTCCAACCGAGCCACACTGGCCAGGGTAGTCTCATATATTTTTTCAATTACATACTCTAATGCTTTTGAGCTTTCTCTTTCTTCCAGTTTATAATATATTTGAGCATCTTTCCATATATTACAATAAAGCTCTAAATGGCTGTACCAAGTTTCACTGTTATTAATATAACTATTACCCCATTACCTTTCCAAGAATGGGTGTTATCAGTCTTCTAAATGTTTGCGCCATTCTGAGAAGTAAACAAAAATTATTTTGCATTTAAAAAATTGATGTATTTTATATATGTGTTTTTATTTGGTATCACCTATTTAATATATACATGACTTTTGGTATATGTGGCAACTTTTAAATATATGTAGCTCCATTTTACATCTGCAGTGCCTTATCTATGTTTTGTCTTTTTAATTATGTATTAACTATATATACACCTTTTCTTTTAATTGCCTGCCTTCACAAGTATTATTTCTTCTTACTGAACTGTAAAAGCTCTTTTTCAATTAGAGAAATTAGAACATTTATTATTATACATGTGGAAAATATTTGCCCCCCATATTGGCTTCTAACTTTATGGTTATGTTTTTTTCTCTATTGTTTGTGTGATACAGAAATATTTAATTTTAATATAGTCAAATTCTTTTATTAATAGCTTCTGGGTTGAATGTCATGTGTAGAAAGATCTTCACATCTTAAAAGTATAAAAAAAGCCCTGGCCAGTGTGGCTCAGTTGGTTGGAGAGTCATCCCATACACTAGTGGATGGTGCGTTTGATTCCCAGGCAGGACACATAACCAGGTTGTGCACATGAGGGTGGCAGACGATGGATGTTTCTCACATCAATGTTTCTCTCTCTCTCTCCCCGCTACTTCCTCTCTCTAAAATAAATTTTTAAAAAGTATACAAATATTCACATATGGCTTTTTCATATAACTTTATGTTTATCATTTTTAATGTTAAATCTTTAATTTACCGGGTATTTATTTTGATATAAACAGTTATAAATAACACCAGCTTCTCACCTAGCCTCCCAAATCACTAACAAGTTGATGAAATTTTTTATAATACAACCTTTATTTTCTAATTCAAAATAAACTTCTAAAGACTGCATCAAGTATTCTCTTAAGCTTTCCAACTCTGCTAAAAAAAAAAAAACAAAAAACAAAAAACTCCTACGAACATTAATATATTATTTGTAATTTTTTTCCAAAATATATTTTATTGATTTAAGAGAAGAAGGGAGAGGGACAGGTAAAACATTAATGATGAGAAAGAATCATCAATCAGCTGCCTCCTGCACACCCCCCACTGGGGATCAAGCCTACAACCTAGGCATGTACTCTGACTAGGAATAGAACTGTGACCTCTTGGTTCATAGGTCAACACTCAACCACTAAGCAACACTGGCCATGCTATTATTTGTACTTTTAACTAGAACTTTAGGATAGCACAATCTAGGTGGGTGTGGGGTAGAAGGGGTCAATGGGAAAAAAGGGGGACTTTCAAAAATAGATAAGTTTTAAAAAATAAATAGCAAAATCTAGGAAAGATTTTATTCTGCATAGGTACAAGAACTCCAAAAGCACTAAATGAATTGATTTTCAGAGATATATAAGCAAGTCTATATACAAATATTTCTGAGTCCATATAATATATGGCACATTGTTTATGTACCATATATATGTATCTCTACATATATATATATATACACATATACACATACATATATTTGAGAACATAATTGCTATACTTATATCCTATATTTCATTTGATAGAAGAATTGGATATTTTTACTTATTATTATTTTATTTATTTTTTATTGATTTCAGAGAGGAAGGGAAAGGGAGAGAGATAGAAACATCAAATGATGAGAGAGAATCATTGATCGGCTGGCTCCTGCCCGCCCCCTACTGGAGATTGAGCCTGCAACCCGGGCATGTGCCCGTGACCAGAATAAAATCCGGGACCTTTCAGTCCATAGGCCAACGCTCTATCCACTGAACCAAACAGGCTAGGGTGAAGAATCAGGTATTTTTAAAAGGCAGAGTTTGATGCTGTTTGGTTTGCTCAGTGGTTAGAGCATTGGTCTGCACACTGAAGGGTCTGGTCACTTAAGGCATGTACGTGGGTTGTAGGTTCACTCCCTGCCCTTGGTCAGGGCATGTGTGCAGGCAGCCAGTAGCAACCAGTCTCTCTCACATCGATGTTTCCCTCTCTCTCTCTCTCTTCCCCTCCCTCACTCCCTTCCACTCACTCTGAAAAGAAATGGAAAAAATATCTTCCAGGTGAGGATTAACAAAAAAAAAGAAAGGGCAGAGTTTGAGTTTTTAAGGGAATATCTTTCAGATTTAGATACCTAAATAAATCTTCTCTTTTAAGAGTTGTTTTGTCTAGCTTTTCTAATCTTTATTATTTGAAACTGGTCAACAATATTATTTGAGTCAGTAACTATTTATTCAGCTCTTCCCGAAAGCAGCCAGAGGTGACCTCTGAAAATAGTTTGCTATTTACTTGACCCAGAAAGTCCCACAAAATCATGCACATCAAGATGTTCAAATCTTCATGTTCACTTTAAGAACACTTGTGAAACTGCCCAGGCCATCAAGGGTATGCATATTCAAAAAGCCACCAAGTATCTGAAGGACGTCACTTTACAGAAGCAATGTGTGCCATTCCGTCGTTACAATGGTGGAGTTGATAGGTGTGCCCAAACAAAACAGTGGGGCTGGACACAAGGTGGCCAAAAAGAGTGCTGAATTTTTGTTGCACATACTTAAAAATGCAGAGAGCAATGCTGAACTTAAGGGTTTAGATGTATATTCTCTGGTCATTGAACACATTCAGATGCACAAAATTCCCAAGATGCAGCATAGAATTTACAGAATTAACCCATACTTCAGCCCTCTCTACCACACTGAGATGATCCTTACTGAAAAAGAGCAGACTGTTCCCAAACCAGAAAAGGAGGTTGCACAGAAGAAAAAGATATCCCAAAAGAAACCGAAGAAACAAAAACTTATGGCCCTGGCCCTGGCCTGTGTGCTGTGTGACTCAGTTGGTTGAACTGTCCTCCCAGGCATTGAGAGGTCACCAGTTTGATTTCTGGTGCTGGGACATGCCCTGGTTACAGGCTGAATCCCCAGTAGGGGGCATACAGGAGGCAGCTGATCGATATTTATTTCTCTCTCTCCCCCTCTCCCTTCCTCTCTCTCTCAATAAAAAAAGTATTAAAAAAAAAATAGATCCAGAGACAGAGAAACATCAATCAGAACGTCAAACCTCAGGGAAGGTAGGGGAGGGTGGGAGTAAGGGACTTATATGCATGCATATAAGCCTAATCAATGGACACAGACAAAAGGGGGGTGGGGTCATGAATGGAAGGTGGGGGGTAATAGGGGAATAAGGACACATATGTAATACCTTAATCAATAAAGAAATTAAAAAAAAAAATGACAAGGGAGAAAAAACACTGGGGGAAAAAAAAAAGAAAATCAAACATATGGCCCAGGAGTAAATTCAGCATAAAATAAATACAAATAAAGTTTAAAAAAAACACACAAAACAACAACAACAAAAAAAACGGCAAAGAAAGCAAAACTATTCATTGCCAGTCTATTATATGTTTAGTAATGGGTTAAAACAAATATTAGGAAATGAATGGTTCTCTTTAAAAACAATAATTTGCCCTAGCTGGTTTGGCTTAGTGGATAGTGTCGGTCTGTGGACTGAAGGGGGTCCCAGGTTCAATTCCAGTCAAGGGCACATACCTGGGTTGTAGGCTCGATCCCCAGTAGGGGGCATGCAGGAGGCAGCCAATCAATGATTCTCTCTCATCATTGATGCTTCTACTTCTCTCTCCCTCTCTGAAATCAATAAAAATATATTTTAAAAAAAACACACAATAATTTGGGCAAACAACATACAGGAAACAGAATCCTATATAATAAAAGAGTAATATGTAAATTGACCATCACTCCAACACACAAGATGGCTGCCCCCATGTGGACACAAGATGGCCACCACAAGATGGCCAGCAGGGGAGGGTAGTTGGGGGAGACCCAGGCCTGCAGGGGAAGGCAGTTAGGGGCAATCAGGCTGGCAGGGGAGCAGTTAGGCATCAATCAGGCTGGCAGGGGAGTGATAAGGGGGTGATCAGGCTGGCAGGCAAAAGTGGTTAGGGGCAATCAGGAAGGCAGGCAGGTGAGCAGTTGGGAGCCAGCAGACATGGATTGTGCGAGGGTAGTCCAACTGCCGGTTTAGGCCCGATTCTACCAGGATCGGGCCTAAACGGGCAGTTGGAGACCCCTCAAGGGGTCTCAGATCGGAGAAGGTGCAGGCTGGGCTGAGGGACACATCTGCCGTGCACGAATTTCGTGAACCGGGCCTCTAGTAAGATAATGATAAAGCATAATATAGTTAAAATGTAATAAGTGCCATCTTATGTTAGTCTAATCATCACACAAACTATTTCAGATAAAGTTACAATATAAATTCCAATTTGCGTTATACTTTTTTATACATTATCTTTCTACCCATTTTCTACTTTCCACCTACACTTCTTCCTCACCTTATTTTATTAGACCTCCTACCACTTCCTAGGTATTTTAGCTTGTCTTGTTCATCTCTTTATGCCAAAGTTCTCCAACAAACCTTGTCCATGTATGGCCCTGCTCTACTATTCTAGTAAGAAATTTCCAAATTAAAATTCACTCCTCATCTAACCAATGCCAATCAAAATTCCCATTCCCGTGTGGTTTCTCAGCTAGGTGCTAGAAAAGCAATTAATGGTTTCTCTTATAATCTTTCTACAAGTGTTTGCTTATTAACTCAAAAGTGTCTCTGGTTTCTCTAGAGAACTGGAGTAATCTCAAGAGGAAAAAAATCAAATAGTTTAGAAAATTAAACAATTTGTCCTAGCAGGATTGGCCCTGAATAATGTTTACTTTTGGTGAGGCAAATTCTTCAGAATCTCTTTTCTCATACCACTCTTGCTCACTTTTCCCCCACCTCCCATTAGGATATTGCTTTCATGCTACTCCTAGTTGCTGATTCCCCCACACCCAAAACTTTCAAACCTCTTTCAATACCCCAGATCTAGATATTTCTTCATTAATATTTCTTTTTCCCTATTAAAAATTTCTACCCTGTGGCCTGTTTCCTCAAAGCTTTGCTAACTAACATTTAAATGATATTAATATTCCAAACATCCGCCCTTTTACCACCCTCTACTTGCTTTTGTCTGCATACTTTCTGAGAAAAAATGAGCAGTTACATTCCTATTGGCTGTATATGAGGATTTCCAGTTTTCTCTTGTACTCACTCCAAGCAGGTTTTCATCCCATGCACTTACTTGTCAAGGTTATCAATGGCCTCCTTATGGCTCAGTCAATGGTCAAATTTAAAGTCTTCTTCCTGCTTGAACTACTTGCAGCATTTGATCCAGCTAATATCTCACTCTTCATTGAAGGTTTGCGGGCTGACGCTCTAACTACTGAGCAAACCGGCGAGGGCCCTAAGTTCTATTTCAACATCACAGCCAGAGAATTCTTGTTAAACTCAGTCATATCATGTCAGTTCTCTGTTAAAAATTCTCTAATGGCTGACCAGCTTACTCCCAGCTAAAGTCAACGTTATAATAGTCTACAGAGCCCGATATGATCCGACCCTATTACTTCTCTCTCATTTCCTACTACCTCCCCTTTACACACCATTCGGCAGTTATACTGGCTGCTCAAGAGCATCAAACGTATTTTAGCCTTCCCCTTAAATATAATTTAGAAATCACAAAGTCTAAGAATCACTAAGCTAGACTAAAAAAATCATAGATAGATATTTTATTTCTATACCTAGGAAAATCTAGGTATTCAAAGTAATCTACCCATATGTAGGACATTCGCTAGCCAGTAAATATCCTATGTAATAAAAGGCTAATATGCAAATCAACCAAATGGTGAAACGACAGGCACTATGATGCACACTGACCACCAGGGGGCAGACATTCAACACAGGAGCTGCCCCCTGGTGGTCAGTGCACTCCCACAGGGGGAGCGCCATTCAGCCAGAGGCCGGGCTCACAGCTGGTGAGCGCAGCAGTGATGGTGGGAGCCTCTCTCAACCTCTGCAGCAGCACTAAGGACCCCTTGGGGGATGTATGACTGCTGGCTTAGGAGCGGGCCTAAGCCAGCAGTCAGACATCCCCGAGGGGTCCTGGACTGCAAGAGACACCCCCCAGTGCATAAATGTTGTGCACCGGGCCTCTAGTAATGAAATAAAATATTAATTACACAAAGTAAAGGGTCTTCCAAAAGCTGCAATCTCAATTACTTCACTAACCCTACATCTCACAAAAAAACCAGTTAGCTAGTTTTCTGGAATGACAAAGACAAAGTAATCAGCTGACAATTAAAAAAATAAAAATAAAAATTTAATTACTAAAAAAATTGTGAGAATATGGACTAAGATTTCCATTTGGTAATAATATAAATATATAAACTTTTCTTTGTTAAACCAGGAAAGATCTCAGTGTGATATACAACTACCTGCTCTGTAAACAAGTTCTACTCAATGCAGCTGGTCTGTAAACTGTGTATTGATGGTCTGTTTTGAAATAAGAGGCTTGCATAAGAATGCAATTCAATACACTACTTCCTTCACCAAGAAAATTTTGCTATGAAAAAGTTTCAGATAAACTAAACAGTGGGTTTACTACTGTAAATGTTTTAGATACTGGCACAAGTCCCTATCTCACTGCATATTGATAGCTAACATTTCATAAACTGGCATAGGTCCATGAATCATACTTTGGGTAGCACTGCTCTAAATCACCCCCTGGGTCTTTATTCAAAGATAATCAGTATTTTTTATTTTTTAATATATTTTATTGATTTTTTACAGAGAGGAAGGGAGAGGTATAGAGAGTTAGAAACATCGATGAGAAACATCCATCAGCTGCCTCCTGCACACTCCCCACTGGGGTTGTGCCCGCAACCAAGGCACATGCCCTTGACTGGAATCGAACCTGGGACCTTTCAGTCCCCAGGCAGATGCTCAAACCATTGAACCAAACCGATCAGGGCAATATTTTTTATTTTTATATTTTTATATTTTTGTTGAGTTCAGAGAGGAAGGGAGAGGAAAGATAGAACATCAATGATGTGAGAGAATCATTGATTGGCTGCCTCCCGCATGCCCTGTACTGGGGATTGAGCCCACAACCCAGGCATGTACCCTTGATCCTTCAGTCCACAGGCCAATGCTCTATCCACTGAGCCAAACCAGCTAGGGCGTAATCAGTATTTTTAAAAACAGTTTCTATATGCACTATCAGAGTTTCTGTGCTACTTCTCATTGTGCAACTTATTGGAATTAATATATATCTTGTGTTTTCTAGATATTGTTCAGTCTCCTTATAAATATTATAGAATTTTAATCCTGGTCAGAAAGAAGGCTTTAATATCCAAGAAGAATAACATACTGATAAAAAATTCTAATTAAGAGATTAAAAATTATAATTTTAAAATAGATTATATAATAGTACTTCTGGAACATGAGATTTGATAACATGTTTTTTATATGTTTTTATTTTATTTTATTTTATTTATTTCAAAGAGAGGAAGGGACAGGGAGAGAGAAACATCAATGATGAAAGAACCATTGATCGGCTGCCTCCTGACATCCCCTACTGGGGATTTAGCCTACAACCTGGGCAGGTGCCCTGACCAAAAATGGAATCATGACCTCCCAGTCCATGGGTCAACGTCAAATCACTGAGCCACACTGACCAGACTTGATAACATATTAGCTTTGAACACTAAAAGAGACATAAAATCATCCACTTTCAACACTAACCTAAATATTCCATCAGCTGTTCAGCAGTTATGATTTCCATCATCGGTGGAAGTTTAACCTGAAAAACAAAGTATTTTTTTCTATAAAATCAAATGTTTTAGATGATTAAAGTGTTTCTCTGTCAGAAATACAAGTATGTATGTACATATATGTATCTACTATTTGTATACATTAACATTCACATTAACATTATTAAAATGCTGATAGTAAATCTTTATAAAGTATAACAGTCCATCCTATAACAATAAAATTTACAGAATGATATAAGATCTCATAGACATTGAGAAATCTGTTTCCAAGGCCTAGTGCTCTGCCTTTCACCACTCACCATGATTGTCATTAGGCACCTGTAACAGTGTCCTGCATGATAAAAAAGGCAGTTCAAGGGCAGGAAAAGGCATCAAACATGTTGTGACAGGTGACTCACCAAGCAGTTTTACTGAAGACAGGCTTAAATACAGTTCAATATCCCATTACTTCAGTCTATGCTGGCCATTTATATTGTTGAATGGCTAACATGAATACAGTATTAAAGTTATTAGTCACACACTGAAGAATTCAGACTGTATTATTCCACTTGTAAAGTTTAAAAACAGGTAAAATTAAGTTATATTGTTTAGAGCTGCATACTTGGTGATAAACTACAAAGAAAAGTAAGGAAATTGATAGTATAAAAATCAGGATTATGGTTAGCCCTGGGGATAAGAGAAGTGATAGTTGGAAAGGAGCATATTAGACATTTCTGGGGTGCTGGCAATGCTCTATTTCTTGACTTGTACAGTAGTTCTGCTGATGTTTGCTTTACAATAAATTGTTAAACTGGACATTTCTGTTTTATGTTCTTATTATATTCCACAATAAAAAAGTTAAAATTAGGTACATATTTAAATTTCTAAAGCTTATTCAGCTGTAACACATCAGTCTAAATTTATTTTTCAAATGAACTGGCATGAGTTACACAGATATTACAGCTAATAATTATAAATATTTTAAGTGACTTATTCAAAAGCATACTTTGTGGTATATTCATAGGAGAAAAATAAATAGTGTAGGATGGAAATTCAAACAAAGTCATTAACATATCAATAAGAGAAGAACTGCACAATTTAAAGTTTTTCAGAATTATTTTCCACTCAACCAAGGAAATAATTTAAATTGGCAATTTCTCCAAATTCCCCAAGTGTTGAAAAAGGTCCTCTTGGTGTTCAAGTTACCAAATGTGGTAATGGCATGCCACAATTTTTTGTTTGTTTGTTTTAATCAATGAATAAAATAAGGTCTTATAAAAGATCCCTGTAACATCGAATAATGTGAGAACCTATGAGAGGATATATGATAGTCAATGCTTATCCAGTGGATTTATTACTCAGTGAACCCAAGAGATTTAGTCATCCAGTGGATTTATTACTCAGTGAACCCAAGAGATCCCATAGAGGTTTAGATCATTGCTCAGTTTTAATTATTTTCATTTTCTGTTTTAAAAAAATTATAACCTTTTTTTTTTAGCAGTTTTAAGTTTACAAAAAAATTGAGCAGAAATTATGGAGAGTTCCCATATACGGTATGTTTTTTTTTAAACAAGAACCAGCTGGTTCTTCTTTTTTTTTTTTTAATATATTTTATTGATTTTTTACAGAGAGGAAGAGAGAGGGATAGAGAGTTAGAAACGCCGATGAGAGAGAAACATCGATCAGCTGCCTCCTGCACACCTCCTACTGGGGATGTGCCCACAACCAAGGTACATGCCCTTGACCGGAATGGAACCTGGGACCTTTCAGTCTGCAGGCCAACGCTCTGTCCACTGAGCCAAACTGATCAGGGCCTATATACGGTATGTTTTTAAACTGAAACTTACTGGCAAATTATGGTCCCTGCTTGTTTTTCTAAATAAAGTTTTATTAAAACATGATTTATGTACTGTCTGGCTGCTTTTGCACTATAGTAGCAGAGTTGAATCTTGGCAACAGGGACCATATTAGTCCACAAAGCCTAAAATATTTACTTTCTGGCCCTTTACAAGGTAAGTTTACTGATCCCTGCTTTAGGTGATTTTAAACTGTTATTATATATGTGCCTTCAGTATTGCTTTTGGATGTCTGATATTTAAACCAATAGTTAATATTCACTGTGAATGTTCATATTCTGAACTGTCAGACCAATCTGAAAGACCATTATACTTAGCAATGTTTCTTAAACAAAATAAGACGGACATATTCTTTTATTCCATACATATTCGCTACTGAAATATATTCACCAGAAAATTCCATAAACAAAGCTTATCCTCTGCTATGGTTAATGTAGTAATCCTACTATAAAATTATCAGATAAGAAACAAAGGCACTAACAAGTATATGTATTTGGGAAATACATTCTATAAACAAATTTCTGAAAACAGATAATTTCAGGGTTTAGCCTTGGAATTTCCAAATAATTGCTTATCATGGATTTCTTCAAATATTTGAAACTAGAGGCCTGGTGCACGAAATTTGTGCATGGGGGCGGGGGGGTTGTCCCTCAGCCCAGCCTGCACCCTCTCCAATCTGGGACCCCCCCACCCCCGAGGGATGTCCGACTGCCGGTTTAGACCCACCACTGGGTCTAAACCGGCAGTCGGACATCCCTCTCACAATCCAGGACTGCTGGCTCCCAACTGCTCGCCTGCCTGCCTTCCTGATTGCCCCTTACCGCTTCTGCCTGCCAAGCCTGATTACCTCCTAACCACTCCCCTGCCAGCCTGATTGATGTCTAACTGCTCCCTGCCAGCCTGTTTGCCCCCAACTTCCCTCCTCTGCTGGCCTGATTGCCCACAACTGCCCTCCCTTGCAGGCCTGGTCCCTCCCAACTGCCCTTCCCTGCTGGCCATCTTGTGGTGGCCATCTTGTGGTGGCCATCTTGTGTCCACATGGGGGCAGGATCTTTGAACACATGGGGGCAGCCATCTTGTGTGTTGGAGTGATGGTCAATCTGCATATTACTCTTTTATTATATAGGACAGAGGCCTGGTGCACGGGTGGGGGCCAGCTGGTTTGCCCTGAAGGGTGTCCTGGATCAGGGTGGGGGTTCCCTTGGGGCATGGGCGGCCTGGGTGAGGGACCTGTGGTGGTTTGCAGGCTGGCCACCCCCTCCCCCCCCCCCCCACCCAAGCAGAGGCCCTGGTATCTGGGATTTATTTATCTTCCACAATTGAAACTTTGTAGCCTGGAGCAGAGTCAAGCCTTCTGCTCCCTCTGTGGAGGCAGCCATTTCTGTTGGGATTTATGTATCTTCTATAATTGAAACTTTGTAGCCTTAAGCAGAGGCCTGGGCCGGCCAGGGTGTGCAGAAAGCTTGGCTTCCTCCATCACCAGGGAAACCCAAACCTCCCTCCTGCTCTCTAAGTGGTGGCAGCCATCTTGGTTGGGGTTAATTTGCATATTCACTCCTGATTGGCTACTGGGCATGGCTTGTGGGCACAGCAGAGTGATGGTTAATTTGTATATTACTCTTTTATTAGAGAGGATAGAAAATGACAATCTCTATATTGATTTTAGAAGTGGGACAACAAATACACAAATATTTTAACTGACTTATTTACAAGCATACTCAGTAGTATATTCATTTTCTGAATCTAAGCCAATAAAATATTCTGGATGTTCATTAAAACTAGAAACAAAAGAGTTAATAGTGAAGAAAAATATCTGCCTCTCACTAACAACTAACACTTTGGAGCCATCAATAGATCTTAATTTTTTTTAATCCACAAAATGATATTCCTGAAAGCTTGCTTCTCTTTTTGCATTCCTCTACCACAATCACCTTAAAAGCCAGTGCCAAGATTTATATTAATGATCCTAAGACTAAAGGGCTGCGGGTTTGATTCTGAGTACCTCATACCTTGGCTGCAGGCTGGATCCTGGCCCAGTTGGGGCTTGTGCAGGAGGCAGTCAATTGATGTCTCTCTGTCTCCCCCACTTACTTCCACCCAATGGAAAATAAAAATCAATGGAAAAATATCCTCAGGTGAGGATTAACAACAGCAACAAAAACGTATTTAAAAAAAGAAATTAGCTCTTAGGTAATCTGGCAAATAGCTCCCTCAGTTTGTAGCATGTTTTTATCTAGTTCGGGGGGGGGGTGTGTGTGTGTGTGTGTGTGTGTGTGCGTGTGTGTGTGCGTGTGTGTGTTTTCGGGGGGGGGATTGTGAAGGTGAAGGGTGAAGAGTGGTGGTGTCTTTTTGTCCTATTTTTCTTCAACCTTAAGCTCTTTTTGTTTTGTTTTGTTTTTTACCAAAATAAGAATCTAATGTATTCCTATTTTATAGTTTCTAGAATTAATGTCTGGTAAAACTGTGGTATGCAGTTAGACAGACCTGAGCAGAGCAAGGAGGATGGGCCAGGTACAGGTCACCAGGGTGGAAAGCCTTGGGTGCCTAGCAAAGGACAATTGTAGGGTGGGACCTACCCTCCAGGTCCCACTAGCACATCACTGATTGGGTTTGGACCCATTGGCCTTTCCTCCCTAGAGATAACATCTAGGCCTCAGTTGTATTTCAGTTCCAGACCCAGAAGAAAAATAAAACCAGCCACAGCTGCATAGAATAATGACCCCTAGCACTACCAATCAATCAATGGAGACCATAACCCTGAAAGGACATACCTGGAAAGCTGCTGAAGCTTCCCCTGGGATCTCCCCTAAAATCTCCACACTTAAAACCCTTAGGAAGGGTTCAGAGCACTCTCCTTCCCCTTTCCCCTTTTATTCCCCCCAGGTGGTTACCACTGCCTTCCTCACATCTAAGCTCCAAGGCCTTCCTTTACCCCATCATTTGTTTTCTATGCCCATTTCTTCTAGGAATAACTTTTCTACCTCTGTGATTTACCAAATAAATGTTCTATTATAGTTTGAATCTTGGCTCTGAATTCTTTCCTAGCCAGATCTCCAATACCAAGGTTGCTGAACCCAGGTCCAGTCTGATCCCATAGTAGGTCAAACACCTGGTGCCCTTGCCTCTGCCTACAACAAAACCAGTTTAATGTAAAAGAGCCTTGCTTCAGAGCCCTGATGTTCCTCTCTTGACTCCCTCTATTATATTAATGCCTTCATAAACAAAAATATTAAGGCAGAAACGTTAAAAAATGTCTCATAATGTAAAATTTAAATTATATGTAACCCCAGTTCGTGTGGCTCAGTGTCAACCTATGAATCAGGAGGTCACCGAGTGGATTCCTGGTCAGGGCACGTGCCTGGGTTTAGGGTTCCATCCCAATGGGGGCATGGAGGAGCCAATCAATGATTTTCTCTCATCATTGATGTTTCTGTCTCTCTCACCCTCTCCTTTCCTCTCTGAAATCATTAAAAATATTTAATTGTATGAAAAAGTAGAGAAATAAAAGCATAATGGCCCAGCCAGCATTGCTCAGTGGTTGAGTGTAAGCCTATGAAATAGAAGGTCACGGTTTGATTCTCAGTTCGATTCCTGGTCAGGGCACATGCTCAGGTTGTAGGCTTGATCCCCAGTGTGGGGCATGCAGGAGGCAGCCAATCATGATTCTCTCTCATCGCTGATGTTTCTGTCTCGCTATCCCTCTGCCTGCCTCTCTGAAATCAATAAAAAAAAAAAATATTTTTAAAAAGCATAATGAATTCAGCTTCAACATTTATAAAATAAGGCCAATATCATCAAATAAATTTTATATATCTTCTAAATTGATTTTTATAATTAATTAATTAGCCTAATTAAATGGGACACAGCCCTCAAATACACCTATAAATGGCATCGGTTTTTGTTTTTAATATATTTTTATTGATATCAGAGAGGAAAGGAGAGGGAGAGTGACAGAAACATCAATGATGAGAGAGAATCATTGATTGGCTACCTCCTGCACAGTTGGTGACTGAGCCTACAACCCAAGCATGTGCCCCAACCAGGAATCGAACTGTGACCTCCTGGTTCATAGGTTGTGGCTCAACCAAATATAGCATAAAAAAGCAAATTGAAAATGTATTCCAAGATATAAATTTGAGTAAGTTACCTGGTATCAGTTAAAAAGATGTAGAAATTTGAGCTTGAGTAACTTATTGGATAACTTTTCTTCTTTCTTGATTTGTTGGGATATCATAGCTCAACTATTTTACAGATTATGAATAATAACCTACCTACTCTCCACTAGTCCAAAGACAATTTTAATTAAAACTCCATTTCTAACTCAGTACTTAACCCTGTTTGATCATTTTAACTGTCATCTCTCATCCAGAACCACAGCATTTACTTCCTTTGAATCATTCAAATCCTTCCATTATGTTCAGTTTATTGATTTTCTCATTACTTCATAACCAAAAAAGAGACGATCAACTATTTTACTTTCAACTCTAATTCCACTGACTCACCATGAATCAACCTTTTAAAAGCCCAATCCCTGATAACCCTAACTAGCCATTCTTCCTGCTCCTATTTCCACGTATGAGAACTATTGGGGGCCGGGGCGGGGGGCGGGGGGGTGGGGGGGAGAGAGGATAACAATAAAGCAAAACTGATATACTAAAAGTTTTTAAAGAATACCCTAATTTATTCATTGCTACTCATGACTTCTTACTTATGCCTCAAATTCCTAGGCATAATCTCAAATGAGTTTAGAATTTGTTTAAAATACAATGTACTTTTCTCATCATATCAACCCCTCATGCTTTACAACCTCTTTCCTCAATTACTGACAAGTTTGATAGTTATTTCTGAATAGATCAACTGTTATTCTGCCAAAATGGAAAATGAGACCGCAATTTCCATCTGTCAATCTTAACATAATCTTGTCTCTGTATGTATTTGCTTTGTCCCATTCCTTACTTCAGAAAATAAGATTGTTCTTCCTCCAAAGAGAACTTTACCACCTATTCTGAAATGTCTGTATTATCACTTTTCAGCAACCTTGTTGTCCTCACACCTGTCTTTTTGGCAAAATATTTCCAATTCTACCAGCTACTTGATGCTGTTACATTTGACAATAACTACTTCTTTTTAAAATATGTATATTTTTAATTCCAGAGAGAAATGGAGAGGGAGAGAGAGAGATAGAAACATCAATGATGAGAGAAAATCATTGATCGAATGCCTTCTGCATGCCCCACAATGGGGATCGAGCCCACAACCAGGGCATGTACTCTGACTGGGAATCAAACCATGACTTCCAGGTTCATAGGTCGATGCTCAACCACTGAGCCATGCCAGCCGGGGAATAACCACTTCTTTATTACAGCTTCTCTCTCAGACAATTATCATGACATTTCCCTATTTTTAGTTTCTTTTACACCCACCCTCTCTCCCTTAATGCTTAGCATTCCCTTTTCCCCACCAAGTTAAATCTTTATTCCTGTTTTCCCTGCGTCTACTGAAGAATGGGGTGGAGAAGAGAGTGGGGAAATAGAGGGAGAATAGGGAAGATGTTTATGCTGGCAATTTGTAGCTCCTCACAAATATTGAGGTGGAAAAAGTTGACAACAATTGCTCACCACTCTCATTTATTCTTATAGTTATCGTACTTACTTACATCTATGTAATGTTTCCCTAATTCTATTTTTTTCTATAATTTTCACCTTTTTCCTGACCCAGTCCATATTTCTAGAAGCGTAATGAACATTTATATTTTTGTCAGACATTTCCAACCTGACACCATCTAAGTTTTACATCAACTTTCCCACCTAAAACACCTTCTCTATCTTTTGAATGGCCCAAGAAATCTCCATTGCCCAGATTAGAAAAAGTGGTGCCATCTTCTTCATTTCCTATATCCAGGTAGTGATCATTTCATCATTTAGACCATGACATCAAAGAGAAGGGGCAAAGAATTCCCCATCCAAAAGAGTTATCCTTATCAATTCTTCCTGCTACAGTCACTACAGTCTTACCTCTAATCTAATCTCAAGCAAAAAAACCACTTTCACCATGTCATTCCTCTGTCTAGTAATCTCTATTATAAAAACCCCTTGGCTGTCACCACCAAACGCCAAAAGGCACCCGCTGAACGTCATATGATTTCTTCATGGGAACAAGTTAAGTGTTGCATATGATTTCTTCATGGGAACAAGTGTTGTTCTGTTCAATTCTCATCTTCCAACGAAGGTCAATTTAAGTGCATCTGAGAAGGAAAGGTTAGGGCAGGAAACTATTCTTATCTCCGTCCACAACTGTCTTCAAGGTGGGTGGGGCTGCGTGCTCTGGGAGGCACGCTCCGGTGGGCGGTGACTTGACACTGGGTCCCATGCAATTTCGCGGGGGGGCGGGGAGCGTTGGGGGGGCTCTAGTTTATAACAACTCCCTAATACAGCTATATATAAAGTTTAAACACAAGCAGTGACAGTCCTCTGAAATATGATACCTACCTTCATACCCTATTTACTATTTTTCTCTATAGCATTTCTCAAACTTTTTGGTCTTAGAACCCTCTACAGTACTAAATTTTTTGAGGTCTCCGAAGAGCTATATGGGTTACATCTATCAATACTTAACTTACTGAAAATGAAAACTGAGAAAATTTTTAAACACAATACACAAGCAAACATTCCACTAACTGTCAGAGCAATGTCATCACACATCATGCAGGCTGGAAAACTCCACTGACACTTGTGAGAGAACGAGAATGAAAAAGGCAAATAGCATCTTAGTATTATTAAAATATTTTTGACCTCTAGAACCCCTGGCTCACTTTAAGAACACTGCTCTAACCTTGATTCTTTTAACCTGTCTCCCTGTCAACCATTGAGGATTACTGATTTGAAACTTTTATGTGCAGCAATAGCCTGGAGGCAGAGAGAAGACTAAGAACCACAGGTTTTAAAATGCTCTTCAAATTCATTAACATCCTTGCAGTCTAATCCCACCTATCAATTTTATTTCCTGCTATTGCATTTTCCCCCTCCTCCACCGTACTCCCCAAACAGAACAAACGTTTTTCTGCTTCAGCATCTTTAAATACAGTATTCCCTCTGTGTGGAAGGCCTTCTCTCATTCATCCTTCAGACCCAATTCATATGTTATCACTTCTTGGAAGCTTTCTATTAACACATCCCATTCCCAATTACCTCTTTTTCTGTAATTCCATAGCACATTTAGAACTTCTCACATTGCAACGTGATTACTGTTCATAAGTCTGTCTCCCCACTAACAGAGGCCTATATGAGAGCAGACTTGCATCTTTTTTTAATTTTAATTTTTTGTTAATCGTCACCCAAGGATATTTTTCCACTGATTTTTATTTTTTTAAATATATTTTATTGATTTTTTACAGAGAGGAAGGGAGAGAGAGAGAGAGTTAGAAACATCGATCAGCTGCCTCCTGCACACCCCCTACTGGGGATGTGCCCACAACCCAGGTACATGCCCTTGACCGGAATCGAACCTGGGACCTTTCAGTCCGCAGGCTGCCGCTCTATCCACTGAGCCAAAGGGGTTTCGGCTTTCCACTGATTTTTAGGGAGAGTGGAAGAGTGGGAAAGACAGAGAGAAACACTGATGTGAGAGAAACACATAGATTGGTTGCCTCCTGCATGAGCCCTGACCAGGAGCTGGGCCAGGGAGGAGCCTGCAACCCTTGTATGTGCCCTTGACCAGAATCGAACCCAACACTCTATCAACTGAGCCAAACCAGCTAGGGCCAAACTTGCATCTTATTGGTCTTTCTATTCCTAGTATCTCTCATAGTGGGAACCCAAACATTTGATCATTCACTTGAAGTCATGTCTTTCAGAGTTAGTTCAGCTGGCCAGTGTGGCTCAGTGGTTGAGCATCGACCTATGAACCTGGAGGTCATGGTTCGATTGCCAGTTAGGCACATGCCTGAGTTGGGTTGGGTGCTTGATACCCAGTTGGTGGGGGGGGGGGGGGGGGGTGTGTGCAGGAGGCAGCCAATCAATGATTCTCTCTCATTATTGATGTTTCTATCTTGCATCTCCCTCTCTGAAATCAATAAAAATATATTTAAAAGAATCAGTTCAATGTTCATCTATCCCCAAATATTCCATAGTATTTTTTTCCTTCCTCTGAACTTCTGCAGTACTATATAGAAATTAAGAAGAAAAATGAAGCTTAAAGGAAACTGTTATAACCTTCCTACAAAAAGACTGGGAACTCCAGACCACAGGATCAAGCCCAATTCCCTACTCTGCATCAATTGGCTCTTCTTTACCTTTCAATTTTATTTTTTATTATTCTCCAATATGAACTGACCACCCCTGTCATCCAACACACACACACACACACACACACACACACACACACACACACACACTCTCTCTCACACTCTCCATTCTATTTTTCCCCCATATGTTTATACTCTTGTCTTTCCCAGAAATTCCATTTCCTTGTTAAATTCTATTTTTCCTTAAAAGCTTGGTTCAAGACCCAAAGATTCTCTGGGACTATGCCAGACCAAAGGAAAATTTCCCCTTTTGAGATATCCCATGTATTTCAATCTGTTTCCTATAACCTGGTATTTATAGTGTATGGTCTTGCATTGCTCTTTGATAATTTCAAGTAAGTCAATGCTGCAACCCCAAATAGCTTTAAGAGCAGGCACAGTTTTAAAACATTTAAGTGCCAGGAGGTACCAGATACTGGTAAAATTTCTAATCTTATTTCTTTTGCATCAAATCTTTCTAGTAACAGGGAGACGAAGACATATAATAAATATAATAGTATTTATTCCCTTAACTTGATTTACCCCTTAACTGGTCAGAACACTCCAGGTTATTTTTGTCTAGGGAACATTTTATCTATAGATGTAATTATCAATTTGAAAATAAAATATGCTATGAGATGTATTTTCTCAGCACCTTAAAACTGCAAGCTCAGATATGATACTCCATTTATAGATAACTCACTCTGAGTCTTCAATATGCTTACTTTTGAAGGCCCTCCCTTTCATGTTCCTTTACCTTGAATATATCTTTTCTTATTTTAGTTGTTACAATTTTAGCTCCCTTAACACATTCTGATGCGTGGTTACTGGTGATAATGCCAAAGTATTTAAGAAGAGCCAAAGAGGAGGCAAGGAAAAATCATGCATAAATGTAAAATATAATCTTTGAAAACCAAGAAGTTGTGGTAATTGGGTCTCAGACCAATACTTTTCCTTAAATGGAATTTAAGGGGCCACATCTTCTCTATCACCATTTCCTTAAGTATCCACACCCAAATGTAACAAGCATTAGTTAGAAAATAGACTAAACATAACCATTAGAACTTGGTCCCTGACATCATGGGTTGATGATAACTTCTGAAAATCATTTTCCCCTATTATTCACTCTTTTACATATGTGATAAAGTCAGTAAGAAGAAATAAAAAATATAGTTTAAAAGTAATCGTAGGATTTAGGATGTTCTAAGCCCTAGTTTTTTGTGAGTATATCAATCACAACTAAATGTTAAACTCCTATTTAAGTAAGACCTGAGGTTGCCAGCAATTCTTTCTGATATATGTGTAATTCGGAGTCCCCGAATAAATCTCATGTAATAAGAAAAGGGAACTGATGAATGAGGAAAGAGGGGAGGAAGCCATCAGCTGATATGCAGCAGCTCCCCTACCCCGTTTCCCTCCTCCCCAAAAGCTGTAGGAAATAGGAAGCTACAGAATGTACCTTCCAGGCCAGAAGCAAAACATTGAGGATGGCCAGCAAAGGGCAGGGTCCGTTTTCATTCTGGGTGATGATGGGTGTGTGCTCTTCCTTCCACTGGATCCACTTGATGTGATAGACAGATTGTCCCGGGAAGCGTTCCTTGGAGGCCGCGAGCACCTGAGCTGCCTCCCCCTCCTCCTCCTCCCCTCTGCACAGGGGCACAGCCCCGGGCAACACCGCCGCGGCGCCCTCTTCCCTCTCCTCTTCTTCCTCCTCCTCCTCCTCCGGGACCCTGCTCTCAGCTCCTTCCTCACTATTGAACTCGGAGCTACTGGGGAAAGAATGGAGGTTAGAGAACGACTCCAAGGAGTCCAGGCTCGGCGATTCCCCGGCAGGGCTCGGGTCGCTGCAACTGCTGCTGAGGCCGCCGGCGCTGCTGGGTTCTTCGGAGCCCGAGGCTGCTACCTCTGGCTGGCAGGTGCCTGCGGGATCAGGCCAGGCGCCCGAGTCTCCGGCCTCGGCTGTCTCCGGGGAGGCGGTCACCTTGTGCTGCCCTCTCAGAGGCACCTTCTGGGCAGCAGGACTCTCCAAATCGCTCTCTTGCAAGTCCAAGCCCCGGAAAGAGCTGCAGGGTCCGGGAACCTGAGAAGAGCAGGCGGGAGAAACCGTGTCCGGAAGGCTCCTCCCGGCGGCCGCTGCCCCCTGCCCATTCCCGCCGCTGCTCTCCGCCGCCCATACTTCGGGACCATCCCCAGCAGCGAGCCTGGTCTCCTGTCGCCCTTCCTGCTCAGAAGCTGTCTCTGGCGCTGGCCCGGTGGCCACCCCGTGTTCTAGCGGTTGCAGGCTCTCGGGGCCGTTCTCCATACCCAGCCGCCCGCCCCTCGCTCTAAAGAGACCGCGGTGGGTTCTCCTCACCCAGCGCCTCCGACGCCATGACAGCGGCACTGGCAGCTACTGCGCCTCAGCGTAGCCCCGGCCAGGCACGTCAGAGGGAGGGCACCGGGAGCGCGCGCGCCGCTGCGCGGTCCGTCAGCTCTGGGCGTGCCCGCGCGCGGCCCGGGAAGGCGAGCCACGCGGCCCCAGCGAGCGCTGGCTGGTCCGCCGGAGCGCGCTCTCGAAAGGCGCGGCGTGGTGGGCGTGGCCTGGAGGGCGTGGCCGGGTGGAAAACATCCTCTCACTATGTGACCGGAAGTTGAACTCTAGGGCAGCCAGACCACAAGCGGCTTATTTAAAGGCAAGGCGGAGGTTCACCGCTTGGCTGTGATCCTAGAAAGCTAGATCTTGTGTGTCCCCAGTCTTGGGCTCGTAAATCCTGAGCTGGCGGTGGTAGGTTGCAGTACTTGGAAAAGAGCTCGCCCTTGAAGGATTCAGATTTATTTCCCCAGCTTGTAATATGGAAAATTGAGGTATTTTCTTACGAGATGCAGATTTTAAGGCTGGGATCTACTAGAGATGTCTGGATTACTACATTGAGCAAATTCCAGTCTCCCTCCCTTTTGGCTGAGAAACAATGCTCCCACCGACTACTGATGAATATGTTCGCCCTGCAACTGGCGTCTGTACAGTTGTGGATATTGGCCTGCGCAGGAAAAAAAAAAAAAAAAAAGAATGGGCCCTTTGGGCCAATAATAATAAATTAGCTTGTGCTTGAATTAGCCAAGTCTTTGCGGTTTTGTTAACTTGGCATCACTTTTCTTGGAGTAGGAAGTGCCTATTCCTGAAAAAGTGACTTTTCTAATTTGAACTGACACCTCATAAGGCCGTGCAATTATCAAAGAGGACAGAGTAGGTTGGAAGATTTTGGGTGGCAATGGATTTGGGTCCTCTTCAAACCTGTTTCAGACAAGGTCCCTTTTCCCCTTAAAAAAAATTGCAATATTTTCTAAGATCTGGGGATACAAAAATTGACAAAACAGGTCTTTCATAGTCAGACATATAAGTGCCTGATAACTAACTGAATGTAATCTTTTGTATCTCTTGGTTAGAGAAGATAGACAAAATTGCAAAGTAGTGTTTCATTCACTCATTTAACACATTTCTTTAGTTAAATGTGCTGTAAAAGACACCATTTTAAAATAAAATAGTTACTTTCCAAAATTTAAAATTAATTTTCAATATGTAAGTGTAAGGGTCTTAAAAGTCAAATAGTTTATATAAAAACTAAGCAGTTTTCTGTTCTATCCCGCCACACTTTTTAACCTCAATTAAAAAGAATTTTTTAAATTGAATGTATTGGGGTAATATTAGCTAGTAGCATCGTAATTTTTCTCCACGCTTTTGAGTTGTTTTTTGAGAAGCAGTCCCATTCAACTCCTACATATTTTTTAGCTCCTTATCCGTGCATTCCTCAGTAACATGATTACACTCTGATTTCTTCATTTAAAAGTTGTAGATATTATTGATTGATTGATTGCCATAGAAGATGATTTAATTCTTTTCTCTCACAGCATTCTTCCTCTTGCTCCAAACTCCTCTAATTATTTAAAAAATTGTAATTAAATAAAGTACTTAAAGTTTAAAGTATTAGAGTTATGTGAATATTATTCACTAATAAGTGAGATATTTTACCATGACTGTGATTACATTTCTTTTCTTGTTAAACATTTTGTTTTTCCTGGAATTAACAATTGCCTCATCATTGTTTGTGTGTTTAACTCTTCATCTATCACTAACTCAGCCACAGACTTACCAGTATGGTCACCCATATCGTTACCCCTCAGATGCATTTTAATCTTGGGTACATCCCTCCTGGAACACTCACCTCTTGATCTGCTCTGTTTTAGAAATTTCTTCTTTCTTCCATCTTGATTCCTTACTTTTCTTGGGTTTCCTGTTCTCTTCCTTCCTCCCTTTCTTTCCTTCTTTCTTTTTAAAAATTTTTAATATTTTATTTATTTAAAAACTTCCTATGTGACAGATTTGATTCATTGTGTGAATCCTTTTCATCTTTTAAAATTTTTTTCTTTGTTGATTAAGGTATTACATATGTGTCCTTATCCTCCCATTGCCACTCCTCCATCCCCAACCCCCACTCATGCCCTCACCCCCCTGGTGTCTGTGTCCGTTGGTTAGGCTTATATGCATGCATACAAGTCCTTTGTTTGATCTCTCCCTCTTACCCCCACCCTCCCCTACCTTCCCTCTGAGGTTTGATGGTCTGATAGATGCTTCTCTGTCTCTGGATCTGTTTTTGTTCATCAGTTTATGTTGTTCATTATATTCCACAAATGAGTGAGATCATATGATATTTATCTTTCTCTGACTGGCTTATTTCGCTTAGCATAATGCTCTCAAGTTCCACCCATGCTGTTGCAAATGGTAAGAATTCCTTCTTTTTTATAGCAGCATAGTATTCCATTGTACCACAGTTTTGTAATCCACTCATTTGCTGATGGGCACTTAGGCTGTTTCCAAATCTTAGCTATGGTAAATTGTGCTGCATATATCTTTTCTGATTGGTGTTTCTAGTTTCTTGGGATATATTCCTAGAAGTGGGATCACTGGGTCAAATGGGAGTTCCATTTTTAATTTTTTGAGGAAACTCCATACTGTTCTCCACAGTGGCTGCGCAAGTCTGCATTCTCACCAGCAGTGCACGAGGGTTCCTTTTTCTCCGCATGCTCTCCAGCACTTGCCATTTGTTGATTGTTGATGATAGCCATTCTGACAGGTGTGAGATGGTACAGCATTGTTGTTTTGATTTGCATTTCTTGGTCTTTCTTTCTTTCTTTCTTTCTTTCATTTCTCGGATTCTTTCTTCCTCCCTTCCTCCTTCCCTCCCTCCTCTCTCTCTCTCTCTTCCCCCTCCCTCCCTCCCTCCCTCCCTCCCTCCCTCCCTCCCTCCCTCCCTCCCTCCCTCCCTCCCTCCCTCCCTTCCTTCCTTCCTTCCTTCCTTCCTTTTCTCACCCAAGATTATGTTTTTCAGTGATTAGAGAGAGGGAGAGAGGAAGGAAGAGGGAGAGAGAGAGAGAAGCATTGATATGAGAGAGAAACATCGATTGGTTGGCTCATGCAACACCCTGACTGGGAATCAAACCCACAACTTGGGTATATGTCCTGCCCGGGAATTGAACCCTTGATCCTTCAGTGCATGGGACAGTGTTCTAACCACTGAGAAATACAGGCCAGGGCTATTGTCTTCTTTCTTTAATTTGGTTGAACATATCCTTAGCTTCCTGAGAAAAAGTGCATAGGAAGCACGTTATTATAGATCACATATGTGTGAAAAAATATCTTTATTCTATCTGCATTTTATAGTTTGGTTGGATATAAAATTCAACATTGGAAATACCTTTTCATCATTTTGAAGTCATTGATCAATTCTTTTCTAGCTTCCAGGTGATTGTAGAGTTGGATACTATTAGATGCCAAAACCTTTGTATGTAACCTGTTTCTTCTCTGAAGTTTATTTGATCTTCTCTTTCTTCTTGGTATCCTGATATTTCAGTATTTGATATATCTTTGGGTGGGTCATGCTTTATTTATTGGGCTAGGTACTTGGTAATATTCATATTCAATGGAGAAACTTAAGTCCTTCAGGTCTGGGAAATTTTCTTTTTTCATGCTTTTATAATTCTTACCTTTTCTCTAATTTTATTTAGCTTTTTGTTCTACTTTCTAGGAGATTTCCTCAATTTTATCTTTCAGTTCTTTTTAATGCATTGTTCATTGATATTACATTATATTTAATTTCTAAGAGTTCTTTCTAGTTCCTTTTTATTGTTTCATGGCATTCTGACCTTTCATGTCTTAGAATATTGATTATAGTTTTTTTAGTTGATTTCAAAGGGGAAGGGAGAGGGAGAGATAGAAACATCAATGATGAGACAGAATCATTGATCAGCTGCCTCCTGCTCGCCCCCTGCTGGGGATCAAGCCCACAACCCGGGCATGTGCCCTTGACTGGAATTGAACCTGGGACCCTTCAGTCCCCAGGTTGTTGTTCTATCCACTGAGCCAAAACAGCTAGGTCTCAAGATGATTATTCTTTTAAAATTCTCTGTTTTTCTTAGTTGAGTCATAGCTTTTCTAGCTTCCATGACAGAAAGTTGGTCCCATCTTTGACTTTTACCCTAATTTACTTGCTGAATATTATCTCATCTATCAAGTCTTGGGTGAAATTATATACCACTTTCCTACTTCATTTGTCTGTAGTCACCCCCTAGCTTAGTGCTTATTACCTTACTACTAGAGTATAGCAGAATTATAATTATTCCCTGGACTACGGTTTTCTCTTTTTCAGTTTATCCTGCATAAACATGTAAGAGCTGTAATTCACACACCTTGCTTTTATTTTGTTGATGATTCTACTAAAAATAATATGATGGTTGTTGATTGTTATCTGACTTAAAACGTGGCTCTGAGCAGACGATGCTGGTTGCATATACCTTTACACCCTGTAGCTTTCTACTCAAGATACAGTGAAAAAATTCTGAGTTAAAATCAAAGGTTCTCATGTAACTCAAATTGCCCTGGCTCTGGCCCTCAACTGCTTATGCAGGAACTCCAGCTTCCTGCAAAGTACATTCCCTATTTAATTATTTCTGAGAGCCCCCATGAGGAGTCCCACACCTGTTCGAAAACAAATCCAATTCTATGATATTCTACCAGGTGCTGCTTCTACTCCATGCTGCTTCACCAGATGCTAGTCTGTCCTGGTGGTGTTGAAGATACATGATGGAGAATGGAGGGAAATGACCTTCTTTTCCCTTTTATTATAGCTCTGATATGCAACAATATTAGTGCAGTTCTCTCAATTTTAGTTATGCAGTCCTTTTTAAAAGTGGGACCTAAATATGGGTCCAGATAGGCTGCACCAGGAATGAATTAAAAGAATATATCTCATTACCTTCAACTCAGAATCCCTACTCCCCTTGTCTTACACCAAGTGGTTAAGGTTTTGTTATTGGATCAAGTATATCATGCTTAAGGCTTAGGACTTCTTTCTTAGGATTTCTCTCTTCACATATGCTTCTGCCCTACCCAACCCACCAGTTTGCCAGATATCCCTCAACTCTGGTACAGTCATTCTCAAAGTGTAGTTTTTGGATAGTATCAACATCACCTGGGAACTTATTAAAAATGAAAATTCTCTAGTCCAAGAATTCTCTAGTCTACAGAATCAGAAACTCTTAGTGTAGAGGTCTGTTTTAATAAGACCTGTAGGAGTTCTAATACATGAAAAGGTTGAGACTTACTATTCTAGCATTAGGGGGAGCCTCCACCCACACCCCTATAGCAAATAAAAAAATATTCTACACATATAAAAGCCTAAGTGACCAGAACAACCGGTCGACCAGTCACTATGATGTGTACTGACCACCAAGGGGCAGATGCTCAAAGCAGGAACTGCCCCCTGGTGGTCAGTGCGCTCCCACAGGGGGAGCGCTGCTCAGCCAGAAGCCGGGCTCACAGCTAACGAATGCGGCTGCTGCGGCAGGAGCTTCTCCAGATTCCACAGCAGCGCTACTAAGTGGCAGCAGCAGGTTCAGCTGGCGGGGTTGAGTGCAAGGGGCACCTGGCCTCAGCTCAGGCTCCTCCTTGGCTGCCTGCCACTTGGCACACTGCTACATTCCCCAAGGGGTCTGAGATTGCGAGAGGGCACAGGCCAGGCTGAGGGACCTCCTCCTTTCCCCCCCATGCATGAATCTGTTTACTGGGCCTCTAGTAATACAATAAAAAAGGTTTCTATGCCCAGCTGGTGTGGCTCAGTGGTTGAGCATCGACCTGTAAACCAGGAAGTCACAGTTTGATTCTTGGTCTGGGCACATGCCCAGTTGTGGGCTTGATACCCAGTGGGGGACATGTAGGAGGCAGCTGATCAATGATTCTCATCACTGATGTTTCTCTCTATCCCTCTCCCTTCCTCTCTGAAATCAATAAAAATATGTTAAAAAAAAAAAAGAATAAAAGGCTTCTAAATTTATCTTCTATCGCCATTGTGATTTTTCATTACTCTCCCAGAACTCCATAATGCTCCGAAGTTAGTCTTTTGGTCATTTTTTCAATGTACTCACTCAAGGATTTTATTTATGTGTGTGTATGTCCACCTTCAAAGTCATGTCTAAAACTGTATTTTATCATTCTCATCATTGATGTTTTTTTCTCTTCTTCTCCCTTCCTCCCTGAAATAAAAAATATATTTTTAAAAATAAAAAAGAAAATGCGTTGACTTGCTAAAATGAATATCTAACTTATAAAATAATGAGGTGGCATTTTGATCAAGACGTAAGTATCCTGAGAGTTTAGCACCTGGTTGGCTGATCAAATCAGGGTGCACTGAGAAAAATCAAGCTTCTGCACCTTCAAAGCCAAGAAGTAGATTTTGGACCATGCAATGATAATAAGAATAGATTCACCTAGTAGTCAAAAAGAATCAGAGTTAAACAAACTTGTGTTGGAAGCCACTGTTTCCTTATTTGTAAAATGGGATATACCTACTTCACAGCATTGTAAAGTGCTATCATGGTGCCTGGTACTATGTCAGAAATATTGTCTTGGCAGTTTGGAAATCTTCAAATCAGGAGTAGAACAAATATATTTTAGTGCGCCCTTTGTTTGCCTTAAAATCTCTATATCTCTGCCCTCTGCGATATCAGGATAATAATGCAAGAATTCCCAGAAAGTAACACAACACATGACTAATTGCAGATGAGCGAAATAATAGATATTTTGGACTAAGCTATGATTGAGATAAGTTTAGTGGTGGCTTAGTGGCTGAGCATTGACCTATGAACTAGGAGGTCACAATTTGATTCCCATATGCCTGGATTGTGGGCTCAGTCCCCAGTAGAGGGCATGCAGGAGGCAGCCGATCAATGATTCTGTCTCATCACCGATGTTGCTATCTCTCTTTGCCTCTCCCTTCCTCTCTGAAATCAATAAAAATATATTTAAATATATATTTCAAATCTGGAATTTAGATTTTAACAAGAAAGCTCCTAATTGTTGAAAATTGACATAAATAAATAAAAATTGACTACAAGTTAAACCAAACATGTCTCTGAGTCAATTTGCTTTATGAGCTACAAGGCTATGACCAAAGTTTTAAATTCTAGGTAATACTTATTTAAAGACTAGAGTCCCAGTGCACAGATTCGTGCACTCGTGGGGTCCCTTGGCCAGGCCTGTGGGGATCAGACCGAAACTGGCTCTCCAACATCCCCTGAGGGGTCCTGGATTGTGAGAGGGCACAGGCCAGGCTGAGG
This sequence comes from Corynorhinus townsendii, assembly GCA_026230045.1. Taxonomy (NCBI): domain Eukaryota; kingdom Metazoa; phylum Chordata; class Mammalia; order Chiroptera; family Vespertilionidae; genus Corynorhinus; species Corynorhinus townsendii. The sequence continues at coordinate 183,809,974 of JAPDVU010000001.1, read as the reverse complement.
GAACCCCTGGTGCATGATTGGGGCCAGGGAGGGCTCCAGGGCGTGTCCAGTCGCTCTCGCCCAGTCCCGATCGGCTGGACCCCAGCAGCAAGCTAACCTACCGATTGGAGCGTCTGGTCAAATAAATGGTCAGATACTTAGCATTAGGTAGGATAATTGAGCATATTAAAATTGTTATGCGTTTATTGAGTAAAAATTGATTAAAATCAGACAGCATCCAATTTAGCAGATAGAAAGGAGCTGTACAAAAGGAAAGAGTTTTATAAGCAGAAGAGAGAAGGAACAAGGAAGTTACAGTGGAAAAAAGTGGGTTCGTTATTATAAGCTCATGTTCCTTTAAAGCAGTGGTTCTCAACCTTTCTCATGCCGCGACCCTTTAATACAGTTTCTCATGTTGTGCTGACCTTCAACCATAAAATTATTTTTGTTGCTACTTCATAACTGTAATTTTGCTTCTGTTATGAATTGTAATGTAAATATCTGTGTTTTCCGATGGTCTTAGGCTGACCCATAGGTTGAGAATCGTAATGTAAATATCTGTGTTTTCCGATGGTCTTAGGCTGACCCATAGGTTGAGAACCGTCAGCCTAAGACCATCAGAAAACACAGATATTTACATTATGATTCATAACAGAAGCAAAATTACAGTTATGAAGTAGCAACAAAAATAATTTTATGGTTGAAGGTCACCACAACATGAGAAACTGTATTAAAGGGTTGCGGCCTTAGAAAGGATGAGAACCACTGCTTTAGGGGATGGCAGAAGTCTATTCAGGGAGATTGCCTAACAAGTGCTCATCAAGAGATTCCTAATGACTAGTTTTAGATTCCACTTCTCGGTGAGCTGAAACTGTAAATTAAGTCTCAGTTTGTTGATATGGGGCTTTGGCATAAGCGACTCTATTTTGGGCCTGTTGTCTTTTTTTTTTTTAATTTAATAAATCTTTATTCAGATCAATTGTTTCTCCTTTTTCCCCCCATAGCTTCCCTCCACCTGGTTCCCACCCCACCTTCTGCCCTTACCTCCCCCGCACTGTCCTCATCCATAAATGTCTGATTTTTGTCCAGTCTCTTCTTGCACCCCCCCATACCACTTTCCCCCTGAGAATTATCAGTCCACTCCCTTTCTATGCCTCTGATTTTATTATATTCACCAGTTTATTCTGTTCCTCAGGTTTTTAATTCACTTGATTTTTAGGTTCACTTGTTGATAGATATGTATTTGTTGTTCATAATTTTTATCTTTATTTTTTCTTCTTCCTCTTCTTAAAGAATACCTTTCAGCATTTCATATAATCCTGGTTTGGTGGTGATGAACTCCTTTAGCTTTTTCTTATCTGTGAAGCTCTTTCTCTGCCCTTCAATTCTGAATGATAGCTTTGCTGGGTAGAGTAATCTTGGTTGTAGGTTCTTGCTATTCATCACTTTGAATATTTCTTGCCACTCCCATCTGGCCTGCATAGTTTCTGTTGAGAAATCAGCTGACAATCTTATGGGTGCTCCCTTGTAGGTAATTAACTTTTTCTCTTGCTGCTTTTAATATTCTCTTGTCTTTTGCTCTTGGCATTTTAATTATGATGTGTCTTGGTGTGGTCCTCTTTGGATTCCTTTTGATTGGGGTTCTGTGCGCTTCCTGGACTTGTAAGTCTTTTTCTTTCAGCAGGTGGGGGAAGTTTTCAGTTATTTCTTCGAATAGGTTTTCAGTATCTTGCTCTCTCTCTTCTTCTGGCACCCCCATAATTCTGATGTTGGTACGCTGGAAGTTGTCCCAGAGGCTTCTTACACTGTCTTCAACTTTTTGGATTCTTTTTTCTTTTTTTTGCTTTTTCAGTTGAGTGTTTTTTGCTTCTTTGTATTTCAATTCTTTGACTTGATTCTTGCATTCCTCTAGTCTGTTGTTGGGTCTCTATATAATATTTTTTATTTCAGTCAGTGTATGTTTAATTCCTAGTTGGTCCTTTTTCATATCTTCGAGGGTCTTGTTATATTTATCGGCCTTTTCTAGGATACTCTTGAAAAGCCTTATAACCATGGTTTTGAATTCTATATCCAGTCGTTTGTTTTCCTCCATTTCTTTCGTTTGTGACCTGTTTCTTTGTCATCGCATTTTCACTGCTTCCCTGAGTTGGTAGGGTAGCTTTGTGTGCTAGGTTTCCTATATGGCCCAGTGGGTCGGCCTCCCAGTTAACCTGAGGTGGACACTCTTGGTGCACCCCTTTGTGGACTGAGTGTACAGCCTTGTTGTAGTTAAGTCTTGATTGTTGTTGCTATCACTGTGAGGAATTGACCTCTAGGCCAGTTGGCTGTGAGGATCAGCTGTGCCTATGCTGGGAGAAGTTCGGTGCTGGAGACAGCCTTATAGGATTAGAATTGCCAAATTGCAAAAGCTTCTGTGCTCAGCTTGGATGGGGTAGAGTCTCAGGGTGGAGCAGACAGTCTTGGCTTCCCCTCAGCCCTGCCCTTGCGCGCGCACATGCATTCTCCAGACCTCTGGCTTCCCCGGCTCCCGAGCCTCTGCCCGAGAGTCCAGATTCCCCCCGCAAGAGCGTGGGAGCCCAGGGGCTTGCCTGGAACTGGGGTTCAGTGCAGTCAGAACTGGGGTTCAGTGCATTCAGGAGCATCCGACTCCCTTCTGCTAGGGAAAGCCTATGGCAACCTCCACAGTCTTTGTGCACACTGGTGCACGCGCGCCTCCAGATCCCTGCCTGCTGCAGCTCCCCCCAGATATCCAAGTCTCCAAGTGCCTTTCTTTCTACCTGACAGTCCAGACTTTCCCTGTATGAGCCTGGGTCCACGGGGTATCGCCTGGAACTGGGGTTCAGTGCAGTCGGAACTGGGGTTCAGTGCAGTCGGGGGCTTCCTTCCCCCTCCCGCCAGAGAAAGTCAGCCAGGCTCTCAGTCGGGCTCTCTGTGCGCACAAAGACCCTTTGCCGTACCTCAACCCTTTGCCGTTCCTCCAGTTTTCCGTGAGCTTTTCTCTTTCCTTCTAGTTGTAGAATTTCCACTCAGCCAACTTTCCTGTGGTTCTGAATGGTGTCTGTTCTGTCTTTTAGTTGTAGTTTTGAAATTGTTGTGCGAGGCAGCAGTTTAGGTGGTTACCTATGCTGCCATCTTGGTTTCTCTTGTCTTTTTTTTTTTTTTTTTTTTAATAAACATACTGTATAAGCAGAAAGAAAATAGGGGGGACAAAAGCATGGAGGAGGGAAAGTTCAAGATGCTTTGGGGTTCCCAAGTGTAGACCAATTCAACTGGATGGAGTAGGAGTTTCATTTAAAAGAGAAAAAAGGGAGGGAATCCAAGATGGCGGCGTAGGTAAACACCTGAACTGCTGCCTTGCACAACAATTTTAAACTACAACTGAAAGACAAAATGTCCATCACCCAGAACCACGGGAAAGCTGGCTGAGTGGAAATTTTACAACTAGAAGGAAAGAGAAAAGAGCATTGAGACGTGCACAAGTGCTGAAAAGCTGAGGTACGGAGGCGCACAATCCGGGCTGGCGGCAGGCATTGCTTTTTTCAATCTGAAGGTAGACAAGCCCCTGATTACTCTGAAATCCAGTTTCTGGGGAGACGCGGGGGACCCAAACTCCTACGGGGAAAAGCTGGGCTGTCTGACATCGGGTCAGAAAGTGAGGGCGGCTTGCTTGCAGAGCTGCGTGCAGGAATAATTGTTTACTGCGCTGGGGCGCGGGACACGGGAACGGGGCCGGAGACACAGAGCTGACTAACTGGCAGCCATTGCTGTTTGCCATGCCCTAGCCTAGTGACGCCCTGAGACCCTGCCCCACACAACCTACAAACCCACCCAAGCTCCACGTAGCGGCTTTAGCATAAGAATGGCCCGCTCTATTGCAGCTTAACCTAGCAAACTTGCAGCCTGGGTCAGACAGCTCCAAAACCTCCAAACCCCAAGCAAAGAGGAGAAAACTGTAGCTCTCGCTATCACTCCTACTGGGTGGCTTCAGACAATAGCTGACTTGCACCCCATTGGAGATCCAGAAGCCAGTATACCTAGTGGTCAGTGTGAGATGACACCAGATTTCAACTCCTCACATCCATAAGTGACACATTCAAGAGGCAGACTCAGTGAGCACCAAAGCCCCACTGAAACAAGTCCTGCACCATAAGCATGTCTCCAGCACAGCAGTTCTTCCATTATAGACACAGCGAGTCTCGCAGCCGATTGGCCTGGAGGTCAATTCCTCCCAGCGTACCAACAGCAATCAAGGCTTAACTACAACAAGACTTTGCACTCAGCCCACAAAGGGGTGTACCAAGAGCGTTCACCTCAGGTGATTGGGGAGGCTGAGCTACTGCCACCTATAAGTCACCTACCACACAAAGCCACTCCATCAACACAGGGAAGCAGCCAAAATGTGGAGACAAAGAAACATGTCACGAATGAAAGAAATGGAGGAAAGCAAACTACCGGACGACATAGAGTTCAGAACCACATTTATAACGTTATTCAAGAAGCTTCTAAAAACCGCTGAGAAACTTGATGAGACCTTTAAGGATATTAATGAGAATGCCAAAAAAAAAAAAAAATGGAAAAGGATCAGTCAGAAATGAAGCATACGCTGTCTGAAATAAAGAATATACAGAAACTCAATTGTAGATCAACGTACCCAAGAATCAAACCAAAGATCTGAAATATGAGGAAACAAAAAACACCCAACCAGAAAAACAAAAAGAAAAAGAATCCAAAAATATGAAGATAGTGTAAGGAGCCTCTGGGACAACTTCAAGTGCACCAACATCCGAATTTTTGGGGTGCCAGAAGAAGAGAGAGAGCAAAATATTGAAAACCTATTAGAAGAAATAATGAAAGAAAACTTTCCCTACCTGGTGAAAGAAATAGACTTACAAGTTCAGGAAGAGCACAGAACCCCATACAAGAGGAATCCAAAGAGGACCACACCAAGACACATCATAATTAAAATGCCAAGAGCAAAAGACAAAGAATCTTGAAAGCAAGAGAAAAACAGTTAGGTACCTACAAGGGAGTACCCATATGACTGTCAGCTGATTTCTTAACAGAAACTATGCAGGACAGAAGTGAGTGGCAAGAAATATTCAAAGTGATGAACAGCAAGAACCTGCAACCAAGCAAAGCTATCATTCAGAGTTGAAGGTCAGAGAAAGAGCTTCACAGACAAGGAAAAGCTAAAGGAGTTCATCACCACCAAACCAGTATTATATGAAATGCTGAAGGGTATTCTTTAAGAAGAGGAAGAAGAAGAAAAAGGAAAAGATAAAAATTATGAACAACAAAATGACATCAAATACATACCTACCAACAAGTGAATCTAAAAATCAAGTGAATAAAAACTCAGAAGAACAGAATGGACTGGTGAATATAATAGAATTAGGGACATAGAAAGGGAGTGGACTCACTTGCTTTCAGGGGGAAGGGGGAGTGAGGGGTGCGGGAAGAGACTGGACAAAAGTCTTACACCTATGGATGAAGACAGTGGCGGGGGGTAAGGGCATGGGGTGGGTTGGGGAATCAGGTGGAGGGGAGGTATGGGGGGAAAAAAGAGGAACACCTGTAATAATCTGAAAAATAAAGATTTATTAAAAAAAAAACCCACAATAACGGAGAAAAGCGGCCCAGCCGGCATGACTTAGTGGTTGAGGGTCGACCTCTGAACCAGGAAGTCACGGTTGGGTTGGATTCCTGGTCAGGGCACATGCCCAGGTTGCTGGCTTGATTCCCGGGGGAGTGGTGTGTATATATGTGTGTGTATGTGTGTGTGTGTGTGTGTGTGTGTGTGTGTGTGCAGGAGGCAGCCAATCAATGATTCTCTCTCATCATTGATTTTTTTCCTCTCTCTCCCTTTCTCTCTGAAATAAATTAAAAATAAAGGAGCACCTTTATTAAATTTTGTCTGGTGATGAACTTAGTGAAGATTTAACAGAGGAGAAGAAGCCAGAACCATTTCTTTAACAATAGCTTTTCCTTTACATTCAAAAGGAAATTGAAATTTATTACATACCTTCTAAATGCCATAAAGTATAAATACCATTTTTCACTCTTCTCTTTTCCCCAAAAGTGGGGTTTCTAAGTTCTTTTCTTCTCTGATCCCCTTTTACACAGAAAAGTTTTATGAGTTTATTGAGTAAAAATTGATTAAAATCAGGCAGCATCCAATTTAGCAGGTAGAAAGGAGACACAAAGGCCAGGGCTAAGGGCTAAAATGACATATTTTTTTAAAAAAAGATCATTCTGACTCTGACCGGGTAGGTCAGTTGGTTGGCGCATCCTCCCATTCACTGAAGGGTTGTGGGCTGGATTCCTGGTTGGGGAAGGTGTAGGGGTGTAGGGGGTGGGGAGTGGCTGATAGTGTTTCTCACATCAATGTTTCTCTCATTCTCTTGTTCTCTTTCTCTCTCTAAAGTTAATGTACATATCCTCAGGTAAGAATAAAAAAAATCATTCTGGCAGCAGTGGTGGCAAAATGTCAGGGAGTGGGTATTGCAAGACAAGGAGATCAGAGCTTGGGCTGTGGCAGTGGAGGTAGGAGGGGAAATTTCGTACAATGGAGATAAAAGCTGACTTAATGACCTACTGGGATGGGGCAGCAGTTTAGGTAATTGCACGGATGGTGTTGCCACTAAACAAAATAGAAAATGTAGGAAGAAAGAAATTATTTGGGTAGATTGGTGTAGGGGCTTGTTTAGTTTGGGACATATTGAATTTGGTGTGGCTGTGTAACTTCAGGGAGGAGTTAGCTAGTAAATGTTGGATATGTAAGGATAACAACACCTAAAATTTTATAATGCTTACTATATGCCATATAGTATTCTAAGTACTTTACATCTACTACTTTATTTAACTTTCACAGCGACCCTCTGAGATAGGTATTACTATTTTCCCCACTGTAGAGACTAGGAAACTGGCACAGGAGCCTTCATGTAGTCATGGTCACACAGCTAGTAAATGGTGCAAGTAGGATACAGGTCCAAGGCTTGGAGCACAGGTCCAGGAAAAGTGCTGAATATCTGTGAGGCAATGGGGTAGAATTTGGAACAAGACACACCCAGGCTTTGTTTCCTAGGAGTTTTTTAGCTTAGTGAGTCATAGACTTTTGGGGGTAGTAAAAATATAATCATGCAAGTGAAGAATGAGAAGATAAGAAAGCCAAAGATAAAATCCCAAGGAACAGCTATATTTAAAAAATATAGGGAAGAAAAAGCCCCAGGAGAAAGATGCAGTTAAGAAGTAAGGAAGAAAATCAGAAGACGGCAAGGTTTTGGATAATATTGGAAAAGGTAATTTTGAGGAAAGAGTGTTAATTGACCAAGAGATCGAGTTAGATAAGGAGTGAAGGAGTACTGTGGCATTAATAACTAACAGATCTTTTTTAAAAAAATATTTTTTATTGATTTTTTTACAGAGAGGAAGGGAGAGGGATAGAGAGTTAGAAACATAGATGAGAAACATTGATCAGCTGCCTCCTGCACACCCCCCACTGAGGATGTGCCCGCAACCAAGGTACATGCCCTTGACCGGAATCGAACCTGGGACCCCTCAGTCCGCAGGCCGATGCTCCATCCACTGAGCCAAACCAGCCAGGGCTAACAGATCTTTGATGGCCTTACAAAGAGTAACTTCTTGGGAATGATGGGAATGTAAGTAAATTGCAGTGGCTTGAGGTGAGGTTTGAAAGCATGTGGACCAGAGACTGGAGTGAGAGAGGCTGTAGCAGTTTAAACAAGAGAAAATAATTGTGTAAACCAGAGACAGTAGTAGAGAGAGAAAGGTTACAGGCACAAGAAAGACAATTTCAGGGAAGAATCAATACTTGGTGACTGGTTATGAGTTGACAAGAGAATCAGAGAAGAGTCCAAGATGATTCTACTCTCCACCAAGGTTACTGGTGCCATTATTAGAGATAAGAAGTTAAATATGTTGAGTTTGGCATGACAGTGAGACATCCAGCAAGCAGTTAGTTTATTGGTAGTTGTAAATTTAAAATGTAATTGTTGAAACACTTACAGGGCTCTGGCCGGTTTGGCTCAGGGCGTAGAGCGTCGACCTTCTGACTGAAGGGTCCCGGTTTCGATTCCAGACAAGGGCACATGCCCAGGGTTGTGGGCTCCATCCCCAGTGTAGGGAGTGCAGGAGGCAGCCAATCAATGATTCTCTCTCATCATTGATGTTTCTGTCTCTCCCCTTCCCTTCCTCTTTGAAGTCAATAAAAAAAAAAAAAAAAAAAAAAAAAAAGAACAAAAACCCTGAAACACTTACTGGATTGGTTTCAAGTTGTGCAATAAGCTTTTTTCTGTAGTATTACTTGTATAATATACTTTACATGGCCACAGACTTACTTGCTGAACTTCTCATTGTTAAAACTTAAGGAGCACATTTATTATACTGGTAAGGAAACAATGCTATTAATTATTCTTTTAAAAAATATTTTATTGATTTTTCACAGAGAGGAAGGGAGAGGGATAGAGAGTTAGAAACATCAATCAGCTGCCTCCTGCACATTCCCCACTGGGGATGTGCCTGTAACCAAGGTACATGCCCTTGACCGGAATCGAACCTGGGACCTCTCAGTCCGAAGGAGAACACTCTATCCACTGAGCCAAACCGGTTAGCGCATTAATTACTCTTTTTTAATGGATGCTTGAGTGTTCATGGAAGGACCACGGTATTTCTATTTTTATTTTAATTTTATTTTTTTGCTTAACAACCACTTATTCTCTGCCAGGCACTGTTATAATCACTTTATAAATGTTAACTAATTTAATTATCAAAACAATTCCATGAGCCCTGGCAGGTGGGGCTCAGTTGGTTGGGCATCATCTGGTGCACCTGGGGGTTGCTGGTTGCTTCCCAGTCAGAGCACATGCCCAGGTTGCAGGCTTGATCCCCAGTAGGGGGCGTGCCTCTTGTTTTCTGTATTGGCTGTACCAATTTACATTCCCATCGACCACCGTGCACAGGGTTCTCTTTTATCCACATCCTTTACAATACTTGTCTTTTTGGTCAGAGCCATTCTGACGGTGAGATATCTTATTGTGGTTTTGATTTGTGTTTCCCTGATCATTAGCGGTGTTGAGCATCTTTTCATGTACTTATTGGTCATTTGGATATCTTTGGGAATATGTCTATTCAGTTCCTCTGCCCATTTTAAAATTGGATTGTTTGCTTCTGTGCTATTGAGTTGTAAACATTATTTATAGATATCCGACTTGGACATATTTTTCCTCATTCAAAGGTTTTAATTTTCTTGTTTCTTTTGTTCTGCATAACCTTTTTGGTTTGATGTAGTCCCACTTATTTAGTTTTGCTTTCATTGCTTGTGCTTTTGATGATCCAAAAAAATCATTGCCAAGACCAACCTCAAGGACCTCCCTCCCTCCCTCCCTCCCTCCCTCCCTCCCTCCCTCCCTCCCTCCCTCCCTCCCTCCCTCCCTCCCTCCCTCCCTCCCTCCCTTCCTTCCTTCCTTCCTTCCTTCCTTCCTTCCTTCCTTCCTTCCTTCCTTCCTTTTAAAGTTCTCTAGTTTCAGGTCTTCTGCTTCAATCTGTCGTCCATGAAATACGAGTTTTAAGAACCAAAGTGAGTTACTAAGAAACCAAATATAAACTTTAAATAAGTTAGGAAGTTGAGATGAAGGAGATTTGAGAGTTCTTTCAGAGAAGGGACAGAGAAAGTGGTAAAGAGAACATTTTTTGGGGGGCTGGATATTTAGGACCGTTGTGGTTTAGGCTGAAGGCTTTTAGAACGGCTAAGGCCAGGGCTGTGACACAAATCTGTAAAGAGCTCAGAAAAATATGCCTTAGGCTGTGCCTTTCCTCTCTGATGCTTGAAGGTGTTTACATTTGTGTTCTGATCGCCGGTGACTGTCGCCAGTATAATTACAGCTTGCTGGTACCTTGCTTTTTGTTTACTTATTAGCTGTAGTGCATCACCATAAGCCGAAAAAGAAACAAAAATCTCCGGTCCTTGTTAAGAAGTGGAAAGCGGCCCCTTAACATCCTTAATTCTCCCATTTTTACCCCAATTGACAGTTCTTAGCAGCTGTGAGAACTAGCGGAGCTCGATGCGCGGAGACGCGCTCCTGCTGGGGGGCGGGACCAGAGGGAACCCCGCCTCCCAAGCCCAATCCTAGTTCTCCGCCGGCGGACAGGAAGCGGCGGCGGGCCCGGCCGCTCGAGAACCGGCCTCCTCGCGCATGCGCGCGCCCCTGGGACGCCTCGGGGAGGGGGAGGGGCGGGAGGAAGGGGCGCGGCTCTGCGTGCCCGTTGGGCGCCCGTGCATCACGTGGTGAGGAAGGAGGCGGAGGTCCCGGGCTTGGGGGAGGGAGATAGGGAAGAGGAAAGGAGCGAGGGAAGGAAAGCGGGGAAGGGAGGAAGGAAACGAACGAGCGGGAGGGAGGTCCCTGTTTTGGAGGAGCTGGGAGCTTGTCGGGCCCCTGAAGTGGAGCGAGAGGGAGGTGCTTCGCCGTTTCTCCGGTCGGCGGGAGGTCCCGGCTTCCCGTGGAGTCTCCGGACCAAGCCCCTTCAGCTTCTCCCTCCGGATCGATGTGCTGCTGTTAACCCGTGAGGAGGCGGCGGCAGCGGAAGATGGTGTTGCTGAGAGTGTTAATTCTGCTCCTCTCCTGGGCGGCGGGGCTGGGAGGTGAGGCACGACCCCAGAGTGTCGGGGGCGCCGTGACCCCCGCGGACCGCGCGGCGGCAGCGGCGGCCCGGCCGAGCGGAGCCCACTGGTGCCGCGCGGCGGGCGCGTCAGTCAGCCCGACCGGCCGGCGGCGCCACTCAGGCGCGCAGCGCTCCCCACTCCCTATTGTCCCTCGTACCCTGACCGCGTTCCCTTCCGTGGTGGGCCGAGGAGGCTCCGAGCCTCCGGCGAGGCCTTCCCCGCCCTCTACAGCCCCGGTGGCAGGGGATGTGAGGGTCGCCTCCCAGAGAAGCAAAGTTGGGAGATCCGGGTCTCCGGGAGAGAGCCGTGGAGCCCAGGCCAGTGGCTCCATCACTCCAGCCCGCTTGCTTGGCTCCGGGGCAGCCGCCGCGGGCCAGCGGTCTTTGCCGTCCTGGTAGCGCGCTCACCCTCACCCGCACCCAGCCGCCTTCATCCCCTGCCCGGCGGCGGATTCCGGAGTCTGCACCGCGGCGCAGGCTCGTGGGAAGTTGCGGGATCTGTGCCGCTGGGCTGGTGAATTGTTCTTCACCAGGGGTGGCGGTCCTCACCGACCGGTTCTACAGAGGGGCCACGGGTGGAGGGGTACCCGTGGTCTCCTGGTTGTCTGAGCCGAGTGGCTTCCGCTTTGCCCTGCCTCTGCCCGAGTGTTTGGAGACGGTTCGCAGGGTGTGTTTACGTTCAGTGAAAACATTCTGTTGCCCAGGGGAAAGGGTTTGGTGGGGAGAAGGTGAGCCATTTCGGGATGTTCTTTTATCTTGTAGGCTGGCTTGGGTCTCAGAGCGACGGTCGGTGGGTGGCCCAACTTTTGAAGAGTTTTCTTAAACTCCCAGGTGGAACAGACAGGGTAGCTGTCAAGATAGAGGCAACCCCTGACCCCCAAGTTGGAGTTCTATTTACTAAAAGCACATACACTCTTGATTACGTGGGTTTTAAGATTTTTGTTTTTATTGTATCGTAGGACCAGCTGCATCATTTTGTTGTGTAAATGCTTTATTTTAGGTAGGCTTAAAAAGTATACTTAAAAACTCGAATGTATTTTTAAAGCATTGAATTGAAAAAATTTCTGCAATGCTTTGGATGAGTATAACCTAATTTGCTAATTAAAAAAATATCTGAATATTTCATGTAGTATATATAGTTTCTGTTCTTTTGTCTGTCACTTTGACTTATGATTGGAGAGCCAAGCATATTTTTGTCCAGTATTCTACTTAGTCCGAGGTTGATAACTTTGTAGGTAAACTTTTGCTGTAGTTTGTGGTGTTCATTTATTAGATAATACATTTTAAATTAAGAGCTTATAATAGATGTTTAGTGTATCATGTGCTAGAGACCCTCTATAAGAACCTTTTCATTTAACATTTGTATATACCTTCTAAATGGGGCTCCCAGTAAATCACTTTTCTGTCAGTTTTCACTTTTTGTGATTATAAGGCGTTAGATACTGATTTATATGAGGTAGTAAAAAGTAAGACAAACACCTGAGATACTTTAAACTACTGATGTAGTATAAAACTGTCCTTTATTTTTAAAGATTTAAACAGTAAGAATAAAAACTGGTGTAGTCTGAGGGTTAAAAAAAAAAGAAAGTAAAGTAACAGCATAATCTTTGTGGGTTAGGACTCTTTGTTACACATTTTCTTTTTTTAACAGTAATTTTTTATTTTTAAAATTATTTATTTGAGAGAGAGAGAGAGAGAGAGAGAGAGAGAGAGAGAGAATATTGATTTGTTGTTCCAATTATTCATGCATTCATTGGTTGATTCTTGTATGTGCCCTGACCCGGGATAGAACCTGAAATCTCTAACCAACTGAGCTACCTGGCCAGGGCAGATACACAGACATTTTCTAAATTCAGAACTCTGAAATCATTTATAAACTGTCATTTTGCATTACACAATGGTTAAAAGGTTTGTTACACTTTTTAACATTTAAGAAGAACTTTAAAAAACAATATAAGTATTTGATTTTAAAATTAGCATCAAGATTGTAGCTTTTGGATACATGGAGATATTTGTAATTTTATGATAATACAGTTTTTTCATCTGTCTGAGATATTTATGATCAAGTTTGTAAGAAGTTTAAATGATGAGATATGTAGAACAGAATATATTAAAATGAAATTCTGTATTTGTTTTAATGTATGACAGAACGATTATGTTTGTGTAGATTAGGAGAATTAGTAGTGGAAATATGGGTTTAACTTTAAAGTGTAAATAATTTTTAGGTACTTAATAAAACCTTTTAATTGCTTCCCCCTTTCTGACTTACCAATCACTATTTTGTATTAATTATTTTTCCTCCTAATACGATGGAAGCTGGAAGAGATAAAGTGTTTGAAATTATAAAATTTAAACTTTTCTAATGCTTTCTGTTTCTAGCACAAGTCCCAGCCTATGCTATATTTGTAGGAAGGTAGTTTAAAATTTCTAGAGTTCAGTTTCTATGTAGACATATACTCAAATATATACATAAAATGCTTTTAAAAATTATTTGTAACTACATTAGAAATTTATTGGACCTATTTTTGTTAAATATAGCCCAAAGAATTTTTATGAATATGTGAATATTACTTTTTAATACAGGTATGTTGGAAGTTGATGTCTTTTCTTTTTAAAAAAATTAAGTAGTTTGAGAGGTCCAAAGGTATTTTAGCTGTAGCAGTACATGTTTTGGTTTGATGAAATTATACATAAAATGAACTGTAGAGTATGACATTTTTAATATTTAAAAATCTGGTGTAAATGCTTTGCTTTGTACCGTGGATTCTATAGAAATAAGTCTTCTGAAAGTTTGGCCCAAAGTATTAAAAGTATAAACTATTTCTTCCACTTCTACCAGCAAGTAAAGGTCTATGAAATTAATAAAAGAGAGACATTTAGCCTTTTTTTTTTTTGTCTTTTCTTTAAGGAACTCTGATTCTTTATCTTTTTAGCAGAAGATTGACAATCTAGTTAGCTGTAGTACTTTAAGAAGGCCCATTTCAAGCCATCCCCTAAGTGAGCGATTTTCAACCAGTATGCCACAGAATTTTAGTAACTGGTTTATGTGTACCATGAGATGAAAAGGCTAGAAATTGCTGCCCTAAGTTAACAGTATCTTCTCTGTATTTCTACAGGACCTCTCTGAGTAGCAGGGGTTGAGAGCAATGGACACGGCAGGCACCTCTGTTTTCTGATGTCCTTTTTATAACTTTTAAGGTCTTTAAGGGTGTTATTATCTGATATATTTAAAATTTTCCTAAGGACTTGCAGGGTTAAGTAGGGAGAGTAAGGGCTATTTCTGTAATGTGTATTGTGTATCTGGTATTATTTTAGGAGTTTTTCATTTATGAGAGAGTGGTGATATTTACAGTTGAAGAAACAGGCTTGAAGAAATAATTTTTTAGCATCATTCATTCAAACACAAGGCTGTTTGACCTCAAAGCTTGAATTTTTACTCATTACCCTCTCATACTTTTATGAAAGCAGTTTTTACACATTAGTTTAGAAGTGCCCTCTGGACTAAACCATCCTATAGATGTGTTTTCTTTGATTTGCAGTATTTGTAAGTTTCAGCTAGTGATCGACATTGAAAAGTTGGGAAATTTCTCAATAAAATTCACGGATTTCTTGATTTTTGGGAAGACTTGAACATCCAGGCATTACTTAGCTGCATTTCCATTGTCTGCAGAGTAGAAGAACAGTAGCTGCCCTCTTTAGACTGGGCATGTGCTCACCGGTCAATGCAGTTCCCATCATTTCTGTGGGTAATAGAAATGGCCTATTTTACTCATTTTTGTTACCTGCTTGGATCCTGTAGGAATGATATTCACATCTTTGCCTTGACTTAATTTTTCATAGATGATTCCAAACTTTAAAAAAATGCTTATTTTTTTGACTGCAACCTCTTATCCAGCTTTTAATATATAGGGTGTCCCAAAAAATGTATACACCATTTGAATGATTATAAAGTCAGTGTTTATTAACATAAAGTTCATTTTTAAAATTTGAAAGAATCTACAGAAATAAAAATTTTTTTGGTGTGTGTGTCATTGCCTGTTTTCAAACTGATGACTGTTCTGGTCCAGGCATTGCTGATACCATGAAGCAATGCAATGGCAAACATCAAGAATCATTTTGTTCAGTATTTGTGTGGCTTCAATTTGTCAACTGTTGCTGATTTTGTACTGTGAACTTTATTTTTTAAAATATATTTTATTGATTTTTTTACAGAGAGGAAGGGAGAGGGATATAGAGTTAGAAACATCAGTGAGAGAGAAACATTGATCAGCTGCCTCCTGCACACCCCCCACTGGGGATGTGCCCGCAACCAACGTACATGCCCTTGACCAGAATTGAACCTGGGACCCTTGAGTCCGCAGGCCAACGCTCTATCCACTGAGCCAAACCAGTCAGGGCTAAACTTTATTTTTTATGTATGCCCATAAAAAAGTCTGGTGGATAAATTTCTTTGTTCAAAGCTTAGTCTGGCTTCACCCATTATTTCAAATCAATTAAACCTGAAAAGAAGTGAAAATTAAGTGAGTTATCAGCTGTTAAAATGTTTACTAGTAGACATTTTTTGGGGACATCTTGTGGGTCTGTCGCCCTAACCCCCAAAAAATGTATACTCAGAGTAATTTATAAAGGCATTGTTTGTACTTCAACTGCATTTTCAAACAGTAGCATTTTAGGATGAATTTCCTTTGTTCAAAGCTTAGTGTGGTCCAGCCGATGGGGCTCAGTGGTTGAGGGTTGACCTCTTGCATGGTCAGGGCACAAGTTGCTGGTTCAATCCCCAGTTGGGGGCATGCAGGAAGCAGCCCATTGATGTTTCTTCTCTCCCTCTCCCTTTCTCTCTAAAATCAATTAAAAATATTTTTTTAAAAAAGAAGAAAGCTTAGTGTGGCTGAAAAGAAAGAAATGGCAGCCCTAACTGGTTTGGCTCAGTGGATAGAACGTCAGCCTGCGGACTCAAGGGTCCCAGGTTCTATTCCAGTCAAGGGCATGTACCTTGGTTGCGGGCACATACCCAGTAGGGAGTGTGCAAGAGGCAGTTGATCGATGTTTCTCTCTCAACGATCTTTCTAACTCTCTATCCCTCTCCCTTCCTCTGTAAAAAAATCAATAAAAAAAGAGAAAGAAACAGCAATTGATTGGTTAGCTGTTAAAGTGTGTGTACATGTTTTTGGGACACCCTGTATATTTTTTGTAATTTATTTTTTCATAGTCTTAAAATTTGTGAATAAAAACTGACATATAATTTTATCTAGCATTAGGTTATCAGATATTTAAAATTCCTGTTTTCATAATACCAACAATTTGAAGATCTTAATGGTTAGTTTTTCTAAATATCTTGATCTCAGTGAGCAAATACTAGTAAATAATAAATCATTTTTTTTCCTACTGAGATAAGACTTAGAAAATTGATTGAGGGTCATATCAATAAAAACTAACTTAGGGCCCTGTGGGCTTGGGTCAGTGGTTGAGCTGTGGACATATGAACCAGGAGGTCATGGTTCAATTCCCTGTCAGGGTATGTGCCCATGTTGTGGACTCGATCCCCAGGGAGAGGCATGCAGGAGGCAGCTGATCATTGAATCTCTATCATCATTGATGTTTCTGTCTCTCCCTTCCTTTCTTAAATCAATTAAAAAAAAACCCCAAACCCAAACAAAAACCAGAAAACAAAACCCAAGTAAGGCTTTTTTTCCCTTGAAGAAAGGAGTATAAATGTAAATTATGCTTTTGAAATAAAGAACATTAAAATGAAGCAATAAGTTCAACAAGTTAACATTTTTCTTAAAATGTTGGGAGATGACAGGTTCAGATATGAGAAGATTCCCATATAACAAATCTGGGACCAGGCTTAAAATTGTAGCTGTTTTTTTATTCCTATGGAAATTTCCCCAAGATGTACACATTTACTGTGTCCTTACTATGGGCTGAATTTAATATTTTCTTAAATGATTGAGGTTTAGTATAAGCGCAACTGCTATTGTTCTGGGTTCTGTTGTAGTTTCTATTTTTTATTTTTTTCAGAAACAATTGAAATGGGCATTCTTGGTGATGGTGCTTTTTATTCCTGTAGCTAGTGTTAATAGCATTTCCAACTTTTGGTTTAGATTTCCTGGCTTTCTTGCAAACCTTGAGTATATCATCTTTTAATTTATTGTTTCTAATATATTTTCTATGGGGAAACTATAAATAATCATGCTTGATACATTTGTATGTAAAGTGGAATACATGAGCTTTAGATGAGTTTTTTTTTTTTTAATGTATATGTTTTGGCTTTATAGAGTTTAGTGTTGAGGTTGCCCTATTCTCGCATTCTGAACAACTGGGGACATGCTGTATTGTTTTGCTACTAAAAGTGAGGCAAGGTAGAATGGAGAGAAGAAATTGATAAATAACCAGGAAGACACAGCAAATAAAGTGCACAATCATTTGGTTGCCTGTAGATCATTTCCTAGATTTGAATCTTAAGTACTCTGATCTGCATCTAATATATTAGATTATTGATATTAAACATCCCCTAAGATGTGCAATTGTAATATTCTCTACAGGAATGTAAGTTGTAAGTTAAGAAGTATTCTCTGTATTTAAAGGAAGGATTAGGTGAAAGGTAGACCACAAAGGTTGTTGTTACTGTGTTTTATTGTCAGTTTGCAGTAAGTAGCTGTTGTGTGTTACAGCTGGTGACTTTGTGATTTGTATAAAGTTAAATTTCTAGTCTGTCTTTGAATTGTTTCACATTCTAATAGAAAAATTTTGCCAAAGTTGGAGGTATGGTTTTGGGATGGTTTAGCTTAAAATATAGTCCACTAGAGGCCTGGTGCATGAAATTTGTGCATGGATTTGCATATTAGCCATATATATATATATATATATATATATATATATATATATCTCCAAAAATGGAGTTTGTGTGTGTGGAAAGGGTTGGGTGCAGGAAAGGGGAATCATTGGACATAGCTGCTAACATGAAGTTTCAGTGAGGGGCCTATGTGGCCACTAATTGGGTAGACAAATTATAGATATGAAAGGCTGTGGACAGAAAACACTCAGAAATTTCCAGTCCGAGCCCCAACTCACAAGGGCAGACACTAAAATTGTAGGAATTGATTTGCATTTGATCTATTTTCACATAAGCATCTTAATGTGACATGCTTGGGTAAAGAGTCCCAGGTTTTTCTGTTGTTTTTGTTTGTGTGTGTATTTTTTAAAGGAGTTGATTTATTTAATGTTAGAGACTCTTCCAAGCAACTTTTAAAAAAGTCTGATTATTCTGAATAAAAATACAGTAGTGGTAATTCTGATTGTTTAGCTGTCAATTTTTATACTGGGAAAAGGAAGCAATGTTAAGGATAAATGGAAATACTAATAGTCTTACTAGTTAGATTCCTATGAGGGTAGTAACGTTGCTATCAGGAGTTTGAAGGCTTTTCCTTAGTACTGGTGGGGGTGGTTCTGTCCTAGCTAGGTTGCAGGAAATAGCAGTGCTGGGAACAGTTCTCAGGAATTTAGACTCTCTTTGATATTGGGTGAATTTATTCTGAGCTACTACAATTCCAACTAAACAATGTGAGAATGAACAGCGAGAACATGCTCTTTAGTCATCAGAGTTTATTGTATGTCTGCAGCTAGTAGGAGTCATGAAGCCACATAGTTCTAGTTCTATTTATGTATTGTAATTTCAGTTGAAATGAGGATTTATTAAGCTGGAGGGACATCAGCCAGTTGGGGAAAGCTTTTTAGAGATATAAGGGAATGGCTTATAGTATAATAAGATGCTTGTAAGTTTACTTGCCTGGAATGGAGAGTCCATGGCAGGAAATAAAGGGAAATTCTAACTGGGCCAGGATAACCAGGATTCTAATTATTCATATTTTAGATCATAGTAACTGTGACATAGAGTATTATGGAATGTTGGTTGGAGTTCATGTTGAGGAGTTGGGATATGATACAATAAGGAATAAATAAGCTGCTTGATGAACTGGGTGATTGAGTCTTGCATTAGGCAGTGATTGTAGAAATAGGATAGAACAAATGACATGGAAGAAAAATTGGTGAAATTTGGCAAATGTTTAATGTGAAGATAAAATTGAGGGCTCACTCGGTTGTTGAATTTAGATCTTATGTGCTGTTGCATTGGAAGATGTGACTTAATAAAACTTTGAGGACTTCAGTATCTGAAGTTGAAAATAACTAAGGTTTTGAATTTAGATAGAAGGTTATAGATTAGGATATGTGTTACGAGTCTGGGATTTTTTCCTGCTTACACGCTTATACTTTTGTTGGGGATTGATTAAAACTTTGTACAGCCCTTCAGTAATCTGTGACTAGTCTTTTGGGAAGCACTGCTCCAGATAGTTGGGAGATAGAAGTTTGGTGAATTTGGAGTGGAGGGGAGAAGTTAGATTTAATATATTAAGAAGTATCTTCTTACTTACAAATATATATTTACTGTCCTTAAGTTGGAATTATACTCTTTAGTTCAAGAATATGATTGATACTCTTGATGATATGTGAATTGTGAACTTTCTATTTCAGAGACAAAAAGAATGTGATCTTAAGCTAAATGTACATATAATGACTTGTGGAGCAGAATTTCTTTCCATTGATCTTTGTTTCTATTGATGAGGCAAAGGGTATACACACATTTTGAGCTATAAACTTTGGATTTTGTTTTCAAAAGAATACAGATAGAATCCTACACTTACGTGTTGAGTGAGATATTAATTTGCTCTCTCATTTCCTAAGAGTTAAAGGGGATGCTGAAGAGACTGTAAACTGCTATATAAATATTATCATGATTATGGTGTTTCCAGGCCTACTTTGGTTTGCAGTCTATTAGTTGCAAAATATCGATAGATAAAATGTATTTTATAAAGTTGAAGTACCAGAACATCATTAGCAAACATCATAAAATAGAATTTAAGAAAATCCATAATTCTTTCTCCATAATTTTATCACATTTTAATATTAATCGTTCAATCTTTTAAAATGCCTATTATTATGAACTTACATCATAGTATTTATGCAGTTTTGTGTCCTGTGAAAAATTAACATGTAGTTGCCTTACCTGGTTTGGCTCAGTGGATAGAGCATTGGCCTGCCGACTGAAGGATTCGGGCTCGATTCCAGTCAAGGGCACATGCCAGGATTGTGGGTTCAATCCCCAGCAGGGGGCATGCAGGAGGCAGCCTATCATCATTGATGTTTCTATCTCTTTCTTTCCCTCTCCTTCCTCTCTGCAATCAATAAAATATATATATATATTTAAAAAAGAAATTAACATGTAGTTAAAATGTATACACAAAGCAGATACTATAATATTCATAAGTAGTCTAGAGAAAGTTTTGGTTGTCAGAACTGGAGGGATGCTACTAATAAAAGAGTAATATGCTAATTAGACCTGATAGACCGGACGTCTTCCGGATGTTCTTGCAGATGTCCTTACAGACAAAGCCATGGTAGCGGGGGTAGAGGAGGTTAGGGGTGATCAGGCTGGCAGGCACAGGCAGTTAGGGGCGATTGGGCTGGCAGGCAGAGGCGGTTAGGGGTGATCAGGCAGGCAGGCAGAGGCAGTTAGGGGTGATCAGGCAGGCAGGCAGGTGAGCAGTTAGGAGCCAGTGGTCCCAGATTGCGAGAGGGATGTCCGAGGAGTCCCAGATTGGAGAGGGTGCACAAATTTTGTGTACCAAGCCTCGGTCTATAATAACCTATAATAATAAAAGCGTAATATGCTTATTAGACCAGATAGCCAAATAACCTTCTGGATGTCCTTCTGGATGACCTTCCAGATGAAGTCGGGGCTGTGAGGGACGAGCCCCTTGCATGAATTTCATGCATTGGACCTCTAGTTATCAATAACACTAAACAATTGGCAGAATTGTTTTATTTGCACATCCATATTTCCTGGAAGGAGGCAGAGGCAGATGGTCTGGGATATAATATGGGAGAAGGATGAAGTAATAAGAGTGGGTTTAGGATGAAATGCAAGGGTCTGGGGTAGATAAGGTAATGGATGGCTGGATCCAGAGAGAGAGAGAGAGAGAGAGTGTGTGTGTGTGTGTGTGTGTGTGTGTGTGTGTTTAGGTAGGGTGAATGTCATAGTCCTTTATATGGGTTACTGTCTGTATTGCATCTACATTTTTTTGAAATGGTATAAAGGCATTTCAAATAGCATAGGAATCTAAATGATGTATACATTTCTACTTTTGGATTTTTAAGTTGTATATCATAAGTCAGTGGTAGAAATTTGACCCATTTAGTAGGTTTTAATCATTGATGTTTTATGTTCTTTGTAATTGATTTAGTTTATAATAAAAAAACTACTTTCACTTCTAAGTCAGGTAGCTTTATTTTTATTTCTTAGAGACTAGCTTATCTCGAAAAGTTGGTGTGTTGAAATATGCTTTTAATTATAGACACACCCTCTTATCTTGAACTTTTTCTTGTAACTGTTAGGTATAGATATTCACTTTTAGAAAATTATTTGACTGGTTTCTAGTGAAGAAATGGATACTGTGGCTTAAGTTTGAGGTCGTGTTGTAGAAGTAGTGTTTCTAAGAGTGCAGTAAAGGCACTTAAGTATATTACTGAAATATAGAATATGATAGTTCCTGGAAGCCTACCTTTGTCATTTAAGAGAACAGTTTTGTTAATGCTATATGGACTTCAAGATCATAGAGAATACATATCCTGTCTAATCTAGAGGTAATATGCAAATTGACCATCACTCCAACACAAAAGATGGCCACCCCCATGTGGTCAAAGATGGCCACCCCCATGGACACAAGATGGCTAGCAGGGGAGGGCAGTTGGGAGGGACCAGGCCTGCAAGGGAGGGCAGTTGGGGGCGATCAGACCTGCAGGGGAGGCCAGTTAGGGGTGACCGGGCCAGCAGAGAAGGGGAGTTGGGGGTGACGAGGCCTGCAGGGGAGGACAGTGGGGGGGGGGAACCCAGGCCTGCAGGGGAGGGCAGTTGGGGGCGATCGGGCTGGCAGGGGAGCAGTTAGGTGTTGATCAGGCTGGTAGGGGAGTGGTTAGGGGTGATCAGGCTGGCAGGCAGGAGCGATTAGGGGCAATTAGGCAGGCAGGCAGGTGAGTGGTTGGGAGCCAGCAGTTCTGGATTGTGAGAGGGTGCAGGCTGGACTGAGGGACTCTCCCCCTCACCCCTGCACGAATTGCATGCACCGGGCCTCTAGTCAAATACAAGAACCATTGGTTAACACTGTGTGATGCTTAAGACAATTGATAACTAAGTTCCTTAGCAAGGAAATACACTTTTCTTAAAAATATTTTTTAAAATTGATTTTCAGAGAAAGAGCAATGGCGGAGGAGAGAGAGAAAAAACATTTATATGAAAAATGAAACTTTAGATTGGCTGCCTCCTGCATGCCATATCATCTACTAAGGATTGGGTGGCAAACCAAGCATGTACCCTGACCGGGAATCAAACTGGCAACCTGGCAACCTTTTGGTGCACGGGATGATGCTAACCAACTGAGCCACACTGGTTAGAGCAGGAAGGAAATACTATACACTTTTATATTGGGGTAAAATGCTCTTGGTGCCTAATTTTAAAATTATACAAGTGAAACATCTGTTAAAAACAGCTTGATCATAAGGAGTTTTTCTGAGGAATGGAAATGTGCCAGCCTTATTACACATCTTCTCATTTATTGTAATTAAGTTTTTCGGTAAATAAGGAGATCTGTAATGTCAAACATTTTTACAGATTTTTCTCTCCTATTCTTGAGATTATAGAATCAACTTCCTTTTTTTTTAAAAAAAATATTTTTATTGATTTCAGAGCAAAAGGGAGAGGGAGAGAGATAGAAACATCAGTGATGAGAGAGAATCATTGATAGGCTACCTCCTGCACTCCCCATTCTGGGGATGGAGCCTGCAACCTGGGCATGTGCCCTTGACCGGAATCAAACCTGGGACCCTTTAGTTTGCAGGCTGACACTCTATCCAGTGAGCTAAACCAGCTAGGGCAGAATCAACTTTCTTTGACATAGAGAAAAAAATTAAGCTTATCTTATACAATAAAAGCCTAATATGCTAAGTATCCCAGCCGTTTGTTCGACCAGTCACTATGACATGCACTGACCACAAGGGGGCAGACGCTCCGACTGCTAGGTTAGCTTGCTGCTGGGCTCTGGCTGATTGGGACTGGGCGAGATGGTCTGGACACGCCCTGGAGCCATCCCGCTGTCCCTCCCCGGCTCTGATCGTGCACTGGTGGGGTCCCTTGGCCTGGCCTATGCCCTCTCACAATCTGGGACCCCTTGGGAGATGTCGGAGAGCCAGTTTTGGCCTGAGCCCTGCAGGCCAGGGCCTCTAGTTTGTTCACCGGGCCTCTAGTTTATTATATAATATTTTGTATTCCACACAAAGATGATGATGACATTGGCCCATCATCAGGAAGCTATTCTCTGATTGTTGATTGTATTATTCTCCTGATGTTAATGTAATTTTCATTCTGTTTCTGCCCTAAATTGAAATTTTTACTTTCAATTTAGATTGGAATGAAGATTGTAGGTTTTGGATTCAGGAGTTTGTTTGCAAGTGTTTCTGGGAGGTAAGATGCTACCTACCCATGGAATATGGAAAATAATCATAAATAGCTTGCACTTATAGGATACTTATGTGCCAGGCACTGTTCTTAGGGCATTTTGTGTACTAACTCAATATTTTTGCAACATCTCTATAAGATAGGTTCTGTTATACTTATTTTACAAATAAGGGAGCAGGTTCAGGGACGGTAACTTATTCAAGGTCAGAAAAGTCATATAGCTACTAATTGGGGAAGCCAGGATTTGAAAATAGTCAGACTGCTCCAGAATTCATGCTCTTAAAACACTATACTACCTCTTAGAAACATATCTCATGCCTTAAAAAGTATAATGAGATTGTCACATTCTGTCATTGTATGAAATATTAGATCATTTTACCAAGAGCATAATTAGGTTCTTTGTACTGATCGTATTTGAGCCATTTGACTTTTGGTTAGTCCAGTTCTTACAAGCTATTTTTGTTTTTTGACATTAGAGAATGTTTACAGTCAAGTGGGGAACATACCTTATACTAGTAGAATATTTATGCACAATATCATTTCAGTTTGATAATAGGTAAATCTACATATTCATTTTTCAAAAATTGAGGATAGTTACTAAATTTCTGGATGGTGAGGTGTAAGGTATATATCTTTATAGTAACCACTTTTGTAATCAGGAAAAATAATTTTCTTTTAAGGCAGATTATTGTTAGTAAATGGTGACTTTGAAAAGTTACTGAAAATAAAAATATGGTTGGCCCTGTATATCTGTAGGTTTAGCACCTGCGAATTCAACCAACTGCAGATTGAAAATATTCAGGGGAAAAAAATCTTAAGTTCTAAAACTTGCATTTGCCATGTACTGAGCACTATGCTGAATCCATGCAAATGAAGTGATGTGTAGCCATTCCCTTCTGTAGCTTCTATGCAAATATATGTTATATGCAAATACTGTGCCATTTTATATAACATCTGTGGATTTTGTTTTTTTGCGGGTCTTGGAACCAATTCCCTATGGATACTGAGGGACAACTATACTGTTCTTAGTTGTAAAAAGGGAGTAATCGCCTAAGCTCTCTTAGGTTACATTTTTTTTCTACTTCTTACACCTGCTGGTCATATCTACTCTTGTATGTAGGTGATTTTTTGGTATTGCATTACTCCCCTGCCCTGGCTTTTCTTCTAAAATTTTAAATCCATTTTCTCCATCTTATAGGTCCAATGCAGTTATTGTTCTACTAGTTTTACACATAGACATTTGCTTGATATACACTGTTACACTTTCTGAAAGATTAGCAGTATGTATAGTTCAATTAACATTTGTATACCTTTCATTTAAATTTGTTAGTGGTTATCTTTTGCCATATTTGCTTTCTCTCTCTAATATGCTCAACACCCCCCACGCTCAAGCATTTGAAAGTAAGTTGTACCCCTAATACTTCAGTTTAGTATGCATCTCATAAAGTTAAGGACATTGTCTTATATAAACAAGAAGATTATTTTCTTTTTTAAGTTTGGAAATGTTTAAATAGTCCATGAAGTTTGTAAGTACTAGGTATAATGTAAATTTGTTGTATGCTCTGTGAAGACCAGATTTCTGGCAACTACAACGAAGGACCAGAATATAAATGCTGTTGGTATGCATTATGTATAGGTATAATAAATAGCTGAGGAAGGAGGAATAACTGGCCAAATAACCACACTGCAGGATGGAGCTATGACATGCACTGGCACCAGGCCAGCCAAGGTGGGTTTGATGTGATTGGTTGGGGGGGGGTGCCTCGCCATCACCCCACGATTGCCCCACAGAGGGGAGGCTCAGGCTACCGGCTAGCGGGACAATCAGTGATGGGGGGATCCTTGATAGATTGCCCCAAAGAGGGAGGCCCACTGTGGTGGGTGGGCAGGGCCTACCTCTGCAGGGCGATAGATTGTGGGGCTTCCGGACTGTGGGCAATGG
Organism: Corynorhinus townsendii; assembly: GCA_026230045.1. Classification (NCBI taxonomy): domain Eukaryota; kingdom Metazoa; phylum Chordata; class Mammalia; order Chiroptera; family Vespertilionidae; genus Corynorhinus; species Corynorhinus townsendii. The sequence goes on along the minus strand of JAPDVU010000001.1, from coordinate 183,784,808 downwards.
CACAGTCTTCTAAATATATAAAAGCCTAAGAGACTGTTAACACCCAATGACTGGAATGACCGTTGGGGCAGAAGCTCAGCGCAGGAGCTGCCCCCTGGTGGTCAGTGTGCTCCCACAGGGGGAGCGCTGCTCAGCCACAAGCCAGGCTGATGGCTGGTGAGTGCAGTGGTGGTGGGAGCCTCTCTCGCCTCTGTGGCAGCGCTAAGGATGTCTGACTGCAGCTTAGGTCCGCTCCCCGGACATCCCCCCAGGGCTCCCAGATTGCTAAAGGGCGCAGGCTGGACTGAGGGACACCCCTCCCCACCAATGTCATGCACTGGGCCTCTAGTAACATATAATAGTATTGAGGTTATCACATCAGTATGACCTCTTAGGATTAAGATGTTAATAAGGATGAGCCTAGCCCAAGGTGATAAGGTAGAGGGAAAAAAATCAGTAATGTTTCAAATGGAAAGATATTTGGCACTTAGATAAACTTCAGTTATCTAGAAATTTTTCTCAGTGGAAGATACCATTTTCCACTGAAGTCAGATTACTAACATCATACTGTACTCTAGGTTAAATGTATTTTATTTTCATCATCGTCAGGTAACATCTATTTGTCCATTGTTAAAAACTTAATGTGAGAATGTCTCCAGTGGGTATTCTCTTATTTATTAGAAGGGATAAAAGGAGTTATAGATTGCTGTCCTTTGAGTCCTTCCATGTCATTCATTTTGCCCTGCATGGGTGATAAATTCCAGCTCTATATTCAGCATCAGAACACGAATTTTTTTTTCCTGATTGTTGTTTTGTTTTTTATTCCTAGATTTGTAGGCTATATTTCTTTCCACACAAACCTACTTCATGTAAATAAAGAACTTAAATTAGAGAAAGAACATAGTCTATGTTATGGAACACAAATCATATGTTAATTTAAATGGCAACAAACCTTTGGAAAAGTAGTTTCTGTGCCTGTATTTAACTTATTAATTGCTTTAAATAACCCCTAATATGGTGTTGACCCCCATCTTTTTATCTCTAGCCCTTGAATTCCAGACTCGTGTATCTCAGCTGCATCTCTAGTTAGATGTCTAGCGGGCACTTCAAACTTACCATGTCTTAAACAAACCCCTGATTCCCTTATTTAAACCCTGCCTTTTGTCCTATAGTCTTCCCCATCTCAGTAAGTGGGAGCTCTGTTCTTCATTTGATAAAAACTTGGAGTTATTCTTGATTCCTGTCTTTCTCTCACACCATGCAAGTCCTGTTAGCTCTTCCTTCAAAGTATATGAAGATTTTGATGAATTCTCACTAGCTCCACTACTAACTACCCTGATTGACATAGGTAGCATCCATCTCATTTTAATTACTATAAAAACTGCTAACTGTTCTTCATGTTTTCTTGTTCTCCCAGTTTCTTCTCAGTGTAGCAGTCAGTATAATCCTGTTCAAAAGCTACTTGGTCAAAACCATCTACTGGAAAATTATATACATTAAATTGGTTAAAGTGATACGTTTTATGTCATGTGAATTGTATCTCAATAAAGCACATAATAACAAAATAAGAAATTAGTAAAACCCCATCCAGTGGCTTAGTACAGGATGTCCCCAAAAATGTATACACACTTTGAATAATTATTAATTCCAATGGGTTAAATCTGAAAAGAGAGAAACATCAATTGCTCTGTCAGCTGTTAAAAGTTTGTATATATATTTTTGGAACACCTTATATTAAAATTTTTTAAAAATGTTTTTATTTCAGAGAGGAAGGGAGAGGGAGAGGAATAGAAACATCAGTGATGAGAGAGAATCATTGATTGGCTGCCTCCTGCATGCACGCCCCCACTACTGGGGATTGAACCAGCAACCAAGGTATGTTCTCTGACGGGGAATTGAACTGTGACCTCCTGATCTATAGGTTGACACTCAACCACTGAACTACACTGGCCATATCTATAATATCCTAGCTAAAAAAAGAGTAATATGCAAATTGACCATCACCCCAAGACATAAGATAGCCACCCCCATGTGGACACAAGATGGCCACCACAAGATGGCCGGCAGGAGAGGGCAGTTGTGGGCGATCAGGCCCGCAGGGGAGGGCAGTTAGGGATGACCAGGCCTGCAGGAGAGGAGAGTTGGGGGGGGACCCAGGCCTGCAGGGGAGGGAACTTGGGGGGGGACCAGGCCTGCAGGGGAGAGCAGTTGCAGGCAACCAGGCCACCAGGGGAGGGCAGTTGGGGCGGCCAGTCCTACAGGGGAGGACAGTTAGGGATTACCAGGCCAGCAGGGGAGGGCAATTAGTGGTGACAAGGCTGGCAGGGGAGGGCAGTTAGGGGCAATTGGGCCAGCAGGGGAGGGAAGTTAGGGGTGATTGGGCCAGTGGGGAGGACAGTTGGGGGCGACCAGGCCAGCAGGGGAGGACAGTTAGGATCAACCAAGCCTGCAGGGGAGGGCTGTTGGGTGCGACCAGGCTGGCAGGGGAGGGCAGTTAGGGGTGACCGGGCCGGTAGGGGAGGACTGTTAGGGGTGTCCAGGCTGACAGGGGAGGGCAGTTAGGGCCAATCAGGCTGGCAGGGGAGCAGTTAGGCATCAGTCAGGCTGGCAGGGGAGTGATTTGGGGGTGATCAGGATGGCAGGCAGAAGTAGTTAGGGGCAATCAGACAGGCAATCAGGCGAGTGGTTGAGCACCAGCAGTCCTGGATTGTGAGAGGGATGTCCGACTGCCCGTTTAGGCCCGATCCCGGGGATCGGGCCTAAACGGGCAGTCGGACATCCCTTGAGGGGTCCCAGATTGGAGAGGCTGCAGGCTGGGCTGAGGGACACCCTCCACCCCCATGCACGAATTTCGTGTACTGGGCCTCTAGTCCATAATAATAAAAGCATAATATGCTAATTAGACCAGATGTCCTTCCAGATGACCTTCTGCACGAAGCTGGGGCTGCGAGGGAAGCTGATGCTGGCAGCTAGGGGAAGGAAGGCCTACTTTTGCATGAATTTTGTGCATCAGGCCTCTAGTATTTTAAGAAGAAAAACCAAATTACTTACTGTGGCTTGCATGATCCTACATTATATATACGTACACATCCTCAGAGGTCCTGTTCTGTTTTCCTCCTTGTTCATTTCTGAAATAGTGGTAAAGTACACATAACATAAAATTGACCATTATGACCATTTCTTAAGTGTGCAGTTCGTAGCATCAAGTACTTTATCTTTGCTCAAATGTTAGTAAGGTCTTTTTGTTACATCATGTAAAAATACTAACTCCTTCCTTTGCACATTCTCTCTGCTTACCCTGCAATGACCCTGTTATAGCCATCCCAAACTATTTACTTGTTTCATTGTCTGTCTTCCTTTTCTAGAATAAAGCTTCATTAGGTCAGTAATTTTGTTTTGTCCACTGTGATGCTCCCAGCACCTAAAACAACATCAAGCATATGATAAGTGCCATTATGTATGTGTTGAATGAATAGATTACTGTACTAATAATTTTACTTTTTGGAAAGTCTGGAAATGCTCAGCTTCTAAATCTTTTTAACTTTTTTTGTCTCTCACCCGAGGATATGCTTTTTATTAATTTTAGAGAGAGAAACATCAATGTGAGAGAGAAATATTGATCAGTTGTCTTCTGTAAGTGCCCTGCAACCTGGGTATGTGCCCTGACCAGGAATCGCGCCTGCCACATTGTGGTATATGGGACGTCGCTCCAACCAACTGTACCACACCAGCTAGGACACTTTAATTGACTTTAAAATGGAATGAAGCTACTATTTTATTAGTGTATTTGTTTTGCTCATTGAGTATTTTTATGCCCTGTTAATTTAAAAATTAGGTAGGTTGAATGAATTAGAATTTTCTCTATAAAAACTAAGTTACTTTTTTCAACTACTATATGTCCTTTTAAAAAAATGTTATTTTTAAAGCACTTAACCGTTGTCATTCACTGTAAAAATTGGACTAAAAGGAGAAATATAGAATATTTCCATAGAAATATTATAGGTTTTTCTATTTCCATAGAATATAGGTTTTCTGATTACCTATATAATAAAATCCTAAGTGACTGTTATGGTGGAACAACCAGAACGACCAGTAGCTCTGATGCGTACTGACCACCAGGGGGCAGGCGCTCAATGCAGGAGCTGCCCCCCGGTGGGAGTGCTGCTCAGCCAGAAGCTAGGCTCATGGCTGGCAAGTGCAGCGGTGGTGGCAGGAGCCTCTCCCACCTCCACCACAGGGCTAAGGAGCAGCAAGTAGAGCAATAAGGAGCAGCAAGCAGGTGGGCAGTAAGGAACGAGGGGTCCTGGACTGCAAGAGGGATGTCTGACTGCCAGTAAGCAGACATCCCCTGAGGGGTCCCAGACTGCAAGAGGGTGCAGGCTGGGCTGAGGGCCCCATCCCCCCGCACTGGGCTTTTATAGTCTATCCTAAATAATAAAAACCTAATATGTGAAGTGTCCAGTTGTCAGTTGTCAGTTCAACCAAAGTGTAATATGTTAATGATATGCCAAGACCACTCAACTGCTCGCCTATGATGTGCACTGACCACCAGGGGACAGACACTCAATACAGGAGCTGCCCGCTGATGGTCAGTGCACTCCCACAGGGGAAGCACTTCTCAGCCAGAAGCCAGGCTCATGGCTGGAGAGCGCAGCAGTGGTGGCAGGATCCTCTCCTCCTCCGCGGCAGCCCGACATCCCCTGAGGGCTCCTGGACTGCAAGAGGGTGCCGGCTGGGCTGAGGAACCTGGGCTGAGGGACCTCAGAATTTCGTGCAGCGGGCCTCTAGTATATATATATAAAAGGCCAGCGGAACCACCAGTGGCTATGACGTGCACTGTGGCAGCCAACCAGCCTGATCTGGGCCCTGATTGCCCCCTCTCTGGCTGGTCAACCACCTGCAGCCCCTCCCCCCTACTGTCCCCATCCCTGGTCAGCCCTCAACACCCTAATCGGGGGTGGGGCTGGTCAGCCAACCTCCCACGGCTCCTCCCCCCACCAACCTGACCTGATGGGTCTCCATTGGGGCGGGCCAGCTGGACCCCACCCACCTGTGCACAAATTTGTGCCCTGGGCCTCTAGTACCCAATGAAATTTACTATATTGTTAAGATGAAACTTTTAAAAACCCATTTTCATTTTGGAGTAAATTTAGAATCACAGAATGTTAGAGCTAAAAGGAACTTTTGTAGTTTTTGGTGGGTCACATAACCTCTCTGTGCCTGATCTTGAAATTAATTATACTTGCCCTATATGGTTATTACAAGGGTTAAATGAGATAATACATTCATTAATTAATTTAGCCTTAATTTGCAGAATTCTTATGTACTATCCACTATTCTAAGTTCTTTATTAATTAATTTATATAACATTATTTGGGACAGGTATTGCTATTTCTCAGATGGGAAAACAGAGGCATAGAGAAATAAGTAAATTGTCCAAGGTGATTTAACTAATAAGTGACAAAAGTGAGATTCTAACCTATGATGTTTCACTTATTATAAATAAGTGAAATGCTTGGTAAATGGTTGGAACATAAACTAAGATGTTGACCATATACTTCCATGGTTATTGAAAAACTTAGTTGCTATAGGGATATGAGAGTTATAACTGTCTGGAAAGTCATGCAAAATGGTTATGAAAGTTGCATGAATAATTGCAAAAATAAATATCTGAAATGCACTCATAGTATTAGTAGAAGATTTTAAAAAACATTTAGTAAATCTATAATAATTTTATTTTTAACTAATTGGACTTTTCAAATGCTTGCTTGGCCTGTTAGAAATTCTGATACTTCTTGGGTATCATAGGATCACATATTTTCTGATGATTGATTTATGGCTCTCTTATCAGTTTTCTTTATAAATACAAATGAAAATGGAAATTTCCAGTGAAACATTGGGGTGGATTCATCAATTCTTACAGCAGACATTTATTGAGCATGCTTTCTGACTGTTCTAGGTACTGAAGTACATCATTGAACAAAACAACATCCTTGTTCTCATGAAACATATTTTAGTGGTGGAGGGATATATGTCATTGAAAAATAATATGAAGAAAGTTAAAGCAGGATATTGAATGAGAATGATTAGGACAATATAGTTTTTGATAGAGTGATCAGAGTAAGCTTCTGAAGAAATTGACTAGATATTTGAATAAGTGTAGCAGCTAACCCTGCTTTGGGGAAGATATTCTAGGTAGAGGGACAATAAGCAAAGCAATGTGGGGGTGTAGCACACAATAAGGGGAAAGTGGTAGAAGATAAGGTGAGAGATAATAGAGTTGAGTGGGGGAATGGAGTCCCTGTTAGGATCATGTTCAGCCTTGTAAGTCATGGTTAGGACTTTAGGTATTGGGAAACCTTTGAAAAGTTTTCAGCAGAGTAGTGACATGATATGACTTTACTTGAACATTACTCTGGCTGCTGTATGACAAATAGAGATTATAAGGGGCAAGAGTGGAAGCAAAGAGGGCTTATTTGTCATGGTGTTTGACTGTCCACAGCCTTCTGAATCTTGCTGTGTTTGGCCCGTTTTCAGCCTTATGAATTCAATCTCCCTAATTCTGATTCCCAGCCTTCCATTTGCAACTAGGACACTGGCATGTAAACTGGTGTTCTGAACTAGGCTCCTCTAATCAGAAACATCACTGGTAGACATGGGTTTTTAAAAAAAACATATTTTATTGATTTTTTTACAGAGAGGAAGGGAGAGGGATAGAGAGTTAGAAACATCGATGAGAGAGAAACATCTATCAGCTGCCTCTTGCACACCCCCTACTGGGGATGTGCCCGCAACCAGGGTACCTGCTCTTGACCGGAATTGAACCTGGGACCCTTGAGTCCGCAGGCCAACGCTCTATCCACTGAGCCAAACCGGTTTGGGCAGACATGGATTCTTAACTGAGCACACGTTTGCTTGCTAAAGTTTTGCCAGTATGCATCTTTCAGACAGTTATGAAAGACTTTTTTCCTGTATTTCTGGTACAAAGGTGACATTGGAGGGGCAGAGCAGTGTTGGTGTTTTTCACATGAAGTCTTGGGGGTATTAGGGTATATACTACTGGCTTCTGGGGACACCTGATTAGTCTTAATGAAGATAAAAGTGATAGAGGTTCCAGTGTTATTGTCAAGTAATAGAATATTACTTCAAGTAGGAGAATATTGTATGAGAAGTGGGTATTATCATAATGGAGAATGCTTTAGTATTTACGGAAAAAAAATCTAAAGATTCTGGGTCAAATTTCCTTTGTAGTATTTGCAGGAAACATAAAATCTTGTATTCCTATTTTTGTCTGGTATTACTATGATATTGTAGAAGCAATGGTATTGTTAGTATTAGGGCATATGTATTTTTGGATTGATGGAACCTGGGAGAGTCTAGCAAGTAACAGCATCAGGAATAGAATAGTTGATTAGGAATTAGAGTAGACAAGTATGCAGCTTAGAACTAGGAAATCAGGAAGATCTGTAACGAGGAGAATAGATATAAAGGTGAGTAGATCAGAGGTCAAGCTCTGTTCAGATGGAGTTGAGGAGATGGTTGAATATTTAACAGCATCAGTGAGATTTGATGATAGAGCTGCATTCTATCCCTGTGTTTTGAACTTTTGACTGGTTGCCAGAGTATAAGAACAAATCTCAATTGAGTAGGTCCAGACTCTGCATGTGAGAACAGGCAGTTGTGTGGTGTCTGACTGAGCTAAGTAGTGCAAGTCTTGGAGATTGGCATGGATTCCTGTAAACTGTGCCAATTTCAGTCACTAGCTGTGGAAATCAAGGGTATATATACATATATATATTTTTGGTCTATAAAAAGTACATTCTTTGGTATTTCTTTACATGTTTTCCACATTTTAGGTAGATGTCAGTTTACGTTTTGAAAGGTCCCTGCCATGTGCTGTATTTGATAATTTTTTCCTTTTCAGTTTTTTGTAGTCACATCAGAAATGTGAATGGTGACTTACCTTGCTTATAAGGGTAATAGAATTATTTTAGCAAAATCACAAAGTCATTGGAACCAAAATAATCTCCTTGGTATTGTCTTCTGTTTGCTCTGTGACCTTGAGCTTTTTATAAATCTCTTAAACCTCAGTTTTCTTTAGAATGGATTGATAGTTCTTACTTTAGGGTAGATTAAACGAAAATGTGGAATACTGGGCTTGGCAGATAGAATGTGCTCAATAAAATTACTGTATCCAATTTATAAACATCATTTAATACTTAAAAAAGTTTATTGAGTCAGGATATTTTTTATACACAACAAGCTATCAATGTACATTTTGAAAAAAATGGAATACATTAAAAAAAAAGGCATATGTAGTTTTGGAGTTTTAATTTTTTCTTTAAAGATGTGAAGCTTTTTAAAGAAAAACAAAAATAAATATCTTTTAGCCAGATTTTCATGTGAATTTTAAAATATTAGATTTCTAAGATAGAAATGGGAAGAAACAACCTTAACATAATATTATGAATATGTTATATGGTGAAAAACTAAAGATATTCTTGTTAAACTTAGTAACAAAGTGAAAAAGTCCTCACAGTTATTCAGCATAGTTTGGTGGTTATGTAGTAAGTTAAAAAAAAGAATTATAAATAGATGAACAAACTAAATATGAAAAACAGAATCAACAAAGTGCCAGCCACACACACACACACAACAAAGAATATTCTTAGAAATTTGTATGTAAAATCAAGGGGCTCATGAATCCCCTACAACAGAATATGGATCTTAGGTTAGAGCTGTTGCAGAGGAGAAAAAAGATGGGTTATAATCAGTCAATACTAATGAAACTAAATGCTTAAGTGATTTCCTGCGGATTTGATACCTGCTTTGCAGCGCTCTGCCCATTCAATTCTGACGTTGTAGTATGAAAGCAGTGATAGAAAAATATGTAAATGAATGAGCAAATAGCTATGTTACAGAAATAGTTGGCCAGCTGAAATAGGCCTATGGGTTATAGTTTGCCTATCTCAGTTATATATTACTTGGGAACTTTTTCTAATCAGTACATTACCTGTGACATTAGTTAAGGTATTTTTTGCTTAAATGGTAGCACCAGTGGTAACTAGCCCTGTTAATAAGCCGTTAAAACCTTAGAGTAAAGCAAGCATGTAGAAAAAGAAAGAAATAGCTTCTGGTAGAAGTGAAGGAATTTCTGTTTACAGAAAAGTTTCAGAGCTTCTCAAACTTGAATGTGTATACATATCACTCTGGGAATCAGGTAGGTCTGGGTAGAGCCTGAGTCACTTTGGGGGATCAGTAGATTGGAGGGAAAGGAGCCCAAAATTCTGTATTGCCAGTAATTTCCCAGGATATGGCCATATAACTCATCCCTCAGAGTTTGAATAGCAAGGTGTCAGGAAAACACAAAATGCTGTACATAGAGAAATATTTAATTAGGTAAGGGCTGAAACATTAACAAATTCCCACTCTCAGTGGGAATATATAATGAATGAATTTGTTATTTGAACATGTGGTGTGGATCCCAGGTTTTATTAGCTTTTTTAGTTTAGTAGAGTTGGGACCTTCAGTACTGCTAAGAAGTTCTTGAATAGTGTAGTTGTCATTGTCTCAAGTGATGTTTTTCCTTGATGCTTGGTTTCTCTAAATGTTTTTCTTTTTGTACCTGTGATCACTGGTTGTCATTTTTTTTTTTTATTTCCTTTATCTCGTACTACATATGTCCTATTAACAAAGCTATAGTTATTTATGAATAATGAGTCATTACAGGATGTTTAATTCTTAGAGCGAAGTAGACTGCTGATTTCATTTATTTTACTGAAAGAGGACAAGTTGGAATGTTTAGAATTGTCTTTGATTTTGGACTTTTATTTTGAAAAGTTTTATAGATAGGGAAAAGTAAAAAAAAAAGTCAAATACTCAATACTCAAAAAATGTTGACTCAACATTTTTCTTTTAAAAAATTTAGTTAGCTTTACTGAGGTCTGAATTCAATAAATTAAAATTCAACAATTAATTTTGAGAAATGGATATAGTCATATAACCACTATCATAATCATAATATAGAACATTTACATCAACCCATAAAGTTCCCTCATGCTCATTGCAGTCAATTCAAAACACTTTCAGATTTTCCTTTTTTGGTATGTTTTTATTTATTTATTTATTTATTTTTTGATTTTAGAAAGAGGAAGGGAGAGATTGAGAGAGGGAAAGGGACACAGCCTACATAATAAAGAGGTAATATGCAAATTGACCATCACTCCAACACACACGATGGCCACCCCTATGTGGACAAAAGATGGTCACTACAAGATGGCCAGCAGGGGAGGGCAGTTGTGGGTGATCAGGCCAGCAGGAGAGGGCAGTTGGGAGGGACCAGGACTGCAAGGGAGGGCGGTTGGGGGCAATCAGGCCTGCAGGGGAGGGCAGTTAGGGGTGACCGGGCCAGCAGGGGAGGACAGTTGGGGGCGACTAGCCCTGCAGGGGAGGACAGTTAAGGGCAACCAGGCCAGCAGGGGAGGGCAGTTAGGGGTGACCATGTCGGCAGGGGAGGGCAGTAGTTAAGCGTCAATCAGGCTGGCAGGGGAATGGTTAGGGGGTGATCAGGCTGGCAGGCAGAAGTGGTTAGGGGCAATCAGGTAGGCAGTCGGACATCCCTCGAGGGATCCCAGATTGAAGAGGGTGCAGGCTGGGCTGAGGGACACACACACACACCCCCATGCACGAATTTCGTGCACCAGGCCTCTAGTTGATATGAAAGAGAAACATGGATCAGTTATCTCCTTCTGGGGCTTGAACTTGCAACCTGGGTATATGCCCTGACTGGGAATTGAACCTACCACCTTTTGGCATACAGGACAATACTCCAACCAAGTGAACCACACCAGCTGGGACTCTGATATTCCTTTTGATTTCTTTAATCCATGGTTTGTTTAGAAGTGTATTAAGTTCCTAATGTTTGAGGATGTTTTCAAATACCTCTAACTGATTTAGTGGCATTATAGTCCGAAAACATACTCTATGATTCCTACCTTTTAAAATTTATGGAGAAAGGAAAGGATCCAATGGATAGGTGGAAGTTACATTCACCTCCTCCCAGGATCATATAAAAATTATAGAACAGTGAACCTGGATAATTGAAGACTAGCTGAAGACTAGCTGAACTGAAGTGTTACAACTAAGGATATACAGAAGAAGCCACATTGAGACTGGTAGGAAGGGCAGAGACACGAAAAGGGCAGGCACTGCACCTACATGTGGGGATTGAGAATCCGGAGGTTTATTTCAGCTGCAGAGGTCCCCCCCTGAGGAGCATGGGTCTCAATCCCATACTGGCTCCCTAGCTTGGAACAACAGTGCTAGGAAGAGGAGTCCATATAACATCTGGCTGTGAAAATCATCGGGGATTCCATGTGACAGGTGAAACAGGAGACTGCTGAAAACCCAGATACCCTATTAAAGGGCCAGCCCACAAAAATCTCTCTTGCAGGCACTCACCTGGGCTCAGGAAGAGTGATGGTGGCTCACGGGACTGGAGCGATGCAGGGAGAGGTTGGGTTGTATGCTTTCAGTGAAAGTGCTGGAGGCGAATGTGCTTGTGCCGAGTCCTTCTCCCACACTGCTCACAGAGGCTATCTTTCCTGGGTCCAAGTTGTGAGTTCAAGCCTTCCATATGGCATCAACCTGGGGAGATTCAATTGCCGTATATTTCCGACTTTGAGGCCCCATCCTAGCCAAGCTTGCATCCTGCAGAGGAATCTGTTGGCTGCAGCCAGCCTGGGCCCATGTTGCAGTCCTTGAAAAATTCTTGAGGAAATCTGGGCAAACTTAAAAGTTTCAGAGACTGAGTTATGTAACTTTAGGATGAGGGACATTTTCCCTGAGTGCCCCCCCCTCCACTGATGCTATTGTTTCTGTTTTGTTCCCCCCCACCACCCCAATGGCATTAGCCTGGGGAGATGCACTAGCTCCACCCTGCCAACTCCCTGAGGCCCTGCCATCATCAAGGTGTGCAGACTCCAGGAAGATGGCAGTTGCTATTGGTGTACACTGAGACTTTGTTTGAGTGGCCTTAGATGCAGTACTGGTGCCAAGTTTGAATCTGCATCAACCTGGGGAACACCACTCACTCCTACCTGGTGACTCACTGAGAACTTGCTTCATACAGCCAGAGGCTCTTTCAGTGGCTGAGCCTAATAGGCATCTGCAGGCAAAGGCAGATTTTGGGATGTCTTGGGCATTTTGCAGACCTGTCCCAAGCATGGTACTGGTGGAAGTTGGCTTTGGTCTGCAGCTTGGCTCCTTCCACAGGGACCCAGGCCCAGCAGTGGCAGCCCCAATGTGAATCACTTAACAAGAAGTTCAGGGCTGGTCACATGCAGTGTTAGATGTGGAGCTGTGCAGGAGTCTCTCCCAAGGGGCTCTCGAACCAACACAGTGGCTGGCTTCAGACCACATCAGATCATGGACCAATTAGCACCATAAGTGGCACAACTTATGGGAGGTCACAGCAGGCATCAGAACCTGCAGGGGGGAATTCACTTCGTGGGGTCAGTCCTTGCAGAGCAATTCATATACTGTGGTCAGGATCAGTCTTTCCAGTCAGCCAACTTGAGGGTCAGTACCAGCCAAGAGCCGTCAATTTCAACTACAACAGGGTAGCTCACCCCACACAAGGACACTGTTAGTGATAGGGTAAAGTCCAGTAATCACTATTACTCCTATGCCACAGGGCTGTCCACTGAGCCCCACAGATCCTATTATATAATCCCACCCTAACAAGGCTGGGAGACATAATAGATCTATCTAATACATAGAAACAAATACAACCTAAATAGGGAGACAAAAAAACGCCCCAGATGGAAGGAGGGAATCTCCAGAAAAACAACTAAATACAATGGAAGTGAGCAATCTACCAGATTCAGACTTCAAAACAATGGTTTTAAGGATGTTCTAGAACCCTAGGGGAAGAATGGATGAACTTAGTGAGAACTCTTAACATATAGTAAGCATAAGAAAGGATATTGAAACAATAAAAAAGAACTAGTCAGAAATGAAGAATACAATATCTGAAATCAGTGGTTTGGAAGACAAGGTAGCAGGAAGCACCCAATCAGAGTAGCAGAAGGAAAAAGAATGAAAAAAATGAGGATAGTATAAGGGACTTCTGGAATAACATCAAACATAACAACATTCACATCATAGGGTTACCAGAAGGGAGAAAAAAGAAAGCAAGGTATTGAAAAGCTATTGGAAGAGACAATGACTGAAAGCTCCCCTAATTTGGTGAAGGAAAAAGATACACAAGACCAGGAAGCGCAGAGTCCCAAATAAGATGAATTCAAAGAAATGGCAGACTTTGAAGACAAAGAGAGAAACTTAAAAATAACAGGAGAAAGGCCATTCGTACTATTGAAGTTGTCTCAGAGTTACCCACAAGGTGCTCCAATAAGGCTATCAGTTGATTTCTCAATAGAAGCATTTTATGTTATATTTTTTATTATTTAAATCTTACTGTTATGCGTATTACAGATGTCCTATTGTTTATGTCCATAGGTAATGCATGTATGCATGTAAGGTTTTTGGTTAATCTCTTCCTGCCCCTCTCCTGTCCCTTTGAGATTTGTCAATCTGATTCATGTTTCCATGCCTATGTTTCAATTTTATTCATCAGTTTACTTTGTTCATTAGATTCCTTGTTGATTTATTTTGATTTTTAGGTTCAATTGTTAATAGGTATGTATTTATTGCCATTTTATTGTTCATATTCTTAATCTTTTTTTTCCTCCCCCTCTCCTTCTCCTCGTTCTCTTCCCTCTTGTCCTCCTATTCTTCCCTCCTCCCTCTTCTCCACTTCCCTCTCCCCCTTCCCTTTCCTCTCTTTCTCCTCCTCCTTCTCCCTTCAACATTTCCTGTAATACTGATTTGGTGATGATGAACTCCATTAGTTTTTTCTTGACTGGGAAGCTTTTTTTTTTTACTCTGACCTTTAATTCTAAATGATAGCTTTGCTGTGTAGAGTAATCTTGGTTGAAGCTTTTTGTTTTTCATCACTTTGAATATTTCTTGCCATTCCCTTCTGGCTTGCGTAGTTTCTGTTGAGAAATCAGCTGACAGCCACATGGGTGCTCCCTTGTAGGTGACTGACTAACTGCTTTTCTCTTGCTGCTTTTAAGATCCCCTCTTTGTCTTTAACTTTTGACATTTTAATTATGATATGTATTGGTGTGGGCCTCTTTGGGTTCATCCTGTTTGGGACTTTCTGTGTTTCCTGGACTTGTAAGTCTATTTCTTTCACCAGGTAGGGGAAGTTTTCTGTAATGACTTCTTTTGTTTGTTTGCTGTTTGAATTGTTGATTTGAATCTTGGCGTCCTCTACTCTATTATTTATTCCCTGTAAATTATTCTTCATTTCAATTAATGTATCCTTAATTTCTGAGTGGTCCTTTTCATGTCTTTGATGTTCTCACTAAGACCCTTGAAGTTTTCACTAAGTCCCTTGAAACTCTCATTAAGTTCCTTGAGCAACCTTATAACCATTGTTTTGAACTCTATCTAGTAGTTTCCTTGTTTCTATTTCATTTAGTTCTTTTTCTGGAGCTTTCTTCTCTTCTTTCATTTATGACATGTTTTCTTGCCTCTGCATTTTGGCTGTTTCCCTATGTTTGTTTCTATATATTAGGTAGAGCTGTTATGTTTCCTGGAATTGGTAGAGTGGCCTTGTATAGTAGGTGTCCTGTAGGACCCAGTGGCTCAGCCTCCCCAGTCACCTGAGCTGGGCACTCTAGGTGCATCCCTGTGTGGGCTATGTGCTCAGTTTGTAGTTGAGCCTTGATAGCTGTTGGCGTCACTGGGTGGGATTGACCCCTAGCCCAATTGGCTGTGAGGACCTGCTGTGATTACAGCAGAAGAGCTGCTGTGCAGGAGGCACTCCTATGGAACAGGACTTGCTTTAGTGGGGCTTTGGTGCTTGTCAAGTCTGCCCCTTGCGTGTGTCACTCGTGGATGTGTAGAGTTGTAATCTGGTGTGGTCTGAAGCTGTCCATAGGGTGTACTTGTTCTGGGGCCTCCTGAGGTGCAAAGTCAGCCACAGCTTGTACCTTGTCTGAGGCCACCCAGCACAAGCTACAGAGTGATTTGCAGATGGCTGCTACTTGAGTTGGTCTTGGAGTTGCCCAGGAGAGCCTACACTGTGAACCAAGGCAGGCTGCTGTAGTGCCTGGCCTGGGATTGCTTATCGAGAGGTATGGGATGTGCTGAGGTCAGATGCTGCTTATTTGGGAAATTTTAGGAAAGTCTAAAGCCTGAAACAGGACAGGCCATTTATATGGAAAAGCCAGTGCAAACAGCTTGGGTTGGGTAGGGTCTTTAAATTACCAGGGCAGGGCAAACATTGTGAGCCGGGTTGATGTAGACACCTGGCAGTCAGCTCTGTGGTGGGGGAGGTTTCAGTATTCAGGAGGAACAATGACCTCTGTCAACCCTTTTGTCTGGGAGAAAGCTGTCCCTGAGTTTTTGCCCTGATGCCAGACAATTTAGTTTTTCCCCATATGTCTCTGGATCCTTTCAAGCTGCTGCCCCAGCACTGGAGCTCAGAGGGAGTTACTCTGAGTAAGTCCCTGTACTGGTCCTTTAAGAGGAACTGTCTGGTCCTCTAGTAGCCTTTGTGTCACTCAGCCACGATCTCCGCTGTTTTTTATAGTGTGAAATTACAGGACTTCTCTTCCCAGCACTGGAACCCACCCTGGGTTGAAGGGTTTGGTGTGGGGCTGGAACCTCTTGTTCCTCACGGGAAGCCTCTGCAGCCTAGATATTCCTCCCAATTAAAAAAAGTGACACACATGGGTTTTGGACCAGCTTGTTTTGCACCTCCACTCCTGCCAGTTTCAGTGTGCTTTCTTTAATTCTCTGGTTGTAGGACTTACATTTAGCCACAGTTCAGGTGGTTCTGAATGATGGTTTTTCTGTATTTTAGTTGCAATTTTGATGGAGTTGTGGGAGGATGTGAGTACTGCATGTACTTACGCCACTATCTTGGTTACTCAATAGAAATATTTTAGGCTAGAAGGGATTGGTGTGTAATAATCAAAGGGATGATAAGCAAGGACCTACAATTAAGACTATCGAGCAAAACTACCATTTAAAGTTGGAGAAATAAAGAGCTTCCCAGATGAGAAAAAGCTGCAGGAGTTCATCACCAGCAAATCAGTATTTTTTAAAAAAAATATGTATTTTAATTAATTATTGTTTTTTACAGAGAGAGTGAGGGGGAGGGAGAGAGAGATAGAAACAGTGATGAGAGAGAAACATCAATCTGCTGCCTCCTGCATGGCTCCCTACTGGGGATTGAGCCCACAACCCAGGCATGTGCCCTGACCAGGAATTGAACCAATGACCTCTTGGTATGGGTCAACCCTCAACAAGTGAGCCACACCAGCCGTGCTCAGATGAGTATTTAAAATTAAAAAAAAAAAATTGATTGATTTTGGGGAGAGAGAGGGGAGAGAGAGAGAGAGAGAGAGAGAGAGAGAGAGAGAGAGAGAGAGAGAGAAACATCCATTTGTTGTTCCATTTATTTATGTATTCATTGATTGCTTCTTGTATTTCTTGGCACTGGAAATCAAACCCTGCAACCTTGGTGAATTCGGACAATGCTCTAACCAACTGAGCTTTCCAACTAGGACACCACCAAACCAGTATTACAAGAAATGTTAAAGGGACTAATTTAAAAAGAAGAAAGAAAAAAAAGTGGGGAATATAAATATGCAAAAAGGGAAAAACATAAATATCTATACTAATAAAAGGGTAATATGCTAATTAGACCAGACATCTTCCAGACAAAGCTACAGTGGTGGGTGCCAGGTAGAGGTGGTTAAGAGTGATCAGGCCAGCAGGGGAGAGCAGTTAGGGGGTGATCAGGCCAGCAGGGGCGGGCAGTTAGGGGCTCAGGCCAGCAGGCAGAGGTGGTTAGGGGCGATCAGGCAGGCAGGCAGGCAGGCAGGCGAGTGGTTAGGAGCCAGCGGTCCTGGATTGTGAGAGGGATGTCCGACTGCCAGTTTAGGCCTGATCCCGCAGTGATCTCTGTGGGATTGAGCCTAAACCGGCAGTCGGACATCCCCTGAGGGGTCCTGGATTGGAGACGGTGCAGGCTGAGGGATGCCCCCTCCCATGCATGAATTTCGTGCACCAGGCCTTTAGTATATAATAAAATGGCCACACACACACACACACATACCTATTAATAATTACTTTGAATGCAAATGGATTAAATGCTCCAATAAAAAGACATAGGATAGCAGAATGGATAAGAAAACAAGACTTCTATTTATGTTCTATATAGGAGATCCCCTCCAAATTGAAAGGCACACAGATTGAAAGTAAAGTAATGGAAAAAGATATCTCATGCAAATGGAAATGAAATAAAAGCTGGGGTAGCAATACTTATATCAGACAAAATAGATTTTAAAATAAAGGTTATAAAATAAGAGATAAAGAAGGTCATTACACAGTAAAAAAGGGGCCAGTCCAATAAGAGAATATAATCCCATATAGGAGTACGTAAATATATAAAGGAGATACTAATGGGCATAAAGGGAGAGATTAGCAGTAATACAGTTATAATAGGGGACTTGAACATCTCATTTGACATCCATAGATAGATCTTCCAAACAAAAAATCAACAAGGAAACAGGGGCTTTAAATGACATTAGAACAGATGAATGTAACTGATATTTTCAGAGCATTTTACCCCAAAGCAGCAGAACATACATTCTTTTTAAGTGTATATGATGTATTTTCCAGTATAGACTATATGCAGGCTATAAAACAAGTCTCAGTAAATTTAAGAAGATTGACACCTTATCAAGCAACTTTTCCAACCACAGTGGTATGAAACTAGAAATCAATTCCAAGAAAAAAAAAATTGAAAAGCACACAAACACATTGAGGCTAAATACCATGTTATTAGACAATGAATGGATTAACAATGTGATAAAGTCAGAAGTAAATGATACCTTGAGACAAATGAAAAAGAAAAGACAATCCCAATTATGCTACCTGATATTAAACTATATTACAAGTCTGTAGCAATCAAACAGCATGGTACAGACATAAAAATAGACATATAGATCAATGGAACAAAATAGAGTACAAAAATAAACGCATGTCCATATAAGCAATTAATATTTTACAGTGGAGTCAAGAACATACATTAGGGTAAAGACAGTCTTTTCAATAAATGGTGCTGGGAAAATTGGACAAATACACGCAAAAAAAAAAAAAAAAAAAAAAAGAAACCACCTTACACCATATACAAATTGGTAGTTACAAAATAGTCACGGGCTTGTAAAGCACACCATAGGGAGTATAGTCAATAATAACTATATGGTGCCAGGTGGGTACTTGAAATATCAGGGGCGGGGAAATCACTTTGTATAGTATACGATTTCTAAGCACAATGCTATGCACATGAAAGTAATAGAAAATAATGTTGACTCTAAATTGTAGTTGAAAAATAAAACTTGGGGAAAAGGAAAAGAAAAATTATGGACATATGCATTTTGGCCTAGAAATAAGATCTGTTATTTTGGTGAATACTTCATATGTCCTTGAAAAGAATATGTATTCTGTTATTGGGTGGAAGGTTTTGTGGATTTTTTTGGGTAAAGTTGTTTGATAGTTTTCAAGTTTTCTATGCCTGTGTGTGTGTGTGTATATATTTTACTAATAAATCTTTATTCAGATTATTACAATTGTTCCTCTTTTTTCCCCCCAAAGCTCCCCTCCACCCAGTTCCCACCCCCCCTTGCCTTTACCCCTGCCCACTGTCATCATCCATAGGTGTATGATTTTTGTCCAGTCTCTTCCCACACCACCCACACCCCTTTCCCCCCGAGGATTGTCAGTCCACTCCCTTTCTGTGCCCCTGATTCTATTATATTCACCAGTTTATTCTGTTCCTCAGATTTTTTATTCACTTGATTTTTAGATTCACTTGTTGATAGATATGTATTTGTTCATAATTTTTTATCTTTACCTTTTTCTTCTTCTTCCTCTTCTTAAAGAATACCCTTCAGCATTTCATATAATCCTGGTTTGGTGGTGATGAACTCCTTTAGCGTTTTCTTGTCTGTGAAGCTCTTTATCTGACCTTCAATTCTGAATGATAGCTTTGCTGGGTAGAGTAATCTTGGTTGTAGGTTCTTACTGTTCATCACTTTGAATATTTCTTGCCACTCCCATCTGGCCTGCATAGTTTCTGTTGAGAAATCAGCTGACAATCGTATGGGTACTCCCTTGTAGGTAACTAACTGTTTTTGTCTTGCTGCTTTTAATATTCTCTTGTCTTTTGCTCTTGGCATTTTAATTATGGTGTGTCTTGGTGTGGTCCTCTTTGGATTCCTTTTATTTGGGATTCTGTGCGCTTCCTGGATTTGTAAGTCTATTTCTTTCACCAGGTGGGGGAAGTTTTCTGTTATTATTTCTTCAAATAGGTTTTCAATATCTTGCTCTCTCTCTTCTTCTGGCACCCCCATAGTTCAGATGTTGGTACGCTTGAAGTTGTCCCAGAGGCTCCTTACACTATCTTCATATTTTTGGATTCTTTTTTCTTTTTGCTTTTCCATTGGGTGTTTTTTGCTTCTTCATATTTCAAATATTTGACTTGATTCTTGGGATCATCTAGTCTGCTGTTGGATCTGTGTATATTATTCTTCATTTCAGTCAGTGTATGCTTAGTTTCTAGTTGATCCTTTTTCATATCCTCGAGGGTATCACTAAATTTACCAGTGGTTTCTAGAAGATTCTTGAGTAACCTTATAATCGTGGTTTTGAACTCTATATCCAGTAGTTTGCTTTCCTCCATTTCTGTCATTTGTGACCTGTTTCTTTGTCTCCACATTTTGGCTGCTTCCCTGTGTTGATAAGAGTGGCGTTGTGTGCTAGGTGTCCTACAGGGACCAGTGGCTCAGCCTCCCCAATTACCTGAGGTGGACACTCTTGGTGCACCCCTTTGTGGGTTGTGTGCGCAGTCTTGTTGTAGTTAAGCCTTGATTGTTGTTGTTATCACTGGGAGGAATTGACCTCCAGGCCAACTGGCTGTGAGGATCAGCTGTGTCTACACTGGGAGAACTTCTGTGCTGGAGACACCCTTATAGGGCAAGACTTGCTTCAGTGGGGCTTTCGTGCTCACTGAGTCTGGCCCTTGAATGTGTCCCTTATGGATCTGAGGAGTTGTAATCTGGATGGTCCCACTCTGACCACTGGGAGATCCAAGGAGGTGCAAATTTAGCCTATGCATGAGGCCACCAGCAGGAGCTACAGAGAGATCTGCAGATTCCTCTTCTTTGTTTGGGGTTTGGAGGTGCCCAGATGAGGCCCAGCTGTGAAGCAGTGCAAGCTGCTGTGAGGCCTTGGGCCTTCTTTTGGATGTTCTGGGGCTCTCTGACCCCACTGCAGTTTGTTAGGTAATTTTAGATTGCAAAGGGCCAGGCTGTTCATATGCAAAAGCCTGTGGGCACAGCTTGGGTGGGGCGGGGTCTCATGGAATCTGCAGGGCATAGCAAACAGCTATGGCTGATCCTCAGCCCTGACCTAAGAGGCACTGGGGTCTCAGTGTCCCTCGGTAATCGCTGCAAGCACCTCTGAGATAAAGCCACCCTCGAGTTCCTCCTGATGCCAGACAGTCCAGCTTCTCCCTGTATGAGTCTGGATCCCCAGAGTCTTGCTTGGAACTGGAGTTCACAGCATTCGGTAGCTTGTGTCTCCCTCCCAAATGAAAAAGACAGCTGCATACCCAATTGCCAGCCTTTTCTGCTCGAGCGCCTCTGTACCTCTGCACTGCACTTCCGCACCTCTTCTGAGTCTCAGCGTGCTTTTCTCTTACCTTCTAGTTGTAGAATTTCCACTCAGCCAGCCTTCCTGTTGTTCTGAATGATGTCCGTTTTGTCTTTTAGTTGTTGTTTTGAAGTGGTTGTGTGAGGCAGCAATTTCAGGTGTTTACCTATGCTGCCATCTTGGTTTCTTCAATCCAGTTTCCTTTAACAGTTCTTGTAATGCAGGTCTAGCAATGAATTATTAGCTTTGTTGTTTGAAAAAGGGCTCATTTCTTCCCCCCTCCCCACCTTTTATCCTCATTTGTGAAGGATATTTTTACTGTATATGGAAATTTAGATTGAGAATTTTTCTTATACTTTAAAAACTAGAGGTCAGTGCACAAAATTATTGCACGGGCAGGTGGGGGGGCGGGTGTACCTCAGCCCAGCCTTCACCCTCTCCAGTCTGGGACCCCTTGAGGGATGTCTGACTTCCCGTTTAGGCCCAATACCACCGGGAGGATCGGGCCTAAACGGGAAGTCGGACATCGCTCTCACAATCCAGGACTGCTGGCTCCCAACTGCTCGTCTGCCTCTTGTGATTGCCCTAAACTGCTTCTGCCTGCCAGTCTGATCACCCCCTAACCAATCCCCTGCCAGCTAGATCGATGCCTAACTGCTCCCCGACCAGTCCGATTGCCCCTAACTGCCCTCCCCTTTCGGCCTGGTCACCCCTAACTGCCCTCCCCTGCTAGTCTGGGCACCCAAACTGTCCTCCCCGGCAGGCCTGGTCGCCTCCAACTGCCCTCCCCTGCTGGCCCGGTCACCCCTAACTGCCCTCCCCTGCTGGCCTGGTCTCCCCCAACTGCCCTCCCCTGCTGACCTGGTCCCCCCAACTGCCCTCTCCTGCTGGCCTGGTCCCCCCCAATTGCCCTCCCCTGCAGCCCTGGGTCTCCCCAACTGTCTTCCCCTGCAGGCTTGGTGTTCCCCAACTGCCCTCCCTGAAGTCCTGGGTCCCCCTCAACTATCCTCCACTGCAGGCTTGGTTCCCCCCACAGCTGCCCTTCCCTGCTGTCCTGGTCCCTCCCAATTGTCCTCCCCTGTGGGCCTGGTCCCCCCCACCCTTCACCTGCCCTCCCCTGCTGGCCCGGTCACCCCCAACTGCCCTCCCCTGCTGGCCTTGTCCCCCCACTGCCCTCTGCTGCTGGCCTGGTCCCCCTCAACTGCCTTCCCCTGCAGCCCTGGGTCCCCCCAAACTGTCCTCCCCTGCAGGCCTGGTGTTCCCCAACTGCCCTCCCTGAAGTCCTGGGTCCCCCTCAACTATCCTCCCCTGCAGGCTTGGTTCTCCCCCAGCTGCCCTCCCCTGCTGTCCTGGTCCCTCCCAATTGTCCTCCCCTGTGGGCCTGGTCCCCTCCCACCCCCCAACTGCCCTCCCCTGCAGGCCTGGTCTCCCCCAACTGCCCTAACCTGCAGGCCTGGTCCCCCTCCAATTGCCCTCCCTTGCAGGCCTCAGTCCCCCCCAACTGTCCTCCACTGCAGGCCTGGTCCCCCCCAACTGCCCTATCCTGCAGGCCTGGCCCCCCCAACTGCCCTCCCCTGCAGTTCTGGAGTCCTCCAACTGCCCTCCCCTGCTGATCTGGTCCCCCTTTCCCCCAAGTGCCCTCCCCTGCAGGTCTAGGCCCCCCCCCAACTGCCCACCCTTCCTGGCCTCGTCTCCCCAACTGCCCTCCTCTTCTGGCCTGGTCACCCCTAACTGCCCACAACTGCCCTCCCCCAGCAGGCCATCTTGTGTCCACATGGGGGCAGCCATCTTTGACCACAGGGAGCGGCCATCTCATATCTTGGAGTGACGGTCAATTTGCATATTACTCTTTTATTAGATAGGATGTTGTTGTATTGTCTTCTGTCTTACATAGAGTTATGCTCTCATTTGTACATTTGTCCCTCCATATGTAATGTGTCTTTTTCTAACCCACCCACAGCTTATTTTCAGCCATTAATTTATGATTTGCCTCTGTATGGTTTTCTTTTATATTTATTCTTAGGATCTGTTGAGTTTCTTGAATCTCTAGAGTTATAGTTTTATCTTTCCCTCCTCCCCTCAACATGTTTCTTTTCCTGTATGTTCTTTAACATATGGAACATATTTATGATAGCTGTTTTAACCTCTTTGTATGCTAATTCCATTATCTATAATTTCTGTTTCTAGTGTCTGATTTTTTTTGCAATTATGGTTGAAAAATATATATTTTTCTGATTTTTTTATATTCATGGTAGTTTTTGATAAAATGTAGAGCATTCTGATTTTTACTTTTTTGTGTGTGTTTGATTTTTGTCTTCTTTAAACACTGTTAGACTGTTTTGGTGTATAGTTAAGCTACTTGGAATCAATTAAATTCTTTGGATAATTGTCTTTAAGCTTTGTCAGGTTAGCTCCAGAGCATCCATTACTTAATCTGTGGCTAATTTTACCCCTATGAATACACTGCTATTTTTCTTGAGGGCTATACCCAAAGCTTTATATATTACAGGTCTTTCTTCTTTGGATGGTAGGAATTCCTTAATATCACCTAAGACTGATTCCAATTTGTTCAGGGTTGTTTCCAAATGTTTTTTGTTTCTCAATTGGGTTCTCTTTTGTTTTGCTTTTATTGTTTCTTTCATTGTTTTTGTTCTAGTATGTTTGGACAGTATTATGTTCATGGTTGTGTGGCTCTTCTCTGTCCTGTTCATTTTGCTGTGATTTAATGTGGGCAACTCCTTTTTTCCTTGTCTCTGAGACCAACGTATTTTTTTTCCTTCAAGTCATAGTTTGAGGGATTGTTTATTTTGTATTTTACCCTTTTCTACAGTCATGGGACTATGATTATATACAACATTTTCAAGAATTCCAGAACTCTGTTCCCTTTGGGAATTTTTAAAAAGTGAATTGTATGACTTCTGAGGGTTAGGGGCAGCATCAGCAGTTCTGTGTGCTAAGCTTTCCCACTTTCTCATTATAGTAGACTGTATACTTCCCTTGTTTGAGAGATTATACCATGAGGTTTTAGCCAGTATTGTATTAGTACACTGGCTCTCATGAAAAGAAGAAAAACATTTTCTGATTTGTAACCTTTTTTGATTTTAGTAGTGTAAATACT
The DNA here is from genome assembly GCA_026230045.1 of Corynorhinus townsendii. NCBI lineage: Eukaryota > Metazoa > Chordata > Mammalia > Chiroptera > Vespertilionidae > Corynorhinus > Corynorhinus townsendii. The sequence goes on along the minus strand of JAPDVU010000001.1, from coordinate 183,760,915 downwards.
CCTCCCATTGCTGTTTTCAATCTGTCAACATAATGCCACTGAACACAGTTGGGAGTAGAATTGGAATTTATGAGCCTGTTTCAGCTCCATAAACACTAGTTATATCCTTTTCTTCCGTAGTTTTAATTCTTGAGGATATTTCTTAAGTGAAAGACTAGACTGTAATACAGTTTTAATACTTGATCTTACCTTCAGTGTTTTTTTTTTTTTTTTAATTGAATTACTTGAATTGTAAACACTGATATTTAGGCATAGTTAACACAGGGACATAGATCTTTTATAGAAGATAATAATGAAGTATACTTGGTAACTCTATGTTCCTGGATAACATTTTAAACTTTTCCAATTAAACCCTGTGAATTATGTTCTATTTCAGTTATAAAGATTCAGAAATCATTACTCAGGTCCTTTGCCAGTAAAAGTAAACATTATGTTGCTTTATAAATTTCTTAGTGTGGGGGACAGAGAAAAGATGACTTTGTTTAATAACTCTCCCAGTTTTGTTCCATCCATGCAAATAATTGAGCTTTTTTCACACGTACTTCAATGGCACAGCAGTAGTTATTGTTCTAAGTTATCAGAAGTGGCGAAATACTTTATCTGAACTGTGAGAGTGGCAAATTACTTACAAACCCACAACCTTTTTCGTATGTGGGACAATGCTCCAACCAACAGCCATCCAGCAGGGGCCCCAACTCAGTTTTACTCTGATATCAAAACTTGACAAAGACAGTAAGTACAAGAAAACTAACCACTGTCTCTCCTGAACATAGATAAAAATTCTAAACAGAATTAAGGCCAATTGAATCCCCATGACTATGTGGGATTTATTTCAGTAATGCAAGATTGGGTTAGCATTAGAAAATTAGTCGATTTGCTATATTAATAAACTAAAAAGAAAAAAAACCACACAAATATAAGCATCTTAATTGAAGCTGAAAGAACAGGTGACAGAAGTCAATATTTATTCCTGATAGTTTTTATCAGCAAAATATGAAGAGAAGAGACCATTCTCAATCTGATAAAAGACATCTAAGAAAAACTTAAAACTAACATCCAAACTTGTGTATGGTTGAATTTCTATTACAATGAGTTTTTAAAAAATGTACGTACATCTAAGACCAAATTTTTGTGTATGGTTGAAATTCCCATTACAACAAGTTTAAAAAAAAATATGTGAAAGTAAAGTATTAGGAATAGTGAGAAAGTTATTTCATACATATTTGTAGATATTTGAATGATCATGGAATCATAATAGAACTAGAATGAGCCTTCAAGAGGATTCTAATTCAAAGTGTTTATTTTTCATAGGTCAGTACGGAAATCCTTTAACTAAATATATTAGACATTATGAAGGATTATCTTATGATGTGGATTCATTACACCAAAAACACCAGCGTGCCAAAAGAGCAGTTTCACACGAGGACCAGTTTTTACGTCTAGATTTCCATGCCCATGGAAGGTGAGTAAATTAACTGCTGACTGTGTTTGAATTTCACCTATATTTAATCTAAGTTAAAAGAAGAAATTTATATCCTTAATTCACCTTTTCTAATGGAAAGGTCCTTATTTAGAAATTTGGCCTACACTGGAATTTGGTATATACATTAAAAAAATGTTTTCTTATAACATGTATTGCCCTTTTTATATTGTTAAGGAAACAGTTATTTAAATACTTTTATATTTATGAATTAGATCCTCTATTGTGTTATTAGAGGATATGTCTTTAAAGAAGATTTTATGGTAGAATTATGCCAGAATGATTTCTTTTTTTATATACAAAATGTTTTTTTACTAGGAGATGGAATAAATTCTTGGTGCCATTTAAAAAAAGAAAAGATTTTATGATCATAGTTTTCCACTACTTTTTATGTGTTTTATGGTCAGTGTATCTGTCTCTGGTACTAATAGTGAAGGTACCTGGTTGTATGCCATTGAATAAGTCATTTAATATCTCACAAACTCAATTTCAGCAGCTTTAAAATGACAACTTGTAGATAGATTGCTTATATATTGCTCAATTCTCAGAATTGTTAAGGGATAAAGAACAGGGAGTCAAGGGGGAGAGGTAAAAATCAGTAATTAGTGTTGTGTTCCAGGTGTATAAATACCTTATATGCATTTTCTTATTTAATCCTCTTAGCACCCAAACATGGTAAATATCTTTTATATCCCAGGAAACGAAGGCTCAAAGAAGTTAAATTCTTTAAAATTACATAGCACAGATTTGGCCCAGACCTGGCCGACTTAAACCCCAATTTTTTTTTCTTTCTCTCTGTTAGGGGTATTTAGATACAAACCTTTTGAGTATTCTTGTCATACTCTCTTACTTGCCTGCTGTAATTAGTAAATTTACTCTTTTTTTGTGCTTTTTTTTATTGGTGTAATCCTGATTTATTACTCACCTCTTAATAGGTTTCTCCACTTCCACTCCATTTATCATTTAAACTACATGCTATGAGATGACTCTTCCTTAAATGCTTCCTTTTTCATGCCAGCTTATTGCTCTGAAGTTTTCTATTTACAATTATTAGCCGTATTTCTTAACTTGGCTTTCAGTATTCTCTGTAAATTAAATCTAGCCTAATATTCTAAACTTACTCCACTTCCCAACATTGTCGGTTTCATCCAGAACGATCTTCTGATTGCTTTTTAAACCGGGTACAATTTATTCTGTGTCATTTATCTTAAATAATTTTTACCATCTTTTAATGCGCAGTTCAAGTTCTACTTCTTTGAAGCTTTACCTACACCTTCCTTGGAACTTTTAAATTACTTCTCTGCATTACTCACATTATATTTGTTCTCTCTTTCTTTTCATGCATGTATTTCTTGCTTATTTTTCTAAGACTGTGTTTTTATTCCTCACAGGCAATGAACCTGGCTAATATTTAATGTGTCATTGTTTACACTTATAGTAAGATGCTTAAGAAGTATTTTAATGGATGAAAAGGCAGATAATAAGAAATACTATGAAACAAAGTATTTTGTACATGGAAATAAATGTATTACTGAAAATAACTTATTTTCCATATTGCAATGTAATGATCATTGTAGGGAAAAGTATTTAAGTTATAAAATCTCCTACTTTGATTTGAAGGAGGGAAAAAAGATTCAATTCAGGGTCTGTTTATTTTCTAGGTAAAAATTTTAGTGGCAGCATTTCATTTAAGTTTTTATGACCCTTAACTTCAGATATTTTAAAATTACTCATTCTTTTTTAGTACCATGAAATAATATGCAAGCATTAAGCCTCCCTAAGTTTTTAGCCACCACCTCAAAATAAATTTAATACTACATTCCAAATACAGTGGGAATGCCAAAAGGAAAAGTTGAGATTCTAGCTGCTTTTGATTTGCATACAGCATTCCTGCTACATGACTAGGTTTTTATTAGATCTAGCACATAATTCATGTTGAGTATTTGGAGAAACCAATTCCTTACCTCCTTTTGTATTTTTCCTGTGTATGTGTGGGGGTGTGTGTGTTGTGTGTGTGTGTATGAGAGAGAGAAAGAGAAATAGAGAGAGAGAAGGGGAGGAGAGGGGAGGGGAGGGGAATGTTAGAGACACCGGTGGTTTTCCTCCCGCACATGTCCCAACTAGCACCGGGGGACCGGCAACTCAGGTACATGGGCTGGGAATCAAAATCATAATCCTTTGGTGCATGGGCTGATGCTCTAACCTCTGAGAAAACTGATTTTTAATTTCTCAGCAAAGCTAAGACGTGTTTTTATCCTAGTGTTTATTATTAAGACTGTGGCCGATAACCTGTAAAAGGCATAAAAATTTCCTTTGGTGGTTCCTGACTGGAGTTTGGTTAGTCTGGAAGTGTCTTGGGCTTTATTTATTTATATTATTATTATTACTATTAAATTAAAAAAATATGTTTTTATTGATTTTAGAGAGAGAGGAATCTAACCTCTTGGTGTATGGGTTGATGCTCAACCACTGAGCAATATTGGCTGGGCTATATTATTATTTTTTAATCTTCACCCAAGGACATGTTTCTATTGTTTTTAGAGAGAGACGATGAGAGAGAGGGAGAGAGAAAGAGTAACATCCATGTTAGAGAGAAACACTGATCAGTTGCCTCCCACACTTGCACCTACTGGAGATCAAACTCGAAACCTGGGTATGTGTCCCAACTAGGAATTGAACCTGTAACTCTTCCATGCATGGGATGATGCTCTAACCAAGTTACAGTGGCCAGGGCTATTTTTGTCATATAATGAATGGGGTAGCAGAAACCTAGGATACTTTTAACTCTGTAGACAGACCAGCACACTTTGAGAAGCAGAGGTAGTTTAGGGAGCACAAATGGATGCCAGCTCATAAAGAAGAGCAATAGAATACATTTGAATTCTACAAAAATACTATTGTTAAGGATGTGGCAAGACAAAATTTTGAAAAATACTGACTTGGTACTTAAATCTTTCCCAACAAAATTTGAGCAAAATTTCTTAAATGAAATGCTATTTATTTAGTACTAGTTTATGTCCGGTACAGTTGCCCGTTAGCATATATTATTAGTTTAAGCATATTTCACACTGCTCTTTGTCCTAGCTGTGGATTTTCTAGACTGTGATTTTTTTATTCTTTAAAAAATTAAAAAATTACGTTTTTATTGATTTTAGAGAGAGAAAGGCAGAGGGAAAGATAGAAACATCCGTGTGAGAGAAACATCAATTGGCTGCCTGCCTCCTGCATGTCCTCTACTGGGGATTATGCTCGAAACCCCTGGCATGTGCCCTGACTGGAAATCTAACCGTGGACCCCCTGGTACATGGGAGGATGCTTAACCAACTGAGCCATACTGGCCAGGCATGATGTTTTTTATTCTTGCTTGATTCCTCTTACATAGAAATTAAAAGCCTATAAATATGTTTTTAAAAATTCTGAAAGGACACTGACTAGTTGAATTACTTACTGAATCATAAGAAAAAACAAGAGCTGAGTTGTATTCATGTTAATTTTGTATTTAAGAAGCTAAATTAAGAGCTGATTATTGCTCTGAGTTTAGCTTCTTAGATATAATTTCAACAGAAAACATTTTTATTTTACAGGTTTTTAATCATTAACTAGGCTTTATGTGGAAGATATTCAATGAGTTGTAAGAAAAACTTAAATGGAGCTTACTTCTTCCTATTTTTAAAAGGGAAGGGAAGAATATAAAAATATTTTTCTGACTTTTTAACTCTTTGGGTATATCGTTTACTCTAAATGTTGGTCTAAAGCAGGCTGCGTCTGATAGAATATTTAATGTCAAAGTTTCTAGATTGGTGACCTAGAAAGTAAATGTCAGAAATTAGGTAAATGTCTAGTAGAAAAGCCCATCTATCATTTTCTTTAATTGTAAGTTATATTGCATACTAAAATGTGGCATATGCATTTGGGTCTTTTGTGAGATAAGCACTTCAGCTCAGGTGTAATTAGGATTCATAGCGTGTCTTTTTTGTTGTTATTTCTTTCTTGTTTTCCAAGTGATTAAGCTCCAGGAAAATTGCTGCACTATTTCTTAAAAGTGTAGTAAAGATTTTACATGACTAAAGGTTATTTAAATATTTATCCTGTTTCATTATACCTGAAAATTCTTCATTTATTGTTATTACTATTATTTTTTATTATTTATTTTTTTTATTTTTTAAAAATAAATCTTTATTGTTCAGATCATTACAGGTGTTCCTCTTTGTTTATCCCCCATAGCTCCCCTCCACCTGATTCCCCACCCCACCCCATGCCTTTACCCCCTGCCACTGTCTTCATCCATTGGAGTAAGATTTTTGTCCCAATCTCTTCCCGCACCACTCACACCTGCTTCCCCTGAGAATCGTCAGTCCACTCCCTTTCTATGTCCCTGATTCTATTATATTCACCAGTCCATTCTGTTCTTCAGATTTTTTATTCACTTGATACTTAGATTCACTTGTTGGTAGGTATGTATTTGATGTCATTTTGTTGTTCATAATTTTTATCTTTACCTTTTTCTTCTTCTTCCTCTTCTTAAAGAATACCCTTCAGCATTTCATGTAATCCTGGTTTGGTGGCGATGAACTCCTTTAGCTTTTTCTTGTCTGTGAAGCTCTTTATCTGACCTTCAACTCTGAATGATAGCTTTGCTGGGTAGAGTAATCTTGGTTGTAGGTTCTTGCTGTTCATCACTTTGAATATTTCTTGCCACTCCCTTCTGGCCTGCATAGTTTCTGCTGAGAAATCAGCTGACAGTCGTATGGGTACTCCCTTGTAGGTAACTAACCGTTTTTCTCTTGCTGCTTTCAAGATTCTCTCTTTGTCTTTTGCCCTTGGCATTTTAATTATGATGTGTCTTGGTGTGGTCCTCTTCGGATTCCTTTTGTTTGGGGTTCTGTGCGCTTCCTGGACTTGTAAGTCTATTTCTTTCACCAGGTAGGGAAAGTTTTCTGTCATTATTTCTTCTAATAGGTTTTTAATATCTTGCTCTCTCTCTTCTTCTGGCACCCCCGTAATTCTGATGTTGGTACTCTTGAAGTTGTCCCAGAGGCTCCTTACACTATCTTCATATTTTTGGATTCTTTTTTCTTTTTGTTTTTCTGGTTGGATGTTTTTTGTTTCCACATATTTCAGATCTTTGGTTTGATTCTTGGGGTACGTTGATCTACAGTTGAGTTTCTGTATATTCTTTATTTCAGACAGTGTATGCTTCATTTCTGACTGATCCTTTTCCATTGTTTTGGCATTCTCATTAATATCCGTAAAGGTCTCATCAAGTTTCTCAGCGGTTTTAAGAAGATTCTTGAGTAACCTTATAAATGTGGTTCTGAACTCTATGTCATCCTGTAGTTTGCTTTCCTCTGTTTCTTTCATTCGTGACATGTCTTTGTCTCCACATTTTGGCTGCTTCCCTGTGTTGATAGAGTAGCTTTGTGTGGAAGGTGATCTATAGGGGGCAGTAGCTCAGCCTCCTCAATCACATGAGGTGGATGCTCTTGGTACACCCCTTTGTGGGCTGAGTGCAAAGTCTTGGTGCAGTTAAGCCTTAATTGCTGTTGGTACGCTGGGAGGAATTGACCTCCAGGCCAATTAGCTGTGAGCACTCCCTGTGTCTTTAATGGAAGAACTGCTGCGCTGAAGACACGCTTATGGGGCAGGACTTGTTTCAGTGGGGCTTTGGTGCTCACTGAGTCTGCCTCTTGAATGTGTCACTTATGGATGTGAGGAGTGAAATCTGGTGTCTCACACTGACCACTAGGTACACTGGCTTCTGGATCTCCAGTGGGGTCCAGGTCAGCTACTGTCTGAGGCCACCAGCAGGAGCTACAGTGAGAGCTACAGTTTTCTCCTCTTTGCTTGGGGTTTGGAGGTTTTGGAGCTGTCTGACCCGGGCTGCAAGTTTGCTAGGTTAAGCTGCAATAGGGCAGGCCTTTCTTATGCTAAAGCCGCTGCTTGGAGCTTTGGTGGGTTTGTAGGTTGTGCAGGGCGGGGTCTCAGGGCGTCACTAGGCTAGGGCGTGGCAAACAGCAATGGCTGCTAGTTAGCCGGCTCTGCGTCCCCGGCGGCATCCCCGAGTCGCGTGTCCCAGTGCAGTAAACAATTATTCCTGCGCGCAGCTCTGCAAGCAAGCCATCCTCACTGGCAGACAGTCCAGCTTCTCCCTGTAGGAGTTTGGGTCCCCCGTGTCTCCCCAGAGACTGGATTTCAGAGTAATCGGGGGCTTGTCTCCCTTCAGGTTGAAAAAAGCAATGCCTGCCGCCAGCCCGGATCACATACCTCCGTACCTCAGCTTTTCAGCGCTCGTGCATGTCTCAATGCTCTTTTCTCTTTCCTTCTAGTTGTAGAACTTCCACTCAGCCAGCTTTCCCGTGGTTCTGGGTGATAGATGTTTTGTCTTTTAGTTGTAGTTTTGAAATTGTTGTGCGAGGTAGCAGTTTAGGTGTTTACCTACGCCGCCATCTTGGATTCCTCTCTTCTATTATTATTTTTATAATGTATTTTATTGATTTTTTACAGAGAGGAAGGGAAAGCGATAGAGAGTTAGAAACATCGATGAGAGAGAAACATCGATCAGCTGCCTCCTTCACACTCCTCAGTGGATATGTGCCCACAACCAAGGTACCTGCCCTTGACCGGAATTGAACCTGGGACTCTTCAGTATGCAGGCCGACACTCTATCCACTGAGCCAAACCGGTTAGGGCCTGAAAATTCTTTATATAATTGTTTTGAATGAATATTTTTAGTTTATCAGTTTTATAATATTTTTGTTTGGATTTTCTATTAAGCATTAGTGAAATCTCCGTATATAATAGCATGAAATTTTTAAACTGATAAAATATGTTAAAAATTCACATCTACAGTTTTTTTTTTTTTTTTTATACTCATCAATGGATATGTCTATTGATTTTAGAGAAAGGAAGGGAGAGAGAGAGGGAGAGAGAAACATTGATTGGTTGCTTCCAGAGAAACATGGATTCGTTTTTTTCCATATGTTCCCCACCGGGGATCGAACCTTCAAACCTAGGTGTGTGCCTTGACTGGGAATCAAACCCAACACCTTTTTCCCCTTTTAAATTTATTTTTATTGATTTAAGAGAGGAAGGGAGAAGAGATAGAAATAACGATGAGAGAGAACCACTGATTGGCTGCCTCCTGCATGCCCTCCACTGGGGATTGGACCCGCAAGCTGGGCATGTGCGCTGACCAGGAATCGAACTGTGCCCTCCTGATTCATAGGTTGATGCTCAATCACTGAGCCATGCTGGTCGGGCAAACCTGCCACGTTTTTGGTGTATGGGACAACATTCTAACCAACTGAGTTACCCAGCCAGGGCTACACTTTTTTCTTGAAATAGTTTCTGAATATTGATTCCTTGCTTGATTGTATCAGAACCTCTTATACAACTTACTAGAGCTTTTTTTCTTCTTCTTTGGGTTGCCAGATATTTTTGATATTTGTATAGAGGGATAAAATTAAGTTGTTAATTTGTGCTTGGTTCTGAAATCTTAAATTATATTTAAACAGTCTGTACTGGGAGAATGATACCTTACCAACAAATCAAATATAAACACAAAATCTAACATATCAAACTTAGAGGGCAAAGATATGATGGTGTGGGACAAATAGTTGTGTTATGTAGCACCAGTCACTTTTTTTAAGAAACCTAAACCACAAATTTAGTTAAATGGAATTTGGATCTTTGGATGGAATGAGCAAATGTGTGGTGTATTTCCTTTTGTTTAAGTTCATTTGAGCTATAGGAGATGTTTCTATAGTTTTAACGTGCCATAATTTATTAAGTCCAATTTTATGTTTTAACCCTCTTATTGTTTTATGTATTTACTTAAGCATCTACTGTATTCCAGTCATTTTAGTAGTCACTAAGAACGGAATAGCTGAACAGGACAGGCTCTTGCTGTTAATAGAGTTTATGGATTCATGAGAAAGACAGGTATTGAATTAGGAATGAGAATGTGATAACTGTTAAGAAAGGAACGTTCAGAAGATTGCTGTGGGAACACAGAGGGATGCCAACTTGTTTGGAGGTCTGGGAAGACCACACTTAGGAGATGGCATTTAAATTGATCCTGGAAGGATGACTAAAGGAGGTAGTTAGGCAAAGAAGCGAAGGAGATGTTTTCTAGACAGGAAACAGTATGTGCAAGATACTGAGATGAACGAGAAGTGGCTGATGGAATTGCCTTGTGCTTAAAATGTGAGGGAGAAAGGTTTCAAATGAAGCTGTGCATGTAAGGAGGAGCCAGATCTTTGAGAGTTTATGGTGACAAGTTTTACCTAGCCATGGGAAGTTTTTAATAGTAAGTAATTTTATAGATTTTAAAAGTTCAGTCTGGCTACAATTGAAGACTAAATGCATTGATACTAGGTTGGAGGCTGTTGCACTGGTCTTCATGGGAATGGTAGCCTGGATTAAGGTGGCACAAGAGCTAATGAAGGAGAGTGAGTAGATTTGAAAAAATATTTTGAAGGTAGAATTTATTAGACTTAATTGACATGTAGTGAGGTATAAAGAGACGGAGTCAAATATGACTGACTACTGGATTGAGCAACTGAGGGGCTACTGGGACCATTTACTGACATAGGAAATACTGGAATAGCTGTAAGTTTGAGGTGAAATCATAAGTTCAGTTTTGAATATGTTATGTGAAGCATATGAGGAGGACCTAGGAGAGAGAAAGCCCTGCTAAATGCCAACATTTTCAGGGCTAGGTGGAGGAGAGGATGCAAAGACTTAAGAAAGGTAAGAATAGTAGAAGAAAGACTGGGAGCGTGGTATACTGGAAGGCACGGGACAAGTGTTTCAATGAAGTGAGGGGTTAGTTGTTGCTACTTGCTCTTATCATGCTGAATATTAGCAGTATTCTTTGTCCATGTTATTCATCCTTTGAATTTCTTTAGTTCTGATTGATCTTGCTGGATCTAATTACACAGAGTAGTCCAGATTTGAACACATGGTAGTTATGTATAAAGGTAAAGAAATAACATTTTTGGTTTGAATTTTGAATGATTCATGATAATTGCTAATATATTTTGGTTACAGGAGCATATTGGCCCACTATCTTTGAAAGACAGGTATTGGATTAGGAATCCATCTCTACCTCTTCTGTGGTGATTGACTATAAGGACCCAGTTAGTTATCTTTTGAGTATAGCTTGGCTAATATTTCCCTAAATGTATGAAGTACAAACACACTTGCTCATAGTAAAGCTGTTCTGGCCATATACTTGACTCCCAAAATGTGTGTTTTTTTTTTTAAACTGACCTTTTTTATTTTTAAAAATTTTCTTTTTCAATTACAGCTTACATCCATAACTATTTTTAGTTCCAAAATCTCTTTATTTTTCATTTTGACAAATAGTTTACTCTTAACTGTCAAACTGAGTGAGCCTTTCACATAGTTTATATTTTCTATTTTTATTAAAAATTTTTTTTCTTTAAATATATTTTTATTGATTTCAGAGAGGGAGATAGAAACATCAGTGATGAGACTCATTGCTCGGCTGCCTCCTGTATGCCCCCTACTGGGGATCGAGCCCGCAACCCAGGCATGTGCCCTGACTGGGATTTGAACCGTGATCTCCTGGTTCATAGGTGGATGCTCAATCACTGCCATGCTTGCTAGGCTCACATAGTTTATCTTGAGACTTTAAAGGTCACTTTATACAACTTAATATTGAATGAGGTTTTTGAGACTTGGTCATTCAACTTCACTTGTATGCGTTTAAATTCCCCAAATAGGAGATTTTATTAACCTATGTTTTCTGTGAACATTTAAGATTCTGCTTTACTAAAACCATTGCTATTATATGCTGTTTTTTTCTTTTCTTGTTTTATTAAACTTAAAAGTGATAGGATGACAGTGGTTTCTTCTCCCTAAGTTCTTAACACTTCATCATCAACCATAAATATTTATAGTTTACCAGTATTAGATCTAGAGTGGAAGTTTCCATCATTGTGTTCTTTTTCTTCTGGAGGTTGGGTTTATTACAAGACAGATAAAAAGCTATCAAACACTTTGCTATAGCAGAGCAACAGTGCCTCTGCTTCTTCAGAAACTTTAAGTGGGAGGGAGACTGAAGATGAGAAGTGAATATAGTACCCACTTATCCACAGGAAAGGAGACCAGAGCTACTTGATTTAACTATAGTTGAATGAGTGGAGCTTGGGAGCATAGTTTGGAGGAGTGATCCTCAGGCCTCCTGGTTGTGGAAAAGCAATAAGGGCAGGAAAATATGGATGGGAATGAATAATTGGGGAGTTTAGGGAAGAGATGATAGGTTTTATCTTTAAAAAGGAGAGATCAGAAATGATGAGAAAGGCAAGAGGGCAAGTTCCCTTACTATTCCTAACAACCCCCAAAGGGGAATAGGGACTATTGTAGCTTGAAGGGATATATTATCACAGAGATGTTTTAGAGGGTTTGCCACATAAAGAATAACCTGCTAGCTGCCCACACACATCTTCATTAATTCAACAAGGTTTTGGAGCCCTGTGTGCCAGATTCTATTCTTCTATCTTATTTCCTCTCTTTTCCCTTTTTATACCACTATAGGCCGAGGGATTTTTCTACAACTCACAATACATTCCTTTGCACCTGTAGTTTCTCTCTGCCTGAAACCCTTCCCCATCTCTACTCTGTAGTCACATGCTTCTTGCTCCTTCACTGAATTCAGGTCTCTGTTCAGATGTCATCTATTCAGAGAAATCTTTCCAACCACCTTCTGTAAGATAGCATCCTTCTTCCTTCTTCCACTCTGTTATTTTATCCTGCTTTGTTTTTCATCATAGTGTTCATTACTATGAGACCATCTTCCCTTCTAATTGATTTACATTAAATATCTGAATAAAGTCTCACTCTACTGTTAAATCATGTCATTGTTTCAGTGTTTTATAAACAGTAGTTTTGCTTTGCTAATTGTGTAGTTACACAGTTACTTAAGGTCAGAAAGTATTTACAGAAAGCTTTTTTCTCCTCTTTTTCTAATAGATAAATGTACTTCATCTGTAATCATTGATAATACATGTAATCATGTTCTGTTAATCACATTATTATGGCAGATTTTCCTCCTTGGCTCTTCTGTATAGGAGAAAGCCACACACTAATGATCTGCTTGTCTTCTTATGCAGGATAAAGTTACTCATTTTAGCTTAAGTTTTACTTTTATTTTCCTTGTGTACTCTTGAGGATTTTTATGTATTTTTGCTTATTTGAGGTAACTTGTCTACCTCAGGTCCATTAGTTAAACCTGGAACTAATGTTTTTCAAACTGTTGAGCACTAGAATTTCTGTGGAGGATATTTCAGGTGCTGCTCATTGGGGTATACTTGGGCTGATTCTGCCCCTTCCCCTTCTGCCAACCTGTTATATTCTCTCCCCTTTAACATTGGCTTCTTTATGATTATTTGAAAAGACTTTTCTGTTTCAAAAAGTGAACCAATGGAAATAAACTAGGTTTATGACTCAGCGATATTTGATACTAATATTGGCAACTTGTCTTAAAATAATTTGAATGTGAGTTTCTCTGAAGCATCTTTATTAAGAGGAGGTGAAGGAAATGGACATCTAGAGATGTCAGGAATACCATATTAAGTTCAGTTTTTTTCTAGCAATCACTATCTTAGACCTGCCATTGACCTGTTTCATTTAGACATGATAGACTTCTGTTCATGAAGACAGTCTTGGTGTCTGGAACTGCTGGATTACACTCACATGCTTTGAAGCATGGTTTTTGCTCTCAGGTTTCTTCCCTTCGTTACCAAGGTACTTCCATCAGTTGAGGGCCTTGGTCTTAATATGACTTCAGTTTGAGGTATGCACCCTTAAGCCATTGCTCTGTTTTCTTCTGAGAATCACAGCCATACCATCTTTAGCCAAAATAATGATCATATAAGGAAAGGCAACTTTTTACTCTATATTCTTACTGTTCTAACTGTTAGGGGCTTAATCACAAGGAAAAACAATAGCCTGTAATTATTGGAATCGAGAGTCTAGGTCAGTGGTCGGCAAACTCATTAGTCAACAGTGTGGCAAACCATGACTAAACCGCAGTTTGCTGACCACTGTGAAAGGTGCCTTTTTACATAAAGATGTAGAAAGTACATGACCTTCCAGAACTTACAGAATCTCATCCTAGCATAATTTATTTTCTTCTGCACCAAAGATGGTCTGGTACCTCTATTATTTGTTTTCTTGAGATGTAGAGTGCTTTTCTAAAGCCTAAGAAAGGAAAGCAGCTATTTTCACCACCAGGCACAACTGCATCTTCATATCACTGAGGCTGGAAAATTGGAATCTGGTGTATTTTTTCAAATTGCTGTCATTTGTTAACTGATTGTGTCCTCCTATAATCACTCCATTCTTTATAATTTTACTACAGTTCCACTGAGGGAAAAAAGGAATTATAATAGAACTACTATAATCAAGATAAGAGATGAATACTATTGGTCCTTAGAATCAATATAATGGTTAAATCTATAGGTAGAAAAACATTTCCAGTGCAGATAGTGTTCTTTATATAGGAAATCTAAAGTTTAATGATAGTACAATGTATTATAATAATAAAAAGAATGAAATCTGCTGAATGAAACATAGTGAAATGGAACAGAGTTTAGCCTTAATCCTAAAAGTGGATAAGGCATTAATAACCGAAGAGAATTTCTTTCCTTTTTTTTTGTTAATCCTCACATGTGGATATTTTTTCCCATTGATTTTTAGAGATAGTGGAAAGGATGGACGGAGGGAGGCAGAAAGGGAGGGAGAAAAAGAAAGAGTGAAAGAGATAACAATGTGAGAGAGACACATTGATTGGTTGCTTCCCAAACCTACCTCGACTGGGGCCAGAGATCAAACCTGCAACCCAGGTACATGCCTTTGACCAGAAATCAAACCCGAGACCCTTTGGTGAGTGAGCTGATGCTCTAACCACTGGTAAACACTAGCCAGGGCTCAAATAGAATATGGTGGTGTTGCAAAGTATAATTTGCAGTGAAAGTCAGATAAGGTTAAATTTTTGTTTCTTCTTTTTTCTTTATTGATTAAGGTATTATATGTCCTTATCTCCCCAAACCCCCCTCTCACCCCTCCCCCCTTATGCCCTCATCCCCCTGGTGTCTGTGTCCATTCATACAAGTCCCTTACCCCCACCAAATTTTTGTTTCTGAATCTTACTTGCATTTGTGTAGATTTTGAAATAGGTAATTTGTTGGTAGAGATTGATAATATTACATTAAAGCTACTACAACACTCAGCATTTGTGGCATGGTAGAAAGAATAATATGCAGCAATAACCTAGTACTGCGGCTCTATTCCTAATTTTAGTCTCGTGATCTTGTGACCCTTTGATAAAATTATGCATCATGCCTTTTTTGCAGTGTTACTGTGAGGATGAAATGCAATAATATATGTAAAAATGCTATAACATAAAAATTCATAAACTAAATTTATATATAATTTCATCCTTCTCAATATAATAACACTATCTTAACCAAATCTCTTTGAACTTTTACCACTAAGAAAGGAATGGCTAGAAACATAATTTTATTTTATACTCCATCTTTTTGGAATACAGTGATTTAAAAATGTATTTGTTTATTTGTATTGTGGTAAAAATAACTTGAAACTTATTATTTTAACCCTTTTTAAGTGTACAATTCATTGACATTAAGTACATTCTCAGTGTTGTACAATTATCGCCACTATCCATTTCTAGAGTTTTTTCATCATCCCAAACAGAAACTATATATATCCATTAAATAGGAACTCCCCATCCTGCCCTTCCACCAGTCCCTGATAACCTCTGTTCTACTTTCCATCTTTATGAATTTGCCTAGTCTAAGTACCTCATATAAGTGGAATCATACAGTATTTGTCCTTTTATGTTAGACTTACTTAGTGTAATGTTTTTAAGGTTCATCCGTATTGTAGCATGAATCAGAATTTTGTTCCTTTTTAAGGCTGAATAATCCATTGTATGTGTTTACCACGTACTAGTATATAGGTTTTTATCCATCTGTTGATGGACATTTGGGTTGTTTCCAACTTTTGGCTATTATGAACAATATTACTATAAATATTGGTGTACAAGTATCTCTTTGGGTCCCTGATTTCAGTTTCTTTGGGTATATACATAGAATAAGAACTGCTGGATACTATGATAATTCTATGTTTAACTCCCTGAGGAACCACCAAACTGTTTTCTCAGAATACAATTTTTAAAAAATCTTTATTGTTGAAAGTATTACATATGTCCTTTTGTCCCCCCATTGACCCCTTATAACATGCCCCTGCCCCCTGCCCCAGGCCTTCCCCACCCTATTGTCTGTGTCCATGGGTTATGCATATATGCATACAAGTTCTTTGTTTGATCTCTTTCCACCCACCCAACCTGCCTTGTCTTCCCTCTGAGGTTTGACAGTCTCCTTGCTTCTGTGTCTCTGGATCTATTTTGTTCATCAGTTTATTTTTGTTCATTAGGTTCCATATATGAGTGAGGTCAGGTGATAATTATCTTTCTCTTACTGGCTTATTTCACTTAGCATAATATTCTCTAGGTCCATCCATGCTGTTGCAAATGGTAAGAGTTCCTTCTTTTTACAGTTGTATAGTATTCCATTGTGTAATTGTACCACACTTCTTTAATCCACTTATCTACTGATGGGCACTTGGGCTGTTTCCAGATTTTAGCTTTTGTAAATTGTGCTGCTATGAACATAGGGGTGCATACATTCTTTCTGATTGGTGCTTTGAGTTTCTTAGGGCATACTTCCAGAAGTGGGATCACTGGGTCAAATGGCAGTTCCATATTTAATTTTTTGAGGAACCTCTATACTGTTTTTCCATAATGGTTGCACCAGTCTTATTCCTACCAGCAATGTACTAGGGTTCCTTTTTCTCTACATCCTGGTCAGCACTTGTCATTTGTTGATTTGTTGATGGTAGCCATTCTGATAGGTGTGAGGTGATACCTCATTGTCATTTTAATTTGCATCTCTCTGATGATCAGTGACTTTGAGCATTTTTTTCACGTTTCTTGGCCTTATGTATGTCTTTTTTGGAGAACTCTCCGTTCAGGTCCTTTGCCCATTTTTTAATTGGATTGTCTTCCTTTTGTTAAGTTGTATGAGTTTCCTATATGTAATAGAGATTAACTCTTTATCCCATGTATCATTGGCAAATATGTTTGTCTATGCAGTGGGTTCTCTTGTTATTTTGTTGATGGTTTCTTTTGTTGTACAGAAGGTTTTAATTTTGATGTAGTTCCATTTGTTTATTTCCTCCTTAATTTCCATTATTTTCTCCTTAGGAGATGTATCAGTAAACATATTGTTATGAGAGATGTCTGAGATTTTGCTGCCTATGGTTTCTTCTAAGATTTTTATGGTTTCACGTCTTACATGTAAGTCTTTTATCCATTTTGAGTTTATTCTTGTGTATGGTGTAGGTTGGTGGTCTAGTTTCATTTTTTGCATCTATCCAATTTTTCCAACACCGTTTATTGAAGAGACTGTCTTTACACCATTGTATGCTCTTGCCTCCTTTGTGCAATATTAATTGAGTGTAATGGCTTGGCTCAATTTCTGGGTTCTCTGTTCTGTTTCATTGATCTACATGCCTGTTCTTCTGCCAGTACTAGGTTGTTTGGAGTACAGTGGCTTTGTAGTATTGATATCTGGTATTATAATTCCTCCAAGTTTGTTCTTTCTCAAGATTGCTGCAGCTTTTTGGGGTCTTTTTTGGTTCCATATAAATTTTTGGAGTGTTTATTCTAGGGACTGGTTTTTATAAGGCAGTGTTCAGTGCAGTTTTTATGACGTTTGGGCCAAAAGTTTAAGCAATTAAAGAATCAGGTTATGTTTTCAGACTTTTTATTTAAGGCTTGTTGAGAAAGAGGGAAGGCAGAATGTCGTTAGCTAGTTATTATTTTATAATATGTTATCCAATAGGAATATTGAAAAAATAACATGTAGATATTAAAATAGTATAAAGATATGACCTATCAAATGGATGGTAGTGGAATCAAAATTAGGGAAGTGGAATTTAGTGGCTTAGTTAATAGAAATCATAGATTATTAATTTATAGTTTTTCTTATCTATTTCATAGATTGTGACAGACTTAATTCAATCTGGCTTTTTTGTACCATTTCTAGGCTTAGTCCTGTTTCATTCCCTCATTTGTTGATACATGTTTTAGATGCATATTTATTTTGATATAATTAAAAAAAAGTTCATTTTGGGAGTATGGTCAATATATCTATTTATCTTATTTACTACTTCACTCTGCATGGATCATTGAGCTCTAATTTTATATATGCTTTTTATCCAATTTAAGTCAATACTAAGATAATGTTCTGTAAATATGAAACTGTTTTCTTCTTATGAAATCAATATCAGGGTTGGAAGGTGTCTATCTCAAGTGTTCTTAATTTCTCTTTGTTATAACTTTGCTCTGGGTTGCTGTCTGGTTAGACACTTTTAAGTGATGTAAAACTACTTTGGGAGAGAGTAGGGTGTGTAGCACAGATTGTTCTTATATTGCACTTAAATGTCTTTCTGAAATTTTTACCCATCCTTTTTTGCCATATAGAATATTAATGCTCTTGCTTATAGTGATTTTAGGGTACAACAATTTTGCGGAATATCAATTCTGAATGATAAATATATTAAGCCCTTGGACAGTTATTATTTAGTCTGTTTAACAAAAATGCTCTTTTAGTGGTAGTATTTATTTAGTAAGTTAAAGTATATAAAATATAAATTAATGATTTTTAAAAATACTGTGATCCTTTAAAAAATAATGTATTTATACTCACATATACGATCAAGAATTTTCTTTTTTTAATTTTTTTTTTATTGTTTGTATTACATATAGTAGTACAATATCTCCTTTTTTCCCCCCATTGACCTTCCCCCAGCCTCCCCTATTTCCTGTCGCATGCCCTCATCCCACCCCCCACCCCCAGTGTCTTGTGTCCATTGGTTGTGCTTATATGCATACATGCAAGTCCTTTGGTTGATCTCTTTCCCTCCTCCCCAACACGCCCCTGCCTTCCTGCTGTAATTTGACAGTCTGTTCGGTGCTTTACTGCCTCTCTATCTATCTTTTTGTTCATCAGGTTATAATGTTCTTTATTTTACAAAAATGAGTGAGATCACGTGATATATTTTTTAAAATTGGCTTATTTCACTTAACATAATGCTCTCCAGGTCCATCCATGCTGCTGCAAATGGTAAGAATTCCTTCTTTTTTATAGCACTTTACTATTCCATTGTGTTGATGAACCATAGTTTCTTTTTTTTTTTTTAATATATCTTTATTCAGATTATTACAGATGTTCCTCTTTCCCCCCCTCCCCCATAGCTTCCCCTCCACCAGGTTCCCCCCCTCGCCACCCCATGCCCTTACCCCCTGCTACTGTCCTCATCCATAGGTGTAAGATTTTTGTCCAATGTCTTCCCTCATACTCCCTCCACCTCGAGAACTGTCAGTCCACTCCTTTTCTATGCCCCTGATTCTATTATATTCACCAGGTTATTCTGTTCATCAGACTTTTTTTATTTACTTGATTTTTAGATTCACTTGTTGATAGACAACATATTTGTTTTTCATAATTTTTATCTTTACCTTTTTCTTCTTCTTAAAGAATACCTTCAGCATTTCATGTAATCCTGGTTTGGTGGCGATGAACTCCTTTAGCTTTTTCTTGTCTATGAAGCTCTTTATCTGACCTTCAACTCTGAATGATAGCTTTGCTGGGTAGAGTAATCTTGGTTGTAGGTTCTTGCTGTTCATCACTTTGAATATTCCTTACCACTCCCTTCTGGCCTGCATAGTTTCTGTTGAGAAATCAGCTGACAACCATATGGGTACTCCCTTTGTAGGTAACTAATTGTTTTTCTCTTGCTGCTTTCAAGATTCTCTCTTTGTCTTTTGCTCTTGGCATTTTAATTATGATGTGTCTTGGTGTGGTCCTCTTTGGATTCCTCTGGTTTGGGGTTCTCTGAGCTTCCTGGACTTGTAAGTCTATTTCTTTCACCAGGTAGGGAAAGTTTTCTGTCATTATTTCTTCTAATAGGTTTTCAATATTTTGCTCTCTCTCTTCTACTGGCACCCCCATAGTTCGATGTTGGTATGTTTGAAGTTGTCCCAGAGGCTCCTTTACACTATTGTCATATTTTTGGATTATTTTTTCTTTTTGTTTTTCTGGTTGTGGTTTTTTTTTTTTTTTTTTTTTTTTTGCGTCCTCATATTTCAAATCTTAGGTTTGATTCATGGGGTTCTTTGGTCTACTGTTGAATCTCTGTATATTATTCCTTATTTTAGACAGTGTATGCTTAATTTCTGACTGGTCCTTTTCCATATTTTTTGGCATTCTCATTAAGATCTTTAAAGGTCTCACTAAGTTCCTCAGAGGTTTCTAGAAGATTCTTGAGTAACCTTATAACTATGATTTTGAACTCTATGTCCAGTAGTTTGCTTTCCTCCATTTCTTTCATTTGTGACATGTTTCTTTGTCTCCACATTTTGGCTGCTTCCCTGTGCTGATGGAGTGGTTTTGTGGGGTAGGTGACCTATAGGGCCCAGTGGTTCAGCCTTTCCAATCATCTGAGGTGGACACTCTTGGTGCACCTCTTTGTGGGTGAGTGCACAGTCTCGTTGGAGTTAAGCCTTGATTGCTGTTAGTACAATGGGAGGAATTGACCTCCAGGCCAATTGGCTGTGAGGACCCACTGTGTCTATAATGGAAGAACTACTCTGCTGGAGACACCCTTATGGGGCAGGTGTTGCTTCAGTGGGGCTTTGGTGCTCACTGAGTCTGCCTCCTGAGTGTGTCACTTATGGATGTGAGGAGTTGAAACCTGGTGTCATCTCACACTGACCACTAGGTATACTGGCTCCTGGATCTCCAAGGACATGCACGTCACCTACTGTCTGAGGCCACCCAGCAGGAGCTACAGTGAGAGCTACAGTTTTCTCCTCTTTGCTTGAGGTTTGGAAGTTTTGGAACTGACCCATCTGCAGTTTGTTAGGTTAAGCTTGCCATAGGGCAGACCATTCATATGGAAAAGCTGCTGTGCACAGTTTGGGTGGGTTTGTAAATTGGGTGGGGCTGGGTCTCAGGGAATCACTAGGGCATGACAAACAGCGATGGCTGCCAATCAGCCCTCTTTGCGTCACTGTGTTTCCGTGTCCCCGCATCCCGCACCCCAGCACAGTAAACAATGATTCCTACGTGCACCTCTGCGAGAAAGCCACCCTCACTTTCAGACCCAATGGCAGACAGTCCCCATTCTCCCCGTAGGAGTCTGGGTCCCCAGAGTCTCGCCGGAAACTGGAGTTCAGAGCAGTCGGGAACTTGTATCTCCCTTTGGATTGAAAAAAACAGTGTACCCAGTTGCCAGCCAGGTTCGCGCACCTCCATACCTCTGCTTTTCCATGCCTGTGCATGTCCTACCCGTTCTCAGTGTTCTTCTCTCTTTCCTTCTAGTTGTAGAACTTCTACTCAGCCAGCTTTCCCGTGGTTCTGGGTGATAGATGTTTTGTCTTTTAGTTGTAGTTTTGGTGTGGTTGTGTATACTTTATGCCGCCATCTTGGTTTCTCTACAGTGATAATTTTGTACCATAGTTTTCTAATCCACTCATCTGCTGATGGGCATTTAGGCTGTTTCCAAATCTTAGCTATGGTGAATTGTGCTGCTATGAACATAGGGGTGCATATATCCTTTTTGATTGGTGTTTCTAGTTTCTTGGGATATATTCCTAGAAGTGGGATTACTGGGTCAAATGGGAGTTCTATTTTTAGTTTTTTGAGGAAACTCCATTCCATTCTTCACAGTGGCTTCACCAGTCTGCATTCCCACCAGCAGTGAACGAGGGTTCCTTTTTCTCCGCATCCTCTCCAACACTTGTCATTTGTTGATTTGTTGATGATAGCCATTCTGACAGGTGTGAGATGGTACCACATTGTCGTTTTGATTTGCATCTCTCGGATAATTAGTGCCTTTGAGCATGTTTTCATGTGTCTCTTGGCCTTCCTTCTGTCTTCTTTAGAAAACATTCTATTTAGGTCCGTTGCCCATTTTTTAATTGGATCATTTATCTTTCTTTTATTAAGTTGTATAAGTTGCCTGTAGATGTTGGAGATTAAACCTTTATCAGTGATAACATTTGCAAATATATTCTCCCATACACTTGGCTTTCTTGTTGTTTTGTTGATGGTTTCTTTTGCTGTGCAAAAGCTTTTTATTTTGATGAAGTCCCATTTGTTTATTTTCTCTTTAGTTTCCATTGCCCTAGGAGCGGTATCGGTGAAGAAATTGCTTCAGCATATGTCTGAGATTTCTCTGCCTGTGGATTCCTCTAGTATTTTTATGGTTTCCCGTCTTATGTTTAAGTCCTTTATCCATTTTGAGTTTACTTTTGTGTATGGTGTAAGTTGATGATCTAGTTTCATTTTTTTGCATGTATCTCTCCAATTTTCCCAACACCGTTTATTGAAGAGACTGTCTTGACTCCATTTTATGTTCATGTCTCCTTTGTCAAATATAAATTGAGCATGGTGGTTTGGGTCGATATCTGGATTCTCTATTCTATTCAGTTGATCTATATATCTGTTCTTTTGCCAGTACCAGGCTGTTTTGAGAACAGTGGCCTTGTAATGCAGCTTGAAATCTGGTACTGAGATCCCACCTACTTTGTTGTTCTTTCTCAGGATTGCTTTGGCTGTTTTTTTTTTTTTTTTTATTCCAGATGAATTTTTGGAGAGTTCTCTCTAGGTCTGAAATATGCCGTTGGTATATTAATAGGGAGTGCATTGAATCTATAGATTGCTTTGGGTAGTATGGACATTTTAATGATGTTGATTCTACCAATCCATGAACATGGTATGTTCTTCCTTCTGTTTATATCTTCCTCTCTCTTTTTTCAGTGTCATGTAGTTTTCCACATATAGGTCTTTTACCTCCTTAGTTAAGTGTATTCCTAGGTATCTTAATTTTTTTGGTGCGATGGTAAATGGGATTGCTATTTTAGTCTCTCTTTCTGTAAATTCACTGTTGGTGTATAGAAATGCCATAGATTTCTTGGCATTAATTTTGTATCCTGCTATATTGTCAAATTCCTTTATTAAGTCTGATAGTTTTTTGTTGGAGTCTTTTGGGTTTTTTTATGTACAATATCATGTTATCTGCAAGTAAGGATAGCTTTACTTCTTCTTTTCCAATTTGGATACCTTTTATTTCTTCTTCTTGTCTAATTGCAATGGCTAATATTTCCAGTACTATGTCGAACAGGAGTGGTGAGAGTGGGCATCCCTTGTCTTGTTTCTGTTCTTAGGGAAAATGGTTTTAGTTTTTGTCCATTGAGTATGATGTTGGCTGTGGGTTTATCATATATGGCTTTTATTATGTTGAGGTATGATCCTTCTATTCCTCCCTTGCTGAGAGTTTTTATCAAGAAAGGGTGTTGGGTTTTGTCAAATGTTTTTTCTGCATCCATTGATATGACTATGTGATTTTTATCTCTCAATTTGTTTGTGTGATGTATCATGTTTATTGATTTGCGGATATTGTACCATCCTTGCATCCTTGGGATAAATCCTACTTGGTCATAGAGTATGATCTTTCTGATGTACTTCTGGGTTCGATTTGCTAGAATTTTTGTTGAGGTTTTTGCCATCTATGTTCATGAGGGATATTGACCTGTAATTCTCTTACATTGTGTTGTCTTTGTTTGGTTTTGGTATTGGGGTGATGCTGGCTTCATAGAATGATCTCTTGAGTTTTTTGGAATAGTCTGAGGAGGATAGGTTTTAGTTCTTCTTTGAATGTTTGGTAAAACTCCCCTGTAAAGCTCTGTCTGGCCCCAGGCTTTTGTTTGCTGAAAGCTTTTCAATGACTGCTTCAATTTCTACATAGTTATTGGTCTGTTGAGATGTTTAGATTCTTCGTGATTGAATTTGGAAGGTTGTATTTTTCTAGGAATATGTCCATTTCCTCCAGGTTGTCCAGTTTGTTGGATTAGAGTTGTTCATAGTATTTTTTAACAATCCTTGGTATTTCGGTGGGGTCTGTTGTTATTTCTCCTCCTTCATTTCTGATTTTGTTTATTTGGGTCCTCTCTCTTTGCTTCTTGGTGAGCCTGGCTAGAGGTTCATCAATCTTGTTTATCCTTGCAAAGAACCAGCTCTTGGTTTTGTTGATCTTTTATATGTTTTTCTTTTTTTTTTTTGGTCTCTGTCATTTGTCTGTGCTCTGATCATTATTTCCTTCCTTCTGCTTACACTGGTCTTTTCTTGTTGCTCTCTTTCTAACTCTGAGTTGTAGGGCTAGGTAATTTATAACCATTGTTTCTTGTTTTTTTGCAGTAGGTCTGTAGAGCTATGAAATTCCCTCTCAAGACTGCTTTCACTGTGTCCCATAGATTACGGATTGTTGTGTTTTCATTGTCAATTGTTGCCATGATGTTTTTTATTTCTTCTTTGATCTCTCTGGTAACCCAGTCATTGTTCAATAGCATGCTATTTAGTCTCCATGTGTTTGATTTATTGATTGTTTTCATTGTAGTTGATTTCCAGTTTTATGCCACTGTGATCTGAGATGAAGCCTGATATAATTTCTATCTTCTTGAATTTGAAGAGACTTTGCCTGTGATCCAATATATGGTCTATTTTTGAAAATGACCCATGTGCACTTGAGAAGAATGTATTTGCTGTGGCTTTGGGTGAAATGTTCTGAAGCTGTCAATTAATTGCATCTGGTCTAGTGAGTCATTTAGGATTGATGTTTCTTTGCTGATTTTTTGTTATGAGGATTTGTCCAATGGTGATAGTGGGGTATTAAAGTCTCCTACTATGATTGTATTGCTGTCAATCTCTCCCTTGATATCCTCCAGGAGTGTTTTTATGTATCTGGGGGCATATATGTTTACCAGAGTTATTTCTTCTTGTTGGATTGCTCCCTTAAGTATTATAAAGTGGCCTTCCTTAATCTCTTTTTATGTCCTTCACTTTGAGATCTAATTTGTCAGCTATAAGTATTGCTACCCCCGCTTTTTTCTCATTTCCATTTGCCTGAAAACCTTTTTCCATCCCTTCACCCTCAGTCGGTGTGCGTCTTTTTTTTCTTTTTCTTAAAATTTAATAAATCTTTATTGTTCAGATTATTACAATTGTTCCTCATTTTTCCCCCCGTAGCTCCCCTCCACCTGGTTCCCACCCAACCCGCTGTCTTTACCTCCCCCCCACTGTCCTCATGCATAGGTGTACGCTTTTTGTGCAGTCCTTTCACGCACCTCCCACACCCCTTTCACACCGAGAATTGTCAGTCCACTCCCTTTCTATGCTTCTCATTCTATTATATTCACCAGTTTATTCTGTTCATCAGATTTTTAATTCATTTGATTTTTAGATTCAGTTGTTGATGGACATGTATTTGTTGTTCGTAATTTTTATCTTTACCTTTTTCTTCTTCTTTACTTAAAGAATACCTTTTAGCATTCCATATAATACTGGTTTGATGGTGATGAACTCCTTTAGCTTTTTCTAATCTGTGAAGCTCTTTATCTGACCATCCATTCTGAATGATAGCTTTGCTGGGTAGAGTAATCTTGGTTGTAGGTTCTTTCTTGCTATTCATCACTTTGAATATTTCTTGCCACTCCCTTCTGGCCTGCATAGTTTCTGTTGAGAAATCAGCTGACAATCGTATGGGTGCTCCCTTGTAGGTAATTAACTGTTTTTCTCTTTCTGCTTTTAATATTCTCTCTTTGTCTTTTGCTCTTGGCATTTTAATTATGATGTGTCTTGGTGTGGTCCTCTTTGGATTCCTTTTGTTTGGGGTTCTGTGCGATTTCTGGACTTGTAAGTCTATTTCTTTCACTAGGTGGGGGAAGTTTTCGCTCATTATTTCTTCAAAAAGGTTTTCAGTATCTTGCTCTCTCTCTCTTCTACTGGCATCCCCATAGTTCGGATGTTGGTGCGCTTGAAGTTGTCCCAGAGGCTCCTTTCACTATCTTCAAGTTTTTGGATTCTTTTTCCTTTTGCTTTTCCGGCTGAGTGTTTTTTGCTTCCTTGTATTTCAACTCTTTGATTTGATTCTTGCGGTTCTCTAGTCAGCTGTTAGCTCTCTGTATAATATTTTTTATTTCAGTCAGTGTATGTTTAATTCCCAGTTTGTTCTTTTTCCTATCCTTGAGAGTCTTGTTAAATTTATCGGCCTTTTCTAGGAAATTCTTGAAAAACCTTATAACCGTGGTTTTGAATTCTATATCCAGTCTTTTGTTTTCCTCCATTTCTTTCATTTGTGACCTGTTTCTTTGTCTCCGCATTTTCGATGCTTCCCTGAGTTGGTAGAGTAGCTTTGTGTGATAGGTGTCTTCTAGGGCACAGTGGCCAGCCTCCCCAGTTACCTGAGGTGGACACTCTTATTGCACCCCTTTGTGGGCTGTGTGCTCAGCCTTGTTGTAGTTAAGTCTTGATTGTTGTTGGTATCACTGGGAGGAATTGACCTCCAGGCCAATTGGCTGTGAGGAACAGCTGTGTCTATGCTGGGAACACTTCTGTGCTGGAGACACTCTTATGAGACAATTCTTGCAAAATTGGAAATGCCTCTGTGCTCAGCTTGGAAGGGGCAGAGTTTCAGGGTGGAGCAGACAGCCTTGGTTTCCCATCAGCCATGCCCTATGAGGGCCCTGGGTCTCAGTGTCCCTCAGTAATTGCTGCAAGCACCTCTGAGAGAAAGCCGCCCTCGAGTTTTGCCCGCTGCCAGACAGTCTATTTTTCCCCAGAATGAGTGGGGGTTCCCAGAATCTTGCCCGGAACTGGAGTTCAGCACAGTGTGAAGTTTCCGTCTTCCTCATGCTTTAGAAAGCCAGCCAAGCACAGCCTCCTGTGCATTCAGCAGTCAGTCCTCTCTGTGTGCGCGTCTCCGGACCTCTTAGTTCCGCAGCTCCTGAGTCTCAGTGTGCTTTCTCTCTTTCTGACAGTCAAGATTCCCTCCGAATGAGTCTGGTTTTCCAGCGTCTCGCCCGGGACTGGAGTTCAGTGTAGTCTGGAGCTTCTTTCTACCTCCCACTTTAGAAAGTCAGCCGCGCACTCAGCAAACTGTGCACTCAGCTGCCCGTCCTCTCCTTGTGCGAATCTCTGTACCTCAGCCTTTTGCAGTTTCTCTGAGTCTCAATGTGCTTTCCTCTTTTCTTCTAGTTGTAGAATTTCCACTTAGCCAGCTTTCCTGTGTTTCGTGATGGTGTCTGTTTTGTCTTTTAGTTGTAGTTTTGATATTGTTGTGTGAGGCAGCAGTTTAGGTGTTTACCTATGCCGCCATCTTGGTTTTTCGCGTCTTTTTTTCTGAGGTGGGTTTCTTGTAGACAGCAGATATGTGGGTCATGTTTTTTTTCTTTTCTTTTTTAAAAATAAATCTTTATTGTTCAGATTACAGGTGTTCCTCTTTTTGTTTTCCCCCTATAGCTCCCCTCCACTTGATTCCCCACCCCACCCTACCCCATGCCCTTACCCCCTGCCACTGTCTTCATCCGTAGGAGTAAGCTTTTTGTCTAGTCTCTTCCGGCACCACTCACACCCGCTTCCCCCTGAGAATTGTCAGTCCACTCCCTTTCTATGTCCCTGATTCTATTATATTCACCAGTCCATTCTGTTCTTCAGATTTTTTATCCACTTGATTTTTAGATTCACTTGTTGGTAGGTATGTATTTGATGTCATTTTGTTGTTCATAATTTTTATCTTTACCTTTTTCTTCTTCTTCCTCTTCTTAAAGAATACCCTTCAGCATTTCATGTAATCCTGGTTTGGTGGCGATGAACTCCTTTAGCTTTTTCTTGTCTGTGAAGCTCTTTATCTGACCTTCAACTCTGAATGATAGCTTTGCTGGGTAGAGTAATCTTGGTTGTAGGTTCTTGCTGTTCATCACTTTGAATATTTCTTGTCACTCCCTTCTGGCCTGCATAGTTTCTGCTGAGAAATCAGCTGACAGTCGTATGGGTACTCCCTTGTAGGCAACTAACCGTTTTTCTCTTGCTGCTTTCAAGATTCTCTCTTTGTCTTTTGCCCTTGGCATTTTAATTATGATGTGTCTTGGTGTGGTCCTCTTTGGATTCCTCTTGTATGGGGTTCTGTGCGCTTCCTGAACTTGTACGTCTATTTCTTTCACCAGGTAGGGAAAGTTTTCTGTCATTATTTCTTCTATTAGGTTTTCAGTATTTTGCTCTCTCACTTCTTCTGGCACCCCAAAAATTCGGATGTTGGTTTGCTTAAAGTTGTCTTAGAGGCTCCTTACACTATCTTCATATTTTTGGATTCTTTTTTTCTTTTTGTTTTTCTGGTTGGATGTTTTTTTGTTTCCACATATTTTAGATCTTTGGTTTGATTCTTGGGGTACCTTGATCTACAGTTGAGTTTCTGTATATTCTTTATTTCAGACAGTGTATGCTTCATTTCTGACTGATCCTTTTCCATTGTTTTGGCATTCTCATTAATATCCTTAAAGGTCTCATCAAGTTTCTCAGCGGTTTTAAGAAGATTCTTGAGTAACATTATAAATGTGGTTTTGAACTCTATGTTATCCAGTAGTTTGCTTTCCTCCGTTTCTTTCATTCGTGACATGTTTCTTTGTTTCCGCATTTTGGCTGCTTCCCTGTGTTGATGGAGTGGCTTTGTGTGGTAGGTGATCTATAGGGGGCAGTAGCTCAGCCTCCCCAATCACCTGAGGTGGACGCTCTTGGTACACCCCTTTGTGGGCTGAGTGCAAAGTCTTGGTGTAGTTAAGCCTTAATTGCTGTTGGTACGCTGGGAGGAATTGACCTCCAGGCCAATTTGCTGTGAGCACTCGCTGTGTCTATATTGGAAGAACTGCTGTGCCGAAGACATGCTTATGGGGCAGGACTTGTTTCAGTGGGGCTTTGGTGCTCGCTGAGTCTGCCTCTTGAATGTGTCACTTATGGATGTGAGGAGTTGAAATCTGGTGTCTCACACTGACCTCTAGGTATACTGGCTTTTGGATCTCCAATGGGGTGCAGGTCAGCTACTGTCTGAGGCCATCCAGCAGGAGCTACAGCGAGAGCTATAGTTTTCTCTTCTTTGCTTGGGGTTTGGAGGTTTTGGAGCTGTGTGACCCAGGCTGAAAGTTTGCTAGGTTAAGCTGCAATAGGGCAGGCCTTTCTTATGCTAAAGCCCCTGCTTGGAGCTTGGGTGGATTTGTAGGTTGTGTGGGGCAGGGTCTCAGGGCGTCACTAGGCTAGGGTGTGCCAAACAGCGATGGCTGCTAGTTAGCGGGCTCTGAGTCTCTGACTGTGTCCTGTGCCCCAGCGCAGTAAATAATTATTCCTGCGCGCAGCTCTGCAATCAAGCCCCCTTCACTTTCCGACCCAGTGGCAGACAGTCCAGCTTCTCCCCGTAGGAGTTTTGGTCCCCCGCATCTCCCCAGAAACTGGATTTTCAGAGTAATCGGGGGCTTGTCTCCCTTTGGGTTGAAAAAAGCAACGCCTGCCGCCAGCCCGGATCACTCGCCTCCATACCTCAGCTTTTCAGCACTTGTGCATGTCTCAGTGCTCTTTTCTCTTTCCTTCTAGTTGTAGAACTTCCACTCATCCAGCTTTCCCGTGGTTCTGGGTGATAGATGTTTTGTCTTTTAGTTGTAGTTTTGAAATTGTTGTGCGAGGCAGCAGTTTAGGTGTTTACCTACGCCACCATCTTGGATTCTCCTCATGTTTTCTTATCTAATCCATTACCCTATATCTTTTGATTGGGGCATTTAATCCATTTACATTTAAAGTTATTATTGATAGGTACTCATTTGTCTCCATTTTTATTCTTTACCTCTGTGTTCCTTCTTCGCTTCCTATTTCTTTTTTTTAGAGAAGACCCTTTAGCATTTCTTACATTGCTGGTTTGGTGGTAATAAACTTCCTTAATCATTTTTTGTCTGTGAATCTCGTGATTTCACCTTCAGTTTTGATTGATAGCCTTGCTGGGTACAGTATTCTTGTATTCAGACCCTACTTTTGAATGACTTGGTATATTTCATTCCATTCCCTTCTGGCCTGATGTGTTTCTGTTGAGAAATCAGTAACTTTCCGTCTCTCTCTGGCTGCTTTTAAGATTCTTACTTTATCATTGGTGTTTGCCCGTTTAATTATAATGTGCCTTGGCATCAGTCTTTTGTGGTTCATTTTGCTTGGGACTCTGTGAGCTTCTTGGATTTGTGTAGGTTTTTTCTTCCCTATATCAGGGAAGTTTTCTGTCATTATTTCTTTAAAGAGGTTTTCTATTCCTTGCTCAGTTTTCTTTCCTTCTGGCACCCTTATTATGTGGATGTTGTTTTGTTTCGTGTTGTCCTGAAGTTCCCTTAGGCTCTCCTCCTACTTTTTAATTTTTTTTTCTAGAAGCTGCTCTACTTGGGTATTTTTTCCTACCTTTTCTAGGTCACTGATGGTGGTCCTCTGCTTCTTCTATTCTACCCTTGATTCTTTCTATTGAATTCTTTACAGCAGCGATGTCATTTTTCATTTCTTCTTGATTCTTTTTCATTTCCTCTTGGTTCTTACACATATTGTCGAATTTGTCTTCCATTCTTTTCAGCCACCTTATGACCATTTCTCTGAATTCTTTCTCTGACAGGTTGCTTGCCTCCATTTCGTTTACTTCCTTTTCTGGTGATGCCTGCTTTTCTTTCATATGCGGGCTGTTTCTTTGTCTCCCCATGTTCTCCTCCACGTGACTGGTTATGTAGTTCTCTCTCTCCTTTCCATTGTGGAGTGTAGAGCTCCTCTGAATCCGCGTGCTTGCACCACTTGGGAACTGGTGTTCTCGGGTCGCATCTGTTTGGAGGGTGCCATAGTTGTTGATTCAAGAATTTTGTATCATTGGCAGAAGTAATTTTATGAAAAGATAGAATGTACCACAAGAATTCAGGCAGGATTCCTATTTATTCAGGATAGGCTATTTTAAAATTTGTGGGAGTTTCCATTTAGATGATTTTGACTTTGTTCATTACTTGGTCAAATAGATTGCAACGTTAAGGCTTTGAGGATGCCTTTCTTAGCCTAGAGTTTTTGTCACAGCTCCTAGGAAGTCCTAGCAATTTTTTGGTAAGAGTTTTTGGGAAAGTAAAATGTGAGTACATCCTCAGAATAAAAGGATGCCAAGATTGATGAAATTAGGGAAAATATAAAATAGACATTGTTGAGAAAGGAACGCACTTACTGAACCCAATCAGTATGGGTTGACCTCTATTCACTTGAAAAATTAGTTATTTTTGTTTTGTTTAAAACCAAGTTCATTGAAGTATCTATATACTAGATGCCCAGTGCATGAAATTCGTGCATGGGTAGGGTCCCAAGTGGCTGTTGGCCCCCGGCCAGGGCCTGATTTCCCTGGCTGCTGGCCGGAGCCTTCCTTTATTGTGCACTGCCCCCTGGTGGTCACTCCACGTCATAGTGAGTGATTGAACTCCCGGTTGGTCGAACCCCCGAGGGGACACTTTGCTTATTAGGCTTTGATATATATATATTGATAGATATACTAGAGGCCCAGTGCACGAAATTGGTACACTGGTAGGTTGCAAGTCTGCCAGCCGGGTACTCCTCCCTTCCCCGTGCAGTGGCCGCGGGCCGGGGCCGTTCTCCCTTCCCCCGGCCGCCTGCCACTGCTGCTGGCTAGGGCCTCACTCCTTGCCCCCAGCCGCCTGCCAGTGCCAGGGCCTGCCTCCCTTCCCGCAGCCACCTGCTGCCACTGCTCGCCAGGGCCTCCCTCCCTTCCCCCAGCCACTTGCTGTCACCGCCAGCCGGGGCCTCCTTTCCTTCCCCTGGCCGTTGTCCCCAATTTGAACTCCTGGAGGAACTCTGGTTGAGGGGG
Source organism: Corynorhinus townsendii (assembly GCA_026230045.1). Taxonomy (NCBI): domain Eukaryota; kingdom Metazoa; phylum Chordata; class Mammalia; order Chiroptera; family Vespertilionidae; genus Corynorhinus; species Corynorhinus townsendii. The sequence continues at coordinate 183,729,561 of JAPDVU010000001.1, read as the reverse complement.
CAATTTGCATACTACACTTTTATTATATAGGATAGATTTAAAAATATAATATGCAAATTGACCAGATGGTAGAAACGACTGGTCACTATGTTGTGCACTGACCATCGGGGCATACGCTCAATGCAGGAGCTGCCCCAGCCTGCATGCCCCGATTGTTTTATCAGGGCCTACCGGCCAACCTCTCGGTCCCTCCCCCTGGCTGGCAGGCTTTGATTGCCCATTGGAGAATGGGGAACTGGGGGTGAGTGGCAGAGGATGCGGGCAGCATCAGGCCAAGGTGAGTGCAAGTGAGCAGGGTCCTTTTTGCCCTGCTGGCCGCTCCACACACAGAGGGCAACCAGCGGTGGAGGAGTGGCCAGCCAGTGGCAGGAATGGCCAACCTCTTGGTTTTTCCCCCTGGCTGGCAGGCTCTGATTGCCTGATGGGGAACAGGGAACAAGGGGTGGGTGGCGGCATATATGAGTGGTGTCAGCCAAAGGCAGGTGCAGTCAAGTGGGACCCTGATCACCCCACTGGTCATCCCTCTTGTAACCCCTAACCCTACACACAGAGGGCGACTAATGTTGGTCGTGGGGGATGGGGCTGGCTGCCAGCAGCTGGGGAAGATGGGCCCTGATCGCAGGCCATGTCTAGGGATTCTACTTGTGCACAAATTTTGTGCGTTGGGCCTCTAGTCCTTTATATAATAAAAGGCTGGTATGCAAATTGACAGAACGGTGGAATGACTGGTCACTCTGATGTGCACTGACCACCAGGGGGCAGATGCTCAATGCAGGAGCTGCCAGCCGCGTACTCCGAGAGTGTGCAGGCCGGGCTGAGAGGCTCCCCTCCCTGCTGAGTAAACAAATTTCACGCACCAGGTCTCTAGTAATTTACATAAAATAAAATATACTCATTTTAAGTGTGTTGTTTGACAAATCTATACACTTTGTAACCACCATTTAAATCAACATAAAGAAATTTCGATTGTAGCAATAAGTTCCTTCATACTTTGCTCTTTTTACCTCTTTACTTGTTGATAGACATTTAGGTTATTTCCAGTCTGGGATGGTTTTATTAAAGCTGTTATGGACATTTGTGTCCAATTGTTTGGACATATGATTTAATTTCTTTTAGAGTGGGATCTTGAGTCATAGGATTTTTATATATTTAACTTTATTAAAATATCTTCCAATTTTCCAAAGTAATTGTATCACTTGGTACTTTCAACAGCGATATATGAGAGTTCCAGTACTTCACATCCTTTTAACATTTGGAGGTTGGCTAATTGAAAACTGGGTTAGGGTAATTGATAGAAATGGTGTTATGTCTAGACTTTTAAAGAAATTATAACAGATAATTTGATATACTTTAAAAGTTTAGTAATGATAGCTCATTTGGTACCATTTATTGTACATCTCCTAAATGCCAGAAAGTGTGTTAATGATTTTACATAAGTTACAATCTCTAATCCTTAAAACAATTCCATAAGATAGAATTTATTATCTTTATTTCACAGACAGGAGCCCTGGACTAGTAATATTAGGCTTAAGATTTGATTTCAAGTTTGCTTCCAAACTCTATTTCTTTACTTAATTTCACTTCAACATTTTGGTCCTTCTCTCTCTCTTATAGAGCTAGAATGAGTATCATTTCAATTAATACATTGGCCTTTCAGGGTTCCCAAATTGAATTGAGAAAGATCCAAAGATAATTATAAGAATTAGGACCCCCCAGGGAAAAATAAAGGATTGAAATGTTGTTTGTATGTGTGTTTTCAAACGAAAGAGCATGTATCTCTCAGATATTAAGTATCTAATATAGATGCCATTTTCCCGTGTATTATCTTAATTTGAGTTGTGAAAAGAAGGGGAAACGGTCAAAGTTTCAGAATTACTATAGAGCAGTGGTTCTCAACCTTTCTAATGCCGCGACCCTTTAATACAGTTCCTCATGTTGTGTTGACCCCAAACCATAAAATTATTTTCGTTGCTACTTCATAACTGTAATTTTGCTTCTGTTATGAATCGTAATGTAAATATCTGTGTTTTCCGATGGTCTTAGGCTCTACACCAGCAGCTCTCAACCTGTAGGTCGCAACCCACAGGTTGAGAACCGCTAGCAGGGTCGCCTAAGACCATCGGAAAACACAGATATTTACATTATGATTCATAACAGTAGCAAAATTACAGTTATGAAGTAGCAACGAAAATAATTTTATGGTTGGGGGTCAACACAACATGAGGAACTGTATTAAAGGGTCGCGGCATTAGAAAGGTTGAGAACCACTGCTATAGAGGGAAGATAGGTAGTGGTAATAGTGTGTTTATTATCTCCAAGCTAAGTAGTTGTTCTTGGAATGATCTTGTTTTACCATGTAGAAATCAGCCTGTTGGCATTTACTTTTAAACTAGAGGCTTGATGCACGAAATTCATGCAAGAGTAGGCCTTCCTTCCCCCTGCTGCCGGCACCAGCTTCCTTTTGGCACCTGGGACCTGGACTTCCCTCTGGCAGGCACCGGGACCCAGGCTGGCTTCCCTTTGGCCATCGGCAGGGACCTGGGACCCGGGTTTCCCTCACAGCCCCGGCTTCATCCGGAAGGACATCTGGAAGGTCATTTGGCTATCTGGTCTAATTAGCATATTATGCTTTTATTATATAGGATATATTCTAGACAATTAATATTTAATTTTCTATAACTAGAGTTGTGTCACAGCTACTAGATTGAATTTTAGAGAAGAATTTTTATGAGAAAAGTTTGGTCAATGTATTTCTCAAATAGACAAGTTGAAGTGAAACAGTCTACATTTTGCAAACTTTTTTTTTTGACTTTTTATTTATTTATTTTTTAAAATTTAATAAACCTTTATTGTTCAGATTATTACAATTGTTCCTCTCTTCCCCCCTCACCCCCCCAACCGCTCCCCTTCACCCGGTTCCAACCCCACCCTCTGCCTTTACCTCCCCCCCGACACTGTCCTCATCCATAGGTGTACGCTTTTTGTCCAGTCTCGTCCTGCATCTCCCACACCCCTTTCCTCCCGAGAATTGTCAGTCTACTCCCTTTCTATGCCCCTCATTCTATTATATTGACCAGTTTATTCTGTTCATCAGATTTTTAATTCACTTGATTTTTAGATTCACTTGTTGATAGACATGTATTAGTTGTTCGTAATTTTTATCTTTACCTTTTTCTTCTTCTTTCTCTTCTTAAAGAATACCTTTCAGCATATCATGTAATACCGGTTTGGCGGTGATGAACTCCTTTAGCTTTTTCTTACCTGTGAAGCTCTTTATCTGACCTTCAATTCTGAATGATAGCTTTGCTGGGTAGAGTAATCTTAGTTGTAGGTTCTTGCTCTTCATCTCTTTGAATATTTCTTGCCACTCTCATCTGGCCTGCATAGTTTCTGTTGAGAAATCAGCTGACAATTGTATGGGTGCTCCCTTGTAGGTAATTAACTGTTTTTCTCTTGCTGCTTTTAATAGTCTCTCTTTGTCTTTTGCTCTTGGCATTTTAATTATGATGTGTCTTGGTGTGTTCCTCTTTGGATTCCTTTTGTTTGGGGTTCTGTGCGCTTCCTGGACTTGTAAGTCTATTTCTTTCACCAGGTGGGGAAAGTTTTCTGTTATTATTTCTTCAAATAGGTTTTCAGTATCTTGCTCTCTCTTTTCTTCTGGCCCCCCATAGTTCGGATGTTGTTTACGATTGCAGTTGTCCCAGAGGCTCCTTACACGATCTTAAAATTTTTGGATTCTTTTTTCTTTTTGCTTTTCTGGCTGTGTGTTTTTTGCTTTTTTGTATTTCAACTCTTTGACTTGATTCTTGTGGTCCTCTAGTCTGCTGTTTGGTCTCTGTATAATATTTTTTATTTCAGTCAGTGTATGTTTAATTCCTAGTTGGTCCTTTTTCATATCTTCGAGGGTCTCGTTATATTTATCGGCCTTTTCTAGGATATTCTTGAAAAGCCTTACAACCGTGGTTTTGATCTCTATATCCAGTCGTTTGTTTTCCTCCATTTCTTTCAATTGTGATCTGTTTCTTTGTCTCCGCGTTTTCGCTGCTTCCCTGAGTTGGTAGAGTAGCTTTGTGTGATAGATGTCCTCTAGGGCACAGTGGCTCAGCCTCCCCAGTTACCTGAGGTGGACACTCTTGGTGCACCCCTTTGTGGGCTGTGTGCTCAGCCTTGTTGTAGTTAAGTCTTGATTGTTGTTTGTATCACTGGGAGGAATTGACCTCCAGGCCAATTGGCTGTGAGGAACAGCTGTGTCTATGCTGGGAACACTTCTGTGCTGGAGACACTTTTATGAGACAATACTTGCAAAATTGCAAATGCCTCTGTGCTCAGCTTGGAAGGGGCGGAGTTTCTGGGTGGAGCAGACAGCCTTGGTTTCCCATCAGCCCTGCCCTATGAGGGCCCTGGGTCTCAGTGTCCCTCAGTAATTGCTGCAAGGACCCCTGAGAGAGAGCCGCCCTCGAGTTTTGCCTGCTGCCAGACGGTCCAGTTTCTCCCCAAATGAGTCGGGGTTCCCAGAAACTTGCCTGGAACTGGAGTTCAATGCAGTTGGGAACTTCTGTCTCCCTCCTGAATTAGAAAGCCACTCGTGCACAGCCTCCAGCATTCAGCATTAAGTCCTGTCTGCACGCGGACTTGCAGCTCCAGACCTCTTCTTTCCGCAGCTCCCGAGTCTCAGTGTGCTTTCTTTTTCCTGACAGTCCAGATCCCCCCCTGAATGAGTCTGGTTTCCCAGTGTCTCGCCTGGGACTGGAGTTCAGTGCATTCGAGAGTTTTCTTCTCCCTCCTGCTTTAGAAAGCCAGCCGTGCACTCAGCCGCCCTTCCTCTCCGCGTGCAAGTCTCCGTACCTCAGCCTTTTGTAGCTCCTCTGAGTCTCAGTGTGCTTTCCTCTTTTCTTCTAGTTGTAGAATTTCCACTCAGCCAGCTTTTCTGTGGTTCTGGATGGTGTCATTTTGTCTTTTAGTTGTAGTTTTGATATTGTTGTGTGAGGCAGCAGTTTAGGTGTTTACCTATGCTGCCATCTTGGTTTCTCCTCTGTAAACTTTTCTGTTTAAGAAAAATAATTGTTTAACATTTGGATCCTTTAAATTTAATTTTCCTTTTCCCATCTCATTTTGCAGACATTTCAACCTACGAATGAAGAGGGACACTTCACTTTTTAGTGATGAATTTAAAGTAGAAACGTCAAATAAAATACTAGATTATGATACCTCTCATATTTACACTGGACATATTTATGGTAAGTTGAATCTTTAAGATCCCTTTCTTTAAATTTTTTCTACACAGGAAATACGTTGAATCAGAGGCAGATATTTCAGAAAAGACGGTATAAATTTTGAGGAGGTTTGAATATATATCATGAAGGGTATAATTGTCTTTGAAGAATGAAGTATTCCTTGGATCTATCTTTGCATGTTTGTTTAATGTTGAATTATTCAGTGTCTGGCTTCTGAAAGTTTTGAATTTTTATCTCTCTCAATACCTCCAAACTTAGAGTAAAAATTTTTTTAATGACTTCTATAATTTCTTGATCATCTAAACTTGCTATGTTTTATAACGAGGAAAAAATCTAACAGGAAACTGTAAAGATCATCTAATAGCCAAAAATAATGTGGCAGTCATTGATAGGAAAATCCTCCTAAGGCCTTCCTCTTTACTACATACTTGCTTTTGTTTACAATTCTAATAAATCTCTCTTACTATATAAACCAGATTTTAAAGGTATTGGAGGGATGGGAAACACACACATTGCTTTAATTTATTTTTTGACACACACATTTAACCCAATAGAAAGTTAATCTCAAGTTGATCCTCAGATTTTAAGACAGTTAACTGAAAGTTAAATTTTATTTGTATATATTAGATTTCCAATCAAAATTATAACCTGAAAAATTAAGTGCTTAAAAAAGTTTATTTTTTCATTATGCCAGATACATTGAGGCATTTCTATGCTTAAAGTTTCTCACTTTTAGAGTAAACCTAAACCATTTAATAAAAATATTTTTGTATTCTTACTATTTTTTTTTAAATATTTTTTTTCATAGAGGAAAGGAGAGGGAGAGATAGAAACATCAGTGATCATTGATGAATCATTGATAGGCTGCCTCCTGCACACCCCCTATCACGGATTGAGCCCACTACCTGGGCATGTGCTCCAACTTGGTATTGAACCTGCAACCCTTTGGCACAAACCATGATGCTCAAAACAACTGAGCCACACAGGCCAGGGCTAAGTTTTTAATGTTAGAATACAGTTGTCTATTATTTTTATTATTATTTATCTTTCTGGACTATAAGTAACTTATAGTCCCCGCTTTTTTTTTTTTGCTAGGCAATGATCAAGAAAAGTATGACAGCTTGCAGATAAAAACCATGCCATTTAGAATACCCATGTCTTGGACTCTTACCTGCAGTTTATGATTATTTCGGAGGTTAACTAATTAATTTTAATCTATAACTTAGAAATTGTAGAAAGCCTGATTTTTGTTTTAATGAGAAAATTTTAAGTAAATTCAATTTTTAAAGCCCCCACCTCTACCTTCCATTTCTCCAAATATTTGATGGTTAGTGCTCATCTTTTTTTGTGTGACTATATTAAGAACCAAAAATACCTTTTTTTTTCTATTTTGTTCTTTCACTAGGGAAGTATAATTGATGGGACAGAATTATAAATCTTTGTCCAGTATCATAAAAGAAATTGTTGGTATACTTATGTTCAGATTGCTTTTGAAGTATTTGACACTATCTTATTTAAGAAATATATTTATAAAAGCTAAAGGTGGTTAGGAAGCCACATGGCTCATGCAGAATATATCAGATTGGAAAAGAGCTTTTTTCTTATAGTAATTAGAGCCAAATTTCATAAGAAACATTAATATCTTTATTTTGAAAGTGTTTATTTTGTCCGTGGGTCTATTTAAGTTAATTTAACAATTATTCATTGATTAACTACTATTGCATACATGTCTGGTACTGTGCTAGGTGCTGGGAATGTAATTTATTTCATTGTTGTTGCTTATAATTGTGTACATTTTAATAAATACTAGTTGCTATTCACATTTCAAACTCAGTTTGATATATTTTATGTTAAAATTAACTTTCCCAGTGAATTTATATTAGTTTTAAAATATATATATAAGAATAGCTTTTTAAAGAAAAATGAATTTAACATTCTAGGCAAATTAAATTTTCAAGAGTTTGTTGCTTTCATTAATAGGTGAAGAAGGAAGTTTTAGCCATGGGTCTGTTATTGATGGAAGATTTGAAGGATTCATCCAGACTCATGGTGGCACATTTTATGTCGAGCCAGCAGAGAGATATATTAAAGACCGAACTCTACCTTTTCACTCTGTCATTTATCATGAAGATGATATTAGTAAGTACTTAACTTTTATCAAGTAGCCTTTTGCAAAAAGACATTTAAATAAAGCTATGTGGAGACAAATGAAGCTTATTGTTTTCTTTCCTTAGCTTATTAATCAGACTAGAAAATAGTTCACAACCAAAGTTTCAATTTAATGAATAACAGATCTATAGTACAGTGATGCAATTTCCTTACCAACCCATGCCTGTCCTACTTTGTTGATATGATACAATCACTTCTATTTGAACTGTAAGCTAACCAATTGTGATTGAACTGGAAATCCTATATTCTAATATCAGCGAGTCATTTAATGTTATAATGCCTTTGTGTCTGTATCCTATTCAAGCATCATTATCTTCTTGTGCAAATTTCAGTGTGGATATTTGTAGTGATTAAGAAATATTGTAGGTATTTTTAAAATTTTCTAAGTCCTTTGAGGTTTTTTTCCTGGAATCTTGAAATAATGACTTCAGTTTGGTAAGATTCCAGATATATCATTATGAATTTTATCCTCTACCATGGTCTTTTATATGATGGTGATTTGTTGGGAAAGTTCTTTTTCTGTCTTTTAAGAGTAGAAAATGTATTTAATCTTCATCTTTTAATTTCCACCATTGTCTGTGAATCCATAGTCATCTAATCATGAGGACCACAGAAATTCATTCCTCTGATTATATGCCTTTTGAATAATCATGTTTTATTTTTGACTGTAATTAGACTAGTCTCTCAATTTTTGCCTGTTTTTAAAATTGGGCAGCTTCCTTCTAGTTTCATTTTCCTTTTTTAGCCAGGAATTTATTGTCAATAATAATATTCTCATCCCTAGTAATGTACTGGAAAGCCTTAACCATTTTGACTTTTTGTTCCATCAGCTATTATTGATTTTTTTCTGATCCTCTATTTCTACAGAAAATAGCATAATTATTCTAGATGGGATACATTTATGATTTTTGCTGCTTGCTAAATCTCAAATTTATTAATGCTACTTACCCACATTTTTTAAAATCCTCACCCAAGGATATGTTTTTTTAAAAATTGATTTCAGAGAGGAAGAGAGAGGGAGAGAGAGATAGAAACATCAGTGAGAGAGAATCATTGATTGGGTGCATCCTTCATGCCCCCTGCTGGGGATTGAGCCTGCAACCCAGCCATGCACACTTGATTGGAATGAATCTGCGATCCTTCAGTCTGCAAGCCGATGCTTTATACACTGAGCCAAACCGGCTAGGGCCAAGGATATGTTTTTTAATTTATTTCAGAGAGCGAGGAAGGGAGAGTAAGGAAAAAACATTGATCTGAGAGAGAAACATCAATTGGGTGCCCCCATACATGTACAGGAAGCAAACCCATGACCCTTCAGTGCATGGGACAGTGCTTCCACCAACTGAGCCATACCAGCCAGGGCTTATTTGCCCACATTTTTACTCATCTTTATTTGATTCACTTCCCAATTTCCTCTCCTTTATTTAAAACTCTCCTCAATCTCTAAGCTCTAGTCGTCTTTCACAAATTGGATTATGAATTCCTTTGTTTTCTTTATTTCTGCCAACAGAATTATTACCTATTTGATTTATATGTTACTTAGTAATTTTCTTAATAATTTAATATATATATTTTAAATTTTAATCCTCACCCGAGGATATTTTTTCATTGATTTCAGAGAGAGTAGAAGAGAGAGGGGAAGACAGAGTGAAATATTGATGTGAGAGAAATACATCAATTGGTTGCCTCCTGCATGAGCCACGACCAGGACGTGGGCCAGGAAGGAGCCTGTAACCGGGGTGTACATGCCCTTGACCAGAATTGAACCTGGGACCCTTCAGTCCACTGGCCGATGCTCTAGTAATTTAATCTTTTTGTACAATTACCTTTTCTGTCCAGTGTATGTAAGTTCTCCAACTGCAGTTTCTGGTGTTTTTTTTCCCTTCTTCTTCTTCTTATTTGACATTCCAAATATTATTTATGTTTGGAACAGGTTCTTCACAGACACATAATGAAATCTTGAAACATTTTCCCTACAATGTTTTCTCAAAATTAAACAGACCTTTTGGGAAAGGAAGGAGAGGAAAAGAGTAATATAAAAGATTTTAAACTCAACTTTATCCTCCCATCATATTGTAATCAAACTTTTTCCTTTGTTTTATACTTCCCACAAGTGCCCTCCACTGTTTGTTCTGTCCTTTATGATTTATTTTATGATTTATTTTATTACATCTTCTCTCTCTTGTTTCTCTCCTCTTATCTAGTTGTATGTATAGTAGTTTAAGCATAATGTTCTTTTTTTCCACTTTTATTTCTTCCTCATCATATAATTGTATTTGATCACCTTGCATCTTACTGTCTTTCAACTAGTCTCCCTTATCTCAACCTTTCTTTCCCCCCGCCAAAGATAATGAGTTAGCTTGGAGGATCAGTGACATTGGGTGCAACTTTCTGTCTATTTCTTTTGGCATTTAACTTTACCATTGACTTTAGCTCTTTAATTTTTTTTAAAAATAAATCTTTATTGTTCAGATTACAGGTGTTCCTCTTTTTGTTTTCCCCCTATAGCTCCCCTCCACCTGATTCCCCACCCCACCCTACCCTACCCCATGCCCTTACCCCCTGCCACTGTCTTCATCCATAGGAGTAAGCTTTTTGTCCAATCTCTTCCCACACCACTCACACCCGCTTCCCCCGAGATTTGTCAGTCCACTCCCTTTCTATGTCCTTGATTCTATTATATTCACCAGTCCATTCTGTTCTTCAGATTTTTTATTCACTTGATTTTTAGATTCACTTGTTGGTAGGTATGTATTTGATGTCATTTTGTTGTTCATAATTTTTATCTTTACCTTTTTCTTCTTCTTCCTCTTCTTAAAGAATACCCTTCAGCATTTCATGTAATCCTGGTTTGGTGGCGATGAACTCCTTTAGCTTTTTCTTGTCTGTGAAGCTCTTTATCTGACCTTCAACTCTGAATGATAGCTTTGCTGGGTAGAGTAATCTTGGTTGTAGGTTCTTGCTGTTCATCACTTTGAATATTTCTTGCCACTCCCTTCTGGCCTGCATAGTTTCTGCTGAGAAATCAGCTGACAGTCGTATGGGTACTCCCTTGTAGGTAACTAACCGTTTTTCTCTTGCTGCTTTCAAGATTCTCTCTTTGTCTTTTGCCCTTGGCATTTTAATTATGATGTGTCTTGGTGTGGTCCTCTTCGGATTCCTTTTGTTTGGGGTTCTGTGCGCTTCCTGGACTTGTAAGTCTATTTCTTTCACCAGGTAGGGAAAGTTTTCTGTCATTATTTCTTCTAATAGGTTTTTAGTATCTTGCTCTCTCTCTTCTTCTGGCACCCCCGTAATTCTGATGTTGGTACGCTTGAAGTTGTCCCAGAGGCTCCTTACACTATCTTCATATTTTTGGATTCTTTTTTCCTTTTGTTTTTCTGATTGGGTGTTTTTTGTTTCCTCATATTTCAGATCTTTGGTTTGATTCTTGGGGTACGTTGATCTACAGTTGAGTTTCTGTATATTCTTTATTTTAGACAGTGTATGCTTCGTTTCTGACTGGTCCTTTTCCATTTTTTTGGCATTCTCATTAAGGTCCTTGAAGGTCTCACTAAGCTCCTCAGAAGTGTCATCAAGTTTCTCGGCGGTTTTGAGAAGATTCTTGAGTAACCTTATAAATGTGGTTCTGAACTCTATGTCGTCCAGTAGTTTGCTTTCCTCCGTTTCTTTCATTCGTGACATGTTTCTTTGTTTCCGCATTTTGGCTGCTTCCCTGTGTTGATGGAGTGGCTTTGTGTGGTAGGTGACCTATAGGGGGCAGTAGCTCAGCCTCCCCAATCACCTGAGGTGGACGCTCTTGGTACACCCCTTTGTGGGCTGAGTGCAAAGTCTTGGTGTAGTTAAGCCTTAATTGCTGTTGGTACGCTTGGGAGGAATTCACCTACAGGCCAATCGGCTGTGAGCACTCGCTGTGTCTTTAAGAACTGCTGTGCTGGAGACACGCTTATGGTGCAGGACTTGTTTCAGTGGGGCTTTGGTGCTCACTGAGTCTGCCTCTTGAATGTGTCACTTATGGATGTGAGGAGTTGAAATCTGGTGTCTTACACTGACCACTAGGTATACTGGCTTTTGGATCTCCAATGGGGTGCAGGTCAGCTATTGTCTGAGTCCACCCAGCAGGAGCTACAGCGAGAGCTACAGTTTTCTCCTCTTTGCTTGGGGTTTGGAGGTCTTGGAGCTGTCTGATCCGGGCTGCAAGTTTGTTAGGTTAATCTGCGATAGGGCAGGCCTTTCTTATGTTAAAACTGCTGCTTGGAGCTTGGGTGGGTTTGTAGGTTGTGTGGGGCGGGGTCTCAGGGCGTCACTAGGCTAGGGCATGGCAAACAGCTATGGCTGCTAGTTAGCGGGCTCTGTGTCTCCGACTGTGTCCCGTGCCCCAGCCCAGTAAACAATTATTCTTGCGCGCAGCTCTGCAAGCAGGCCCCCCTCACTTTCCGACTCGGTGGCAGACAATCCAGCTTCTCCCCGTAGGAGTTTGGGTCCCCCGCGTCTCCCCAGAAACTGTATTTCAGAGTAATCGGGGGCTTGTCTCCCTTTGGGTTGAAAAAAGTAACGCCTGCCGCCAGCCCAGATCTCGCGCCTCCGTACCTCAGCTTTTCAGCGCTTGTGCATGTCTCAGTGCTCTTTTCTCTTTCCTTCTAGTTGTAGAACTTCCACTCATCCAGCTTTCCCGTGGTTCTGGGTGATAGATGTTTTGTCTTTTAGTTGTAGTTTTGAAATTGTTGTGCGAGGCAGCAGTTTAGGTGTTTACCTACGCCACCATCTTGGATTCTCCTAGCTCTTTAATTTTTATTTGTCTAAGTAAATACATAGTCAAAGAAAGGAGGCTGTTTCACATTCCTTTTGTTATTACACGCCAATTGTGGTTTTAGAGCTTAAAAATAGTAATGTTTAGAGTGATTTTATTTGTAACATTTTCTGGTAAATGGAAATGTAACTATATGAGGATGAGAGTGTGGGAAGGAATTGCTTTTAAACAGTTTTTAATGCTTACAAATTAAGATGATTACCTTTGTGAAACTATCTGAAAATCAGTCAAAATACCCATGGTTTAAGAAAACTGTTTGGCCTGGTGGTGTTGCTCAGTTGCTGAGCATTGACCTATAAACCAGGAGGTCACAGGTTTGACTCCTGGTCAGGGCACATGACCTGGTTGGGGACTTGATCCCCATTAGGGAGCATGCAGGAGGCAGCTGATCAATGAATCTCTCATTATTTATTTTTCCTCTCCCTCTCTGAAATTAGTATATATATATATAAAAGCATCCATGTGTTAACCTTTTAGTTTCTAAATAGTTGCTATATTCTAAATTCTAGACCAAGGGCTGGCAAACGTTTGCTGTAAAGGGCCAGATAGTAAGTATTTTTGGTTTTCTGGGCCATATGAGCTCAGTTGTAACTCAGTTTTGTCATTGTAATGTGAAAACAGCCATAGACAACATATATATGAATGAGTGTGGCAGTGTTCCAATAAAACCTTAATACTTAAATTTGAATTTCATATAATCTTACATGACACAAATATTTATTTTTTAACCATTTAAAAATGTAAAAGCTATCCTTAATTTGCACACCAAACACAAGGATTGACTTGTACAGCATAGTAGTTTGCCTACCCCTTTTCTAGACCATAAAGTCAACAATTGATTCTGAAAAACAAAATAAATGAACAAGCAGAACAGAAACAGACTCATATATACAGAGAACATTTTGATGGTTGCCAGATAGAGGAGGGGTGTTGGGGTAGTGGTGAAAAAAGTTAAGGGATTAAGAAGGAATTGGGAGTTACATAATAGTCAGGGAGATGTAAATATAGTATGGGGAGTATAGTCAGTGATCCTATATAAAAAAAGGCCAGGGACTATAAGCGCAACGACTGGAACGACCGCTCGACTAGTCGTTCCAGAGGTGCATTGACCACCTCTGGGTCCCTCCCCTCCCCCACTTCCTCCACCCCCACTCTTGCCCACAGGTAAACGGGGAACCATGGGGAAGCAGGTGGGTGGTGGTGGGGTGGAACTGGGGACTGGTGAGTGGGCGGAACGGCTGATCTTTGGTTTCTCGCCCCCCCACCCCCCACCCCCACCCCCGGTCCGTAGGCTCCAATGGATCAACGATGGTGGAATGGGGCAACCAGTGTGGGTGTTGGTAGGACGGGCCTGGCTGTCAGGCCATTGGGATCCCAGCTCATCCCCAGCTGCTCAGGGGCTCAGGCCGGTGGGAAAGCGGGCGTCGGTGACTTCAGCTCCGTGTGTGCGCCTTGCCGGATGCTGATGGAATGTGCTGCCCGCTTGGGGCTGCTCACATGGCCCCCGCCATTGCTGCCACTGCTGCTGGGGCTTGCAGTGCTGATGAAAGCTGCTGGGGGCGCCTGCGACCTATCCACCCTAGCGACAGAGGCGGCCTTGGGACTGGCGAACAGGCAGAAGATGGCCCTGATCGCAGGCTAGGCCTAGGGACCCTACCCACACTATTTTGTGCACTGGGCCTCTAGTCTATATATATAAAAGCCAAGTGACCAGAACACTGGAATGACTAGAACGACCAGAATGATTGGTCACTATGATGTGCACTGTGGCTGGCCCTAGCCGGATTGGGGGTAGGGCTGGCCAGCCAACCTCCCTTGGCCCTGTCCCCCAACTGGCTCCGCTGCTGCTTGGCATGCCCCCTCCCCCCCCACTCCAATAAAGGGCAGGGCCTGCCAGCCAACCTCCTGTGGCCCCTCCCTCTTACCCTGGCTGGCCCATTCCCTGATCCCTCCCCCCCCCCGCCCAATTGGGGGCGGGACCAGTCGGCCAACTGCCTGTGGCACCTCCCACCAGCTGTCCCTGACTGTGATAGGCCCTCTCCCCGATCAGAGGTGGGTTTGGCCGGCCAGCCAGCCGATCTCCCGTGGCCCCTCTCCCCCACGACCCCTACCCCTGCTGGGTCAGTCCCGATTGGCCCCCATCAGGGTGGGCCGCCCAGATCCCACCCATGCATGAATTCTAGTATTCAAATAATTATGTATGTTGTCAGATGGGTATGCGATTTATCAGGATGATCACTTAGTAAGTTATGTAATGTCTCTATTCACTGGGGTGTACACCTGAAACTAATATAATAATGTATGTTAACTATAATTGGAAAATGAAAAATGATTAAAAAAATAAAAGCTGACATGAAAAGAATATCTGTTATACTGTCTGTAAGCATATTTCTCCAGTTGCTCTAAAAAGGCTCTTTAAGAAAGAAAAAAAAGGGCTTAGTCAAGGTTCCCACATTGTATTTGGTTATCTCTAGTTAGTATTTCTTTTAAACAGCTTTATTGAGGAAAAATTGACACAATAAATTGCTCAGATGTAAAGTATACAATTTGATAATTTTTAATATGAATATAGCTGTGAAACTATCACCATAATCAAGATAGTGTATGTATCTGTCACCCCCAAAAGCTTCCTTCTGCTCAGTGTACTTTTGTTCTTCCCAACTCCTCTTTCCCCAGACACTAATCTGCAGGTTCGTTTGCATTTTCTAGAATTTTATGTAAATGCAATTACATAGTATGTACTCTTTATTTACTTATTTTATTTCTTGTTATTCCTCACCTGAAGATATTTTCTATTGATATTTTTTGAGAGAGTGGAAGGGAGAGGGGAGAGACACAGAGAGAGAAACATCCATGTGAGAGAGACACATCAAGTGGTTGCCTCCTGAATGTGCCATGACCAGGGCCAGGGATTGAGCCTGCAACTGAGGTATGTGTCCTTGATTGGAATCAAACCCATGACTCTACAGTCCTTGGGCCAACACTCTATCCACTGAGCCAAACTGGCTAGGACATTTAAAAAAATATATGTTTTTTATTTTTTTCAGAGAGAGGAAGGGAGAGGATCAGAGAGACAGAAACATCAATGATTAGAGAATCATTGGTTGGCTGCCTCCTGCATACCCCCTATTGGGTCTCGAGCCCGAAACCTGGGCATGTTCCCTGACTGGGAATTGAATCGTGACCTCCTGGTTCATGGGTTGCCGCTCAACCACTGAGCCATACTGGTTGGGCTACTTATATATATGTTACTAGAGGCCCGGTGCACGAAATTCGTGCACAGGGGTGTGGGGGTTATCCCTCAGCCCAGCCTGCACCCTCTCCAATCTGGGACCCCTCGAGGGATGTCTGACTGCCCGTTTAGACCTGATCCCGGTGGGTTCGGGCCTAAATGGGCAGTCGGACATCCCTCTCATAATCCAGGACTGCTGGCTCCCAACTGCTCACCTGCCTGCTTTCCTGATTGCCCCTAACTGCTTCTTCCTGCCAGCCTGATTACCCCCTGACCACTCCCTGCCAGCCTGATTGATGCCTAACTACTCCCCTGACAGCCTGTTTGCTGCTAACTGCCCTCCTCTGCCTGCCTGGTCACCCCTAACTGCCCTCCTCTGCAGGCCTGGTCACCCCTAACTGCCCTCCCCTGCAGGCCTGGTCACCCCTAACTGCCCTCCCCTACAGGCTTGATCGCCCCCAACTGCCCTCTCTTGCAGGTCTGGTCCCTCCCAACTTCCTTTTCCTGCTGGCCATCTTGTGGTGGCCATGTTGTGTTGACATGGGGGCAGGATCTTTGACCACATGGGGGCAGCCATCTTGTGTGTTAGAGTGATGGTCAATCTGCATATTACTCTTTTATTATATAGGATAGAGGCCTGGTGCACGGGTGGGGGCCAGCTGGTTTGCCCTGAAGGGTGTCCCGGATCAGGGTGGGGGTTCCCTTGGGGCATGGGGTGGCCTGGGTGGGGGGCCTGTGGTGGTTTGCAGGCTGGCCACGCATCCCGGCGACCCAAGCAGAGGCCCTGGTGTCTGGGATTTATTTATCTTCCACAATTGAAACTTTCTAGCCTGGAGTGGAGCCAAGCCTTCTGTTCCCTCGGTGGAGGCAGCCATTTCTGTTGGGATTTACGTATCTTCTATAATTGAAACTTTGTAGCCTTAAGCAGAGCCCTGGGCCAGCCAGAGTTTGCAGAACGCTTGGCTTCCTCCATCACCAGGGAAACCCAAGCCTCCCTCCTGCTCTCTAAGTGGTGGCAGCCATCTTGGTAGGGTTAATTTGCATATTTGCTCCTGATTGGCTTGTAGGTATGGCTTGTGGGTGTGGCTTGTGGGTGTGGCTTGTGGGTGTGGCTTGTGGGTGTAGTGGAGTGATGGTTAATTTGCATATTACTGTTTTATTAGATAGGCTATACACACATTTTTAAAATACATATGTTTTTATTGATTTCAGAGAGGAAGGGAGAAGGGAGAGAGAGGGAGAGAGAGAAACATCAATGATGAGAGAGAATCGTTGATTGGCTGCCTCCTGCGTATCCCCTACTGGGGATCAAGCCTGCAACCTGGGCATGAGTCCTTGACTGGAATTGTACCTGGGACCCTTCAGTCCACAAGCTGACACTCTGTCCACTGAGCCAAACCAGCTGGGGCTATTTTTTATATTTTTGACTAGCTGATTTTTAATCAAAGGTTCAAAAGAAATTCATTCAGTGGGGGAAGAATAGACACTTTAATAAAAGGGTGCTGGACCAACTGGGTATCTGTGACCAAAAATTATTCATCTAAGCCTCATACTTTGTATACAGATTAATTCAAATGGATCATAAGTAGATCTAAACATAAAATATGTTTTTATTGATTTTAGAGAAATTGAGGAAGGGAGAGGGAGAGAGAAACATCGGCTAGAGAGAACCACTCGTCTGTCGGCTGTCTCCTGCACACCCTGAGAATTGAGCCTGAAACCCAGGCATGTGCCCTGACCAGGAATAGAACTGGCTACCTCTTAGTGCATGGGATGGTGCTCAACCAACTGAGCCACACTGGCCAGGATACACTATGTACTCTTTAAAATCAGGCTTCTAAGCATAATTGTTTTGAGATTTATTTATGTTATTTAGTTTATTCCTTTTTATTGATGAACTAGAGGTGCATGAATCATGTATGGGTGGGGTCAGGCCAGCCAGCCCCGATTGGGGTGGGGGTGGGCTGAGCGGGGCAGGGCCGGCCCCGGGGAGGGGCTGCGGGAGGTTGTAGGGGGCCACTTGGGCCCTGATGTGGCTGGTTGGCTGCTAGAGTGCACATCATCTCGATCGGTTGTTCTGGTTGTTCCGCCTTTCCGGTTGTTGGGCATATATATATATATATATATATATATATATATATATATAATAAAATTTGGGTTATTTGATTGGCTTTGGTGATTCATCGGATGTTATTTGAGTGATTACACCAAGTTTTGACTGTTAGAGAGTCATCTCATAAGCAAGGCCTTGGGCTTTGCAGTCAAATTCTTAACCTGTCAGTCACATAGAGGGAGGGTTGCCTTGCTGGAAGTAGAGAAGATGCAAAGTCTACTCTAGTTAGTATGGAGTGAGATGTGGGTGTTTTATGCATGGTTCTGTTGGGGAGAACTGTAAATGTTCCCCTTTCCTGGAGTTGAGAGTTAACTAGAGCTATTTCCTGCTTGAGGCCATATAACAATATATGTATTATTTATATTTGCACCTCCTACAACAAGACAAAAGCAAGAGGCTAGCATGCAAAGGAACTGGAAGAAAGGCAGTAGATTTAAAGCTGATCTTTGTTTTAAATAGGCCTACTATTCTACACCAATGACTCACTCTTTGTGAAAGAATGTGCTGTTTGGCCTTTGCAGGGGAGCTACAGTGCATCTTATGATTTAGCAGCTCAATGAGGGTTTATTCATTAGTTGAACAAAGGCTTTTCTAGAAATGGGATTATATTGTCAGTAATTTTAAAGGGAAAATGCCATTTAACATGATGACCAGGGAAAATAGGCTGTTTTAGAAGAGTTTTTAAAGTACTGTATATAGGAAAAGTTTTATGCATGATCTTTTTTTTTGTTCTTTCTATTGGGAGAGTTTTGTGCTGACAGAATTTGATGCATATATAAATACTGCTTTGTTGCTTTGGAAATTTTTTATCCTAAATATCAAGCTTTCAAAAGTAATATATGTCTTTAATTTACAATATATAAAATACAATTTACAAAGAATAAAACACTCTTATTTTTCTTTTTGAATATTTTAATTCTGGATGTTTCTAATTAAAATTTTTTAGTGATTTATTTATTTATTTATTTATTCATTTTTTTTTAGAGAGAGAGAGAATGAGAAATGTCAATCTGTTATTCTACTTATTCATGCATTCATTGCTTCACTGTTGTATATGCCTTGATCAGGGATTGAACCTTCAACCTTGGCATATGTGGATGACACTCTAACCAACTGAGCTACTAGTCCTGGGCTTCTAATGTTTTGAATTACAGGGTACGATATAGTTTTAGTATTTTTCACTTTCCTATATATTTAAACAGTGTGAGAGAATTTTAGTATTTTGATAAAAAATTTAAAGGTCATGGAACAATTTTAATTTCTCCCATTCATTATTATCACTTTGCATAGTTTCAGCTTGTATGGTTAATTTTATTGCCGCTAGTAATGTAGCAAAAAGTAAGGTCTGCTAGTGGTTAACTAGATATGTAGGATTGAGAATGGAATCTGAAAATAGAGTAATCATTGTCAGGTAGCATAAATGAACTGGTTTAGGTTATAGATTATGATTTTTGAGTGAGGGTAGTCACATTACTAGTTTTTATTCAGCTGGAGCAATATAGGTAGAGAGTTGAATTTAAACAGGATTTGGTTGAGGGTTGGGAGATGGGTGTCAAGGGAGATTAAAGCAAATGCAATGGAGTAATTATAGTAATAATTCACTATGGGATTTAAGGTGAATAAGGAAAAAAAACAATATTCAGTGATGGACAGTTGAACAAGGTGCTAGTATTGGTAGATTGAAGGGTCTTCTTAGTGGTGTTGAAGGATTGTTGGAGTCTTAGAGGGAATGTTCTGAAAAGGTAAGATGTAGAAAGAAAGTATGATTTAGTAGTTGAGATGATGAAGGGGTTTCAATTATCAGTAATGACAGTTTCAAAAGTATGATCATATAAGTGAAAAGTTCAAGTAGAAGAAGACTGTCAGAGAAAAGGTGGTATGAGTATATTGGAAGGATCATCAACATGAATGTTGTAATCACTAAGAATTATAGGTAGTGTCAGTAAGAGTGACAGTGAGTTAGGAGCTAAAAATAAGAAAATAGAGGGAAATAGGGATTTGTGGGGGCAGCAAATGCCTATAATAAGTTGAAGTAGTTGGTGGTTTAGTCTTCTGTGTCTGAAAGCCAGGCCACAGTGAGAATAGTCCTGATGGTCCCAAGGCAGACAGTGGTAAATAGCTGTGAGTGTTTAGTGAAGTGAGGGGCAGGGGAATTTCTTGTAAGAACAGGAAGAGTTCTGGGGTTCCCCTTTGATTCCTGCTAGAGTCCTCCTGATGGAGGTGAGGAATGCTACAGAAGGATTCTCTTTATCCCTGCCAGATGATGGATCAGAAAAGGTGATTTTCTGAAATATAGGCACTCTCTTTTTGATTCCAGCCAAATGCTACCTATTGGGGTGGGATAGGTGCAGGGAATCTTATTATTGAATCTAGGCCATCTTTTCACCCTGGGGACTGATGGCCTGCTAGGTTGTGGTTCTGTTCTTAAGTTTCTGATAGTCTGCTGGCTTCCTTTCGATTTCAGATTATATTAGCCTATCGGCAGTGTGGTATTGCACTGATACTTATTTGCCTTCTGACTGTGGAGGAGTGGTAGAAAGAAATCCACATATTGTGTATATATCAGTTACATGTATGATACAAACATGTATGTGTATATATCTATATATTTGTTCAACTTTATATATTTTATCAAGTAGATTAGACACTCATTAGACACTGTGTTTGATTATCTTAATTTTAGGGAAGTTAAATTTGCTACCCCAAATGTGTCTCTTTGGCATGTGAATTATTTAGACTTATTATTTATTTATTTCTCTCCCAAGGATATGTTTATTGATTTTGAGAGAGAGAAACATAGATGTGAGAGAAACACTGATTAATTGCCTGCCATATGTGCCCCAACCGGGGATTGAACCTGAAACCTAGGTATCTACCCTGATCCAGAATGGAATCCCCCATCTTTTTAGTGTATGGGATGACACTCCAACCGAGTCACTCGCTGGGGCTAGGCTGATTATTATTACTATTTTTTAAAATATATTTTTATTGATTTCAGAAAGGAAGGGAGATGAAGAGAGAGATAGAAACATCAATGATGAGAGAGAATCATTGATTGGCTGCCTCCTGCATGCCTTCTACTGAGGGTTGAGCCTGCAACCCAGGCATGTGCCCTTAACTGGAATCAAACCCGGGACCCTTCAGTCTGCAGGCCGACACTCTATCCACTGAGCCAAACCAGTTAGGGCTAGGCTGATTATTTTTAAGAAACAGAAGATTTAGGAAATTTTTCTTTGGCCTCCCCTTTAAGTGCTTAAAAGAATTTAGATAGAGGGTTTATTCCAGGAAGGGAGTTATCATCAGACATAACTACAAAGAATTTGAGCTAAGTGTGGTGGTGTTATTGACGAAGTTGGGGTATCCCCTTCTCTACTGAGTGCTGGGGGTGGAGTTCTTACAATATTTCTAGAAAAAAATTTTCTGAGACCTGCGCAAGAGGATGAGTGATATTTATTTGTATGAAATTATATCCTTGAGTTTCCAAAGTCCCATTTCCCTTAATCCAGTTACAGAAAAAGTATAGTGTGCTTCAGTAGAGCTAAAATCAGAGCCAGTGTCCAGAGCTCCCTTTCTATATTGCAGTCAGGTCCAGTTCAGCATAAGACTAGTTACAATCCATTAGTCCATTGTGTGTGGGTGTCCATATAGCCATGGGCCATGTAGGCAAATGCCAAGAAGCAGGGGTGAGAGCCCCATAAACCAAGAGTCATGTGTACCATGCCAAGAACCAAGAGTACAAGAGGAACCATGAGAGCGAACTCCTTTGCTCAGGGGATTTTAAATAACCCAAATTTTCTTGCCCTTGCAGTGGCCGCGCCTATTCTGGCCAATGATCTGTTCCTACGTGTGACTGACAGACAAGCACCTTCACATTGTCACCCCAACTTTACTGGGCATGCATCTATTTCCCCTCCAATGGACCCCTGGGGAGTGTAAAGTTATACCTTCCTGGAGAAGTTGCCCAAATGATATGCCTATAATATTTGGCCTTTCCTTTGCTTCTGTCCTGTTATTAATAACTAGGTTACACGATACCAGTGGTGGAGGTGGTAGGGGATTAGCAAGGCCTGTTTGTTCACATACCTTTCTGTGTCCCTTGGTCTCTACGTGGCCTGGCAAACACTTATTCTTTTTTTGTTGTTGTTAATCCTCACCTAAGGATATTTTTCCATTGATATATATATATATATATATATATATATATATATATATATATATATATTTTTTTTTTTTTTTTTTTTTTTTTTTTTTTTAAGAGAGAGAGATAAAGGAAGGGAAGTGGAGAGACAGAAAGAAACAGTGATGTGAGAAAGACACACTGATTGGCTGCCTCCTGCACATGCCCTGATCATGGCTGGGGGTGGACCCTGCAACTGAGGTGCCTGCCCTTGACCAGAATCAAACCTGCAACCTTCAGTCCACAGGTTGACACTCTGTCCAAACAGGTTAGGGCTAAACCTTTATTCTTTTTTTTTTTTAAAATAAATCTTTATTGTTCAGATTATTACAGGTGTTCCTCTTTTATTTTTCCCCATAGCTCCCCTCCACCTGATTCCCCACCCCACCCCATGCCCTTACCCCCCGCCACTGTCTTCATCTTTAGGAGTAAGATTTTTGTCCAATCTCTTCCCGCACCCCTCACACCTGCTTCCCCTGAGAATCGTCAGTCCACTCCCTTTCTATGTCCCTGATTCTATTATATTCACCAGTCCATTCTGTTCTTCAGATTTTTCATTCACTTGATTTTTAGATTCACTTGTTGGTAGGTATGTGTTTGATGTCATTTTGTTGTTCATAATTTTTGTCTTTATCTTTTTCTTCTTCTTCCTTTTCTTAAAGGATACCCTTCAGCATTTCGTGTAATCCTGATTTGGTGGTGATGAACTCCTTTAGCTTTCTCTTGTCTGTGAAGCTCTTTATCTGACCTTCAACTCTGAATGATAGCTTTGCTGGGTAGAGTAATCTTGGTTGTAGGTTCTTGCTGTTCATCACTTTGAATATTTCTTGCCACTCTCTTCTGGCCTGCATAGTTTCTGTTGAGAAATCAGCTGGCAGTCGTATGGGTACTCCCTTGTAGGTAATTAACCGTTTTTCTCTTGCTGCTTTCAAGATTCTCTCTTTGTCTTTTGCCCTTGGCATTTTAATTATGATGTGTCTTGGTGTGGTCCTCTTTGGATTCCTCTTGTATGGGGTTCTGTGCGCTTCCTGAACTTGTAAGTCTATTTCTTTCACCAGGTAGGGAAAGTTTTCTGTCATTATTTCTTCTAATAGGTTTTCAATATTTTGCTCTCTCTCTTCTTCTGGCACCCCAAAAATTCGGATGTTGGTTCGCTTGAAGTTGTCCCAGAGGCTCCTTACACTATCTTCATATTTTTGGATTCTTTTTTCTTTTTGTTTTTCTGGTTGGATGTTTTTTGTTTCCACATATTTCAGATCTTTGGTTTGATTCTTGGGGTACGTTGATCTACAGTTGAGTTTCTGTATATTTATTTTAGACAGTGTATGCTTCATTTCTGACTGGTCCTTTTCCATTTTTTTGGCATTCTCATTAAGGTCCTTGAAGGTCTCACTAAGCTCCTCAGAAGTGTTATCAAGTTTCTCCGCGGTTTTTAGAAGATTCTTGAGTAACCTTATACATGTGGTTCTGAACTCTGTGTCATCCAGTAGTTTGCTTTCCTCCGTTTCTTTCATTCGTGACATGTTTCTTTGTTTCTGCATTTTGGCTGCTTCCCTGTGTTGATGGAGTGGCTTTGTGTGGTAGGTGACCTATAGGAGGCAGTAGCTCAGCCTCCCCAATCTCCTGATGTGGACGCTCTTGGTACACCCCTTTGTGGGCTGAGTGCAAAGTCTTGGTGCAGTTAAGCCTTAATTGCTGTTGGTACGCTGGGAGGAACTGACCTCCAGGCCAATTAGCTGTGAGCACTCCCTGTGTCTATAATGGAAGAACTGCTGCGCTGAAGACACGCTTATGGGGCAGGACTTGTTTCAGTGAGGCTTTGGTGCTCACTGAGTCTGCCTCTTGAATGTGTCACTTATGGATGTGAGGAGTTGAAATCTGGTGTCTCACACTGACCACTAGGTACACTGGCTTCTGGATCTCCAATGGGGTGCAGGTCAGCTACTGTCTGAGGCCACTCAGCAGGAGCTACAGTGAGAGCTGCAGTTTTCTCCTCTTTGCTTGGGGTTTGGAGGTTTTGGAGCTGTCTGACCAGGCAAGTTTGCTAGGTTAGGCTGTGATAGGGCAGGCCTTTCTTATGCTAATTGAGCTGCTTGGAGCTTGGGTGGGTTTGTAGGGCGGGGCCTCAGGGTGTCACTAGGTTAGGGCGTGGCAAACAGCAATGGCTGCTAGTTAGCCGGCTCTGAGTCTCCAAAGGCATCCGCGAGTCCCGTGCCCCAGTGCCGTAAACAATTATTCCTGCGGGCAGCTCTGCAAGCAAGCCACCCTCTCTGGCAGACAGTCCAGCTTCTCTCCATAGGAGTTTGGGTCCCCCGTGTCTCCCCAGAGACTGGATTTCAGAGTAATCGGGGGCTTGTCTCCGTTGGGGTTGAATAAAGCAACGCACCCAGTCGCCCGCAGCCAGCCCAGATCACGCGCCTCCGTACCCCAGCTTTTCAGCGCTCGTGCACGTCTCAATGCTCTTTTCTCTTTCCTTCTAGTTGTAGAACTTCCACTCAGCCAGCTTTCCCGTGGTTCTGGGTGATAGACGTTTTGTCTTTTAGTTGCAGTTTAAATTGTTGTAGGAGGCAGCAGTTTAGGTGTTTACCTATGCCGCCATCTTGGATTCTCTCTAAACCTTTATTCTTTTATTTCCCTTGAATGTCTTCTTCCCCTTTGAAGACCCAGAACACTCCCCTCTTTCCCTTAGCCTCAGATGTTACATGGCTGCTCTTTGGGCCTCATATTCTTATGGAGCTTCTGTATGTAGAAAATTAAATTTGATTTTTTTTCTGTTAATCTATCTCATGTCAATTTAATTCCTATACCAGTCAGAAGAACCCAGAAGGGTAGAGGAGAAAAATTTCCTCCCTGACATGTTCAAATGCCTAGCATCAGTGCCAATTATTGAATGCATAGAGTGTCATTGTATTTAGTATTATTAAAAACTGGAAAATATATTTTATTGAGATACTATACAGTAGGGATTGCTGATTATATATAAATCAGACATGTATACTCTTACATTAAAGAAAATAATGTTATATTGGTAATTGTTTACGATAAGGATATTTTTGTTCTGTTCTTGAATTTAGTAAGATGTTCAGTTAAATGCCTTACATGGTTTGGAAGCTGTAGAATTCTCTCTTCCAGAATACTTCGCAGCATGTCTTTGTCCCTGTGTAGGAGCAGATTCAAAATGTATTTCATAATATGCTTTTAATGAAGGTAAATTCTAATTTTGGTTATGATCAGCTTATGATCTTTGTTCTTTCTCAAATTTGAATAAAATCAGGCATATTGACTAACGTATGGAGGGCTTAAAATTGATTGCTAATGAATCTCACAGCTTTTTCTCTGAAACTGAAAATCTTGGATGGAGTAAATCCTTTTTTGAGAAACTGTTTGAAAATGATAACAGTACTTATTTCTCTAAGCATGCAATATATTTAATCTGGGTATTATAGAGTCTACTAGCTTCTATCTTTAGTTAAAAGATGGACTTAATTACTGTACTCTGTCAGTCTTCAACTTAAGTGTATGATTGTTTTTTTAGCAAAAGTTGTATTTTTTAGGATGAATGAAAACTAGTATAAATGAAAACATTTAGAAAACCATAACAAATACCAACACTGCTAAAAAAAACTTCTGACATGCTAGAGCAAGATTATTTTGTTATTGTCTGTGATAAAAAATTTGCCAGATCGCTAGTGGAGAGCAGATATAAAATAAGTTCTGTTATTGACAAAAGTTTTCACTATGTATTAAGGTAATGCTAACTACAGTACCAAACAGCCCCACAAGTCAGTGACAAAGTGCACTAAAGCTCATTTCTCACTGAGTAACAGTTCAATGTGAGTATTCCTTAACAAGCAGCTTTTCTTCTCCAGGTTACTTTATTTTATGCTATACTGTACTATAATGCTGTTTCCATTTGTCTCCTACTGCCATTCAGAAGGGAAAAAGAGTATATAGGACCCCGGCTGGTATACTTCCCTACTGCTCGTATTTCTTTATTTTTTAAAAAAAATATATTTTACTGATTTTTTTACAGAGAGGAAGGGAGAGGGATAGAGAGTTAGAAACACTGATGAGAGAGAATTATCAATCAGCTGCCTCCTGCACACTCCCTACTGGGGATGTGCCCGCAACCAAGGTACATGCCCTTGACCGGAATCGAACCCGGGACCCCTCAGTCCACAGGCCGACGCTCTATCCACTGAGCCAAACTGGTTAGGGCTGCTCATATTTCTTAAACTAAAAACTAGGTTATGTACACCTAGCTTGGATGGGAGGCTGGGAAACTTAGTCTGGATTTGTTCAGGATAGTGAGGAACCTGTTTGGTCAATGACTGCCAAACCTTGCCAATAATGAAATTGTTTTTTCAAATAAAATCTCTGAACATTTTAAAACATTTTTAAAAGTGGTTATATGATTGATATACTATTAGGAGTGGTTTTGGGGAAGGTTGTATATTTTGTAAACAGATTATTCCCAAACCCCATATACTTTTTTTTTTTTTAATATTTGGTAGTGGTGAAGCATGTGGGATGGGGAGACCAGATATGATAGACATTTAGGGGAAGTCATCTGAAAACAGACTGTAATGATGTAACCACAAGCTTTTCTTTTGAAAGGCTAAGTTAAATAGTGTTTTTTATTTGGGAGTGAGGCCATGATGCCATGCTCTTGTATCTGTGCTCATGTTCATGTGTGAAAGACAGCAATTTGGTTATGGAGCTTATTAAGATAATTTTATGAAACTTCATGATAAATTAGAACTGTAGTTTAAATAGGCCTTTTTTAATATGTTGGGAGATGTCTAATTCAACTCTTAAGAATTTCATCAAATGTTAAATACATGTTTATTTCATTGAAATTAAATTAGTATAAGATAAATGGTAAAATAGATTATTAACTTAACTATTATCTTAATGAACAATTTAAGGCACCACAAACTGATCCATAAAGGAAAAATAAGAACATAACATACTAATTGAATCATAAGTTAGTTGCTTATCACATTGGAACAGAAATTAAAATAAGCTTTTGAAAATGTATTACTTAGTATTATTCATTTTTCTGTGGCCAAATATTTTGTAGATCAGTACTCCTTAGAGCATGTTTTACTTATCTGCTTAGTTGCTGTCAGAGTCAGCAGAAGGATTCCTCTTCATTCACCTTATCTTGTAAGAAAAAGGTAAATTATGTTCTTATTCATGACTTAAGAGAAAAACTAGCCAGAGACTTTGGTCACATTTTTAGTTGTTGGATACTGTACTATCCCTATGTTGGGTAAAATAGCACAAAATAATATCAAATTATGAACTTGATTTTATATGATAACTAGAGGTCCGGTGCATGAATTTCATGTGTGTGTGAGGGGTCCCTCAGCCCGGCCTCCACCCTCTCACTATCCAGGACACTTTGGGGGATATATGACTGCCGGTTTAGACGGCAGTTGGACATCCCTCTTGCAATCCGGGACCACTGGCTCCTAACTGCTCACCTGCCTGCCTGCCTGCCTGCCTGATTGTCCCTAACTGCTTGTCTGCCTGCCTGATTGTCCCTAATTGCTTGTCTGCCTGCCTGATTGCCCCTAATCACTCACCTGCCTGCCTGATCGCCCCTAACTACCTCTGCCTGTCTGCCTGATTTCCCCTAACTGCTCGCCTGCCTGCCTGATTGCCACTAACTGCCTCTGCCTCTGCCGCCTCTGCCCTGGCTTCATCTGGAATTATGTCTGGAAGGTCGTTCGGCTGTCTGGTCTAATTAGCATATTATACTTTTATTATTATAGATTAAAACAATTAGGAAAATTCCAAGAGACCTAACATCTGTTAACTGAATAAGGAACTTAAGTGCATATGTACACTTGTCTATGAGTATGCCTTTGTATTGTGTTCTTGACAGAGAGGAACTTGAACTGGTGGACCAGGCAAGCTAGGTTCATTAAGAATCTGGGAAAGACTCATTGGGACATTTTCAGGTTAAAATTATAGTAGGTGAAGAAGGTAGAGTGGTGATAATATCCCAAATTAACTAAATGGTGAGAATTGAAAAACTTGGCATATTATACTATAAGACTTTCCAGCCTTTGTGGTAGATTCTTTTTTTAGAGAGGAAGGGAAAGGGATAGAGAGTTAGAAACATCGATGAGAGAGAAACATCGGTCAGCTGCCTCCTGCACACCCCCTATTGGGGATGTACCCACAACCAAAGTACATGCCCTTGATTGGAATAGAACCTGGGACCCCTTCAGTCCACGGTCTGATGCTCTACCCAATGAGCCATACTGGTCAGGGCTGTGGTAGATTCTTATTAAATATATGTGGGATGGTGCTATATTTTCACTTTGCTAAAGTACGCTTTTGAAATGATAAAGTAATAAATGTATGAGTGTTTTTTCTTCTTTTAAATATATGTGTATTTTTTTATTGATTTCAGAGAGGAAGGGAGAGGGAGAGAGAAATAGAAAGATCAATGATGGGGGAGGATCATTGATTGGCTGCCTCCTGCACACCTCACACTGGGGATTGAGCCCACAACCTGGGCATATGCCCTGATGGGGAATCAAACCATGACCTCCTGGTTCATAGGTTGACGCTCAACCACTGAGCCATGCTGGCCAGGCATGTTCATCATTTCAGTTGTGTTATTTTCCCACTTCAAAATAATTTAAACTTGTTCTACTGATATTGCAGTTTTTTAGTTCTAGTTTAATTTTGAAAATTTCAAACTTAAAAAAAAAGTTTAAAGAATTATACAGGAACACACACATCCTTCTCCCTACTTTACCATTTTTAAAAACATTTTATACTTCCCTCAACACATTTTTTTGGGAACCATTTGAAGGTAGGCTGCAGACCCACCACTGCTAAATACTGCAGCACACATCTAAGAATACATACATTTTTCTAAATAACAATAATAATGTTTCATCCCCTAAAAATGAACATTAATTTAATATCATTTGCTATACAGACTAAAATGAAATTTATCCAATTCTAAAAGTATTTTCTTTTTCTTTTTTGCATTTATTGTATCTCTTTTAAGTGTCTTAACTTCCAGGCTCCTCCACCCCCAGTTCTCAGCATTTTCTGTTTTTTAAAAAATTTTATTTTTTATTTTTATTTGTTAATCCTCAGCTGAGGATATTTTTTCATTGATTTTTCAGAATGGAATAGAGTGTGAGAGAGCAGAGGGAGAAAAGGAGGGAAGCGAAGGATAGAGAGAGAAAGAGAAGCATCAGTGTGTCTCACATTGACTGGTTGTCTACTGCACATGCACTAACGGGGGTGGGGGTGGGGAGCAAGTCCACAACTTAGGTACATGCCTTTGGCCAGGAATCTAACTGAGACCCTTCAAATCACTAGCAGCACAAGCCAGGGCAACTTTTTCTGTTTCTTTAAATGACATTGCCTTTTTTCACATGTCTAAGGCAGTGACTTATAGAATGTTTCACATTCTTGGTGTGTCTGATTGTTTATTCGTGCTTAGGTTCAGTTAACACATTTTGGCAAGAATATTGCATTCAGGTGAAGCTGAATGTTTCTTAACTGCATCACAGTAGGAGGGACATAATATCAAGTTGTCCTATTGGTAATGCTTAATTTGATCACTTGGTAAATTAAGTGGTAATTATTATATCGCTTTGATATAAAGGTACATTTTTCCTTTATAATTATTAAGTAATCTGTGGGGTTATGCTTTAGGAGACTATGAATATCCTGTTACCCCCATTTTTCACTCAGTGGTTTTAGCACCCATTGATGATCTTTGGTTTCATTAACTAATATACTAGTATGTCTGCTTGGAAATAGTAACTTTAAAAAAAATTTAATAAATCTTTATTCAGATTATTACAATTGTTTCTCCTTTTTCCCCCCATAGCTCCCCTTCACCCGGTTCCCACCCCACCCTCTGCCCTTACCGACCCCCCACTGTCCTCATGCATAGGTGTATGATTTTTGTCCAGTCTCTTCCTGCACCCCCCCCATAACGCTTTCCCCCTGAGAATTATCAGTCCACTCCCTTTCTATGCCCCTGATTCTATTATATTCACCAGTTTATTCTGTTCCTCAGATTTTTTATTCACTTGATTTTTAGGTTCACTTGTTGATAGATATGTATTTGTTGTTCATAATTTTTATCTTTACCTTTTTCTTCTTAAAGAATACCCTTCAGCATTTCATATAATACTGGTTTGGTGGTGATGAACTCCTTTAGCTTTTTCTTATCTGTGAAGCTCTTTATCTGACCTTCCATTCTGAATAATAGCTTTGCTGGGTAGAGTAATCTTGGTTGTAGGTTCTTGCTATTCATCACTTTGAATATTTCTTGCCACTCCCGTCTGGCCTGCATAGTTTCTGTTGAGAAATCAGCTGACAATCATATGGGTGCTCCCTTGTAGATAATTAACTGTTTTTCTCTTGCTGCTTTTAATATTCTCTCTTTGTCTTTTGCTCTTGGCATTTTAATTATGATGTGTCTTGGTGTGGTCTTCTTTGGATTTCTTTTGTTCGGGGTTCTGTGTGCTTACTGGACTTGTAAATCTATTTCTTTCACCAGGTGGGAGAAGTTTTCGCTCATTATTTCTTCAAATAGGTTTTCAGTATCTTGCTCTCTCTCTTCTTCTGGCACCCCCATAATTCTGATGTTGGTACGCTTGAGGTTGTCCCAGAGGCTCCTTACACTATCTTCAACTTTTTGGATTTTTTTTTCTTTTTGCTTTTCGGGTGAGTGTTTTTTGCTTCTTTGTATTTCAATTCTTTGACTTGATTCTTGCGTTCCTCTAGTCTGTTGTTGGGTCTCTGTATAATATTTTTTATTTCAGTCAGTGTATGTTCAATTTCTAGTTGGTCCTTTTTCATATCTTCGAGGGTCTCGTTATATTTATCGGCCTTTTCTGGGATGTTCTTGAAAAGCCTTATAACCGTGGTTTTGATCTCTATATCCAGTCGTTTGTTTTCCTCCATTTCTTTCAATTATGATCTGTTTCTTTGTCTCCGCATTTTTGATGCTTCCCTGAGTTGGTAGGGTAGCTTTGTGTGCTAGGTTTCCTATATGGCCCAGTGGGTCGGCCTCCCCACTTAACCTGAGGTGGTCACTCTTGGTGCACCCCTTTGTGGACTGTGTGTACAGCCTTGTTATAGTTAAGTCTTGATTGTTGTTGGTATCATTGGGAGGAATTGACCGCCAGGCCAGTTGGCTGTGAGGATCAGCTGTGTCTACGCTGGGAGAAGTTCGGTGCTGGAGACAGCCTTATAGGATTAGACTTACCAAATTGCAAAAGCCTCTGTGCTCATCTTGGATGGGGCGGAGTCTCTGGGCGGAGCAGACAGTCTAGGCTTCCCCTCAAGCCCTGCCCTTACGCGCGCGCCCCCATACCTCTGCCTTCCGCGGCTCCTGAGTTTCTGCCTGACAGTCCAGATTCCCCCCGCAAGAGCGTGGTTCCCCAGGGGCTCGCCTTGAACTGGTGATCAGTGCAATCAGAACTGGGGTTCAGTGCAGTCAGGAGCGTCTGACTCCCTTCCACTAGGGAAAGCCTGTGGCAACTCCACAGTCTTTGTGCGCACTCGCGCGCACGCCTCCAGACCCCTGCCCACCGCGGCTCCTCTGAGTCTCCGTATGCCTTTCTCTGTACCTGACAGTCCAGACTCTCCCTGTATGAGCCTGGGTCCACGGGGTTTCGCCCAGAACTGGGGTTCAGTGCAGTCGGGGGCTTCCTTCTTCCTCCCGCCAGAGATAGTGAGCCAGGCTCTCAACTGCCGTTCCTGTCTGTGTGCATGTCTCTGTACCTCAACCCTTTGCCATTCCTCCAATTCTCCGTGAGTTTTTCTCTTTCCTTATAGTTGTAGAATTTCAACTCAGCCAGCTTTCCTGTGGTTCTGGATAGTGTCCGTTCTGTCTTTTAGTTGTAGTTTTGAAATTGTTGTGCAAGGCAGCAGTTTAGGTGCTTACCTATGCCGCCATCTTCGTTTCTCCCAGAAATAGTAACTTTTAAGTCTATCATTTCTTTCACATTGATTGATTAGAATTTTACAGCTGTTGCAATCTTCAGCCTTGATAAAAACTAATTTAAAATGTAAAATCAGAGCTGTTTATCAGTGTAGATAGGTTGTTCATAATACCTAGCTTCTACATGCCAGTTTAGATTTGTATTGTAGTATTTAATTTGTATTTTCAATGAAATAGGTTACTAGTATGCACTTTAGGTTCTAGATTTTTCTTAATTAACTACCTGCAGTTTTTCTAATTACATCTGTGGATTGCTTCTGTAAGCTACTTAAGGGTTTTTCAGTGCTTCCCCTTTCACCCATGTCTTGGTATTTTATTTTGACAATTCTCTTAATTATGGTTACTAGATTGAATCATAAAAGATGTTCATGAACTAAGGAAGACCTTAACAATGGGAGAAGT
This sequence comes from Corynorhinus townsendii, assembly GCA_026230045.1. Lineage (NCBI taxonomy): Eukaryota > Metazoa > Chordata > Mammalia > Chiroptera > Vespertilionidae > Corynorhinus > Corynorhinus townsendii. Next base: position 183,697,424 of record JAPDVU010000001.1, on the reverse strand, counting down.
ATGTGAACTTTGAGAGAGTGGAGTAAACTTTTAAATGACTAAAGTAAATTAAACAGCTATCTGGAAATAGACCCAACTCATTTAAGGATAAATTAATCATTGCTTATGAATGGAGAAAAATGGTGATAAAATAGTTATTGGTTTATAAAGCATTTGCTTGAAGTATACATTGAATAAATTTAAACTGTCTGCTTTTACTGTGCCATAGAGCTTGTTTCTGAGGCCATTTGGTATTCATGGGAGGAATTCAAGCCAAATATAACATTAATTAGCTTAATTGTAGTTCAGATTGAGGTGGTTTTGTGCTTTGCAGCATAGGAATTTAATATGTTTGAAGGGAAAGTTACTACAAAATAAAGTAAATTGCAGTATTAAGATGCTTTGTATAGCCAAAGTGAGAAAGGTGGGGAAAGTTCAACTCAGAATAAACAATGATTATTGTTTTATAGAATTAACAAATTATCTATATGATAAAGTTCTAGAGAATTAACAAATTATCTGTATGATAAAGTTCTAGAGACCAGTGATGTTTTATTGAGGGAGAACTTGGGAACGTACCAGGTTTGAAAATTAGAATGCCTAGTATAATTCTTTTCCTATATTACTTATGACAGTTAAATTTTCATTTATAAGATAATTCATTGTACCTAAATATGTGACAGAAAATAATATTTCTTCTTTGTGTTTTAGACTACCCTCATAAATATGGTCCACAGGGGGGCTGTGCAGATCATTCAGTATTTGAAAGGATGAGGAAGTACCAGATGACTGGTGTAGAGGAAGTAACACAGGTAAGGATTTTAATACCAGCTTGCATTTTAGAAATAAAAATGAACTTGGGCATGTGTTCCTGCATTAAATATGTTTGTTCTAGAATTTCTGAAATATTTATAACACTGGAGAAATATTAATATTTTTTAATGCTTAAAGAAGCCAGTTAACTTGCCTATAATAAAGACATAGTGGTGACATTTGAAAACAAATCTGTGTATCTCACTAACATTACACTATATGTCGGAAACATAGTGAGTCTTAATTTAAAAAACAGTCAGTTTGAACTTGTGTTTTCTATAAATGTAACTATTTGTATTAGTATAAAAATTAGACTGGTCAACTTCCCCTTGTTTGCCTGGGACTTCCCAGTTTAACACTGGAAGTCATGTGTCTTTAAACAAACTGAGATCATTAGCCACCCTAATAATAATCACAGTGCTTGTTGATATTTTAATTGTAAGATTTTTTTTGCCATTTGACTGTTGTTCTTTTATTCTTTTTTTTTTAATCTCCTTTTTCCTGTGATAAGGGATAGGTTTATAGTTATTTAAAACTTAAGTTTAGTCCTGGGCAGTGTGGCTCAGTTGGTTCGAATGTCGTCCCATACAACAAAAGGCCATGGACTTGATTCCCAGTCAGGGCATTTGCTCAGGTTTTCGGGTTTGTGCTGCATCGGGGCGCGTGTGGAAGGCATCCGATCCATGTTTCTCTTTACATCGATGTTTCTCCCTCTCTCTCTCCTCCCCGCCTCTCTCTCCCATCCCTTCCTCTCTTTCTCCCACTTACTCTCTCAAAAAAAATTTCAAAGCAAGTTTAAAATGAAAAAAAATTTTTTATGGTAAAACATTTATCATGTAGTTTAGACATCCTTTCTAAAAGTAGTAGGCTAGGGTAATGTTTCTTGAGCTACTTGAGTTATAAATGCAGATTAGTGTGTTTCTTGATCTCCAACATGCACAAACAATTCTGTTTCAGGTGGGATTTTCAACTATAAGTGAGATTTTATTCTTGCATTCATTGAAAAACTATGTGTTGATCTATCATATTGTCAGAGACTGCTGGTTCTAGGAATATGTGGAGATTAAGACCCAAAACTTATCCTCAAAAAGTTTATAATTTGCTTGGAGACATAGAGAAACAATTGAGGTTAAGGGATAGAAAAGAGTTAAGTATAGAATGATGCTCTATACGTAGGAGGAATTGTTAATCTAAACTGAGAAGTAATTGAGGACAGTAGTCATAAACTAAAAGAATAAGTAAGAGTTAGGTTGGGCATGAATAGATGGAAAGGCAGTATACAGGCATACCTTGTTTTATTGTACTTCACAGATGTTGTTTTTTTACCAAATGAAGGCAAGACCCTCCACCAACAAAAAGATTACAACTCGCTTTATTGCTGTACTCACTTTATTGATGGTGGTCTGGACCCGAACCTGTAATATCTCTGAGGTATGCCTATATTACCTCAGAGGTATTAGAGATATTAAAGGCCAGAGAGATAGTAAGCCTGGAGAAATAACCCTTTTATCAAGGGTTAAATAATTTTTAACCCTAGGGTGAGGTGTAAGATTAGAGAGTAGGAGACTAATTAGAAGTTATTGCAGTTATTCAGTAGAAAAGTGATTTGTACTAAGGTATCAGCAGTGTGGAGAGGACAAGACTACAGATTGCTAGATATAGCAGAGTTTTAACAGTGGCTAGATATAAAGTTAACATACAAAAATAGGTCACATTTCTCTTTTTTTGTTGTTTATTTTTTAAATATATTTTTATTGACTTCAGAGAGGAAGGGAGAGGGAGAGAGACAATTATTGATCGGCTGCCTCCTGCACACACCCTACTAGGGATTGAGCCTGCAACTGGGGCATGTGCCTGTGACCAGAATCGAACCTAGGAACCTTCAGTCTGCAGGCCGACACTATCCACTGAGCCAGACCTCATAGGGCTAGGTCATATTTCTTTATATCCAGTAATAGACTATCAGAAATGTAACAAAAGAGAAGACATTGTTAATAGTATCAAGAATATCATGTATTGAAGAATAAATGTAACAAAGAATTATAAGACCTAATTAAGGAAAATTATGAAACTAAATAAGATGTGTTAAGATTACTTTTATTTATTTATTTTAAAATATAGTCTTTTTTATTTTTATTTTTAAATATATTCTTATTGAGGAAGGGAGGAAGGGATAGAGAGATAGAAGCATCAATGATGAGAGAATCATTGATTGGCTGCCTCCTGCACGCCCCCACTGGGGATTGAACCCTCAACCTGGGTATGTGCACTGACCAGGAATGGAATCATGAGCTTCTCTGAGCCACTGTGGCCAAGCAAGAAGATTAATTTTAAATAAATGGAGAGACACCTTGTTAATGGAAAATAACATATCATAAAAATATTAATTTTTCCATGTTGATTAATAGGTTAAATATAATTTTTTAAAAATTATATTTTTATTGATTTTTTACAGAGAGGAAGGGAGAGAGATAGTTAGAAACATCAATGAGAGAGAAACATCGATCAGCTGCCTCCTGCACGTCCCCTACTGGGGATGTGCCAGCAACCCAGGTACATGCCCTTGACTGGAATCGAACCTGGGACCCTTCAGTCCACAGGCTGACGCTCTATCCACTGAGCCAAACCGGTTTCAGCAGTTAAATATAATTTTGATACAAATTACAAAAGGGTTATTCACAGCACTTAGATAGGTCTAAAATGTTATACAGAAAAGTAAGCACTGAGAAGAAGTAGGGCCAATCTAAAGGTGATGAGCAGGCGAAAGGGATTTGCCCTAGAAGGGATTAAAATTTATTATACTAATTGAGAGTGTGATCTTAGCATAGAGATGAAAACAATACAGATATGAAACTTTGTTATGTGGTAGAGTTAGAATCTCAAATCAGTGAGGAAAAGTAAAGATGGTTGAATAAATGGAACCAGAAATAAGTGTTTAACCATTTAGAAAAAGATGAAGTTGGATCTCTATCTCTTACCATATTTAAAACAAAACAAAACTTTATAGATTAAAGTATTAAATGTCTAAAATGAAAACATTGAAACTCTTAGTAAAAATATTAAGTAAAGATTTCTCTTTCCAGCTGTGATTGAATAATGGGTATCCACCTAGCTTTCTTGTAGAAAACAACACGAAAACTAAACAAAATATATGAAACAGTTGTTTTCAAACATTGGAAGCAGGCAGTACAGGATGCGATGTTGAGAGGGAAAAATAAATATCTCTGTGATTTTCCTGATTTCATGACTGGGGGCAAAACTTCAGGTGTGGCACAGGGAAGGGAATCTCAAGAAGAGCAAAAAGTGCACAACAATCTTACTGAGTTGAAGAGACAGGTCAAAGTTCAAGAAGGCAGAGTTTGGCAGGAGATAGCTACACGGAGAAAAAGCTCTAGATATCTGCATAAGTGTTTCCTTTAGTTTTAGATGAATACTAAGCCACACATGCATAAGGTGAAATTCTATGAGGAAACTACCAGAGAAAGAAAAGCTACTATGGAATCAATGTACTATTAGAAATTATACTTTGTAGAGATCGCAAGCCATATTAAGAGGAAGACTAATTTCACCCTTGAGTTAAAGGCTACTGGAGACCTGCCCTAACTAAGTGGAAAAACCAAACTCCAAAAAGATCAAGTTGACTTTCAGGTAAATTAACTGTCTGTCAGAACAAAGTTCAATAATACTTGTTAAAAGAGTACATAGCCCTGGCCAGTTTTGCACATTGGTTAGAGTGCTGGCCCAAGCACTGAAGGATTGTGGATTTGATTCCCGGTCACGGACATGTTACCTGGGTTGTGGGTTTGATCCCTGGCCCCTGTTGGGGCATGTGCAGGAGGCAATCGATTGATGTGCCTTTCACATCAATGTTTCTCTCTCTCTTTCCTCTTCCCTGCCTCCTTTCTACTTTCTCTAAAAAAAATCAATGGGAAAAAAATATTTTAGGGTGAGGATTAGCAATGAAAAAAGAGTACACAGAATGTAGATATTCATCAATGTAACATTAACAATGTCCAGCATTCACAAAATATTACTAGATGACAAAAAGTTGAAAAATGTGATCTATAATCAGGAAAAAGCCACTCAGATAAAAACAGAACCAGAAATTACAGACATTAGCACAGAAGGACTTAAGATAATGATTGTAAATACATTCAAAGATTAACAGAAAAATATGAAAACAAAGAGGAGATAATAGAAATTATAATAAAGACCTAAATGTAACTTGTAGAATTGAAAAGTACATTTTCTTAATTGAAATTTAATGGATAGGCTTAAGAGCAAATTATTTACTACAGAAGGCAACATGGCAAATAAAGGACAGTAAAAAATAGAAACTATCCAGATGTAAGCACAAAGAGAAAATAATTGGAGTCTTGGAACAGTGGATACAGGAAAAATATTTGAAATGTCTCCAAATATTTAATGTCTCCAAAATTTATGGCCCAAGAATCTCAATGAAACCCAGGTAGGATAAACACAGGGAAAACTGTATTAGTAGGACATACTATAGTCAAATTATTGGAAACCACTGAAAATGAGAAAACCATAAATAAAAGCAGCTAGAGAAAAGAAGATACATTTATATCCAGAGGAACAATTGTAAGAATAACTTCTGGCTTCTCATTACACAGTGCAAACTGAAGATTACATAATGACATCTTCAAAGTGTGCTGGGAAAAAAACCTCCAAACTAGGATTCTATATTTTGTGAAAATAATTTTCAAAAATGAGGGCAAATTAAAGATCTGTTTTACACAAACAGGCTGAGAGAATTTGTAAGAGATTTACACTGCAAGAATTGTTAAAGGAAGTTCTTCAGGTAGAAAAGGAATAAGAGATAGAAATACAGATCTATGCAAAGAAGTGAAGAGCATAACATTGCAAATATGTAGGTAAATATAAAAGACATGTTTTCTCATTTAAAATTTTATTTAGAAGGAGTGGATAAAGATAATTTATGTAAGTGGAAAGGGGGAAATGCTGGAGTAGCAATACTTACATCTGACAAAATTGACTTTAAAACAAAGGCTATAGTAGGAGACATAAAGGACACTACATAATGATAAAGGGAGCAATCTAACAAGAGGATATAATATAACACTTGTAAACATTTATGCACTCAACATAGAAGTACCTAAATATGTAAAGCAAATCTTGATGGACATAAAGGGAGAGATTGACAGTAATAAACTCACAGTAGAGGATTTTAACACCCCATTGACTGGATAGATCTTCCATACAGAAAATCAACAAGGAAATAGTGGCTTTAAATGACACACTAGATCAGATGAATTTAATTGATATCTTCAGAGCATTTCCCCCAAAGCAGCAGAATATACATTCTTTTCTTTCTTTTTTTAAAAAATATATTTTATTGATTTTTTGCAGAGAGGAAGAGAGAGAAAGATAGTCAGACACATCGATGAGAGAGAAACATCAATCAGCTGCCTCTTGCACGCCTCCCACTGGGGATGTGCCCACAACCCAGGTACATGCCCTTGACTGGAATCGAACCTGTGGACCTTCAGTCCACAGGCCGACGCTCTATCCACTGAGCCAAACGGTTTTGGCAGAATATACATTCTTTTCAAGTGCTCATGGAACATTTTCTAGGATAGATCACATGTTAGGACACAAAACACATTTCAATAAATTCAAGAAAATTGAAGTCATATCAGGCATCTTCTCTGACCATAATGGTATGAAAATAGAACTTAATAATCACAAGGAAGAAACTGAAAAAACACACAAAGACATGGAGGCTAAATAACATGTTACTAAACAATGAATGGGTTAACAGTGAGATCAAGGAAGAAATCAAAAGTGACCTGAAAACATACAACAACCAAAAATCAATGGGACACAGGATAGCAGTCCTAAGAGGGAAATTCATAGCATTACAAGCCTATCTCAAGAATTTAATTTGAATTCTCTATTACTGTTTCATCAAAATTCATTTAAAATGGTTCTTTTACATGTCAACAACTGTTTAAGTACTTGGATTCAATTGCAGTGGTAATTCTTTAAACAAATACTACTGTTTGGAGCATTCAGTTTGCCTGCCAAGTTTGTGTTAGGTGAGAACAATCTATATATATATAAAAGCCATCTATATACATGAAAGCCAAGCAACTAGAACAATGGAATGACTGGGATGACTGGTCGCTATGATGCGCACTGCCAACTGGCCTGATTGGCTCCCTCCCCACCCCAATTGGGGGAGGGGCCAGTGGCCAACCTCCCGTGTCCCCTCCTCCCTGCTGGCCTGGCCTGATCGGTCCCCATCGGGGCTGGCAGCAGGACCCCACCTGTGCATGAATTCTTGCACTGGGCCTCTAGTATAGTGATAAGCAAACAGAGATAAGTGTCTTTTTTCTAGAACTCATGAAGTAATGGGTGTTGGGCTGGGGACAGAAATTAATCAAATAACCATACAATAAATTGTAAGATTACTCTCTGTAAGGACATGGGTGCATGATTTTATGAGGTGGTATAATGGATGAATTGACCTTAGCTAAGTCTGAAAGAAGATGTTAGATCAGGAGAGGTAGCATTAGCATGTGCAAGGACTAGCAGAAGACAGACTGTGTTGGAGGATTGGAAAGAGGGCTAGAGTTGGGTAATGCAGTAGGTAGGGTGTCTCTGTGAAATAATATGGAATGGGAAGAAACTGGGCAGGTAATTAGAATTTGCAGTACTGGTTTGATGACATATACAGAATTTAGGACTTTATCCTTAAAGCAATGAGAAGTCATTGAAATATAGAGATGAGTAATATTTTCAAGTTTGCATTTTGAAAAGATTACAGTATAGAGAATAGATTAAAGGCTAATAGTGGATGTGGATAGATTATATTGTTCTTATTCTAGTATTCTAGGTAATAAGTGATGGTAGTTTGGACTAATGTGATGAAGACAGGTTTCTTAAGTATTTAGGACACAAATTTGACAGGGGTAGGTAATACATTGGGTTTATAGAGGTAAGGTGGAAGAAGGATATCAAAGTATTATAAACTGTAAGACTTGCTTTATATTCAAATGATTATATATTAAAAGGTATGTTTTGAAAATGTGTAAAAGTGAAAGAATCTCTTGAATAAGTAATCTCTGCAGTAGATGTTATGAGGCTGAAAGTGATGTTTATGAAGAATTTTTAATGGCATGGGGAAATGTCTATGGTGTTACATAATAAAGCAGGATATGAAATATTTTATAATGTATACTCTTGTTTGTAATATGAAATTTTTTTATAATGTCTACTCATAATAAAGCAGAATATGAAATTGTTTATAAAGGGTACTATATAAAATTATATTAATGAAGCATGTGAATGATGAGAAATGACTCTCTTTTTGACATACAGACACCTAAAGAAGAACATGCTGTTAATAATGGTCCAGAACTCTTGAGGAAAAAACGTACAACTTTAGCTGAAAAAAATACTTGTCAGCTTTATATTCAAACTGATCATCTATTCTTTAAATATTATGGTACACGAGAAGCTGTGATTGCTCAGGTACTTATAATTTTCCTACTATTTTAGGAGCTCTTGTATTGTAATAGCTATATTTTCCTCTAAAATTAAAGTTAGCACATATCTCATTTTGGAAAAATAAAAAGTATTTATTTTCAATTATGATATGATGAACTATGTAAGATAACTATACAAGTAACTGAAAGACCAGTTAGGATATTTCAGTGTCATTCAAAAGAGAGGTGTAAGAAAATGATTTCATGAAGGAGATGACACTGGAGCTTAGCTTTGAAAAGAGGATTGAATTTCATTTGTGGTCTTAATAGAGGGAAAGATAGAGGAATTGTTTCAACAAGAAGTATTTCATTTCTGTTGTGTATACACATTGTACTTAGCACTTTCTAAGTTAATTATTTGCATTTGTGTCTTTATCCTTTTTAAAGTATAAAGTATTTAGATATATCCTTCAATATGTTCTCATGTTGAAGGTATCCAGTTAGAGTTTGATGAATGCATTTTGACTTTAAGGATTTGAGACTGAGAGGATGAACGTGCCATTGTATAACTGGTGAATTCATTTTGGTGGTGGTCACCCCTAACTGCCCTCCCCAGCAGGCTTGATCGCCCACAACTGCCCTCCCTCATAAAGCTTAATTTTAGATATGTCTAAAAGCCAGGTGGTCATTCCATTAGGATATTGAAAATGTGATACTGGAACTTGGGAGAGGTTTGAGCTTTTTCCATGGAATTTCTTGGTATAAAAGAGATATAGGCGATACAGTAAAAGGAGAGAGAATGAAAGGGAGAGAATGAAATCAAAAGGGAAGAAACTGGGAAAGAAAATCTGTATATAGTGAATAGAATGAGGAAGAGAAGCAATGGGCTAAAACATAACAGTTAAAGAGGTAGTATTAAGTAATTAGCCAAGTTAGAAATAAAGTTTCAAAGCAAAATGCACAGACAATAGTGTCATCTTACAGAGATATCAAAGAGAATGGTTAAATGTGTTAGATGGCAGGAATTCTCAATGTACACATATATCAAGATATTTAAATATTTTAGTTTTATTTAATTATACCTCAGTAGTGTTGGAAAAAAAGTATAATTACTTTTTAAAGAAGTTGGTATATAGATGTTTGAGCTGAGCTGAGTCTGAAGGATGATACCCTAGGCATAAGAGAACAGGTAAAAGATAGTTAATTTTCAGTTACTAGAGATTATTGATGAGCTTTAAGCAAGTTCTCAATGGAATTGTGAAGGTGAAAACATTGCAAATCAGTAAAAAATGGGTTGATGGTGAGATTCTAAGAAATGTGAAAAATAGAAAAAATATGGTGGCCTACAATAATATAAAATATTTGGGAGTGAAAGGGAAGTAGGGATTACAAGAGGAGTTGGTTGGAAGATAAATAAATCCCAGATACCAGGGCCTCCACTTGGGTTGTCGGGGCCATGGCTGACCTGCAAACCACCACAGGCCCCTCACCCAGGCCACACCCCAAGGGAACCCCCACCCTGATCCGGGGACACCCTTCAGGGCAAACCAGCTGGCCCCCACCCGTGCACCAGGCCTCTATCCTATCTAATAAAAGAGTAATATGCAGATTGACCATCACTCCAACACACAAGATGGCTGCCCCCATGTGGTCAAAGATCCTGCCCCCATGTGGACACAAGATGGCCACCACAAGATGGCCAGCAGGGGAGGGCAGTTGGGAGGAACCAGGCCTGCAAGGGAGGGCAGTTAGGGGTGACCAGGCCAGCAGAGGAGTGAAGTTGGGGGCGACCGGGCCTGCAGGGGAGAGCAGTTGGGGGGGACCCAGGCTTGCAGGGGAGAGCATGTTGGGGGGACCAGACCTGCAGGGGAGGGCAGTTAGGGGCAAACAGGCTGGCAGGGGAGCAGTTAGGCATTAATCAGGCTGGCAGGGAAGTGGTTAGGGGGTGATCAGGCTGGCAGGCAGAAGTGGTTAGGGACATTCAGGAAGGCAGGCAGGCGAGCAGTTGGGAGCCAGCAGTCCTGGATTGTGAGAGGGATGTCCGACTGCTGGGATGGGGCCTAAATGGGCAGCCGGACATCCCTCGAGGGGTCCCAGATTGGAGAGGGTGCAGGCTGGGCTGAGGGGACACCCCTGCCCCCCCACCCCTTGCATGAATTTCGTGCACCGGGCCTCTAGTGAAATATAATAACCTGAGGAGAAATGTTTGAACTACCACTGTTGAGAATGGAATAGATTCAGAAGATTGCTAGGCCAAACTGAGATTAGACAGCATGACTTTTTAATGTAATCTGTCAGCACTGTTATGATTTTCTTTATCAATGTTTGGCTACTTAGGCTACTTTTGAAATCATCATTGTTAATGCTTCTTCTTGACTATTGTATGTTTATAGAATTTATTTGAAAATAGTATATATAACAGGGTGTCCCAAAAATGTATTACACACTTTGAATAATTATAAAGGCAGTGTTTTAAAAAATATTTTATTTTCAAAATGTAATAGAATCTACAGACATTGTATGTATATATCTTTTGGGGACACCCTATATATGTATATACAATATTACATATATGTAATATTTTACATAAATGGTAGCAAGTGCTTTTCGTAAATGAAGATGGGAAGGTTGTGTACAGAGTGGTTTAGAAGCCAGAGAGTTTAGTTGATAGGTAGGTAAACAGAGAATTATTTTGTATTCTGTTACCATGTTAATCTCTTCCTAAAATTTAGCAAAATCTGAACATTTTATTTGCATTTTTATTATTCCCCTCCATCACCCTGGCAAATAAATTTCTGTAAATTTATAGAGACCTTTTTAATTTTGTTTGCCATTATATCCCTAGCACCTAAAACACTGTCTAGTATATAATAAATGGTCAACAAAACAAAAAATGAAAATAAGTTTTAAAAAAGTGTGGAGGAAAAAAGCCTAAAACTTACAGAAAAAACAATCCAAACTGTACTAGTGCAGCAATAGAAAGACCAAAATCAGAGAATGACTGAGTGTCCTGATATTACCAGGGAAGTTCTCAGAGATGTTTGAGCTGAGCTGAATCTGAAGGATGATACCCTTGGCATTAGAGAACAGCATGTGAAAAGGCGTAAAGGTGTCATATTATAGGATGGATTGAGGAAACAAAGTTTTATATAGCTGAGAAGAGTGCAGTTTTAGTTGGGACTAGGACCTGGAAAAGCACAGAATCTTTCCTTTTAGCACCAGCTCACTAATCTGTTTCATTCTTTCATCTGGTATTTGGTGTAGACATTTAAAAATTTGAATGTGGTGCAACATGATTAATTCTTGATTTGGGAGATGGAAATTCAGTCTTTTTCACATTTTAACATTGTGTCTAAAATGTTTTTCTTTTTTTTTAATCTGTAGATATCCAGTCATGTTAAAGCGATTGATACAATTTATCAGACCACAGACTTCTCTGGAATTCGTAACATCAGTTTCATGGTGAAACGAATAAGAGTAAGGAGTTTTATTTATTTATTTAAAATTTTTTTTTTTTTAGTAAGGAGTTTTAATAGTTAAGTATGTTAAAAAAAGAGAAACAACAGGACCATGTTTCATGAAGAAAAAGGCTTGCTTTTTTATGCATGCAATAGTTTATATTATATTTACTGATGCAGTTTATCTTTACTCTTGGCTTTTATACACACACATTCATATGTGCACACACAGAATGGATACCTGGGTTTATGATTTAAGAATAAAATCTAGCCCTAACCGGTTTGGCTCAGTGGATAGAGCATCAGCCTGCGGAATGACGGGTCCCAGGTTTGATTCTGGTCAAGGGCATGTACCTTGGTTGCAGGCACATCCCCAGTGGGGTGTGCAGGAGGCAGCTGATCGATGTTTTTCTCTCACTGATGTTTCTAACTCTCTGTTTCTCTCCCTTCCTCTCTGTAAAAAAACAATAAAATATATTAAAAAAAAAGAAAAAAAGAATGAAATCTAGCCCAGCTGGCATGTTTTAGGGGTTGAACCTCGATGTCTGAACCAGGAGATGACAGTTCGATTCCCAGTCAGGGTACATGCCTGTGTTGCAGGCTCGATCTCCAGTGTGGGGTATGCAGGATGCAGCCCATCAATGATTCTCTCTCATCATTGATATTTCTATCTCTCTCTCTCCCTTCCTGAAATCAATAAAAATATATTTAAAAAGAGAGAGAGAGAAAAAAAAAAGAATGAAATCTATAGGACTTTATTCTGGGCTGCAAAATGGATATGGCAGTACTATTTTCTATCTGATTAACATTCTAGTTAGAAAGCCCTAGTATCTCAATAACTATAGATACTCTACTTGACATTCTCACCCTGGTATTATTCCCCAGTTTTGTAAGATTTGCCTTGTGCAGTGTATTTTAGTGTGTTCCAGCAGAGGAAGGATAGATACAGTGGTTACATAAATTTGGAAGTTGGAAAAATAATACTGTATACCATCTTCTTAAAAAAAATTGCAGTGTATACTAAAATATCTCAGGTTTTGAGAAGTCCTTCAGGAAAGAAACCCCTATTTTTCTAAACAGATTTGACCATTAAAACTTTTTTTGTATTAACATCAACTAAGACTCCAAAGAACTACACACACATTTTGAGAAATGCTGACCCATAGCCACTAATTATTAATTGTAATCTTATAAGTTACAAATAAATAAATAATGCATTAGTAAAAAAATTAGGCTAATTGTTTCAAAATATTTCTGCATATAAATTCTTTAATTGTGTATAGCTTTTAAGAATCTTAATTTGTAAACTAGGTAAATAATCTGAGGTTTAAAAAAGTCATCTTCTAAAATTATTTGCCATAAGGTTTTTTGTGCTCTTATTTTTCTTGAAATATAATTGACTAGATTATAATTTAGTTATATCTATAATAATAAAAGCATAATATGTTAATTAGACCAGACGTACTTCTGGATGTCCTTCCTTTCGGACAAAGCTACAGTGGGTGGGGCTGAGGCAAAGGCAGCAGAGATCCCCTGGCCACAGCGGTAGTGGGCGGGGGCCGGGGCCAAGGCCCTTGCACGAATTTCGTGCATCGGACCTCTAGTATCCTATACTAGAGGCCTGGTGAATGAAAATTCATGCACTGGAGAGGGGGTTCCTCAGCCCGGCCTGCCCCCTGTCACAGTTCGGGAGCCCTCAGGGGCAGGAGGTGACCCAGTGATCAGGGGAAGGCGACGCCCCCATTACAACTCTGCTCCTGCCACTGCCAGCAGTACAAGCCTCGGCTGGCCCTGGTTACCTGAGCCTTGGGCGGCCCTGGCGGCTGGGTAGCCGCCATCCGAGGCTTGCCTGCACCTTGGGCGTCGGCTGGACAGCTGCCATCCGAGGGTTGCCTGCGCCTCAGGCCGGCCCTGGGCGGATGTGGGGCTGAGGAGATTGGGGGACTCCAGAGGCAGGTGTGTGGAGCAGCCGGGCCGCCCTGGCAGGGCTGAGGGGACTGGGCGCCACCATATTTGAGGGTGTGGCAGTCAATTAGCATATTTCCTCTTTATTGACTGTGGATGCCGCCATCTCTGTGAGGGCGTGATGATCAATTAGCATATCCCCTCCTTATTAGATAGGACAATAAAAGGGTAATATGCAAATAGACCAAATGGCAGAACAATGGGACAACCAATCAAAGCTTAATATGCTAATGATATGTTAAGGCTGCTCAACCACTTGCTATGACGTGTACTGACCACTAGGGGGTAGATGCTCTGACTGGTAGGTTAGCTTGCTGCTGGGGTCTGGCCAATCGGGACTGAGCGAGTTGGGCCAGACACGCACGCCCTGGAACCCTCTGTGGTCCCTCCCCAGCCCAATCATGCACCGGTGGGGTCCCCTCAGCCTGGCCTGCACCCTCTCTCAATCTGGGACCCCTTGGGGGATGTCGGAGAGCCAGTTTCAGCCTGATCCCACAGGCCACTCTCCTTAGGTGGGCACCAGATGCAGGGCTCATAGTTGGCCAGCACTGCAGTGGCAGTGCAAGCTTCTCCTGATTGGGCACGAACCTGCAGCAGACACAGTGAGGGGCTGGGATGAGTGGGAGTGGCAGGTAGGAGCTGCAGGCGGTGTTGGACTGTGGGTTTTGGCCCAATCCCTGCAGGCCACCCAGAAGAGGGACCCCACCCATGCACGAATTCGTGCACTGGACTTCGTATATATCCCATGCTTTTTATTTTTTTATTTTTTGTGTATGTGTGTTAGATGACCATAACTGATTTTTTTTTTTTTTTGGTTAATTATTAATGGATAAGTCAGATGTTCTGAAATCTGTCCTTAGGCAATTACCATTCTGTTTCTAAGCCCTTTGGTTTTACTGAAAGGTGTTGATACTAAAAAGACCAGTAATTCTTATTTTATTAACTGTTATATCCTCCCCTTACTATTTACATTTTCAATAGATTGAGGTTTACCTTCTAAAAAATGTTTACTATCATACTTAGCCTTTTTACTCTCTAGCAACAATATTATATGTAATTCTCTGACTTATTTGAAGAAAGCCAGATTGTTTTAGGACTTCAAAGGACAGATAGGGGTCTCTGAAATTAAGCAGAGGCTGATAAATGAAACTTTTGTTTACTAGAAGTTTGTTTTCAGAACACCATAATTCTTCGGATTGTGAAGGAGGAACCTGCACCAGGAGTTTAATAGCTAGTGTCAAAAGAAATATTCTAGCCTGGCCAGTGTGGCTCAGTGGTTGAGCATCAACCTATGAACTAGGAGACCATGATTCAGTTCCAGGTCAGGACACATGCCTGGTTTGCAGGCTCGATCCCCAGTGTGGGGCAGGAGGCAGCTGATTAATGATTCTGTCTCATCATTGATGTTTCTATCTCTATCTTCCTCTTTGAAATCAATCTTTTATTAATAATAAAAGCATAATATGGTAATTAGACTGGATGTCCTTCCAGATGACCTTCCGGATGATGCCGGGGCTGCGAGGGTAGCCCGGGTCCTGGGTGCCTGCCAGTGGCTGGAGGGGAAGTCCAGGTTCCAGGTGCTAGAGGGAAGCTGGTGCCAGCAGCCGGGGGAAGGAAGGCCTACTCTTGCATGAATTTCGTGCATTGGGCCTCTAGTAAAATATATACTTTTTAAAAAGAAGAAACATTCTAGGAACTCGGCCTGAAATAGTAAGAGAAATGAATTGGCAGTAAAATATATGTGTATATATATTATTTTTTGCCACACCCAGGAGAAAAAATTGAACTTGTAAGGAGAGAACCAAGTTTGTTTTATGTTCTAGTAATTAGCTGAAATACAGAGTTTTATGTTCTCATACTTGTCACCATAGTAGTATATAAGAGATTTTGCACTAAAAGAGACTTGCTACGATGATTAAATTTGAGAAACTGAACTTGACTAGAAGTAAGGACTTGTTTTTCCATCCCAAGTGTTCAACAATCTGGTGAATACTTGCTCAGAAATGTAACACATTCCACCTTGCCTTTTTTTCTTTTTGGCTTCTGAAATCAGCTCAGGGGTTGGAAGGTAGTGGGTACAACCGTAGAAGACTTAATTGAGGCCTGATTTCCCAGGGGCCCCAAACATATTGTTCAGGCAGATTCAGAAGGAGGTGAATAGAGACTTATGCTAAGGCTCCGCTAACATTAATTGTTTTTGAATTTTAGATCAATACAACTGCTGATGAGAAGGACCCCACAAATCCCTTTCGTTTTCCAAATATTGGTGTGGAGAAGTTTCTGGAATTGAATTCTGAGCAGAATCATGATGACTACTGTTTGGCCTATGTCTTCACTGACCGAGATTTTGATGATGGTGTTCTTGGTCTGGCTTGGGTTGGAGCACCTTCAGGTAAGTTTATCTATGTCTTGATGTAATACTTGAAACAAAAAGCAATTTTCAGGGCAGACTGAATTTTACACAGTATAAGAGAAAGTGATGTCTGTACAAGATTCATTAGCATATATATAAATGGAAAAATAAATGATGCAGCTTTTTATTTATTTTGAAATGAGTACCAATAGGGAGATATCCTGATATTTTGGTACATGCAGCAGCTAAAATAATTTTATGAGAAAAAGTGGTACTAATTTCCAAAATTAAAAGCAAAATATTAAATGTTTTCACAAAAGTTAATGTTATTATTTAAAAAATGTTTAAAAGAAAGTTTTATAGTTAAAAGGGAAAACCATGCTTTGCTTCTGTTCTATAGAGATTGGAAGGAGAGTAACCCTGGTCAGGTGGAGCAGGTAGAAGGAAAAAAACTGCTTATATTATTATTTTTCTCTAGTTATTATTATTATTATTATTAAAAAAGTTATTCACCTGAGGATATGTTTATTGATTTTAGAGAGAGGAAGGGAGAGGGGAGAGAGAGAGAGAGAAACATTGATCAGTTGCCTCCTGTACATGCCCTGACCAAGGGATTGGACCCACAACCTAGATATGTGCCCTGACTGCGAATCAAACCTGAAACCTTTTTGGTGCATGAGACGATGCTCCAACCAACTGAACCACCCAGCTAGGTATTTTTCTAGTCATTATTATTAAAAAAAAAATTTTTTTTTATTGATTTCAGAGAGGAAGGGAGAGGGAGAGAGAGCTAGAAACATGAATGATGAGAGAGAATCATTGATCAGCTGCTGCCTCCTACATACCCCCTACTGGGGATAGAGCCCGCAACCTGGGTATGTGCCCTTGACGGGATTCAAACCCAGGACCCTTCAGTCTGTAGGCCGACTCTCTATCCACTGAGCCAAACCAGCTAGGGCTCTAGTCATTATTTTAACAAAAGTGAAGATGTAGGTAAGAGGCCCAATATCTACAGCTCCCCTGACCTCACCGTCTGGGCCAGCACTCTGGTGGGGTCTTTGCTTTGGTCATGAAAGCTGCCATCACTGAGAAAACTGGGATCGGATAATCCCCTTCCCACTGCAGTGGGGGTGAGCATCTGTGAGTTACAGTTTAATAAATTCAGTAGCCTAGTTTAGAGAAATGTGAATTAATTAATTAATTAGTTAATTAATTTATTTTAATCCTCACCCAAGAATATTTTTCCATTGATTTTTAGAGAGAGGGAAAGACAGAGAGCAATATTGATGTGAGAGAAAGCCATCAATTGGTTGCCTCTTGCATGGGCCCTCCAGGGCCCGAGCCAGGGAGTAGCCTGTAACTGAGCTATGTGCCCTTGACCAGAATTGAACCTGGGACTCTTCGGTCCACAGGCCAATGCTCTATGCACTGGGCCAAACTGCTAGGGCATGAATTTATTAATTGAAAGATCCGTAGAAAGAATCACAGACTCATTGAATATGAACTTTGCCATATATAGTTTGATAATCAGTCTATCATCTTCAGAGCTATATGTACAGCAATTTTTTCTGATGCATCATTTTTATCTTTTTAAAAAAGAATCAACCTTTGCTTTATCCAGGGTAAGATTGGGGCTTTTATATTCCTACTAGAGGCCCGGTACATGAAATTCATATACAGGGGTGGGGTCCCTCAGCCCGGCCTGCATCCTTTCCAATCCAGGACCTCTTGGGGGATGTCTGACTGCTGGTTCAGGCCTGATCCCTGCGGGATGGGGCCTAAACCAGTAATCGGACATTCCTCTTGCAATCTGGGACCGCTGGCTCCTAATTGCTCACCTGCCTGCCTGCCTGCCTGACGCCCCTAACCACCTCTGCCTGTCGGTCTGATAGCCCCTAACTACCCTCCCCTGCCGGCCTAATTGCCCCTTACTGCCCTCCCCTGCTGGCCTGATCGCCTCTAACTGCCTCTGCCTCAGCCCCTGCCACCGTGGCTTTGTCTGGAACGACATTCAGAAGACGTCTGGCATAATTATCATATTACCCTTTTATTAGTATAGAAGATTTTTATTAGTTTATTGTATGATTTGTTATGCATATTTTAGATCCTTTGTACTATACTTTTGCTTTTCTATTTCTTGCTCTATTTTTAATTTTTAAAAAATATGTTTTTATTGATTTTTTTAGAGAGAAAGGGAGAGGGGGAGAGAAACATTGATTGATGCCTCCTGTACGCCCCTTACTGGGGATCCAGCCTGCAAGTCCAGCATGTGCCCCAACTAGGAATCGAACTGGAGACCTTTTGGTGCATGGGTTGACTCTCAACCAACTGAGCCATACTGGGCTCTAGTTCTATTTTTTAAGCTATAATAAATATCCTCTTAACAATTTCCAAAACTTTATTTATTTATCTTGTTGAAAATATTACAAATGTCCCCTCCTTTTCCCCTTTGGCCCCCTGCACCCCAAACCCACCCCTCCCAGGCCTTCACCACACTATTATCTGTGTCCATGGGCTATGTATATCCTGTCTAATAAAAGAGTAATATGCAAATTGACTGTCACTCCAACACACAAGATGGCCGCTCCCATGTGGTCAAAGATGGCTGCCCCCATGGGGACACAAGATGGCCACCACAAGATGGCCAGCAGGGGAGGGGAGTTGTGGGCTATCAGGCCAGCAGGGGAGGGCAGTTGGGAGGAACCAGGCCTGAAAGGGAGGCAGTTGGGGGCGATTAGGTCTGCAGGGGAGGGCAGTTAGGGGTGACTGGGCTGGCAGAGGAGGGCATTTGGGGGTGACCAGGCCTGCAGGGGAGGACAGTGGTGGGGGACACAGGCCTGCAGGGGAGGGCAGTTGGGGGCAACCAGGTTGGCAGGGAAGGGCAGTTAGGGGTGACCAGGCCTGCAGGGGAGGGCAGTTGGGGGCAACCAGGACAGCAGGGGAGGGTGGTTAGGGGAAATTTTTGCCAGCAGGGGAGGGCAGTTAGAGGTGACCAGGCCTGCAAAGGAGGGCAGTTGGGGGCAACTAGGCCGGCAGGGGAGGGCATTTAGGGGCAACCAGGCTGGCAAGGAAGGGCAGTTAGGGGTGACCAGGCTGGCAGGGGAGGGCAGTTAGGGGCAATCGGGCCGGCAGGGGGGCTGTTAGGGGTCAATCAGGCTGGCACGGGAGTGGTTAGGGAGTGATCAGGCTGGCAGGCAGAAGCGGTTAGGGGCAATCAGGCAGGCAGGCAGGCAGGCAGGCAGGCGAGCGGTTGGGAGCCAGCAGTCCTGGATTGTGAGAGGGATGTCCATTCTGGTGGGATCGGGCCTAAATGGGCAGTTGGACATCCCTTGAGGGGTCCCAGATTGGAGAGTGTGCAGGCTGGGCTGAGGGACACCCCTTCTCCCCCATGCATGAATTTTTTGCACCTGGCCTCTAGTATGCATATAAGTTTCCTGGTTAATCTCTCCTCACCAGAGCTTCTTTTTTTTAAAAAAATTACTTTTATTGTTGACATTATTAGAGATAGATCTCATTTTCTCTCCCCTTTGCTCCTCTCCACTTAGACCCCATCCTCCCCTACCTTTGGCCCTAACTACATTATTGTTAGTGTCCATGGGTTATGCATATCTGTTCTCTGATAATACTTTTCACCTTCTTTCATTTCGTCCACCCCACCCACCCACCTCCTCTCTGACATCTGTCAGAATACCATATATTCATGACTCTGGTTCTGTTTTGTTCATCAGCTTATTTTGTTCATTTGATTCCACATATATGTGAGATCATATGGTATTTGCTTTCTCTGGTTTATTTCACTTAGCATTATAATCTCCAGGTCCATCCATGCTGTTACACAAGGTAAGCATTTTTTCCTTTACAGCTGCATAGTATTCCATTGTGTGAATGTACCATAACTTTTTTATCCACTCACCTACCAATGGATATTTGGGCAGTTTCCAGATCTTGGTTATTGTAAACTAGAGGGCCAGTGCACAAATTCGTATACCAGTGGGGTCCCTCAGCCTGGCCTGCGGGATTGGGCCAAAACTAGTTCTCCGACATTTCCCGAGGGGTCCTGGATTGTGAGAGGGCACAGGCCAGGCTGAGGGAACCCACCGGTGCATGATTGGGTCTCGGGAGAGACTGTGGGAAGGCTCCAGGGCATGTCTGGCCCATCTCACTCAGTCCCAATCTGCTGGACTCTAGCAGCAAGCTAACCTACTAGTCGGAGCGTCTGCTCCCTGGTGGTCGGTGCACGTCATAGTGAGTGGTTGAGCGGCCTTAGCATATCATTAGCATATTACACTTTGATTGGTTGAACAGACACCTGGACTCTTAGCATAGTAGGCTTTTATTATATAGGATAACACTGCTATGACCATAGGGGTGCATATATTCCTTCTGATTGGAGTTTCAGGATTCTTAGGATACATTCCCAGAAATGGGATTGCTGGATCAAAAGGCAGTTCCATTTCTTAAATTTTTTGAGGAAACTCCATGATGTTTTCCGCAGTGGCTGCACCAGTCTGCATTGCTACCAACTGTGCACTAGGATTCCCTTTTCTCCACATCCTCACCTGCATTTGTTGTTTGTTGATTTATTGATGGTAGTCATGTAGGTAGGTGTGATATGATATGTTATTGTGGGTTTAATTTGTGTCTTTGACGATTAGTGATGTTGAACACCTTTTCATGTGTCTTTGGCCGTCTGTGTGTCCTCTTTGGAGAAGATGAGAAAACTTAAGTTCAGAGAGTGACTAACCCAGTATCATACAGAATCTAGAATCTTGAACTTTGACTCCAGGTTTAGTGCATTTGGTAGTTACTTTACTAGGTATTATATACTGTAATATTCTAGCTGTGTCTTTCTAACACACTTCTAAAAAGTTGAAATGTTTCCTGAATCTTGGTAAACTTTTATATTGTTAGAATTCATTTTCTTCTTAAGAGAGAGCACTATAAAGTAAATACTACTCTATAATATTTAATATCATGTTGGTTAACTGTTATGTCATGATGGAAAGAGCACTGAATTGGGAGCTATGAGACTGGGTACTTGTCCATTCTGTTTCTTTGAATTCAGGTAAATCATTTTACTTCAAGTTGTTTATTTTTCACCTTAATATGTTCTATCTTTGCCCTTTCCTTTGAGACTTCATGTTTCTGCTCATAGATCTTAGTACTGCTTGATATTATCTTGTTAAGAGGTTTTTTAAAATAGTATTTCATAGCTGATCAGCTCAACATATGATCTTTTTCTGTTTCTTAATCTTTACTCATTTTTATTTGGCCTAATTAATTTTGATTCTGGTGCATTATTTAGCTTAACTTTACCTAATCCTGTAGATATTTCACTATTCAAATATATGGTAGTGGAAAGGATTTTATTCTGGTATTATTATGTTAATTTTCACAGAACAATTACACAAATTATTAGCTATTTTCCTTTCACTGACTGACTCAGTTAAGCCAGGGAAAACAATGAAGGTTGAAACATTTGAATAGTAGGTTTTCTGTCTTCAAGTATTTTTTACACTACTTTTTATTTGTTTGTATTTAATTTCATACTGTAGTTGGGTGCTGTCTTGGGTTTTATTAATGAGGAAAATAGTACCTTCTGCCTCAACTTGTAATAAGTAGAAATAGCTAACGAATTGGACTGACTTGGAGGCTCCAATTTTAAATTGTACTGTTCTCCTGGTCTGTGTGGCTCAGTGCTTAGAATATCAGCCTTGCACTGGAGAGTCACAAGTTTGAATATTGGTCAAGGACACACCTGAATTGCAGGTTCGATCCCCAGCCCTGGTTGGGACAAATGCTGGAGCAGCCGATTGATGTGTCTCTCTCACATTGATGTTTCTCTCTCTCTCTCTCCCCCCCCATCCCCTCACATTCTCTCTCCTCCTCTTCCTACTCCTTCTCTCCCTTCCACTCTTTCTAAAAAATCAATTGGAAAAATATCCTTGGGTGAAGATAAACAAAAACATAAAAATTATACTGGGCCTTAAAGAGAGCCCAATAAAGGGAGTCTGGTCTCCAAAACAAAGTCAATCTTGAATATGAATCTGGAATATTACTCTGAACTTCATATAAGTACAGTTCTCTGTTAAGCAGGTAGCCTTTTATTTAATTTAGATACTAAAACATTGATTTCTTAATAAAGTAAATTATTTATGTTAAATAATTCCTTTGTTCTACTTTACTTGCTATACTCTTGTAACACACCTTTTGAGGGGCCATTTTTTAGGGGGGGGGATAATTAAGTACATTCTGCTCATATATTATCCATCTTAATTTTATCAGTAGGTCGCTAAATAACACTAGCTGTGGAATTCCTCTCATAGTTAATCCTGAACCATTCAGTATTCCTCTGATCATTTGTGAAGAGCATTTTAAAAAAATTCTTTATTGTTTAAAGTATTACATATAGTATTACATATGTCTTCTTTTTCCCCCATTGACCTCTCCCCAGCCCCCAGCACATGCCCTCACCTCCCCCTAGTGTCTGTGTCCATTGGTTATGCTTATATGCATGCATACAAAACCTTCGGTTGATCTCTAACCCCTTCCCCCCTTTCCTTTGAAGTTTGACAGTCTGTTCGATGCTTCTATGTCTCTGCTCTATTTTTGTTCATCAATATATGTTGTTCATTAAATTTGAAGAACATTTTTTGAGACATTTCATTTGGTAGAAATAGTCTCTTCTGTTTTTCTTATTTTAGAAACTTGCATTTAATTTTACATATTAGGATTTGAGGACTTACAGAGCTCATCATCTGTTCTCCAGATAACCAACAGCCTATTGAATTCTTAACCTGTTGTTTAAAAGTCTAATTACAAGGTTAGGAGAATTACATCATTAGAATGTTGCAACAAAACACTTAATATTGGCATTTTATTCAGGTCTGGATTGTCCTTTGCAGGATGTTTAACATCTGTGGTCCCTACTCATTACATGTGAGTACTGTCCCCCAGACATGAAAGCCAAAGAAATGCCCTCGAATATTTCTTAATAACCTATCTGGCAGTGGTACTACTGTGTTTCAGAATTACAGCTCAGATCAATATTGTATGGTCAACATATTACTATTAAGTTTTAGGTACTTAGGCCTGCTCACATCAAAATTGTATTTTTAGAGTCTGTCAAGATATTTTATTACCTTTGTTAATTCCTTCTGTATAATTTAGTTATTCTAACATATTCTATTAGCCTGTAACAAATATTAACTTTTCCTATAATTAATAGACCAAAAGCAGTTGTTTAAAACATTAAATAAGATATGAATTACAAAGGCTATATTTCAGAAAAGTACACTCATGTATATGTTGAACTTCTCTTATACTAGATCTTAAAAATACAGAAAAGTATATTATCAGAGTTTTTAATATATGCTCTCTACTTTTTTTAACTGATAAATTTGCAGTGTGGAGTCTTCTATGCTTAATTCAAGTTTGACAGTACTACATTGGACCAATTTGCAAATGACAAATCTTCGCTAAGGCAGGATATTAATTTACTATTTGTTCAAAACTATACATGTATACTATTATTATTATTATATACAGAGTGCTGATTCCTATCTTTTCTACTTTCTAGAAATAGTGATATAGTCCTTAGGACTCATCTCCAAAAGTAGAGGTATCTTAAGAAAATACATTAATTATTCATTATTCATTAGCTGTTTCCTTTTTTATTCAGTTTTCTGTGTAGAAAAGGTAGTAAGTAAGTTTTGACTATCATAAAGATTCTCAATCCCTTGCTGGTTAAAATCTGCATGTGCCCGAGTCTTTCAGTTTATTTTTCTGTTAAGCACATTATCATCTCAGCTTCCTAAATTGTATCATAACAGTAATTCAAATTTATGTTTTGTTACCATATACTTTCTAATTTTAAAAGGAACAAGACAGCAGTTGTATCATGCCATTCTTGCAGATCTACTTTTCATTGCTTTTTATTATAGGCTTTATTAGAGGTTATAAATATTAGGTTATAAATATTAGGTTCTTAAAAATATATTTTTTTATTGATTTCAGAGAGGAAGGGAGAGGGAGAGAGAGATAGAAACATCAATGATGAGAGAGAATCATTGATCAGCTGCCTCCTGCATATCCCCTGCTGGGGATCAAGCCCACAACCGGGCATGTGCCCTGACTGGGAATCAAACCGTGACCTCCTGGTTCATAGGTTGACGCTCAACCACTGAGCGGCTGGCCTAAATACTAGGTTTTTAAAAATGATTTGATGACTTGGTTCTAACTTTGCATACACAGCTAATTTGAAGTAATTTGATCAGTTATCAGAATAATCCATTTGATTGTATTTTAACAAAAATTCAAATAGAGAAACATTTTAAATGTGGATATAAACTAAAGAACTTCTCACTAAAAATCTTCAATAGTTAGGAAAAGTATGGTTTTCTCAGTACAATGTAAATAAAGACATGGATTGACCAGCCAGTTTCTGAATTTCATGTTCTTTTTCTAATTTCTTATGTTAACTACATTTAGATGTGAAAGCACTTTCATTTTGGAATTAAACTTTGAAGTTCAGGAACTATTAATGAATTATAAAATGACTTAATAAGTAAAAACATGGGTTTCCTTTTAAAATTTGGAAGTATTCTCAAGATACATTGGAAAATCATTATTTAATTTTTTGAATTTATTTTGAAAAAATTGTAAACATGCCAAAAGGTTGCAAGAATACTACAGTGACTATCTGATAGTTAACATTTTGCCACTTTTGCTCTCCCTCCCTCCCTTCCTTCCTACACCTCTCTACCTTCCCTCCTCCCTTTGTTGTGCTTTTTTTACCCATTTTGCATAATTCTTTTTTTTTAGCTTTATTGAGGTATAATTAACAAAATTGTAAGATATTTGAAGTGTACATTGTGCTGATTTGCTATTTGTATACATTGTGAAACCTTATTCATCTTATAATTGAAAGTTTATACCTTTTACCAACCTCTCCCTACTTCTCTCACCCTCCACACCACTATACCTTGGCAACCCTAGTTCTTAAAAAAAAAGAAAAAATGTATGTTGTTGTTCAGGATAGTGAATCACGTACATATTCCTGTGCATCACTGCTTTTATTTGTAGAAGCGATTTTCTTAGAATCTACTTAATATTTTATTCAACTTTCGTGCACTTAAAGTTTTCTTTGTAAAAGATAAAAGGTATAGATTTTGACTCAGTGTAAATACTTATATATTCAAATTTAACAAAAATTTGTTTTGTTAATTTTTGGGAGCAAAAATCTGGGGACCTTTTGGTTATGAAGGGAATATTTATAAGGGCTTTGTACTCAATCTTGGGAGTTTCTTCATTAAAGCTTTTATTTGAAATGACTTTCTAATCTTGGACCAAAGAAACTTTTGAGTATTTGATATATGTGGGTACCAGTTGTATTTTGGACTCAAAGTATAAAATGTCTTAATTTAATATAGCACATATTAGAGAGTTATTTTGGGGTGAAATATATATTAATTTAGCCATCTTTTGCTCTGAATTAGGAAGCTCTGGAGGAATATGTGAAAAAAGTAAGCTCTATTCAGATGGTAAGAAGAAGTCCTTAAACACTGGAATTATTACTGTTCAGAACTATGGGTCTCATGTACCCCCCAAAGTCTCTCACATTACTTTTGCTCATGAAGTTGGACATAACTTTGGATCTCCAGTAAGTATTGCATAATTACTACATTTTAAATAAAATAATAAAAGTTATTAACCTACCTTTTATGTTAGTGATTGTTTACAATGAAAGTAAGTATGTATGAATGCTTTTATGTCAAAACAGTCATGTACTTGAGCATATAGAAGGGAAGGAAAATAGAATATTTGTGATTAAAGTAAGGAAAGTCAACCTAATAATGCCAGAATTCTATGAAGGTAAGGGATTTTGTCTTTCGCATTCACTTCTATGTATCCTGGCCCTAGAACAGTGCCTGGTACATGATTTATTCAAAAACTCATTGAATGAGAATAATTTTTATTATTTAAAGTACATTTTGAATGTTAGGAAATTGTGGATTAGGTGTTTTGCTTGGTTGCTGTTAAAGTATTATTGGGGCTTACTAGATTTGTCTTTCTCTACTATGGAATAAGATTGATATGCTCATCATCCAGAATGGGGTCAGCAAACTTTTTTTGTATAGGGCTAGCTAGTGAGTAATCTAGGCTTTGGGGGTAACATTTTGGTTGTATATTTTTCTTTGTTGTTTTTACAATCCTTTATACAGGGGAGAACCATTTTTAGCTTAGGCTATATTAAAACCGGTTGTGGCTTGCATTCATATTCAGCCCCTGATTCAGATTCAACAATTAACAGGATTTTGCTACATTTCCTTTCTGTATTTTTTCCTTTTTCTTTGTAAGGTATTTGAAGCAAATTCATTCATTCTTATATATTTTAGTATACATTCCTAAAAAAGTAGACATTTTTTTATATAACCACAGTGTGATTGATAGCTGACACAATTAACAATTCTTTGGTATCATTTAATATCCAATTCATTATATTGATTTTTAAGTGACCTAAAGATTAATACATACAGAAATGCGAAGTACTGAAATATGTTCTTTGTGATTTTGTTAGGATTTTAATAAGTTTGGGAAATTTTCATTTGAAAACGGTGTAAATTTATTTTACTTGTACCTTAACACTTGTAAAAATGGAAATTTTTATGAGTTTAGGAAAATATATACAGTAGTTTTGGATCCTCAAATGTGCTTCTCTAATTTTCTTCAGTTTGTAAAATGTAAGTGGCATCTCACTAAGTTGCAAGTCTTTCCTCTTCTAAGTCCCAAACTGAAATTGATAGATTATTATCAATACTCTTGGGAGAAGTATTTAAAATGTATTTAAATCTTCCTACCTTTTGACAGCTTTGGTGACCTGTCTAAAAGGAGTAATTGAAATTTTTAGAGATGAGCAGAGAACTGTTGTTTACAGTTAATTTGCCATTTTCCAGGACAATCAAATGTCCTCTCTTCTCTCCCTGCTCCTTTGATTCAAGCCCTCACTAAGGGAATTGTAGCACCTTTCTAACTACTATTCTATTCTTTAGTCTAAGTCCTCTCAAAGCATATAAATTACTGAGGATCTTAAAATACAGATGGCAGTTCAGTGAGTCTTTGGTGGGGCACACATTTGCACATTTCTAAGAAACCCCCCTGATGCTGCTGTTGTTGCTGGTCTGTGGACCACACTTGGAATAGGGAATTGAATCTATTCTCTTTTCACTTCCTGTCTAATCCATCCTCTACCAGTTGCTGGAGAGGTGTTTTTAGTATATGAATGTTATATTACTTATTGCTTAATGGGTAAATTGGTTGACACATTTTGTCTCTCTTGCCATCTTTTCCTGTCATACTGATTTGGGCATTTCAGGAGCCTGGGGATCTGATGATCTGTGAGCACTGTGGGGTCCTTGGCTTAGAGCAGGAAAGAACTCAGTTTCAAGTCAGCATAGACTTTAAAGTGAAAAAGAGTTTATAAGTGAATTAGTGAGACAGAGGGGCTACTCCACAGTAGAGCAGCCACTCCCTAGTGTGATTTGCTACTGTTATTGGAGCTCATTTAATTGAGGGGTAGGGCATTCAATAAGGGGAAAGAATATTCAGGATTTTTCTGGGAAAGGGTGGAGAATCTTGGGAGAACAGTTGGCCATTTTGTATCCTTATATGGGCTTTGCATTCTCTCTCTGTGTGTGTAGGTGGTTGTTTAGTATGCTAATGTATTACAATGAGAGAATAATGAGGCTAAGGGTCACTGCAAGGTGAAATTAGTCTCTTTGTTGGATGACCTGGCCTTCTGTTGGTTCTAAGCCATAAATCCATTGGGGGTTGGTCTTACTATCTCTCTGATAGTCCTTATAGCCCTTATTGATTACATCCCTTTTGCCACATACCCTATCTTAACATCAGACTAGCTTTAATGACTCTATCATTCTTAAACACACCCCATTCCTTGGTGCATATTGTTCATGTTACCATTCATATATACAGTAGATATTTAGTAAATATTTATTAAGCATTTTAATAGTTAGATCAGCTAGAACCATAAACTCCTGAGCTTATCTTCCTTCTTTTCTTTACCTGAAATCTGCCTTTATCTCTCCTGTTGTAAATCTATATACTATGCCAATGTTACTTTCTCTCTGAGTGGTTCTATCTGTACTAATAATAGGATAATGTGCAAATTGGTTGGGACGCTGTCACAGTAATGACCGATCAGCAGGCTGTATGCATGTGGGTGGGGACTTGTAGCATTGGAAACGGGGGTGGGGCCACGGCAGAGAGGCATCTCTGCGCACCTGCGCCGGAGGTCCACAGGCGTGCAGAGACGCCTCTCCACCACGGGCCCGACAGGGATCTGTAGGCATGCGGAGAGGCCCCTCTGCCGCAGGCCTGGCTGGGGGTCCGCAGGTGTGTGGAGGTCCACAGAACTCCACCGTGGCTTGGTCCGGGGGTCCGCAGGCCTCCCCTGGCTCCGGCCTACCTCTTTGGGGCAATCCATTGAGGAGCCAGGGGCCTACCTCTTTGGGGCAATGGATTGTGGGGCTCCCGCACTGTGACAGGGCACGGGCCAGGCTGGTGGACTCCCATGCCCCGCCCTGAGTGCACAAATTTCATGCATCGGGCCACTAGTCCCTTAAATTTATTATCCTGTCCCAAATATTTATTGCACACCTATTATTAACCACTTTATAAGCTTTGTTGTGGGAAGTTGTAATCATAAATGACACAAATTCTGTCTCAATATGGAAATTCTAATATGTGTCCACTATTATCAGATTAATCTTTGTCTACATATAGTTCTTTTTTTTAAAAAATTAAATCTTTATTGTTCAGATTATTACAGGTGTTCCTCTTTATTCCCCCCATAGCTCCCCACCCCACCCTATACCCTTAACACGTCTCTCCCCCCACTGTCCTCATCCATAGGTGTATGATTTTTGTTCAGTCTCTTCCCGCACCCCCCACACCCCTTTCCCCCGAGGTTTGTCAGTCCACTCCATTTCTGTGCCCCTAATTCTATTATATTCACCAGTTTATTCTATTCATCAGGTTTTTTATTCACTTTTTTAGATTGCTAAAGGTGGTGATGAACTCCTTTAGCTTTTTCTTATCTGTGAAGCTGTTTATCTGACCTTCAGTTCTAAATGATAGCTTTGCTGGGTAGAATAATCATGGTTGTAGGTTCTTGCTATTCATCACTTTGAATATTTCTTGCCACTCCCGTCTGGCCTGCATAGTTTCTGTTGAGAAATCAGCTGACAATTGTATGGGTACTCGTAGGTAACTAAATGTTTTTGTCTTGCTGCTTTTAATATTCTCTCTTTCTCCTTTGCTCTTGGCATTTTAATTATGATGTGTCTTGGTGTGGTCTTCTTTGGATTCCTTTTGTTTGGGGTTCTTTGTGCTTCCTGGACTTGTAAGTCTATTTCTTTCACCAGGTGGGGGAAGTTTTCAGTCATTATTTCTTCAAATAGGTTTTCAGTATCTTGCTCTGTCTCTTCTTCTGGCACCCCTATAATTCATATGTTGGTACCTTGAAGTTGTCCCAGAGGCTCCTTACACTATCTTCATATTTTTGAGTTCTTTTTCTTTTTGCTTTTCCAGTTGGGTGTTTTTTGCTTCTTTGTATCTCAAATCTTTGACTTGATTCTTGCAATCCTCTAGTCTGCTGTTGGATCTCTGTATATTCTTTATTTCAGTCAGTGTATGCTTAATTTCTAGTTGGTCCTTTTTCATATCTTCGAGGGTCTCACTAAATTTATCGGCGGTTTCTAGGAAATTCTTGAAAAACCTTATAACCATGGTTTTGAACTCTATATCCAGTAGTTTGCTTTCCTCCATTTCAGTCATTTGTGAACTGTTTCTTTGTCTCTGCATTTTGGCTGCTTCCCTGTGTTGATAGAGTGGCTTTGTGTGCTAGGTGTCCTCTAGGGCCCAGTGGCTCAGCCTCCCCAGTTACCTGAGGTGGACACTCTCGATGCCCTTTTTGGGCTGTGTGCACAGTCTTGTTGTAGTTAAGTCTTGATTGTTGTTGTTATCACTGGGAGGAATTGACCTCCAGGCCAATTGGCTGTGAGGATCAGCTGTGTCTACGATGGGAGAACTTCTGTGCTGGAGACACCCTTAAGAGACAAGACTTGCTTTAGTGGGGCTTTGGTGCTCACTGAGTCTGCCCCCTTAGTGTGTCCATTATGGATATGAGGAGTTGTAATCTGGATGGTCCCACTCTGACCCCTGGGTACACTGGCTGTTGGATCTCCAAGGAGGTGCTAATTTAACCTCTGCCTAAGGCCACCCAGCAGGAGCTATAGAGAGATCTGCAGATTCCTCTTCTTTGTTTGGGTTTTGGAGGTGCCCAGATGAGACCCAGCTGTGAAGCAATGCAAGCTGCTGTGGGGTCTTGGGCCTTCTTTTGGATGTTCTGGGTCTCACTGACTCAGCTGCAGTTTGTTAGGTAAGTTTAGAATTCAAAAGACCAGGGCATTCATATGCAAAAGCCTCTGCACACAGCTTGGATGGGGCAGAGTCTCTGGGGGAGCAGATAGCATTGGTTTCCCATCAGCCCTGCCCTAAGAGGTCCCTGGGTCTCAGTGTCCCGTGGTAATCACTGCAAGCACCTCTGAGAGAAAGCCGCCCTCGAGTTTCGCCTGCTGCCAGACAGTCCAGTTTCTCCCCGTATGAGTCTGGGTCCCCAGAGTCTCGCCCGGAACTGGAGTTCAGAGCAGTCGGGAGCTTGTGTCTCCCTCCCGATTGAGAAAGCCAGCCACATACTCAGTTGCCAGCCCTTTCCGGGTGCGCCTCCGTACCTCTACCTTCCGTAGCTCCTGTGAGTCTCAGTGTGCTTTTCTCTTTCCTTCTAGTTGTAGAATTTCCACTCAGCCAGCCTTCCTGTGGTTCTGGATGATGTGCATTTTTTCTTTTAGTTGTAGTTTTGAAATTGTTGTGCGAGGCAGCAGTTCAGGAGTTTACCTGTGCCGTCATCTTGGTTTCTCCTCTCAGTTTTTTCTTGTATGATATTGAACACAGCACCTATAGTTATTCAATTGAAAGATAAGACATTCTGTGTTTACATCAAGAGTTAAACAGTATTGGTATTTTTTTGTCTTTCTCTTTCTGAAATTCTAATGCTGAGAATAATTCTGGTGCCATATATTATGAAAAACCAAATTGAATTCTATAGAATGAAAACATAAAGCAAGAAAATATTGGTGAATAGTAAATAGTTTTTAATGCTGAACCTAGGTTCAGGAGAAAGGCAAGAAGAGGTATCAGGAAGAATAAAGGTGAAAGTAGTTGCTTTAGTAGTTGCTTCAGATTAGGGAGTAGAAAATGAAAGTGACTTAGATGGATTCTGGGAAGAAACAGAATGCCTATGGGCAATTCTTTTCTTTCTGGAGGGTAGTGTTGTTCGGCATTCAAAACAATTTAATTATAAATAGAACGATTACTCTAGGATCCATTGTTGTCATCTTTTCTGACAAGTTCTGAATTGTTTGTGGAGCATGGTGAGGCTGTTTTGTTTTTAAAATAGATTTTTATTGTTTTGAGAGATGAAGGGGGTGGAGGGGGGAGAAAGAGAGAGAGAGAGAGAGAGAGAGAGAGATATGAGAGATGAGAGAAAAATCATTGATTAGCTGCCTCCTGCTTGCCCCACACTGGGGATCAAGCCTGGACATGTGCTCTGACTGGGAATCCGAATCTGAACCATGACCTTCTGGTTCAAGGTCAATGGTCAACCACTGAGCCAGCTGGTGGGCTGTTTTATTTTTAAATGCATATCCCCCAGGAGCTGGGGAGACCTGCTGTGATCTGGTAGTGTTCTCTTTCCCAATTTCAGTGCTGGCTATGTAAGTGTATTTACTTTGAGAAAGTTCATGGAACTGTGTTTTGGTGCTTTACTGTATGTATCTGATACTTCAGGAATAGTTACCAACACCATAAACTATTTCTGTACATAGACAAGTACGTCTCCTGTTTTAATCCACAAAGCAGTGTTTTGGTTTTACCTCTTGGCTTTTCTTAATTAAAAAAAAATATTTTATTGATTTTTTGCAGAGAGGAAGGGAGAGGGATAGTTAGAAACATCAGAGAGAAACATTGATCAGCTGCCTCCTGCACACCCCCTACTGGGGATGTGCCCGCAACCCAGGTACATGCCCTTGACTGGAATCGAACCTGGGACCTTTCAGTCTGCAGGCCGACACTCTATTCACTGAGCCAAACCGGTTAGGGCAACTTTTCTTAATTTTTATTTAAAAATAGATCATAGTGTTTCTATTTCTACTCAGCATTTATTTACCTTTCTTATATAATAGTAAATCCTCAACTCTCTTCGATGCCTATACTGTATGTACTTAATCCCATACCATTCTCTTTTGTTTCCTGTTTTTCCCTACTTCTGTCTTCTCTGAACTGGCCATAACATGTATTTTAATGAATATTTAGTAGTTCTTAAGTAGTTTATATTCCTCTTACTTGTTTTAAAAGTAGGTGAACTAATTTTTAGTAGAGTTTTATGATAATTGGTCCTCTATTCTGCTACCTCCTTAGAAAGCTATAAGTTGTGGTTAGAGGTTCACTGATTTTTCCTTCCCTTCTAACACAGCAGCCTTAAAAGAGTAGATTGTTTTCTATCTCACAGTCTAAAAACAACTGTAAGATCTTTTCTAAAGGAGAGCCTACAAGCTTTCATTGTTCTTCTGATGAAAAAATTACATTTAATCAGATGACCTGAAAACCTTATTTTACTTCCCTGTTTATGTAACTCTGGATTCTGTTTGACAGCATGATTCTGGAACAGAGTGCACTCCAGGAGAATCTAAGAATTTGGGACAAAAAGAAAATGGCAATTATATCATGTATGCAAGAGCAACATCTGGGGACAAACTTAACAACAATAAATTCTCACTCTGTAGCATTAGAAATATAAGCCAAGTTCTTGAGAAGAAGAGAAACAACTGTTTTGTTGGTATGTATATTTTCCAAACATTTTATTATCAATATTTTCATATTTGAAATAATTATATGGTGAACATCTATGTACCCATCACCTATATTTTATGATTATTAACACTGTGCTCTATTTGCTTTATCACATTTATCAATCTATCTATCCCTCAGTCCATAATTTTTGTTGCAATTTAAAGTATACTTCACCCCTAAACAGTACAGTATATATATCATTAGAGTTCAGTATTGTTTGTGATTCTTTTATTTCTTACATAAGCGAAGTGCACACACAGATCCTAAGTCCACACTTTGATGAGCTCTGACAAGTGCATTTACCTGTGTAACTAACTTCTCAAGATACAGAGCATTTCTATCCCCCCAGAAATTTCTTTTATTTTCTTTCCCAATCAATCTCTGCTCCCAGCACACACACAGAAGTAACCACTATTCTGATTTATTTTGCTTGTTTTATTTCATATAAATGGAATTATATAGTTTGTATACTTTTGTTCTCATTCAGCATAATATTTTGAGATTTATCATTACTATTTTGTTGTTATTGCTGAGTAGTGTTGCATAGTATCACAGTTCGCTCATCCATTCTCCTACTGATTAACCTGGGCTTTTCAGGTTTGGGCTAATAATAATTAAGCTGCTATGAAATTCTTTTTTTTTCTTAGTGTAGCAAAATATAACACAAAATATGTATTTAAACTAATTTTAAGTGTACAACTCAGTGGCATTAGGTATATTCACAGTGTTGTGCAACCATCACCATTATCCATTTCCAAACCTTTTCATCACTCCAAATAGAAATCCTGTAACCATGAAACAGTAACTCCTGTTCCGCTCTCTCCTTAGCCCCTGGTCACCTCTCATCTATTTTCTGCTTCTATGAATTTGCCTATTCCATATATTTCATATAAGTGGAATCACACAGTATTTGTATTTGTGTAATTCTGGCTTATTTCACTTAGCATAGTATTTTCAGTGTTCATCCAAGTTGTAGAATGTATCAGACACTTTGCATAATATTTTCTGAATTCATCCAAGTTGCAGCATGTATCTGATAGCCATATTTTAAAAAAAATTCTAAGCCTTAAAATATATATTTAAAAAAAATTATCACCCTAGGATATTTTTTTCCATTAATTTTTAGAGAGTAGAAGGGAGGGAGGGAACGGGAAGGAAGGTAGAAGAGTAAGAGGGAAGGAGAGAAAGAGAGACACATTGATTGATTGCCTCCTGCATGTGCCTCTAACCTGCAAACCAGGTACATGCCCTTGACTGGGAATCAAACCCATGACCCTTCGGTCCACAGGCTGACATTCTAACCATTGAGCAAACTGGCCAGTGCAGATTTGCATACATTTTTGTGTCTGAATAATATTCCATTATATGGATATGACACATTTACCCATTTATCTATTATGCCTCTCTATAGCATTTAATATTCTAAATAATCTACCTTGCATTATATTTTTTGGGGAGATTCTTGTCCTATTTTACAGAATTATAAATTACTTGAGGGCAAAATTGAGGCTGCTCATCTTGCATATAAAGAGCTCACAGAGTTGGGTTTAAATATGACAGCAAAGGAGAAAGAATTGAGGAAGATTTCCATATAAACAGGGCCTTTTGATTTTTTAGCTGGATTTAAAATAAAATTGAGATATAATTGAATGACGTTGTGGCCTTCTGTTTTAAACCTTAATTTTATAGTTTAGTTTCACATGCAGTTATAAGAAATAGCAGATTCCATGTACCCTTCACCCAATGGTAACAGCTTGCAAAACTGAATAGTAGAGTATCACGACCAGGATATTGACATTGATGCAGTCCACAGATTATTCAGATTTCCCTAGTTTTTCTTGTTCTAATTTCTGTGTGTGCATGTGTGTTTGGTTCTATACAGTTTTATAACATGAGTAGGTAGGTATATGTATCCACCACCACAGCCAAGGTACAGAACAGACTGTCACCACAAGGAACCCCTAGTGTCCCCTTTTATAACCACACTCACCTTCCTCCTGCTGTATCCTCACTTCCCCAGTAAGCTGTTCTCCATTTCTAAAATTTTGTCATTTCAGAAATCTGTTTATATATATATAAAAGTCTAAGTGACTGAACAATTGGTCAACTGGTCGCTCTGACACACACTGACCACCAGGGGGCAGACGCTCAACATAGGAGCTGCCCTCTGGTGGTCAGGATGCTCCCACCGTGGAGGCGCTGCTCAGCTGACTGATGGGTGCCAGACACTGGGCTCACAGCTGGTGAGCACAGCTGCGGCGGCATGAGCCTCTCCTGCCTCCTCGACAGCACGTTACTGAGCGGCGGCGGCTGTGGCAGGCGCAGCGGGGCCAGAATGAGCCGGAATGGATGGCACCCAGCTACCTGCCATTTTGCGTACTACTACATTCTTCAGGGGATGTTGGGGATTGTGCTGAAACTGGCAGTCTGACATCCCCCGAGGGTCCTGGATTGTGAGAGGGCAGATTGCGAGAGGGCGCAGGCCAGGCTGAGCGACCTCCACCGGGCCTCTAGTATATATAAAAGCCTAAGTGACCTAATGAGCAGTCGACCGGTTGCTATGACACACACTGACCACCAGGGAGCAGATGCTCAACACAGGAGCTGCCCCCGGTGGTCAGTGTGCTCCCATGGCCAACCTCCCACAGTTCTTCCTCCCGACCAGCCTGCCCTGATCGGCCCTGATCGACAGCCAGGCTGAGGGACACACTCATGCACGAATTCGTGCACTGGGCCTCTAGTGTTATATAATTGGAATCATATAACACATGTAACCTTTTGGGATTGGTTTTTTCATTCAATATAATTCTCAGATTCATCCAAATTGTTGCCTGTATGAATAGTGTGTTCTTTTTTATTTCTGAATAGTGTTCTGTGGTATGTTTGTAGCACAGTTTGTTTAACTTGTTAAAGGACATCTGGGCTATTTTCAGTTCTTGGCGATTATGAATACAACAGCTAGAAACATTCATATACAGGTTTTTTATGTGAACATAAATTTTTATTTCTAATCCAATCGATGGGGTCATATAATAATTTTTTGTTTTTATTTATGTGAAACAGCCAAACTGTTTTCTAGAGTGGTTTTACTATTTTATTTTTTTTTAAAAAGAGTTTATTGATTGATTTTTAGAGAGAGAGGAAAGAGGGGAAGAGAGAGAGAGAGACAGAGAGAGAGAGAGAGAGAGAGAGAGAGAGATCGCTTTATTATTACACTTATTTATGCATTCGTTGGTTGATTCTTGTATGTGCCCTCACTGAGTACTGAACCTGCAACCTTGGGTTATCGGAACGATGTTCTAACTAGTGACCTACCTGGCTAGGGAAGTGGTTTTACTATTTTACATTCCCACCAGCAGTATATAAGTGATCTAATTTCTTTGCATCCTTGCTAGCTTTTGGTATTTTTAATAGTTTTATTTTATCCATTCTGATAGATATATAGTGATATCTCATTGTGGTTTTAATTTTTATTTTTCTGATGACTAATGAATGATGTTGGACATCTTTCCATGTGTATATTTGGTGAAATGTCCATATTTCTTGGCCATTTCTAATTGTATTATTTTTCTGTTGAGTTTTGAGAGTTCTTTATACAGTCTAGATAGTTGTCATTTATCAGATAGTGATCTGCGAATATTTTCTCCCAGTTTATAGCTCGTCGTTTTATCTTTTTTCACAGAATATTTCCCAGACCAAAAATTAAATTTTGATAAGGTCCAAATTATCAATATTTACTTTCATTGAATGGTTTTTCTCTTTTAAAGCCTTCTTTTTCTTTTAAAAGTGTAGATTAAAATTACACTGATGTTGTAATTTTTGTTGTTATTATCAATTTAGTTTTTCTAAAGCTTTTATCGTGGAAGTGCTGCATACATTCTTGATTTTTCAACTGGGTTTTCACAGTGAACTTTTTGGTTGGATTTGAGTTTTAAAAATGAGCATATTGCTTTGCAGGTGTTGGGGGAAGGAAATTTGTTTCTTATAATGAAATACGTACCTATTATAATTTTTGAACTTTAATAGCACCTTTCTGTGTTTAAGCTGTTAGCAAGTAGCTGATTGAAGTAATATTTCTATGTGAGTTGTAAATTAATGTAGTGAATGTTGTATCATAGGCTTTCTAACTTTATAATTTTTCCTTTCTTCTAAATTATATCACATGAATTATAAACTGATTATTACTAGACTTTAGAAAAATCATTGTTTACTTAGTATATGTGTGTGTGTGTGTGTGTGTGTGTGTGTATATATATATATATATATATATATATATATGCATGTGCATGCATCTACTTTTGTTAAACAAAGGGATTATATAAAATGAAAGAGGGATAGATATTAAATTATTGCTAAGATTCCCTTTAATATTTGATGTGGTTAAAGATAGGAATGAACTTTATGAATATAAACCTAGACTTTTTAGATATTTCTCATGTTGAGTTCCTGCATTTTAGATGTGTCCTCTTCTACTTACTCATTTCTCCATTTGAAGCCTGTACTACAACTGTTTTCCACATTGATTTGGTGTAGAAAGAAAAGAGCACCAGATTTTAGATCTAGACCTAGGTTTAGTCTTTTGCCCATACTGGGGTATATGGATTCCTGCAAATCACAAACTCTCTGGAAGTTAATTTTCTTTTCTGTAAAATGAAGACATTTGATTCTTATAATTTCCCTGCAGGTGCTGACGTTCTGTAATTTTATGATCTTACAAAGAGTAGCATTCTTGTTCTAATTTTAACCTCACTGACAAAATCAAATAACTTGAAAAGAGATCCTAAAATTTTTTCCAAAAAATTATTCACGATGCTTAGGCTAGGCAGTGTAACCTTAATGAACTAAGATATTTGACCCAATACTAATAGGCTCTGTGGAAATACAAAAGATATAAATAATACATGGTTCTTCCTTTAAGGAGCTTGGTCTAGCTGAGAAGCAAAACTAAAGTAAATTTAAAAATAATTACTTATAGACTACTAGAGGCCCGGTGCATGAAATCCATGCACTTGGGGGTGGGGCTGTCCTCAGCCTGGCCTGTGCCCTCTTGCAGTCTGGGAGCCCTCGGGGGATGTCCGACTGCCGGCTTAGGCCCACTCTAAGCTGGCAGTCAGACATCCTTGTCACTGCCGCTGAGGTGGGAGAGGCTCCCACCACCTAAACTGTGCTCACCAGCGATGAGCCTGGCTTCCGGCTGAGCGACACTCCCCCTGTGGAAGCACACTGACCACCAGGGGGCAGTTCCTGCGTTGAGTGTCTGCCCTCTGGTGGTTAGTGTGCATCATAGCAACTGGTTGTTCAACTGTTCGGTTGGTTTGCATATTAGCCTTTTATTATATAGGAAGATACAACCAACCAAATAGAATGTGGGAAATTCCACAGAACAAAATGACCAATTTCTTTAACGAATAAAACATGTAAAAAAATAAAAAGAGGAGCAAATCTGCTATATACTAAAAGAACTGAAGACACATGTCAACCAAAAGCATTCATAAGGAGAGGGTGTGGGGGAGCTTTTTGTAGAACTTGGTTCAGATAAACCAGTTGTAAAGAGATAGTTGAGTAAAAACTGAACAGGGAATGGCAATTAGATGCTATTAAGCATATGGTTAATTTTGTTAGGTATGATAATGGTATTATAGTTAGATTTTTAAAAGAAAAAAACTTTTATCTTAGATTCACCCTGGAGTATTTACAATAGGGGTGGGGAATGTCTGGCTCCAGGGCCGTATAAGGCCTGCAAAATCATTTGGTCTGATCCTGCCAAGGCATTAGGAGTGAGTTAGCCAAATATAGCAGGCTAATTTTTAAGTTGATAAATTTGTATGGCCTGTGAATGATATAAATATCCAAAGGGCCCTTGGCAGAGAATAAGGTTCCCCACCCCTTATTTACAAGAAAAATGAGTATATGCTAGGTGGATTGTTTATTAATAGTTGTTAAAGCTGAGTGATTGGTACATAGGAGTTTATTATACCTAATCTATTACTGCTTCTATGTAGGTTTGAAATTTTCTGTCTAACAAAAAAAGTTTAATTTGTTTCTGGTTGATAAATCACTAACTTAATTTGTATCTGTGTAATGTAAATAGTGCTATCATTGTTCAGTGATATGGCCTAAATAGGATGTTACCACTTCTAGAAGGGACCTTAGAAGAGAATGTCAGGCCAAATACCCTCACTATACAGATGAAGAAACTGAGGCCCAAAAAAGGGGAAGCAAATTGCCCAGACCATATTGCTAGTTAATGACTGAACCAGTATTAGTAATAGGTCTCTTAATTTCCACATTTTTAGGTTGTTCTGCCTTTCTTTTCAAAGTTTTCCTGTCTCCAAAGAGTTTGTGAATTTTAAAGCAAATTAATGAGTGCATACATTGTTTACTTTGTCTTGTTTATTTTCCTCAGAATCTGGCCAACCTATTTGTGGAAATGGAATGGTAGAGCAAGGTGAAGAATGTGATTGTGGCTATAGTGACCAGTGTAAAGATGAGTGCTGCTACGATGCAAACCAGCCAGAAGGGAGAAAATGCAAGCTAAAACCTGGAAAACAGTGCAGGTGACTTGCTAATTCCAGTCATGTTTATGTTCCTATAAAGTCACCTTAAGGCAGTTATGGCATATTTAAAACAAATTAAGAGATGCATATGGTTTTGAAACTTAATCTTTATTTATTGTTGTTTGGCTTTATTTGTGTTTTTTTCCCCCCACAATCTATACTAATAAAAGGGTAATATGCTAATTAGACCAGATAGACCAGACGTCTTCCGGATGTCCTTCCGGATGTCTTTCCGGAAAAAGCTGCAGCAGCTGCAAGGGCCGAGGAGGGCCACCAGCCACGGTGGCCAGCAGTGGCAGCAGCAGCAGGGTGATGGGGGTGGCACCTTCCCCTGATTGGCCCAATTGCCTCCCGCAGAGGGAGGCCAGAGGTAGCAGTAGCGGCATGGTAATGGGGGTGGCACCTTCCCCTGATAGGCCTGGTTGCTTCCCGCAGAGGGAGGACAGACTGCGGTTTAGGCCCGCTCCCCGGGGAGCAGGCGTAAGCCATCAGTATGACATCCCCTGAGGACTCCTGGACTGTGAGAGGGGGCAGGCCAGGCTGAGGAAACCTCCCGCCCCCGCCTCCACTCCAGTGCACAAATTTTCATGCACTGGGCTTCTAGTGTGTGTGTGTGTGTGAGAGAGTATTTATTTATTTATTTATTTATTTATTTATTTTTCCCCTCTACTTCATTCATAGCATTGGTTAGTGCACTATTGTTGGCAGATTGAACTACATGTAATTGTAATTTGTGTGGTGGGTGTTAAAAAAAGGACATGCAAAAGATGCTCAATAAAATATATTTTATTTAGTTTTTAACTTTAAAAATATGATTATCCATATTTATAGAATCTTAATTTTAAATATTTAAGTAATATGCATTCCATATACTCTTAAAAATATATTTTTATTGATTTCAGAGAGGAAGGGAGAGGGAGAGAGAGATAGAAACATCAGTGATGAGAGAGAATCATTGATTGGCTATCCCCTGCATGCCCTCTACTGGGGATCAAGTCTGTAACCTGGGTATGTGCCCTGAATGGGAATCAAACCCTGACCTCCTGGTTCACGGGTCAATGCTCAACCACTGAGCCATATCAGCTGGTGGATTTCATACACTCTTATAACTTAGTATCATATAATTGTTTCACTTGTCAAATTACTTTGCTAGTAATTGATATAAGCAATAGAATATTATTTGTGCAATACTGGTTTGTTTTTCCTACTTTGATTTTAGCATATAAATGTGTGGAAATTGATAAATTGACTGATGTATGATGTAATTATGAAGAACACTGATAACTTGCCTAATACTAAATCCATTTTCTAATATAGCCTTTCACTAATGACAAATAGAATAAGAATGCTTGCTTATAAAAATGAGACAATCACTTTTCTATACTTATTAGAATGTTGAAATTTAGTAGTCTCTTATTCCAATATTTGAAGTTGTATATCAATAACATAACATTTAAAAGATAAGATTTGTATTTTAAAAATTAGGACCATATCTATATATATATATATATAAGAAATATCCTAGCAATTTTCTTTAATCATTTACTGTTTCTTCTAGTCCAAGCCAAGGTCCCTGTTGTACAGCACAGTGTACCTTCAAGACAAAAACTGAAAAGTGTCGGGATGATTCAGACTGTGCAAAGGAAGGAATATGTAATGGCATTACAGCTCTCTGTCCAGCATCTGACCCTAAACCAAATTTTACAGACTGTAATAGGCATACACAAGTATGCATTAATGGGGTAAGCATTTGATGTATATATTTTTAATTTAGTTTT
This sequence comes from Corynorhinus townsendii, assembly GCA_026230045.1. NCBI lineage: Eukaryota > Metazoa > Chordata > Mammalia > Chiroptera > Vespertilionidae > Corynorhinus > Corynorhinus townsendii. The sequence continues at coordinate 183,656,063 of JAPDVU010000001.1, read as the reverse complement.
ATAAAACCTGCTTTATCAGAATAGTTATTGACACTTAAAACTGCGTAGTTAAATTAATCTCAGTTCCTGTTTCAGTATCTATTTCCCCACAAAGCCAAAATGTATTATTATGGTTGTGGCATCCTATTAGTTACTGTGTGTTTGGTATTCTCTAGAGAAAAATAGTTATACAACTAGTCGTGACTTTGTGCTACTTTTAAGTTTTATAAATTAATATCTTTTTAATAGCCTAAATAAAAGAATACAAAGCCTTTGAAGCATTCTTGACTAAATGGTTACTTCCTTCTACATGAGGAAAATTTCATTTTTCTCTTCTTATAAAGGAGCCACATAATAACTAACGTAAAATTGATGTTCATCTACTCTCTTTTTCTATTTTTGCTTTGTAAAGATCTTGATATTTTAAGTTGCTATTTCTTTAAAAGATTTCCTATTTATTTGCACTTACTCTTTTTCAAATGTGTTTATATTATTTCTGATACTAATTTATGCTTTTTCCCCCAGCTTACATTTCTACTTAATTATTTTACCATTGGAGGTTTATACCTGCCTATTACTGTGTGCAATAGCCTTGACTATTTAGGGATTAAATAATTGATTTTCTATTTTCCTTTCAGCAATGTGCAGGCTCTATCTGTGAGAAATATGGCTTGGAGGAGTGTACCTGTGCCAGTTCGGATAGCAAAGATGATAAGGAATTATGCCATGTCTGCTGTATGAAGAAGAGTAAGGCTTTTGAAATACTAGAAGAGTATAAAATTTGCTTTGAAAATCGTATTTTCTCTTCTGTTTTAAGTGTTAAACTCATATATACTTTTCACAGATAATTTCAGCTAACCTGATCCTCTTGAGGAAAACTTTAGATTTAGCATAGCATTGTGTTTTAGTATTAGGTCCCTACAGTGTTTTCAAAACGGTAAACTAGGCAAAAACCTGCCAGCTTTATAGTAACCCTATTTAATACAGAGGGAATATGCTAATTGACCCTCACACCCTCACAAAGATGGTGGCGCCCACAGCCAATAAGGAGGGAATATGCTAATTGACTACCACGTCCTCAAACATGGTGGTGCCCATAGCCACAACATGTTCCCTATAAGTTGTTTGTCTCATTTGTGTTACTGCTCTGCACGCCTGCCTCCAGAGTCCCCCAGTCCCCTCAGCCCCCCAAGCCGCCCAGGCCAGCCCAGGGTGCAGGCAAGCCTCAGATGTCAGCTGCCCAGCCACCCAGGGCTGACCAAATGACCAAGCAGCAGGCTGTGTGGGGCAACCAAGCTGGTGCGGGGGGGCGGGGGAGGGCAGTTGGGGGTGACCAGGCTGGCAGGGCGGGGCAGTCAGGGGTGACTAGGCCAGTGGAGGGGGGGAAGTTGGGGGCAACCAGGCTGGCAGAGGGGCACAGTTAGGGGGACCAGGTCAGAAGGAGGGGGTAGTTACGGGCGACCAGACAGGCAGGCAGGTAAGTTGATTAGGAGCCAGCCATCCAGGACATCCCCCGAGGGGTCCCAGATTGGAGAGGGTGCGGGCTTAGTTGAGGGGCTCCTCCCCCCCTCAGACCCCACCCACACAACGTGCACGAATTTTGTGCACCGGGCCTCTAGTAATTAATGTAAACACTGTTGGAAGATTTTAAAGCTATTGTAGGTACTAAGTAAAGAGTTGCTGGTTGTTTACTTATATTGTAACACTAGTGGCCTGGTACACGAAATTCGTGCACATTAAAAGGGGATTAATTAGAGGAAATAATTTAATATTGCTATTTGCCCTTTCTCTATAATAGAAGTGTCAGAGATGAAAGAAAATTAGTAAAACGTATATGAAAACCTTCCTCCTGTCAGAGTCTGGAGCCCACCACAGGACCCAGAGTCAAGTCCCCGTCCACCCACATGCGCCTCAAAATCATGTGATATCCAGACCTGGCCAGCTGCCCCCTCCATTGGGCTAGATCCAGACCCGGCCAGTACCACCTTTGTTAAGCCCTGTTGGGCAGGGGGCGTAGCCTCAGGTCCCCTAGCCCAGTGCCAGGATGGGGGGTGTAGCCTGAGGTCCCCCAGCCCAGACCAGGGCGGGGGGCATGCCTTAAGGTCCCCTGTCAAGCCCTGCCCGGTAGAGGGTGTGGTCTGAGGTTCCCCGGCCTGGTGCTTGGGTGGGGGGCGTGGCCTGAAGTCCTCTGTCAAACCCCACCTGGTGGGGGGTGCAGCCTGAGTTCCCCTGACCCAGCACTGGGGGTGCACCTTGAGGTCCCCTGTCAAGCCCCACTGGGTGGGGGGCACGGCCTGAGGTCCCCTGTCAAGCCCAGCCAGGCAGGGGCGTGCAGTCTCAGGTCCCCTGGCCCTGTGCTGGGGCGGGGGGCGCGGCCTGAGGTCCCCCGTCAAGCCCTGCCAGGCGGGGGTTGCGGTCTGAGGTCCCCTGGCCTGGTGCCGGGGTGGGGGGAGCAGCTTGAGGTCCCCTAGCCCAGCACCAGGACGGGAAGCACACCTTGAGGTCCTCCGTCAAGCCCCGCCGGGAGGGGCTCATGGCCTCAGGTCCCCCAGACTGATGCCAGAGTGGGGGCGTGGCCTGAGGTCCCCTGTCAAGTCCCATGGGGGTGGGGGAGGGCAGAGTCTCAGGTCCCTGCTGATTGCTCGTTAAGGCTCCTTATGGGAACTTGGCCTCAGCTGTGAGTACATCCATTTTTGTGACGGAGTGATGGTCAATTAGCATATTCCCTCTTTATTAGATAGGATTTTAAGTGAATTGCCAGTAGTGTTATCTAGCCTCACTAATGAAAGTCTTTGTAACATGTTACGATAATGATTTTAGGCAGTTTCTTCCTCCTCCCTTTCTCCCCAACTAGCCCCCTAGAAAATCTGATCTTCAATTTATATTTGGTACTTCTTTTCCAGTGGACCTATCAACTTGTGCCAGTACTGGTTCTGTGCAATGGAGCAAGCATTTCATGGGTCGAACCATCACCCTGCAACCTGGATCCCCTTGCAATGATTTTAGAGGCTACTGTGATGTTTTTATGCGGTGCAGATTAGTAGATGCTGATGGTCCTTTAGCTAGGCTTAAAAAAGCAATTTTTAGTCCAGAGCTTTATGAAAACATTGCTGAGTGGATTGTGGTAAGTTGTTTTTATTTATAAAGAATCCTTATCTTAAAATGTTTTGATCATAATTTTACTTGGTCAGAAGTCACCAATGTTAAGAGAAAATTACTTTTCTGTTTATACTGGAATTACTTTATCTCAAGAATGATTTTTAAATATCAGATATTCCTGGGTATTAATTTCTTCTCAAGTGATCAGAATCTGCATGTGTATCATTCATAGATTGGTTGGTAGGTGATGGGAATCATTCTGTTTTAGTCTGCTCCCTAGTTCGTGTCCTGATGGGTTATTTCCTGCTTTGGTCCGTATGCTTAGGGCATTTTCATGGGAGTTTTTCCTCTAGTTGTTTTGGAAAGCCCTGCTTGCTTTTTATACTTCTCCCTTGTCTCAATATGACAGATAGCCAGCTGCGGGTTCTACTTTGCTGAACAGGAGAGATGAAAGAGAAATTGGTGATTTTCTGAAGTTTTTTTCTGGTGTGTCAATATAATTTCTGGGTCTTCATCTTGTCCGTGATAGGAATGTTGAACAGGGTAAGATCAGATACAGAGCCTTTTGCAGATTTGTTAATGATTATGGATGTTCATTCCAACATAAATCCACTGAACTGTATTATTTTTAAGCCCACATTTCTCTAAGTTGTACAGATGTTAAATTACCTGAAATTTTCTTAGAAGATTTCTGAGAATGACTATCTTAAGTCTCTTAAATATTCATGTTTCTAAATGATTACATTAAAATATAAGTAGAAAGCTTGCAAGTGATGTACTTGATAATGTGCTATACCCAAACTGAAAGAGTTTGCTTTGGAAATTGACTTAGAACTGAGCTCTTCCTCTTTCCCTCCTTTTCCAATTATTCCTCACCTTTTGTGTGTGTGTTCAGGACTGAATATGCCTCAAAAGCATACCAAAAAGTTGTTTGTGTGGATTGTCCCTCTTTTGGGTACTCTTAGAATAATAACATTCTACAATAACAGTTTTGGAATTATCTCCAGCATTAAATGGTGTTTATTACACATAGAAAGAGTAATATATGGTTTTCAGATATGTGATGATTATGTGTGTCAGGGGGATCATTGAAGCTGGATATAAGAGGTCTAGAAATTAAACCAAATAATTGGGCAATTCTTTTAATTATCTTTATTTTTTAAAAAATACATTTTTATTGGTTTCAGAGAGGAAGGGAGAGGGGGAGAGAGAGAGGGATAGAAACATCAGTGATGCGAGAGAATCATTGATTGGCTGCTTCCTGCCTGCCTCCTACTGGGGATAGAGCCCACAACCCGGGCTTGTGCCCTTGGCCGGAATCAAACCTGGGACCCTCCAGGCCATAGCCCGACGCTCTGTCCACTGAGCCAAACCAGCCAGAGCTAACTTAGGTATCTTTAAAACATAAATATTTTACTCATTTTTGTATTCCTGCACCTGATGCATAATAGGTGTTCAGAAAATATCAGTTAAAGTAAAGGTGCCTTGTGACACTTTGGAGAAGTGGAACGAGACAGATTTTGGAATTACACAAGATTCAGGTCATCCTTCTGGCCTTTGTTAGTTCTGTGACTTCAAGTAACTTTCTTTTCTTGGTCTTATACTTCCCTATTTTCAATTCAGATCCAATTCTTTTTTCAGATTACCTCTATTAAGAATAAGATGAGCCTGGCTCCCCAGTTTGATTCCCGGTCAGGGCACATGCCTGGGTTGCAGGCTTAATCCCCTTTTTGGGTTGTGCAGGAGGTAGCTGGCTCATGTTTCTCTCACATTATTGATGTTTATAGCTCCCTCTCCCTCTCCCTTCCTCTCTCTCTAAAAAATCAATAAAAACATATTAAAAAAATAAGTTGTGATCTGGTATACGTAACTACTATAGAGGACTATGTTCTGAAAAGAAATCTGATCATGGTGATCTCAGAGTTATGTTCCACTAAGTATATGTTGTGCCAGATATTTTAGGTTTTCTAGATAGGCTATTATGTAATCTAAAAATAGTATTTTTTTTTACTTTTCTTCATTACCTTTAATCTTGACTCAATTTTATTTAGAATTTCAAAAACTCATTCATTTATTCCTATTAAAATATTTAATAGAAATGATCTTTTTATTTAAAGTATTTTCTTTTTGTTGTTAATCCTCACCCAAGGATATTTTTCCATTGATTTTTAGAGAGAATGGAAGGGAGGGGGAAAGACTCAGAGTGGAAAACATCGATGTGAGAAAGACACATCAATTGGTTGCCTCCCTCATGCACCCCAACCAAAGCCAGAGATTGAGTCTGGAACCGAGCTACGTGCCTGCCCTTGACCGGAACCAAACCTGAGAACCTTCAGTTCTCCAGCCAACAATCTACCTACTGAGCCAAACCGGCCAGGGCTATTTAAAGTATTTTTAAAATCTTTTTTCATTTTTAGATTTGAGGATTTAGTGAAATGCTGCTTACAATGAATTAGCAATGTGAAGTACCTTCTTGTGCTCTGGAACTCATTAATCCGGCACTTTTAGGTTTCTATACGTTTGCCTTGAATGTAGAATGCTTTTATTTTATTTCATTGTTGATATCCACATGAACACTTTTGGATAGCATGGTCCATAATGCCTGAATGGTACCACTAGGCTGTGGCTGCATTTGTGGGCATTAACCATATCAAACATAAGATAACAAACTTCTAGTTCCCTATAACTTGTCTCATTTGTGTTGCCTGCAGAGTTCACTTGCATAGCAGAGTTTATTTTGTTACATTAATAGCTCATTCTTTGGTCTTTCATCATGTCCAGAAAGTGGCCTTTCAGTTAGTCATATAGGATGCTCTGGTGTAAGAAGGTATGAAAGAAATTGGGTTAGTTTCACTCACTTTTCTTTTCAGTGGTCCCTGGTAGCTTTTTGTCTCCTTTCTGTTATATATTGTTTCATCTTTTCTCCTTGTGTAGGGTAGGTAGAATAGTAAGAATCTTAGTAGTTTATTTAATACTAGAGGCCTGGTGCACAAAATTTGTGCAAGGGGGGGTGTCCCTCAGGCCAGCCTGCACCCTCTCCAATCTGGGACCCCTCGAGGGCAGTCGGATATCACTCACAATCCAGGACTGCTGGCTCCCAACTGCTCACCTGCCTGCCTTCCTGATTGCCCCTAACGGCTTCTGTCTGCCAGCCTGATCACCCCCTAACCACTCCCCTGTCAGCCTGATTGATGCCTAACTGCTCCCCTGCCAGCCTGTTTGCCCCTAACTGCCTTCCCCTGCAGGCCTGGTCACCCATAGCTGCCCTCCCCTGCAGGCCTGGTTCCCCCAACTGCTCTCTCCTGCAGGCCTGGATCCCCCCAACTGCCCTTTCTTGCAGGCCCAGTAGCCCCCAACTTCCCTCTTCTGCTGGCATGGTCACCCCTAACTGCCCTCCCCTGCAGGCTTGATTGCCTCCAACTGCCCTCCCTTGCAGGCCTGGTCCCTCCCAACTGCCCTCCCCTGCTGGCCATCTTGTGGTGGCCATCTTGTGTCCACATGGGGGCAGCCATCTTGTATGTTGGAGTGATGGTCAATGTGCATATTACTCTTTTATTAGATAGGATAGAGGCCTGGTGCTCGGGTGCGGGCCAGCTGGTTTGCCCTGAAGGGTGTCCCGGATCAGGGTGGGTGTTTCGTTGGGGCGTGGGGTGGCCTGGGCGAGGGGCATGTGGTGGTTTACAGGCCGGCCATGCCCACCCACCCCCCTGCGACCCAAGTGGAGGCCCTATATCTGGGATTTATTTATCTTCTATAATTGAAACTTTGTAGCCTTGAGTGGAGGCCTGAGCCTGCCAGGGTGTGTGGAAAGCTTGGCTTCCTCCATCGCTGGGGAAACACAAGCCTCCTGCTACTCTGTGGCTGTGGCCATCTTGGTTGGGTTAATTTGCATACTTGCTCCTGATTGGCTGGTGGGCATGGCTTGTGGGTGTAGCAGAATGATAGTTAATTTGCATATTACTCTTATTAGATAGATAGGATGAGTTACTGATTGTTACTGGTATCATGGAAATGATGGACTTTTACTTTGTTTTCGACAGTGTTTTGAATATATTTCTCAAAAATATGTTTACTCTATTTCTTTTTTTAAAAAATTATTTATTGTTGAAAGTATCACATAGGTCCCTTTTCCCCCCATTGTCCTCTCCCAGCCTGCCCCCGCCCCCCAGTCCTGGCCTTTACTCCCCCCACCCCCCATTGTCTGTGTCCATTGGTTATGCTTATATGCATACAAGTTCTTTGGTTGATCTCTTACCCTCCTACCTCCCCCTCCTGCCAACCCTCCCCTGCCATCCCTCTGAAGTTGGATGGTCTGTTCAATGCTTCTGTGTCTCTGGATCTATTTTTGTTCATCAGTTTATGTTGTTCATTATAATCCACAAATGAGTGAGATCGTGTGATACTTATCTTTCTCTGGCTAGCTTATTTTGCTTAGCATAATGCTCTCCAGATCCATCCATGCTGTTGTAAATGGTAAGAATTGTTTCTTTTTTACAGTTGCGTAGTATTTCATTGTGTATCTGTATCACCATGTTTAATCCACTCATCTACTGATGGGCACTTAGGCTGTTTCCAAATCTTAGCTATGGTAAATTGCACTGTTATGAACATAGGGGTGCATATATCCTTTCTGAATCGTGTTTCTAGTTTCTTGGGCTATATTCCTAGAAGTGGGATTACTGGGTCAAATGGGAGTTCCATTTTTAGTTTTTTGAGGAAACTCCATACTGTTTTCCACAGTGGCTGTACCAGTCTGCACTCCCACCAGCAGTGCACAAGGTTTCCCTTTTCTCCACATCCTCGCCAGCACTTGTCGTTTGTTGATCAGTTGACGATAGCCATTCTTACAGATGTGAAGTGGTACCTCATTGTTGTTTTGATTTGCATCTCTCGGATGATTAGTGATTTTGAGCATTTTTTCATATGCCTCTTGTCCTCCTTTCGAGAAGTGTTTATTTAGGTCCTATTCCTTTTTTTAAAATTTACTTACTACATTTCTTGAATGCCTACTGTGTATCTATCTGGCCAGTAGATAATGCTAAAATCCTTTGGATTTATCAAGTTCTTGAAAAGTTGAGAGCATTCACCAGTAAATCTATTGAGACCCTGTATTATTATCTCCTTTTCCTTAAATGGGGGTTTGAGGGCATTGATAATTCTTTTTCAGTTTCTTCCAGAATTATTGATGTGTTCAGATTTTCTACATGTTTTGAGTAGTTTGACATTGTAGAAACCATCTTTGACCTTGATTTTTTTTTTCAGATTTCACTGTAGTTCCTTTTTTTTTTTTTTTTTTTCAGATTCATTGTACTTTCCCCTCCCTTTTAAAATAATTGCCTGTTATTTGTGGCTTTTTGAATTTTTAATTCGTTCAGATTTATAGGAGTTGGACTTTTAAATTTTTTGTTTTGATAGCAACCAACTGTATTGTTCAATTTTTCAATTGATTTCTCCTCTCATATTTTACTATACTTACATGAAATTAAGTATTAGTATCTGGTATTCTTTATGAAAGAGTTAGAGCAGTGTTTCCAATTGCTTCATAGAATACTAGATCCATGGGTTTGCTTCATAGAATACTAAATCCATGGGTTTAGTGGTCAAATTAATCTGGAAAACAGATTATTATATCCCCTCTTATAGATTTGTGAGAATATTGTTAGAAATAATGCAATAAAAAAACTTTTTAACTTTGTTTTCAAATTTACCTGATCCCAGAAATCTTTATTCATGTAAGGCTTATTAAACCTTAAATATCCTAAGAAGTCACTTGGGGGACATTAAGAGCAGTAGATTTCATTCCTGGTTGTACATGAGAATCACCTTAGGGCTTAGACCCATTAATTCAGAGTCTTTTGGGATGGGGCGTTAAGTATTTCTGATGAGGAGCCAGGATTGAGAAGCATTCATCTAAACAGGGGTGGCAAACTATGGCTCTTAAGCCAAATTGAGCCCACTGCCTGTTTTTGTATGGCTCACAAGCTAAAAATGGTTTCACTTTTTAAAATATTTATTAAAAATTCAAAAGAAATGATCAAAATAATATGCAAATATTTGAAATTCAGATTTCAGTGTCCATAAATAATTTATTGGAACATGGCCACACCATTTGGTTACATATGGTCTATGGCTTCTTTTGCACTTTGAATAGTTGTAACAGAGACTGTAATGGCTCCACAAAGCCTAAAATATTTATTTACTTGGCCTTTTATAGGAAACTAGTAGCCCTGTGCACAAATCTATGCACCAGTAGCTCGCCAGTAGCTCGCTGCCACTCTCCAGTAGCTCTCCGCCTGCTGCCCCACCCTCCTATAGCTCCCCCAACCCCCCTCATAGCTTGCTGCCCTGCCCTCCTGTAGCTCCCTCTGCCCCCCTGCCCCCCCCCAATAGCTTGCTGCCCTGCCCCTTTCTGTAGCTCTCTGCCACCCGCTTGTAGCTCGCTGCCCCACCCTCCTGCTGATCCGTGATCTGGTCGTTACGCTTACGCTTCATGGCATAATGACCATTTGCATATTACATCTTTATTATATGAGATGCTTGCCAACCTCTGACCTAGAGCAGAGGATCCAGAGTTTAGTCCCCTGACCAGCAGCATTATCATCACCTGGGAACTTAATAGAAATGCAAATTATCAAACTCTACCCTGGACCCACTGAGCCAGTAGGTGATGGTGCTTGCTAAAGTTTGGGAACCATTTTTTTCCAATCTGTGCTATGTAATGACTACTTTTGAAAAGACTTGTAACAGAAAATTTCTACTTTGTCATTCTAATATGTTGTAAATGGAAGATTGTTATGGTTCTCTAAAGTCATTGGCACATAGCTCATGAAACATGAACAACAGAGATGCAGTATTGTCACAGGGCTTAACATATGGTAAGGATTCATTATACATTTGCTAGATGAGTGAAGCAGATTTCTTAAATGTCATTATTTATATTGAAAGAATAAAAATTGTGCACATTCACTTTGAGGCTATAATGTTTTTAGATTTCAGTGGTATTTTATGCCAGCCCAGACAGAGCTTAAGAAACTGAAAGATTAGTACCCAGTTGCTTTCCTCTTGGCAGATTGGTGTTGAGGGGTGGCACATGGGGTATTGAAGAATAGAACATTTAGTCCAAGTCCAGATTATAGTATCTTCTGAAGGATAGAACGGAAGCTCTCTGCCCTGCAGGATGGCATAATCAGTATCACCACAAGGAATTGTGGGTCCCACACGGTTTTGTGACCCATAGGAAGTCTCTAGGTTGTTTGCTTAGAGTGAGAGTTAAACATTGAAACATTCACTGAAAGGATTAGATAAAGTTAACTTTTTTCTGGGGATCTTTAGAAACAACAAAGATTATTTTATGTCTGAAGAGACTTGAGTACATGTCTTGTCCCTTTTCCCTCACAGTTTCTTTGGGTAACACTTGGTTTATCATTTTGTTATCCTGTAGGTCCTTTTTTGTTTATTTAGATTATTAAATAACAAACCTATTATAATTGACTAGAGGACCGATGCACGAAATTCATGCAAGAGTAGGCCTTCCTTCCCCTGGCTGCTGGCACTGGCTTCCCTCTGGCACCCAGGACCTAGGCTTCCCTTGCAGCCCCAGCTTCATCTGGTCTAATTAGCATATTATGCTTTTATTATTATAGATACATAAAAAATTAGATTGGTAAATAAACTTATGAATGCCTTCTCTTTGTTTCTTAAGTTTCACTTAACACTCCTGTATCTATGGAAGATAAGAGCTTGGTGTATAATTTATGCTCATTAAATCTTTGTTGGATAAATGGTAGCTCTTTTCTTTCAGACTCTGACAAGTGGACAAATTGTGATCTTTTGAGGTAGAACACATATTTTACATTTATTAACCTGATTGGTATTCTTTCCCCTAATTTTATAGTACTATATGGAAAAGAGAAGACATAAGATTTAGCATTTAAAACACACTGATAATTCTTTTTAAAATTTTATTTATTACTAGAGGCCCAGTGCATGAAGTCGTGTGCAGGTGGGGTTCCTCAGCCTGGCCAGCTATTGGGGGCGGTTGGGCTGTTTCGCCCAGTACTGGGGAGGGACTGTGGGAGGTTGGCGGGCCAGCCCAATCAGGGCCAGTTGGGCGGCCAGCCAGGGGGAGGGACTGTTGGAGGTTGGCCACTGTGGGAGGTTGGCTGTTGGAGTGTACTGACCACCAGGGGTCAGCTCCTGCATTGAGCGTCTGCCCTCTGGTGGTCAGTGCGCTTCATAGTGACTGGTCAACTAGTTGTTTGATCTCTTAGGCTTTTATATATATAGATTATTATTTTATTTTTATTGATTTCAGAAAAGAAGGAAAAGAGAGATAGAAACATCAATGATGAGAGAGAATCATTGATGGCTGCATCCTGCATGCCCCCTACTGGGGATTGAGCCCACAGCCCGGGCATGTGCCCCTGACTGGAATGGAACCCACAACCCTTCAGTCCACAGGCCTACACTCTATCCACTGAGCCAAACCAGCTAGGGCTGATAAGTCTTTTTTTAAAGGGAGCATTAAAAATTCCTTTTACCAAAGGTGGCCATACTTACTAACACTCTCAAATACACCATTGTTTTGTTTAGTTTTTTCTTGCTATCATCTATATCTCAAACTTTGTGTTTTTGAGATGTGTAGTTACCTAAGAATTTTGGAGGAAGTCCAAGAACACTGCTAGAAGGAACAATGGAAGTTCTCAAAAACCTGGGGGCCATGTTTTAGTAAATATCTGTTGATCTGAATGAGAGTAGGTCCTTTTGACTTTTGTGTTCTACAAAGTTACTATAACTATTATTAAATCCAGGCATCTCTCCAGTCTGCTTCTCTTACTGTCATATTTCTTGCATTTTTTTTTAAATACTCTATATAGGTAATGAAAAGCTAGTATCAGAGCTATCAAAACCACAATTTTTGTGGACATTGTAGAAATAATAACTGAGCTGTTAGTAGTGTTTCAGAAAATGAGTATTTGGAATAATGACTCAGCTGTAATAACTAATTCAACACATACTTTTTTATGAGCTAGGTACTGAGTTTGTAGTATATAAATTCAAGGAGCTCACAGTCTAGTTTGGGGTAGAGAAGACAAGCATGCACATTGAAATGTATTTCTAGTTCTTCATGATGTGTTTTCATAGAAAATAGGAGAAACTATTTGGGGAAGGTCTCTTTAAAGAGGTGATGCCAAAGCTAAGTTCTTAAGGATGAGTAGAAGTAGAAGGGTACAGATTGATGTTTTATGAAGAGGGAGTCCCTAAAAAAGTCACAGAACTATGAATTTTTGTAAGTAAAAAAATTTTCTTCTCCTTTTTTCTTTTTGAAAATTGTCATTTTTAAAAAATAATTTTTTAAATATTTATTTTTATTGATATCAAAGAGGAAGGGAGAAGGAGAGACAGAAACATTAATGATGAGAAAGAATAAACATTCAGCCTCCTGCACACCCTCCTGCTGGGGACCAAGCTCACAACCTAGGCATGTGCCCTGACCAGGAATTGAACTGTGACCTTCTGATTCATAGGCTGATGCTGAACCACTGAGGCACTCTAGCCTGGCTTTTTTTTTTTAATTGACAAAGTAATATATTGAAAAGAATGCCTTCTTTTTACTCTGGAGCCCAATCTTCTCAAAATGTGTTTCTTATATATTCTTCAGAAACTATGCCATTATAAGAATATTTATTTAAAAAAATGGAATTATATATATGAATCATGTGTTTGTATGTATGTATACCTTATCTAATAAAGAGGGAATATGCTAATTGACCATCACACCCTCACAAAGATGGTGGTGCCCATAGCCAATAAGGAGGGAATATGCTAATTGACTGTCATGCCCTCAAAGATGGCTGCACCCTCAGCCACAAGATGATGGCACCTAGTCCCCTCAGACCCCCAGCTGCCCAGGGCTGGCCTGAGGTGCAGGCAAGCCTTGGATGGCGGCTGTCCAGCCGTCACCTGAGGTGCAGTCAAACCTTGGATGGCGGCTGCCCAGCTGCCCAGGGCTGCCCGAGGCTCAGGTAACCAGGGCCGGCCGAGGCTTGCACTGCTGGTAGTGGCAGCAGCAGAGTTGTGATGGTGGCATCGCCTGCCCCAGATCGCTGGGTCGCCTCCTGCCCCTGAGGGCTCCCGGACTGTGAGAGGGAGAAGGCTGGGCTGAGGGACCTCCCCCCCTTCCAGTGCATGAATTTTCATGCACTGGGCCTCTTTTTTATATATATATATATCTCCCACTTGGTCTATATTGGAGATCATTGGTGGGAAGATTTTGAGTAAGGTTTTTACATAGAGGAGTGACGTAGTCAATTTCATTTTTTTAGGTAATTCTAATACTGATGACCAGGTAGAAGATGGTTTTGAGCAGGGAAGACTGGAAGGATAAAATGTGTTAGAGCTGTAGTCAGCAAACTGTGGCTCGTGAGCCACATGTTTCTCTTTGGCCCCTTGAGTGTGGCTCTTTCACAAAATACCACATGCGGGCGTGCACGTACAGTGTGATTGAAACTTTGTGGCCCATGTGCAGAAGTTGGTTTTCAGCTCTCAAAAGAAATTTCATTCGTTGATTTTGTACTGTTGATATTTGGCTCTGTTGACTAATGAGTTTGCCAACCACTGTGTTAGAGAATAAAATGAACATTAGGAATAGATGTGCATCTTCCATTACAGAAATAACTCATCAGCCTAAAAATAGTGGGAAGACCCTTGATCCTTTATGCTTATGGATTGGATCACCTTAGTGGTGATACTGCCTCCCAGAGGATATTTGGAAATGTACATAATTGTCAGAGTAACTGAGAGGATGCCCTGGTTGATATGGCTCAGTTGATTGGGCATAATCCCATGCATGGAGAGGTTGCCAGTTCGATTCCCAATCAGGTCACATGCCCCTGGTAGTGGGTGTGCAGGAGGCAGCCAATCAATGGTTCTCTCTCATCAGTGTTTCTCTCTCTCTCTCAAACCAATAAAAACATATTTTAAAAAAAGTAACTGAGGGATTCTACTAGCATTTGATTGATGAGGGCCAGGGATGCTAAACTTGCATTGCTCAGAATGGTCCCATACCACAATACCAGTGTATCTACACTGATCTACATCCTAATCACTAGTGTGCTTGTTTAAAATGTAGCTGGTTGAGTCGAAACCGGTTTGCCTCAGTGGATAGAGCATTGGCCTGCGGACTGAAGGGTCCCGGGTTTGATTCCAGTCAAGGGCATGTACCTTGGTTGTGGGCACATCCCCAGTGGGGAGTGTGTAGGAGGCAGCTGATCGATGTTTCTCTCTCATTGATGTTTCTAACTCTCTATCCTCTTCCTTCTTCTCTGTAAAAAATAAATAAAATATACTTTTAAAAAAATGTAGCTGGTTGGGCCCTCCACCAACCAGAACAGCTGAATTGGGATTTGTAGGGTTGTGGCTCAATAATCTTATATATATACATACATACATATATATATATATATATATATATATATATATATATATATGTATATACACACACACACACACACACATACATACATACACATACATACATATACACACTAGTGGCCCAGTGCATGAAATTCATGCACAGCGGGGGGAGGGGTGTCCCTCAGCTCGGCCTGCACCCTCTCCAATCTGGGACCCCTCGAAGGATGTCCTACTGCTAGTTTACAGGGATTGGGCCTAAACTGGCAGTCAGACATCCCTCTTGCAATCCAGGACTACTGACTCCTAACTGCTCACCTGCTTGCCTGCCTGCCTGATTGCCCCTAACCAGTCTGCCTGCCGGCCTGCTTGCCCCCAACTGCTCCCCATCGCTGACCTGCTCGCCCCCAAATGCCCCCCCCGCCAGCCTGATCACCCCCAACTGTCCCCCGTGTCAGTGTGCTCACCCCCAACTGCCCCCCCTGCCGGCCTCCTCACCACCAACTGCCCCCTGTGCCAGTGCTCACCCCCAACTGCCCCCCCTGCTGGCCTGCTCACCACCTACTGCCCCCTTTGCTGGCCTGCTTGTCCCCCTTCCCTCCCCACAGGCCTGCTCGCCCCCAACTGCTCCCCTGCTGGCCTACTCACTCCAAACTGTCCCCCCCCTGTCCTGATCACCTCCAACTGACCCCCACTGATGGCCTGCTTGCCCCCAACTGACCTCCCTGCTGGTCTGCTTACCCCCAACGGCCACACCCCCCACCTCCTGATCACCCACAACTGCCATCCCCTCTTGGCTTCTAATGCCTCTACCTTGGCCACGCCACCATGGCTTTGTCCAGAAGAATGTATGAAAGGTCTTCCAGTCTAATTAGCATATTACCCTTTTATTAGTATAGATAGAGGCCTGGTGCACCGTTTGCCCTGAAGGGTGACCCGGATCAGGGTGGGGGTTCCCTTGAGGCATGGGGCAGCCTGGGCGAGGGGCCTGTGGTGGTTTGCAGGCCGGCCACGCCCCCATGGGTCCCCACTGGTGGGGCATGGCCAGCCTGCATGAGGGGCTGAGGGCCGTTTTCAGACTGGCCACACCACCTTCAGGGTGGGGGTTCCTGCTGGGGTGCCTGGCCAACCTGGGTGAGGGTCTGATGGCTGTTTGCAGGTTGGCCATGCCCCCCCAGCGGAGACTCTTACTTCATGGCGGGGTGGCCAGCCTGGGTAAGGGGCTGAGGGCCGTTTTCAGGCTGGCCACAGCTCCTTCAGGGTGGGGGGTCCCACTGGGGTGCCTAGCCAGCCTGGTTGAGGGGCTGATGGCTGTTTGCAGGCTGGCCAAATCCCCCAGCGGGGACCCTCACTCCATGGGGGTGTGGCCAGCCTGGGTAAGGCGCTTTTTTGCTTTTTTTTTTTCAGCACCTCCTTGAGTAGAGGCCAGGGCAGGCTGGAAGCAGGTACCTGGGATTTATTTATCTTCTATAATTGAAACTTTGTAGCCTTGAGCAGAGGCCAGGGCCAGCTGGAAGCAGTATCTCGGATTTATTTATCTTCTATAATTGAAACTTTGTAGCCTTGAGTGGAGGCCAGGGCAGGCCAGGCTGGGCAGGAAGCTTGGCTTCTTCCATTGCCGGGGGCAACCCAAGCCTCCTGCTTGATCCAGCTACGTGGCCGCCACCATCTTTTTGGGTTAATTTGCATACTTGCTTCTGATTGGCTGGTGGGCGTAGTGGAGGTACAGTCAATTTGCATCTTTCTCTTTTATTAGTGTAGATTTTTAAAATTTAAGTTTTTAAAAAAAATTTCTTTATTAATTAAGGTATTACATATGTCCTTATTCCTGCATTACCCTCCCCCCCAACCACCCCATTCATGCCCTTACCCCCCTGTTGTCTGTATCCATTGGTTAGGCTTATATGAATGCATACAAGTTCTTTGGTTGCTCTCTCCCCTTACCCCCACCCTCCCCTACCTTCCCTGAGGTTTGCCGTTCTGATCGATGTTTCTCTGTCTTTGGATCTGTTTTTGTTCATCAGTTTATGTTGTTCATTATTTTCCATAAATGAGTGAGATCATGTGATATTTATCTTTCTCTGACTGGCTTATTTTGCTTAGCATAATGCTCTCTAGTTCCATCCATGCTGTTGCAAATGGTAAGAATTCCTTCTTTTTTATAGCAGCATAGTATTCCATTGTACCACAGTTCGGTAATCCACTCATCTGCTGATGGGCACTTAGGCTATTTCCAAATCTTAGCTATGGTGAATTATGCTGCTATGAACATAGGGGTGCATATATCCTTTCTGATTCGTGTTTCTAGTTTCTTGGGCTATATTCCTAGAAGTGGGATCACTAGGTCAAATGGGAGTTCCATTTTTAGTTTTTTGAGGAAACTCCATACTGTTCTCCACAGTGGCTACACAAGTCTGCATTCCCACCAGCATTGCATGAGGGTTCCTTTTTCTCCGCATTCTTGCCAGCACTTGTCATTTGTTGATTTGTTGATTCTGACAGGTGTGAGATGGTACCGCGTTGTCGTTTTGATTTGCATCTCTTGGATGATTAGTGACTTTGAGCAGGTTTTCATATGTCTCTTGGCCTTCCTTCTGTCTTCTTTAGAAAAGTATCTGTTTAGGTCCATTGCCCATTTTTTGATTGGGTTGTTTATCTTCCTTTTGTTAAGTTGTATGTGTTCCCTGTAAATGTTGGAGATTAAACCCTTATCAGTGATATCATTGGCAAATATGTTCTCCCATGCAGTGGGCTTTCTTGTTGTTTCCTTTGTTGTGCAAAGGCTTTTTATTTTAATATAGTCCCATTTGTTTATTTTCTCTTTAGTTTCCATTGCCTAAGTATTACATGAGTCTCCTTTTCTCCCCATTGACCTCTCCTTGGTCACTCCCACCCCAATAATCTTATCCTATATAATAAAAGGCTAATATGCAAATTGTCTCTTTGACCAGGAGTTCAACCAGGGGGCAGGGCTGGCCGGGAGCGCTGCAGGCGGTTGGCTGGCCTGCCAACCACCTGTGTCTTTTCCCCCTGTCAGCCTGGCTTGATTGGCCCCAATTGGGGTGGATCGACTGGACCCCACCTGTGCACGACTTCGTGTACTGGGCCTCTAGTCTGTTAATAAACATATGAGATAATTCTTAGATCTACTCAGAGATGAAACCATTTCTTTACCATGTGAGTGCTGATTATTTGAGCAGCTCTTCCCAATCATAGTACTTCTCTTTCTATAGCTTATTAGGTACTCTTGGCTTCCCCCAAAACTCTCAGGCAAGTAGTAGGATAGACAGATAGAACTAAGGGGCTAGTAGTGTCAAATGGTAGTCATTCAATTAATGTATTGTATGTGGGTATAGAACAGGGGTTGACAAATGATGGGCCAGGGGTCAAATCTGATTTGCTCCCTGTTTTTGTCAATACAGTCATCCCTCAGTATCCATGGGGGATTGGTTCCAGGACCCCCAACAGATACCAAGATTTGGGGATGCTCAAGCTCCTTATTTAAAACTAGAAGCCCGATGCATGAGGATGCGTGCAGAATGGGCCTTCCTTTCCCTGGCTGCTGGCACCCCCTTTCCACTCCGGCCCCAGAGCCACCTCTTTCCGCTCCAGTCCTGGAGCCACATCTTTCTGCTCCGGCCCCACCTTCCCACACTGCCCAGATGCCCTGAGTGCCTGGGGTGGTGTGGAATGCATGCGTCATCACCATGATGCATCCTGTCCCACACCTGGCCACTTGGTGCCTGCGTATGCAAATTAACCCACCATCTTCGTTGGGTTAATTTGCATATCCACTCCTGATTGGCTGGTGGGCATCGCGAAGGCACGGTCACTTTGCATCTTCCTCTTTTATTAGTGTAGATGACACAGAATAGTGCAAATAGTTGGCCTTCTGAATCTGTGGATTGAAAATAATACTGTTTCTATCTGCGGTTGATTGAATCTCTAGATGGGAAACGTTATAGAAAAAGTTAGCTGACCCCTGGTAGAGACCAGTAGCTTTCAGTTTAATGGAATCATCTGGGCAGCTGTAACAAAATTACTGATGTTAGGATCTCTTCCCTACCCCATTTAGGTCTGGGATTTGGCCTAGGTATTTGAGTTTTAAAAACTTTCCAGGTGATTCTAAAGTGCAGCCATGGTTGAGAATCACTGGTATAGAGAAGGAAGAGCACATACACACTGGTGATTTTGCATCTTTATATATTTTACTCGATCATAGTGTCAGAATTCCAGACAGTGGAGGTAGAAGAAAGTCCTGCTTCATTAAATAGCATACTTTAAAGGTCTCTGGATGGTAGGAACAGGACAGAAGCTGTGCTTTATAGTTCTTCGTGTGACAGTAGGCAGAGTGAAAAGAGAACTCTCTCAGCACTTGACAGGCTGAGGGCAGGCCTTACTTCTGATAAATAATGGATTTATTATTTGAGGATGAATAATGCAAACCAAAAAAAAAACTAACAGGAAACTATAGAAAATTTATATAATAAGGGAAAGAGAATATTGTCCTAAAGACTCACAGGGAGAACAGTTCGCTGAAAATTACTTTCTATAGAAACCCAAAGATACTATCTGGCAATCTCAGTATGGTATAAGAAATGGCTCAGAAAAGTAGATTGTAAACTATGGTTTCCAAGCCAGATTTAGCTGTGTAAACATGTCTTGAATGGTGTATCTATTGTTTTTAGAAAATTTAAATGAGTTGTTGGCATTTAAAAATAGATTTCACATAAAAATTCAGATTTGTAGCTTCTCTCAAAAAACTATATCTGATATATAAAAGACTGGAAACGAAGTCTTTTACCTATGGCAGCATAGGTAAACACCTGAAATTGCTGCCTCGCACAACCACTTCAAAACTACAACTAAAAGACAAAACGTACATCATCCAGAACCACAGAAAGGCTGGTTGAGTGGAAATTCTACAACTAGAAGGCAAGAGAAAAGCACACTGAGACTCAGAGGAGGTGTGGAAGTAAAGTGCAGAGGTACGGAGGCATGGGCGCGGAAAGGGCTGGCACCTGAGGACATGGTTGTCTTTTTCAATCCGGAGGGAGACACAAGCTCCCGACTGCTCTGAACTCCAGTTCCAGGCAAGACTCTGGGGACTCAGACTCATACAGGGAGAAACTGGACTGTCTGGCAGCGGGTAGAACTTGAGGGCGGTTTCCTCTCAGAGGTGATTACAACAATTACCGAGGGGGACACTGAGACTGGGGGGCCTCTTAAGGGAGGGCTGAGGATCAGCCATAGCTGTTTGCTCCCTCCTGTTCATTGCCTGAGACCCCGCCCCACCCAAACTGTGCGCAGAGGCTTTTGCATATGAATGACATGGCCCTTTGCAATCTAAAATTTCCTAACAAACTGCAGCTGAATCAGTGAGACCCAGAACATCCAAAAGAAGGCCCAAGGCCCCACAGCAGCTTGCATTGCTTCACAGCTGGGTCTCATCGGGGCACCACCAAAACCCAAACAAAGAAGAGGAGTCTGCAGATCTCTCCGTAGCTCCTGCTGGGTGGCCTCAGGCAGAGGCTAAATTTGCACTTCCTTGGAGATCCAAGAGCCTGTGTACCCAGGAGTCAGAGTAGGACCATCCAGATTACAACTCCTCAGATCAATAAGGGACACACTTAGGGGACAGATTCAGTGAGCTCCAAAGCCCCACTGAAGCAAGTCTTGCCCCATAAGGGTGTCTCTAGCACAGAAGTTCTCCCAGTGTAGACACAGCTGATTCTCACAGCCAATTGGCCTGGAGACCAATTCCTCCCAGGGATACCAACAACAATCAAGGTTTAACTACAACAAGACTGTGCACACAACCCACAAAGGGGTGCACAAAGAGTGTCCACCTCAGGTAACTGGGGAGGCTGAGCCACTGGTCCCTATAGGACACCTAGCACACAAAGCCGCTCTATCAACACAAGGAAGTAGCCAAAATGCAGAGACAAAGAAACAGGTCAGAAATGGAGGAAAGCAAACTACTGGATATAGAGTTCAAAACCACGGTTATAAAGTTTTTCAAGAATTTTCTAGAAACTGATAAATTTAGTGAGACCCTCTAGGATATGAAAAAGGACCAACTAGAAATTAAGCATACACTGACTGAAATAAAGAATAATATACAGAGATCCAACAGCAGACTAGAGGATCACAAGAATCAAGTCAAAGATTTGAAATACGAAGAAGCAAAAAAACCCAACGGAAAAGCAAAAAGAAAAAAGAATCCAAAAATTTGAACATAGCGTAAGGAGCCTCTGGGACAACTTGAAGTGTACCAACATCCGAATTATGGGAGTGCCAGAAGAAGAGAGAGAGCAAGATATTGAAAACCTATTCGAAGAAATAATGACTGAAAACTTCCCCTATCTGGTGAAAGAAATAGACTTACAAGTCCAGGAAGCGCACAGAACCCCAAAGAAAAGGAATCCAAAGAGCACCACACCAAGACACATCATAATTAAAATGCCAAGAGTAAAAGACAAAGAGAGAATATTAAAAGCAGCAAGAGAAAAGCAGTTAGTTACCTACAAGGGAGCACCCATACAATTGTCAGCTGATTTCTCAACAGAAACTATGCAGGCCAGACAGGAGTGGCAAGAAATATTCAAAGTGATGAATAGCAAGAACCTGCAACCAAGATTACTTTACCCAGCAAAGCTATCATTCAGAATTGAAAGTCAGATAAAGAGCTTCACAGATAAGAAAAAGCTAAAGGAGTTCATCACCGCCAAACCAGTATTATATGAAATGCTGAAAGGTATTCTTTAGGAAGAGGAAGAAGAAGAAAAAGGTAAAGACAAAAATTATGAACAACAAATACATATCTATCAACAAGTGAATCTAAAAATCAAGTGAATAAAAAAATCTGATGAACAGAATAAACTGGTGAATATAATAGAATGAGGGGCATAGGAATGGACTGACAATTCTTGGGGGGAAAAGAGTGTGGGGGGTGCGGGAAGAGACTGCACAAAAATCGTACACCTATGGATGAGGACAGTGGCAGGGGGTAAGGGCAGAGGGTGGGGTGGAAACCGGGTGGTGGGGAGCTATGGGGGGAAGAAAGAGGAACAACTGTAATAATCTGAACAATAAAGATTTATTTTTAAAAAACCACACCAAAATAAATTCCTAAATCTTTCAGCAGTAAGGCTTTACTCCCTCTTTTCTTGGATAGTTCATTTCTAAAGCCATTAGGTGAGGCCAGGCAAGGCAGGCATTCATGCCATGTGGGGGAGCTACAGTGGCACAGAGCAGGGTTGTTGGAGCCTGACCAGAGTGGGGCACTGAAGGAATGGGAAGAATATTACTATGGGATGGGGTGTTAGAGCCCAAGCAGGGTGAGAAGGGTGCCCTGTTAAGGTGCAGCTGGCTTGGTATATCAGAGTATAAATGCTTTGAGGAGGATGTCTGCATAGGAGGGGCAGTTCTAAAAGGAATCAGGGCGAGGTAGAGAAATGGCTGGTTCCAAGGCTGGGGCAGGGAAAGAACAAGATGAACCTAGAACTTTTCCTTTGTGTTGGAAAATAAAGTGCCCAAAGAATTGTGGGGCACATTCAAAAACTACAATAATCACAGTAATGGATTATAACCTATTGTGTAAATTAGGAAACCATGAGGGAATAAATAAATGAATACATTAAAAGTGTGATGAAGAACAGGATAATTACATAGTTCCAAATTATGTTCCTACTAAATACTCAGTGACTACAAAAGAGAAGAGTATCTTTATGATAATTGGCAGACAACACCTCAGTCAACTGATCAAGTTAACATCACTAATAATGAGGTTAAAATCATGTGTCAACTGATAGGATGCAGTGAGAAGAACACAGCATCACTTCTGTGATATTCTTACCAAAGGTGTATGACCTGAATCTAATCATAAGTAAACATCTGAGAAATCCAAATTGAAGGACATTTTGATACAAAATAACTAGCCTATACTCTTCCAAAGTGTCAAGATTATATAAACCAAGGAAAGACTGGAAATTTTCTGTATTTCAGGAGATTAAAGAAACGTGCTACCTAAACGCAACATATAATTCTGAATTGGATGGCATTGGGACAAATGGTAAAATTTGAGTGGGGTCTGAGGATTAAGTGGTGTGAGTGTCTCCCCCACATCCCACGTTGTTCAGGGTTCAGGTTCAGTGTTCAGGTTCTGGAGGCTGCACACAAATGAAAGAGACTAGAAAATATAAATTTGGGAATTGGGGGCCAGGCGGGGACCCAGCTCAAGAGGAAGGACTCTGCTTTGCTCTGGCCTTGCTGTCCCTTTTATTCAGGTTTTGGGATATACCCATGGCCCTTAGGCAGGCAATTCCAATAATAGCCAATCAGCAAGGATTTACATAAAACTAAAAGGTGGAAGTTGCTTCAGCTACCATTGTCTCAACTAAACAGTGGGTGCAGAGCTCTGACCTTTCAGAGCTCAAGGTCTCCAGCCTTCCTGGTTCTTTGTCAACACCTCTCTGCTAGTGAAGACAATGGGCAGCTTCCAACAAAGTGGTAGTAATGTATCTGCTAATTTCCTGATTAATGATTGTGTTGTGGTTATCTAGGAAAACACCCTAATATTGTAGAAACTATATGCTAAAATGTTCAGGCATAGCAGGGCATCATGCTGGCAATGTTCTCTTAGATGGTCCAGTTTTTAAAAAGTTCTTTTATTATACTTACAACTTTTCAGTAAGTTAGAGACTCTTTCAAAATTAAGCAAATTAAAAATATGTGTATATAGGAAAGGCTTTTCACATGTGAAAAAGTGACCCTGGGGTATTTTGCCACAGCATGCATTGTTATTTTCGTTTCTATTTAATTACATTGTTACTGATGGATAAAGAAATAGGCTGTTTGTAAGACCCCAGATCAGAAAAAAATCTTCTTAAATGAGATTTTTATTTGTAATTATTAGCAATGACTATTATGTATTTTAACAGTCTGGGTTAAGCCAATATGAAAGTTCATAGTTTTAAAGTTGTGACTATTTTGTACATGCTATGTTAAAATCTGAATATTTTGAATTGCAAAATAGACTTATAATTTATTAAGAATGGAAACAGTAATTTTCCTATAAGTTATTTCAAACTTTGAAGGTTATTTTTTTTGTGTCACTAATTGATTTGTTTAATATGATTTAAATTAGAAGTAAAATTTTTAGGCCCTTTTTAGACTGAGTAAAGTTTGCTTGCTTCTAGAATATGTACATCCTCCACTTTTCATATTAAAAAGACCATTAACCTTTAGATAAATTAATATGTATATATGTAAAACAGACACTATGATATATATGCATAATAGAATGAAAATTAAGATATATTAAAATAATTTTACAACAGTAGACTGGGTCTCAATTTGCAAATGAAGTAGAATAATCGGAAAAGAGGGCCTCAAAAAAGGTAAAACTTTAGTGTTAACTTTGATGAGTAGAAAAAAATAGAAAGAATATAAAAATCTGCCCAGTAGTAGAATTTAAAGTAATATGCCTTCAAGTCAGTGGAGCATGTAAAAGCAAACATAGCATAGTCTATATGAGTAGTAGACCAAAAAAGGGGAAATATTTAAACCAGAAAATACTTAACAACATAGAAAAATACAGTATAAACTGTATCTAGGATGACCCCAGTTTTGTGTTTATCCATGTGTATGACATAGATATATAGAAAAGAGACTGACAGGAAAATAAGTTTGAGTGGTTTCCTTTAGGAAGTGAAGTTATGGGTAATTTTTGTTTTCTCCTTTATACTTTTGTATACTTAAAAAATTCATATGTATGTGCTTATATATGATATCTATACAACTTCCAGCCAACAAATGTTCTTTAAAAATTAAAATGTAATATATTCTATTCTGTATTTTATATAATACTAGAGGACCAGTGCACGGATTTGTGCACTGGTAGGGTCCCTCTGCCTGGCCTGTGGGGATCAGGCTGAAACCGACCTTCTGACATTCCCTGAGGGGTCCCAGATTGTGAGAGGGCAGTCCTCGGGTGACACACCCTGAAATCGGGCTCCCTCTTCTGTGGTTCCGGGTGTGTCACCCGAGAACCGCAGCTGCCAAGTCACTGCAGCTAGGCAGCCCTGCATTGAGCGTCTACCCCCTGGTGGTCAGTGCACGTCATAGCTACCGGTCAGAGCGCCTGCCCCCGGTGGTCATTGTTTATCATAGCTACCGGTTGGATGGTCGATCGGTTGGATGGTCGCTTAGGCTGATAGATAGATAGATAGATAGATAGATAGATAGATAGATAGATAGATAGATAGATAGATAAATATTCTAAAATTGAAAATCTATTTATTTCTAGGATAATTGGTGGGCAGTATTGCTTATGGGAATTGCCCTGATCATGTTAATGGCTGGATTTATTAAGATATGCAGTGTTCATACTCCAAGTAGTAATCCAAAGTTGCCTCCTCCTAAACCTCTTCCAGGTAAGACAATTTGAACAAGGTATGTATTTTTATAACACAGAACTGTTCAGCAGGAAGGATTGAATTATGAATGAGTCTTTAGTAACTGATTTTATAGCACTTTCTCCTTGAGAATAGGATTACTAGATGAATTATTTACTTGATTTTTAAGTTTTTTATTTTTTTTATTTTAATCCAATCTAGCTAATGGCTGACAGTTTAATGTTAATCTATCCAGAGTGTCTAAAAACATTGAGACCTTAGAAAGTTTTGTTTTTGCTTGGTACTTATTCACTTATTTTCTTAATTTTTGTTTTCTTTTCATATTCTAAAATCTTCTATTTTTGTTTTAGATTATTGGTCCTTCTAATAGCAATGCTTCTGTTATTGTTTTTAACGTTCATGTTTATCAGCAATTTTCTGGCACATAAGTTCATTTTCCCTAGGGATGATGCTTATGGGGAAATACAGTCCTTGGAAGAGTCTTAGGGTGGAGGCTTTTAGTCACCTAATGACCATTCTTCATCTCTGAAAATAACTCCTAAGGTTTCGTCTTCACCCTTCCCCTCTCAGAGAGGATTTAGATGAGTTCCAGGGATTTACAGAAGAAAAGGGTAGGGAGCAACTGCTCCAGGTTTAGTCTGTATTTATTTCTCCCTCACCTTCCCCAAGGTATTTGTGACTTTTATGCTGCCCTCCGGACTCCTGGACCAGCACTCTGTTCACTGTTGGTTTTGGGTAGACATTGTCCCAAGGCAATGGCAGAGGAGAACCAGAGCTAAAGGACAGCAGTTGCTTCTTCTCTCTCCCACAGATTCCTCGTGACACCTGTTGCCTCAGGCCAAATTCACTACCCTACAGAAAACAGATTAAAACAGGGGGTTTCTTACAATGCTCTCCATGTTCCCTTAGTTGTTTTCCTGCATTTACCTGTCTTGGGGCAAGAGAGCTCAGTATTCATGCTGGGATAGTATCTTGGTGGGAATCAGAGGAAATTCGGTTTTTATATCATTGCTTTTCATAAATTTACAATGTTTAGCCCTCTGGAATTTTTGTCAGTTTCTTAGGCACTTTTAAGGGCCTCATGACACATTTTAGATGAGTTACCAATTATAGTCTCATTTATTGGAACAATTCTTATACTTGTTTTCACTTTAAGCAAATTCTACCTTTAAAACTTAACCCTACAAAAACCCATGTCACCATTTATTGAACTCTCACAAAAAGTGTTAAGCATTTTTACATTCACTATCATATCATCCTCACATATAGACTATTTGAGTTCGTTATTTTCTCTGTTTTTATAGACAAGGCATTAGAGTTGCAAAGAGGTCATTTGCTGAAAGACACTCAGTAATTTCTTTGTTATGAATCTTGTCCTCAGAATTCACATTAGTCTAATAAGTTGTGGTTGTTGAGCACTTGAGAGTGGCTAGTCTCAATTGAGATGTGTTGTAAATATAAAAGACATATCAGACTTTGAAGGCTTACTATACAAAAAAAAGAGAAATGTTTCATTTTATTCGTCATGTCTTGAAATGATAATATTTTGTCTATATTGGATTCATTGGAATAAAAAATACTCAATGTGCCCAGCCAGGTGTGGCTCAGCAGTTGAGCGCTGACCCAGGAACCAAGAGGTCACGGTTTGATTCCCGATCAGGGCATGCCCGGGTTGTGGGCTCGATCCCCAGTGTGGGGCATGCAGGAGGCAGCCAATCAATGATTCTCTCTCATCATTGATGTGTCTATCTCTCTCTCCCTCTCCCTTCCTCTCTGAAATCAATAAAAATGTATTTAAAAAAATACTCAATATATTTATTTTTTTTACTTTTTATTTTTACAGTTTCTGAAAATTTAAAATTACATATATGGCTTATATTATAATTCTATTCGATAGTACCAGTTTAGAGCCTTTCTTATTGATATGACAGCTTTGTTTTTAAAGAGTATAGAGCTCACAGTAAATCTATCTTACTTTTGTTTGTGACTCGCAGGCACTTTAAAGAGGAGGAGACCTCCACAGCCCATTCAACAACCCCCGCGTCAGAGGCCTCGGGAGAGTTACCAAATGGGACACATGAGACGTTAACTGCAGCTTTTGCCTTGGTTCTTCCTAGTGCCTACAATGGGAAACTTCACTCCAAAGAGAACCTATTAAGACATCCCCAAACTAAATCCTCACAAATAACAGTCAAAGAAAAAAATGGCAAGAGATCATGTCCTCAGACCAGGTGGAATAACTTAAATTTTAAAGCCTGAAAATTCCAATTTAGGGGTGGGGGGTGGAAAAGGAACCCAGTTTTCTTATGGACAGATATTTTTAACCTAATGGCACAAAATCTTAGAATATTATTGTGTGCCCTGTGTTCCCTGTTCTTTGTTGCTGCATTTTCTTCACATGCAGGCAAACTTGGCTCTCTATAAACTTTTATCACAAATTGAAATATATATATATATATATATATTTTTCAACTGCCAGTCAAGGCTAGGAGGCTCGACAACCTCAACATTGGAGACATCACTTGCCAATGTACATACCTTGTTATATCAGACATGTATTTCTTACGTACACTGTACTTCTGTGTGCAATTGTAAACAGAAATTGCAATATGGATGTTTCTTTGTATTATAAAATTTTTCTGCTCTTAATGAAAAATTACTGTTTAATTGACATACTCAGGATAACAGAGAATGGTGGTATTCAGTGGTCCAGGATTCTGTAATGCTTTACACAGGTAGTTTTGAAATGAGAATCAATTTACCTTTTTCTTATGATGGAGTTGGTTCTGATATTCATTTTGTCTTTATCAAATGGCTGCTACGAGCACATGAGTGACTATGCTGAAGAACACAGTTGTGTTGTGCAAACTGGACATATGCAGCATACTACTTCAGAGTTAGTTCTTTATGTAAGTGTCTGATTTCTGCTTATTTTAAACTTTCTAATGCAATTCCATTTTTGAATTGATAGGTGACATTTTATTCATGATTCAGTAGAAATTATGTCAAAGAAATGATTCTTTTTGTAACCTTTTATTTGTGTTCCCATATATCTAAAGTATGCTAATTATGCTTTTGATTTTTGTCTGATATGGAAAAGAAAAGTTGTCTTTTTTTATCAAAATATTTGAACAAATTTTTCTGTATATCATCACTGACCATTGGTAACCACTAAAGAAGAGTGATTTGCTCAACTACTAAATTGTAGATAGGCCTTCTGACGTTTTTCCCCCCTAAAATATTTTAACAACAATGGAGGTGAAACAGCACAATGGCCCATTCCAAAATTATTTTTTAAACAGATGTGAATAATTGGCTTTTTAAAGAAAGAAAGCAAAAGCATTTAATGTATTGCTATGCAGAAATGGAAGGAGGCATTACAAGAATATTTTAAGCTTGTGACATATTTATTGCTTCTGTTTCCAACTACATCACTTAAATTAGACATAAATAGCTATGATTTTCCTGGCTTCATGTAGGAGGCAAATTTAGGGAAAGTTGAAAAAATTTGTGTTTTGGCTTCTTTTTTTCCTTTTTTTCTTAAGAGTATAAGGTTTACACAATCATTCTCATAATGTGACGCAAGCCAGCAAGGCCAAAAATGCTAGAGAAAATAATGGGATCTCTTCCTTGTAAACTTGTACAGTACATGGTGACTTTTTTCAAAATACAGCCTTTTGTACATGATTTAGAGACAAATTTTGTACATGAAACCCCAGATAGACTATAAATAATTCTAAACAAACAAGTAGGTAGATATGTATGTAATTGCTTTTAAATCATTTAAATGCCTTTGTTTTTGGACTGTGCAAAGGTTGGAAGTGGGTTTGCATTTCTAATATGGTGACTTTTATTCTGCAAGAGTTCTTAGTAACTTCTTGAGTGTGGTAGACTTTGGAACATGTACATTTTTTGCTTGTAATGTTATCCTGTGGTGAGGTTTTGGCAGGTATATTGCCCTGTTTTATTTTGAGTCTAAGTTAAATGTTTTCTGAAAAGAGATACATGCACTGAACTCTCCACGCCAGATCAAGATGTGGTAAAACAAAAGGATCAAGACAAATGAGATCTAATACTACTGTCAGTTTAATGTCCACTGTGTTTTATACAGTATCTTTTTGTTCACTTTGGAAATTTTTACTAAAAATTACAAAAAATAAAGTATTGTACAAAGATGTAAGGTTTTTTGAAACTTGAAATGCATTAATAAATAGACTTGATGAAATCAACTTGAAGGTTCCATTCTCTTGAACTCTGAGAACTACCAAAAGAAGCTTCCCACAGGCAACTTCTTGCTAAATAAGAGAGATTGTTAAGTAGAAAGATTGTCTCTTTCCACCCAAGTATAGATATCTTTATTTCTAGTTAGGAGTCCATGTGAAAAACTATGATTAGGTATCTTTGTATTTATACACAGAACATTTTCAAAACACTGAAATAATCTCAGTTGCTTTACATTATTTCCAGTCACTATTCATATGTGTTTAAAAGTGTTCTTGATGGAAAAGCTGGCATTTTGGAAACTGGTCTTACTAACATTAAGTATTCACTTAACTTGGTCCATAGGTTCTGCAACTTAAAGCAAAATGATGTTTAATGAAACCAATTTTACCAGAGGTTAATTGACATAAACTAGAGTTACGTTCCTACATCTCATCAAAGTTATAGTGAAATGTTGAAGAACGATGTTATTTGAGAACCTACTTTACCAGTATATATTTTGCAAAGTTTGCTAAGTACCTAATTTTTAAAAACGCCTAGTTTAGTAAGTATATTTTAAATTTTTGAGTCTCATTTTCCTGCTTTGTCAAATTCATAGCAAAAAAGGAAAGACTTGACATTTCAGTCTTATCTAGAAAAAGAATTGTAAGCCCACAGTGGTGCCCTGCATAGAATAATCTGCCCCCAATTCTTTTTTTTTTTTTTTAAATTGAGGCCAGTTATAAGTAAGTAGTATTTGTTAAATGAATAAACATGCCCTACTTTTTAGTTACTTTAATTTAGAAACATTACAATGTATATTATGTTTAGTTTTGTTTGTTCATGAAACCATCAATATTGATTAATTCAGATGATTGCAAATTGGTTGTTTTTAAAATTGAATGCTTAGATTTTATTTAGAATTTTTTTTCAGTTTTCTAAATTCAGGCAACTTACAAACAAAATCATCAGTAAAATCAGTTATTACAGTTTCTGGACTTAGTAATTCTTATAATAGCAGGCAATATCATATAGTTTGGTAAAGGACTTCTTTAAGGGAAAGACAAACCATCTGATCAGTTTTGTTTTCTGGGGTGTCTTCAGCACTTTGTGCTTGGGGACTTTATTTTTGTCATATTCACAGATTAGTAAAAACTGAAGGTTTCTCCAAGTTGAGCAAACTACTCTTATAAATCCTGACATCTGTTTCTATGGTCTGTACATTTTAAGACCTAATGTTATTATTTTTCTAAGAATGGGAATAGTATCCTTGGCAGCTATGCAATTATGGGTGCTTGTGCTTGAGAAGGCTTTTAATTTCTTGTTATTTCTTTTTTAAAAAAAATTGTATTTATTGAGGTGACTTTGGTTTGCAAAGCCATACAGGTTTTATGTGTACAACTCAATAAAACATCATCTGCACACTGCGTTGTGTGCCCATCATCCCAGGCAAAGTCTCTTTTCGTCCCCATTCCCGCCCCCCTTCCTTTCCCTCTGGCTATCACCACACTGTTGTCTGTGTGCCTGTGTGTTATGTATTTATGGTGGTCTTTTTTGGTTAATGCCTTTAATTGAAAGTCTTAAGAGAGTCACTGTAGCAAGAGCATTACAAAACTAGACAGCCATTTTCAGTGATATAAGAAGGAATGTTCATGATCCAGATTTACAGGGTCAGGTCTCCCAAAACTAGGAAGCAAGTTGGGTATAGTTTTACGCAGCTACCAGAGACAGTTCATCTGTAGAGAAGTTATTAAAATTGTAAGAAATCATAGTTTTTTGAAAACCGTGTTTGATTTCCAAGTAACTAAACAGATGATCACAGGGCTCAGTTTCAGCATTTCTGGTTTTATGTTCTTGATTAAAAACAACTTCCATTTGAATCTCTTTTCCATTTATTACCAGTTTAGTTTTGCATTATTGTTTCTGTATCCAACCCTTTGTATTATTAGCATACAAGTGTGTTCTGTACTATTATATTGTGTGACTTAGATATATACATGTATGTGCTATTTTCAGTAGAAATTCATATGTTTTATAGCTGACAAGTTTTGTTTTCTCCTATAAAAAGGCAACAAGATGATAGGTAAAAATGGAGGGCTCAGCAAAATGTTTATTAACCTCTGCTCACTCTTAAAATCTCCACTATAATCACAGCAATTGGAGAAAGAAAAATGCATAATCCAACAAGGACAAGGAGTACTGGAGAAAAGATAAGAACAAAATGAAACTGGAAAGCAGTTAGAAGAGTCTAACTTGGCAGACACACCCAGGGATGCCAAGTTCTAAACCAGCAGTGGCAATAAGAGAACAGCCATTGCACTGTTAAGATTTTGGAATATAGCCTACAATACACTTTTCTATGCGTGTGGCTAAAGGCATAATATGCACACACTTTTGTGATCCACCTTTCTTGTTTAACAATACATTGGTATCTACATAATTTTAATGACTAAATACTTCATTCTCTGAATGCATTGTACATTTAAAAATTAACAAATTCCCTGTGGTTTGGACATTTGGGTTTTCAGATTGTTCATTATTTTAAAAAATTCTACAGGGGAAATCCTAAGCCTGATAATTCCTAAAAATGTAATTGTTGGGTTAAAGGTTTTTTAAATGTCATTGATAAAAATTATGACATTGTCTTCTAGCTGGATGTAGCAAGTTATGCTCCTTCATTACTATGTAAGATTACTTCCACCATTAGCGTATTGTCATATAGGCAACGTTTTTCTTTTAAATCTGAGGGCTCCATGTTTAAAAATTCACAGGTACACAACCACATGAATTCATTAGAAACAAAAGTAGAAGACTCCTCCTTAATTGACTTTATTAGCTTTGGACATCTTTGGATGAAAGGCTGATTCCAGATCTAGGGAAAGGAATACCCAAGAAGAGTCTAGAAAATACTATCTCCAGAAAGCAAGGAAGCAAATTCAGATAAAAAAGATTCAGGAGTCACCTTGATGTCCCACTAGCCAAAGCTGAGCTAATTTTAGCATCAGTAAGGATAATATCTGCAAGAGATTGAAGCTCCTATTTTACTCCACGAGTTAATAATGGTAGTTTACAAAATCATAGTTACCTTCGGAGTATGATCTTAAAGAAATATCGTAGCTGATAAGTTGGAGAGTGATAGATTTTCGCCATTTTACCCTCTAACAATGAATGGATTCAGACAATGGTCACCAGTGACTTGTAATAACTTCAAAGAGATAGCAGTCTCACATTTTGTGCCTCCTAATGGAAATACACCACTTATGAAGCAGTCCTGCCAAAAGTCAAATCTGGTCCTGATCAAGCCTCTGAATCTAATCACCTCCTTACTAGAAATGTAGGAAACAAAGGAACATGTTAAATAATGCAATTCACAAGGGATTCAATAGGAAAAGTCCAGACTGGAAAAACAGTAGGACAAATGACCATGTTTCTTCAACAATGGGATTGCAAAGAAAAAGAAATAGATTAAGAGAGACTTAAGAGATATATCTACCAATATAATTTATAGACTTATTTGGATCCTGATTTGAACAAACAATAAAAAATGAGACCATTGGGGAAATAGGAAAACTAACAGAATGTTCGATGATTTTAAGAATTTTTACAGTTATTTTTAGGTGTGGTGATGGTTACATTTTTATAAGTAGCCCTTTTAGAGATGTAAATTAAAATGTTTAAAATGATACAGTACTTAGGCCCTAACCAGTTTGGCTCAGTGGATAGAGTGTTGGCCTGCAGACTGAAAGGTCCCAGGTTTGATTCCGGTCAAGGGCATGTACCTTGGTTGCAGGCACATCGATGTTTCTAACTCTCTATCCCTCTCCCTTCCTCTCTGTGAAATAAATCAATAAAATATATTAAAAAATAAATAAAATGATACGGTATTTAGGACTTAGAAATAATTAAGGAGTTAGAATTGGAGAGTGTGTTGGAATATAGTTGAAACAAGATTGACATGAGTTGATAATTGTTAAAGCTGGGTTATGGATACTTGGGGATTCATTATACTATTTTCTCTCCCAGTGTTTATATTAGAAAGGTTTTTAAAAAATGTGAATAAGATTCATTTAGAAATTCATTTATTACTGTTTTCTAGCAATAATTCATGATAATGGCCTATATTCATAATGATTTTTATAATGATTTTTTAGTGGAATTAAACTTGAACCAGCCAAGCTAACATAATTAATTATATTCTGTTCCAGTTATAAGGAATGATTAATTGATTTTAACTGCTAGGGTGAATGCTTGAAGCTATCAGTCGCTCAGCAGTTTTCGAAGGCAGGCCATTAGCTCCCCCCTTGCTCACTGGTTATTGGGGGGATTGCTAGCTATTTAAAGAAAATGTTTATTTTCTGTTAAAACATGTCAGGGAGTGTGATCAGATTATCCATATGTAACCTGTGTGTCCCTTATTAGAATAAATTTAAGTAGCTCAGTATAGTAAACTAGATTATACTCTTGCCAAAATGATCATGATCCTGGGAGGTAGAAATCTCTCTTTAAAAAGACACCTTGTGTGATCTCAGCATAGAAGAATAAGAATAATTTGATATAGTGTATGTTGTCTTACATAAAAAGTGCTTCAATTGCATAAGTTTTAGAAAACATTTTGGAAAAGTAAAGGCTATTTGGTAATACAAAAATATTAAGCCATCATATTTCATTCTAAGTATATTACTAGAGGCCTGGTGCATGAAAATTCATGCACTGGAGGGTGGGTGGGGAGGTCCCTCAGCCCAGCCTGCCCCCTCTCACAGTGCAGGAGCCCTCAAGGGCGGGAGGCAACCTGGCGATCGGGAAGGCGATGCCCCCATCACAACTCTGCTGTTGCTACTGCCAGCAGCGCAAGCCTCAGCTGGCCCTGGTTACCTGAGCCTTGGGCGGCCCTGGGCGGCTGGGCAGCTGCCATCCAAGGCTTGCCTGCACCTTGGGCCCACATTAGGTGGCTGGGCAGCTGACATCTGAGGCTTGCCTGTGCCTTGGGCCAGCCCTGGGGGCTGGAGGGCTGAGAGGACTGTGGGGCTCTGGAGGCAGGCACGCAGAGCTACCGGGCCTGCCTCAGGGCGGGCTTGGCCATGCTGCACGCCTGCCACCCCGGTAGGGCTGAGGGGACTGGGTGTTGCCATCTTGTGGCTGTGGGCACCGCCATCTTTGAGAGTGTGACAGTCAATTAGCATATTTCCTCTTTATTAGATAGGATTAACCTTTATATTTCTAAACACAAAATTTTTTTTAATGTATTTTATTGAGTTTTTACAGAGAGGAAGGGAGTGAGATAGTTAGAAACATCAATGAGAGAGAAACATTGATCAGCTGCCTCCTGCACACCTCCTACTGGGGATGTGCCCGCAACCAGGTACATGCCCTTGACCGGAATCGAACCTGGGACCTTTCAGTCCACAGGCTGACACTCTATCCACTGAGCCAAACCGGTTTCGGCAAAAGTAAGTTTTTATAAATTAAGGTGTCAATATGTTGTGATTAATTTATCATTATTTAGTTTTATGATTAAGTGAATTGTCCTGTTAACCATTTAATCCCCTTCTCCCTTGAAATCCTACTATAGGCTATATGGAATTCTTTGGCTCCTATGGCATGCATGTGCTGATTTTCATGGACTGGTTAACTCAATTATTTATTGGACAGATATTTATTAAGCACTTGGCTGTGCCAGCATCTGTGCTAGATGATAGGAATACAATAGTGAACTGAACAATGTCCCTGCCCTGTGAAACTTATGGTCATTAATCAAAGAATTGTGAGTACATGTGCAATTGTAACCAAGATAAGTGCTATGATGGGAGCCTTTGGGGATCCATGCACATCATGCAGGGATGGGACTGAAGGAGGAGGTGGGACCTAGTCAGGCAGGGCAAGGAATGCTTCCCCATGGAAGTGATGCTTGAGCCCAAATCTGAAGGATGAAAAGAGATTAAATAGCCCAACCAGTGCGACTCAGTGGTTGAGCATCGGCCCATGAACCTGGAGGTCACAGTTGGATTCCTGGTCAAGGAACATGCCTAGGTTATGGGCTTGAACCTTAGTAGAAGGTGTGCAAGAGGCAGCAGATTGAAGTTTTTCTCTCATTGATGTTTCTATTTATCCCTCTCCCTTTCTCTCTGTAAAAAAAAAAAAAAAAAAAAAAAATACACACACACACACACACACACACACACTATATATTTAAAAAGAGGTTAAATAGGGTTTTAAATCCTGATCTTATTATATATAAACCTAGCCTTTGTGTATTTTTAAAAAGATTTTTCATTTTTGCCTAGTACTTGTTTACTGAAGAGCTGGCTTCTACTGTGGCAGATATTACAGCCGTATACTGAGAATGAGGACATTAAACCTACCATACTGAGTGAAGGGTGCCTCTGATCTGGTCTCTGGCATTCTGCACATCTTTGTCATAGCACATACCACATTGCAATGTAATCCTGCCTCGTGTAAACCACGCTCTTGAAAGAATCATCTGTTCTCAGTGGCCACTTCAATTTTCATTCATTTATCAACTTAACTGCGTCTTGTACTGACAGCCCCCAGGGAATGTAATCCATGCCCTGGGGGAGCTCATAATTTGGTGGAAAGAAAGTGCCCAACAATTACAATACAGAAGGATTTGTGCTGTGAAAAATACAAACACAGGGTACCTAGGAGCTCAGGGGACATGCATATGTGAGCCAAGACTTCCCCAAGGAGATAGTCTCGAGCTGAGTCTTAGAGTTTCGGTAAAAGTTTGCTCTAGCGAACTTGCTCTAACAAAAATCTTGCTCAGTCCAAACTTCCTGTCACAAGCTTTTAGAAATAGTGACATTTCAGGGCAGTTCCCTGACCATGCTGTCACGCCAGTGGGGATGCTTTTCCCTCTGCCTGGATGTCCCTCCCTCTTGGTTCTACAGGACTGCACTTTATTACTGTTTCCTTGGACTTGGTTATAGTAAGTGTTCAACAAACACTGGTGTTTTAATAAAGCCTGTGTGTTTTGTAAACAGGCAAGGAAGCTAATTTCACAAGATAAGCTCAAAAGTTAGTCTCATCATCACATGTTATCAGCACCATACTTCTTTTTTTTTTTTAATAAATCTTTATTGTTCAGATTATTACAGGTGTTCCTCTTTTATTTCCCCCCATAGCTCCCCTCCACCTGATTCCCCACCCCACCCCATGCCCTTACCCCCCGCCACTGTCTTCATCCATAGGAGTAAGATTTTTGTCCAATCTCTTCCCACACCCCTCACACCTGCTTCCCCTGAGAATCGTCAGTCCACTCCCTTTCTATGTCCCTGATTCTATTATATTCACCAGTCCATTCTGTTCTTCAGATTTTTCATTCACTTGATTTTTAGATTCACTTGTTGGTAGGTATGTATTTGATGTCATTTTGCTGTTCATAATTTTTATTTTACCTTTTTCTTCTTCTTCCTCTTCTTAAAGGATACCCTTCAGCATTTCGTGTAATCCTGGCTTGGTGGTGATGAACTCCTTTAGCTTTTTCTTGTCTGTGAAGCTCGTTATCTGACCTTCAACTCTGAATGATAGCTTTGCTGGGTAGAGTAATCTTGGCTGTAGGTTCTTGCTGTTCATCACTTTGAATATTTCTTGCCACTCCCTTCTGGCCTGCATAGTTTCTGTTGAGAAATCAGCTGACAGTCGTATGGGTACTCCCTTGTAGGTAATTAACTGTTTTTCTCTTGCTGCTTTTAATATTCTCTCTTTGTCTTTTGCCCTTGGCATTTTAATTATGATGTGTCTTGGTGTGGTCCTCTTTGGATTCCTCTTGTATGGGGTTCTGTGCACTTCCTGGACTTGTACGTCTATTTCTTTCACCAGGTAGGGAAAGTTTTCTGTCATTATTTCTTCTAATAGGTTTTCAGTATTTTGCTCTCTCCCTTCTTCTGGCACCCCAAAAATTCGGATGTTGGTTCGCTTGAAGTTGTCCCAGAGGCTCCTTACACTATCTTCATATTTTTGGATTCTTTTTTCTTTTTGTTTTTCTGGTTGGATGTTTTTTGTTTCCCCATATTTCAGATCTTTGGTTTGATTCTTGGGGTACGTTGATCTACAATTGAGTTTCTGTATATTCTTTATTTTAGACAGTGTATGCTTCATTTCTGACTGGTCCTTTTCCATTTTTTTGGCATTCTCATTAAGGTCCTTGAAGGTCTCACTAAGCTCCTCAGAAGTGTCATCAAGTTTCTCTGCGGTTTTGAGAAGATTCTTGAGTAACCTTATACATGTGGTTCTGAACTCTATGTCATTCAGTAGTTTGCTTTCCTCCGTTTCTTTCATTCGTGACATGTTTCTTTGTTTCTGCATTTTGGCTGCTTCTCTGTGTTGATGGAGTGGCTTTGTGTGGTAGGTGACCTATAGGGGGCAGTAGCTCAGCCTCCCCAATCACCTGATGTGGACGCTCTTGGTACACCCCTTTGTGGGCTGAGTGCAAAGTCTTGGTGTAGTTAAGCCTTAATTGCTGTTGGTACGCTGGGAGGAATTAACCTCCAGGCCAATTAGCTGTGAGCACTCCCTGTGTCTATAATGGAAGAACTGCTGCGCTGAAGACACGCTTATGGGGCAGGACTTGTTTCAGTGGGGCTTTGGTGCTCACTGAGTCTGCCTCTTGAATGTGTCACTTATGGATGTGAGGAGTTGAAATCTGGTGTCTCACACTGACCACTAGGTACACTGGCTTCTGCATCTCCAATGGGGTGCAGGTCAGTTACTGTCTGAGGCCACCCAGCAGGAGCTACAGTGAGAGCTGCAGTTTTCTCCTCTTTGCTTGGGGTTTGGAGGTTTTGGAGCTGTCTGACCCAGGCTGCAAGTTTGCTAGGTTAAGCTGCGATAGGGCAGGCCTTTCTTATGCTAAAGCCCCTGCTTGGAGCTTGGGTGGGTTTGTAGGTTGTGCAGGGCGGGGTCTCAGGGTGTCACTAGGCTAGGGTGTGGCAAACAGCAATGGCTGCTAGTTAGCCGGCTCTGCGTCCCCGATGGCATCCTCGAGTCCTGTGCCCTAGTGCAGTAAACAATTATTCGTGCGCGCAGCTCTGCAAGCAAGCCACCCTCACTGGCAGACAGTCCAGCTTCTCCCCGTAGGAGTTTGAGTCCCCCGCATCTCCCCAGAGACTGGATTTCAGAGTAATCGGGGGCTTGTCTCCATTCGGGTTGAAAAAAGCAACACACCCAGTCGCCCGCAGCCAGCCCGGATCACGCGCCTCTGTACCTCAGCTTTTCAGCGCTCGTGCACGTCTCAATGCTCTTTTCTCTTTCCTTCTAGTTGTAGAACTTCCACTCAGCCAGCTTTCCCGTGGTTCTGGGTGATAGACGTTTTGTCTTTTAGTTGCAGTTTAAATTGTTGTGGGAGGCAGCAGTTTAGGTGTTTACCTACGCCGCCATCTTGGATGCTCCTCCAGCACCATACTTCTGACATCTCTGGTTCTAAATCCTCTTGACAGAGCAACCTCCTCCCCTCACTCCCTGGGAGAAATTTTCTTTCAACATCTAATATGCACTTGTATTTATAGAATGTAAAATGTGCACACCATGTTTTGCACAAATGGGAAAAGCACAGCTTAGCTCTGGAATGTGTAAGTAACAAATTATAACTCCTGGCAGAGGAAGTGGATTCAGAAAGCTCGACTTAGAAGTTAAATTTGGAGGTCCTTGTTCTTTGTGTGTGTGGACAAGTGTTTTCTTTAGCTAATTATCTATGGTATGCAACTATTTCATATTGGAAAGTGAAAGTTAACCATTTTGTAGATGGTATTTTCCTGCAGGAAACTTCCTGATCAATATTTCTGTACAAAGTTTTTCCACAAAATCTAGTTCCTTAGATTTATAAACAAATATTCAGGGAAAAAAAAAAAAGTTGGGAGTAGGTATGGTTTCCAGAGTCAAATAGAAATGCTGAGTTAAAGTCAAACAGGTTTCTGTTTTTTTCATTTATTGACGTGTTTTTGTTTTTCAAATGAGGTACTTAGTTTAGTAACTCTGATCATGATCTGTAAAATGGCCTTACATGCTCCCAGGCCAGTTAACTTCTGTTATTCCCTCCCCTAGAGAGCCCGGGGTCTGCAGAAACATTTGGGAATGCTGCTTAGATGGCAGGTACTTCTGCAGGGTCCCCAGCCAGGAACAGGTTCTCCTTGCCTATGGGATTCTCACTGGGCTTGGAGCACTGAGGAGCGTGGGTGTCAGAGCGTCAGAGGACAGGCCAGGAGCCTCCTGCACTCTCCCAGGCAGCATGATTCTGTGCTGCTCAACACAGCCGCCTGGGACAGGGGGCTCCCTTTGAGTACACACCTCGCATACGGAAATGTTTATAAAGTATACAGATGTATTATTGCACTATTAGTATATATATTTTAAAATATGCAAAAGTTTTTAGGAATGGTATAAAAATTAATGGAAGTTATATTTCCCCCCATACTCCAGTGGATCATTTTGCATACACCTGGGTGTGTACACAACCCACTTTGTAACTCTGGCTTTAAGAGACAGATTTACTTAACCAAATCAGTAATCACCTCCCCCGCATCCCTGGGTTAGGTGTGCTTTCTAGTGGGATACTGCAGCTGTTGGAGAATGCCCACCAGCTCCACTTACTCACTTTTAAAGGAAGGCTAAGGTTTAGAAAGTGGAAGAGCAAGTAGTAATAAACATGTATGGTCCTATTTCTTGTGTGCGAAATTTTAAGTTTATGACAATATAGAAAATGTCTAGATTGATACATTGACAACTTATTTTTGAGCATTGGAATTAAGGGTCTTGGGAAAGGAAGAGATTTTTATTTTTTACTTTTTATCGTTCCATACTGCTTTAATTTTTTAAGAACTCAGGTTCTTTTTATAATAACTTTTAAAATCACTAAGTACATTGTGATGTCAAATGTATTGTAAATGTTGATTGTTGACACTGGACTAATGGGAACATTGGGCTTCATTATACTATTTCTACTTTTATGTATATTTAAATATTTCCATAATAAAATATTAAAAATAAATAAAGATAAAGCATTGCTATGGAAGAGTCTATGGAAACACACCACGTAGTTAAGTGATTATCTTGGGAGTGGGAGGAGAGTTGAGGAGGAGAACTTTGGGATCCTTTCCTCTGATATGTTCTGTGAGCATCTGTTGCTTTTATAAAGGGAAGAGAAAACAAGTAAACACACTGCAGAGCCCCCATGGCAGAGTTTCAAATGTAGACGGGAGTATGAAACACTTGTTTGACTTCCCAAATTCTTGTAGTTTCTTTCTTTTTTTTTCAGTCCTCACCTGAGGATGTTTTTCCATTGATTTTTTTTTTTTTTTTTAGAGAAAGTGGAAGAGAGGGAAAGACAGAGAAGCATCTATGTAAGAGAAACACATTGATTGGCTGCCTCCCCTGCAGGAGTCCTGACCAGGGCCCAAACCAGGGAGGAACCTGCAACTGAGGTACGTGCCCTTGACCGGAATCAAGCCTGGGAGCCTTCAGTCCTCAGACCAACACTATCCATTGAGCCAAAATGACTAGGGACTGAGGGAATATATAAAATAAATGTGCAAGCCAAGAGTATTTAATGTATAGGGCTCAGCTGTTCCATAATAAGATTTGAAGATTGTTTTGTAAGAGGATCCTTAACCTCTTATATAATAAACTAGAGGGCTGGTGCATGAAATTCGTGCACAGGGGTGTGTGTCCCTCAGCCCAGCCTGTGCCCTCTCCAATCTGGGACCCTTTGAGGGATGTCCGACTGCCCGTTTAGGCCCAATCCCGATTGGGCCTAAACCGGCAGTCGAACATCCCTCTCACAATCCAGGACTGCTGGCTCCCAACTGCTCGCCTGCCTGCCTTCCTGATTGCCCCTAACCGCTTCTGCCTGCCAGCCTGATCAACCCCTAACCATTCCCCTGCCAGCCTGATTGATGCCTAACTGCTCCCCTGCCAGCCTGTTTGCCGCTAACTGCCCTCCCCTGCAGGCCTGGTCACCCCTAACTGTCCTCCCTTGCAGGCCTGCTCACCCCTAACTGCCCTCCCCTGCAGGTTTGATTGCCCCCAACTGCCCTCCCTTGCAGGCCTGGTCCCTCCCAACTGCCCTCCCTTGCTGGCCATCTTGTGGTGGCCATCTTGTGTCCACATGGGGGCAGCCATCTTGTGTGTTGGAGTGATGGTCAATTTACATATTACTCTTTTATTAGATAAGATAGAGGCCTGATGCACAGGTGGGGGCCAGCTGGTTTGCCCTGAAGGGTGTCCCGGATCAGGGTGGGGGTTCCCTTGGGGCATGGGACAGCCTGGGCAAGGGGCCTGTGGTGGTTTGCAGACCGGCCACACCCCCTGGTGACCCAAGCAGAGGCTCTGGGATCTGAGATTTATTTATCTTCTACAATTGAAATTTTGTAGCCTTGAGTGGAGCCAAGCCTCCTGCTTGTTCCGTGGCTACAGCCATTTTTGTTGGGATTTATTTATCTTCTATAATTGAAACTTTGTAGCCTTGAGTGGAGGCTTGGGCTGGCCAGGGTGTGCAGAAAGCTTGGCTTCCTCCATTGCTGGGGAAACCCAAGCCTCCTGCTCGCTCCATGGCCGCAGCCATCTTGGTTGGGTTAATTTGCATACTCAATCCTGATTGGCTGGTGGGCATGGCTTGTGGGTGTAGCAGAATGATAGTTAATTTGCATATTGCTCTTTCATTAGATAGGATGAGGTGAAACTCCAAGGCAAAACCAAATGCCTCCACACATCCCAGCAGCTCTAGAGAGAACTCAGCTAGTGGTCTGCCACGCAGGATTTGCACTGTTAGCTAGTTACAAGGCTCCGAAATATAACAGTGTCTTAAAGCAGAGGCCTAATAATTACAGCTCTCACATTCAATCCAAGACAATTAACATGTAAAGGGCGTTTTCTGCTGGCTAGCTGCATTTATATACTTGTAGAACCTACTACAGGCTTGATGCATGAAATTCGTGCAAGAGTAGGCCTTTCCCCCCCCCCCCCCCCTCACTGTCGGCACCAGCTTCCCTCTGGCACCCAGGACCCAGGCTTCCCTCCAGCCCCCTGCAGGCACCTAGGACCTGGGCTTCCCTCACAGCTCTGGCTTCATCTGGAAGGTCATCTGGAAGGATGTCTGGAAGGATATCTGGTCTAATGAGCATATTATGCTTTTATTATTATAGACTAGTGGCCCAGTGCATGAAATTCGTGCAAGGGGGGGTCCCTCAACCCAAACTGCACCCTCTAATCCGGTCCCTCTCACAATCTGGGACCACTGGCTTCTAACCGCTCACCCGCCTGCTGGCCTGATCACCCCTAACTGCCTCTGCCTGCCTGATTGCCCCTAACTGCCCTCCCCTGCCAGCCTGATCTTGCCCCTAACTGCCCTCCCCTGCAGGCCTGATCTCACCCTCAAATGCCCTACCCTGCTGGCGTGGCCACCCCCAACTGCCCTCCCCTGCTGGCCTGATCTCGCCCCCAACTGCCCTCTCCTGCCAGCCTGATTGCCCCTAACTGCCTCTGCCTCGGCCCCCACCACCATGGCTTTGTCTGGAAGGAAGTCGGACATCTGGAAGATGGCCAGTCATCCTGGTCTAATTAGCAAGCAGGATGACATTGCTTAAATGAGGGGGAAAAGCCTTTTTCAGCAGGAGGAGATGCTCCTTTCAGACAGAAATACATAATCCCTATATCTGGACTGATAGCCAGCCATATGCACTCTACTGCCAAACTGGGCATTAAAAAATTGAACTGCTTTCTTACACCTTACACCAAACAGCTGTTGCCCTTAAAACCCCTCCTCGGCCCCCACCTTAGGTTCTGCCTTTGCAGTTCATCCAGATTTGGTTCTGATTGGTCAATTTCCATGCCAGTCAACATCAAAAGCTCTGCCTCCTAGGCAGCCATTGGCTTCTTGCAGTTCACCCAGATTTGGTTCTGATTATTCAGTTTCTATGCCAGTCAGTGTCTCTGTGCCTATATCTGGGCCTAATCAGAGAGGCGAGGCTGATTAGCATCTGCCACAGGCTGCTGGCGAGCGGGTTGAACTGCTGACCTCTCTAGGCCTCACCAGCAGCCTGGGGCGGCTGCTGATCAGCCCCACCTCTCTCTCTTTCTGAGAGGTCAGCAGTTCAGCCTGCTTGCCAGTCCCTGCGCACCTGAGCGCTCGCCGGCAGCCTGGTGTTCGGTCATCCCTTCGGTTGTTTTGGACATTATGAATCCTGGCTCTTTATATATAGATAAGGAGGGAAATGATGGCTCATTAACTGTGTGACCTTGTAAAAGTTAGTTAAGCTCTAGGTACCTCATCTGTGAAACAAAGATAATACTATTTGCCACT
This sequence comes from Corynorhinus townsendii, assembly GCA_026230045.1. NCBI lineage: Eukaryota > Metazoa > Chordata > Mammalia > Chiroptera > Vespertilionidae > Corynorhinus > Corynorhinus townsendii. Next base: position 183,612,647 of record JAPDVU010000001.1, on the reverse strand, counting down.
CAGGGACTGTGACGAGGACTAAATGAGAATGTTTGTAAGGAACCTTGCGTATAGTGAGCACTCAAATGCCAGCATTCTCATTTCCACGTGAAAGGCTGCTCGCTGAACTGAGAACATTTAGCTTGTGAGCAGGTGTTCCCGGATTTTGAAGTGTCTTCTCAACAGCCATGTGGTTAGGGATGATTGGTGTTTGGTTGTCTCATTTCCTGTGCCAAGATTAGGAATGGGCATGGAACCTGATCTGGCTAATAACATAAGAAGGGATTCTACTTTTCTTTTTATGGATGTTGTCATGTCTAAGTGTGCTGCCGGGAACCACAGCAGCCAACACTAAGGATGGCCAAGCAGAGCAAAGAAAAGACACAGCATCTTAGAACCCAGCCTACCTTGGGACTTCTTTTTTGTGATATTAAAAACAAATTTTTAAAAATTTAAACCAGCCCTAGCTGGTTTGGCTCAGTGGATAGTGTGTCAGCCTGCAGATTGAAGGGTCCTGAGTTTGATTCTGGTCAAGGGCACATGCCTGGGTTGCAGACTCAATCCCTGGCCCTGGTCAGGGCCAGTGTGGGAGGCAACCAATCAATGTGTTTCTCTCTCTCTGACTTTCCTTCTCCCTTCCACTCTCTCTAAAAAAAAAAAAAAAAAAAAATTAAATCAGGCCCATCTGGCATAGCTCAGTGGTTGAGTATCAACCTATGAACCAGGAGACCACCGTTTAATTCAGGGTCAGGGCACATGCCCAGGTTGTGGGCTCAATCCCCAGTAGAGGGTGTGCAAGAGGCAGCCAATCAATGATTCTCTCTCATCAATGATGTTTCTATCTCTCTCCCTCTCTCTTCCTCTATGAAATCAATCAATAAAAATATATTTTTAAAAAATTAAACCAGTTTGAGTTAGCTTCCCAAAGCATCACAATTAACAGACTGTGCTCATTTGAGGTAGGTGGTGTCATTTATTCAGTCCTATCTATTGAGCAAAAATAATAAGTCAAGAAGTTCTGAGGGATGGGGAGCAGGGGTTCCTGGAAAGATAGCAGCTTGAAGGCATCCTGCCTCTCTTCTCTGTGCAGTTTAGCCCATCTGCCTCTCCCGGGAAAATCAGGTGCTGGGACCTGCAGGAGGCAGAAAGGCCTGGGATGTGGGTGAGGCCTCAGGAATGCTGACAGAGAGAGCTGGGGCAGGACAGGCTTCCTGCCTGAGAATGATAACTGGGAGGAGGTGGGGACAGGCCTGTGTGACTGCACCTAGCCTCATTGGTTCCTGAGGAGCTGACTGTATGGGCTGTGTGACCACCACCCCTGTGTTGGAGCAGTGAGGAGACTGGGAAGAGGACTGGCAACGCATTTGCTACTCAGCTGGGGCCAGAGGAGGCTGTGCCTGTTCCTTCTACTGCTTTGGAAATGCTGCCACTTAGGATAGCACAATGGCTGAAACAGAGCCCCAATGAGCAAACAAAGGAAAAGAAGATTCCCAGTGTGGCCCAGCAGCCAGGGAGAAGAGTTACAAGCAGAACCCTCAGTCCAGAAATAACTGCTGGTATAGATAACATGAACCAAATAACAAAACAAAACAAAACAAAACAAAAAACCCAAAACAAAACAAAAAAGAAACAGAACCTGAGATCTAAATGCAGCACACACACACACAAACTTTATTCTGAGATCAAAAAAGAGGGTTTTGATGTAAAAATTTCAAGAGAAGAATTGAGGGAGAAAGTGGATTAGTGTCCTGGAATATAAGAGAATGATGCACCTCCAAGCACAGAGCAAAAATAGAAAGAGACATGAAGATGAAGAGGAAGGGCTGGGGGATGTAACAGAAGAGGCAATCGATAATATAATAGAAGGTTCTGAGCTGAAGAGAGACTTTATCTCACAGAGTTCCAGGAAGAATTTATAAAAGCCTCCTAGGTGTGTTGTATCTCTGAGCTATACAAGTAAGAAAAGAGGAAAATCTTACAAGTTTCCACAGAGAAGAACCAATTACTACCAAAGGAGAATCACCCTAACATTGGACTGCTTATCTACCTCACCATAAGCTACAATATAAAAACTGCTTACCACTGAGAGTAGGAGACTGTATGAAAATGGATCTAGGTAAGAGCCTTGTATCTTCCGATCACCCGGTCTTGCAAAATAACCTAAGAATATATTACCAGTTGCTGTTACTTAGTGAGCAAAAATCTTCAGAAGAGTGGGGAAGGGTCAGGAGAATATACAATCTTAGGAGAATATCACCCAAGTCAGGGTGTATTGCCCACACCTGGATACTCTAAGTCCAGAGAATCCCGTCATCTGACTGTTGAGTGTGGCTGGGTCCTCCACTCTGTTAAAGACTATTATTTTCCTGAAATGATCACCGTCTGCCTTGACAACTCTTCTAAAAACAATCTGAAACTAAAAATAATAATCAAATCTCAGCAAATCCGGGCATTGGGGGTGGGTTGAAAAGAGGGAAGCATTCCGAAGGTCTCATCTGGGGAGTGGCTGTGGAACTGGTGGGGAAGTGAAAGTATTCTAAAGTTTGGGGTGGACGAATAGAGTATTTTGGTGGGAGAAATAGGTGTCTGACTTTCATATAATGGTAACAAAAATTGTATCTGATTATGAGCATCAAAGAATGGAAGTAGCTAAAAATAGAATGGGAATCTACAAGAGGAGTCGCATTAACAAGATGGAAAGGAGAAAATAATGGCAATTTGATCAACCTGCAAAAATAAATACAAAAGGAGGAAATAAGTAAAATAAACCAACAAGTAAAATAAGATAGGAGAAGTCCAATCATTACACTATATGTAAATGGACTGGATTTTCCCATTAAAAGTCAGAGCTACTTAAATTGAGCTAAAAATATAAACCAGCTATACACAATCTAGAAAAAAAAATACCTTTAAAAATTTTATAGAGGCCCTGGCTGGGTAGCTTACTTGGTTAGAGCGTCGTCTGATATGCTGAGGTTGCGGGTTTGATCCTTGGTCAGAGCACATGCAAGAATCAACCAATGAATGCATAAATAAGTAGAACAACAAATGGATGTTTCTCTTTCTCTCTCTCTCAAATCAATAAATTAAAAAATATAAAGAACACGTATAAAAACTTTATAGAAATGAAGCACAAAGAAAAGTTGATAATAAAGGGATTTACAAAGATATCAATTAACTATAATAAAATAGAAAATAGGAATATCAAAATTAATAGCAGACAAGGAGGAATTTAAGATTAAAAGCACTATAGGAGGGATACTGAAAAACAACATAAGTTCATGCAGAATTAACATTGGTAAACCTGTGTGTACCAAACAATGTAAATTCAAAGACAACTTGATAAAAATATTGTAGACTTGAAAACCTTTTTTTCAGGATCTGATCTAATATCCCCAAAAAATAAGGAAAAGAAGAAGTGAACAATGCAATTAACATACTTAATTGAACAGAAATATAGATCATTATAAGTCCCTCAAGTAAAAAACATAGAAAATTTTTATATATCCAATAGAACATTATAAAAATTGATTGTGCGCTTGATCACAAAGAAAGCCTTAGAAATGAGAAATTTCTGTAGCAACATTCAATAAAATTAGAAGTAAGTAACAGTCTATTTATACATTAAGGAATGCTTTCTGGATACCTTTGCAACAAAATGGAATTTAGAGCTAAAACTGCAAACTGTCTAGAGAGCAGTGGAAAGGCGAATACTTAATATCAAATTCTGTACTTAGAGGAAAATTTATAAATTTACATTATTATTAAAGAGGAATAGCTAAAATTTGTAAACTTAAAAACAATTATTATTAAAGAAGAATGAAAAAAAAAAGGACTTGTTTTTCTATGGAATAAATTCTATGGAAAACAAAATAAAGCAAAAGAAAGTCTGAATAAGAAATTAATAGAAACAGATTTGGGATTATGAGAGGCAAGTGAGGTGCTCAGGGTATAAAATTCAAGAAGACAAAGTTGGTCATGTGCCAACCTTGGCACCCTGGCGCCTCCCTCTCGGCACAGTGAGGAGCTGGCACCTGCACAATCCTGCCTCCGGGGACTGTATGACCGAGGTGCCTTGCTTGCCTCACTAGTCCTGGCCCAGACTATCAAAGTAAAAACTTCCTTTCTTCGGGAAAAAACAATATTGTTCTGTTGTATTTCTTTCTCCTTTTAAAAATTAATTAAACTGGTAATAATCCAGACATAACCTATACTTGCTATTGTGATCTTTTAATTTTACTACTTTTATTCCAGCCTAGAAGAGAGAGTAGAGCTAGAAGTGTTCTTATAGAAAGAACTTAGTGTCCATTAACTGTGTCTTTTTAGAAATTTTTTTGTAAGTGCATTGGATTCCTTAACTTATTTTATATTCATAAATTAATGGGCCTATTTTTATAGGCGGACACATGTCATTCTATGTCATTATTTAAAAATACAAATAGTAATAGATTCACTGTACATTGTATTCCATTTGGAATTTCTGGGTAAAAGGTAGAAAACAAATGTGTGTGCTGTTCAGAGAGCATCAACCTTGCAACAAAAGAACCCTCCAACCTTTCAGGGATTCTAAGAATTTAGCATTACTCCTAGTATACTTTTCTTTTAAATAAATCTTTATTGTTCAGATTATTACAGTTGTTCCTCTTTTTCCCCCCATAGCTCCCCTCCACCCGATTCCCACCCCATCCTCTGCCCTTACCTCCTCCCCCCGCCACTGTCCTCATCCATAGGTGTACAATTTTTGTCTAGTCTCTTCCCACACCCCCACACCCTCTTTCCCCCGAGAATTGTCAGTCCACTCCCTTTCTATGCCCCTCATTCTATTATATTCACCAGTTTATTCTGTTCAAGAGATTTTTTTATTCACTTGATTTTTAGATTCACTTGATGATAGATATGTATTTGTTGTCACTTTGTTGTTCATGATTTTTATCTTTACCTTTTTCTTCTTCTGGCTCTTCTTAAAGAATACCTTTCAGGATTTCATATAATACTGGTTTGGCAGTGATGAACTCCTTTAGCTTTTTCTTATCTGTGAAGCTCTTTTTCTGACCTTCAATTCTAAATGATAGCTCTGCTGGGTAGAGTAATCATGGTTGTAGGTTCTTGCTATTCATCACTTTGAATATTTCTTGCCACTCCCTTCTGGCCTGCATAGTTTCTGTTGAGAAATCAGTTGACAATCGTATGGTTACTCCCTTGAGGTAACTAACTGTTTTGCTGCTTTTAAGATTCTCTCTTTGTCTTTTGCTCTTGGCATTTTAATTATGATGTATCTTGGTGTGGTCCTCATTGGACTCCTTTTGTTTGGGGTTCTGTGCACTTCCTGGACTTATAAGTCTATTTCTTTAACCAGGTGGGGGAAGTTTTCATTCATTTCTTCAAATAGGTTTTAATTATCTTGCTCTCTCTCTTCTTCTGGCACCCCCATAATTCGGATGTTGGTACACTTCAAGTTGTCCCAGAGGCTCCTTACACTATCTTCAAATTTTTGGATTCTTTTTTCGTTTTGCTTTTCCAGTTGGGTGTTTTTTGCTTCTTTGTATTTCAAATCTTTGACTTGATTCTTGCGGTCCTCTAGTCTGCTGTTAGGTCTCTGTATAATAGTTTTTATTTCAGTCAGTATATGTTTAATTTCTAGTTGGTCCTTTTTCATATCCTTGAGGTTCTCGCTATATTTATTGGCCTTTTCTAGAAAATTCTAGAAAAACCTTATAACCATGGTTTTAAACTCTATATCCAGTCATTTGTTTTCCTCCATTTCTTTAATTTGTGATCTGTTTGTTTGTCTCCGCATTTTTGCTGCTTCCTTGAGTTGGTAGAGTAGCTTAGTGTGGTAGGTGTCCTCTAGGGCACAGTGGCTCAGCCTCCCCAGTTACCTGAGGTGGACACTCTTGGTGCACCCCTTTGTGGGCTGTGTGCACAGCCTTGTTGTAGTTAAGTCTTGATTGTCGTTGGTATCACTGGGAGGAATTGACCTCCAGGCCAATTGGCTGTGAGGATCAGCTGTGTCTACGATGAGAGAACTTCTGTGCTGGAGATACTCTTATGAGACAAGACTTGTAAAATTGCAAAAGCCTTTGTGCTCAGCTTGGAAGGGGCAGAGTTTCAGGGCAGAGCAGACAGCCTTGGTTTCCCATCAGCCCTCCCCTATGAGGCCCCTGGGTCTCAGTGTCCCTCAGTAATCACTGCAAGCACCTCTGAGAGAAAGCTGCCCTTGAGTTTCGCCTGCTGCCAGGCAGTCCAGTTTCTCCCCGAATGAGTTGGGGTTCCCAGAAACTTGCCTGGAACTGGAGTTCAGTGCAGTTGGGAGCTTCCTTCTCCCTCCTGCTTTAGAAAGCCAGCCACGCTCTCAGCCACCCATGCATTCAGCAGTCAGTCTCTTTGCACATGTGCGCCTCCTGACCTCTGCCTTCTGCAGCTCCTGAGTCTCAGTGTGCTTTCTCTTTTCTTAAAAGTCCAGATTCCCCCTGAATGAGTCTGGTTTCCCAGCGTCTCGCCCGGGACTGGAGTTCAGTGCAGTTGGGAGCTTCCTTCTCCCTCCCGCTTTAGAAAGCCAGCCGTGCACTCATCCGCCTGTGCACACAGCCACCCATCCTCTCTGCGTGCGAGTCTCTGTACCTCAGCCTTTTGCAGCTCCTCTGAGTCTCAATGTGCTTTCCTCTTTTCTTCTAGTTGTAGAATTTCCTTTCAGCCAGCTTTCCTGTGGTTTTGGATGGTGTCCGTTTTGTCTTTTAGTTGTAGTTTTGATATTGTTGTGTGAAGCAGCAGTTTAGGTGTTTACCTATGCTGCCATCTTGGTTTCTCCTGCTCTTGGCATTTTAATTATGATGTATCTTGGTGTGATCCTTTTGGAATCCTTTTGTTTGGGGTTCTCTGTGCTTCCTGGACTTATAAGTCTATTTCTTTAACCAGGTGGGGGAAGTTTTCATTCATTTCTTCAAATAGGTTTTAATTATCTTGCTCTCTCTCTTCTTCTGACACCCCCATAATTCGGATGTTGGTACACTTCAAGTTGTCCCAGAGGCTCCTTACACTATCTTCATATTTTTGGATTCTTTTTTCTTTTTGCTTTTCCAGTTGGGTGTTTTTTGCTTCTTCATATTTCAAATCTTTGACTTGATTCTTGTGATCCTCTAGTCTGCTGTTGGGTCTCTGTATATTATTCTTTATTTCAGTCAGTGTATGCTTAATTTCTAGTTGGTCCTCTTTCATACCCTTAAGGGTCTCACTAAATTTCTTGGAGGTTTCTAGAAGATTCTTGAGTAACCTTATAACCGTGGTTTTGAACTCTATATCCAGTAGTTTGCTTTCCTCCATTTCTGTCATTTGTGACCTGTTTCTTTGTCTCTGCATTTTGGCTGCTTCCCTGTGTTAATAGAGTGACTTTGTGTGCTAGGTGTCCTATAGGGTCCAGTGGCTCAGCCTCCCCAGTTACCTGAGGTAGACATTCTTGGTGCACCCCTTTGTGGGTTGTGTGCACAGTCTTGTTGTAGTTAAGCCTTGATTGTTGTTGGTATCACTAGGAGGAATTGACCTCCAGGCCAATTGGCTGTGAGGATCAGTTGTGTCTATGATGGGAGAGCTTCTGCATTAGAGACACCCTTATGGGGCAAGACTTGCTTCAGTGGGGCTTTGGCACTCACTGAGTCTGCCCCCTGAGTGTGTCCCCTATGGATCTGAAGAGTTGTAATCTGGATGGACTCACTTTGACCACTGGGTACACCAGCTCTTGGATTTCCAAGGAGGTGCAAAGTCAGCCACTGCCTGAGGCCACCCAGCAGGAGCTACAGAGAGATCTGCAGATTCTTTCTCTTTGTTTGGGGTTTGGAGGTGCCCAGATGAGACCCAGCTGTGAAGCAATGCAAGCTGCTGTGGAGCCTTGGGCCTTCTTTTGGAAGTTGTGGGGCTTTCTGACCCAGCTGCAGTTTTTTTAGATTTTAGATTTCAAAAGGCCAGGCCATTCATATGCAAAAGCCTCTATGCACAGCTTGGGTGGGGTTGTAAATTGGGTGGGGCAGGGTCTCAGGGAATCACCAGGGTGGAGCCTACAGCAATGGCTGACCCTCAGTCCTGCCCCAAAGAGGCCCCCAGATCTCTGTGTCCCCACAACACTGTGCAGGAACAATGATTGCTGCAAGCACCTCTGAGAGAAAGCCGCCCTTGTGTTTCGGCCCAATGCCACATAGTTCAGTTTCTCCCCGTATGAGTCTCGGTCCCCAGAGTCTTGCCTAGAACTGGAGTTCAGCGCAATTGGGAGCTTGTGTCTCCTTCCCAATTGAAAAACAACAACAGTGTACTCAGTTGGCAGCCCTTTCCGCATGCACACCTCTGTACCTCCGCACTTCACTTCTGCACCTCCGCTCCTCCTTCGAGTCTCAGTGTGCTTTTCTCTTTCCTTCTAGTTGTAGAATTTCCACTCAGCCAGCCTTCCTGTGGTTCTGGATGATGTCCATTTTGTCTTTTAATTGTAGTTTTGAAGTGGTTGTGCGAGGCAGTAAGTTCAGGTGTTTACCTATGCTGTCATCTTGTTTTTTTCCTAGTAAACTTTTTAAAAGGATAGTATTTAAATACTAGTGACCCAGTGCATGAAATTCATGCATGGTGGGGGTTCCCTCAGCCCAGCCTGCCCCCTCTCACAGACTGGGAGCCCTCAGATGTCCTACTGACGGCTGAGGCCTGCTCCCCATGGCCACCCTCTGTGGGAGGTGACCGGGCTGATCAAGGGAACATGCCAGCCCCATTACCCCATTGCTTCAGCCACTGCCAGCCACTGCAGCTGCCAAGGTGTTTTCAACAACACAGACTCTAGTCCATTCACCACGAAAAAATGACAACTTTCTTTAGGCATTTTCAAGATGTGTCTTTCATGGGATATGACATTTCTTTCTTTCTTTCTTTTTTTTTTTATCCTCACCTGAGGATATGTTTCCATTGATTTTTAGAGAGTGTGGAAGAGAGAGGGAGAGACAGAGAGAAACATCAATGTGAGAGGGACATTTTGATTGGTTGTCTTCTGCATGAGCCCTGACCTGGGCCCAGCCAGGGAGGAGCCTGTAACCTAGGTACATGCTCTTGATCAGAATTGAACCTGGACCCTGCAGTCAGCAGGCTGAGGCTCTATCCACTGTGCCAAACCAGCAGTGGACCTTCCATTTTTTCCTCCAGGAGTTTGGTGGAAAAACCCTAGATCACCTTCTTGGATTCTTATAACCCAAGTTACCAAGAACACTGCAAGTGGTGGCATACAGGACCTTAGCCAATTATCAGTCATAAAAGGTGTTTAAGCTGGAACTGGTTTGGCTCAGTGGATAGACCATGGGCCTGCAGACTGAAGGGTCCCAGGTTTGATTCCTGTTAAGGTTATGTACCTTGGTTGGAGGCTCATCCCCAGTGGGGAGTGTGCAGGAGGCAGTTAATTGATGTTTCTCTCACACTGATGTTTCCAACTGTCTATCCCTCTCCCCTCTTCTCTGTAAAAAAAAAAATCAATAAAATCTATATATTTTTTAAAATGGCGTTTCCCCTGCAGCTCATGCGGCCCCTGCATTGTATCCACTGGGCTGGGAGGTTTCCCTGACACCCAGTGGTGGCCACTGGGCTCTCCTCACACCCCAAAGGCCAGAAGCCAGCCCCCCATCATGGGTGCTGGCTGGGGCCGTGGACCCAAACCGCCACTTGGCACCTGAGCACATGCAAGTGTCTGGGGGTGGAGCAGGAACATTCCTGTCTCCGAATGCCCCGGAGGCCAGCAGCCAGCTCCCTTTCGTGGGCGCCAGACCTGGGGCATGGACCCGAACCAGTGCTTAGCGCCGAAGCACACGCAAGTGGCTGGGTGTGGGGTGAGAACATCCCTGTCTCCAAATGACCTGGAGGCCAGCAGCCAGCCCTGTTGTGGGTGCTGGGCTGGGGCATGGACCCGAACTGCCACTTGGTGCCAGAGCACATGCAAGCGGCTGGGCAATGGTGATGCGGATATGTGCCTGCCCCGCCCGCAGCTGCTTAACTGCTCCATCCATAGTCCCAGAGTGGCCGGGGGTGTCTGGGATCCCTGCTGCTCAGGGCCTAAGTGTGGGCCTATAGGCTAGGAGGGGCCTGGATCCCAAATGTGTTCCTGGGACCCAGGCTGCTCAGCATCTGCATATGCAAATTAACCGTAATCTTTGTTGGGTTAATTTGCATACTTGCTCCTGATTGGCTGGTGGGCATGGCTTGTGAGCATAGCGGAAGTACAGTCAATTTGCATGTTTCTCTTTTATTAGATAGGATACTCTTAGGAGAGTATCTCTAAGACTTGGGAGAAATATTACTGTTCTCCAACATAGTTTCTTTTGATAGTTAATTGAGCTACTTAACCTTATAATCTATTGGTTTCCTGTGCCACGCCAGCACAGCCAAGGGTGAACCTGAGGAGGGGTGGTGAAGGATTAAAGAAGACAGACAAAGAGAATACAACTGGGGTTCGGTGGCCCTCCCATGCCTGGATGAGGACACAGAAAGATCCAGCCCACAAGCTGAGGCTTTATTTTATAGTCAGAGATAAACAAGGAGTGGTCAACATAGTTACAATGTTCTTGTGAGTTTCTCTTGTTTTGGCAATTCTTGCTGCACCTCCCACAGCCCATTAGCTACTTAGGAAGGAATTAGGGATGGCTACAAGGACAGGCTTAATTATGCTAAGAGAGCTCTGCCTTCCAGGCTGGGACTTGTTTGTGGCTCTGCCACAGGTCAATTTGAGGCTTAACCCTATAGTCGCTCCCTACAGTTTCCCTACTCCCCCTTTTGTTTATTATGTCTAACTTAATGCTTTCCTGTAGCTTAATCGTATTTTCCATGAAAAATGTGTGCATTTGCTTCAATACCTCAGGAAGAATTATTAGAATTTCAGAGTTTACTTTGTGATTTTTCTATTTTTTAATGTTATACTTTCATTTACTCATTACTGAGACCATATATAACTTTGTACTTCTCTTGTTTAAAGGTATTTCACAAAATAATTTAAATAAATTGTTATATATAATCAACAAGTAAAAGCTGAAAACCTAAGAATATTATATGCAAAAACACAAGGACCAATGGTTTCATAACTGAGTTTTTCTCTATTAAAAAATATAAAAAGATCATCATAATATTATCTAAACTATTCAAGGCCACTGATGAAAGCCATAGAATAGCAAAGCATGAAAATGATAGCAAAGAAAAAAAAAAAAAGGCATGGATCAGTTTCACTTATGAAAATAAAGGCAAAATTCTAAGTAAAAATTTAGCACGTCAAGTCCAGCAATGTTATGAAAAAGTACATTGTAACCAAGGAGGATTTATTCCAAGGATGTAAGTGTGGGTCAGTATCAGGAAATCTATCAACGTAATTTATTTTATGAATAAATTAAAGAGGAAAAAATATATTACTAAGGCATTTCCTAAATTTCAGCAGCCATCTCTAATAAAAATAGAAGAAAAGAACATAAATCTAATAAAGTCTACTTGCAAAAACTAAAAAAAAAAATTATAAAGGCAAAACATTAAAACTTTTAATATCAAGAATGAAAAGTAGTGTCCACTAACAACATTCTTAGCTAACTTCCTCTTAGAGCTTTTGGCAAATTCAGTAAGGTGAAAAAAATAAAATAATTAGTGTAGATTGTGTTTTTGGTGATAAAAATGATTGTGCACCACGAGATTCTAGTAAAAACCAAACCAAATCAAGTTGAGTTAATAAGATAACTTAATAAGTGGACAAATATAGAATAAACAAAAACCCAAAGCTGTTCATGATCCTATCTAATAAAGAGGTAATATGCAAATTTACCATCACTCCAACACACAAGATGGCCACCCCCATGTGGACACAAGATAGCCACCACAAGATGGCCAGCAGGGGAGGGCAGTTGTGGGCGATCAGGTCAGCAAGGGAGGGCAGTTGGGAGGAACCAGGCCTGCAAGGGAGGGCAATTAGGGGCAATCGGGCTGGCAAGGGAGGGCAGTTAGGGGTGACCAGGCCTGCAGGGGAGGGCATTTGGGGGTGACCAGGCTGGCAGGGGAGCAGTTAGGCATCAATCAGACTGGCAGAGTAGTGGTTAGGGGGTGATCAGGCTGGCAGGCAGAAGCGGTTAGGGGCAATCAGGCAGGCAGGCAGGTGAGCAGTTGGGAGCCAGCAGTCCTGGATTGTGAGAGGGATGTCCAACTGCCTGTTTAGGCTCGATCCCACCATGATTTGGCCTAAATGGGCAGTTGGACATCCCTTGAGGGGTCCCAGATTGGAGAGGGTGCAGGCTGGGCTGAGGGACACCCCCCCATGCACAAATTTCATACACTGGGCCTCTAGTACTAGTAATAAGTCCCATTAAATAGAAATGGAATCAATAATTCCATTCTCAATCATGACAAACATTAAAATACTGAGCAATAAATTAAAATGAAATATAAATACTACGAACTCTTATGAAGGACATGAAGTAAAATCTGAACAAATGGAAAACATATGATGGTCCTTGATGAGAAGCTCTCATAGAACACAATGGTCAATCCCCTTTGTACTAAGTTCTGAATTTCATGTGATTTCCAATTAGGATATTAATAGAGATTTTAGGGGAATTGCACTAAATTACCTTAATGTCCACATGAAAGATTAGATCTCTGAGAATACACAGAATAGAAAGCCCTTAAAAGCAAATAAATTAAAGACTTTGAAATCAATTAAGTTTGATTAGAATAGAAATAAACATGGAGATCAGTGTAACAAAACAGAGATTTAAGAAATAGTTCCCAGTATGTACTTTAAATTTATGATTAAAGTGGGATCTCAATTCAGCAAGGGAAATTTAATTTAGTTAATAAATAATGTTAGTTTCACTTTTATCCATATAGAAGAAAAAAGTTGGCATTCTATCTCACACCATATACGAAAATTATATTTCTGATTGAGTAAAGCCTTTAAGGGAGAAAAACAAACACAAATCTCAGAAGAACTACAATTCAATTATGAAAGAGACTATAACTAAGTCAGGAAATCCATTCTATATAATAAAAGGCTAATATACAAATTGTCCCCTTGACTGGGAGTTTGATCAGGAGTTCGACCAGGAGGCAGGGCTGGCCAGCCAACTGCCTGTGGCCCCTCCCTCTGGCCAGCCCAGATTGGGGCAGGCCGGAAGGACCTCACCCGTGCATAAATTCATGCACCGGACCTCTAGTATGTTATAAAAGAAATGTTGCTACTGTATAGCAAAGAAACACTATAATTAAAAGCAATAGAGGCGCGCCCAGGATGGTGTGGTTCAGTTGGTTGGGCACTGTCCTGTGCACCAAAAGGTTGCCGGTTTGATTCCTGACCAGGGCACATGCCCCGGTTGTGGGCTCAGTCCCTAGTAGGTGGCATGCAGGAGATAGCTGGTTGATGTTTTCTCTCACATTGATGTTTCTCTCTCTCCTTCTCCCTTTCTCTCTCTTTAGAAATCAATAAAAATATTAAAAAAATAAAATCAATAGAGGAGTAGATTTGGAAAAATATTTGCAAAGAAGCTGAAAGATAAAAGCTTCATATATTTCATAAAATATGTAGTTCTTATAACCTGACAAGAAAAAGACAAGAACTCTAACAGAAAATGGGATTTGGACAATTAATTCACATTAAACCAAATCCAATAAACATATGGAAAGATTCTCAATTCTAAAAGTAGGTAGGGAAATGTAACAATGAGGCCATCACTTACACTCCTCACCAGCCTGACAAAACTTAAAATGAGCAATAACTATTTCTGCCCAGAAGAAGGTGGGGAGAGAATAGGTTCTCATACATTCCTGGGGGAACTGCAAACAGTTGCAGTGCTTTAGGAAAGCACTAGGCCAACATCTATTAATTTTTGAAAAATGCATATCTATATTAATAAAAGCCTAGGTGGCCCTTGTGCCCTCACATCATCACAAGATGGCCGCCCTCATGTTGTAACAAGATGGCCAGCAGGAGAGGGTAGTTGTGAGGGGGACCAGGCCTTCAGGGGAGGGCAGTTGGGGGGTGACCAGGCTGGCAGGGGAGGGCAGTTCAGGGCAATTGGGCCAGCAGGGGAAAGCAGTTGGGGGCCATTGGGTTGGCAGTGGAGCAGTTAGGTGTCAATCAGGCTGGCAGGGGAGCGGTTAGGGGGTGATCAGGCTGACAAACAGAAGCAGTTAGTGGCAATCAGGTAGGCAGGCAGGTGAGTGGTTAGAAGCCAGCAGTCCCGTCTTGTGAGAGGGATGTCTGACTGCCGGTGTGGTATCGGGCCTAAATCAGCAGTCAGACATCCCCTGAGGGTACCAGATTGGAGACGGCGCAGGCTGGGCTGAGGGACACTCTTCCAGTGCATGAATTTCATGCACCGGCCTCTAGTATATAAATATTTGACCTAGCAATGCCGCTGCTAGAAATACTTCCTATTATTAGACATATATGGTATATATGTATAAGGATGTTACAGGCAGCATTTTTCGGGGGTGGGGGGGCAAAAATCTGGAAGCAGAGTGAAGGCACATCATTATGAGACCAGTTGAATAAATTAAGACACCTCTGCATTGTAGAATATTACACAATCATTAAAAATAATGAGATAAACCAACTGAGCTAGAAAGATTTGGGGAAGTACTTTTGATTAAGAAAATCAATGTCCTGAAAAGAATGTATAATAGACTTACATTTCTGTAAAACAGTGACAGCTCCCCTGTGTATGAGAATGGGCTTCTATGTTAGGATATATGACCATACAAAAATTTTAATTACAGCTCTAGGTGTTAACGTGGGTTAGGGCACTTGGCCAAACAAGAAGAGCAGAAAAAATATTGCACTAACCCCTCCAGCATGTGTAATTCTACTTATATAGAAACTAGGGCCCAGTGCACGAATTTGTGCACCTTGAAAGGAACTGTGGGCTGCGAGGCTGTGGTGGACACAGGACAGGTCTTGGCCCATCCTCCACATCCCTGCCCGGCCCCTTCCACTGTGGTCCCTGGTCCCCTGTCTGCCAGCAGCCTCACTCCTGCCACCGCCACTCCCATATGCTGATGGCGCCAGCCCTGCGCGCATCTGCTGACATTGCAGAGAAATTGGGGCTGGTGCCAGCAGCAGGTGTGAGTGGCGGCTGCTGTCCTGATTGCCCCTCAGGAACAGGGGAAGATGGAGAAGCCGTCAGGGGTGATCAGGGCCGGCAGCTGCCACTCACACCTGCTGATGGTGCCGAGTGATTGAGACCGGTGCTGGGCACTGGCAGCGGGTGTGAGTGGGGCTGGTGTTGGCAGTAGGTGCGAGTGCCAGGTGGGATCACGGTGTGCGGGAGCAAAGAATTTTCATTAACTACCAGAGGCTTGCCCTGATGACAGCGACCGGTGCCCACCTTGGTCTGGCACCCCCACTCACCTGCTCCACCATGCTGCTGCAGCCAATGCCTGTCATGCTCAGCACACGCCCCCTGGTGATCAGCACATGTCATAGTGACTGGTTGTTCGGTTGTTCCACTGTTCGGTCTATTTGCATATTAGCCTTTTATTATAGAGGATTAGAAAAAAGATGTATCTCTATTGACTTACAGGGATGCTAAGGCTATGTCATTAACTGGAAAATAAAAAATAAAAGCAAGCTGCAGAATCGCCTGTGGCCTATGATTCTGTGGCTGGTGAAAACAAGAAATCTCTGAGTATGTATAATTGCTTGTGCCTTTTGGCAGAATAACTTCACAGGCTGTGAAACTCTTCTCTACCCTACCTCCTTGGGGTGGGCAGGGGTGTGGAGGATGGGCTGAAGGTGGGCAGGGGTGCAGAGGTAGATGCAAATCTTTGCATTGTTTCACATGCTGTTTTTATGCTTTTGTAAAATATCGTAAAAATGACAAATTTAAAGCAACCACACAAATGAAACCCAAGAACACATTGTAGTGTTAACCCTCAAGGAGCTCACAGTCTCCTGCCGATGGTCTTCAGGTATTTGAGGCAGGAGTTTGGTCTTTATGGAGCCTAGGGGAGAACCCAAGGAGGGGAGGCAGGGCCAGGCAGACCCTTCTGCAAGGGCTCCCCGCGCTGGCGGTGTCAGCCGAAGGTTGGATGCTCCCTGGACAGGAAGGTATTGAACTAGATCAGTGTTGTCCCAAATTTTCTGATAAGAAGAGTTGCCCAGGCAACTGATTTTTCATTTTGTCCATGGCTCCACACGGCAGGGCTACAACAATTTTCCCAGAAGAATGAAGAGATGTGAAGACTACGTATAGCATGGGGAGCTGATACAAGCTTGTGTCGGGTGGAAAATCCTTTTTAAATGATCCCTGATGCAGTAAGAGCTAAGCTGGGGCTGGAAGCACATAAAGAAGCTTGGAGAAGGGGAGGGGGTGTGAGTCACAGAATGGAGAAGGCCCAGAGGCAGGAAGAGCTTTGCCTCTTTGGAAGGAATGGAAACCCACGTTCTCACATGTAACCGAATGTAGCGCAGGTTAGAATCACCTGGAAAGCTGGGAAGTCAAGCCCTAAGCCTTGCCCCAGACCAAGTAAGTCAAACTCTCCAGGGATGGGGCTGAGACTGGGTGGCTTTTAAAGCTTCCAAGGCTGGTCCAATGTGCAGGCTGGTTGGGACCTGTGGACAATGGATGATGTTGTGAAGAGGGAGCAGTAGGGGGAGACTTGACTGGAGGCCTGGGCTCTGGGGTAATGGTTTTGGAATTTTTCCAAAGGGTATTGGGAATTAATCTGAAGGGCTTATGGCAGGAAAATGATATGATCTTATTTTAAAAAAATTATCTATCTATCTATCTATCTATCTATCTATCTATCTATCTATCATCATCATCTATCTGAGAGGAAGGGCGAGATAGAAACATCAATGATGAGAGAGAATCATTGATCAGTTGCCTCCTGCACACCCCGCACTGGGAACTGAACCTGAAACCCGGGCGTGTGTCCTGATTGGAAATCCAACCATGACCTCCTGGTTCATAAGTTGATGGTCAACCACTGAGCCACACCAACCGGGCAGATTTGATGTTTTTTTCCCCAAGATCACTCTGGCTGCTGTGATGAGAATGGATTGAAAGGGAAGAGCAGACGCAGCAGGCAGAGTTGGAAAATCGTTGCAAACGATTGGAGAGAGTGGTGGGATGGGATGGCAGCAGAGGTGGAGATATGTAGACACATTTAAGAAGAGCAGGTGGAATTCACAGGATTTGGTGATTGCTCGATGGTGAGGGGCCAGAGAAGAGGAAACATTATGGACGACCCCCCAGTGTCTGGCATCAGCAATTGTGGGGTGGTGATGACACTCACTGAGCTACAGCACAGAGAGCATGGGGAAGAGCAGGTTTGGGGGTGCAGGGAGGACATAGGGGGTTCAGTTTTGAACATTCTGAACTCGTGAGACAACAAAGGGGAGAACTCTAATGTAGGAATGGTTGGCCACAGCAATGGGCGAGATTGCCAGAGACAGGGAGCCGAGTGTGCCGAGGGGTGTCAACCCTGGAGGGTTGAGAAGAGGGCAGAGGGCAGAGAGGAGTCTGAGAGGAGGAGGAAAACCAGGCACGAGTGATTGAGGGCCAGTGTTACAGTGAAGCTGAGGAGAGGGAGGTCCCGTGGGCCGGGATGAGCTGGGAAAAGACTGGTGAGATAACGGGGCCTGGACAGGTAAGTAGGATTCAGCTAGGCACAGGGAGGGCATTGTGGAGGAGAGAGGAAGAGGGAGGAAATATAAGAAAAAGCAGAGATGGGAAGGCATGAGGTACGTTGGGGGCCAATAGGTAGTGGAAGATTAGGTAAGCAAGTAGATGGTGACCTTGGGATTGACCTCTTTAGCCTTTCTCTTACTTGTCTCTTTAAATTTAAAAAAAATTTTTATTTCAATTATAGTTGACATACAATATTATGTTAGTTTCAAGTGTACAGCATAGTGGTTAGACATTTATATTCCTTACGAAGTGATCACCCCAGTAAGTCCAGTACCCCCTAGGCATCATGCATAGTAGTTTACAATGTTACTGACTATATGTTGTATTCTGTATGTTCCATCCCCATGACTTTTTATAACTGCCAGTTTGTACTGAATCCCTTCACCTTTTTCACCCAGACCCACACCTCTATCCATCTGGCGACCTCCCGCTTGTCTCTTTATTTCCCACCCACTTGACTTTCTTTACTCCTGACTTTCCTCAGTGGGAGAGCAGGCATTGCACTGGGCCGCTCAGCCTCTCGCTTTGCCACCCCAGATGTGTGTAAGTGCAATCAAAGCTTTTGCAATATCTGCGGCAACATCATCAAGGTGATGAGGGTGTCAGCTTTGCTGTGGAGGAGAGAGAGAGCATTCATTTCAGTGTTGAACGGAGGGCTTGTTTCCTCCTCTCCAAGCCAGGCACCTCAAAGAGCCCAGCTGCAGTGTAATCGACACTCCCTTTTCTCCCTTATGCTCTCGTATAAGTAAAAGCACAAACAGACGTTTGCCTGAAAGGCTAGATGCCAGTATTATCTTTCCTGAGTGGGCTCCTAAGTACGGGTTCTTTGGAGAGAGGTGCATATAATCAGCTCATGAGCCAGCATTTTGCGCGGGCCATGCAAAGATGTGGCTGCATTATTCAGTTTCCCTGTTTGACTTCCCTACGAAGATGTACTTCAGAAAGTGGGATGTCGATGAGCACATCTTAGCAAGTGAAAATGATCCATGCCGGGAGGAGCTGCAAGCGTTCCAGTTAACCATTTGTTATGTGGTTGCTTATTGTGTTCTCTGCCCCAGATGTTATGCTATGCTGTGGCACTTCAAATTTTCTTATGAAAGATGAATATTGCCTAATTATATTTTGTGTGAAACTATATTAACAGAGATACGCATCACACTATGGTAGAAAACTGGTGTTAATTCTGCTTTTTATTTTCTTGTTTGTTTGTTTTTTATATTGTGAAATGTGACCTTCGTGCCAAAAATGAGTGCATTAAATGGATAGGTCCAGTTGAAACACGGTTACAAACATGAACACCTGTGCAACCACCACCTAGAGTGAGAAGTACAGCCTTGTCAGCACCTGGAACTCTGGTGAGCACGTCCTCCTTCCTGGGGTTCCCACAGTGTCACTGTTGTGCTAGTGATTTACTGCTTTTACTTAGAATTTTACCACCTATTTATCCATCCCTAATGCTATAGTTTAGTTTTGTTTGTGGCATACTATACATATTTTTTGTGTCTTTGTGCAAATGCACAAGCCCGTGAGTACTTCTTTAAATTTTGTATCCTGAATGCCTCCTGGCCTCACTCCAGAGTTAGTCCTGTGTGTATAGCATTGGCTCATCTTTTTCACTGCTGTTTAATATTCCATTAGTAAGCATATGCCATGATTCACTTATGCATTATATTTATGGATATTGGGGCTGCTTCTGGTTGTGACAATTTCATAGATAATACCATGGATAACACCAAACCTTATATATGCTATGTTTTTTCCTATACAAAAAACTGTTTCACTTAAGCAAAGCATTTATAGCTTCCCTTTGGCCTATCTGAATTGTCAGCTTCACTACCCTTGCCCTTTGGGGCCATTATTATTAAGTAAAATAAGGGTTGCAAGCACTGAGATACCTGAGAGTGGATCTGATGTCTGAGACAGCTGCTAAGTGACTAATGGGTGGCGAATGTAGACAGCATGGAGATGCTGGACAAAGGGACAAATTCACATTCCATACAGGATGGAGTAGGACAATTCAAGATTTAATCATGTTCCTCAGAACAGCTCACAATTTAAAACTTGTGAATTGTTTATTTCTGGAATTTTCCATGTAATATTTTTGGTGCGTAGATGACCAAAGGTAACTGAAACTGGGAAAGTGAAACTGAGGGTAAGGGGATGGGGGTAGGGGGGTACTGTATTTTAAATTTGCTCTGGATATTTAATGGTAAAACACGCCAATCCAATGCAAACATGATTTTATTGTAAATCTAGTATTTTAGACATAATGGGAAATATTGCTCATTTTAATATCTATGTTTTCTAGGCACACACACACTTTACCTAAAAGTGTGGTCAGATACTTTTGCAGGCAACAGTAGCATTCAGGACACAATCCAACATGGACGCAGCTGTTTTTACTCTCCCTTCCCCCATACCCTTAGTTTGGTGGGTCTTTGCAGGGGAAATGAAGGGGGAATCATGCAAGATAATCTCACACGGACTTACAGGCAGACGTGTCTTCAGGACTCTTGTGCTCACCAGCCCTGGTTTACCCGGCCCTGGCGAAGAGCTTGTGAACTAGGAGCTGGGTAGAGCTGAGCCCATGCAGATGTCAGGTCAGGTGGTGAAATGTGCATCGCATGCTCCTTCTCTCTGAATTACTTGAAACACACACCCAAATGGTTACCATACCTGGTATTTCCTTCACATGCTCTGTGATGGAATTTGCTGATCAAACATCGCTATTTCATTTATTGGACAGTTGGAGGTTTGATACCTCTTTGAGATATTCCAAGTTTTCCATTACCTTTTTATTTATTTATTATTATTATTTTTTAATCCTCACCCAAGAATATCTTTTTCCATTGATTTTTAGAGAGAGTGGAAGGGAGAGGGAGAGACAGAGAGAAACACCTGTCGCAGTGTTTTCTCAGCAAGGGTTCAGGAATCTGGAGAAGGGGCTGCAACATAAATGGATATACTAGACAAGAAATATAAATTTGGAAGGTATTTGGGGGAGCCAGACCCCTTTTGTAGTGGAATAGACTCCTGAATGTTCGGACCCATGGCTTTTTATTCACACATTTTGCCCTTTAGCAAAGCAAACACACATATCAAAGGTAAAGTTTGGTAAACAGTAAAAGATTATCAACTTAGGGGAATTGCCTACAGCTGTTCAGCAGCAGGTAATAATATGCAGAATTTTAGCCCTGCTGAAAATGTCCATCAGCCTTCTGACGAACTTCTCACATTTATTATGCTAACTACTGTCCTTAGCCTCCAGCAAACACTGATGGGACAGACACACATTGATCACATTGATTGGTTGCCTTGGCCTGCAACCGAGGTATGTGCTCTTGACCACAATTGAACCCAGACCCTTCAGTCCCCAGGTTGATGCTCTATCCACTGACCCAAACCAGCTAGAGCTCCATTCCTGGGCATGTGCCCTGACCAGGAATCAACCAGCGACTTCCTGGTGCATGGGGTGATGCTCAGCCAACTGAGCCACACCCACTGGGCTCCATTACCTTCTGTTGTGAGCATTGTAAAAGAGGAAAATTGGGATAATTGGTAATTATTTTCATTTATTGAAGCATCAGTTATGTAATAAAGAAGTACCTTTCCAGCGTGGTTCAAAAACTGATCAGAATAAACTAGCAAAAAATTATGGAAAATTTGATTTAATTGGAAAAGACATTTTAAATTAGAACAACAGATCTAAAATGGGTTCTACATTTGTACTTATTTGCATATATTACCATTTAATCAGAGATAAAATTGGAAAATATTTGGTTACATTAATATTTGAATAAAGTTATATAATATAGTTATTAAAAGCTTAGTTTATAATAGTGAAATGTACTCTCCCTTTAAGTCTAAACTTTATGTAAGATTATTTTATATAACTGGTTTCCAAGTAAGGCAACCATTCCAGATAAGGAATAGGATCATTTATTCTTTACACTGGGTCTTCATTAAAACTCATCTGTTCTTTTGCTTCTTTTTTTTAGAGTTTACGTCACATCTCACAAAGGTTTTCTCCTGGGTTGGGTGAAGTTGTAGGTCTTCCATGTTTTCTGAGCAAAATATCATTCTGAACAGAAAACATAAAGCAAAGACAGCATTAAGTTTTAGACAGAGCTTATTGAAGTATTTAATCTTTTGTCAAATACTTAATTGATATAACACATGCTATGTTTTTTTTTTTTAAAAACTAGATTCTTATGTTTGCAAATTCTATATAATAAAGAGGTAACATGCGAATTTACCTTCATGCTGTCATAAGATGGCTGTGCCCACAGCGGAGGCAGGGTTCCCATAACAAGTCATAAGGAGTGATCAGCAGGGACCTGAGGCTGCGTGATGCTGGGATGGGGCGGGGGACCTGAGGCTGTGCCCCCTGCCCGGTGGGGCTTGACGGGACCTCAAAACGTGCCCCAGTGGGTCTTGATAGGGGACCTCAAGGTGTGCCCTCCACCCTCGTGCTGGGTCGGGGGACCTCAGGCCACGCCTCCCGCTCCAGTGCCGGGCCGGGGAACCTGAGGGTGCGCTGGGGGACCTGAGGCTGCATCCCTTGCTTGATGGGGCTTGATGGGGGACCTGAGGCTGCATCCCCGCCTGGCACTAGGCTGGGGGACCTGAGGCTGCACTCCTTGCCCAGCACTGGGCCAGGGGACCTGAGGTTGCACCCCCCGCCCAGCGGGCCTTGATGGGGGTGGGGCCGGCCAGGTCTGGATCTCGCCCAATGGGGGTAGGGCTGGCCGGGTCTGAGTCTTATGCAATTTCGAGGCACGTGTGGGTGGGTACTTGTCTCTGGGTCCCGTGGTGTGCCCCAGACTCTGACAGGAGGAGGATTTTCATATACATTTTACTAATTTTCTTTCATCTCTGACACTTCTATTATAAAGGGCAAATAGCGATATTAAAATATTTCCTCTAATTAATTCCCTTTTAATGTGTATGGATTTTGTGCACCAGGCCACTAGTCTTTTCATAACTTAGGAGAAAAGCAAAACCCAAGTCAGTGACCGCAATCCATGTCAGGCTCTGCTCTGGGCTGATTTCAATTCTATAAAAACACAAAGTCCTAGGGGCAGTCCTCCTTTGTTCTCTCCGATAACCACTCATCGAAGATTTGAGTGTAACTACTGTTCCTTTCACCACATCGTCCTGGCTCTGGGGCAAACATTCGCAGCTCCTTCAACTGTTCTGCTCAGACAGTCTTCCCTCCAGCCTTCCTTCTTTGGATCCGCTCCAATTTGTCAATGCTGGTCTTAAAGGTCCCTGGGCATGAGGCCACTGTCACCAGCCCCTGCCTGGCTGTCATGTAAGCCCTGCCCTTTCTCTCATTGGTGCAGTTGTTGTCCAGCCAAAGAGGACATCACTAATGTTTTGGGCCTCTTTTGGAGACCAGCTAGCAGCTTGTCTGCTTTGACCCATAGCTTGGCCTGAGATGCTATTTTGTGTTACCAGCTTCAGTGGTCACAGAGAATTCTAGTTCATGGCTTATTTTGATTTGAATTGCCTCTGAGGTCAAGTCTTGACTCATAAACTTTTAACATTAAAGTAGTGTATAAGCTAGACAAATACTACATGGTATCACTTATATGCGAAATCTAAAAAAAAAAAAATCAAATTCATAGAAAAAGTAGAGAAAAGTGGTTCCCAGGGGGCTGGGAGAAGGGGACAAGGGAGTGGCTGGTAAAAGGGCATAAACTTTCAGCTACAGAGTGAATAAGGTCTGATGACCTAATGTGAAACATGGTGACTAGAGTGGGTAACAACACGAAATGGTATCAATGAAATTTGCTAACAGAGTAAGTGTCAATATTCTCAAAACAATGAATATGATAAATATGTGAGGTGATAAATGTGTTAATTAACTAGATGGGGCAATCCTTTCACAGTGTATTTGTACAGTGTGGGGCAAAAGAAGGTTTACAGTTGTAATACAAATAAACAAGGCTACTGTAAACTCTGTTTTGTGCGCTCACAATTCGAACCCACTTTTGCCCCACCCTGTATATCAAATCACAGTGATGTACACTTTAAATATCTTAACAATTTTATTTGTTAAATACACTTCAATAAAGCTGAAATAAAAGTGATATGAGTAATCTATAAATGCATTCTTGAAAAATTCAAGTAGTAAAGAATGAAGTCAAATATTAAAGACCCTTTTCTCCATCACCCTTCACCAGTGTCACTTCCCTCCCCACTTCATGGTTTGGTTTCTGTCTTCCCAGGACATTTACACATACCCTGATGCTCACATGCAAACATAAGGGTTTTCTGTAGGTATTTTTCTGAAATTTTCCTTGTCACCAAATAATATACTTGGAGACCAGTCATATCCTATATAATAAAGAGGTAATATCCACGCCCTTCATGCAACGCACGTTCGTGGGGAACCTGGTGCTAAACCATTCGTAGATGACCTGCTTCTGGGTTGGGGTTTCGTACGTAGCAGAGCAGCTCCCTCGCTGCGATCTATTGAAAGTCAGCCCTCGACACAAGGGTTTGTAAAAGAAGAAAAGAAAAGAAAAAGAAATAAAAAAAAAGAATTAAAAAAAAAAAGAGGTAACATGCAAATTAACCCTCACACCCTCACAAGATGGCTGTCTACGACCAAGCCAGCAGGGGGGTTAGTGAGGGATGACCAAACAACTGAACAAGCAGCTGTGTGGAGTGACCAGGCTGAAGGGGGGAGGGAGGGCGTTGGGGGTGATTAGGCTGGCGGGAGAGGGAGGGCAGTTGGGGGTGACCAGGCCGGCAGGGGGGGGGAGTTAGGGGAAACCAGGCTGGTAGAGGGGGCAACCAGGCTTAGGGGAGGGGGTCAGTAAGGAGTGACTAGGCCGGTGGAGGGGGGAGTTGGGGGGAGCAGTTAGGAGCAACCAGGCCAGCAGGGAAGGGGGCAATTGGCGGGGACCTGGTTGGCAGTGAGGGGCAGTTAGGGGCGACCAGGCCAGCATGCAGAAGCAGTGAGGAACGATCAGGCCAGCCGGGCAGGGGTCAGTTAAGGGTGACCAGGCAGGCAGGCAGGTGAGCGATTAGGAGCCAGCAGTCCAGGATTGTGAGAGGGATGTCCGACTGCTGATCCCTAGGAGGGATGTCCTAGGGATCGGGCCTAAACTGGCAGTCAAACATTCCCCAAGGGGTTCCGGATTGGAGAGGGTGCAGGCTGGGCTGAGGGGACCCCTCCTCCCCATGCATGAATTTCATGCACCAGGCTTCTAGTTAGTACATATACATCTCTTTCATTCCTTTCCACCTGCTGCATGGATTCCATTGTACACATAGAGCTCAATGCATTTAGCCATTTTCCTATTGATGGATAGATATTGAGATTTTCCCCAATGGTATACTATTTCCAAATAGTGCTGCAACAAACATTTTGTACATATAGCCTTTGTGGACATACTTAGTATTTCTCCAGGACAGACACCTGGAAGTAAAGTTCTGTGTCATGTCATATTCTCGGCCATATATATTATGGGTATGGAAATTTTTGATAATGTAAGCTCCATGAGAACAAGGGCATTGTCTCCTCTGTTCACTGCTGTATATCTGGGGCTCACAGCAGTGCCTGGCATAAGGCAGGTGCTCACCACGTCAGTTGCTGAGTCAGTTGCTGCAGACGCTCTGTAATTTCACTCCCACTATGAGTAGGAGAAAGCCCATTGCTCCACACATTTACCATCTCTGCATGTTATCTCTTCTAATTCCTGCCCAACTGATGGTTGGCCAGAGATAATCTCACTGCTTTTTGTTTTGAATTATATGATTATTGTGGAAATGGAATATTTCATTACGGTTAACCTATTGCTTTTTATGTGCTGCAGGGCTAATATTTTCTGTCCTTTCTCTTCACCCCACAACAGGCCCTCTTGTCCCTGACTTTGTGCCTGTGGGAGAGAAGAATCAGCCGTGGAGTCACAGAGCAGGTGACTTAATCAATTTCCCCCTCCCTCCGGCCCCGCCTTGTAGTCAGCAGGGAGATTAAGAGTATGAGGTTAAGCGTTTGCATCCTGGCTCTGGGATTTTGCTTTGTTGAAGGTAATTAAACATTAGTAATTGTTATTAGTCTCATGAGATACATAATATAATTCCCATTTATTATTAAAGAACCGAGCCTCAGAGAGGTGCAATTGTTCTCAGAATTATCCTACATATTTATTCTACGGAGGTGGTAAGCAGTGAAGTCAAAAGGAGAGTTTAGGACTGGCTGATGCAGAGGCCACTAGACCCTGCTCACCTAGTGCCTTGCTCACTGCCTCTCTCTGGGAACACCTTCTAGCCTCCCCAAAGCCTGCTGCAGCTCAGCCCCAGCAGCACCAACCTGAACTTACTTCTTAAACTTACTAGACCCCGGCTAATCAATGTGTGGCCTATGACCAGCAGCATCAGCCACGCCAGGGACTTGTTAGAGAAACAGAGTCTCATGCCCCCCCACCCACCCCCAGACCTACTGAAGCAGAACTGCATTTTAACAGGATTCCCAGATGACCCGTGTGGACATTGAGGCTGGGGAAACTCTGAGGTGGGGCACATTATTACTAAAATTAACACATCTTGTTTTCATTTATACCAACAGCCAAAACGCAGATTTTTTTTGGTCTCCCTCCATGACATCTGGTATTGTGACGACACATAGCAGGCGTTTTGTGCTTATTGATGGAAAACTCTAGGTCCCATAGCCCTTCCCCTCGTTCCAGCATGTGCCTCCTGCAGCCAGAAGAAGGGCTTGGTGTGCGTGTATTAATGTCCAGCACTGCACTCTGCTAGGTTCCACTAAGGAGAGTCAGATTAGTGGGCCAAGAGTAACGGAGGAAGGACCTGCTGGGAACAGTGTACAGGCAACAAATGGGCAATGAATCAGGCAAACCCGAGTGGGAACTGGGGCTTGGACAATTACTAGCAAAGTCCCCAAGCTGTGTAGCTTCTGTGAGCCTAAGGTTCCAGGTCTGCGCCGCCAACACTACCACTTCAGAGGGTCGTTGGGAAGATTCCATGAGATGACTGCCCTGGAGCACTCAGTTCCAGGCCCGCTTGCTGTAGGAGCTCCGTAAGTGCCATTCCCTCCCCTCTCCTCTTTCCTTCTTGCATGTATGCATGTATGTATATATGTGTTGACTGTTTAGAGGGACAGAGAAGGGGAGCAGAGAGACTGAGAGAGAGAGAGAGAGAGAGAGAGAGAGAGAGAGAGAGAGAGAGAGAGAGAGAACATGGCTTTGTTGTTCCACTTACTATGCACTCACTGGTTAATTTTTGTATGTGCCCTGACTGAGAATTGAACCCACAACCTTGGCATATAGGGACGATGCTCTAACCAACTGAGCTACCTGGCCGGGGCCTCCTCTTTCCTTCTTGAGAACCATGCAGTTAACCACTAGTGGAGAAGTTAGCGTTGTCTTTCTTACAACCTCTCAGGCCAAGTCACAGGACTGTCCTGGGGAACAGCCACAGCCCCGGAGGGTTCATTCTCTAGCTGGGAGCACGTGGGAGGGGTGGCGCTCAGACAGAGCTGATGTAAAGGGCCAAAGACTCAGGCAAGAACAGCTAAGCGTAGAAGAGGAGAAGCAGTTTAATTTTCCAAATTGGTCACGTGGAGAAGTCTGTTGGCAGACTGCAGAGTGTGCTCTTCGTGATTGCCAGGACCTTGTACCCCAGGAAGATAGGCCCTCAGAGTGGGGCTGTGGAAGGGCCTCAGGGGGCATATATCTGCCCTGGTCCCCCTCATCTCCCCCCCATGCTCCCCAGCAGAGAAACCTGGTGTATAGTTTAGGAGTGAGAAGCCTGCTGTTTTCTGTTCCTCCTGGGGACAAGCCAAAGAGAGAAATGAGCTTCCCAACAAAGAAGTGGGAGAGGAGAGGCCAGTGTCCTGAACACGGGGGCTGGGGACGGCGGGGAAGACAGGAAAAGGTCTGGGAGGACAGAATTCTCCTTTCGCGGAGACCTGCACAAATGCAAACAAGTATGGTTGCCATGGCAAAATATGTTGGGCATCTCTTTGATCTGCTGAAGTAGCAGCTGGATAACCCTTTCTTCCCTTTTTCCCCATCCCCTCCCTAACCCCTCATTGTCCCCGAGGACCTTGGGGCCAAGGGAGAAGCTAAATCATGCAGAGCAGGTTTCTTAAGGGCAACCCACAGGTCCACGTCAAAAGGTTTCAGTAACAAATGTGTGTCCTGGCTCCCTTCTCAGACCACAATGAGTCAGAAGCTCTGCGTGTGGGGACATGATGCATATTTAATACGCTTCCCGTGATTCTCTGGTGCTCTAAGATTCGAAACACACCACCACAGAGTGAGATGTTAAGATTATTATCTGTTAAGAGCATTCCTCCGAGTAAGGAACGAAAAAGAAATGTTAAATCTGGGGCCTTGCCACCCAAAGTGTGGTCCTTGGCCCAGCAGCACTGACATCACCCTGTGATGCATCCACAGGCTGGGATCTAAGGAGTGTTGGGCTAGCGAGGTGGTCCTCAGACTCTAGAAGCAGGCAGCTTTTACACCCAGGCAATGGAAGAGGCTAGCCCCGTCCTTCCACCTGTGGCTGGACATTTCACTTTTCTCAGTGTCAGTCCTCCGTTATTAGGACATAATAATGCCCACCTCATAGGATAAATGCAAGTATCCTATATAATAAAAGGCTAATATGCAAATTGTCCTTTTGAACTGGGAGTTCAACTGGGAGTTCAACCAGGTGGTGGAGGGCAGGGCCAGCCCAGCCTGGTTGGCCCCAATTGGGGCAGGCCGGCCAGACCCCACCCATGCATGAATTCGTGCACCGGGCCTCTACTGACATTATAAAAGTGCTTACTAGATGTCAGGAGTTGAATGAGCACTCACCTTTGCTGGGTCTCTCCTGCTTTGACTCGGATGTTCTTTAGAATGAGGCCTGAGTAGAGGGGCCCTCTGCCCCACGGAATGATGGTCTGGACCGTGTTCCAGACATTGGCCCACACGGCGCTGTTTTCCCACTTGAATTTGATTGTGAGCAGCTCGCCAATATCCGAATCCAAGGTGATCAGAAAGGAATAGGTTTTGTTACTAGTAATTCCTTCGCCCCTTGAAGATACAAAGGAAACCAGACACAGTCAGTGTATTTGTAACAGCAAAGTGATGCTTAGATACAGTCAGGATGTGTTCGGTTTGCCTGTGTGACTTGCATGGTCATTCCTACAATATTACTCAAACTCGTGTCGGGCAGATTATTACTAGAGGTATCAATAGGATAAAAAGGGTTTTCTAGTAATATTGGGAAAACCATACTGTTTCCTGTGACAGCATATTATAAAGGCTCACAATGAAAACCTAGTTAACTTTGTTTAGCTCAGGCTTCCTAGCTTTTATGTTAACAAACCGACAAAACTGCCCCGGATGGGACAGTGGGGCTTTGGCAATGACCTCTGCCCAGGTCAGCTCTCTGTCGGTTTGATGGACACAACTGAGATGCACCACCCTCTCCTCTCCCCAGCAAGGCTCCTTTCTCCCCATATAAATAAATAGAAACGTCTATTTAAACAACAAAGCACAACAGTAATAGAAAACCATATATTAAAAGGATGCACCAATTTAGAGCAAGATTTAAACGCATCTCCACAGGCATCACCAGTATCAGTTTGCTCACTCATCTCCACGACATCAAACATGCCCAACATGGACAGCACCCAGATGCTCTTTAGAACAACCCCCGCCTTCCAGGGAGAGGTTTGGGTAATGTGTGGGTAACACGGGATTTAGTGAGACAGCCGATGGAGAGCTTCCTTGCACGGCTGCTTATCTAGCCCTTCCTGCTGGATGCTACTGGGACTCTTTAGGAATGCCTCCACCTGCTAGACTGGGAGAAGCTTCCAGGGTGAGTGAGCACCGGCACAGACTTCCCCAGTGACTGAAGCTGTGTGAGATCAGATATCAATGCCCGGGGCCATTTTCAGAAGCTGAGGACCGTCCCTGAGTGAGTGAAGGGCTAGTTGTCACTTCCCAGGAAGAGCCCACACTGAGAGTGAAGATGCTGAGAAAAAGCAGCTCACAGGCCTTTTCTGGCCGGTGAAGCTGGGAGCCTCTGAGGGAGGCGTGAGGCTTGTGCTGCAAGCAGGTGTGTGGCAGGACAAAGGACAGATGGGAAGGGCTGGCTGTGCAGGCGGATTGGCATGGGGAATTGGTGCCACGTTGAATGATACCAATTTTATTTCTGGGCTACTTTTCAGAAGTCACTGGAAAGGTAGGCACTCGGGGCCTTCCTGTGGACACCTGCTCTTGGCCTCACCACTCCTCCCTGCCCGGTCTGCTTCCTGCACTGAGCGCAGGGACTGGGTCCCTCTGGTCTCCTCTCTGCTCAGCCCACAGGCAGTGGGCCGGTCACATGCACAGGTAGTGCCAACGTAAAGCAAACGGTGGGCATGGGAGGGGCCGGGAGGGATGACAGGGCGTTGGGCTTGAGTGGATGTCTCATCTGATAGGGTGTTTGGGGCAGTCCTTTGGGCTGAGGAAGTAGGTTGTCTCTGGCCTGACCCTTGAGAAGTACAGAGTCCATCTAGTCTCTGCGAGAAAACTCAGGCTGCCATCACCATAGACGGGCTGCTCCTCGTACTCACAGAGTGATAGGGATTTTCTGTATTTCGGTTTCTGTTCCCAGGAGTGACATGGTAAACGTTGGTTCCACTGGCTTCTCAATTTGGTTGAGGAACTGGATCTTGAACTGATAATGATAAACTGGGAGCAGGGGAGGGGGAGAGGAGGGAGAGAGAAAGAGAATTTAATCAGAAAACATTTAAATTTAAAATGCAGAGGGAACAGTCTGGATAAGTAGATACCCCTTCCCCCCACCCCATAATTCTATTCACAGGTGATAGAATTATGAATGCCTTTTCTTTTTTTCTTTTTCTTTCTCTGTATTTCCTAAATGTCTTGAGAAGACTTCTATTGTGCTTGTAAGTTAATAATAGTAAGTATTATCCAACAAAAGGAGGTAGAACAGGAGTGCAATATATCTGGCATTGTCCCAACTTCTGGATGCGATTCTGTTGGACTACCCCATGTATTTGGTAGGGGTCCCCTTTCATAGATCGAAGAGTATATGCCTTTTGGGCACCGACAAAGGCAAGAGGACACACTGCCACGTTTACATTTGCCAGTTTGATGGGGTCAGTGTTGGGGTGAGGCAGAATTCTAGCTGAGACATGTGCTTCAGTGACCACAGCCCTCTATTCTGGGGCAGTTCCCGGGAATTGGCTCTGAAGGGTTCAACGAGAACAATTTCCAATGGAAATAGATAACTCGAGTTCTAGTACTTGGTCCCAAAAGTTTTCTATCAGAGCAAATGTCCAGAATGTCCTTCTACTGGATTGTTTGGAAGAGAAAATGTATTTTATTTCTTTTTTTACCTAAATACAGTCTATATTTCATTAACAAAAAAACCACATTGCGTACTAGTAGGCAGGTGTTGTTACATATTTCACATTGCATCATCTCACTAACTTGTCATAACAACTCTATGAGGTAGGTAGTGTAATTATTATCTTCATTTTATAAATCAGAAAATCAGGGCTCAGGGAGGTGAAGTGACTAGCTCAAGGTCACACAGCAGCATCTGTGCTCTTGGCCTGGACCCATTGCCAAGGTTCCTAAGATGGCCTTGGCTTTGCCTGCATTGTTATACCAACCAGCTATGAGGCTGTTTTCAAAATTCCCCTACCTTATTCCAAATTGGCTGATGGCTGCTCAGACTTCGTTTTCTTGTTGTGCCCAGAGTCTGTAAGTACCTGCAGCATTTTAGCTCCAAGATTGCAAACAGGCTTAATGTGGCATGCCAATTTGATTGAAAGGACTGCCTAGAGCCGTAAGTTGAAATGGGTTCTGAGACCATGTCCAGGCTCTTGAGAAGGCTAGCGCCTGTCTTGGGCAAAGGATAGGGGATTTATGGTGTGCTTGCTGTGTACTTGCCTTTCCTGCTGTAGATACTGACTAGTCCACTCGTCCTGACACAGTGCCTTGCACGTAGTAGGTGCTTACTTAACATTTGTGGGATGAATGACCTGATAGTTCGCTTGGGAGTATTAGGATATGTATTGACATTTAGCAAGATGGAAAATCACCTCTAGAATTCAAGGCCTGAGTTTCAAGCTTTGTTATACGAGAATTCCTACTGGGAAATAGAGATCCTAGAGCTAGCCACATGGCCATTCATTACGTGTACCCAGCATGTGGAAATTCATCATCCTCATGAATCATTCTACTAACACTTAAATGGTGCATTTCCACTGGAGGTTGGTATCTGCACACAAACCTAGCAGCTGTGGCTAATGGAGTGTTGCTTACACCCCAGCTACAGGGTGTGCCTGTATTGCTGGGTTTCCGGGTTATTTATACAAACCGACCCTTTGGCACAAACTGACCTTCCCGTTGGGCTTTGCGGTGGATTTATCCCAGTGACCTGTACATCACAGGTGCTTAAATCCTCCAGAATAAAGTAGCTTGATACTTTCAGGACTATGGGGCGGTGGGTGGGAAGTAAGATAATCTGGGTCAAGTCCCAGGAGGGGTCCCCAAACCTTTGGATGGTGGTGGTGGTGAAGAAAGGGTCTCTGTCCTATGATTCCAGAAGCCTCTGGAGAGGTCTTACACTATTTAAGGTCTGTCTAGGGAACTCTGTTACAAGAGAATACTGTTATAGATTGAACTAAGGCCAGAAGGGAAGGTCTTTCCCAAGATACTGGCATGGGTCCAGGATGTGGGGATGATGTGGACAGCATGAAGTGGGAGGACTGAACTCAGGGCAACCTCCTAATGAGGAGGCAGAGCATCTTCCAGAGTACCCAAGGAACACGACCAGCAACCAATGTTTATCTACACTGAGTGGCCAGATTATTATGATCTCTGAACACATAATAATCTGGCCGCTCAGTGTATATCCTATATAATAAAAGGCTAATATGCAAATTGTCCCCTCAACTAGGAGTTCGACCAGCAGGCAGGCCGACCAACCACCCATGTCCCCTCCCCCTGGCCAGGCTGGCCAGACCCCACCCATGCATGAATTCATGCACCGGGCCTCTAATATATATATATATATATATTACACACACACACACACACACACACACACACACTGAGTGGCCAGATTATTATGCATTCAGAGATCATAATAATCTGGCCACTCAGTGTAGTTTACTGTGTATTCATTGGAAGTCTCCTGGTGCTCAGCTCAGTGCTAAAAGCTGTCAGAGGTAAACAAGCGAGGGTGTAACGGGCAGTATGCATGATAGCAATGTTGTCTAATATTTATGTTAACTGCCAAATGTTTTGCATCTATTATCTCATTTAATTCTTATATCATGATCTTTTAGAGCAGGGCTAACTGAAGCACAGAGAGGTTACAGGTAGTAAGTAGTATAGCTGGGATGTATCTGGCTCCAGAATTAAACTAGTAAAATATTTAAACCGCAGACCAATAGCTTTATGTACCCTAAGGAAAAAGTTGAAGTGTGGAAAGAAGATTTAAATTAAAAAATGTCATAACAGGATTATCTAATTAAAAATAAACCAGAAACACCCTAAATATTCACGAATAGAGGAATGACTATGGACTCTTAGTGACAATTATGATAACTACCATTTAGCTCTTTACTATGTCCCAGACACTGAGCTAATGACTGCATATAAATAAATATTTCATTTCTCTTTGCAACAACTTTGTAAGATGCCTACTTCATTTTCCCTCCAGCATCATTGTACAAACAGAGAAGCCGAAGGTAAGGAACTTGCCTGTTGTCGTGTGGGAAGAGCTGGTAAGCTTGCAATTAGACGTTAGTCTGCTGATTCCAAGCTCATGTTCCCAGCCATGTGATTTACTCTTATGAGCTCATTAAAAGATACTTTTGGAATGATTTCAATGTTTATGAAAGAGGGGGTGGGGGGACCCAAACAACAACCAGGCTATTAAATTGCATATGTAATACGAGACTGACTCTAAAGCAGAATGCACAGAAGGGGAGGCAGCCACAAAACAGTTAAGAGTGCTTATCTCTGGAGAAGGTAGAGTAATTTCTCATCTCTGCTTTTTTACAAGTTCCACATTTTCTGCAATAAGCATGCATTCTTTTTGACTCTCGTTGGAAAAAGAAAAGCTTTAAAAAGTATTAAGAAAGAAAGCGAGAGAGCCAGAGCTGTGGCCCTGGCCTGGCGGAGCGTGCTGCTGGGAGGGCTTGCGTGCCTGTGTCACCCCCTGCCTCATGGGCACCAGAGTCCATGTCTTATCTCCCTGAGGCAGTTTTGGTTATATTAATGTTGCATCTCCACAGGGCACAGCACACACCAGGCATGGAAGGACTGCTCGGGCCCTTTGTGTGAAAACAAGGCAATAAAGACTCTACAGGTGAATAGAACTAATGAGAAAATAGCTCCTATTTGTTGAAATCTACTATGCATTTGGCTACATACTAAGTGTTTCACACACGTTTTTGTCCCCATAACAAGACTAAATAAGGACAACATGCTGGTTAGACAGCGTGTTCTACACCAACCCTTGCTATCTCCATTCACCCTCTGCCCGCTCTGAACCCCAGGTGTGATTGCACAGCCTACACTGCCCAGGCTGCCTTGCAGGATGGTTTATGGTTGAGACTGACCTCTTGCAAGGCATCAGCAGGAGATCAGAGAGGTCAGAGTGTTTTTCTCAGCTCCTTCCTGCTCTGGAGCCTGACAACACAGTAACTGCACCCAACTCTTCCCAGCTCCCATTCCCCTGGGCTATTCCCACCCCTCGCTCTTCCTGGGCTGTTGTTAGATTCGGGGTGCAGTGACACCCTACATTGGTTGCTTTAATATTGCCTGCCAAGTGTAAGGAGTCCTGCATGCTCTTTTTTGGTGACCCAGGCCAGTGAATCCTCGTTTCTGCTGAAACCTAAACAGATAGGGTGTTAATGATCCCGGAGAATCACAGAGAAGGAGGCAGAGGCTTGGAGAGCAGTCCAAGGTCACCCAGATGGTTAGAGGTGGAGCAGAATTGAACCCAGGTGTTTGTCTGATTCCAAAGACCCTTCTTACGGTCTCCTGGGGCTCTGGCTCCGTAAGCTGGATCTGCCCTTTGAACACAAGGGCAGACACTCAGCCCCTGAAGGAAAGCAGTGGTCAACACCTGCTCGATGAAGCCACCAAGACCAAGTGGCTGCTGCTCTCACCGTGGACATCCATCCTGGGCTGTCATTGCTGGAATTCCTCCCACCTGTCCCGGAATGTTCGCCTGAGCGGGGATGAATGTTCCCTGTCTCTGTGCTGGAGATGGGTTTTTGTCTTCCTTTGTTCTTAAATTGCCAGTCGGAGGAGATTGATTTCCATGTCTTGGTTAGACGCCATGGTTCCTGATTCTGGGGAAGGTGCTTGTGTAAAACCCAGGTCTGCTTAGAAGACTGCAAAGGTCCCTGTAGCTCTCCATCCTCGGAATGAGAATCATCTGTCCCTCCTTCTCATCCCACCGGATCTCCCTGGGGTGGGACCTTTGCAGAAAGTCAAGACCTGCAGTGTGTATAAGCTGCAGGGGCCCGAGTGAGCTCACAGAAGACGTGTGGACTGCGAGGAGGGACAGAGGCAAGGGAACGAGGGCCCCTCCTGTCCCTGGGAGCCTGCACGCCGATAGACAGGGACTCCGGCGTTCCCTGCACAGGGAAAGTCACTTCTTTGGAGAAGTCTTGAAATTAATATTTTTAAAAACGAAAGGGCCTTTCACACTGAGAACGTATGTGTTTTTTATTCTTATTTTGAATTTTTCTATGTGTTTTTCTTGGGAAAAAAGAAAAGACAATTTGCCCACCATCCCCACCCCTCCTTCCAGAGCAATGATGCCGTTACAAAGATGAAGGGGAAAAGTGTGAGTAATTTTGCTCACTTTACGTTATGACATGTTTAATAAGGATTTTAAAAAATGATGCAGGGAAATGCTTTTGACCCTGTGAGTGCCAGGAGGCCAGCCAGCACAGCACACTCCTCAGGGCAGCAGGAGAAACTATTTCAGGTCCGAAAGGTGACAACTATGAAAGAGTCTAAGAACCCCGGTCGAGACATGCAAAGTCCACCTGCAGCAGGGATGCCGGCCCCTGAAGAGCCTCCTCACCAGTCCTCTGGGTTCAGACACCCTGGGGTTCCTCATCCCAGGTGAACCCACTGGTGCCACTTCAAACCGCTTAAAGTGGTTTTCACAGGCCGCACGGTGAGCACCAGGCTGTGAAATTGATGCCGAGAGAACATTTTTCTTCTCCTTTTTGTTTTTGGTCTCATGGAAGACATGGTTCTGAAGCGTTAGATATTGGCTCTGAGAGACAGCATGACTCCCTCTGAGAACATCAAAGCGGCCTGCTTTCCTGGGTATGGATTTTCTCCGGTGGAGATGGTAGGTGGGTCTCCTGCTTTATCGCAGCACCGAGGGCTTGCTCCTCGCTCTGAAATGCCTCCAACCCAAGAGGGAGGCTAACCATCATGGGACTGAGAGGCCCACGGACGGTGTTGCGCAGGAGGCCACCACGTGAGGCAGTTAGCACTTGCGGGGGCGCTGGCGGAATGAACCCGGAGCAGGCTCGGAGGAGGCAGAAAAGGGGCGAGTGGTGGTGTTAGTGTGTGTGTGTGTGTGTGTGTGTGTGTGCGCGCGCGCGCGCGCGCGCGCACACACATGTGCTTAAGTTGGTGACTACATTGGGCTTAACTGTAGCCCCCCACTTGAGTGATGCCTGATGTCACAAGATTGGATGCCTGTTCCTTCTGTGGGTAGTTGCTCTTCCTAGGGGTGAGGACAGGGGAGTGTGTGTGTGTGAGTGTGTAGGAATGTTGTGGCATGTGTATGTGTGTGGTTGCTGTCCTGCTGCCCACTATTTGTGCCGTGGTGCTTCATAGGGGATGTCCTCACATAGGCTGCAGTTCAGCTCTGCCACCTACCACTGCGTGGCGTGGAGCCCTCACAGCCTCTCGGGAGCTCAGTTTCCACCTCTTAAAAATGGGTGCTGTGCTCCCTCACAGGGTAGTTGCGGATGCGACGGCATATGCAGAGTGCCTGGCTTCTAGAAGGTATTAACCCAGTGACACATGCTGTCCCACATTCTGGACTGACCGGACACGGCTCCGAGCCCCACCCATAGGTGCCACTTTTAGTGGCTCACCCCATTCACACACAATCACTTCATGGCCCGCATAGGTTTTGTCACTAGGTCACGGTCACTTACGTGGTTGGCAGCAAAACCCAATTCTGGACACTCCTTGTCCTATACCCACGCCTGCATTCTCTCTCCTGTATGTGCTCTTCCTTCGGAGTGCTCCCTGGAAATCAGTGAACACCTTCTGAAGAGGTACCCGAGAAAAGCCAAAGACACAGACTCCCCCAGTCACAGCTGGAAGTCATTTCACCAACCAGAAGAGTGCTTTGTCAGCTGCAGCAGCAATGCAAGCAGGGCCCCAGCGGAGGAAGGGTGGGGGGAGGGGGAGAGAGAGAAAGAGAGAGAGAGGGAGAGAGAAGAAGAGGGAGGGAGGGAGAGAGAGAGGGAGAAGAGAGAGGGAAAGAAAGAGAGGGAGTGAGGAAGAGAGGGAAGGAGGGAGGGAGAAAGAGGAGGAGACAGGAAGAGACAGGAAGAGAGATAGAGAGAGAGACTGGGGGGGGTTGTGGGGTGAAAGGGGCAGGGCAGTGAAATCAGAGGCCTGGGGTCAAACACTGCCATGTGCTACCCACAAACGATACGCTTTGGGAAGATTTAACTTCTTTGAAACTCACTTTATGTATTGGGAAGTAATCAATCGCTCTCCCCGCCCATCTGTCTCTGCCTGTCACCGATCTCTGTCGGTGGGTCGCTCTGCGTTGTGAGGACTAAAGAATAAACGCGGTAACTTGTGCCGCACATCCCGCGTGGAGCCTGGACAGGGTGCCCCTGAGTGCCACTTCCCTCCCCTCCGCGCTGCCCCACCGGACTGCCACCAGGACTAATTAGATACAAGGAGGATTTACTCAATTCGGATTCGCTTCCCACCCCTTCTCTTAAGAAACTGGCTCCACACTGGTCAAGTTTCCTCCTGAGAGAGTGAGAATGGAAGTGGGCGATACATCGCCTCGTTTCACTCAGCTCCTGTTCCCCAGTCCCCTGCCACGCTGTCCTCTCCGTGTTTACCCGCGTTCTGGCGGATGGTTGTAGAAAATAGATCCTTTGATGGTTGTGTTGAAATATTTTGGGACCCAAAGGAATGAGGGCCTAGTTAGTCATCCTTTGTGCAGCTACAACCGGGAGGTGATTTTGATCTTGCCCAGCCAGACCCCGCACTAAAATATATAGTGCCATTAGATGTCTTTGAAGAATATGGGCTGTGGGTTCTCTGTAACCAGGACTGGGCAAGTCTGTTCTTTCAAGAATTGGTACCCATTCATCAAACGCTGGAGGTGGCCAGCAAAACAGGCTTTGGGGGCCTAAATCAGAGATGATGGTGGCCACGGTGGGAGGAGAAGGGTGAGGTTCTGGTGGCTTGGATTACAGGCTTCCTGCCAGCACGGCCATGAACTCTCTGTGGCGACGGGATCTATTTCTGTGGTCTCTGCTCCAGCCACCTTGAACTTGAGCACTTGAAGGGTGTCAAGTGTGATGAAGGAATCACATTTTTTATTTAATTTACTGTAAATGATTTAGCCACATGTGGTTACCGGCTACCATACTGGATGACGACAGCATTATGCAGACTGCAGCACCCGGTGAGCGGCTGCTTCCACAAAGGGGGAATTGAAGCATAGCAACCTCCATCTTGTATAAAAACTGCTGTTTGGAATTCTCTGCTGTTTTTAGATAGTCCCTTGTTCTATGTAGTCAACTCTGCTATTTTTTAGACAGTCCCTTATTCTGTAAATTAACGTTAATTTTTTTTTTTTAGCTTGAGTGAATAATAGGGAAGATAAAGTTAGCTGTCTAACTTGGCAGGCTAGCCATCTGACGTAGTGGTGGATGCTACTCCCTATTTGTTAGGTACTATGCTCAAGGTTACAAGCCGCAAAAATAACATACACAAAGCTCTTTGTAAAGTCTGCAGAAGGTCCGGAACCCCCATATTTGGGAGACAAAGAACTAGAAGCATATAAATAGGGAGAGCTTCCTCCATGTGTTTGCCCAGAATTTGAAAGACATTTTACTCCGAGCCCCCCAGTGTAATAATAATAAAGTGTAACTCCATTTCTCTAAGCATTGCTTGGTTTTTCTCCGGTCTTCTATAACAGAGTCTCACCTGCATGGGATTCCCAATAAGGGGTTTAGGACTTGGTGTACCAGAAGGACTGAGGCAGAAATGGGGAGGGTTTGGAGGGCCCGAGGAGGGGAGGGTGCCAAGCAGGCCACAGTGTATCACTGGAAGCTCAGTCAGGGGCTGGGGGTTTGGCTTCTGACGAGTTTCAGGCCGCCCTGCCTCATAGCCCTGCCTCCAGGATCACCGGCCCTGTAGGTCCGATTCTCACCCATATGGGTAGTTGGTAATAGAGCTCCGAGTCTAGTCTCCAGGGGACTCCTGGCCGGTCTTCCTGGGGCAGCACAGAGCACATACCACGTGGCAGGAGTTGGTCTCCCCCTATCCCTCTGAGGTAGGGACTCTGCCGGCCCTGGCTCAGGAATGTTTGAAGAAGAAATGAGTAAGGGATCACATCGGTTTGGGTAGCTGCTGTGTGAGTAATGCTGCCCTAATGTGACTCTTTGGTCTCCTTAACAGGAAGGGAGCTCACACCGCAGCATGGGGTGGTCAGGCACGCGGGACTTTGGCAAAGGGAGGCGCTCAGCCTGGCTTGTGCCTACTGCTCTTCCTTCCCCTTGTCCTTCTGTGGACAGGCTTCTCCCTCCCCTATCTCCAGGCCCCAAGCAGATCTCCTTAGGCTGCGCCAAGCTCCTCACTTCAGATGCACAGCCCAGCCTTGGAAGCAGAAAATGACCCTCTTCCCAGCTGATCTCAAGAAGAAAGCAACGTTCCCCCCGCCCCCCCCCCCCCACCTCCTTCACCCCCCCCCCCCACCTCCTTCACCCCCACAGGCAGGCCAGGGCAGGTTGCTGGGTAGTGAAAATTGCTCAGCAGTTGGTTGGAGGTCTGGGTCTGAATGCTGGCACTGCCAAGGACCCACTGGGTGATCCTGGGCAGATGATTCCCCCATTTGGGCCTCGGTTTCACTGTCTGTGACATTGGTGGGTTGAGCAGTCCCTTGAAATGCTAGTATTCCAGGATTAAAGTAGATCCAGTGAACTGTGATGATCAGAGAGCCTTAGTCACTCCAGGTGGCTTTGCCGTGTAAAAGAGGAGCTGGTTAATCCAAACGGATGTCTCCTGGTGACCTGTGGCCTGTGGTGGGGGAGCTCCCGGAAGCAGGAGGCCTTCCACGTTCCCTCCCCTGCTTCCAGGTACAGGCCTTTCCACCCACGAGGCATAGGCAGGAGAGGGGACACTCTGCCCGCAGGCGGGAAAGATCCTGTCCTCACTCTAAGGACTCTCAGAAGCTACCAGCCACCCACAGCGATTTCTGTGGTTCCTAGGCTGGTTGGGCCCAGGGAAGGGAAATCTACCTGGTGGGCACAAGTTCCGATAAGCAGAGGAATCCTGTACCTAGAAAATAAGTGGCTGGGAGCTTACTTGGGAGCCTGAATAGAGCTCTGGACTGGGAGCCGGATGTGCCTGGTGCTAGGCCTCCCTCCAGGCTGTGGGCAGGTCACTTCATCCGGGTTTTGCTCTCCTTTTAAAAGGGGATATATAGCAACAAGCCCAGCCAACTTGCTTGGCTGATGTGGGAGCCATAAGCTGCATCTAACGTTTTGCATAAGATGCTGCATAAATGCAAAATGATGGTGACGATGCATTCACCTTCTGCAGGAACAAATATTTGCATGGAAGCAATCAAACCATACAACACTGGTTCCCTCCCCCGCCCCCCCCTCGCCCTCCCCCTCTCCCCCAGCGCAGGCGAGCATGAGCTAACTCACTCACGAGCTGGTTTAGGGATTAGGCAGAAATGTGAATGGCAACAGATGTCGCCTGGCTCCCTCCAGGAAAATGTAGGCTTCATTGGAGTATTTCTCTGCTGGCTGCAGCCCAAGTTGTGGCCACAGCCCTTTCTCTGACCTCCCCTTCAACGCAGGGAAGGGCAGGGGCTTGGTTTCTGCCTGAGGTGAGGGTCTGACTGTGAAACAATGGCAGCTGAAATTCATCTTGGCAAGGCCGTGACAGGGCCATGATCTCCTGTAACATCAGCTAATTCAAACTTTGGGGGAACAGAGGAGCCACAAATGTAGCCTGGAGCTGTATTTCTCATGAGGGCCAGGGCAGAGGAAAGCACTGGGTCCTAGCCAGGATTTGGAGACACCACCAGGTCCCTGTCACAACGAGACCTGGGTGGTCCAGGCACCCCTTCAGGGCACCCTGGAAATGAATGAAGAGAGGCCAACCCTGGGGTAACGGGCCTGGAACACCAGCACTGATTGTTCCAGTTCAGGCTTTTTTTTTTTAGCACGTGGCAGCATGGTGGCCACATTCTTGAGAGAAGCAAGGTCTTGTCAGTATCACTGTATGGAATCTGTGCAGTTTCAGAAATACTGAAATAGAACCAGAAGCCATTCCAGAAAAAGACTTCGGGGAACTTCTGGGCTCAGGGAGCACGAAGGCTGCGGGCGCCCGCACTCACCTTTGAACGGGGCCTGGGCTCGCGTCACCAGGAAGAGCTGCTTGCTCTTCTTGCTCTGCCCACCCTGGCGGGTGTGGTAGCCTAGCGTGTTGCAGCGGCCCTTCTTGCAGTCCAGGCACAGGCCCTGGCTGAAGCTGTCCATGCTGCTGCACAGGTAGGCCGTGTTCTGCAGGTCAGGGTGCACCAAAGAGTCGATGAAGAGGTGCACCGACCGCTCGTGGGCGCATTTTATGGTCTGGGCGAAGGCTGGAACACAGGGCAAGAAGGACATTAGCAACTTGAACCCAGCGTCCCTTCAGTGCTGAGTAGCAGCACGTTAGGACGGGGAGGGGTGCTGCTGAAGTCGACCTGCTGACAGCGGTGCATGTCCTAAGTGGCCAAAAACATCAGAAGAGGAGCCCCTCTCAGTCGCTCAGTGTGGAGGCCTACTCCCAGGCACCCTGCGACCACAGCATGCTACGTATGGTAGGTGTTTTCAAAGGAACTCCAAGTCACTAAGAAAATATCAGGTTATTGAAGAAAGCAGGATAGTGTAATTCCACTGGAAACATTTCTTTCTAAAGTGGTTGAAAATGCACATGCTGATGCCTTGGTGGTGCGTTAGCCGGGAAAGGCTTGTGTGGGATGCCGCTGCTCTTACTAAAGGGCGGGAAAGGAAGGCTGCGTGCACTAGTGGCTCCACGAAGGGTCTTTGAGAGCCCACTCTGACGGTCTCCCTTCTGCCCTGAAACAACAATTGCGTCCCTGGGTAACTGGCCTGGAACACCAGCTCCGGGATGGGCTTCCAGAGAATACACCCCAGGGAACAGGTCCTTACGGCCCTAACCCCTCCAGCAAGCTTAGGAGGTTTCGCTACCTTTTATTTTCTTCCCCTGAAGTCTCCAACAACCTAATCTTTAGAAAATGATGCTCAAAGAATGTTGAGGAGCCAATACCAGGCATGGGAAGTACCTCATGGGAAGGTAGAGCACAGGTAACTTTGCCCAAAGCTCTTTCCTGGAGAGCCGTCACCTCGGTTCTTGGTCCCTAGTGGCTGCATGGGCCAAGCACCTAAGATGCGGCAGGTACCCTGCAGAGTGTCCCCTGCTCATATACTCCCTGCATATTCATACAGTTCCTGCCTC
Organism: Corynorhinus townsendii; assembly: GCA_026230045.1. Classification (NCBI taxonomy): domain Eukaryota; kingdom Metazoa; phylum Chordata; class Mammalia; order Chiroptera; family Vespertilionidae; genus Corynorhinus; species Corynorhinus townsendii. The sequence goes on along the minus strand of JAPDVU010000001.1, from coordinate 183,570,223 downwards.
TACTCCTGCATCTGCATGCAGCTCCTCGAGGCAACTGTTACCAGTGAAGACATTCATGAACTCCCTCCAGCTCACCTGGCCTCACCCAGGTGGTGAGGATGGTAAAGCAGTGATCAACTTCCCTTCTGCCCAGCGATGGTAGTGAGAACCACCCCAGAATGGGATCACTCTCCAACATAAGGATGAAGAACACAGAGAAGAACCACGCCGATAGCTAAGTAAATGGACTCAGTCCCATCACTTTGAAGTTTAGCACAAGAGCCAATAGCACTCATTGGTCATCGAGGCATGTCCCAGGCTGCTCTCTACTAAGTGCCATCCTGGAGGTCTGTACTGACCTCCAGGAGGTGTGGGTCTGGGAGGAGGGCTGGCTGGGCAGGCAGCGTGGAGAGGCGATGACTCTAGGGAGATGTAGGGAATGGCAAGGGAAGTTCCCAGAAGGTTCTCTCAGGCGTGGGTGGCTGGAAGGCCGGGCGTCTGGCCAAGATGAGATAATGTCGAATGTAAAGGCCATCCTGATAAGGGAGAGGTGGTGATGAGCACTCACAGAGAACGTGCTCTCAGAGGGGTTTCGGATGATCGGGGTGAGACAGTGGTCTGCGGGGGTGGGCGTCGCCAGCTGGTTTTCAGTGAGTGGGCATGCTTTAATTAGGATAATATTTTATAATAATGAGACATTCAGAACGTTTATTGAAAGTGTGGTTTTTGCTGACAGTTTCATTTTTTAATCCTGTGCATGTTATCAATGTGCACGTTAATGTTTTGGATTTGAGAGAGATGTGGGCTCACAACGCAGGTAACGCCACATTCGGTGTTTGCCCTGAGCTGAAGGAAGTCATGAGGATGTATTTAGAGCTGAGCTTCGAACGGAAAGACTCTCAGTGCTGTCCGGGAGGACCGGCTGATTAAACCTCACTGGTGGGAGGAGGATTCCCACTCTTGTGAGACCAGGGATCAAGAAGTCCTGATCTATTGTGTGGATCCTCATGGGAGCCAGGACAGTGGAAGCTGCCTGAGCAAGGGAGGGTCTGGAGAAGGTAGAATAACCACAGGCATCGGGACTTCACTTTCAGAAGGACCACTACCCCAGGAGAAACTTTGCACCGAGTGGGGGGTCAGGGTGGGGATTCCTGGTGGTGCCCTCAGCTCATCCTCAGAGCCTGGGCTCTAAGGACCCCTGTCTGAAAAGAGGAGGGCTGCTGGGGGAACACCATCCCTTACTGCCATAACCCCCTCTTGGTGAGCACACATCCTGGGCCCCCATCCTTGCCCAGTGCTTCCCAGAGTCCACACAGTGGGTAGATTCCACTGGATCCAGAGGCCCCATGCGAACGTGGAGAGTGCAGGCCAGTGCTCCTGGCCGTGTCTCCTTCCTCACCATTTAGGCCGTGCTTGGTGATGTGCTTGTAGAGATCTAGGAAGTGGCAGCCAGGCTGGAAGGAGCCCCCGTTGGGGTAGAAGTCATAGTGTGCGATGGGCTCCTTGATGCCCACACTCAGGCCCATGTGCTCCCGGGTGAAGGTGTGGATGGCGTCCACAAAATTGGCATCATCTGGTGAAAGACGGTCGTTGGCAGAAGTTCCTTCAAACAGAGGGCCGGCGGCGTCCAACCCTGGAGGAGAGCAAGGGCAAGGTTCAATGGCACCGGGAAGGAGAGGAGAAGTGCTCTTTTCAGCTTTTTCATGTTGTTACACATTCATGAGTAGCAGGAAGAAGAAAATCCTAGAGCCTAATCTTTCTCTAGGAAATCTTGCCACAACCTTTTCGCAGTAAAACCACAGTAATTCATGGTGCTGAAAATTGAACACAGGCTGCGCATTATCTATGGGGAAAAGAGGCTTGCAGGAGCTATCCAGTGGTGGAAATCAGGTTATGAGGGAATGCTTGATTTATTTAAGCAAATCAATTTTAAGTACCTCTCAAGCTACTTTCAGGAGCATCTGTTTGCATACAAAAAACCCACTGTGCTCCTTGTAAGTAGCTCTTGCCTACTCATCGAACACAAATTTATTTGCCAGCGTGTCGTCAATAATTTTTCTAAACAAGCTGGCTTTTCTCCTACACTCATGTCATTTCATTGGACTGTCCCACACAGCCTCGGGACATCACGTTTCCTGGTGAGAATCTGTGAACAGATAGGACTATTCAAGCTCTGGGCCTTCAGGGCCAGATGTGTTTGTCTGAGGTGAGTGGCAGCTGACCCCAGGTGGGGAGCATTTATGCACAGCAAGGTTTTTTCTCCTTCTTTCTTCACCTTTTCTGGAGGGCCCTGTTATGTCCCACATCAGCCCTGGCTTTCATCCCTGCTGGAAGGAATGGGCAGGAGGCCTAAGAGCACCTGTTCTCCAGGACTCTGCAGTTACAAACAGAATGTCTGGGTGATTTATATTCCCATCTCCATCAGGCTGACTGCAAGATGTCGACAGAGGAAACAGCTGCCTCCGTCAGTGTGGGCCTGGCTAATATTGATATGCCCATGACCCCAGAATGGAGAGGGGTTGATGCAGCCTCTGAGGTTCTGGCTCAGCCTTTAGGCCTGGTTCCTGTGGAGGGAGGGTCTGCTTACACCCAGGCTACTGAGTGTTACATCACAGCCGTGGGGGCACAATGATTGGTTTGGGGACTAGGCCTCCCAGTCACCAGCAAGATGAAAAAAAAAGGATTCTCATAATGACAAGTTTACTTGTTTTACATGTCTGCCATTATCCCTATCTTTTTTTCATATTAAATTAAATGTCTTCTTTTATGAAGTAACTAGAGGCCTGGTGCATGAAATTCGTGCACGGGGTGTGGAGGCAGGGGCATCCCTCAGCCTGACCTGTACCCTCTCCAATGCAGGAGCCCTTGGGGGATGTCCAGCTGCCAGGTTAGGCCCAAGAGGACTCTGGCGCCAGGGGCAGGGAAGCGAGCCTCACGCAAGTCCCCCTGCTGTGCGCGCACCTGCTGGTCTGTCAATATGCAAATTGGTCGTTACTGGGACACTGTAATGTACAATTAGCATATTACCTCTTTATATGTATAGATGATGATAGTAGGTAGTAGTTGCTAAAAATGTTCTTACTTGATAAAATAAAAGGTCATAGCAATGCTATTCATCTTACATTTCCTTTGGATTGTTTTAGCTTGTGAATGTGGTTTTAGCCTGCTCGGTCTCAAAGGATGAGTAGGAGTTTGAGGTAGACTAGGGCTGGGTGGATGAGTGTCAGTAAGCTATTCCAGGCAAAGGGAACAGTGCATGCAAAGGCCTGAAAGCACAAGAGGCCACAGCGTGTTTGTAAAGTGGAGAAAAGTCTGGTGCTAAGGCAGCCTAGAATTACAGGAAGGGAACTGCCGGAAGAGACCTTAGAGCTCTGGGGACACTGCACTGAGAAGGCCTTGCCTGGGCCATTGTAGGAATTGCTGGCCTTGGGGCTTGGCTGGGAAACCATCTGATCAGGCGTGTTTTCCTGATGTGGCTCTGGGGCAGCCTGGGGAGTGAGGCTGGTGTCAGGGGCACCTGGGAGGAGAGGCCTTCTTGCATATTTTTATCTCTTCCTGGGTATCCAGGGCTTTCCGAGTTGGTGTAGAGGTCGGGGTGAGGTTTTTGGTGCAGAGCTTCCTCCCTCAATCCAAATGGGTCCCAGAGAAAGACCAACATGTTTCACAAATGTGGAAACTGAGGCACAAACATAGCTGATGTTACAGCAGAGTTAGGGCTGTGATTTTTTTTTAACTGGTTCACGTTAGGCTTTTTAAACTATAGGTTGAAAAAGAAACTCTTTCCTGCTACAAAAGTGTACAGAAGGTCTACTTTTCTGATCCTGTTTGGCCTGACGATGCGAGGCATTTGTTTGCGGGAAGGCAGTGGGAGTGGAGGCTGTGATTTCCGCATTCTCTCTGAACAGCTACCTACGGCAGTGCTTACATTTCAAATGGTGCTCCCAGTCCTCCCGTGAATACCAACACAGCGCCAAGGAGGTTGGGCGTGTTCTTTATGAGACTTGGAAAGCGTGTGCATGCCCCACGCCCAGCACGGCTTGGAGATGACAGTTGTTAGTCATCAGGCATGGTTACCTGTAATTCTCCCAATCTTGTGCTTTTTACCGATGTAGCTGCCAGCAAACCCAGAGACGTGTGCGCCCAGGCTGTACCCGATGAGATGAACGTTGCTTCGGGAAAATGGAGCTGATTCCTGGAAGGCAGGGAAGACGGCTGCAGGCAGGGAAGAGCTGCCTGGATATAGGCCTCTGTGGGTGCAGCTTGTTCAGGCTCCCACCCTGTTCTTTGCACCTGATCACAAACGAGTTGCCCATTCATACTCTGGTTGCTCCCCTTGCGGACTCCCTCCTCCCTCCTTTCAGGCCTGCCTGCCCATCTTCCCTGGATACGAGTGCTCTGCAGAAGCAACCCCACCTGCTCGTGTGTGGGGTTAAGTGGTTGCCAGGGTGTGTGTAGATCCATTAGGGTGTCCAAGGGCTGAATATAAAAGGAACAGTGGATGGGGTTGGGGGAGAAGAACAGTGGATGGGGATGGGGTTCAAGTGGCCTTCCCATTCCTGAAAGTGTGGCAGGGAGGTTCTCCTGTCTGGGCTGCAGTTGGAGACCAGCTTATGTGCTTGGCCTCGGGAGGGGAAGGGAGAGGAAGGGAGGCGGGGCAGGTCTTACCTCCAGCCACTGGAGAAGTGCAGCGACCTCCTGGCCCACAACACGGGTGTTGCGGACCGCGATGGCATAGTGGTCGTGGGCCAGGGTAATCCAGTCTGCCAGCGCCACGTTCACTGGCTGGGCCAGATGGGACTTCAGCGCGGCCACCATCTGCCAGATCCAGTCTTCCAGCAGCCCGTCCACCTGCCGTGGGCCCACAGGGCAGTTAGCATCGCCAGGAGGGGCACTAATGTCCTCTTTCTCCCTATTCACCTCCTTTTCTTCTCCAACTCTTGCCTAATGCTGGGTCCTTCTCTCCCAGAGAAAGGGTTGGCAAGGGGTTTCCCAGCCTCAGCACTAAAATGACATCTGGGGCCAGATGCTTGTACGTTTTGGGCTGTCCTGTGCATTGTAGGAGGTTTAGCAGCATCTCTGGCCTCCATCCGAGATGCCAGCAGCACCCTCTGCCCCCAGTTATGAAAACCAAAAATTCTCCTGACTTTGTCTAATATTTCCTGGGGGCTACCACCTCCAACCTCCAATTGAGAACCATTGTGTTAGCATTTCCCTATCTTAGGACTCGTCAATCCTTGAAACAATGGAAACATTTGTGTCAATCGGGTACTGAAAGCCGACTTCTCCTTCCAGGGTCAGCTGCCACACCAGCCCCTCACACCTGCTCTGCTGTACCTGTGAGTCCCACCCAGGTCACCCCCTCCCGCCCCGCCCTCACTGCATCATGAGCCAGAACATAGAAGGAGCTCAATAAATGTTCATGGGGAATTGTTCTATGTATACACCTTGTTTGAGAACCAATTTGCAGGGCACTTCTGATGGGTTCACAGAGCAAAGACATGTATGCTGTGTCTTAAGGATAACTAGGAGTTCTCTGAGAAGAACGAGGGTGGCAGTTAGATGTGGTGGTGGTTGATGGGGGAGGTATCTAGGGCGTTCCAGGCAGAAGGAAGAGCATGGGCAGAGGTGCAGAATCGCAGAGGGAAAGTGCGGTATGCCTGGGAAGAGGAGAAAAGGAAGGTGTGGTTGCAGATGAGCCCACAGAGGTGAAGAGCAAAGCTGATGGCTTGGCAGGCCCCCGGGGTAAGATCCATTCATTTAGTAAAGATTCCCCAGCCCTGGCCGGTAGCTCAGTTGGTTGGGCCTCAATCTATGTTAGGTCCCTTCTCTAGGGGCAGAAAAGTCCCCCACCACTTTCACTGCCAACCCCCATTTCTCTATGGGGACCCCTTTAAACCCTGGGGGGAAGTTGCTGGCAGGCTGCAGGAGCGTCTGTGCTATTCTGGGGTGGCAATAGAAGCCACCCCACCTTGTGGTTTGACCCACATGGCGGCGTGTGGCTCCCTACTGCCCCCGGAGGCCAGGCACGGGGTCTGTTTGGTTCATGTGAGGTTGTTAGCCTGCATGTGGCAGGCTCTCGGAGAATGCATGTTGAAAGAGGGGTATGGTAGATGGGCCTCTCTGTTCTCTAGAGCAGATAGTGAGGATTTCAAGAGTATTTCCAACTAGATGGCAGGGAAAGGTTTCTAAGTCATAAACTAGACCCCTGAGTCCTGGAGGTTTCTTATTGTGCATTTAGCTTGAAATTGTGGGTGGGCTGGTAACCAGGGAGTCAGGATTTCCTCGTGAAGATAAGGCCCCACTTAGTTTGACTTCAGTTAGTGCCCATAATATCCTCCCCCTTTCTTCCATAGTAATAGCCGTCTTAGCATCACTAAAGGGCTATACTTTCTCTGAGAGACTACGCATGTCTCAGCCACTTTGCCATCGAGGTATGGCCAATGGGTGCCAGTGGAGGCACTTCACCGATGCTTCCAGGAGGCTGACCTAAAAAAGCACTCTCTTATACCAAAGCCATTGAATCGTACACTTTAAATGGATGAATTGTATGGAATGTGAATGATATCTCAATAAAGTTGTTGTTGAAAAGCCCTGCTCTTTGACTTCTTGGTACGCACCCTTTACTATCTGGAGTAAAGAGGTGATGGTTAGTGCTCCAGCCGCTGTCTGGGACTTACGGGGACGAGGGCCGCATTGAAGGCAATGAGCTGGGTGCTTGAGGACTTCACTGACCAAGGCCATTTGCCCAGTTTTGGATAACATATCTCTGGATTGTTATGTGACACAGAAACAAACTTCTGACTTATTTTAACCACTGCCAGTTGGGTTTCTGCTATTTGCAGCTGAACCTTACGCTGACAGAGACAACATTTCATTGAGAGACGATGTCCGTGGCTTCCTCCCTCCTCTGCGAGACATGCAGCTTCACCTGCAAAGACCGCAACCCCTGTGGGCCCTCATGTGCTGGGTGACCTCTTTGGGTCACATTGCATCGCCTGAAACGTGGAGATAATGATAGTTTCCCCTCCCTGCTTACTCATGGAATTGAGATCATCAGTGAGATAGTGTGTGGGGAAGCACTTGGAAAATTAGAATGTGCTTTACAAAAATTATTATGCATGAAGCTGTTATCACCAGCTCCCTATCTTTTTATTAAAACTGAGCACACGAGGGAGGGCGGAAAAAAAGAAAATGTAAGAGCAGAGAGCAAAAATATGTGTCAGCATTTCCTACCGACCACCCGTGGATGATCATCACCAGCGGCAGAGAGGCGTTGAAGCCGCACTGCTGTAGCGTGTCTGGGCGGTGGAGCTGAATCTGACAGCCCTTATCAGTCGCCCCTTCAAAGAGCAGGAATCTGGTCTTCGTCTCCTGCAACGTTTCATTTTTTCTAGCAGCTCGAGCTCTCCTTCCAAACGGCTCTGCAATAGAAGATGAAGGACGGTGCTTAGCCTGGCACCTCTCCCACCTCTGCACGTCTGGGACAACCCAAAGGTTCTGAAGAACACCGGCCAATAGGGTTCCTGTGAGGTGATGGAGATAGTCATGAGCCGCAGCTTCGGGGAACCCCAAAGAACATTCCCAGGAGAATGACCACTTCTCTCCTGAGAGATGATGGAGAGTGACCTAGGAGGACCCAACACAGAGGGGGAGAGGGCCATCCTTCATCCTGCCATCCTGGTGACCCTAGGACCAGCCTGTCAGCAACTAGAGTAACTGGAGGACAGTAGGAATATAGGAGAGGCAATAGGGACAGAGGCTCAGGAGGACAAGGATTTTACCCCAAATCCCACTGCCAATAAGTGGTAAAGTCAGGATTTAAACTCACGTCTCTCTGGTGTCTGGCATATAATTAGCAGCTACGTAGGCCTGTGTGGTTAAAAATAAGGAGAGTGAGCATCCAGCACTTTGCATTTTTGATCTGTGAAATACTTTCTGTGAAAATTTATTCCAGTTGCCCTCACAGGCCAATTCTGCTTTATATGTATTTACTCTGGATTTAGCTGGGAGAATTAGGAATCAATGGATGGGCATGACATGGAAGAAATTTTTTTACTTTAAGTAATTCACAAAAATTCATGGTAGAAGACATAGAAAAGAAGAGAAAATAAAGGCAGTAAAACCTTTACAAAGACAGAAAATGTAAATAGATTTAGCACCCTAACACACACAGTATATGATCCTAGCAGGCTGCTGGAGATGGGCCACAGATTTTATTCTGAGCTTCCTACTGGCCAAAGCAAGAAGGGAAACAGGAGCAGTTATAGGATTCATGGCATCTAGTTGCTCACACTCTCCTGACCCTGAAGCCCCAAACAGTTTCCTTATGGGTTACTGTAAAAAGGTCACCAGGTGAGGCCTCTGCATTGTCTTGAGCATCGTTCCCACACAGCAGCAAGTTTCACATGGCTGACTCTGAGAGTGGTCTCCAGTCCTCACTGGAAGCAGTGGCTGCAGCGCCAAACAGCATTTACGTGGCAGTGAATCTCTGTGAGGCTCTTCACTGTAACCCAGCAGTAGCCTCGCGATGGAGGGAGGCAGGACCACTTTGGGTCATATTTTGGGTGGAACGAGTGGAGCTCTGGAGCCTGCATGTCTGAGCCACTATGACTGTCTGGATGTCCCCGTTGCAGAACACACAAAATACTGGATCCTCCTCAGCCACACCACGGCTTCGAGGGCTCAGTGCTGTCGCCCACACCCACACCTTCACTGAAACCCCTCCCCCAAGCGATAGCCCCATACAGAGCCAGCTCTCGGCTGGGCATCTCTCTACCTGAGGACACTTTGGTCACTGCAAACCCAAGAGGCCAAACTGGATTGGTTTTCGTTCCTCCCCACCCATTCTTCTTCCTTCTTTCTACATTTCCAATTGTGGTTTGTAACACCATCATTCGTCCGAGCGATTTCTCAAGCCAGGAAGCTTAGAGCTGTCCTGGAATGCCCTTTCGGTCCCCTTGGCCACCCCCTGGGGCCACCAGGAGTATCCCCACTGCCTCTGCTGCTGGGCTCGTCTAGGGCCATATCTTTATGTTGTTGTGTTGGTGGTATTGTAACAGACTCGTATATGTTTTATATTTAATTTGTTTACTTGTAGAGTTAATACATGCTAGTCATAGTATACAATCTGAAAAATGCCCAAGTGAATAAAGACTCTCACTATTCAGAAAACCACACAAGTATTGAAGTATTTCCTCCTAACCTTTTCTTATACGGGTATTTTTTTCATGGATACTTATGTGGAGTGTCTATAACTGAGACCATATTATGTGAATGGTTTTCACCTGGCATAATAATTTCTTATAGCATTACAATTCTTCAAAAATTTGCTTTTGAAAAGAGGCATAGTTTGCTTACTTGTTCCATTTTTGTTGGACATTCAGGTTGTTTCCGGGTTTCTTTCTTTCTTTTTTTTTCTATTAAAATGTTCCGATGACCATTTTTTCACATAAATTTTTATCTGAATCTAGGAGAATTTTTTTTAACATAGATTCCCGAAAGTAGAATCATTAGCTCCTTAGGTGTGATCTTATTTACCTCTCTTTTTATATGCACATATATCTAAATTGATTTTCAGCACCTTTTAAGCTAATATTTATTGAGGGCTTACTCTGTGCCAGGGACTTTTCTAACAGTCTTGTTTGTATTAACCTATTTAAGCCTCAGAGCAAGTCTGTCAGTGAGCTGTGAGGACACCTGTTATGAGTGAGGAAATTTCTTGCAATGGTATTCAGTAGGAGCAGCTCCCTCCCCAGGCATGTCTTCTGAAATCGTCATTTTCTCGTGTCTTTGGAAGAGATAAAGACACACCAATGATAAGAATCTAGGGGTGTGGAAAGACACTTGACTTGGGGTAGTGACCACACAATACATTATACAGACGATGTATTATAGAATTGTACACCTGAAACCAATACAAGTTATTAACCAATGCTACCCTAATAAATTAAAATAAAATAAAAAGAATCAGTGATGAGGTGGTGGTTTTGAGAGGGGGACTATTAACTAAGGTAAGTGGTCAAATCCTTTGAGAGAGTCAGCCCCTTGTCACCTGGAAAGTGAGATGACAGGCTGGGGGGGCTTGGGGTTCCCTCCGTGTGATGGCAAGACCCCAAGGCAGCAAAGCTTCCTCACATTAGTCAGAAGAAGCTGGGTGCAGCCATTACGTTTCTAATATGAGATTCCTTGCAACAGTGATTTCTCTATTCCTAAGTGATCCCTCAGGGTTGAGGGGTCCTAATAGTTCATACAAGAACAAATGATTTCATTTTATTTTGGGTAAGGACACCATTAGGTGGGTGACTGCAGGCAATGAATGAGCTGGCACAGGAGACAGCCAGAGTTTCTGCAGTAGAGGCTCCCGGAGTTAGGCCCTCTTCTGCCCGGGATGCCTGGGCTGGGGCCTCCACTCAGTTCAACATTTATCCCACCCCCACCAGGTGGTGGCTGCAGCTGGGGACACACGTGCCTAAGGCAGCAGCCGCAGGCATTAACATGCTCCATCTCTTTGTGAAATACCTTCACATTTGTGCTGTAAATTGCTAACGTGTGTGTGTGCGTGCGTGTGGGACTGGGGGAGAGGGCCTCTGCTCAGGGTGGGACAAACCTGAGATAAAAACAGCCATAGCTCTGACCTTCGCTGCTGTGGCCCGGCCCACGATCCATGTATATTAGCACTGACTTTGTAGTTTCTAGGACGACTCATTCATTCTTCTCTTTGCCCACACTTCCTGAGTACCTGCTCTGTGCCAGGCATTCTTCTGCAAATGAAACTTGCCTACAGCCCAGTAGCTTTTGGAGCAAGTATCAGGTTTTCTTCCTTATTCTTTAAAAAATGTAGTTGGTGCACAACAGTGGAGTAACAGCAGAAAACAAAATGCTAAAAAATACACTCACTCGCATTCTCATCATCCAAACGGATTGGCTTTTTATTTTCCTGTATCCAGAAGCAAATATATTTTTCATGTAACTGCGCAGATACAACTTGCTTTTTGCTTTTTTTCATTTCACATTACATAATAAGAATCTCTTCATATGCCTACAGTGTTCATACTCATAATTTTTAAAGGCTGAGTAATATTCCATATGGGAATGTTTTGTAATTTATGATTCCATTTTCCTTTCTGGGACAAGCAATATGATTCCAATATTTCACCCTCATAAAGAGAGCGGCAATGAACTTCAGCAGAGAGTTTTTCCTTCCAGAGAATTATTTCCACCAGGATGAATTACCTGGTACAGAATTACTTGGTTAAATGGTGAGATTGTTTTGCTGACATGGGAGTTGAAACAATCTTACAAATAAGTCCCCCATAGGGTGTCAGCCACGATTATTACTGACCCAAGAACCCCTAAGACCCACATGTTCTCATTAAAGGTGCTGATGGGGTGCTGGGGAGCAGGTGGGATTTGTATGGCAGGTTAAAGGGCTGTTTATGTGGCTATCATGTATTTTTTGCTAGTAACTCAGAATTCCTTATTTTATTCAATCCTCATAATGCCCCCACAAGTTGGTTATCCCAAACTGGGTGTCTTGACTAAAGTCACAGGAAGTGACTGAGTTGAGCCTCATGACAAGAGCAGCTCCTTTGCAGTCCAGGCCGTTAAAGTCGCCCATTGGGGCAGACCCATGAACCTCCTTTGCCAAGCCCTCAGCACCCCACTGGAGGCTCGCTGACCACAAGGTCATTGAAATAGGTCTTTCACAATTTCTCAAGGTCTAGAGCAAGCATGTCAAACTCGCGGCCCACAACAAATATTTTTGCAGTCCAGCCAATATAATGGTATTTAAGAAACATTTTAATAAAAATTTAATAACTTAATTTTTATAATATCCTGTTATACATAATTATTAATAATGAACTATGATGTTCGCTAATGACTGATTACTATAACTGTGTTGCATTCATTTCCTTTACGCACTTACGCACCGGCGCACCATTTCTCTCCACTAATACTAGCAGCGAATATTTTAGCAGCCGATGGCCACGTCATTAGTCTTGGACTGACTTGTTTGGTGTGCACAACAGGAAATATTTTGCTTTCAGAGAACAAGAAAAGTAGGTTTATAAGCGTTACACTTATTAATTTGTACAGTTATTCAGTGTCTGGTAAGTTAATGGTCAAGAAAAATATTAATTTTTATTAAAATGTTCTATTATTTTATGTTAATGATTACTCATTTATTTCAGCCCCTTGTGTTCACATGTTTCTATTGAAATAAACCTACGTTTCTATGAAAATTGAAGCTTTTGTTTTTTTGCAGCCCACATACACTTAAACCTTGTTTACTTGGCCAGTGTTAGCCCTTGAGTTTGACATGCTTGGCCTAGAGCATGGCTGTGTTGAATTGCCTTTCTGTGCTGACTTAGAAGAGAGCTCAGAGCCTGAAGCGAAGGCATGTCACACGAGGCGAGCAGCTGAGCACACTAGTGTTTGGGTCCGCAGCATCTGCTTGCAGAGACAGCGTGGCCTTAGACTATTCAGCTATTGGTGGATTACATGTGACTGTGTGTTGGCAGATCTTTGTGAGGCCCTAGTTAACTTGTCCTGGTTGATATTGAGCAAGTCATGTAACTTTCTAGGCCTAAATCCTCATCTGGAAAGTGAGGCGTTTGGATCAGCCGGATCTGAGACCCGCATGGTGACACAGTGAGATGTTCTTGGCCCTTGAGTAAACTGGACCAGGGGGAGACCTGGCTTTTCCTCCAAACCAGCTTGGCCTCTGTTTCCATCTCTGGAAAATCAAGAGGAGGGGCGAAGATGCCAGATCCCTCTGGTTCTGAGGTGTGTGGGTCCTAAGTCTGTCCTATCTCTGACTTTCAGTAAATAAAAGGTGCCAGAGAGAAGTGTTTTTGAGGCCAGAGTTAATCAGACAAAGAGAAAAGTGCGAGTCGGAGCTGGGACTCCTGGCTCTGTTCCAGAGGGACGCTCTCCCCTGTGCTGGAATCTGAGCCTGACGCTTTGCAAGGATAAACACTTGCAGCAGGAGGAAAGCAGCCCAAGGTTACTCTTTAAGGCAGAGTGGACGGTGTGTATGGAAAAGTGAGTGAATACATGGGATATGCTCTCTAGGGCAGGGGTTTGGGGGCTCCCTGAAGAGGAAATGTTCCTGACCCACCAGTCCCCGAGTGTCCCTGGGGCTTCCCTGTGTGGTGGTATGGGGCTGAGAGGGCAGGTCATTGGCCTCTCTTAAACCTTCCATCTTGGAGATTGAGAGCCCATATGATCCCATTCATTCATGTATTCATTCGCTCATTCCACCGCACATTTGTGAGCACCTACTATGTGGCAGGATGTGCTTAATATTGCAGATGCAACAGTACATAAGAAAGACTGCTTTCAAGAAGTTCAGCATTTACTATGCTGGAGGCAAGTAAATAGACAATTGTTACACAGCTTGGTAAGTGTTTCAATGCGTGAATAATAGCAGAGGCACCTACCCAGCTATAGGGTGGCTGGTGTGAAGGCAGCCAGAGTACCCTACTGGTGAGTAATGTCACCAGTTCCCCAGATAATCTCGGGGATTCCAAGTCAAAGGCTAGTCCTGATGGGAGGGAAGGCCTATAGAACGTGGAAGATGATCAATATGTCACCTCAAGGCTCACAGAACTTGAGGTCATGGCTGCAGTCTATTTTTCTGGGACCCTTGGTACCTCATCCCTTGAGACTTCCCTAGGGTCTACAGCACAGCTGTTTTCTGGCTAAAAAGAAATTAAACCAAGACCAGAACCCCCCCCCACTACCCCTCCCCCCCCCAAAAAAATAAAAAGACCAGAATTCCAGTTCTCTATCTCACTATCCATACACCGAGGTCCTGAGACTGCAAACCTTCTCTGGGCATGTGCTTTTATCCTTGTTCCACTCTCCCTAAGATATTCTTTTGGACCCATGTTCTCCCTTCACATCTGTGTCTGGAGGCACTGCTGTCTGCCCCATTCAGACTGTGGACATGTACCCCAACAATTTCTGGGGCACCATGGAAAACAATGGCAGAGACAGGATAGTTTAGTGGAAAGGGCACTGGCTTTGGGGCCAGTTGGCTCTGTATATGATCTATCATTTATTAATGAATCACTCTCTAGTTATTAGCTGTGTGACCTTGGGAAGCTCACTTAACCTGGAAGCTTCAGTTTCTTTCTCTTAAATTGCGAATATGATAACTGGATGAAACTCAGTGAAACATCTGATATGGAGCTTGGCATTTAATACTTCATTTTTCTGTCCTTTTAGAACTTACCTAAGATCTCTTCCATTTCATGTCTGACCCAACATAGTTTCTTCCAGATACTTTTTGGTACTTACCTACCAAGGTCTTTTTCAGCCTATTTAATACCTTTCTGTGAATTCTGTGCACTCCTTCAGGCAGTATATTGCATGTCTTGGCAAAAGCTTTGTGCCTTTGTGCCAAGAAGAGGAAGCCCCCTCCTTGGGGTGAGGATCTCAGCCTCCCTTCTCCCATTTGTCCAGGCTCTTTGGGGCAGGAGAAGTCTATTGACCTTATGTAGCAGCTCTGGAGACTACTAGGCTGGGTCTCTGCCTCTGCCAGCTGGGTGCTCCAGCCATGCCACCCAAATTAGGCAGCTCCAGGAGCCAAACCAGCCTACAGGTCAATGGGGAAATAAATCTCTGACTGCAAAATACACCCAGCCAGAGTTCTGCCCTTAAGCCACTGCTAAATGAATACTTCCCTTTCAGGATATCTTATGTTTTACCTAATCTTCTATATTGGGGGGTAGGATTCTTCCATAGCCATACGCTAAACATCCCCAAAGCAGCTGATTCAGTAGGTCTGGTGAGGCCTGAGAATCTGAATCATCCCAAGGTGGCATATCATTCTGAGAATAACTTGCCTAGTGGTTAACAATATAAGCATTGGATATCCCTGATGAATATAGATACAAAAGTTCTCAACAAAATACTAGCAAACCAAATTCAGCAACACGTTAAAAGGATCATACACTATGATCAAGTGAGATTTATATTTGGGATGCAAGGATGGTTCAATATACACAAATCAATTGCGACACCACATGAATAGAAAGACAAAAATCATACATATAATCATCTTAATATATACAGAAAAACATTTGACAAAATTCAACATCCTTTTGTGATAAAAACTCTCAACAAGGAGGAATCCAAGATGGTGGCATAGGTAAACACCTAAACTGCTGCTTCGCACAACAATTTCAAAACTGCAACTAAAAGACAAAACGTCTATCACCCAGAACCACGGGAAAGCTGGCTGAGTGGAAGTTCTACAACTAGAAGGAAAGAGAAAAGAGCATTGAGACGTGCACAAGTGCTGAAAAGCTGAGGTATGGAGGCGCGGGATCTGGGCTGGCAGCAGGCGTTGCTTTTTTCAACCCAAAGGGGAGACAAGCCCCCGATTACTCTGAAATACAGTTTCTGGGGAGACGCAGGGGACCCAAACTCCTACGGGGAGAAGCTGGATTGTCTGCCACCGGGTCGGAAAGTGAGGGGGGCCTGCTTGCAGAGCTGCGCGCAAGAATAATTGTTTACTGCGCTGGGGCACGGGACGCAGTCGGAGACACAGAGCTGGCTAACAAGCAGCCATTGCTGTTTGCCACGCCCTAGCCTAGTGATTGGGCCTGAGACCCCGCCCCACACAACCTACAAACCCACCCAAGCTCCAAGCAGCGGATTTAGCATAAGAAAGGCCTGCCCTATCACAGCTTAACCTAACAAACTTGCAGCCCGGATCAGACAGCTCCAAAACCTCCAAACCCCAAGCAAAGAGGAGAAAACTGTAGCTCTCCTGCTGGGTGGCCTCAGACAGTAGCTGACCTGCACCCCATTGGAGATCCAGAAGCCAGTATACCTAGTGGTCAGTGTGAGACACCAGATTTCAACTCCTCACATCCATATGTGACACATTCAAGAGGCAGACTCAGTGAGCACCAAAGCCCCACTGAAACAAGTCCTGCACCATAAGCGTGTCTCCAGCACAGCAGTTCTTATAGACACAGCGAGTCCTCACAGCCGATTGGCCTGGAGGTCAATTCCTCCCAGCGTACCAACAGCAATTCAGGCTTAACTACACCAAGACTTTGCACTCAGCCCACAAAGGGGTGTACCAAGAGCGTCCACATCAGGTGATTGGGGAGGCTGAGCTACTGCCCCCTATAGGTCACCTTCCACACAAAGCCACTCCATCAACATAGGGAAGCAGCCAAAATGCGGAAACAAAGAAACATGTCACGAATGAAAGAAACGGAGGAAAGCAAACTACTGGACGACATAGAGTTCAGAACCACATTTATAAGGTTACTCAAGAATCTTCTCAAAACCGCAGAGAAACTTGATGACACTTCTGAGGAGCTTAGTGAGACCTTCAAGGACCTTAATGAGAATGCCAAAAAAGTGGAAAAAGACCAGTCAGAAATGAAGCATACACTGTCTAAAATAAAGAATATACAGAAACTCAACTGTAGACCAACATACCCCAAGAATCAAACCAAAGATCTGAAATATGAGGAAACAAAAAACACCCAACCAGAAAAACAAAAAGAAAAAAGAATCCAAAAATATGAAGACAGTGTAAGGAGCCTCTGGGACAACTTCAAGTGTACCAACATCCGAATTTTTGGGGTGCCAGAAGAAGAGAGAGAGCAAAATACTGAAAACCTATTAGAAGAAATAATGACAGAAAACTTTCCCTACCTGGTGAAAGAAATAGACTTACAAGTCCAGGAAGTGCACAGAACCCCAAACAAAAGGAATCCAAAGAGGACCACACCAAGACACATCATAATTAAAATGCCAAGGGCAAAAGACAAAGAGAGAATCTTGAAAGCAGCAAGAGAAAAATGGTTAGTTACTTACAAGGGAGTACCTATACGACTGTCAGCTGATTTCTCAGCAGAAACTATTCAGGCCAGAAGGGAGTGGCAAGAAATATTCAAAGTGATGAACAGCAAGAACCTACAACCAAGATTACTCTACCCAGCAAAGCTATCATTCAGAGTTGAAGGTCAGATAAAGAGCTTCACCACAAGAAAAAGCTAAAGGAGTTCATTGCCACGAAACCAGGATTACATGAAATGCTGAAGGGTATTCTTTAAGAAGAGGAAGAAGAAGAAAAAGGTAAAGATAAAAATTATGAACAACAAAATGACATCAAATACATACCTACCAACAAGTGAATCTAAAAATCAAGTAAATAAAAAATCTGAAGAACAGAATGGACTGGTGAATATAATAGAATCAGGGACATAGAAAGGGAGTGGACTGACAATTCTCAGGGGGAAGCGGGTGTGAGTGGTGTGGGAAGAGATTGGACAAAAATCTTACTCCTATGGATGAAGACAGTGGCAGGGGCTAAGGGCATGGGGTAGGGTGGGGTGGGGAATCGGGTGGAGGGGAGCTTTAGGGTGAAAACAAAAAGAGGAACACCTGTAATCTGAACAATAAAGATTTATTAAAAAAAACAACAACTCTCAACAAATTGGGTATTGAAGGATCCTATCTCAACACAATAAAGGGTATGTATGACAAACCTACAGTAAACATCATACTCAAATGGTGCAATATTTTCTTTTATAAGATCAAGAACAAGACAGTATGCTCATTCTCTTCACCCCTCTCTTTAACACAATATTGGAAGTCATAGTAAGAGAAAGAAATAAAGGCAAGAAAAATAAATAAGAGGCTCCAAAGTCAGAAAGGAAGAAGTAAAATTGTCTCTCTTTGCTGATGACATAATCTTGTATATAGGAAATCCCAAAGATTCCACCAAAAAACTGTTAGACCTAACACATAAATTCAGTAGTTTCAGTATACAAAATCAGCATATAAAAACCAGTCACATTTTTATACACCAAACAATAAACTATCTGGAAAAGAAATAAAAAACAATCTCATTATTCAATTCAATGCCTATCAAAATCCCAATGGCATTTTTCACAGAAATAAAAAAAAAAAAATTCTAAAATTTGTGTAGAACTGCAAAAGATCCTAAACAGCCAAAGCAAGATTGAGAAAAAACAGAACTGGAGGCATCACACTTTCTAATTTTAAACTATATCACAAATCTATAGTAATCAAAACAGTATGATAGTGCATAAAAACAGATTCATCAAGCAACAGAATAGGCTTAAGAGCCCAGCGGTAAACCCATGCATGTATGCTTCCACGCAGCTTAGCCCCAGGAGCCCTTGACTTCAGCTGTTGAATAGGTCAGAGGGTCAAGCTCCTTCCCATGGGCCCTTAGTCACCTGAAAAACTAAAGGTGATTCCCAAGCAGGCAACTTTTTCTAGGGCAGAAGTGGGCCTGGCAGATGCCAAAGTGCTTGGAGCCATGGGGAGCCAATGTGTGAGGAATTCTATGAAAGGAATCTGGCTTAGAGCTTGGAAGCCGGGCAGTGAGGTGCCCACGTGGCTGGCTTCGCTTTTGAAGGGGTGGAGGAGGCGGGAGGAAAGCATGTGCTTCTCAGCCAGGAAGGCCCTGCCCAGGGCTCCTCAGAGGCCTTTCAGAGACCTGACGCATCTCCTCAGCTAGTCCATCTGGGCTGGTGCTGCGGGAGTGTTGGGAGCGAGGACATTTTGGATGTGTCAAAAGTGACGAATGTTGAAAAGTGCCATCAGCATCTCTGGGGACTCACAGTTCACACTGGCAGCTGAGATGTGCCAGGCTCTTTGGAAGAAACTCTGGATGAAATTGGGAAGTCTTTAGCACAGGCAGCTCCTGCTCGCCCACCCAGGTGTGGGTGGCAATGAGATGGCCTCTGTACGTGACAACGAACCATGGGATCAGTGAAGACGGGGCTGGGACGCCTGAGGTCTTGGCAGGAAAAAGTGGCACTCAGAGAGGCCAGCAGGAAAGAGCAGGAGCATAACAAAACAGGAGTGGGCAAGCGGGGGCCGGAGGTTGGAGTTAGTAGAGCTCACTGCCCACAGTACGGGCGCTACAATCCTGGCCTATTAAGTGGTCCTGGCCAGATTTGAACAGGGGCAGCAGCCAGAGCTGGTTGGAGGCTGGAGGTAAGCCCGGGCCTTGGCCCAGAATGAAGCTGGAACAAGACTCCAGTGTGTCTGGCTTTGGATACACCCCAGGGAATGTGCTACTAGAATACAACATCTACCCTGAAGATAAAGCATCCTGAGAGGAGGGTGCCTCGGTATTCTGTTTTTTTGTTTGTTTGTTTTGTTTTTGCATGGCCCTGCTCTGTATGTAGTGGTACTGGTTCTCTACTTCTGCAGGGAGATGGCTCACCTGGGCTCCTTAGAAGCTGGGGGTCAGGACCAGCTGGACCAGCCCAGTATGTCTTCTGCAGAAGGATGAATGGGTGGAGGGTGTCAGAGGTGGGTGGGGAAATTTGCCCCCAAGGGCTCTCTAGAGAAGACAGAACTCTGTCTTATGATCATTGTCCTTCTGCCATTTCCCTGCACAACCCCCAAAGCCAGGAGAGAAAGAGGGAGGAGAGAGTGCACAGTCATCTTTGTTGCTGCTGTTGTCATCGTAGACATTATCATCATCATCATCATCACTGTCATCGTCACCAATGCTTAGGCTTCTTATGTAACCTGTTTAACTTGTTGAGGCCTGAACTTGTCTTCCCACCTCCTTCCTGCATCCAAATTTCTCAGCCTGCTCCCACGTCTCTCTTCTTCTAGGCACTCCATCACCCCCCTGAGTCATCTTCCACTCCTCCCTCCTTTTTCTTCCCCTCCTTATCAGCAACTGCAACTCTCCGTAGCAGTAACCAGCTCCATTGCTTACTTCCGGGCAGGATCCGTTCTACCCTGTCTGTTCACACCCTCCCCATCCTGCCAAACACTGCTCCTAGAGGTCCCAGGCCACCCCTCTCTCTCCTGCCTCCACGACTTTGCTCTTGCAGTTCTCTCTGTCAGGAGTTTTCTCTCCTCTTCCTACACCTCAGCCCTCTACCTGGCAGCAATGAGGATGTGTGCTTCATGAGGCTGCAGAAAGCTCCTGACATCTTCTGTGTGCCCCGGGACCCTGTGCGCACCCCGAGGGAGGGACTCTTTGTCTCCTTCCCACATAGGCGGTAAGCTAAACACGGCTTATGCATCCACGTGGTCCTGGCACCTAGCACAAGGCTGGCACCGGATAGGTTATTTGCAGAATCGCATCAACAGGATCATTTCATTTTCCTGCTCTTCCTAGGGAAAGGTTGTCACAGTGAGCTAATATTGAGAGGAAGCAAAACGCACAGGCAAGTGTCACTTCTAATTCCCACAGTCCCCTTCTGGTGGCCGTGAGCTGTTGGACCACTAACAGCAGTCCCTGTCTCTGTCTCTCAGGAATGAGCTGGGAAAAAGGGCACTCACAGATAGGAAGAAAGTTCCAGACATTCATTGAAATCATGGATTATTTTCGCCCCCCCTCCCCCTTTTTTTGGTCCTATCTCAAAGACCTTCAGGCCCCAAACTAGTCTTTTTCCCTCCGTTCCCTTCCTGTCCTGTAATTCCTCATTCATTTCAAGCCTTATAATTCAGGCTTTAAGAGTTGCCTTTCTGAAGCTGTCTTTGGTCCTGACCTGTGTGTTGAGATATTAATAGAGGTCATGGGGAAAAGAGAGTTTTGTGGTCAACTAAATTAGAGAAATATTGTATTAAGGGACACTAATCAGGCTTTCTAATGGCCAGAGATGTTAAGACTCTTACTGCTTACTGCGTATTTAATCTCGAGTTGGGGCTATTGAAACGCGGTGTTCTCAAACCCAATTACTTTGGAGTAGACTCCACCCCCTGCCCCCTGTCCCTCCACCTCCTGAATTCCTATTTGTAGCCATGCGTTTTTGGGACTAACACCCCCTGGGTCACACTTGAGGAAATCTTGTCTCAGGACAGTTTCCTGCTGAGCTGCGTCTTGTAGACTTGCGCTCACCCCCATCGCTGTGTGTTGGTGTCTTGGAGGCAGGTGCTAGCAGCTCCAGCGAAGGCAGGGCTCTGTGTGTGGGAGTCAGGCCTGGGCACTTTGAGAGGTGCCAGCATCTTCTCAGATGTTTGTTGTAGGTGGTGATATAGAAAGGTGCGAACCACACAATATCCTGCTGCAATTACTGTTGTGGGAGTCCAGTCACCTGGAGATGACTACTCTCCTGACATCTGTTTTTATGCATTTCCTTCCAGACTTTTCCCATGAAGATACAGATCATGCAAGATTTTACCTAGGGGTTTTCTTAAAGTACAGAGGGTCTCTTGATTAAAATTTATGGAATGAAGAGCAATGGGGGCACTTTAGAACAAGATTTTAGCTGCCTGGGGAATTTTTATTTTTTTAAGATAGGCAAATGTAATGGTTCTCAAATTGTGCTGCTAGGATGGGAAGCCCCACAACCCTACAGAGGTACCCTAGAGGCTGCTGGGGAGTGGAGGAGGGTGGGGAGGAGGTGGAGAGAGATGCAGAAGTGGAGAGTGCAGACTCCCATTGCCCACACCTGTTTCAACCCAAACAACAGTGCTTTCACGTTTTAATGCTTTCTGCTTGAGATTCTGTTTGCAGGAGGGCTTCCATGGCTGACATATGTTCAAAAACCACAAATATAGACCCATCACTCATTTAACAGATTAAAACAAAACAAAACAAAGACTGTGGTGCAGAGAAGTTAAAATGTATGCTAGTTAATTACATCTGGATACTGAATCTAGGACCCGGTTTCCCGACACAATCTCAAATGCTCTTTCTACACCCTCTTGCATGTGTTTGTTTCCTTCTGACTCAGCCAGCTGCCAAAGAGAAGGCTTAACTGTAGCAAGAAACAAATACTGCAGTAAATCCACCAATAACCAGTTGGGGGAAAGGTATGGGGTGGCCCCATGCGCTCCTCATTTCATGTGTTTCACGGCAGGTCGTCAGCTCAGCCTTGAAATGTAAAGAAGCGTATGCTGAGAGCAAGAACTGCTTCTGCCAAGAATATCTCATAAGATACAATACCCCAACCGGCAGTGAAACGAAATGTCTAATTACAACTGCCCTCCTGTAAATATTCAGTTTATCGATGAAAGAGTTCTGCCAACAGAGGCAGCTCTTCAGCAGGCCTCCTGCGGGAATTCTGGAGGAACTAAAGAAGAGAGAGAATGATGGGGACATGCCCGTCCTGATTGTTGGGGTCATGGTACCTACGGAGGAAGGGGCTAGTGTGTATGTCACATGCGCCACTTCGTGTTCAGTGCAGTGGGGGTGGGAGTGAGGCAGAGGGGACAACAGAGGGGTTCAGAAGCATCTCTCTCTCTCTTTTTTAAAATTCCTTACCCGAGGACAGAGACATATTGAGAGAGAGAGAGAGAGAGAGAGAGAGAGAGAGAGAGAGAGAGAGAGATCGAAGTGAGAGAGAAACATGGATTGGTTGCCCTCTGCATGCTCTCTGACTAAGGATCAAACCCAAAACCCAGGTGGGTACCCTGACTAGGAATTTAACCTGCAACCTTTAACCTTTTGATGCATGGGAGGACGCTCAAGCAACTGAGCCACTCTGGCTAGGCCAAAAGCACCTCTCTTAATCCTTCCCTTTGAATGGCTGGTTAGAAGGGTGACCCCTTTAATGATAACAATGCTAACGTTCATTGTGCACCCCTGTGCCCCATGCTATTTATTCACGAATGCTCATAAAACACTGTGAGGTAGCCAGAGATAGCCTCAAACCCAAGCAGTTTGATTCCAGACTTGACATTCTTTTTTAAAGGTGATGAAGCTTATTTACTTACTAGAGGCCCAATGCACAAAATTCATGCAAGAGTAGGCCTTCCTTCCCCTGGCTGCTGGCACCGGCTTCCCTCCAGCACCCGGGACCCGGGCTTCCCTCACAGTCTGGCTTTGTCCGGAAGGTCGTCCGGTCTAATTAGAATAGTATGCTTTTATTATTATAGATATGAAGTATAATTCATGCACAAGAAGGTGCACAAATCCTAAATAGACTGCTCCAAGAGTTTCAAGCTGCATATGTTCCTGGAAGGTGCCCTCCAAACTGTCTCCTGGCAATGCCACCAGCAATGTGACCATTATTCTGACCTCCATCGTGAGAGATAGGTCTTGCCTGTTCTTGAATTTCATGTAAGTGGACTCACACAGCACATGCACTTGTATGTCTGGCTCCTCTTACTCAGCAGGATGTGAGGCTCATCCGTGATGCTGCATATACAGAGCCTGCACCTTAGCTATTATGCCTCTCCTCGGGTTAACTAGCTCCATGGTACCTCTGGGAAAGGCCTCCTTGGACAGTGGTTTGGGTTATGCAGAGTGGGTTGAGCCTGAAGGGATGCTGGCTGCATGAATGGTCGCCCTCACTTCTAGGCTGGCTGGAGAAATGGCCATTCTCACCTGCACACTGGTGGGGGAGGGAGGGTGGTCATCCTCGCTTCAAGGCTGGCAGGGGGAATGGTCACAATGAGCATTTGACCTGAGACCTGGAGCATGAGGAATAGTCAGACTTTTCATTTTTATTTTACTTTTTTGCATCTTATAGATTTTCATTTCGAAGAATGTAAATATTATTCTTTAATATCCCAACACAAAAAAAAGCTCTTTGGGGGTCCTTTTATTTATTTATTTTTACCAGACTAAAGGAGTCATGAGACTCAAAAGTGAGAAAACCACTGTGGTTTATCTCTAGCCATGACTGGTTGATTTCTTGCTCTGACCTCATAGGCACCTGTATAAGGTCCTGGAATTGCAAACCACTCCTGTATTTTGCAATTCCAGGACCTGGCTGGGCTGAGTTTTCAGTCCACTAGAGTCCAGGAAGCTGATTGGTAGTGACCTGCTGGAGTTAGACTAGTTGGCTTGTTTACTCTCTTTTTTTAATTTAAAACATTTTTTTTCTTGTGTCCCTCCTCCTCCTCCTCCTCTTCTTTATCCTCCTTCTCTTCCTCCTTCACCTCTTTCCTTTCCCCCTCCTCTTCCTCCTTCTTTTTCTATTTTCATCACTGATCCACTTCACTGAAGCCACAGTGATCTCAGAGGAGCAGACCTCAGAGAATATTTTTTATTTTTTTAAGTGACTATATCTGATGACTTTGCAGTCATCTCTGCCAATGAGCAGTGCCATATTGGCAACTGCCTTATTCTCAACACCATTGGCAAGGGGACCTTTACAGAGGTTAGGCTGGCTCGGCACACTGCCACCAGCACAGAGGTGGCTGTGAATGTTATGAACTGGCAGGGCTCCTCTGGTGTCCTCCAAGAGGTGCATTCTCTTAAGGAACTAAATCATCCTGACATGGCCAAGTTGTTTGAGGTCGTTACCACCCAGGGCAAAGCATATCTCTTCATGGAACATGCGAGCAAAGGAACCTTATTTGACCACTTGGAGAACGGTGGCTCCATGATGGAGAAGGAAGCCCAAACCTGTTCCACAACTGCTATCAGCTGTGCGTTACTGCCACTAGAGACACATCGTACATCGGGACCTGAAGCCGGAGGACATACTTCTAGATGGTGAGATGAATGTTAAATCAGCAGACTGTGGCTTTAGTGGGGAATTTACAGAAGGGAAACTGAGCACCTTCTGTGGCACTGCCCTCTATAGGGCCCAGAGTAGTTCCCATTCAAAACCTCTGAGGGCCTGAAGGGGGGTGTTTGGAGCATGGGGTAGTGCTTTACAGGATGGTGACGGGGGCACTGCCATTTGTGGGAAAGATTTTGAAGAACCTAGGGAGTACATCTTGAGTGGGTGCCTCTGTATACCAAACTTCCTGTCTCCACAATGTCAAAAACTGTTACAAAATTAATAACCCTCGACTCCAACCAAAGACCAACCCTGAAAGATATAATAAAAGATCGCTGAGTCAACATTGGCCAGTCATAGGACCTGAGGCCATACAGCAAGCCACCTGGGGTGACTTAGAGTGACCCCTAATATAAAGCAGGGCTTTGTGTGATAATGACGTGTCAATGTAGGATCACCAATGGTAACAGATGCACCGCTCTGGTGGGGATGTTGTATGTTCGTGGGGACAGGAAATATATGAGTACTCCCTGTAATTTCTGCTCAATTTTGCTGTAACCAAATGTGCTCTGAAAGTAAAAGCACTGACATGGGTGGTCAGATGAAGATATAGTCCCATGACTACACTTAGGAGAGAACATGGAGAGAAAAAAGAGTAACGGAAATTTCACACTGATGCTAACTAAGCCAGTCCTACCAAAAGAGGTGCAAGTTCCAGGAAGCATTAACTACATTATTTTTCCTAGAAATGTGCTGTGTCTTCTCTATATCCCCAGCCCAGTCAATGGCACCCTCAAGCTATGAACTTTAGGCAGCCTTGATTTCTCCATCTCTTTAATCCCATCTCTGGCTGGTCACTAAATCCCACTGATTTTTGTCTCCAAAATACCTCTCAGTTTGCTTTTCTTCCTCCAGTTCTAATTCAGACCCTCAATCTCCCACAAAATCGCTATCTGAACCTGGGGTGTCATATTACCACTCTGGGTCTGAGTCTGCCTCTGTAAAATAGGATGATTGGCTAGTGGACTCCCCAGGTCCTTTTCACTTTTAAAGCCTGGGTTTCAGTGATGTTGTAGGAGATATGTGTGCAAACGTCCTTTATTTCTCACTAATGAAGCTGGATTCTGATGCACTTATATCTAGAGAGGAGCAGGTTATAAATTATACATGTGCCCTGCACACAGTATTTGCTGAGTAAATAAATGCAACTTTAAAGCAAAACAAAAACAAAAACAAAAGAACAATAACAACAAAATAAACCAACCCAAACCCAAAGAGTTATGTTCTGCTGGACAGGATTCAGCCTGGTTGGCTGGACAGTGATTCCCCCCACCAAGATATCTACATGCCCATACCCAGAGCCTGTGAATGTTTGTTTGCTACCTTATATGGCAAAAGGGACTTTGCAGGTGTGATTACATTAAGCATTTTGAGATGAGGAGATTATATCCTGCGTTCTCTGGATGGGCCCAATACAATCACATGATCCTCATAAGAGAGAGATAGTAGAGTTAGACTGAGATGGGAAGATGCTATGTTTGGCTTCGAAGACATAGAAAAGGGCCGTGAACCAAGGAATGCAGGCAGCCTCTAGAAACTGAATAAGACAAGGAAATGGATTCTCTCTTCAGAGACTTCAGAAGGAACAAAGCCCTGCTAATGCCTTGAATGGAGGACTTAGGACTTCCAGTGGCTGTGAGGTGATAATTTGTGTTGACTTAGAGCAAGCATGTCAGACTCAAAGGCTAACACAGGCCAAATAAACAAGGTTTAAGTTTATATGGGCTGCAAAAAAAAGCTTCTATTTTCATAGAAACGTAGGTTTATTTCGATAGAGATAGGCTGAATACACAGGGCTGAAATAAATGAGTAATGGTTAACAAAATAATACAACATTTTAATAAAAATTAGTATTTTTCTTGAACATTAACTTACGAGACATTGAATAACTGCACAAATTAATACGGGTAATGCAAACAAACCTATTTTTCTTGTTCTCTGAAAGCAAAACATTTCCTGTTGCGCACACCAAACAAGTCAGTCCAAGACTAATGTCGTGGCCATCAGCTGCTAAAATATTCACTGCTAGTATTAGTGGAGAGAAATGGTACGCCTGTGCATAAGGGAAATGAATGCAACACGATTATAGTAATCAGTCATCAGCGAACGTTGTAGTTTGTTATTAATAATTATGTGTAACAGGATATTGTAAAAATTAAGTTATGAAATTTTTATTAAAATGTGTCTCACATACCATTATATTGGCTGGACTGCATAAATACTTGTTGTGGGCTGCGTGTGGCCCGCAGGCTGAAAGTTTGACATGCTTGACTTAGAGGGTTAATTTTGTAGTAATTTGTTACAGAAGCAATAAGAAAGTAACACACAGTTCTTGTTTTCCATTAACTTCGTATATTGACTGGGAAAAACATTTAACCTTTCTGGGTCACTGTTTAATTTTCAACCAAATAGGGTTAAACTCTCCTAAGTGAGGTAAAGAAAAAATGAAATAGTATGCAATATTAGTTGAAATAATAGAAAATACTACTTATAGTACCAACACTACCACTGCTAGTATACTTCTAAGATGCAAATGCCTTACAGACTTTATTTCATTCAAACCTCTAAACAAGTTTATGAAGGAGAGATCATTACCCAGCCCTAATAGATAGGACCCTGAGGCTCAGAGAGGCCCAGCAAGTTCCTCAGGGTTGCACCAATAGAAAGTGGAGGAGCCAGAATTCTGACCAGGTCTGTCTGACTATGCACAGCTGATCTGCTTGCTCATTTTGTGGTCATGGCAATTAAAAATGTTGTATAAATGAGGGCTCTTATGATGATGATGATGATTACTGTGCCCCTCTGTGATTATTTCTCCTCGTGCCTCTTTCTTGTAACAGCATCTGATTGCCCCACACACCATATTCCAGCCTGTCACCAGCCTGTCGCAGAAGTGCTGGAAATGCTACTCATTGAGCATCACGACTTCCCGGCTTGGTGGCGTTGGCAGAGGCTGAGATGTTTGTTTATCTGACAGCAAAGCACTCTGAGGTTTGGAAACGGAAACACCCATCCTACCACGCCCAAGAGAAAGGCGATTGCATATGGTGAGGCCAGTGCTGGGGTGTTGTGAGTGGGGACAGGATGCAGGTGCTGCTGGGGTCTCTCCAGACTTCTCAGTTGCATGTGGCTGAACTAAGGGGGCTTCTTGGAGGGGGCTGTGCCATTTGAGTCCTTTATCCTTTTTTTAAAAAAAAATAAAACAAAGCACATGCTAATTGCAGCTGGTTTCAAGTCCCTCTCCCCTTCTTTCATTTACCTGCTTCCTCTTCCCTTTCCTCACCTTTGATTTCCCCCCATTGTTCTGAGGTCTCTTTGTTTTTGCGGGGTGGGCCTGGCTAACAGGAATCTGGCAAAGGGGCCAACATTGCCTGCGCCATGCCTCCAGGATCCCAGAGGAGAGGTTTGCTTTGAAGATTGTTGTGACTACCTGGATTAATCACACTCATTCTTACATTTTCACTCGCTTCTGATCAAAGAACTCAGAAGGGTTTGATCTGGGCCAGAGTTCCCTCTAGTTTGTCCTTGGGAGCAAGTGTCTGGAGCAGGGTTGATCTAAAAACGTTTTCTGGAGCTTTGTTAATGGGGCAGGCTGCAAATTCACAGCACGGGAGTGGCGTCTTTCAAATCAGCCTCTCAGCAGACAGGGATGTGGAATTTTAGAGAAATCGGAATCGCCTAAGCTCCCATTAAATGAACTCCTTGATTCCAGGCTGTGCGGAGTGGAATTCGGGGCCTGTGGGCCATGAAATATCGACCTCTTTAGTGGCAGGACGCCTCAGACGGGTCGGGTGGCCTTTGGGATGAAACAAACCAGTTTGGAGGAATCTCTCACTGCTTCTCTGTGTTCTTTCCTATGTACTCTTCTTTGGACCGTTTTCTGGTTGGTGTTTTTGTTTTGCTTAGTTTAATGGAGGTGAAAGACCAAACTTTTGCATTGGGGTCTGGAGCATGTTTGTGAAATGAGCCTCTCTCTTCCATGGCCTTGCTCACTTGCTCACTTGCTCACATTAATTGTAAGCACCTTGAGGACGGAGGGTGGGGGAAGCATGACTTGACCTTTCACCCCTGCCCTAGCCCATATTTGATAACTGACTCTAGGCCCAATGCATCTGCTGAGACTCCACCTCCACGGTAAGATGGGGTGGGCAGGTCCAGGGCTCCATCTGCCTTCTTAAAGGACTCTTGGAGCTAGAGAGGTCACCAGGTGGCCTTTTCCATGCAGCTGATTCAGGTCACTCACCTTCCTTCCTAACATCTCACCTGGGTTAAAGGCCCCGTCCTGGTTTTTCACACCCATCCCCGCCTCTGACTTGTCTTAAAAAGCAAAAGAAAACAACCCAAAAGACCTAAACCAAACTCTTGCGGAGGGCAGGGCAGCGGCCTTGGGCCTTGGAGTTCGGACCTGCTTGGTGCAGGCCATCAGAAACGGACTAAAGGACACACACGGGGACACCTATTTGTCCGACAGATGCTCTCACCACGGTCATCTCCACAGACTTTGAGGTTTTTAGTAAAGGAGACATGGTCCCAGGCCTGGTCACCCATGGCCTTGGGATCTTTGCCTCAGAGCCTCTACTTCCTCTCTGTAAAGTGGGTGACAAGGCCAAAATGAACAGGGTCCTTGCATTCTGTAGGGTATGTCCAAATGTCCTTCGGAAGCAGGGCCAAGTTGGAAAACACAAAAAACAAGGAGAAAAGCTACTATTTTTTGAGTGCCAGCTATGTGCCAAGCATTTTATGAATGTCTTCCCCAATCATTCATTGATACACTCCTATTTTCTTTCTTTCTTATTTTTTTTTTTTAAAGAACTTACTTTGTGCTAGGCTAGCTTCTAGGAATAAAACAGGAAAAAAGATAGACAAAGTTAGTGCTCCCGGCCTCATACTAGTGCTTTGTATTAAATGTGAAGTTTATAAAATCCTTAGCACAGTGCCTGGCATACGGAGGTTCAGTTTTCTATTATTTCGTATACTTGTAGATTCAAGAAGCTAAACTAATTTTTCTACAGTTGGGACAGTGCGAAGGTTCAGGGAAATGCATGAGAATTCCATGCTTCTCTCTGGAAAGAGACAATCTTTCTTATGAAAGCTGTTCCCTCTGCTAAGAAAAAGCCTGCCTAAGCCACAGGGACCGCAAGGCATGCGCTGGGCCCAGGGCAGGGACGTGGCTGATGGTTCTGCGCCCCAGGTGTCTCTCCCAGCTTTGGTCGGCACTCACACGCGGTGGGCACACGGTTGCGCGGCTTAGCCGGCTGGTTATCTGGCTGTGGGAAATGAAATGTGCCAGCAAGGCCTCTGGTTGGAAAGCTGCAGACGGTGGTGAGCCAAAGAGAATGTGCCTGTCCTCATATTGCATGTCTCCCGTTTCTCCGGGGCAGCTCCAGGTGAGGAGACAGAGACCGAATGAAGCGCCCATTCAGTTGGAGTGGGGCCCAGAGACTTGCTCAGTGTCCCAGGACCAGTCAGTGGGAGAACAGAGATTTGAACTCAGGTCTGTCTGATTCCAGGCCTACAGGGTCAATCTAAGTGTCTGAATGCAAGTAAGCCAATATAGCAGACCATTTTGCTATGGGATATAAGCTAGTTTATTCATTAATAACCTGGTACATTTGAGGTTTATTTGCTTTTAAAATCTTCTAAGTCTCTAGACCCACATTGTCTATTGGATTGAAGGAATTTATAGCATTTCTGCAAAATGTATGGTTGTCAAGGACACCAAAATAAGAGCACTGGAGAATAAAACACTCAAACTCAGAGATCAGAGAAGTGGGATTTGCCTTATCTGAATTGCGTATTCATTCCCCCGGCACCCTATGGTTATTTACTGTGGAATTTTTTTGTGGGCTGCCAATGGGCACTTCCTTTACCAAAATAATTAGACTATATTAGACTCTACATATTCATCAGGATGAGGCATAATAATGTTTTTGAACATTTAAAATTAATTTTATTATAGTGCTTGCTATGTGTCAGATTAGCTATTTGTCAGACTGGCTTGTGGCCCTGTGACATTGTCATGACTTCTAAGCAGGCCAGGATGTTATCAGCAGTGATAACATCCCCCTAGGACACAGGGACTCTTTCCTACCCCAGGGCCTTTGCACTAGCAGTTCCTTTGCCTGGAATGTTCAGCTGGTTCTTTGTAGGGCTGACTTTTTCCAACTCCACCTCCTCAGGGAGGCCTTTCTTGACCTCTATGTAAATTAGGTTGTTCTGTTATTCCTATCACAGCATCTTGCTGATGGTTTCATAACACTTCAGGACCTGTAATGATTTTATGTGTTGCTTTCTTGTTTATTGCAGTATTTCATAGAATCTAACATGCATGGCTAGTATGAAACATTGTTTTGTATACCATTAAAAAGGAAAAAAGACAGCTACAAATTAAACTGTGACCTGATGCCTTGATGACAGTCTGTGTCAAGCAGAAATTGGTCACAGCAGCCTCTCATTGCTTTGAGCTTTCTTTCATCTATTTTAAGGGTTGGCAGTTTCTCCCACTGTTATTTGCTTTGCCTAGAATGTGCTGGACAATTCTTTTGCATACAAAACGGTAAAGCATAACTTCACATATTGTGATTATCTTTCCATAAATGCTAGTTTGTTACGTTGTAAGGAATTATTGGATGACAGTCATTTCTCCAATTAGAAATGTAAAAAGAATTTTTAAAATCCTCACCTGAGGATATGTTTTTAATGATTTTCTTTCAGAGTGAGAGAAAGGGGGAAAGAGAGGGAAACATAGTGAGTAAGAGAAACACTAATTGGTTGCCTCCTGTATGCACCCTGACTAGGGCTCAAACCTGCAACGTAGGTATGTGCTCTGACCAGGAATCAAACCACCAACCTTTTGGTGTATAGGACGATGCTACAACCAACTGAACCAGCCAGGGAGATAAATATCAACTTATGCTTTACCACCATCTCCATACCTTTTTGCAAATCATAGATTAGTTTGTAAACAATTTAACTAGCAATTAAGCTTGATCTATGTAGTCCCAACAATGTACATAACTCAGCTGAAGCGATGACAATCTGAGCAACCTCACAACATGGCATTGCCCACAGCATTTATAAGATACTAGAGGCCCAATGCACGAAATTCGTGCAAGGGGCTCGGCCCCCACAGCCCCAGTTTCGTCCGGAAGGTCATCTGGACAGTTGTCCGGAATGTCATCGGGATGATCATTCTGCTGTTTGGTCTAATTAGCATGTTAGCTCTTTATTATATAGGATGTTTCAATTTAAAAGATATTTTAAATATGAAGAAATGTGTGCCTTAGACTTAATGAAATAAAGTATCTATTTCCTCTAGCAGGGAGCTGAGTCCTTGCCAACGTGTGCCAAGCACCTATACACTGTTGGCACACATATAGCACTTAATAAATATGTACCAAATGAGTGAAGGAATTAGTATAATTGCATACTTATACATTTTTGTTAACTGTGAAACTGATTGATGTCTTATCCTAATATATAAAACCCTGGGTCCGTCACATCCACAACAACCGGAAACTGGACCTAAGGCTCAGGCTGTGTGCGCAGCAGGCTCTGGTGGGGACTTGTGGCAGGGGAGACGGGGATGGGGGAGGTGGGGCTGGCACTCTACTCACAACCGCACACACGCACAGACACACACAGCGCCCACCAGCTCACAGCCTTTTCCCCCTTTCTTTCCCTCCATCCCAGCTCGCTCTCAGAGCCTCTTTCAGAATGAGGAAACAAAACAGACTGGGCCTGAAGAGGCCGGGATGGAAGAGAGGGTGGGCAGAGGGTGGAGTGGCCCCCACTGGCCACGCCCCCTCCTAGCTGGGAAAGAGGAAGAGGGACACAGGGAGGCAGGGAGGCCTGGAGGACTGCTGAGAAAAACAAAGAGACAGAGACTGAGAGAAATCAGGCCAGCAGGGGAGGGCAGCTGGAGGCTAGATCAGGCTGGCAGGGGAGGGCAGTTAGGGGCAATCAGGCAGGCAGGCAGAGGCAGTTAGGGGCGATCAGGCAGGCAGGTGAGTGGTTAAGAGCCAGCGGTCCCAGATTGTGAGAGGGATGTCTGACTGCTGGTTTAGTTTAAACCAGCAGTCAGACATCCCCTAAGGGGTCCCCAATTGGAAAGGGTGCAGGCTGCGCTGAGGGGAACCTCCCCCACCCCCATGCATGAATTTCGTGCACCAGGACACTAGTAGAAATATAATAGCATATATATAGTTTCTGTTATTTTTGTAAACTCCTTTGTTCTAAATTTATTTAATCCATAGCATCTTGCTG
Source organism: Corynorhinus townsendii (assembly GCA_026230045.1). Lineage (NCBI taxonomy): Eukaryota > Metazoa > Chordata > Mammalia > Chiroptera > Vespertilionidae > Corynorhinus > Corynorhinus townsendii. The sequence goes on along the minus strand of JAPDVU010000001.1, from coordinate 183,537,485 downwards.
TTGATTAGTTAGATGTGGATTTAGTTAGAGTGGATTTAATCCAATTACAAGGACTAAAATTTTGACTGGTAGATAAAATGGTAGCTGCCCAGTGATAGAATTCACTGGTAATAGAAAGGAGTGATTATTGATGACCAAGCAGTGAAGTTGGGGAGTACAGGAGACAGTTGTATCCCTGTCAAAGTTGTGGCAAAGCACAGACTACATGGAGGGTCCTGGCTTAATGAAGAACTGGCCGGCTATAGCATGGCTGTTATGCTTTAGAATGGCACTAGGCCAAGCCAGTGGTGGCGGGAAGTGAGTTTTGAAGGGGAACATATATATTTACTGTATTAGGCTACCATGTGCTTATTTAATCCTCACATGAACCCTGGGATAAGATGCCATTGTTTCATTTTGAAAATGGGGAAACAGACTCAGAGAGAGTAAATGTGTGCCTTAGACTTTAAAGTATCTGTTTCCTTTACCAGGGAACTGAATCCATGCCAATGTGTACCCAGCACCTACACAATGTTAATGGATATTAAGGAATTAGAATGGAGAAAAAGGTGCATCTTCAGAGAGAAGTCGAGGTGTTGAGTATGACAGATTTATTCTGTCTCAACCACTGTCAGAGGACGGTGTGTTTCCCAGAGAGCACTGAGGAGAACTTGGGATTTGGGTACAGTAACAAAGTGAGAATTCCGATCATGTGGCCCCACCATTGCCAGCATATCCTCTTTTTGTACTTGGCTCATTTTCACTCCCCCACCCCCGCTTTGGGCTTTTTAGCAGTTGCCAGAGGAGTGACTGCACAAGGTCTGCTTTGATATAGGACTGGATGTAATTGACTGATGTTGTCAATGAAGGAGCACCAGCTACACGTGCCCTCAAAAGAGAGGTGGTTTCTAGCCGGGCTGGCTCAGTGGATAGAGTGTCGGCCTGTGGATTGAAGGGTCCCAGGTTCGATTCCAGTCAAGGGCACGTGCCCAGGTTGCGGGTTCAGTTCCCAACAGGGAGAGTGCAGGAGGCAGCCTATCAGTGATTCTCTCTCATCATTGATGTTTCTATCGCTCTCTCCCCTTCCCTTCCTCTCTGAAATCAATAAAAATATATGTATTAAAGAAAAAGAGAGAGAGAGGCGGGTGAGAGGCTGGGAGAGAAGAAAGGCAGGTGCATAGAAGAACGGTGAGAAAAAGTAGCAAGAAAAAAACCCCTCATGGCCCTTTAACCAAGATCAGGACATACTGAGTGGCTCTTCACACATGGGGCTGGGCGGGGTGCAAGGAGGAATGGGGAGAAACAGGTGTCAGAGAAGCCAGGACTAATGAGAATCTGGTGGGAACTTCAGCCTTGAAGGCTTTCCCTCAGCCCTCAGCCCTTAGCCCCGTATTTGGGGATGAATGCAGCTTTATTTCAGAGCAAAGTTGATGCACCCAGATGTTCCCATATGAACGGATGTGTTAATAAAGGGGGTGGGGAGGGGCCTATAAGAAATGCAAAGAGCTAGGCTAGACATTTGCTATGCTATCCAAGTCTGAGTGTGAAGGGTCTCCCCACCCACAATGACCTCTGTGAATTAGTGGGACTCTCTGGGGCCCATGTTCAGGTCATTGTCATGAAGGGGGCTGGGCTGGACTGACTGCTTCAGATAGGAAGAGAGGGTAGCAGGGCCTGGCAGAGCCTGGATTTTAAAGTGACTGACAAGTTGCCCTTTCTGTATTCTGGAATTACAGAGACTGAAATGTGCCCCCTCTCTCTTTATTTTAGGAGTGAATTCTTTTTGTTATCCAAGGAAGGCAAGCAATCATACCTTTTGGGGGAGAGGGGGACCCTGATTCAAAGAAGTAATTCAATCATAGTTATGTCCCACCATCTGCATGCAGATGAACGATCTCATTCCATTTATAAGCTTAATCACCAGCTGAGTCAAGTCACTTTGGCATATATGGGTTCCAGTTTTTCAAAGAAAGAAAAAGGAAAGACACGTTTTTCTCTTTTAGTGAGAAAGATACCCGGGTGGAGAAGAGAAAGAAAGACGCAATCCCAGACAGCCCAGCCATCGCGAAAACCAACTTCCTTTCTGAGCCTGTCAGGGCAGGTAAACAGGCTGCTGTTTGCCTGGGTGGCCCTGCACACCTGTAGCCTCTTCCCTGGGCAGGGTGGGGGTGGGGCAGCCAGGGAGAAACAGAGTCAGCTTTGAGCAGAACACAATTTGAGCCTGCGTCTCCAGGGAGAACTAGTGCTTTATTGGAGGGGCCTCTCAGCAGCCGGTATCAGCTGGAGAAAGAAAGTATTGCCGTCCGCATGGGTTTCTCAGAAGCCGGGGATCTGGCTTTAGACTTGTGGGCAGAGTTCACTGGGAATGCAGGGAGAATGGGCACAGGTGCCTGGGCCCCTTTGCCTTGCCTTCTCCTCAGCCCCTCCTCTGCAGAAGGGCCGCGTGGCTGTTCCTGGAGCAGCTGGTCAAGTGTCTTCTGTGGATTGTGTCCTTCCTTCCAGCCATGGCAGAACTGAAGCCGGAGCGCCCTTCCAGGGCAGGCTGGGTGTGGCTGCACTTTCTGGGCTCCAGCATAGCTGTGGTTTTAGAGATCTAGGAAGGCAGAAAACAGCACCCTTGTCCCTAACCAACGAAACCATGGAGAGTGTGGCGCCTTCTTCCAGGACAGTCTCTTCTCTCACGGGCTGAGGAGAGCCCCGCTTAAGGCACAGGTGCTGGGGAGGAGTCCCACAGCTTCTCAGTGACTCACGTTCTGAGGTCTGATATGCCCAAAGAGAGTTGACTGTGTGAGGTCGGTTCTTTCTCTAGCTGCGCCTGGTGACCTCGGGGCCTCGTAAGAACTGGGAGATCACTTCATTGTCACCAGGAGCATAACAGGCCTTATACACTGGGAATAGCTTACCCAGCTCTCTGGTTCTGAGACACGGGACCCTGGCTGCTTGAGCGGATCTGTTCCTCCCGTGGCACCTGTCTCCATGAAGCCCCACACCTTCTGGCGCAAAGAACACCGGTGTCTGGGGGCGGCCTGTTCTTCTCATCTCGTTTCTGATGATAATGGTAGAAATGTCCTTTTTGGGGATGCGTAGTCGATTGCCAGGAGGAGAAAGAAAGGAAAAGCAATCCAAACTTGTTCTTAACCAGGAACCTAGCAAATGAGTTGTTAGAAGTGGCGAGGAGAGCAGGCAGCCCCGGGCCCCTGGCTGATGCCAGAGCAGTGCAGTCCTCAGGCCAGGCTCGGCCTTGCCTCGGCCTGTTCAGGGCTGCCCTGACCCGAAAGCCCCCTGATACTGGGGGTGAGGTGCGGGAGTGGTGGCCTCTAGAGCTAGAACTGGGTAAATGGGAATTTCTTTATAGCCTTGCCTTGAAGAATTGCCTGCGTGAGACCCAGAAGCCATCTCTTTTCCGAATGGTCCAAAGGTGGCCACAAGGTATAAAAGAGAGAAATGTAGAAGGGGCAGCTTTTATCACTTTTGCCCCAGAGTGTCCGACAATAGCGTATTTGTTTTCCTCTGCTCGGAGAGGTCCCCACCCCAGTGAGGCCGGGGTAAGCCCACTGTATGCTGGGCCTGGGGTTCCGGTGGACCCAATGGCGTTTGTTCACTCTGGCAGGAGGCCACGTGGCCTCACCCTGGCCTGCTCTGCGGGAGAAGACTTCAAATTGGGGTATGGAGTTCTGCAGTAAACAGGGCTTTCTGAGATTGTTTTTCTTTTTTCCACTTGGAAATTATGTCCTGTCAGCTCTTGAAACAGACCATGGGCTTGGTAGTCTAGTTTCTGTATGAAAATGCTCACCTGAGGAAACAGGATGGACTAGGGAGTGTGCATGTGTGAGCATGTGTGTGTGTGTGCATGTGTGTGTGTGCGCGTGTTTGTGTGTATGTGAGCACGTGTGCAGTCTATCCTGGGTTTTCCCGGTGGTGTGGGTGCTAGTGCCTGGAGAGTCATGGGCTAGGGAAGACCTTTCTGACGTGCCACTTCGCCGTGGCTTCTGCCTCTGCTCTCTCTGCTCAGGTGACTTGTTCTCAGGTGCTTGCCCTGTGCTTGGTCCCTGGAAGGTGTGGGGCCTCATGGAGACAGGTGCCAAGAGTGTATTATATTCCAGGAGCTGTAGATACTGAGGCCCATGCTCTCTGCCTTGGTGGGCAACTGGGGGCTGAGCCCTGCTCCTCGCCCTACTCTGGATCGAGCCAGTGCATTGAAAGCCTGACTTACTGGTGACAAGACACACCAGTCTTGTGGAGCTTGTTTGGATGGCAGGTAGAGTGATGATGGGCCCAGGACCAGGTGCGAGGCTCTGTAAACAAAGCCCTCACCTCCTGGGGTCCTGGCAAAGATGCCTGCTGTCCCCCAGGTCCCAGTTACCCAAGGGTCTGTGCTGTCCCGAAAGTCCCATCACAAACCACCTCTATCAACTTTCAAGTCCCCAACCTTGGCCTCTGCCTTCCTTCTCCAGCCTCTAAATTGACAACTGCACCCCCCCACCCCCCACTACCCATGACAGATTCCAACTGCGGTTTAAGGGGCACATCAAGTTCTCTTATCTCAGAAAAAAAAAAAAATCCTGATTCTACCACTTAACAGGCTGTGTAACTCTGGGTGAGTTAACTTACTTTTCTGAACCTTGGTTCCCTCATTTTTGTCACAGGACTAGTAATATTGTCCTCATTCAATTGTGAATTGAATATATAGTGGATGAATGAATATGTTCCACTCATTTTATACTTTCAGTATTGAAAGTCTTAGCTTTAGAAAATTTGCTTCTAATTTTGAAACATTATACCCTAATGCCCAAAGCTAACTACTTTGATATTTGTGACCCCAAAGCAAGAGTGATGGCCGGATCAATGATAAGGTTTTTGCAAAAGAGGGAGACATTTACATGGAACTGAACGCAAAATTGACAAACCTAAGTGTAGGAACTGAGTAATAATGCACCACAAACCTTTCTTACTTTTCATGGAATGTATGCTTAGCACCTACTATGTGCCAGGTATTGTTCAGGACACATAGATGAGTAAGTCACAAACAAGCTTGTCATCCAGGCACATACAGTGTGGTGGGGCGGGTGATCCTGTGGGTAAAGAGCGGTGTGGGAGTGTGGAAACACTACCGCGCAGGTATAGGCAGTGCGGTGTGGCTTTCAAAGAGGGAAGGGCTGGTGGGTTTCTGAATAGGGGTGGGCACCTGAGGAACAGCAGAGGAGAAATGAGAGGATGTGTACTCATATTCCAGGAGCTGGATTGTCACTGAGGTCCACGCAAGGCTCCACCTCCCAGGCCAAGGCCCTCGGTTACTTAGCCAGGCCTTAAGTCCAGGCTTGAGCATCTTCAGGTACTGCCTCTCTCTTGGCCACACATCTCAAGGATCCCATTAAATTCTAGCCTACACTGGAGTGTGGCGGAGCTGGGATTTTACTGCCTCCTCCTAACTGGTTTGTCTTTCCACCCGTAGGTTTTCCTATCTAAATTCAGGCTACAGAGAGGTGGAGAGCCAGAGTCTCCAAGACTGCACTGATGTCTGCACTCAGAGCACAGTGTGAGCCAGATGAATTGATTTAAACTAGGAAAGAAATATTGGGTTTGTTTATCCCCCAAAAATCTTGGTAGGGTAATTTCCTCACGAGGAAAATGGCTTCTGCAGAGAGTTTTAAAAAATGGTATTGTTAAAAACTGGTAAATATAGTCATGGAAATTTAATGTACCTTTCCTTCTTGTGGTTAGACCCAGTCAGATGTCACATCCTAGTTCAATCAGCACAGATGAAATTCCTCTTAAAGCTAATTAAGTTCCTTCTTCCTCCCTCCCCACCCCTGTCACCAACTATGATTTCTTTGTTCACTGATGCTGATGTTAAAAATAAATTGAAAATTATTTGTCATTTTGGGAAAAGAGTTGTCATCACCAAAGAGATACTAGAGTGTAGAACTGAAAACAAAACAAAACAAACAAACAAAAAAAACACACCCCCATCCCCACCCCCACACACAAAAAGTACTTAGGGTATAAAATATAGTAAGAGTGACTTCCAGGTAATAATTATACTGGGACAAGTTGGATGCATTTGAACATACTGATGCTGAGCTGCCTCAAGTCTTTCCCAAAAAGAGTCTAGGTATAAAGGGGAGAACACCAGTTAGGAAGCTACTGCAGTGGTCCAGGGAGACAGCAAAGGCCCCGATGAAGTGTAGCTGCAGATGTGCAGGAAAAAGGTCCACAGAAGGCATTCTGAGGTGGAATCAATAGGACCCAGAGGCTGATAAGTGAGGGGTGAAAGACAAAAAGAGAGAGGAGGCCTTGAGCAGCATATTTGACAAGGTTTCTCAATGTCTTTGTGGAAAGATAAGTTGAGGGATAACTAATTGGACCAACATATCCAAAGTACCAATGCATGCACTGGTGGGTCATTGTGCTCTGACTCAGGGTCCAAGCATTGGCTTTGTCTTAACAATTTTTGATTTGCATAATAACATAGAATGTGAATTCCTCAAATTTCAGATGTCAAGAATCTATAAGCCATACCAGAAACAAAAACAAAATCCAAAATGTCAGAGAGAGAGAGAGAGAGAGAGAGAGAGAGAGAGAGAAACTGAAACAAAATATAAATTTAACAGGGTTACCCTTGGAACCTAAACCCAACTGCTTCAGGAAAGGATGGTGACCTGTGGGTTCACAGCAGCACATGTGGAAAGACCCATGGGTTTAGTATTGAAAGTCTTAGCTTTAGAAAATTTACTTCTAATTTTGAAACATTATACCCTAATGCCTTGATTCTAATTTTCAACAGGAGGAAATACTATACAGTCTCTTCTACCAACCCTCATGTGATCTTAGACTGCATTGTCAGAAGCTTGTGTTTTGGAAAAGGGAGGTGACAGTCCGGTTCAAGTCTGTGCTGGTTAAGTGACAAAGGGCGTCACAATCTAAGAGCAGCATGGGACCGCCAGAGCATGTTCAGAGGAGAGCAAGCACAATGGTGAAGGGACTCGAAGAGCCCCCCATCCCAGCATCATCAATACAACCACCTGCTAGTGCTTACATCTCACTCAACCACAATCAGTGACATAGACACCATCCTCATCCTCCCCATTGTACATAGGAGGAAACTCGCCACAATTTGCATGATGGAGAACTGATATCCCAAACCCATGCTACTTCCACTCTTCTTCACTGCCTGAGAGACTATTGGGGGACCTAGGGGTCCCCAAGTTTTGGTTAGAACCAGAGACGGCCCCTTGCCTGGTCCCTGTGATCCAATCACCTTATCTCTGCAATGTTCTCCTCTCCCACCTCCAGCTGTATCCTGCTTCTGCGTCTCTGGTGCCGAATCAGACCTCCCTGATCATGACCCTGACATCCACCTCTGTTGAGAAGTGCTGATGCCTAGAAGACCTTTCACGAGGTACATCGTATTCACCGCAGAACACAATTGACCTTGAGTATTCATTACCCATCCTTCTTGGGCCAGAGCCATGCAGCTGTGACAATCCAATCTGCCCAACAGGAAGACAGCTTTGGAGTCTGGGGGGCCAGGGTGGCTGGTGGGCAAGGCAGCTAGATCTGGGGCCTCGATGAGAAGTGGAAGCTCCCTGGAGAGACCAGAATCTCCTGGAGCTCTTGCTAAAACACAGCCACTGGGCCCACCCCAGAGCATCTGGTTAGCTCATTAGGTTCCAGGAAGGACTGAGGATTTGCATTTCTATCAAATTCCCAGGTGCTGCTGCTCCTGATTGGAGTATCATACTTTGAGAACCACTTTGAGTCCATGCAGTCTCCACAGGGGTGACATTGTCCCCAAGGGGCTGAAAATTGGTTCTTGAGGGGGAACAAAAAAATCTCACTCTTTTTACTATAAAGTAGATATGCACACAGTACATAAAACAAGGACATGGCTGAGTAATAAGAGATGGAGTTTGAGAACCACTGGACTAGCTTATAGAGGACACCATTGGTTCCATTTTGTTCATGATAGGAGAATTATTAAAGCCTGGCTGAGGGACACACAACTCTTCCCTACCCTGACACCCACTGATTCCTCGTCAATTGAACCATAGTCAGGATCCATTCCAGGCCGAACTAAGCACCTGTTAGGCAAGCAGGGCTCCGTGGAGGTAGCTCACTGCGGGCAGGAAGAGCCAGGCTCTGTGGGGACTCAATCATAGATACAATGTGGGGTCCTCTCTAACACACAATGAGGTAGGGGGCTTTGGAAGGGGCTGGTACAGGTGAGGGGTCTTGAAACCTAAGCTCCATTGGCTCCATGGCAGGTCAGCACAGCAGAGGAGCTGGTGGGTGGTGATGGCACTGCAGGTGGTGGCAGCACAAAGCCGGCAGCCAGGCAGGGGTGGGCTACTGCCCACCAGGGGCGTGCAGGGGGCACCTGTGCAGTTGGGATATGCAGTGGGGCGAGTGCTGCCCTGCTGAGGAGCCTGGGAAAGGTGTCCTGTGGGAGCCCTCATTTGGGTTTGGGAAGAGGCGTACCTAAGGAGAAGAAGGCGGGGTGGGGTGGGGGTGGGGGGGTCCTCGGACTTGGGCGCTGAGGACATTTGCAGAGCAAGGGCGGGAGGGAGGAACAAGGGGGTTTCCATCGGATGGTGCCCGGGTATGTTCTGGGTACTCATCCTGGCTGGATGAAAACACAGAGAAACACTGTCCTCTAGTTGGTCACACAGCCTTATTTCCACAAAGGGCAGGAGCTCCATTTCCTAAGGTCTCTGGGCTCAGAGACCCCTTCTCCTTGCCCAGTAGCCACAGCTGACTCCCACTTCCCCATCCAGCCCTGAGAATTAGCGGCTGCTGACAGACTGTCCCACTGTGGCGGGCAGGGTGGGGGAGTGGAGCGTCACCTGCCAGCTATGACAGGGGAGCCATTTGTCATTTGGTCGGTGGCCGATTTGGATTTACAGCCCACTGGCCAGGCCTCCTCCGCAGCCCGGCTGCCTTGGAATGAGAGCTGTCTATTATGTCCTCCCCGGTGGCAGCTGTAACGACTGCAATTTTCCCAGTGGACACCTCAAAGGAACCGGTTATTTTTAAAAAGGGCAGTGCATTTGTTCCTCACGGGCTCCATCACACCCATCAATCAGGGCTTACTCTAACGGGGAAATTTCTGCAGCAGGGCAGCAGGGCCGGGCCCTCCTTAATACACTTGGCTAGTATTGGTTTAATTTATGCTGAAACGTAATGGAGGTATTCAGAGTTAGCCTTCTCTCTGGAAAGATGTACAAAAAATTGATTTCAAACAGTCAATAGTCTTCTGTTTTATGACCCGAAGTCTTGATTTATAGTGTTTGGCTTTCTTTGTCCAGCGGGCAAGCCTGATATCTTTTTCTGTCATCCTCTCCCTTTCGCGCTCTCCGCCTCCCCTCTTTCCTCCCTCTCTCATGTGGTGAGCTCTCACTCCATGCCAACCACTTTGTTGGGCACTGGAACCGAGGTTGAATGAGGCAAGGTGTCCAACTGTAGGCGAACACCAGTGAAGAAACAGGAGCCAGAGCCTCACAGGGAGTTGGTGGGTCCCCTAGAGAGGCTTTCTCAGCCTCAGAACTATGGGCATCTGGGGCCAGCTAATTCTTTGCTGGGGGGACCATCTGGTGCACCGTAGGGTGTTGAGCAGTTTCCTTCTTCCCCAGTTGTACCAACCAAAAATGTCTCCAGGCAATGCCAAATGTTCCGGAGGGTTAGGGGCAAAATCGCCCAGCTGACCACGAAGGACCCTGCCCTAGACTGGCCTCCTGACAGGACAGACCTGCCCCACGCTGCCGCAGTGAGCTGTGAGCAGCAGCAACTCACTTCTCTCTTCAGGCTTCTCTTTTCTTATTTGCAAAATGAGAGCTGGGAAAAATCTCCATCTAAATCCCAAGAGTCTGAAAAGTTGTCTGTATAACATATTGGACCATATGCTCTGGACAGGTAGGGATAGGGTCTATGCTTCACCATACAAAGTGCCCAGCACAGAGCCTGGCCTCCATCAGCAAACACAGACACTGACTGTGTGTAAAAGAAGTAGTGCCTGTGATCAAGAAGTTGACATTCTCTATGGAGATAGAGGTCTCGAGAGCCCGCCCAGGTCCCAGACTGCCTGTGTTTGCATCCTGGCTCCATCTCACACAGGCTGGTGACTTCTAATACCTTGCTTACCTACCCTGAGGGTCACTTTCCTCATTTGGAAGATGGAGATGATGCTAGTTGGGACCTCAGGGCTGTGGTGAAGATTCAATGAGACAGAACAGTGCCTGGCACACAGTGAGCTCTCAGTAAGGGGTAGCTATGGTGGCCATGAGGATGAGGCAGACTACCCAGCACAAAGCCACGATGGTGCCACGCCCAGCATGTGACACACACGGGTGAGTCCTGCCAGTGCTCAGGAGGGAAGAAAACCCCACAGGGGAGAAACAGGACTATGAGGAGTGCCTCAGAAGGTTGCATGTGCTTTGTTTCTGGTGGTGGGGGTGCTGTAGGGCGGGAGTGGGGCTTTGGAGAAGGCTCGAAAGTACTCGAAGTACTGAAGAATGATCGAGTCTGTGGCAGCCAGATCTAAATTGCTCAGAGCAGTGTAGTGACCCACCCACAGCCACACTATGGCAAGGATCAGAGCCAGGATGAGCACTCTAGTTTCTTGACTCCCACCCAGGGCTACTGTTATCTGGTCAGCACTGTGGGGGTTCTAGAAACAAGCATTTCCTAGTGAGAAAGATCTCTGTGTCCTAACTGGCCAGAGTTAAACCAGGTCTTGTATGGAGAGCCCTTAGGGCAGGCAAGGGGCAGGGAAGAGCGGAGGGTTGGGTGGGTGTCAGCTGGGATTGAGGACACCAGTGCTGGGTGGTGTCCTATAAATTCAGAGAGTGCTGGGCCGATGCTTGCTTTCATCTTTCCTATTACACAGAAGAAGGAGGGTTGCCAAGTAAATTGGAAGAGGGAGGACATGTAAATAGGGGGATAGATAATTTCCAAGCAGCGAGCAGCAAGAACTGCAGGCGCCCTGTCTGCATTCAGGTGAAAGGCTAATCATCAATCAGCTCTAACAGGTCATTAAAGCGGTCCTGCCCACACCGTGCTTTGTGGCACTTCGTTGTCTGATGTTGGGTATTGGCGATCTGAAACATGCCCTGGCGTGACTTACACGTGGGCCGGGCCTGAGGCTCACCAGAGTAGCAGCCCCCGGAATGCGTGCCGCAGCTACTGCTAACAACTATCGAAATCATGCTGCCTTCACTTTGTTCATGTGCCTTCATGGACATGCTGATCCCTGGCAACTCTTACCCTCATTTTCTATAAGTGAAAGCTGAGGCTGAGTGAGGTTAACTGACCTCCCCAAGGGCATATGGGGACAATCTGGATACCTCCTCCCGTGGACCTCCTTATACTCTGTACCCTCCTGGGGAAGGCAGCCTCCAGGAAGGTCCCGAAGGTCCCTGCCTCCTAGTATTCACATCCTTGTGTGGTCCCCACCCACATGGTACCAGGGTGGGTCCGTGTGAGCAGTAACATACAGTGGAAGTGATGGCCTGTCACTGCTGGGATTAGAGTGTAAAGGACTGGGCCTCCCTCTCGTATCGTCTCTCCTTCTCCCTGATCTCTCTCTTGTGGGGAAGATGGCTACCATGTCTCTATGGAGAGGCCCCCATGGCAGGGAACGGAGCCTGCCATGGGGGCACCCTCATAAGTGATTCTCCAGCCCCAGTTGAGTCTTAAGGTGATGGAAGCCCCTGCTGGCTTGCAACCTCCTAAAAGACCCTGAGTTAGAATCCCCAGCGAGGCTGCTACCAGATGTCTGACCCTAAGTAACCTGAGATAGAAAATGTTGTTGTTTTATAGATGCTAGATTTGGAGGTAATTTGCTCCATAGCAATAGATTATTGGTGTATCTGCTATCCTGGGTTGTTCCAGGGAACAAAACCTACTGCAGGGGATTCATCTCTTTGGGTTAACCGTGATCATCTCCACAGACGTCTTACAAGGAAGGTGCCCCTCGGAGATGAAGTCACTACTTAAGAAGCATCCCTTTTAATGTTTGCAGTGAGCCATTTATATGTGGCCATGTATTTTTTTAAAAATTCAGAACCATAGCACCTAATGTATACATATGGGGCAAGACTCAAATATGGGTCTAATATATGTGGAGTCTTTATTGCTTGTCTGTTTTCCTTTGTTCCTCACGATGCCCCAGTTTTGTGACATAATTTTTTGCAGAATTGAACTTGAGCTGCTCACAATGATACGCTGGATCCTATAACCCCAGATGCTTGTCCAAACAAGCAGATAGAAGGCAGGCTGTGTGTGTGTGTGTGTGTGTGTGTGTGTGTGTGTGTGTGTGCGCGCGCGGGGGGGGGTGGGGGCATCGGGGAGGAACTGGCCAGCAGAGAGGACCTCCTTGCCTTGCTATTCATGTGAGCTACCTAATCATGTGACTTTTATTTTCCAAAAACATCTTGGATGAGGTTGAGCAATGCTTTGGGTCTGAAGAGGCTGTGGGATATCGCGGTGGTGGTGGTGGGGGGTGGGATATGGAAAGAATGAGTTTATTTATTGACTCTGTTTTCTTTATGCCAACATGAAAGTTCTGAATCGTTGGGAGAATGGAAAAACATGAAAAATGAGAGGCACCCGAGGGGGAAAAATGAAAAATAAACTTTGATGTGGTTCTGCAGACTGCGAAGGGCCCCTCTCTCCTGCTTGCAGCTAGCCGTCTGGAGGAAAAGACCTCATAAATAAGTCTTACTAAGGTGTCTGAGTGTGGATTTTGAGCCTATCCGAAGAGTATTTGCACTTTAGAAGGGTAGAAAGCTTGGAAACAAAGGAACACAAATAGAGGACTTTGGGCACCTGGTAAAGATGAGTAGAGAGACATTGGTGGACCCCAGCACAGCCAGCTTGCGGGTCTGGGTGCCCACACAGACAGAGTGAGTGGCAGAGGGTAGAGGTCAGACTGAGTGGGAATTTGTGCCCTTTTGGACTGTGCGTGGTCTTGGGCAAGTAATTTAGCTGCTCTGGATTGTCCTCTTCTCTAAAATGGGATGCAATGGAAGTTCCTACCTCATACGTTTAGAGTGAGATAATGCTTAACACAGACCTGCCACACAGTAAGACTAAAGGTTAGCTATGACAGCTATATTGTTTTACTAGAGGCATGTAATAGTGATATTAATCCCCGCAGTACTAGTTAATTATAGTAATATTAGTATGTTACAGCTATCTATACTAATAAAAGAGAAACATGCAAATTGACTGTACCTCCACTACGCCCACAAGCCACGCACACCAGTCAATCAGGAGCAAGTATGCAAATTAACCCCACCAAGATGGCTGCATTGGGTTTCCCCGGCAATGGAGGAAGCCAAGCTTCCCACCCACCCTGGCTGGCCCTGGCCTCCCCTCAAGCCTACAAAGTTTCAATTATAAAAGATACATAAATCCCAACAAAAATGGTGGCAGCCACAGAGCTGGAGAGAGCAGGAGGCTTGGGTTGCCCCTGGTGATAGAGGAAGCCAAGCTTCCCGCCCACCCTGGCTGGCCCTGGCCTCCCCTCAAGCCTACAAAGTTTCAATTATAGAAGATAAATAAATCCCAGATACCAAGGCCTCCACTTGGGTTGCTGGGGGGTGTGGCCGGCTTGCAAACCATCCCAGGCCCCTCACCCAGGCCGCCCCACACCCCAAGGGAACCCCCACCCTGATCCGGGACACCCTTCAGGGCAAACTAGCCAGACCCCACCCATGCACCAGGCCTCTATCCTATCTAATAAAAGAGTAATATGCAAATTGACCATCATTCCAACACACAAGATGGCTGCCCCCATGTGGTCAAAGATGGCTGCTCCCATGTGAACACAAGATGGCCACCACAAGATGGCCAGCAGGGGAGGGCAGTTGGGAGGGACCAGGCCTGCAAGGGAGGGCAGTTGGGGCGATCAAGCCTGCAGGGGAGGGCAGTTAGGGGTGATCAGGCCTGCAGGGGAGGGAAGTTAGGGGTGATCAGGCCTGCAGGGGAGGGCAGTCAGGGGTGACCAGGCCTGCAGGGGAGGGTAGTTAGGGGCAATCAGGCCGGCATGGGAGCAGTTAGGCATCAACCAGGCTGGGAGGGGAGTGGTTAGGGGGTGATCAAGCTGGCAGGCAGAAGCGGTTAGGGGCAATCAGGAAGGCAGGCAGGTGAGCAATTGGGAGCCAGCAGTCCTGGATTGTCCAGGGATGTCCGACTGCCCGTTTACTGGGATCGGGCCTAAATGGGCGGTTGGATATCCCTTGAGGGGTCCCAAATTGGAGAGGGTGCAGACTGGGCTGAGAGACACCCCCCCCCCCACCCAGTGCATGAACTTCATGCACTGGGCCTCTAGTATAATAACAATGCCTAGAAAGTCTTTGGTCATGAGCAGAGAGCAGAGTTTAGGTTACACACACACACACACACACACACACACACACACGCCTGACTGCCCCTCCCCTGCCCTTCAAAGCTGAGCAGACAGACTGATCTTGCAAGAACTGAGAGCCCAGTGGGGTGGTTGTGCTTCTGGGAGGAAGGGTTGGGGAGCTTCCCCTGCTGCCAGAATCTGGGTGTTACCTCTGAACTTGGCACTCACAGTCCCTCTTGAACAATGGGTGCTCTGTGGCTTGCTGGGACCGAGCCAAGATATCCAACTGGGTCAGAAATGTAGCCACAGAGAGCGGGCTCCCAGCTTCAGGTCATGCGTGGGAATGCGGGCACAGAGGCCTCCCAGCCTCAGGTCTGCGGGCACCCGGAGGGTCGCCCTGGAATCAAGTGGCAGGCGGCTTTTCTGGCACCACTGAGCTCTCACGGGGGTACAGTCCTGCACCGCCCAGGCCTCCATGATGACTATCTGTGGTCAGTTCCATCACAAGGGGCCTGTGTGCAGCAGCAGGTTCCCACTAAAGCCTGGATCTCTGATTCTTGTCCCCGAATGACTGGCCAAAGCGGGTACAACTGTGGAACTGCTGCTGCTAACGCCCCGTTACAGAACTGTAACCAGTCCTCAGCAGAGATATCACTTAGGAATTTGCTTGCTGGTGCCTGGGGGTGGGGTAGAGAGGAACAGACTAAACTAACCCTGGCACCTCTTATGTTCCAGGGCATCTGCCAGGCACTTCACATTCATTTTGTCTTTTAATCCTTATAACCAAGAGAGCAGTAAAATTACTCCCCCTTTACAGGCCAGTAAACTGCGGCTCAGAGAAGCTGAGCGACTTGCCCAAGACGACACAGCTAGTAGGAAGAGGTAGAGTCAGGATGGGGACCCATGGCTGGCTGGCTCAAACTCCCATGCTCTGCCATGCTGCGACAGTCCTTGCTGCATCAAGCCACTGTTGTTTCTCTCCTGGGCTTGGAGGGAGGGCACTGTCAGCTCTTGAAGTGCCAGCATCTAAGCTTCCAGCTTTGGGGCTTCTTGGGCTGTGCAGACAGGATGTCTGTCCTCGTGTGGCCATGCTGTCAGGAGTAAAGGACTGGGCGGCCCTCCCTTCCGACAGGGTTCCCTTTCCCGGCTCCTAAAGGGCGCTTTTGTTCCTTCACCTCTAGATTTTAGGGGATAAATTTGAGAACGACTTCGGGGCTGCAATCTAGAAATCCGATCCCCTGTGAACTCTATCCTTTCCCAGCTATTTAACCGGATCTCTCCTTCCATAGCAGGTGAGCTGCGGTCAGGTCAGGCTTCACCTGCCTGTAATTATAGCCCTGCCACTTCCCAGCTCCGGGCTTTGGGAGACCTGAAGTTTTCGCAAGTGCCTTTCCCCTCCCTAATCACTGGTTGGCAGCCATTCCTCAGAGCCAGAAGGGCTAGGTACCACTCCTCCTGCTGCCTCCCGCTCCCTGTTGCTATGGAGACAAATCCAGGGCCCCACCCACTCCTGGCCCTGGGTTCAGAGAGCTGCAGACGGGGGTGGGAGAAAGTATTTCTTCATTGTTCATTGTTGTATTTTCATTTACATTCATCTGGAGAGTGGCAGATTAGAGGTTGTGGAACTATTAGGGAAAACAGCTTTAAATACAAGTGTTGCTAGCACGACAGGCCAGATTTGGAAAAGGGGCGTCTTGCGTGTTCTCCCGAGGTGAGAAGACAACAGAGTAATTATCCAATAAACGGTGCCCTCTCTCAGAGGAGCGGCCCTGCCAAATATTCAGATGCCTCTCCACCCACTCAGCTACAAAGGGGCATCCGAGGGCCCTGTAAACAATATTTCCCGATTAGCCCGAGGGGATCGCTGTTTCAGAAAATAAGCAGCGTCAACTTTCTTTCTTTCTTTCCCAGCAGGAACTCTGGTTGTCTTGGTGGAGGCAACCCTGGCGTTTGGGGACCCGAGCTAGCGAAGTGGAGTGAACATCGCTGGTGCTCACGAGCCTCTGGCTTCTCCTGCAGGCCCCGCCCCCCTGGCTGCTGTCCAGCGTGCTACCTGGGCCTGCCACCTCCCAACCCCCAAGTTAAGTCCTGACCCCACCACTCATGTGGGCCAGTCTCTGAAGCTCACATTCTCATTTAAAAAAATGTATTGGGTAATAATCCCTATTTTGTGTATTCGTTCGGGGAAAAAAATAAAAGTATTGCAAATGGCAAGGACCCAATGAATATAATTTTTCTTCAGAATGTAAGCAGGTAGGCCACAGCTGGCAACGCTATTTAATAGGTGCTTAAATGGAATCACAAACAGTTGAATCTCAGGCCACGGGGAGATATCTTTGGGCAGGTGACACTTTCTGGTGTCCTTCAAATTCTCTGGAGATGACCCTCTCTTCAGCTCATTTGTGGGGTAAGCACTGTAATGTCACAAAGCAGAAGGCGGCCAAGAGGGACCCCGGTTATTGTTTTTAGAGTTTACAGGGCACTTTCAAGTGCACACTTGGCTTTATCGAGCAGCCATGAATGCCACATGCATTTTGCAAAAGACAAAACCAGACGTCAAGGTTAAGGTCCTTCCTCAAGTGGTCGAAATAGGACTCCCAAATGCTGTTTTCCTCCCCCAGTAAGATTTAATTGGGGGATTCATCCCTAGGTTGATCAGAGACACTGGGGTGTGGCCCTCACAGAGCGGGTCCCCAGGCATTAAGAGAATTATTCAGGGGAAGAGGCTTGCTCATCTGGTCCTTGTGTCCTAAGGTTGGGACAGGTCAGGAAGGCAGCCCCTGGAGATTCCAAGCAGAGTCCAGAAGGCAACAGAACTTGGAACAGAATTTGTAAGAACAAAGACATTCTTACAGGTTGCCAAGATAGGAGGGATATGAGAGAGACTTCCAAACACCTATTGCAGTGCCAGTGCCTAACTGGGATTTGATAAATCACTGTTGGGTGTATGGCAGAGATAAGGAAGCTGAGGCATAGGGGTGGCTGCATGGAATTCAGTGGCTAACCCAACGGTGGGCACTGATCTCAGAACCATCCAATTCCCGAGTTGGAAGGAGCCTTAGGGATCAAGTAGTCTACCTGCCTTACTGTATCAATGGGAAAACCAAGGACCCAAGTTCCAACAACTTTCACCAGACCACACAGTTACTTGGGGTCAGAACTTGGCCTTCCTGATCTCCCAGCCTCCCTGCCACCCCTCATGCTGCTCCTGGCAACAGGATTTCAGGATGTATCCACAGCAGACACAAGATTACCCCAACCCCACAAATACCTCAGCTGAATTTCCTAAAAATAATGTTGTGATCAACTTCATGTGTTGTAGGTCCTGGGGGAGGGAAAAGGGGAAGAATATCCTGTTAAATCTGCTAATTGCCCATGTATCTCAGTTCCAGCTCCTGTGAATGAGTGTGCGCGCTAAGGAAATGCTATAATTGGCCTGTTTGGGCCACACTGTTCTGGAGCAAGAACTGTCAGGTAGGAAATTATAGGACTGATAAGCAAGAAATACAAATGCAGTCAGTGTTAAATGACAAATGCCTGGAAGCTATTTATCAAGGGCCTGTCTTTTGCTTTAGGAGCATGGTGGACCGCCCAGATTGACTAGGCAGTTTTTTTTTCATTGAGAAAAAAATTTAAGTGCCAAATAAAAGCAATACTATTACCTAAAAGTAATAGCACTTACTAGGTCCCAGGCACTCTCCAAAGTGTTGCGCACGCATTCTCTTCACTTTCTCCTCACAGCAAGATGTGAGGTGCAGCTGTTGCTCTCAGCACCATTTACACAAGAAGGAAAGCAAAGTTCTGCAGGTTAAGCCAGTTATAGACGTAAGGCCACTTAGTAACTAAGCAGAAGAGCTGGGACTTGAACTAAAGGGTGCATTCAGAATTACCCTTGAAAGCCTCTTCATCACTCGGGAAGTGCAGGTTCATCCTACTTTTCTAAGTTGATCATCTGATGAAGGCATTCCTTTCAGTTTAGGGGCCAGGTGTGTGACATGTAAGAGTATTTGTATGTTAGTGTCATACCCAGAGCAGCAGGATACCCACATGGCTAGGGAGATGCAGGAGGAAAGTGCGTCCCGTCTCCCGCTTCACACCCACTTTGGGCACCTGCTCATCAAGTGGTCTGGCGAGTGAAAGCATCCCCAGGTTCGCTATGCGTTGTCAGCCCCCCCTCTCAGGTTGCTCACTGGTGGTTTGTTTGCCAAGCACCTCGAGTTGGGTCCTTTCAAGGCAAATGCATCTAGGACGTGGTTCCACTAAATTATCCCCCAAGCTTCCAGGTGGCAAAGGAACCAAGCAAACAAAAAGCAAAACCAGTTGTTGGGCTTCCATGGGCCAGGGTTGCATCTCTCTCACCGGGGTTTTGCCCCTGTGGTGGCTGGGTGGTGGGAGCCATCCTCTACCACGCCCGCTCTGGGCTGTGCTCACATCATACATTCATCCCAGGCACTGACTGCACACAATGCCCAGACTTCAGGGGGTGGGGACGCACAAGGCACAGGATCTCAGCAGAGGGCACAGAAGAGAGGACCAATGGATGAGTACAAGACCATTTGGACATTTGTTGGGCTTGCAGGTACCTAACTAGGGTCACTGTCCTGGTTTACACGATCTGCCTGATGTAGCACCAAAGTCCCCCACACCAGGAAATCCCTCAGTCCCAGCAAACTGAGGCAGCTTGTCCCCCTGCACCCAGCCTAAGACATGGAAGGGATGCTGCGGGTGAGACTGACCCAGAGTAGGACCTGTCCTGGCACATAAAAGGCAGAAGGACAGAGGTCATCTCCTTCATTCCAGTTTTATCCGTTCCTCTCACCCCCACCCAAGGGATCATGAGCTCTCTTCTGGCTGCTGCCTCCCCTGGGCCTCCCGGCTTCCACTCTTGCCCCCTTCCAGGCCACTCTACACACAGCAGCTGGCTATCAAACAGTGGATGATGCAAAGCTGATGCTGTCATGCCCCTGCCCACGCCCTTGATAGATTCCTATTATTCCTGGAGAACCCAGTCCCAAGGCAACCCGAGCCTGCAGGAAGGGTGCTGAGTGATATGGTCCCTGCCCACTGCTCAGCCACCCCTCGAGCTACTTCCTCCTTAGTCCCCACCCTCCTGCCCTGTTGGCTTTGTCCGTTCCCAGAGCACTTCTCACTCCTTCCCCGCCAGGAAGCTTGACTGGAAACCCCCTTCCTCCCCATTAGCCCAGTTAGCTCCTGTTCATCCTTCAGGTTTTGGTGTAAATGTCACTTCCATGTTGTGTTCTGTAGCATTCTCAGTGCACTGCGTTTGCAGCTGATTTTAGTGATGTGTCTTCGAATGAGGGGGAGAAGGGGCTTTGAGAGTCAGTGTACCCAGTGGTAGGAGTGTGAGCTCGGGACCCAGAGAGCCTGGTGGTGACTCCTATGTACTGTGTGACCTTGGGCAAGTTACTTACTCACCCTGTGCCTCAATTTCCCCCTAAGTACAAAGGGGATAATAATAGCATCCACCTCAGTTTATTGTGAAGCTTAAATGAGTGAATATTGGTAAAGCCTTTTCTAGCACCATGCCCTGCCTATAGTAAGTGGTATGTAAGCATTTGTTACATAAGTAAAATGAATTTCCCCCTAGCATTTTGCTCACACCTCAGGAGTGGTGGTTATTATGTTGCATTTCATCAAATGTGCTTGTCTCCTCTTCCTTTGGATCTTAAGTTCCTTTTGAGGTCAGGGACTATGACTTAGGCATCTCTCTGTAGGTGGGTGGCTCAGAAAGTGTCCAGTTACCAACAGAGTTGGAGAGGAATAACACGTGATGAAGAAGAGTGGATATGCCAAGGACAGACCAGATACCAGAGGCATGCTGCATGCTTAACTGCTCATACCGGTGAGCACGACCACAGAAGAGAGGTCACAGGGTTGGTCCTCAGGGAGTTAGTGGCCCACCCTCTCAGCTAGATGCAACACCACTGCAGATCCACCCAACGTTTCCATAGGAATGTTCTCAAACAGCTCATCCTCAAGAAGAAAACCCATGTGGGCCATGCATTTTAAAACAGCCAGTAAGACTCCAGGAGTGATCTGGAATGGCTGGGAATGTCACTTAAAAACACCCTTTTTAAGTATGGAGGGAATTAAGATATTTGATTAACAGATAAATCTCCCAGAGAATAAATCAGAGAAAATACTCAGCTTTCTTGCTCTTGTAGCACTTTTTGCAGAGCTATTAAATTACTGATACTAAGTAGGAAAAAAAAAGAGGACTCATTAAAAATAATTGATTTAGGACAATTTGCTAAGAGATGTTTTTCCTCAATAAGCATGGTATTAGAGGAGGCAGCTGGCTGTGCTCTTTAACTCCTCAAGTTTACTTAAAAAGTAGGTGGCAAACCATCTTCTTGCTTTAAGTCTGTGGTTTATTTTGGGGAGAGGAGTCTGAATGCTGAATGGTGATATGGCAGTGAGAGAGACACAGGAAGGGAGAACAGGGCTCCCTACACCCCCACCCTTTTTCCATGAGGCCCAGAGAGGGCAGGTCACTTATTGAAGACTCAGGTCTGCCTGACTCGAAAGCCCAAGGAAGCTCTTCCCACGTCTCTACATGAGTAAGACACCCGTCCACAAGCTGACTTGACTGTGTAAGGGAGAGTGGGGAAGCCTGTTAGCTGGAGAGGTGATAGGTCAACGGAGGCATTCCCCCCGTTCACTTTATTATGATAATTTAAGTGCATAGACTGTCTCTAAAAGGGGGCAGAAGAAAGGACTCCCATCAGTTGCCTTGGTGGCTGACATCGGGAGGGCGGAGGCTGGGGGCTGGCCTGGGGGGAACATTTTTTACCATACCAGTTTGTGTCTTTTATAAGTTCATACATGTGAATGCATTACCTTGTTTAAAATAAAGAAAATTTTAAGAAGGAAAAGAAGAGAAAGATAATGTATGCACTTGCTAAAGAATTTTGTCTGCAGCCGACACAGCTCAGTGGCTGACCTATGAACCAGGAGGTCATAGTTCGATTCCTGGTCAGGGCACATGCCTGGGTTGCAGGCTCCATCCCCAGTGTGGAACTTGCATGAGGCAGCCGATTAATGATTCTCATCATTGATGTTTCTATCTCTCTCTCCCTCTCCCTCCCTCTCTAAAATCAATTTTAAAAAAAAGAAAGAAAAGAATAACAAATGGAATACACATTACGGTGATAAGCCTCCTCCTGCTTCAAGCCCCAGGTGCTCCTGCTCCCCCCTCCCCCCACTGTGAGCCACTGCTAGTGTTCCAAGGACCCCTTCCGCACAGACAAGCACACATGTGCACATGTCCTCTTTTGACACCAGTTAGACTAGGCCATACACATGGGTGGCATCTTGATTTTTCACTTAATACATCTTGAAGGCTATTCCACATCCATACATACAGTTCTGCTTCATTCGTTTTAAAGGCTGCACAGTGTTCTTCTGTGTGGATGCCCCATGAATTATTTATCCAGTTCCCTGTTACTACACATTTAAATTATTTTCAGTCTTTGTTACGATAGATCACCCAACAGTGAATATTCTTAATATGCCTTTCCATACACGTGCAGGTCAATCTGTGAGATAAATATTTAGAAGTGCAATTGTCGGCTCAAAGGATATTTGTGTGTCTTTAATTTATAAAAGTTGTATGTGCAGTTTAAAATTTGAGAGCATTGCCATACGGTTTCCCTTCACCACGAGGATGTCAGTTGCTCCCAAATGGGAAGTGGAGCAAACCGTCTGTGGAAGAGAAGTCATTAGAGACACCGAGCACTCAGCTGAGAGCTATGAGGGTTGGTGCTGCGGCCTCCCCAGGCAGGGTCAGGAACCTGGGAACTCCCTCTTCCAGTGGTCTTGGCTTTCCCTATGTCAGTCAATCTGTGGTTATTTGGGGAGCACCCATAGTACGCCATGCACTTTACCAGGAGGTACAGGAATTAAAGACTCTGAAACTGCCCTCAGGAAGCTTGTGGGCAGCTGAGAAATCCCTTATGAGAAGAGAAGTAATAGCACAAGTTTTAGGAGGCTTATGGACGACCAAGGAGTTGTTGGAGAAGTCAGATCACTTTTAGCTGGCGTGGTCTTGGGAAGACATCTGAAAGGAAGCAGAAGTTGATGCTAACTTTGAAGAATGGCTAAGATTTTGCTGGGCCAAGAGGAAGAAGGTGGGTGTTAAGGTGCAGGGGGTCTAGATTCTTAGTTTTTAAGCGACAATGAACTTGAGCTGACCATGTGCCAGATACTGTGTGAGACAATCACTCATTCATTTTCTTAAGCAACGTGTCCTACACTCCTACTATGGGCCAGACCCTGTCTTGGGAGCCTGGGAACTTAGGTAATAGGCACTTTCATATGTATGTGCCTCATTTTAAAAACAAACAAACGGAGGCCCTAGAGGTTAAATGACTTGCCCAAGGTCACCCAACTAGTGAGTGGCCAAGCTGTGGAGTTAACGCTGGTGTTTTGATCCTAATTGTGCTGCTCTCCCTCAACAACTGCTGAAGAGCAACGGTACAAAAGGAGAAACGCAGAAGACACATATGGGAGACAAAATATAGGTCATTCTGTGAAAGGCAAATAGGGCACCAGACCCAAGATCTATTCTAGTTGTCCAAGCTGCAGACCCTTGTAACAAAACAATTCTGTAAAAAAGATGACATTTCTGTGGTCTGAAATTTCACGCCTCATGAAAGTGACATTTATTTTTTCCTGCAAATTACAACCTGCATTGACATTATTAAGGAAATCACATGTACCCAGCAGAAAATGAAGAATTCAATTGATTATTTTTATTGCTGTAGAAGTCCTTTTGTAGGCGGGCTGGGCAAAGACCCAATTTCATTTGCTTGTAATATTGCAAACACAGCTAATTGCCTATCTTTAGTGAAGGAGAGAGACAAAGGAACAATCAAAGGTATTTATTAGAAATTCTGTTTGGACAAATTAGCTTCACATTTCAGTGGTCTTCATCTCGGTGCTGTACACCAGCACTCCATGTGTTATTAAATGGCAGTCGTAACATCACCTTCCTACTGTTTGGACAGTTGTTTCTGGCAATGTCTGTAAAATACGGTTGAATTGATTATTTTTGGGCCGATTTCTTCTTTCTGCAGAGGTTGAATTATCAGTGGATTGCCATTCAATTCAATTTAGTAGTTATGACAGTTGGAATAACTACATTGCATCTTAATGTGTGTGTCTCATGCATAAATCACATTGTTTGCCAAGTGATAATGAGCAGAGAAGCTGCTAGGAGGCTGAAAATCAGTTCTCAATAGACAACTGGATCTTATAAGTTGGAAAGTAGGAATTTGTGGACCATCTGAGAGTCCTATGAACCTTTGCACTGACTCTAGGGCTAGAGACCTTCAGAATGTGGGCCACATGATCAGTGCAAAATGAATCTTTATTGACATGACATTTTTTTAATGTTTATAAAAGTTGCCTTAACTTTCTAACCTGATGATTCATTCATTCATTCGTTCGTTCATTCCTGAGAGGTCAGTGCTGTTGGAGGTATGAAGAATCATGCATGGTCTTTGCTCACTGAATTATAATTCTGTAAAGATTGCAAAACAAGTGCACAGTAATTCTGGTCATGCAAGGTAGGAAGTGGTCCAGGCATAAAAGCAAAGTCCTTGGGAGAAGCAACATGCCATGGACTCAGATCCAGACCCTGAGTTCAACTCTTGGCTCCTACACTTACCAACTATATGGGCAATTTGCATAACCTCCCTAAGTCCTAGTTTTCTGATCTGTGAAATGGGGCTAAATCACAGTTATACCTACATGATGGGGTTGTGAGAATAGTAAATGAATGAGAGCTTGTAAAGTGTCTGGCACTCAGCTCAAGAAAAGCAAGTTGTACTGCCGCTAATTACTATTATTGTTTCTTCTTGGAGTTCAGTTATCACTTCTAGCTTGGAGTTAAGGCAGATGGTGGTGGCAGTTATCAGAGATGGCTTTAGGATGGGCCAGGCTTGAGTACACTGAGCTGGCAGGAGGAGGTGGATCTTTTGGGGGCAGGAGCTGAAAGCTAGAACCTGGGCAAGCAGGATGGGGTGGGTGCAGGGTGTATGTCTCTCTGACTGGAGTGAGGGAGGTGAAATGAAACTGGAGAGGTAGGTGGATCAGATCATGGAGGAACTTGTGGATCCTGCAGAATGTCCTGTGATTCAAATTTTCCTGAAGAATCAGGCCAGATCTCATAGGTCAAGGGGCAGTGACATGATGCTTGAGGCCTGGATCCTCTGGAGATCAAGTATTTTATCATAAAAAAAATTCCATCACTACATAGCCAGGCAATTCCCTAAATTAAAGCTGTCAGAAAACTCAGGCATCTTCTAACGTCCACATCATCCATCTTTAAACTCTGGGAGCTTCCAACAGGGACGGGCAGAGTGAACGGAGACACGTTTTCTACAGACTTCAAGGGAGAAGCATTAGTAATGATATTCCAATCCTTTAATTTTCCTCTGGGTGGAGTTTTATGCCCTTTAAGATGACATAGTGAACACCCCCCCAACCCCCCGCCGCCAATTATTAGATTTCCAAAGCTCTTTGGCTCATAAAATGTTTGTGAGCTCCACCTACATGTCCTTTCTCTCAGCCCTTTCCAGTTCCGTCCCCAGGAGCCCAGTCCACGGTGGATGAGACATGGTGGTTCTCTCACCCTGTTTCCTTCCCTCATTTCTTTATTCAGATAGAACGAGGCTCACGGAGCCTCAGAAGCACCTTGCCCCACCCATAGATACATCTTGGCAGAGAAAATCAAGGTGGATTTCCTTTTTTAAAGGTAAGAGATGGCTGAGCCTCTTTTTTCCCTGGCAGAAACTCTAGAGATAACCTTCTGGCTTCATCATCTGATGCCTGTGGACCACAGTTGAAGGGAAAATATCTTTAAAATGCAAAGGAACCTGGGCGGGGGAGTGGGGGGAGACTCCTACCCAGAGCTCAGCAAACACTGACTGAATGGGAACTCGGTCTGATGCCTCGGTGGTGTAGGACCCACTGTTCCTAAACAACCCGCTCCTGACCGGTGCAGATTGAGTCAGAATGAGCCCAATTGTTGTGGGGCTTCAGGGAGAACCCTAGGCACAGTGCATCTCCACAGAAATAGAAAGGCTACAGAGTTGAAGGCAACATGAATTTTCTCTGAGCTAACTGCTAACGGGCAGCAACTGAAGAACATTTTGCAGCTCCCCAGACGTGGGGCGCACCATCCATCTGATTCTGACCACAGCCCTGTGAGGAAGCCCGTCTCATAGGGGAGGACACTGAAGCTCAGAGAGGCGAATGGCTCGTCCAAAATGTCACAGCTAGCACCTGGCAGAATCGGGGCTTCTGAGAGTCCAACGGCAAACCCTGTGCTCTTCCAACAGCACCAGGGGCACCATGCCACTGCCATTTGGTAGGCAGCCAGCAGAATAGGGCCCCGGCCGGCTGAAGGGCTGACCCTGTGCTTAGCTCGTGTGCATCACTATCACTGTTTGGACCTCAGTGTATCCAGCTGTGTGAAGGAGGGGACTGAGTCAGATTTACATGATGATGCTGGCCTAGAAGGAAGGCATAATTGCTTGGCACAAAGGAGAACTCAAGAGGAACTAGTCTACATCACTTCCTACGGATCGTGTCCCTTGGAGGATGGTATGTAAAATGTGATGGAGATCAAATGGGACAGGAAAGGAAGGCATCTCCCCCTGCCCCCCACCCGGGTGCCACATGTTTCCTCTGGATATCGCATTAGGCTTTTCCCTGAAGAACCTGGTCTGCTTCCTCCCCAGGGAGCTCTGGGAGCAGCTGGCTCTTGGCTGCACAGGAGACATGGGGAACCTGGATGCCAGAATGGGTGGATCTAGTCTGGAAACCCAAGCCATTACTTCTGTGCTGACCACTCAGCCCAGCTGAGACTCAGTATCTTTATCTGTAAAATGGGGACAAATAAGAATACTCTCTTCCCAGGGTTGTGAGAAGTGAGACAATGCGTGGAATGGGCTTGGCATGCTGCCTGGCATGAGAAGTGTCCCCTAAGTGATCTATCACTTTTATTGTTAACATTGGTTCCATATTTACCCTGTGCCAGGCCCTGTGCTGATCACTTTGTATAAATCAACTCACTCAATCCTTGTAAGAATTTTTATCTTATTGATTTCTAGAGAGAGAGAGGAAGGGAGAGGAAAATGGGAGTGACTGGCCCTGTACAGCTTGTATAGGTGGGGGTGGTCAGGATGCTTGATCTTATTGAAAGCAGCTTGGTACATTGAAATGAGGAAGACATTTGGGTCAGGGAACCTGACTGGATGGAGCCCTGCCTTTGTCCCTTACCCACTGTGACTTCGGCCAGGTCACTTTACCCCTGAGGCTCACGGTCCTCTTGCTCAGTGTTTACAGTATTGCAGGAGCTGTACGCAAAGCCCCTCTCTGCGCCTGGCACATAGTAAGTACACAGGATGTTTTAGCCAAATCCATAGCTAAACCAGCCATGCCGCGAGAAAAATATTAACTGGAACAGTTTCTTCTCCTCCTACCGTGGCTGCTGTCCCCTGGAGCTCTGTCTGTGGGTTGTCATTTTGTCTGCTTGCCTTTCATCCTCCTAAAGTCTCGCTAATCGCACAGGAAGTGGGTGGGTAATGTGCTTCTCTGTTGTTCCACTGGCCTCCCAGTGAGTCTCACTGTTTTGCTTTCCTCACCACGGGGGCTTCTCACACCCTCTAATGACTGTTTTCCTTTCAGAAATGGCATATTTTTAGACAAAAGCATTTCCTGTAGCTCATCTCCAACGCTCTGGCAGATCTCTGCTTCCTCATCTGTGTCCCTGCCTCTCTCTCTGGTCACATAAAACCCACCCAGCAGCCTGAGCCAAGAAATGCAAGAGCCATGTGCTCCCAGCTGCCTTCTCTGCTCTGAGCCGACACCCAGCTCCCAGGGGCCAGGCGGTGGTGGGGGTGGGGGTGGGGGTGGGGGGAGATCCTTGGTTGAGGTTGGGCCTGAGGAGTTGGGACTGTGGTCCTTTCCCTCCCCTGCTATCCAGCTCCCCTCTGCCAGTGTTGGAGGGCGGTGGTTTCAAAGTTACCCAAACACGCACCTTTCTTAGTTAAACCCAGACTGAGTGACCCCCCCTTCCCCTCTTATAACAACTGGACACACTGGGTTTGAATCAAGACTTCTCCGTGAGTGACTTAAATGCTCAAAGCCCCAGTTTATTTGTAAAAGGGGGATAATACTAGTAAACGTCACAGGGCCATCGTAGAGGTTGTAGGAAATACAGTGTCAGTACAATGCTTAGTACCATGCCTGGCACTCAGTTGCTCTTATCATTTCTTATTTCAATGATTATAACAATTTTATTATAAATTCATTTTAAATGTATAACATTTATAGTTTTATAATTTCTTAATTATAATTATATACGTGCCTTACTCCCCACCTCAGACAAGGAGCCACTCAGGGGGTGGGCCAAACCTTCTCCACATCTGAATACAGAGGGCAGAGCAAGTCCCTAATACATGTCTGAGGGGGGAGGAGTATGGCCCAATACCTGCAGCACCCCTAAGAGCTTGGTTACATTTGGCAAATGTGGACCGCTCCCGGCCTGGGCAGGGACCCTGTGCAAGGCACGGGCCCTGCCCCAGCAACCTCTAGTGGAGAGATGGCAAGAGTCAGAATGAGAGCAGCCCAGCGGGTATTCGGAGGAGGGAAAAGGCATGTGGCTGGGCTGGTGGAGGCAGCGTTACCAAGGAGGACAGCTGTAGCTGGGGAAGGAGGGAGAGGAGAGTGAAGGACCCTCAGGCACCTCCCCTAAGTCTCTACACAAGAAAGATTGGATAGTCATGCTTTTCTGTTTGGTTTCATTCATTCATTCATTCAGTTGATTCACATATTTGCAGCACTGACTCTAGATGGTTCTTTTAGACGAATCTCCATTCACCATCAGCCCACTCCTAGATCCCTGTGACATGTGTGTGTGTGGCACTGAGACTGTCCCTCCTTCTCCCATGACCATGACAGACATGGCTAATGGACTACAATCTTCCTCTCCATGGAGCCTGGATTCATCTTGTGGTCCCCCTGCGGAATGGGATTGTTACTTCAGCTGAAAGCCCCTTACCATCTTTGTCTTAGATTCTCAGATCACCTTGAGGCCTTCATAAATGTCAAAGGCTTGTAATTTCCCCCCAAAATGTTACCATGCTTCAATTCTTTCCGCCTTTCTTTATGGAAGCCCATGTTTCACCCACAGCTTGAAAGATGAGAGTGGCGTTAGGTGTTAGGAAGATGAAACGCAGGCAGACAAAAGGGCAAGTCTTCATCTTAATCTACTCGTATTTGGAAGGTGTTTAATAGGATCTTAAGTTCAGCTTTGGATGACAGGGTTAAATTGTTTCCTTCTGTATTTTAAAAATTCTGCATTAGGCAAGTATTGCTTTAATATTAGAAAAATGCATTTTATAAACATGCATTTAAAGAAAGTTTGTAAAAGCAACTCAGACTTATCACTATATGCCCTTTTGTACCTTTTGAACAATTGACTATGTGAACATACTACCTAATAAAAATTAATGAACAAAAAGCTGGTCTTTGTGTTTGTACATGTGAAATACCCTCTTTTATGAACAAATTTCCCATTTACAGAGTCTTTTAAAATTCAAAGGACACATTCCACAGAAATATTGAAAAGTCAACTAGGACTGTTCATCTGCAGATGATCAGTGAAAAACACACACACCCAGAACAGCTTTAAAAAGAAGGAGTCTTGGTTGGGGTGGATTTACTCTGTAGCAAGTGACATGTAAACTGAAGCCCTCACTTGCAAGGCACCTTTGGTACTTTTCTATCTAATTTGGTATTTATAATTTTATATTCTTTTTCTTAAAGTGAGCATCCCTTGCCCAGCCCAAACCACATGGGGCTTCAGGCCCCCGAACCTGCTCTGCCCACCTCCGGAGGGAAGTTCTTCCCCGTGGTCTGCACAGTGCTCCCGGTCCACCAGCAGCCCTGTGCTCCTGTGGGGTGTGCTGGGGGTGGAGCACCTGCCTTTTCCTCTGTTAGTGTCTTGCTTCTTCCCCAAGAGCCTTCTTTGTGAGTAACTAGAATCCAAGGGCCATGTTTGCTCCAGAGGGCAGGATCATATCTATGGACAGTCCTGCAAAGGCTGGGTCTGCTTTAACTCTGGGCTGTAAGCGCCATGGCCAGGCCTTCTGGGGTGCGCGAGGCAACCCCAAGCTTCCCTGAGCCAGGTGGGCAAGAAGGGGTGAGAATATTAGTCAACCTCCGAGGGCCATTGTGAAGGTTGCAGGAAATACAGTGTCAGGAAAATGCTGACACTGGAAATGGAGCAGAAGGCCTCGCCGTGGCATTGGGTCCAAGTCAGATGCTCCTGGTCATCGTGAGGGCAAGGAAGGCTGACACACTGGCGTCTGTTTTGGTCACCAGGATTCTGTGTGGGTGTGACCCTGGTGAGCCAGAGTGTAAGCTTAGTATCCTTAATACTCTGACATGCTCATAAAATATTTTCCCTTATGCCTTCTAAGTCATTAGAAGAAAAATAAGAACTACATTGAGTCAGTGTTTAATATTTATCATATCTTGTCACTGTCTTTATTTTTTAAACATTTTTTTTTATTTCAGAAAAGAAGGGAGAGGGAGAGAGAGATAGAAACATCAATGATGAGAGAGAGCCACTGATCAGCTGCCTTCTGCATGCCTCCTACTGGGGACTGAGTCTGCAACCAGGCACGTACTCTTGACCAGAATCAAACCTGGGACCCTTCAGTCTGCAGGCTGATGCTCTATCCACTGAGCCAAACCAGCTAGGGCTGTCACTATCTTTTTAGATTAAGCAGGGCCACCCTAGGGTGTGGACAGAGGCAGTAAAGCTGAGCTATATTAAGTAAATACTCCGTACGAATGCCAGCAGGTGTGCAAATAAGGGGGTGGTAGAGGACTTGACCAATCGGAGAATCAAAGAAAGGAAAGAAACCAGCTTATGGGAAGTGAGCTGTAAAGCACACAAACCTTAATAAGGTGAAAATATTCCCAGCCTAGTAGAGTTCCATGGAGTCGATCAAAGACAGCTCTGTAGTTTCGTGGTTTTTAACCCAGGTTATCTTTATAACAGAATGCTGACTGGCTTGGGGTGGGCCTTTGTGTTATTTTAAAATTTCCTTAGATGATTCTAATGTACATCAAGGGGTAAGAACCACTCCACAGTTGAATAGACTCAGTAGGTGTTCACCTCAAATCCCAGGTGCGATAATGTCACAGGGCTGGAAGGGTTAACTTTTATAAAAAAGTTATAAAATGTTTATAAAATGCATTTTCTATTATTATCCTCAAATCCCTGGTGAGGATAATGTCACAGGGCTGGGATGTTGGGGCTCACAGCTAGATTTGTGGACTGCCCATCTCAGGAGAGAGATCAAGAGAGAAATGATTATTCCATGGAACAGTGGTTCTCAAACTGGAGCACACATCTGAGTACCTGGAGGGTTTGCTAAAACCTAGATTGCTGGGCCCCATCTTCAGAGGCTCTGATTCATTAGGTCTGGGACCCCCAAACTGACATGTCTGACAAAGTCCCAGATGATGCTAATGTTGTGGGCCCGGGGTGCACACTTGGGAAACCACTGTCATAGGAGACTCAGGTCTTGGCTCTGAGAAGTATTGTTGGAAAAGTGGAAAGAGTGCGAGTCTAGGAGGCAGAGAACCTGGGTTCGGGTCCTGGCTCTGCCGTGGCTCGTGCTTGTGCTGGGTGGCATTGGGTGAGCCACGTGACCCCCTCTGAGCCCAGTGTCTTCACCTGTAACCTGAGATAAAATGAACTGCTCTATCATTGGATACTTACCCGATACCCAACATTTTCCATGCATTATTTCAATTAATTTTCTCTACTTTCTATGAAGTAGGCCCCATTATTAGGCCCTGTTATTTTTATTTCACAGGCACAAGGACTGAAGTTCAGGAAGCTTAGAACTTGGTCAAGAGCATTGTGTCATAAGTGGTTCTGGCTAACCCCAGAGCACAAGATCTCCACTGCTGAGCTGTCAGCCTGAGCCCTCCAGGGAAACCCTGTGAACACTGAGACTGGCCCAACACCCTTCAGCTGTGGTTTTTCTAAGAGGTGAGCAGGGTTTGATGTATCAAATCACTTTACCACCATGAGCAAACCCCAATTAATTAAAGCCTGGGCAGATAGGGAGGGTTCTAAGAGAAAACACAACACAACACATCAATCACTCAGTTACTCTGAGAACAGGCCACTCTTGATAAGACGGACACATTAATTAGGAGGAAAAAGGAGCAGAGCAAACAGCCAGCAGGAGACCAGAGGGCTCTTTAACAGCCTGAGAAAGCCCGGGAATCTTCCTCCCAGAAAGGCTGGCTGCAGATCACAAACGCTGCTGATTCATTAAAGTCAAAGCAGCCATCATGGGGAAGGGACAGCTTTGAAGCAGGAAAAAAAAGTGCTCACAAGGGGGGCCAGGAAAAGCTACCAAGTGGGACCTGATACTTGCAAATTAGGAACTGTGAGCTCAGGAGTGACTCGGGGGAGCTTACAGAGATAGGAGCCCATGATCAAAGGTTCTGCACCTCAAACCAGGAAGCCCCTGAAAACGAATACCTTTTGGTCACTGGGGACAAGATCCCACGTTCAGGTGTGGGAGGGACAGGCGACCACTGAAGGCCATTTCAGCTCTTACCTCCAATGACCCTCTGTAAATTGGACCCTCTTGCTTCATTGGTCTACCAGATTTCTTTTCTAGATAAGCAAGCATTTGGGTAGGAACACAATGAATAGTGATAAAAAAAAATGTAACTATCAGAAAGAATTTGATGAAATTTCATGCCAAAGTTTGTCAGGAAGGAAAGTTGTTACAACCATTATACATGGGTAGGAATGTTGTGTAACAAATTACTTTATTTAAAAAACGGGATTGTTGTCAGAAGTCAGATAAGGCAATGGATGTCTGAAAAGTGCTTTGAAAACTGGAATTGTTATTCATTAGAATAAAAGCATGCACAAAAATTGGAAGGATTTTGTAAACGAAGAGATGTGAAAAGTGACTTAGAAATTGCAATAACTGTCACATAACAGTTTTGAAAAGAGAAGAAAGAATCCATATGAATTCTGGGAGGTAGAATACTCAGTTGATAGTGATGATGGAAGAGGCCCTGTGAATGGGCAGAAAAATAGAAGATGACTTTCAGTGTGGACAAGGTCATGATGTGTTTAGCAACAAGTAACCCAAATAACACCACGTGGTTGGCTCTAACCGAATGGGTACAAACCAGAGGGGACGTTGGGTCTTTGCAGCCTGTTTCTCACCTGTGATGCTAGTTTGGTCAAGATAGCTAACTAAGTATTTAAAATTACTCTAGATCCTTAGTACTTAAAGGAACCATGGAGATAATGTAGTCTATTGAGCACTTTAATTTTATAGGTGAGAAAACTAAGACCCAAAGAGCTAAGAAGCTTGTCCAAGGTCCTATAACTAAGTAGGGAATACACTGTACACAAGATGGGAGACATTAGCCTACATTCCATGAAACCAAGGTATCTGATAAAGGCCGCCTTAAAGAGTGTGGGGGATTTCTAGAACCTTTTTAAGCTGACGAGGTGGAAGGTTGACCAAATGCTCCTTCAGAATGATCCATTCATTGCATTGCTGTAGAAGACAAATCATTGAGATGGCTAGATGCCTCAGCACTAGTAAGATTTCCCAAATAACCGTTTTCAGGCGATTCCTAATAAACCACACAGACGGAGCTTCACAGTGAAATCACAAGTGAGTTTAGAACAGGCATGATGATGACAGTCCAAATATCTGTTGGTTTGGGGAGCAAGTCTTCCTATTTTAGAATTAGTCTTTAATTGTCAAGAGGTGGGCACAATAGAATGTCAGAAGATTCTTAGACATCCACTGGGAGGTCTAAGTCCTCTGCCCTTGTGTCAATTAAAGGCGACAGACATCGTGGGCTATGATTCTCTCTGGTTTCATGTGTACCTATACCCAGTGTGACCACACACTGCAGAGAGTAGGGGAGCTAGAAGATGGGGACAGAGAGCCTTGGCACTCTTCAGATGTGTTGTGGGCGATGACAGCACTCTCTGACCCTAACGTCCTGGGTCCAGACTTGTCTGAGCCTTCTTGTTTTCGCTGATTTCCTAGGCACATGGACTCCTGACCCGTGCTCTGAGCCCTCTCCCTCCAGCTCGCTGTATCCTGTTTGAACTTCAGCCATTAGGGGGTCTGATCTGTGATCCTGCAGTACTCACACCTCACCTCCACTCTTGGTTGGACACTTGGTCTTTGTCTCTTCTGTCCAGCCCAGCCCTGCATGTCAGTAATATCATATAATCTTTACTTAGTTCATCACTTTAATCCCCCAGTTAAAACCTTTCCCCTTATTCATGTGGAATTTCATGTTTTGTTTTTCTAAGTCTTAAATCTTCATTATGGAAGAGCACAGTCTGTCAGAAGCCAGGGGTAAAAACTGTTGACGTTTATCAGTACAAACTGTAAATAAATATAATCAATCAATAAACACAAAGGACAAAGGGCTGAGGTTAGGGAGGCAGTAGAGTGGGGAAAACGATCTCTTCTGATTGGAAGGACGGAGTGACACGGTCACATGTAAGGTATAGGAGACAGTCCTCTTCTTGCTTTGGTTCTGGCGGGGTAAGGTATAGACACTCCAAATGCCCAGAGAAGCGATAGGCCTGTGGTAATAGCGCTTTTCTTTACTCTGGTGGAAACCAATAATAGTAATATTCTTTTATTTAGACTTTAAAGGTAAAGTAGAAGAAGGACCTCACCTGTTTTGATGTCTGGTAAAGTCACTGAAAATTCTAGAAAAACAAGAAGCCCGGAGGGATTGACCCCGAAAAGGTTAAAGGTGAGTTAGAGAAATTGCATTCTACTAAAATTTGAGAGGATGCAAGGACCGGCCTGGTGAATAGCAATAAAGAACAGTGTTTTGGATGCTAAATGTTCATTTGTCTTTAAACCTTGCTCTAAATAAGATGCTTGATCTGTTCTAGTTAAGTGTTTGCCACTATGTGCTCTTGTAGTGCAGCCCCGTGGAGCTCTGGTTGGGTGGGAAGCAGGCTGGTGTTTGGCTTGGCTCACCCTATGGATGGAGGTCATTCAGTCCCTCAGGTGGCACCACCCACCCACAGTACTTACATTCCCGGCATGACCAGCCTAGGAAAACTAAGTCACAGCCGAGGCCCAGGCACTTAAAAGACGGAAAGGGACATGTATGTGGGGGATGAACGAACACTCAAGTAGGCCCTGCTGGTGTGGCTCATAAAGGACAAAGGGCTGAGGTTAGGGAGGTTTTAAGTAGGGGATGTTGAATGTTGACCTATGAACCAGGAGGTTAGGGTTCGATTCTGGTCAGGGACATGCAGGAGGCAGCCGATCAATGATTCTCTCATCATGGATGTTTCTATCCCTCTTTCCTTCTCCCTTCCTCTCTTTAAAAAATATTTAAAAATATTTTTTAAAAAGAAAACTCAAGTAGGTGGCAAGTGATTGTTCCTTTCACCATGATCTATTTTAGTGCTTTTGGCAAGTCTTTCCTCCAAAATGAAAGCTTTGGATTTCAAATGGGGTTATACACCTTTCATCTGTGTTTTCTCTACTGCCTCATTTTCTAATCCATTACTTTCATCTTTGAAACCTGTCATTGTGACTCAGGTATCAATGTAACTATCACTCAAAAAGCTTTTTACTCTTTGGGTCAGACGTGCTTACTATCAGGTAATTTAAATGATTTTATTTGTATTGACTTTATATTTGAGAGTCATGCAAGATGTACTATGAAATCAAATGTTCAGAGACAATAATACCTTTATTTGATTTCCCCTGCTCCCCAGGTGAGCACATTACTGGGGGTTCCCAAGGGTGTGATGGGAAACTGGAAAAGCTGGTAAGAACCCAGAGCTGGGTCCCTGAGGGAGAGTAGGAGGGGGGCTGGAGAGAGGAGGCAGGACAACATGAGCACAGGCCCAATCTCAAGCGAGAGCAGAGACCTGATGAGTTTTTCTCTCATTTTTCTGGTGAGAGAAGGTCAGTGACTGATCCAGGGAGAAAAGGTAAAGGACTTTGAGATGGAGGACAGTCCCCTGGGACATTGTGTGTGTGTAATTGTAATAAGCCAAGAAGTAAGGCGTGTTGGATGGGTAAGGGGCTGGTGTTTCTGGGCCAGTCCACATGCTTTCACTGAGTTAGTAACTATCAGTTTTCCATACTTTTCTGTCCCCTCTCTCACACCTAGCACAGACTGGCACTGGGCCTCACTAGACATATTAAAAAATTAGATCATTGCTACAGCCCCCCACCTAACACCCAGACTTGTTTGTTTTGGTTGTGAGAGGTGCCAGCCCCAGGCACTTGGCACTTCCATTCTCTCCTTCCCTTGGTCTTCCATCTCTTGTCTGAGATGACCCGGTGGGGGCACCTGCTCAGGGCCCAGGGAGAGCCAGTGCCCGGGAGTCTTTCCTCTGCTCTTTGTCTTCGTGGTTAAAGCGCCTGGCGGGCAGCGGGAGGAACCAGTGCTTTGGCGCTGTCCTGACAGTCTGCCGTGGGGTGAGGATCTGGCTTATCGCCCTCTCTCCAAACTGTCTGCTCCAGTGCAGTGACAGCACAGAGCTTTCTGTGACCCCCAAGACCGTTGACATCCTTTTTTGTCCTTCAGGGCCCACTCCCCCTGGGATCACAGCTCTCTCCACCAAGGAGGCAGGGCAAGGACTAGAGATGATTGTTCGGAGGGGCTGAGCCCCTTTCCCGTGTACCCAGAACCCATGGAAACTGGGACCCAGACTGTAGGCCCCACTAGCACTCTTCACTCTGAGTGAGTGGCTATTGGGCCTCTGGAGTAAATGACACATGATTCCCTCCCACCCAAGTCCACAGAAGACAAAGACAAAGTGGCCAGGGAGGGAGGCCCTTTGCCAGAGTGTTCGTCTATCCCTGGTAACTGGCCCCGGCTTCCACTCCATATAATAGTCCCCTTGCTGCACTAGCAGAATCCCTACTGGGAGGAAGAGTTAGAATCAACTTCTTGGATTCTCCTGCAAGGATTTGAAAGTAAGTATGAGGCTGCAGCATTCTAGGATCCACCTAGGAATATAGGAACGATTCAATAATTTGTATAAATGCTGAGTACCAAGAATAACCCCGCTACCTGTCTCAGCAGGCAAGGCCCCGCGGAGGAGCAGAACTGGGCTGGGCCTCGGAGTGTTCCCCAGGCCTGCTCCCTCTGTCCGGGCCAGCAGAGGCCCACCTGGGAGAGAGGATGCTCCGGAGCAGCCTCTGAGCCAGGGCTGGGCCCCTCCCACAGGAGGAGGAGGCCAGGAGCTGCCATGTAGGTGAGAAAACCAAATTGGCAATTACGCTGCTCCACGGAGCCTCACTTCTAAGGTACTGGCTTCTGTGCAGCTAGCCTGTTCCTGCCTGGTTTGAGTTCACTCCTCTCGTGCTTAGAATTAATTTTTCTTAGTGGGAACAGAGCGGGGGAGGGACAGTTCTTTCTTTAGCTTTGATCTGGGGGTCCAGTCAGGAAAGAAGTGTGTGCGTGTGTGTGTGTGTGTGTGTGTGTGTGTGTGTGTGTGTGTGTGTGTGTCTAAGCCAATGGGATGGATTACAGACAGGGCAGAAAGTGGAACACTGGTACCAACTATTAAAGAAGGACACAGAAAGCCTTTATGATGAACACTACACATGATCCTGTTTAGTGGGATGGGGTTGGAGCCAGAAGGACTCTTCTTGCCTGGGCCCAGATTCTTTCATTCATTCAATCCATCAATCACACAGCACCCACTATATGCCAGGCACTGTGCTCAGGCTGGACTAAGGCCCAGCCTCTTTTTGCCTTCAAAGGTAGAAATATGAACAAACAGACAAAAATATATAATACATACAGTGTGATACATCCAAGAAACTGGGAGAGAGATGAGAGGAGCAAAGAGAAGGGTGGGCCTAAGTCTGGGGGCAGAGGGATGACGTTTGGCTGTGGCTTGGATGAGGTGTGGACACCAGAAAAGTGGGAGAGGGAACAGGTGAGCATGACACATTCCAGGACTCCCAGGAACAGGCCTGGGCGGTGGGGAAACAGTGGCAGGTAGGTGTGGAGGGGTGGACAGAGAGGGCATGAAAGTTTGAAGGAGGAGCTGGAATCTGGAGTTGGAGGGGAATTTGGACCAGGGAGAGGTGGAGGCACCCTAAGAAAGCCAGTGTGAATGGAAGGCACTGAGACTGCCTGAGTTCAAATCCCGACTCCGCCATCTACCAGCTCTGAGCAGGGGCAAGTTCCTTTGCTTCTCTAAGCTCCAGTTTCCTCACCATTGGGGCCAATGACTATTCAGCGGCGGCCATTATGCCGACTGGTAGTTGAGCACTTGGTGGGGTAACCGGCAGAGCCCTCAGTAAATGTTAGCTTTTACTGCTGTTATTATTCCAGTCCCTCTCTGTGCTTTGAGTTTCTGCTTTGAAGGGTTCCTTGTGTCTTGCTTTGACCTCTCCATTGCCATAGAGACCACCTCACCCTCTGCACCTGAGCGCTACCTTCTCCACCTCACATCTGGAGTTCTGCACATCTGTGAAGCTGGTCTTGCTGGCTGGCTTTCTTCCCTGCAACCCATCTGTGGACGGGCCCCAAACAGAGTCCCCTTAGCATCACCTTCCAGTTATGTCTTTGCTCAAAAGCCTGGATGCTTCCTGTTTCTGAGAAGCACCAATCTGGCCTATTGTCCCATTACAGAAGAGAAAACTAAGGGCCAAACCAGCAGGCCACACTACGAAGCCATGTGGCACAGGGTCTCGGGTCTCCTGGCTCCTGCTGCTGACCCCTTCCCCTCCAACAGGCTGCCCTGTTTCCCCAGCTCCCCATGCTGGTGCCCTATCATTTCCTGGCCCAAGCTTCTCCAAACCTTCCCTGGGTGACGGTGGCAGGGTGGAAGTGGACCTGCAGGGCTGTGCAGTCAGTCACTTTGTGTCTTCCCCCCAGCACTGCCCTCTTACTGGCTGAGTGACCTTGAACAAGAAAGGTAAGTGTCCTGCGTTTCCCAGGCTCTGAGATGCTGTAAGAGCTCCTGCAGGGTGGCAGTGAGGGTGGCACATGGGACCATAACTTAAGTGGAGGGTGTGGTAGGGCGTCTGGCACCCAGTACAGGGCTCAGGAATGTTGATGCCTCTTCTTTCTGGTCCGGTGGTCCCAAGAGCCCACCATGACTGTTTGCCACGCTGCTTCCCATTCAGCCCTTCTCTTTTCCATTTTATCCCCCACCCCAGGCACCCTGACAGCTCAGCATCCTCCTTCCCCACGAGCTGTTCTTTCCCTCCCAAGTTCCCCAAAGCCCCTAGCTCACTGCCTCACACAGAGTTAGAAGGGCCAAAACCTTCTATCAGAGCTATGTCTTGAATGTCCTTAAGGTCAGAAGCAGCCAGACTGTTCGTGGGACCAGGCTCCAGGAGCTGGGGGTTTCGGGGTTTGGGAGGAGGCTTGAGTGGTGCTTATTAGGAGCTGAAAGGCCATCCAGAACGAAGCCCACGGTGCCGTCCTGTCATCCACCAGCGGGCTTGGGAGCAAAGAGGCCAGAAACCACAAGGCCCCGCACGGGAGCCCTCAGGATGAACCCCAAGGGTGATTCTCCCTTCTTGGGAAAAGGAGAGGTCTGTTCCTGTTGGGTGTGAGCCAGCTGCACCCACATCTAGCTACTGCTCTGATTTCAGAGGATCCAGGGGCCCCATTGGGGCCATCCCAGGCCCTCAGGCCAAGGAGGAAGCCACGCAATCGCCCAGGCCTGTGAGGCTGTAGGTTAACTCTGTCCCTCCCCAAAGGGTAAATGGAGCTGGAATCTGTTCCCGTTCAGTGTCCTGGGAAGGGGATGTGGGTTCTCTGGTTCCTTCCTGTGACAGCTGCAGGCGGCGCACAGAGCACAGGCTGGCTTTCTGCCTTACTGCGGGACAAGCCCAACGCGGGGAAATGTTTGTTTTCTCATAAATGTAAAAATTACTTATGTGGTTCAAGGGAATACGAAACACCTGTTTGCTGGTGGACTCCCATCTTGCATATTTTTTCCGTTTCTGGTGTGCATAGGACTTCCTCCAGAAACTGCTGCTTTCCTGAAAACCCAGGCCAAGTCGGGACTTACGTTGTTTTAGATCTGATTTGATGTGTGTATGCGTGAGTGTATTGTTATCTCTCTAAAAGGGACCTCCAAATGGAAAAACAAACAAACGAGGAAGCAGTTCTCCCAAAGCTTTGAAAAGATGGTTTCACTCAGATTTAGCAAAGGACTGAAATACAGCCTCACCCACAAACATTTGCCCCTTCAGTGAGCACTACCCAAAGCAGGGTCTCCAAGGGACACTTTCTGTGTCACTGCCTACTCCCTGGAAAAGGTCAAAGGTGGGGCACTGGATTTTGACCAGACTTCCCAGCCGTCTTCCTGTGCCGAGAGAGACCAGCCCCACCTCACACCCACCAGGCCATTGGCTTTCAATGACTAAAAGCTGTTTTTTCCCAGCAGAACTAGAAAACACATATCTCACCCAGAAAATATGAAGCAAGTTGCCCATGTCTCCCTGCTATTGCTTCTATAGCCAAAGGGAGATTTATGGCTTTCTTTACATTCTATGATCTTTTCCTTTAATTATTTTTTAAAATATATTTTATTGATTTTTTACAGAGAGGAAGGGAGAGGGACAGAGAGTTAGAAACATCGATGAGAGAGAAACATTGATCAGATGCCTCCTGCACACCTCCCACTGGGGATGTGCCCGCAACCAAGGTACATGCCCTTGACTGGAATCGAACCCGGGACCCTTCAGTCTGCAGGCCGACGCTCTATCCACTGAGCCAAAGCAGTTAGGGCTTCCTTTATTTTTTTAAACACTCATTAGAAAAATGGTAAAGCCATGGGTGGAGGACCTCAGTATACCACTGACGGTAGGCTTTGCGGTTGACCTGGTGCACAACTTACACCACCTCCTAAGACCAGAGACCAGCTTGGCCAGGGGCTCTTTTCAGAAGATGCCGTGACTCCCTTTATCCCATTCTGTTGGGACACTGGGGTCAAGGACAAGAGACAGGGGTGGTTCTGAGACAGAAACAGGTGGTACTTGGTAAACATTCCTGGGGCATAAGGATGACCCAGATTCTACTGGGAAGAGCTTGGACACCAGGAATTGTTTGGTTTCTGAGCTTTTCTCCTGGGGAAAGGAACCACAGAGTGTTTTGGTTTTTTTTTGGCTCTGAAGGCGTCCAAGGCAGGGAATTTAGAGGTGAGAAAGCTCAAAAGAGACTTTTTCTTTGGAAGGCATCATCCTAGAAGTTTTGTCTTGGAGGAAAGAGCCAGGGATGAGGACACTCTCTGCTCTAAATGATAAAACAACCTGCCTGGGTGATGCTGTAAGGCGGAGGGACATGGTAGGGAGGCTCAGCTGTTGGTGTAACATAGCACACGTGGGCCCTGCTCGTGGATGTCCCTTTCCAGCCATCAGAGGCTGGTCTGTGAGCATCACATTTAGTCAGCTCTCCTGGTGGCCCCATGTACATTTTTATTTTATTTTTTGGAGAGGCATGGCACAAGATATATGGGCACACATTTTTTTCCCCTGCAGAATGTCCCATCTCTTCAGGAGTAAGAAACTTAAATAGGTGCTTATTTAGTTTTTTAAAGCTCTCCAGTTCTTGGGAGACTTTTGCCACTTAATTTTTATTATTATCCAGATCATGAAAATGTATTTCCTAATCCTGTAGCCACAGGTGCTCCTGATCAAAAAAGGCTTAAACTGATATGTTCCCTGTACGCCAGGAGCATGCAATTTAAGACTAGCAACACGGCATATACACAGAGAGATGTGCAGAGAATGCCCAAAGAGCCAGCCGCAGTGGCAGGATGAAGACATGGGCTTTGGCCCTGAGGGAGACGAAAGGAATCGTGCGGCTCACAGAGGCTGCTAGCTATGTAGGTGGAAGACAAAAATCCTCACCTGAGGATTTTAGTTTGGTCAAATTTATACAGAGAAAATGACCGAGCTAATGTTTTTAGCATTTTGATGACCACATGGGACTACCTGGCTGGTTGGGCAACTAAAGATAATAACAATGAAGGTGACTGATCACAGGATGGCATGGTCTTTGTTGTACAAAGGCTTGAAGGAGAAGCCAGCTTTGCAAGCCTCATGCAACATGGTGGAGAGGAAGTAGTCTGATGCCCAAGGACGCTATTCCAGGTGTGTGGCGTGGAGGAAAAAAGCACCACTCCTGCAGCTCTGCCCTGGAGAAGCGAGGGGCATGTAGTAAGCTGGGTGACTGGGAGGCATGTCTGCTTTCCATGGGGAAGTGTGAGGAAAGATTCCAGTCTTCCATGCTCCCATGCCTGGGGTTGCTCAGCCTACATCACTCGGCCGTGCACCCTTGGCTCATTTCACAGGCGAGGGTGCTAATAACGGAGGTGCCAGGCCCTGAGTATCATCTCCGCTGGAGCTCAGTGTCCGCTTTGCTCTGCACCCTTGGGAATGTCACTTGCCCTCGGTAGTGTCTATTTCCTTATCAGCAAAAGAAATGAGTTGGACTAGATGTTCC
This sequence comes from Corynorhinus townsendii, assembly GCA_026230045.1. Taxonomy (NCBI): domain Eukaryota; kingdom Metazoa; phylum Chordata; class Mammalia; order Chiroptera; family Vespertilionidae; genus Corynorhinus; species Corynorhinus townsendii. Next base: position 183,495,577 of record JAPDVU010000001.1, on the reverse strand, counting down.
GTAGGATCCTTCCCAATTTCCCGACTCTATGCATCAGATGCACTTTTAAACAAGTTTACTTCTGCTCTGGCCAGTAGCTCAGTTGGTTACAGCACCGTTCTGAAACGCCAAGGTTTCAGGTTTGATCTTCCATCAGGGCACATACAAGAAGCAACCAGTAAGTAGGACACCAAATCTCTCTCTCTCTCTCTTGTTTTCTCTCTTCCCTTTCTTTGTCTCTCTAAAAATCAATTTTAAAAAAAAGTATGCTTCTTCATTTGGGAAAATAGCAATGGTGAAACCCTAAAAAGACAGAGGATCTCTTGTTTATCTCAATTTGTTCTGCATGTGTGAGTGTGGAGGGGAAACCTTTGTGAACTAGTACATAGGGGAGAAAGAGAGAAGACATCTGCCTGCGGCAAAGGGTGGGGCAGATCTCCTGTGTGGACAGGGCTCCTTGAGGCCCACGGGACTGGCAGGGGGCAGGGGCATTAGTGGTGGTTACCCATGTGCTCCTGCAATCCGCCCAGGACAGGGGACCACCCTAGTCCCCACTACACCCCTCCTCAGTACCTCGCTCCAGGGCCTCTGAGCTGCGTCGGGCTGCATGCGCCCTGTCCTGCTCCAGGGCTGCCTGCTTTATAGCCTTCATACGAGAAAACCTTATTTTTTTTTCATGATTATCAGAGTAATATACAACACTTCAGAAAAATAGGAAGCTACAGAAAAGTATTAAGAAGCATGAGAATAAAGTCAGCTATAATCTTATTGCTCAGAGCTATTTACATTTAAGTGCATTTTCTTCCAATCTATTTTTTTATCCTTAACATGAATGCATACATTTTGTAACCTGCTTTTTCTTTTGCTCAACCTCATGGCATGTTTCCATGGCATTAAATGTGTCTGGCCCCACTTCATCTCCCACTACTTCCACAGCTAACCCTCTTCTCTTGGTAGCCCTGACCAAGACAGGACATTCTAACCTCCACTCGTTTGCCCACCTATTTACCTGCCTGAAGCGCAGCCACTCTCCATTCGTTTTCAGTCCTGTGACTCCTTAGGGCAGCGGTCACCAACCGGTGGTCCATGAGGTCCGAAAGGTTGGTGACTGCTGCCTTAGGGCCCTATGTCCTCCATGAAGCTTTCCAGGACACCTCAAAGGGCTCTCCTAATTGTCCCTCCATCCCTGACACTGTGCTGTGGACCATGCCTCTGGTCCGTAACGTGTTGTGGTCTGTACACTTAGGTCTCTCGTTATGTAGTTGCCTCTCAGGCAGTGGTGTGATGGGAAATATTTAACAACTAGCTCCCTGGAAAAAAATGTATGCACATATATATAGTATATATATAATGTTCTCTATTTTATTAATATAAAATGTATTTTACACAATTTTAAAATAATAATAAAATATCGAATATTCTTTATTGTAAACACTAGATAGCCAATAGATCCTTGCAGAATGATGTCAGCAATTTTTGCTGAACTTTTGTATTGTTAGCCAACCCCTGGTCTCAAATGGCAAACATATAATTCTGACATGAATGTTGGTTGATATTTACATTAAAAAGTAAGACAAATATGACAATGGAGCTGTGTATCAAAACTTCATTCATTTAATGATAGAATGAGCTAATTCTTTGCTGTATCAGATAACAGTTTTTGAATCCTAGAAGAATAATCCCTCAATTTTTTTGTGCTATTTACAATTGGAACAATTCCAGATGCAATAGTTTTGAGTGTAATCTTTATTATTAACATGGCTTTAAGTCTAGACCAGGGCCCAGAAATTTATGGCGTGGCAAATTTGGCCCACCACCTGTGTTCAGAAATAAAGTTTTATTGAAACACGGCTGTGTCCATTTGTTTATTGTCATTGTCTGTAGCTGCTTTTGTGCTGCAATGGCAGACTTGAGTAATTACAACAGAGACTGCATGACCTACAAAGGGAAAATACTCTCTGGCTCTTTATAAAGAAATTTTGCTGATCTTTTCTTTACGCAGTCAACAAAACAATAAATCAAATCCTGATTAATTTTATTTATTCATCCATTTATTTATTTACCATGTAAGATAAATTTCCATGTGTGAATACAACCATTATGGCTGCTATTAAGCTACCAGGGTGATGTTACTAATGGGAGTTGGGAAGAGATGCACTTTCGTTCATCATTAGATAGTATTTCCACCATAAATGACAATAATCTTAAAAATAGATATAACAGTAAAATGTAGTAAAATAATTAGGAGCAGAGGAGTTTTGAATGTTTACTACTGTGTTTTTAACATAATTTATTCTAATTGTAAGGTTTTATAATTTAATTTTTAAATAATGGCTGTACTTAACAAGGCTTGCAAAACCCTTGAAAATTTAACAACGGCTCTGTCAAGGGTGAGGGCTTTGATCTTTGCTGGGGAAATGTGATCCTAGCCCTTCAGGGTGGCCCTCACTGATCCGCAGGCCTGGGGGAAATTCTGCCCAGGACAAGGGCATGTGAGCATCTCATGCTGGTCATAAGCCTCTACTTAAAGAAAGAAGCCTCTTGTGTATGGCAGGGGTGCAACCTCGTCTGCTGATTAGAAAATTGCCATGCAGTCTGGCCACTATCGAAAGTACAACCACGAGCTTCCACCCACCATGCAAGGAAATGAGTCATTCTGGGCAGAGCCATCTAGATGGCCCAGATGGTGCCCTGACCTCGTCTGACCTGGGCTGTGTGTTCTATGGGGCTGGAGCCCAGGGTCTGTCAGCCAGCCAGTCCTGGAGCTTGGGCCCAGCTTCCTGCTTTGAAAGTACTAACTTATATCCCCCAAAGAGGCTAGCTGACTGAAGCCAACTCAAGGTTCTCTGGGGTCATGAGGCTTTGGCCAGGGAAGACAAGGGGCAGGACCCATGATCTGAACCAGTTGGTGTTTTCTCTAAGGAAATCGCATGCCCTGCCCTCCATGTCACCTGCTCGGTAGCCTTGGATACAAGGTGTTTTCTTGACTAGTTGCTGTGTTTGCCTAGAGCTGCTGTAAGACAAGTGTTGCTGAGGCATCTGCATGAAACAGCAGGGAGAGAACAGGTGCCCAGGAGCTGCCGGTTCCTTTCCCACCATTGCCACTAGGCTGTGTGACCTTGAGCTTGTGACTTAACCCCTCTGAGCCTGCTTCCTATAGGTTAAACGCCTCACGGGATCATTGTGCGGTCAGCTGAGATAATCTACATAAAAACATGTTGCAAAAAGAGGACAAGTGAACAGGACTGGCACTAGACCCTGTGCCGGAAACCTCAGGGGCGAAGTAGCCCATATTCTCCACTGAGAGCTGTCAGCCCCCAGGGCCAGATGCCTCCGACTCCTGGACTGGCAAGGAAGTGGGCCCAGTTACCACCACACCCTCCCCTGAGCCATGCAGGAAGCAAGTGGGAGAAGGGAGGTGGGAGTAAGTGGGCAAAGAATTTACTCTGCCCTTTCCATGCGACGCTTGTCTGGAGGTCACGTTGGGGGCATCTATCAGAATCACTGCGGAGGCGCAGGGTGAGGGTGCAATTGTCTTGTTCTAGGCTGGATGCTGCCTGCGATGTTGAGATCTCATCCTCTGGGACGTTGTCATCTACTTAGGAGCCAGCACTGGCCAAGCAGAGTCCTTTCCCGAATGTGTGCCAGCTGTATGTGATAAGTTATCATAATCTCTCTAATCTTGAGCTCTAAGGACCAAAAACATCTGGGACTCCCAAGTACCGTCATGAAGGGAGGGCAAGAGAGGAAGAGAGAGAGAGAAGGGCGGGTGAAAAAGGAGGGGAGAGAATTGAGAGATGGTGACTTTTAGAGGCACAGACCCAGCGGTGCCCAAAGCCTCTATTTTGACATCCCTGTTATGTGAGTAAGTAAATTCCCCTTTTGGCTTAAGTTCGTTAGAGTTGGATTTCTGTTCTTGAGACGGAAAGCCTCAGCTAATATACTGTATCAATGGGTATTCTCACCGACCATTTCTCCTTTTCTAATGTGTTGATTTGCCTCCATCACCTCTGTGCTCCAACGTGTGAGAATCAGGGCCTTTGCTCTGGGGAGGCCCACCTCCAGGTAGTGCATGTGGAGTGACTTGCCGAGCCCACGGGACTTTGATGGGGAGGCACGGGCAGTCCAGCTTCAGGACACAATGACTCTTTCCAGCACATTTCCCGGGGCAATTACAGCCTTGTGACTTATAATGGGAGGTCTCTGATGCAAAGAAAAAGCTATCATCTGCCTCCAGTGACCTTCTGGTGTTCAACATGGACTGTGCCCCTTCATTGCCCTGGGCCCGGTTTCACCTGCAAATCCTGACTGCCACAGGGGAAATCTCTTAGCAACCTTTGTGTGTGAACCAGCACCAGACGCTGTTATAAACACTGGGATCTCCTTACAACAGTCACCCAGGAAAGTTATCAAAACGTCTCAGCAGCCAGACCATGACCTTAGTAATCTAGGTATCACAGGCCCCCTGATGGATGGGCTGGGTGGCCCAGGCCCATTAGCACTTCAGGCATTTCCAAAATAAATCCAACTTTACAGCTTATTAATGGAAACTGACCTCTAACTAAATATTTCATTTATAAGGATTTCAATCATACCTCGTCCAACAAAAGATAAATAAAAATTCCCCTTTAGATGGTGCTATTTCCCCCAGAGTGCCCACCATTGCCAACAGCCGCATCTCTCCCTCCTGTGGCCTCTCACACTCCCCACTCATAGCCTGCGTCTCTTGTAAGACTTCCCACTCTCGTTCTAAGGCGGTTCTTCAGGTGGGCCCAGAACCAGCATCAGTGTTAGCATCACCTGGGACCATGTTAGAAATGCAAATTCCTGGGCTCTAGAGTCAAGAAGTCTGGAGTGCGGCCCGGAAATCTGTGTTTTATCAAAACCTCCTGGTGATTCTGATGCAGGCTCAAGTTTGAGAACCACTGTCAAAACCACTCACCTAAGTTTCAGCTCCTGCCTCAGTTTCTACACCCCGCCCAGCAACACAAAGGCCGGAAGTGTTCAAGAGGAGCCCACCTGTAACTCCGCAAGCCAGCATCTTGGTGGGCTCCACTCTGGCCCCAGATTGTGTATTAGTGGCTTCAGCCCATAGAACTGGGCGATTTGCTGCTAAGTCTCTCGGTCTTTTCACTCTGAGCACCTGGACTGAGGACAGACTGGCTCCTTTCATCCCAGAGTCTCAAAGACCCCAGAGTATCTGAGGGGTGGGGACCGGGTGAGGCTGACAGCACCAGACAACACGGAATGAAGTGGAATAAGAAGTCTCTAAGGGAAGAAACAAATGCACTTAAAAACCCATCCCTCCCAGTCACCAGCATAGATTATGAGGCCACATTTATCTTTCAAAGTAAATAGCAGTCAGTCCTGACAAGCCAGGAGACTTTCAAATAACGGCCAGCATGTGCTGATATTGACAGTGACCCATAAATCTTAATTTCCTTGGGAGAAAAGGTTGGGCGGCATTTTAATTCCAAACCCTCGAATGAGAAGTCGTGAGATTGACCTCTGCTGTGGGTCGGAGTGGAGCATCCTTGGAAACGCAACCCAGTGAACACAGAGTTAAGCACTAATTGATGGCCTCCAACATGCTTCACAGCATTCCGTTACCCAGCTGGGGGCCCGGCAGCTGGCACACGGCAGCTGAGTCCTGCCCACGGGGAGCAGCCATCTAGGACGGACAAAGGGCCCTGGGGTTACTACTCCCTCCCCAGCCTGACTACCTGCTTCCACCTCCACCGTGCACTGCCCTCCCCTCCCCCCAAACCTCCACCCCCCATGGGCTCTGGAGCCTGCCATGTCCTGTCACTTCTCTCCTCAGCAGTGTTCTCATCATATGAGCATGGCCAGTCCTGAGTCTGGTCTCTCTCCCACCGGGGGAGACAAGGGGCCTTTCTCTGTCTTGTCTGTTTTTTTGTGCCTAAAAGTGAGACTAACTGGCTCCTACTCCCCATTCTGACATTTAAAAAGGCAGTTTGGTTACCATTTACTTATTACTTGCTGGACATTGCTAAGTGTTTTTACATACATTATTTCATTTATTCCTTATTAACTGTGTGGCTTTGGGCTTGTCACTTGACCTCTGTAAGCCTCAGTTCCTCGCCTATAAAATGGGTTCACTCATAGCACTCACCTCCTGAGGTTGCTGGGGGATGAAGTGAAACACTCCAGGGAAGCCCTGGCACTTGGGGAAGCTGCCCTGTAACCCTGCCTGCCCCCCATGCGTAGTGAGATGCTCACCACCATGTTCCTGGGCCATTCTGCTCAACACCGTCCGTCTCCTTTGGGTGTCCTCTCTGAGGGGGGTGGGGGGCACTCCTTATTGCCTTTGCAGCCCCAGCCCTGGGGCAGATATGTGTCAGGTAAACATGTGTGAAGTAGGGATGGAAATGAGGCAGACTACTTCTGGTCCCGAGCTAAGAATCTGGGGCGGCAGGACCCCAAGTTGTAATATAACCATGAGGCTTTCACCTGGCTTGAGGCAGAAACTAAGAGAGAGCTTAGAAACCTTTGGTCAAGAGGGAAGGACTTAAAGAGCTCCCCATTCTGAGTCCAGGCGAAGGTGTGACTTACCCCAAGTCACACAGTCATTTGGTGACAAAGTTCAGGCTGTAATTCACGGCTAGGTTTGCTAGTGTGGGCAGTGTTTGAGCCACTACCTTAGAAAATATATTACCTGAGCCCTGGCTGGTTTGGCTCAGTGGATAGGGTATAGGCCTGAGGACTGAAGGGTCCCGGGTTAGATTCCAGGCAAGGGCACATGCCTGGGTTGCAGGCTCAATCCCCAGTAGGGAGCATGCAGGAGGCAGCCAATCAATGATTCTCTCTCATCATTGATGTTTCTATCTCTCTTTCCCTCGCTCTACCTGAAACAGGCAGAAGACCCTAAGGAAGGCAGCCTCGCGCAGCCCGCTGGGTCCGAGTTCCTCTCTCTGGGATTATTTAGAACCGCCCGTCTGGTACCACTCCCCCACCTTCCCCTCTCCTCCCCCGACTGTCCCATCCAGGGCTCTCCCTGCCCTTCTGCCATCAAGTCCAAGGACCTGATGAAGAATGCATCCAGACCAGGTGTTAGAAAGGTGTGTGTGGGCAAATACAGGCCTTGGAGTCAAATAGCCCTCAATTCAGAGCTCACTGCAAGCTTTTACCAGTTTAGATAAGACAATTAGGCAGTGCATGACCCAGTTTCCTGATGGTAAAATGAGATGAACAGCATACACTTTATAGGTCATAGGCTGTTGTAAGAATTAAGCAGACTTAAGCAAAATGCTAGATACAGTAATTAGGCATATCAAACTAGATTTGGGGCAAAGGGCTGTGTCTCATTTGCCTGCATATTTATTATTATTATTTTTTAAATGACGATTCATCGGTTTCAGAGAGGGAGAGGGAGATAGAAACATCAATGATTGGCTGCCTCCTGCACACCCCACACTGGGGATAAAGCCCACAACCCAGGCATATGCCCTGACTGGGAATTGAACCGTGACCTCCTAGTTCATAGGTTGACGTTCAACCACTGAGCCACGCCAGCCGGGTCTGCCTGCATATTTCTTCCCATTTTCCTGTCCCTCCAGCGCTAGCACGCTGCCTTATGCGCAGTAGTAGGTACTCATTACTAGTTCACTGCATAAGAGAGGAGTGATTTTGGGTTCTTTTGAACTTTGCTTCTCAAAGTGAGGTTCGGGGACCAGCTGCACTGGCCTGACCTGGACGCTTGTTAGAAATGCAAGATCTTGGCGCCTGTCCCAGATGAACTGAAATAGCACACTTCTTTTACCGAGCTCCCCAGGTGATGTGCATGCACATTAAAGTCTGAGAAGCTCTGCTTTAGGAAGCATCGTAGCTGGGGAGGCTTAAAACTCTTATTAAGGCAGTGAGCATTGTGGGGGATTTATAGGCAAGAAAACAACACGAGCATGCTATACATCTCCTCTTCCCACTCTCGCTGGTCTGGAAGCAGTTTCCTGGTTCCATGGAAACCCAAAGGACTCAGAATCACTTCTGCAAGATCCATAAAGGGAATTGAGCAGCTTCGATGCGTGGCTATGTGTGTGTGTGTTTTCCAAAGTAGACTGGTCTGGAGAGTATTTCTCCCCAGCGAATCTATGGCCATATTGCAGACGAGCCCCAGGTAACTTCAGTGTCCTATGGTTTTAGATGGGCAAGTTGGGCAGGACCTGAATAGGTTCTCCTGTACCTCTGGGATGTTTCCTATGGTCTCCAGCAGAGGTGTGGAATTTGCCAGATGAAATGACTTAGAACGCATCGACTTAAAAAAAAAAAAAGGTGCATGTCACTTAGCCGTTTGGTGAAGAGGCAAATATTCAATGGTAATTTGCCACCTGCCTACTCCATGCCAGGCCTGTGTGCGTCCTGGGGACACAGATAAGACTCACCCTGCCCTCGAAGTCCTCATAGTCTCGTGGGGAGAGAGTGTGCTGGCAGATAATTAAAGAGCAATGAGCCAAGAGGTCCCCAAGGTGCATGGGACCAAGGGCTCATATATATGAGAGAAAGACAGGAGTGAGGTGCATACACAATCATGTGTCACATATCAACATTTTGGTCAATGACAGATCACATATAAGACACTGGTCCCATTGGATTGTAATGGAGCTGAAAAATTCCTATTGCCTAGTGACATTGTAACTGTCATAAGGTTGTAGCACAGCATATTACTCATATTACAACACAACTCATTGTGTTGGTGCTGATGTAAACAAACCTACCATGCTAATAGAACTATTAGTTCTATAAAAGTACATCTCATACAGTTATGTACAGTTAATAATACTTAATAATGATAACAAATGACAATGTTACGGGCTCATGTATTTACTATAATTTTTAAAATTATTATAGAGTATATTCTTTCTATTCATAAGAAAGTGTTTGCTGTAAAACAGCATGTCATGCTACACGAGCAGCAGCCTCATATATCTCCCATTTACTATGTCTCTCAATTGCATCATTTTCTCTTGTGCTTGATTTACTCTCCTACTGTTTTGCTATGTAAGTTGAAGCCTAGGAGCAATAGGTTACTCCATATACCCGAGATGTGTAGGAGGCTATACCATCCAGGTTTGTGTAAGGGCACTTTCTGATGGTCCCACAATGACGAAATTGCCTAATGACACATTTCTCAGAACTTACCCTCACTGTCGTCAAGCAGTGCATGATTGTATTCATGTACTTATACATAATAGAGACAGAGACAGAAATCAAATGGTTCTGCAACACACCTGCATACAGATATGCATACATAATAACATGTTAACAATTATTGAATCTATCTGGAGGGAATATGATAATGCATTGTACCATCCTTTCAACTTTTTCTGTACTTGGACACTTTTGTAATAAAAAGTGGAAAAAACATCAAGAGTGCTACATGAACCAGGTGAGCGTTATAATGGTAAATAGTAAATGCTTACAAATGTTTGTTTCATGGCCAGCGATGCCTAGTTGCAAAGTGCTTTCACATTTATGAGCCCCATTCACTCTCAGAACAACCCTGTGGGGGTCCCTGCTAGTCACCCCATTCACTAGTGGAGGCTTGGAGACCTCGGTGATTTTGCTAAAGGCCACCCGCTGGTAAGTGATGCAGCCGGGACTGAGACCCAGGTTTTTAGACTCCAAACCCAGTTCTCTCTTGTCACCCAGAGCCTCCTTCAGGAGTCCTGGTGTAACTCCTGCCTGTGCCGGGAACCGAGAGCCCAGGTGTACAGAGGAGCTCCAGTGTTTCTCCACCCATGCATGCTCATCCTTGGGCATGAGTCATCATCACCTCCTCCTTTTGGGCTCTGCTAGGGGTGAAGGAGAAGATGGCAGCTACGGAGGATCCTTTCTCCGGGGCTGAGGCCAGGGCGAGCCTAGGCAATGGCCTTGTTGCAGACAGCTTGTGAGGGAAGATCGCCTCTAAAGGCCAGAGAGAGCTTTGCGTGGCTCACCCGGCACCTGGAGCCCAGCCAGAGGGCGTTTTATCACTTACCCACAACATGAGCCAGATAAATGGCTCCTTCTTGGTCTCCAGCCCGTCATTGCTTGTGCTGCCAGAAAGTCTTAATCTTGCTGTTGCAAGGGGCTGAGTCCCTCCACTCCCAGTTGCCAGCAGGCTCCTGCACCCCCACAGCAAAGTTCCCTGTTTGGGCTGGTTCAGAGCGTGTAGACTTACTACTCACTTTCCAATCACATGTATATTTATAAGCCTCTTTTCCTAATTTTGAAGCCCCTGAAGAGTTGCTGAAGCTCAAAGAGAACAAAAGTACATCTGTTGTGTCCCCAGGCCTGGCCTACTAACCGGGTCAGAACAGGGTCTTCAAAGTCTTTGCTGGAAGTTGTGAGCAGAACTTGTTCCCCTGTCCATTCCCATGTCGAAGTCTAACCCTTAGTACGCCAGAATGTGACTGCCGTTGGATAGGGTCTTAAAGAGGTAATTATGGTTAAATGAGGTCATTGGGGTGAGCCCTAATCTTATATGACTGGTGTCCCTATAAAAGGAGATTAGGTATTATGCAGCTATAAAAAAGAGGGATCTCTTACCCTTTGGGACAGTCAAAGAAAGACAAATATCACACGATCTCACTTATTTGTAGAATCTAATGAACAAAATGAATTGACCAACAAAGTTAGACCTGAAGCAGGGAGGCATGCAACAGAATGACATACCTCGATGTGGGGGTGGAGGGACTAGAAGAGAAAAAATCAAAGAACTTATAAGATTATATACATAGCCCATGGACATGGGAAATAGTGTGGTGAAGACCTGGAGGGTGGGGGGCGAGTAGGGGCTGGGAGGAGGGCGATAATACTATCAACAATATAAAAACACAGCAACAAAACCCAGTGCTGCTGGCAGTGAGACCATGATGACCCCAAGGGAACATAGACAATGCCCACAGCCTACCAACAACAGGCCACAAAGACTCTCCACATCTGTGTTTGCAATAAGGCAGAGGGGAGGCCCCTCGGAAGCCAAAAACAGGAGAGACTGCCGCACCAATGCTGGCTCCAGCCTCCAGCCCTGCTGACGTCTTCCTGCCTGCTGGATCATTATGGATTAAACCAAGCAAGAACGAGTTGATAATAATCAATTAATGAAACATGAATTAATTAACTAAATGATGAAGAGACCTGATGATTGAATTGCTCACCCCTCCCTCTGACAGACTCCAGTCCAGAACTGCCCCTGCTTCCCAACCCTTCCTTCGTCTCGGCAGCACAGCCCAAACCTTCTAAGAAGCCCCTCTAACCCTTGGTGCTGGGACCTCCTGGGTTTCTCTGAGTGTCCTCCTTGCCGCTGTGAGCCAAACAAATCTAACTTCCATTTGACTTTGAGTGTGTCCTTGGTTGGTGAACTCTCACCTCTCACAATAATACCTGCCTCCTAACCTTTCAAAGGGAGGTTGTGAGAAGCAAGGGGTGTCATGAAGGTGGGAAGGAGATTTTAGAGCTGAAACAGCTACAGGTCTGTAAGTTAGTATGATGTGGAATTTCCAAATGGTTCGCTTTTCAGACCTATAATAAGGTACTTTTTAAATGGAAGGTTTCTGTTTAAGCATCATCTATTCTGTGTTCCTACTTCAGTTTCCTGAGATTTGCTCATGGCTGGACCTGTCTGTCAGGAAGAGCAGGAAGAACGAGTGTCTGTGGGTGGGCCAGGTGTGTCTGTGGGTGCCAGCCAGGTGAGGTTGTGGGTGCTGGACAGGTGAGGTTGCAGAGCTGGTGATGTTTGAGCCCCACCTCTATCTTTACCTGGTGATGATATTGTCTTCTATCAGAGGGTGGCTTGGGAGTCAGCCAGGCCAGGAGATAAAGCGGTCTACCCAGCAAGAGAGGCAGCCAGCAATTGTGTCCCTTCTTTTTTCAAACACCTATCTCAACAGAGGCCCGCTGCTCCAGAATGAGATTCCAAACTCCTTAGCATGGCCTCTGAGGCCCTCGCCTCCGGCCACTTCTCTTTTTGTGCCCCTGTGCCATAGCAAACGTCTCAGGGATTTTCAATTTTATGATCGGTGTTTCAAAACTGGTTCATGCTTTTCCTCTGCTCGAACTTCTGCTCCTTCAAGACTCAAGTCCAATATCACTTCCTCTAGGAAGGCTTCTCAGCCAACCTCTCCTGCCTCAGGGCCTTGGGATGTCTTGTACCTAATTGTGCACTTATCACATTGTGTTGAAATTATGCCACTCCCAATTTGTAACACACACACACACACACACACACACACACACACACACACACAGCTGCAGGGGGCCGGAGACCCCATCATTTGGGTAGCTTCTTGATGAATGGAAGCATGCTTTTTCATTTTTGTATCCTCAGGGATACATGTGTGGGGCCTGGTACATAGTAGGTAATTAATAAATGCTGTAATTTGTTGCTGCTGGTCTTGTTTCAGCATAAAGCACAATATTGTTTTCACTACTTTGTCTTCTCTTGGGACCAGAAAGCGGGAACATTTGTCACCGGAAAGTTTTTCAAAATCATAGAAAGGCCACTCCTAGTCAACTGAGACTCACAGGCTCTGCCCAGTTCTGGGTAATGCCCAGCTCATATGAAAAGAATTTTCTTGATCCTATCTTCAGGCTGCCAAGGAGTGGTTCAGCGTGGATGGTTAATTACTATTGCAACTAGTATTTTTCCACCAATTACAGCTTGGGAATTTTTCCATTTCAAGAACCACTTTCTTTTCAGCATGATATTTTATTTTATGATATTTTATTATACATTGTCACAAATATCTTGGGGTTTTATATTATGTGGGATTTGGCTGCCCCTGAGGGAGGTCAATATCCAGGATCAATAGATGAGGAGAGGCAGGCATGAAGCCAGGGTTGCCCTGGAAGCTTGCATTGCTTCTGTGGGAAGAGCCCCCAATTCAAGTCCTGTTCCAGTTTTGCCATTAATTCTCTATGTTGCTGTTCTAGTGGTTCTCAAGGTGTGGTCTTCAGACCTCCAGCAGCACTTGGGAACGTGTTAGAAATGTGAATTCCTGGGTCCACCCAGGCCCACTGATTTAAAAACTCTGCAGACTGGGCCCAGAAATCTTATTTTAATAAAAAATGTAATAAAATGTGTTTGTTTTACAAATAAATAAGATTTAATAAAACCTTATTTGAATAAGCTTCTGATACACACTAAAGTTCAAGAACTTCTGATCTAGTCAAATCCATTGGTTATATCATTTTAACATAAATTTATTTTTAACTATTCAGGTCATTAAAGCAAATGTACTATAGACATACTTTAACATTACATAAAATTTTGAGGAGATAAAAATTCACATATAAACTCAACTGAAGTATGAGCACTTTTTGTATATTTTCTTCTAGTGTTTTTTTCTCAATCACACATATTTTGAGAGTTGTAATCACAGGACCCCCACAATCAGGCATACTGCTTTTGATCCACTTAACACTGGAACAGAAATACTCCTCAGTGTTGCCACTTTTATACCTTCATGAGAACTGTTTTCAAGGGCCTCACAACCCTTCACCAGGCCCCCAAATGTGAACTTGTATATGTGGAGGTGAAAATGCCATGGACAGACAAGGAGGCCTCCCTTTCGATGCGTTTGATTGTCTCCTGTTTACTTCTCCCCACCACCAGCCTCCCAAGCCCACTGTGAAAAATGAAACTATGAGTGTTTCTCGAAATAGAGCCATGAACAGAGAGGAAAGGGAGCGTAGCCAACAGTCCTGAGTTTTCCAGAGTCTCCCAGAAGCCTGGATTCCCCCAAACCTGAAATCCTCTCCTAAAACCTTGAAGCAGCCGGGAGGGCAATGTGCTGCCTTGTGACTATGCCTAAGAATGACACCTCCTCTTGAGAAGCAAGGCTGGCACCCTGAACCTCCAGGGCAGGAGCAACTGGAGGGTGAGCCCCAGGCACTGCTGCCGGCCTTACCATAGCAACCCCACTCCCGGCAGGCCTGGCTGGGCTCTGACCCATTGTTCTGGTTTTCACATATGGACTGAAGTCTGGCCATGACCCCCAGCCTGTTTGGCAGGGGTCCAGATGTCCTGCCTGCCCCTGGCCAGCCCCTGTCCTTAATGGGCTGAACCCCAATCTGGGGCTAAGAGTGCCCCATTCTGAAATGGATACCCTCCTTGGACCAGCGTACAGCCCCCTTCCCGGCAATGAGAACTGCTGTGGCCCTGCCTGTCTGGAGCCCATGGATGCCAGGGACACCCTGGCTGAAGTCAGGGTGGTCACATCCCCTTGGAGAATGTACCTGAGACTGCTCATTCCTGTCTTGTGAATTAGGCCTCAAACCCCAAGTGTCTGGCCCAGCTCCTACTCCCTCCCCGTCTCCTTGCTGACTTGCCTGTGAAGACCCAGCATGCCTTCAGCATTGTGCCGGCTGGTGTGGAAGACAGGGCAAAGAGAAGGCAGACTGGGGATCTTGGTACTGGACAGACGACTTTTGGCTGGGTCACTCTGTGATTCATGTGTTCGGGTCAGTTTACAGGCCCAATTCCTTCAACAATCGGCCCTCTCAGTTACTCTGAAAAATGGACTCTTCACCTGGTCCAGAATGAAAGCGTATGGGTGTAAGTGCTGGGTCCTTTGTGAAGGACAAGCAAGTGGAAAACTGGCTGCTGTCCTCTCACTCTGGCTGGTTCTCACCAGGGGTGACACCCTCAGGAGGCGGCAGACCCGCCCAGCGTAGGGCCAGGCCGTCCAGCAGAGGGCAGATAGGACTTTGCTGGAATGAATGCTGGGGCTAGCCTTCTGCTGATCCCAGCTTCCTGTACACCCCCAGAGGAATGAGCCACCTCTGGATGCCTCTGGGTATTACTCATGAACGAAGGCCTGTCAGGGAGTGGCAGGCCCTCTGGGGGCTGATTCAGGCCTGGCTACGCCTGTGAGGGGGGTGGAGCTGGCAGGTCTTCAGGGACAGGGCACGGTCTCTTTCCCAGGGGTCCTCCAGGGACAACAAATCTAGGGCCAACTTCATTGCAGATAATCAGGGTCTCTTTTTTTTTAATTTAATTTTTTTCTTTTACATTTAAAAACTTTAACAAAACACATGGCCTTAAAACTCATTTTATTTCTTTAAATATACTTTGAATTTCTAGCAATAGGCAGGTATAGGTTATTTTTTTATTTTTTTAGTCCTGATTCAATATGTAGTCTAGTCCTTTTTTTGCCCCCACCTTATCACATATAAAATTTCCTCATACTCATTTCTAAAGCTACAAGCCCCATTGTTATTTAACTTTTTCAAGGTCCTAGGTCCCTCTGATAATTGTCCAAAAGTTTTGACCTCTCTCCCTCACTCAAACTGTACATACACATACACCAGGAGGTGCCATTCCAGGAGGCATTGAGACTCTCTCAGACTTATCCCTGTGCTGGGTTAAGATCCCCAGAGTTAAATTGTGTGTGTTGCCCTAGCTGGTTGCTCAGTGGATAGAGCGTCAGTCTGTGGACTGAAGGGTCCTGAGTTTGATTTCGGTCGAGGGCACATTCCTGGGTTGCGGGCTCCATCCCCAGCTGGGGGAGTGCAGGAGGCAGGTCATTAAAGATTCTCTCTCATCATTGATGTTTCTATTTCTCTTTCTCCCTCTTCCTTCCTCTCTGAAACCAATAAAAATATATTAAAACAACAACTGTGAGTGTCTAAGGGCCAGATTACATCTGAATCTCACCATTAGCTCCCCCAAAACTTCTTGGAACTTTTAGTGGTCGGTGTTTGAAACAATGCTTGTTTAAAAGACTTAGTAACTCACTGGCCCCTCTACTCTTGGCAGTTTATGATTGGACATTCAAATTATTTCCTAGATTGTTGCAGTTGTGAGCCTGTGTTTCTGTCAATACCTTCCTGCTCCCGCCCAACCCAACCCCACCCCACCCCCACCCCCAATTTTTTCTTCTTCCCAGAGGCCTATTTTGGGAAGGTGCTTGGGCTTGTAAAACTTATTGGCTCTGTACCTTTGCTTAGGAAAGACTTGCTCTCTTTGGTTCAGATTCCATCCTACAAAGCCCTGCTCAAATGCTGCCTCTTCCCAGAAGTCTTCTTCCCACTCACACTTGGAAGTAAACTCCTCTGCATCCCTACCTGCTTTTGTCTAAGTACCACAGTACACACACTGGGTGGCTTGGGATGGACAGACATGTATTTCTCAGGGTTCTGGAGGATGCAAGCCCGAGGTCAGGGTGCCAGCATGGTCAGGTTCTGTGATGACCCTCTTCTGGGGCCCCTTTTATAAGAGTGCTAATGCCATTCACCCTGAAGACCAAATTACCTGCCAAAGGGTCCACCTCCTAATACCATCATATTGGGGGTTAGGATTTCAACATATGAATTTGGGGGGACACAATCACTTAGTGCATTGCACTCCTCTCCAGTGACCTCAACACATTCCATATTCTAGTTGAGAAAATTTTATATTCACATCTTATCTCCTTTATTAGACTCAGTGGTGTACTTCATGTATTTGAGACCCAGAATGGATCATTTTAGTAGCCCTCTGCTCTATACGACAATATTATTTTCAGTAATACTTATGCAAAAATCATCAATTATCACTATTTTCTTGATCTGTTCTTTAGTTTTAGAGCAATGAACAATTTTAAAAAGAAGAATACATTTCACTTTTAAAGATACTCAAATGCATTAAAAGTACTTCCTGTAAAAATTAAATTTTTACTTACCAAACAAAATATTACACCTCACAATTCACTGTAAAATCTATTTTACTGTTTTAAATGTTAAACACACAGACTCTAAGTGTCACATAGGATAACAGAAATGAAGTTCTAGATTCTGTTTCTTTGTCTTACAATCGCTGTGCTATCATTTTCCACTTTGTTTAAATGTGGGAATGCACAGTCAGGACCAGAGAGTGGAGATAGGAGATGACCTGGGTGAGCTGGGAGGACTCTGAGCCACTCCACATGGCCTCTTGCAATGAGCACACGTCACCAAATCTGTGTCAGAGGTGAACTGCTTAACTGGGAGTTATCTATAACTGTATTAATGGTGACGGAGAACATTGTATTTATTAAAGGGTAAGAAAATGTGCTCATTTGCAGTTTACATATCTATATATATAAAAGGCTAATATGCAAAGTGTCCCCTCAGGAGTTTGACTGGGAGACTGGGAGTTCGATTGCTCGCTATGATGTGCACTGACCATCAGGGGGCGGTACGGAACAAGGAAGGCCCTGGCCGGCAGCCAGAAGGCCCCAATTGGCCCTGATTGCTGGTCAGGCCTAGGGACCCTACCAGTGCACAATTTTGTGCACCATGCCTCTAGTAGATTAATAAAACTCAACAGTAACCAGAGCAGTTGTTTATAATGTTGACCAAAACAACTATTTTGAAGGGGAGCAGCTTTCTTTCTATCACTGACAGTTAGAATTGTAATCATGAAAGGAAGATCAACTTTTAGTAAGTTCTATGATTGCATGTACATTCTTTATGGATGGTGGTCCCCTTGTTGCCGACTTTCGGGGCAGATGGCTCCCATCTTCAACCCCTGATTTGACACTGAGCCCTGGAGGGCAGGGTTGGCTGTGCAGTCACTGATGTACCTCCTCTGTGTGAGCACAGCGGTTCTGAGTGTGGGCAAGACCCCAGCGCATCTCTGAGGATGTCCTCCCTTTTCCTACCTATGAGGCTGACTTCCTTCATGCACGTCAAACAAAGCAACAGTCACAACAGATGGGATATAGAAATGGATTGAAGAAATCAGCTGTCTTCCATTAAGCTGGACATTAAAGAAATTTCTTGATAAAAAGTATCATTCTTTTGATTCACTTTGTTATAATTGTTCGGAAAATACAAGGTATTTCTCATAACATCATGTTATACAGGTTAATGTGATTAATTTGTTATTTTTAAAAGCATTACAATGTAAAAGGTTTCTCCGTTTTAGTCTCTCTTAAGGTGAATATTGATAGCCTCGTCCATATAAAGAAGCTCTGGAGTTCTAAATAGTTCTTAAGGATGTAATGGTGCTCAGAGACCAGAAAGTCTGAGAATGGTGCACCACTGCCCAGCCTTGCATGTGGCAGATGCTTGCGCATGCCTGTTAAGCAAATGGGCGACTGAGTAAATGGGCTTCAGCTGCTTCTAGGATTTGGACGCTGCCGCTGGAATTGGAGGGAGGGGCAAACACCTGCAGGCAGTGGGGGTGAGTAGCTGGAAGGTGGGGGTTGTGGGGATGTAGGAGCAGCTTCCATTTGAAGCAGTGATGGCAACACCAGTGGGCTGGGCCTGGGCCTGAGGATGAGGGTTCTGGTAGCTCAGGGTCCTAGTAGCTCTGTGTCCTGGGGGCTCCAGGAGGCTCCCTACATCCTGTGGTTCTTTGTGCTGGCAGGCAGGAAAGACTGTGCGAACCTGCCTCCGGGGAAAGGAATTGAGCAGAATGGTTTCCTAGGGACCCTGGGTGTCACATCACCCGGTGTGAGCACAAGAGAGAGAGAGAGGCCTGCAGCCCGAATCAACAGATTACCCTCTAGGTGCCTCTCCCTGCTCTGCCTGATGACCATGTACCACGCTGCTCCCCTGCTGCTTAGGTGGGAGTAGGGTAGATATTTGTGCAGCTCTGGCTGCACATACTGGGTCCATAGTACATTAGTGGATCCATTAGTAATGTCATTAATAATAAATGGAGGGGTGGGGTTATAGGGTCCTCCAGGGAGTTCTTTCTGGCCCCTGACTAGTGACAGTTGAAGCTTGGTGTAGACCAGAGCTTCGCAACCTTGCACCAAAGACATTTTGCCTGGATAATTTATCGTTGTAGGGCTGTGGTGTGCATCGTAGGATGTTTAACAGCATCCCTGGCCTCTCACCTCTACATGACAATAGCACTCTCTCCCCAGTTGTGACAACCAAAAATGTCTCTGGACATTGCCCAGTGTCCCCTGGGGGTGGCTTTGCCACCATAATAGATCCTCATTGACAAGGGATGCTTGCTCCCCAGCAGTACCCAAGAAGGTACACACCAGCCGCATGCACGCAGATCTGATTCTCTCCTCGCAGACAGAATTCTGCCAAGAGAGTCTGCTCTCAAGGGAACACAAGAGGCCTCCTGACTCCAGTCCTTTTTCCTGAGGACCCCTCCTGCTAACTGTGGCCATTTCCCTCAACTCTTATTTTATTTTAATTTTTAAAAAATATATTTTTATTCATTACAGAGAAGAAGGGAGAGGGAGAGAGATAGAAACATCAATGATGAGAGAGAATCATTGGTGGGCTGCTTCCTGCACACCCACACTGGGGTTCGAGCCTGCAACCCAGGCATGTGACCTGGCTGGGAATCGAACTGTGACCTTCTGGTTCATAAGTCGATGCTCAACCACTGAGCCACACTAGCTGGGCTCCCTCAGCTTTTAGACAAACCAGGTCCCGGGAAAGCAGCAGCTGACCAGCTTGGGCTTTGCTGAGGGTGACATGTGGACAGTAACCTGAAGCCCAGTGAGGCAGACCTGCCCTTCCCCCTCCACCTCAGACACTGATGGCTTCCAGCCCCACGTCTTCTTTGAAAACCCGTCTGGGCCAATCAACAGCAGAATAGACAAATGGAGGGTGGGGTTCCACACCATGGAATACAACAGCGACCAGAGGAATGAGTCACCAGCACACACAGCTGCAGGCATGAAGGTCACCAACATGATGTTGGTGAAAGAAGCCAGAAGCAAAAGAGCACATACCATATGCACTTATTAACAAAAAGTTCCACAAAAGGCAAAATAGTCTATGTCAATGGTTGGCAAACCGCGGCTCGTGAGCCACATGCGGCTCTTTGGCCCCTTGAGTGTGGCTCTTCCACAAAATACCACGTGCAGGCGCGCACGTACAGTGCGATTGAAACTTCATGGTCCATGTGCAGAAGTTGGTTTTCAGCTCTCAAAAGAAATTTCAATCGTTGTACTGTTGATATTTGGCTCTGTTGACTAATGAGTTTGCCGACCACTGCTCTATGTGAAGGCTCCAGGGCTGCACAGGAGAGGCTTCTGGATGTGGATTGGGATTGTGAAAATGTATTAAGCACTTGATGACATAGGCACTTTACTATAGGTGGGTGTCATCCTATCTAATAAAAGAGTAATATGCAAATTAACCATCACTCTGCTATACCCACAAGCCACAACCACCAGCCAGTCAGGAACGAGTATGCAAATTAACCCCAACCAAGATGGCTGTGGCCATGGAGCGAGCAGGAGGCTTGGATTTCCCCAGAAATGGAGGAAGCCAAGCTTTCCACACACTCTGGTGGGCCCAGACCTCCACTCAAAGCTACAAAGTTTCAATTATGAAGATAAATAAATCCCAACAAAAATGGTGGCAGCCACGGAGCTGGAGAGAGCAAAAGGCTTGGGTTTCCCCTGGCAATGGAGGAAGCCAAGCTTTCCACACACCCTGGAGGGCCCAGGCCTCCACTCAAGGCTACCAAGTTTCAATTATAAAAGATAAATAAATCCCAACAAAAAATGGTGGCAGCCACGGAACAAGCAGAAGGCTTGGCTCTGCTCCAGGCTACAAAGTTTCAATTATAGAAGATAAATAAATCCCAGATACCAGGGCCTCCGCTTGGATCGCCGGGGGGGTGTGGCTGGCCTGCAAACCACCACAGGCCCCTTGCTCAGGCCGCCCCATGCTCCAAGGGAACTCCATGCTAATCCGGGACACCCTTCAGGGCAAACCAGCTGGCCCCCACCCGTGCACCAGGCCTCTATCCTATCTAATAAAAGAGTAATATGCAGATTGACCATCACTCCAACACACAAGATGGCTGCCCCCATGTGGTCAAAGATGGCTGCCCCCATGTGGACACAAGATGGCCACCACAAGATGGCCAGCAGGGGAGGGCAGTTGGGAGGGACCAGGCCTGCAAGGGAGGGCAGTTGGGGGTGACCAGGCCGGCAGAGGAGGGAAGTTGGGGGTGACCAGGCCTGCAGGGGAGAGCAGTTGGGGGAGACCAGGCCTGCAGGGGAGGGCAGTCAGGGGTGACCAGGCCTGCAGGGGAGGGCAGTTAGGGGCAAACCGGCTGGCAGGGGAGCAGTTAGGCATCAATCAGGCTGGCAGGGGAGTGGTTAGGGGTTGATCAGGCTGGCAGGCAGAAGTGGTTAAGGGCAATAAGGAAGGCAGGCAGGCAAGCAGTTGGGAGCCAGCAGTCCTGGATTGTGAGAGGGATATCCAACTGCCCGTTTAGGCCCGATCCCGGCAGTCGGACATCCCTCAAGGGGTCCCAGATTGGAGAGGGTGCAGGCTGGGCTGAGGGACACCCTGCCCCCCTGTGCACGAATTTCGTGCACTGGGCCTCTAGTACTTAATAAACCGCAAACAAACAAAACAACATTCCAAACCAAAGTTCATGAGAGCACCTTCAGCAAAACCCTGCAAACCCAGGGAATAAATATCATCCGCAATTTGGCCTGCATGACTCTAAATTATTACCATCATTTTAGAACACGGCATTGTAAATTGGATGTGTATGCAAAATAATTAGCATTAGTGGTTGGCACATGAAATGCTCAGTGGATGGTAATAATTAATATTAAGTTATCAACTGACCTCAGGTTCAGAATCATAATTAAATACAGAGAACAGCCCTATTTCTTAAAGGAGAAATAAGTTCTGGAATTTTCAGGTACATTCTGGTTAGTAAATTCCTGATTCTCCATGCTTTTTGGAGCCTCCTTTAAGCATAGTCTTTTAGGAAAGAAAAATCTAAGCCTCTAATCTTAGCCTCCAATCTTAGCATTACCAGTTTCTCACCAGTAACCAGCACAAAAACAAAGTCCCACATGCCAGGCTTATCTGGCCACATTGTTCGCTTCACTACGTATCTATCGTTTATTGATCTTGTGCACTGTTTAGCCAGGAAACCTGGAACCCACCTATCTGGTCAAGCATTTGGATCTCTTTGGCCATCAGTCTAGTTTGTGAATTCAACAGACCAGACAGGCACGATTGCTGGTAGATCCCCAGACTCAAGAGTAAAACTTGGGCAGGAACAATGAAGTCTAGAGAATGTGCAATGGGATCTGCTTTAGACCTGACGGGAAGCAGGACTCTACACATTCTTTTCTTTTCTGAGCGAGCTAGTGCTGAGACAACCTCAGCAAGACGGAGCATTCCACTGCAAGCTGTGCTTCCCAAATGCAAGTCAGATGCCGAATTAACTTGCAGAGAGATCGGAAATTCTTTCGGATCGTTCTCCACGATAGATGAATCTTTCTGAACCAGATGAGCAAGAGACTTCAATGCCAGCTCCAAGTGCTTTTATAAGACTTTTACTCCCAGAGCGGTTTCCTAAAATGCCAGCTGTTACAAGGAAACTACATGGCCCCGTGACCTGTCATGCCACTAACAGAACCGCTGGGGATGCTATGAAGCCAGCTCGGTCCCACACGGTCAAGAACACTTGGACGCTTTGTGACATACATTTAAAAAAATAAATCCATGCCCATCTCCAGAGAAAAGGCAGGTTCTTACCTAGTCCAAGGCTTTGTCCATGGGCACTTGATTGGATAAAGATGCTCAAAAGCAAGAAAATGGAGACACAGAGGGGACTTCCCATTTCTCCTGAATCACCCGGGGTCGAGGTCTTCTTGCTAATTTCTGAAGCGAAAGAGACCAGATTGCCTATTGATACTTTGTTAGGAAAGGCTGCCCATTAATAATTAACCTTTAAACACATTATCTAGCGTTCAGACATTCCTTGCTAACCGCAACCCCAAATCTAAGTATATCTAATACAAAAAAAAGGTTGATTTACAAAAGTGTTTTTTATCCTGATACATGTTGAAAATAAAACATCTTGCCACGTACTCTTACCTTCTTAGGCCAAGGTCACAGTTCCAAATTAATCAATTTAAAGTTAATGTGTGTGTTTGGAAACCCTGTCAGAGGTCAGGGTAGGTGACGGTTGCCCAAGCTCCCCTGACAGGACTGCAAAGGGGTTGCAGGCTCACGGCAGTGATATTTTAAATTGCAGAATAAGCCCAGAGAAAAAGCCAAGGGCTCTACTCTGCGGAGAGCTCCCAGAGGGTCTGTTTTGTTGAGTTGAGCAAAGTTGCTGGTGCCTGTGGCCAGAGTGGTGGGGCAATGTTTCTAAAACTGAAAGGGACAGGAAACCTCTAACCTCAGTGTACGAAGAAGCAAAGAGACTTTACTGGATGTCTTTGCTGGGACCCCATGGAGAGATGACCTTAGAAGAAACACAATCTTCACTCCTCTGTGTTAATTAATGCGCCAACTGTGTAGAGGACTAAGAAGTAAGGCCACTAGGCAAAACCAGGCTGGGAAAATGCTACTGTGTATGACTCTTACAATATTCATTGAGACTCTAGTTTTATTTTACCTTTATTCTTGTTCAACTTTTGTTTGTTTGTTTGTTTTTGCATACCTCCTGTATGCCAGGCACTATTCTGGCATTTGGGATATTCAAGCAAACAAAACAGACCATGATTCCAATCCTTATGAAGCTGATATACCCTTGGGGTTGTGAGGAGTCAAATAGTAGACAATAGACACAATAAATAAGATGTTTATGTAGAATGCAATAAGAACTATGGAAAAAGAAAAAGGTTAGCAGAGTTAAGGGGGTGGGAGAAGGTAGTGATTTTAAATAGAATGGTCAGGGTGAGCCTTGTTTGCAAGTTGAACTTTAAGAAAAAGTTTTAGTGAGCTACCTCTGCGGGAGAAGAGAGCTGAGGCGGCCAGGACAGTCAGTGCATCCAGTGCCAAGGTTCTGAGGTAGGAACATGCTTGGTATGTCCCAGGAGCAGCAAGGAGACTAGTGGTAAGGGAAATGTCATTAAAAGAACTTTGGCTTTTACTCTATGAAACATGGGCAACTATTCTGAACAGAAGCCTGCAGTGATTTGTATTATGTTTTAAAAAGATCATTCTGGTTTGCAAGACTAGAAACAGATTATTAGCAAGGGAGCAAGTGGGGAGATCTGTTCGGAGGCTATTACCGTGGTCCAGCAAGAAGTGATGGTGGCTTGATTCAGCACGGTAGCAGTGGAGTGGTGGATGGGTGCTGGACATATGTTAAGGTAAATGCAGAAGGATTTTCTAACTACTGGGATGTGGGATGCGAGAGAATGAGACAAGTTGAGGATGATTTCAAGGAGTCGGGCTTTAGCAATGGGACAGTGGGGTTGATATTAGCTGAGATGGGGAAGGTTGTGAGTGGAGCAGGTTTTGGGGGGCGATTAGAAATTCAGTTTTTACCTTTGGAGTTTGACGTGTCTCTGAGACCCCCAAAAGGGTAGACAGTTAGATAACTTGGTGATCATTGCCCACCGAAAGCTGACAGACAGGATGTCTGAAGCCACCAGCAGGTTTGGACAGATCGGCCCAAGGCCAGAGCCTTTCACAGTGCTGTCCTATGGCTGCATCTCCTTCCAGAGGGCTGCAGCGTGGGGATCACCCATCAGGTTTCTGCCCTGGCTCCCTAGCTGGCTCTGTCCTACCCTGCACCGTAAGCATGATCTGAAGATTCCATTTTATGTCTATTTCCCAGAATGTTGGAACTTAAAAGCAGCTGACTATGCATGTTGGCCTCCTCTTCCCTGGGCCCACCTCCATCTCATGTCCTCTGGGTACTGCCAGGACCCCCCACCCTGCTCTGAAGATGAACCTACTAAGATGGAGTGCAGCCAAGTGCCTCCAAAGATGCTGGGTCTACTGTCTACTAGCTGTGCAAAATGTTATGTGATCTCAATGAGGTCCATTCCCTCATGTTAAATGGGATAACATGAGCTGGAAACAATATTTTGATATATTAACTTAATATTATTTTTCTCCCATCTCCCCCTTGCTCTCCCTCCCACATAAGAAGGGCAAAGTAGAGAGAGGTATACAAATATTTTGTCTTTCCAAAACTTAGAACCTAGGGCAAGAGAATTTAACCTACAAAGGCAAGCAAATGGCTAACATGTGTTAAAGATATGTGAAAGAATAAGGAACACCCCCACCTACCTTCCCATCACTAGAAAGAGAGTCTTTTTGGCTTTGCAAGTGGGTGGGGGAGGGAGAAATTGACCATGAGGGCAGAGGGACAGTCCTTGCTTCCTAGGGACTCTGCTAGAGGTGGTGAGAACTCAGGGAGGAAATGGCTGTGTGTGCGCTGGCAGCCTGGCAAAAGATGTCCCTGTGCCTGGCGTCGGGTGGGAGTGAACCTCCGGTGCCAACAGGTCATGTAAATGGGCAGGACCGGCCCCTCAGTGGCCACCTGTGTGGACTAATGACAAAAGACCAGGTGCTCACTCCCAGCCAGGCCTGGCTATTGTGTCTGATCCAGAACTATAGCATAGCTGGGTGGGGGTGGGGAGAAGGGATCCAGGAGGGCCTGAAAAATAAGAGTTTGGACTCATAATTCAGATGGGTTAAAGAAAATAAAGACATTTCTTGCACAGCAGAATTTGTAGACTGAGATTCACACCTCTGTAAACACAAGTATGTCCTGAGAACTCGAGATTTGTATGTGACATGTCCAGCCAAATGCTTGGTTCACAGCAAAAGTTCAATAAATTATAGTAACTTATTTTAGAGTAAATATGCTTAGGGGACAAGAGTCCAGATTTTGAAATCAGACAGATCTAGGTTCAAATCCCTGACCTATCACTTACTAACTGGGTGACCTAGGGTGAAATTCATGCTCTGAACTTGACTTTCTCTACCTGTATAATGGGACTAATACCTACCTGATTGGAAAAAAAGAAGGTAACTTCAAGAGGTAAAGCCCTTAGCAATTCTGGCAAGAAGAAAATAAAAAATGGCAGCTATAATTATTATTTTTATTGTCTTTAATTCACTTTTGGGACCAAGAGGGTGTCCAGGAGGTAGATAACAGCAGGGCCACAGTTCAAATTCTAGCAGAAAATGAAAAGGTTAGGAAAACAGAAGGATCTGGACCAGTCATTAAAACATCTAATTGAGCATTGGAGTTAGAGTCAGCTAATAGTTCAGGGAAAGGAAGAGTTGTGGGCCTATTCCAAGAACAACTTAATCAAAACTTCTAGGGTTGGGGCCTGGAGAACCTTCATTGGAAACAAGTCCTCCAAATTGTTCTTAGTTACCTGAAGATTGAGAAACATTGCCTCAGAGTGGTGCTTGAGAGGTCTACTGGGATTCAAGAAGAAAATAACATATCTTTCAGATTTTCCTTATATTATATGTTAGAGTCATTTAGTGTCTCCTCCAAAATTCATATATTGAATCTTAGCCCCCAAGGTGATTGATGGTATTTGGAAGTGGGGACTTTGGGAGGTAAGAAGGTCATGAGGGTAAAGCCCTCATGAATGGTATTAGTGCCCTTATAAAAGGGACCCCAGAGAGATCCCTTGCTCTGTCCTCCATGGAGGTTACAATGAGAACATGATCATTTATCTGCTGGTGCCTTGATCTTGGACTTCCTAGCCCACAGAACTGTGAGAAATAAATTTCTGTTGTTTGTAAGCCACACAGTCTATGGTATTCTATTATATCAGCACAAACAGATTAAGACATCACCTTGGAAAATTTTGTTTGTGTATTTATAATGTTTATAATATATTCACACTATATAATTTATGTATCATACTATATAATATCTGAGTGCTAGCTATATATATAAAAGCCTAAGTGACCATTACAACTGGACAACCAAACAACCAGCTGGTAGCTATGACACACACTGACCACCAGGGGGCAGATGCTCAATGCAGGAGCTGCCCCCTGGTGGTCAGTGTGCTCCCACAGCCAACCTCCCACGGCCCCTCCCCCTGGCTGGCCCTGATTGGCCCTGATGGAGACTGGGTGAGATGGCCCTGATCAGTTGCCTGCCAGGCCAAGGGACCCCACTTGTGCACAAATTCATGCACTGGGCCTCTAGTATAGTTTATAAGCAAATAAACATCCATATATTTTGGAAGGGACACTCAAAATATTTTTAAAAAATGGATAAAGGCACTCCATTAAGAGTGTGTGAAGATTCTGCCATAGAGGAATAGAGTGGCCCCCGGGCCTTCATGACCTGACTCCATCAATACTTTGGAACAGTCTTTGAATCCATTAGTGAGATCTTTAGTTATTCCCATACCCAAGAAATCCCAGTGGTTTATGGAGGACATTTCATTTTTCATGAGCTGAAAAGGAGGCAGATCTGAGTCCCAGGGCGGCTGGAGCCTGCAGTAGTGTTATCAGCGCTGCCCATGGTAGTATAGCCCAGTGGTTTCTCTCGTCTGCACTCCTCAGTCTAAAATAATAATGGTATTAGAGTTAGAGTCTTTAAAAACTGTCCCATTTTTGTTCTCTTTTAATTTGAAGAGCTTCTTAAAGAAATAGAGATTTTCAGAGATTGGCATTTGATGACCTGAATATAGCCTTTACCTTTAGTGTAATGGTGATAAGAAAGTTAATCAGGAGAAGAGCAATCAATATTTTACAGAGGTAACGAGAGCAAGTCCCAGAAGGGAGAAGCCAGGAGGTCAAAGGGAAGTTCACTGATGAGAGAGACAGGGTTTTATACTCAGGACCGGATTTGTTTGTATTCGTCTTCAGAAATTGAGGATACCCGAGAAGGGCAGCCCCACGTGGGGTTCTAAGAAAAGAGTAATCAAAACAATAACTTTTGCATGGTACTATCATTTCCCTAATTTTACAGCTGAGATATCAGAGATGAAAAACTGAGACAAAACCCATATCTTACTAGTAAAAGGTTGAGTGGGGGGGAAATCAGGGCCAACTGAGCCCAGGGTCAGTTTCCTTAACCACACACCCTTCATCTGCTTTCCCAGGACTGCACCCTCTTCCTCTTGAAAAAGAAAATTTATCAAGTTTTCAGGATCATTGTTACTAGACAATGACGACTCTCTCTTATTCCTGCTGGGGACAAGACTGCCACTAGGAAAATGACCAAGTTTTCATTGCGTGACCAATCGATCTGTGTGGACATTCTTGCACCGTGCGAGGATATGGCAAACAAGTCGGAACACTTCCTCAGTTTGAGTTGGCTTCTAACATGCCCTCGTTTGGAAAGGGGTTGGCCTGGAGTTTAACCTTTTTCTTATCAATTTTTTAAAAGAACAGTACACAAATGAAAGGGGAAAACAAGGTTGAGGATGATGTTTCAGACTGAAAGAATGAAGTGGTTCAAGCATTTCAAGATCATCATGCCTCATCCATTAACCTTTGCAGATTGTCCTTTTGATCAGCTCAGCCTCTGACTCACTGTGTGAACTTGGGTGAATTACGTAACCTCTCCCTGCGTCAGTTTTCTTTTCTGCAAAAGGAAAGCGCTTATACAACTCCTGGCGCAATCAAAGCTCATTCGATTTTTGTAACGAATGAATTAGGAATTACTTCTTCCGTTTTACAGGTGGTAAAATTGAGGCTTGGAATGTCTTTGCCCAAGGTCACATGTTTAATCCATGTAGAATGGATAGAAGGACTCTGAGGTCCCTGTAAGCACTATTGTTCTCTCATCCCCAAATCTAAAGTGAAGAGCTGAGTACCTACGGAGCAAAGAGATCTCTTCCTACACTTATTTTTATGTTTTCTGCTCTGTGCATTTACATTTCCAATCCTATTTCAGCTGCTGGTCTGTGCAACAATTAAAAACACCAAACCAACCAACCACCACCAACAACAAAACCCCCCACAGAAACTAGAGCATTCTTTTTTGTGACTAGATACTCCGGAACCAATAATGCATTTTATAATTTAAGTAGTCCCAGCAGAATAGAAGACTTTTTTCTCTGCAATATGATTGGAAGCAAAAGGAAGTAAAGATTTAAGTTGGTTTTGAACAGCCAGATTGGCATTGAACATTGTTGGATCCTTTAAGGTTTTAAAGAGTTTTCTCCTCTATATTAGTAAGAAAGAAGGTGGGCATAGACTAGATTCTGTGCCTGCATCACCCAGCTGCTTGGCAGTGTGGGTTAGCTTGTCGAGAGGTGATCATTCTAGGGTCCTCAGAGAGACCAATCAAGCCACAAACTGAATTGGCTGATTGCAGCAAACCAGAGGCACAGTCTGGGCAGGTGCGCTCTCGTGCTGGGTCCCAGTGCTTCCGACTATGAGATACCCAAGGCACAGCCCTCATCCTGCGTATCAGGCAGGGCTGGGACATGGCTGGGATGGGAAGGGTCCAGGCCTCTCTAGAGTAGCTGCTATTGACACCATGTCCCATAATCCTCTCACGAAAGATTTCTGGGGTGAGCAAATGCAGTCCTTGGGTGCAGGAAGTCAGGAACAGTTCCCAGGGATCTGCTTCAAGGGCTGCTGCTAACTCATCATTTTTCCACAGACAGAATATCTTGCTGGCGTGGTTAGTCATTGATTCCTAGGCAGGCCTACAAGTCAGGGGCCTATAGTTTAGGGGCAAACTCCTGAAGATGCCACGCTCTCTCCGTGATCTCATTGAAACCTCAGGAACAATCCTGTGGAGGCAGGACAGAAAACCGTCAGGAAGCTCTCCACAAGTGAAATGAGAAGTAGGAAAGGACATCACAGGCCCATAGCTGCTAGGTGCTCTCCCCAGAGCCTCCACCTCCACTCATGATCAAAGGGAAACCGTTTATGGCAGGAAATTCCTTTGGTGATTGCAGAAGGCAACGATGAGAACTGGCTAAAACCAGATCAATCCAAGATGGAGGAAAGATTGATGGGAAAATGACCCCCAAGCTCACTGTACTATCATTATAATGAAAACTGACACCACAAGTAGAAGGGGGTCGAGGGGGATGAACACCATGATATTTCTGGGATGGAACGTGTTAGAAACAAGACCCCCTCTCAATCAGAAGGTGGACACAGAATTTGGTGCCACAAAATTCAGGAACAACCAGCCTTGGAAACATAAAATCCTAAGAACTGGTGAGCAACTCACTCTCAAGTTCACCCAAGCCTACTCGGACCTGTACTTGAACTACTTGCACAGCAGTACCCTGTGAGACTCGCAACCAGGGGAGCAGCAGGTTGGGGCAGGCAGTCCCAGGCTTGCCCTCTGATCGTGTCTCCAGGAACCCCCGTCCTGGCCTCTTTCTTTCTCTACCTAAATAAACTTGCTTTTGAACTCACTCAAACTTGCTCTTGAATTCTTTCCTGCATGAGTCAACAGCCTGGAGGTCCTGACCACACGGGGCCAGTGACACTATGAATCAGGTGTGATTATTCCCTCTGTACAGAGAAGAAAACTGAGGCTTAGGGGGGTTACTGAGTTGCCCAAATCCATACTCTAGTAAGTGGTGAGATGGGATTTGAATTATGTGTGTCTAACTCCAAGGCCCACACAATACAAAGTAGTTGTGCCGAGGAAGGTACAAATTGGCTGCGAGATCTTCATGTGTCTAACATTAAAAAAACGCAATTGTGTTGTGTGCTTGCACTGTAGATCATGACATAGATCGTGGGTTTACTACGATTATTTTCAAAACAAATGTTCTGAAGCCCTTTCTCAGCTATTTGATGGAGATAGCTTGGAACAGCCCATGAAATATAGCAGAAGATAGGCATCCTGGAGATGCTATGGCAGGATAGATTTATATCATTTATATGCAGATGAACCCCCCCCCCCCCCCCCCCCGAACAGTAACAAAGACCAGCCAAGATGAGGGGACTGGAGCCTTTCCCCACGAAGCTTTGTCATGAACCAGAGTGCTTGACAGGAAATTGTCAGGGTGAGACTTCGCTGTGAAAGACCTAACTCACACACCATAGCAGTCCTCCAGTTACTCTCGAAACGATTTGGGTTAGATCATGCCCAGGGTCCTCCAGGAAGCAACACTGAGATGTCCTGAAATGCTTTGATAATTCTGTTAAGAGATCATTCTTTTTTAAAAGATCAAATCAAAACTCTCATTCAGATATAAAAACAAACATGTGGTCTTTTATTTAACTCAGTAAAGAAGCTGGCAATGGAATTAAAACCAGTTCCAAGGAAAAGCCAGAGACAGCCACAAATGTATAACCGATAAAGAATGCCGAAATGAATGTACAAATGAAAACAAAAATACCGTCTTGCACAGTGAGGGAGGGAAGTCAACCTAGCTTCCCAGGTCAGGACAGAATTTGCATGTTACCTTGCTACTAGTTACCGACAATGTAACTAAGGTACCCACAGAGGTATAAAATGCCTCCAGGGCAGTGGACACGAATCCGATAACTCAGGAGGCTGTGTTCCACTGATGCACAAAATTTCCCCGCTAATTCCTATTGTTCCTAAGAAATGATAAAGGAAAGTACCAGCTACAGAATGCTAAAAGGAACAGGGCCAGGTTCCTCCCAGGGGAAAGCCTGACTCCTTTTGCGTCTTTGTCTCCAGAGTGGAGGCTTTGTGATAACGGAACTGGATTTGCAGGTTGGCCCTGTTAGTGGGCAAATAATTTAAAATCTTTGTGCCTCAGTTTCCTCACTCTAAAAAGCGGGGTTGGGGGAAGAATAAATGAGAAAATCCATGAATTGTGCTTAACACATCACCTCAGCTGTCATTATTTTTATTGATTACAGGTTTTTTGTTGTTGTGCTTTCTACTTCTCCTACCCTTACATGTTCCTCCTCTTTCTTTTTCTCTTTCCACCTCACTGACTGTAATAAAGAGCAGGAGGACTCCTTATGGCAGTGGTCGGCAAATTCATTAGTCAACAGAGCCAAATATCAACAGTACAACGATTGAAATTTCTTTTGAGAGCCAAAATTTTTAAACTTAAACTTCTTCTAAAGCCACTTCTTCAAAATAGACTCGCCCAGGCCGTGGTATTTTGTGGAAGAGCCACACTCAAGGGGCCAAAGAGCCGGCATGTGGCTCGCGAGCCGCGGTTTGCCGACCACTGCCTTATGGCAATGGGCTCAGGGCAGGCTGCTGTGGCATGTGGATTATTTGGAGCTGAAGATAATCAAGGCCCAATAGATGCACCAAGAGACTTTTACCTCCCCCTTCACTGCCTAAAAGAATTTAGATAAGGACCCTGGGCCAGAAAGAGAGCTGTCATCAGAGGCACATTTTTACATCTGAAGGACTTATGTGGCCATGGCTGGGTGGTGCAGTTGGTTGGAGAATGGTCCTGGGCACCAAAGGGTTGTGGGTTTGATCTTGGTCAGGGCATACACCTAGGTTGCAGGTTTGCTCCCTGGTTGGGGACTTGTCCGGGAGGCAACTGATTGATGTTTCTCTCTCTTTTCCTTCCCTTCCTCTCTTGCTAAAATAAATAAAAACATATCCTCTGGTGAGGATTTTTAAAAAGGACTTACCTGTGTGCGTGGCAAACATCTGTTTACTAAACATTTGCTCTTTCCATCTCCCTGTGACTCGTCCTCCCCTTGGAGGTCGCAGGCCCTGCCCCTCTTTCACAGGCTGGCTCAGAAGCCTCTGCTGACTGACTGACTGAGAGCCTCTCAGGTCTTCTCTGTGGGGCTCCGGTCTATATGAAATTAAATTTTTTTTTCTCCTGTTAATCTGTCTATGTCAATTTAATTATTAGGCCAGCTAAAGAACCTAGAAAGGGAAACGTTTTCCTTCCCTACAATAGTGTTTTTGAAAAAAAAAGTATATATAGCATCTATGTTTCTTGTTCTTGACTTTGAAATTAACTGTATAAATTGTTACATAGTCCTTTTTATTTAAAAACTAGAGGCCCAGGGCACAAAATTCATGCACTGGAAGCGGGTGGGGGTAGGGTGGGGGGGGTGGAGGGGTGTGTCCCTCAGCCCAGACTGTACCCTCTCCAATCTGGGACCCCTTGGGGGTGTCCGACTGCCAGTGGGATTGGGCCTAAACCGGCAGTCGAACATCCCTCTCACATTCCCGGACTGCTGTCTCCCAACCGCTCACCTGCCTGCCTGCCTGATTTCTCCTACCACTTTTGCCTGCCAGCCTGATCACCCCCTAACCACTCCCCTGCCAGCCTAATTGACGCCTAACTGCTCCCCTGCTGACCCGATCGCCCCCAACTGCCCTCCCGTGCCAGCCTGGTTGCCCCTAATTGCCTTCCCCTGCCAGCCCAGTCACCTCTAACTGCCCTCCCCTGCTGGCCTGGTCACCCCAACTGCCCTCCCTTGCTGGCCATCTTGTTGCAGCCATCCTGTGACCACATGGGGGGGTGGCCATCTTGTGTGAGGGCATGACAGTCAATTTGCATATCACCTCTTTATTATATAGGATAAAGCACCCCCTGACCCAAATATTTGCTTTCTTTTTTTTGTTGTTGTATTGTGTGCTTCTGAGTAATTTCCATTATCTGTCTTGGGCCAGCTAATCCTGAATGTAAAAAGTGGTTCCTTTTCTCAGGTTAATGGCCTGGGAAAATCTAGGGTGAGAAAGGCTCTCAGAGGGACTCCTTACAGGGCACGGCCCGGAAAGGTGACTGCTAGAGTCAGGACCAGGAACTTGGTCGTGAGCCTCTCCCCAGCCTGACACTCCTCAAACCCCAGGGGCGGTGTTCAAGGGCCAGAGAGCCCATGCATGCCTGGCGGGCCGTGTACACTGAGCACCTGAGAGAAGGGTCCACACTGCCCTGCTGACGGTGCTTGGTGCACACCTGCTTTTAGGAAGTTTGCTTTTCCCCTTTAGATCTGGTGGAGGTGGGATCTCCTCAACCGCAAAGAGAAATTCCTGCACAGATCAGGGTCAGGATGCCTGCATGGATTCCCCCGTTAGCCCCAAATGCTGGTCTATGCCTTGAGGTGAACCCCACAGGGTCTGGAGCAGCCTGCTTGCATTCTGCAGGGGAGGAGCCAGTGTTTGCTCTGCTGGAGCTAGTTTTACTTACCTCCAGGCAAAGTTCAGGCAGAGGAAGATGAAAACACTGCCCTGTCTGGGCTTCCTTTAAATTTATGGCCACTGGAGTGATGACCTGGAGAGAGCCATTTGTTACTCCATAGCTCCACTCCCATTGCCTAATCTGGCTGCCAGGCCACTGGAGGACTCTTGGGAAAGCGAATGTCCTTTCGCTGCCTTAGGAAACAGCAATGATTAGGTCTTCCCGGTCAGGCGGTGTGTCATTGGGATCTTGCAGCTGGGAGGAGGATACAATCAGATTTACAGAGGGCTCCCTGCCTCCAGAGACTCTGCTATCATATCATCTCTCGGGCAGAACTGCTTGTCTTAGCTCTTGATAAAAAAGTAACTTCCCTTGTCCATTTTCCAATTAATGTGTAAACAAGGAAGGAAGTGGTAGGCTGTTAATGTGTGTAGTGAGACTCAAGCTTGGCCAAACTTGGTGCCACAGAGAAAGACATGGATTTGAGGACCAAAGATACGAGTGTGAGCCCAGCTCTGCCTTAGGCAAATATGAACCTAAGCAATGGGGATAAGGAAACCCGTGATACCGACCTGGGAAGGTCAGGAGAAGGAAGGATGGTCAATGCGCACACATCCTTGAGCAGTAAAAGCACCCACAGGAAGGAGAGACCCAGACTGGGACAAGGAGTGGATGGGTGTGTTTGTGGAACAGAGATTGTGGGAGACTAGGGGGCACTAGCAGCTCTGCTTCCCGACCTCAGAGCAGAACTGGCCTTGTCACCACAGGGATCCCGTGGCCAGCAGCAGAGGGGAAGTTCTGGCTCCCAGCAGGGCAGAGCTCTCCTGGAAGGCAAGGGCGGGTGTTGGGGTGCCTGCTTTAGGTGGCTGACAGGCTTCAGCAAGGAGGCCAAAACATGAGTGGACTGCCTTATAAATAATTCCCTTAGACTTTGGAGGTGGCAGGGAGGGAAGGGGGGAGGGGAACAAGGCCACTGAGATCTGGGGGCCTGCAGGTGAGCTGAGAGCTATTGCAATTAGGGGTTTCCTGGGGGCCTCACAGGTATTCCCTAGACAGTGGTCGGCAAACTCATTAGTCAACAGAGCCAAATATCAACAGTACGATTGAAATTTCTTTTGAGAGCCAAAGTTTTTAAACTTAAACTTCTTCTAAAGCCAGTTCTTCAAAATAGACTCGCCCAGGCTGTGGTATTTTGTGGAAGAGCCGCACTCAAGGGGCCAAAGAGCCACATGTGGCTCTCGAACCGCGGTTTGCCGACCACTGCCCTAGCAGATAAAGCCTGGATGTTCGGTTAACGTAAGGAATTAATTTTATGATGAAGCTCACTTTAGGCGTCTCTCTGACTCTCTTTGCTGGCACCTCTTGTCTTCATTGCTGAGTTCAGAGCCTTTGAGTTGGCCTCAAGACCCTCCTCACCCTGGACCCCAGGACAATCTCTGTGTGGTCTGCTTTCTCCCTGGGGATTCATGAGGAGAGAGGTCTGGGTATAGAGGTAAGCTCTTCCAAACTGAATGCGGATGGAAAAGAGAAGGTGTCCAAGGGCTGAGCCCTGGGAGTTCCGGCGTTTAGAGGTCAAGGAAATGAGGAGGGATCATTCTGCTTTGGCCAAATTATTTCTTTTTTTAAAAAAATATATATTTTTTATTGATTTCAGGGAGGAAGGGAGAGAGATAGATAGAAACATCAATGATGAGAATCATTGATTGGCTGCCTCTGGCATGCCCCCTACTGGGGGGGATCGAGCCCGCAACCTGGGCGTGTGCCCTTGGCCAGAATCGAACCGGGACCCTTCAGTCCCCAGGTTTTTGACGCTCCATCCACTGAGCCAAACCTGCTAGGACCCAAATTATTTCTTAAGAATAAATTCTTATTGGCAACTTTTCTGCCTGAAGGGTGGGAGCAATATAGTTGTAAATGAATGTGTGAGTCAATTTCTGGGCAGCTTCACCCACACTGGATGTTAGCATTCAACTTTTTTGGTTCTTTTAGGATATGTAAATTGTCATCTTCAGATTGCGCTCATTTACATGTCTTTGATTTTTAGAGAGAATTAACATTTCCCACCCTGTCTACTGATTGTATTTCCCTTATGGGAGCAGTTCTGTCTTTTACCTATTTATTGTTTGGAATCTTGACATTTATTTTACAAATTTGAATTAGCTATTTATGATAGATCTTAATTCTTTATGCTGTTTGATAGAAATATTTCCCCCTCTTTAAAAATTCTTTAGTAGTGCTAATTTTTATAGTGCAATCATTTAATTGTTTCAAAGCTAATAGCAAGCTAAAATTCCCTCAGAGAGGTGATAAACATTTTTAAAAATTTTTTGTCAGTTCTTCCATAATTAGATTTCATATTTAAAACTTTGATCAACCAAAGTTAATTTTGGTGAATATTTTATTTTTAATAACTTTTTCTATCATAAAATCAATAAATTTATTATAAAAAAATAAGAAAATGAAGAGCAGAAAACCCTACATTATTAACCAATGTTACCTCAATAAATTTAATTTAAAAAAATGATGAAGAATTTACATAATTTCACCATCCATACATAGCCACTGTTGACATTTTGATGTGAATACCCTCCAAATTATTTTTTCCTGACTATATATTTATTTTAAAAAATACAACTTTCCTGTCTATATATTTATTTTAAAAAATTCCACACAAACTCTTTAATAACATGTCTTAATATATTAATGACATATTTCAGTGGCATTAAATATTCTTTAAAAATATTATTTAAAATAACTAGAGTATTCTGTGTACAGATGTACCATAATTAACTTAATTCCCTAATTTTTAATTAACTTGAATGGATTTAATATATCATTATTATGAATGATGCTGCTATGAACATACTTAAGCATAAATCTTGGTTCACATTTTCAATCACTTCCTTTGTTTAAATTTCTTAAAGTAGAATCGCTGAAGCAAAGGTTATAAATATATATGAATATATATATACATATATATATATTTTGCCTTTTTACATGTACTACCAAATTAAGTAAATGCATATCATTTTATGTTCTCATCAACAGTGAATGGATGTGCTCTCCCCTCCCACCCTACCCTCTCCCCGTATTAACACTAGCTATTAACATTTTTACAATTTGATCTTCAACTGATAGGCCAAAATGGTATACGTATATTTTACTTTACTTTTTACTTTTTTTTACTAGTGTGTTAAAGTTGAATTTATCATTCCCCATTTTATTTAATATTTTCTTTTTTATAAATTACCTATTAATGGTGTTTTATGTCATATACTAGTTCATATATTTTTAATCTATTTTAAATTTGAGGTGCTCATTTCAATTTTTAAAAATGATTTCAAACATACAATATAATGAATACTTATGAATATCACCCTGTTACTCAGATCCATCAAATCCTAAAATGTTGCCAAATTTGCTTCCTATTTTTGTTAAGAAATAGAATACCTGTTACCTGTGTACCTCTTTCTAATCTAATCTCATTTTTTTTCCCTCAGAGCCAACCCCATCCTGAGTTTGGTGCTTATAATTTTGATCTATGTATATGTTTGCATCATATGTATGTAGCTATAAAATATACAGTCGTATTTTGTATATGTACAAATATTTATCAGCAACTTGTTTTTTTTTCCCACTCAGCCTTATGTTTTTAAGATTTACCTCTATTGATAAAACTGTTATTAATGGTCCTTTTGTGTGACTATATCACAATCTGTTCACCCTATTAATGATCACTTGTGTGGTTTACTTTTGATTTTTGTTTGTTTTTTTGCTATTGCAAACAATGTTGCAATGGACTTCATTGTCCACAGGTAGAAGCTTCTAGAGTTTACTTCTACAAGTGAAATTGCTGTTTTGTAACGTGTGTCTTTTCAGTGTTACTAAAGGTTGAAAACTTATTAACTTATTCTTTAACGTGGTTACACCAATGAAAACATCATCATCAAAATGTGAATGTTTCTCTAATTCTTGATAGTGTTGGATTATTTCATTTCCACCTGTTTAATGAATGCAAATGGTATCACATTGCCTTATTTTTCATCTCTTAATTACTGGTGAGGCTGAACACCTTTTTATATGTCACTAATCATTCAAATTTCCTCTGCTATGAATTGCTTGTTTCTTATCTTTGCCCATATTTCTATTATCAGTGTTTTTCTTACTAATTTTAATTCTTTATGGTTACATGTGTTGCAAATACCCTCGCCCAGTCTGTTTCCTTTTTGTCTTTTCACAATGCTTGTAGTGTTTTTCATTGAACAGAGTTTTAAATTTTCATGTAGTCAGATCCATCAGTTTTCTGCCAAGAACAATCCCGTAGAGAAGGCAATATTTTACCGTTACCCGCTTAGGGCTTTTTTGGCTGGGCCTGAGCATTCAACTGATATAAGACAGACTAACAGGAGAAAAGCACACAAATTGGTATGTTTTACATGATACAGGAGCCGTCTTAAGGAAATGAAGACCCAAAGAAATGGTGAAACTTACATGCTTTTATACTGGGCTGAACAAAAGAGGAAATTGTGGAAAAGTAACAAAACTATGTAGGGAGGATAAAGGAATATAAGAATTATTTAAACAATGTCTGTCTGTACAGAATTCTCTCAGCTTTTATTCTTCATTGAAGAATGTCTTTTTCCCCCTGGTACTGAGAGGACATCTTTCATAGGGGAATTAATCTTTATCTCATGTTTTGGGGAGAAAAGGGGAAATTAGAATGCATTTCTTAAATCTCCTTTTCTTTTTAGCTCAAAGTAATCCTTATGCCAGAGTGGCATATTTTGGTATATTCTGTTATCTTTAAAACCCTTGTGTCTTCATTTCTGCAATTTTTCTTTTAAGGCTCACCCTGCTCCTCCCTCCAAATTAGCAATCCTATATAATAAAGATGTAATATGCAAATTAACCCTCACACCCCCACAAGATGGCTGCCTATGACCAGGCTGGAAGGGGGGGTTAGTGAGGGATGACCAAACGACTGAACAAGCAGGCTGCATGGGGCAACCAGACTGGCGTGGGGGGGCAGTAAGACAGTAAGAGGCGACCAGGCTGGTGAGGGGGTTGCAGTTGGGGGTGATCAGGCCGGCGGGGGGGGGGGGGCAGTTGGGGGCAATTAGGCTGGCAGGAGGGTCAGTAAGGCGTGACCAGGCCAGCGGGGGCAGGGGGACAGTTACGAGTGACCAGGCCAGCAGGGAGGGGACAGTTAGGGGCAACCAGGCCACCAGGGAGGGCAGTTAGGGGCAATCAGGCTGGCACACAGAGGCAGTGAGTGATTAGGCAGGCAGTGGGGGGTAGTTAGGGGCGACCAGGCAAGCAGGCCGGTGAGTGATTAGGAGCCAGCCGTCCAGGATTGTGAGAGGGATGTCTCACTGCCGGTTTAGGCCCGATCTCTGGGATTGGGCCTAAACTGGCAGTCAGACATCCTCCAAGGGGTCCCGGATTGGAGAGGGTGCAGGCTGGGCTGAGGGTACCCCCTGATCCCGTGCACAAATTTCGTGCACCGGGCCTCTAGTTCTTTTATAAAAGGTATTCAGTGATTGGTCATAATCTTTCAGTGTTCTTTGAATTTATCTTTATTGGTCACCACACTCTTGTTACAGCTGAATTCTGTAAACTCAGTTTAAATGAATTTTCTGCCTATGCTTATTGAGCCTGGTAAAGATGAAGTAATGAGTAAGTTAGCAAATAGGTGGTATTGATACTGTTGTAATTAGCTAATTATTAATAGGAATGGAGCAAAGGGAAGATCAGACATTATAGGCATGTTCCCTGCAAAACACTGGGGAAGGGGACTGGGCAAAGGAAAGATAGATGCATGCCCAGTAAAGGTGGGATGACAAAGCCAAGGCATTTGGTTGTCATTCACACCTAGGAACAGAGATGTTGGTCAGAATGGGTGTGGCAACTACAAACCCAGGAAGATTTGGGACACTTAATCACCTAAATAAAGGCGGTCTCTCTTATGCTCTTGGTTCCTCTTGGCCCACTTGGCTCATGACTTATGCTTGGCTTCCTGGCATTTGTCTGCATGCAATGGACTAATGGATTGCAACTAGCCTGATGCTGAACTGGACCCAGCTCCAACATGGAAGGGAAACTTTGGACACTGGCTTTGCTTCTAGCTTTACTGAAACCCCAGCTACACTTCTTCCATGGCTAGACTAAGGGAAATGGAATTTTGAAAACCCAGGAATTTAATTCCACACAAATAAAAATCACTCATTCTCCTGTGCAAGTCTCAGAAAATTCCTTTTCTCAGGATTTCATAAGAAGGTCCACTTCAGCAGCACCCAGTGGGGAAGGGGACCCTCCACTTAGTCTGATAACAGTGTGCACAAGACATTCTGCTCTCATGCCCTTGGTAGTCATTGCTAGTTGACTGCATTAATTTCTTTGTTTATTTACCCATATATTCACTTATCCAACAACTATTTTTGGAAACTCTACTATATGTCTGAACCAGTTTTTTTTTAATCCTCACTTGAGTATATGTTTTTATTGATATTTTTAGAGTGAGAGAAAGGAAGGAAGGAGGAGGGAGAGAGAGAGAGACATCAATTAACTGCCTCTTGTATGCACCCCAACTGGGATCAAACTGGCAACCTAGTAAGTGTCCTGATCAGAAATCAAACCCACAACCTTTTGAATAAGGGTCAGGCTCAAACCAGTTTTATTGGAATTGGCACTTGTGCACATTTGTCACACTAAGATGTGTGTGTGTGTGTGTGGTATTTTTCACAGATTTGTGGATGAGTATGATACTTATCTCCTAGGATGAATTGGGTATCATGTCTTGTTTTTCCATTA
This sequence comes from Corynorhinus townsendii, assembly GCA_026230045.1. Lineage (NCBI taxonomy): Eukaryota > Metazoa > Chordata > Mammalia > Chiroptera > Vespertilionidae > Corynorhinus > Corynorhinus townsendii. The sequence continues at coordinate 183,455,078 of JAPDVU010000001.1, read as the reverse complement.
TTTGGAACTGATTATATAATATGAAAAAGTTTGTTTCTTGAATATGAGAAGTATTGTTCAGTAAATTTGTTTACATCATATTAGTTTGGGCACATGAGGTGTTTCTTTAATTACTTCCATAATTTCCTTCTCCATCATTATGTTCATGTTTTCTACATCTTGTTTTGCCAATTTTATACTTAATATTTTGTATTGTCCACTTGGCTAAATATTTTAAATAACCATAATTTGTGCATTGCAATCAGTTATACTTTAAAATCCTTTATATCAATTGTTAAATCGTTAGTCTTGTTTTTAATTTTGTTGATTTATACCCTTTCTTTTATTTATTGTATTTCCAAGGGGTTTAATCTATCTTATAATCTTCTCAGAGAATGAGCATTTAACTTATTTATGTCCACTGATTTTCTTTTTTTCAGTTTATTTATTACTTCATCTTTATTATTTTCCCTTATGCTGATTCTCTTCTTTTTATACGATATTAAAGAAAATGCTTAATTCACTTACTTTTCATTTCTGAAATGCATCTACATCTTTACCTTTGAGCCCTGATTTGTTCACACCCCTCTCACTTTTGATAGGTGGTGCTTTCGGTTTTATAATATTCCAAAGTTATTATCATGTTCTTAATCTCTACTTAACATTGCTGCTTAGGAGAATTTTGTTGCTGTTGTTAGAAGTTGTCATCCATTCTTTGTTGTTGTAAATGTTTATCCTATATAATCCTATATAATAAAAGGATAATATGCAAATCAACTGAACGGAGGAACGACCGGTCACTATGACATGCACTGACCACCAGGGGGCAAATGCTCACTGCAGGTGCTGCCCCCTGGTGGTCAATGCTCTCCCACAGGGGGAGCACCGCTCAGCCAGAAGCTGGGTTCAGAGCTGGTGAGCGCAGCAGCAGTGGCAGGAGCCTCTCCTGTCTCCACTGCAGGCCGGTGGTAAGGAGCGAGGGGTCCAGGACTGTGAGAGCCCTGGACTGCGAGAGAGATGTCTGACTGCCAGCAGGCGGACACCCCGCAAGAGGTCCTGGACTGTGAGAGGGTACAGGCTGGGCTGAGGGACCCCACTGAGTGTACGAATTTCATGCACTGGGCATCTAGTCTTTATATAATTAAACACTTTGAAATATGTAAAAAGATTAGTATGAAAAACTTGTGTATGCCCTTTACCCATATTCACCATTTGTTTATGTTTTGTGTTTATAGTTTTCCCTGATTGCTTTATCTTCATTCTCTCTCTAGGTATGAATTCTTTCTGAACCACTGAGAATAAGTTGCAGATGTACATACCTACCTACCTACTAGTACATACCTAAATGCTTTAATGTATATTTCCTGAGACAGATAATTTCTGATATAAAAAATAAGGAAATTTAACAGTTATGAAAATCAGGAGATTTTATATTGATATAATATGATTATCTAGTTCCATAGTCCATATCTAAATAGTCAGTTATCCCAAAATTGTGTGATATATAAATATATATATATTTTAATATATAATATATAAAATGATATATTATCCTATATAATAAAAGCATAGTATGCAAATTGTCCCCTCTACCAGGAGTTCCTCTGGGAGTTCAACCAGGGGGCAGGGCTGGCTGGGGGAAGGGAGGGAGGCCCTGGTTGGCAGCAGTGGTGGCAGGAGGCTGGGGGAAGGGAGGGAGTACCCTGACAGCAGTGGGCAGCTGCTAGGGACCCTACTAGTGCACAAATTTTGTGCACTGGGCCTCTAGTACTATATATTTATATAAATAACTTTATATAATCTATATTTAACTTTATAATTAATTTAAATGTAAAATTAATCTAAATTTATATTTATTTTTGACATATATTGTATATATAGTATATTTCATATATATATATATATATATATATATATATATATGGAGATAAAGAGAGAGAGAGAGAGGAAGAGGGAGGAAGAAAGACTGGAAGTATTTTACACAATAACGATGATAGAGGCAACAACTGAAATGGCTACTTGTTTGTTTATAGCAACCATCACCTATAGGGCACTCAATAGATTAATATTTATTTTGTTTCAAACAAGTTTATATTTATTTTCATATTTGTATTGTCTTATTGTACACGTATTACATATTCATAGTAGAAAAAGAATACAAAGTAACAAAAATCACTAGAAATTTCAGGACATAGAGATAACCACTATTAGTATTTAGGTATATATTTTCTAGACTTTTGCTTTCAATCAACAAAAATCTGAACTTTTTGTTAAGTTAAATGAAATATGAATACATTATAAATATGGATTCCTATTGTTTGATGCATAGCTTTAGTATTAGATCACATCTGGTATTAGATCACATACTTTATAGCTGATATTTATAACAACTTTGCAAAGTAGAGCTACACTTTTAAGTGAAGAAGCCAAGATTCAGAGAGGCTCAATAAATTGCCTACGTCACACAGCAGTAAGGGATGGAATTATAATTCAAACCCTGGGCTGTCTGCCTCCAAGCCTATAGATGAGATTACTTTTTGCCCAAGGCTCCTTTCACATTTTTACTTATATCATTAACACTCAGTTTTATAGCATTGTGGTAAGAAAATATATTTATATAATTTTCCTCTTGATTCATTTTTGGTGCCTTATTTGAGAGTTAGTATATATGTACCAATGTCCCCTACATTGAAAAAATGTATAGTCCATGTGTCATTGAGTTTAATACATGTCTACTGGTTCTAACTTATTGTGTTCATAACCTGTATGTTATTTTTTTAAATTTACATCTATTTTTGTCACATCTTCAATATCTTATAAATTTGTCTTTTAAAAAAATTTTAATATTGCCTGTTTTTTTGGTCTCAACGTGATAATGAGTTAACACTTCCCATTACAATTGGTTATTATCTGTCTATCTATCTATCTATCTATCTATCTATCTATCTATCATCTATCTATATTTTTTCTATTTCTCTTTGCGTTTCTAACTTTGGTAATCCATGTCCTCACTGTTCATTCTGCAGTTTTAATTATATCCAAGAGCCTCTTAGCACCATCCCTTCATCTTTTTGGCCTCAAAATCTCTTTGATGTGATATCAAGTTTACCAACTTTATCAATTTTGTTGCTTTTTGTTGTATGAGTTTCCACAGTAAAACTTTTTTTTATTTTTTAACATTTATGCATCTTTTTTGTTATAGACACTTATTTTAGCAACAAAGATATTGTTGGGTCTTACGGCTTTTTAAAAAAATGCTCTTGAGGATGGGGGGGGGGGGATCATTGAAACATTGATGTGAGAGAGAAACACTGATGAGTTGCTCCCTTACACACCCTGACCAGGCATCAAACCTGAAACCTTTTGGTGTATGGGACGACGCTCCAACCGACTGAGCCACCTAGCCAGGGCGATCTTTAATCAATATGAAAACTTGTCCTTTGAGAAATGAATGGCCTAAAAATATGGACTCTACTGGGATGCAGATCATTAGGGATATGAGATGATCAGCTACTGCCTGACCTTGGACTTCCTGCAAGTTACCTAATTTCACCGCTTGCTCATCTGTAAGATTCTGTTAATAAGAATGCCACCCTCATGGAGTTGTTGTGAAGATTAAATGAGATCAAGAACACCGAAAAATAGAAGCATATTAAACTATTATTTGTAAAATGTAATTGTCATTATTTACTATTACAGACATCATGCCTAGAAATATCATTCAAAGCAAGTTTCTGGGCAATAGAATATAAAGCAAATTCCTTAAAACAAAGATCTATGCTCGAGGTGGGGTCATCAGTTCCATACTTTTCTCAAACCATGTCTCCGATTTCTCTCTGACAGAATGGGAATAACTTACATTAAAGTTGCCGGGAAGCGGTGGTTCCAACACCCCTCAGGTTTCAGTTCAGCTTGTCTGCCTCTACTTCGGAGTTTCACAGCTCGACTTAAATTCAGCCATGCCCAGAATCACTGCCTGGCTTTCCACTTAATTAGCGAGGTGTTTAGATTGTACAAGTAAGTTGTTTGCTCTCATGATGGATATTGAAGCTGCAGGCTTAGTCGGCTCTTCTCAGCAGGCGTAGAAAAACCTGAAATGAAGAAAAACAAATCAAGCAATGATGAATTTCTCTACTTCCTGGATCGGGTAACTTGCCCATCCAATGAAAGCCATCTGGTGGGCAGCCAGACAGGAGGACTGATTCTCAGCCTGTGGGTCTCCGTCCAGCAGCCCTCCAGCCCCTGCACAGCTGGAACCTCTGCTCAGTGAAAGCTGCTAGGAAGTGAAAAGGAATTCTTATTCACTTCTGCTCCTGAGGACCAACGAGGGACAGAGAGGGAAACTAAAAATGTCTGAGGTTTAAACAAGAGCCCATATTTAACTTTCCAAAATGGTCTTGGGATTTTAGGATCCAGATAACCTTAAATTTCACAATGCTATAGTACCAAACTGAAGAATAAAATAATCTATAATATTACAATCCGATGGGCTCCAGAATGACATCATTTATTTGTAGTTGATGGCTTCAGATGTCTGATGGCTTCTGTTGGACCACTCAGAGGGAGATATGGGTCCCCCACCTGATGCAATAGAGTGGTTTTCTTAAACTCCTTGGATAATAATCATCATTTTTATTACTTGTTAAACATACCCTTCTAAGTCCCTCCCTGGAGAGTCACATACAGTGGGTCTGGGATGGGACCTCAGATTTGAGTTCTTAACATTAGAAAAGCTTGGGAAATATTGGAGGAGAATGAGGGAATAGTCTGTTTTTAGAATCAGACAGCTTTAGGCTTAAATCCTGGGTCTTTCACTTACTGCTTATGTAGTCTTGCACAAATTACTTCAACTTTCTTAACCGAATCTGAAAAAAAGTGGAGATAAAAACCTCTACCTCAGACTATTGTTGAGAGGATTAAAAGGACGAAAGCTCTTTATGGCATCCACTTTTCTGGGTGCTGCTAAATCATTTCTACCTGGACTAATCTGAAGATTATCCATGAACTAATTTAGCACAGGTACACATTTTCAAACTTATCTTTTCCATTAATTCAGCGTCTACAGTGTGCAAGAAGCTGGGATTCCAAGCACCTCCCTGGTGGTATGGTGTGTCCCCATGGCCCATCCCAGGCTTCTGAAGGGACTTGCCCAGATGTCTTGCTTCACGTAGCATCCCCTAATTATTCAGGGTGCTTCCTGATGTTAGCAGTGCCAAGGTCTCATTCCTCCCTTGTGCCAGAAATTCCAATTTTCTTGAATCCAATCATACCTATATGCCTTTTCTCTGCAGTGGAGGCAATTTTCTCCAAGCTTTATTGAGATATTATTGACATATAATCTATATAAGTTTAAGTTGTACCATATGATGTATATGCATGGATATGTTACAAAATGATTTCCACAATTAGGATGGTAATATCTTTATTCTTTCACAAAAAACATTTTTTGTGTGTGTTTGGTGATAACATTTAAGTTCTACTCTCTTAAAAACCAAGCATATAATACAGTATTGCTAATTACAGTTACAATGCTGTACATTAGATCCACAGATCTTACTGATGGGATTTGTATCCTTTAACCAACATCTAAAAATATGGACACTTCACGAAGTTGGGTGTCATCCTTGCACAGGGGCCATGCTAGTCTTCTCTATATAGTTCCAGTTTTTGTATATGTGCTGTCAAAGCGAGGACCATCCTATCTAATAAAGAGGGAATATGCTACTTGACCCTCACAACATTGCAAAGATGGTGGTGCCCACAGCCAATACGGAGGGAATATGCTAATTGACTGCCCCACCCTCAAAGATGGCAATGCCCACAGCCACAAGATGGCGGTGCCCAGTCCCCTCAGCCCTGCCAGGGCGGCAGACATGTGGCAAGGCTGGGCCCGGCCATTCTGTGTGCTTGCCTCTGGAGTCCTCCAGTTCCCTCAGCCTCCCAGCTGCCCAGGGCCAGCTCGAGGCGCAGGCAAACCTCGGATGTCAGCTCCCCAGCCGCCCAGGGCCACCGAGACTCAGGTAACCAGGGCAGGCCGAGGCTTTCACTGCTGGCAGTGTCAGCAGCAGAGGTGTGATGGGGCATTGCCTTCCCCTGATCACCAGGTCACCTCCCGCTCCTGAGGGCTCCTGGACTATGACAGGGGGCAGCCTGGGCTGAGGGACTCCCCCTCCAGTGCATGAATTTTCATGTACCGGGCCTCTAGTGTATATATATATATTTTTTTTCAATAAAAAATATACATTTACATTGTTCCATTTGATTTTCACACAAACATATTCTAGGTGATTTGCATTATGCAGTTTTCCCTTCCTGGACAGAAATGTGTTTGCACTTTTTTTCTTCCATCCTAATAGCCAAATGCAATGGATTTCTGAGGAATATATTTATACTTTCTATTTATCCTTGCTTCAATAGGATTTAAGGCAACGTTTTAAAGATTCAAATAATGTAAGATAAAAAGATAAGTTAGGTAGGGAAGAGAGGGTGGGAAAAGAAGGTGAATTCAGGAATGAGGTGACACATCAAATACATGTTGCACTGTTCTTTTCACTCCCCTGTCGTGGGCTAGATGTTTGGCTCTGAACTCTCAAGCCATCACAGCAAACCCCCTGCAGACAAAAGATGAAAGTGATGACCCACAACCCGATTATTAGGATGATCATCTCTACGAGTTATGAACATTGTTTTAACTTTTCCACTAGCCCAAGACTTTAGGCTCTCATCAACATTAGGGTCATTAAGAATCTACAGAGGGGACATGAATTACCATAGAAAACTATGTGCTCTCCAACATTCCAGCCAAATGCAAATGGATCAAGGACTAAGCAGGCCTCTTGCGGCAGAGGAGATGGTAGCTGGGTGGAAGAGCTGGGCAAAGGTTCAGCCTGGCCCAGAAGCCATAACCATGGCAACAATAGTGATGGCCATCCTACTCCAACCAGCAATAACACCCTTAAGAGGCACCAGCAAAGACGTGAGCCTGTCATACTCTGGGCTGGGCTTTTGTGAGGGAAATTTAATTTTTACGTGTTATCACGGGGGGAAAATAAACAGCTTCTTTCACATTAACCTTGCAAACCCAAATCTACAAAGTAAAGACCAGTGTCCAGCCACACAGCCTGGCCGAGGCCCGGTGTGTCTCTGGTATGGGGAACCTGTAGCCTGCCTCAGCTTTGCCTTTTATTTATTCTTTCTACTTTCTAGGAACAGTGCTGCACAGCACTTTCAACAAGAAAAGCCCAGAGGAGGGTAGCTGCTTTTGAAACCACCAATCTTGTCGGCCTCATTCATTTCAAACAGAGGCACTTCTCAGAGACACGGAGGCCTGTGTGCGAACAACAATGCCCACTGCATTCTCTTGCCATCAGCTGTGATAGGGTGCCTTTTGATTCTGCACAGAAGCGCCTTGTTTCAGAAACTGATTGATGGATCTTCTGAATGAAAGAGGCAAGGAGAACAAACGAGCAGAGCTCCTGGTAAGGCAAGGCACTTCAAGAGAATGGGCTTGAAAGCACTTAAAATAACAGGTAAACACAACCTCAACGAAAGTAAAGATTCCTGAAAGGCACCCAGCTGCTCCTGATGGATAATTTGTAGGTCCCAGGGATCTCCACGTGTCTGTGCCAACACACACAGCTCCCGGACTTGGGATTTTGGTGGAGGGGAAAAAAAGTTAAATCCAAATAGATGTCACCAAGCAGGGAAATCTAATTGAAATAAAAAACACTGGCAGTCCGAGTGGGGTCTAAGGAAGGGGAACAGGAAACAATGCATTGAGAGAACAGGTGATGAGCATCTCTGCCTGGGAGAGGGCATGCGATTCCTCTTTAGAAAGCAGAGCCTGCGGGAGGGGTCTTATAAACACCTGGGCGGCGCTAGCACCTGCTGTGCACAAGCTCTGGGAGATGGGCTGCCTCTTCCCCTCAACCTTTGTCCTTCCTTTTTGCCTAATAGAAACAAACCAGCTAAAACAGAACAGGAGAAATCTAGCCATATTAAATACTTAAAACAAATTTAAGTATAGTTGGCAAACAACGTTATATTAGTTTCCAGTGTAAAATACGGTGATTTGACAGAAGCCTTACCATGTGATCACTACACTAAGGTTAGCAACCCTCTGTCAACGTGCAGACTTATCACAGCGCCATGGACTCCATCCCCCTTGATCTTGATCAATTAAGTGTCCTTATTGACTGAGCCTCTCTTAGCCGGGCTGACTGTCGCTTGAAGCACCCTTACGGACGCATTACCCTTCCCGAGGAAAAAGTGTAGCAGGTGGCACACAGCGACATCTGACACTGAGTGAGTGTAGAGGCTGAGGACCAGGCTTTCACACAGGTAGGAAGGGTTCAAAAATGTCCAGGTGGCACGCAGGACAAGCATTCCCTGAGATTCCTTCCCAGTGCAGAAAAGTGTATGTGGTCAGGAACCTATGCTATGCACTAAGTACTAGTCGTATGACCTTGGGCCTTTCTTCTAACCTTGGCGAGCCTCAGTTCACCCATCTTCAAGTGGGGATAATAGCACCTTATGTCACTTGGTTTTATGAGGATCAGATTTGATTGTGCAGGTGAACTTGCTTTGGACATTTTTAAGGGCAGGTCTGGGGCCATGTCAGAGCCTCGCTTGGTGCCTGGCACATAGTAGGTGTGCTCAATAAGAATTTGTTGGGTCGATATGCTGTGCCTGTTATCCCCATGAGAGTTGTTGGCACTGCATCATGAGCCTGGGGATTGGGCTGCTGTCTGACTAATTGCTCCATGCAGCGCCTACTCCAGACATAACTTAAGGGTTTTATTAAATGCTTTTTTCCTAGGCAATGATGGATTGGGTACTGCAGCCTGGATAGAGAATTCAGCTCTTGTTTTCCATGTATTTCCCACTAAATACGCTGTGAAGAGGTGCCTGTTTTGATCAAGGACACTGTCAATTATTCCTCCCATTTGACTTTATGATTTAGGGGGTGAAGGCATCTGGTGGCTTTAACCTATCACTGTTGTGTGATATTTTTTGGCTGCAACCAACAGGGCTGTGTCCAAGGCAGTCTGGCCCCCTGTGGACGCCCAGGCTGCTGAATCAGGCACCGCCAGGTGACAGGTGGTGCCTTTAAGTCCTTGTAGAACAAAAGGAGACAGTGACAACTGGCTCTTAAAAGCTTCCCTATGCCAGATGAATCAGGAGACTATTTGCTTCTTTCAGGCTTGCCCACTGTAACATTACCCACTTTCCCACCTGCACATCATCGTGTATTTTATGCGTCCACTCCCGGATCTCACTGCTTCTTGGCCTCGCCCTGCTGGACTCCCTGGACTGCTGCTGGCTGCTGACTCCCTGACACTGAGCTTTCCCTGGGTTTGGTCTTGCTGTGCTCCATGCCACGCTGGATGGGAAACACACAGAAACGCCACTGAGGACCAACTGCTTGGCATATGAAAAAGGCTTGTTTCGGTTGCTCTCTGAGAGGAATTATATGGAGTAAGGCAGGGAAGCAGGTCAGGTGCTGAGGAGCTGAAAGGCATCAGGCTAGTGAGACTGGAGACTCTGCAGTCTGGGTGACTTAATGAGTAACAGAAGTGGAACATAATATCTAAGGACTGAGATGTAGCTGGTGTAACACTGATGAACAAACATGGGATGGCCAAGTGTGGGGTCAGTGATGAGAGAGAGGACCCCACAGCACACACTGATGCCCATTTCCACACGACAATATCAAATGTTTGTCTCTCTCTCTTTTTAAATATTTCTGGATCTCTTCACTTATTTCTGCTTAGACACTGTCTTTTAATAGTATACATACTCAAGGTTTCTAATTTAATATTTTTATAGATTTTTTTAATACTCACCCAAGGATATGTTTATTGACGAGAGAGAGAGAGAGAGAGAGAGAGAGAGAGAGAAACAGCGATGTGAGAAAGAAATATTGATTACCTCTCCTATGCACACGGACAGGAGATCAAACCTGCAAACTGGGTATGTGCCCTGACTGGGAACTGAACCCAAAACCTTTTTGCTGTACAGGATGATGCTCCCACCAACTGAGCCACCCAGCTGGGCTCTAATTTAATTTTTAATTAAACTTTTTATTTTGAGATAATTGTAGATTCATATGCAGTTGTAAGAAAAAATACAGAGAGATTCCATGTGCGATCCACCCAGTTTGCCCTAGTGCCCTGCAGCTAGTAAATGTTTGCTCAGTCGGGGAATTGATTCCACAAACATAACATTGACTGTTTGATGTTTGATTTGGGCAGTGCCGGCACTGGGTAGTGTGGGGTCATTCAGGGGAACAGGAAGGGATAGGAACCATGATGAGAAAGACCCCTGTCCCCTGTCACTTACAGGCCCGACTCTGAGCATGGCCTGGTTCACTGCTCTTCTTTCTGGCCTTCCTCTCAGGGGTGCCCAGCCCCAGGGGGACCAGTTGGAGCTTTTCTGTCACAAGCCTGTTGCCGAGGAGAGTCAGAGGGCATGAGCTCTCCCCGACACCCCAACCCAGACACACGCCGTCTCCTAAAGGAAAGCCACTTGTGTAACTGTCAGAGTTGGACTAGAACTGTCGAGGAATTCAAATCCACCGCTAGTCACAGCCCTAGTTTTCCTGCATTGAAATACTTTTTCATCAGAACTGAACAGCAAAGAGAGCCTGAGAGCTAGGTGAGGTTGGACAGGAGTCAGGATTGTCCGGGAGACAGAAGCACAGTGAGTCAATGCTGTGGACATGCACCTGTGGGCACAGGCCCGCACCTGCCTCCCGCCCCCACGCCTGGTCCTCATCCTGCTGCACGGAACTCAGCTGGGCTTCCTCATGGCCCCTGTGTCCACGGTTGCCCTGCACGAGCCCAGATGGCTACCTTTGTGATGGCTCTGTGATGCCTCATTACCCATGTTATGTACTAGTATGTGCATCCCATGTTAAGTTCACGGCATCGACTGTGCTAGGGTAATGGATTGGCTAGCGACTCTTTTTCTGAGCAGTTACCCAGGCTTGCCATCTGGCGAATCTAATAACCAGATGGTGAACCTAAATAACCTCACTTTGGTGGCGGTAGAAGGGACCCCAGTTGGCTCTGTTCTTGCCATCTGCAGCCTCCTTCTTTTGAAGCGAGATGTCCCAAGAATTAGCCATGCTAGTTCTTAATTGAGTAGCTATTTGTTATCAGAAACACTCCCACTTCACTTTTGCAGAACTTGGCTCTCCAGCATCTTCACCAGTTTAGAATACACGCGGGAACCAGGAGGCAAGCCAAAACAAGGCTGTGCGCAGCCAAGAGGCAAGGAAGGAAGCCTGCGCACCAAAGCTCTGGGCCGCCCTCATCAGAAAGCTTCCGGAGCCTTCCTCTGAAATACTGCCTCCGACTTGACTTCACACCCAGTAAGGACACGGAGTTCATCTGACCTGCACAGGCTCAGCATACTGGAGGCTGCAGATTAGAAGGGAGGGGAGGGTGTGTAACGGACAGACACTGACAGGTAGGGAAGGGTGCCTGCAGACATTGACACGGTTAAAAGCAGATCCAGGAACTGAAAATACAGCCAACGGGGGTCATTTAGCGAGGGCACAGCGTGCTACAGCCCTTGAATATCATTACCCAGGGACAGCACAGTGCAATAATGGAGTGTAGAATAATAAACCCATGTCGCCAGCATTGTTAATTAAAATTGGTAGACACCATTTCAGGGGTGGGAACCTCCCTCTCTAACTGGTTAAAAGAAAAACATTAGACACATGGGCAATTAAACACTTTGCTCTTTGAGAAAAATCATGTATCCATGAGTAAAGTGAATTAAAATATTACGTAAGGATTTTAAAAAGACCTATATTTCATTATCATAAAATATGATAGGTTCATTGAAGAAAATTTAGAAAAATACGTAAGCAAAAAGGAGAAAATAAAACATAGCTATAATCCCTATCTCCAAGATACAATCAGTTAATATCTTGTTTGCTCTCTTGTTCTTTCTTCACATATATTTGTATAATTATATCTATTTATCTATCTGTTATCTGCCTGCCTGCCTATCTATAACTAGTTGGAACTAATAATAAGAAATTACTGGCTGGGGTTGCTCAGTGGTTGAGCATCGACCTATGATCCAGGACATCACAGTCCCATTCCCAGTTAGGGCACGTGCCTGGGGTGCAGGTTCAATCCCCAGTAGGAGTGAGGGGTGCAGGAGGCAGCCAACCAATGATTCTCTCTCATCATTGATGTTTGCAGCTCTCCTCCTTCCTCTCTAAAATCAATACAAATATATTTAAAAAGAAGGAAAGAAATTAGATCATGCCACTTTGTAACCTGCATTGACTCCACTTACTAGTGATGACCAGGTAGGAAGCTTTCATATTACTAAGTAAAGCCCTTCAACATCATTTTAATGGCTGCATTGTATTCCAGGGTGTGACAGCCACCCAAGGGGTGATAGTAATTTAATGATTATTTATAAAGGCATATATTGCACAGCAATATCTGGAAAATACAAAACTGTGGTTATGAGCAATCAGGCATGGAGACGTCCTCATCAGTCACCACTAGATGATTTCACTGTTGCGGCAGCAGGACCCAGAGCTTCTAAGCCAGGCCTCGTGTCTTCCTGAGCCTCTGGCTGTGGGCCTCTCACCGGGTACTTCGGACCCTGTCTCTGTCTAAGTAACAGAAAACCCCACTCAATGTAGCTTAAGTAATGAGAAATATTACTTCACATTACCCGAATCTTGGAGACCAGGCAGATCCAGGGCTTGTTAATATAATGACTCGGAGGCATCACCAAAGATGTGTGTTCTTCCCTCCATTTTTCTCCTCAAAAAGTCCCACAATTTGGGCAGGTCCCCTATGAAGACTTAATCTTATCCAGAGGCAGAAGGGAGGATGGCCTTTTCTTTGTGTCTCTTTAAATTTTTTAAAAATTGTGGTAAAACACTTGTCACATAATATTTATCATCCTCACCGTTCTTTAGCATTCAGTTCAATAGTGTTAAGTATGTTCACATTGCTGTGCAACAGATCTCCAGGGCTCTTTTCATCTCGGAAAAATAGAACTCTATGTGCATTCAATAACAACTCCCATTACCTCATCACCCTAGCCCCTGGCAACCTCCCTTTACTTTCTCTTTCTACAAATTTCATTACCTCGTGTGAGTGGAATTATAGAGTATTTGTCTTTTTGTGACTGGCTTATTTCACTTCCCATAATGTCCTCAAGGTTGATCCTTGTTGTAGCATGTGTCAGAACCTCCTTCTGTTTTAAGGCTGAATAATATTCCGTTGTATGTCTGTCCCACATTTTGTTTACCCACTCACCCACTGATGGACGTTTGGACCACGTCCACCTTTTGGCTATTGTGAATCATGCTGATATAAACTTGGCTACAAATCTATCTTCAAGACTCTGCTTTCAGTTCTTTTGGTTCTACTAGTATATCCAGAAATGGAATTACTGGATCATAGGTAGTTCTTTTAATTTTCTGAGGAACTACCAAATTGTTTTCCATAGTGACATTCTCATCAGTAGTACACAGGGTTCCAATTTCTCTACATCCTTGCCGACACTTGCTTTTTCTTTTTCTTTTCTTTTTTCTTGATAGTCACTATTCTAATGAGCATGAGGTGGTCCTTGTGTTTGTTTTTAAGACTGAGGACCCATTTACCCTCATTTCTCCTGTCTCATTGGTTAGAATTATGTTCACATGCCTATTTCTACACCAATCACTGGTAAGAAAAATGGAACCAGGACTCATTTACTTAGACAAGCGGCACCTGCCCTGGGCTGGGAGTAGGTCGGCTTCCCCCAAAGCATGACTGTTCTGGTAAGAACTGAGGGACTGTCACCCTCTGACTCCCTAGGAGCAGTGAAAGCCACGTTACCTCCTTAGCTCAGAGTTATGCAACTCGCCTCCGTGAAGAAGAACCATATATCCCACTGGGGTAGAGAGGGTGCTTGTGTATACATCAATGTAAATATTGCCTCAGCTTAATAAAAAGAGTGCTTCAAAATAAGATAAAGAAAACAACCAAATTACCTCCTTACGTGATGAAGTAAATGGCAGAAAAGGAAAATACCACCCACTCACAAAGAAACCATTCGCCAGCATATCCTCCTTCCTCCTGGGGTCGTCTCTGCCCACCCCACTGTCATGTTCTGACTTCAAGCAGGATTCAGATGATGCTGTATTCAATGACACTGTTTGCGCCTCGGGGTGAAAGGCTGCGCCTTTTAATTCTTAAACTTTAATGTAGGAACAAAAAATCCCCAGGAGATGTTAAAGTGCAGATTCTGACTTACTAGGTCTGGGTGGGGCCTGAGAGTTTGCACTTGGAATCAGTCCCCACATGATGCTGACGCAGCTGGACTGAGACCTCACCGAAGAGTGAGGGTTTGGGAGGGGGGCAGCAGAACCCCCCTGAGGGCTGGGTAACACCCATGGCCGGCCGGACAGTGTCTCCTTCAGTAGGTCTGGGCTGGGCCAAGCTAACCAGGCCCTCCTAGGTGATGCTGGTGCTGCCGGTCAGGGAGCACACACTCCAAGGGCCACTGCTTAGAGGACAGTCACTGGAGCCAGGTGACTGGCTTTGTATCCGAAGGCCCACGTTGTCCCTGCATCACCTTAGCAAGGTGCTTAATGCTTAGCCTCTGGACTTCCATTTGCTTATCTGTGCATGAGGGATGATAATACCGCCTACAGGAGATGGCTTTTTGAGACACTGCCTATGCACTATAGAATGTTGACAATTTGCCCTTCCTTCCAACAACGTAGGATGGAAACATGCACGGTGGCTGCTGTGTGGAAAATCTTTCGGGAGAGGAGCTCTCTTTTCCACTTGCTGTGACCTTTAATGCAAACATCTCCCAGACCTACTTTTTTTCACCATGGTGCTGACTCCTCATTAAGCCCGGGGGTGTTGGACACAGCCAGCCTTTAACCTGGATGCCCAGGAAGTCCTTATAAATAAAGAATGCCGCAAAAGCTAATGAGATCAACCTCGTCTCAGGCTGCAGCCGGGAGACTGTCTCCTCGGCTTCCGGGAGTGGGAGGAGGAGGGGCGTGCTCCTGAAAGCTCAAAGTCTACTCTGGGGAGCACGGTTGAAGGAGCAGTGCCCAGCATCCTAAGGGGCACGGAGCCTGAGTGCTTTAATCATAGCAAAGCCAGAGTAAAGGCAGGAAGCAAGCAGGTCCCTGCAGCCAGGCTTTTTATCCACCTGTGCTTTCCAGCTGGGGACGGAGCTCTGTGGCTGGTGGGCATTTCGGGCAGAACAACCAGCGAGAGGCAGTCAGGTGTGTGGGTGCTACCAGCTGAGGCCCAAGGTGGCTAAGATGCCAGTGGGTGCCAAGGTGGGACCCAGGCAGGGCCAGGTCACATGGGGGACTTGGGCATACTGGGAGGTTCCCATAGAGAAACTGAGGGAGGGAAACTGCATGGGGACATTTTTTATTGCAAATAACAGAAACCAACTTGCCTTCACTGAAGCTGCAAGGGAACGTCATTTAAGGTTCAGGCTGTTTCAAGGAACCCAAGGGCGGGCTGCAGCACCCCTGGGGGGTCCTGGAAGAGGAAGCAGATGGCACTCAGACTCATTTTCTCCTCACTGACATCCCACTCCTGATAAGAGCTTTTTCTGTTTTTCCAGTTCATGAAGGTGATCAGAAGTATCTGTCCCACAGCACCTCAGCGGACACATGTTGAATTTAACATCTCAACAGAGACTGACTCTTTCTTAGTCTCAGTTTCTGAGGAAGAGGCTCTGGTTGGCCGTCATGCGTCAGGTGCTTAGCACTGGTCCAATCAAATGTTTCATGGTGGGAGCAGAGACACATTGGTTGTAGGTCAAGAACCAGCAGTGAAAGGCTTCTTTTTCTTCTTTTTAAAACATTACATTGGGTAATAAAATTATGTAGGTTTCAGGTGTACAATTCTATAAGAAAGGCTTTTTTACAAACTAGACAGACACTCCAATAGACTGGGTGGGAGGACAGCACACACACCAAGGCCCCTCCCCACTCGAGATGCTCCTATTGGACCCTCCTGTTCAGTATGTTCTCTGCCTGCCAGCAGGAGGGGAAGTCAGAGCAGAGTCTGTAGCTGTAGTTTTGGGCTGAGGATGGGGCCACGCTCCAGGGCATAGGTGTGACCACTTTGGAAGCAACATGGAGCTACGATGATACAGCCCATAAAGAGAGAGAGACCATCCCATTGGAAGCTGAGAAAAAGAAATGACAGCAAACTACCAGGCAAACAGTTCTTCCCAGCACAGGAAGAGCTGCTTCCCCAAAGGTTATGGTTTTTCAACATCCGACAAACAGCAAATTAACGGCAATCAAAATATCAGGGAACTTCACCCACTCGTGATCTCACTGTTTTCTTTGTTCTCTCTTTCCTTCCAGCTTCTGTTCAAAAGCACGCAGCATTTTACATAGCGTTGGAGAGTATAAACAACATTTTGCAGGCCCGCATTATGTAATGAGTGGTTTCTATGCTGCCTTATCAGTTTCTTAACTATCTCTGTCGGTATGCCATCCTTCAAATTAAGTTTATTATACTTTACTTAGCACATAATTAAGGTCTGATTTAAAATGGGAGGACGTGGTGCTGGAAGGAGTCTTAGGAAGTCGTTGAGGCCAAAGAAAATGAACCTGGAGAGGAGAGTGAGTTCCCCAAGGTCACATTGCTGGTGAGCTCCAGACCCGAGGCTGGGCTTCATTCATCTTTCCAAACGTTACGTTTGTAATTACCCACTTGATGTCAGGTAGCAGTGCGTGGGTTTCATCTCACTTCAGAGTTCTTTTCGCCACATTGCATGACCTAATTAACATTTGTTAGGTAGGAGCCATTTCTATTTTTCTTAACAGAGGAAGGAAGACCTTTTCAACCCAGTGTCAGGAAAACAGAGGTTGTGGAGCTGAAAGGAGTAACAGCAATTTTAAATCAGGCTGGTTTCGTGACTGGTAGATAAGTCAGCGTGCAAAGACATTTATGTGTCCCAGGTTTGGCTCGTTCTCTCAATGCCCTTTGCAAACTCCGCAGGGATTTTAAGCTTTAAGTCTGGTTATAAGCTTATGCAAGCTGTTAGTCACCTTTTTAGATGAAAAGCACCACAGGATTGTGCTTGAAAATGTTCCGTGCTTCACTACAGATTCCTTTGGAATAATTCAGTTGTGGTATGATTTTGAGGGAGAAGTGATTGCATGGATATATTTCAAAACACATTTGCATTTGAAAACAGCGTTTTATCAGCTAAAAGAACTGTTCTTGAAAGGTACACAGGCAGGGCAAATTTAGAATAAGAAGAACAATTTAGACATGATAGCTATGAATTGCCCCAAAGCTTAAAATACCTGGGGCTCTTGATTACGCAGAACCCTGGACATGGAATGAATCATGAATATCTGGTGTTTTACTTTGGAAAACATGTTGGAAAAGGAACTCTTATGGCTATATCTCCACAGATCATTCTAAACATTCTAGGCATGCATCAACACAATTGTCAGCCCACATTCGACTGCGTACAAACTTAGGAGGAGCCTAAGTTTGGGGTACAGAGAAGAGGGTGGTCCCAGGAGTCAGAATTTTTGGGTAGGTATCTTGGTTCTACCACTTACTGGATATATGAACTTGGATGGGCCTCAGTTTGCTTATCTGTAGAGTGGGGAGAATATTCTTTAACTCAAAATTTTTGTGTTGAATTGATTGTGTTAAATCATGCACAGTAGTGCCTCTCAGATTTGAACATGCACACAAATGTCCTGGGATCACATTAAGACATAGAGAAGGACAAATACTAGATGACCTCATGTGTATGTGCAAACTGAACAAGCCAGCCTCATGGAAGCAGAAAGTAAACAGTAGTGGGTAGAGGAGATGGGAAGACATTGGGCAAACAATACAAACTTCCAGTTACAAGAGGAATAAGTTTGGGGATCTAATGTACAGCATGGTAAGTATCTCTATATGTAAAAGCCTAAGTGATCATCCAACTGTTCGACCGTTCAACTGGTAGCTATGATGTGCATTGACCACCGAGGGGCAGACACTCAATGCACAGGCATGGAAACATGGAACAGACTGATACATCTTAGAGGGAAGGGGGAAGGGGGAGGGCAGGAAGAGATTAACCAATTATCTTATATGCATACTAGAGGCCCGGTGCATGGATTCGTGCACTGGGTGGTGGTGGTGGTGGGGGGGGGGGTCCCTCAGCCTGGCCTATGGGGATAGGGCTGAAACCAGCAGTCCAAAATGCCCTGAGGGGTCCCAGATTGCAAGAGGACGCAGGCCAGGCCAAGGAACCCCACCGGTGCATGAATCCGTGCACCGGGCCTCTTGTCTATATACAGAAAAGCCTAAGCAACCATCCGACCATTTGACTGTCCGACCGGTAGCTATGTAATTACCACCAGGGGGCAGATGCTCAATGCAGGAGCTGCCAAACTGTGGTGACTTGGCAGCTGTGGTTCTTGGGTGATGCAACCAGAACCAGATAGAAGGGAGCCTGATTCTGGGGTGCATCATCTGAGAACCACTCTCTCACAATCCAGGCCTCCAGTAGTTAATAATACTGTATCATATACTTGAAAGTTGCTAAGAGAGTAAATCTTAAATTTCTCATCATATCATCAACAACAGAAAAATAGTAACTATGTGAGGTGAAAGTTGTGTTAATTAAGCTTATTGAGGTAAACATATCCTATATCATAAAAGGCTAATATGCAAATTGACTGAACAGTGGAATGACCGGTCACTATGACGGGCACTGACGACCAGGGGGCAGATGCTCAATGCAGGAGCTGCCCCCTGGTAGTCAGTGCACTCCCACAGGGGGAGTGCTGCTCAGCCAGAAGCCGGGCTCATGGTTGGCAAGCGAGAGGGCACAGGCCGGGCTGAGGCCCTCCCCCCTGCTCCCCCGAGTGCATGAATTTCGTGCACCGGGCCTCTAGTATATACATGTATATGGTAAACAACATATACATCAAGTCATCATATTATACACAAACTTACACACTATTATATGTCAATTATATCTCAATAAAGCTGAGGGACTAATGGTTCTAGGCCTAGGATATGGCCTGCTGTTCTGGGTTTCTGACTAGCTCTGGGTGCTGCCTGCACTGCTGGGCTCCCAGCCATGCTTGGGTGGTGAGGGTGCCAAGTGCCTGCTCAGTGAGCAGCAGTCAGCAGCACTAGGTGTTGTCCTTCAGATGGATCGCTCCTTCTCTTCTTTCTGACCACATCACCAATCCTTTTGCTGCACACCTCATCCATGTACTGCTTCTTGCAACTGGCTCCTACATACAACATTTAATTACCATTCACACTGTTGGCCCCATGGCAAGTTGAAGGCAGCCCCAATGCCCCCATTAGTGTCTCTTCTCTCCATTAGTGTCTCTGCCCAGTCCTCTCGTGGGCACAGCCTCCAACTCCCTCACCAGCTTGGTGACATTTTCTAGATCCTTCCCCATTTGACTAGCCATTAAAAGCCAGGGAGGTACCTTTCATGAGACTAGCCCCCCCCCCCCACACACACACACACACTTTTTGAACATTGGACACAAAAGTTGCATGTAAAGGTGATGATAGTTGGGGATGTGTGAGGGTCCTTGCCCACTGAAGCTTGTTGCTGTGCTCTCAGAAACTCCAGCTGATCCTGGTGCACCTCCCCGTATCTCTGCTCCCTGAACCCGTATCCTCCAGGCCCCCAACCTCTAGGGAAATCGTATCTCAGCTGGTTACTCAAAGCAATTCCCCTTCCTTCCTTCCTTCCTTCCTTCCTTCCTTCCTTCCTTCCTTCCTTCCTTCCTTCCTTCCTTCCTTCCTTCCTTCCCTGCTTGCTTGTCCAAACTACAGGCCTAATAAGGAGGCTGCAGGAGAAAATGTTTTCAGCTTAAACAGTGCCATTGAAATCACTTGTTTTTGAGAAATCTGTGAAAGTATCCTTGTTGAAAGGAGTTTGGGAAAGTCCTGAAGGAGGCTTGCTAATGCCTCCTCAGTTTTGCCACCACCAGGTGATTTGAGGTGGCTCATTAGGGTGGAAATCCAGCAGAACCTTGTAGCTGGGGCTAAGCAACCATCATTAAAAGGAATGGTGATAATAACAGCCAACATAACGGAGCACATTCTATGTGTCTGGCCCTGTTCTTCCTGCTGTACATTTATGAACTAAGCTAATTTGATATGCACAAGTTCAGCCCCTTGCTCAAGGTCATGAAGCTACTGAGTAGTGAAGCCAGTCTGAGCACAGACTCTGGCTCCATAAATACCACGTGATACCGCATATTAAAGGTATTGTTTCTATCTGATACCGAAAGACTTAAATAAGCGACTTGTAAAGCAAAAATTCCCAAACTTTATGGCTAATGTCTCTATGTCTCAGTTCCTTCATCTGTAAAATGTGCTCATATAAATTAGTGGTGCTATTTATAGAAATATAAATGGTGCTAAAGGTAAGTTTTTTCCCACTCTTCTTCCCTAAAACACATAATTTCAATTACTTTAGAAACAAAACTACTTCATTTACTCAGATTTAATATTGGTTCTGTTCTACTAAGATTCCCATGATCTCAAGGCTTTCCTTTTTTTTCTTTCTTTCTTTTTTTTTGTTTTGTTAGTCCTCTCAGCTCCCTCACATGCGTCATGCACGTGTGGCTTCTCCCGTTCTGGAATATCTCCTGTTTTCCTCTATGTCCACCCAACTGCCACTCATACCTCACCCATCTCCTCTATGATTCCCTGACTATTCCACTCCACTTTGAGCTCTCCTGTGTCTTAATATGAACACAAGCCAGTTGTATTTTAACAGCAAACATTTTTGAGCATTTATTATGTGCCTACAATGATTCTAGATCAGGCTTTCTCAAACATATCACCATTGGCATTTTGGGTGATGTGATGGTTAATTTTATGTGTCAATTTAACTGGGCCACAGGCTGCCCATATATTTGGTCAAACATTATTCTGGGTCTTTCTGTGAGCGTAGTTTTGGAATAGACTAACATTTAAATTAGTGAACTTTGAGTAAAGCTGATTGCCCGCACCAATGTGGGTGGGCCTCATCGAATTAGTCGAAGGCCAGAACAGCACCAAATGCGTACCCTTCCCAAGTAAGAGAGAATTCTCCTGCATGATGGCCTTTGATCTGTGACATCAATCAGCTCTTCCTGGGTCTGTAGTAGCCCGCTGACTCCCCCACCCCGATCAGGGCCTGGCCAGCCGGACCCCACCCATGCCCGAATTTGTGCACTGGGCCTCTAGTAATAATTATAATAGTAAAACTAACATATATGGAGTGTTAATTGTCTGCCAGCCTTCACATGTGAACTGGGACATGGGCTCTGTGGGTTTTGGACTTGCAAGCCTCCAAAAGAGCCAATACTTTACACTAAACAGTTTTATATATTTAATTATAATGTAATGTTATACATATTATAAAAAATAATAAAATAAAACAAAAATAAATATATATTTAGTGGTCTGTTTCTCTGGAGAACATTGACTAGTACAGGTGAGATCATTCTTGGTTGCAGGGGCTGTCCAGTGCATTGGATGTTTAGCAGCATCCTGGTCTCTATCTACTCGATGCCAGTGGCATCTGCTGCAGCCCAGTTCTGACAATCAAAATGTGTCCAGACACTGCAACATCGCCCTGGATGAGAACCACTGTTCTGAGCATGTGGGAGAAAACGTGAGCTTCTGCGGGTGTTTCTGCTGCTGAGAAGCTCACGGTCTGCTTAAGAGCCAGGACTAAGTCTGAGGAATCAATACAGGGACAATTTAGTGCAACTTGTGAACTGTGTTGCAAACTAATTTTTAGCTAAACTTGTGATTTTCTTTTGGGGGGGAGGAGCAGAGAGAAATTGAAGCAGGCTTTATGGGAAAGGTGGGAGATTTCTTTCATTGGAAAAGGAAAGGCATCTGGCATATGAAGTAAGAAAAATTACAGTGCTCTATCCTGTTTGCCCCAGATAAATGCAATTCTTAAGAAGTTATTACTTTTCAAGTATTGAAAGATTCGTTAATGAGAGAAAAATCACCCATATGGCTCAGCTCTACTGACTAACTAGTGAGCGACAAATCTTCTGTCCAATTCCACTTATAAATTCCATTTGAGTCCTGATAATTTTGAGGAATTAAATTATTCTTCAAGTGAATCTATAATCATTGTTGCCCTGGACACATTAAATAACAGAATTCTGGGAGTGCAAGATTAAGAGACACAATCCTTCTCTCTTTCCCCAAACAGTCCTTTGCTGAAATGATTCATGTGTTAGGCGTCATTGAAATTGATCATTAGTAATTTATATTCTTTGCAGACAGAACTTTTGAGGTTCCTTTCCTTAGTTGTTCAATGTTGATCATCCAATGAGAGCTACCAGTTGTTAAGGAAAAATGTGTTCAATTCTCTAATAAGAAATTCACAGTTCTGAAAACATCAGAGAGCCTGCAGGGATTTGAGAGGTGACTATGTATACTGGTGTTAGCAAGCTGTACATGGCTGAATATGTAATGCACAAAAGCTAATCAGAGACACAATGTGGCAATCAATAGCAATGCAGTGTGAGTGGAGCAGTAGGATTTAATGTTAGCTGAGCCTTGCAACAGGAGCAAGACACAAGTCAAACTGGGGAGGGCAGAACCAGGGATGGAAGCCTTTCAGCTGGCTTTAGCAATAGCATCGCCCTGAACTGGATGCTGGAGCTGAACTGGGCGTTTGAGACATAATTCAAAGTTGGGCTCTAGCACCTCTGCTCTCCTGGTCCATTGTCATTTGTTAAGTGGAGCTGAATTTTGGACTTGAAGGGAGTTTGGGGTCACGTGATTTAACCCCTCATTTTATAGATGAGGAATTGCAGGTCAAGAGCGATGATATCTATATGTATAAAAACCAAGTGACCGGAACGACCGAATGACTGGATGCTATGACATGCACTGTGGCCGGCCAACTGGCCCAATCAGGGGTGGGGCCAGCCGGCCAACCTCCTGCAGCCCCTCCCCCCGGCTGGCCTGGCCCTGATTGACTCCCCCACCCCGATCAGGGCCTGGCCAGCCGGACCCCACCCATGCCCGAATTTGTGTACTGGGCCTCTAGTAATAATTATAATAGTAAAACTAACATATATGGAGTGTTAATTGTCTGCCAGACACTCAGCTGAGTGCTCTGTGACATTTCCTTTATGTCTATGATACTGTTATGGATCCATTGTTACAGATGAGGAAACTGAGGGTCAGAAAGGTTAGTCATTTGCCCAAAGTCACACTGCAAGTTCAGAGCTGATAGTATTCAAATCTAGGACTCCTCCTTCAGGAGACTAGTGCTTTTTTCACTCTGTCCCTGGATTTTCTCATCTGTATGGTCTTTTGGGTCATTCCTGCTCTCCCTTCAGCACAGGGTGCTGGGCACGTAGGCTGAATCAGGCTCTGGGAAAGCAGTGTCATACGTTCTGGAGCGATCAGCCAGTGGGGGAGGCCCGTTAGGAGACGCGAATGCAGGGGTAATGTTTCTTAGTCCAGTCTTTCTCAAAAGCAGGGTGTGAGGAATGGGTCCTGGGTCCAGAGGCCTGGACAGCCAGGTGACCACGAGACCAGCCTGACCAGGGCAAAGGCCAGGCCGACCATGAATGGCTATCACTGGACTGGGCCTTGTCCCCATGATTTCTCCTTGGGTGACAGACAGCTGTGGATGTGGGAAGCTGAGATGATCCTGGGCCGCAGAGAGAAGAATTCAGTTACTTTGGACATTACAGATAGCCTTTGTTGAATTTAAAAAGGAATGAAATGGCACAAAAAGTTGGACCTCTTGTGGGGTCCTCTGGGGTGGGCTAGTACAGCCTTGGAGGGTACCTGGGATCTGGCTTTACCAGGATGCAAGTATTCAGTTTTGTAATCTTCTCCTTAATTGCCCCTCTGTCCCAGCAGGCTGTGAACTATTAGTGAGAGGAATGGGGCCATCTTCCTTTTATCCAAAATGCCAAGATTTGTGGTTGGCCCGCCATGCATCCAGTGGAAATTTGTTGAATAATTGGGAGCTTCTCAATCCTGCAGTGTCCAGAGGTTGCTTTGTGAAGTGTATTTAGAGTTTATCTGGGACAGTGGAACAGATTGTGGTGGCAAACCTGTATGAAGTATAAACACAGTATAAGTACACATACTGTATATCTGTCAGGCTGTGTGCGCTGATATTTTTGTTTAGAAAATATGGACCAAACAGCAAAGATGCTAATTTGTTATCTCACAGTGGCTAGACTACTGAGGCCTGTGTTTCCCCAGGTATCCAGAGACTCGAGGCCCCGAGGAAGCAATGTCAGGGCTGTGTGGTGAGCAAGGATGCAGCAGCACTGCCAGTTTATTTAATTTCTCTCTTTTTCTGACCTATTTCTGGTGTGTGAGTATTACAGTCAGAGTTCTTCAGAGAAATAGAACCAAGAGAATATAGTGCAAGGAATTTGCGCAGGCATGTGTCGGGGCTGGCAAGTCAGAAGCCCGTAGGGCAGGCTGGGAGGCTAGGAACTCTCAGGCTGGAGCTGAGCTTGCAGTCTTGAGAGAGAATGGATTCTCCCTCAGGAAAATCTCCGTTTTGCTCTTAAGGCCTTTCACCTGATTGGATGAGGCCCGCCCACATTATGGAGGATGATCTCCTTTACTTAAAGTCAACTGATTGTGGCTGTCAACCACATCTATGGAATACCTTCACAGCAACACCCAGGTTCGTATTGGATTGATTAACTGGGTGTCATAGCCTAGTCACGTTGACATAAGCCTCACCGTCATAGTGGGAAGAATATAAACCGCCCACAATTTATTCCAAAGGTGAAACAAAGGAACAATTGTGGATTTGGGTATATCCTGGTAAATGTGGGAGCAGGATTACCTCCCATAAGGGGACCACTGCTCTATTCCCCAGGAGAGTGAAGTGTTGGAATGATACCCTGTTCTTCTTCCCCTCCTCTTCCCCTTCCGTGGGGAGGGTGGCCTGATTTGATTGTTGCTGGGAGAGGCAATTTGCTATGGGCCCTGAGTATTCCTGCATGCTCTTCCTGTATATGCCATGAGTGCAAGAGTCTGGCTGCTCTTTACCCAGGCCAGTGGTTGGCAAACTCATTAGTCAACAGAGCCAAATATCAACAGTACAACGATTGAAATTTCTTTTGAGAGCCAAAATTTTTTAAAGTTAAACTTCTTCTAATGCCACTTCTTCAAAATAGACTCACCCAGGCTGTGGTATTTTGTGGAAGAGCCACACTCAAGGGGCCAAAGAGCCGCATGTGGCTCGCGAGCCGCACTTTGTTGACCACGGACGCAGGCCATTACAAAGGGTTGTGTTGTACCTTGAGAAAGGAGGTAACATTCTCCCTAGACAAAGAGAGTAGGTTTGCTATAAAAGTGGAGAATCACCCAAGCTCAGACTTCCTCTCCTGTTACACAGTCCATCTAGGGCCACCACACTGTCCTCATGGGACCTGGGGGGAGGGCACAGGCAACTGGTGTGAACATCATGCTGATACTCTGGCTATTACCTCTGTTGTGAATAATAAAGTTCGTTGTCTCTGATCCAGGAGTCTCTTATTCTCTTGTCAGCACCCATGAAACAGTTATAGGCTAGCTTGTTAATTTGTTAGACCCTCCACAGTTTTTGACAGTAAAAGGCCTCGATTCCTTGCAGGCAATAAGGTGTATTTTTATGTATGTATGTATGTATGTATGTATGTATGTATGTATGTATGTATTTTACATTCCTAGCCTCACTCTCTCCTCCAGGTAATGAGGGTCTGCCCTGGAACCTAGCTCTCCCTACTCCTGTATCTCATCGCAGGAGGAAATAGAACTGTTTTGGCTTTCTAGCTCTATCATTAAGAAAGCTGATGTATTGATTCCTGAGTGGGCTATTCCTAAGTGGTTTAGAATCTGGAGGGGACAGGAGGGGAACATCTAGGCTCTTCTGGAAACTGCAAAATGCATGGTGTGCCAGGTTCTGTGCTAGAAGCTGGGGGTGCCATGGTGAAAAAGAAAGATCCCCGTTCTCTTGGAGCTTTTAGTTTAATGGGGGGTGGGGTGCACACAGATATAAGGAGGTAATACAGAGTGCCAAGAGGTGTACGAGAAGACTGCCCACTGACCCCCTTTCTTCTTCTAACATATTTTTCTTTCTAATTAATTCTCTCAAATCATATTTTAATGACATTAATTGGATTTAGTTTATTCCTAAGTTTGTAACTGCAACACATTTACAAACGCTCTCTTGGGAAAAGTTATTTCTGCAGTGGTTAAGCTCATTATTACATGTTGATTTGTACTATTCATTCACAGAGGGTGACTTATCTCTATGATTTTAAAGTAATGTATGCTCTGACCATACCTTATACAATAATTCAAAGAACCATATAGAATATAGTATTAAAACTTAAATAATAATGTAAATATTTAAATTATTTCAAGTAAATAATGCATATACTAGATCTTTAATATAATCTTAAATTCTACTTTCACTATGTTTTTCAGAAAATATACTCAAAATAGAATAGAAACTCAGGAATCCACAGTTCCCTCCATCGGTCTATCCACCCACGAAATATTATGAGTCACTGTGCTAGGCACTAGGAATATAGGGGTAACCGAGAATAAACTTTTCAAATACTCTAGTGTCTTAAAAGTTTGATTAGTATTTACTGCCTAGTTAATACAATAGCCCACAGGGTTATAGCCAATCTCAGAGAATATAAATTTTCCTTTTGATTGTTTCAATGCAGCATAAGACTTTACATCCCTACATGGAAGCAGATAATCCAAAAATAACAAACATCCAAATATTATTTATATTTTTGTCATGATCCTATAAATTTTTCTGAAAGAAAATGTACAAAAAGAGAACATAACTTAATTTAGAAATATTCTTAAGTTTCTACCACACATAGGACCTGTGGTAGATTCTTTGGGGGGCGTAAGGCAAGAGTCATGCCCTTGGAAAATTCTCATTCAAGTGAGGACATTAATTACCATTGTGGATTTATGCGTTTACTGGCCAGACAAGGGTTTCTCTTTTCAATGACTCCTTCATTGCTTCTTGTAATGCTTTTATTAATGTTATGTCGGCTACAGTGTTTCTGTATTAACCCAAATCATCAGTCAAGATATCTCTAGTGAATGACAGGCTAGTAGGGAATGTGATGAGGAAGTGGGAGAGAAACTAATATTAATTGACACCTACTCTAGACTGGGCATTTTTTTATCTAATAAATTCACAGGAGAATCCAGGAAGTAGGTATTCTTGCCCTTCTTCCCTTTTTAGCAGATCACAACATTAAAGCTCAAAAATGTTAAAACATTTCTTTCGATCCAGACAGCAATGGGCAGAGCTGGGATTTTTAGGTCCATTTAACACCAAAGCCAGGGCTTTGTCTGCGACTCTATACTTATCTTCTAAAAACGAGTGTGTGTTTTCTGAAGTAAGCAAGCACACGAAGAAGCCAGCGAGACGCAGCAAGTAGTCTGGTTCGGAAGGTGTTTACAATAAGCTGAGTAACCACTGGCAGAGATGTAGAGGGGACTGGGTGTGGATAGGGGGTATTAAAATCCCTTTCCTCACCGGGATCCAGCCAGGATGAAAACACAAGCAGAGTTTGCACATATTTTCCTGCTACTACACATCTCTACTGTGACTGGAGAGAGTCATCTGAGTAGATAATGAGAAAAACAAGGCCCCTGGGCCAGATCACTGTGTAGCTTATCAAGATGTGCAGCAGCTCATCCTGCTGAAAATGGAACTCATGTTATGTGTATGTTTCCCATTTATTTGTTCCACAGAGGGAAGTACCTGCAAATCAATCTTGTCAGATTGGGAGGAAAAGAAATCTTTCAGCTTTGCAGATGCTCCTTCTCCAAGGGGAAAGAGACAGAGGACTTTTTTCATTTCAGGTCCTGTTATGGACTGAATGCTTGTGTTCCCCTTCAATCGTATGCCAAAGCCCGAACCCTCAATGCAATGGTGTTTGAAGGTAGGAACTTTGGGAAGTAATTAGGTTTGGATGAGGTTATGGAGGTGGGACCCCAATGGTGAGATTAGTGCCTGTATACGAAGAGGAAGAGAGAACAGAGCTCCCTCTCTCCCTCTATGTGAATATACAGCAAGAAGGTGGCCATCTGCAAGCCAGGAAGTGGGCCTTCACCAAGAACTGAATCTGCTGGTACCTTATCCTTGGACTTCCCAGCTTCCAGAACCATGAGAAATAAATGTCTGTTATTTAAGCCACTCAGTCTATGATGTTTTGTTATGGCACCCAAGCTGACTAAGACAGGCCCCCTTGAGGCTATTGTTACAACCTATTTTTAAGAGGTGGGATGATGGTTCTATTTGGGGGAAACCTATTTGGGGAGAGGTTGTGATAAGACCCTTTGAGTTTCACAGGTTAAAAAGAAGTGTGATTCCTTGGGGAAAGAAAGCAGAAAGTGAAGGTGGGAGAGCAGTGAGAATCTCTGCTTTGTGGGCTGGACAATTGGCTCCTTGTAACTGGGTGTACTCAGGACAAAAATCGCTGAGCACTCAGAGCTGTGACCTGAACTCTTAGCTGCAGCCTCCTCACTGGCTGAGCTTAGCTCTGCAGGAGTGTGGGCTCCTCCGAGTTCCAAGGACCATGCTCAACAGTGTCACCAATGGCAGCGAGAAACAATGGCAAGATGGACTGAATGGACACCAGAGCTCACCTTGGGACTGGGGGATTAGATCGTCCCCTCCCTTCTTCATTATTTTTTTACATTCAATATTGTTTTATATTAGTTTCAGGTGTACAGCATAGTGATTAGACAACCATATACATTGCAAAGTGATCACCCCGGTTATTTCAAGTACCTACTTGGTACCATACATAGTTATTACAATACTAGAGGCCCGGTGCATGAAATTCATGCATGGTTGGGGGGATATCCCTCAGCCCAGCCTGCACCCTCTCCAATCTGGGACCCCTTGAGTGATGTCCAACCGCCCATTTAGGCCCGATCCCAGTGGGCCTAAACAGGTGGTTGGACATCCTTCTCACAATCCAGGACTGTTGGCTCCTAACTGCCCTCCCCTGCAGGCCTGCCCCTGCCCCAATCTACTCCCTGTAGGGAGCATTTATAGGGTTAAGCCTCAGATTGACCTGCTGGCAAAGCCGCAAACAAGTCCCAGCTTAGAGGACACAGCCCTCTTAGCATAATTAAGCTTGATCTTGTGACTGCTCCCTAGATCTTTCCTGGGTAGTTAATAGGCTGTGGGAGGTGCAGCAAGTGCTGCCAAAACAAGTGAAACTTATAAGAACATTCTAAATTACCTTGTTTACCTCTGACTATAAAATAAAGCATCAGCTTGCAGTCTGGATCTGTTCTGTGGTCTCAGTCACACACAGAAGATCCACCTAGACCCAGCTTATTCTCTTTGTCTGTCTTTTCTTCATCCTTCACCGGCCCTCCCTCAGGCTCACTGAACCCTTGGCTGCGCTGGCACGGCACCCCCCCTCCCCAACTGTTCTCCCCTGAGGGCCTGGGTTCCCCCCAACTGCTCTCCCCTGCAGGATTGCCTCCCCCAACTGCCCTCCCCTGCTGACCTGGTCTCCACCAACTGCCTTCCTCTGCTGGCCTAGTCACCCCTAACTTCCCACAACTGCCCTCCCCTGCAGGCCATCTGTGGTGGCCATCTTGTGTCCACATTGGGGCAGCCATCTTTGACGACATGGGGGTGGCCATCTTGTGTCTTGGTGTAACGGTCAATTTACATATTACTCTTTTATTATATAGGATTATTGACTATATTCCCTATGCTGTACTTTACAGCTCCAAGACCTTTTTGTAACTACCAATCTGTACTTCTCAATCCCTTTATCTTTTCATCCAGCCCCCAATCCCCCTCCCCTCTGTCAACCACCAGTATGTACTCTGTATCTATGAGTCTGTTTCTGTTTTGTTTGTTCCTTTATATGGTCCCATCTCTTCTTTGGATGGTGTAAATCTCCAGTGTTTTTGCATTTTGTTCTTTGGCTTTTGGTTTGTTTTTGAAAACTATTCATAAGAAGGAGGAAATTGAGGGCTTGACAGGATAAATTTGAGTATAAAATAGTTGCTGAGATTTGCAGCAGGAAGTGGAGGAACAGCCCGTTCCCTGGACCACCAAGGTCCCCCTCTCCTGAGTGGAGGAGGCAGGCTGGGGCAGAGGGGGGGCAGCCACACCCTGATTCTTTTCAGTCGCTGGGCAGAAAACTCATATCTTCATTTCACTTGGTCTCAGAACTCTCAGACTTGTCTCAAGAACAAAAGAAATGCATGTGCCTGTTCTGGGGAAATGACTAATATTTCCAAAGATTCCTGTTCTTGGAGCACAGGAAACAGCTGGGGTGGAGCTGAAACTCGGGCCTGCGTGGGGGCACAGCTGCCCTGTACTTCACTGGTGAGACCTTCCCCTCCGACCTACTGCCGATGCTATTATTCCGGTTCTTCTGCTCCTCACTGCTGCTGCCCCTTCCTGATTGGCCAGCCTGGAGGACTGAGCAGGCTCTGTTGGATTCTAAAACAGTATTAAGAAAATTTAAAGAGACAACCACCACCAAATTGTTGAGCATTTTTTATTTAATTTTAATTAAATCTTTATTATTGAAAGTATTATGTATGTCCCTCCCCTTCCCCCCATTGATCCCTTCTAGCTCACCCCCGTCCCCGACCCCAGGCCTTCAGCACCTCATTGTCTGTGTCCATGGCTTATGCATATATGCATACAAGGTCTTTGGTTGATCTCTTTGTTGAACATTTTTTGGGGGGATGGAATGTTATGAGACGAAAGTTGTCTATGATTACATAGTCTTAAATGAATACTCTGTTCAAGTCAAACTATTCAGCCAAGGCCCAGAGGTGGAAAAGGCTGGAGCTGGGTAGGCGAGAAAGCCAATGGCAAGATGAGGTCATGGGGAAATGGGGCAGGGGGCCTGTCTGTACTGGGCCCTGCTGCCCACTGTGAAGACTCTGGCTTTTACTCTGAGAGTTTTAGTGGAGGAACAACATGACCTGACTCTGTTTAAACAGGATCTCCATGGCTGCTGAGTTGAGAATAGATTAGAGGGAGCTGAGGAGCCGGAGGGAGGTGTTTGCAGTAATCCCAGAGAGAGAGGATGATGGCTGGTCAAGGGTCCAGCACGGGAGGCCCTAAGACATAGTCGGACTCGGAATGTCTGTTGAAGGTAAAGGCATCAGGACTTTCTCTTGGGTTGGTGTGAGTGAAAGAGGAGAGTCAAGGATGGCGAGTTTTTTTGGCCTGTGCAACTGAAAAATAAAATTGACATTTCTTGAGCTGGGGAGGCTGTGGGGAGATAGCAGCTCCACTTAGAACATGTGTGAGATGCCTAGTTACATATCCAAGTTCAAATGCAAAAGGCTACTTTTCTTTATGCCATTAAAACAAACTTTCAAGTCTTTATTCATGCATCTAATAATTCTTGTTAAAAAAAAACTAAAAAATACTCTTTCACTTGTTCATTGATTTTCAATTAACTCATGGGCACAGAATAAATGTAATCCAATTTACAAACTTAGTTAATTACATTCTCTTAAACATCTTTAGCCAAATTTATAAATTTAATATATTTACTTTTGAACACTTCAAATGCCTGGCACGGTATCCTTGCAACACTAGTAAGCAAACGCTCTTAAGCATTAAGATTACTCTTGTGTCCAATAAATGTACAATTCTAGTAAATCATGTTCCTTTAAACATGCCAGAGCCCTTTATAAACTTAACATTTTCTTACCCTTTTCAGCTAAAAGTAAAACTAAAAAGTGTCAGATTCTCTTAAACATGACAAACACTTTCAGGTTATTTTTTAAGTTGCTGATGAGGGAAATGATATTTGCTTTCCATGCTTAAGTTAGAAGGATGTTGGGAAGACAACCCAAGAAATTGAGTTTGGACAACATGAACAAGCTCTAAAAAGCTAAGGTGCTGTTTCAAGGAGAAAACTAACCTTGTTTTGAAAGTTGAGCAAGAGTTTTCTTTTCCTTCCACACATAGATATAGACTCTGAAAATGAGCAGATAATTTAAGCGAGGTGTAAATGACCAGTAGAGACGCCCTGCGCCTCCTCTTCCAGAGCTCTAAGAGTGACATCGTAACAAAAGGGTCTCTTCTAATTGTGAAATTCACCAATTCTAGGGACAAGGTATGGTCAGTGGGCTTGCCGGGCGCAGCCTACGACACCTGGTGCTTGCTGCACAATTGAATGAAATTACAGCAAGTCAGCAGCCACCTACCCTACCCAACCCTGGTGTCAGCTTTTCTCCCACCGTCCACACGTGAGGCGGGAAAAGAGAAAGCACAGCTGTGGCATGGTTGATGGTGGGGAGGAGGAGCAAGGGCATCTTCCCAAAATCCTGACAAGATCCTGGTCGGGCACCTTGAGAGGTTCCTTCAGACAGGGCTACTGAGAGAGGAGTGCCAACCCCCCACTGCAATTTGAGCCAGGTTGGTTCATCTCAAAGTGTCTGTCACAGTACCTGCCTGGCAATGGTTCTCCCTGAGCCAGCTCAGCCAGCAGCCCTGCTCCTGGAAGCAGTTGGCACCCTCCTGCTGCGTATGATGGGGGCCCAGATTAATGAAAGGCCTCAACACCCAGACCGGCACGCAGGCTTCTGCTCTGGCAGTTTATTGACACGGGCAGAGGTGTGGTGGACTCAGGGCTGGCTTCTGGAGGATGGCTGGGCTGTTGCCGCCAGCATGGGCAGATGGGCCAGTGAGCCATGGCTTTCGTGATGGCAATCCCTTGGCCTGGCTTAGCTCCCCTACCTGAGGGTGACCGGCTTCCGACCGCAGCCCCCTTGGCTGGCCTGCTGGCTCAGGTGAGGAGTCCTGCCTCTCCTTTTCCCTCCCTTCCTTCTCTTTGGTTCCTAGAACTGGGGGTGATTATACTGCCTCATGGGACCACTGGAGAGCAGCAGGGTTAGGAGCTGGGAGGGAGGGGCCTCAGAGACACGTGTGGGATGGGGCAATATTCACCTTGGTTCTATAACAGGGTCTTCCCAAACCCAGCTGTGCTTCACTGTCTCCTCCGAGCTCTTTAACAATGCAGATCCCCTCCTTTTACTAGTAAGACTCTGGTTTTCAGTAGGTCAAGAGAGTGGCAGGGGAGCTGTCTGTATTTTAAATGCATCTCAGGCTCCTGTTTAGGAACCCTTGGTTTAAATGAAACCTATTGATTGTCATTCTTTTATAGTCATTGACTTTTTTTCTCTTTGGGCATGTATAGAAGTTTTGCAGTGAGGCATGTTCCTGGAGTCTGGTCCCTTCTGCTTTTTCACATCAAGAGATGCTGGGATTTGTTATTGTTTTGAAGGGAACAAACCAGAACCAATCACGTTGTCGCTCCGAGGCCTGAGACAAGAAAATCTGAGCCCATCAGTCTGTTAACCACTGGAGGTGAATCCTGGGGGGAACACTTTGTAATTTCAGATACTAAAAATGAACGGCGTTATAGAGTAACTGTTAACATACGCTCCAAGATGGTTATGATTCCCCAGGGCAAAATCAGTAAACATTCCTCCAACTTAAGCTGCAGGAGATAGGCAATTTCACAGAGATGTTTTCTCCATTTATATGAGACGACCATGGGCAAAAGAGGAAATCTAAGGGCCCGTGTGAAACCTGCCCAAAGCCCTGTGGCAAGGGTGCTCCCATCGGGTACCATGTCTGTTGGACAAGTGGCCCGAGCCAGAGACCTTTGGGGGCTGTGACTGGTCTCAAAACAGTCCTTATTTTGAGACAGGAAAAGGTCAATGTCAAGGTTATTTACCTTCTTGAGGCAGAGAGGAGAGAGATAGAGATGGCTCTTA
Source organism: Corynorhinus townsendii (assembly GCA_026230045.1). Lineage (NCBI taxonomy): Eukaryota > Metazoa > Chordata > Mammalia > Chiroptera > Vespertilionidae > Corynorhinus > Corynorhinus townsendii. The sequence goes on along the minus strand of JAPDVU010000001.1, from coordinate 183,421,278 downwards.
GAGCTAGCCCTTAAGAGCACTAACGTGCTGGGTACACCTGATTCTAGACTACACTAGAGTGGAAGGAGGCTTGTGCAGAATCAATTAGACTCAGAAATCAAATGAGGCTGAATGAGTGGATGGAAAGAGGCACCGTTATGGGTTGAACTGTGTCCATATCCCCAAAAGAGATAAGTTGAAGTCCTAACCCCAGTACCTCAGAATGTGACCTTACTTAGAAATAGTCTTTACAGAGGTAATCAAGTTAAAATGATGTCATTAGGATGGGCCTTAACCCAAAATGACTGGTGTCCTTATAAAAAGGGGTAAGTTGGATACAAGAAGAACATCAAGATGGAGGCAGAGATTGAGCTAACGCATCTACAGTTCAAGGAGCATCAGATATTGCTAGCAAACCACCAGCTGCTGGGGGAGATGTGTGGAACAGCCCCCAGAAAGAACCAGCCCTGCTGACCTCCAGAACTATGAGATGATCAGTCTCTGCTGGGCCAGTTGTCTGGTGTGTGGTACTTTTATGGCAGCTCTAGCGAACACATACAGGCACTGTATCTCTTTTGTTATGAATCTAAGTGCCATGAGGACAGAGATTTTGTCCTGTTCATGTTTTATTTCCAGTGTCTGGCACAGAGTAGGTGCTCGACAAGTATTTGGCTGAATGAATGGGTCATTTGGAGGACAGGTTATTTGACTATCAGAAAGTGATAGCAATAGCCACCATGGACTAACCACCTGCTAGGCAGACGCGGTGCTTGGTGTTTACAAAGGTTATCGCTGGTCCACAATGCAACCTGTAAGGTAGGTCTTATAGTTATAGTTATGGGAATTGGGGCTGAGAGAGATTGAGGAAATTGTACAGGGTAATGCAGTGAAGAAGCAGTGGGCCTGGGATGGTAGCTCAGGCTTGTCTGACTCCAAAGCCCTTGCTCTCATTACTAGCCAGAGCCTCAGTGGAGACCAGGCAGGCACGTAGGGCCAGAGTAACCTAGGGAGCATATCCTGATTAGCAGCTCAGAACTAGGACTCCAGACCCTATAGAATCCAACTGGGGCATGAGGCTGGGAGAGGAGGAATAGTGGAGGACTATGTAGGAGCCCTTTGTGGGACGTGCGCGTGTGTGTGTGTGTGTGTGTGTGTGTGTGTGTGTGTGTGTGTAGTGTAGAGGTTGCCATGACATTGCCAAAGGTTTAGAACTTGCTACAGGCACACAATTCTGGGTGGACGTGCCCTGAACTCTGTGGAAAAGGTATGGTAAGAGACTGTGTCTCAAGGTAGCTGCTTGTGGCTGGTAGGTTAGCAGCAAAGTGCACACATTTGAGCTTTCAAACCGTCAGACATTTCCCTATGCAATTTCCTGTGGGAGGTTGACATGATATAGAAGGTCAAAGGACACATTTTTAAGGCCATCAAAAGGACATGTTCCCTGGTGTCCCCTTCAAGGCCATTCTTGAGAGAAGCTCTTCTTCTGACCAAATCTGAAGACTTTCCCCACTTAGCCTCTAATCCTCAGGACAGAGGAGCAATTTCTCAGCCTCTTCTATGTGGAAACCTACATCTGGGCATCATGCCTTCTTTTTTTATTATCATATTGCTGGCCCTGAGCTTCTTCAATAGATGTTTGTGGAATCAATACAATGAGGCATGTTTGGGCTAGACCTAGCAGGACCCTGGAAAGCTCTAGTAGAGTGACCTTGCTTCATTGTAGGAACAGAAGGGCAGAGGACATCTGTGGTCAGGGGGCTTCTTTGTTGAGGGCACGACCTTGTTAGAAAGGGGGCATCTTTTTTTAAAATATACTTTTATTAATTTCAGAGAGGAAGAGAGAGATAGAAACATCAAGGATGAGAGAGAATCATTGATCAGCTGCCTCCTGCATGACCCCTACTGGGGATTGAGCCTGCAACCCAGACATGTGCCCTGACTAGAATCTAACCCTGATCTCCTGGTTCATAGGTTGACGTTCAACCACTGAGCCACGCTGGCCAGGCAGAAAGGGAGCATCTTGGCAGGCTCTGTGGCTGGGGACGGACCCTCTCCTGGTTTGTTCAAACCTGCTGAGCCAGCTCTTGCTAAGCCCCTAAGTGAGGAGAAGATGAGTCCCTGGGGCTACTCAGAATTGCCTCTCCTCAATATTGTAGTTGTTGTTTTGTTGTTGTTGTTGTTGTGATGGTCTCAGGGCCGTATGAACCAGCTGTACTTCTAGAACATTATTCGGTACATGATCTCCTGGGGAGACTGTTGAAAACGCAGGTTCCTAGGCTTTTCCACTAAAATCTTAATTTGGCAAGTCTAGGGAAGGACTTGAGGGACCTGCTCATAGGCGATTCTGGTGCAGCTGGTCAGAGGCTCCCACTTGGGAGAAACTGATCCCTAAGTTTCATCTGAAATGACGAAGGCAGATGAGCTCTCAGGTATCTTAAGTGGGAAAGGTCTAGTGTTCTTTCCAATGGTGCAAAATAGAAGCCTGAGAAGCTTGTGTTGCTGATGTCAATGGTTTAGCTTTGATGCTTGACCTTGACCTTTCATGTGATTCAGGAACTTGGACATTTACCTGGTTTCCAGGCAGGTGTGAGAATCACTTCCCCCCAAAGCAGAAAGGAGATCGTGAACTGGAAAGGAGTTAGCCCACCTTCAATTCAGTGGCCTCTCTGTGCTGTCCCCATAGATCAAAGGGATGCTGATGTGGGGGAATGTGCATATTTTCCAGACTCTAGCTCCCTGGGTGGGTGCTTTCTTTTATGACATGAAATAACATGAAAAAAGGAAACCCATGGCTTTGTACTACCTCCTGTGGTGGAACATTCCAGAGATATGAAGTCTCATACTGCGTCCTCCCACCATGTGACTGTGACGTGAGATGAAAGAAGGTGCTGGCCCTTCCTGGAAAAACCTGTGATACTGAAGGTGATGCAGGCTCCTCAAGCCCTGCTCCCCACAAAGGCCTCTGTACCTCAGGATGTCCCACAGGCTACACGGTGCCATCCAGAGCAGGCCGGTTGATGCTTTGGGAAGCCGGAGGCTTTGGTTTCCTGTCACAAAAAAAGTGCTGGGTGGTGTAGAAGCTCCGTGAATAACATAACCATCACAGTCACCCTGAGGCTGATGTCTGTGGAACAAGCCTCAGACTCACTGTGGCTAAGTTAACAAGCTTGACTCTGCTCTGCGTGGCTGCTTGAAGCAAGACTGTCAGAGGTTCTGTGCAGAGTGTGTGTGGTGGATGTGTGTGGTATGTGAGTACGGTATGTGTGTGTGGTGTATGTGTGTGTGATATGTATGGTATGTGTGTGGCATACATGTGGTATGTATGTGGTATATGCTGTGTTTGATATGTGTGTGATATGTGTGTTGTGTGTGTATATGGTATGTGAGTATGGTATGTGTGTGGTATATATGTAGTGTATGGTGTGTGTGTGATATGTGTGTTTGTGTGTGTGTATGGTATGTGAGTATAGTATGTGTGTGTGGTGTATGTGGTGTATGCTGTGTGTGGTGTATGGTATGTGTGTGATATGTGATATTGCGTGTGAGTGTGGTACATGTGTGTGTGATATGTATGTGGCAGGTGTGTGCATAGATGGTGTGTGAGTGTGCTGTGTGTGTGATATGTGTGTGGTGTGTGGTATGTGTATATGGTGTGTGAGTGTGCTGTGTGTGTGATATGTGTGTGGTGTGTGTATATTATGCGTGAGTGTGGTATGTGTGTGTAGTGTGTGTGTGATATGTATGTGATATATGGTGTGTGAGTGTGTTGTGATATGTGTGTGGTGTGTGGTATGTGTATATGGTGTGTGAGTGTGCTGTGTGTGTGGTGTGTGGTATGTGTATATGGTATGTGTGTGTGCTGTGTGTGTGATATGTATGTGGTGTATGGTGTGTGAGTGTGCTGTGTGTGTGATATGTGTGTGATGTGTGGTGTGTTGAGTAGGGGGAAGAATCCCGCCCTGAGCTTTGGGATTTAAGAGCCCCCAGAACCTCCGTGATGGCTCATTTCTGAAAGACAAGCCCCTATTTAACCAGAATGTTGTCCAGAACGTGCCCTCCCATCCTCATTCCCAGCAGGATTTCCTACTCCCTGCGGTAGCCCTGCCTTCATAGGTGGGATTTGGGGCTGTGCTTGAAGCGCAATCTGTGTAGCTTCTCTTCTCTCAGCATCCCAGGAGGGTGCACTTCCTGCCCCAGGCTAAACAGAACTCAAGAGCCTTTGTACTTGTCACTGCTGCCCAAGTAACCCCCAGTCTTTATGGAGAACAGAAGGTAGGAGGGTTCAGCGTTGGAATTTCTAGCTGTGAGCACACCCACCATTTGTCCCATGAAGTGCTAATACTGACACCAAGACCAGTATGGATGCCAATGTGGGTGTGGACACTAACATGAACACCACTATGGACAAAACGCGAACGAGGCCTCCCTGCTCCCAGTGGTGTTTGCTCTCCATCGCTAAAGCAGAAGGGGCTTCATGTCCCAACAACCCCCAAGCTGTGGGTTCTGCTGCAGCGCTCACTCAGCTTCTGCCAGCGCTTCATTCCTTGTCTGTGAGGCGAAGCCAATGCCTGCTTATCTTTCTCACTGAGAGATGCAGAGGAGTCAAGAGATGATGGACGTGGGCAGATAGGAAAGTAACTGGGAAAGTGTCTCAGAAAACGATAGCTTTTACTCTTATGGGGATATTTTCAATCCAGCAGGGGCTTCCCTTCAGGGAGCTGTCCTGTGGGCTTGCGCTGACCCTCCCCATTTCTGGACAGGAGCGCAGGTGATGGGGGGCGGAGACTCACAAACCGAGAACTGAGCTATGGCTAGTGTCCTGGGAATTTCCTGAGTCCTCTTTTAAGCACAGGAGGTGTGGAGATCTCAGAGCAGAGAGTAGAAAGGATCTTTAGGGAACAGTGATGAGGTGGAAACCAGAGGGGAGAGCAGAGCTGGAAGGAATGCTGCCCAGTGACTGGTGACCGTCAGTGGGAGGCATCAGGTGTGAGGAACTGGGATTTGCTCCTGAAGAGGCAGGTGCCTTAGGATATTGCTGAGGTCAGGAGGTGGTCCTTGCAGTTAGGCAGGGGAAGGGAGTGAGTGGACCTCGGGGAAGCCACCTTGGTCCACCACGGTCCTTGCAGCCCCTTGTCAGCCTGGCACAGGGACCATCTGTCCATGTGGGAGCACCAGTGAGGATGGAAATTTGGGGGTGAATGGGGAAGGACACCTTAATCTTGCTCTCCAGGGGCAGTTACATGACTGGCTGGCAAGGGCGAGGGGAGATATATTGGGGAGGGTGGTCCAGTCATTTCTCTCTCTTCCTTGAGCATCTCTGAATAAAGGTGTAGCCTCCTTGGGTTGGCCTCCAGGTGTGCCTAAATAAATCCCCAGGTAAGGCTGCCCTTACTTTGCCAGTAAGCTCTTAAAGGAGTAGTATATTTTCTCCATCCAACAGAAGTTGGATAAAAAACGATTCTGCAGTTTCCTTTATAGGCTTATAAAGTGGAATTGCTTCTTTGCAAATCTGTACTAGAATATCCTCTGAGCTTCTTCTGTCCAGGAGCCTGGCTGAATCTCCTCCCATTGTGTTAGAATCCGCTCCCCAGGACCCTTCATAGATGAGGGTGGGCAAGGTAAATCCTGGGGCTCAGAGGTCTGTGCTTATGGGGCATAGCCTGGTGTCAACTTATAAACCCCGAAGAAACTTTCCCAGCTACCCTTTTACCAGAGTCCCCTATTGACTTTCAAAAACCCAGGAGTACACACAAAAAAGTGTCCTTATCTAGCAAAGTCTGCCTCTCCAGTGATGTAACAAAGCCAGAAAGATAGCTGTTCGGTCACATGGACTTAAGGCATGTCTTTTAAAAATTAACAAAGAATAAATCAGTGCACTACCATCCCTCTTGCCCCATCCCTCATTGAAATCAAACTTTGTTCAGAGAAGAGAAACTATGAAAGCTTTCATTTAGAATTTAAAAAAAACATAATAAATGTACGTATTTCAAAGACAATTCCCTCCTTTGAAATGCTTTCATATCGATTATCTTTTTGTCTTCTCATGAACATGCCTGGCTCTGTTTTATGGTTGAGGAAAGAAGGGCGAGAGGTTTAAATAGGTTGCCCAGGTTCAATGGCTGCTGAGTGGGGAAAGCAAAGGTCAAATTCATGACTTATGGCTCCAGGGCCATCCCACCTTCCTGCCTTCAATCAATTATTGTTCATCTTTCTCCCAAACACGTTGCCCTTTGCTCTTTGATAACAGGATCTTGGTCAACGTCATCCACATCCCCCTAGTGCAGTGGTTGGCAAACTGCAGCTCGCGAGCCACATGCAGCTCGCGAGCCGTGGTTTGCCACTCTGTGGACTAATGAGTTTGCCGACCACTGCTCTAGTGCCTAAAAGAACCACCTGTAAGCGGAAGGTGTAGTAAATGTCTCTTTAATTGAATGCAATGCCCTGAGAATTGGTCAGAACCACCAATGCTTGGCCTAAGTTTGAGTACACTTTGGTATCAGTCAGGTCCAAAAATATTACATGGAAAATTCCAGAAATAAACATCAGTTTTAAATTGCATGCCGTTCTGAGTAGTGGGATGAAGTTTCTCACCATCCTGCTCCCTCCCTCCCGGATCATGATCACCCCTTTGTCTAGCATATCCATGCTGTATGAGGCCCTTGTCCATTAGCCACTTAGCAACTGTCTGGATTACAGATCAACTGTCTCAGTATCTCAGTGATCCTGTTCAAGTAACCCTTACTTTGCTTCATAAGGTTCCAAATCTCAAGAGCAGTGATGCTGCCGAAACCGGTTTGGCTCAGTGGATAGAGCGTCGGCCTGCGGACTGAGGGGTCCTGGGTTCGATTCTGGTCAAGGGCATGTACCTTGGTTGCGGGCACATCCCCAGTAGGAGGTGTGCAGGAGGCAGCTAATTGATGTTTCTCTCTGATGGATGTTTCTAGCTCTCTATCCCTCTTCCTTCCTCTCTGTAAAAAATCAATAAAACATATTTAAAAAAAAAAAGAGTAGTGATGCTGGCAATTCGGATGTGCCAAAGAGAAGCCTTAAACTGCTTCCTTTAATTGCAAAGGTGAGTACAGTACAATAGCTATTTTGAGAGCCAGACCATCTATATATATAAAATCCAAGCGACCAGAATGCCAGAACAACCAGTTGCTATGACATGCACTGCGGCTGGCCAACTGGCCCAATGGGGGGATGGCAGCACCTCCCCCTGGCTGGCCCCTGCCGGATCAGGGGGCAGGACTGGCTGACCAACCTCCCCTTGGCCAGCCCCACTTGACTGGCCCCCATGGGGGAGGGGGGGCACTGGCCAGACCTCATCGGTGCATGAATTCATGCACCAGGCCTTTAGTATTTACATAACTTTTATTACAGAATATTATTATAATTGTCCTATTTTATTATTCATTATTGTTAATCTCTTACCATTTCTAATTCATAAATTAAACTTTAGCGTAGGTAGGCATGTATAAGTATGTAATAGGGGTTCAGAACTATCTGTGATTTCAGGCATCCACTGGTGGTCTTGGGACATAGCCACATGGATAAGGGGACTGCTCTATTTCTCTTCTGATGTAAGACATTGGTTTGCAAATGATTCCTCAAAAACAAACTGAGATATATAATGAGAGCCTTTAAATTATTTTCCTTTGAACTCAGACCCACTCTTGAGAAGTGTTTAGGAAATAATCTGAAACACAAACAGATATTTCTGCATGGAAAACGCATCATAGTATTATTTGTCATAGAAACTGGAAATGATCCACGTGTCTAACACTTTTGAAGGGATTATGTCAAATGATGACTTGTCCACTTGATAAACTATTAGGCAGCCATGTAAATGATGTTTATTAAGGCTTTTAACAACCTGGGGAAATGCTTAGGATAGGATATTCTACGACAAAACGAGAATTCAAAACTATATCTGAAATCTGATGTAAGATTATCTCAATGATGAAAACTGGGCATGGAAAAATTGCAAGGAAAAATGAAAAATTTCAAATGGATGTCTCTAAGTGGAGAGATTTTAAATAACAGTTACTGCTACAGACGGAATGTTTGTATTGTTCTGCCCCCCTCCTGCCTCCAATTCATATGTTAGAACCTAATCCTCAATGTGATGGTGTTCGGAGGTGAGGCCTTGGGAGGAGCCTAGGTATTAAGCCCTGATATTGGGATTAGTGCCCGCATAAAGGGACCCTGGAGAGCTCCCTGGTCTCTCTGGCCATGTTAGGATACAGCGAAGAGCCAGCTGTCCGGGAAGCAGGAAGCAGGCCCCCACCAGACACCGAATCACTGGTGCCTTGACCTTGGACTTTGCTGACAGAACTGTGAGAATACATTTCTGTCATTTATACACCTACTCTGTGGTATTATTAGCTGGCTAAGACAGTTACTTTCTTCCTTATAGATTTCTGTATAGATGGATTTTTAAAACCAAAACTAAAATAACCCCTCAAAAATCAACACATGAAGTGTTATCTCTAAAAGTGATGCAAGTCACATAAAACAAGCCCAAATGACATGTATCCAAAAATTAATTACCAATTGTTGTGAAAAAGACAGGAGAAACAAAAAGAAAAATGGGCAAAAGTATATGAATAGACAACTCACGGAAAAGGAAACCACCTGGCTATTAAACACCTGCGAGCATCCTCAGCCTCACAAGTTGAGGAAATGCCAATTGAAAGGACAAAGTGAGGACCAGTTTTCACTTAATGGGCAAAAGCTGAAAGGAGTTCTGGTGAATTACCTACTTCCTCCAACTTTCTTTTTCAGAAATGATAAGCAACATAATTACTGGTGTGTGTGTGTGTGTGTGTGTGTGTGTGTGTGTGTGTGTGTGTGTGTGTATTTCTCATCTGTGGGAGGTATCAAATGGGGAAATCAGTCCTCCAGAATCAAAAGAACTTTATGTTATTTATTCTGTAGGTGACAAACTCTGAATGAATATCGTGTGTGACTTTCTTTTAATCTTGACAGCTCCCATCTGGGTTCTCTGGGAAGCCAACCTGAGACAGAGACCATCATGTGGGAAGCTCAGGAGGAATGCCCTTGGGAAGGGAGCAGGGTCCGGCAGAATGCTGATGGAGTCTGCAGGGAAGCTGCCCTGGTGGCCCTGCGGGCAGTTCTAAAGATGGACGACCCTTCCGAACCGTCCTGAGTGGAGACAAGAGAGCAGAAATGCTCTGTATTAGTCAGGAATGGGACGTGGCCTTGGGGGAGTGACTCTCCTTTCAGCCCAGACCATTCCTGAGTGAGGTCTGTCCTCCACGCCACTCCCAGCAGCTGAGGGAATAGGTTCTGCATCCCTGCAGAAGGACCTGGTGGGTGTATCACAGTGCCGACCACAATATGTACTTGAATTGTTCTTTAAAAAAAAAAAGAAAGAGTTTATTTTTAAAAGATAAGTTTTATGTTCACAGCAAAATTGACAGGGAGGTATAGAGATTTCCCATATACCCCTGGCCCCCACACATGCATAGCCTTCCCCACTAACAAAGTCACCTGTGAGAGTGGTACATTTGTTACAGTTGACGGGCCCCTACAGTGATACATCATAATCACCCAGAGTCTGCAGCTTGACTTAGGGTTCACTCTCAGTACTACTTGCTCTATGGGTTTGGACAAAAGTACTAGTATAATGGCATGGGAATGAGATGGTCAAGAGGTAACCCACTCTCTTATTTTCCCATGAATGCATATTCTTCAGAAAACAGCGATAAAAAGTCACAACAAAAGATGTAGGAAGACTGACATTTTCATATTTCTGCATTTGGGCAGGTAGATTTCTAATTTTGGAAAGTAATTTGGTAAGTTTATTTTTAAAAGAACACATCCCAATTTCCAAGCAATGCCATTTTAAAAAATGTTTTCTTCAGAAATAAAAGATCCACTTGTAAGAATACATTTACCAAGGTGTTTAATGTAATAATATGTATAGTGGCCCAAACAAAAATCAAACAAACCAAAAAAATACCAGAAATTAATTTGAATATTCATTACATTGGAAATAATAGAATAAAGTATGTCCATTCACACTATGGACAACTATTTAAAAGTAAAGGCCCAGCGCGCAAAATTGCGTGAGACCCAGAGTCCCACCGGCACCCTGGGATCCAGAGCAGAGTCCCGCCCGCCAGTGCCATGGGACCCATCAGTGCACCTCCTGGTGAGACCGGTTGTTGGTTGTTACAGGATTATGGCCATAGGCCTTTTATAATATAGATAATTAGATCTACATGTATTACCTGGAGGAGTGTTCCTTATATATTGTTAAAGGGAAAATGTAAGCCACAAAGTAATATGTATAGGTGACCATAATTTTGTTTTAATCCTTACCTGAGGATATTTTTCCATTGATTTTAAGACAGTGGAAGGGAGGGAGCAAGGGTGGGGCAGAGACAGAAAGAGGAAGAGAAAGAGAGAGAGAGAAACATCTATGTTACAGAGACACATTGATTGGTTATCTCTTGAACATGCCCCAACTGGGATGAACTCATAACCGAGGTACGTGCCCTTGACAGGGAGTTGAACCCAGGACCATTTGGTCTGTGGGCCAATGCTCTAACCACTGAGCAACCAGCCAGGTATAATTGTAGTTTTAAGGAAACTTAAACAAACAAACCCACCTTCCACATATGTTGAAGAAAGGATATATATCAACTTGCTTCAGTTGTTACAATGAGCATGAATCATTTTATTGATAACAAATTGATAAGGAAAATTTATCAATTAAAAAGAAAAAAACCAAACCACCTTGCTCTCTCCACCAAAATAAAGGGATGGATCAACTCAGACTTTGGCCTGGCATCATTGGTGGTGATTTAGGAGCGGAAGCTGGGGCAGACTTGTGATGTTGCCGGCAGCCAAGGCTCTCTGGTGTGGCTTTGCCTTCTCCTCCCCTTTGATGAGAAAGTTCCCACTTGTTGGAAAAGCCCAGCTCATCTACATTCGAAAGCTATCCCTGACTGTAGCTACACCTTTTTTTACACAGGATCAAACATTTTTAGAGGAAAGAAACAGTGCATGGAGTGATACTTCCCTTTGATGATCTCAGTTGCTTTTGCTTCAGCACCTGCTACTTTATCCTGAATCATTTAGCAACATTGATCTCATCTGAAAACAACCCAGCCAACCTCTTTTCATCATCCTGGTCCATCATCTCACTTGTGTTTTAGAGCCTCCAACAGACAGAAGGCCTGGGCTTAATTTAAAGAAAGATGGCACGGAGCTAGTCATTGATTCAAATGGGGACTGTCCCGTTGTCAGCACTCAGTATTCTCCCGACCAGAACATGTACAGAATTCTCTGAAGCCCCACCCAGCGTTTCTTCAGGAATGTTGGCCTCTTGGCCATGTTCACCAGCATAAGGTTTATCAGAGAGTTTACGATGTCATCACGAAGTTTAATGGGTCTTTCTGGTTCTTTTCCTCAGGAATACGTTGGGTTATCACTGCTTTCTGCAGTCAGCAGTGAGGGCCAGAGCCAGGGAACTCCGCTGTGCAGCCCACAGCAGAGACAGGTAGGGCCCTGTGTCCACCACACTCCTCTGGCTTCATCTCTACTCCGAGGACATAGCTCAGGGAGTGGGAGAAGGAGGCAGCAAGCAGTGGGTATTCATGGGTTACACTAAGAAAGGAATGTGGGCAGTGGAGGAGGCCTGGATGAGAACCTGGGCAAGAGAGGAAACCACAACATAAACATCTTAAGAATACAGCCTTGGAGTGAGCGGAAATGCATGAACATGAAGGGTCTTGGTGACACACACAGTCGGGGCAGGTCAGGCAGGACCCTCACTTGCGTTGGGGTTTAACTTTGCAGGACACCTCCAAAGGGGGTGGCCCAGGCCGCCCCTGCTGCAGCATTTTAGTTACTAGCAGACAGACAGCAATAGCAGCTTTGAAGCACCTGTGGCCCAGCCCTCCCCGCTGGCAGCTCCTTCCCTGCCCACTGGTTTGCCTTCCACGCTACAGGTAGGCTCCCTCCTCACACAATGACCTTGGGGTTGCCCTCAACCCTCCTCATTGCCCTCTATGTTCCTGTTGCTGACCCTCTGCAGAGGACACAGCTTCTAGATCCCCTTCCTTTAAATCTCACGGTCAAGGGTCAGCCCACCTGCCCTCGGCTTTGGCTCCTGGGACCCCAGACTCACCTGGGCATTCAAGTCTTTTAAGTGCTTGAAGTTCTACTTTTGGTATCTTCCCACATTAATGAATTCATTTACTCTGAAGCCTTCAGGGCACCTACTTTGTGACAGTCCCAGAGGCTGAGGATACACAGATGACAAAGACATGTTTCCCTGCCCTGGTGTCTCACAGCTGCTTATCACTTAGTAGGTCACAGTCACAAAGATGGATTGGGGAAATCCTCCCGGCTCCAGGGCCAGTGTCTCTGTGTCCCGTCCTCCTGGAAGCTCCAGGAGTCCTCCTGGCATGAGCCGGGCTCTGGTCTGTGGCCACTCCCATTTGGAGGGCACCTGCACTCAGATGTTAGCTCCAGGAAGCCTCTCCACACTCCCTGGATGCACCCCAGATACCACCTTATTTTCTGCTGGAGGCAGTCATGCTTCCAACAAATAGAAGAAAACCTTCCAGCCCTGCTCAGGTCCTGTTCAGCCTGCCTTTGTTCTCAGCAGGGAGCCCTGGCCTTGTCTGTGAGGGACATCTACTTCGCATTTTCTCAGGAAATGTGGAGAGTGGGGTCAGGGCCCACCACCTTTTCTATGGAGGACTTTTCCAAGGCTATGGTTGGGAATGGGTTGTATACATGAGAAAGAGAATATGCACGGCCACTTCCCACGTGCGCCTCCCCCCCCTCCCCCCCATCCCTGCTCCAAATCTCATCTGACATCAGATTCCCGGAAACAGGCAAGGCGTGTGCTCTTGGAGACCTGAGGCATTATGCAGATGCGGCCATCATGGGTCCATTAGAGGAAATCGAAAGCAGAATTTGACCAGAGCCACTTAGGGAAGAATGGAAGGAATAATGAATGCTCCTTTTAATAAAGTGACATTAGGGCTCCAGCAAAATGTCCACAGCCTTATTTTTTACATTTTTTAACATTTTGTATTTTCTCCTCACTCTCTATCTCTGTATTCCAACCTCTTGCTCTTATGTAAATACTTCTTCTTCTTCTTCTTCTTCTTTTTTTTTTTTTTTGCTTGTGCTAATAGCTTTGCTGACTGTAGGTTTTGAATCTTCAATTATGAAAAGCATTTATTGAGGTTATACTCAAATGATTTTTGGAATGCTCTGGGGTGAACATCCAGGAGGAAAGACAAATAACAGTGTAGCCACTGTCCACAGGAAGGCTGGGGGTTCTGGCATGGAGGAGAATGCAGGATTCTGAGCTTCTGCGGTTATCATTCTGTTGTAATTGATTATCTGTTTATTCATGGACTCAGTTATTCAGCAAACATATTTTGAATAACTCTTATAGGCCACATATAGCAGATAAAACTTCCATTGGCCCAGAGATAGGGAACTGTTGAACAAAAATTCTGTATTTTCACTATCCTTACATTAAAAATTTAAAAAATCTTAGAGATTGATTTTTATGTTGCTTATATAAAAGCATGATGTGCCAAGTGCTATTCTAAATTTTTCATTTAGGCATTCAAACAGCCCTTTATGTATGCTCTAATATTATCCCCATTTTTCAGATGAGGCAACTGAGACACTGAGATTCAGAGACTTTCCCAAGGTCACAGAGCAGAGAGCGGTGCATTTAGGATTTAAATCCACTCAATCTGGCTCCAGGGCTCATTCTATTACTCACTAAGCATCCCTCACATCGATGAAGCATCTACTTCAATGACAGTTCTCCTGGGGCCTCCATAGGCTTAGCCACTGAAGGAGCGCGGGGGAGGGAGGTGCTGGGGCTGTAACTCAGAACCCAGGAGCTCCATGTGGGTCGCAGCTGAACCAAAAGGAGATGCTCAGGGCTGCGCTCCCTGACTTGTGGGTGTTTCTCAAATGCCAGAGTTTGGCTATGGGTTCATGATGAGCTAATTACTCATTAAAACAGTAAGTATTGTGAGGGTGTGTGTGTGTGTGTGTGTGTGTGTGTATGTGTGAGAGAGAGAGAGAGAGAGAAGAGAGAGTGATTCATAGGGAAAGATCATGAGGCTGAAAAACCCACGTTGTCCACTGCTTCTTAACTTGACTGTGCACATGCATCATCTGGAGCAGGGCCTGAGAACATGCATGTCCAGCCAGCTCTTGGGGAATGCCAATGCGAAATCCACCACTTTGAGAAGCAAGGGAATAAAGGACCAAAGTCTTCAAAGCCTTAAAGAAAAGCAAACACTGGAACACTTTCTTCCAACTGAATTTTATCTGTAGAGTCAATAAGTGAAACATACAAAAGTGGAGCCACCTTGGTTGAAGTGAGGGAGCAGCCAGGAGTCTCACCCCAAATGCCTTTTCTCCCCTCCAATGTCACAAACCTGGAAGAAACAGGAGGCAGCTCTGAAGGAGCCCAGTGATCTCACCCCACTTCTGCCTTGCCCTCGGCTTCGCTGGCTAATACTAGCCACCTGTGGCTACTGAGCACTGGACATGTGGCCGGGGTGACTGAGGAACAGCGCCACTAATTTCATTTTAATTAATCAGATCTAAATGAAAAGCTTTAGCCATATAAAATACATTTCTGTTAAACACACTATAGGGTTTAGTAGGGCATTTCATTGCATCACATAAGCTCTTTCTGTCATCTACTGGTAAACACTTTGCTCATCTAATCGGTGTCAGGTGATCAATTCCATTTGATTTTTTAAAGTGTTTCTCCTATAACTTGCATTGTGTTTATCTGAATATTTCATGCAGTCAATGTAAATTATGTAAATTATAATTAGTAATAATATCATTGTGTAAAATGGACTGTACTGTTTTATAACTTGTTAAGCATTACCAAGTTAATTTCAGAAAAGATTGAACCAATTTACAATGCCATCAACATTGTAAATTGGTTCAGGTTATTGGTCTCCCAATTCCAACTTTTAAAGGGATGTAGAATGTTTAGCAATGCAAGTTATTCAGCTTTCTGAAACCTGAGCCCTTTAAACTGTAAAATGGAAGTGATAATATAAGGGTGAGTATTAAGTAAACAAATGCCAAGTGCTATTCTAAATGTTTTACCATATTAACTCACTTAGGCATTCAAACAGTCCTTTATGTATGCTCAGGAGGCAAACACATAATACTTGCCTCCTGTAAAGTCAGTATTAAATTATGATTCCAGTTTTTAAAATTGGGGTATGATAGTGCTTCCTTATAATAGTAATGGACATAATTGGTGGTCTCTGCTGGCGGTGTAGATTGGGAGGTGAGTTGGCAGAAGGCTACTTTGGGGACTTTTAGGGGCAGAAGAAATCTTATATAATAAAGAGGTAATATGCAAATTGACCCTCATGCCACTGCACAAGATGGCCGCCCCCATGTAACAGACAAGAGACTTGGCTGACAGCAGCTGCCCTATATCTAAAACCAGCCTAGCATCAGGAATGCTCAGGGCCTACTCAAGAATGCAAATAATCCTTTCCACTAAAATTTACAGGGTAAACTAAGATTGTTGGTAGAGTATTAAATTTGACAGTAAAATAGTAATCAAGTTTTCAGATTAATTTAAATAGGCTAATTGAAATAAGTGAATATTCAAGTAAATTTAATTGTACTGGACAAAAAGCTGTTCCTAAAGTAATAACTAAAATTTCTATTGGTAGTTCATCTCATGGTAAAATTCCTGAACATGCAATGAACCTAAAGCAGTCATATTTTTGGGCAAAAAAATTAAAATTTAAAGTTATCAAGACTGCATTATAAAATATACAAAAGCCTCCATTAATAATAAAAAAAGTGGGGGGGATAGTAGGGTAATATCATGTAAGGAAAAATATCCTATAAGTAAATTACATCTAGAAAATTTTTACTTTACAAAATTAATTTTCATTTGTAATGCTAACAGCAAGACACCCATGAAAAACACACATGGTGTCTAAATAAGACAAAGGAAAATCGTTTGGGCAAAAATAAAAAGGATCCCAAATCAATTATATAGAAAAGATTCCTTTATTAACTTTTGGTTGAGAATATGTTTGTATATTTTCAGAAAACAACTCCAAGACCAGGTGGATTCCTGCAACAGAGAGGAATTGACAGGTATGCTCCAACCATGAAGACAAGAGGAAAAACAGTCCAGAGATGGAAGATGCTGACGACGTCTTGCCACGCGAGCAGTCAGCAGCTGTGTGTTGTTGCAGGTTGCCGAGGACCAAACCAGAAAGAGTTGGACCTGCATTGCCACCACGTGCCCACCATCCAGATATCATTGCTGACATGTACACATAAGGAACTGTTAGACATTGAAATTGGAACTCAAACATTTTTTTTTTGTTATTATATGTTTATTTCTAGTCCGCAAAGGCAAAATTTTTTAAAGGAAAGAAATGGGGGGAAAATAGATACAGAGGCAAAGAAGCATTGAACAGACTGTCAAACTACAGCGGGAAGGCAGGGAAGATTGGGTGGCGGGGGAGGGGGGGGGCGGGGCTGTAAGAGATCAACCGAAGGACTTGTACGCATGCATATAAGCATAACCAATGGATACAAGACACTGGGCAGGGGGAGGGGGGGAGTGGCGGGCAGGTGAAGGCATGTACTGGGGGGTAGGGGAGGCCAGGGGGAGGTCAATGGGGGGAAAAAAAGGAGACATATGTACTACTATTTGTAATACTTCAAACAATAAAAAAAAAGAGGTAATATGCAAATTGACCCTCATGCTGCCGCACAAGATGTCCGCTCCCATGTGGTCAAAGATGGCCACCACAAGATGGCCAGCAGGGGAGGGCAGTTAGGGGTGACTGGGCCAGCAGGGGAGGGCAGTTGGGGGCAATCAGGCCTGCAGGGGAGGGTAGTTGGTGGGGACCAGGCCTGCAGGGGAGTGCAGTTGGGGGTAAACAGGCCATCAGGGGAGGGCAGTTAGGGGTGACCAGGCCATTAGGGGAGGGCAGTTAGGAGTGACTGTGATGGCCGGGGAGGGCAGTTAGGGGCAACCAGGCCAGCAGGGGAGGGCAGTTGGGGGTGACCAGGCCTGCAGGAAAGGGCAGTTGGGTGGAACCAGGCCAGCAGGGGAGGGCAGTTGGGGGCAAGCAGACCATCAGGGGCGGGCAGTTCGGGGTGACCGGGCCAGTAGGGGCGGGCAGTTAGGAGTGACCGGGCTGGCAGGGGAGGGCAGTTAGGGCAACTGGGCTTGCAGGGGAGGGAGGGCAGTTGGGGGGAACCAGGCTGGAAGGGGAGAATCCCTGTGGGATCAGGCCTAAACTGGCAGTCAGACATCCCCCAAGGGGTCACAGATTGGAGAGGGTGCAGGCTAGGCTGAGGGACACCCCCCAGTGCACGAATTTTATGCACCAGGCCTCTAGTCAGTTATAATGGGAACTGCTGGAGCTGCTAGAATCAGACATGTTTTGGAGAAGGAAATAACCTCACTTTTTATACATTTGATTCTCTAGCTACAATGATTTATTTAGAATAATTGTGGGAGCTGATTTCTCAATCCCAGGAATATTTTATTTCAAAATGAATACTTTCTATCTGGTAACAAACAAACAAAAAAAGTCCTGAATATAAATCCCCTTTGGTGATGATTTGACAAATTCCACCATGGGATGGGGGTGAGCAGGGATCTATTAACAGTTTAGAGGAACACTAAGAAAAACAGCTTGTCAGCTGCTCCATATCCACATATGATTTCTCAGACAGAGGAGTGCCAAGACCTGCCCTGTCCAATATGGTAGCTATTAATCATATGTGGCTATTGAGCACTTAAAATATGAGTTGTCTAAACATGTGCCAAAAAGTATAGAATAGCTCATTGATAATGTCTATATATATGTTGATAGATAATATTTTGAATGTATTAAGTGAAGTAAAACATATTATTAAAATTAATTTTACCTTTTTCTTTGTCTATTTTCCAATGTGGCTACTAGAAAATTTGAACTTACATACGTGGGTCAATCATATTTATATTGGCCAGTGCTAGTTCAGACCCCTACACCAGCCTTCAGCATTTCCAGGGACTTTCTAGAACCACTTAGAAACTTTTGACTATGATTGGCAGCTCTGATTAGTTCCTAGCTTGGACTTCACAGCCTGGGAACAAAGCAGCAGAGTGGTCCCCTTAGACAAGGACCTGTGAAAGCAGATTGGAAGCTACTAAGATAAAGGGCTATTGCTAGAACTCAGGCCAAACCCTCACTTCAGTTAATACCAGTAAAATTTTAGAGTTTCCCTATATGTTTCTGTTTAAATGGACCATTAAGGAAGCCAAAAGTCTGACACAATAGCTGAGGAAAAAAAAACATTTATTTTTTTCTTTTGATTTTTCCAAGTCCAAAAAGACAAAGAAATTATAAAGTAATAATGTAGTCCTTCTATAAAGAAGTAAGACAAAACTACTTAGATTAGAAATTAATGTCAGTGTGGATGCTCTGGGGCAGATGCCAAGATGAGCTTGAACATACAGAGGTTTATTGGGAGAAATGTCTATGAAGGAGAAAGGGGGAGGAGGCAGGAGATGGAAGGGAGGGCCTTCAGACCATCATGCAAGTCTGACTCCTGTGAAAAGAAAAACAGAAGGAAGAATTCGGTAGGAAAAGCCAACAGGAGTCCCAGAGCTCAGAGGTTGCCAGCTGGAGGCAGCCTGTGTCAAGCAGGAAGAGCCTGCATTGTATCCCCATCACTGTGCTCAGCCTTTGGCCGGGGGCACCAACAGGAGATGGGGTCAAGGGCACTAACTAGGGCTGTCAGACAGCTCTGCACCCTGGCAGGTTCCCTTGCAGGGGAGCTGAGTGGTGCATTGCCATGCCGCCACAGAAATACTGATATTCGATATCGGACATTGTGCTGATTTGAAATTAAATTTACAAGTCCAAGTGTTCTTGTACTTTTCTCTATACCACTTGTTTCAGTGAGAAAAAAAAAGTCCTGACAACTTCCTCTAGATATAGGGCACTTGTGCATGCTGATGTCCTTGCTCAAGACCAAGGTCAGGGTACCAGATTCTATTAGTTTTGGCTCTGCCATGCTCTAGATAAGTCACTTCTCCTAGCTGTGCTTCCCCGTCTGTAACACTGTTGTGAATTATAGTATTTACCTTGTAGGTTGGTTGTGATTATTAAAAAGGATAACATGGGAGGGAACTCTCCACAAAGGTGAGATTGTTTGATCACTTCATTCATATACCAATGGTCCCACCTCCTGGAAAGCAGGTTATGAATGCAAAGACTTCTCAAAGCAGGTAATGTCATGTTGAGTTTTTCCAGCTATTGGCAAAATTTGGCTTGAAAATATTTTCACTTAGGTACTAGACTTATTGGGTAATCACTTTGTACATTATATAAATGTCTAATCCATATGTCATATACTTAAACTATTATAAGGTTGTATGTCAATTCTAAGTGGGGAAAAAAAGAAATTTCATCATTGAAAAGTCAGCTGAAACCCGTTCTAGTTGACCCCAGTTGCACACTACTCGGGGATTTCTTGTAATTCTTTCATATTAGAACACTTCCCCCAGATATTCCTAAGGAGGGATCCAGTCCTCCGCTCCCATCTCTGCTCCAGTGTCATCTCCCAGGCCTTCTCTCATCCCCTTCCCCAAAATAGCAGTTCCATCATCTGTTGTCCCTTACATTGCTCTGTTTACCTTTGTAGTGCATGTCAGTTCTTGACGTTATGGTATGTTACAAGTTTAACTATTAGTTGTTTTCTCTTCTAGAACATCAGCTTCCTAGGGTCAGGAACTTCGTTTCATTCATTATTATATCCTTTGGTATGCTGCCTGGCACATAGTAAGTGATTTTTTTGACTGGATGAAATTCACATGTAGTTTCCAAAAGGAGTGAAATGGCAAATGAGGAATTTAGAAGGACAATCATTTTTTTAAAGTGAATATCCTGGTCTGCTTTAATGGTAAGGGGAAGAGGAAGAAGCTAATTGCAGAGCGCAGGTGCCCTCCATCTCTCCTTGGACAAGTTCAACCTCCTTCTCTGTCACATCTTTCTTTACAATCTCTAGCAAGAAGCAAATGGACAGGATTGGTGCTTATCTTTTTTTTTTCTACTCAATTTCTCTAGGGCAGGTGGGCAAGCTTTAAAAAACAAACAAAACAACAACAACAACTCATGGAAATTGGATGGGAAAAGAAAACTGAGCGAGAGCCTTGCCTAGCCCACCAAACAGACATCGCAGTCTTTGGAAGATCAAGGATGGCCGTCTCTGTCTGCAGTTTTACTTACAACAGGAAAGATATGGAAGTAATCTAAGCATCCACTGATAGATGAATGGATAAAGAAGATGCGATACATATACAATGGAATGAAATCTTGCCATTTATGACAACATGGATGGACCCAGAGGAAATTATGCTAAGTGAAATAAGTCAGACAGAGAAAGACAAATACCATATGATTTCACTTATATGTGGAATCTAAAACACAAAATAAATGAATCAGCAGAATAGAAACAGACTTATAGATACAGAGAACATTTTGATGTTTGCCAGATGGAAGGGGGTTGAAGGATGGGTGAGAAAGAGGAGGGGATTAATATGCACACATGGCCAGTTATAAAAACAGTCACAGGGATATAAAGTACAGCATAGGGAATATAGACAACAATATTATAATAACTATGTAAGGTGTCTGCTGGCCACTAGATTTATCAGGGTGATCACTTCGTAAGCTATATAAATGTGTAATCACCATGTTGTATGCCTGTGAAACCAATATAATATTGTATATCAACTATAATTGAAAAATAAAAAAAAGTTATATAAAAATATATGGTTATGCCTGTGTGGCTTGTCCCTAAAGTCACGAGGGAATACTCAGCTATAGTCTAGAGAAGGAAAAATTTGCTCTGTATTAGCCTAAGGGGCAGAAGTGGCATCTGAGAGTGGCTGACGCCAGTCAGGACTAGAAGGCCATCTGTATTGCTGGGGTCTATTCAGTAGCAGAGGGGCAGTGAGGGAGGGAGGGATAATTACTCGTCCTGTGAAATGTCTAGGCTGAGGGTGGTATCCATCTGGAATGTTGCAGAGGGGGTTCCTGGACTGGGGGTCCCAGGTGCAGAGTAGAAGGGCTCTGTGGCCCCTTTTCATTTACTGAGTCCATGAGTTCGAGTCTCCCCTGAGCTAACAAACTGCTAACCCATAAGGTCAATAGAAAAAAAAAGAAATGGGATCATTTAGCAGCCAGATGGAATGCAATGAATTCTTGTAAAGGCAACTTGCTGTTGGCTAAGCCAAGAAAGTCTATGGGTCACCCTCAGTTTGCCCCAAACTTTGATGTAATATTTGCAGCTTGAAAGACTCTTATTAGCTTTAGATCAATATTTTCAACTGCTCATCTAACTTTTATACCTGGATCTCACAGGTATCTCAAACTCAGTGTGTCCAAAATGGAATTTCATCCTCTTCCCCATTCCCCTCGCCCCGCCCCTGGTACCCGCCCTCCACTTTCCCTGTGCCGCCTTCTTGGTTTGATCCAGTAACACCCAGTCCACATTGTGCCCACACGTGTAGGCCACTGTGCTCTTCATGCTTCCCACCTGGTACTCTTGGCACCTTTGTGCCTGGAGAGCTCGGTGCCATTGGCAAAGGAGGGTGTCTCACTATGCAATCCATCCTCTAATTTGTATAAATGTCAGATGTTATCAATCTTAGCACTTCTCTGTAGCCAACCAATACATCACCATCTAGGGGTGGTGATGGTTTTATTTTCTGTATACACACTGAGTCCATAACACCATCTCATCTGAAGGCGATTCGTTTTGGTAAAAGTCTGACAGCATAGCCTGTCTCTTTTTTCTCTCTCTCTCTCGGGCTCCCAGGCCATTGCTCACATGCGGGCCCCAATTTGAACATGCCACACTGAGTTTCCAGGCATAGGACCATTAATTGACAAAGAAGGCAATGGAAATGATTCTGACTAGTATTGGTAAATGCAAGTCAACACCCCTCCCCTTAATTAAAAGCCAACTAATAGTAAGTACTGATCACAAATGTGGTAGAGGAGTTAATAGCCCTAGTCTTTAAAGAGTTCCTACTTTGATGAGAAAAACACTAAACACCAATGTAGGAAAGTGGGTAGGGGACATGAACAGACGTTTCACGGATAAGGAAATAAAAACGGCTTACAAATATATGGGAAAATGTTGAGGTACCAGTAATCACGGCAATTAAAAAAATGCAAATCATGGCCATAAAAGATTGTGTTCTCCCTGCTGCAAAGTTAAGGCTATGACATTATTCAGGGCTGGTGAGGGTGTGGGGGAAGCACTGCTCCACGCTGATCAGGAAAGCAATGTGGCAACAGGCATTTAAAAACCTGAAAATGTTCAGACTCTTTACCCAGTAATTTCTCTTCTGGGAATCTTCTAGAGAAATAATCAGCAACGCAAAGGTGTATGGGCACATATGTTAATGATTACTTATTATTGCCAAAGCAACCTAAGTTATGGTACGCCTAACCGACGTGATCCCAGGCAGTTACTTAAAAATGACACTAAGACATTTTAATGATATGGGAAAATGTTTTTTTTCATATAACATTTAAAAGCTCAAAAATTGTATGTTTAGTATGATCTCAAATATATATGCTTTGCAAGAAAAAAAGCCATAAGATAATTTTAAAAATGTTACTATATTATCTTTGGTTGATGTAAATTTGGGTGATGGCTATTGTCTTCTTTATACAATTTTAAGGTAAAATTTACATTCATGAAAGTGCACCATTCGTAACTGTACAATTTTGAAAATGAATAACACCAACACATCTCACATCCAGTCACAATATAGGACATCTCCATCTCTCTAGAAAGTTCCCCATGGGCCCTTTCCAGTTATTACCTTTCCTGCAAGAAGCAACCTCTATTTTTATTTATTGATTTCTCTTGAGATGTGTTTTGTCTGTTCTGGAGCCTCATATAAATGGACTCACAGAGTAAACTCCACTGTGTCGGGCTTCTTTTGCTGAGAATTGTGTCTGTGAGTTTTACATTCATGTTGATTTTCCACAGTTTGTGTGCTGTATCAACCCTATTTCAAGCACTTAAATATCACTTAGGCAGAAGGTCTGGAGAAACCAAGATGGCGGCATAGGTAAACACCTATACTGCTGCCTCACACAACAATTTCAAAACTACAACTAAAGGACAAAATGGATATCATCCAGAACCACAGGAAGGCTGGCTGAGTGGAAATTCTACAACTAGAAGGAAAGAGAAAAGCACACTGAGACTCAGAGGAGCTGCAGGAGGCAGAGGTACTGAGACACATGCGTGGAGAGGACTGGCAACTGAGTGCACGACTGGCTTTCTCAAGCGGGAGAGAGACAAAAGCTTCTGACTGCGCTGAATTCCAGTTCTGGGCGAGACTCTGGGGACCCATACTCATTTGGGGAGGAACTGGACTGTCTGGCAGCAGGCAGAACTCGAGGGCGGCTTTCTCTCAGAGGTGCTTGCAGTGATTACCACTAGACACTGAGACACAGGGGCCTATTAGAGCAGGGCTGATGGGAAACCAATGCTGTCTGCTCCACCCTGAGACTCCACCCCATCCAAGCTAAGCACAGAGGCTTTTGCAAGTCTTGTCTCATAAGAGTATTTCCAGCACAGAAGTTCTCCCAGTATAGACACAGCTGATCCTCACAGCCAATTGGCCTGGAGGTCAGTTCCTCCCAGTGATACCAACAACAATCAAGGCTTAACTACAAGACTGTGCACACAGCCCACAAGGGGGTGCACCAAGAGTGTCCACCTCAGGTAACTGGGGAGGCTGAGCCACTGGGCCCTAGATGACACCTAGCACACAAAGCCACTCTATCAACTCAGAGAAGCAGCCAAAATGCGGAGACAAAGAAACAGATCACAAATGAAAGAAATAGAGGAAAGCAAACAACTGGATTTAGAATTCAAAACCATGGTTATAAGGTTATTCAAGAATTTTCTAGAAAAGGCCAATAAATTTAGTGAGACCCTTGAGGATATGAAAAAAGACCAACTAAAAATTAAGCATACACTGACTGAAATAAAAAATATTATACAGAGATCTAACAGCAGACTAGAGGAGCGCAAGAATCAAGTCAAAGATTTGAAATACAAAGAAACAAAAAACACCCAACCAGAAAAGAAAAAAGAAAAAAAGAATCCAAAAATATGAAGATAGTGTAAGGAGCCTCTGGGACAACTTCAAGTGTACCAATATCCGAATTATGGGGATGCCAGAAGAAGAGAGAGAGCAAGATAATGAAAACCTATTTGAAGAAATAATGACAGAAAAATCCCCCCACCTGGTGAAAGAAATAGACTTACAAGTCCAGGAAGCGCAGAGAACCCCAAACAAAAGGAATCCCAAGAGGACCACACCAAGACACATAATAATTAAAATGCCAAGAGCAAAAGACAAAGAGAGAATATTAAAAGCAGCAAGACAAAAACAGTTAGTTACCTATAAGGGAGCGCCCATATGACTGTCAGCTGATTTCCAACAGAAACTATGCAGGCCAGATGGGAGTGGCAAGAAATATTCAAAGTGATGAATAGCAAGGACTTACAACCAAGATTACTCTACCCAGCAAAGCTATCATTCAGAATTGAAGGGCAGATAAAGAGCTTCACAGATAAGAAAAAGCTAAAGGATTTCATCACCGCCAAGCCAGTATTATATGAAATGCTGAAAGGTATTCTTTAAGAAGAGGAAGAAGAAAAAGGTAAAGATAAAAATTATGAAGAACAAATATATATCTATCAACAAGTGAATCTAAAAATCCAGTGAATAAAAAATCTGATGAACAGAATAAACTGTGAATACAATAGAATCAGGGGCATAGAAAGGGAGTGGACTGACAATTCTCAGGGAAAAGGGGTGTGGGGGGTGTGGGAAGAGTCTGGACAAAAATCGTACACCTATGGATAAGGACAGTGGGCTGGGGGGACGTAAGGGCAGAGGGTGTGGTGGGAACCGAGTGGAGGGGAGCTATGGGAAAAAAGAGGAACAATCGTAATAATATGAACAATAAAGATTTATTAAATTAAAAAAATAAATCTGTAGGGAAAAGTTACAAGTATGTGTATAAGTATGCAGCCTTTTGTATATAAAGGAAATAAAAAAGAATGCATGGCTCTTAGGGCTTCTATATGCATACAGTTATCTGAAAAGATAAAGGAGAAACCATGGATAGTGGTTACTTAATAGAATCAGTGAGAGATTCTTAACTATTTACCTTTTGGTATTTTTTGTTTGTTCGAATGGAATGAATGCATTATTTAGTTGAAAATTTAATAAAAACCAAATACATCATTTAAAAAAAAAAAAAAAATCACAGTTAAAGTCCTCCCTTCAAGGAGCTTCTGTGCAGCCTCCTTTCTGATGCCTTGCAGTCTGCTCCTAGCGAGTGTGGCTGCAGGGGAACGGCTCCCAGGGGACCCCCTGGAGACCTGCACACAGCCACATAGGGGATGCAGTGAGGCTTCAATCACAGCTGATCTGAATCTTGTGATCCGCCCAGAATTGGAGAACAGGGACACCTTGAGGAGCTGCCGCAGGGCACTCTGGGTCACGTCCCTGTTTACAAGAGACAGCTTCTCACCTCCTCCCAGGTTCTGCGGAGCTGTGGGGCTCCCCACCTGGGTGGGCTCTTACTAGTAAATGCGGCTGCAGGATGTTGATTCCTCAGCCACAGGCGTCCTGTCCCATCGCGTGGCCCCCTTCTGACTTGGTGTCACCCTGCCTATGGCCACAGGGAGCTGGCACCTTTGGCTACTCTTCCTTTCACTGTCTGTGTAAGAAAGAAACTGAATTTAAAAAGGGTAGTGGTTTCTTTACCAGCTGAGCCCTCAGTTAGCCTTAGCCTTGCCTTGGGCTCCAGTTTCGAGTGCGCTTCTTTATCGGTCTCCTGGGGCTGCACCACGAACAGTGGCTCAGACAATAGAAACTTATTGTCTCACAGTCCTGGAGGCTAGAAGCCCAAGATCAAGATTTCGGCCTGGTTGGTTCTTTCTGAGGGCTGTGAGGGAGAATTTAGTCCCAGCCTGGCTCCTTGGCTCATGGATGGCTGTCCCTCCCCGTGTCTCCTCACGTGGCATTCTTCCTGTGTGCTTGTGACTAGACCCTTCATTAATGCTCTCTATAAGGACACCAGTCATGTTGGATGGGGGCCCATGGTAATGACCTCATCTGCTTCAACCCTATTTCCAGAAATGGCCAGATTCTGAGGACTAGGGGTTAGATTTCAGCTTGTGAATTTGGAGGTGAGGGACACAATTGAACCTGTAACCATGCCTTTGTCCCCAGCTAGGCTGTAAGCTCTGGGCCAGGAGGACCTCCGTTAGTACTTGGCAAGTACATCCTAGGAGACAAAGAGGAGAAGGTGGGCCTGCAGGAGGACCCAGGTGGCATTACCCTGCAGATGTTCCCTCTGCCTCATCAGTGACCCCAAACAGGCAGGCTCATGAAGCCAAAGGTTGCACACCAGGCTTCCAATTTACCAATTTACTACCCGGCAGTGCTTTCAGGAGCAGGAGACGTGCTTCTCCCAGGCCTGGTGTCCACTGCCTTCTCTGTGCCTGGGTTCATGGGAAGCTACCTTGGCCACCTGGCTTTCTGTGCGAGCCTCTGGTGAGAGCAAGGGAGGCTCCCTGAGGGACAGCCCACCCAGGTTCTGGGGAAGCCAGAGGAGACCTGAAGATGGTATCACCCATTCCCCTGAGGTAGCAGGTGTGCTGCCTTGAAGCCACGGATGCCCACAGCTCCCAAGGGGGAGCCCAGTCTCAAGGAGCTGGTCAATGGACGTCCCAAACACTTGGTTCTTCAGCAGACTCTCCTTGCCCCAGACCTGGGAAGGTTCCCTAACACTGTCCGTGCTCAGGCGTAGAATTTGCTTGTGGCCCTTGCACACCTAGTGCCTGATTCTGCCTCCCACTCAGCACTGCCCCCTATGCTTTGTTTAAGACTTTGAAAAAATAAAATCAAAGCATATGCCTATAAACAGAGTACAAGCTCCTTTGAGAGCCTCGTCCCTCAGGTTTGTACTCTGATTCCTTGCCTCCGTTCCTGGGTTATATAGCTGCCCCATAAATAGATAAACACACCAAATGAGCTTATGGGGGAAGTTCTACCTGCACTGATGTTCGGATGGGAATGAGAGGAGTCCAAATTGGCAAATCCATTTCTTTCTCGTCTGCCAAAGCCTGCTGTTAAGTTTATGTTTAGAATGACTTTCTTTCTCCCCTGCCCTGCCTTTGATTCAGCTTCCAGACAGTGGGCCTTGAAAGAGGGCTTTTCTTTATGGCAAAGGGTTGTCCCCCAAAGCCTCTGTTTAGGAATTTCAGGAGTTTCTTTTTAAATTTTATCTTAAATCAGTACTCCAAGTCAGCCCATAAAGAGGCAGAGGGAGAGGAGGTGAGAATGTGAATGAAACCCAATCAATGTGAAAGACTAAGCCCAGTTTTCCTTACTGACGCCAAGGCAAACATGATAAGAACCCGTGGAATTTGAAAAGCTCATCAGTGCATCTGGAATTCCCCAAGGGAAATTTCAGGGAATCAGAGGCTGCGGAAAATGAATGATTCATAGAAAAGAGACCCACTGTTTTCTCACTGAAGGCCAATTCTTTAATGCCATGACATACTTTTCAAGCCAAACCCTAGACTGACCTTTTCAAGACCCAGCAGATATTAATAGGCACTCTTGGGCCTCAGCGATGCATAAGGAGTCTCTAACCCTTGATCTGAAGCTTTAAGGAATCCTCATGTTTGATCTAGAATTGCTTCCAGCATGTGTCTCCATTGTATTCTTTCTTCTTTTATAGAATCTGAAGACAGAGTTGAAATAAAGAGTAGGGATCATCTGGACTCATCCATCTGTAATATCATTTCAAATACTGCCTCCCCATGAGGTCTTTCCAAACTCAGCAGCCAAATAATTCTGAGCTCCAAGCTCCCATGCACCTAGTCTGGGGCATCAGGTATAGCTTTGCCCAGAGTGCATGATAATTATTTGTTAGCATGTCTCCTGGGTTGTGGGGGCCAATAGTGTGTCCTGCTTGGGCTTGCAGTCTACTCTCGCTCCCAGCTGAGTTCCTTGCAATTAGTAGCTGCTCAAGCGATGCTTGTTAAACGAATAAAGAAGGGCCCACTTTCTGGGGATCCACAGAGAGATGAGGTGCCTTGGATAAGATAAAGATCTTTCTCACTACTTAAATTCTTCTGCAGTTAATTATGAATGAGACTGAACGAATAGTGAAGAATATTGTTTTCATTTTCTGTGTTTACTGTCTCTGACCAGATATACAGAGGTCAGATGCTTCCAACTTGTCCTTGCATCTTGCCTGATTGTTCCTTTTAACGTGGTTGACTCTGGTTAATGATGGAAAGCTGCACTCCCCTGCTCTTGGCCCCCAAAGGGGCAAACCTCAGACTTGTTTGGCCTGCTTTTTGTGATACAGGAAAATGTAGTTTGCTGGGAACTGTGAGATCATTTCTTGAGTTTTTGTTTTTTTTTTCTATTTCTTTCTTAGTATCTCTTGTTCTCCAGACAACTCAAAGAGTCCATCTGACTATGGACTTCATAGATTTGGGAACAAAATATATTTTGACCTCAAGTCTTGAGTTGTCTCTTGCAAAAATGGAGCCAAGATCCCAATTTGCGGTTGGCATTTCCAGTTAATGTCAGCACGGTGGACAGCCATGGTCTAGGGGTTTTCAGCTTGTGTAATGCATGCCCAGAAAGCTATTTGCCCCAGATTTTCTTCCTGACTTGTGACAAGTGCAAATGGAAATGGGCATTGAAACTGCCAGGGATGATCTCCAAGATATTAAACAACATTTCTAGCACAGGCAGGGCCAGTCAGAGCCTCTAATTCTGGGGTAGGAAGGACCAGGGAGCTAGGGCAGAGGAGGGAATTATGCTGAAGGACAGGGGCTTGAATCGGCAGCTAGACACCAACAGATATCAATCTAGTTCAAAATTTATCCAACTGGAATGACCACATGATATTTCCCAGTGGAATATCTGCTGCAAGAGTAAGAAAGAACTGGGGCAACTAACATCTCCACCATCCACTCTCTGACAATGGTTCCCAAACCATCCACATAATGGAATCCCCAAGGATCTTTTAAAAATACCAAAGTCCAGGCTACAGTCTCTGTGAGGGGACCCAGTCTTTGAAGCTCCCCAGGCAATTACAAAGTGCACACAAATTGACAACTTTGCTCTATGATATTAAGTTATTTTGTTCCTTGGGCATCAGCTTCCTTTTTGGTACAAAGCAGACAACTTGCCCTAGTTGGTTTGGCTCAGTGGATAGAGCATCAGCCTATAGAATGAAGAGTCCTGGATTCAATTCCAGTCAAGGGCACATGCCCAGGTTGCAGGCTCAATCCCCAGTAGAGGGAGTGCAGGAGGCAGCTGATCAATGATTCTCTCTCATCGTTGATGTTTCTATCTCTCTCTCCCTCTCCATTCCTCTTTGAAATCAATATATATGTGTGTGTGTGTATATATATAAAAGTGGACAACAATACCCAGTTCATCAGCTTGTGGGAAAATGAAATGAATCCATGCAGCGCCTGACATGTAGAAGGTGCTTGCTGATTATTTTCCTTCTGGGATTCTTTATTTTCCTATGACACTTGTTCTGAAATGTCACCTTTTGGATAAACACTCAGCCACTTTTTGAAATGAAAATATCCCTGGGAGAATGTGGGACCATTAGTCATCTATATCTTAGTGTGGGTTCTTGAAGATGAGGCCTCTTCAAACCCAGGTGAAGTGAGTAAACAAAGGAGATGAGGATTTTAATTGCAGGGATTTGATGAGCCTGAGACATCATGATGAGTCTATGTTCACGATGTCACTGTAGAGTGGCCACTGCTTCCGCTTATGTTGAGAGCATAACATGAAAGTCATGGCTGCCTCATTCTTTCCAAAGCCCAGTGGAAAAAAAACAAAAACATTTATGCAGGGTGGCCTGAAGGAGGTGCCCTCCATCCATTCCTCTGGGTTAGGCGTTCTCCATCTGGGCCCCACAAACCCTAGCAAGGCCATGACTGGGACTCCTAGGGTTCGGAAACTGGAATCCCAGAGAGTATTTTGTATGTTTGTGCAAAGTATCCATTTCTTCCCAGGGAGACATTCTATAGCTTTCTTCAGGCTGTGAAAGGGAATCTCAACACCCGTCTCTCCCCACTCCCAAATTTAAGAATTGTTACTTGCACATCTTCTCAGGTGAAGCTGCCCTCTGGGCATGCCCTCCCTGAGTGGGCCTCTGTGAAATTGCTCTGCTGAATTGTTCTTTTCCATGATAGGTAAACAGACTGAAGAGCAATTGAAGAAATAAACCTTGAAACTCTTCACTTGTAATAAGGCTGCTGTTGGCTGTGGATTACAGTTCACTGTGTGCATTCCTGAAGGAACTATGAGAGAAACTTTGTCCAACCCACTGGGCAGTTGATTTACTCCTATGGACACTCTCTTCTTGAGTTTGGCTTCCAGAAAACTTGGTTTAGCTGCTTTGTATTTTGGCAACTATATCTACAAAAGTCTCAGATGTATAAGACCTTTTGAACTTTAAACTGAATTATAAATCAAAAATCACATATTTTACAAACCATTCTTTTTTCATTATTTCTACATGAACTCATAAGAAGTTTTTAAATTATATTATTTTATGGTTTATAAAAACTTTAGTTTTTCTTCTGGTGTGATTTTGCTCTCACTAAAGCCCTGGGTATTAATTAGTATCACTTCTATTTTAAAGCTAAAGAATGTACAAAGACTTGGTTAGGATCACACAATGAGTGCAGCCAGAAGTTTTTGATAACTGATTCCCAGCTTAGTGTTCTTTGGTAGCACACCATGTAATCACTTATGGGTAAAAAAGACATATGAAGAAGATTCAAATAAATGGAAGCATATACCATGTTCATGAATTAGAAGAATTAACATTGTTAAAATGTCCATGCTACCCCAAACACTCTATAGATTCAACACAATTTCTATCAAAATACCATTGGTGTTTTTCATAGACCTAGAACAAATAATCCAAAAATTTGTATAAAAACACAAAAGACCCTGAATAGCAACAGCAATCCTGAAAAAGAACAAAGTTGGAGGTGTCATGGTACCTGATATCAAACAATACTGCAAGACTATAGTAATCAAAACAGCATGGTTTTACTGACATAAAAACAGACACATAGATCAATGGAACAGAATAGAGAGCCTGAAAATAAGTCCATGCCTATATGGCTAATTAATCTATGACAAAGGAGGTAAGAACATGGGGTAAAGACAGTCTATTCCATAAATGGTGTTGGGAAAATTGGACAGATAGATGCAAAAAATGAAACTACACCACCTTTCTGACATCCTATATAAGAATAAACAAAAAATGTATTAAAGACTTAAAAGGAAGACTTGAAACCATAAAACTCTTAGAAGAAAACATAGGTGGTAAAATCTCCGACATCTCCCTTAGCAGTGTTTTTTCAGACATATCTTCTTGGTCAAGGGAAACAAACAAACAAACAAACAAACAAATGGGACTACATCTAACTAAAAAGTTTTTCCAACGACATATCCAATAAGGTGTTAATATCCAAAATTTATAAAGAACTCAGACAACCCAACACCAAAACCAACCAACCAAACAAACAAATAACAACAAAAACACACACCAAACAACCCAATTAAAAAGTGGGCAGAGGACCTGAATAAACACTTTTCCAAAGAGGACATACAAATGGCCAATAGACATATACCCAACATCACCAATCACCAGAGAATTCAAATTAAAACCATGATGAGATATCACTTTATGCCTATCAGAATGGCTATCATCAATAAATCAACAAACATCAAGTGTTCATGAATATGTAGAGAAAAGAGAACCCTTATGTATTACTGGTGGGAATATAGACTGGTGCAACCACTGTGGAAAATAGTATGGAGGTTCCTCAAAAAAAAATGGATCTGCCTTTTGACCCCAGGATTCCATTTCTGGGTATATATCCAAAGAAACCCAAAACACTAATTCAAAAACATATATACATTCCCATGTTCATTGCAGCATTATTTACAATAGCCAAACTATGGAAGCAACCCAGGTCCTCATCAATAGACAAGTGGATAAAAAGTGGTGCTAGTATACAATAGAATAGTACTCAGCCTAAAAAATGGATGAAATCTTACCATTTGCAAAAGCATAAATGTATTTATACTAAGGAAATATAAACAGAGAAAGATAGTCCTAGTCGGTTTTGGCTCAGTGGATGGAGTGTCTGCCTGTAGACTGAAAGGTCCCAGGCTCGATTCCGATCAAGGGCACATGCCTGGGTTGCGGGAAGAAAAAAGGTGAAGGGAATAAAAAGTACTAATTGATAGTTACAAAATTGTCATGGGGATATAAAGTAAAGCATAGGGAATATTGGCAACAATATTGTAATAACTGTGTATGGTGCCAGGTGGGTACATGGGAATATTTGGGGGGGGGGGATCACTTTGTAAAGTATATGATTGTTTAATTGCTATGCTGAACTAATACAAAATAATGTTGAGTGGGGGAAAAAAAAGACATAAAAAACCCTGACTTAAACAAATCTTCAAATAGCCTTGACATTTATTTTTTAAATGAAGATTTATTTGCCATAGTACACCATCCTTTTTGCACCATTTGTGAATAAATGAAATTTGGCACTAATGGATTCTGTTAGAACCTTGTGATACTTTTGATGCACTGCCAATTAGCCTACAAGGTGAAAGGCCCCCAATAATATCCAGACAGTTTCTATTTGCTTTGTTTTTCTTTTGGGGGGCATTTAAGATTTTTATGAATCAAACTGCCTTTTCCCTTACTTTTTCTTATTTTTGAAATCGAAGTTGTGACTAATATAGTATGACCACTGACCATTGGGAGTCTTTTAAGTGCCGCTACAAGGTTCAAGATAATTAATCTAGAGAGAAGCCCATTCCCTTTACAGGAAATGAGGAGATGTCTATCTCCAGGGTCTGAAATGAAGGCAAACTAAAAAGAGCAAGAAAGTTCACCCTGACAGTAATAGGATCCTAGGGTTTTAGTATTGCAAGATTCTAATAAATGAGCAGAAAATATTTCAAGGTGGAAGGGGCCTTCATGATTATCTAACCCAACCTGATCTAACAGAGCATGCAGCTGAGGTCCTCAGCAGGGAGCTGGTTTCTCCACAGAGCCAGGCTTAGCATAAGAGGCTCCTAACTCCTTAGCATCTTCCCACTGGACCAGGGGGCCTCCATCCTCCTTCAAGTGTGAGGAACCTTTCTGAAAGTCAGAACCATTTCACAGGTATTCATATAACTTTTTTTGGCAACGACTAAATAAGAGAAAAGGTACAATGAGAAAAGCAACTGTGAATTCACATGCTTGGGCCTAATGATTCATTCTTACCACTGCAGCTGGACTCTGCTGGTCCAGAAGTTTTGCTTCCAGTGGAGATGTACTTCTACTGAGGGACGTGACAAAAATCCCACGGAACTAAGACTGCAAGGGCGATTTGATAAATGCGGGAACTACAGGGCACTGGCGAAGGTGCTTGATGTTGATTATCTAGGG
Organism: Corynorhinus townsendii; assembly: GCA_026230045.1. Classification (NCBI taxonomy): domain Eukaryota; kingdom Metazoa; phylum Chordata; class Mammalia; order Chiroptera; family Vespertilionidae; genus Corynorhinus; species Corynorhinus townsendii. The sequence continues at coordinate 183,387,640 of JAPDVU010000001.1, read as the reverse complement.
AAGGCGTATTATCAAGCAGGTTGCACAGGCCTATAAAAGTGAGCAGAAAACTGCAACTATGTCATATAGGCAGGTGCACTACTACCCAGCTATTTCCCCATCTCTTTCCTGCTGGTCTTGTTTGGAGGAAGGTAATCTGCCATGTCCCAGGGAAAGGATTACGTTTGGTTTAAGCCTATTATGGCATTCCTTTCTCTTTGCTAGATATTTGATTTCACCGTCACCAATGTAGCCTGAAGTGGTCATTTGGCTACGTTCTGGCCAAGAAGATGGAAGGGGAAGCCTGCTGGAAGCTCCCAGGAAATCTTTGGCTTTGCTGATAAAAAGCCCAGAGGTAGCCAGTATCAATCACTCTTTGGTCTTCCTGCCTTGAACATGGCCAGGAGCCCATGGTGGCATCTTGTGATCACGAAGCAAAGGGTGAGGGTGAAATGGAGATGCGACCTGACATTATAGCTAAATCAACACCAGAAATTGCTTTCAGCTTCTTGCTATCTGAGAAAAATGAATCCCTACTTACTGAAGTCTCTGTTAGCTAGATTTTCCGTTATTTGCAGTCAAAAGGTTTTCTGATAGCAAAAGTCAGAGACACCAGATTGGGCAGAAAACAAAGGGACACTGGACGAGAGGAAGAAGGGAGCTGTAAACGTTAGGTACAGCCTTAGGACCACTTAGGATTAAGGGCATGGTTCCAACCTCCTTTGCAGGTTTATTTTCCTCTTTCTGCTAAAGTATCTGAAAATTGAGTAGTTATATTCCATTCTACCACCCTCACTCTTCCTAACAAGATAGCTGTTATTATTATGGTTACTAGAGGCCTGGTGCACGAAATTCATGCAAGGGGGTGGGGGTGGGGGAGGGGGCCTGTCCCTCAGCCCAGCCTACACCCTCTCCAATCTGGGACCCCTCGAGTGATATCCAACTACCTGTTTAGGCCCAATCCCAGTGGGCAGTCGGACATCCCTCTCACAATCCAGGACTGCTGGCTCCCAACCACTTGCCTGCCTGCTTGCCTGATTGCCCCTAACCACTTCTGCCTGCCAGCCTGATCACCCCCTAACCACTCCCCTGCCTGAATGACACCTAACTGTTCCTCTGCTGGCCCAAATGCCCCTAACTGCCCTCCCTTGCCAGCTTGGTTGCCCCTAACTGCCCTCTCCTGCCAGGCTGGTCGCTCCCAACTGCCCTCCCCAGCAGGCCTAGTCCCCCTCAACTTCCCTCACCTGCAGGCCTGGTCACCTCCAACTCCCCTCCCCTGCAGGCCTTGTTCCTCCCAATTGCCCTCCCCTGCAGGCCTGGTCCCCTCAACTGCCCACCCCTGCTGGCCTTGTCCCCCACAACTTCCCTCTCCTGCTGGCCTGGTCGCCCCCAGCTGCCCTCCCCTGCAGGCCTGGTCCCCCCCAACTGCCCTCTCCTGCAGGCCTTGTCCCTCCCAACTGCCCTCCCCTGTAGGCCTGGCCTCCCCAATTGCCCACCCCTGCAGGCCTGGTTGCTCCAAACTGCCCTCCCCTGCAGTCCCGGTCACCCCTAACTACCCTCCCCTGCTGGCCTGGTCGCCCTTAATTGCTCTCCCCTGCTGGCCTGGTCCCCCCCAAATGCCCTCCCCTGCAGGCCTGGTTCTCCCCAACTGCCCTCCCCTGCAGGCCTGGTTCCCCCCAACTGCCCTCCCCTGCAGGCCTGGTTGCCCCCAACTGTCCTCCCCTGCAAGCCTGATTGCCCCCAAGTGCCTTCCCCTGCAAGTCTGGTCCCCCCAACTGCCCTCCAACTCTCCTCCCCAGCAGGCCTGATCGCCCACAGCTGCCCTCCCCTGCCGACCATCTTGTGTCCACATGGGGGTGGCCATCTTTGACCACATGGGGGCGGCCATCTTGTGTGTTGGAGTGATGGTCAATTTTCACATTACCTCTTAATTATATAGGATTGCTAGGTTAAGAATGTTCTGTTTTCCTTCCATTATATTTATCAGGTATTTTGGTTGTGGTTCCATTCACTATGTGTGCCTAGTTTGCAAAATTTTAAGAACTAACCCCTAGGAAGGATTGCAGAAGAAACATAGAAGTAAGTATCATCAAGACATCATGGGCTTGATGCTGAAAAATAACTTTGTAAGTGGCCGCTGCACACAGGACATGCCTTTGGTTCTGTCCTTAGTGGGAGCAGGTGCATTGTGTGCAGCTATATTTGCGCCTGTGCCTGGATGTTTGGGATGCACTGAATCTGAGCTGTGAGGGTAGACAGATGTGTTGCAATTGTGAAATCATGGTCCTGCTGTGTTTCACATTCTCTTTGAGCTGAAAGTCCTTGACTCACAGCCATCTGCTCTGAGGAGGAGCCCTTGGCTGGTCTCAGGAAGAACCACTGCCTGGGCAATTGGGAGATCACCTGACTCCAGAACAAACAATCCTCACACGGCCTTAACATGGGCTGGTCTGAAAAAAATGGTGTAAATCAATACAATATTCTCTCTTGAAAATTTGAGCTCAGTGTACAAAAAGAATGTGCGTTGCGGGTAGAGGAGACTGTGAGGAGGTGGCTGAGTCACATTAATGTCTGGGGAGTAGCGAGTCCAGAACAATCCTTTGTTCCTGGCTCCACGAGGGCCTGAAGGCTCCTGTTCCCGGACGCCTATGTGTGATGGTTTGTTTCATGTCAACTTTGCTAGGCTATCCAGTTATTTAATCAAACATGAATCTAGGTGTTGCTGTGAAGGCATTCTGTAGTTGTGGTTGACATCTACAATCAGTTGACTTCAAGTAAAGGGGTTTCTCATTAATGATGTAAGTGGTGGGCCTCATCCATCCAGTTGAAGACCTTAAGAGCAAAAGCAGAGGTTTCCCAGAGAAGAAATTCTGCCTCAAGACTGCAGCATTAACTTCTGCCTCTATTGGTTCTATTTCCCTAGAGAACCCTGACATGCCATGAGAGTCTGCCTCTTTCATCACTCCACGACATCGCTGCCAAAGAACTCTTCCCTCTGGCTTTGTTTCTTAAAATCAAAAGACCCCAGTAGAGGAAATTCAATAGTATCTGGTACTTTGAGAAATGTTGGTTCATAGTAGTGGGAGGCAGAGTCATTTGGTCTATAGTAAAAGCTCGATGCACATATGGATTCTCAGTCTGTTGGAATAGCTGCAGCCTCCAGGGACTGGGCAGCATAGGCGGACCTACCCTGGATTAGATATGGGATTTCCTTAGCTGCCCTTGCCCGGCATGCCAGAAGAGTAGGAAATAGACATGATGTTCAGGGAAGCAGTCCTGATCTTCCAGGTTTATTTAGTAAAACTTGCTTCACCTCGTACTGACTTATTGAGCGAATGTACAGCCCAACTCACGGCAGAGCAGGCAGAGGACTCTGTGTTTTAATGTGTAGGATCCCCCTGTTCTAAATTCTCCCCGTAGACACTCACTGCCCTGCTTCTGCCATTGGGGACATGCCTACTGCCCTGTCTCTCTAAACCTCAAACTCTGCCCTTCACTGTGCTCTGCCCTGATCTGCAATCGCCTGTGCTGCCCAGATCATCCTTTATTGCACATGATTTATCCTCTGATTTGTATGCATGCACAGAATGCAGGGAAAATGATCACTGAGGACAGGAAGAGGGACAGGGCGGGGCATGTGGTAGATGGGGATGCAGCACCAGGTACCGAGCTGCTGGCAGAGAGTAGGGGTAGATGCTGGGGTGGTGGGAACAAGAGCCATCAGAAAAGGAGGGTCCACGAAGACATATTTTACCATTTTATTTCCCTCTTTGTGCTGTCAAGAAACCAGAGTACGTTCTTATGTTCAATTACAATAACCACATTGATTGGCATTTGACCTTCTTCCTTCATAGATTTTATTAATCCTTTAAAAATATTGCTTTATTCATCATTTTAAGAAACAAGTGCTTTGAGAAACTTGTTGTTTTGTAGGGGAAATAAGACAGCCTGAAACAGTGGAGAGTCCAGGTTTTAAAGTGGGACTCATTTGTATTTGAATTCAGACTCTGCTACTGGTTGTGTGACATTGGATAAGTTACCTAACCTCTTTGAACTTCTGTTTCTTTCTCTATAATATTATGATAATAATAGTACCTGCCCTGCAGGAACTTCCTTAGGATTCATGGTGAATATATGTAGAATGCTTCACATGTGCCTGAAAAATCTGCTCCAGCACTTTGTACTCTGTAATGATAGCTGGAGAGTAGTGAGCCCTTAGGATGCTCTAGTAATGCACTAAGCACATGAGCTTATTTGATACAAAACAGGTCCTCTTGGCCTCCATTCCCTCACCACTCTCCCCCCAGCCTCCTGCCCAGAGGCCTTTCTAAGAAATCGATGGGTTTTAAAACCCACTGCTGCCAGGGAAGCAGATTAAGCCCATGCCTCTCCATAGGAACTGGTGACCTGAGAGGCCTCACCAGAGCTTTACAGAGGAGCCACAGGAGGCCCAGGGTGTCTAGGAGACAGAGCCAGGCTGAGTTGGTGATCCAGAGACAGGCCAAGGCCTGGTGGGGAAGCCAGGTCACCTCTCACGGGGAGTCCCACCGGAAGTGGGTGAGGTTGAGTCATGAATCAGGGCTCATGGTTGGTCAGGGGTCCTCAGAAAATTCAGTGCTTGCTCCCAGGACCTTTCTAACGACACATAGAGTGACTTTTGCCCCTGACTTCTGAGGGTTGGGGGTACTGTGAGTGAGCGGAACAGCACTGTGAAGCCCTACGAAGCATGTGACAGAGAGCACTGAGGATGACACCCAGGCTCAACCCTGCGGGGAAATATTGGTTACCCGTTGGGAGGGACCCAGTGCAATCAGGAGGCTCAGGCCAGAAGCGCTGAATGGGAGGACTAAATTGATGCAAACCAGGTCCCCAAATCAGCCAAGGAGGGAGAGCCTGTTGCCATGTTGGACCAGAAAAGTCAGGTGCTTGGTTGCCAAGCAACATCTGTGTGAGAATTTTATGTGCAGACCCAACAAAGTCATATTCCTTAAAAGCAGCTTCTTTCTGTCCAGATGGCTTTGGCAGCCTTGGCAGAAGGGTATCTGGTGTGTGAGTGTGTGTGTGCATGTAGGTGGGTGACATTCTCAATCTGGGCCTCCCTTTCTTTTTTTAGGATTTTGTCCCTTTGTGACTCTTCCCTAGTTAGACTGTACTTTTTGCTTTTCTTAAGTGCTTAATAGGAAAAAGAGATCATGGAGTTTCAGCAAAGTTCTGTGTTGGAGACCATTCAAGGTCACTTAGGTGGCAGCACCCTTTCAAATATCCATGCATAGGTATGCAGTGATGGATGTATGAAAAATCCATGCATATGGAGTGATGGACGTATGAAATCCATAAATAATCTTCATGCCTAAATTAAGCGAGAGCTGCCCTTCTCCCAGTCCTGACCTGCTGATCCAAAAGAGATTTGGCTTATTCAATGGCCACTCAGAAACCTGAGAATCTTAAATGTCAGCACTAACACAGACTCTCATTTTATACAGAAAGAAACCAGGGTTTGGTTTTAGGGAGATAAATTGCCTGAGGACATCCAGATGGTGACTAGTAAGAGGACAACGCTTTTCTTGTCCAATGCCCATTTTTCTGAGAAGTTGAGACGTGGTAACATGTTCCAACATGTGAACAAAGGAAGAGAGAGAGAGAGTGATCCAGGGGTTGTCCTAATCAACAGGGCTCATTATAACTGCCTGGGGAGCCTTGACAAACAGATAAAAATGTTGGGCTCCCACCCCAGACCAGTTAAATGAGAATCTCTTCTTGGGAGGTTTCAGGTGTAGTTTGAAGGCCCGCCTGAATGCTTCTGACAGGTTTCTCAGGTTCAGAAACTTGGTGTAGAAGGGTAATCTCCCCTGAACAGTCCAGATGGGCCGTATTTCTTAGGCAGTGTATTTTTCACTGATTGCTTATCTTCCAACAGAGATAGCCTAATCGGAAGGCTAAGAATGTATGCTCAGGAGCCCACCTGCCTCCCATTTCCACCACACTCTTTGGACAAATAATTAACCATTTTGCTCTTCAGTTTCCTCATCTGTAAAATGGACTAAATAATAATGCCTCCCTCAGAGAGTTGTGAAAATTGAGGTAATACATATAATATGCTCAGTGTTTGGCAAATGATAACAAGCTTTACCCTGATGGACATAGCTATTATTAGTAGTAGTAATTTGGCATGTTAGTTACAAATGTAGGTTAGAGTCATCATTTCTGGGAGCCTCTGGGACAGGTAGACAGGCATGCTACTTGTTTTTCTCCAACAGAAGTCCATTGGTTATTCTCTTTGGAAATTCCTTTTAGCTAGAAGAGGAAGGAACATTCATGCAAATTGTTTCAGGTTCACAGGTGCAGAGTGATCTGGAAATTAGCCTTTGCTAAAAATAAACCAGTTTGATCATTTCTGTTTCCAGCAATAGGGTGGATTAGATTACCAGAACAAATTTCCCATCCAAAACAACTGAAAAAATGGATGAAGTTTATTTTAAAACCTTTAAAAATACACCTCCGAGCTAACAAGAAAGTATGAAATCTTGTTAGCCCCAAAAGAAGCTGAAACTAAGAACCCTGGGAAGTAAACAAATACCAAAGCTTGTTTCTATCCTGGCCATTTCTGCCAAATGCTAGAGCCTTGGAGATTGTATAGGTATGGGAGACAGGAATTTAAGTCCAGGGCTTGACCAAGGTGGGGTACCTCATAAAAGCTCCTTAAATAATACTGAAATCCCAAAGATTATACATGTTTATGGTAAAGAGAAGCAAGAAAACTTGTTTGTCTCGACTCCAACAATCACTTTGGCTTGGCACACATTGACTCTCACTTACATTTGCAGTAAAAGGTCATACCACCTGTGTCGTCCTAAATTTCTAAGTCTGAAAATTTAAAGTGTTCTCAGTTTGGTACTAGCTTACATTACTTCTGAATAAACACAAATATGTTCTGGAGGAATCCTGCTCTCTTTAAGTTTCCACAGATAAATGGCCAAAGGAAAATGAGCAGCTTATAGTCAAAAATAACAAAACACACAAGAAAACAAAGCATCATAATTGAAAGAACCAACAGAAAAACAAACAACTAAACAAACACATGTAGAAACAGATCCACAAGAGCCCCAGATACTGAATTTATTAAACACTAAAAATAAAATAACCATGCAACATATTTTAAAGATATAAGAGGGAAGCTTGAAAATTTGAACAGAGAGCAAGTAGACTTGAAAAATACTAATGGGACATAACTTCTAAAAGTGAAAAATATAATAATTAAAATTAAAACCTCAATGAGTAGAGTAATTAGAAAATTGGATACTGTTCAAAAAAATAATGAAGGTGAATGCAGTGGTACAATCATGGATATAGAGTTGAGAAGTTAAAATATTGAGAAAAGGAAAGAGGAAAAAGTGAAAAGTTGCAATCATATGGGGATACAATTCTATTCTAATAGATAATGGCTGAGAATTTTTTTCAGTACTATCTAATTGACTAATCTTCTATAAATACTGAAAGGGTTAAAGAGAATAAAATGGGGCAGAGGAAAAACTTATTGTGCTTAGCAGATATCTTGCAGAAAGCTTGCAGCCTTGAGTACAGCATAGCTCAGATAAGCAGAAGACACCTGGCATGGGAGGAACCAAGGACAGACCAGAGCCTTACATCAGCAGAGTGGCTTGCAGCCAGCAAAAATTAATAAAAACCTATCTTTCCCTGCTCTCTTTGCTGATGCCTTTCTCGGTCTCAGCCCACCTGTACCCAGGTGTCGGGAATAAAATCTCTTTTGATACATTATGGCTTCATGTCATAGGTGCATGACCCCGGCCCACTCCAAACCTTTCAAATACAAAGGAGGTTGAATAAAAAGGAAACACACTAGATTAAATTAGATTTAACTAATTATAGAATAAAGAAAAAAAAAGATGATCTTAAAAGCAGCCAGAGAAGAAAAATGGATCTTGAACCGCATCCAGCATGGACAAGGGTTGAACCTGAGGAGGGGCAGTGAAGGGTTAAAGAAGACAGACAAGAGAATACAGCTGCGGCTAGGTAGATCTCCTGTACCTGGATGAGGACACAAAGAGACCCAGCCTGCAAGCTGAAGCTTTATTTTACAGTCAGAGCACACAAAACAAAACAAGGGAAGTGGTCAACATGTTTACAATGTTCTTGTGAGTTTCACCTTGTTTTAGCAGCACTTGCTGCACCTCCTACAGCCCATTAGCTACCTAGGAAGGAACTAGGGAGGACTATAAGGTCAAGCTTAATTATGCTAAGAGGACTCTGCCCTCCAAGCTAGGACTTGTTTGTGGCCCTGACACAGGTCAGTCTGAGGCTTAACCCTGTAGCTGCTTCCTACAGATCTTACACCAAAAAAAATGCCATTTAGTGTTACTGCTGATTTCTTATCCACAATAATGGAAGCCAGAGGGCAATAGAATATCTTCAATGTGCTGAGAGGAAATAATTAACAAAATTGTATATCCAGCAACATGATTTTTCAAAAAGAGAGCAAAGTAAAGATATTTCAAATAAAAGAAAAAACCAAAACAGATAATTTATCACCAGATGATCCCCACTAAATAAAATTATATGCAATGTGCTTCAGGTAGGAGAAAAATGGTCCAACAGGGAATATGTGAGATACAAAAAGGAATGGTGAACATATGTGTTAAATAAATGTGTGGATAAATATGAATAAACCTAAACTGAAATTTAAATAAATTTTAACTGTATAATGTGATAATAATGTCAAATTCTCAGAGAAAAAAAAATCATATTGGAAATAAAATACCATAAAAAAATAAGCATTGGATTAGGTGGGGTGGATTATTGGAACTGAAAAAAAATTAAGGACCTTGAATTTTTCAGGAGGAGGTTAAAGATATTAATTTTAAGATGATTAAAAATGCATTTTAAAATTCTTATGGCAACCACAAACAGAAAAGACATGGAGAATGTAATTTCCAAACAAATATAATCCAACAGAGAGGTGAAAACTAATAAAGTATAAACAAAAAAGAAAAGCCTCAATTTATAAGAAGTGATGTGTAGGGGGACAGAAAAAGTGAGACAAATATAAAACACACTAGAGGCCGGGTACATGAAATTTGTGCATGGCTGTGGGAGGGAGTCCCTCAGCCCAGCTTGCACCCTCACCAATCCAGGACCCCTTGGGGAATGTTTGACTGCCTCTTGCAATCTGGGACCGCTGGCTCCTAACCGCTTGCCTGTCTGCCTGCCTGATCACCCTTAACCCCTCTGCCTGCCTGCCTGATGGCCCCTAACCACCTCTGCCTGCCTGCCTGCCTGATCGCTCCTAACTGCTCCCCTGCTGGCCTGATTGCCCCTAACTGTCTCTGCTTCGCCCCACACCCGGGACCCAGGATTTCCTCCTCTGGCCAGTCACAGGCACCCGGGACCCAGACCGGCTTCGCCTGGGCCAGCTGCAGCCCCAGCTGCAGGGGACCATGGGCAGGCGACTTCGCCTGGGCCACAGCCACAGGCGCTGGTGCCTGGGACTATGGGGTAGGTGGCTTGTCCCTCTCCTGGACCACAGGTGCAGATGCAGCTGCTGGTGCCCAGGACTGCGGGGTGTGCAGCTTGCCCCTCTCCCAGGCCACAGCCTGGCTGGTCCCCATTCCTCTCTCCCCAGTGTTGAGTGTCTGAGCCGTTAAGGCATGAGGGCGTGATGACTATTTGCATATTAGCTCTTTATTATTTAGGATAGTAGGATGGAAGAAATAAGTTGAAATATATTAGTAACTGGTATACATATAACAGAACTAAACTCCCCAGGTGAAAGACAAAAATCAATATCCTGAATAAAGAAATATAATCTAGCATATGCTATTTACAAGAGACATACTTCAAACATAAGGTTGTGGAAATATTGAAAGTTAAAGGATAACAAAAGATACAACAGGTAAATACTAATCAAAAGAAAGCTGGAAAATAAATTAATATCAGAAAAAAACAGACTTTAAGACAAACAGCTTTATGAATGATAAGGAAATCACCACATAATGCTACAATGCTTAATTCCCCCCAAATATATAACAGTTCTCAACTTATAAGACTATATATATATATATATATATATATATATATATTCTCAAAATACATAAAAAATAAATAATAGCACTATGAGGGAAGATAGAAAAATCCATTGTGCTATTGAGAGATTTTAATACAATCCTCCCAGTAATTCATAAATTAAGCAGATAAAAATCAGTAAGACTATAGAAGATTTTAAGAACATATTCATAAACTTCATAAAATGGGCATATAGAAAACATTGCACTGTTCAGTTGGAGATTATTTTTAAGCACAGGTGGAAGTTTCTATGAATAAATTTCTAATGTAATTCAGTTAGAAATCAATAACAAAAAATATAATGAAAACACCCCTTATATTTGAATATGAAAAACACACTTTTAACAACTCCTAGATCAAAGAAAATATAATGAGAATTTAAAAATACATAGAAATAAATTTGATGAAAACACTATATTTGAAAACTTCTGGAATGCAGCTAAAGCAAACTAAGAATAGAAGAGATATTCATTAATATAAAAAAGACCTCTTAAAAACCTAAAATAATCATCATTATTAATAGTCAAAATTTTAAGTACAAGGAATAAGATAGAGATGCCCACTTCTAATATTCCTACTCAACTATGTATTGGAGGTCATAGCTAGGATAGTAAAACAAGAAAAATAAATGAAAGGTATATGAATTGAAAAGGAATAAATAAAACTTTCATTAATTGCAGATGTAGAAATTCAAAAATAATCTCTGTATGAATTATTAGAGTTAGTAAGAGTTTAGTAAGATGCTTGCATATAAAGTTAATATAAAAAATCAGTTGTACCCTCGCTGGTTTGGCTCAATGGATAGAGCATTGGCTTGTGGACTGAAGGGTCCTGGGTTTGATTCTGGCCAAGGGCAGGCTCAATCCCCAGTGTGGGGCTTGCAAGAGGCAGCTGACCAATGATTCTCTCTCATCATTAATGCTTCTATCTCTCTCTCCCTTTCCCTTCCTCTCTGAAATCAATAAAAAATATTTTTTAAAAAAGTTGTATTTCTCTATATCAGAGGCAATTAGTTTAAAAAATGTACCATTTACATTAACAATAAAATATATATAGTGTTTAGTAATAAATTTATACTGGTAAAAGATGTCAGTTTTGTGGGGAGTGATTAACAGGGGAACTTATATGCATGTATCCATAGCCCATGGACACAGACAATAGCGTGGTGAAGGCCTGGAAGGGGCATTGTGGGGTGGAGGGGTCAATGGGAAAAACAAAACAAAGCAAAGAGGACAACTCCAATACTTTCAACGATAAAGATAAATTAAATAAATAAATAAATAAAATAAAAAGATTCCAGTCTTTAGAGATAAAGCTCTAAAAATTCACTTAAGGATTTTAAATTAATCCTAAAACTGAGCAGACACACACCAAATTTACCACATTTTTTAATGGGAACATAATATTATAAATACGTAAATTCCTCTCTTTTACTAAATTTAGTGAAATCCTAGTAGAAGGAGAGGGTTTCTTTCTTTCCTTTTTTTTTTTTTTGCAGATTCTTAAATTTATACATAAAATCAAAAGGCCAAGTTAAATCAAAACAATTGGGAAGCAGCAGCAGAAGGTGGCAGGACTGTCCCTACTACAGATCAAAACATCTCATATGTAAATCACTGTAAATTCAACGATGTTCAACTTAAGAACTCTTTCTAAAATCAGAAGATACCTTTTTAAGAGCGTGATCAGATGATACAAATACAGAGATTTGCAATGTATAAACACAAAGGATTCCAGAATATGTAATGATTTTTATGAAGCAAAAAGGGCAAATGACTCAATAGACTATTGGGCCCAAAATAAAAACAGGCATTTTTTAGAATACACACATGACTCATAATCATGTGAAAAGATGCCCAATCTCATTATTAGCTAGGGAACTAACTACAAGTCAGCAAAAACTAACAAACCGGCAAAAACAACAACAATAAAGTTGATCATTTACAGTGTTGGTAAGGGTGCACAAAGAACTCTTATTGACTGCTAGTGGAAATATAAATTGGTACAACCCCTTTGAAAAACAGGGGAGCATTACCTTGTGTTACCTAGTAAATCGGAACATTCACACACACTATGACCTGCAATTCCACGCCTACCTGAAAAGCTCTAAGACACATGTGCCAGGAGACACATACACGGACATTCATAGCTGGGATGTTCTTAGTGGCTCCAGACTGGAAACAACCCAAATGTCCATCTGCAGTAGAATGAATACGTAAGGTATGGTATATTTAATTCAGTATGTGAAGAAATATGATACAGCAGTGAAAATGAATGAACTATGCACAGCTGCCCTCCACAGCATTGAAGAAAACTTAAAAACACAACATTGAGCACAAGAAGCAAGTCAACAGATGAACTCATAACAGTATGATGGCATTGATATAAATGTCAAAACCAAAATTAAGCCATATATTGTTAGAAGCTCACTCACAGGTGCTAAGAAAAGGCAAGAGTGAACCATTCACACAAAAGTCAGCTAGTAAAGCTAGCTTCATGGGAGGAGGAGGGAGTGGTCTGGAAGAGGTACGAGGGGATTTTAGGGTATAGTAAGGTTGCATTTCTTGTCCTGAATGGTGAATGCATAGGTGTTTGTGATGTTACTAGTTTCTAAATCATACATAAGCTTTTTATACCCTTCTGTGTGTATGACGCAGTTCACAACAAAACAAACCGAACAAATAAAATGGAGACTGTCAGCTGGACAAAAAATTGTGGGGAAATCTAACAGGGAACCTCAGGCTGAACAGCCAGCATTGTATCTCCAAGGAGGCAGTGCCAACTCGCTGGGTAGGCGAGTCTCGGACACACCCTGGCTCCAGCCTGACCCTCCTCGCCCCGGCAAGTAAGGAAGCGGGCCTTTTCTCTCTCTGTCTCGCTTTGAGTTAATGAGATTGCAAGTCTGGGTCAACTACTTTGTCCAAGGTCACATAGCTACTGAAGGTTCCCAGTCCACCATTCATTTCACCTATTGCTATGCAGCGTTTTATTTTATCCTTCCCGGGAGGTCATCGGAGAAGAGAATATTAAAAGGCTACAGTAATTAGCTTCACATTGTAACACCCTTGACTCCAGGCTAGCTCCTGAAGCAGAGACGGGAAGTTTAAATCTTCCCTTTTTAGATGGATCTGAGATTCTGGCTGGAGAGGATTTTAAAAAGATGCTCAAGGGAGTTTGGGGTCCATTTAGGCCACTCTTGTTCCCAGTGGTCTTTGAGCAGTAACTGTGGACCCCAAGGAGGGCAAAGCATTAGGTCTCATCTGTGTAGGGCGTAGGTGGTGTGGGCAAATGCAGCAGAATGGACAGATTTCGAGAGTTGTGAAATTGCTCATTCTATCCTGAAAGTTTTGCCTGTTTTTTTATGTTTGCCTCTGACCTGCAGAGCAGAGCTGCAAGGTGAGCTGAGAGGAGCAGGTGAGGGCTGGGGTGAGCTGCAGAGGAGCAGGTGAGAGCTGTGGGTGAGCTGAGAGGAGCAGGTGAGAGCTGCAGGTGAGCAGCTGTGTATCTGGGGGCTCCTTCCACTGCCCTGAGACACTATCCAACTATTTTAGGGAAACGATCTTGTAACCCTTTCTAAAAAATAGTCCCTTTCTGTTCAAACATGTATAAATTAGTAACCCCACCTGGGTCTGGGACCTTGCTGGGAGTCACCAGGCTGCTTAAGGATGAAGCTTCAGGACTGTCGATCCTTTGTTGCCTGCAGGGGATAAGGATGTCGGGATAGGTTTTCCTGAACTGCCGGTCTGGTGACCCACATCCAACCAAATACTGTGTCTTCTAGCCTTTGGCCGATGATCAAGATCCTCCGTTGAGAACTTGACAGTAACTCAAAGATCAGGAAGGTAGGAGGAGGAAGGTGTATGGCACCTACGTTGTATCTCGACAAAACCTTGTGGAGGTTTGCTTGGGCCCCGCTGGATACTTGATCTCTGCCACCTGGCTGAGCGCTGCCACCCTGGACACCAGACATGCCCTCAGTGCATGCACAGTCCGGGGAGACTGGGCCACCAGCAGCGTTGCCTTGCAAAGCCTATTGCCCTTTGCCTGTTTCCTACTCCAGATCTTTCCTTTCTGCCATTAGCCTGGGAAAGTGCTATCACAGCCCTAATAATAATGCAACAGATTTTAAAGGATCACCAGGCCTTGGTAGAGGACCTATGCCTGTCTAACCTCAAAGACAAAGGAAACCACACACTTAAAAATGGGTAAGGTAGTACATTTTATGAGATGTGTATTTTACCACAATTTTAAAAAAATTGAAAAAGCAATGGCAAAGGGAACTCCTGACACATTGAATTAATAAAGGCAGCTATTTGTGGTAAATGAAAACCATATGACTTGAAAATCATCCCCTGGAGTTTTTCTTGTGTATGCTTGAAAAGACTCATTCAGGGGTCAGGAAGGCCCTGCAGTGTCATGGTGAAGGTTTTTTGGTGTTTTTTTTAAATCCTCACCTGAGGATATGCTTATTGATTTTTTTTAAAGATAGGGAAAGGGGAAAAGGGGAAAAAGGAGGGAGGAAGAGAGAGAGAGAGAGAGAGAGAGAGAGAGAGAGAGAGAGAGAGAGAGAGAGAGAGAGAGGAGAGATTAATTGGTTTTCCTCCTGCACACACCACCCCCGGATTGAACTTGCAACCCAGAGATTGGAATTGAACCCACCAACCACTGAGCCACACTAGCCAGGACTATTTTTGTCTTCTTCTTTTTTTAAAAAAAATATGCTTTTATTGATTTTTAGAGAGACAGAAAGGGAGAGTAACAGATAGAAACATCAATGAGAGAGAAACATTGATCGGCTGCCTCCTGCAGGCTCCCTACTGAGCCCCAAACCTGAGCATGTGCCCTGACTTGGAATCCAACTGATGACCTCTTAGTGCACGGGTCAATGTTCAACCACTGAGCCACACCAGCCGGACTATAAATGCACATCTTAATCCATTATATCAGAATATAATCTATAGGTACATATAGAAGGGTGCAAATTACCTTTTTCACTGCTAGAGTTAAATGATCAACAAGGCCGGGGGCCAGTGCTGTGCTCCTGAGGCAGGGCACACTCCTGCAGCCATGTGATCTTCTCTGGGCTCAAAGACACAGCCACTTAGACAGACTAATTTTGCATGAAGCCGTAATGCCTAAGCCATTTAAATCCACATGAAAATACAGTTTTAGTCAAGAAAGCTGAAAACGTTGAGGTTGATTCAATGTATATTTACTTCCCACTGTTCCTTCATCCTGGATTATTTCAATTTGTTCTATTACTGGACAAAATCTCTCCACTTACATTTGAGAATCTAAATTTTCCCTCTGCTTCCACCAGCCAGACCTTATTTATTCTTCACAATAGCCTCTTCAAGTTATTTCAGGCATAATGAGTTTATGAGCCTAGATAGAGCTTTTTGGATCTAGATGGTGATACTTGTAGCAAGATAAACTGGTATTTTTTTTGAGGCATGGGAACAACATAACTGATATTCATTTTAAATTTTGCATGCATTCATTTATTCACAATATTTCATTCACAATTATCATTCAAATGCTAATTTAGTTTAAAAAAAAGAAAAGCCCCAGGTCTTAGAGGCTTAGAGTCAGGACTTAGATGAAAACGCTGCTGGTTTTCAGAACCTAGGTTCAAATCCTGCCAGGAACCAGTGGTGTGTTCTCAGAACATTTCTTTTTTTTAACTCCTTTACATCCGTTTCCTATTGGGAAAGTAGAATGTTTACCTTGCAGGGTTGTGTAAAGAATAACAATATTTATGTGAAGCACTAGACACAGTGTCTGGGGCATGGTAGGCGCTTAACAAAGTTTCCTAGTATTGTTGTTATGTTTTTGCTATTGTGCCAACTACTACGACAACTACTAACCTACTATAGGACAGACCTAGGGAAACAAAGGTGGCTAAGATATGGTCCTTGCCTGTAAGAAAAACACACACCACAAACACACAAAAACACACACCACAAACACACACTCCTTATTTATTGACATAATTGCACTTGGTACAATACAATAGCAAAGAGAGCGTACAAGGAAAAGCAATACTTTCCTGGCCTACCTCTCTTAAGCCTTAGTCCCATTCTCCTAAAGCCGTGGTTGGCAAACTGGGGCTTGCGAGCCACATGCGGCTCTTTGGCCCCTTGAGTGTGGCTCTTCCACAAAATACCACGGCCTGGGCGAGTCTATTTTGAGGAAGTGGCATTAGAAGAAGTTTAACTTTAAAAATTTTGGCTCTCAAAAGAAATTTCAGTCGTTGTACTGTTGATATTTGGCTCTGTTGACTAATGAGTTTGCCGACCACTGTCCTAAAGTAACCTCTATTAGCTGTTTCTCTTTTTTATTTTTCTGCAGTTCATTCTATAATTCAGAATATGAGGTTTGTATCACTGTTTTCTAATTTCTAACTGACTCCTTGCATGATCATAAGAAGATGAGGATTTAGGTCAGATGGCGCTATATTTCCCCTATGTCTTCTTCTAATTTGACAGTAATAGTATTTTCTAAACATTCCTCCATTTTGCTGACATTTTTAACTTTAAATACTAAGTTTAAATCTCCATTTCTTGCTCTATCACATGCAGTCAGTATTTTATTCCCCTCATGATTATCACTCTCTTTCATCTCCTACCTCCTGTAAGAAGTAGCCCAATTCTCTAACGTGCACTTCGATGAAAAACAGATTTGCCAAATTTAGGATTTGGGCATTTCATGTTGACCTGATTGCTTTGGGTTCCTCCTCAGCAATCTCATTCTTATGGAGGATGCAAGCCAACCTTTGAATTGCTCTAGAGCCTGTTTTGTCAGCTAAACCTTTGCTTTTATGTTGTCAACATTCATAAGGTTTGCATTCAGTTTTGCAATTGTGGCAAAGGCTCCCTGCTTTCTCTGTGGCTGATTTTAAAAAGGCATTTGTGTTGTTGTGATCAGTTAATGATTGCCCACTACAAGGACAGGCAATATGCTAGGATTGCATGTCCCTTTCTAAGGGTCCAATATCAGCAGCGATGGGCTACTTGAAAGGGACAGGGCACAATATTACGGTCACATGCCTTTTATTTTCTTTCACTCTATCATCTGCTTAAAATCATGTCACATTTTACTTTTGCTTTGTATTTGGATTAATATCTTCTTGTATAGCCTGTGGCCTTCCCGACATTTCTCATTATTTATCTTTCTCCCTTTTCTTCCTGACAAAAAGAATGTCTTTATCACAATCTCAAGTTTAGTAAGCCTTTCAGACATAGCTACTCTTGCAGAGTCTATGTGTTCCTCCCCAAGTTTGGACCTGTTGCTCTCTTTGGGCTAGCCGTTCTTCTGAGTTTCCTGGATCCCATGTCTTTCTCTTTCTGGGTTGTTCTCATTCATTTTTGATTGAGTACATCTCTCAGGAACTTCTGAAGTAAGTCAGAAGTATTGAGGCATTGTTTGTCTGAAAATGTCTTTATTTGGATCAATCACATTTGATTGCTATCTTGGCTGGTATACAATTCTACCTTCCAGTTTCTCTGACATCCAGTGTTGCTTATGAGAAGTCAGCCTGTTTCTTAGCTTTTGTAGGTAGTTACTCTGCCCCCACCCACCAGCATCATGGAGGCTTTTTACATTTCCTTATTCTTGATATCATTTGTCTCATTGTGGATCTGTCAGAAATGTTATTGTGCTCAGCAAAGTCATTCTCTGATGACATAACTTTCATTTTGGAACATTTATTCCATTATTATTATTTTTGTTAATTCTCACCCAAGGATATTTTCCCATTGATTTTTAGGGAGAGAGTAAGAGGGAAAGACAAAGAGAAACACAGCCAAGGTACATGCCCTTGGCTGAAATTGAACCCGGGACCCTTTGGTCCACAGGCTGACACTCTATCCACTGAGCCAAACCAGCCAGGACTATTCCATTATATTTATTTATTTATTTGTTTGTTTGTTTGTTTGTTTGTTTATTTATTTATTTATTTAGTGGAAGGAAGAGAGAGAAAGAGACATCGATGTGAGAAAGACATATCAGTTGGTTGCCTCCCACATGCACCCCAACCAGGGCTGGGGATTGAGCCTGCAACTGAGGTACATGCCCTTGACCGTTATTAAACCTTATGAGACCTTTCAGTCCACAGGCTAACACTTATCCACTGAGCCAAACTGGCTAGGGCTATTCCATTATTTTAAATAAGTTTCTTCTCTTCATTTTCTTCACTTTTCTGTAATACCTATACCTGGATCATGACCTCCTAGAATGATAAATATATCATTTCTACACCTCATCTTTTCTGCCACATTTCTTATTTAGTTGTGCTTTAGTCTTATATTATAAAACACTTACTTATACTTTATCTTACAAACCTTCTTGCTTTTTTACTGTTCCTAAAGAATAATATAATATGGGGGGAATCCAAGATGGCGGCGTAGGTAAACACCTAAACTGCTGCCTCGCGCAACAATTTCAAAAATTCAACTAAAAGACAAAACGTCTATCACCCAGAACCACGGGAAAGCTGGCTGAGTGGAAGTTCTACAACTAGAAGGAAAGAGAAAAGAGCATCGAGACGTGCACGAGCGCTGAAAAGCTGAGGTACGGAGGCGCGTGATCCGGGCTGGCGGCGGGCGTTGCTTTTTTCAACCCAAAGGGAGACAAGCCCCCAACTACTCTGAAATCCAGTTTCTGGGGAGACGCGGGGGACCCAAACTCCTACGGGGAGAAGCTGGACTGTCTGCCAGTGAGGGGGGCTTACTTGCAGAGCTGCGCGCAGGAATAATTGTTTACGGCACTGGGGCACGGGACTCCGGGACGCCCTTGGGGACACAGAGCCGGCTAACTAGCAGCCATTGCTGTTTGCCACGCCCTAACCTAGTGACGCCCTGAGGCCCCGCCCTGCACAACCTACAAACCCACCCAAGCTCCAAGCAGCAGCGTTAGCAGAAGAAAGCCCCGCCCTATCGCAGCTTAACCTAGCAAACTTGCAGCCTGGGTCAGACAGCTCCAAAACCTCCAAACCCCAAGCAAAGAGGAGAAAACTGTAGCTCTCACTGTAGCTCCTGCTGGATGGCCTCAGACAATAGCTGACCTGCACCCCATTGGAGATCCAGAAGCCAGTGTACCTAGTGGTCAGAGTGAGACACCAGATTTCAACTCCTCACATCCATAAGTGACACATTCAAAGGCAGACTCAGTGAGCACCAAAGCCCCACTGAAACAAGTCCTGCCCCTAAGTGTGTCTTCAGCGCAGCAGTTCTTCCATTATAGACACAGTGAGTGCTCACAGCTAATTGGCCTGGAGGCCAATTCCTCCCAGTATACCAACAGCAATTAAGGCTTTAACTGCACCAAGTCTTTGCACTCAGCCCACAAAGGGGTGTACCAAGAGTGTCCACATCAGGTGATTGGGGAGGCTGAGCTACTGCCCCCTATAGGTCACCTACCACACAAAGCTACTCCATCAACACAGGGAAGCAGCCAAAATGAGGAGACAAAGAAACATGTCACGAATGAAAGAAACGGAGGAAAGCAAACTACTGGATGACATAGAGTTCAGAACCACATTTATAAGGTTACTCAAGAATCTTCTTAAAACCGCTGAGAAACTTGATGAGACCTTCAAGGAGCTTAATGAGAATGCCAAAAAAATGGAAAAGGATCAGTCAGAAATGAAGCATACACTGTCTGAAATAAAGAATATACAGAAACTCAACTGTAGATCAACGTACCCCAAGAATCAAACCAAAGATCTGAAATATGTGGAAACAAAAAACATCCAACCAGAAAAACAAAAAGAAAAAAGAATCCAAAAATATGAAGATAGTGTAAGGAGCCTCTGGGACAACTTTAAGCGAACCAACATCCGAATTTTTGGGGTACCAGAAGAAGGAAGAGAGCAAAATATTGAAAACCTATTAGAAGAAATAATGACAGAAAACTTTCCCTGCCTGGTGAAAGAAATAGATGTACAAGTCCAGGAAGCGCACAGAACCCCATACAAGAGGAATCCAAAGAGGACCACACCAAGACACATCATAATTAAAATGCCAAGGGCAAAAGACAAAGAGAGAATATTAAAAGCAGCAAAAGAAAAACAGTTAATTACCTACAAGGGAGTACCCATACGACTGTCAGCTGATTTCTCAACAGAAACTATGCAGGCCAGAAGGGAGTGGCAAGAAATATTCAAAGTGATGAACAGCAAGAACCTACAACCAAGATTACTCTACCCAGCAAAGCTATCATTCAGAGTTGAAGGTCAGATAAAGAGCTTCACAGACAAGAAAAAGCTAAAGGAGTTCATCACCACCAAACCAGGATTACATGAAATGCTGAAGGGTATTCTTTAAGGAGAGGAAGAAGAAGAAAAAGGTAAAGATAAAAATTATGAACAACAAAATGACATCAAATACATACCTACCAACAAGTGAATCTAAAAATCAAGTGAATAAAAAATCTGAAGAACAGAATGGACTGGTGAATATAATAGAATCAGGGACATAGAAAGGGAGTGAACTGACGATTCTCAGGGGAAGCAGGTGTGAGGGGTGCGGGAAGAGCTTGGACAAAAATCTTACTCCTATGGATGAAGACAGTGACGGGGGTAAGGGCATGGGGTGGGGTGGGGAATCAGGTGGAGGGGAGCTTTGGGGGAAAAAATAGAGGAACACCTGTAATAATCTGAACAATAAAGATTTATTAAAAAAAAAAAGAATAATATAATATATACTACAATAACCTAAGGCAAAACCCTGAGTTTATGGAAATATTAGTTATATTATATGTAACTAATATATATTCTACATATAACTCATGCATAACATATATTTTCATATTTTCCTTTAGATACTTATGTTATTGTTAGCTTTCTGGCTTGTTTGTGATTTGATACTTTCTATCCCTTCAATTATCTCTATTTTCTCAACTCAAGTTTTTTTTTAGTTTTGTTAGTTTTTCATGCTATTGGTTTTCTTACCGGTATTCCTGTCAATTTAAATTCTCTGATGTGCCTCCAATACAATCCCTCTCTGCTTGAGTTCATGAGTCAGTTTTAGTTCTGGGCAAGAAGGAACTCTGATTATTATTCTCTCACTTTATCTCATCTCAGGAGGTGATTATGATGAAGACGACCTGAATGGTTTAAAAGGAACAACAAGGCTTCTCTCAAAGTTATTATTAATGCTAGCATGTAAAACCTTACATGTTCCGACTAGATAGAAGAAAGCCTGGCATAGAGTACTCAGAGATGTTTTAAAATATAGTTTTATTATTTTCAATTTTTATGAGGAACATTACCTGAGCAGAGAAAATGTTGCAGGTGAAGCTCACTGGAGATTGAATAGATAAGAGTATGCTCTCTTTAAACAGTGCCTCTAACACACTTGAGCACTCTCTAGTGTTTCATGTGGGACACACTGGAGGTCTATAGTGTTACAACATCTGCGTTCATACTTCTTTACCGTGGAGATAAAAAATTAAACTCTAGCCCAGAACCTTAATCAAATTAGATGTAGTGAAAGTAAAAGTTGTCACGAGCCTTGTATTCCCCAGGAGAAAGCATGAGATGGTCCGGGTTTATACACACACACATATGATATAGACAGCTTAATATTCAGTGGAGACATATCAACCCACAGTAATGACACTCGGATTAGATCATTGCCAGATTCGAAAGGAAAATAACATTATATAAATCTGTTTTACTTCAAAACCAGCAGAAAGATGTTCTGAATCAGATTTCATTTGGGAATTGATTTACCAGTGTTAACCCTTCAATTTGGTCTGAAGATACCTGCAAGTCTCTGGAACATTTACCCCAGTGCCTGCCTCCAAGTTTATTGTAAGTTCAGATATTCTCACAGGTTGTGACCTGTCTTTGTTATTATGAGCAAACAGTGTCTGTGTATTTGGACCAACCTGAAGGGGAAGCACCCGAGCTCTCTGAACATGCACTCAGCAGTTTTTGAGGTCAGGGACATAAAGGGACGCTCTGCCCAGGGCCCATAGGATTTCAATAGATTTCCCTCTGTGTTGGAGAGAAAGACTAAAGCTCGCAGGCAGCAAGTTATGGCCAAAGGACTCACCTTTATCTCAATTGACTACAGAGATCCCAACGACCAAGTGAAGTCACCTGCCCCAAGTCCCACAGCAGGGGAGCAGCTGTAGGGATTCAAAAGTCTACAACACACCCACCTGAGGAGACGGTGGGTGTGGCCATGGGTCTGGGCAACGGAGGGTGTGGGTGGTACTAGTAGGGCAATGGGACCCTAAGAGGTTTGAGGGCGATCGAGAGGGCAATAAATTTTCATTTTGTGTATGTCTGGACTCTAGCTCATTCATCAACATTGCAGGATTGTACTTTCAGATGCTTTTTTTTGGGGGGGGGGTGTTAATCCTCATCCAAGTATTTTTTTTCCCATTGATTTTTTTTTTAAGAGAGTGGAAGGGAGGGGGAGAGAAACATCAATATGAGAGGAACACATTGATTGGTTGCCTCCTGCACCCGCCCCAACCTGGGGCCAGGGATCGAGCCTGCAGCCCAGGTTTGTGCCCTTGACTGGAATTGAACCTGTTACCCTTCAATTCACAGGCCGACACTCTAACCACTGAGCCAAACCAGCCAGGGCTCAGACGTTTTCTTGGTGAATGATTGATTAGATGAGCTGTATCGATGTTTTCCTGAACCATGTTGCCTCTCCAATCATTAACGTGGCCTTTTATCTTCTCTCCTGTCAGTCTTGTCCTCTTTGAAGTCAGTTGTGAAAGAGATAGTCCTAAGGATTACATCTGCACCTTAGGTCTCTCCCAGAACATGTCAGAGTACATCTCTTTGAAAGGCACCACCCACTGGCCCTCTCTCTATCCAGCCCACCCTCACCAGCCTCTTCCCCCCATCCCACCTCTGACATGGTCACTTCCCTGTAGAAATCCTTCAGGACTCCTGCTGACTCCAGAGCAAGGTCTGGCTCTGACTCTGAATGCCCCAGGATACCCTGTCTGCCCTCCCACAGCCAGTCGAATGGAAGTCCTCAGGCTCCCTCCACAGTTTTTCTGCTTTGGGGCTTTGCTTTTGCTGCTGCCTGGGACACCCTGGCTTACCCATTTCTGCATATCTAAATTCTCCTCTTTTCAAGTCCAGATCTAAAGTCAGCACCTCCTCCAGCCTCCCTGGTCTGACCACTGTCTCTCTAACCACAGGAAGGCTGTGGAGAGCCAAGCGCTCTCGGAGAGCTTTACATAGGGACTCATTTCATCCTCCCAACCTGTGAGGAGGAGCTGGTCTCCAGGGACAAAACTGAGGCTGAGGAAGGTCAGCTTGTGGAAGGATCTCAAGCTATGAGTGCTGAGGGCAGGATAGGAACCCCAGCGTGCCTGAGCTCAGAGCTGGCTTTCCACCATCCTGGAATGCTCCGAGGCCCTTAGTTATTTATGTAAGTGGGTCTCTCCCGAGGTAAAAGGCTCCCATGTCCTGGGGGAGCGGGAGAATGTCCAATTTGTGTTCCTGGGTTACTGCAGTATGAACTGGGTGCTAAATAAAAGTGTAAGGACAAGGTGGGGGCGGGATTCTTCTTTATGGAGGGACAGCAGTGCTTGTGACTGGGGCTCCCCTGTGGCCTGCTGGGGGTGGGATTGGTTCCTTCCCTCCTCCTCAGGTGCTGGAGTGCATCCTGTCCCTACTACCCACCCCCAGCTTCCTGTCTCCCCAGCTGCTCCCGGGCAGAAGGTGGGCGCTCTGGGAGACCCTAGAGTCCTCCTTCCATTTCTCCACCTCCACCTGGTTTGAACTCCTTTCTACCTCTCCTGGCTCTCCTGGGCTGGGATATGCATCTTCCCCGGTGGCACTGCTTTGCCCCACGCTAATTGGAAAGAAAGCCCCGCCTTGGTGCCTTAGCTAAGTACAACCAGCTCCTCCGACCGCGGATTCTTAGATGCCTCCAGCACTCACAGTGGGCACTGTGTCCAGGCTCTGAATGATGGGCTGCCAGGTAATTGATCCATCCCTTCATTAACGCATATTTATCAAGATCTTATTATCTGCGGAGTCCTGAGGAGGCTGCAATGCACAGAGTAATTGTTCCTGTCTGCACGGGCCCTTGCGATCAAGCATGATGCACCATAATTGGTTTGTGGGTGTCATCTTGCATCCTCACCTAGAAGGTTAATTCCTTGCTGGCAGGAACCTTATTCTCTGGCCCTTCTGTGGCCTCTACACAGCTTGATACTGCACGGAGCACAACACAGAAAACAGGAGCAACGGATAATGTATCGTGAGTTATAAAACATTTCCGGTTTAAGAAGCATTTCTCATATATACGATCACATTTTTAAACTGAATCGTGAGTCCCATAGTGTAGGCAGGGCAAAACTGAAGAATATTGGTCCTGATTTGTTTGATGACCTTACAGTTCCTAACATCCATATTCAGTAAATATTGTTCAGCATTTATTAAATGAGGGTAGGGGAAACTGCTCTTTTCAGTTTTTCTATTCAGAGGAAGGGATTTAGATATCCTAAACCTTATTTAACACTGGAAATGTTAATTTTTATAGAACATGCAAGTGTTTAAAAAGAATAATAGGGAAGGGCTAAGAACGAAAATAAAACCCTGTCCCTGCTCTTCCTTACGTTCTACTGTCCAGAGACAATCAATTTTAACTTTCTGTTTCTTTTGCATGTGAGAAAATGTAAACAATGGTGGGTAGAGGGCAGATGGCGTAGATTGTGAATGTGGCCACAATTCCTCCTATCCTGTTGTGTTTACCCCTTTGCTACGTGACTTTGCGGCTTCTTCCACTGAGAGGCAGGGTGGATTTCCCCACCCCTCGAATCTGGGTCGGCCCTGGAACTTCCTTTGACCAGTAGCATGGGCAGAAGTAACACTTTGCAAAGTCTGAGACTAGGCCTTGATAGGCCTTGCAGCTTCTGCCTTTTACTGTTTGGAGTGCTGTCCTGAGACTGTCACTTAAGGAAGCTGATCCAGCCTGCAGAAGAGTGAGAGGCCACATGGAGAAGAATGAGGCAGCCCAGCTAATAACCAAGGCTCCCTGGACCGTCCAGCCAGCCATATCTCCAGGGCAATGCAGCCACAGGTGAGCCCTAGCAAAATCAGCAGAGGAACTGCCCAGCAGCCCCACAGAATTATGAGAAAGAACTAGTAGTTGTTTTAAGAAACTTAGTTTCTTTATCTAGTTTCGGCATTGTCCATGAATTTCCTGCTATGACAAATGAGGAGTTAGTTCATTACTTCACCCCCTTCTGCCACACTCCCTCATTTTGTAATTGTATCACCAGTCTTGGTTTCTCTTTTCATCACCTGCACAGCCTCAAAATAGTTAAGCCTAAATTACTTGTTCCATGGGTAAAATTATCTATTGACTCCTTCACTTTTTAAGATGAAAACATTACTGCTCCCTCCCTTCCTGTCTGAATCATCCCCTTTCACCTCCCAGTTTCTTTAGGCTCTACCTTTTCTTTCCTTAAAAAAACAACAACAAACAAACAAACAAACAACAACAACAAACCTTTTAATTGAAGTATAGTTATACCCCCAAAGTAGAGAAATCATAAGTGTAAAGTTTGATAAGTCTTCACCAAGTGAACACACCTCTGTAACCAGCACCTATATATAGAAATAGAACTCACTTTATCACCACCCAGGAGCCCCTTCATGCTCCTTCACTTACTACTTTCTACCAAATGTATCCATTTTCCTGACTTCTAACAGTAGAGGCAAGTTCAGCCTGCTTTTGAATTTTATATAAATCTAACTATTCAGTAGGCCCTCTGTTGAATCTGGATTGCTTTGTTCACCATTATGTTTGTGAGATTTATCCCTGTTGATGATGTACTAATATTTCATTCCTTATTTCTGTATAGTATTTTATTGTATGAAAATATCACACTTTAATTATACGTCTAATGTTGATGGACACTTATGGTCTGGCCAATATTTGGGCATTACAATAGTTCTGCAATAAGCATTATTATGCATATTTTTGGATGGACTTAAGTATTCATGTCCATTGTGTATATACCTAGATGTGGAATCACTAGTTCATAGAATACATATGTGTTCTGCTGTAGTAGATAGTGCCAAACAGTTTTCCCAATTAGCTATACCAATTTGCACTCCCGCCAGCAGTGTAAGAGAGTTATTCTTTCCCCTCATCTTTGCCATCATTTTGTATCATCTGAATTTTTTGTTATAACCATTTTGGTGGTTGTTTAGTGGTATAATGTTGTGTTTTTTATTTGCATTTCCCTGATGGCTTGAGTTTTTTGATACTATTATAATAGCATCATTTAAAATATCTCATATTCTACTTATGTATTCTGACATATAAAAAGTGGTTTACATATGTTGACTTTGGATCCAAGGACTATGCTATATTTACTTAATATTTCTAAAATTACTGCTTGATGTATTAAGATTTTTATGTACTCAACCATATCATCTGTGAATAGGATGGTGTGATTTCTTTCTTCCCAATCTTTATGATTTTTTTTTCTTGCCTTATTGCTTTGGCTAGAACCAGCACAATGAAACAAGATAGAGGGCATCCTTATTTCATTTCCCATCTACAGGGGAATGCTTTCATGATTTCACCATGAAATAACTTGTTTGCTGTAGATTTTTTGTTTGGGTACTCTTTATCAGATTAAGGAAGTTTACTTCTATTCCTAATTTGCTATGAGTAATTACCATATACTTTCTTTTACCTATTAAGACGACCTTATGTTCTACCCCTCTTTTGTGTTGTTAATGTAGTGAATTACATGAACTGATTCACAAGTATTACACCACCCTTGAATTGCTAGAGTACTAGTAATCCCTACTTGTGTGTGATGTATGGTCCTTTTATATATCACAGGATTTGATTTGTCAGTATTTTGTTTGAAGTTTATGTCTCCATGTTCATGAAGGAGATTGGCTTATGAGAATCCTGAGAGCCTAAATTTGGTTAATTTCATCCAGAGGGACTGATTATTTATCTCCTCCAGGACCTAGAGTTACAACCAAGAATTCTTCCCCCTTTAAGGGTCCTGGCCTCTTGGATGGACCTCAGACTTAGCCCATACTTTGTCAAGGTTTCATCTCCATATTGCATAACTGTTATCAACATTTGCCTCTGGGGAAATCTCACTTTTTGCATTGTTACAATGTCTTCTATTTGTTTGTAATGGGAAAATTCACATACTTACAATAAATAAGCAAAGGAATAAAATTGCCAAAACTGGAAATTGTATTAGCCTATCCACAATTTGCCCATGCTTTGTGATTGTGCCAGACATTGGATTAAAAAAAAAAAAAAGCCACTCTATTGAACACAGTGTCTCATGAAAGGTTACACCACACACACACATACACACACACACACACACGTGAACATATATGCACACTCACACCCTTCAACTTTTCTTTTTCCTCAGTATATCAATATAACCTACGAGCATGTATTGCACTGTTCTCCAAAGCTTGTATGTTCTTCTTAGTATAAATATTAAAGACAGCATTCCAATCACAAGTAAACACTGGTTATATGAATCCAAGTAGTAAACAAAACAAGGTATTAAAGTACTGAGAAGCTTAGAATTATACATTTAAATACCAGTATAAGTGAACATGTGATATCACATTCCATCAGAGACAACACTGTGAAAAAACCCAAAGGAAGGAGAGATGGGTACTCATCAGTACTGGCAGGGACTGGTAAGGTGTTGGAGCTAAGGACTGCGGTGCTCACAGCATCAGGATGGCACCCTGAGCCTGGCCCCGTCTGAAGCTGCCTTTACAGCTTCCTTATGAAAAGAGGAACCTGGGAAACAACCAAAGTAGGGTTTCTGTTTTAGGTCACAGCAAAAGAAAGATAAACGGACAATGAGTCTTTTCCACAAAGAAACACAGACACCACTTCTGGTGTCCCAGCCTTTCAGCCTGAGCATAACGTCCTTCTTTCCAGCTCCTCTCCAGGACCCGGAGCTACAGCACTGCACTACAGCAAGCAGACTGGTGTTTGTCTATGACCACTATCGTATTTGTTTATCAGAAAACTAAAATGGCAGTAGCATTTATGTATGTGTTTATTTACTTTTATTATTATACTAGAGGCACAGTGCATGAAATATGTGCACGGTTAGGGTCCCTAGGCCTGGCTGGCAATCAGGGCTGATCTACGGGGCAACTGGTGGGGTGGTTGGGGGGCCCCCACTGGCACCCGCCTTGGCCAGCCTGTCACAGCCTGTCACTGCCTCTTCCCCCATTCGTCCCACCACTGGTCACCTCCCTCTGTGGAGTGACTGGTGGCAGGGCGATCAGGGGGTCCCCAAGGGGAACCTGCCTTGACTGGCCTGGGGCCTGTGGGCTTGGGGCAGCTCCTGCATTGAGCGTCTGCCCCTGGTGGTCAGTGCACATCATAGCGACTGGTTGTTCTGCCGTTCGGTGGATTTGCATATTAGGCTTTTATTATAGAGGATTTCAGTCAATATTTTATGAGACCTTACAGATTTAGAGGTTTTTTTTCCAAATCCTAGCTTTCCTGTATGTCCTATTCTTCTTCTTCCTCTTTTTAAAAAATATATTTTTATTGATTTCAGAGAGGGAGGGAGAAGGAGAAGGAGATAGAAACATCAATGATGAGAGAGAATCATTGATCGGCTGCCTCCTTCACACCCCACACTGGGGATCGAGCCAGCAACCCGGCATGTACCCTTGACAGGAATCAAACCTGGGACCCTTTGGTCCGCAGGCCTATCCACTGAGCCAAACCGGCTAGGGCTCTTGTTCTTTTTATTATGCAAAATTCCATAGCTTGATGGTGTGAGCAGTTCATAAACTGCATGAAAGATGAAGTTACATTATACTGGGGACTACTTCCTCCTTTTTCTTAGATTCTTCTCCATCCTTTTGTTCTCCTCACCTCCTCTTCTATTTTTCTTTTCTGACTTTTGGCTTTTGGAGGGTTCCCTTTATTGTGATCTCAGTAATGTTTAAAATCATGTTTGTTGTAATGTATGCTAGACTTAGACTTCATTTTTAGCAGCAGAACCCTTCAGAATAGTCAACCTACTATATTCCCAGAAGTGAAACTTCTGGTCCACTTTTCATCTTGCATAAATGCACGCAAATCTCTCATGTATCCCTGGTTCCTTCTGATTCTTTTAATTATTGTTGACATTGTCCTTTTTTATTCCTGAAGGTTCATCCTAATGTGGTCTCTGGAGAAAAAGGAGGTAAATGTGTTTGTGTTGATGTATTATGTGGAACCACAAACCAGACCGGTTTTTCATAGTTGAGTTTTAAATGTGCTCTGCTTTGCTGTTTTGATTGCACACCAAAAGGACAGATTAAAAATAAATAGAAATGTCAACCAAAGGTCTAAGAAAACAAAATTGCCATTTAGTTAATGAACTTCAAAATGATGGGAAAAAGACTTGAACACTTTCAGAAAGTAATTTCCAAAGATTTGCAAAGCTTTTTTTCAAAACTAATTCTAACTTATTGTATGCAGGGGGTTATTGTCTACATATTTATTAATTTAAGATAGTTTACTTGTTTAAATAAATTATGTTACAAGGTAACACTTTACCTGGGAATGATCTTTGTGTTTTTTGTAAAGATAAGTTTAAAGGTTCCTGTTTTCTGATTTAATGTCTAACAAGTTCCTGTTTTGAGCAGTATACCTTTCAGCTGATAACAATACCTGTACATTCATTTGACAGGAACATTTAGAAATATATTAGATTCCTATTAGATTCCCAGACTCAGGGTGAGCCCTGGGCCATTTCTTCTTTTCTCACTCAATGAAGCTACCAACACTGAAGTCCATGTTTGCCTGGATTAGCAAAAGCCCTCAAGGCAAAGGGCCTTTCAAGGATCAGGAGTCCTATTTGCCCAGATGGACTATCAGTGAAGGCAAGGGCACAGTAACCCTGGAAACTATTACTATTCACAATTTATCAGGCATGATTTTCCTAACCCCATGATTTCCTTCCTTCTATGTTTTTTGAATTTACTGTTTTCTTTGTCTCATTTCTTAGCTCTTTGATTTTTCTTTATCAATATAGTTATTTAAAGTAATGAATTTCCTCTCTATAAGTACTGCTTTATCTATATCCCCAAAGTTTTCACATATAGTGTTTTATCGTGATTTATTTCTAAAATATTTCCTGTTTCT
Source organism: Corynorhinus townsendii (assembly GCA_026230045.1). Taxonomy (NCBI): domain Eukaryota; kingdom Metazoa; phylum Chordata; class Mammalia; order Chiroptera; family Vespertilionidae; genus Corynorhinus; species Corynorhinus townsendii. The sequence continues at coordinate 183,357,434 of JAPDVU010000001.1, read as the reverse complement.
TTTACCTACAAATTACATATAAATTTACATATGTATTTTATAAACATATATATGAAATATATGATACATTCATAAAAGTGCATAATCATAAAAGGATAACTATATAAATGTTCACAGAATGAACATATCCATGGAAACACCACCCAAATCAGGAAATAAACAGAAATCATATAATCTTTGTCTTTTTATTGAATTGTTTATTCCTTTTACATTTAAGGAAATTCCTTCTGTTATTAATTTTTAAGAAAATCCTATAATATTTTAAAAAAATTGTTCCATTATCAGAAATTATTGCAGTTCTAAGCCCCATACTTAATCACGTTTGACAAGAAACACTTTTTCATGAAGGATTACTTTTTGTGAGTTTAAACATTTTGGGTTGTGAATTCATATTCAGCATGGTTTTTTTTCTGTGAGAATGCCATGCAAACTAGGTTGAGGAAATATTCCTTCACGGTGTTTTTGTGTTTACTCCTGCTAGATAATGTAAATTTGAACGCTTAATAAGGCATAGGCCAGGGATTTTGACTTATCAGTTATATTAGACTGGGTCTAATCAGGAGACAGAAACCGCACAATAACTTAAATTGGTTTAGTTTAAAGAATCATTAAGCAATGATAAGAGAGTAACTAAAAAGATATAAAGAGAATGCTAAAAGGAAGGACAAACTCGGAATGAGGGCCTTCCCCTAAGCCTGGGGTTCATGCGTCATTGGTGAAGATGTGGTTAAGCTCAGGAGAAAGCTCCCCTCGCTTCCTGGGCTGCCCACGCTTGAGCGGATCCATAGTTGTGGGGCAGGCAGAAAACAACTCTCTGGGGTGCAGTCTTGCCAAAGCTGTTATGTGGGTGCACACAGGGACCTGGGACACCACTGTGGGCATGGAGTCTGGATCATATGGTATCTGTGTGAGGAGGGCCATGCAAAGGTGATCGCGGGCCTGGGCCGGGGCCGGGGACTTGAGGTCACGGAGGGACAGTGACGAACTGGATGTCCCTCTACACGCACACTGCTGACCAAACACGCAGCAGCAAGAAAAAGCCAAACCCAGCACAGGGGAACCAGGAGAACCCCCTTCCCAAGGCAGTGTCCCTCCTGCGCCCTCTGCTGACCAAGCATTGTATCACGCTTACTGAAAGGGAGAAATGCCTAAGTGTCCAGTTTATCACAAACAAGGTACTAAAAGTGAATTTGTAACTGAAAATCAATACATTGATAAGTGCCCCATCGAGACTGACCTTTTTCCTTGCCCAGAATGTGGGTGAAGACACACGCCCTGGGTCTGTGTGCCTGTGGTATATCGTTGTTAGTCTACCTTTCTCTGACGGTGCGCCCTTTGAGAGTCCGGGCTTTACACAGGGGTCCCTGCCCCAGGTGCACTCAGGACCCCTTCCTGTTTCCACATGGTATCACACCCAAACTCCTTGGAAGCTGATACCAATATTACCTCATCCAGTTGAGTACCTGCTCAGTCAGCGCATCACCTACTACTTTTCGTTTGTGCTCTCTCTTTGTTATAATCACTTGGAATTTCCCTTTCTGGCTATGAACTCAGCTGTGCACGAAAACAGAGGCCTGCGTGACAGCCAGCATTCTAAGCGGTCTCAGAGGGAAGGGTTCAGCCTGTGTAACTGGCAGCTTAACCATGCCTGTTCTTATTCTCTCTCCAGTTTCCTTTTACAACTTTCTGGATCTGGTAACTTCCCGGGAACCATGCTAGAAGGTTTTAAACATACAGGAAATAACCCTCACTACCAATGGCATGGTTCTGTTTTAGTGCATCAGCCGACTCAGGCTGCTCCTTCCAGGTGATTAATGAACTAGGCCACCTTGGGCTTGGTGGAGGGGCTTGGGCGGGGGTTGGCCCATGTGATTTTCACAAGTGTGTTTTGAAAACAAGCCGGAGATGGATTCATGCTGGCAAGGAGGGATTTTAATTTCCACGGAGGTCTCTGCCTATTTGGGTGGGTGTGTAATCAATTTCCATTTCATTAGTTATGTAAGATGTCGCTTATCTCATTCCTAATAACTAGAACCACTTTTCTGATGTAATTTCTGCAGTGTATTAGCACAGCGTACAGGTTGTGTTATAAATTGGCCTTCTCCTTAGGCTCATTTTGGAGGCTGGTGTATTGCTTTGCTGGAGAAACTAGTGGCTCTGCACATTTCAGGAGATCCTCCTCTAAGATCCTGACACATTTGCACACATCTACACTCCAGCGCCCACCAATTGCACTTTTATGTAAAAACTGTAATTTCTGTTTATTTGTCTGACATTTCCTCCATATTAGATCTTTGAAGATAGGGTTTTGTTATCTGCCCCAGGGCCTAGCACAGATTCAGAAAGGAGGTGATAATTAAATATTTGTTGAACAAACACATTTTTTTTCCTGGGATCAAACAGTGAGGAGTAAGTCAGCATAACTTGTTTGGAGAACCATTATTCATTTGCAAGTTGGTTAGCAGGAGCAAAAGGCATGTGAGGGGATTATAGCTGTGTAGGCAAGCGGCATCAGATATTGGAATGTCTTGTAAACCATGCAAGGACTTGGGAATCTTCTTAAAGGCACAGGAAATGGTTAGTAGTTTCTGCTTGAGGGGAGACATAACCGGACATGCACTTTGAAAGTATCTCTCTGTTGGTTTCATGCAGACCATGTCATTATAGGAATGGCTCTCGTTAAATATTGGTGGAATGAGAATGGATGAAGGACTGAATTAGAGAGGTGCACCATGGCTTTCTGCAAGTGAGTTTTCTTTTTTCTTCTGTCTGAGACAGAATGCTTGCCTGAAAGGTATGATGGGTAGAACTGTGTTTCCCCCCATCTCCCCCCAAACTCATATATTGAAGACTTAATGCTCAGAATCTCACAATGTGACTGTATTTGGAGATAGGGCCTTTAAAGATACACCCCTATGTTCATAGCAGCACAATTTACGATGGCTAAGATTTGGAAACAGCCTAAGTGCCCAACAGCAGATGAGTGGATTAAAAAACTGTGGTACATCTACACAATGGAATACTATGCCGCTATAAAAAAGAAGGAACTTTTACCATTTGCAACAGCATGGATGGAACTGGAGAGCATTATGCTAAGTGGAATAAGCCAGTCAGAGGAAGATAAATATCACATGATCTCACTTATTTGTGGAATATAATGAACAACATAAACTGATGAACAAAAATAAATACAGAGACAGAGAGACATCGAACAGACTGTCAAACCTCAGAGGGAAGTCAGGGGAGAGTTGGGGGGGGGGGCGGTAAGAGATCAATCAAAGGACTTGCATGCATGCATATAAGCATAACCTATGGATACAGACAGTAGGGGGGTGAGGGCATGTGCTGGGGTGTGGGAGTGAAGTACTTAAGTTAAACTGAAGACATTGCCATCTGACTCATGTCCTTATCCAAAGAGGAGATTAGAAACACAGTCAGACATGCACATCTGGACAACCATGTGAAGAGGCAGTAAGATTATGACCATCTGCAAGCCAAGGAGAGAGGCCTCAGGGGAAACCAACTCTAGTGACACCTTGATCTTAAAGTTCTAGCACCCAGAAGTGTGAGACAAGAAATGTTTGTTGTGTAAGCCACCCAATCTATGGTCTTTTGTTATGGCAGCCCAAGCAGACTGCAAAGAGGACTTCTCAGGCTGGCTCCGTGGGGCTGTCCCCACCTGCTCTTCTACATATTCAGGTTGTGTGAGTGGTGATGAAGAGTTTGCCTTTTCCACTGACTGAAGAATTGAAGAGAATTGGTACAGTGCATTAGGAAGAATTTATATAAAAACACTACTCAAGTGTACAAGACGAAATATTGTAATGTCTGCCCAAAGGCTTAAGGTGGAAGCCCAGGGGGTGGGGTGGAGCGATCAGGGGGCATTAAGGAAAGAAGGGCACAAGTAGGTATCTGGAAGCCTACAGATATCCAGTAGGGTAGACAATTCTTATTTGTTTTGCTACCCAATGTTGAATTTTCTCCCTGGTGGGGGAGGAGAGTCCTTCATTGTGTGGTGTCATTGAAATGTGGAGCTCAGACTCCCTTTAAAGAACCTCCTGGCAGCAAAAGAATGGACTAGGGACCTAGGCTCATCTAACCAGATGCCCACACACAGAACCTTCTGTGTCAGTGGAATGACACATAGAAGACATTTCATCAGCTGAGAAATTCTTTTTTTTTAATTTCTTTATTGATTACAGTGTTATATATGTGTCCATATTCCCCCATTACCCCCCCCCCCTTTTTCCCTCCCTCATGCCCTCACCCCCCTGTTGTCTGTGTCCTTTGGTTAGGCTTATATGCATGCATACAAGTCCTTTGGTTGATCTCTCCCCCTTATCCCCACCCTCCCCTACCTTCCCTCTGAGGTTTAATGGTCTGATCGATGTTTCTCTGTCTCTGGATCTATTTTCGTTCATCAGTTTATGTTGTTCATTATTTCCCATATATGAGTGAGATCATGTGATATTTATCTTTGAGAAATTCTTCATGATGGCTGCAGCAAGGTGAGAATCCTGCTGGTGGCATTGGTCCCAAAGGCAGAGTCTTAAACAGAGTAATAACACAAGATTATGTTGGGGGAGGGACAGGTCCTTGGCTGGGCTTTCTTCCTCAAGTTTTGCCCTGTGCAGACCTGGTTTTCCTGGCTTTTGAAGTCAGTTCTGTTGCTTGCAACCAAGAACACTGCAGATGCAATGGCAGAATATATTTTTTCTACTGGAGAGTTTTACAAAGTATTACTTTCTTAAAAAAAAAAAAAAAGTTGTTCTAATTCAAAAAATCCTCACTCTAGACACAGGGTGAGAGAGGTCACAGAAGCTATTCATTATGAAGTTGTATTTAGAAAGGAGGAGAGTAGGGTGAAGGCAGAGATAGGCAGATGCAAAGATGAGATGAAACAAACTAAAATGCTTTATGAGAGCAATTTGAATATATCAGCCGTAAAACTGACACTTTTTGTGACTTTTTTCTTTTAAAGTTGTTTGAATAGTTCTTTTGAAGAAGGCTGCTAATTAAATTTTAACTCTATTCTTTAGAATACTTATTTGGGTTCTGATTATGTAGAAATTGTTTCCTATAGACTAGGGGAAGTTGAGCATGCTCTTGTGGTTTTTTAAAAATTTATTTCCAGAGCTCTCCCAAATTGAAGAAGCCTAATTTTATTATCAATTAGAGACCTCAGCACCAAATTATCAGTGTGCACAAAACAGTGCCTTTAGCTGAGAAAACTCAGTTTCTCTCTGTTCAAGGAATATGAAGGAAATAACCTCAAAAGCTTCCAGCAGCCCTAAAATTTTGATTCTACCTTAAACTATTAAAAGCATATTAGGACATTTACTTATTTATTTTTTAAGTATATTTTTATTGATTTCAGAGAGGACTGGAGAGGGAAAGAAAAATAGAAACATCAGTGATGAAAGAAAATCATTGATCAGCTGCCTCCTGTACACCCCTTACTGGGGATCAAACCCCAACCTGGGCATGTGCCCTGACCAGGAATTGAATAGTGACCTCCTGGTTCTTAGATTGACGCTCAACAACTGAGCCACACTGGCCGGGCAGGACATTTTAAACATGCAGAAAAGTGCTCAAAATTGAGTAATAGATGGAAATGTATCTGTCATGTAGATTTAATACACTTTAACATTTTGCAAATTTGCTTCATATTTTCTCTTTTTGTTTTAATTACCATACAATAAAATACAATAAAACTGGCTTTTTTCTCGTCTTTTGGTGTAGAGTCCTATGATTTTTTGAAGTTACCCCCTTTTTTTTATTGTGGTAGAAGATACATAACAACATTTACCATCCTAGCCATTTCTAAGTGTACAGTTCAGTGGCATGAGAGATGCTGACATTGCTCTGCAGCCATCACCACCACCCAGCTCCAGAACGTTGCTCATCTTCCCAAACGAAGTTCCCATTTTCTCTCCCCCTAGCTCCTGGGAACTACCGCTGTGCATCTTGGTGACTTTCAGTCCTGTGAGTTTTAATACACTGCAGATTGACATCGTTCCCACACTCAGGACACAGAAGGGTCCGATCATTTGACCCTGGCAACCACTAGGTTGTTTTCATCATTCTGGTTTTGTCTTTTCACAGATGTGCTAATGAAAGCATGACCGTGGTGATCTTTTAACATGGGCTTCTCACACACAGTGTGATGCCCTTGAGGGTCATCCATGTTGGGTCCTCTGTATGACTCCCTATTTCCAAACGTAACCACAGTCCTTACATTGGTGTGTTTGATTTTCATGGCTATTTTTATGGTTTTAGTGAATATGTATTTAGCCACAAACAATATGTACTTTTTGTTTCCTATAGTTTAAATTTTATATATATACTAGTGACCCAGTGTGTGGATTCGTGCACACTGAGAGGAAATTAATTAGAAGGTGGCTGGAGGGGTGGGACTGGGCAAGACAGGCCAGACACGCCCTGGAGCAAACCTCCCGTGGTCCCTCCCCAGCTGGCCGCAGCTGGGGTGGTGCCGTGGCCGGAAGGGCGGCTGCCTCACTTGGGCAGGTGGGGTCCCTCAGCCTGGCCTGCGGGGATCAGGCCGAAACCGGCTCTCCAACATCCTCCCAGGGGTCCCAGAGTGCGAGAAAGCACTCTGCAAAGTTGCTGTCGTACAGTGTGTGGAACGCAAACACAAGTGTGCAGTAAACCAGATTCAGGGCCCCAGCAACAGCATAACCATGGCCGAAGATGGAATCACATGGCCCCCATGAGGAATCAGGCTCCCTCCTCTCTGGTTTCGTGGTGTGTCACCAGAGAACCGCTGCTGCCAAGTCACTGCAGCTCAGCAGTTCCTGCTTTGAGCGTCTGCCCCCTGGTGGTCAGTGCACATCATAGCAACCGGTCTGACAGTGGAGGGACATGTAGCATATTAGCCTTTTATATATATAGACTTTATAGATTTCAGAGAGAGGAAGGGAGAGAGAGATAGAAACATCAATGATGAGAGAGAATCATTGATTAGCTGCCTCCTGCACACCCCCTACTGAGGATTGAGCCCACAACCCAAGCATGTGCCCTTGACTGGAATTGAACCCAGGACCCTTCAGTCCGCAGGCTGATGCTCTATCCACTGAGCCAAACCAGCTAGGGCAATTTCAAATTTTAAATAAATGAGGTCATAACATACCATGCTGGGCTGAAAGCTGCTTTTATAACTCACCACCATGGTTTTGAGGGTTATCCATGTTGGTGCCATGCTACTGCTGGGTTATTAAACTTCACTGTTATGTGGTAGTCTGTTATATGAATATGTCATGTATATGTGGATATGTCCATTTAACTTTGGATGGACATTTTCCCCCTGTCTATCTCTCTGTATACCCCACCCTGGCCAGCGGTGTTAGGCCCCCTCCCCAGAACCTCCAGTCCCAAATCAGCCCTTACAGAGGGTTAGAGGCTTAGCCCTTACAGAGGGTTAGACATGCCCATGCTGAGGTCAGAATGGGGGAAATTCCAGGTCTTTTCTCCAGGCGGCTTGCTTGGCATGCCTGGGCAGAGTTTGTTTGTATCTTCCTACTTCTATCTAAGCCCAAAGTTTGAGTGAGATCTCAATCTTGGATGTATTTTAGAGTCTCTAAGAGAGACTTTTAGAAGAGAGAAGGAGAGAGACAGAGAGAAAATTTAAAAATTAAATCAGAATTTCTGGGCAATGGTATTTTTTTATGCTTTTTAAATATATTTTTATTGACTTCAGAGAGGAAGAAAGAGAGAGAGAGAGAAATATCAACGATGAGAGAGCATCATTGATCGGCTGCCTCCTGCACTCCTCACACTGGGGATCAAGCCTTCAACCTGGGCTTATGCCCTGACCAGGAATCAAATCGTGACCTCCTGGTTCATAGGCTGACACTCAACCACTGAGCCAAACCAACTGGGCAGGGCAATGGTATTTTTTAAAAGGAGTCCTCAGGTGGCTCTGGCTGGTGTGGCTCAGTTGGTTGACTGTCCTCTCTGCACCAAAGGTCACTGGTTCTATTCTGATTCCAGGTCAGGGTACATGCCCAGGTTTCGGGTTCCATCCCAGTCAGGGTGCCTGGGAGTCTGACTGATGTTTCTCTCTCACATGGTTATTTCTCTTGCTCCATCACCCTCCCTCTATCTCTAAAATCAATAAAAACATTTTTCCAAAAAAAAGTCCCTACATGATTTTAAGATGCATCCAGGGTAAATAACCTTGAACTAAAAAGAAAAAACCAAACTCCAGCTTTTTCCAGTGCCTTTCACCAGCTGGAGAGTGGCCTCAGTCTGCAGACCCATTCCCAGCAGTGAGCATGACGCTGTGCTGCCCCTCTCCCCCACCCCATGCCCACACCCGCCTCCTTTACTCCCTGTGGCCCTTTGCCAGTTTCCAGAGCCTGACCCCGGAGGCACTGGCCTCAGTCCTGCTCCCAGATGGGGTTACTCTTCTGTTTCTGGTGCACAGGGACGGTTATCTAGCCTCGCTGTGGCTTACAAATTCCCTCTATTTGTATTTTATCGAACAGGTCTGCATGTCAGAGCAAGGGTGTTGCCTCCCAGCGTGATCTCCTAGAATCAGTTTCTCAGACATTTAAAAGCACAGGATACCAGCTGAAGGGCTGCTATTGCGACTTCAAAGGAACGCGTGCTGCTGCTTAGAGCTTCTTTTGTGTTTTATTTATTTAAAGCAAAATCAGTGCTTTTTCTCATTTCAAAAGTAAATCATGTTTGTGGTAAAAAGTTCGAATGCTGTGGACATGTAGGCCTTAGGAAGTAAAAGTAATCATTCTCCTGTAGATTATTGCAAAGATTGTGGAGTGCATTTTCCCATATTTTTACTACACACATACTAATTCTTATTTAATTTTTAATTTTTGAATTTATTTAAATTTACAGTTGACATACAATATTGTATTAGTTTTAGGTGTACAGCATAGTGGTTAGACATTTATATGCCTTATGAAGTGACCACGCTGGTAAGTCTAGTGCCCACCTGACACCAAGCATAGTTATTACAATATTATTGAGTAAAATCCCTGTGCCGTACTTTACATCCCTGTGACTATTTTTATAACTGGCAGTTTGTACTTAATTTTCTTTTCAATCCTCACCCAAGGATCTGTTTTCTTTATTGATTTTAGAGAGTGAGAGAGGAAGGGTTAGAGAAAGAGAAACATCGATGCCAGAGTGGGAGAGAGAAATCAGTTGCCTCCCAATCTCACACCGACCGGGGATTGAACCTGCAACCTAGGTATGTGCCCTGACTGGGAATCAAACCCGCAATCCTTTTTGGTGTATGGGACAATGCTCCAACCAACTGATCTACCTGACCAGGGCTGTACTTCTTCTTTTTCAAAAACAAAACAAAACATTTTTATTGATTTCAGAGAGGAAAGGAGAGGGAGATAGAAACATCAGATGAGAGAGAATCATTGGTTGGCTGCCTCCTGCATGCCCCCTACTGGGGATCAAGCCCGCAACCCAGGCATGTGCCCTGACCAGAATTGAACCTGGGAACCTTCAGTATGCAGGATGATGCTCTATCCACTGAGCCAAACCGACTAGGGCTGGACTTCTTACTTTTTATAAAGTAAACATGGAATTATATTGGTAAATGGTAGGGCCAATTAATTTTTACACTTAGTGTATCATGGAAAATTATCTGTACTTGGATACCTACTTCACTATTTTTAATGGACACATGGCTATTCTTGGTTTGGTTGCACTATGATGGCCATTTGGGATGTTTCTGTCTTGGCCATCAGAGAGAATGCTGAAGTAAACGTTCTCACGTGTCCATCTTTGTGCATTTGAAAAGTCAAAAACGGCTTTGTCTCCTTGGAACCCCGTTTCCTACTGAAACCCAGAGTAAGTACATTCCCGCTGGGAAGAAAGAACAGCTGGGGCGTGGAGAGGAGGTTGGAGAGAAGGTTGGTGGCCGCCCCCATGAAGGAAGGCAGTGGGCACTTGGCCCTCCCTGGAGAGGCTCAGCCCTATTAGAATCCATTTCCTGTGTCTCTAAATTCCTGCTGCTGCGTGCACTGAGACACAGTCCCTTTACTCCCCTTTCTCTCTAACGGGCCCGTGTGCTGAACACCAGCCTCCCAAAGGTTAACTTGGAACGGTTCAGTGCTGTTCTTTTCAAACTGTGGGGCTGTGACCTATTAGTAGATTATGGAATCAAATTAGAGGTTCACAAATGAGCATTAAACAAACAGAATATATAACTATCAGTGTGCACCACATAAAGTAAGTGTAAATATTGCTTTGAGATTTTATTGCAGAGATGTGTGTGGGGTGTGTGTGTGTGTGTGTGTGTGTGTGTCTTGGGTAGTAACTTAAGTCAGGCCCCCTAGAAGCAGAGCTCAAGGCAAGGATTTGGGGAGTGTGGTCTCTTTAGGAAGTGCTCTCAGAATAAAGGGGAGTGAGGGGAGCAGGGAGGAGCTGAGCAGGGGGTGCTCTCAACCTGATCCCATGGGAGCTCTGAAGCTTGAACTGTACCTGAGGATATTTTTCCATTGATTTTTTTAGAGAGAGTGGAAGGGAGGGGAGAGACACAGAGAGAGAAACATCGATGTGATAGAGACACATCGATTGGTTGCCTCCTGCATGCGCCCCAACCAGGGCTGGGGATTGAGTCTGCAAGAGGTACGTGCCCTTGACCGGAATAGAACCTGGGACCTTCAATCTGTGGGCTGATGCTCTATCCACTGAACCAAACCAACTAGGGCAGTGGTTGGCAAACCGTGGCTCGCGAGCCACATGCGGCTCTTTGGCCCCTTGAGTGTGGCTCTTCCACAAAATACCACAGCCTGGGCGAGTCTATTTTGAAGAAGTGGCATTAGAAGAAGTTTACGTTTAAAAAATTTGGCTCTCAAAAGAAATCTCAATCGTTGTACTGTTGATATTTGGCTCTGTTGACTAATGAGTTTGCCGACCACTGAAGTAGGGCAAGGGGAGACTTCTTAAACGCCACCCCCCCACACACCATGTCAACAATCTATCACTGGCTGCAGGCTGCTGGAGGAAGACGGGTGCATAACCTCCTGGAAAGAGAGCTCCAGCTCAGTCAAGGGCAATCTCCAGAGGAGGGGCAGCTGTGATCTGCAGCAGCCAACACTCAGCAGTGGGGGATGGTGCCCCAGCCTGCACCAGCCTGCACGGGTTACCAACAGTGCCCATTGCAGCAAGTGATATAAAAGGCACTAAGTGTGGGTCACAGTAAGAAACACTGGTTTAGAAGAATTTAGTCCATCAGTATGTGGGAAAGCAAATGAGGCTTTTATCATCAGCTTTTCCTTATTTCATTAGATAAAGGCAAATTCCTACACACAATAGGAATTTTATCCCCATCAGAGAAAAAAAGTCACCACAAAAGAAATTCGGAGAATGTACTTAATGCTTCGAACTTGAGCCTTATTTAAGGAGCCATCTAAGGAGGCTTAGAGCAGTGTTTCCTGGTGTGGGGCATACCACTCTGGGTGTGTGGGGGTGGGCTGTGTTTCCTGACTTGGGGCATACCACCCTGGGAGGGTGGGCTGACTGTTAGGGAACCATGAAACCACGTGATAAGCATGACACATTTTTGTAAAGCATTAATTAATTTAAGCTCTGTTAAATATTTTAAAACGTTTTTATGACCATGGAAATAATATGGAACAAAATGTAAAATTCACATTAGTTTTTAAGATGAAGAATAAAATTACAGAAATTTCATTTTAAATCACCACTTTGGAGTCTGCTCCCAGACTCCCAGAGGTTCTTGTTCATTTGCCTCTGCAGTTAGACCCTCAAGGAGAAAGTTATGCAAAGCAACAGTTGGAGTAATCATTCTTCACCTTTCAGAGGGTCCAGGTAACAGGGAAAGCTGGGCCCTAAGCCCTCCAGGATCTTAGCAGCTTGCTGGGAGCTGACAATCACTCAACCAACAGTCTAAGTCACGAAATTCTAAGCTACCAGAACTATCAGCCAGTCAACAGATGGCTATTAAGCACCAAGTAGGTGCCAGCATTGGGGATAAAATGGTGAACAAGACAGACCCTCCTGCCCTAATGGGCCATTCTGATCAGGGGATTTAGACAGAACCAAATAAATAATTCAGGAGTTGTTAGAGCTACTCTCAAACCTTCTGGCTTTCTGGTTTTCGAGCACACAGTAGGAGTGCAGTGGTAGGTGTCCCTTATGAGGGGTGGGGACATTGACTAGTTACGGCCAATGAGTCATGACTGGAAGTGATGTGCATCCCTTCTGGGCTGAGCACTTAATAATGGAGGGCCTCTGGAGCTCTCTGCCCTTCAGTACAATGTCCAGCGAGGTACTACATGTGGTGGCTCCTCTATCAACCTGGTCCCTGCGCTGAGCCTCCCAGCTGACACACAGACCATGTGGAGTGAGAAAGCAATAAACCCCTGTTGTTTTAAGCTCCTGAGATTTTTTGGGTGTGAGGTTACTATACCATAATCTAGACTATCCTGGCTGATAGAAAACAAAATACAAAATTACAAATTATGGCAACTTCTGGCAGTGCAGGGGCCAAGAAAAATTTATAATACCTTCTGTGAATAAGACAAAGAAGTTGCTAATAGAGCATGACAGGTTGAATGACAGATGTTCTTAATGCTTTGAACTTAAGCCTTATTTAAGGAGCCATCTAAGGAGGCTGAGAGCAGTGTTTCCTAGGAAACAAATACAGTGGTCTCCATGGTCAGGGAATGCTTCTGAGAAGATATGAAATTTAAGCTGAGATATAATAGATTAAGGTAATGGTTGTGTCTTCTTTGGCCAAATATTTATTCAAATATCATCTCATTATTCAATTTTAAGAATTCTTTACATATTTTGGATACAATCCTTTTTCAGTTATATGTTACAAATATTTTCTGTCAGTCTTTGATTCCTATTTAAATTTTTAATAATGTCTTTTAGAAAACAAATTTTTTTTACTGTGAAGAAGTCTAATTTATTTCTTTTTTCTTCTGTGTATCATGCTTTTGGTGTCATATTTAAGAAATCTTTATGTAATGCAAGGTCATGAGGATTTTTGCCTCTGTTTTCTTCATGAAGTTTTATAACTGTCGCTCTTGCATTTACTTCTACATTACATTTTGAGTTAATTTTGTATTGACTCATCTTTTGAACCCTCCTCTCGACAGATGAGGAAGCCTAAGTGAAGGGGTTTAGTTCAGGTTCTGAAGCAAACTGGTGATAGAACCAGAGAGACCGTCTTTGTCCCTTCCAGACAGTGTTTATTCTGATGGAGCTCATTCTAGTCCACATCTTGCAGCTTTGAAGTTGCATAATTGTTGCCTCTAGCCTCACTTGTTAAAAAGCCCTTCTGAATGGTTGAGTGAGCTGGTGTGTGTGTGTATCAGCTCAAGTCCACTGTGTCCGTTCCTTGACTCAGCAGAAGCACAATTGTTTAGCATCATTGTTTATACACTTGGAGCCCGCTGAGCCCAGCCCATGCACATTTCTTCCAGCTAAATAGCTTCAGCTTCTTTTCCTGCCAGGGGCTGTGCCTGTCCCTTCCATCCCTTGCACTACTCCCTGACACTAATGTCCTGTACATGGCATTTTGCCACTTGGTATTGAACATTACAGCTTGGAAAGCAAGGACAGGCGGGAACATGTAGTTGGGTGGATTTCCCAGAGGATGCTGGAGAGAAAATAGCTGCTGACTTCCATTCCAACCTGTCAAGCAGGACATTTGGACTTGTTTGACCTTTCAATTTCCTGAGATCTCATGGGGAGAGGGAAGGCCAGGGCAGTGGAAAGGATGGGCCATAGGAACCCAAGAATTATTACTTGTCACTCAAACACTTACAGAGCTGACTGTTTTATGTTGTAGTTTTGGTCCAACTATAATCTGTTCTTTTCACCTGATCCTATAAAATTGCATCAGTGGTTATCTGCATCTTGATGAAGCAAATTTTTGAATTCGATTCAAATGGTAGTCTGACAGCAGTGAGCTGGGAGTAACTGAGTTGCCCACCTTTACAAGAGTGGAAAAGGGATATTTGGTGGAGGCATGCTACAGAATGTTCTGCAACAGATGAACACATCAGGCCAGATGTGTATACACGGCAATGTGGAAAGACCTTAAATGTATAGAGTTGAGTACAAAAAGGAAAGAAACAGAGTAAGAACTAGAGTATAGCCTGAATAATATTAATGAAAAACACATAATGCCCTCAAAACAACAATCCTTATTTTATAAGTATACATATTTGTATCAGGCCATATATCAACTACATAAAAGTAGATGTCTAGTGTGGGAAGGGAAATTGGAGTGTGTGTATGGGTAGTCTGTATTAGTTTCCTGTGCCTGCTGTAACAAATGAACATGAACTGGGTAGCTTAGAGCAACATAAATGTATTCTCTCACAGTTCTGGAGGCCAGATGTCTAAATTTGGTATTACTTGCTGACACCAATATCTTGATTTTGTTGGAAGAACTTAATTGTAGTGGGTTGAATAGTGTCTCTTCAAAAAGTATTCCTGAGTCATAACCCTCAGTACCTGTGAATGTGAACTTATAGGGAAATGGGTCTATGAAGATGTAATTAAGTTAAGGATCTCAAGATGAGATCATCCTGGACTTACGGTAGACCCTAAATCCAATGACTGGTATCCTTGTGAGAGATAGAACAGGGCAATTTGAACCACACAGACACAGAGTAAAAGGCCACATAGAGATGGAAGCAGAGACTGGAGGGCAGCCACTGTCAGGGAATGGCAGGATTGCCAGCCGCCACTAGGAGCTGGGAGAAGTGGAATCCATTCTCCCTCAGGGCCTGCAGAGGAGCCAACCCTGCTGGCACCTTGATTTTGGACGTCTGGCCTCCATAACTGTGAGGGAGAAATTTTGTTTAAGCCACCCACTCTGTGGTAAATGTTTGTGGCAGCCCTAGGAAACAAATACAGTAATTTTACCTTCCAAGCAATAAACACAGAGGTCAATTAACTTCATTTTGCTCAGAGAGGCTATTTGTTCACTGTCAGAGCTGCTCCTGTGCCATTCAGAATGTTTGGAGGCTATGTCCATAAAGGCAAAATGAGATAGAGATTTGAGATTCTCCTTTGGTTTACATAGGAAAGAAAACTTAACATTTATTGAGCCAGACTCCATGTCAAATGTTTTACAGTCATTATTTTGCATAACCCTCACACTATTCCATGAGGGCGGTGCTATGATAGAATCTTTATAGCTTGGAAACTGCAGCACAGCAAGGTTAAGCAACAGAGAAAAGATTCTAACCTAGGTCGTTCAAACCCTGAGTATTTATGCCTGAAGGTCCTGATTGAAAGCTACAATTCAACAAATCTACATAATTGTTCAAATTTCTCCTTGCCATTGTGAATGCAGAAAAAGCTATAAAGCTCAAGGTTTCTATTAACCAACACACACACACACACACACACACACACACACACACACACACACGGTGAGGCAAAAGTAGGTTTACAGTTGTGAGTATGCAAAACACAGTTTATTCTTGTGTTATTATTTATTAATTGTATTATTTTCCATCCTAACAGAAAAACTACTTTTGCCCCACCATGTATATAAAGTTGAGATGTAAATTGTATATAACATTGTATTATTTTTAGTTGTACAACATAATGATTCCATATTTGTATATACTGTGAAATGGTCACCACAAAAAGTCTAGTTAATATCCATCACCTCATACAGTAATACATTTTTTGTGTGTGTGATGGACCTTTAAGACCCACTCTCTCAGCAACTTTCAATTCCACAATACAGTATTATTAATCTACTAGAGGCCCGGTGCATGAAATTCGTGCAAGGGGCTTGGCCCTCGCAGCTCTAGCTTCGTCTGAAAGATTGCCCGGAAGGATGTCCGAAAGGTTGTTCGACTGTCCGGTCTAATTAGCATAGTACGCTTTTATTATTATAGTCACCATGCTGTCCGTTACATCCCCAGGACTTATTTTATAACTGGAAGTTTGTACCTTTTGACCACCTTCACTCATTTTGTCCACCCCCTATTATTCCCATCACCACCTCTGGCAACCACCAGTCTGTTCTCTGTATCTATGAGTTAAGTTTGTTTTGATTCCACATATAAACAAGATCATGTGGTATAGCCAACTCTTAAAGATAAAAATAAAAAGATGAGTTGAATAAAATCTAGACTGTTCCTTCATATTCATATCATATCCAAAGGCTTTCTCCTAAGAGAAGCTGCTGAAGAGTCAAGCCATTAAAAAATATGTTAGAAGCTGCTCCATAGATCCCACTGATACTCATTTGATTAAGAAAATATTATCTTTCCCCACAGCTAGGCTTTTGTCAGAGATAGAGAAAGATAACTGAACTGGCAGGTCAAAGGCTCAGAGAATTCATTACCAAGATAAATAGAAAAAAAGGGAATTTTGTGAGGCTCTTTAGGACTTACTAGGGTGAGCAGGGCAATCATTTTTCCTGGTGTCTTCGCACATCCTTGCTCTGATCAGAAAATGAAGACAGCTGGATAAGCCTGATGGGTAGTAGGTGACCCAGTGGGTTATTTTCATGGCAAACACTTTGAGCATTTTCCCTTTCACTTTGTTGTAAGTTGGGTTAAACAAAGTTAAAGCCAAAGCCAGTGAGTGGTCATCTCCTCAATCCCAGGGTCACGGCTAAATGATCAATTTCAGTATTACCTCTCAGTATTAAGATTATGTCTTTTTGCTCCCAGGATCCCCCATTCTGGTGATAGTTCCAGGGCTTACTCATTCTATGATACGAATCCTGGTTACAATCAATCTCTTTGTGGAGAGAAAACCCCCAAAGGGGATCCTTTCATCCTGTCCTCTGCTGCCACATGTTGCTGTTGTCTCAGCCCAGGCCAATGGCTGCTCTAGAGCTGGCCTTGCCTGGTCTGGTAGCAGGAGGGCTGAAAGCTCAGGAGCTGGGGGCTGAGCCATGTCCCCTCTATTGTTGATGCCACCACCATGGTGCGTCATGTGTGGAGGGGAGGATGCTGATGGAAAGGGGTGACAAGAAGCAGGAGCTGTGGTGGACCTGGGGTGCCTGGCCAAGGGCTCCTGTAGGGTTTGAGCTGGAAGGGAATCCCTGCCCCAAATCCCTCCCAGCCACTGCAGCCTGTATCTCAAAGGTGTTGGTTTTCTAGTAGTGTCACTGGAGGTGAAAAGATGGGAAAAGGTGAGTTAATGTGTCTCCCCATTCTGACTCGTCCTAGGAAGTCTTCTTTGGGTCTCTTCCCCTTGTCACTTGTCCTCTCGATTTCTGATCTGATGGGTGAGCTGCAGCCTTGGGACCTCTCTTTAATTGCTTACACTTTAATTATTTGAGACTCTCTCCCCATTTACTGAATCAATTGCTGACTATATCTCCTCAGCCCTCTTGTCTTCTTCCTTCAGCTTCTGTTCCAAGCAAGGCCATGTGGTTGTTGCAGGAGTTTGGAAGGAATGCTACACAAAGGACATCCTTCCCTTTCAAGTTTCCCAAAACCAAGGTGTGAAGCAAAATGTGCACCAGCCTGGGAAGCAGAACCCTGGGGTCTGGGATTGGGCTCTGCTGTCTGACCTTGGCATGTTCCCTCACCAAGGCTCAGTTTTCTCATCTGTAATAAAGGGGTTAATCCCGGTAACTCCCAGAGGCACATCCAGCCTTAACACTGAATGACTCTGGGTTTCATAACCCCACTCACTCATTTTCTGAAAAGGACTTCCTGGGTGCAGTTCCCTCTCCTCTCTGTATGCTGACGGTGCAGAATGGCATTTTCATCACCTGGGCACTGACATACTTCAGAGCATTCTTCAGTGAATCTTCAGAATGACAAAGAGAGCACACATTTGATAATCATTAAGGTTTCTACCTCTTTCTCTGTCTCTATCACTCTGGAGTGAGTTTGTTTACACCTGCCTTGGGCATATTTGTTTGCTGAAGCTCAACAGGTTCAGAGATGCAGCATCCTGGGGGTGCTGGCTGCTTCTGGACACAGGCTGCCACTCTGTTCGCTGCTTCGGAGGAGCCCACTCCTCTCCCTGCCCCGACAAACTCCCTTCTCACTTGTTGAGCCCGAGGTCTCCTGGGAACTGTCTCTACTACTAACCAGCTGGGTGGCCTTGGGCAAGCATGTGGGCTTCACGGTGCCTGTTTCCTCAAATGGGGAGCTGAACAGCACCCGTGGAGCTGTTCATCCGAAGTACTTGCTCAGAATCCAGATTCCTGGGCCCCAGCTCAAGCCTACGGCCCCGGCACCTCGGGAGTTGGGGCCTTGGATGTGTATTTTCACAGCTCTCCCCCGTGACACTTTATGCTCCTGTTGGAGAACCTGTGCCTTAAATATGTGATGCTTCCCAGCTCATATGGCACTTGAACTTGCACCCACTCACTAAGATGTCACCATGACTCTGAGAGGTAAACAGGGGCCACCCTTGCTTTTCAGACACAGGAAACTGCCGTCCCAGGTCACACAGTGCCTCCAAAGCCCAGCACCCGGCATCCTTTCCGTTTTCTCTCCAGTCGCTGACTCTTCCAGCAGGAAAGCATGCTCATATGCCGCCGTCACAGAACCTGGCGGACTTTGCTTCATTTCTTTGCGTTCAGTGGGTGAGTTTCCTGGCTCCTGTTTGGCAGGTAGCCATCACCTCCCTTTATAAATGTTTTTATCTGCTGCCACTTTTATCAGACGCACAGTATGTCTTCATCTTTCTGCTTCTAGAAATAATTACCACTTTGCTATATGTCATAAGTGCCACCTCAGTTACGGCTCAAAATAACAAATAGGCTTGTTTGCGTGTGGAGAGAAATCTGGCAGTGCCCTGCTTAGATGGGGCAAGGATTCGAAGCTTTCAGCCCTCTGCTCCCCGTGCCCTTTAATGGACTTGGCTGCACACTTGGAGAGATGTGGAGGACTCATGTCCCCTGACATTTTAGGAGGCATGATTGTGAGTGCCTCAGTGCACTGAGTCTTAAGATGCCGGGAGGAAGTAGGTGATGCAGTCTGGACAAGTCGGAGCAGTGTCTCTGCGACACAGCTGCCCACACTTCTTGAGAGGTAAGAGATATGCCGGGATCAGGGCAAGGTTGTCTGTTCCTCGTGGTTGCTACCTTGGAGTTCATAGAAAGTGTCTGCCGTGGGCCCGGGGTTGCTGCTGGTCAGTGGTTGGGAAGAACAGCTAGACTTGCTGCAGGGAAAAGCAACAACAAACTGGAATCCACTGGCACCTCTGCATTTGTCTCTCACCTCCTTTAATCCATAGCAACCACCGAGGGTAAGAACAATTGCTTCACTTTTAATCCCACACAAAGTTACATTTGATCATCTATAGTAATAAAAGCATAATATGCTAATTAGACTGGACGACTTTCTGGATGAGGCTGTAGGGAAACACGGGTCCTGGGTGCCAGTGGGAAGCTGGTGTGGGCAGCCAGGGGAAGGAAGGCCTACTCTGGCACAAATTTCATGCATTGGGCCTCTAGTATTCTATAAAGGTAATTCTGGGACATGCAATACCAGAGTAAACAAGTTGAAAATAGAACAATCCAGCACAAATTGTTATGGGGCTTTCTCTTTTTAATCTACACTTTGCTTTTTACTCATGTCTGTTGTATCTTGATGACCAGTAGAAACTTCCAATTTTAACGTCCTAGTCCCCATTCTATGATTCCTCCCTTCCATTTGGCACATTTGAGTGCATCCCTCAAAGAAGCATAAAGTACAAGCCAGTGACGCCCCATTTGCAACTTGCTCTGAAGGGAACCAGCAAACAGCTGTTCGCTGGCCTTGGGCTACTTTTGAAAATGCAGTTGATGGGAAGAAGGTCGTGTGGGATGGGGCATATCTGTGACATCCTCAGACTGGGGACTGGGATTTTAGTCATCAGTTTCCCATGCATGCTGGAAAGGAAACTCGCTGAAATAACTTATATTCACAGGGTTGTTGGTTCTGTTTTCCAAGTTGCAACATTTAAAACTAAATTCAAAGTTGTTAGTGTGCACCACTAACCCCGCAAGGAGCTGGGGTAGCAGCTGTTAGGGATATTACAGTCAATTAATTGTTGTGTTTTCCCGTAGGTTGGTGCAAAGCGGTGGAGGGAGAAAATGCTAGAAATTGCTTTGAAAGATGAGCAGGCAGGAGCCACGAGCTGACCTCCCTCTCCACTGTTGCGAGTTTCTGCAGGTGTGGCACACACCGCAGCCAAGCCACTCATGTGGCGATTCATCCTAACCGCTGCTCACCAGACAAGTCTATCAGCTTTTGACTCGGGGAGAGAGGGTGACGGAAGATGGGGTGAATGGCTTCCCTGGAGAGCTGTCAGAAGAGTGGAGACAGAAGGAAGTTAGAGGAAAACAGGATGCTCAGAAATCCACAGGGCATAGAAAGGCATCACGTGGTGTGGGCAGGTATAGAGAAAATGACATCCTCTGCTTGGGAGTAGAAATGTAGTTCTCTCAGTGCTAAATCCTTAAGAATGCTCACACACCCAAACATCCTCTTTGCCTGTAAAATCTGACTTCCACACTTCCTTCACTCAACTAAGGAAGACAATATTATGTAATAAAAACAACAATAATATCTATAGTAAGAGCCAATACATATTGAGCACTTATTATGTACCTGGACTATTGCAAGTACATTGCATGTATGAGCTCATCAGTTTCTCACAACAACCCTATAAACTAGGTACCATTATTCAATTATTGTAATGCAGAAATGAAGGCTCAGAGAGGTAGCAAAACATGTCCAGGTGGCAGCAATGGTGAGTCAGCTTATGTAAGGATTAAAAGCATTAACTTTGATTTCAGACCATAAAATGCTAGATGTTTGGCTTTGGACAAGTTGATTAATATACTGACTTTTAGTTTTCATCTATAAAATGAAAATAATAATAGTTCCTATATCTCAGAGTTGTGGTGAAGATTAAGCATCATTGTGGTATTTATATGCCTGGCACATAGTAAGAGCTCAATAAATGGTCTATTATCATTACTTCCTAGGATCTTTTGTCTTTTCACCCCAGTTGCTCCCAACCATTTCCCCTTTAGATACCCATATCATTGTGTGTGTGCGTGTGCGAATGTGCATGTATGTGTGTATCCATGCGTGCACACGCACTCCTCATCAATGGGGAAAAGGAGGTGGAGAAACAGGGTAGCCACTCAGAACTCAGCTTAGCATTGGGAACTGTGCAAATGACTGCAACCTCCCTGGGGTGTCATCTGCCTGCCATTTTTATTTGTAGGTTTATTTTGATTTGACACACCAGGGCAGATGGCTGGGGGGAAGGAGGGTTGGTAAAAGACAATATTTGGTGACATGTGAATAATTAATGCCCTTGTGGAATTAATCAGCCTTATCATTTTTGGCTAGTTGCCATGGCTATGGAAAGTCATGTGTCCTGTGTGTAAATCAGAGTAAAGGGATTGCAGCATATCACTGCTCTTTCTTTTTCTTAATCCAAGGCTCTTCAAAGTGTCCCTGACTTCTCAATCAAGGCCCCCTTGGTGGTATTTATATGTGAGGGTTCATCTGTGCCTGTGAATGATGAAATGGACTTTCTATCTCTCTCGGGGTCATGTGCATTTTTAGGGTAATGGTTCAAAGACCAGCAAACAGGTTCGGGAAACAATAGAAATACCAACATTTTGTTTTGTCATATAAGTGCATTAAACAACAACAACAACAACAAAAAAAACCCTACCAATATTTATAAAAGGACATTTTAAAAAATATATATTTTATTGATTTTTTACAGAGAGGAAGGGAGAGGGATAGAGATTTAGAAACATCGATGAGAGAGAAACATCGATCAGCTGCCTCCTGCACACCCCCTACTGGGGATGTGCCCGCAACTAAGGTAAGTGCCCTTGACCGGAATCAAACCTGGGACCCTTCAGTCCGCAGGCTGATGCTCTTATCCACTGAGCCAAACCGGCTTCGGCTATAAAAGGACATTTTAATACCTAAAAGTAGGAAGAACATAATTTAGGAAGATAGTTCTTTAAATATAAGAAATTTAGGTTTTGTTTTTGTGTTTTTTTTAAAAACAAAAAACACAAAAACAAAACCTAAATTTAAAAAAAAACAAAAAACAACCTCTCCATCTCCTTATTTTTCCCATTTCATTGATGATTAGTGACAGCCTCCTTACAGATTGGCCACATGAGTTACTTTATGTAGATGGGGCAAGAAAACAGAGTACTTCATTTGGTTTTAGTGGGTGTGATTGCTGGAGACATGGGACAGAGTAATTAGCTCCTCAGTGCCTCAGTATTCCCAGTTATAAAATGGGTATATCAATTCCACCTTGCTTATTTCATGGGGTGATTCTGAGTATTAACTAGATAATGTAGGTGGAAGCATGTGGGAATCTCTTACCATATTTGGAAGGTCCTCACCAGACAGAGCAATAGCTGTGTGTTGGCGGCCTAGTATGTGTTGTATAGAAAGTACTGAACACAAGTCTACTGAATGAATAATACTGCAAGTCAAAGGAGAGACTGCAAAGCAGGGAATCCAAACCAGACAGGAGCGGAAGCCACTCCCAGGACCAAGGCCTTAGCTGCACTGCCTTCCCCTTTTCAGGTTGGTCTCTGCATATTCTACTTATTCAATCAAGACTAGATTCAACACTCAACAATCTTCAGTCTCCAGCAAAATCCACCTGTTATCTCTGGAAATCCAGTTAATTTTTTTTTTCCTTGGGAAAGACCTCTCAAGTAATGACTGTTATTAGTGCTTGTAGCACATCAGGTTAGGGTATTGACTTTAAAGCTGGACTGCCTCCTCCACTTAGGAGCTGCATGCCCTTTGTCAAGTTACTTAGCCTCTTCGTGCCTCAGGTTCCTCATTTGTAAAGGGGATAATACCAGGCCCCTTCTCATGAAGTTTAATGAGGATTAGATTAATAAGCACATGCCAAGTACTTAGCATCATGCCTGGCACATTGTAGGCACTCAGGAAATACTAGTCTGCTCTTTTTAATGCTCAGAGGCTGCAGTTAGACCCCCTCAAAGAAGGGGAAGATAAATTATCCTTGGAGGGTCCACCTGGATCCCAACAGTTATGGGCAGAATCTGAGAGAAACAGCTTGGCTTTCAAGCCTCTGAGATTTGACCAATTTCATTAAATATTTTAATGCATTTAAAGATAAATGATGTCGCCCTCACCGGTTTGGCTCAGTGGATAGAGCGTTGGCCTGCGGACTGAGGGGTCCCAGGTTCGATTCCGGTCAAGGGCATGTACCTGGGTTGCGGGCACATCCCCAGTAGGGGGCGTGCAGAAGGCAGCTGATCGATGTCTCTCTCTCATTGATGTTTCTAACTCTCTAATCCCTCTCTCTTCCTCTCTGTAAAAAATCAAGAAAATATACTTAAAAAAAAAAAGATAAATGATGTCAATCTATTGCAAGGGCATAGTCACCATGAAAACTAAGAAGAAGGAGAGGCCCTGAGATAAAGGTGGGCACGTCTATCTGACTCTGTTTTGGTTGGCAGGGTGCCAGAGTGTTAGTCATCATCTATTAAGGGTTCTCAACCTACTATTAAGTCACACCCTCTGGTGGAGATAGCTGCCCCATGCAGTCTTAACAATTTCCACCTTTCACCTGCCTAACTCTTCTCTGTCCTGATTCAGGACCACAGCTGCCAAGCTTCCTTGCCAGATCCATCTACAAGAGGAGAATGGCTTTATGTATCAGTCACGTGACTGGGTTAAGTTGCTCTCTTTGTGTTTACTTTAAGACTAAAGATCAGTCCATGGACCATGGCGAGTCATTAAGTGAATAACTGCCGTATAGGAAAGCACTTGGAAGATAGCCGTCAGCCCTTTTCTTTTTTTCTCCTTCTCCTCCTCCTCCTCCCCTTCTTCCTCCTCCTCCTCCTTCTGCCTTTTTCCTTTCTTTAAACTTCTGTGGACAGAAGTCTTTCTCTGCCAGCTGACACATAGACAAAGGAGCAGCTCCAAAGCCCAGGAGGGGGCCAGTGTCCAAGGTGCTATGTACGTTGTCAGCAGGGGCATTGAGTGCCCTGAGCAGGATCAGACCCACCTGGAACCAAAGTCCCAAGGTGGGCTTCCTTCTAGCAGCCAACGTGGCTGCTGAGCCTGGCAGATGCTGTGGGAGACCCAAAGTGCTTCAGACGAGTTGATTTAGGAGGCAGAACAGGCCACATTAAGGCTCTGTTTGTTATGAAACAATAGTGACCAAGTCAATGGCTTTGACTTCAGCTGTGTCACCAAATAAAAAAAAACCTTAGTGACAGGAATACGAGCTGGATTACCTTGAGTGGTTTTCAAAATGCCCTGGATCCTGCAGCCTGAACTAGGTCTCAGCAGCTGAGAAGGAGCCAGATTGGAGTCAGAGGCCTTTTTCTCTTCCTCATGCACTCCAGGCCTCTTGTACTCCAAGCTGTCACCCGAGCTGCCCTTCCAGTACCATGCAATGACACAAATGCCTTTCTTCCCTGTCGCTGCCAACACCCATCTTCCAAATCTCAACCCAAAGAACAGAGCTTAGAGGCACCAGTTCAGTGGTTCTCAACCCTTTCACCACTCAAACCCTGTTACTAGTTCATTTCCTGAGCCCTGAGTTTTGAAAGATTTTTGACTTTCAGATGCACCATTTACCAAGTAATAATTACATAATTAACCAAAGACTTACATAATGGCCATGCTGAACTTTTGATTGGCAAATAACCATGCTGAGTTCATCTCTTTTAGCCCAAAGCAAAGAAAATTGATGTGTTTAGCAGTGGGGGGCAGCCTGATCTCAGGTAACTGCAACTTTAGGTAGGTTCTCCTGCAGGAAATAGCCAGAGGAAGACCAATGGCTAATTTCTAGGCTCTGTGGAGGTCTGAGCGCCCTCTATTGGGAACCACCAATCTAACCTCCAAACTAACTTCTCAAATGAATTCATTTATTTGTTACGTTGGGACAAGTGGACAGGTAGCTGACACTTATTTCATCTCTACCATGTATAGGACATTGTGTGTGGTCCCATCACAGATGTGACCTCAATGAGGATTCATATCCCTTTTATGAGATAGCTGGTGCTGCTATGTCATCCCCATTTTATAGATGAAGAAACAGAGATACGGGTAAGCAGCTTTCTCAAGGGCATGTAACTAGTAAGGTGCACAGTTAGGACGCTGACCCAGGGTTTCCTTGTTTTGTTTTAATGGCTTTATTGAGATATAAGTCACATAGAACTCACCTTCTCAGCGTGAACAATCCAAAGATCTTCAGTATATTCACAGTTGTGCAACCATCACCACACTTTATTTTAGAACTTTTTCATCATCTCCTAAAGAAACTCCCATTTCCCCCACATTTCCTTCCCCATCTGGGCAACAACGAATCTACTTTCTGTGTCCTAGAATAGACTTGACTGTTCTGCACATTTTGTATTAATTGACCCAAGCTTTTAGACTTTAGAATCCACATACATCAAACTCTAGCCCAGGAATCAAGGCAGATTACAAATTACAAAACAGTCATAATCTTATTGACTGTTTCTTATTTTACTTTGAAAGTTCACAGAATGCACAAAGGCTACATTCTTCATGTTTGAAGTTCACAAAAATGCAAGTATTCCATATTGGGGTAAAAAATGGCATGCAATTACTTGGCTGCCCAATAGTTGAATTTGAACGGCAGTTCTTCCCCTTCTTTTATAGTACTCTGCCAGGCAATTGCCCAGCTCTTTGAGGAGAGGAGACCTCTGTTCTTGCCCTTTGTTAGCCTTCTCATCATTTGGCTTTGAGCTGGGTCACCACAGCTGTCTTCAGGGCACCTGGTGTATCTCCCTCTGCAGGTTGGGAGGGTCCCAGCCCAAGTGGTGTGATGTCCCCTTCCTACCTGAGAAACCCTTCTGTGGTTGCTGGATCTCCAGTTCTCTTCTCCTTAACCTTCCCCTGTCTTCCAATTGCTGTTGGCAACATGATTTATTCTCCTGCCACAGGCGGTGGGTGTTTAACACCTGTGTTTTCCATATAGAATTCCCCTCCTGTCAGCTGCCTCATCTTTCAGGTTCAGGTTCCATTTTCCCAGGTGATTAATTGTTCCTGCTAGAGTCATCATTTAGTATCTCCAGGGTCTGTTCTGAAAGTGTTTGGCTGGTGCCTTGGACTTGAGTAAAAACTTCTCACATTCTGCAGTCTAGACAGGTCATGACGAACATGGGTAGGCCTCCTTGAAACTGGTATTCTAGAAGGAGTCACCACCTCCTTGCTCATTTGTTCATTGATTGATTGATGCGTTTATTTTTTTCATTGGCTTGTTCAGAGCATCCTCAGCGTACCAAGCACTGTGGGTGTGTGGGATGCAGCCTCACTTGCTAAACAGTGATCTCTCCACCAGTCTTGTTCCTCTTTTGAGATACACATGCACAGGGTTTCAGATATGAGTCTGAACTGGGGTTCATGAAACTTTAGATAATCATGGGCCTCTTTCTGGAGTGTCAGATTTACTGAATATGTCAGGAGGGAATTTTTTGTATTAAATAAAGGACTGACCTATTATGAGGAAGAATTATAAATGAGAATAGCTTTTAAAGATTTCATGAGATTTAAAAGGTTTTTATGAAATTTCAAAGACATTTTGGGGGCTTGTGGGGAAGTTCTTTGATTCCATTCCTCTTCCCCCACTACAACACACACACATCAGACACACACCCAGACCCGCTTCAGGGAGACACTGACAACCTCTTTGCCAGGCACAAGGGCCTCTGGCTCCAAGGAGATGTAGGAACCCCTTGATTTTGCTTCTTATTATTCAATTTGGAAAAGCTGTAGGCAAGTCTTACAATATAGTCTTTAAATTGGTGTTTTCCACTAGGTCTGACAGGCATCCAGAAGCAATTGCCCACCGATGGACCCAGATCACCCAATGAACCCCCAGACCTCCACTGGAAGGCAGAGAGGTGAATCCTCTTTGATGTGCCTGGAATGTAAAACTGTTTTGTTACACAGCACCAGGCTTCTTCCCTAATTAAAAGGGGAGAAAGATGTTAATTCTAGGATATGCCACTGGTGGCCCGGAGATGACTGACCAGTAATGTGGCTGGCACCATTTATTGATCAATCAGTGCCCACATTCGATTAGTGTTTAAATATTTTGAAAAATAAGGTATAATAAAAGTAGTATTATTTTTTAAAATATTTTTTATTGATTTCAGAGAGGAAGAGAGAGGGAGAGAGAGATAGAAACATCAATGATGAGAGAGAATCATTGACTGGCTGCCTCCTGCATGCTCCTCACTAGGGATTGAACCTGCAAGCCAGGCATGTGCCCTGACAGGGAATCAAACCATGGTCTCCTGGTTCATAGGTCGATGCTCAACCACTGAGCCACCTCCACCAGGGAGTGTTTCTTATTTTTATTTAATTTTTTAAATTTTTTAAATAAATCTTTATTGTTCATATTATTACAATTGTTTCTCTTTTTTCACCCCATAGCTCCCCTCCACCCGGTTCCCACCCCACCCTCTGCCCTTACCTCCCACCAGCCCACTGTCCTCATCCATAGGTGTACGATTTTTGTCCAGTCTCTTCCCGCACCCCCTACACCCTTTTCCCCCCAAGAATTGTCAGTCCACTCCCTTTCTATGCCCCTGATTCTATTATATTCACCAGTTTATTTTGTTCATCAGATTTTTTTATTCCCCACTTGATTTTTAGATTCACTTGTTGATAGATATGTATTTGTTGTTCATGATTTTTATCTTTACCTTTTTCTTCTTCTTCCTCTTCTTAAAGAATACCTTTCAGCATTTCATATAATACTGGTTTGGCGGTGATGAACTCCTTTAGCTTTTTCTTATCTGTGAAGCTCTTTATCTGACCTTCAATTCTGAATGATAACTTTGCTGGGTAGAGTAATCGTGGTTGTAGGTTCTTGCTATTCATCACTTCGAATATTTCTTGCCACTCCCGTCTGGCCTGCATAGTTTCTGTTGAGAAATCAGCTGACAGTCGTATGGGTGCTCCCTTGTAGGTAACTAACTGTTTTTCTCTTGCTGCTTTTAAGATGATCTCTTTGTCTTTTGCCCTTGGCATTTTAATTGTGATGTGTCTTGGTGTGGTCCTCTTTGGATTCCTATTGTTTGGGGTTCTCTGCACTTTCTGGACTTGTAAGTCTATTTCTTTCACCAGGTGGGGGAATTTTTCTGTCATTATTTCTTCAAATAGGTTTTCAGTATCTTTCTCTCTCTCTTCTTCTGGCACCCTCATAATTCGGATGTTGGTACGCTTGAAGTTGTCCCCAGAGGCTCCTTACATTATCTTCATATTTTTGGATTCTTTTTTTCTTTTTTCTTTTCCGGTTGAGTGTTTTTTGATTCTTTGTATTTCAAATCTTTGACTTGATTCTTGCAATCCTCTAGTCTGCTGTTGGATCTCTGTATAATATTCTTTATTTCAGTCAGTGTATGCTTAATTTCTAGTTGGTCTTTTTTCATATCCTTGAGGGTCTCACTAAATTTATCAGCCTTTTCTAGAAAATTCTTGAAAAACCTTACAACCATGGTTTTAAACTCTATATCCAGTTGTTTGCCTTCCTCCATTTCTTTCATTTGTGACCTGTTTCTTTGTCTCCACATTTTGGCTGCTTCTCTGAGTTGATAGAGTGGCTTTGTGTGTTAGGTGTCCTATAGAGCCCAGTGGCTCAGCCTCCCCAGTTACCTGAGGTGGACACTCTTGGTGCTCCCGTTTGTGGGATGTGTGCACAGTCTTGTTGTAGTTAAGCCTTGATTGTTGGTATCACTGTGAGGAATCGACCTCCAGGCCAATTGGCTGTGAGGATCAGCTCTGTCTATGATGGAAGAACTTCTGTGCTGGAGATACCCTTATGAGACAAGACTTGTTTCAGTGGGGCTTTGGTGCTCACTGAGTCTGACCCCTGAGTGTGTCCCTTATGGATCTGTTGTAATCTGGATGGTCCCAGTCTGACCACTGGGTACACTGGCTCTTGGATCTCCAAGGAGGTGCTAATTTAGCCTCTGCCTGAGGCCACTCAGCAGGAGCTACAGAGAGATCTGCAGATTCTTCTTCTTTGTTTGGGTTTTGGTGGTGCCCAGATGAGGCCCAGCTGTGAAGCAATGCAAGCTGCTGTGGGGCCTTGGCCCTTCTTTTGGATGTTCTGGGTCTCACTGACTCAGCTGCATTTTGTTAGGTAAGTTTAGAATTCAAAGGACCAGGCCATTTATACACAAAAGCCTCTGCGCTCAGGTTGGATGGGGCGGAGTCTCAGGGCGGAGCAAACACCAATGGCTTCCCATCGGCCCTGCCCTAAGAGGCCCCTGGGTCTCAGTGTCCCGAGGTAATCGCTATAAGCACCTCTGAGATAAAGCCGCCCACAAGTTTCACCTACTGCCAGACAGCCCAGTTTCTCCCTGTATGAGTATGGGTCCCCAGAGTCTCACCTGGAACTGGAGTTCAGAGCAGTCGGGAGCTTTTGTCTCCCTCCCGATTGAGAAAGCCAGCCGCGTCCTCAGTTGCCAGCCCTCTCCGCGTGTGCGCCTCCATACCTCTGTCTTTACTTCTGCAGCTCCTGTGAGTCTCAGTGTGCTTTTCTCTTTCCTTCTAGTTGTAGAATTTCCACTCAGCCAGCTTTCCTGTGGTTCTGGATGATGTCCGTTTTGTCTTTTAGTTGTAGTTTGAAATTGTTGTGCGAGGCAGCAGTTCAGGTGTTTACCTATGCCGCCATCTTGGTTTCTCCAGGGAAGTCAGTAGTTTTTATTTTTAACAATTCACTCTACTACATGGCCTTAAATGCTTGCCTACCTCTCACTAATGTTTTTAGGCCCCCTCAGTTTATCATGTCTAATTCCAGACATGAATAGGGATTGGGCACCTTTCCTACTACAGCTGATGGACCAACCATAGTTCAGAACATTGACTAAACTATGAAATTTGGGTGTGTTTCTTAAGCACTCTATGCCAACTTCTTCACCTGAAATGTGGCCACTAGTAGTTTATACTTCAAAGGGTTGTCAGGAAATGGCTCAAAATATGTAAGGTACTGAGTGACATACTTGGCACATTGGGAAATTTCAGTAAATATTCCCTATCCATTCAATAAATATGTATTGAATATATTTATGGTTGAAAACTACTCATCACCAAGGAATACCTTTATTATTGTGTCTCCATGTGCCCCAGTTGAAGAACCGATGCCATAGCACCAGAATTAATCCATTAGTAGGATGGAGTTATCTATCTTTAAAGAAAAATCAATTTGGTTTTAGCAGAGGCTTGAGAATCCTTAGGGATTTCTCATTCTTTTAGGATTTTCAAGGTTGGTATCACTGGGAGGAATTGACCTCTAGGCCAATTGGTATTCTGTTTACTTTCTGCTTCTCAATATATCTCTGTGTGTGCGTGTGCGTGCACATATGTGTGTGCATGTACTACTTCAAGACATACCACATTTGCTTAATTTCTTATATTTGTGAAAAACTTAAAGATTATTAATACTCAAAAGGGACTGGCATCCTTGGAATCCAGTACATCTCACTGGGATACAATGGCAAGGTTCCATCAGTGCTAATCTGCTTAGTGACATGAGGGCTCTGGGATCTCATTTATATAACAAGATTGTCTCTTTAACTCTAGAAAGTATGTTACACCTGCCATTTATATCTTCCCTGTCAGTGGTTAAAAGGTACAGCATTATTTCTCTTTTGGTTCTAAGACCCACTTGGCAAGTGGATTAATTCACACAGTCTGGCACAGTACACCTTGGGAGAAAGAAAAAAGGAACAGTGAAATCCCCCTTTCTCCTGCATTGTTGGGCTCTTATTTTATTTTATTTTTTGTCATTTGGGCCCATTTTTCTTAATGGGAGTCTTTGTTTCCAGCTACCCTCTATCACTCCTAAGAGGTTAAGGGATTTAAAATCAAACTCCCTCCTTTATATTTGAGGTCACTTGAGCCATTATTGTATCTGGATTTGACTATCTCTCTCATGAAAGGGTTCATAAGAGAAGCTTGATTGAGACTGACTAGTTCAATGACTTTGGAACCCATTGCTCTGCATTTGAGCTTTCTTTTAGCTTGATTCTGATACACACATTTGATTCTTTAGGTTTCAGGCTCAGAGTTTCAAATTTCTTTTTTAAGGAAATGGGACCCGATATGACTTCAGGGAATTATTTTCCTTAATCATAGAATAGATGACATCACTTCCTCTGTGATTATTTTTATACACTTCTGCCAGCTCAGCCTTACAATCCTGATACAAATGACAGGATGCTGAAGATGGAAGAAGATTAAAGATCATCTAGACTCAACCTCTCACTTTACAGATAAGGAAACTATGAGAAGTGAAGTGATTTGGTCAGAGTCACAAAGTTACAACTGATTATACTTTCTATAATTATTTGATTAAACCCATACATCTGAGCCATTCTGTTATAAACTGGGGGAAAGAGCAGGGAATAGGAGGAAGTCTGAGATATTAAAGTCAATGACAGAAAGTAAACTGGGTCATTGTGCAGGTGATGTTCAAATAGGGAACCAGAGGTTACTAGATAGTCAAAACCAAAGATGGGGTGCAAAGAGGTGACACAGGTGAGAAGTCAAAGGGGGGGGGGTTGATTCTAAATCCCCTAACCTCTTAGGATGGGAATTCATGAAGAGTTGGTCAAGTGCCAAGAAGCAGAATTGTGAAAAGATCTTGGAATCCATGAGCTGATGGTTGCCAAAGGAAAGGGGGTGGGAGATGGGAATAAGTACTGCCCTCAGGGGAGGGCAGTTGGGGGCTACTGGGCCAGGTGAAGCAAAGCAGTACTTAAAAGCTTATATCTAAAATATCAACATAGCCCAGACTGGTGTGGCTCAGTGGTTGAGCACCAACCTAAGACCCAGGAGGTCATGGCTTGATCTCTATCCCTCCCCTCCCCGGGGATGTGAAAGAGGCAGCCAATCAATGAGTCTCTATCATAATTGATGTTTCTATCTCTCTCCCTCTCTCCCTTCCTCTCTGAAATCAATAAAAATATACACTGAGTGGCCTGATTATTATGATCTCTGAACCCATAATAATCTGGCCACTCAGTGTGTGTGTGTGTGTATATACAAAGGGGGGACTTTTTATATGTGTGTGTGTGTATATATATATATATATATATATATATATATATATATATATGTGTGTGTGTGTGTGTGTGTGTGTGTGTGTGTATTTAAAATACCAACATAAGTAAAAAGAAAGCTAATCAAATTTAACAGAGTATAAAAATAATAGTATTAATAGAGTATAAAAATAATAGTATATCATTGCAAATGATATATTCAATAATGCAAGATATTAACATTAAAAAGTTAAATTTGTTTTAACATTACTAGTCAAGTAGAGGGAAATCATGTAATAATCTTAATAGATGCAAAAATGTTATCCAATTATTATAAGCACTTAGTAACCTAGAAGTAGAAAGAAATGATTTAATTTAATAAAGGTTATTTGCAAAAACAAAACAAAACAAAACAAACCAACCACAAACAAAGAAAAAATAGAGAAAGCATCATTTATAATAATGAAATATTAAAAGCATTCTTTGTGAGAAAGAAAAAAGAGTACAGAGAGCTAGATTTGTTGAAATACAGCAGGGTCTGGGCCTCTGCTTTTCACCAAGTTTCCTAGGTGACTCTTATTCATACTCCCTTCCCCCTCAAATAAAAGGGGGTTGGGACCAGAATTACCAGCTCTGACCAGAAAGCCCACAAGCCAAAGTCCAGTTTTGCCTGTTTGGTTTGGCAAATGTGTCTAGAGACAGGGAAGCTCAGTTAATCAGCTTGGACTCACAGGTGTCTAAGTAAATTGATGGCCTGGGAAGATTGAAGAAGGCATACACAGGGAGCAGTAAAAGTACATTAGCTGTTGAACAGACTTACTTAGACAGAGAACTGATGGAGGCCAGAGGGAAGGGGAGGGAAAAGGAGGGGAGGGGAAGGGAGGAGTGTTGGGGTGAAATAGGAGATGGGATTAGGAAGTACTAATCGATAGTTACAAAATAATAGGCTTGGGGAAATATGGTAGAGGACAGGGAATATAGTACCAATCCTATATAATAAAGAGGTAATATGCAAATTGATCCTCACACTCTGGCACAAGATGGCTGCCCCCATGTAGTCAAAGATGGCTGGCAGGGAAGGGTAGCTGTGGGTGATCAGGCCAGCAGGGGAGGGCAGTTGGTGGGGGGGGGGGGACTAGGCCTGCAGGGGAGGGCAGTTGGGGGGGGGACTAGGCCTGCAGGGGAGGGCAGTTGGGAGGGACCAGGCCTGCAGGGGAGAGCAGTTGGGAGGGACCAGGCCTGCAGGGGAGGGCAGTTGGGGGTGACCAGGCCTGCAGGGGAGGACAGTTGGGGACTAGGCCTGCAGGGGAGGGCAGTTGGGGGCAATCAGGCTGGCAGGGGAGCAGTTAGGCATTGATCAGGCTGGAAGGGGGGGTGGTTAGGGGGTGATCAGGCTGGCAGGCAGGCAAGCAGTTGGGAGCCAACAGTCCCGGATTCTGAGAGGGATGTCCAACTGCCCGTTTAGGCCCGATCCTACTGGGAAGTGCACAGAACCCCAAACAAAAGGAATCCCAAGAGGACCACACCAAGACACATCATAATTAAAATGCCAAGGGCAAAAGACAAAGAGAGAATATTAAAAACAGCAAGAGAAAAACAGTTAATTACCTACAAGGGAGCACCCATACGATTGTCAGCTGATTTCTCAACAGAAACTATGTAGGCCAGATGGGAGTGGCAAGAAATATTCAAAGTGATGAACAGCAAGAACCTACAACCAAGATTACTCTACCCAGCAAAGCTATTATTCAGAATGGAAGGTCAGATAAAGAGCTTCACAGATAACAAGCTAAAGGAGTTCATCACCACCAAACCAGTATTATATGAAATGCTGAAAGGTATTCTTTAAGAAGAGGAAGAAGAAGAAAAAGGTAAAGATAAAAATTATGAACAACAAATACATATCTATCAAGTGAATCTAAAAATCAAGTGGAGAATAAAAAAATCTGATGAATAGAATAAACTGGTGAATATAATAGAATCAGGGGCATAGAAAGGGAGTGGACTGACAATTCTTGGGGGGAAAAGGGTGTAGGGGGTGCGGGAAGAGACTGGACCCAGCGGGATTAGGCCTAAACCGGCAGTCAGACATCCCCTGAGGTGTCCCAGATTGTAGAGGGTGTAGGCTGGGCTGAGGGACACTCCCCCCCCCCCCCCCAGTGCACAAATTTCATGCATTAGGCCTCTAGTATTGTAATGAATATCTACGGTACTGTGGGCACTGAATTATCAGAAGGAATAATGTGTAATATCTATCTTCTGTGCTGTACATCTGAAACTAATACAAAATAGTGTTGAATGCAAACTGTAATTTTAAAAAAAGTAGCTATTCAAAATAAAATAAAATAAAATAAACACATCTGAAAACCTTTTTATTCTGTTTTCATACTTGATTGACAATTTGACTGGATGTAAAATTCTAGGTTGAAATTTATTTTGTTTTGTATTTTAAAGTTGTTGCTCCATTGTTACCTGGCTGTTGAAAAGACCATAATGCCATTCTGATTCTCATTCTGTTATGATTTGTTCCCCTACAAACTTTAGAATCAGCTTTTATTCCTGATGTTCCTCATTTTCACATTTTGGGAGGTCTCATTCCCAAACATTTGTTTGCTGATCATCCAGTGGGTTTTAGACAGTGAAGTGTGCTGACACCAGGGTGAGATGGTCCAGATTCAAAGCCTGGCTCTCTCCTTACCAGCTATGGCATTGGTTAAGTTACTAACCTGTCCCTGAAGGCATCTTTGCCTGTAAAATCATGAGGAATCTCATGCCATTGCTGTGGGATTAAAGTAAATAATTAAATGTAGCCTTTAGAACAGTGTCTGGCACAGGGTGGCACCTCGGTACAAGCTTTTGCTATAATGACATAGTCATCGTCAGCGTTCAAGTCCGAGCACTCAGCATAGTTAAGGATGCCGTACTTACTTAAGTATGTATCTCCCCCAGCAGTCTGGCTTCTCTCACAGACAGCCCTCTAGGAAGATCACCTGGCACCAGCTACATTCCCATTGCCCCGGAGGGGAGGTTTCCATCACTGTTGAGTTCTGCCTCTGTCACCACCTACTTGGCTGGGCAGGCTCTCAGTGGCAGCTACTCCAATTCTTCCTGTCACTCACAGGCATGATTCAATAGGACCCTGGCTCATATCTCATGTTACTTATCTTTAGCCTCCTGCCCTAGGGATTCTCTGTTCACACTGAGACTCTGGGGTCTACTCAGCACCCATATGTGCCTGCTGGCTCCCAAGGAGGGCCTGAGATCTGCCAGCAGATCTGACATGCAAACATAGGAGTCTGCCAGCTTTTGTCACTCATCTGGACACCGTGCTTCTGCAATGAGATCTGGCTTCCTTTGGTGGGCTCTGGAAGGGCCAGGTGGAGCCACCAAGGAGTTGGGGGGGAGCAAGGGTTAAAATCTAATGGGCAAGTGGAAATGGGAGCCAGGAGATCAATGTTCCTATTTCCTCCTAGTTAGGTTGAGAGGCTGAAAAGCTATCAGCCGTATTTGTTAGAATCCATGACCAGCCTGGGAGCAGCCTCTCTTCTATTTATTCTCCCTCATTTCTCCCTTCCTCCATCTTTGCCCTCATCCCTGCTGTCCTGGGATTTTCCTCCTAATAAAGGGTTAGCAAATAAACCTGTGCCTTTGGCTCAGTTTCATAGGGAACCTAGATTAAAACACATTAAGTTCAAGAGTTTGGGCTCTGGAGCTGAACTCTGGGATTGATCCTGGTCCTGGCCCTGCTGGCCCCAGGGCACTGGGCAAGTTACCTAACCTCTAGCACTCTGTGCTCCAGTTTATTCACCAGTAAAAGGGGGGGTAAATCATAGTTTCTACCTCAGGGTTATCGCCACCTGATAAATGTTAGTTGTTGTCAGTTCTATAAAGATCATTCTTTTATAGTTTCCTTCCCTCTTTTTTCTCGGTTCTCTGAACTTAGGCACTCGAAATCTTGAAATCTCCGTGAGCTTTCCGCTGAGAGCTGTTACCTCTCCTCCACCCACCTGCTATCAACTTCCAGAAATCGGCTGCAATCTGTTTCCTGTATTCCCTCCTGTTCTTTCATCCTCCTGGGTTTAATAGCTCCCCAACCCTACCTCCACTCCCCTTCATTTGAGTAGGTCTTTAATCGGAAGAATTTTGCCTGCCTCTTTCTAAAGGCCGGCCTTCCACCAAATAAAAGGAAACATTATATGTCCCATCATGGCCAATAAAACAGTCTTCAGTGCCTGATTGTTCACTCCAGCAGGAATGAGGCAAGCTGGAAAGCTTTGAAGCTTTTTGGAGGGGTTCCTGGGAGCCTCTGCTGTGGAATCTGGCCTTTCTTCCGCTCGCTCCTGGGCTCCCTTCCTGTTTGAGCTTCTTGCTTCTCTGGGGCATTGTCAACTTCCTGCTCCTTTGCTTTAGTGACAACAGTACTCCTCTCCCCTCTCACAGTCCTTTCCGTTTTGTTCCCAGGTGTAGGGTTACCAGATTCAGCAAATAAAAACACAAGACGACCAGTTAAATTTGAACTCAGATGAACAATGGATAGGCCTTTTAGGGTAAGTAGTCCTAGACAATATTTGGGACATACTTATACCGGCATGTTTTCATTGTTCATTGGATATTTAAATGTCACCGGGTGTGCTATATTTTATCTGGAAACTCGATCCAGGTGGCCTCTCTTTTATTCTCTGCAGATCAAGGTAGGCCTCAGTCAGTAGTACAAAAAGGCTTTGTCTTCACACCATTTCTTCTCTTAAAGGGACCTACAGCTATTTACATAGTATATGGCCGGCTAACACCCTGCAATGTAAATTAGAGCCTGCTTATTCATTGTCAAGTTAGGGACTCAACCATATTTCTCAATTGTCTTTAGTGCCCCAATCTCAGATCCAATAAATAAAGTGTTGTTCTAATAGTGTTTGTGCCATTGTGTGGTTGCCTTTGTTCATTGTCTGTACCCATTTGGGGCCTTGGGGTGAGACAGCCCTACCATCCTGCTGTGACAATGTCTCCGTGGCCAGCATCTCTGGTCTATTCTTGGAGTAATCCTTGCCAGATGTTGGTTATTTTGTTTTGTTTTAATGTATGTATATTTTTATTTCAGAGAGGAAGTAAGAGGGAGAGAGAGATGGAAACATCAATGATGAGAATTATCAATCGGCTGCCTCCTGCACGCCCCCACTGGAGATCCGGCCCCCAACCCAGGCATGTGCTCTGACCAGGAATTGAACAGTGACCTCTTACTTCATAGGTCGACACTCCACCACTGAGCCACGCCCGCTGGGCCAGATCTCAGTTTTTAAGAACATTACCACATCCCATTAGTTTCTTTATTAATATGCGCTGGCAGGTGACAGGTGTATGGAGCAGGGTTTGTTGGCACTGTGTGCCCGAGAACATGGACTTGACAAAGATCACTTGTCCTAAAGCAAAGCTCACTTAGGAGTGACTGATCCCATGAAAGGACACAGAAAACAAATATAAAGAATAGAAACTGCTCAAGAAAGCAATTCATAGGGTAACATGAACATTTTCATCTAATCACTGTGGAGTTGTCCTTTCTGGGCTCATTTCCTGTAGGGTATTCTTTTCAAGTTATAAGCCTGTCCTTTGATTTCACTCCTGGCTCTGGGAGGAACTCTCCTGGCTACATTCCTGAGGAGACCCAAGGGGGTCAGTTATTAACAGCTGGGCTAAATATACCCATCCTGGGAGCCTTCCCTCCCCGCCTGCATCCTCTCACAGCTGCGCTGATTTCCTTCCTGCTTCCTTTCCACATGCAGGGCAGCCTCCTGGAGGCTGAGGCCTGCCGGCTGCAAGGGTCAGCCTCAGAGGTTGGCAGGATGAGCTGAGAGACTTCTTCTAGGCCCAGTCTATTTACCTGACAGGTTGGCCCGCTGCTCTGCATGGCCCCTTCACCAGCACACACATTTATATATGGCTGCACATCCTGCCTCCATGCAAAATACAAAGCACCCCTCTCACCGAGCAACAGAGCCTCACACTAAGCAAGGGTTGCTCTACGTGGGATTTGTGTTGTTCAGCAAATGGCAGGGCACTTCTCCTTCCCACCCCCACCCAGCCCAATGACAAGAAATAAACGTTTTGGAACAGGGAGTCTGAAATTAGAAGCTATATTTTTCTCGAGGCTAAGGGATTTTTCCTGGGTGTGGAACTTTCAGTGCTATCACCAGGATGGTCTTGGGCAAACCAGGATAGCTGGTCACCTTCCGTCGCCTTCCCAACTGCCACCCTGCAAATTCCCTTTCACTTTCTTACATGATCTGAGAGGAGAGATGGGGAGAGCGCTCATCAAAACTGTGCTTTGGAAGCTTTTTGCCAAACACAACCCAGAGATTTGGGGAAATTTCACATTCAAGCAGCATAAGGAGTAGCCAATAATTTTCTTTGAAGGTATCTGTGAGAAAGGAACCTTAAGAGATTGAAGGGAAAGATGTAATACTACTTTTCATTTGTAAAACCCTTCTAAAGAGCTATTTAAAATGTTTATAGCTCACTTGCATTTTGCTATTCCAGTACATGTTTCAACTGAGTAAGAAATAGAAAAATTTGTGATTGTAAATCTCTAGAGTTTGAACCCAGAACCCAAGCTAATTTTAGTAAATCCTCCACCTAGTCCTTCAGGCTTCACAACCCATGGCAGTCTGCCTCCACCTGGTGGCAGTGTACATAAACTGAGTCCTGACCATCCACCCACACCCCCATTTGTGGGTGTGTGTGCTGAGAGCCTCCCTTTTGGGAACTGAATCTTAAGAACCAATTATAAAGATGCCAAGTTGTCTCATATGATACTGTTGTCCTTAAAGGAAATGCAGAGTCAATTTGGAGCAAAGACTATGTCTTTAAATTTGTTTTACAGCTCATCCTGTGAATTACTCTGAGCCCTTGGAGCCTTACAAAATAACTGATTACCTTAATCTCGTAGAGAATATGAGAATATTGTAAGAAGACACTGTGAAGTGCATAATTTGTGAAGAAGTCATAAGTGTGTAGATCGTATTAGATTATAATAATCAAATAAAACTTGTAAGAAATATATTGGTCAGACATGGTTCATTGTATCCATTATCGAACTGAGTCCCACAGTTATTAATTCACATCAGGGGATTTAAGTGGGATTACTTGTACACAGGTAAATTTTTTTTCTGTATATTCTTTTCTTCTTGTTATTTTGTTAATTCTCCAGCCTGTGAAATAATTGCTAAAGTTCATGGGCTGTTTTTATCATCAACGTACATTTTGGGAGCAGAAGGTTCAAATCTTACTTTTGCACTTTGCTGCTTCTTCAGGGAACTCATTTCACTTTCCTAGGGCTGGGTTTCCCGGCCTGTAAAATTGAGATAATTATTTTTGTCATCGTGTTGGTGAAAACGTCAAATGCTGTGTGTATTGTGCTCTGTTATTCAGATGTTAACCCCAGGGACATTATCATCACTTGCAAATTGAAGACAAAGATTCCAGATCCTATTTCCCAGCCCTTGGCTGTCTTCTGCCCTCTATTTATATCTCAGTACAGTTTCTCTGGAATATACCCAGAATTCTAATTCCCTCTCAGCCTGCTGGTCCTCCTTCCCACCAGGATCTCTCCCAAGCCCCTTGCCCTCAACCCAACACAGGATGAAAGTTATCAAAAGAGAAGGAGGGGCCCAGCCTGGCCAGGGTGTGGGGTTCTGTGGGATGGGGAGGTTGTGGTGAGTGTGGATGGATCCAGAGCCTGTTACCTGGGCATGCTGCCACAGAAGGAGGGGTGAGGTGAATGGCAGTAGCACAGGGGTGGGAAGAAGAGGGGGTTGGCTCATTCTCCTTGTAGGGCTCACCCAGCTTCCACAGGACCATGTGGCATGCATTTCTAGAAAAGCTCTCTGACGCCACACTTCATCTTACTAACCTAATTTTATTTTTGTCTTCATCTTAATTCCTCCCTAAAATGGAAAAGTCTGCCTCAAACCTTTTGGAATGATGCTGAGGTTTCCTGCATTCTGGCTGTTTTTATTATAAGCATTCAACTCAGTATTGTTCTCAGGCTCTAATTGCCTCCCAGCTCTCTTCTGTGTCAACGAACAGCCCAGGATTTGCCTCTTGGCTCCCAATGTCATTCTCACCCTGGACGATGCCATTTCTGATGAGCATCCACGCTGCTGGAAGGCTGCCTCTCAGGCCCTGGAAGCTCTGTTACTGTTCTGGAGCTGGAGATGCTGCTGAGCTTATTCCAGAAAAAGAGGAAAAAGCAGCAGCAGCATTTCCATCTGTAGACACAACACCTGCAGCTGAGGCCCTGCTGCCCTCTGGGCAACAGAACAGGCTGGATTTGAAACCTTCCAGAACAAGATGCCAGTCGTCCCCCTCTAAACACACTGATGGCCTGCAACACCACAGAAGCTTGTCTGGAGGTTGGTTCATCCATTCATGGGGGCAACCGGTGCCCAAACTTGGCTATAACACATCTGACGATGGAGAAGGGAGGCTCACTGGCGGCCCCACAGGGTGTATATCCACACTTTTCGGGCAGCGTCTGGGCACCACGTCCTAGGAGCCAAAGTGCTGGGCCCTGCCTCCCGCGTGACTGGAAGAAACGTTTCTGAGATACCATTTGCCTTCACAAGACATTTTGCAGGGACTTTATACATTGACTAAGCCTTTCTGTATTTGGAAACCGTAATGAGTGACACTGTCTACTTCTCATGTAACACCTTTCGAATAAAAACCAAATGAAAATCTTTTGCATGAGATTATTGCCAGACAACATTTGTCTCTATAGATAAAATTTTGGTGTGAAAAGGGAAATGAAAGCTATGTAATCTATCATATTTTCCTCCCCAATCTTGGGTGCCAGATATCTTAAAGTTAAATTCATTGTCTCAACATCCTCATCTGCTCAAGCCAGGTGCCTTCAGTTATTTTTAAAAATGGATTAGCTGTCTCTCTTTCTATTTGTCCATCCATTCATTTATCTATTTTTTAAACTGAGTTTTAATCTGTAAAAGGGCTCAAGTCCTTAACAGAAGCAGGTATAGACTAAACTTGAAACTAACTCCTCAGATTGTGGAAGAAATGGATGTTTCAAAATTGCAATAATTTCTTCATATAGTTACACTTAGACATTTTTCAAAGATTGCATGGTGAAGCACAGAGGCCCAGACATGCAGAAAGGGACCAATTTCTACCTTTCTTGAGAGGGAAGTTGCACTGGGTGAACGGGGTTGCACAGGGCGGGAGGCCCAGCAGCAGTGCCGAGCCCGGAGGTCCAGAATGCAGGCAGCTGCATCCAAAGGGACTGTGACAAGACCTTGGCTGTCTTCCTGCTGCCTTGGATTTAGCCCATAGTCCTGGGCTGGCTCTTTTGCTTTCTGGCCAATTCTGGGAGCTCCCTGGTATCTTGCCTATAGATTCCCTTTCTTCTTAAGTTAATCACGTGGAGTTTCTATTGCTTGCAACCAAGAACTCTGACTCATCTACTCAACAAATTAATTAGTTCAGTGATTCACTTACTCAATTAGCATTCCCTGAGCAAAATACCAGTGTGAAGTAGGTATTGTAATCTTCATTTTATGGATGCAGAAATTCGAGCTCATGGAATTTAAGTTTTGAAAATTAATATTATAATCAGTGTTTGGTGTTTAAAATGATGGTTTCTGTCCTAACCAGTTTGGCTCAGTGGATAGAGCATCGGCCTGCAGACTGAAGGGTCCCAGGTTTGAGTCCGGTCAAGTGTATGTACCTTGGTTGTGGGCACATCCCCAGTAGGAAGTGTGCAGAGACAGCTGATCAATGTCTCTCTCATCTAACTCTCTATCCATCTCCCTTCCT
Organism: Corynorhinus townsendii; assembly: GCA_026230045.1. NCBI lineage: Eukaryota > Metazoa > Chordata > Mammalia > Chiroptera > Vespertilionidae > Corynorhinus > Corynorhinus townsendii. The sequence continues at coordinate 183,315,586 of JAPDVU010000001.1, read as the reverse complement.
CTCTGTAAAAAAAAAAAAAAAAAAAAAAAAATCAATGAAGTGATTGTTTCGGTTTCTTCATGGTCTCCTTGTAGCATCAACATTTCATCTCAAATCCTAATGATTTTGAAATAGCATCACTGGCAAAATGCTCATGATCAGGACCCCAGCAGTGGCCCACCCAGTAGGAGTTATGCCCCTTGTCCAGGAAGATCTGGGAGTGATGGCCCAAAGACCCTTCATCTGTAAGAACTCATAGGCCTCAGTATGCGGAGGATTTATATAGGAACTTTTTTGAACAACGCCATTGGGAGACTAAATGGAGTTGGGGAGGGATTGAATTTAGAAGGTTGGCTCTCATAAATCATACGTCATGTCCATCATCTCAGCAAACTAGTCTATCTAGAATCCCAAAAGAGGAAGGATTTGCAAATTCCACTGAAACAAAGGTCTTCTTCCTCTGATATTTAAGGCGAAGCTAAACCTTTTCTTCTCCTTCTAGTAAGAGAAAGAGAAAGCAGTATTAACAGTTTGTAAAATATAAAACCTCCACTTCCCAAAGCCTTGGGGCGGGCAATTGGAGGTTTCCGATTATTTGATGAAACTATCTGGACAAATGGACAACCCATTAAAGGCCATTCTGCTAACTCAAAGGTCACTCTTTCATAGGGTGTAGATCATAGAAACTCACCTATTTGAAGCCTTCTTGGTAAGTAGTTAGCAAAGGAAGTCCCCGGCTCCTACTGTATTTACAGAAGTTTACATAGAGTTGAGAGGTTAGCTAGGCAAAACCAGCAAATTCCCCTCTGTGGATAACTCTTCTGGAGGAGAGACCTGGGCTTTTTGGAATCATGGATATTGCTGGTAGGTAAAGGGGTGGTGTGAGAAGTGCTCTCCAACTACAGGCTATTTTTTATTTTTTGAGAGAGGGAAAGAGAGAGAGAAACATTGATCCATTGCTCCACTCATCCAAATATTCATTGGTGGATTCTTTGTTCTTCCTTTTTCTTTTTCTTTTTTCAAAGATCTTTCTTTGATTCTTAGAGAGGGAGAAGGAGAGAGAGAAGCATCTATGTGAGAGCAAAACATTGATTGGCTGTCTCTTGCATATCCACTACCAGAGATCGAGCCCACAACCCAGGCATGTGCCCTGCTCAGGAATTGAACCACAGCAACCTTTCAGTGCATGGGATGACACCCAACCTAGTCACACCAGCCAGGGCCAGGCTGCATTGCTAATGAACTGCGAAACATGGTAGAAATTCTTAATCTGACAAACCCTCTTTGCCTATTGTGTCATTGCCAACTTATTCTCTAATGGGTTATTTTCTAATTCTACATTCCTTTTGCACTCTAATTATTGGCACTTATCATCATCTCCATTATGTCATTTTTCAGTTCACACTCTGGAAAAGGAGAAGGTCAAATAAATAAATAAATAATAACATTTAAAAAAAAGAAAAGGATAAGGCAGAGCTGGCCTCAGAGACTGTGATATGTAGGGACACAACACCATAAGATGTCTCGCTTAATCATTATGTGTTGGCTTTATTTCTTCCTAGTACAGATGAACCCAGTCAGCAGGGAATGAGCCTACCAGCATTTCCAGGCTCTCATCCTTCAAGCTTTGCTACCAGAGAGGCGAAGACCTTTTTTCCTTAGTTCTAATTTTTCATTCTCTGGATGAGACACTCATTGGCTTGGATCAGGTCATGTGTTCATCCCTGGGCCAAAAAGATAGCCAGCCTGATTTGGATCATATTATAGTGTGGAAAGGGATGGAGGAAAGACATTGTTCCCCAGAAGAAGAGATCACTATTCCCATAAGAAAGGAGAACGGCTTGACTAACAAACAGTCGAGTTTATGGAGCACTTACTATATGCCAGACAGAACATGAAGAAGCAGGAGCCAGAGCCAGAATTATTCTAAGAATATAAGCTCTTTGGGAATTTTCAGAAATCCTGTAGAAAGCTTTGGATTTCCACCGAGTGTGAAATGGGGCTTCAAGCCAGTCTTATCCAGATCGAAAAAGGTTGAGAGATCTTAGCTGATATCGGTTGCATTATGTTTGAACTAAAAGAAAAATAAAGTATTTATCTTTGATAGCAAGTAACTCTAAAGACAGATGTTTTAATTGAATTTATTGGGGTGATATTGGTTAATAAGATTATGTAAGTTTCAATGTACAATTCTATAATATATCATCTGTTTATTGTGTGTTCACCACTCCAAGTCTCCTACTGAACCATTTCTCCCCCTTTACCCTCTTCTACCTCACCCCACTCCTCTTTCCCTCTGGTAATCACCACATTGTTGTCTGTGTTTTTGCGTGTCTTTTTGTTTTTGTTGTTTTGCTTTTTCTTAATCCTTTCACCTTTTTCACCCAGCCCCACAATCCCTTCACTTCTGACAGCTGTCAGTCTGGTCTCTGTATCTATGAGTCTGTTTCATTTTGTTTGTTAGTTTATTTTGTTTATTAGATCCCACATATGAATGAAATCACATGGTACTTGTTTTTTGCTTTTTCCCCAGAAATTTTGACTAGTGTGTTAAAATGTAGTGTTCTTGATAGTTAAGTAAATTGACAAGGAACTAAAAGCTGATATGACATAGTGTAAAGTGTAGATTTATTGTCAGAAGATTTGATAACTGATGATCCAGGTTTACCAGGACATGCTCTTGGGATCAACACCAGGGGAGGGTGGAAGCGGGGCTGGGCAGAGAGGGAGAGGTTGGCCTGGATGCGGTCACAACAAGGGCTCAACCTCCCCCATGGGGGCTGGAGCCCAGTGGCCCTTCAGAGTTGTCCTAAGTTGGGACAAGGGGCGGGCCTGGACTTTACACCTCCACATCAGCCTGTGTTTGGACGGAGGCTTGCCTCAGAGGGGAGTGAGATCTTTACTGAGTCAGCTCTTTCCAGCCCAGGGCAATCCCGGGGGGGGCGGGGGGGAAGGAGAGCCAGCAGCAGGCTCAGCAGGGGCATTCCTAACAGCTGGGGTTTGTTCTTTAATCCTCAACGGGAATCTGGGCAGCCCAGCCCAGCCCAGCCCAGCATCCTCTACATTTCACCCTTCGGGCTCACTTGGTCTCTAAGTCTGTTCCTAACTTTAAAATCTTCCCGTTACACTGTCAGGTGGAGTCGCAGGCCACTGGAGACGTGGTGCCCAGGACTACCCTCCTGTCTTCAGTCAGGGCCTGTGATCTGGTCACCACCAACCTAAATCTCAGAGTGTGGGCAAGATGGCCCCAATGTCAAGAGCTTCGTGCTGAACCTGGGCAGCAACATGTGCCTGTACTTCAGCCCTCCCTTCAGTGTACATGGGGACACCAACACCATTGTGTGTAACAGCCAGGATGGCAGGACCTGGGGACCGAGCTAGCGGTGGGAGCCTGCCTTTCCCTTCCAGCCTGGAAGTGTCACAGAGGGAGCTGGGCATTGCCTCTGACAGGCAGACCTGGCCATCACGCTGCCAGATGGATACACTTTCAAGTTCCCCAATCCGGAGGCTGTCAAGTACCCGGCAGCAGAGGGAAGCTTCAAGACAGTGTGTGGCCATTGAGTGAAGGCAACCAACCCATGGCCCCCAATAAAGGCAGCTGCCTCTGGTCCCCCTGGAAAAAAATCTTCTGTTTTAGTGTTAGGTACTTAATGATTTTCGTTTTCCAAAGTCTCATGTTATAAATATGCCTTTGAAAATAACCTGGTGATACATGAAAAAGAACGAGGAAGATCTTTATGAATGAATTTAGAGTAACTTTCAGAGTATATTGTTAAGTGAAAGAAGCAAGGTACAAAAATGTGTATAGCAGGCTATATTTTGCGCAGAAAATGTGTGTGTGTATCTGTGTGTGTGTGTGTGTGTGTGTGTGTGTGTGTGTGTGTAGCAAAAAGAAACACAGTGAGGATAAGCCAGAAATTAATAAAACCTATAAGGAATGGGAAAGGGTTGGGGTGTTGAGAACGGATATGAGAACATGTGAATGTCTTACACACCTGAAAAATTAAATGAACTTCAAAGGGATGGAAAGAAGCAAGCTCCAAAATTGAAATATAGTAATAAAACAAATGAATCTAGTTATATTGTATGAATGAAGTAACCACATAGAGAAAAGAATTGATTCAAGTAAATTTTGATATCAGGACTCTGGCTGACCATCCCTTAGTGGGATATATTCTAAGAGCAAAAAGAATTTCAATGGCATATAAAGCTTTTTTATGTTTATTGGTTATTTGCAATGATAGCATTATAATTTTGAAATGGTATATAAATGTTGTCAGACAAAGCAAATAAGTGGATATAATAATATTATTAGAAATTAAGACTTCACTGCAAGGGAAAAGAAATAAAAATAGAAAATAAAAGAAGTTTAAATAAACATTTTCTATTAAATTTGAATATATGGAGTCTTAAGTATATGTATTTCCTAGCTTTGCCCACTTGAAAGGACTTAAGCATAATGACAATTAGGGGAATAAGTACACTTATTGCTCAGATCTTGATGTGAATATTATTTTCCATTAAAAAAAAAACTAAAAACAAACAAACAAACAAGGGCCTGGCTGGCGTGACTCAGTGGTGGAGCGTTGAACTATGAACCAGGAGGTCACAGTTCGATTCCCAGTCAGGGCACATGGTGCGGGCTTGATCCCCAGTAGAGGGCGTGCAGGGAGGCAGCCAGTCAGTGATTCATCGCTGATGTTTCTCTCCCTCTCCCTTCCTCTCTTAAATAAATAATAAAAATACATTAAAAAAAAAAAAAAAAAAAAGGAAACAAGACTCCTTGGGGAATGGCTGAATCCAGGCCTAGAGAAGAAAAATATAAAGCAAATCAGAAATATTTTATTTCCTTGCTAGACATCAAGGAAAAACTCTAAAACCAATGCTTTCTTACAAAAAGGACCCAGGGTCCATCTTAAAGGAACTCTTTCTAGCCAAATTTGGGACCATGTGGGGATCAAAAAGAATAAAGCAAGTGATAATGTTACCGGAAAGGGAACTGGCCCTGAGGGGGTCTGTCTGAGGACGGCCTATAGTGTGTGGATTCTTGACTTCATGTAGGAAAATTTCACAACACGAGTCCAGGTGAAGTTTAGAGGAAGTTTATTAAAGCTGCGAACAGTGAAAGAAGGAAGGGCCGGGGAAATGGGCCTAGGCTGGTCTGCTTTGGCTCACTAAGAAGTCGGCGAAGCTTGGCTGATGTGGCTCAGTGGCTGAGCATTGACCCATGTATCAAGATATGATAACAATTATGAACAACAAATACATATCTATCAACAAATGAAACTAAAAATCAAGTGAATAAAAAACCTGATGAACAGAATAAACTGGTGAATATAATAGAATCAGGGGCACAGAAAGGGAATGGACTGATAATTCTCAGGGGAAAGGGGTGTGGGGGGTGCGGGAAGAGACTGGACAAAAATCGTACACCTATGGATGAGGACAGTGGTGGGGAGGTAAGGACATGGGGTTGGAACCAAGCGGAGGGGAGCTATGGGGTGAAAAAAGAGGAACAATTGTAATAATCTGAACAATAAAGATTTATTTTTTTTTAAAAAGGTATCAAGAGGTCCAGGTTCGATTCCAGGTCAGGGCGCATGCCTGGGTTTCTGGCTGGATCCCCAGCAGGGGGCGTGCAGGAGGCAGCTGATTAATGCTGATGCATCAACGTTTCTCTCTCTCTCCCTCTCCCTTCCTCTCTCTCTAAAATCAATAAAAACATATATATTTTTTTAAAAGTCAGTGAAAGGGGGGCCTTGGGAACAGGTTCAGGGGATTAGCTTTGGATGAACTGTCACTGCCCATTGCTGCCCTGGTTACACGTCTCCTGAGGTTCCTTAGAGTTTAGGAGATGCATGCCTGTGGGGGAAGATGTTGGGTGCGGGGGAGAGGAGGCACCTGTATGCTCCTGTGAGGGAGCACTCGCTCCAGAACCTTCATTTTAAGAGTTCTAAAGGCTTTGAGTTAGGGGAGGTCTTAGGGGAGGATCTCAATAGAATTTTCATCAGCTTTCTGCTGATGTACCCAAATGAGATTTATTCCCTTAACTTCATCTGTCCTTGGGTGTGGTTGGCACAAATGGCATAACCTGGATTTCTGCTGTCTTCCTGAGTAGGGTGATTTAAGCTATTTACCCTTTGGTTGGGGAGGAGAAGTGCAAACTATTTACTCTCATGTGTCCCTGGTTTAGGGAAGATAGGATTTACTGGATGAATGCAAGCTGCTTGGCATCTAGATTTTCTAGATGGCTGCCGACTGCTGCTTAACTATCTATCTCAGTTTCTCTATTTCGCTTGTCCTTGCTTACTGGCCTGTCTCAAATAGATAAAAAAGAGAATAAAAAGAAAGCTCATTTTCACAGAAGAAGGCTAGCTAGTAAATATAGAAGCATAGAATTAGATAATACCTGTAACCCCAACATGGTAGGGATCTTCAACGGTTACTATCATTGGGGGAGAGGTTTGGGGGAAGAGTTTATTCTATAGTGTCAAATTACTCCACAGATTACTAAGGACAAAGGAGGAGAATATGTCCCTTCACTCTGGAGAGATCTGGCCATCACCACCTTCCACATCTCAAACTCATCATCACAAATACTGGGACAGTCAGATACGATGCGGCTCCAGGTGTAACACAACAGGAAGGACACAGCATTGCCTATGAAGCATTCTTGCCAAACATGTTTAACATGAATCGGGTCAAGTTGCCTAACCTAGCTCTCAGTGTGCAGGAAACATAGGAACATGATAAATTTCACCACGAGGAAACAGCCTTATCTAGAATATTCTACAAAACACCTGGACTCCGCAAAAAGTCAATGCAAATTAAAAAGAAAAAGAAAAAGAAAACACAGAAAGATGAGCACTACTCAATACTTTAAAACTTTAAAGGCTAAAAACATTAAGAGTGTAAGAATTTGGTATAATTGTAGAAATGTGAATATGAACTGGATATTAGATTATATGGAATTATCATCATTTTCTTTTATGTGATTATGATATTGTGGCTATGTAAAAAAAAGTCCTTAGATGCATAGTGAAATATTTAGTGATAGAATGTAATAAATGTCTGCCACTTAATTTAAATAAGTTAACATCAACAGCAATAATAATAATAGAAGTTTTCCTTCTGCATTTGTTTAGGTAGATGGATAGGTAGGTAGATAGATAGCAACAGAGACAGAAAGATAAAGCAAATGTGGTGGCAAAATGTTAACAAGTGGTGAATTTAGGTGTTAATTCAATTCTTTTATCTTTTCTATAGACTTAAATTTTTCCAAAATAAAAAGTTAAGGGAAAATGCCTGGCTATAAAGTTTAAGGTCTGGAAGGATCCTTGGATTTTTATCTTCTAAATCTTTTTTTAAATACATTTTTATGGATTTCAGAGTGGAAGGGAGAGGGAGAGAGAGAGATAGAAACATCAATGATGAGAGAGAATCATTGATCAGCTGCCTCCTGCACACCCCCTACTGAGGATCTAGCCCACAACCCAGGCATGTGCTCTTGACTGGACTTGAACCCAGGACCCTTCAGTCCACTAAGCCAAACCGGCTAAGGCTATCTTCTAAATCTTTCGTTTGTAAAATTAAAACCCAAAGAGATTAAGTGGCTTGCCCAAGGCCACAGAGTTAGCAAACAAGAGAGCTTGTCCTCTTATTCCTACTAGTCTTTGCTATCTCTCGTGAAAATTAACCTCACATTTTTGACATAAAAATTTTAACCTCTCTAGTAATCCATTGGCTTTTCCATATCAAAATGACTGGGGGCAGGTAGGACACACGTGAGGCCTTGACATTGGTCCCTGTCTCTCTCCAGGCCTATGGTTTCTCCTGCTCCTTAAACCTTTGACCCTGGACTGAGGATGCCTTGGCACTGACAACAGCCCGGCACACTGAGTTCCCTTCTCAACCACCCGGGTTTTACTGTCTCCTTATTTATTACTAACTTGGTCCTACCTTCACTGACCTGGCCACAGCTGATTTAAAAAACACAAAACACCTTCTTTGCATTATTGAAGCAAATCCTAACATAACCAAGTCAACATAATCACATCTTGACCATGCCCACTGGAAACCTCAAGTTTGAAGCAAGATTGCTACACGCAGGACAGTAACACCCCCCAATCTCCAAAGGGATGGCTTGAAACATGCCAACCTGCTCACTAACCCACCAGGCTGAGTTTGCCCAAGAACATTTTGCAAGTAGTGAAACAATAAAAAATGAACATGTTGCCCAATCAGCCCTTCTTTCCACAAAGGAAGTAGTGGAGAGGCCCTGTGGAAATCAAGCATAATCCGCAGGGCTTCGGTTTGCTAAGTAGAGAAGTAAAGACAACTAAAGGAAACACACACACACACACACACACACACACACACACACACACACCTCAGAGATCTTTAAGAAATTGGGATTGAACTATTCTGCTATTTTCCTCCCATTCCCCTGACCTCGCCTTTTCTTCATTTTAACATTTCATTTTATTTTTCCTATTCTGATGTGCTTGTAATTTATTTTTCTTCTTGGACTGGAACACAGTTGGTTTTTATTCTTAACAAGGGGCCCAGTTCATGAATTCATGCACCTTGAAAGGAACTGTGGGCCGTAAGGCTGTGGTAGGCACAGGGACAGGTCTCAGCCCATTCTTCCCGCCCTCGCCTGGCCCCTCCCACCACGGCCCCCAGTCTCCTGTCTGCCAGCAGCCCCACTCCCACTGCCACCACTCCCAGAGAGATTGGGGTCAGTGCCAGCAGCAGGTGGGAGCAGGACTGGTGCCATCAGCAGGCGTGAGTGGCAGCTGCTGCCCCGATCGCTCCTTAGGAGCAGGGGGAGGTGGAGAAGCCCTCAGGGGCGACAGGGCTGGCAGCTGCTGCTCGCACTTGCTGATGGTGCCAAGAGATTGGGACTGGTGCCAGGCACCGGCAGCAGGTGCAAGTTCTGGGTGGGACCACGGTGCGCAGGAGCAAAGAATTTTCAGTAACTTCCAGAGGCTCACTCCAATGACAGTGACCGGTGCCCCACCTTGGTCTGGTGCCCCTGCTCACCTGCTCCACCATCCCGCCACAGCCAAGGCCCACCATGTTCCGCACACACACCCCTGGTGGTCAGTGCATGTCATAGCGACTGGTTGTTCAGTTGTTCTGGTTGTTCCGCAATTCAGTCTATTTGCATATTAGCCTTTTATTATATAGGATGTGTATTAGAAGTTTGGTCTAAAAATTTCTAGACACATAGTCCCTCTTCCCCAACCTAGCTGTTACTTACAATGAACCTCTTTTCAATGAATATCTAAAGAAGGTAGCTGTTAAGTAAAAATGAATGCTATATATAAAGCCACAAAATGTTATTTTCTGCCTTGTAAAGAAAAAAATACATCAGTGTGGGATGTATAATGTATAGTCAAGCTGAAAGACAGTGGCGTCAGACATAGTGTGGGCAGAAAAACCTAAAGTCTTCGAGGAAACTTGGAGGATATTCTAGATATTGCGAAATAATCCTCAGACGTTCAATGTGTTTGCTGAGTAAGGCCCTTGGCAAAACAATCCTGTGGGCTTATATTATTGGCACATTCCTTCCAAATGAGAGAGATACTTATCCTGAATTTTTCGGGCTGAGTTTCTCAGCTCTAAAATGCTGTGTGCCTACATATGGAGCCCTAAAATTAGCTGTGAAAGCAGGCATAACAAGCTGCTGGCCTGGATTTTACTTGATCTGTGCAGTATTTTTAAAAAACAGAAATTTACACATAAAAACCCAGATGTCCACTTCTCTTGACATTTTGGAAAATCTAGCAACATTGGACTTGTTTTCCTCTTTGGTGAAGGTTGATTGCCTCCCATGGCCTTGAACTCTGTGGTTTGCCACAGTCCCTGGAGCTCCTTGCTCTCAGCTTTATTTAAATGTCTGGCTCCTGGAAGCATCTAACATAGGTCTGAGTTTGAGACCTGTGTTATCCAGGTTCAGTTCATTTAGACAAAACCATTTCTTTTTGACAAAGGTAGGTGTTTACATCTAGTAAGACATTTCACATTACATTTTATTTAATCCTCCCAGCAACCCTTTGAAATAACTGTGATTATTTATAACCACTTTAAAGACGTGATTCTGACTCATTGGGAGGCTGTGTAACTTGCCATGGTCACACAGTTAGTGAGGAGCAGAGTCAGGACTCAAACCCAAAGCCTATGCTGTTAGATAAGGGAGGAGAAGTGGATGTCGAGGTCAGTTATCTACAACTGATTTTTGTTCCTAAGAACAAAAAAGCAACATGGATTATCGAAAGGACCATGTGTCAAAGACCCAAGGATATGGATTGAGAATACAGGCTTCTTTTTCTTTTCTTTTCTGAGGATCTTACCACTTATTAGTTGGTAACTTTGGGAAATCCCCTTTCCTCTCTTGGCTTCAGCTTCACAACCTATAAAATGAGGGGAGTGTGAGGGGAACAGTGATCAAGGGGACCTCTAAAAGCCCCTGACCTTTCATCTTACTGTGTTCCCTACCTAATCAAAGAAAATAACTTATTCCTTTTCTTTGGCTCCCTCTGCTGGACATGGAGCAAGAGAACATTTTGTTGCTCAAATGATTTCAGGTTCAATTCAATTATTTATCAAAGGTGTGCCCTATACAAGGTCAAGGTGGGCTCCTTGTTACTTGTTGAGGAGACTTAGACTAGACATGATTATGAGTCACTTTCTGGTTACCACTGAGGAGAGCAAACAAAGTGAAGGTCTAAAGTAACTCAAGATTTTATTGTATACATGGAAATCATAGACCAGAAAACACTATAATAATAATCATCATGAAAATAATGAGAGCTGGGGAGGGGATGGGGGTGGACTGGAGGAGGTTGATGGCGGAAAAAAAGAGGACATATGTAATACTTTCAACAATAAAGATTGTTTTAAAAATTTATTGATTTGAGAGAGAGAAAAGAATGAGCACTAACATTAAGTACAACAGGCAATATCTAAAGGACTTTATCTATTTTCATTTCCATTTTACCCTGTGCCACTTTGGGTCCAAATTTTGTTATTCTCACTTTGTGCTAGGGTGGGGTTAGAATTCAATCCCCTCCTTTTCCAGATGAAGCAATTGAGGCCCAGGGACATTAAATGACTTACCCGAAGCCACATAGCAGCTGGCTGTTGACAGAGCTAAGACCAGACGCTAGTCCAGAAATCTCTTTAGTCCTTTATCCAGCTCCTCCAATTTAAAACCTGGCTGAGGAGATCGGTTTCACACCAAGAAATAATTAACAGAAGGAGGCCTGTAATTAGAAGCTGAGATTTCAAGGGGGAAAGAGGCCTTAGAGACCATCTAGGAGGACTTTCTGCTCAGACAGAAACCTCTCTGCATCTCCCCAGACAACTGGACACTTGGCCGCTTGCTGAAACCTACTTCTAGTACAAATTTTGTTCCCTGGAGCTATACACTGAGTGGCCAGATTATTATGATCTCTGAACACATAATAATCTGGCCACTCAGTGTACTTATGTATAAGGGAAAGCTTGAAAATCTTGATATGTCAAGGAACCAGGAGATAGTGGCCCCCAGCCTCTGGCTAGTAAGTCCTCTGCTTCTTTTTAACTACCCACAATGCAGTTCTTATACATGGAAAAACCTTATTTTAAAATCCCAACTCTGTGGTCAGTCTACACTGAGTGGCCAGATTATTATGTGTTCAGAGATCATAATAATCTGGCCACTCAGTGTACATTAATAGCATGTATCTAAGCCTTCCTCTCTACCCAGTCCTTTAAGAATTTGAAAACAACTCATGTGAATCTATAAAACCTAATCAGGTCTGTGCTAAAATTCCCAAATTTGTGTAAGTCTTTCACATTATACAATAATTTTATAATATAACTAGAGGCCCAGCTCATGAAATCATGCAGAGGTAGGGTCCCTAGGCCTAGCCTGTGATCAGGGCCATCTTCTGCCTGCTTGCCAATCACCAGTCCCATCCTGCAACCACCCACCTGGTTCCCCATTCACCATGCTGTGATCGGAGCCTGCAGGCTGGGGGAGGGGTGGGGGGACCAAGAGGTCGGCTGTTCCGCCCACTCGCCAGTCCCCAGTGCTGCCCTGCCACCACCTACCTGGTTCCCTGTGGTTTCCTGTTCATCATGCTACGATTGGAGCCCGTGTGCCTAGGGAGGGACTGAGAGATGGTCAAGACACCTCATAGCTACTGGTTGAGCAGTCATTCCAGTTGTTACACTGTTATGGTTGCTGGGCTTTTGTTATATAGGATTTATTATAAAACTGGTTGTCCTCCTCTGATAGGCTCCAAAGATGGCCTCCTAAATGACAGCTCCTACTATGCAGGTCCTTGTGTAGTTAGTTTGACCCACACTGAATTTTGACTGTGCCACTTTGGGTCCTAAGCCTTAAATAAATGTTATGTCTGTGCTCTTGGAAGCTAGCCACCATGTGAGTTTAGCAACCCTGCTGGAGAGGAAGCCCTAGAGGATGAGATGCCACTTGGAGAACTGAGAGGTCAGCTCTGTGAGTGAGAGTCATCGTGGATGCCCTGCCCAGGACTGCTTCTAAACCAAGCCAACAGGACACCCAGCTGAGCCCAACCAGCACACAGAATCAGGAGAGATAAGAATACGATTTTTTTAAGCCACTACATCTGAGAGGTTTGTTATATAGCTATAGATAACTCGAAACATATTCCCAGAAGAGAATTGATCTGTCTCATGCTGAGGATGGAAGGAACGGTGCCTCCATTATCCTCACGCTACTCACACTGTCCTGGGCTTGCTTACCTTTAGCCATCCTGCCCTCAGATGGGATGTGCAGCAAACTATAAGTCCTGGCTTTCATCATAGAATGGCTGTTTGGCTACTTCTCTCCAATGTTTTCATAAGTGGTATTACACACCTAAATAAAGGATTTTTATATCTTTTTTCTTCATAATTTCATCTTGTCTGCTGTGACATCATTCCAGCTTGATGAGATTTTTAGAAAAGATTTGAGTTCTGCCACCTAATATAACAATTATCTCTCGTGTTCTCTGCAACTTGGAAAACATGTCCTACACATTTTATCCAAATCGTTGGTAGAATTGCTGAATAGGACCAGGCAAATTCAGTCTGTTTGCAGGCACTAACAATCTCCTGAGTGGATTCAGATGTATTAATTGAGCAACATTTTTAGGAAATGGTCATTCCAGTTAAACAATCTATTCAAATCTGTCATCCAATAAAATCATTATCCCTCGTGTCCCCTGCAACTTGGCAAATATGTCATATTTTATTCAAGTCATTGACAAAATTGTTGAATGGGGCTAGGCAAGTTCAGAGTCCTAAGGAAGGGCGATAAAGATCTGCTAGGCAGGTTTGCTCTTTTGACTGAGCAATACTTTTAGGAAGTGATCATTCCAGCCAGAAACCTGTCTAATCTATTGTCCATTAAGCTGCTTTTTTTCTTTTGATTCACAATGATATTGCAGAAAAATTGCCTTGCTTAAGTCAAGGAATACTTGGTCTCTAGCTTTCCCCTGAATTTTCTGGGTCAACTTTCCCAAAAAAGTGGTTCAAATATAGTCTGACACACTGGCTGCCAATCAACTCGTAGTCTCCTAGTGAACACACATTACTCCGCCTACACAATCTGCAACAATTTGGTTTAAAATTTGATGAGCCCAGGTTTGGTCATCAAACACACCTGGGTTGAAATCCTGGATATTTTTATTGTGAACTAAGGCAAGTGAGCCAACTTCTCAGAGCCTCAGTCTCTTCATCTGTAAAATGAGAATAATAATACTTTCTTTGAGGGTTTGATATGATAACGAAAATGCAATGATGTACGGAGAGCACACAGCACCATGCCCAGCATGCAATGACTCAGTACACGTTGGTTTTCATTGTTGTTATTATTTTATTATTGTAATGACAAGCTGTTACTCAATCTGTAGTTTCTAAATTTGACCTCTTTTTTTTCACTTATCTGAAAATTTGAACAACACATGCCTATCCCTCGTCTTACGGCACTGTGTTGAAGAATGTAGCAAAAATAAAAATAGTGCTGCTTCTCTCTGCCATCTGTTAACATTGACCATCTGCCCAAAGCTGTGGGCATATCCTTTTTTTTTGTTTGTTTTTTGTTCTTCATGCTCCAAACATTGATTAAAATGTGTCTCCCACCCCATGCCCAACTTAAACCTTTTGTGGACCTAGCATGTTTCACATGGCTCAACTCACTGGGACTCCAACCACCATCGGACAGACCCATTGAGATCACTCTATATGTTCCTGCCATATTTTGCAGAGGTCTGTCATCACTAGGAGTGAGCTGGGTGAGACCCAGACATCATTTAGCTGTGCCAGGAAACTATTTAACATCAGGAGGTCATGGGATCTAAGGTTAGAGAGCAGGAGTTGAAGAAATAGGAGAGAACCCTTATGATGGGGAACTAGGCATCAGGAAGGGAAGTACACCTAAATAATAGTAGCAAGGACCTGGGTACTGTTGGAGAGTGGGAATTTTTGAGCATGCTTACTACTTCTATTCCAGAGAGGCCGTAGACTATGCCCCAGATAGAGTTGTCAGTGCTGACACCAGGCCAGGCCTTGAAATATGGTCTCATGGCCCCTTCCCAGCACATAGGCCTTCTTTCATAGAACACTGTCAGCTTTCTGAAGAACAGGATGACCCTGTGAATAACAAGGTTGTCAATAGCATGACCCTGACATTGATTGGGAAAAATTGTTTTGTTTTGGGTTGCTTGCTCTGCAAAAACAGGATGTGGTAAATGTGCTTAAAAGTGGTCCTGCACAAAGGGTTGGGGCTGCTCTCTGGACTCCCTGCATGGAGAGAGAGCAGTCACCGTCCAGCTATTAAAGGCTCCCTAAATTTTAATTTGGTCTGGACTCCAGTGGTCGTTCACTCACGTTCGCTCCACAACAGGTACCAAATCATAGAACCATGCACAAGCCTAATATAGTAACCAGACAGTACCAAGCCAGGGTTTCTTATATCCCCCTCCAAAATTGGAAGTACCAGATCTTGGATATGAGTTGAATCTATAAATAGTATTAGGTGGCCCCAGCAGTGGGTGTGACTGTCCTGCTCCAGCAGAGAGCCAAGCACGGTAATAAGACATCTTCTAAGAGAATTTCCAAGATTCCCAACTCTTGCTCATCCCATCCAGTTCTTCCAACCAGTCCTGAATTAAACCCTGGAGAGCCCTTCTCTTACTGATTTCTGGGCATTCAGAAACCTATTAGATGCCTTTTTTTTTTCCTTCCAGCAGGATGACCATATGCGATGACAACTGAGTGGGATCTGGGTCACTGGCGACTCTCTGAGTGCTCAAAATGTCAATGGAAGACTAGAACAGACCTGATAAGAATGGAGAGAGGCAGTGATGGGTTACACTTCACAAGGCAGTCATTTTAAATCCATGTTGATGACCCCAGGAAATGATACTGGTTGTAATTCTCTGGCTGCCTGTAGCATCAAGGTGCCCTTAAATGTCATTCAAAAGTCATCTAAGACTTTTGCCATTTTTTAAAATCTTTTAAAACTAAAAAAATATTTTTAAAGAGTGTTTTGAAGGAGATGGAGAAATAAACCTCACCACAATTCCAGCACCTGGAGACAGTCTGTTAAAGTTTTGGGGTGTATCTGAACTGCCTTCTTTCCGCCCTCCTCTCCTCCCCACCCCACTTCCTTTTTGCCCTCCCCCTTCTCTTTCTCTCTTTGGACCTTGGGTTAGAGAGTTGAGTTATTTATACTTCTTAGTCATAGCACATTATCAACATTTTCATGTTCTTGGCTTTGCTTCTATTTTATTTTATTACTAGTGACCTGTTTTATGGATTCGTGCACATTGAAAGGGAATTAGAAGGTGGCCGGCAGGACAGGGCAGGACTGGGTGAGATGGGCCAGACACTCCCAGGAGCCAACCTCCCTCAGTCCCTCCCCAGCTGGCCTCACCAGGGGCGGTGCTGCGGCTTGAAGGGCATCTGCGGAGTGAGCAGGGTCTCTCCAGCAGGTGGGGTCCTTTGGCCTAGTCTGTGGGGATTGGGCCGAAACTGGCTCTCTGACATCCCCTGAGGGGTCCTGGATTGCAAGAGAGCAGTTCTCAGGTGATGCACCCCGGAATCGGGCTCCATCCTCTCTAGTTCCAGACATGTCACCTAAGAACCACAGCTGCCAAGTCACCGCAGCTCCACTGCTCCTGTGTTGAGTGTCTACCCCCTGGTGGTCATTGCACATCATAGCTACTGGTCGGATGGTCGCTTAGGCTTTTATATATATGGAATAGATTTTCTTCCCTCATCCTAGGTTTTTACTCCCAGTCCCCACTCTTACCACTGTTAGCCATTCTAAGATGCTTTATGCTTGCATTTGCATGCATCATTGAAGAATATATTGTATTTATGTATTTTCAATTTACATAAATGGTACTTGCTCTGAGTCTTGTTCTGTTTCCTTTTATTTTAACTCAACACTGTTTTTATGATCTATTTATAGTGTGGGATGCTTATCTGGCTCATTGCTGCTAACTGCTGCATGGTGTCTGATAGTAAGTATCTGTCACATTTCACTGAGCAATCCCAAAGATGGACATTTAGGTTGTTTCTGACATCCCGCTGTCAAAGGCAACAATAAACGTCCCCGTGCATATGCCACTATGGATCTGATTATCAGAAGTATATAGACAGGAGTGAGATTTCTCAGTTGTAGGGATACATATTTAGTATCACTAAGTGCTCCCATATTGTTCTTCAAATTGTTATAACATTCTTTTTTATTGAGAAATTATTCACATGCCATAAAATTTTCTCTTTTAAAGGTATATAATTCAGTGGTTTGTAGATTATTCACAGAGTTGTGCATCTGATTCCAGAACATTTTCAGCACCACCAAAAGAAACCTGGGAACTATTAGCAGTCACCCCCACTTCCTCTCCCCTTACCCTGTCAACCAGCGGCTGAAAATCTACATTCTGTCTCTATAGATTTGTCTATTTTGGACATTTCATATAAATGGAATTCTACTTTATGTGGCCTTTTGTGTCTGATTTCTCATACTTAGCAAATTGTTTTCAAGGAATGTATTTCATTCCTTTTAGCTGCTGAATGACTTTCCATTGCATGGAGGTACCACATTTATTTATCCATTCATCAGATGAAGGGCATTTGGTGTTTTTTTTGTTGGCTATTATAAATAATGCTGCTATGAGCATTCATGTACACACTTTTTTTTTTTTTTATGGGCATGCGTTTTCAATTCCTTTGAATACAGACCTAAGCATGGAATTGCTAGATCACATGGTAACTCTATTTGTTTATTAGGACTGTTTTTCAAAGTAGCTGCACCATTTTATATTCCCACCAGCAATATATAAAGGATCCATTTCTACACAGCCTTATCAATGGTGGTTATTGTCCCTATTTTCTACTACAGCCATCCAAGTAGGTGGGAAGTAGCATTTCACTGTGGCTTTGATTTGCATCTTCTAATGACTAATTATTTTGAGCATATTTCTTTGTGCTTATTGACCACTTATATATCTTCTTTGGAGAAATGTCTATTTAACTCCTTTGCTCATTTTCAAATTGAGTTATTTGTCCTTTTATTGTTGAGTTGTAGTGGTTCTTATGATACAATCTCCTTATCAGATATATGATTGCAAATATTTTCACGCGTTCTGTAGAGTCTTCACACTTTCTTGATTGTGTCTTCAAAACACAAAATTTAATTTTCAGGAAGTCCAATTTATCTATTTTTTCTTTTGTTGATTATCCTTTTGGTGCAAACTATTGTCTAACCCAAGCTCATAAAGATTTATGCCAATGTTTTCTTTTAAGAGTTTTAAGTCTTAACTCTTCCGTTTAAGTCTTTGATCAATTATGAATTAAGATTTGTACATGTTTTAAGCTATGGATCCAAATTCAATCTTATGTAAATGGTTATCTAGTTGTTCCAGCATAACCTGTTGAAAAGGCCAAGGAATTGTCTTGACACCCTAGTTAAAAATCAGTAGACTATAAATGCAAAGGTTTATCTCTAGACTCTCAATTCTGTTCCGTTGTTACATGTCTATCCTTATCCACACTGTCTTGACTACTACAGCTTTTTACTAAGTTTTAAAACCTTGAAGTGAAAGTTCTCTAACTTTGTTCTTGTTCAAGATTGTTTTGGGAGTGTTATCATCTCTATTAGTTTGTTCAGCTTCTGCAACAACCTAGCACGTATCTAGTGGCATAAAACAACAAAGTTCTATTTACTTACAGTTCTGTGGGCCAGAAATCTCACATGGATTCACCAAAACCAAAGCACTGTAATTCAGGAACTAAGCATGGCATTCTTTGCAACAGAGTATATTAAGAGAATTGTCAAAGCTAGGTCTGTCTCACAAGTTGGATTATTTAAATGTCAGCAAATGTACATAGTTTTTCTTCAGTTTTTTTTTTTATGTTGGCAAAGCAGCTGTAAAGCTGAGTACATAAATATGAAATAATGGTAGAATCAGCTGAAAGTAATTCTCAGGGAAGTAAATTCCAGGCACTATGTTCAATGTTTCACAGCCATATTCTTAATATTTTCACAATCAATAGAAAGCACTTGCCAATATTGTTCCCATTTCATGGGTGAAGAGACTGAGGTTTTAGAGGGTCTCATAGCTATTCAGCAATGAATCAGAATTCAATCTGGCTATCTCCAGACCCTGACCTCTTGAGCACTAGCCACACAGCCTTCAACCTGTGATGCACAGACTCCCTTCACGGTCTTGTTTAGTGATTCAGCAACAAAACACCTGCTCCCTGGCCTTGGCCCCAGGCTAAAATTAGACTCCCATATGGGCAAAGCATGGCCCACCCTTTCCCTTCACCCTCAAAGATCTTTGTGGCTATCTCATCTATTGTATCAGCATCTTATTCTCAGAATATCACCAGATGAGATAGGCCAGCTGAGGGCCATCAAAACCCCCTTTCAGCCCAGCCAGTGTAACGCAACAATTGATCCAGGAACCAAGTTCAATTCCCTGTCAGGGCACATGCCCAGGTTATAGTCTTGATCCCCAGTGCGGGTGCATACAGAAGGCAGTCGATCAGTGATATTCCTCTCTGATCAATGTTTCTATTTCTCTATCCCTCTCCCTTCCTCTCTCTCTAAAAATATCAATAAAAACGTATTAAAAATACACAAAAACATTTTAGCAGAGGTGATTTCCTTTATGTAAAAGTTGGGCTGTATTATGGCACTTCTTATTTGCTTTTGTTTTCAAAAGTCTGAAGTCTTTGGGTAAAATAGTATAAATAAACAAATAAATAAATAAATAGGAAGCATCAAATAAACACCACTCCTAAAGATTATCATAGCTTAGAAATTTTTAGGTATTCACTTACCTTAACAGCCAGAGTTTCACATACAGAGAGGGTTGTATGGCTGTTAAAAAAAATTTGAATTTCTTTTCACAGTGCATTTGAGCTTTTAAAATGTGAGCATTTTGTAAAGTATGCATTTTTTGATGTAGTAATAGACCTTTCTCACAATTTCAAGTAAATTTGAGGCTTCCTCCCTTCCCAGACATAATTTCACTCCTGCCAGATGGGTACTTTTAGTAACAGTGGGCACATGCATTTCCCTTTTGGTGTAAAAATGAAAATATTTTGCAAAAATCTTACAGAAGACTCTAATACAAAGTACAAAACACAGATAAACTAGTACTACAAAGCCCCAATGTTGTCCCGAGGAACTGGACATTGGAGTAAATCAATGTCCAAGAGGTAAAGGACAGTTTCAGTGGATATATGAACTGTGATTGGATTTTGATGATATTAAGACATCACTGATAATTATTTTTATGTGTGATACTAATATTTTTAAAGAATTCTTATCTTTTAGATATGTATTAAATATTCATGAATACAATGACGTCATGTCTGGGATTTGCTTCAACAAATAATCCCAGGTTAGGAGTGAGACAGAGAGAGGGTCATAGAAGAAACAATACTGGCCATGCATTGGTAACTGTTGCAGCTGGGTAGAGAGTCCATTATACTATTGTACTCCCATTATACTATTTTCTCTGCTAGTGTTTATTAATTGGCACTGTGGTGGGTAGTGTGTGGGTCTTGACTCAAGATGTAGGGTGACTGACTCTTCCCGGCTTTAGCACGGGCCTCACACACCCCAGAAAATCCCTGGATCCCAAGCAAACTGAGACTGTTGGTCACTCTTAGCCATGTGATTTGTATTCCACCTCTGCCACTGTTTACTCTGGAACTGGCTGCAAAGCTCTTAGGCCTCTGAGACTCAGTTTTCTCATCTCTAAATGGGGATAATAGTCTACTCGCTGGTCTGTTCTAAGACTCTTATCAGATACTAGATGTGAACATGCTTTGTAAACTGTGAGATACTACACAAGAACTATGTGTTAACACAGTGCAGGGTCTCTGTTGCTTATGATGCGCAGGCTCCAGAACCCCTTGCTTTCTTCTCAGAAGCTCAGGAAATCCCCTTTTCTGCTGGGTGCTTCACAAGGAGGGTGGAGGATGTGGAGGATCCCCATGGCCTTGGGCCTGGCCTCTGGAGTATTCCTCACAACCTCCAGGACTCCCAGAGCTCTCCTCTACCGCCACCCCTACTCAGGTTTCATCTACCCTGGGTCCTATTTCCTGAGACCATACAGGCAGGGAGTTGAGGGACAGGAAGAAGAGACCACTGTGTGACTGGGCTCTGGACACCAGAGGGCGTACTATGTATGGGAAGGAAGCAAGAGGCAGGGCCATCATCTATACTAATAAAAGGGTAATATGCTAATTAGACCCAACATCTTCCAGGTGTCCTTCCAGACAAAGCCACGGTGGTGGGGGCCAAGGCAGAGGTGGTTAGGGGTGGTCAGGCTGGCAGGGGAGGGCAGTTAGGGGTGATCAGGCCAGCAGGAAGAGGAAATTAGGGACAGTCAGGCAGGCAGAGGAGCAGTTAGGGGCATCAGGCCTGCAGACAAAGATAGTTAGGGGCGATCAGGAAGGCAGGCAGGCGAGTGGTTAGGAGCCAGTGGTCCCAGATTGCAAGAGAGATGTCAAACTGCCAGTTTAGGCCCAATCCCACTGGCAGTTGGACATCCCCCGAGGGGTCCCAGATTGGAGAGGGTGCAGGCTCGGCTGAGGGAACACCCCCCCCACCACCACCACCCCATGCACAAATTTCATGCACCGGGCCTCTAGCATAATTTATAACTTGTGTAGGGGAGGAGGGGGGGGGGACATGGGGTTATTTCCTAGAAGGCAAAAGTGCCCAAAACCCCAAAAGATATGTAATACTGGAGGGAGATAGAATTGAATTGTGCTTGATAGAATCCACACGTTCCATGGCTTCTCTCAGGTAATTCAGTTCATTTATTCATATTTAGTTATATGGGGGTTCTCCTTTCATTAACCTAGAGACAGTTTCTCTTGAATAAGAGCTACGCCATTCCAGCCACAAGAAAGAGGCTGGGACTTGGTGAATTGCTGTACCTACCTACCTGCCTGCCTGCCTGCCTATTTATTTGTATAGACTTACCTAAAGCCCCAGATTGAGAATTGACATACAACATTTCTTTGTGGGTAATGTTTTATGGGTTGATTAATTCTGTTTAAGCTTTCTAATTTATTAAGAAACCTAGACTATTACTTGGGATTGAACATTGCTTTTGGTATGTTCTATCCTTAAAACCTTTATAAAAATGTTCAACAACTTGTCCCAAGTCGTTTATCAATGGTTTTCAAATTGTAAAACTGTTTTTAAATTCTGAAGACCCTCCCACCCCACCCCACAGTTTCTCTTCAGAGACCTCTCAGGGGCTGTCTTGGGTTGGAGGCAGTATAAGATGATTTCACAGGCAGAATGAAACTCCCACCCCCTTCCCCACCTCTTCTCTATTTACAGCAGCTCTGGTGGTTTACTTGTGGGTTACCACATGTTTTCATTTGAACAATAGGTTCTGTAACTGGAAGTGGTCATTCTTTTTCCATGATGATATTTTTGAGCATTGACTTACCTTTAAATTAGACAAGTGTGTATGTAAAGCAATGGGAAGGAAATACTTTCTTTGTTAAGGATCAGATTTTAAATGTGACATTTATACTCCACTTATCCTGTTCAACATCTGATATTAACTCTGGCTCTTATTGCTTAGAAAAGTCCTATAAGCTTTGACATGCCCTGAGATCACAACTGGTTGGAAAATCCTAAGTTCTATTTTTGGCATTGAGATAAATGCTTCTATTAAGGTTTAGGGTTGACAAGGAAGAGAGCAAGTGGGGGGCATGCTGCAATTTTAGCTCCTAGAGGATCTATTTAACAAGTAGGTTAGTTGTATCTAATTGACTTCTGATAACAGTCATTCAACCTGATAGACCTTCTCTTGGATAAGAACCTGACATAGCCCTAGCTGGTTTGGCTCAATGGATAGAGCGTTGGCCTGTGGACTGAAGGGTCCCAGGTTTGATTCTGGTCAAGGGCACATGTCAGGGCTGCTGGCTTGATCCCCAGTAGGAGGTATGTAGGCGGCAGCCTACCAATTATTCTTATCATTGGTGTTTCTATCTCCCTCTCCCTTCTTCTCTGAAATCAATAAAAATATATATATTTCCCCCCACTCCCCCCCAAAAATATATATTTTACACCCTCCCCTCCCCCGACACAGACAAACCCACTTGTAAGGTGGTGAAGGGGAGGACTTGTGTGTGAGCACCTGGAACAAAAGGACTTTTTTTTCCATTTAAAAAAACTTCCTGGAGTTGATTTTCATAAGTGTACATTTCCTCTTCATAATCCTAGTCATTAATCACCAAGTAATGTATAATGAACACCTGCATGGAACATAGATTCCACAATCCAACCTGAAAACTCAAATGTTGGGTTGTCTCCTGCTCTATAATCTACCCCCAGGGTCTGTTCCTGACTTGTTTGGCATCTCTGTTTTTGGCAGAACTGGAATCAGGAAATAGGATTTCAACATATTCTTACCTTTTCTTGACTCCAGGGTCTCTCAACCTCCACACTGTAGACATTTTGGGCTGAATAATTCTTTATTGCAGGGGGTGGGGGCCTGAGGTGTCCTGTGCATTGTGGGTTGTTGAGTAGTATCCCGGACCTCTACCCACCAGATGCCAGTAACACTCCTTTCCCAGGCAAACAACCAAAAATATCTCCAGGAATTGACAAATGTCTCCTTGCATGAATGATGGGTGGAAGTGGGAAGGGAACAAGACTACCCGCCTTGGGGAAACACTACTCTCTACTCCATGAGGACCCCTGCACTGAGAATCCTACCAGAACTGCCCAGCCCTCACCAGATTTGGTTCTGAAAGAAGCCTTAGACCCATGTAATTCATCAAATCAATGCGCTCAACCCTGGCTGCATATGGCAATCACCCCAGACATTACAAATGACCACCTGGACATATTTTTAAAAAGCTCCTCAGAAGATCTCAGTTTATAGACAGGAATAGGCAATCTCTGAACTAAGTGTACTTAGCAGACTTAATACTTATAAAAACTTAAACAAAAAACAAAATTTTATTTCAAGTAGGAAATACCCAAGTAGTTTCAGAGCAAGAAAAAAACTCCATATGTCAATAGATTGTAGAATGCGGGCCACTGGAGATATTTCACGTCAGTCTTCTGTTGTTCTGTTATTATCGCAGAGCAATTGGAAAACTGGATCCCTCTGGGAATTCTGGGCTTTTTAAGTTTGACCGAAGGTGCATCACTTGATGTAGAGCAATTTCTCTGGTGTTTGTAACTGACAGAAACTCTTTTGACCAAAGGACATCAATTAGAGGAGTTTAAAGGGAAGAGCCTAACCAAGAGGAAATTTCCTGAATGTAAGGTTTGGGATTGGCAGGGAAGGGAGATCAAGACTGAGCAAAAGCAACGGTGGCCTAGGAAAGGAGGCCTTCTGATGACGCTTTTCAGCAGATGACAAATATGATCAAATCACTCCCTTTCTTTGAAAGCTTCAGAGCAGAGCGAATAAAACCAGACAACACAGGCCTTTTATCTTAGGATCCAGGAGAATTAGGTCCAGGAGGCGTACATATTCTGGCAGCTGCCAATCCTGCTCCTTCTGGCTGGCCGGTAAAGGCTGGCCTTCTGGAAGGTGTAGGATACATGAGATATTTTGACTTTCCACCTGACCCAGGCTGCTCACTTGGCTTCCCTGAAATTTCATTTCCATATATGAAAAGGGGCAGCAGGGCAGTTACCTCAGACAGTCCCTATGAGGATTAAATTAGGTCACATGTGTGAAAGTGCTTTGTATAATCTAAAGCCCAATAGGTATGCTATTTCCAGGGACCCTCCATCCTGAAGATTATCTGGACCCGGAGCCAATGGCTTTCCATTTTGGCTTCTAGGGCATGCATAGAAGAATGGAGACTTGTCAAATGTCTGTCCTCACATGGGCAATTAGGAAAATACATTTGAGCTAAAAATACAGAGTGATGTATTTTTCATGACTGAGATTATGATTGTATTTTAGGTTATTACATACTAAAGACCAGGAAATTAATTGGTGCCCTCTAAAAATGCAAAGAGCTGGAGATTAATCTGATAAATGGTTTCCATTAAAATAATTCCATTTGGTTTCCCAAATTTATCTTGTCTCCTGAGGTTTCTGAATGCCACAATGTCCTTCTCCTTTGCTTTCCAGCTGCATTCTACTGTTTCCTACATCCCTGGGTTTGGAGACTATAAATACTTATAAATAATAGTGGCATGGCAAAACTAGAGCATTAACCCTTTAGTTTCCTAATTCATAGATATGTTAACTGAAACCACTGTTTCATCTTTCAACTGAGTTTTGGTTGATATTGATATTCAGAATGTAACCTTTATGGGTTTGAAAATAAGTTTTTGGTGATGCTGCTTCATACAGATAATGCAATTGAGACCATCCAAATAAGTCCAAGGTCAAAGTTTCAAGTTATTAGTACTCACTCAGCAACATAAATTCACAGGAAAGAATGAAATAAACAGGGTGGAGAGAAGGTTGTTTCGGGAGACAATCCATACTTCTCTGAGGGCAGGGGGAACTGGTAGAGAAGAGGTCAGTGTTTTCAAAACTTCATTCAGATGCTTTTCCAATCAGGTGTCCCAGATGGCTAGCAGAACACTGGGCAGATCCATGCCAGTCTTAGGAAAATATAGGCTGCTGGGTGCCATCTTTCCTGAAGAGAACATCAGCTCAGCCCTTTGTAAACCTAGGACTGAGCACGCCACTACATTACCACGCTAAGTTCATGTTTCTCTAGTTTGTCCTCCGGTGGTTCTGCCTCGAAGTCTGGGTTCGGGTCTGGGTGGTGGATTTCAATGAGAAGAACATAGACAAGGCCTCCAATGACAGCACCAACCATAGGGGCCACAACAGGAATCCACCAGAAGTTATTTCCAACTCTGAAATCAAACAAGGAATTAGTGATACATCACTTGGCCTTCCTCCTTGTATTACTGCTAGTTATTCACTAACCAGCTAGTCCTTCTCATGCTCGTGGCTCCCTTATCAATCAGCAAGAGCTAAGTATAAGGGCACTCACCACAGCTTGGCAACCTGGATTCTCCAATACACCTGACTTCAGATGATCCACCAGTCCTATTGGTACTTATGAGAGAATATGTCCCATTTTTTTTATTTTCCCTTTCAGAAAACATAGTCCTACAATATGGTTAAAATTGAGGGCATGTAATAAAAGTTCAGGTTGATTATTCAAGAATTTACTTTTTCTTGTCCTGAAACAATGTGTCCTGAGGATTATGAATGGAAAGATGTGGAGAGATTCCTGGACATTGTTGGTGATGTGAGGGCAACCACAAAAAACAAAAACAAAAAAAACACAAAAAACAACAACAAAACCAAACCAAACACCACATCAGGAATGTTCATCAATGAAAACAAATTTAAAAAATCAGAGGTGGGATACGAATTATGCACTAACTATAATTTACTTCAGTGCTTATTTTTTGAGGTAACTAAGCTTAAAGTTATTTTCTGATCAGGCTGTTGTGCTGTGATTCCCTCTCCCCTCCAGAAATCTTCAATGTCAATACGTTATATTAAGGGTATAGTTCTGTAAGAAAGCAGCTGTCTTTGTGAATTGTCACCATCTTTTTTGGAGACAGGAAATCCATTTAAGTAACTCATGAGTGCTCAGAAGCAAAACTAGACAATATATGGTTTAAGTAGCTATACATTTGAGATAAAACTTTTAAAAGCAGGGAAATAGCAAAAAAAAAAAAAAATTCAGGACACTGTGGAGGAGGAAGGGAAAACAGGAGGAGCACATGGGTGCACAGGAGAGTTTCATAGCGTTCCCTTAAGGGAAGGACTCGGGGCTGTGCTTCTTATCAGTGTGCTTAATAACTACACATAGGGTCCTTTGCTTTGTATCAGATTTTGATAAGAAAGGATAATGAAGAAAATAAGTACAAACAAGAGGCCTGGTCTAGGATTCACGAGACCTCGTTCTAATCTCAGGATAGAAGGACTTCCGGCAAGTCCCCCGTGGTCCCTTCCACTTGGATCAGACAAGTACTCTTTCCATCATTACTCAGATCATCAATGCAGGCTCCCGGGAACAGCACTGAGACTGAGCACAGCAGCCACAAGGTGTCGCTGTTACCGCATGAGAGAGAAGGCGCGAAACTGCTGTCCCGCAGCGCCCATTCCCGCGCCCCCAAATCCAGATGGAAGTTTCTATGAGAAGCACAAGGGCTTTAAAGGACTAGGAGGTTCTTTATTTCCTTTCTTCCATCACTGTTTTATGGCGAATCTGTCATTCCACAGATTGGGGTTCAAGATATCTGCCAGGATGCATGTTCTCCTTCCCCTGGATGGACCCTCCTCCTTCTATCAGAGCTGAGCACCTCGTCACATGTCATAAATGGAGAAGCCTGTCGGGTCAAGTCTTACATGTATATAGGGTCATTTGCATGCTATGATTTTGGGGGAAGCCAGAAATGTCTATGTTAATTGCGTAAGGTACCATCATCGGAAATTCATCCCTTTGGATAAACATTTAAAAAAAAATAATACTACCCCGAGTCCTTCATCAAATCATTAGCATCTTAATGTGAATTCATGGAGAGAAGTCCGATGGGAAACATCCTAACATTTACCGGGAAAAGGAAGAGTCAGCCGAGGTCTGGTGACTCTTGCTCTTGTCAGACCTCCTGCTGCCCCACTTCCAGTCAGCCTCACTGCTTGCCATACAGGGGCAAGTGAAGTCTGAGAAGAAGGCATTCTTGGCTTTATCTGAGGGTGTGGATCCAAGCGAGGCTATCTACTGAGATGCTGACCTTGGCTATAGAAACTTGGGACTCAGGAACACTTTGGAGACCTGCTGTCTCTTAAAGGTTTTCTTGGGAACTTTTTGGTTGAGGATAACCAGCAAGCCTATCTTTTTCCTAACTGATTGCTGCCCCCTCTAAAGGAGAGATAAATGAGAGGTCCTTTTTAATCCATTTTATATAACGATGTCAGATTAATTTTGCTAAATTGAAGTTCTAAACATGCCAAATGTCTGCCCTAACTCCTCTGCTGCTCCCTCTAACCTACAGAATAGGGAGCAGCCAAACCCTTAGATTTCCTTTTTAGGAGTCTAGGGCCTCTATGGTCTGTCAATAATTTGCCCTTTCCAACCTTCTTCATGAACCCTTCCAGCCAGACTGGATTGCTTGGTAGTGTAACATTCTGTGTTTCCTGATGAACCAAAGTTAAGTTCCTTTCCTATACAGAGAAGTCATGAGTGGATGTGATGAGCTACTGTGGCTTTAAAGGGGGGAGTGGGAAGGAAGTAATGGGCAGGTTTTGTCCTGGGAGTTAGGTACTGGCCGTTGACATACTTCCTCAGCACACTATGAGGTTCACAGCACAGGGTCTTGCAAAATTTCCTGTGCACAGGCTCTCTTTTATCTCTGTCCTGCTAGGATTTGTTAAGACCCAACTCAGCTCTTTCTTCAGTGACGCCTGCCTTTCCCAACGTCCCCAGGCAGAGCTAGTCACTCCGCAGAACTTTGTTTTAGGGGTTGCCAGAGTCCTTATTACATTGCTCAAGGCTAGTGACTTAGCAAATTTTGAAATTTCCTTGCCTAGCTCAATGACACAGCATGAGATAGGGTTCAGTGAAGAATTGTTGAATGAAATAATGAATGAAGCATAGCTAGCATGGTTCCCTAGAAAGAGCCCTGTAGTAGTATTGAGAGATATAAAATCTAGACCAACTTTGTCACAAAGTAAATCTGTAGACACGTTATACAATCAAAATGTGCCCATAAAGCCATACACCAATTTTATATAGACAGGGCTATTTCTGTGGAATTTCTGTGGAATCTCTCTCTCTCTCTCCGTCTCTCTATCTCTGTCTCTCTGTGTCTGCCTGCCTGCCTGTCTCTCTCTCACACACACCACACACATACACCACACACATACACAGCCCCACCATGTCACAAATCACCAGTGAGACATTCCACACTCATGGCCAGGGCGTGCACTTGACCTCCACCTTCCCGTCTGTACTCTCCTGGATTCCAATCCAAAGCACAAGCCTCCGTGATAAAGCACAGCGTGAATCTTTCTCTCCCCTCCACCCCCACCATTGTTACTTACCTGAAGACATCAAACCCCCAACCTGCCAAAGCAGTGAAAAGTCTGGGACTCAGGTCTCGAGCTGGATTCATGGCACAGCCACAGTTCAATCCCAAAGAGGAAGAAAGGACAATAATCAGGAGGCCGATGGCAATGGGCTCTAGGCCTTTGGGGACCCCCCAGTTTCTGGAGTCAAAGATGGCAAAGACAACCATGAGGAGGAACATGGTGGATATCACCTGGGGAAAGAGGATATGTCCAAGGGGGTTAGCTTATAATCTGTCTGTTTGCCCACCTTAAAATCCAGCCCCTCTTGTTAAGAACAAACCTAGTAATAACTAACATACAGTAGGTGAGCACCCTGTGCCACTCTTCTTTTTCTTTAATTGATTGTGTGTATGAAATGATATGTTGTAGGGTGTTTTTGTTTGTTTTGTTTTTGTTTTAATTTGAGAGAGAGAGGAAGGGAGAGGGATAGAGAGAGAGCATCATCCGCTGACTGCCTCCTGCACACCCCCCACTGGGGACCACGCTGGCAACCCGGCCATGTGCCCTGGCATGGAATCGAAGCATGATCTCCTGGTTCATAGGTCGATGCTCAATCACTGAGCAACACAGACCGCGTCAGACACTCTGCTTGCCATAGCAATTTCAAACGTGATGGCAATATTCTCCTTTACAGATTACGTACTTGCCCAAGGTTGCAAAATTAATGGCAGCCAGTGGACCCAGAGAGCTAGAGGTTCTGGAGACTAACTTTACTGTACTCTCCTGCTAAACCACAACCCAGCTAAATGAAAGACAAACTGCAGGCTGGAAAAATGAACAAAGAGGCTCATTCAAGCTGGCAAGATGAATAATGTGAGATACCAGTAGGAAAGTGAATAAAGGAAATGAACAGAAAATTCACGAAAGAAAAGGAGAATTAAGAAACAAATGGGAAAAACAGATTTGTAATGAAAAGAAATGCAAACAATACCAAATGTTAGGGAAATGATACCAGTTCTCCCAGGCTTTTCCAGTAGAACTGAACATGTACCACATGTTTGAAAAGAAACTCAGCAGTAATTTAGCAACATGCATTTAAGCCCCACAAAATTATTTATTCAATTTGACCCCATTGGATAGTTGAGAACCATGCCATGAAAATAATCTAAAATATGGAAAAATCATAAGGTTTCTCAAGGATCCTACTTTTCGTGCAGTTCCAGCCCAATGTATCTTATAATGAAGACGATGGCATTGGAGTCCAGAGCTGTGGGAAGAACTTTAGAGGTTCCTCGTGTGAATTCAGGCCCTTTCCAGAAAGCCAACTTTCTCTCTCAATCCTGGGCTTGCCCTGAAAAGGCTGATGTCTTAGTTCCTTGAGATTTGGACCCACCACCCCCTTCCTACACTCTTATTCTGTTCTGAGAATGTGACCAAGTGAAGCCTTCAGCCCCTATGACTTTCCCACAGAGACAGCCTCTCTCCACGGAGCCCTCTAGCAAAGCTCTCCTTCCCTCCTCAGGAGAGTGAGCTGGCCCCAGGCCATTTCAGGGTCAGCTTCTCTCAAGATTACTAAATTGTTTAGCTCTAAATATTGTTCTAGCATGTTGTATAACTTAGTTAATGGACAGTCATTCTTTTACCTAATAACTATTTACTGGCGCCTACTGAGCCAGGTACAGTTCCATGCTGTTCCTTTTTCGAGGAGTACAGGGCCTGGTTCTCTGACAAGTAACAGATCCCTCTTGCAAGTGATAATTGCCGGAAACCGATCATGTCTCACTAATTAGAAAGGTGTAGACAAGGAACCGGAAGGCTGGTCAACCTTGAAGCTCTGAAAGGTCAGAGCCAACCACTCCCTATCTAATTGAGACAACGGTAGCTGAAGCAACTTCCCCACCAAATAATCATGTAAATCCTTACTGAATAAGATAATCCTCCTGTTACTGGAATTACCTGCCTAAGGGCAATGAGTGTATCCCATAACCTTAATAAAAGGGATAGCAAAGCCAGAGCAGGTGGCAGTCCTCCCACTAGAGGTGGGCTCCCACCTGGCCCCCAATATTCCCAAATTAATACTTTTCTAGTCTCTTTTCATTTGTGTGCGGCCTTCTCCAGAACCCGAACCCTGAACTGGAACCCTGAACCACGCGGGACATGAAAGGGGTTCCCACAGATAACGTCAGGGATAGAAGGTAAGACTGGCATACCTCAATGTGTGGATGGGGGGATGAAAAGAGATAAACCAAAGAACTTATAATACATAGCCCATGGACACTGGCAATAGGGTAGTGAAGACCTGGGGGGTGGGTAGGGGCTGGGAAGAAGACAGAATGTCTTTTTCTGTAGTCTCTCCATTTAGATTGTTTGCACAAAAGAGACACAACCGTGTAGCAAACCCCATTTGCCCCTACAGAGGCTGAAGTGTTCAGTCATCCACTATCTTCTGGAATTCAACTGGTATGAACAAGTGTATATATTAAAGCAGAAGTAGAAAACTCTTTTAATGGTGTCAACTTCAACAAAGGCTAAAATCTGTCACGAAAGCTTGGGTGATACCCAGTGACCTCTGGCTCTGGAAACACAGCCTCTCCTTATTGATAGGCGCATAGCAGTCCCATGCAGTCCCCTTATTAAATCCTGTCTTTTCAGCAAAGTTAGCTCTCGATTGAATGGATACTTACTTGGTCTGCAAATGCATTTGCCAGAGACAGATACGGAGCTGGGTACGTTGCAAAAATGTGTGCTGTTGCATTTTCTCCCACGATGAACAGTTTTCCACCACCAAAGGACATAATTCCATCTACGGAAGACAGAGTTCCAGCACGTTAGCATTCTCTGGGAAGGGGTGAGGGAGGTATATACCAGGTGTTAACCAACCGCAGTCACTCAGGTTTAGTTTGGCAGATCCATAAGGTTTGCTTTTCTTCACTTTATATGCCCAGAGAAGCCATAGGATGGCGGGTTAAGGTCAGAAAGCCCTGGCTGCCCTCAATGGTTCACTCAAAATTTGAGCCAAATCCTTAGCCAGTGGGTCCTGGAAACAATCATCTTTAGGGGGAATTGTTGGAATGTTTTATATTGACCAAAAGCCAATGTGGAACTTGAACCTACTCTAGGCAGAATTCATAATTCTAATAGCAGTCCACAATTTGAGGGTGTCATGGAAAAGTGAAGTTGCCCCTGGAGCAAGGGAGATAGGTGTCCCCAAAGAGCCAGTCCGACCCCAGCTCTCTCCTACCACAGTTCATTCCCCTCATTTTTCCAGAGAAAATCAAGACCAGTACAATCAGATGATTTACTTAAGTCATGTAGCTACTTATTTTGCACACGTTAACATTGTAGTCCTGGTTGGGCCCAAATATAAGCTTCCTTTAAGTTCTGCTCTCTCTTTAAAGTTGTGACCATTCTCATTGAGAGGTTTCATGAATTTTCCCTAACTATAATGTTGGTCCCATTATTTAGAAATTAAGAGCTTTTCAGATTGCCTGTCAATTGTAGAGTGCTTCTTATTCCTACCTTATTGCACCTCTTCCAAGTAATTCTGACATCCAGATTACGCCCAGCTCTCCCGAACCTCTGGACTGAGGGGTCTTACTCACCATAGTAAATACCAAAGAGGATTGCAGACCCTACGAAGGCTCCCAGGAACTGGGCTGCTACATAAAAAGGAAACTTGAACCATTTCATTCGTCCAAAGAGACACATTGCAAAAGACACAGCAGGGTTGATGTGGCCACCTACAGGGAAGATAAGATGATGTTAGAGGGCAGATCAGGGAGAATTCTTATGAAGAAAATAATTCTTATCTAGAGACCTCAGACCTCTGGGTAGGGATCCGTATGTGAGGACAGAGTGTGGTGTGTGTGTGTGTGAAAGAGAGAGACAGAGAGAACGAAAGAGAGTGAGCTTGAGTAGGGAGGAAGGGAGGACTAATAATCCTCATGGCATCATTAGACACTGTTTAGGATGTTTAGCTTTTTTATATAGAAAGAAACTTTTATTCAAGTGGCTCATTTCTATCTATCTATCTATCTATCGGCTTTTCTCTATTTATAAAGCAATAACCTCAAAGAGATTGATGTGAATTGTTAACTTTAATATATCTTTTTAAAAAGTCAACAGACCTATACAGTTTAAAGCTATATCTAGCAATTCATCAGTCCATGTCCAGAAGTTATAAAAACAACCTTGGAAATAAAAAGGGAGCTGAGATCTTGCTTCCCAGCATGTTGCCAGTTTGGCTCAAATAAACTCATAAAATTTTTTTTAAAAGTCTGAGAAAGAG
Source organism: Corynorhinus townsendii (assembly GCA_026230045.1). NCBI lineage: Eukaryota > Metazoa > Chordata > Mammalia > Chiroptera > Vespertilionidae > Corynorhinus > Corynorhinus townsendii. Next base: position 183,282,730 of record JAPDVU010000001.1, on the reverse strand, counting down.
ATGTCTCTTTAAGGGGAAATGTCCCTTGGTTGGTAGGCTTTGCCCCTCCCTGAGGTAATGGCCTCCATTAACTTTGAGGTGATCACAGTGTCTGAGTGGATTCTCTGCAGTTCTGCATAAACAATATATCCCTCTCACACACACGGAGCAGCACTTCTGTCACCCCACCCTAAACCATGGCTAGAGAAATCAGCCTCCTTGATTCTCCTCTCACCACAAGGTCAGACAGAATTTGCTCTGGTAAGTCACCAATATTCCCAGCTGGCTGTGCTAGCAACAACTTTCATTGAACACTTGCCAGATGCTATCACAGGGATAGTACATGCACTTGATCTTCAGAAGAACGTGGTGAGATGGGTGCTGCTCCAGTTCACTGATGAGGAAGCTGAGGCACAGAACTAAAGTAACTTTCTTAAGGCTACATGGTCAAAAGTGGGAGAACTAGAATTCAAATCCAGGTTTCTCTGAACTCTAGGGCCTATGTTCTATGTTCTGTCACTTCCAGACCTTTTTTTTTTTTTTTTCAAATAGATTTTTATTGACTTCAGAGGCGGGGGGGAGAGAGACATAGAAACATCAATGATGAAAGAGAATCATTGATGGGCTGCCTCCTGCATGCTCCCCAACTGGGGATCGAGCCCGCAACCTGGGCATGTGCCCTGACCAGAAATTGAACTGTGACCTTCTGGTTCATAGGTAGACACTCGACCACTGAGCCACGCTGGCCAGGCACTTCCAGGGGAAAATAACAATCACATGCGTGTATGGGCTCCCTTACAGGTGACATTTTGTGTGGAGGGGGGTTTAGAATGCCTGTCAATGTGACCATATGAAAATGTGGACTTTTGGGCTACAGAAATAGTTGTAAACAAAAGAATGATGACAATGCTGGTTATGATGATGCTTCATATGTGACCCTCCACAGCACCTATGGGTGAGCTTGTTTTTGGAAGCCCTCCCTGTGCAGGAAACCATGCTTTTCCTGAGTCTCTACACCAAGGTGGGTTTACAGCGGAGAGGGGTTCTGAATGCTGGCTAAACCCCAGGGTCCTTTCTATACCTGCCCCTGCCACTCAGGGGCTAACATGAGCAAAAAATGCCAATATGCCAAAGCCCAGATGATTTCCTGAAGCCTTGCAAACACGTCACATGTCTTGTTTTACTTTTAAATGCAGGAGAGTTATGATGCTGGAGACCAGCAGGAGTCCATGCACCAGGAAACCGGAGTTCAGAGCAGGGAGCAGGGAGCACATAGGACAGTGGACAGTTCCTAAATACCCCAAATAAAATACCTCCCCTTCAATGGGTTCACCAGTGGAAGAGTTGTTTGTTTATCAAGCTCCTCTCCCAAAATAAAACTTCCCACTGGTAGGTTTTTGTGTTTTAGTCTCTTATAAGCACCCTGAAGCTGGAACTGTTATTCACCTGGGACTTCACATGCTGCAAGGCAGGTTAGTAGGTGTTCAAGATATGAAAGTTGAGCTCTGGCAAGGTTTCTCAGTGGTTTGGAGCATTGTCCCTGGTAGGGGTTCCATGGACACAGATAATAGAGTGGTGAAGGCCTTGGGAGGGGGAGGTGGGCTAGAGGGCATCAATGGGGGAAAAGGGGGACATATGTAATACTTTCAACTATAAAGATTAAAAAAAGAAGGTGGTGAATTCGATTCCTGGTCAGGACACATACCCAGGTTCAATCCTCAGTTGTGGTGCATAGGAAAGGGAATCAATCGGTTTCTCTTTCACACTGATATTTCTCTCTCCCCCTCCTCTCTCTCTTAAATAAGTAAGTAAGTAAATAAATAAATAAATAAATAAATAAAATCATATCCTCAGGTAGAGGATTAAAAAAATTTTCTAAAAGTTGAAGAAATAAACAGTCAGAGGCCTTTATCCAGATAGCTCAGACGACAAGGATTTACAGAGAGGTAAAGCTGGGGGCCAGAAAAAGTGTGTCTGGGAGGGTGCTTTGCAAAGCAATGAGGAAAATGTCTCCTTGTAGAGGTGAGTGGTCACTCTTGCTTATCCAAAGGACAGGGCAGAGCAGTGTACTGGAAAGAACAGCAGTACCAGAGTCAGGGAGTGCCTCGCCAGAGTCTGGCCCTGCCAAGGTTGTTGTGATGATCAGATTGTTCACACAAAGAGCCCCATGGGCAATTGGAGGCCTTGAGGCCTGAGATAAAAGTCTTATGTGAGCAGGCTGAACTCTCTCAAGGCTCTGTTCTAGACAAGTCCCTTCCTCCCCACCACCCATAGACAATTCTAGGATGGAGATAACCTTCATACGTTACTTGTCATAAAGCAAAGCTGTTTTGATTTTTCGGTGAATTTATATTACTTATAAAATACTACATCAAAACAAGCACTGGTGCAGGTCAGTGGCATAACACTGGGTGGAAGACGCTGCATAATGTGTGTGTCATGCGCTCTGATTGGCTGGTTGGGTTCCCAGATCACTGGAATGTTCAGAAGGGAAGCAGGTGTGGTAACTTCTTTGCAGTAAGGTAATGTTTTATATTTCAAAACCAGATGTCAGCTCACCTTACCAGTCTGCAACCACAAAATGAGATCTCATTGATAGTTATGCCCCATATATGTTTGGTTGTTTTTGGAATCCTCAAAGAGGGCCTCCCAGGTGCCCACAAACCATTAAGTTAGCTGCAGCCCCATGAGAAAGTCACTTCCCACACATAATCTTCCTCCCCTATTCCTGCAGCTGCTGGAGCCAATACTGAGTCTGCATGGATGTCATTGGTGGGCCAGCGTGTTGTCTGCCCATGCTCCCAAAGCCACCAGTTTTCAGAGAGCCCGAACAGTGCTAAGTTCCAAACAGAGTAGGGGAGATGAGTTCCGGTTCCTACCTTACCAGCCAGGCTCAAAAAAGCTCTGCTTATATTTTGGGGTCTCACAGTCTCTCATAAACAATTTGGCCAGCTCTTGACCCTCACCCATAAACAACTCTATTAAAAACAGTTCCATGAATTCTGGCCCTCATCGCTCTGAACACAGGGTTTTAACCCCAGTCCAGGGGCCAGATCCATACCAATCTTTACTCCCTCTTCCCCGTCCTGATGGTTCCTCCCTTTCCTCCTATGGGGACAGCCCAGATTCCACAAGTGCATTAGTGAATGCAGTCATGGACAGCGGTGGTGGCAAAAGGTGTTATTTACATTGGTGGTAGGGTGTGGGACAAAGCCATCTTAACTAGATATTTGACAATGTTCAATTCAGGGTGCCATACAAGCAAAATACTCCAAAACCACATGTCCACCAGAAAACAAACAATAAAACACTAGCTGAAAATATGCCCGCATTAATATCACATGCATGTGGAAACCACAGGTGTGAATGGCGTGGGAGCATGTAAGGTGGCAGCAGAGCATCTTGCGTGCTCGTTTTAATTCAGGAGCATGTCCTGTGTGTGGGGCTGAGGCCTGTGCTGGAATTAAGCCTTGGCACATTCAAGATGGTCCCCTGGTTACTCTTGAGACTCGGGTTGGCAGTACAGCACTGGGATCACAGCAGAGGCTCGGCTGGAGTTTGAACAGAAAACACTGCTCATGCCAAACAAATGACGTGACAGGCATCTGTAACCTGGACTGCCCCAGGATCAGCATCGACTGCGAGATGGAAAGGGTGCCAGCCAGCGAATGACAGTTCCAGGTGCCCAGCCCAAGGAGGCTCCCAGGGAGGCTAGGCCATCATTCTTCAGTGCTGCAATGAAGTGCCCTGCCTGTAACGCCCTTCCCTTCATAGGCTGTTGGGAATGTTGTGTAATAATGGGGACATGAGCTTTGCTGTCATGGAGGCCTGGGTCAAATCTTTGTTCTGTTCCTTTACCAGCTATGAGACTTTTGGCAATTCACTTAATCCCTCAGAGCCCCAGTTTTCTCTGTAGCAGGGAGACACTAATGCCTGCCTCTGAGTCCTGCTGGAGAGGGGAGAGGAGGTAAGCATGCTAGCAGCCAGCACAGTGCCCAGCATGCATGATTCCCTTTTCCCCTTACCACCAACAGTCTTGTCCTAGTGTTCTGAGCACCCAGACCAGCTGCTGAAAGATCCCAAGAGCCTTTGGAACCAGATCATTCTCACAGTCCCTTCCTAAGTTCCCAGGCTGCTAGCCCACCACTCGAGGCAGAATTAGACCAAGACCTCTGGGCCAGACCTGCACTTCCATGAAAGCCCCAGCCAGTGACCCAGATTCAGTGTGGCGAATGAAGGTCCAGGGACTGGGCCTTTGTGGAGTGGCGTCTTCATTGGGCTATTCACCCGGCCCCTGGGCAATAGTTTCCAGGGAAGAGCAAGGAAAAGACAGGTGAAAGTATGATTCAGTGGCCCGATAGAGGACTCAGTTCTAACTCCCATGTCTGTCTCTTGCTGAAAGTTGCCTGTGCACACATCACTTGCCATTTGCTGGACATTTTCGTTTTATCATCTCTGAAAACAGAACCAAATACATATTCTTGCAGGACTGTTGAGATCTAAATAAATGAAGGTATAGAAAGCACCCAGCACTGTGCTAGCACATGGAAATGGTTGAGATAATGGTGGCTGCTATTATTTCTCTTACTTACCAGAGACACCCCCAGTCACATAAATGGCCATGGTGACCGCCATTGCAAATCCAACATTAATAGTGACAATTCCTCCAAAATGTCCTCGACTGAGGATGGCTTGGGCAACGCAGCCACATCCAAGGACCTGGAATGAGAGAAAACTCAACAAGTGAGTGGAGATGGCCACTGTCAAAGACTTTGACAAAGTAACAAGAAGTACTTTTTAAGCAAATTCATGGATTGGGCTGCCACAGACTTTGTGAAAATTGAATTATAATGCTCCGGCTGTGAAAGATCCTGAGGAGTCGGAGCCGACTCAACAGCATGTAGCACATAACACGCAGAGCCTGCAGGATGACAGTCCCCGGCCCACACTTGGCTGACGAGTGTTTTCTTGGGCCTGTGCAGTGTTAAATTTTTGCCTACACTTATGAATCAGGTAACTTCACACAATGATCCAGGTTTCTGGCTTTTAAAATTACTTTTATTATTATTAGCTTTTATTTTAAATCAAACTTTTAATCTATAATAATAAAAGGGTAATATGCAAATCGACCAAACAACCAAACAGCAGAACTACCAGCTGGATGACCTTGTGGATGACCATGCTATGACATGCACTGGTGCCAGGTCAGCCAAGGCAGGTGCGATGCAATTGGTGGGGGGCCCCACCATCACCCCATGATTTCCCCACAGAGGGAGGCCCAGGCCACTGGCCAGTGATGCTGTGGTGCCTATAGAGCCAGGAAGGAGAACTAAGTGGACAAAGTGGAGTGAGCCAATTGGGAGAGCACAAGCTCTATTTAAAGGGGGCAGCCAACTGCTACTTTGCTCTAGGATATTCTTTCCCTATGGGTTGCTAGATCTGATTGATTAAAAGGAATCTATGGATAAAAGGTATATGGGGTCTTTTTGTTTTATTTCTTACAACCTCATGTGAATCTACCATTATCTAAAAACTAGAGGCTCAGTGCACAAAATTCATGCACCTGGGGGGGGGGGGTGTCCCTCAGCCTGCGGCCGGCCAGCAGTCAGACACCACACCTGTCGTTTGCAGAGGGAGGCAACCAGTGGGGGGCGGGGAGGAGGGAGCAGTGCCACACAGATGGCAAGCAGTGACAGTGGGGCCAGCTGCCGGCAGTTGGAAGGAAAGCCCTGATAGGCCCTGGTGGCCAGCCAGGCCTAGGGACCCTACCCGAGGGGTCCTGGATTGTGAGAGGGCACAGGCCAGGCTAAGGGACCCTCCCGCCCCCTGTGCATGAATTTTGTGCACTGAGCCTCTAGTTTTTAGATAATTGTAGATTCACATGAGGTTGTAAGAAATAAAACAAAAAGACCCCATATGCTTTTTTTAGATTTTCAACAAATGAAGTTGGGATGGGGAGGGGAAGCACAAGCATTGAGACCATAGCACCATGTATTTTTTGCTATTTAAAAAATGTGTCAAAAATAAATAATAAATAAATAAATAAAGTGTCCATATATTTATTGAATAGCCAATTAAAACCATTTAATCATGGTCCATTAAGGAGACATTTCATAAGAAATATATATATATATATATATATATATATATATATATATGAATGAAATCAGCCATGAAAAGAATGCAATCTTGCCATTTGGAACAATATTGATGAAACTTGAGAACATTATGGTAAGTGAGACAATACCAGCTATTGTGTCTCCTCACAAAAGAATGAGAAGGGAAGTTGGAAACTGAACTATGAGAGGTTGCACATAAACAATTTCCTGATAGTGATCAATTAATTCTAAATAGCTTTCCCAAGGCTCATTGGTGAGGTCCTTCAGAAAAATGCAATTTGCAAACATGGGATATTTAATACATTTGGGATGATTTGCTCCTCCTTGAAGGCAGAGAAATGATCTAGAAGACCCTTTAAAAACCCCTGCAGTCCCCAGTCCCAAGATACACTGACTGTGTTAGTTCTAATGGCGAGGCAGTAGAGAGAAGTGGGAGGAGTTGATATCTCCAGGGAAGAACTCAGGCTGCCTTTGACTTTCATCCCAGGCTTGGCTCCAGACCCTACATTGGATGCCAAATAAACTTGCAGCAGGAACATGTTCTCTTCTTTCTTAAAAAAATAAAAAAAAACTCTAGGTTCCAGGAGGGCAAGAAAAATCCTCAATGGAAAAGAAAGCCATTTGAAAGGCAGAGCTCCTACAAAAGACTGATTGGTGGGCAAGGTACCCCCAGTCATTCCCACACACCCAGGCCAAGCATTCTGGAAACCTTTAGTATTCTGTCCTCTTCTCTTCGCCACCCATAGCCAACCATTCCCAAACCTTCTGAGACTTCTTCTGCAGCCTCTGACTAGTGTCCCCACTTCTAATGTCTCCCCACCCAGTGCCAGATGAAGCATGGCTCATATCCGTGTTTCCCTCCCTCCCCCCCCACCCCCATTGCTGAGGAAGTGCCAGCACAAACCCCTCAGGCTGGTGCCCAGGGGCTCTCCAGTGCCTTGCTCCATGTTCCCCACACTTTCTGCCCATACTCTTCAGCATAAATCTTCTGTATCAGCCAGGCTGGCATCCTGGTCACTCAAGTGCTTTGAACTCATGACACCCATTCCCACTTCTGTGCACCTGCTCATACTATACCTTCCAGCAGAAACTTTTTGCCCGGCACCCTCCTCAACCAAACTCTTTCTATTCTACACAATGATCTAACAGCCTCCATTTTTGTGGGACTTTCTCTGACAATTTAAGGCCTCAAGGGCTCTTCTGCTTCTTCTACCATGTTTTTACAATGTCATTTCAGTATATTCCACTTTGCCTTGTGGTATCCCACCAAGACTAAAAGGCCTACTAGGGCAGCTTGGACTTCTTTGTATTCCATGCTTAAACAGTATTTGGTAAGAGATATTAAAATATCTAAATAAAGGCATGGAAAAAACCCAGCATAAATTCCTTTTCAAGAGAAAAAGTTAATTTGGGGTAGAATGTGAAAAGTAGGAGGTGTGATTTCTAAGAAATGGTAGTTGGGACTGCTGGGAAGTTCCCAACTGAGCCTTGACCTCTATGACAAGACAATTACTGGACACAGTGTAAAACCTAATGTGATGAAGTGATGATCATGATCCAAAATGCTGGGGACGGGGAGAGAAAATGATAAGCCCACAGATTTTCTTTCATTTGACCTTTTTCAAATCTCTTGCACATCTATTACTTCCTTTAAGGTGTAGGCCAGGATGTTCCTAGAACAGTACACAGCACAAAACACTCTCAGTAAGTATTTTTCCAGTGAGTATGTAAAAACTGAGCCCTGCCCAGCCAGTGTGGTTATGTAGAACACTCAACCAGGTCCAACTTTAAGATGGTGGTGCTAGGGAGACCAAAAGACACAGTCCCCTCTCTTGAGAAGGGAGTCACTTGGGGAGCTATTTCCCTCCTTCTACAAACATTTTGTTTTTTTGTAACTGGAGAGAAAGGAGAACAAATGCCAATCAACCAGTACAGCATTCTCTGCAAACCTTGGCTTTCCCACCCGTGCTGTAGGCATGCGTTGCTGCAAGTCCCACATTCTGCTCCACTTGATTATGTACACCTGTTTAGTTTATGTGACTATATCCATTGGAACATATAATGATAATAGTAACAACTAATACTTACTGAGTGCTTTTTATGAGCTAAGCGCTTTCCATACAACAACTTCTATGAATCAGGTCCTCTTACTGTCTCCATTTTACAAATAAGAAAACAAAGCTTAGAAAGGTTAAGAGGTCAAGAGAATTTCTCATGTTCACACAGGCAGCGAGTGATAAGGCCTGGGTGTGACTGCACACAATTTTGACCTCTGGATGGACGAATGGGCACTCATTTACAGCATGTATGGTTTGAGCCAGGCATTCTCATATACGTTACTTCCATCATTCTTTCCAATACTTAATCCCATTTAAAAAGTGGAAGATGGGACGACTTGACAGAATTCATATAGCTAATAAGTGACAGAACTGAGTCTGCAGACAGTCCTGTGCTTCTCAGCCCTGTGTTTCTCCCATGACAACTGCTGCTGTTTCGATGGGTCTTCTTGTTCCCTTTATTAGGACAGAAAGCATAGGTGTACACGACTTTCCAGTCAGTTAGTTTTCTAATCAAAAAACAAAACTTTCTCAATCATAACAAAAATAGTCACAAAGGACCAGGACTGAAACCTGGACATTGTGGTTACAAATAAAGTATTTGGTAGCATGCAGCATGAGAGAATATCAGGATATCAATCAACCCTTAAGAACCAGCTGTACTTGAAAGAGATGACATTAGGGCAGGCTCATAAAAAGAGAAAAATATCAAATCCGAGATTTGAGAAGCAGGTGAATAGGCAAATGGCCAACCTCAGTGCTTTCAGTAGAAAAAGTACCAAGAACAGATTTGGGCCTCAGAAATGAAAGGTGACTAAACTCCATTATTTCTGCTAGGCTGAAAAAAACAATGCTCTTCTTTTCTGGCCTACACTAGGCATTCATATCCCTCAACTCATCCCAAATAATGCTAGCTTTGACAAGAGCTTGATCATAATCCCAGGGCCAGAATAAGAATCCAAGAATGCACTTCTTTATCAAGGTGTGCACGTTCATACTGGGATGACCATGGGTCTGAGTGTGCTGTGTGTGGATGAAGGTTACCGAGGTCAATTCTCTGTTTATTCAGTGGCCCAATGATGTCAAGTATACCGTGGTTCACTCTCAATCTGGAAGAGTCCTGAAGACTCTTGGAGGAATTCTGGAAGCTGATTTGATTTGGATTCATGCTAGGCCCTTCAATTCCTAAAACATATTTCACAGATCACTAGTTCCATGAGATGCTCCTTAAAAAAAGGGGAGGATATGTGGCAACATCAGTCTGGGGACGGCTAAATATTCTATTCCCCTGTTAGAGATTTCCAGTGAACATGGCGATTTCCACAGTTGAGAAAAATTGCTTAGCTTGGTTTAAGCCAGGGTTTCCCAAGTATATTTGGGAAAGACAGCATCATTTCTTTCACTTAATTTTTATCTGCATTTCATGGAACTAGTGTTCTTCAGAACCTATTTCAAGCAACACCCTAAAACACTTGGAAGGGACAAACTCTGCTGAGTGAACTCTTTTATGGGCAACAGGGTGAAGGGGAAAATAAGACATTTCAGGGGCTAGCTTTCTGAATCTGTGCCAGTAACATGCCTTCTGCCTTCTGCCACACACTCTTGCTTGCCAATAAACTCCATTCTTATCAAACTCCATTTTTATCTGTGATGCCTGTCCTGCCTTGCAGAACCTGTTTCTGGAATACTCCCATTTTACAGAGGCCATAAACCATGAACCATATACAATCCCCAGAGGGGCTGGCACCAGTGCTGGCAGGCCTCTGAGTGTGGTCTCACTTCCCCCATCCCAACTCATGGGGGGCTGCAAAGCCCGAGAAAGGTCTAGAAGCCTGATCCATATCGGGGGAACAAAGGGTATAAAGGGAAATAAGGGAAAGCTTCGTCCATATTCATCACTCTGGATTTGGAGACTGACTCTCCTGAGTCACAGCACTCGTGCAATCTGCAATAAAGGCAACTTTTCTGAATATTCTCTGAGTGCCGGGCTGGTTAATTCTCCTGCACCACCTGGCAGCTTCTCTGCAACAAAGGGAATGAAGAAAATGTATAGGAGCATGTAAAAATTTTTCAGTTACAAAGCAGATACAATAAAATATAATAAATTTGTCTCTTTTCCACCCCCAGATTTCATATTTTATTCTCCACAGGTAACTAATATCAGCACTTTATGGTATATTCTGTCAAAAAATATGTGTGTGTATACAAATAGGAGTATTTGATAAATACCAATCTCTGCCTGCTCTTTCCATCTGATAGCTTAGAGAGTCATTCCATATCAGCATATGAAGACTGGCCTCTCTCTCTTCAATAGCTATATAAGAGTTCATTTCATGGATGCATCCCTTTGCAATGAACTCTTTTTTACTTAAATTTTTTCAATTACATTTAATATTATTTTGTATTAGTTTCAGGTGTACAACATAGTGGTTAGACAATCATATACTTTACAAACTGTTCCCCTCAACATCTCCAGTACTGATCTGATACCATACATAGTTATTACGACATTATTGACTGTATTCCTTATGCTGAACTTTACATTCCCAAGACTATTTTGTGACTACCAATTTGTGCTTCTTAATCCCTTCACCTTTATCACCCATTCCCCCAAGTCCCCTCCCCTCAGGCAACCATCTGTATGTTCACTGTGTCAATGAGTCTGTTTCTATTTTGTTTATTCATTTATTTTTTTCTTTAGATTCCACATATGAGTGAAATCACATGATTGACCTATTTCATAATCCATGCTGTCACAAATGGAAAGATTCCATTCTTTGAATATTCCACATACTAAACCTGAGAAGCTCAGGGATACCTGAGTGGCAGCCTTACAAACTCAGAGACCTAAAGTAACCACATAGGATGGTCTGAAATTAAACTGTTTCAACTAAAAGCAGTTTATGGCAAGTAGTCATGTCCTAGGCTAGAATCTTCCCTGATAAAAGTGAATCTTTACCTTAATTGAGCCTATCTATTGCATCTATGATAACATATCTTTGGGATGTCAAGGTAACTTTGCTTTACCCAGACCCTTCTGGGCACAGACCACAAATCCTCTCATTGTAATTATTATTGTGTTAATAACTATCCTGTACCCACTTATGTAAAAGTATGTGTCTATCACTTTACTTTTTATACAGTCCCAGAGCTCCCCACCCTTTTGTTCTCCCGCCTCCCTAATCTGTCATCAATGGATTTCACGTAACCCACTCAAGCCTCCTTTTTTGATTGTGACGTGAGGTGCAAAACTGCCATTTTCCAGAGCATTCTCTTAGCCCTGTAAGATTTTGCTTCCTAGTAATTGTCATCAGTTTGACTCAAACTAATAAAATTTCCCTGTAGGTTTGAATGTTTCTTATGTTAACACATTGTATATACCAGTATATAACACAAATCTCATCTATAATAACCCTTCAATGAATATAGGAGTGCAAATATTCTTTTGAATTAGTGATTTGGGTTTCTTCAGAAACATACCCAGAAGCGGAGTCATACCCCAACTTCTTTAACCACTCACTGTGGATAGAGGCATAGGATTTGGGGAAGATTTCTCCTCAGGAAGCCTCAACGCTTAGACAGAGACTAGAGAATGTGGGCTGAGTCTAATCTGAGAGAAATTAAGCCCTCACTTCCTTTTGGTATTGACTGGCCATCCCAGGTCTGTGTCTTAGCATGACCAGCCAATCTATCAAGATGGAAAAGGGGTCAGGGGCTGGGCAAATTTTGCCAGCATCTTTTTGCTTAAACATTTACTTTGCTTTTAGGTAGCAATCCTAGATCAGACATGAATATGGTGCCACAGGATGATGGGAGTAACCATCACTGCTGGGCTATCTGAGCATTTAGATCAGTTATATTGATTATCTCCCTTTTATGAGGCTTATCTTCCTCACCTGTCCTTCACTTTATGTCATATCTTCATCACAAGGTTGATGGGTAAAAGCAAGCCAACTTCTGCTCTCATTCTTATGTTCTCCTTTCTTGTCAAGTAATGAGAACATGTTGCAATGCACTTTGTCACTAAAGAAAAACCAAGCAAACCCACTTTTGGGAAGCAGAAAACAAAAGTATTTCCCCTTTCAAAGTCAGAGTCATTTCTGGGTCACGATGAAAAAGCAGAGTTCTGATTGGCAGAGTCAAGTTTGGCTTGGGCGTCTGCAGCTCTTAGAGGTCGGCGACCCAGGACCGGCTTTTCTCCCCAGTTCCTTTGGAACTCAGAAAGTTTCCAGGTTAGTCTGGCCCGGCATGTCACTGCTAATAAGGGAAAGCCTGCAGGGAAATCTCCCTTCAGCTGACACTGACTCAGCGTCTAAGGACTTGAAAACCAGCCTATTTAGAGAAAGCATGGGATTTCTAGTCATTCATGGTCATTGGTCTCATGTGGGAGGAAGGGACCAGAAAGCCATTCTGTAGGGAAAGTGCTCTTCAAGGAGGCACCCACATTCATCAGTTTCCTTTTTTCTGTTTTAATTTCATGATATATATTTTTTCCTGGTTGGTGATATCCCTGGGCAACTTAGCAGAAGCAAATGCAAACTTAGCAGAAGCAAAAGCAAAAGCAAATGTGTGCTGGCCATATGGAATTCCCACAGAGAAAGGAAACCTTCCTGAAGTGTTTACAGTACAGATTTACAAAACACTAAGGAAATGATCCTTTGTGAATGAGTGTCAGTGGGTAAAATAAACAAGGAGGTGATAGAATAATTATAAAATACCATAAATATATTAAGCCTAGTGAGTTAAAGAGATAAAAGACATAAACATGGAAGGAAAAAAACACACAACCAACGGCACTTCTAGAAATAAGAACATTAATGAAACTACAGTTAATGAGTGTGTTAAATAGATGTTAAATACAACTGTGTAGGGAATTAGTGAATTGGAAGATTGATTCAAGACAACTACACAAAATTCATTATGGAGAGATTAAGAAATAGAAATATGAAGGAGTGAATGAGATAAGAAAAGTGAGAGGGTCAAGCATATATACAAGCATAATAGGAGTTCTAAACGAAGAAAATAAAGAGACTGGGGGAGAAGCAATGTAATAAAGCTGAGAATTTTCCAGAATTGGTGAAAATTGCAGATCCTTAAATAGAAGATGAGCCCCTAGTCATATTATAGTGAAATTTCAGAATAAAAAACAGAGAAACTCAACTATAACCAGAGAAATGCAGACTACTAAGGACAAAATTAAACCAACAATAACAGACTTGTCACCAGCAGTAATAGACACATTAGGATGACACTTTTGAAATGCCAAGGAAAATCAATCAATCATCAACCTAAAATTTACCATTGAGCCTTGAGAGTGAAATAAAGACATATTCAGGCAAAAAAGTTTATTCCTCACACATCCTCTCTGAAAAATTCTCTAAAGAAAGTTTCTACTACACAAAGATGGAGATTGCACCTAAAACAAAATAATGAATACATGCAGTAATGATTAGAAAATGAACTGGTAAATGATAGTAAATTTATAAGTATTCACTATTAAAACACCAATAACAGTAATAGTGAGAATAGAATTTAAATATTAGACAATAATGACATGTAATATGGAATAGTTGATTACAATTAAGATTTTAAATTTTTTAATGTTGTTCAGAAAGTGTTAATTCACTTCACATTTTGTTAGCTCAAGAATACATCTTTTTTAAGAATGTAAGGATAAATACTTATAGAAAGACAAGTATGGGAAAAGAGAAATAAAGAAAGCTGATCAATTCAAGGAAAGGATTATAAGAAACAAACTACTGAGTGGAAGACAAAGAAACAATGTTAAAATTAAAAAGAGGACTTCACCAAAAGTAGAAATTATAAAAGCCTTAAGTAAATACTATGAAAAATCATTTCAAAATTATTACTTTCATTGTGTTAATCCTGAAAGTACTAAGAATTTTGAAGAACTACATTTGAAAACAAAAACAAAGTACAGTTTCCTGGAAAGAATATAAATTGCCAAAATGGAATTAAGAATAGAAAATCTAAATTAGGCGTAACTGCTAGAGAAATCTCTCAGAAACACCTGACTTTGCTGTTGTTGTTTACTATGCACATGCAAAATAATCTTCAAGGAACAGATAATCCTCATTGTATACAACGTGTTCCAGAAAATGTAGAGAGGAAAAGAACTCCAGTTTATTTCATGAGGCTAATATAACCTTGATAATAAAACTAGACAAGAATAACATAATAAAGAGAATTTATAGTCCAAATCCTTAATAAAACATTGCAAACTGAATGCTGCATGATTAGGTAGGAATAAAGCTCAAGAACATAAAGACAATTTAATGCTAAACATATTTATCAATGCAATTTTCTTCATCAACAGATAACAAGAAATCCCTAAGCTTATCTCAATAGATGTAGAAAAGGTATTTTAAAAAATCAGTGATCATTTCTAATGAACACTTTAGTAAATAAAGAATAAACCAATTTCCTTACTCAAATCAAGAATGTCTAGCAAAAATCTAAAGGAACCATCACACTTAATGGCAAAACATGAGAAGCACATTCTTTAAAGTTGAAATAAAATAATGCCACAATTGCAGCTTCTTACAACATTGCAAGAGGTTTTAACAGCAAAAAAAAAAAAAAAAAAAAAAAGACAGAGAAATTTAAATATTTAAGGACTAGAAAGAAAATTGAAGTTCTCATCTTCTTAGGAAAAAAAATTATCTGTATCAACACAGTCCAACAGATCATTTGCAATAAGGGAAAAGTTCTATACCTGATGTCCAATATGGTAGTCAATAGTCATATATGGCTCTTCATCACTTGAAATGGGACTGGTAAGACTGAGAAACTCATTTTTAAACTCATTTTTATTTGTTTAATTTAAGTAACCACAATGGCTACTAGCTATCATATTTGACAGCTCTGACCTACATAGAATATCCAAGATAATCTATAAACTTACTTGAACTAATCAGAGTTACCAAGTTTGCTAAATATAAGATCAACATATAAAAATCAATATTGTTCCTAAACCCTTATTAACCAATTTAAATATATAATTGTAAAACGTACAATTCACAGTAGCAATAACCATTAGATACCTAGAAATATAGCAAGCAAAATATATGACTAACACCAAGTAAATTATAAAAATTTAGAAAGAAATATAAAAAGCAGACCTATGAATGAAGAGCTATTTCATGTTCATGAATGAGAAGATTCAATTCTATCCAGAATAACATATAAATATAATGCAATTCCAGCCAAAATATCTACAGAGTATTTATGGATTTGATAAACTAATTATAAAATTCATGTGGAAGAACAAAAGGCTACAAGTAGTCTAGACAATATTGAAAAATTCATAAGGAAGAAAAACACAAGATAAAAATTTAGAAGGTGATTATAACATAAATATATGGCATCAGTGCAGGTTTGGACAGATATCAATGGAATTAAATAAAGAGTAGACATACAGCCACATTTATAAGTGAACTGGTATGTAACAGAGAGGCCAACAGAGTCAGCAGACATAGGACTGGTACTGGAGCAATTGGCCTTCCTTCCAGATAAAAGAGATGCATGCCTACTCTACATCATACAAAATTCTAATGATTTAAAGACTTAAATACAAAAAGAAAAATATTGAACTATAAATAGGAAAATACAAAATACCAAAGAAACCAAGATGGTGGCATAGGTAAGTACCTAAACTTCTGCCTCGCACAACAATTTCAAAACTACAACTAAAAGACAGAACGGACACCATCCAGAACCACAGGAAAGCTGGCTGAGTGGAAATTCTACAACCAGAAGGAAAGAAAAAAGCTCACGGAGAATTGGAGGAATGGCAAAGGGTTGAGGTATGGCAAAGGGTCTTTGTGCATGCAGAGAGGAAGGGCGGCTGAGAGCCTGGCTGACTTCCTCTGGCGGGAGGGGGAAGGAAGCCCCCGAATGCACTGAACCCCAGTTCCGACTGCACTGAACCCCAGTTCAGGGTGAAACCCCGTGGACCCAGGTTCATACAAGGGGAGTCTGGACTGTCAGGTAGAGAGAAAGGCACTCGGAGACTCGGAGACCGGGGGAGCCCCAGTGGGCAGGGGTCTGGAGGTGCGCATGCGTGATTGTGCACAAAGACTGTGGAGGTTGCCACAGGCTTTCCCTAGGGGAAGGGATTTGGATGCTCCTGACTGCACTGAACCCCAGTTCTGACTGCATTGAACCCTAGTTCCAGGTGAACCCCTGGGGACCCACGCTCTTGCGGGGGGGAATCTGGTCTCTCGGGCGGAGGCTCGGGAGGCGGGGAAAGCAGAGGGCAGGGCTGACGGGAAGCCAAGACTGTCTCCTCCGCCCTGAGACTCCACCCCATTCAAGCTGAGCACAGAGGCTTTTGCAATTTGGCCAGTCTAATCCTATAAGGCTGTCTCCAGCACCGAACTTCTCCCAGGGTAGACATAGCTGATCCTCACAGCCAACTGGCCGGAGGTCAATTCCTCCCAGTGATACCAACAACAATCAAGACTTAACTACAACAAGGCTGTACACACAGTCCACAAAGGGGTGCACCAAGAGTGTCCACTTCAGGTTAACTGGGGAGCCGGACCCACTGGGCCATATAAGAAACCTAGCACACAAATCTACCCTACCAACTCAGGGAAGCAGTGAAATGTGGCGACAAAGAAACAGATCACAAACAAAAGAAATGGAGGAAAACAAACAACTGGATATAGAATTCAAAACCACGGTTATAAGGCTTTTCAAGAATATCCTAGAAAAGGCCGATAAATATAAAGAGACCCTTGAAGATATGAAAAAGGACCAAGTAGAAATTAAACATACACTGACTGAAATAAAAAATATTATACAGAGACCCAAAAACAGACTAGAGGAACGCAAGAATCAAGTCAAAGAATTGAAATACAAAGAAGCAAAAAACACTCAACCGGAAAAGCAAAAAGAAAAAAAAATCCAAAAAGTTGAAGATAGTGTAAAAAGCCTCTGGGACAACTTCAAGCGTACCAACATTAGAATTATGGGGGTGCCAGAAGAAGAGAGAGAGCAAGATACTGAAAACCTATTCGAAGAAATAATGACTGAAAACTTCCCCCACCTGGTGAAAGAAATAGACTTACAAGTCCAGGAAGCACAGAGAACCCCAAACAAAAGGAATCCCAAGAGGACCACTCCAAGACACATCATAATTAAAATGCCAAGGGCAAAAGACAAAGATAATATTAAAAGCAGCAAGATAAAAACAGTTACTTACCTACAAGGGAGCAACCATATGGTTGTCAGCTGATTTCTCAACAGAAGCTATGCAGGCCAGACGGGAGTGGCAAGAAATATTCAAAGTGATGAATAGCAAGAACCTACAACCAAGATTACTCTACCCAGCAAAACTATCATTCAGAATTGAAGGGCAGATAAAGAGCTTCACAGATAAGAGAAAGCTAAAGGAGTTCATCACCACCAAACCAGGATTATATGAAATGCTTAAAGGTATTCTTTAAGAAGAGGAAGAAGAAAAAAGTAAAGATAAAAATTATGAACAACAAATACATATCTATCAACAAATGAACCTAAAAAACTAAGTGAATTAGCTGAAACCGGTTTGGCTCAGTGGATAGAGCGTTGGCCTGCAGACTGAAGGGTCCCAGGTTCGATTCCGGTCAAGGGCATGTACCTTGGTTGCGGGCACATCCCCAGCAGGGGGTGTGCAGGAGGCAGCTGATCGATGTTTCTCTATTTCTAACTCTCTTTTTCTCTCCCTTCCTCTTCTGTGAAAAATCAATAAAATATATGTATTTTTTAAAATTAAAAAAATAAAATAAAAATCAAGTGAATTAAAAACCTGAGGAACAGAATAATCTGATGAATATAACAGAATCAGGGGCATAGACAGGGAGTGGACTGATAATTCTCAGGGGCAGAGGGGTATGGGGGTTGCAGGAAGAAACTGGACAAAAATCGTATACCTATGGATGAGGACAGTGTGGGGGAGGTGAGTGCAGAAGGTGGTGTGGGAACCAGGTGGAGGGGAGCTATGGGGGAAAAAAGGAGAAACAAATGTAATAATCTGAATGAAGATTTATTTAAAAAAAAAAAGAAAATACAAAATACCTTTAATATCTGGTTTTAAAACAAATACCAGTATACTACAACCAATAAGAAATCATTTTTAAAAATGTGCAGAGGACATAAACAGACAACTTCCAAAAGAGAAAATCTAAAGTTTTAGTAAACATGAAAAGTTAGTCAACTGCACTAGGAATTTTTTTTCCTTTATGTCCAAAGGACAGAAATATAAAAGTTGGATACCATGGTCAGGGAGTATGTGGAAAATGGAAACTCATATGTTGCTGCTGGTAGTATAACTTTAAAGCCACTTTGGAGAGCAATTTTACAAAACCCACCCAGTTGAATATGCCAGCTCTAGTACCACCAAACCCACTTCTAAGTATATACTCAAGAGAAACTCTGGAACTTGATTATAAGGAGACACATACAAAGATGTTTATTGCAGCAGTGTTGGTAAGTGTGACAAATTACAATCCACATAACAGTTCAAGAGGGGACTGGATATATAAACCCGCCATATTGCACAATGGCTAAAATGAATTGCCTTACATCTATGTGTCCCCAAATAGCTGAATCTCAAAAAGTGTCTTTGGGGGGAAATCTCAAATTGTAAAAGGTGTATAAACTATGAAGCCATGTATGTAAATTTTAAAACCACACATAAGAATAATATATATTGTTACAGGCGACTGGTGTAAATTCAAAGGAGAATGGTAAGTAACTTCAGCACAGTGAAGAGACCAGAGACCTGACTCTAATCCCAGCTCCACCACTCACTTGCCTGTGGTCAAGTTGCTTAATCTACTGAGCCTTGACTTCCTCAGCTGTAAAATAAGAACAATCCCCTTAGGTCATGAGATTTTTCAAGGAATGAGTGTCTTGATATAAAGTATGTTCAGTTAATGTTAACCCCTTCATTGTCTTTTGTCGTCATCACTATTTGAAGGGAGAGAACCATGCCTCTTTAGCTTCCTGCTTCAAGGCCCCTTTATGCCCCAGTGAAGGTACAGGGCAAGACCCCTCCATTTTTAGCTTGTTCTTACATTCAGATTTTAGAAGTGTGGACTTTCTTGCTGTGACAGGACACCCAGTACACAAGTAAATATCCATGAAAAGCTAAGTACAGGACGTAAGTCATAAGAAAATAGTTAAAAACAGGTGGGATTGACTGTGGATGGTCTCTCTGATGTCCTGCTGTAGTGGAAAGGGCAATTGACAGAAACTGAGCATGTGGGTCTCTGTTCCCTCATCTGAGGGACACAGGGACTGGACAACGAAGACCACTTCATCCCAAAGCCAGTGTGTGAGAGCCTGGGGATGGTGGATCCTTCCACGCCTCTGTCAGACTAGCCATGCATGGCCAGAATCAGCCAGGGCACTGCTGACAGTAGAGACTTCTGTCCTATTATCAGTTGGCAACCTGATAGCTCCAATTCTGGGGGACCCCCGTCCTGAATCCCCCAGGCTTGAAGTGGAGGGCATACCTTTGCAAATCATTAAATAGAGCCAAGCAGAGAGGAGACAGATAGAGGGCAGGAGACTGTTGAGGCAGAAAGCAAGAGAGGAGTTACAGGGTCTCTTGAGACTCACTTTCCTATAGGTCCTTTGCTGGCTCCCAGAATATAAAAGTGCTAAGCGGAAAAACACATGGTCAGTGGGTTCATTGGAGCCATGGCAGAACCACCCGGTGATAAAGAGACCCAAAACCTCTATGCTAATAGATTTTTTATAAAATTTTCCTGCCATGATCATGTCTGTTCTATATAATCATCTTTTGACACCTCTACTAGCTAATGCACTTTAGGCTATAAAACTAGTGATGCTCTTTTGGGATTTCACATGAAAAGAGTTATATCTCATCAAATTACAGTATATTAGGAATGACTGAAGTCATCATATCCAGCCCAGTTCTCGAATTCATGGGCAGGGTGATCTTGGGTGAACCTCTTAATTATATCTCTTTCCCCATCTAGAAGGATGGAGTTGATCTCTCTCTCTCTCTCTCTCTCTCTCTCTCTCTCTCCCTCCCAGGAAATATACAAGATACATGGTTGTGCCAGCCTGTGCCTTGGCTTCCCCATCAATATGAAGGGCCAATTCCATCCATCACACCCCTATCCCAGTTGTCCTCCAGTACCTGAGAATTCTAAATAATGTAGTAGACCCAAGCTGCCCTGAATTATGCCCTGCAAAGCAGACTTATTTTAAGAACTGGCTTATTTGAAGAACTTTCCTATTTCACTCTAAATTTGGAATACACACACACACACACACACACACACACACACACACACACACACGTATATATTTTTTACTATATATATGCATGTATATATTTTGTTTCCAAAGCTCTCTAAACTGGGCCCTGACCAGGTATCACAGTTGGTTAGAACATCGTCCCAATATCCCAAGGTTCGGGTTCGATCTTCAGTCAGGGTACATACAAGAATCAACCAATGAATGCATAAATATATGGAACATATTGATGTCAATGTCTGTCTGTCTGTCTCTTTAAAATCAATCAATAAATTTTTTTTTTAAACTCTCTTGTCCTGCTGGTGTGGCCCAGTGGTTGAGCATCGACCCATGAACCAAGAGGTCTCCAGTCAGGGCACATGCCCAGGTTTTGGCCTTAACCCCCAGTAGGGAGTGTACAGGAGGCAGCCGAATGATATTTCTCACTGATGTTTCTATCTCTCTCTCCCTTTCCCTTACTCTCTCTTTAAAATCAATAAAAACATATTTAAAAAAACTCTCTAAAATGAAATAGGCTTACTCCAAGATCTGAGCACACTTTGTAATAATGATTTTAAAGCTCTAGAATTTCTATAGGAAGCCTATCTGAGAACCTTCCTAGAATGAAATGATTAACCCAGTGACTCCGGCTGGGAGAGGATTGCGGCATAAAGTCATGGAGGAAGTCAGGAGCAGACGTGGGAAACACGGAGAGTCTGAAGTTTCTCATGTACCATTCATCTCATTTCCTCCCTCTCTCTTGCACTGCCCACTCCCCTATGCCCACCCATAGTCTGTGCCCAAGCCTTTACCTTTTGTATTTCCCTTCAGGACACCCATCAAGAATATCACTTTTAAAAAAAGGATTCACATTTTTTTGTTCTTAGAAATGTCAAAAAGTAGACCTCTAATGAGCAAACTTGACACAGGTTCAGAAAAGAATTTAGGGTCTTCCCCAATACACAAATAGGTGCTACCTACTCAGAAGTTCAGCCCTAGAAGGGTGCCCTCCTAACGCAGGCCACATGGCTGCTTGCAGGGCTATTCTTCTCAGCATCTTCAAGAGGATGAGCTGTGTCAAAGAATGCTGAAATGTTTAAAGAGAGAAGAGCATACACAGAGTAGCAAGGAGTGAACATACAAGAAATAACTGGAGATCCTAAAATGTTCAGAAAAAAAAAAGATTTAAATTCAACACATATTTATGGGCTCCCACTTACTAGTATGTATGAGCAGAGTTCTGTGGCAGATGCTGGAGAAAGGAGCCTGCAAGATTTTGGCCAGGAGGAGACAAAGCGGTTGTTTTCAAATAATACAAGGATTCTGAGCAGAAGGGGAAGGAGCAAGAAAGGGGGAAAGGAAGTTGAATTGAATGAGTGTTTCTTGTATCAGGAACTTAACATGTAGTGTTTTTAAGGTGCAGTTTGAAATCACCAGGCCATGAGCCCACATGCATGGGCCTGAGCTCTACCTTCACTTCATACCTCTCTACCAGCACTGAACAGTCTTTTCAGCTTCCAAGAAAGTAAAGACATTGGCTTCCGGGCATAACTAACAATCTGGTCTCAAGTGCTTACAGATTTAAACTAACATGCCCTTAAGCAACTCACATGCCCTTAAGCAACTCACATGCCCTTAAGCAAGCTATGGCTCTAATCTGTTAAAGCAGAGGGAGTCTTACTATCTACCAAGGACATCGCTAAAATAGTTCCAGTAATGGGTGTGGAATGTATAGGCTCTAAATAAAAAAGAATTCCAGTTTACTGCTTTTCTGGTTTGGGCCAGTTATTTCATCTCTTTGAGTCTTCATTTCTCCAACTGTTGATGGGTGATAATAAAACCTCCTCCCTGACATTAGCAAAGGCAAGAAGACCTACCTTAGTGCCTAAAAAGCCAAATTCGAGCTAGTTCCTTGGCTTGTGATGTAATTATTGTTTTTAGCTGTAGTTTACCAAGAATTTCTCATGGGCCATCCCTTCCCTTAATGCTACCAGTGGGCCTTATTAGTCATTTACACCATGACATGAATGAGTTTAAGTGACATGGCTTCCCCAAAGAGCATTTTGTTTTGTTTTGTGTTGGTTTTGGTGGGGAAATGGCCCCAAACTCCCAGGGTGGGAGAGTTTGGGGAGGAGGAAGGGGAACCAGCTTCACAAACCTGAAGCACTAATGATGAGTCCTGAACATCCTCTGCCATCTGTTTAAGGCTCCCTTTCCCCGCTTTATCAGAATGCAGAGCTTTTTACTAGAGAAAACAAGGCAAAATGCACATTTCTTAATACAGCAGAGACAAACACTCTGGAAATCTTTGAGCAAAACCATATAGATTTATGGATTAAGAAGTAATTGCTTCGGTGTGGCAACTTGTCTGTACATCCCCACAGGCTTCAACAAAATTGGAGCTTGTAATCACTATCATAGATTTCATCAGGGTTTGCTTTAACTAAGCGTACAGTATAGATGGAAATCAAGCTTTTCAGGAATGGATTGGCGTTAGGCAGAAGATACAAAGGTTAATTTTTCAACATACAATAGTAAGATATTATTTCTTTAGCTCCCCTCTTGAATGCTAGGGGAAGAGACAGTGGTAGTTGTATGAGTGGTGTTTTATTTATTTATTTATTTAAATTTTTAAAATCCTCACCCAAAGGTATGTTTCTATTGATTTTAGAGAGAGGAAGGAGAAGGGGGGTGGGGAGAGAGAGAGAGATAGATAGATAGATTTTGGTTTACAGGACAACACTCCAACTGACTGAGCCACCCAGTCAGGGTCGTAAGAGTAGTTTTTAAACAGAAAACCACAGGCCCAAAATGGTCACTTGTGCTGAAAGCCATGATACCTAAACTAGATTTCATACCTGATTTAATTGCAGTTTCAACCTCTCCAGAAACATAATTTTAATCAACCACTCTGGAATTTTCTGGCCTAGCACCAGTAAGGATCTACGCTGTGGGCCCTCTCCATTGCCCCCCAATCCATAGAAAGAGGCAATTTGCATGTTTAAAACCATTCCCTTTTCCCTCCAAAGATGTCCTGACCCAAAAATAATCCTTTCTTTTTATATAAAACCTTGCTAATAACACCCTGCCTTACCCTAAAGGAATGGGTCTTGCCTGAATTAATCCACTCTAATTACTTAGTGCCACCTCTTTCTGCCTATAAAACCTTCCTTTCTGTATAACTTCTCGGACCCCCCTTCTAGTTGCTAAGATGGGATGCTGCCCAATTTATGAATCACTTCATAAAGCCAATTAGATCTTTATATTGACACAGTTGGATTTTGTGTCTGATTTTTAACAGTAGAATAGTGAATGGCTGAAAGCAATTTTCACTTACTTAACCCAGACTGGGGATTATGAAACAGGTTCTTGTTAAGAAATAAAGAGTTTTAACTTTTTTGGTTACAAAATGGGTGTTTACTTCCTACTCTGCAGAACACTCAAGAGTTGTAACTGAACTTGCTTCACTTTCTCTGGAAGCAAGGTTACTGTGGAGCAGAAGTCAGGGGTGACAACCACTCTCCTCTTTGGGACCAAATTGTCAAGTAACATGACCCTGACCTGAGGTTGTCTATCTCCTTGAGCACAATTTTCCAGGAAGCAATAACAAAAATCAAAAGAATCCTTGGCTTTGATTGTCTCTTTTCCTTCACAATCTCCTCTACCCAATCATGTGGGTAAGGACAGCCCAGAAGCAATACAAGAAATCATCCCTAATGCCTTTAAAATACTTGAGTGAATTAGACAAAAAAGAAGCTTTCAGAGACCAGAAAACATGGCTCTCTCATCTTACGCTAGTTCAGTTCCCAAGTTCACATTCTTGTCTCAATTTTGGCTTATTCTCCTAAATTACTACGTATTTACCCAAAGCAAATAAACTTTTTAAAAATTGAGGTATAATTGACATATAACATTATATTACTTTCAGGTGCACAACCTAATATTTTTATATTTGTATATATTGCAAAATGATCACCACAATAAGTTAACATCCATCACCATAATTTTATAATTTTTTCTTATAAGTTTTAAGATCTAGTTAGCAACTTTCAAATAGACAATACAGTATTATCAACTGTAGTCACCATGCTGTACATTACCAAATAACTTTTTTCCTTATTTTTTTCTTACCAAATAACTTTTAATGTACAAAGTTTATGGGCAATTCTCTATTATCTTAAGAAAAATAAAATTATTTATATCTGGAGTAGGGAATCCTTGAGCAGATTATTTTTAAAAACAAGTTAAAATCAGTAGTTGCTATACACGAGAATAATCAGATTTAAATTTCTGTTCACAAATGGTCTGGCACCATGCCCTAGCCAGTTTGGCTCAGTGATAGAGTGTCTGCCTGCAGACTGAATGGTCCCGGGTTTGATTCCAGTCAAGGGCACATACCTCGGTTGCAGGCTCCCCCCAGGCCCAGGCCCTGATCTGGGCGCATGCAGGAGGCAACCTATGAATGTGTTTCTCTCACATAGCTATTTCTGTCTTTCCCTCTCTCCTCCACTCCTTCTAAAATCAATGGAAAAATATCCTCAGGTGAAGATTTAAAGACACACACACACACACACACACACACACACACACAAATCCGCGAAAACAAATGGTCTGGCTCCAACTGAAAATTCAGGGTCCAGAGAATGTGGGAAAATATGCAACAGGATAAAAACCTAGAGCCCATACTACTCAAGTAAACTTTCTAATATTTTATTAATAGCTGTGCAAATCTCTAGATAAAATCCCCAAGAGGTTTAGAATCAGCCCTTCCTTTATATATATAGAAGGTTCTTGTAATTGTCTAATTAAAGCTCTTTAGTGATTAGCTTCAGTTAGAGGGGGAAATGGTGCAAAGCCAAAGCTGGGCTACTGCACAGTACACTGTTTCTGTCTTGCGCAATTTTTAATTTAAGAGTCAAGTGATCTACCAAAACAATAATGAACCGTTTCTTACCATCCATATTTATTGGCTGTCTTTACTTATTTCAAGTGACTGAGTCACCCCAATGTTTGTGTGAAACAATCAGTCAATGAAAAAAATTTCTCATATCTGACATTAATCACAAGGCCACCTTAGAGTCCAAGTAAATCTCTAAAATTAAAGGACTTCAAGTTCCCTCCTCTTCCACTCCCACCAAGTCTTGTGAATAAATGAAACGAGTAAATGGAAACCTAATATTGAGACCTCTAAGTAGTTACACAGCCTGTAAGTAACTTGCTGCTTCCAGGAAGAAATGAATCTACTGACAAACTTAAAGAAACCAAAACAAAAGTCTCCACCAGGAACTAGGTTGATAGGGAGGCATTATTGGTTTGGAAATCCGAAAATCAGGAAATACTCACGATCATTATACACGTGCCCAAGAACTCGGAGAGTGTTTCTTTAGCCAAACTGCTCTTCAACACCAGTCTCTGCTTGAAGCTTTTCCTCCTCCATTCCTTCTCAGGCTGCATCGTGCGGCTTCTCCAAGGACCACTCTTTCCACCAGGACCTGCTGCTTCTGCTCCCTACTTCACTCGCACATGTAAAAGGAAGTTTTGACAACTGCTCATAAATACCTTGAGATCTCTGATAAGATTATTCGACTCTGCACTGTCCCAATTACAGCTCGTGACTTAATCCTCTTCTGGGGAAATTGTCAATCCCTGTTCACTGCTATTTCTTTAAATTAGTGAGTTAAGACCTTTGCATTCGCAAAAGGATCTTTTTATCCTTTTTTGTGCCTGATGGATTAATCATTACCTTTATTCTCAAGGTGCTTTCTCTCTGTTGGGTTGTGTGTGTTGCTTTTTTTTTTTCTTCAAGAGATGAAAAAAGAGATGTGCTGATTGTGTTGCCAAACCACAGCGATGGGCTCCAGGCCAGAGATTTCTGTGTTACACAATGGCACACAGAAATGGTTCGAATTTTTTTCCTCCTATTCGGAAGTGGGTGGTTGCGGTGCAGCTTGGAGTTGTCAAATCAGGTACGTATACATCTTTTCTGAAAGAGATTTTCATGCACGTTGGAGAACACGAAGAAAATATAGCTATGCCTTTCTGCGAGATGAGTCATTCTTGTTTTCCTCTGATATCATTTCCGTGATTTAATGATGTGTCCCTGAGACTAGTAAGAAACATTGCGTCCATTCTAGGGATGGAGAAATTAACATACAGAGAAGCCATGACAAGTTTCACACTGCAAGTCTATAGCACAGGACGGGGTCCGAAACTGCACTTCATCTACCGAGGATAGTTTGGGATCCAAGAATCAGAAAGGTGGAGAAGGCAACTTGCTGAGTTTCTTCTGAAGAAACATTCCAGTTTGAAAACCAAGTTTCTCCCCTTCACTTACCATGACATATTTAGGCAAACTATCTAGAAAATAAACAACAACAGCTGAAAACTCAGACTGCTTTAGACGTCACTGAAGCAGAAAGAGATCAATCTGAATATATATGAGTCCAATTAAACAAGAAAGGGGGTAAATACACCTATATCAGGCTCCTATGTTTTCGGTTTGATGAATTACACCCTTTAAGGCAACAGTGTTTAGAACTAGCTCCTTGTCATGTCAAATATTCAAGCCTTGTTCTTTTCAAAACAAGTTTGTCCGAGGAAATAGAATCCAGCAGTTGTTTCTGAATACAAAGGCAGTCCCACGCTTCCTCCCAACCCTCCCACAGATGAACTGGCTCTGTTTTAGGACCTCCCCTACCTTTGCAGGAGGCCAGCAGTCATATTCAGCTGGGGAGACAGGCTGGAAGGGAAGGAGGAGAGGTTTGGAGAAACAGCTGTTGAAAGTTCAAAGGCAAAAGGAGACACCTGATCTGTAGGTAAAACACAGAGTTTAGGGATTAAAAAAAATGCATATCTTGTCTGAGGGGAGCCAGGACAAGAATAAAGCATTTTGGCTTTAACTGCTGGTTAAGCTAGCATGGATATCAATACTTAGAATAGTCCATTATGACCACACTATTCCCAAGACCCAAGGGATGGACACGAGAAATAAAACTTTATTACTGGGACTATAGCTAATACCAGACAGAGGTGGTTTTTGATCTCTTCATTCACTCATCTAAGAAATATTTATGGCATATTCATTATGTGTCACGCCCTGCCTGTGCTTAGCAACAACACAGAGGGTTCTTGAGCAAAGAGTCTAGTGAAGGAGACAGACATAAGTGAAATAATCAAACATACAGAAATATGTGAAATCACAACTGAGATGTATGCCATAAAGTTAGGGGACATGAATGACTCTAACAGGGAGATTTGACCTTGTTGGAGAGGTCTCTAATAGCTCCTCCAAAGAAATCATGCCTGACCTGATATCAAAAGGGAGCGTAGGGGTAAGTGACAGGTACTAGGGAAGGAAGAACATGTAGAAAGGCCTTGGGGGTTGGGGTGGGAATAGAATGATGCCTCTCTAAGAATGCAACAAACCCATTGCAGCTGGCTCCCAGTGAAGGAGTGGTGCAAAAATGAGCTTGGGGCTGTGGGCAGGGCTCAGACCTTACTGAGCCTTATAAATCATGTTTAGGGCAATAATAAGTCTTTGAGGTGGTTTAAGCAGAAACATAACATCGACAGATTTAAGTTTTGGAAAGATCATCCTGGCTGGTGAGGTGGAGAAGGATTGGAGGGGGCCTCCTGGGTGCGTAGGTGGGCCCATTGTGGGGTATTATAGAAATCTAGGACTGGGTGGTGGCTTTAACAATGGAGAGAAATAGAATGATTCAAGAGTTCTTTATATCTTAAACTAGAGGCCCGGTGCATGGATTTGTGCACATTGAAAGGAAATTAATTAGAAGAAATATTTTAGAGGTTGGGGAGGGACCAAGGAAGATTGGCCGGCAGGGGAGGGACTGTGGGAGGGCTCTAGGGCGTGTCTAGCCCATCTCGCCTAGTCCCCATTGGCCAGATCCCAGTGCAAGCTAACCTACCAGTAGGAGCGCCTTCCGCCTGGTGATCAGTGCGTGTCATAGGGACTGGTCGAATTGTTGAAAGAACTGTTGGACACTTAGCATATTAGGCTTTTATTATATAGGATTGGAAGTTTGATGGGTTGGATATAGAAGATGAGGAAAAGGGACTCATCAAGGTTGATTGCTGACTCATCCTGGCTTGTGGGAGGAGGTGCTAAGCAATGGGAGAACAAACTCTGGAAGTGGACCAGGATTGCAGTGGAAGATCATAAACTCTGTTTGTGCAGGGTGAACCTCAGGGGACCTCTGGTGCTTCTGATAGATGTCAAGTAGGAAATGATACAGATCTGGATTCAGAAGGAAGGTCTGTGTGCACATAGAGGTGATAATTAAAACTGTGAATAAAGATGAGGTTACCTAGGGAAAGAGTTTGAAGAGAGCAGAGGCTGAACATTACATGCTTAGGTAGAGAACAATGAAATCTTTATTGTTATTTTTATTCTATCTTCAAACAACAGTCACAATTTTTTTTTCACCCTCCCTGACCCTAACATTTTCTTCTTCACTATCTGGTTTGGTCTTGAGTACCACCTTCTCCACCCATTGGATCCAACAAACCTGGTGTTCATAAGGGTAACCATCTCACACTCTGACCTCTTTTACTTGGGTCAACTTTATGTCCACTCTAGTAGTCCAGAAGATCCATCGATAGCCACTATTGGGACTGTGTCACCATCTCCTTTTCAAAATCTTTTACACCAGGACACATCTCACTGACCAAAACTTGTAGTTCTTGCATTTCACCCACTCCCTGACTTTTAGAAATCTGCTTTATATCCTCCTCATAAATTCCAGTCCAACTCCTCTCTCTCCACCCTATTCTTACCTTGTGATTACACAAGTTAATGATGCACTTACCAGCATCTCAAGTTCCACTGGCCCATCGACTTAACTTCTACACCCACATTGCCAAAGCCCAACTCTGGGTATATCCAGCTATTGACTTTTCTCAGTAGTGCTGGAGAAAATCATACAAATATATTAATTGACTCTTTCAAACAATTGTGATCTTGCATCAGCTGCAGCCCCATATCCTTAGCTAACCTTTTGTTTCAAAGGTTCCAGATTTTTAGTGTGCATTGGGATCACCCACCTTCAGAGACTATGCTTTGGTAGGTCTGGTATAAAGATCAAGAATATCGGGAGAATCCAAGATGGCGGCATAGGTAAACACCTAAACTGCTGCCTCGCACAACAATTTCAAAAATACAACTAAAAGAAAAAACGTCTATCACCCAGAACCACGGGAAAGCTGGCTGAGTGGAAGTTCTACAACTAGAAGGAAAGAGAAAAGAGCATTGAGACGTGCACGAGCGCTGAAAAGCTGAAACAAGTCCAGAGGCGCGTGATCTGGGCTGGCAGCGGGCTTTGCTTTTTTCAACCCAAAGGGAGACAAGCCCCCGATTACTCTGAAATACAGTTTCTGGGGAGACGCAGGGGACCCAAACTCCTACGGGGAGAAGCTGGACTGTCTGCCAGTGAGGGTGGCTTTCTTGCAGAGCTGCGCGCAGGAATAATTGTTTACTGCACTGGGGCACGGGACTCCGGGATGCCCTTGGGGACACAGAGCAGGCTAACTAGCAGCCATTGCTGTTTGCCACGCCCTAGCCTAGTGACACCCTGAGACCCCACCCTGCACAACCTACAAACCCACCCAAGCTCCAAGCAGCAGCGTTAGCAGCCCTATCGCAGCTTAACCTAGCAAACTTGCAGCCTGGGTCAGACAGCTCCAAAACCTCCAAACCACAAGCAAAGAGGAGAAAACTGTAGCTCTCACTGTAGCTCCTGCTGGATGGCCTCAGACAGTAGCTGACCTGCACCCCATTGGAGATCCAGAAGCCAGTGTACCTAGTGGTCAGAGTGAGACACCAGATTTCAACTCCTCACATCCATAAGTGACACATTCAAAGGCAGACTCAGTGAGCACCAAAGCCCCACTGAAACAAGTCCTGCCCCATAAGTGTATCTTCAGCGCAGCAGTTCTTCCATTATAGACACAGTGAGTACTCACAGCTAATTGGCCTGGAGGTCAATTCCTCCCAGTATACCAACAGCAATTAAGGCTTTAACTGCACCAAGTCTTTGCACTCAGCCCACAAAGGGGTGTACCAAGAGTGTCCACATCAGGTGATTGGGGAGGCTGAGCTACTGTCCCCTATAGGTCACCTACCACACAAAGCTACTCCATCAACACAGGGAAGCAGCCAAAATAAGGAGACAAAGAAACATGTCACGAATGAAAGAGACGGAGGAAAGCAAACTACTGGATGACATAGAGCTCAGAACCACATTTATAAGGTTACTCAAGAATCTTCTTAAAACCGCTGAGAAACTTGATGAGACCTTCAAGGAGCTTAATGAGAATGCCAAAAAAAATGGAAAAAGATCAATCAGAAATGAAGCATACACTGTCTGAAATAAAGAATATACAGAAACTCAACTGTAGATCAACGTACCCCAAGAATCAAACCAAAGATCTGAAATATGTGGAAACAAAAAACATCCAACCAGAAAAACAAAAAGAAAAAAGAATCCAAAAATATGAAGATAGTGTAAGGAGCCTCTGGGACAACTTCAAGCGAACCAACATCCGAATTTTTGGGGTGGCAGAAGAAGGGAGAGAGCAAAATATTGAAAACCTATTAGAAGAAATAATGACAGAAAACTTTCCCTGCCTGGTGAAAGAAATAGACTTACAAGTCCAGGAAGCGCACAGAACCCCATACAAGAGGAATCTAAAGAGGACCACACCAAGACACATCATAATTAAAATGCCAAGGGCAAAAGACAAAGAGAGAATATTAAAAGCAGCAAGAGAAAAACAGTTAATTACCTACAAGGGAGTACCCATACGACTGTCAGCTGATTTCTCAACAGAAACTATGCAGGCCAGAAGGGAGTGGCAAGAAATATTCAAAGTGATGAACAGCAAGAACCTACAGCCAAGATTACTCTACCCTGCAAAGCTATCATTCAGAGTTGAAGGTCAGATAAAGAGCTTCACAGACAAGAAAAAGCTAAAGGAGTTCATCACCACCAAACCAGGATTACATGAAATGCTGAAGGGTATTCTTTAAGGAGAGGAAGAAGAAGAAAAAGGTAAAGATAAAAATTATGAACAACAAAATGACATCAAATACATACCTACCAACAAGTGAGTCTAAAAATCAAGTGAATAAAAAATCTGAGGAATAGAATGGACTGGTGAATATAATAGAATCAGGGACATAGAAAGGGAGTGAACTAAGGATTCTCAGGAGAAGCAGGTGTGAGGGGTGTGGGAAGAGATTGGACAAAAATCTTACTCCTATGGATGAAGACAGTGGCGGGGGTAAGGGCATGGGGTGGGGTGGGGAATCAGGTGGAGGGGAGCTATGGGGGAAAAAATAGAGGAACACCTGTAATAATCTGAACAATAAAGATTTATTAAAAAAAAAAGATCAAGAATATCATGAGCATAACTGGTAATTCAGATAGCATGCCTATTTCATTCTATGCAGCAGCAATATACCTCTTCTATACCCCTCCAGCTCCCAGTCCCAGCCCTCCTACTCCAATGATGATCTTTTCTCCCAATTCATTGGGAAAACACATGGGTTCAATAGTTTTAATACCTTTTGTTTCCCTCTTCAAAAAGATTTCCTAACTTCGTTTATGTTGGCCTTTTGTCCTTTCCTTCTTTCTAAAGGTAGCCCTGATACTTGTGTACTGTTCCAGCCCCTCTGGGACTTTGGCTTGTTAATGCTCCCCTCCCCCTCCCAAATCTCTTCCCACATTGGCTTCTTTCCCAGGGCCTAAAACAAGCTCAAGTCTTATCTATCCTGAAAAATATTTCTTCAAAGTTACTTCACCATGAATCTCATTATCTTAGTCAGTTTGGCCTACAAGACCTATAGACTGGGTGGTTTAAACAACAAATGTTTTTTGTGTGTTTTTTTTCTCACAGTTCTGGAGGCTGAAAGTGTGGTCAGGTTTGGGTGAGGTCCCTCTTCCTGACTAGCAGACAACCACCTTCTCACTGTATCCTCACATGGCTAGAGACAGCTCTGGTTTCTTTATCCCCTTTTAAGGGCATCAATTCTATCATGAGAACTCCACCCCCATAACTTCATTAAAAACCAATTTCCTCCCAATGATCCCATCTCCAAATACTACCATATTGGGGATTAGTGCATGAACATATGAATTTTGGGAGACACAAACATTCAGTGTATGGTAACCATTTTAACTGTCTCTTCCACTTTCTTTTCTATCTGATGAAGAAATAACCAATTCCCCTTGAGCATAAAATCATATTAAATTGGACAAAATAAAAATAATTCAGGAGTGTTTATTTTTATTTATTTTTTAAAAATAGTTTTTTTATTGATTTCAGAGAGGAAGAAAGAGGGAGAGATATAGAAACATCAACAACAAGAGAGAATTATTGATTGGGTGCCTCCTGCACGCCCCCTACTGGGAGTCAAGCCTGCAACCTGGGCAGGTGCCCTGACCTGGAATCGAACCGTGATTTCCTGATTCATAGGTTAACGCTCAACCAGTAAGCCATGCTGGCCAGGCAATTCAGGAGTATTTAAATTAAAACAAAAAATCTGTCATAATCCCAACCCAGAGCTAACCATTGTTAACAGATTGAAATACATCCCTCAGATTTTTTTTTCAGTAGGTCTATACTGTTTAAATATTTCCTTTTCCCCCTAAAAGTAGAATTATAATATATGTACAAAGTATATATTCCACTTAAAATATCTCATTTATCTTTCTTTGCCAATATATAACATGTTTTTACAATTATGTAATATTCCAATGCACAAATATGCCATAATTTAATCCTAACCTAATGATATTGTTTTTATTATTTTCTTAGGGGAGAGAGAGTGAGATAGAGAGAGAGAGGCATTGATGTGAGAGAGAAACATCAATCAGTTGCCGACCAGGGATTGAACCCGCCATCTGGGTATGTGCCCTAACTGGGAATTAAACCTGCAACCTTTTGGTGTACAGGACAATGCTCCAACCAGCCAAGCCACATTGGCCATTCTTTTGATGAACAGTTGGTTATTTCCAATTTTTCCCCATTAAATGAACATCCTTATGTATATATTTTATTATCTATCTCTTAGCCTAAATGTCTAAGAATTGAATTACTGGTCAAAGAATACATACACACATGCACACACACACACACACACACACACACACACACACACATATATCTCTACTAAAAGATTCGTGCAATAGGCCTTCCTTCCCCTGGCTGCTGGCACCAGTTTTCCTCCAGCACCCAGGACCCAGGCCTTCACTCTGGCTGCAGCAGAGAAGCCAAGCCTCTTCAGTCTTCACTCAGGCTGGAGCCTTCAGTCTTCGTTCCACGCCTGCGTATGCAAAGCAACCCGCCATCTTTGTTAGGTTAATTTGCATACTCACTCCTGATTGGCTGATGGGTGTCATGGAGGTATGGTCAATTTGCATCTTTCTCTTTTATTAGTGTAGATATATATATATATATACTAGAGGCCCGGTGCACAAAATTCGTGCATGGGGGGAGGTCCCCTCAGCCCAGCCTGCACCTTCTCTAATCCAGGACCCCTCATGGGATGTCCTGAGGGTCGGGCCTATACTGGCAATCGGACATCCCTCTCACAATCCGGGACCGCTGGCTCCTAACAGCTCACCTGCCTTGATAGAATTGATGCCTGACTTCCATGCTCACCTGCCTTGCCCTTAACTGCCCCCCCTGCCAGCCTGGTTGCCTCCAACTGCCCCCCTCTGCTGGCCTGGTCAGCCCCAACTGCCCCCCTGCTGGCCTGGTTGCCCCATGCAGCCTGCTGTTCAATCGTTTGGTCATACCTCACTAACCCTCCTGCCAGCCTGGCTGCCCCACGCAGCCTACTGTTTGGTTGTCAGTCCGGTTGTTTTGGTCATGATGGCCCCTGGCTTTTTATATATTAGAATATATGAATATTATATATATATATAGTTTTAAAAGTACCTATTTCTCCCATTTATTTATTTATTATTATTAATCCTCACCTGAGGGTATTTTTCCACTGATTTTTAGAGGTAATGGAAGGGAGAGGGAGAGACAGAGAGAAAGATCAATATGAAAGACATATTGGTTGCCTCCTGCACACACCCTGACCAGGGCCAGGGAACCTGCAATCAAGGAACATGCACTTGACTGGAATCAAAGTAGGGCCAATGATCTATCCACTGAGCCAAACCAGCTAGAGCTCCCATTAATTTCAATATTGGTCAATGTAAATCCTTTCAATTTTTTCCCAATCTAATAGTTAAAAAAATAATGTTGTTTAGTATGCATTTCTTTGGTTAAGTGTGAGGCTAAGCATCTTCCATGTATTAGCTATTTATATTTATTCTTTTACAAATTTTTATTTCAGTCCTCTACCCCCTTTTCATGTATATATAATATTTTACTTATTTTTGTCACTCTTTACAATATAATAATGTAAAAAATAATGTAAATATAAATATTTTATCTGTTATATGTAGCAATTAGTTTTCCAGTTAATTATTTATCTTTCACTTAAAATGATGGTATTTGGCTGCCATATAAAATTTTAGAAAATTTATGTGCTTAAGTCCATAAACTTTTCCTATAAGGTTTCCAACTTGGCATTTATGTTAAGAAAGATCTGCTCTATCCAACAATTATAAAAATATTAAAATTTGTCCTATATTATTTTCATGATTTTACTTTTTACACTTAAATTTTTAACTTTTCTAAAATATATTATGATATATAGTGTAAGATAGCATTCTAATATTTTTCCCAAATAGGTTGACAAGTTTTCAACATTATTTGATTTGAAATTTCATCTTCTCTGTATATATATTTTAAAAAATCCCCAAAATAAAATTGTGATTTTAAATAGTTTTGGTACACTTTTTGATATCTTTCTGTTAGATCCTTCTGATTATTATTTTAAAATGTTTATTATCTAGATGAACTTTAGAATAATTTTTTAAGTTCCATGCCCTCCCAACTATAATTAATGAAAAAGCATTAACTTTATGGATGGATAAAATTATAATATTGAGCTTTCCCAGTTAGAATTATAATTCTTATCTCTCCATTTGTTCAAGTGTCTTTTCAGTTCTTAAATCAAGTTACATTGTTTTTTCCATTGGTCTTGCAAATACTTAAATGTGTTTCTAGGCATTTGATATTTAGTCATATTTATTTTGGGGATTAGAATGAGATCTCCTTTTTTATTCTATTTTCTAACCAATTATTACAAGCAAATCTCTATTTCTGTGTATGTCTTGTATCTGTCCAACCTAATGAACATTTTTATAGTTTCAAATAGTTTTGTGGGTGATATTATAGTGAACATTGTTAGTTGCTTATTTTGCATCTATTAATCCCTCTTTCTAATAGCACCAGATATTCATTTGAATAGCTATCTTTTTGTCTATGCAACATATTGGGTGGAATACAGATTATATTCAGGTTTAAAGGTAAACACTGATTACTCTAAGCTTATCAGAATCATTTTTTGTCCCTTGAAGCCATGCCTGGCTCAATAATAATATTATTTAATCTGGTCCAATGATGTTTGAGAAGAAGCTTTCCAAATCTTTCCGGGGCTTTGGAAAGGAATCCCTCACTTCTCTGAAAGTTAGAAGAACCCAGTTCTCTGTCATCCCCTGGATATGGCAAGTTTATAGCCCCAACTTTTACAGAAACCCATCCCACAATCTTGTGGGGAACTAACCTAATTAAGCTGACACAGAGACCAGCAGGGCTTGAAGACAGGATATATCTGAGTCCTAAATGACATCACTGAATTATTAGATCAATCAACCCTGAGGCCCTCTCAATCTCTGGTCTTGCAGCTATGTAAACCTATAAGAAAGCCAGTTAGAATGGGATTTCTGTTAATATCAATATTGGAGAGCCCTAACTTGTTTGATATTTAGAGTTTTGAGGTAGAATAATATGAACTATATATAATCTTTATTCATTTTCTTCCTTTTTTAATTCTTCTTTTTTATTTATTTTCCTTGCCTTATTGTAGGGATGTAAATCCTTGCAAAAATATTGGCTCATAATAATGAAAACAGACATCCTTATATTGTTCCTGAATTTAAAGACAATGCTTTGCCTGGCCAGTTTGGCTGTTAGTTGTGTGGACACCACATGCTGACCTGACAAGCTCAGGGGAGGACTGCATGGCAGTCTTGCAAACTCAGAGACCTAAAGTAACCACAAAGGATGGTCTGAAATTAAACTTTAACTAAATGCAGTTATGGTGGGCAGTTACATCCTAGGCCGGTATCTTCACTGACAAGGTCAACCTTTACCTTAACTGAGCCTATCTGTCTTTTTGCATCTATGATAACATACCCTTGAAATTGTTGTGATGTACCCTGAATCTCACAAAGGACGCCTCAAAAAAAGGTCGAATTATGGAGTCATTTATTAAAAGCCAGCGGCATACGAGGGAGCAAAAGCGCTCCAGACCTCGCAGCCCCAAACAGCTTGCCACATCTGGCTTATATTGACAGAATATTGATAGATGAGACAGAGAGCCGGAGACCAGGATACAGGCTTTATTAGAGGAGAAGACCCTGCTGGGCTATCTTCCAGATGGAAAAGAGCACACGTGCCGGGGTGAAGGTGCCTTTTGAGGGGAGGAAAGGGAAGGGATGGGGCTTAGGGTCCTCGGCACACGCTGATTGGTGGTTTCATATAAGGCACATAATTAGGGACTTAGAAATCGGGGGTTAGGGTATTTGGCAGGTGCTGATTGGTGGTTCAATGTACAGTCCACATAAGGTGCCTGGTTAGGTGTTCAGGAATGTTTGGGCTGCAGGTGGAGTTTACGTCATTCTCTGTCCATCAGTTGGGAGAAGGGAGGATCTATCATTCCAGGCTTCTGGTAATATTAAAAAAAATCGAGAGTCCAGGCAAAGTCAAGGGATGAAGGTCTATCTTCCGTAGCTACTTCCAGCTGAGAGGGGGCGTCGTTAGGGGCGTCTACCCGGGGTCTCAAGGATTCTGGTGTTAGGTTCTGAATTCAATGCCAGATAGATATCTCCCACCTTCTGGTTGGCGAACGCCTGCATTCTGTTCTGCAAGAAACTAGTGAAACAATGCATGAGACAGGGTCCAAAGAGCAAAATTAAAATAATAAATACCAGTGGGCCTAACAGTGGGAGGAGCCGTGGAGTAAGTGAGTGAAAAACAGGTAGTGTTTTCCGTGCTGGACGAGGAGTGCAGCAGCATAATTTCCCCAAGAGACTGGTTGGTGAAGTCTGGAGAGAGATCTTGTTGAGTCACTTGGGAGGTAAAAGCTG
The DNA here is from genome assembly GCA_026230045.1 of Corynorhinus townsendii. NCBI lineage: Eukaryota > Metazoa > Chordata > Mammalia > Chiroptera > Vespertilionidae > Corynorhinus > Corynorhinus townsendii. Next base: position 183,245,008 of record JAPDVU010000001.1, on the reverse strand, counting down.
GTCCTGAGGCTGCCACAGCGTCACTTGTTTGGTTTTGCTGCTTTTCTGGAGCTGAAATACAACTGAGACCTAGATGTTATTTTTAGGGGGAAAAGAGTAGGGGCCTCAGTTGCCCCACTAGTGATATGAAAGGGGAGAATGGGTTACCCTGGGGGTAAGGTTCTTGTTTTCCCAGTTTTTCCCTTTGCTGGGCATCCACATGTGTCTTGTATGTCCTGAGACAGGGTTTCAAAGTATGAGTAGAGCAGTGGTTAAGTTCCCTATGGAAGTTCCAGCCCCTGCTGTGATGCCGAGGGTTATGAGAAGGATTATCTGGACTGCCCTTTTGTGTCAGATATGGTGGGTTACAGGGAGAGGTAAAGACTGATTATTGGGGCTGCCTCTACACTGGGTGAGAGATAGATGAGAGTACAGGTTCCTGTCCAGCTGATGGGGAGACAGATGTATGTGTTTTCCCCACAGAGGAAGAAAAATCCCTGATCATGGAGACAAGCTGATAGGTGTAAGGGGAAGAGGTGGACTAAAGGGTATGAGATTCCTTTTTCTAGTTCTACACTCCAAGCTGAAAGGGTAGTCACCATGGCGCTATCAATAAGGGGTGACAGATGAGTGATTGAGATTGTGTTGCAGTGAAAGTGGGAAGGAATATTAGAATGGGCTGTTATCCAAGGGAAAAGAGAAAGGGAAGAAAAGGAGCAGTGGAAGATGAGGCTGGAGAAAAGGCAGGGGGAGGAGGGAGCAGGCTCTAAAGTCTGTTTCCAGGCCTCTAGCGCTTGAATTTTAAACTGTGCATTTTTCCTAGAGATAATGATCATAGAGGAGATAAAGAGATAAGGCGTTTACAGTCCAAGGAATGGCTTGGCCTTGTGGGGTGAGAGAGTGAAACTGAGGTAGGTGACTGTGGTTTGGGACAACTGGGTTTTATGAGGGGGTGCATGGTGGTCCTGGCTGGGCACTGAGGTAGAATGAGAAGAGAGTGAATGGGGGAATTTAGTAAGATGCAGTGTAGACGTGAGGTGGCTAATGGCTGTGAGACTAATCCATCAACCCCCATAACAGAGACTGAGGAGTGGACAAGGGTCCCAGCAAATTTGGAGAGGGCAGAATAAGTGGCCCTAGTGTCAATTAAAAGGAGATTGGCTTACCTGCCACCACAGTCGTTACCCGAGGCTCTGTCCTGGTGATGGAAGTCTGTGGGGCCCTGTCAGGGCCTGGGCAGCTTCTTTGGTGGCCAGTCCCAGAAGGTCTGGGAGCTCCAAACCAGATCCAGAGGGCGGCCATGCTGGACTGGCTAAGGCCAGGCACAGAGGAGCCAGACCACAGTCTGATTTCCAGTGGCCTTCCCTTCCGCACCTTGGGCAGGGCCCAGGCGGAGGTCTCGGGTTTGAGCAGGACTTGGCTCAGTGTCCTTCCTTACTGCATTTGAAGCATGGGCCCGGAGGAGGCTTAGCCCCTGACTTACCCACGGTTGGAGGACTGGCACTTCGTTTGGGGTTTGAAAGCGGTGGCTAGGAGCCGGAAGGCCTCCTACTGGGCCTCAGCCTTGGCCTGATCTCGCCTTTGAATTTGGATTTGGGTCTCCTTGTCTCTATTATTAAAGACCTTAAAGGTCAGGTTAACGAGGTCTTTTTGAGGGGTTTGTGGACCTGCATCTATTTTTTGAAGTTTGCGGCATATGTCGGGGAGTAAAGGTGGTCAGGTCAGTGGAAAAAGAAACCTGAGATGCCTCTCAATCTGTGAGGCTGGACATAGAGAATGGGACGTGGACTCAGACTCTGCCCTCAGTTCCTGCTGCCTCCCTCAGGGGTAGAATGGACGTGGGAATAGAAGAAGCTGTTGCGGAAGGCAGTCTTTGGGTGGCCTGAGAATGAGTGTTAGATGGGAAAGGCTGTTTTGGAGCTCACGTTCTCAGGATTTGGGTTCTCAGGAAGATCAGAAAGTGAGAAGGGAATGGCCAGCCACCTGTGAATTTGGTTGCTGGTGGTCACGGGGCCAGAGATTTGGTGGAGAGTGCACAGGGGAAGGTGGGCGGTTAGAATTCTCAGAGGTAGGGTGTGGGGTGTGGGTTCTACAGCAGGATTGTAAGGAGGTGGCGGGAGTGAGACACGTGGAGAGGAATGATCCGCTGGGTCGAAAGAGCAGTCAGAAGACAGAGAAAGGAGCTGAGGACAGGTTTGAGAGGGCAAAGAGGACTTTGCGAGGAGGATCTGATGGGTGGAACATGAGGAGTAAAGCGAGGGGCGAGAGCGGGGTGGGGGCGGGGGGAGCCTGTTCGTAGGGATCTCTGAGGCCTCCCTGTCCCGTGGCAAAAATCATCTAGGTCTTGGAGGATATTGGAATCGAAAGTGCCGTTTTCAGGCCACAGAGAGACATTGAGTTTATATTGTGGCCAGGTAGAGCTTCTTTGGTTTGATGTAGCCGGAAAGACCAAGGGTTGAGAGATTGGTGAGGAGACACCCTAAAGGTGTATAGGGGGTTTGGAATGAGAGGTTCCCATGACCAAAGAGAAGGGCCACCGGAAAGTTGGAGAGGAAGGAAGAAGCGTCCTCCTTTTTCCTCAGCCAACCTGTAGAGAGAGACGAGAGAAGGTTCCAAGGTCGTCACCCCGAGACCTTTCCCGTGGAGTAGAGCAGAGTTTCCCGGCCAGGTACCTGGGCTTTAGTAGAACGTAGAAGGTAGAACGTGTAGCCGAGTAGACGGGAACACTATGAGGCCCTTCCAGGTCAAGGGAACGAGGGGGCGGGGGGGTGATCGGGAAAGTCCCTGAAGCCTGCCGGTAAGAAAGCGACGAGATTCCCACGTGTCCTGGTACAGCAAGGTTCGAGAAATGTTCTGAGCGGGCCAATCAACTCAGAACCATGCCACTGAGCAGGGCCAGAGCAGGAGTCAGAAGCTCAGAGCTAGGTCCGAGGATCGTCCATGCTCACCCAGGTTTTCGGCACCAGATGATAGATGAGACAGAGGGCCGGAGACCAGGACACAGGCTTTATTAGAGGAGAAGACCCTGCTGGGCTATCTTCCAGATGGAAAAGAGCACATGTGCTGGGGTGAAGGCGCCTTTTGAGGAGAGGAAAGGGAAGGGATGGGCCTTAGGGTCCTTGGCACACGCTGATTGGTGGTTTCATATAAGGCACATAATTAGGGACTTAGAAATCGGGGGTTAGGGTATTTGGCAGGTGCTGATTGGTGGTTCAATGTACAGTCCACATAAGGTGCCTGGTTAGGTGTTCAGGAATGTTCGGGCTGCAGGTGGAGTTTATGTCATTCTCTGTCCATCAGTTGGGGGAAGGGAGGATCTATCAAATATCACAAAGGTATCGATTACATCTTTGGGTCTGGAATGAGGAACCTGTTTCATGAAAAAGCACTTTTACAGAAGCAAAAATTGAGCAAGTTAGTTATCTAAAGTATCTACGAATCACTGAATCAACGGAAACACATTATCTGGGACCACCTGGGCAATTTTAGAATAATTGTGCTGTCCAGATTCTGGGACCACTGAGTCAACCGAAACTCAGTTATCTGTAGCTGCTGAGACAATTTAGGATCACTATCTGTTCTGGGTCCCAGAGGAATGTGCTTTGATGACCAGTGAGATCACAATCAAGGGGATATTCAAACCGCCATCAAGGGAGTATTCAATCATACATAAGTTCAGAAAATCAAAATAACTTTTAAATGAGTACAGAACCCAAAACAGCAAGGTGAAAATATTTAACAGCAATTTTTACCCAAGTGTGGTTGCTACCATACTTCAGTAGATCTTTGAAAATGTTTTAATTATGGGAGGCATTAAAATTAGATCTGGCCCACTGGTGTAAACTCTTTTGGTTAACTCAAAGTTAACTGAGGACCTAAATTATATCTGCAAAATCTCTTCAGCCATGAACCATAATATAAACACAGGAGTGATATCCCATTATATTTACAAGTCTGACTCTCTTAAGGGGAGTAGATTATAGAGAGTATACACACACCAGAAGGTGGGGGACTTCGGGACCATCTTAGACTTCTGCCTACCACACTTAAGCTATCAAATTCTGAGTAAAGTTTGTTCAAATTATCCACCATAATGAAGCAGGTATTTTAGGGGGATATAGGCAGGCTTAGGACTTTTTAGAATTGGGGTCCATGGAAAAAACACAGGGCCTCCGATTGGGAGGAGGTACATTTCCATAACACAAGGAAGCCAGGTGCAGTTACATCTCCTTAAGACAAGGAAGCAGCAACAGGTATATTTCTATAAGAAAAGGGAACTGGAAGTAGCCAAGAAAGGTTTATATTTACAAAATAAAGAGAAGGAAGCCCTTCATTCAGAAGGAGAAGAAGAAAGCCCAAAGGGAATAGGAAAACAATAAGGAAGAAGTGGGGGGAGGGGAGGGAGGGAGGAGAGAACCTCACATGTACCATGTGAGACTCAACCTTTGAGCCCAGGAGTTACTATAGTAACCAGTCTAAGGGAATAGTGACCAATCAGAAGGGATATCAAGGCACCAGGATCTGCAGCCTTTATAAGCCATAGGGAAAAGGAACCAATTGGGACTCTTCCCTCTCCCTATGTGGGAATCCATTTTGTGGGACTCTGTACTTGTTCTTCAATAAATCTCCACCTTTGCTATATACCACTTTCTGTCTGGATTTTTTTTTTTAATTTATTTTTTTATTTTTAATAAATCTTTATTGTTCAGATTATTACAGGTGTTCCTCTATTTTTTCTCTGATGTGGAGGCACATCAGAGAATTTAAATTGACAGGAATACCGGTAAGAAAACCAATAGCATGAAAAACTAACAAAACTAAAAAAAAACTTGAGTTGAGAAAATAGAGATAATTGAAGGGATAGAAAGTATCAAATCACAAACAAGCCAGAAAGCTAACAATAACATAAGTATCTAAAGGAAAATATGAAAATATATGTTATGCATGAGTTATATGTAGAATATATATTAGTTACATATAATATAACTAATATTTCCATAAACTCAGGGTTTTGCCTTAGGTTATTGTAGTATATATTATATTATTCTTTTTTTTTTTAATAAATCTTTATTGTTCAGATTATTACAGGTGTTCCTCTATTTTTTCCCCCAAAGCTCCCCTCCACCTGATTCCCCACCCCACCCCATGCCCTTACCCCCGTCACTGTCTTCATCCATAGGAGTAAGATTTTTGTCCAAGCTCTTCCCGCACCCCTCACACCTGCTTCCCCTGAGAATCGTCAGTTCACTCCCTTTCTATGTCCCTGATTCTATTATATTCACCAGTCCATTCTGTTCTTCAGATTTTTTATTCACTTGATTTTTAGATTCACTTGTTGGTAGGTATTTGATGTCATTTTGTTGTTCATAATTTTTATCTTTACCTTTTTCTTCTTCTTCCTCTCCTTAAAGAATACCCTTCAGCATTTCATGTAATCCTGGTTTGGTGGTGATGAACTCCTTTAGCTTTTTCTTGTCTGTGAAGCTCTTTATCTGACCTTCAACTCTGAATGATAGCTTTGCAGGGTAGAGTAATCTTGGCTGTAGGTTCTTGCTGTTCATCACTTTGAATATTTCTTGCCACTCCCTTCTGGCCTGCATAGTTTCTGTTGAGAAATCAGCTGACAGTCGTATGGGTGCTCTCTTGTAGGTAATTAACTGTTTTTCTCTTGCTGCTTTTAATATTCTCTCTTTGTCTTTTGCCCTTGGCATTTTAATTATGATGTGTCTTGGTGTGGTCCTCTTTGGATTCCTCTTGTATGGGGTTCTGTGCGCTTCCTGGACTTGTACATCTATTTCTTTCACCAGGCAGGGAAAGTTTTCTGTCATTATTTCTTCTAATAGGTTTTCAATATTTTGCTCTCTCCCTTCTTCTGGCACCGCAAAAATTCGGATGTTGGTTTGCTTAAAGTTGTCCCAGAGGCTCCTTACACTATCTTCATATTTTTGGATTCTTTTTTCTTTTTGTTTTTCTGGTTGGATGTTTTTTGTTTCCACATATTTCAGATCTTTGGTTTGATTCTTGGGGTATGTTGATCTACAGTTGAGTTTCTGTATATTCTTTATTTCAGACAGTGTATGCTTCATTTCTGACTGATCCTTTTCCATTTTTTTGGCATTCTCATTAAGCTCCTTGAAGGTCTCATCAAGTTTCTCAGCGGTTTTAAGAATTTTCTTAAGTAACCTTATAAATGTGGTTCTGAACTCTATGTCATCCAGTAGTTTGCTTTCCTCCGTTTCTTTCATTCGTGACATGTTTCTTTGTCTCCTCATTTTGGCTGCTTCCCTGTGTTGATGGAGTGGTTTTGTGTGGTAGGTGACCTATAGGGGGCAGTAGCTCAGCCTCCCCAATCACCTGATGTGGACACTCCCCAATCACCTGATGTGGACACCTTTGTGGGCTGAGTGCAAAGACTTGGTGCAGTTAAAGCCTTAATTGCTGTTGGTATACTGGGAGGAATTGACCTCCAGGCCAATTAGCTGTGAGCACTCACTGTGTCTATAATGGAAGAACTGCTGCGCTGAAGACACACTTATGGGGCAGGACTTGTTTCAGTGGGGCTTTGGTGCTCACTGAGTCTGCCTTTGAATGTGTCACTTATGGATGTGAGGAGTTGAAATCTGGTGTCTCACTCTGACCACTAGGTACACTGGCTTCTGGATCTCCAATGGGGTGCAGGTCAGCTACTGTCTGAGGCCATCCAGCAGGAGCTACAGTGAGAGCTACAGTTTTCTCCTCTTTGCTTGTGGTTTGGAGGTTTTGGAGCTGTCTGACCCAGGCTGCAAGTTTGCTAGGTTAAGCTGCGATAGGGCGGGGCTTTCTTCTGCTAACGCTGCTGCTTGGAGCTTGGGTGGGTTTGTAGGTTGTGCAGGGCAGGGCCTCAGGGCGTCACTAGGTTAGGGCGTGGCAAACAGCAATGGCTGCTAGTTAGCCGGCTCTGTGTCCCCAAGGGCGTCACGGAGTCCCGTGCCCCAGTGCAGTAAACAATTATTCCTGCGCACAGCTCTGCAAATAAGCCACCCTCACTGGCAGACAGTCCAACTTCTCCCCAAAGGAGTTTGGGTCCCCCGCGTCTCCCCAGAAACTGGATTTCAGAGTAGTCGGGGGCTTGTCTCCCTTTGGGTTGAAAAAAGCGACGCCCTCCGCCAGCCCGGATCACGCGCCTCCGTACCTCAGCTTTTCAGCGCTCGTGCAGGTCTCGATGCTCTTTTCTCTTTCCTTCTAGTTGTAGAACTTCCAGTCAGCCAGCTTTCCCATGGTTCTCGGTGATAGACGTTTTGTCTTTTAGTTGAATTTTTGAAATTGTTGTGCGAGGCAGCAGTTTAGGTGTTTACCTACGCCGCCATCTTGGATTCTCTGTCTGGATTCATTCTTCGATTCCGTCGGACAAAGAATCTGGGTTCCAGTCCAAAAATTCGGTATCAATAATATGTATTGATTTTATGAAATTCTCCTTATGTTATTGGAAGACTTGCTTAATATATGTCCATGGTATATTATTTATGGTGGCTTTGCAATGTGTCAACTTGACTAGGCTGAATGCATTACCCAGAATTCCCTTTTCTGTATATTTCTGGTTGGGGTGAGCCACCAAAGAATTCTTGTGCAAGATGTGAATAGAATTGAAGCAGTGACTGTTTTGTAGCTCACACGTGTTGCCTTTGTCTGCTGGCTTGCCTTGTTGCCACTGCCCCACCTTCCGTGGCTCCATTGTTAGCTCCTCTGACTCCTGAACTCGGAGGGTTTAACTCTATGAAGTGTCCCAGCTTCTGTAGCACATTCATACCCTTGAGGTCAGAAGCAATAAGAACTGACATAGGTCTCAGCAGATGTTGAAGTATGGTAGTAGATAGAAACTGCTGTTTGGGTTCTGTACTTATTTGTTTGATAAAACAATAGAAAGCTATTTTGATTTTCTGAACTTATGTATGCTATCCCAATACTCAATTGATGATGGTTTGAATATCCCATTGATTGTGATCTCACTGGTCATCAAAGCACATTCCTCTGGGACCCAGGACAGATAGTGATCCTAAATTCTCTCAGCAGCTACAGATAACTGAGTTTCGGTTGACTCAGTGGTCCCAGAATCTGGACAGCACAATTATTCTAAAACTGCCCAGGTGGTCCCAGATAATGTGTTTCCGCTGATTCAGTGATTCGTAGATACTTTAGATAACTAACTTGCTCAATTTTTGCTTCTGTAAAAATGCTTTTTCATGAAACACATTCCTCATTCCATACCCAAAGATGTAATCGATACCTTTGTGATATTCTGCCAATATAAGCCTGATGTGGCGAGCTGTTCGGGGCTGCGAGGTCTGGAGTGCTTTTGCTCCCTCGTATGCCACCGGCTTTTAATAAATGACTCCATAATTCGACCTTTTTTTGAGGCGTCCTTTGTGAGATTCGGGGTTCATCACAACAATGTCAGTCTGTCCTTGTGAACTCATCATGGGTTCCAGCTTGTTTTTGTTCTCTCCTACTTTTTATTCGTCTTCTCTTCCTGGCTCTGTGGATCTCAAGCTTCATCATCACAGGTGAAGACAACAGTCTTAGAAGAGACGGTTAGACTAGTTCCGACAATTACATAAAGTCAAATCCCTTAATAGATAACTTTACGTATATGTATACTGGTACAGTGGTTGGCAAACCGCGGCTCGCGAGGCACATGCGGTTCTTTGGACCCTTGAGTGTGGCTCTTCCACAAAATACCATGGCCTGGGCGAGTCTATTCTGAAGAAGTGGCATTAGAAGAAGTTTAAGTTTAAAGAATTTGGCTCTCAAAAGAAATTTCAGTCGTTGTACTGTTGATATTTGGCTCTGCTGACTGAGTTTGCCGACCACTGTACTAGTACATGCATACATGATTATATGGATACAGGTACAGATGTAGATATAGATGTATACATATACACATACATATGTGATTCAGCTTCTCTGATTGAACCCTAATACAGTCAAACCTTGGTTCGTGAATGTCTCCCATCTTTAACAATTCAGTTCTCAAGGAAGTTGTACACAGAAAAAATGTCTCGGTTGTGGATCAAAACTTCACTCTATGATCTGACAAAACTTTCATGCTGATACCTACTTTAGCATAACAAACTGTCTCTCAGGCAACAAGCAGAGGAGAGAATGCTTTTGTTGCTGGCAAAATCAATGATTAGCACAATTGTAAAACATAAAGAGGCCATCAAGAATGCTAATGTTGCTAAGGTGTGTAAGTGCTCACAAAACAACAATCACAGGCAATTGAATAGGTAGAAAAATTGTTGATCAAATAAAGGAAAAGCAGTTAGCTGGTGATAGCATTTCCCAGACAGTGATATATGAAAAATTTGTTTAAAGCTAATGGGGGGAGGAGGGTGGCTTGATAAATGTAAGGAAAGAAATGCTTATTTATAAATTAAACAGTACGTTAGACATGTACTGTATATAAGATTAAAAAGAAAGAAAGATTAAAACAGGGAATCATTTGGGGGTCTAGAATGAATTAATTCAATGTACATTGTTTCTAATGGGAAAAAATGACTTGGTTTTCAAACAAATCACTTCTGGAACAGCCTTCCAGAACAAATTAAGTTCAAAAAAGGAGGTTCCACTGTAATTGTTTTTGCATACATTTTCATGGCTATTACAACTTCTTTTTTTACTTCTTTATTGTTTAAAGTATTACATATGTCTCCTTTTTTCCCCATTGACCTCTCCCCAGTCCCTCCACCCGCCCCCCCGACCCCCGAGCACATGCCCTCACCCCGCTAGTGTCTGTGTCCATTGGTTATGCTTGTATACATGCATACAAGTCCTTTGGTTGATCTCTTACACCCCACCCCCCTCCACCCCCAGCCTTCCCTCAAGTTTGAAGGTCTGTTCGATGCTTCTTGGTCTCTGGATCTATTTTGTTCATCAGTTTATGTTGTTACACAACTTCTTTATGAACTACCTCTTTTATCAAAACAAATAGTTCTCTTTAAACCATTAGATGCTTTTCTGGTTTCATATTATAATATTGCCACCTCTGTTTTTATATTTGTTCACTGTATCTTTGCCCACCCCTCAATTTTCAATCTGCTGAATAAAAATGAGATCTACATTATATTTTACAGTTGATCTTTTAAAGTTATTTCTTTATTTTCTTGGTAAAATGGCTTATTACAAGGAGGAAAGCCTTTAGCTATATTCTTGACTTTAAGTGAATCCTCCCCCTCCCCCCAATTCTTTAAAATTCTCACCTGAGGATATATTTTTATTGTTTTTATTTTTTATTTTAGAGTGAAGCATCCATCTTATATAAAAACTGCTGTTTGAAATTTTAACCCTGCTATTTGGCTTCTGTAAATGCTTGCTTGCTTAAATAATAAGGAAAATAAGACTACTCCCACTTCAAAGAGGCCATTAAACTTTCCCCAGATGAAATTATCAGTGCTGGCACCAGGCCAAGCCTTTGGTTGAGGTCTCAAGGCCCCAGCACATAGGGGCTCTTTAAGAACTTGCAAAGGGGGCCGGAAAGACATCATATTTGGGAGACAAAGAAGGTAAAAACATATAAATAGGGAAAATTCCTCCATGTTGGGGCCCAGAATTTGAGAAACATTTTCCTCTGGACCCGCACGTAATAAATGGAACTCCATCTCTCTAAATATTGCTTGGTTCTTCTCCGGTTTTCTGTAACAAGAGAGAGAGAAATATTGATAGGCTCCCTTCTGTATGTGTCCCCACCAGAGATCCATCATGCATCTGGGTATGTGCCCTGACCAGGAATCAAACCTCAAAACTTTTGGTGTACAGGATGATCAACTGAGCCACCAGGTCAGGGCTTATGTGAACTGTCACAACCATATGAATAAGGTCATGTATGGTAAGCAGATTAATTACCATGTAATTAGTAAATAAGAACTTTTTATTGCAATTATAATTTACAGTTTTACTATACAAATACAAAGTTCAACAACAAACACTTAATACTTTTTCTTTAGCAATGATTAATATTCTCAATGTTTCAAATCAATAATCCTTGGAACTTGAAAAGAAACCTCTAAATATTGCAGGAAATTTTTGTTCCTTTTCAGTAAATAATGAACATCTATCTACCTTCTGAAGAAAAGATTTAGAAGAAGGATAGACATAATTTAAATTTTTAAAAACAGTATGCAACTATCTGCTAGTCTTCCCTTTTACCTGTATAAACTAAGGTGATGTGTTACTCAAGTACTTTGCTATTCTTAAAATTACTTATGGGAAAGTTACAGCTATTGAAGTTGATGGTGTCTGGCTTCAATTTTAATCAAAGCTGTATTCAACATATTCTGAAGTTGTAATAATTTATTTCTAGGAATCTTTCTCCCATCTTTTGTGTGAACAATTGAAATTGGCTTCTCCCTATCTTGAGTCTTCTTTGCAACACAACCTTTAGACTGTCTTTAGCCATCATCCTAAAACAGGTCTCACTTCTCTTTTCAATAAACTAGGAAAGAAAGTAAAAACTTTCAGGCTGAGCACTCAAGGTCCTGCTGTCAGCACAGGGATGGATTTCCTAAATAAGACCCCAAATGCACAAACCAGAGAAAAATATTGATACATATGACACATTAAACTTAAAGAATGTTTATTGAAAGATACACAAAGGGAGTCAAAGACATTCGGAAGAAGATACATGCATCACATATAACAGACAAAGGGCCACCCAGTGGGCACAAAATTGAGGAGGCACTTCAAAAACATGGCCAATAAACATGAAAATATGCTCTGTTTTGCTAGCAATTGAACAAATGAAAATATAAACCCCATGAAATAACATTTTATACCAACCAGATTGGCAATCACAAACAATACTATAATAGCAATGATTAGCAAAGGGTATAGAACACCAATGTATTGCTGGTGACGATGTAAACTGGTATAATTCTTTAGAAACCAAATCCAGTTTACCATTATTTAATAACTTGGAAGGCATATCCAATGAACCAGCAATTCCACACTAAGAAATACACCCTGGAAAAACTGTTGCATAAGTGTACCTGGAGAAATATACAAAGAGCTCCTAGCAGCATTACACTGAGTGGTCAGATTATTATGATCTCTGAACGCATAATAATCTGGCCACTCAGTGTGTGTGTGTGTGTGTGTGTGTGTGTGTGTGTGTGTGTATTAGAGGCCTGGTGCATGAATTAGTGCATGGGTAGAATCTGGCCAGCCTGGCCAGGGGGAGGGGACATGGGCGGTTGGCCAGCCTGCCTGCTGGTCGAACGCTTGGTTGCGGGGACAATTTGCATATTAGCCTTTTATTATATAGGATATACACTGAGTGGCTAGATTATTATACATTCAGAGATCATAATAATCTGGCCACTCAGAGTATTTCTAATAGCAAAATAAACAGAAGTAATCCAGATGTTAATCAATAGCTAAATGGATTAATTAATACCAGTTACACAGAACCACACAAGTGAGTCTCAGAAATATGATGTTGAACAAAAAAACACCTTGCAAAAGAATGCATAAAAATGATTCCTTTTATATTATGAAAAAGAAAAACCTGCAAAATTGTTCCAGATGTTTTTAGGAACAAAGCCTAGGTGGTAAATCTATGAAGAAATACAAAGGAATAATAAACAAAAAGCTCTCAATGGGGGTTATCTCTGAGAGGGGTGGGAGGGATTTAAGGTATGGTCCTGCTGCCCAGCATAAACTGGGAGGGGAGTTCATAGGTGTTCATTTTATCATAAGTCTTTATGCCTTAGATTTCTTTTCTTTTTTAAAATATATTTTTATTGATTTTTTACAGAGAGGAAAGGAGAGGGATAGAGAGTTAGAAACATTGATCAGCTGCCTCCTGCACACCTCCTACTGGGGATGTGGCCACAACCAAAGTGCATGCCCTTGACAGGAATTGAACCTGGGACCTTTCAGTCCGCAGGCTGACGCTCTATCCACTGAGCCAAACCAGTTAGGGCTAGATTTATTTTCTTTTTCTTTTTTTCCCCCAATAAATCTTTATTGTTCAGATTAATACAGTTGTTCCTCTTTTTTCACCCCATAATCCTCTCCACCCGGTTCCCACCCCACCCTCTGCCCTTACCCCCTGCCCCCACTGTCCTCATCCATCGGTGTATGATTTTTGTCCAGTCTCTTCCCGGACCCCCCACACCCTTTTCCCCCTGAGAATTGTCAGTCCACTCCCTTTCTATGCCCCTGATTCTATTATATTCACCAGTTTATTCTGTTCATCAGATTTTTTTATTCATTTGATTTTTAGATTCACTTGTTGATAGATATGTATTTGTTGTTCATAATCTTTATCTTTACCTTTTTCTTCTTCTTTCTCTTCTTAAAAAATACCTTTCAGCATTTCATATCATACTGGGTTGGTGGTGATGAACTCCTTTAGCTTTTTCTTATCTGTGAAGCTCTTTATCTGCCCTTCAATTCTGAATGATAGCTTTGCTGGGTAGAGTAATCTTGGTTGTAGGTTTTTGCTATTCATCACTTTGAATATTTCTTGCTACTCCCTTCTGGCCTGCATAGTTTCCGTTGAGAAATCAGCTGACAGTTGTAAGGGTGCTCCCTTGTAGGTAACTAACTGTTTTTCTCTTGCTGCTTTTAATATTCTCTCTTTGTCTTTTGCTCTTGGCATTTTAATTACGATGTGTCTTGGTGTGGTCCTCATTGGATTCCTTTTGTTTGGGGCCCCCTGCACTTCCTGGACTTATAAGTCTATTTCTTTCACCAGGTGGGGGAATTTTTCTGTCATTATTTCTTCGAATAGGTTTTCAGTATCTTGCTCTCTCTCTTCTTCTGGCACCCCCATAATTTGGGTGTTGGTAAGCTTGAAGTTGTCCCAGAGGCTCCTTACACTATCTCCATATTTTTGGATTCTTTTTGCTTTTCCAGTTGGGTGTTTTTTGCTTCTTCATATTTCAAATCTTTGACTTGATTCTTGTGTTCCATTAGTCTGCTGTTGGATCTCTGTATATTATTCTTAATTTCAGTCAGTGTATGCTTAATTTCTAGTTGGTCCTTTTTCATATCCTCATGGGTCACTAAATTTATTGGCGGTTTCTAGAAAATTCTTGAAAAGCCTTATAACCATGGTTTTGAACTCTATATCCAGTCGTTTGCTTTCCTCCATTTCTTTCATTTCTGACCTGTTTCTTTGTCTCTGCATTTTGGCTACTTCACTGTGTTGATAGAGTGGCTTTGTGTGCTAGGTGTCCTATAGTGCGCAGTGGCTCAGCCTCCCCAGTTACCTGAGGTGGACACTCTTGGTGCACCCCTTTGTGGGCTGTGTGCACAGTCTTGTTGTAGTTAAGCCTTGATTGTTGTTGGTATTACTGGGAGGAATTGACCTCCAGGCCAATTGGCTGTGAGGATCAGCTGTGTCTACGATGGGAAAACTTCTGTGCTGGAGACACCCTTATGGGGAAAGACTTGCTTCAGTGGGACTTTGGTGCTCACTGAGTCTGCCCCCTGAGTGTGTCCCTTATGGATCTGAGGAGTGATAATCTGGATGGTCCCACCCTGACCACTGAGTACACTGGCTCTTGGATCTCCTAGGAGGTGCTAATTTAGCCTCTGCCTGAGGCCTCTCAGCAGGAGCTACAGAGAGATCTGTAGATTCTTCTTCTTTTTGGGGGTTTGGAAGTGCCCAGATGAGGCCCAGCTATGAAGCAATGCAAGCTGCTGTGGGGCCTTGGCCCTTCTTTTGACAGCTCTGAGGCTCTCTGACTCAGCTACAGTTTGTTAGGTAATTTTAGATTGCAAAGGGCCAGGCCATTCATATGCAAAAGCCTCTGTGAACAACTTGGGGGCGGGCATCTCAGGGAATCAACAGGGCAGAGCAAACAGCTATGGCTGATCCTCAGCCTTGCCCTAATAGGCCCCTGGGTCTCAGTGTCCCTAGGTAATTGCTCCAAGCAGCTCTGAGAGAAAGCCGCCCTCAAGTTCCACCTGAAGCCAGACAGTCCAGTTTCTCCCTGTATGAGTCTGGTTTCCCAGAGTCTTGCCTGGAACTGGAGTTCAGAGCAGTCTGGAGCTTGTGTCTCACTCCCCATTGAAAAAGACAACCATGTACTCAGTTGCCAGCCCTTTCTATGCGCACGCCTGCATACCTCTGCACTTTATTTCTGCACCTCCTCTGAGTCTCAGTGTGCT
Source organism: Corynorhinus townsendii (assembly GCA_026230045.1). Taxonomy (NCBI): domain Eukaryota; kingdom Metazoa; phylum Chordata; class Mammalia; order Chiroptera; family Vespertilionidae; genus Corynorhinus; species Corynorhinus townsendii. The sequence goes on along the minus strand of JAPDVU010000001.1, from coordinate 183,229,876 downwards.
TTTCTCTTCCCTTCTAATTGTAGAATTTCTACTCAGCCAGCCTTTCTGTGGTTCTGGATGATGTCCATTTTGTCTTTTAGTTGTAGTTTTGAAGTGGTTATATGAGGCAGCAATTCAGGTATTTACCTATGCCACCATCTTGGTTTCTTCTAGATTTATTTTCTTAATAAATAAAAATGAATAACAGAAAAATAAGTTCATGGCCTCCCTCTGTTCAATTATTGACTCTGCATGTCCTTGAGAGAGAAATTTTTTAAAAACATGATTTAGTTACAGCATTCCCTTTCCTAAAACTCAATGATTATCCAAACTTTGAAGGTAAATCTAAAGTCCCTAGACTCATATTCAAGATCTTCCACAAATCTGGCTCTTTCATATCTGCCCAAATGTCCACGTCAATGTCCCAATAAGACATACTACATTTCATCCAGAAGGGGCCATGTAGGTCCCACAAAGAGCTCTGCTCATTCCTGTCTACAAGTCCTTGTTTATGGTACCTTTTCATCCAGAATGCCCTTCTTCTGCCTCTCTTTCCACCCAAATCCTACTCACCTCATCTTTTTTTTCCTACTCACCTCGTCTTTGAAGGCCACCCCCACTTTTCAACTCATTCATGAATCCTTTTCTCACAATTCTATTGAATAGTGAAATCTCCCACAATCAAATGCCTATACCCTCATGGTATGAATCACTCACTTAACCCTTAATCATATACAGTTTCTTATCTTAGTACATTGTGTGTGTTTAAGTGTATATGCACACGTGTTTTTTCCCCAAAGAGATTATAAACTCTTTCAAAAATAATAACTATGTTTTACATTTCTTGGCATGGGTTAAAGGGCTTAGTACATTAACAGTTGTCATACAAATAAATAAGCTTTCTCAAAATTTTTTTTCATGATATGAAGTGTTGTGAAAATGCCTCAAAGTAAAATAAACCTTGGAAATAGTTTTCAAAATTAATTCTAATGTTTATGTGATGGAGTGTGTCTAGTTTATAATATGTACTATTCAGATATCCCTGTGGCCCTTCCTTTTCAGAAATCCCCTCCTTTACATGACATTCTGATGTAGCCATTTTTAGCCAGGCACCATGATACAGGGACATTTTCAAATGACCCAAGAAGTAAACTTTTAAGTATTCATCTTAAACAAAATTTAGTAGCAATGTATATAACAGACTCCAATCTATGCTTCTTCCTATGTTCTGAGACTCAGCCTATCTATGACCTCATCTTGGTCAGGGGCTTCAGAAGTAATGTAAGATTGTGAGAGTTGGGTAAGGCTTTGGGGAAGGGTTAAGAGAGAAAGTACAGAGCCACATCAAGGTGGTCCTGTCAAATATTGTGCTTCAGAAATGTCATCTTATTTTTAATAATTTATTTGAGAGAGAGAGAGAGAGAGAAACATTGATTTGTTTTCTACTTATTTATGCATTCATTGGCTGTTGCTTCTTGTATGTGCCCTGATGGGGATCGAGCCTGCAATCTTGGTGTATTGAGATAACATTCTTGCCAACTGCAGGGCTTGTCACCTTATTTTAATGTACAATACTCCATTTTCATGAATTAAAAAAATCTATAAATCTGTCTACCAAATACATGAATGATTTCACAATAAAATTATCATCCTAGAAGTATAATTTAATAAATTTATGGAAGATAGAGGCATAGGTAAATGCTGGTACTCCCTGCCTCCCATAACCACATCAAAATTACAACTGAAATACAGAATAACCATCATTCAGAACCACCTAAAAACTGACTGAATGGAAGTTCTACAACTAGGGAAGTAAGAAAAAAGTACATTGAGACTGGTAGGAAGGGCAGAGGCCAGTGCAGCTGGTCCGACATCCACATGTATCATGTTTTTAATTGGGAGGGATATAGCCACTGAAGAGGTCTCCTGTGAGAAGCAAGGGGTCCAAGTCTCACACCAGACCCCTAGCCCAGGGTTCCAGAGCTGGGAAGAGACATCCTCATAACTTTGTTTGTAAAAATCGGCAATGGATTATGATTGAGTGACATGGAGACTGCTGGAGACACAGGCAGTTCTGGCACATGAATTTACATTGTCTTGCTCCCTTTGAGTTCCAGTGTTGGGCAGTGACATTGAGGGAATCAAGGACATACAGGGAGGAAATGCATTATATGGCATCAGGGCAGGAATTCTGGGGCGTCTCTCTTCCAGGTGGAGGTGCTCATAGGGGTCATTGATCCTATGCTGGGACCTCCCCTGTCACAGAGTTGACTGGCAGCCATGTCTGAGTTTCCATCAGCATGGCTCACACTGTTTGCTCCACTCAGGTGATTTCCTTACACGTCACCCCATCTAATTTGTAGCCTCACCCGAGCTGTTTGCAGCAGCTTTTCCATATGAATGGCCTATCCTGGCTCAGGCTTCAGACATTCCTAAAATCTCTTAAACAAGCAGCAGCTGGTGTCATCCTGCCCCATACCTATCAATAAGAGGCCCAAGAACCAGCACTTGCACCAGCTTGCCTTGTTTCACAGCTTGACCTTGCCTGGGAACTTCCAAGCCCAATACATATAGCAGCCATCTGCAGACAATTTGGAAGCTTCTGCCAGTGGGCCCACGCACTGGCTGACTTTGCACCTTCTGGGAGGGTCCAGAGCCAGTGCACCAGGTGGACAGCTTCAGACCATACCAGATTACAACTGTACACATCCACCAGCGACACACTGAAAGGGCAGATTCAGTGAGCGCCAAAGCCTTACTTAAGCATGTCTTGCTCCAGAAGAGTGTCTCCTGCACAGCAGCCCTTCCACGGTAGTTGAAGCTGGTCTTCACAGCCAACTGGCCTGGAGGTCAATTCCTCCCAGTGACACCAACAGCAATCAAGGCTCAACTACAACAAGAGGTGTATACAGTTCACAAAGGGGTGCACCTAGAGTGCCCAGCTCAGGTGACTGGGGCTGCTGAGCCAATGGGCCCTACTACACAAGGCCACTCTTCCAATTCCAGGAGATACAATGGCTCTACCTAATGTATAGAAACAAACACAGGGAAGCAGCCAAAACATGGAGACAAAGAAACAAGTCACAAATGGAAGAATGGAAGAAATCTCCAGAAAGAAAAATAAATGAAATGGAAGCAAGCAAACTACTGGATATAGAGTTCAAAACAATAGTTATAAGTTTGCTCAAGGATCTTAATGAGAGCTTCACAGGACTCAAAGAGAGCTTTAAGCAACTTAGTGAGACTTTCAAGGGTCTTAGTGAGAATTTCAAAAACATGCAAAAGGGCCAGTCAGAAATTAACTATATACTAACTGAACTAAAGAGTAAATTCAGAAGAATAGAGGATTCTGAAAATCAAATCAATAATTTGAATGTGAGGAAGCAAAAAACAGCTAATCAGAAGAGCAGAAGGAAAAAAAACACACCCAAAATATGAAGTAGTGTAAGGAGCCTCTGGGATAACTTCAAGGGTACCAACATTTACATTATAAGGGTGCCAGAAGGAGAAGAGAGAAAGCAAGATATTGAAAAACTATTTGAAGAAATAATGATAGAAAACTTACCCTACATAAAGAAATAGACCTACAAGTCCAGAGAGTTCCAAACAATATGAACCCAAAGAGGCCCACACCAAGACACATCATAATTTAAATGCCAAGGGTTAAAGACAAAGAGAGAATCTTAAAAGCAGCAAGAGAAAAGCAGTTAGTTACTTACAAGGGAGCACCCATACAACTGTCAGTTGATTTCTCAACAGAAATTTTACAAGCCAGAAGGGAGTGGTAAAAAACATTCAAAGTGATGAATAGCAAGGACCTACAAGCAAGATTACTCTACCCAGCAAAGCTATCATTTATAATTGAAGGTCAGATATTGGAGCTTCACAAATAAGAAAAAACTAAAGAACTGCATTGTCACCAAACCAGTATTACATGAAATCTTGAAGGGTATTCTTTAAGAAGAGGAAGGAAAAAAAAGATAAAAAATATGAACAATAAAATGGCAATAAATACATATCTATCAATTGAATCTACCAGTGGAGGAGAGTGCCAAATGCCTACAGAATGCTGTGTAATAGTCCAGTGTGCTTTTATCCACATAGTCCTGAGAATCTGGGATTCCTTCTTGTTCTAGCAAGTAACTACTCTTTTTTTTTAATCTTCACCTAAGAATATGTTTTTCATTGATTTTTTTTAGAGAGAAGAAGGGGGGGGGGAGAGAGAGAAAGAGAGAGGAAGAAAGAGAGAGAGAAACATTGATGTGAAAGAGAAACATTAATTGGTTGCCTCATGTAGGTGCCCCAACCAGAGGTCAAACCTGTAACCTTTTGGTGTACAGGACAAATACTCCAAGCAACTGAACCACCCAGCCAGGACAATAACTATTATTCTTTTAGTTGCTTATATTGTCAGTAATGTCTACAATAATGCTAGATCAGAAGGCTTTCCTTCTAAAAAGCTACTCCAGAAATCACAATCCTTTTGCTTTGTCTTTGGCTTACATAATAGAAATGTATTTCTCATGTTTCCAGAAGCTGATAAATCCAAAATCAGGGCACCAGCCAAACGGCCTTTGTCCAGGCTTGCAGACTGCTGTCCTCCCATGGTGTCCTCATATAGCAGCAAAGGAGAGAGAGAGCCCATGAATCACCACTGTAACTTCTCCATTATGCACAGAGCATGCAAGACTGTGTTGTTAGCCCTCTTCTCCTAACTGCATATTTTTTGTAGCAAATGGGGAGAGACAATAATGGTCACTAATTCATTTCTCAGTAGAGGGCAAAATAAAAGGTGACCTTTACCTTATCCTGAGAGAAAACAGGGCGTTCTCCCCTGAAGAACATCCTGGGGCTCTCCATTACTCCGTGGGAGACCCAGGCCCACATGCAAAGAACTTTCTCTCATGTGTAAATCCACCAAAGGTTTTACTATTACATTTTAAAAAAATTAACTTACTAGTTGGTGGAAAATATATTATAATCACCTATAGAAATTTTAAGACAAAAACATATAGTTTCAAATAGACCATTATCTAGAAACTCAGGGCAGAATATGCCTCTGGCAGCAAAACCTTTATCCTTGGTAGTGAGTTAAAAGGTGTGTTTTGAAATGACATACTTATCAATGGAAGTACACTGTCAAAACTCCATTTGGAAACTAAGATTGTAGCTACCCATACAGACCTTTTGCAGATTAACCTCTGAATGATTGATCAAATTTCCACAGAGCTGAGTTGCTTTGACAGCTGAATTGATCAAAATGACCAATCAATTAATGATCACATAAACAGCAGAGAGAAAAAATTTTAGATGGATAATCCTACTTTATTATTAAAATCCCAAGTTGACATTGAACAAACTCATGTTTTAAAAAATATGTAATAATAAATGTTCCTACCTCTCTTTGAGATTTTGTGAATAACACCAACAAGATTTAAGCACAGTTTGTCAATTTAGATTTGGGTTTTGATCAATATTGTAAAGGTTAGAAGCTTGGATATGCAGTATATACCAAACCATTCTAAAAAGAATAGCAATGCTAATGATGGTAATTACTTTCTACTGAGCAACAAATTAAAATGAGTTGTTTACCTCTATTATAGCTCTTATCCCAAATGATAACGTGATGAGGTAGTGTTATTATCCTTCACAGGAAGAAAATGAGATTCAGAGAGGGTTAATAATATTGCCAAGGAAATGAGAAACATGTTCATGGACCTCTTATTTCTGAAAGGAAAGGGGAAGGAAACCATTAAGTACCAGGTACCACGCCTGGACCTTTTGTGTAACTGTCTTGTTTAATCAGAAGTAGGAGTTATGAAGTAGATTGTAATATGAACTTCATGCTTAGCACTTTGTATTGTTACAAAGTCTGAGTGGCATTTTAAATTAGAGAAATTTGCAGTGTATTATAATGACTTTTCCCTCTTTCAGCATTGCATTTAATAGGCAATGCTTAAGTCCTCAACTCTACAAAGAGCTAAAGGAATTGTTATTTCACATCAAGATTTTTCCCCTGTTACTTCATAACTGCTGAGGCATTTCTCCTTCGCCAACCAGCTTGTAAAACCGTTGGCCTCCACTTGAAAATAGAGTTGCTAGGTATTAGGCTCTTGACCTGTATACATATGCTGCAATCATAGTGTTAGCCTTCCTTATTTTAGCATGCAGACACAAGCAAGGGCAGGGCATGGTGAACTTGTTTAATGGTAGTTTCTCTAGAGAGCTTTACTTCCATTTGTTGGTTAAAGGTTAGTAAGTGAGTTTTCTTTCTTTTCACAGCCAAGCACACTGCTGTGACTATCTTGAGGTGAGTGCCTCTGAAGTCTTTAGAGAAGAATCCTTCCTGGCCTCTTCCTAGTTTGCGGTGTTTGAAGCAATCCTTGGCTTGCAGCTGCATCACTCCAATCTCTGCCTCTGTCATTACATGGCCTTCTTCCACAGCAGACAAAACATTGAAGCTCTACTCCAGGTGACTGAGTGATCTGAATCACACATTGTCATGGCTAATATGTCCTCCTGAAAGGATTTTTGACTCCATGACTTTCTTGTCCTCTATGATCTGAGTTCATTGCTTCATTGATCTTCTGGGTACAAAGATGAAGAATGTCTGTTTACCCAAATATTTGCTCAGAGAGAATTTGTTTAAGGGAAAGTGTGTTGACTAAATGAAGCAAGGTCACTTTTGTTTTTGTTTGCTCTATGATATCAAAGGGTTTTGACTGTTGAAATTTGGTATGCTACTTAAGGACATGAAGAAAAACAATCAATTTTGAACAAAATGTCAGTCAATTCATTGATCAAATGAGCACTTAATCTAATTTTGTTGTTGCTATTAATCCTAATCCAAGGATATTTTTCCCATTGATTTTTAGAGAGAGTGGAAGGGTCGGGAATAGAGGGGGAGAGAGAGAGAGAGAGAGAGAGAGAGAGAGAGAGAGAGAGAGAGAGAAACATTTATGTGAGAGAGACACATTGATTGGTTGCCTCTGGCACATGCCCTGACCAGGACCAGGGATAGAACCTGCAACCCAGGTACATGCCCTTGACCGGGACTGGAACCTGAGACCCCCTGGTATATGGGCAATGCTCTAACCATTGAGCACACAGACCAGGGCTTAATCTATACTTTAAAATGTCTATTATATTTGGTACATAGAAAGAAGTAAAGTGATCTAATCTTAAAAGTGGTCTAATTCACTATGTGAGAGCATATTGTGCATATTGCCTGTATTGTCTATAATATGATATATTGTTCTTAACCACATTGACTCACTGTAGTTCAGCAAACATTTTTTGAATATATAAGTGCTTGGCACTGTTATAGGTCCTGGGAACATGAAGCTCAGTAAAAAAACAGCTTGGGAGAGAGAACCAAGATGGCGGCATAGATAAACACCTATACTTGCTGCCTCTCACAACCACATCAAAATTACAACTAAAAGGCAGAATAACTACCACCCAGAACCACAGGAAAGCTGGCTAAGTGGAAGTTCCACAACTAAGAGGTGAAGAAAGTGCATTGAGACTGGTAAAAGGTGCAGAGGTGCAGAAAGTGCTGCCACCTAAATGTGCTGCTCTTTTAATCAGGAGGGAGATACAAGCTCCCACTTGCTCTGAACTCCAGTTCTGAGTGAGACTCTGGGGAACCCAGACACATATGGGGAGAAACTGGACTGTCTGGCATTAGGACAGGAACGGAGGGCAGCTTTCTCTCAGAGGTGCTCCCAGTGATCATTGTTCCTGCATGGGGGTGCGGGACTCGGAGACCCAAAGACCTCTCCAGTGCAGGGCTGACTGGCAGCCATTGCTGTTTGCTCTGCCCTAGTGATTCCCAGAGACGCTGCCCCACCCAATTTACCCCTCCCAAGGACATGAAGAAAAACAATCAATTTTAAACAAAATAGCAGTCAATTTCATTGATCAAATGAGCACTTAATCTATAAATTTTATTGCTGCTGTTAATCCTCACCCAAAGCATTGGCTTTTGCATCTGAATGGCCTGTCCTTTCTCTGCCTAAAACCTGTCAAACTGAAGCTGGGTCAGAGAGCCCCAGAGCTTCCAAAAGAAGGTCCAAGGCCCAGCAGCAGCAGCCTGCCTTGCTTCATAGCTGGGCCTTGTCTGGGCACTTCTAAACTCCATACAAAGAGGAGGAATCTGCAGATGTCTCTGTAGCTCCTGCTGGATGGCCCCAGACAGTGGCTGACCTTGTACCTCTTTGGAGATCTAAGAGCCAGGATACCCAGTGGTCAGTTCACATCCATAAGAGACACACTCAGTGAGCACCAAAGCAACACAAAAGCAAGTCCTGCCCCATAAGGGTGTCTCCTGTGCAACAGATCTTCCAGTGTATACACAGCTGGTCATCACAGCCATTTGGCCTGGAGGTCAATTCCTCCCAGTGATGCCAACAGCAATCAAAGATTAACTACAACAAGACTGTGCAAACTGAGTGGAAGTTCCACAACTAAGAGGAACTTAAAGGAGTGCACCAAGAGCATCCATCTCAGGTGACTGGGGAGGCTGAGCCACTGGGCCCTATAGGACACCTACCACACAAGGCCACTCTATCAACTCAAGGAGACTTAGAAGCTACCCAGTCAAAATGTGGAGACAAAGAAACAAGTCACAAATGAAAGAAATGGATGAAAGCAAAACACTGAATATAGAGTTCAAAACCACTGTTATAAGGTTACTCAAGAATTTTCTAGAAATCTCTGAGAAATTTAGTGAGACCTTCAAGGATATGGAAAAGGACCAATCAGAAATTAAGCATATACTGACTGAAATAAAGAATAATATATAGGGATTCAACAGCAGACTAGAGGATCCCAAGAATCAAGTCAAAGATTTGAAATATGAGGAAGCAAGAAACACCCAACTGGAAAAGCAAAAAGCAAAAAGAATCCAAAAATATGAAGATAGTGTAAGGAGCCTCTGGGACAACTTCAAACGTACCAACATCCAGATTATGAGGGTGCCAGAAGAAGAGAGAGAGCAAGATACTGAAAACCTATCTGAAGAAATAATGACAATAACTTCCCCTACCTGGTGAAAGAAATAGACTTGCAAGTCCAGGAAGCCCAGAGAACCCCAAACAAGAGGAATCCAAAGAGGACCACATCAAGACACATCATAATTAAAATGCCAAGGGCAAAAGACAAAGAGAGAATATTAAAAGCAGCAAGAGAAAAACAATTAGTTACCTATAAGGGAGTACCCATATGACTGTCATCTGATTTCTCAACAGAAACTATGCATGCCAGAAGTGAGTGGCAAGAAATATTCAAAGTGATGAATAGCAAGAACCAACAATCAAGATAACTCTACCCAGCAAAGCTATCATTTAGAATTGAAGGTCAGATAAAGAGCTTCACAGACAAGAAAAAGCTAAAGGAGTTCTTAACCCCCAAACCAGTATTATATGAAATGCTGAAGGATATTCTCTAAGAAGAGGAAGAAGAAGAAAAAGGTAAAGATAAAAAATTATGAACAATAAAGTGACAACAAATACATATTATCAACAAGTGAACCTAAAAATCAAATGAATAAAAAACCTGATGAACAGAATAAACCGGTGAATATAATAGAATCAGGGGCATGGAAAAGGAGCAGACTGACAATTCTCAGGGGGGAAGGGGTTGTGGAGGGTGCGGGAAGAGATTGGATAAAGATCAGTGGAGGTGGGGGGAAGGAGGCCTGGAGTGGAGTGGGAATTGGGTGGAGGGGAGCTATGGGGGGAAAAAAGAGGAACATCTGTAATAATCTTAACAATAAAGATTTTAAAAAAGAATATTAAAAAAACCCAACCAACTTGGGCCTTCAAAATGAACTCAATTCTATTGAGAATTGTTGGTGAATTTGGTAAATGCATGAATGATTGAGCTGAGTAAACTCTTAGTACATAGAATTCCTGGAACTTCTTGCCCCTAAAAGATGTTAAAGAGGCTTAGTAACTCTCCTATGAAAGGAGGATGTCCTATGACTGGAATCAACTGAGACCCAGGATGTTGTCTTCAGCTTCACAGCTGTAAAACTTAATTGTATTATGTTCAAATGTGACTAAGCCCTAGAGGACTGAGTCATTACCCAATTCCCTAGATGTTGTCTAACAAATGAGATGCCTGTTTATTAATTTACCATGTGAAAAACTATAATGCTACTCTCTTGGCTGGTTAACACACACCTCTTCAGTACTAAAGTCCTCATAGAAGCCATATTACTCTTAGCACACAGGGAATAGAACAGAGGAAATTGGCTGCCTCGACAACTGCTCCTTCCACCCACATGCTGGCTCACTTCAAGAAATTATTTACTTCACATTCCACACGCAGTGATTCTCCCTCCCAGCTCCAGATCCTCCTGAGTCTGATAACTGCATCTTGTTGGCTCTTTCTCATACTCCTTTTTCTTCAAACTGGTTGCACTTTGCAGTTCATCTGCTTTGGAACTGATGTTTCCCTAGATGGTACCTAATTCTTGATTTGACTTTCACCTCCAGCTTCTGTCCTTCAGATAACTCTTGGCATTGACCTTGCTCGTTTACACAGCTATCCCAGTAACCAGAATCCTTCTCCAGCCAATAGTCTAACATCCTCACCCCATTGCTTTGCCCTGGATGGGATTCAGAGAGTTACTTGATTAATGTACCTATTTCTACTGTGGAGATCTATCCATGGGAAGAACCAGAACATTGTGTCCATTGGTCATGATTCCACCTGGAGTCATCTGGAGACCATTCCTTCTTTGGAGAGACTGGAGTATGGAGTTGAACTTGCAGACCCCCAAGTTAGAGAGCTTGGATTGCTAATTCCCCTCCACTGCTTAGTAACCGTGGAACCTTGGGCAAGTCATTAACTGCTTTGCACCTCACTTGTTAGCTGCTTTGCACCTCAGAAACTAAAATGAGTTTCCTCACCTGTAGGAAGGGGATTATAATAATTCAGACTTTGTGAGCATTGTTCAAAATGTAATTGAGTGGGTTATAGTTTCAGAGTAACACCCTCTCGATTTGATTCAGGATTCGATTAGATTAGATAGCACAATCATATTTGCATGCCATTTCCTCTGTACACAACTTAGCAGCTGCCTAATCACAGTGACAACAGCCACCACTTATTAAGGACTTTCCTGTGCTGCGCACCAGACAAATTGCTTCATGACTATTGCCACAGGTAACACTGGCAATATCCTTATACAGGGAGGTATTGTTTTTGCAGTTCTAAGGATTAGGAAACTGGACTTCCTGGCATTAGGACATTTGCCTGGAATGGGCAGCACCTAGAGAAATCCTGATTTGAACTGAGATCTTCCTAATTCCAGAACACGTGGTTCTCTCCAGAATCCTCTATTGTTTCCCTCACAAAAGTCAGAGGCACCCTTTGCTTAAGTTGTCTGCATGTTGCAGTGGCACCTTCTTACAGACTCCCATAATAATGACATACACCTCATTACCCATAATCAATTCAGGCCATATGCCAGGAATTTCTTGGGACAGCCTTGGTTGTAACCTTTGGCACTAGACTGTCTTGCATTTTGTTTTACTTCTATTGTTATTTTGGCATTAATTCCAGATTCCTTACCCCTAACAAAAACCAATTAACTTAACTTTTCTGTCTCAATAGCCCTCTGACTGAAGACCGATTCACTAACCTTAGAGTTAATAAATTCGTGATCTGGAGTTCCTAAAATCCCCTCCTTCTAAGGACAAAATTGGTCCTGGGGTATACCCTCTGGTAGGAGTCAATCCATCATCTTTTTTTAAAATTAACTAATTTATTTTTTAAAATTTTATTTTTCAATATTAGATTATACAATATTATTTTATATTAGTTTCTCGTGTACAGCATATAGGTTAGACAATCATATACTTTACAAAGACCTGATTTGAGGAATTGGTGGCTATAAGTTGAGGGTACCATCCTCACACCACCTCTATGGCTTCCCTGGTGATCAATTTCCCATCCTTTCTCCAGCTCCATCAATTCCTGGCTGGGAAAACAGTTCCCAAAGACCCTGTCCTTGGCCACTCCCTGGAGCCTGAATCTGGCATCTGGGTTTTCCATACACACAAGTGCTCCCCTTGGAGATCTCAAATCCTGAGAAAAACTGGGAACTTTGATTCTGGCCCCACAAAGCGGGTGCTTTATCATGGGCTTTACTTCCATCTTTTCCTGGCAAGCTTTCTTGTCTTCAATGACTATTATCACAGGCAATATTGTTGTAAAGGAAGGTATTGTTTTTGCAGTTCTCCATTTCTTTTTTAAAATATATTTCTTTATTGATTTCAGAGAGGAAGGAAGAGGTAGAGAAAGATAGAAACATCAATGATGAGAAAGAATCATTGATGGACTGCCTCCTGCATGCCCCCCACTGGAGATCGAGCCTGCAACCCCGGCATGTGCACTTAGCCAGAATTGAATCTGGGACCCTTCAGCAGGCTGACGCTCTATCCACTGAGCCAAACTCGCTAGGGCTGCAGTTCTCCATTTCTTGTTAGCATTCCTTCTACTAGAGTACTTCTTACATTTCTATTATCTCTTCCTCCACGGTCATAGCCCTAAACCTTCTCATTAAATGTATGAAGTATTAAAATAACTTGTGTACTCCAGACATTTTAACATGGGAAGCAAACACACCCTAAAATGTTCATAGATGAATTTTAATGGGCCTGTAAAACCCCTGAAATTAGTTGTTGCTGTTTTTTTTTAAACAAGTTTACATTTCTTAAAAAGATTTTTTAAAATTGATTTTTAGAGAGGGAGGAAGAAAGGGAAACATGGATGTGAGAGTGAAACATCAATTGGCTGCCCCCTGCATGCTCCCTACCAGAAATTGAGCCTATAACCCGGGCATGTGCCCTGACTGGGATTCAAGCAAGCAGCCTTTCTGTGCACAGAATGACGTCCAACCAAGCCACACAGGCCAGGGCTGAAATTAGTTTTAAAGGACTGATATGGCCCTAGCCGGTTTGGCTCAGTGGGTGGAGTGTCAGCCTGCAGAATGAAGGGTCCTGGGTTTGATTTTGGTATAGGGCACATGCATGGGTTTCGAGCTCAATCCCCAGTAGGGGGCGTGCAGAAGGCGGCCAATCAATGCTTCTCTCTCATCATTGCTGTTTCTCTCTTTCCCTTCCTCTTCCTTCCTCTCTGAAATCAATAAAAAAATATTAAAAATATTTTTAAATGTTAAAAAAATCCTATATATCCTCCTGCGCGGGGCCGGCGGCCGGGCCGCGAGAACAAAGGCAACAGGTCTGCAGTGGGTGTGGACGCCCGGCCTAGGGGAGAGGGGCGGGAACGTCGTGCATTGGATGCCTCTTTCCAGGTGGCTTAGGAGTTGGGGTTTGACAGTTTTACATGAATCTGAGACCAGGCCAGAAGCACTTCTGAATTAAGATCTGATTCCTTGAGGTGGCATCGCAGAGCACTACTGTCAAAAGATGAGCGAGCTTGACCAACTACGACAGGAGGCCGAGCAGCTGAAAAACCACATCAGAGATGCCAGGAAAGCTTGTGCAGATGCAACGCTCTCTCACATCACAAACAACATTGATCCTGTGGGAAGAATCCAGGTGCGCACCAGGAGAACGCTGCGGGGGCACTTGGCCAAAATCTATGCCATGCACTGGGGCACAGACTCCAGGCTTCTCTTCAGTGCCTCCCAGGACGGCAAGTTAAATGTTAAACAATTGGATCGTTTGCCGCATCGGGGATAACTCTTAGACGCTCTCACTGTAGGAATGCTCGAGTGTGCGTTCCGCTCAGTCCTTAGGTGATCTCTTTATTTACGAAATAACCTCTTTCAAGTTGTAACCATTGGCGGCTCTCGCCACTATCGTTGCTACTCTGCACGCACCGAAAGCAGTACAGTAAGCAGCTCGACACGCTTGAGTAGCAGGATAAGGCACTATTTTCTTTTAAAAACGGTATACCAAGTCCTGTTCCAAATGATTGCTGTTGGATTTGGGGGGTGGGGTGGGGGCAGGGAACGGAGACCCTGGCGGTCTCTCGAAACTCCTCATGGCCCGTTTCCCACGGAACCAGCCTCTGCACCTGAGGCAAGTCATTTTCTAACACACAGACTTCCTGGTGTCCCCCAGCCGGTCCCCAGCAGGTGTCCCCGAGCCCCAGTGCCTTCAGCAGCAGCAGCAGCAGCAGCAGCAGCGCCGGGCAGGTGTGCTGGGGGGCGGTGTGCTGGGCCCTGCCCAGGCACTCCCAGAGGCAACAGAAAGCTTCTCTGGCTGGTTGTCTGCAGCTCCTGCACAGATGGCGACGTGGACACATGGGCCTGGGTCTGGGGGGGTTAGCGGGGAGCAGAGCCCTCCTAGCGACACCTCTATATACCGCCTGCACCTGCCCTCCCTTTTGTATTTAATTTTCAGTCCGTGTACTGCAGGAAGCTGGACGCAAGGTAGGCCCTGTATTCAACTGTACTGTTATTTAAGCTGACATGAGGGGGGGAAATCCTATATAATACTATATAATAAAAGCATAGCATGCAAATTATCCCCTCAACCCTGAGTTCGTCAGGGAGTTTGACCAGGGCTGGGGCCAGCTTGGGGAAAGGAGGGAGGCTCCGGCTGGTGGGTGGCAGGAGGCCTCAGCTGGCGGCAGCAGGTGGCCAGGGGAAGGGAGGGAGGCCCTGGCCAGCAGCTGGCAGCCACTAGGGACCCTACCAGTGCACTAATTTCAATGCATTGGGCCTCTAGTAAATAATAAAAATACTGGTATAGTGATATGCATACATTCATTTTTTCTATCAGTTTCTCAAAGGGACGCATATCAGTTTCCTGTTATCACTGAAACAAATTACCAAAAAATTAATAGATTAATACAACAAGTTTTTCTCTCTCACAGTTCTGGAAGTCAAAAGTCTGAAATAAAAGTGTTGGTGGGCTGAATTCCTTCTGGAGGCTCCTGTTTCCTTGCCTTTTTCAGACCTAGAGTCCACCTGCTCTCTGTGGCTTGTGGACTCTTCCTTACATCACTCCAAACTCTTGCTTCTGTCACATCTGTTACTATTCACTCTGATTCCTGCCTTCCTCTTATCAGTACCCTTGTGATCCTGTTGAGCCCATGCAGGTAATCCAGAATACTCTCCCTTTTTAAGATCTTTAACTTAATCACATTTTTGCCACATAAAGTCACAGTCACAGGTTTTAGGGATTAGAATATTGGACATCTCTGGGAGCCATTGTTCAACCTACCATAGGAGCCAGTGCCCCAAATATGCTATCTTGACTGGCTTCATTAACAATCCAGCTAATTACTTCTCAGACACCACTCTCATCGTGCCATCTCCGGCATAACTTTACAATGACTTCCTCTTGCCTAGCAAATCAAAGCTCTCTCTCAGCCCAGCATACCAGGCCATTAGCTAACAGGCTCCAATTGATGTCTCCAAATTCATCCTGAAGATTCCCCAGCTGGGACAACAGAAGTCTCTCCCCAAGAATGCATTATTATTCCCAACTTTAACCCTGTTCCCACTGTTGTCTGCCAAGAATAACCTCCTGACTCACTCCCCACCATCACTGTAATTTCCTCTGTTTAATCAAAGACTTTCCTCCATATCATTTATGATAATGTTTTACTTTATAAAGCCTTAGTCATTGCTAACTAGTACTCTGTTCATGCATTATTTTGACTCATCCTCTAGCTGAGAAAGAATAAATATTCTAAGGCAAAAAGTTTCCTTTAAAAAAAATAAAATAAAGTTATGTATTTATCAGTTGGTGAAAATGTGAGAAAAATAACTTTAAAAAATAATATTTAATTTTACGATGCTTTCTTACATAAATAACCAGAACCATGAGTGTATAAAAAGAATAGGACATAGGTGTACATGTTTGTCAAAAATGGTCTATCTGTATATTTAAGATGGTGTATCTTATATTTAAGTATGCTTTTATTGATTTTAGAGAAAGAAGAAGGCAGATAGATAGATAGATAGATAGATAGATAGATAGATAGATAGATAGAAGCATCAATGAGAGAGAAACATCAATTGGCTACCTCCTACATGCCTCCTACTTGGGATCAAGCTCCAACCATGGGCATGTGCATGAGTTGACATTCAGCCACTAGACCACACCAGCTGGGTGCATTTTATCAATCCTATATAATAAAGAAGTAATATGCAAATTGACCATCACTCCAACACACAAGATGGCCACCCCATGTGGACACAAGATGGCCACCACAAGATGGCCAGCAGGGGAGGACAGTTGTGGGCAATCAGGCCAGAAGGGGAGGGCAGTTGGGAGGGACCAGGCCTGCAGGGGAGGGAAGTTAGGGATGACCAGGCTGGCAGAGGAGGGCAGTTGGGAACAACCAGGCCTGCAGGGGAGGGCAGTTGGGGGGATGACAGTTAGAGGCAATTGGGCTGGCAGGGGAGCAGTTAGGCATCAATCAGGCTGGCAGGGGAGTGGTTAGGGGGTAGGCAAAAGCAATTAGGGGCAATCAGGCAGGCAGGCAGGCAAGTGGTTGGGAGCCAGTAATCCTGGATTATGAGAGGGATGTCCGACTGCCCGCTGAGGCCCGATCCCAGTGGGATGAGGGACACACACACCCCCACCCCTTGCACGAATTTTGTGCATCGGGCCTCGTGTGTGTGTGTGTGTGTGTGTGTGTGTGTGTGTGTGTGTATACATATAACCCTAATATGCAAATAGCGGTGGTCTTAGGCTCTACACGACCCACAGGTTGAGAACGGCTAGCAGGGTCACCTAAGACCATCGGAAAACACAGATATTTACATTACGATTCACTAACAGTAGCAAAATTACAGTTATGAAATAGCAATGAAAATAATTTTATGGTTGGGGGTCACCACAACATGAGGAACTGTATTAAAGGGTGGAGGCATTAGAAAGGTTGAGAACCACTGCTCTAGAGGAACAGAATCAATAGGATATAAATACAGTGAGGTTTGTTATAAGGAATTGGCTCACTTGATTATGAAGACTGAGAAGCCCCATTATCTGACATCTGCAAGCTGGAATCCTAGAAAGCCAATGGTGTGAATTCCAGTCCCAGTCTGAAGGCCTGAGAACCACGAGTGTTGATGATGTAAGTCCCAGTTAAAGGGTAGGAGAAGAATGATATCTCAGCTTGAAAAGGCAGTCAGCAAAAAAAGTTTTTTTTACATTCCTCAACATGCCTAGAGGAAGTTATGAATGGTTTCTTTTATCTCTCCCACTTATCCCAGAAAACAATTCTATACTCCGCAAATACACTGTGTCCTCCATTTTGGTCCTTTCTCTGCCACCCAACAATAACTATTCTGAAATATGGTCCATCATGTGACTTACACACATAAAAAAATATTGATGAACAAAACTGTTTAAAAGTATTCCATTAAAAAAAAACTTTATTTCAACCTCTGATATTTAAAAGCCTAAGATATACTCAGCAGAGTATCTCCACCCCTCTACCATAAGGGATGGAGAAAGGGCACAATTTAGAAAAGTTTAAAGAAGGAGGATTATTTTACCGTAGTATAAATGGGGTGTCCTGTTTATTTATAGTGAATTGAAAATACACTTAGTCTATTTTTTCCTCTTTCCGTTAGGTGGGGATGGGTTTGGCCAAAGTACTTGGTCAACTTCTTATGAGATTATCTTTAGAACCCTGGGCAAAGCCCCTGATTGATACAGGACCTTTCCGCCCCCACCTTCTCCATTTGCTTCTCCTCTAGGCTAAATTGTCTTTCCTCTAAGAACCAAGTTTCCTTTGTGATTTTTTTCCCAATGACTCATTCTACATCCGGTTTCTCTGGGACAGAGGAAAGAGACCAGCTCCCCTGAGTTCTCACTATTCCCATTACTCTCACTTCTTTTTTATTTAGTGTATTTTTATTGATTTCAGAGATGAAGCAAGAGTGAGAAAGAGATAGAAACATCAATGGTGAAAGAGAATCACTGATCAGCTGCTTCTTGCATGCCCCTTACTGGGGAGTAAGCCTGCAACCCAGGAATGTACCCTGACCAGGAATACAACTGGGACCTCCTGGTTCATGGGTTGACACTTAACCACGAGCTATACCAGCCGGGTGCAACCTTATTTCTTTGAGTTCCAAATTCTTTGGCCACCTACCCTCCACCCTTCTTTTATTTCTGTTGTCCGTTGGTCACTTTCCTACTTGTATGCCCCAAGAGCATCTTCAATTCTCTGTGCCCCAAACTGAGTTCACTCTCTTCTCCATAAAACCTTTTCTCCTTCCTTTGTCCTATTACCATGAATGATGTCATCATCTACTCAGTCACTTCATCCAGAAACATTCTTCAATTCTTTTCTCTCCTGAAAACCCTGTTTTCAATTCATCACTACATTCTCTCAATCCTGTCTCCTCTATTGTTCTCATTTTTTTTTTTGCTCTCTAGCCCCACTGCCACAGATTTAATCCAGGTTGCCATACTTTCTTGCTTGGATTACTACAAGAGTTTTCTCATGGATCTGGCTTTTCCTCTGGTCTTGTTCCTCAACAAAGCTAGAAGGGTGACTCTCCAAAACATAGACCAGATCATATGGTTCTCCTATTGTCAACCCTCCATTGGTTGATTTAGGCTGTGTCTCAGTTGAGGGATAACGCCAAGTGGGATAGGGTGGAGTCTCTGGATGATTCTTCTAGGAAACATTCCAGGTAGGTTGCATTCAATTTCCTCTCACACATACCCTGCGTATTTTTCTACCATAGCACCCATAGCTGTACTGCACACAGTTTGCTATCTCTTCCTATGTGAAGAAACCCTCTTGAAAACAAGGATTATGCAGTAGATGATGTTGATGCATTGCCCTATGTGCCCTTTGCTGACTCTGCAATGCAGCTGGCAGCTATTGTGCACACTGACACCTTCCTGCCTCAAGTGTTATGCCAATCTTCTTTGCTACCCAAGGGCTTTCTCTTACACCATGAGAATTTGCTCTGCATGGCTGCAGAGCATCTCAGAAGTGCCAAGGATGTAATGCTTTCAGGGGCAAACTTCAAACAATGAGACACAGAAATCTGTTGATAAAAGCCCCAGCTTCCTGGCCCTTAATAAGACAATTCAGAGGCATATTCTATATGGTTCCAAAGAGGATCCCCAGAGGGATTGAGCTTCAGCTGTTCCCAGTGATGACCCACACATTAATGTACCCTTTATTGGCTCTTATCTCTTCCCTGTCATGCTTTCCTCAGTCCTCCCCTTAAGCTTTCTGGGATCACCTCCCAGGTAAACCAACTGCACTCTAATCCTTGATTCAGTGTCTGTATTAAAGAGGAAATTTCAAACTAAGGCATAGTATTCCTCATTCATCTTTTTGGCGCATTTTAGATGCTTAATAAGTATAATATATGAACAAAGGAATCAACTAATAAGAGCTTAATGATTTCATCAGTCAGGTTGGAAATTGTCTTGGAGTCAGGGCTGATGAGAAGGGATGGGACAGTGGGAAGTGAACAAAGTTGTTCCAAATGGAACCAGCCATTATAAAGAGGCTGGGGCCAGAGAATGTGCACAAGTTGGGGAAAAATCTGAAAAACGAACTCATAAAAAAACTGGTTGTAGAGGAATCCAAGATGGCGGTGTAGGTAAACACCTAAACTGCTGCCTCGCACAACAATTTCAAAAATACAACTAAAAGACAAAACGTCTATCACCCAGAACCATGGGAAAGCTGGCTGAGTGGAAGTTCTACAACTAGAAGGAAAGAGAAAAGAGCATTGAGACGTGTACAAGTGCTGAAAAGCTGAGATACGGAGGCACGTGATCCGGGCTGGCGGCGGGCGTTGCTTTTTTCAACCCAAAGGGAGACAAGCCCCTGATTACTCTGAAATACAGTTTCTGGGGAGACGCGGGGGACCCAAACTCCTACAGGGAGAAGCTGAACTGTCTGCCAGTTAGGGTGGCTTGCTTGCAGAGCTGCGCACAGGAATAACTGTTTATGGCACTGGGGCACGGGACTCGGGGATGCCAAGGGGGATGCAGAGCCGGCTAACTAGCAGCCATTGCTGTTTGCCACGCCCTAGCCTAGTGACACCCTGAGATCCCGCCCTGCACAACTTACAAACCCACCCAAGCTCCAAGCAGCGGCTTTAGCATAAGAAACTTTCCCTACCTGGTGAAAGAAATAGACTTACAAGTTCAGGAAGCGCACAGAACCCCATACAAGAGGAATCCAAAGAGGACCACACCAAGACACATCGTAATTAAAATGCCAAGGGCAAAAGACAAAGAGGGAATATTAAAAGCAGCAAGAGAAAAACAGTTAATTACCTACAAGGGAGTACCCATATGACTGTCAGCTGATTTCTCAACAGAAACTATGCAGGCCAGAAGGGAGTGGCAAGAAATATTCAAAGTGATGAACAGCAAGAACCTACAACCAAGATTACTCTACCCAGCAAAGCTATCATTCAGAGTTGAAGGTCAGATAAAGAGCTTCACAGACAAGAAAAAGCTAAAGGAGTTCATCACCACCAAACCAGGATTATATGAAATGCTGAAGGGTATTCTTTAAGAAGAGGAAGAAGAAGAAAGGGGTAAAGATAAAAATTATGAACAACAAAATGACATCAAATACATACCTACCAACAAGTGAATCTAAAAATCAAGTGAACAAAAAATCTGAAGAACAGAATGGACTGGTGAATATAATAGAATTGGGGACATAGAAAGGGAGTGGACTGATGATTCTCAAGGGAAGCAGGTGTGAGGGGTGCGGAAAGAGATTGGACAAAAATCTTACTCCTATAGATGAAGACAGTGGCGGGGGTTAAGGGCATGGAGTGGGGTGGGGAATCAGGTGGAGGGGAGCTATGGGGGGTAAAAAGAGGAACACCTGTAATAATCTGAACAATAAAGACTTATTTAAAAAAAATAAAAGTAATACATGATCATTTTAGAAAAAATGGAAAATACTGAAAGGAATAAGAAAATATTCTACCTCAAAATAACCACTGTCAAAATTTCTATTTACTTTTTTTCTGTGCTTACGTATTTTTTTTTCATGGCTAATAGCACAAAACCCTTCTGTTTTACAGATTAAATAGGATGTGAGGTGGAAGGCCATACTTTTTCACTTTCAGTGTCCAGAGCGGATGTAGCTTCACCCAACAGTAGGATTCAAGGTTGTCTGATGAGGGCTCGGGCGATCGCATTCCTCTGTTTTTGACCTCCTGAGAGTTGAGTCCCCTTATCTCCCACTTTTGTGTCATATTTCTGTAAGTCATTCAACAAAAGTAATTAAGGTCCTAACCCAGCAAAATTACTAATGTTATAATGAATAAACTTTTACTTAACATATGACAGTACTATTTACAAGAAAAAAAATCTGGAATCAATAAAAAGTTTTTGTAACAGCTAAAAAAAACCAAACTGGTTGTATAGCCCAACTATAGAGACTTGTTTATTTAGACTTGGAAAGGGTAGGCAGGGGTCAAGGGTCAGGATCACTATTGGAATGATTTCTCTGAGCAGTGAGGCAGAGCAGGGCACTCTGTGAAACAATCAATTAAAAACAATTCAATGTTATTTATAAGGGAAATAAAATAAAAATTAGACTTTTTTTTTTTTTAACTGCAATGCTTAATGCCAGGAAAAAAAAGGAATAACATTTAATGTATTGAAGGAAAACAAATGTGAACCAAGGATTTTATATCCTGAGTAAAACTGACCATAAAGTATAAAAAGCACATTATAATATGCAAGAACTCAGAAAATATGACTCCCATGATCCCTTCTGAAGGAATGTAGTCAAGAATAAGCTTCAGAAAACCAAAGTAATTATGGAGACATCAGCATAAGGGCTGGTGATAAGCATCTGCACTAATAAAAGAGTAAGATGCAAATCGACCATAACTTCACAACACCCACCAGTCAATTAGGAGTGAGTATGCAAATTAACTTAACAAAGATGGTGGGTTAATTTGCATACGCAGGTGCCAAGCGGCTGGGGGCGAGGCGGAACGCTTGCATTGTCGCTATGGCAATAACGCAGGCATTCTGCACTGCCCCCAGCTGCTCCGGGCCTCTAGGCAGTGTGGGAGACGGAAAGGCGGCTCCGGCTGGAGTGAAAGCAGTGCGGGCAGGTAGGGGAAGGAAGGCCCATTCTTGCACAAACCTTCGTGCATCAGGCCTCTAGTTAAATATATAGTTCTTATACATCTAAGATTAACAAGGATTAAAAGAGATTATAGTATATAATGGCTATATTACAACATACAACAACAAAAAATGGTACAGCCATAAAAAATAGGGGAAGAATGAAGATAACATATGCCTCCCATTTTTCTCTTTTATCTTTCAAATTACAGTTGACATTTAATATTATTTGATATTAGTTTCAGATGTACACCATAGTGGTTAGACAGTTATATATTTTATGAAGTGATTCCTGATAATTCATGTACCCACCTGGCACCGTACATAGTTATTACAATAGTACTGCCATAATCCTTTCACCTTTTTCATTCAGTCCCCCAACTTCTCTCCCCTTTGGCAGCTATTGTTTGTTCTCTGCATCTATGAGTCTCTTTCTGTTTTGTTTGTTCATTTATTTTGTTCTTTAGATTTCACATATAAGTGAAGTCATGTGGTATTTGTCTTTCTCTCTCTGACTTATTTCACTTAGCAAAACACCCTCTACATATATTCATGTTGTCACAAATGGTAAGATTTCATTTTTTATGGCCCAGTAATATTCCATTGTATATATGTACCACAACTTCTTTTTTAAAATATATTTTATTGATTTTTTTACAGAGAGAAGGGAGAGGGATAGAGAGTTAGAAACACTGATGAGAGAGAAACATCTATTCAGCTGCCTCCTGCACACTCCCTACTGGGGATGTGCCCACAACCAAGGTACATGCCCTTGACCGGAATCGAATCTGGGACCCTTGAGTCCGCAGGCTGATGCTTTATCCACTGAGCCAAACCGGTTAGGGATGTACCACAACTTCTTTATCCACTCCTCTATCTATGAACACTTGGGTTGCTTCCATATCTTTGCTAATATAATAAAGAGGTAATATGCAAATTGACTGTCATGCCCTCGCACGAGATGGCTGCCCCCATGTGGTCACAAGATGGCCACCACAAGATGGCTGAAAGGGGAGGGCAGTTGTGGGTGATCAGGCCAGCAGGGGAGGGCAGTTGAGGGGGACCAGGCTTGCAGGGGAGGACAGTTGGGGGCAACCATGCCTTCAGGGGAGGACAGTTAGGGGTGACCAGGCTGGCAGGGGAGGGCAGTTAGGGGTGACCAGGCCAGCAGGGGAGGGCAGTTAGGGGCAACCAGGCTGGTAGTTAGGCATCAATCAGGCTGGCAAGAGAGTGGTTAGGGGGTGATCAGCCTGGCAGGCAGAAGCAGTTAGGGGCAATCAGGCAGGCAGGCAGGCGAGTGGTTGGGAGCCAGCAGTCCCAGATTGTGAGAGGGATGTCCGACTGCTGGTTTAGGCCCGATCCCACAGGGGTCCCGGATTGGAGAGGTTCAGGCTGGGCTGAGGGACAACCTCCCCCCCCCCCCCCCAGTGCAAGAATTTCATGCACTGGGCCTCTAATTGTAAATAAAACTGCAATGAACATAGAGGTGCATATACTTGTATTCTTTCAAAATAGTGTTTTGGATTTCTTTGGATACATACCCAGGAGTACAATTGCTGGGTCATAAGGCAGTTCCATTTTTAATTTTTTTGATATAACTCCATACTGTTTTCCATAGTACCTGTACTGATCCGCATTCCCACCAACAGTGTTACAAGGATTCCATTTTCTCCACATCTACACCAACACTTGTTGTTTGCTGATACTGATGATAGCCATTCTGACAGTTTTGAGCTGGTATCTCATTGTGCTTTTAATTTGCATTTGGCTGATGATTAGTGAAAGTGAGCATATTTTCATATGTCTATTGGTCATTTGTATGTCCCCTTTCAGCCCATTTTTAAATTAGCTTGTTTGGAGTTTTTTTTTTTTTTTAGTCTTGAGTTGCAGCAGTTCTTTATAAATTTTGGGCATTTATCCCTTATAAAATGTGTGTTCTTCCATTCAGCAGATTGTCTCCTCATTTTTTGATAATTTCCTGTGCTATGCAAGAAGTTTTTTAGTTTGATGTAGTCTCATTTTTTTATTTTACTTTTGTTTACTTGACCAAGGAGATAGATATGTTTGAAAAAATCATTAAGAAAAATGTCAGAGATTTTACTGCCTATATTTTCTTTCAGAATTTTTTATCATTTAAGTCTTTAATCCATTTTGAGTTTATTTTTGTATATGGTGTAAGAACATGGTTTGATTTCATTTTTGGCATGCATCTGTCCAATTTACCCAGCACCATTTATTGAATAGAATGTCTTTATCCCATTGTATGTTCTTGTCTCCTTTGTCATATATTAGTCAACCGTATACTAGTAAGTATGGGTTTATTTCTGTGCTTTTTATTTTGTCCCATTGTTCTATGTATATGTTTTCCCACCAGTATACTCTTTTGATTACTATAGCCTTGTAGTATAGTTTGGTATCTGGTGGTGTAATACCTCCAACTTTGTTTCTTTCTCAAGATTGCTGTGACTATTCAGGGTCTTTGGTTGTTCCACATAAAGTTTTGGATTATTTGTTCTGGTTCTGTGAAAAATACCATTGGTATTTTGATCAGAATTGCATTGAATCTATAGGTTTTTTTTGGGGGTAGTATGGACATTTTAACAATGTTACTTCTTCCTACCATTTTCCTGAAGTCAGGAAAATGCTGGCCTCAGAAAAAGAGCTTGGGATTCTCCTTTTCTCTTAAATTTTTTTGAATAATTTGAGAAGGATAGGTGTTAGGTATTGTTTGAACGTTTGGTAAAATTTACCTATGAAGCCATCCAGTTTAGGACTTTTGTTTGTTGGGAATTTGTTTTATTACTGCTTTGATTTTGTTGAATGTAATCAGTCTGTTCAATTTTTCTGTTTCTTCTTGATTCAATTTTGGAAGATTGTGTGCTTCTAAGAATTTATTCATTCATTCCAGATTGTCTAATTTGTTGACATATAGTTTTTCATAACATTTTTTTTAATCCTCACCCGAGGATATTTTTCCATTGATTTTTTTTTTTTTTTAAGAGAGAGTGGAAGAGAGAGGGAAAGACAGAGAGAAATATCAATGTGAGAGAAACACATCATTGGTTGCCTCCTGCAAGAGACCCGGGGAGGAGCCTCCCCACCAGACCTGGGGAGGAGCCTGCAACCAAGGTACATGCCCTTGACCAGAATAAAACCCAGGACCCTTGGGTCCGCAGGCAGACGCTCTATCCACTGAGCTAAACTAGGTAGAACCATAATATTTTCTTATTATCCTTTGCATTTCTGTGGTTGTTATTTATCTTCTTTCATTTCTAATTTTGTTTATTTGGGTTCTCTCTCTTTTTTTTTTCTTAATGATTCTGGTTAAAGGTTTATCAATCTTATTTATCTTTACAAAAGATCAGCACTTAGTTTCATTGATTTTATTTGTTTATATTTTTAGAATATTTCATTTATTTCTGCTCTTATCTTTTTTTATTTCATTCTTTCTTTTTATTTTGGCTTTGTTGTTGTTGTAGTTCCTTTAGGTGTAAGATTAGATTATTTCTTTGAGATTTTTCTCATTTCTTGAGGTAGGCCTATAATGCTATGAGTTTCCCTCATAGAACTACTTTTTCTGTGTCTTATAGACTTTAGGTTGTTGTGTTTTCATTTTCATTTGCCTCAAGGAATCTTTTGATTTCTTCTTTGATCACATTCATTGTTAATCAATTCATTATTTAGTAACATGTTATTTAGCCTGCATGTGTTTGTGTGTTTTTCAGTTTGTTTTTTTTTTCTTATAATTGATTTCTAGTTTTATACCATTGTGGTTAGAAAAGATGCTTGATAGCTTTTTAGTCTTCTTAAAATGATCCATGTGCCCTTGAAGAGAATGTATATTCTGCTGCGTTAGGGTGAAATGTTCTGAAAATTCAGAACATTTCAGGTAAGTCCTTGTGGAGAGGTGTGTCATTTAAGGCCACTGTTTCTTTATTGATTTTCTGTTTGGAAGATCTATATGTTGGTGTCAATGGGGTGTTAAAATAACCTACTATGACTGTATTCCTGTTGATCTCTGCCTTTGTGTCAACCAATATTCCCTTTTTATATTTAGGTACTACAATGTTGGGTACATAAATGTTTACGAGGGTTTCCAGCAGTCTTCTGTCTCACCTGGAGAAAAGGAATTCCTTTTGATTTTCAGATAGATGTAATGTGGGCTCCTCTTCCCAACACTGGTGCTCTGGGCTGGAGATGCAGGAGTGGGGATGAGACCCCGTGCTCCTCAGGGTACCCTCTACAGCTGACATATTACTTTGGATCCTCAACCCCCACATGTAGATGCAGGGTCAGCTCATTTTGCATCTCCAACTCTCCTACCAGTCTCAACATGGTTTCTTCTGTATATACTTAGTTATAGAACTTCAGCTCAGCTGGACTCCAGATGGTTATATAGGTTGATTGTCCTATACAGGTAGTCCTCGAGTTACATTGGACTTGATGTATGTTGTTTCGTGGTTATGTCACCATCTCCCATTTATTTATTAAAAAAAAAGTTCTGTCATTTCAAAGTAAGTGCATATGTACTTTATGTTTTTTATTATTTATTTACCACAAGAAAAGGTCAGGAATTCTTCCCTTTCTTTTCATTTTTTTTTTTTTACTGTTTCACTTCATTACTGCTGTGTATGTGCTCCATGTGAGTGACATAGGTGCTTATGTAGGTGGGTTCCTACTTACAGTGAAAATCGCATTATGTCGTGCCATAGGAATGGATCTCTGATGTAACCCAAGGACCTACTATAATTTAGTTATCATTTTGATGTGACCATGGAAGGAGATGAATGCAGTTTCTACCTACTCTTCCATTTTGTGGAATCACTTGCTTCCTAATTTTTTGCACTTATTTTCAGTAATCATAATTGGTAATGATAGTAATAGGCTAAAGTATTGTACGCAGATTCAATATAAAAGAGTTAAGTAAAAAAATCTATAGTCTTGGATCTGAATTGGCTGATTCCAGTTCTGGGACAGGAAATGTACCAGAGAAGTATAGACCATCTTGACATACCAGACAGCAAGAATGAATCAAATTTGAGAGGGTTCCCACTGGCAAAGACTGGACAAGTTGGGAGAATGGCTCACCTTAAGGAAGCTCCCGCCCATGATTTCTAGGGTCTCCTTCTCCTCAGGCCTTCCCCCAAGGCCCCTCCCTGTATTTCTGATAATGCTATTTTGATGATGAATATTAGCATAATCTACTTAGTCTTTGATCTGTTTTATCTTGTACCTAGATAACACTTCAGATTAATTTATAAGGTTTTCAAAATTCCTAAATTTCCTATTCAATTTAGGTTCACATTTGTCTGCTTCTATTTTTTCCTTCTCTCCCTTTACTTATTTTTAGTCTTTATTGTTGAAAGTATTACAGATGTCTCCTTTCCCCCATTGATCCCTTCTAGCCCATACCTGCCCCCTGCCCCAGGCCTTTTCCACCCTATTGTCTATGTCCATGGCTTATGCATACAAGTTCTTTGGTTGATCTCTTCCCACCCACCCACCTACCCAGCCTTCCCTCTGAGATTCCACAGTCTGTTCCATGCATCTATGTCTCTGGATCTATTTTGTTCATCAGTTTATTTGTTCTTCAGATTTCACATTCCTTTCCTCCCTTAAGTTACATGAACATACTGGGCTCTTTCCTGCCCCAGAACCTTCATACATGCTGTTCTTCTTCCTGAAAAGACTCTTCTCCTATCCTGGTTTCTTCTAAGTTTTCAGCTCTCAGTTCAAATGTAATACCTTCTTTGAGAACCCTGTCAAAGCAGGTTATCCCCCAACCCATCACTGTTAATCTGTAGCATATTATGCTTAAATTTCTGTATGGTATGTAACCACATGTAACAAATATAAACTGTTTATAAGTATAAAATTAGACTTACATGTATGTGTTCTATATATCTGTATTTATAAATAATTCTTTTGAAATATTTTGTATTTATGTAAGTAATAGAGATCCAGTGCATGAAATTCATGCATAAGTGGGGTCCCTATGCCTGGCCCGCGATCAGAGCTGATCAGGATCCCCGTTTCCCCACCTCCCTGTCTCTTCCTTCCCTCGCATCTGCCGCCACCCACCCCAGTTCCTGGTCCCAGCCAGGAGGGAAATGAATACACACTTCCAACATCAGGGCCTATCCTCCTGGCCAGGGATAAGCCCCACTTCTCTGGATGCCTGCTGATTCCCCCAAACTCAGCAACCTACTCTGGAAGATGGCTAGTCTTGCAGTCCTTCCAACTCTGCTAAGGTACCAGGGTGCCATGTATAGAGCACCTGCTTTTAGGGTTTTGCTTAGCATCTACAAAGGCTATAACTTATTGCTATGGTATACTTCTTTCAAATTGGAGGATATTCATGAGTATCTTCAGGATTGGGTTCCCTCACCTTCTCCCTTCAGTAGGCCTCTGAGAGGTGAGGGCAGGGTTAGGGGACTGCCTCAGACTCAAAGCTTCTCCATCTTTTCTTCTGTACCATGTGTTGAAGGTTGTACTCTCTTTTTTGCTGTTAATGAAACCCTTCCCCCTTTATTTTTCATTCCCTAAGAATCAGAAATCAAGTTGGGTATATATTTCTTCCCTGCAATTCTAAACATAAATATATAGAGTAATATATCCATTTTTTTTTCTTAATTAAATCTTTATTGTTCAGATTATTACAGGTGTTCCACTTTTTTTCCCCCCATAGCTCCCCTCCACCTGATTCCCCACCCCACCCCATGCCCTTACCCCCCGCCACTGTCTTCATCCATAGGAGTAAGATTTTTGTCCAATCTCTTCCCGCAAACCTCACACTTGCTTCCCCTGAGAATCGTCAGACCACTCCCTTTCTATGTCCCTGATTCTATTATATTCACCAGTCCATTCTGTTCTTCAGATTTTTTATTCACTTGATTTTTAGATTCACTTGTTGGTAGGTATGTATTTGATGTCATTTTGTTGTTCATAATTTTTATCTTTACCTTTTTCTTCTTCTTCTTCTTCTTCTTAAAGAATACCCTTCAGCATTTCATGTAATCCTGGTTTGGTGGCGATGAACTCCTTTAGCTTTTTCTTGTCTGTGAAGCTCTTTATCTGACCTTCAACTCTGAATGATAGCTTTGCTGGGTAGAGTAATCTTGGTTGTAGGTTCTTGCTGTTCATCACTTTGAATATTTCTTGCCACTCCCTTCTGGCCTGCATAGTTTCTGCCGAGAAATCAGCTGACAGTCGTATGGGTACTCCCTTGTAGGTAATTAACTGTTTTTCTCTTGCTGCTTTTAATATTCTCTCTTTGTCTTTTGCCCTTGGCATTTTAATTATGATGTGTCTTGGTGTGGTCCTCTTTGGGTTCCTCTTCTATGGGGTTCTGTGCGCTTCCTGAACTTGTAAGTCTATTTCTTTCACCAGGTAGGGAAAGTTTTCTGTCATTATTTCTTCTAATAGGTTTTCAATATTTTGCTCTCTCCCTTCTTCTGGCACCCCAAAAATTCGGATGTTGTTTCGCTTAAAGTTGTCCCAGAGGCTCCTTACATTATCTTCATATTTTTGGATTCTTTTTTCTTTTTGTTTTTCTGGTTGGATGTTTTTTGTTTCCACATATTTCAGATCTTTGGTTTGATTCTTGGGGTATGTTGATCTACAGTTGAGTTTCTGTATATTCTTTATTTCAGACAGTGTATGCTTCATTTCTGACTGGTCCTTTTCCATTTTTTTGGCATTCTCATTAAGGTCCTTGAAGGTCTCACTAAGCTCCTCAGAAGTGTCATCAAGTTTCTCGGCAGTTTTTAGAAGATTCTTGAGTAACCTTATAAATGTGATTCTGAACTCTATGTCATCCAGTAGTTTGCTTTCCTCCGTTTCTTTCATTCGTGACATGTTTCTTTGTTTCTGCATTTTGGCTTCTTCCCTGTGTTGATGGAGTGGCTTTGTGTGGTAGGTGACCTATAGGGGGCAGTAGCTCAGCCTCCCCAATCACCTGATGTGGATGCTCTTGGTACACCCCTTTGTGGGCTGAGTGCAAAGTCTTGGTGCAGTTAAGCCTGAATTGCTGTTGGTACGCTGGGAGGAATTGACCTCCAGGCCAATTAGCTGTGAGCACTCCCTGTGTCTATAATGGAAGAAGTGCTGCGCTTATGGGGCAGGACTTGTTTCAGTGGGGCTTTGGTGCTCACTGAGTCTGCCTCTTGAATGTGTCTCTTATGGATGTGAGGAGTTGAAATCTGTTGTCTCACACTGACCACTAGGTACACTGGCTTCTGGATCTCCAATGGGGTGCAGGTCAGCTACTGTCTGAGGCCACTCAGCAGGAGCTACAGTGAGAGCTGCAGTTTTCTCCTCTTTGCTTGGGGTTTGGAGGTTTTGGAGCTGTCTGACCCGGGCTGCAAGTTTTCTAGGTTAAGCTGCAATAGGGCAGGCTTTCTTATGCTAATTGAGCTGCTTGGAGCTTGGGTGCGTTTGTAGGTTGTGTGGGGCGGGGTCTCAGGGCGTCACTAGGTTAGGGCGTGGCAAACAGCAATGGCTGCTAGTAAGCCCGCTCTGTGTCCTGACCGTGTCCTGGAATCCTGTGCCCCAGTGCTGTAGACAATTATTCCTGCGCGCAGCTCTGCTAGCAAGCCACTCTCACTGGCAGACAGTCCAGCTTCTCCCCGTAGGAGTTTGGGTCCCCCGCGTCTCCCCAGAGACTGGATTTCAGAGTAATCGGGGGCTTGTCTCCCTTCGGGTTGAAAAAAGCAACGCACCCAGTCGCCCGCCGCCAGCCCGGATCCCGCGCCTCCGTACCTCAGCTTTTCAGCACTCGTGCATGTCTCAATGCTCTTTTCTCTTTCCTTCTAGTTGTAGAACTTCCACTCAGCCAGCTTTCCCGTGGTGCTGGGTGATAGACGTTTTATCTTTTAGTTGCAGTTTAAATTGTTGTCGGAGGCAGCAGTTTAGGTGTTTACCTATGCCGCCATCTTGGATTCCCCCCTATCCATTTTTTTTGAGGACAAAAGAATTGCTGAAGAATTTTATATCCATCCAGGTGCTGAGTGGGGAGAATCATCCACTTCCTTTCCCACATGAAGAGGTGTTTGCTTGAAGACCATCCCTGACACCTCCCCATCTCTTCACACACTGAGTGTGAAAAAACATCTTACTAGTAAGTCTGGAAAGAGATCTGGCTCTGTAAGGCAATTCCGCTCCTAATGTCTCTTTCTGATCTGGCCAGATGTGCAGTATGGCCCTTGGGTCTGCTTTCTGTGGTGAGCTGAGGGGCTCTGCTCCAGCAAGGCACAGACCTACAATTTGGAACCATTTGATTCAGAGGGGACATATTAGGACACAGGTGTGGCTGCAAATTCAAATCACATTCCTCAGTTTATCATAAAGCTAAAGACAAAACAAAACAAAACTCTGTCCAAAAAACTCCTGTGTCTTATTTCTTAATTGTTTCTGAACTTGGCCTTCTAAAATTCCTGGTTTCTTAAATATACGCCTGAAAATCTCAAACAAATAGGCAAGGACTGATAGGCACTATGGAGTTTAAAATATCAGGTAACGGTTTGTCAATTTTTACTTGAGGTACTTTGAGACCGTATTAGTACATATAATTTTAGAAATGCTGTTTTCCTGGTGAAAAGAATGATTTATTGATTATGTTCTTTTTCTCTACTAATCCTTTTTTGCCTTACAGTCTATTTTGTGTGGCATTAATCTATATATATATAAAAAGGCAGCAACCGGAATGCCGTAACAACTGGAATGACTGGTTGCTATGACACCCACTGCAGCCAGTGAACTGGCCCATTCAGGGGTGGAGCCAGCTGGCCAATCTCCCGCAGCCCCTCCCCCAGTCTGGCCCTGCCCCTGATCAAACTCTTCCACCCGATCAAGGGCAGGGCCAGCCGGCCAACCACCCATGGCCCCTCTCCCAGGCTGCTGGCCCCCGATTGGCCCTCCTAACCCCATTCTGGAGTGGTGCCAGCTGACCCACTGCCCACAGCACCTTCCCATGGCTGGCCCCACCCCCAATCAGCCCCCACCACCCCAATTGGCCCTCAGCCCCTCCCCCCACTCATGCATGAATTTGTGCACTGGGACTCTAGTGTCAAATAAAAACTAGTTTTCCCTTAGGTATTTGCCTGATCATTTTTGACATTTAAAAAAATATAATTGTTGTTTATCTTAACAATTCTGGGAAAATTCTTAGCCATTATCTCTTCAGATATCGCCTCTTCCCAATTCTTTATTATCATTTTCTGAAACTCCTATCAAACATTTGTTAGTCTGTTACACTCTGTCCTCTATGTCTCTTTACCTCTTCCACATTTTCCATCCTTTGTCTCTGTATTCTGGAAAATATTTTTGAATCTACTATCAATCTCTCTTGAACTATATCTCATCTATTTTTATCACATAAAATTTAGGTTTTTCATTTTCAATTATTATATTTTTCTTTTCTATAATTTTTTTTTACTTTTTAAAGTCTGCTTGGTTGTTTTTATAGTTATATATATATATGTATATATATATATATATATAAAACTATAAATGAATATATATGAATATGTATATGAATATATATAGACTGAGTGGCCAGATTATTATGATCTCTGAAAGCATAATAATCTGGCCACTCAGTGTGTGTGTGTGTGTGTGTGTGTGTGTGTGTATTAGAGGCCCGGTGCATGAATTTGTGCATGGATGGGGTCCGGCCAGCCTGGCCAGGGGGAGGGGACATGGGCGGGTGGCCGGCCTGCCTGCTGGTTGAACTCCTAGTCAAGAAGACAATTAGCATATTAGCCTTTTATTATATAGGATATACACTGAGTGGCCAGATTATTATGCATCAGAGATCATAATAATCTGGCCACTCAGTGTATATATACATATATATTCATCTCTCCTTTTTACTTCTTAAAACATGTTAAACATATGTATTTTATATTACTTGGTAATTCCAATATCTGATGTCCTTATGGTTATAATTCTGATATGTATTGTTTCTGCTGGCTCTTCTTCATGATAACATGTTCTCTTGTGTTTTATGATTTTAACTGTGTATTCACAAGTGGAAATTCTTTGAGACACAGGCTAAAGTTGTTTTCCTTCAGAAAGGATTTGTGCTAGCTTCTGCAGGTTACTGGGAGGATTACCTTCCCAGGTTCACTTTATTTTTAGTTCAAAGTAATATTTATATATTTGAAACAATCTCAAACTTACAGAAAAGTTGCAAAGATTGTGCAAAGTATTTTTTTCATAGCTATTTGAGAGTAAATTGTCAAAATGATGCTCTATCACTTTCATTTACTCTAGTATTGTCACACACAAGGACATTCTCATATACAACACAGCCTGAAAATCAGGAAGTTAACATTAATATATTATCTAATCCTCAGACCCTATTCAAAGTTTCAGCAGTTGTCCCAATATTGTCTTTTATTTTAAAAAAAAGACCTAATCTAGAATCAGGTGTTACATTTAGCTATCATGTTAATTCTTTAGACTTCTTCAAGCAAGAAGAGTTCCTCAGTTTTTCTGGACTCTCTTGATCTTGACACTTTTAAACACTGCCAATTATATTATAGAATGCCCCTCAATTTGGGTTTGTTTGATGTTTCTTCATGATTCAACTGAGGAAAAAAGCCCACAACAAATCAGGAAAGATTCTGGGACTGAGCTTGGAAAGTGAGCTTAAGAACTCAGATAGAGAGGCAAACCCTAGATCAAAAGAAGGGTTTTCTTCAGAAATAATAAACATTAATGGCAATATTTTAAAAAGCAAATGTTGAGGTTGAGTAGGAGGAAGTTGAAAAAACCCATGTCCTAGGCCTCACCCTTCACGGCCAAACTTCTTAAAAGACAACTCTGCCTCTGCTTCCTCCTCGCCCACTCACTTCTGGCCCCACCATGTCAGAGAAGAAATTCCCTTTTTGAAGGTCACTAATGAATTTTTAATCATCAAATTCCATAGTCTTTTCTCAGTATTCAACCTCTTTGACCTTCCTGCCAAAACTGATACTATAGACCACTACCTTCATTATTTTTTCTTAAACAACAAGATTAAGATATAATTCACGTATTATACAATTCATCCAGGTAAAGTATATAATCTAATGGTTTTTAGTATATTCACAGAGTTGTGCAATGATCATCACTATTCATTTTAGAATACTTCACTACCCCAACTCCCCCACCTGTCCCTCAGCCCTAGTCAACCACTAATCTACTTTCCACCTCTATGGGTTTGTCTATTTTGGACATTTTATATAAATGGAATCATATATGTAGTCTTTTGTGACTGGCTTCTTTCACTTAGCCTGTTTTCAAGGTCCATCCATGTTATAATATGTATCAGTCCTTTATTCCTTTTTATGGTCAAATAATATTCCACTGTATGGACATGCCACATTTATTTATCCGTTCACTAATTGATAGATATTTAGGTTATTTAACTCAGGGTATTGTGAATAATGTTTCTTCCCTTCATCTTAAAACACTTCTTTTGACACCACTATAAATCATCTTACTTTGATGGTTTTCTGTTACATTCTGAAAGAAAGAGAAAGAAAGAAAGAAAGAAAAGAAAGAAAGAAAGAAAGAAAGAAAGAAAGAAAGAAAGAAAGAAAGAAAGAGAGAGAGAAAGAAAGAAAGAGAGAGAAAGAGGGAGGAAGAGAGGGAGTGAGGGATAGAAGAAGGGAGGGAGGGAGGGAGGAAGAAAGGAAAGAAGGAAGGAAGGAAGAAAGAAAGGCCCTAACCAGTTTGGCTCAGTGGATAGAGTGTTGGCCTGTGGATTGACAGGTCCCAGGTTCGATTCCGGGCAAGAGCATGTACCTTGGTTGCCGGCACATCCCCAGTAGGAGGTGTGCAGGAGGCAGCTGATTGATGTTTCTCTCTCATCGATGTTTCTAATTCTCTATTGCTTTCCCTTCCTCTCTGTAAAAAATCAATAAAATATATTTTAAAAAAAAGAAGGAAAGGAAGGAAGAAAGAAAGGAAGGAAGGAAGGTAGGAAGGAAGGAAAAAAGAAAGGAAGAAAAGAAGAAAGAAAGATCAGGCTGATCCTATATAATAAAGAGTTAATATGCTAATTAGACCGGATGGCAGAACAACCTTCCAGAATAACCTTCTGGAATGACCAGTGGGTGGGGGGTGGGCCATGAGCAGCCTGGGCTGTGAAGGCCTACTCTTGCATCTGGCCTCTAGTATTTAATAATACTCATGATATTGATCTGCTTTTCAGTTTCTGTCTCCTATCTCATCCACTAACTAGAGGCAAACCATATCTGGTGATTTCAGCCTCTGGCTTTTTAGATGCCTTCTCCTTGATTCATTCCTGTTGAAGTCACTCTTACCCCATCTCTCAAGGACCAAAAAATCCTACCAAATATTTAAGGTTTATTTCAAATGCCTCTGAAAACTTTTCTGTAATTTCCCTAGGCTAAACATTTATATGCTTTGTTGCTGTCACTTTTATGTCACATAGGTACTTTATATATAACTATTTATGTTTTCACTATCCTACCTACTAAATTTAATCTGGAAGGCAGGAACTACATCTTACTTTTGTTTATCTGTAGCACCTCATAAATCTATTCAAAGTAAGGGTTCAACAAATATTTCTTCCTGAAATTACTGGAGGGCATCATGTGAATTGACTCACTATTTTGAAAGAATATCTGAATAATTGGAGGAAAGCTATTTTGGGATTCTGAATTATCTGGAATCTAAAACTACAGTTATCTTTAATTTAAGGCATGACCACAAAGAAGATGATTATTGTCCTTTGAATAATTCCTATTATATTGTATGTGGAGCAATGACTCATTATTTTAAATATACTGTGACTCAACATTAATTCTAAGTAAATATCTACGTATGTGGAACAAATGATGAATGACTTTTAAAAATAGTTTATTCACTAGACGTAGAGGCATCATAGTTTCCCTAACAGTACTAGATTATATAAACAAAAACAAACGAATACAGCCACATCCAATGGCATTAAGCTAAATTATATAGCCAAGTGAATGGAACTACCATCAAGGTCATGATATGCCTGATTTTGTGGCAGAAAGATTTCTAAAACTTATTTTTAAAATAATTAAAATACAATGTGAGTCATCCTCAAAAGATTGCTAACTCTAGCACCACTTATAAAGTATTCTTGTCTAAAAATTTAGACATGAATCTAATCAAACCTCTAGATTCAACAACCAGTTTCCAGGCACTACCAAATACAGAGAAACAAGGTAAACAGTACCATGGATCCAGCACAATAGCTGAAGCCAGAGGGTAGACCATTCCATAACACACATAACATTTTTTATTTGTTTGTTTTTAACAAATCAATGGCATAAAATAAAAAATAAACACAAGAGATTGAGAACTATTTCAAAATAAAAGAAACTTAAGATACATAATAAATGCTACATGTGGATCTTGTCTAGATTTTTATTCCAACAAATTGACTGTACAAAACATCTTTAAGGTAATCAAGAACATTCATATATCAACTGGGTAAGGGATGATATTAAGGATTCACTCTTAATTCTGTTAGGTATAATAATGTTATCATGGCAAATTACAGATTCATACTAAAGTATTTACATGTGACATAATATAATATCTAGGATTTGCTTTAAAATATTCCAGGAAGAAAGTGTCGATGGACAGGTAAAATGAATTTGACAAACTGTTGACACATGTTGAACAGTGAGTAAGGGGTACATTGGGGTGCATTATGATTCACCCTTTCCTTTTGTGCATGTTTGAAAATTTCCATAATCAAAAAGTTTTTAAAAAAAATTATAAATGCAACAAATTTGGATTTAACTAAAATGTACCAGGTAGTTTGTATGGGTAAGGCCCTGTGCTAGGTATAATCCTTTTATAAATTATACCTTACATAATTCCCAGTGAAATCCTGTGAGAGAGGTATTTCTCTCCCCATTTTATATAGGAGCAAGTAGAGGCTCAGAGAGATTAAAGAATTGACTTGGGCTCACCAATTGCTAAACAGTGGACTTAGAATGCAAATCTAGATCCTATGACCCTAAATCCTAAACTCTTTCATGGCCACATCACAGCTATTTCAATCTGAATAATTTTAGCCAGATAAATTAAACTGGCTATTCTCTTATGTTATAATGGGAAGACAGATCAGAAGAGAAGGATATGAAAACATTCAGAAGTTCATTTCTTTCAATAAGGGGATAAAAATCTTAGAAAGAAATGAAAGGTGAGGAAGTCTTAAGTATTATGTCCTAAAAAGGAAATATCATTTAGGAAAGGAAGAACAAGAGTGTGTGAAGTCAGTGAATTCTGGGGAAACAAAGGAAATTGGACAAGATCATTTTGAAGCTCGCTGATGCTGAACTGCATTCCCTGATCCCACTCCCCAGTGTCCTGGTTACATGGCCCTCTCCTTACATTAATGATATATTAGTGAGAAAAGCTACTTGCACACGAGGTAAAACATGACTAGGAGCCAAGCCACATATTATCTAGTTACCTCTACCTTGGGACAGGTCTAGGAAGGTGTTTCTGAAGATTATGTAGTGAACCAAAGATGAGGTCACGGGAAGATGGACTGGTTTGTAAGCCAAACAAATAATCCCACAATGACAAGCCTGAGAATGACTTGGAGTCTGTAATTCTCTCTTCCAGTGGTGCAGTCATAGTCAATGTAAATAAGCTCAGTGCTTGTGAATTCACCTTGTCCCATCAGCTAACACTAAGCCATTGCTGCCTCGGAAGACATTCCAGCACTGGCATGCTGTCTCCTGGTATGCCGCCCTCTGAATTAAGTTATTAAGAACTGACAATAACTTCCTTTTGTTGGCTTACAGGTCATTAGCTACTAATAACCAGTGCTAGTTGCTGCCTTAACTGCTTACACTGCTGTTTGCTGCTACCAAGAAGAGTCAAGTGCCAAAGATATTACAAGGGAAAGAAGGCTGAAGAACAGAACAGTTAGAGCTCTTTGATTAAGTCCATTGCAGGAGCTTGTCCCTTCATGTAAGACTTCTGACACAGGCCAGAGTTGACTGATATACAAAGGTGAATTTATTTTTGCTCTGATGTCATGTTCTATCTGCTTCCTCTAGTCTCCCCTTTCTTCCTGTTGGGTCTCCTATTGTCTACCTTGAAAAAGCCAAGTTATAGCTATTTTCAAGTTAAATTATTAGAAAACTTTGAAGTAAACCCACAGGAAATAGTCTGATTAATTTTGGCATTTTCCAGCAGATCCACTTTCTGGGTCCCACAAGTTCTGTGTTGCATATACTCACAGCAGCACCTGGCAGGTCAATGACAGGCTGCACAGGGGGCCTTCCAGGTGGCTCTACTCTCACAGTCCTTCCCCTAGAATCCAGCAATCCAGCTTTTGAGAAGATTGAAAAGCTTTTATAGGATATTGTATTTCAATCAAGTGTCGATGCATGTCTTCTACTGCCAGGGACATTATCCTTGGGAAATTGTGGGAGTTATGTAACTCTAGTGAGGGTCAAAAGCTCCTACCCAGTAGACATGTCAACATAATCTAAGTAGTCATGTTATGGGCGGACTGTGTCCCCAACAAAATCATATGTTGCAGTCCTAAACCCCCATCCTCAGAATGTAACCATATTTGGAGCTAAAGCCTTTTTAAAAATATATATTTTTTATTAATTTTTTACAGAGAGAAAGGGAGAGGGATAGAAACACTGATGAGAGAGAAACATTGATCAGCTGCCTCCTGCACACTCCCTACTGGGTATGTGCCCACAACCAAGGTACATGCTCTTGACCAGAACCAAACCTGGGACCCTTGAGTCCACAGGCCAATGCTCTATCCACTGAGCCAAACCGGTCAGGGTGAAGCTAAAGCCTTTTAAGAGGTAATTATGTTTAAATGAGGGCCAGCATGACTGGTGTCCTTATACTTGGACACGCAAGCAATACCAGGGATATGTGGGTGTAGACAAAAGACCATGTTAAGAAGCAGCAAGATGGTAGCCATAGTCAAGCCAAGTGGAAAGAGGTCTCAGGAGAACCAAACCTGCCAACACCTTGATATTCAACTCTTAGCCCTCAGAACTGTGACAAAATAAGTTTCTGTTGTATGAGCCACCCAGGCTGTGATATTTTTCCATGGCAGCCCTGGCAAATGAATATAAGTCATTACTTATTTTGTCTAGTTACCATGATGATTAAAGAGAGACAGATTTATCAAGTACCAAAAATGAGAACCCTTTAATCTCAGTTGGAAAATTAGACTGTGGAAGAAAAAAAAAAAATCCAGTTATAAACATATCCACATACATGCACCCATAAGTGTATGCTATTAAACTGACATACCAATTTCATAATTACTTATTGACTGCCTATAATCCTATCTAATAAAAGAGCAATATGCAAATTGACCATACCTCTGCTACACCCACAAGCCATGCCCACCAGCCAATCAGAAGTGAGTATGCAAATTAAACCAACCAAGATGGCTGTGGCCATGGAGAAAGCAGGAGGCTTGGGTTTCCCCAGCAATGGAGGAAGCCAAGCTTTCTGCCTGCCCTGGTGGGCCCAGGCCTCCATTCAAGGCTACAAAGTTTCAATTATAGAAGATAATAAACCCCAGATATCAGGGCCTCCGCTTGGGTGGCTGGGGGGCGTGACTGGCCTGCAAACCACCACAGGCCACTTGCCCAGGCTGCCTCACGGCCCAAAGGAACCCCCACCCTGATCCGGGACACCCTTCAGGGCAAACCAGTGTCCCCTACCCATGCACCAGGCCTCTATCCTATCTAATAAAATAGTATTATGCAAATTGACCATCACTCCAACACACAAGATGGCTGCCCCCATGCGGTCAAAGATAGCTGCCCCCATGTGGACACAAGATGGCCACAACAAGATGGCCAGCAGGGGAGGGCAGTTGGGAGGGACTAGGAATGCAAGGGAGGGCAGTTGGGGGTGATCAAGCCTGCAGGGGAGGGCAGTTAGGGGCAATCAGGCTGGCAGGGGAGCAGTTAGGCATTAATCAGGCTGTCAGGGGAGTGGTTAGGGGGTGATCAGGCTGGCAGGCAAAAGCAGTTAGGGGAAATCAGGAAGGCAAGCAGGCAAGCAGTTGGGAGCCAGCAGTCCTGGATTGTGAGAGGGATGTCCGACTGCCCATTTAGGCCCAATTCAGGTAGGATCGGGCCTAAACGGGCAGTCGGACATCCCTTGAGGGGTCCCAGATTGGAGAGGGTGTAGGCTGGGCTGAGGGACAACCCCCCCCACTGTGCACAAATTTCATGCACCGGGCCTCTAGTAATAATAATAATAATAATAATAATAATAATAATAAATGTCCAATACTTAAATGGCATTTAGTATTTTGCAAGCAATGTTCTAAGTACTTTATCTATAATAACTAATTTAATTCTAACAACAAACTCACAATAGAGGCATTATTATTATCCACATCTCGAAGGTGAAGGGACTAAAGCACAGAGAGGATAAATAATTGCTTGAGGTCACAGAAATAATAAAGGGCAGAGTTACAGTCTGAATCCAAATAATTGGCTTCAGAATCTGGGTTTTTAAGCACTGTAGCTTCCCTCCAAGTTCTCACTGTAATAGGGAATGATTGAGATGCTGGGGTTGATGCTCACACAGGGCTAGTGAAACCTCTGCATTAAGAATCTTAGCAACTGCCTTGGCTGGTTTGGCTCAGTGGATAGAGCTTTGGCCTGTGGACTGAAGGGTTCTGTGTTCGATTCCCATCAAGAGCATGTGCAAGGGATTGTGGGCTCAGTCCCTAGTAGGGGGTGTGCAGGAGGTGGCTGATCCATGATACTCTCTCAGCACTGATGTTTCTGTCTCTCTCCATTCCTCTCTGAAATCAATAAAAAATATTTAAAAAAAAAAAGAATCTTAGCAACTAAGATCTGAACATCCACTCAACCATTTGGGTATAGTCTGTCAGTTTGTCCTTGTATGGGTAAAAACAAGTTAAATGATTATAACAGACAAATGCAGTCTGCCTTCAATTACTGCTATTGTAAAGGTACAGCTTAAGTCCACCATACTTTCTGTGAAAAGAATTCTGAATTTGAAAATCAAAATACCAAACCTGAAAGCCTGCTTTGCCACTGTGAATCATTTATCCTTGAGCATGTCACAACCTAAATTCACTAAGTTTTTTTCCTAATTATAAAACACAGATAAAATACTATGTTGTGGACTTGATGTTAGGGTTGAGTAAGATAAGGAAGGTAAAAGAGCCTGGCAGAGAGAAGTTGCTCAATAAAGTAAGTCTAGAAAAGTTGAATTCAGAATCTTACTAAGATGAATAAAAATGCATGACAGTGCACATAAGAATTTATTGCTAACTACTCTTAGATACATTTAGAGATGTGTCAACTATTTAGCAGAAAGAATAAAGTATAAATCTAGTGAAGGCAAAATTTTAATTCATCATATATATATATATACTAGAGGCCCGGTGCACTAATTCATACACAGGGGCAGGAGGTGCCATGGGAGGTTGGCCACTGGGCCCAAGGAGGGAGCCAGCCCTTGGCCTCCTTGGGGAAGGGGCCACATCTGCCGCTACCCACTCCTAGTTCTCTGTCCCAGCCTGGGGCCTGAAGGCCCCGGCGGAGTCAGGAGAGGAGGCAATGGTGACCGGACTGGGCGTAGAACAAATGGATGCCAACACCGCCATTGGAGCCCCACCCCTCCTCCTTCCCTTGCCACTGTGCCACCACCTCAGTGGCCCCCGGGGAAGGGAGAGGACGGGAGTGAGACAAACCCTTGTGTCGAGAGCTGACTTTCAATAGATCACAGCGAGGGAGCTGCTCTGCTACTTACAAAACCCCAACCCAGAAGCAGGTTGCCTATGAATGGTTGAGCGTCAGGGGCTGATGGGGGCTGGCCAGGGGGAGAGGCCATGGGAGGTTGGCTGTGGGAGCTCACTGACCACAAGGGGAAAGCTCCTGTGTTGAGTATCTGCTCCCTATGATCAGTGCGCATCATAGCGACTGGTTGACTGGTCATTCCAGTTATTCCAGTTGTCCAGTTGTAATGGTCGCTTAGGCTTTTATATATATACATATCCTATATAATAAAAGCCTAATATGCTAAGTGTCCAGTTGTCCGTCCCCTATTCAACCAATCAAAGTGTAATATGCTAATGATATGCTAAGGCCACTCAACTGCTCACTATGATGTACACTGACCACCAGGGGGCAGACAGTTGACCTGTTGACCAGTTGCTATGACATGCACTGACCACCAGGGGGGGCAGACACTCAATGCAGGAGCTGCCCCCTGGTGGTCAGTGCACTCCCACAGGGGAAGTGTCACTCAGACAGAAGCCAGACTCATGGCTGGTGAGCTCAGCAGGGGTGGTGGGAGCTTCTCCTGCCTCCATGGGAGTGCTAAGGATGTCCGACTGTGGGGAGCAGGCCTAAGCCAGCAGTTGGACATCCCCCGAGGCTCCCAAGTGCATGGATTTTGCTGCATTGCTTTCCTAAATATCTTAGACTTTTGTCC
This sequence comes from Corynorhinus townsendii, assembly GCA_026230045.1. Taxonomy (NCBI): domain Eukaryota; kingdom Metazoa; phylum Chordata; class Mammalia; order Chiroptera; family Vespertilionidae; genus Corynorhinus; species Corynorhinus townsendii. Next base: position 183,187,331 of record JAPDVU010000001.1, on the reverse strand, counting down.
TCTACCACATATACTGTTCATACACTTAGAACCAGTGAAAAGGCCCAAGACTGAAAACCTACTTATATATGTGGAGGAGAGGCTGAACATTCCAGTCTGGCAATTAACAGAGCTCATTAAGGGAAATTTACATATGAGGCACATCTCAAGCAGCGGTAAGACAAAGTGGATATCCTCCTCGCTGGGTGGCAGGTATTGGAGACTCATAAAGAAGAGGGGAAGGATGGATAGGAGGACTAGTACATGACTCATCCCAGGTAAGGGAAAATGCCTTACATGTTTGTCCAGGTCAGGACAAGGGCCTGCTTTAGGAACCAGCATGATATGGGACAAAAGAAAGAGGCACTGGTATATGTCAGAGGAAAAGGAGATTATGATCAGTCTCTGAGGGAATTTATGAGAGGCAATCTCTGTTCTGGCCTGGGTCCAGCTCATGGGTCTGTCAGCATCACATCATGGGACAGTCTCTCCTCCACATTTACTAGGCAGCTGGCAACAGTTAACAAGTCTTGCTCTAAATGGTGAATGGCATTATAGAGTGAAAGCTATACAACCAAATCATTTGTACTGATGAAAACATTGTTACTCTAGTATTTACAATCATCTTTGGTGTGAAAATAGTACACATTAGCCTAAATCATCTAAGTCTCATTGATGCTGGAAGGCTCATAGGGGGGCCAGGGGAAGCCTCAACCCAGTGACAGTATCCAGATTCTTGTCACTGCACAAGAAAGGATTTGAGAGCGAGACAGAGATTCAGCAAAGCACAGCAGATTTATTAAAGTGACAGTACTTACTCAAGAAGGAGGGGAGTGCAGGCAAACTCAGGAAGTGAGTCACCCTCAGGGGGTCTGGGTAGAGGTTTTTATCAACTATGGGCAAGGGAAGGGATTGAGGGTGGTTCATGGTCTCTGATGTTGGGTGGGAGGTTGTTGGTGCAGCTCAGCTCAGTCCCTTCTCTGGGTGGTGGGTTTCTCTTAGAGGGCTTAGCAGGTTCAAAATCACGATGTCGGTCAACATGGCTGTCAACTCTGGCTGAGACCAGATTTTTGTTTGTCTCAACTATTTCTTACCCCAGGACATTGGGAGGGGGCAAAAAGGCGACAAGTGTCTAGTCACAAGTTGCATTCGCAGTGCTCTGATCCAGTAGGTGAGCAGTGGGAAGCAGGTGTCTGATCACAAGTTACTTCCAGTGTCCTAACCTAGGAGAGGAGAGAAGGTGTAGAGACCAGGGCCTCTATTTCATATGCTAACTTTTCTGCCTCCTCATGATTATCATTATTACAATCACCTATGTTTAAAAGGCCATATTCTACCTTCTCAACAGTTGAGATCCTCTTTCCCTCAAACATATCCTTTCATGCCTCCTACAAAACCCCAGGTCTAAGGTTTCCACTGAATCCTGATACTGAGGAGCAAGAGGCAACAGAAACTCTAGGTTATGAGACTGGCACCATGACCTTCATACTTGGAGAGAGTCATAAAGAACACACAAACTTGGAGGAGTGTGCTAGTAACATCTCGACATCATTAGGTGGGGATGGAAGGACCAACAAAATAGACTCTAGAAGCCTAGAATCTGGATTTAAAGGAGTAGAGGAAAGGTTGAGGTAGGAGAGAGTAGGAAAGAATCTGTTCAAGTATTCTGCTGTTCTTACTGACTCTCACCTCTTGGGTACTTAGAAGTAAGAACATTTTTAAACTAAACTAAAATCATAAAAGCTTCCCTAAAAAATTGAAAGGCTTTCTGTCCTACCATTCCTCTGGCTTGAATAACCTTCATAGCCTCCTATTTTTCTAAGCCACCCTTGCTCCCATTATCCTATTTCCATTTTGATGATGATGATGATGATGATGATGATGATGATGATGATGGAGAATTGATTTAAAAATATGAACAATAAAATGACAATAATATATATCTATCAACACTTGAATCTAAAAAAATCAACAAGCAGAGAACATTTTGACAATTGCCAGATGGAAGGGAGGTGGGGGGGATGAAAAAGTTGAAGAGATTAAAAAGTACAAATTGGTAGTAACAGAATAGTCATGGGGATGTAAAGTATAGCATAGAGAATATAGTCAATACTATTCTAATATGGGTACGAGATATATTGGGATGATCACTTAGTAAATTATGTACTGCCTAAACACTATTTCCTGAAACTAATATAATAATGTATGTCAGCTATAATTTAAAAATAAAAATAATTTTTAAAATGAAAAAAAAAGAAGTTTGGGTTTCACCTAGTGGGCAATGAGATGCTACTACAGAGAAGAGTAGCATGATCATATGTGAGATGTAGAAAGAGCATTCATTCCATCGGCAGCATAAAGAATGGTACAAGATCACAAACAGACAAAATTATCACAGCAGTCCAGATATCCTCTTCTCCCATCAGTGGCTGAGAGCATTTCTGCTTCCCACATTTCACAGGAACTGATCCGGTATCATTTAACTTTAAGTGAAATTCGTTCTCATTCATACAGAACTTGATAGAGGTGTGTATACTATTCAAGAGATGCAGAGGACTGGAAGAAAAGCAGTAGCATTAAAGTTGAGAGAAGAGGCAGGATAGGTGGAATGACAGTGAGATAGAAGATACAAAACTTGGTGAAGAAAGATTTAATACAAAGACCAGTCTGTACCTTACAGGGTTTTGTAGCTCCATCATTGAGAGTGACTTCCTACATCTTTCTTAGCAGCATCTTTGGGCATCTCACAACCCTTTCCTTTTTATCACTTTGCCTCCTCCTCCTATGGCCCAGAAACACCTCTCCCACCTTGGAATCCTTTGATTCATATATAGACCTTCTGAACCTTTTCTGCTTTGCCTGGTTATTTATAATATTGAATGGCAATAAATTACACATCACACTTGTGTAGGACTTGCAACCATCTAACACACATAATAAGGAGGGAGAATGGGAGGTAGAAATAGAGGTAGAGGTAGAGGAGAGGTACAGGCAGAGAGAGAGAGAGAGAGAGAGAGAGAGAGAGAGAGAGAGAGAGAGAGAGAGAGAGAGAGAGAGAACAGATTTACTCTAGCTCCCCATTCTACTAAATCAATTTCTTCATTTATCATCTAGGCTTATTTCCTAGGCATTCCTCTACATGTATGTTACACTTTACTTTCTTTTCAAAAATTTGCTCCAGTCTTCCTGCCCCATGCTAGTGTTGCCTATGTGCCCTCCTGTAATGTAGGCACAGTTCAAATGCCACCCTTCTGAGTCCCATAGAGACATAACCACTTTCTCTTCTGATCTCCATAGCACTGCACACCTGTTATAGCATGATGTCACCACTCTGCTCCCTGCTGGCCTCAATGAACATAGAACTCCTTGATGGGAGATGATGGTTTACACACCTTAACAGTCCCCAGTTTCTAACAGTGTTTTGTGGAATTATGAAGATGATTTTGAGAATAACTTTATAACATAAAGAGTTGGAATTGTTTTCCTATTGTAGTTAAAAATAATGCAGATATTATAATATAAAATTTGGCATGTTTGAATGAAGACATACTTATATTAGCATGAACATTTTCTATTAGGGGAAGTAAAAAATATTTTCAGTGACTCAACACAGTCATTATGGGAATAGATTTGGGTTTCCTGACCTGATCTGGTGCCCTTTCCATATTGAAATAAGGTAAATTAGCCAAAAAAATTTTAAGGGATAGGAAAACCCCCAAAAACTTTCACTCAACCTGTTAACAATACATGAAAACCACCTAAAAATGAAGCACCAATTAGCATATTGAGTTCCAGTTCAAACAATGTTCCTGGAAATACTTGACATGCTTTTGCAGAAAAAACTTAAAAATCTGTAGGAAGGTTATCATAGTACAATAAACAAAAGTAAGCAATACACACTGGTCAAGTGTGTCTGAGAAGTCACATGGAATCAGGATACAAAGAAACATCAAACTCTTTTATCTTTAATTTGGCAGAACTAATCATTTTAGTTCTTAAAATGACAGCTTGTTTTGTTCATATCCCATCGAGCTCTCTTTTTAAAAAATATCTTTTTATTGGTCTCAGAGAGGAAGGGAGAGGGAGAAAGAGATAGAAACATCAATGATGAAAGAGAATGATTGATCGGCTGCCTTCTGCACGGGCCCGACGGGGGATCGAGCCCACAACCACGCATGTGTGGGCATGTGCCCCGAAAAGGAATTGAACCAGCAACCTTTTAGTGAATGAGATGATGCACTAGTTCACAGGTCGATGCTCAACCACTGAGCATCACCGGCTGGGTAAAACGACACTCTTTTTAAAAATATATATTTTTTATTGATTTCAGAGAGGAAGGAAGAGAGAGAGATAGATACATCAATGATGAGAAAGAATCATTGATCAACTGCCTCCTACATGCCCCACACTAAGGATCAAGCCCGCAACCTGGGCATGTGCCTTGACCAGGAATCAAACCATGTCCTCATGGTTCATAGGTCAACACTCAACCACTGAGCCACACAGGCTGGGCTAAAACATCAAATTCTTGAGACCATAGAAAAATTCAACTTTTTGTACCTGGGCTCACTCCCTAACTTTTGTGAGATCCAAATGAAGAGGATAAATTGAAGCTCAAATATCATATATATTTGAATATCTTACAGTTTTAAACTAAACTACACATTATTAAGTATCATGTTGTATTCTATTCTAAGTTAACAAGTAGACTTTTATGATGTCAAAATTTTTAAATATGTAAAGCTTTTATTTGACTAGAAGAAAAATATTAAGACTGCTGAATTTCATTTATTGTTATATATATCTTAGTGTTCTGTTGATGTGCCAGCAGTATTTGAGTAAGAAATAAAATAAAGCTATGCATTATTCATAAATTATATATTTATTTGACAAAACACAGCTTTTGCTTTGATTTTATCATTGTTATGACCAAGATTATAATATAATTTATTGATAGAGTAATGATTTCAAATTTCTTAAAATTTATATTTAAAGTATATATTTCATCAGAAACATGAATTAAGTAAAAATTGAAACTTTAAAGTATTTCTCATAGATATTTTCAAAAAAGTTATTTTATAAAATATTTTATATTAAAATGAAAAGGTAGAGTTCAGAACCACATTTATAAGGTTACTCAAGAATCTTCTTAAAACCACTGAGAAACTTGATGAGACCTTTAAGGATATTAATGAGAATGCCAAAAAAATGGAAAAGGATCAGTCAGAAATGAAGCATACACTGTCTGATATAAAGAATATACAGAAACTCAACTGTAGATCAACGTACCCCAAGAATCAAACCAAAGATCTGAAATATGTGGAAACAAAAAACATCCAACCAGAAAAACAAAAAGAAAAAAGAATCCAAAAATATGAAGATAGTGTAAGGAGCCTCTGGGACAACTTTAAGCGAACCAACATCCGAATTTTTGGGGTGCCAGAAGAAGGGAGAGAGCAAAATATTGAAAACCTATTAGAAGAAATAATGACAGAAAACTTTCCCTACCTGGTGAAAGAAATAGACGTACAAGTTCAGGAAGCGCACAGAACCCCATACAGGAGGAATCCAAAGAGGACCACACCAAGACACATCATAATTGGAATGCCAAGGGCAAAAGACAAAGAGAGAATATTAAAAGCAGCAGGAGAAAAACAGTTAATTACCTACAAGGGAGTACCCATACGACTGTCAGCTGATTTCTCAGCAGAAACTATGCAGGCCAGAAGGGAGTGGCAAGAAATATTCAAAGTGATGAACAGCAAGAACCTACAACCAAGATTACTCTACCCAGCAAAGTTATCATTCAGAGTTGAAGGTCAGATAAAGAGCTTCACAGACAAGAAAAAGCTAAAGGAGTTCATCACCACCAAACCAGGATTACATGAAATGCTGAAGGGTATTCTTTAAGAAGAGGAAGAAGAAGAAAAAGGTAAAGATAAAAATTATGAACAACAAAATGGCATCAAATACATACCTACCAACAAGTGAATCTAAAAATCAAGTGAATAAAAAATCTGAAGAACAGAATGGACTGGTGAATATAATAGAATCAGGGACATAGAAAGGGAGTGTACTGACGATTCTCAGGGGAAGCAGGTGTGAGGGGTGCGGGAAGAGATTGGACAAAAATCTTACTCCTATGGATGAAGACAATGGTGGGGGGTAGGGCCATGGGGTGGGGTGGGGAATTGGGTGGAGGGGAGCTATGGGGGGAAAAAGAAGAGGAACACCTGTAATAATCTGAACAATAAAGATTTATTAAAAAAAATAAAATGAAAAGGTAAAATAGAAATTAAATTGTGTAACAAAATTATAAATAAAATAGTTCCATTTTTAAAAATATAATTACATTATTAAAATATTTTTATTGATTTTTAGAGAGAAAGGAAGGAAGAGGAAGAGAGAGAGAAACATCTATGTAAGAGTGAAACATTGATCAGCTGCCTCCCACATGCTCCCCAACCAGGGATGTGCCCCAACAGGGAATCAAAATAGAAACTTTTCACTGCATGGGGTAATGCCCAACCAACTGAGCCACACTGGCCAGAGCTAAAAATATAATTATATCTTAACAAATATTTTTCAATTGTATTTTCTTTTTACAGTTGATGTTCAATATTATTTTGTACCAGAAGCCTGGTGCACGAAATTCGTGTGTGGGTATGGTCCCTAGGCTTGGCCTGCTATCAGGGCCATCTTCACTGGCTGCCCGCAGTGAGCCCGCCCCCCACCACTATCCAGCCCTCAGTTCTTCATTTGACATCGGGCGATCGGAGCCTGACAGCCTGGAGGAGGGACCGAGAGGTCAGCCGTTCCACCTGCTCACTGGCCCCGCCCCCTGTCACCACCCACTCTGGTTCCCTGTTCGCCATCGGGTGATCAGAGCCTGATGACCAGGGAAAGAGACCTAGAGGTGGTCAGTGCGCCTCATAGTGACTGGTCAAGTAGTCGTTCTGGTCATCCCACTGTTAGGGTCAATTTGCATACTACTCTTCTATTATATAGGATTAATTTCAGGTGTACAGTGTAGTGGTTAGACAATATAATTTAAAAACTATTCCCCCCAGTATTCCCAGTCCCACCTGACACCATATAGTTGTTACATAGATGCAAATGTTACAATGTTATTAACTATACTAGAGGCCTGGTGCACAGATTCATGCACCGGTGGGGTCCTTTGGCCTGGCCTGCAGGGATCGGGCCAAAACTGGCTCTCCAACATCCCCCAAGGGGTCCCGGATTGTGAGAGGGCATAGGCCAGGCCAAGGGACCCCACTGGTGCACAAATCTATGCACCAGGCTGGTTTCGGCCCAATCCCCACAGGCCAGGCCAAGGGATCCTGTTGGTGCACTAATCCATGCACCGGGCCTCTAGTATGCATATAAGACCTTTGGTTAATTTCTTCCCACTTTCGCCGCTCCCTCCATCCCTCTGAGATTCATCAATCTGTTCCATGTTTCCATGCCTGTGTGTTGCGTGTCTGCCCCTGGTGGTCAATGCGTATTATAGCTACCGGTCGAATGATAGAACAGTTGCTTAGGCTTTTATATATATAGACTAGAGGCCAGTTGCACGAAATTTGGGCATGGATAGGATCCCTAGGCCTGGCTGGAGATCAGGGCCGATCGGGGCCTTCTGGCTACTGGCCAGGGCTTTCTTTCCCCAGCTGCCAGCTGCCAGCTGCCAGCTGGGGCCTCCCCTCCCTAGCTGCTGGCTGCTGGCTGGGGCTTTCCTTCATTCCATGTCACCCCCTGGTGGTCAGCGCACATCATAGCTCCCATGGGGACAATTTGCATATTAGGCTTTTATATACCTAAACTAAAGGCCTGGTGCATGAAATTTGTGCATGGGGGTGGGGTCCCCCAGCCCAGCCTGCATCCTCTCCAATCCAGAACCCTTTGGCAGATGTTCGACTGCCTCTCACAATCTGGGACCGTTGGCTTCTAACCCCTCTGCCTGCCTGCCTGATTGCCCCTAATTGCTCCCCTACTGGCCTGATCTCCCCTAACTGCTCCCCTGCTGGCCTGATTGCCCCTAACCACCTCTACCTTGCCCCGGACCTGGGACCCAGGATCCCTCCCTCTGGCCAGCCACAGGCACCCAGGACTCAAGCTGGCTTTGCCCGGACTGGCCACAGCCGCAGGGGACCGTGGGTGGGTGGCTTTGCTCGGGCTGTGGCCGCAGGTGCCCATGGGGCGGGTGGCTTGTCCCTCTCTTGGGTCTCAGCCTGGTTGGTCCCCATTCCTCTCTCGTGAGCTCATTTGTGCCTGGCTGGTCCCCATTCCTCTCTCGTGAGCTCATTTGTGCCTGGCTGGTCCCATTCCTCTCTCTCCAGTGTTGAGTGTCTGAGCAACTATAGCGTGATGGCGTGAGGGCATGATGATGTGAGGGCGTAATGACCATTTGCATGTTAGCTCTTTATTATACAAGATTCCCTATGCTGTACTTAACATCCCTGTGACTATTTTGAAACTACCAATTTGTACTTAATCTCTTCAACATTTTCATCCAGTCCACCAATTGCCCTCACCTCTGAAAACCATCAGTCTGCTCTCTGTATCTTTGAGTTTTTTTCAATTTTTGTTTGTTTGTTTTGTTCTTTAGTTTCCACATTTAAGTGAAATCATATGGTATTTGTCTTTCTCTGTCTGACTTATTTCAGTTAACATAACATCCTCTAGGTCTTTATTATGTTGAGGTATGTCTCTTCTATTCCTACTACTGAGAATTTTTATCATAAGTGGATGCTGGATTTTATCAAATGCTTTTTCTGCATCTGTTGGTATAATTATATGATTTTAATCCTTCATTTTGTTAATGTGGTGTATCATGGTAATTGATTTGTGGATATTGTACCAACCTTGCATCCCAAGAATAAATCTCATTGATCATAATGTATAATTTTTTTATTGTATTGGTGAATTAAATTTGTTAATATTTTGTTGAGGATTTTTGTATCTATGTTCATCAGGAATATTGACCTATAATTTTTTTTGGTAATGTCTTTGTATGGTTTTGAAATCAGGAAATGCTGTCCTCATAAAATAAGCTTGGAATCCCCCCTCCTCTTCGAATTTTTTAAAATAGTTTTATAGGAAAGGTGTTATTCTTTGAATGTTTGGTAAAATTCACCTGTGAAGCCATCTAGTCAAAGACTTTTGTTTGTTTGGAGTTATTTTATTGCTGCTTTTTTTGTTTATTTTAATTGGTCTGTACAGTTTTTCTATTTCTTCTTGATTCAATTTTGGAAGATTGTATGTTTCTAAGGATATATTTATTCCTTCCAGATTGTCCAATTTGATAGCATATAATTTTTCATAATTTTTTATTATCTTTTGTATGTCTGTGGTTATTTCTCTTTCGTTTCTAACTTTATTTGGGTCCTCTCTCTCTTTTTTTCTTGGTGATTCTGGTTAACATTCTATCAATCTTCCTTATCTTTACAAAGAATCAGCTCTTGATCTTTTCTAATTTTTTTACATTATTTCATTTGCCTCTGCCCTGATCTTTATTATTTCCTTTCTTCTCACTTTGGGCTTTGTTTGTTATTTTGTTGTATTTCTTTTATTTATTTTTTTACTTTTATTTATCTTTTAGGTTCTTTATTATTTAATGTATTACATAAGTCTCCTTTTCCCCCATTGACCTCTCTTGGCTGTCCCAACCCCCAGAACATGCCCTCAACCCCACTCCCACCCCCATCTGTGTCCATTGGTTATGCTCATATGCTTGCATACAAGTCCTTTGGTTGATCTCTTACTCCCTCACCCCCCACCTTCTCTCATAGGTTGGACAGTTTAATCAACACTTCTATGACTCTGGTTCTGTTTTTGTTTATCAGTTTATGTTGTTGGGTATATGGTTAGATAGTTCATTTAAAGTTTTTCTTGTTTCTTTTTTAAAATATGTTTTTATTGACTTCAGAGAGAGGAAGGGAAAGAGAGATAGAAACATCGATGAGAGAGAAATATTGATTGGCTGCTTCCTTGAATACCCCCTACTGGAGATTGAGCCTATAACCTGGGCATGTTCCCTGACCTAGAATTGAACCAGCAACCTTTTGGTACACAGGAAGATGCCTAACTAGCTGAATCACACCAGCTAGGACAACAAGGCATTTCTAGTTTCTCAAAGTAGGGCTATAATGCTATGAATTTTCCTTTTAGAACTGCTTTCACTGTGCCCCATTGATTTTCAGTTGTTATGTTTTCATTTGTCTCAAGGTATCTTGATTTCTTCCTTGATCTCATTCATTGTTAACCAATTTGTTGTTTAGTAACATGTTATTTAGAGTTATAAGTTTGTTTTATTTTGTTTGTTTCTTAGTTTTATTTTTGTAATTGATTTCCAGTTTCATACCATTGTGGTCAGAGAAAATGCTTGATATGCATTCAATTTTCTTAAATTTATAGAGACTTGTTTTGTGGCCTAACATGTAGTCTACTCTGGAAAAGGATCCATGTGCACTTGAAAACAATGTATATTATGCTGATTTGGGGTGACATGTTCTGCGAATATCAGTTAAGTCCATCTGATATGGTGTGTCATTTAGGGCCAGTGTTTTCTTATTGATTTTCAGTCTGGAAGATCTATCTATTGGTGTAAATGGGGGGTTAAAATCCCTTACTATGCCGATATTACTGTCGATCTCTCCTTTGTGTCCATCAACATTTGCTTTATATATTCAGGTGCTCATATATTTGGTGAATAAATGTTTACAAGAGTTATACCCTCTTGTACTCATCCCTTTATCATTATGTAATGCCCTTCTTTGTCTCTTATAGCTTTTGTTAAAACAAAAGTCTATTTTTTCCAATAATATAAGTATAGCTACCTTAGCTTTAAAAATTTTTTTTCATTTGCATAAAATATATTTTCTGTCCATTTACTTTCAGTCTCTGTGTGTCTTTCATTCTGAAATGGGTCTCTTGTAGACACCATATACATGGGTCTTTTTTTTTTTTAAATATCCACTCAGCTACTCTATGTCTTTTGGTTTAGACATTTAATCTATTTACATTTAAAGTGATCATTGATAGGTACATATTTATTACCATTTAATTATTTATAATTATGTTCCTTATTTCTTCTTTCTTCTTCTTAAAGAAATTTCTTTAACATTTCTTATAATACTGGTGTGATAGTGATAAACTCCTTTTGTTTTTTCTTGTCTGAAAAACTCTTTGTTTCTGCTTCAAATTTAAGTGGTATCATTGCTGGGTAGAATAGTCTTGGTTATAGATCATTGCTTTCCATCACTTTGAATGTTTTGTGCCAATCTCTTGTGGCCTGAAATGATGCTGTTACATCTATGTAACAATTGTCCACTTACAGTTTTATGAGAATTTGTATGCCATATTCCTTCACTAGGTTAGGGAAATTGCTTCTTCATATAGATTCTCAATCTCTCTCTCTCTTTTCTCATATCCTTACAATGAGAATGTTGTTAAGTTTGAAGTTGCCCCAAGAGGTCCCTTAAACTATCCTCATTTTTAAAATTTTGATTTTCTTTTTTTCTGTTCGGATTGGGTGTTTTCTGCTACCTTATCTTCCAAATCATTGATTTGGTCATCTGCTTCATCTAGTCTACTCTTGATTCCTTCTAGTGTATTCTTCATTTCAGATATGTATTATTCATTTCTGACTGTTTTTTTATGGTTTCTGTGTTCTGTTTTATGTTTATATCTCTTTGTTTAAGATCTCAATGAATTCATTCATTCTTCCTGTAGGCTCCTTGAGCTTCCTTCTAACTATTGTTTTGAACTCTATTTGGTAAGATTGCTTGCCTCCATTTCAATTATTTCCTTTTTTTTTGAGGATGTCTCCTGTTCTTTCATTTGGAGCATATTCCTTTGTGTTCCCACTTTGGCTGCCTCTCTGTTGTTCTTGCTATATATTAGGTTGATCTACTATGTCTCCTAGTCTTGGTATGGTGGTCTTATATAGTATGTGTCCCGTGGGACTCAGTGGCACAATCTCCTTGATCATTTGAGTTAGGTGCTAAAAGAATGTCTTTTGTGTGAGTTATGTGAGCTCTCTTATTGTAGTTGAGTCTTGATTGCTGTTGGCCTATTCATGTGTCAGGTTGACCCTCATGCTGCTTGACTCTGGGGATTGAGCTATATCACAGTTTTGAGCTTCTATGCAAAGGCTGACCCCATGAAGTGGAATTCATCCCAGTAGGGTCTGGTGCCTGCTGAGATGTCCCTTTGGGTGGGCCACTGTGAAGCTAATTGCATCATGCTCTGATGTGTTTTGAAGCCAGCTGTTGGGTGTGTTGTTTTTGGGGTCTCTTGGGAGGGACTTTGGTTAAGGTCAATGTCAGAATCTGCTTGTGACTGGCCCTAGGCTACCTGTTAGGAGCTTCAAAGCATCTACAGTTTGTGGCTGTCTCTGCTGGGCCTGGTTGTGTTGCAAGGGCCCAAACTGTATACCAAGGCTGGCTTCCACCAGCAGTGAGCCTAGGACAGGTCAGCAAAAGGCCCAAACCACCCCAAGATCTGCCTTTGCCTGCCTACTGCCTGTTAGGTTCAATCACTGAAAGAGCCTCTGGAGGTATAGGAGTTGTGTGAGGCAGGTTCTCAGTGAATTACCAGGTAGAAGTTATTGATGTTCACTAGGTTGATGCAGATTTAAACTCAGTGCCAGTGGTGGGTCACATGCACTCAGCAAAAGTCTCAGTGTAGCCCAGCTGGTGTGGATCAGTAGTTGAGCATTGACCTATGAACCAGGAGGCCATGGTTCAATTCCTGGTCAGGGCACATGCCCAGGTTGCAGGTTGGATCCCCAGTGTGGGGCCTGCAGGAGGCAACCAGTGAATGATTCTCTTTCATCATTGATGTCTCTCTCTCTCTCTCTCTTCCTCTCTGAAATAAAATATGTATATATAGTCTCAGGGTACACCAACGCTAACTACCTCCTGCCTGGGGCCTGGGATCTTTGTGATAGTGTAGGATTTCAGGGAGTCATCAAAATGAGGCCAGCAACATTCATCAGGCTAACAAGATTTGGCTGTGTGGCACACTACAGGAATGGTGGTGTCTGTCAAGTGTGCGAGAAAAAACAGGCCCTTGCCCTACAACCATTCAACTCAATCTCTCCCTGTGCATCTCTGCCACCCTCACAGTCTGCCTCAACCTCCTTGAGAGCCTTTCAAAAAAAACACCTTGGGCTCAGGCTGGCTGCAGCCATCTGAGTCCTCTGTAGGGCTCCAGCTTGGCAGAATGAGTCCACAGGAAGTTGGGAGTATGAGGCAAATGCATTGCCCCAGGCTGTTGTATAGAGTGGAGTGTTCAAACCAGGGAAGATTGCATCTGTGGGCAGTGTGGGAAAGAGTCTCAGCATGGGAACCTTGGTGGCTATCCCTTCAGCCCTCTCCCTGAAGCCACACAACCCAGCCTCTCCCTATGTGACTTCAGTCCACTCTGAGCCACCCTTACTCTGCCAGAGCCCAGGGTGAGTGGCTATGAACAAGGTTTTGTGTGCTGGCCCCTTAAGAGGGTACCTGAGTTTCTAGAAGATTCTTATATCTCCCTGGCAGATGAAATCCCCACTGATTTTCACAGCCAGATGTATGTGGGCTCCTCTTCCAGATTCGTGGGCTTGAGCCCCCTCACAACCCAGGGGGAACTTTTGCAGCTGAGATAGCCCTCTAGATTCTCAATTGCTGGGGTCAGCCTTTTACCCATCTCCGCCCTCAATGTGCTTCTTCTGTAAATCCTTGCTTATAAGACTTCTGCTCAGCTAGTCTTCAGCTGCTTATTCAGGTTGATTTTTCTATAATTTAGTTGTAATTCTGATTTGGTCCTGGGAGGGGGTGAGGGTGACTTTTATGTATTCCATTGCCATCTCAGATCCCCCTCTTACTTAATATATTTATAAAAATAAACTATTAGCAACTCTAAAGTTCAATGTCCATCTAGTTGTCAAGATAAAGAATAAATATCCCACTTAATGCATCTATGGCTAGACCTATACATCTAAAAATGTAAAGGTATTTAAAAATGTAAGGGTTTAATGTTGCAAAGTATTTCTCAGTTCATGTATAGAATTGTTACAAATATCATACTAATTTGTGACTACCTGAAAAATATCAATTGGAACGCAGAGAACATCAGGGAAATGGACATTTGTCACTCGTGGGTAACAATGTTTCCATTTTTAAGGAATTCATTGTATTCATGCCAAGAAGAAGGATTTGATAGGCTAATTCATTTGTCTTCTCTTTCATCCGCATGCTTGCTCTGCTCATATCCTCCTTGCCCTCTAATGATGACAGCCCTTTGACTCACTAATCTTCCAGCCTTTAATGTTGTCTTGTGTTTTCAGACACAGAATAAGAGATGAAGAGGAACATTTACTTGAGTTCTGAATGGTGTTAGTCATGACAGTAGATGTTCAGGGGTGCCGTCACTGTGAGTCAGATCCTTCACAGTTCTTTATTCCATTTGCTTTTGGTGTATTTCTAACTGCAGGCCCTTCCACAGTTCTCGTACATAGGGACCACTTGTATGTTCTCCTTCTAGGCCCTCTGACCATACCAGATGCTGTTTTCTTTCAACTGAGAGCAGCATGGGTAAGATTTACTCACATTGGCAGTATTTTTAGATTCTGAAGAGTGATTTAGGATGATTTGCCCTAGAACCACATGGCATTTTGTGGGCCTAGGCATGTTTGTTGTCAATTTTTATGAAGATTCTTCCTTAGGAGAGTCATATGAATATTGCAGTGATTCATTTTTAGAGTAGTTGGTAAATGTGCACTTGCTACTCTAGCAAAGATATTAGGATTTGCACTTGAATAAATGAAAGTAAGAAATGTAGTCTTTTAATAATTCAAATGTAAGGAGTTGTAAAATGAAGGGGGAAAAAAAGGCTTGCAATATCTGAATAGAGCAGCACGCACATGTCCTGAAATACTCTTACTGTCTCACTGCAAACACAGGTTCACAGTCACTTGTTCAATTCATGCTTTGATGTGGGAGATATCACATGCTCTGGAAGTAATTCCTGATAATTTTCCTTACAGTCTTGCCACCCTAAAAATAGCTTTTCTATGAATTCTAGCTCTCAGCCACCTTTCTTGAAACTTGTGATTCACAATTACTAAAAATGTCTATTTATTCATAGCCAGAGAACTAAAAAGCCAGAATATTAATAACCGGAAATACTGTGGAAATTCATTTTAGATCTTTGAATTACCTAGATTCCAAATATCACATTCTACTGGACCTTCTAGTTCCCAAAATAATGTCTGGCCATATCTTTAAATCTATAAAATTACATGAGTTTAGAATGGTCCTAAAATATATTATAAAGTTTTTGTTTCATTTGTGATATTAATTTTCTTATTGAGTTTATTTTCTTAAGCATTTTTATGAACAACTCAGGTTAGAAACCTCAATCATTTGAGATGACAAACTAGACTTATACATCTTTATATTAAAACATGTCTTCAGACATGTATTTCTTTTGCAATTCTGAATCCCATTTTTCTCTAGAAAGGCAGTATCTCTGGACAACATATTGTCTTTTTTTAAAAATATATTTTTATTGATTTCAGAGAGGCAAGGAGAAGGAGAGAGAGATAGAAACATCAGTGATGAGAGAGAAGAGAATCATTGATCAGCTGCCTCCTGTATGCCCCCTCTTGGGGATTGAACCTGCAACCCAGGCATGTGCCTTTGACTGGAATCAAACCTGGGACACTTCAGTCTGCAGGCCAATGCTCTATCCACTGAGCCAAACTGGCTAGGGCCATATTGTCTTTCTTATGTTAGCAGGTCCATAAAACTCTTTTAGAGCATCACAGTATGCAGAAACGTTATAATTCAAAGTCCAAGCCATTGTAGTTACATAGCAGAGTCTTTTCTTTTTTCACAGCAGAAATGTTTGAGTCCTTCCACAGACAGGCAGATGTCGTCTCCATATTCATTAGCCTATAATGAATCTATTAATTGAATATGTAAGTTTGGCTAATTAGATGTAAGACATTTCTTCAGATTTAAAGGGTAATAATAAAAAATTTAAACTGCAACACCAGATCAAGCATTTAAGAATTGATAAATGTGAACTGGAAAGTGCACAGTTCCAATATAAATTAGTTAATTGCCTCTGTTAATTTAGGTGAAACACATTAGCAGAAAGGTCAATCCATTTGAGGCTTGATGTGTTTTTCAAATAATAAATTAGAAATAGCAAATCAAAGAGCATTACGAAATGGGAAGCGTGGAATCCACTCTTCCAATCCAGAGGTTGCAGGGTGGATTCAAGGAACCCCACAGAGTTAATCTGCTGTGGGGTGACCAGTGGTTCTCAAATCAAGCAGTGTCTTAGACATCAGGAAGCTTTGTTAAAGATATCAATGCCTTGGGCCCCTTCTTAGACTAACTGAAACCTCTGGGGTGATGGAACCTGGGTTCAAAACCATTGGACTATTTCATGAATGTCTGAACCTCTGAGTAAGCAGGAGGAGAGTGGCAGAATCAATCCATAGCAGGTATATAAGCATTAGAAACATGATCTAGTGTCCTACTTAATGCTCTCTTTTCTTCCTAAGTGGGGAAAAACTGGCTGCCTTGTTTTCTCCTCTGTTTCCTCTTTTGGCTAGGTCTGTACCAAAGGGTCTTTACACTTGAGAACATTTAACTCAGATTTGGGAAGTAGGAGGCAATCTCAGCTCCAAGTATTTGTTCTTGGAAATTCCAATTTTGCAAAGAGTTCAACTTAACATATAACATTTGTTATCTTCACACTAGAAAAATGTAAAAGGAGTTCTTTGTAGAGACCAGTTTTGGAAAATGTTATCTTTATCTCTTGTATCTTATGTCTCCCCAGTAGCACCTAGAGGAGGAGAAGGTCCCTGGCAAGCCCCAATGAAATTTCTTGACTAGGCTGTCTCCTCTCTCTCACTTTCACTCTGCCCTGCATATTCTGACTTCTTTCCTGTCTCATGGCCCCTTGAGTAACTTCACATATACAGCTACTGTTATTCACAGACTTCTTTTTGCTCTTCACAGGCTCTATGTCAATGCTTGGCTTATAATGCATTGTCAATGAGTTTCAGTATTTGTTCACAGCTATTTGATTGATAGAGGAAAGAAACCCAGGTTTAGCAACAGCAGTCAAGGCATCGCAGATGCTTTGAAAGGGGGAGGATGTGCGCCTGAAGCAAGACACCCCTCCTCTGTAGTGTGGGGCTGGAAGTCCAAACTGGATGTCTGTTACTGACATCTCTGAAGGCTTCCCATTTTTGCCTGGTGCCTTTCACAGGTTGGACTGTGTGGTTGAGAAAAAAAGAGGCTGGCATTCTCCCTCTGTTGTCAAGACATGCTCCTCATTACATTTTTCAGTGGTTCATTCCAGCATGTAAAAGAGGGACACAGTGACTGTTCCTTTAGTCCCATTTTCTAGTGAACATGAATATGGATCCCTACTCCAAATATCACCAAAGTTAATGTGAGAATTCCTTACACCCAAAGACCCTTTGAGTGAATGACTATATAAAGGCAGAAGGTCCTGGGAAAGAAACTTATGTTTAAGAATGGGTGAGTCCTGCCCTGCCGGTGTGGCTCAGTGGTTGAGTGTGGACCTATGAATCAGGAGGTTATGGTTCCATTCCTGGTCAGGGTACATGTCCAGGTTGCTGGCTTGATCCCCAGCGTAGGGCATGCAGGAGGCAGCCAAACAATGGCCCTCTCCTCATCACTGATGCTTCTATCTCCCACTCCCTCTCTCTTCTCTGAAATCAATAAAAATATATTTTAAAATAAATTACTTAATAAAAAAAAAGAATGAGAGAGTCCTACAGTAAGTAGTAACAATGAAAAGATGTGTGGATGTAAAGAATTTTAAAAGTAAAAAGAAAAGTGTCAACTAAGGAACATGAAAGAAAAACTTAACTTAGTTACATGCCAAGCACTTATTAGTGCAAGAATAAAAAACCTGGAGCTTGCCTATTAGTAACTCGTCCTCGCCTACCATGATAAAAATAGCTGCTTCCGATCTGAGACACATCCCTGCGACCTGCTGTCGTGTTCTGAGTACTTCACTTTCTGTGGAAGTCAGGCTAATGAACATGATCATTCCTATCTTAAAAGTCAAAAGGTCTTTTAGTGAAAGTCCCTCTCCTAAAAATTTGTAGTCTAAAATTTGTCTGCATTCTGAGATTTTTTCCCCTCCAAAGTAATCAAATTATAAATGTCACATCTTCGAAGATTTCTCATCAGTAGCAGATATAATACATTGAATTCAAGCTTTTGTTTTTAAAATAATATTCTCTTGCACATACATACCATGAACTGCAGAGGGAGCTAATGCCTTTTTCCTCGGGCCTGTCAGAAAAGGGGGCATAGCTGGGGTTTTTTATTTTTCCCCTGTGCCTTGAAAGTGTGATTATTGATACAGTACTGAGCTCATCTCTGCACCTAGATTGCAGCCTTTAAACATATGTGAGGTGGAACTGGGCTTTACAAACAAAGACAAAGCTAGTTCCCCTTTTTAAATTAGTCTCTTGAGGTTCCCAAAAGGTGGAGGATATATTTTAATAGGCAAGAATTGTGTTTTGTATCAAAACATGATTTTTTGAGTCATAACCAATTATGAATATACTCCCTGCAACCATAAATATCCCTTTTCATAGACTACAGTGACCAGAGGCCACATTGGGCCACGAGGGACTTAATATGTAGAGAATTTTTATGGTTAATAAATGCCACAATCTCAGCCTCTTTTCTTATAGATGCTGGAAGGAAAGGGATAATTAAATGAGCATTTAGATCCCAAATAAAAAGTTAATATTCACATTAAATAAAAATATAAGCGAAGTTATTTAATAGAAGTTTTCATAATGAGTCCAAAATACTTCATTAAACATTTCTGTATTGAAATATGTAAAGCTCCGTACAAGCTTTTGTTAATAAATTAAATACCACTTCTCTATAAATATACCATGTATTAAGCTTTCCTGCTATGGTTTTCAGGGAAACATTTTACATAAAGTAGTCCAGCATATCCCATTTGAGATGAATGAGATCATTAGGAAACACTTATATCTGAAATAAGCAATCATTCTGCATACAACCCAAGGGCCTTAATTTTTTAAATATTTCAAACATTGTGCCTCTTTCAAATCATTAGACTTACAGACATTTAAGGACCTGATTCAATTAACCCAGAAGAGAGAAATGCTATAATGTGTGATTTATTTTGGCAGATAAATTAAAACGCAAGTGTGTCTGTTAGAAAAGGTAGGCTGTCATAACAGGAACAGAAAGGCCATTAGGTAGGGCTACCTGAGGCTGAAATAGCTCCTGAATAGGGAAACTTGCAGTTCCAGATTGGCATTCAGTTGCTGTCAAAACCAAAAGTATTCTTTCTTTAGGCGGAGTCTTGATATTGCATTCAGTTGCCTTAATTGATTCCTTTCTTCTTTTTTTAAAAATATGTTTTTTATTGATTTTAGAGAGGAAGAGATAGGGAGAGATAGAAACATCAATGCTGAGAGAGAATCATTGATTGGCTGCCTCCTGCATGCCCCCTACTGGGGAGCAAGCCTGCAACCCGGGCATGTGCCCTGATCAGGAATCGAACAGTGACCTCCTGGTTCAAAGTTCGATGTTCAACCACTGAACCACACTGGCTGGGACCTCATTGATTTATAAAGCATGTTTCTCAAATAAGAAACACTTACCCTCCTTAAGTGAAAACTAACAAGAAGCCTAACTTGCTATGGTTTCATACCAAAGTCAAACTTCACATAAAATTGATGCTTTAAAATTATAATTTTGCATTCTATTATTGAGGTGAGGAAATATGAGGCAAGAATTTATTTTTCTCCTCTACAAGTCCAGGAGATTAGCTCCGCCATGCTTAATAAACTGTTTTCACAAGGAAATAAATAGAGCATGCTGTAGTTTACATTCCCTTGCACAGAAGGTTTTAAACACTATGCTAAACAGTAAATAATTATAGATGGGGGAGACTGGAAGAAGGAAATATTATAAGGGCGGGAAAAACGTTTCTTAACAAAATCAGGGAAAAGACTGGAATTCAAAATGTTAGCAACCTGAAGGTAGTCGGGGGGAAGATTTAAACCATTTTGAAATCTATAGAAGAAATAAAATAAGATAAAAGAAAGAAGAGGAAGAAAGAATACGAATGTCAGAAGAGATGTTAAGGCATCCTTAAATGTAAGTAACAGAAGAATAAATCCTATGAACAAAAACCAAGAAAACATATACTTTCGCCTATTGAATTAGAGCTTGGACAAAATATACACTGAGTGACCAGATTATTATGAGCTCTGAATGCATAATAATCTGGCCACTCAGCATATATCCTATTTAATAAAAGGCTAATATGCAAATTGTCCCCTCAACCAGGAGTTCGACCAGCAGGCAGGCCAGCCAACAGCCCATGTCCCCTCCCCCTGGCCAGGCTGGCCAGACCCCACCCATGCATGAATTCATGCACTGGGCCTCTAATACACACACACACACACACACACACACACACACACACACACTGAGTGGCCAGGTTATTATGTGTTCAGAGATCATAATAATCTGGCCACTCAGTGTATACCCACACTAATAAAAGGGTAATATACAAATTGGTTAGGACGCCCTCTCAGTAATGACTGAACAGCAGGCTGCATGGGGCGACCAGGCTAGCAGTGGGGGGCAGTTGGGGGCAACCAGGCCGGCAGGGGGGTTAGTGAGGGACAACCAAATGACTGAATAGCAGGCTGTGTGGGGCAACCAGGCCAGTGGGGGTGGGGGCAGTTGGGGGCAGCCAGGCCGGTAGAGGGGGGCAGTTGGGGGTGACCAGGCTGGCGGGGGTGGCAGTTGGGGGCAACCAGGCCAGCAGGGGGGCAAGTTGGGGGTGACCAGGCCAGCAGGGGGGGCAGTTAGGTCGATCAGGTCAGCAGGCAGAGGCAGTTAGTGGTGATCAGGCAGGCAGGCAAGAGAGCAGTTAGGAGCCAGCGATCCTGGATTGTGAGAGGGATGTCCAAATGCTGGTTTAGGCCCGATCACCAGGACATCTTCTGAAGGGTCCCAGATTGGAGAGAGTGCAAGCTGGGCTGAGGAGATTCCCACCCCCACCCCCATGCACAAATTTTGTGCACCATGTATACATACACACACACACACACACACACACACACATACACAATATATACTAGTATATGAATCATGAACTGAAGATAGGGGAACTTTTTTTTCCCCAGAGGATGATTATATGAAGAAAAATACTAATAATCTATGACCATATGACCAGAAGGGTTTGCAGTAAAAGATGGGGCAAAGCAAAACAAACTCCAAGATTAGGAGAAGAAAATGTTTCTTAATCAGTGAGTGTAGGAAAGTTCATTCTACTTACACTAGAAGTAGTCAAACGCCCTCATAGGGAATGTGTTTCCTCTTTTGCTCATATCACTCAACAAAAATATTTTAGTTTAGTTTCTTTTTTCCAATCACAATTTATTCCCCCATATCCTCTTCCACATTCACCATTGCCCCTCCCCACCGAAATCACCACACTACTATCTGTGTCCCTGAATTCCTTTTCTTTTTTAAAAAAATCTTTTTTTTATTGATTTTGTGTTTACTTTTAGAACAAAAGAGGGAGAGGGAGGCAGAGAAACATTGATGTGAGAGTGAAATATCAACCCCCTGCCTCCTGCATGCCCCCCTACCCTCTGCCCTGACCCAACACTCCTTCCCCCACCAGAGCTGCCTTGCCAACAAATATTTTTATCAAATAGTTACTGTGTGCTCCATGCTGCTGTAGGAATTGAGGGAAGGAACAAGAGGAATAGGAGCCACAGTTCCTGTGCTGATCACTTGACTATCTAGTTGGAGAGCAAATCTCACACAAAAGTAGCCATCAGGGAACAATTCAAACCAGTGTGCTGTCTGTCACTGTCCTGGGTCTTTTGGAGATGTTTATGAAAGCCAAGAGATCCTCCCTTCCTGCCTGGAGAAGAAGGGGATCTCTTTATTGGCCCTACCTCACTGTGTAACAAATGCTCATCATTTCATCACACTGTTTCTTCTCTGGGAGAGATTTTTTCAGCCATGATGATAGAACTGGAGTTAGCAAGCAAGAAGTGGGTCACGGACGAACAGCCCCACCTTATGCTTTGAGAAAAAAAAAGTAAATCAATGGTTTTTCATTTGTGATAGTCTTTCCTGACAATATTCATTTATCAGTTTAATTTTTACAGATTTCCCTTTTCTCCTTGGAACCTTTTGATGATGTCTCAGTGTCTCAAGGATTAAAGTCCCTACAGCCTTGAATCAACTGTCTTGCCCTCCTCGTCTGCTGCTCCTCCAGCCACACTGATGTTTCCTAAAAAGTATTCTCACATCTCGATGCCTTTGCTCTCTGGACCCTTCTGCTGTCCCTGCCTCCCTGTGGCACCTTGCCTCTCCTCTAAGGCCCAGTTGAAAGGTTAGCATTCCCAGAGAGCCCATCTCTGTGCTTGGGCATCCAGGACGTGTTGCTGATGCTCTTTTGTAACTTTCCCCACAAGCTCTCATAGGCGGTGATCTACCTCTCTGTGGGGAAGGGTTTCAAGCTCACTGACAGCAAGGGCTGTCCCAGCCTCCAGCACCTTGCCTTGCATTGGAAAGTGCTCAAAATACGTTTGCAGAATTGTTCCATCAGCATCATTGATTTATTTCCTTTGCTGCTACCTTCTCCCTCTCCCTAACTAATTCTAAGACCGTATTCTTGTATCCCTCAGTTGTATCTCTAACCCTCTGGCTTTAATAAAAGTGTATCTCAAGAATGTATACTGTTATTAAAGCCCGATTTTTGGGTATAGAGATCCTGTGTGAATTGAGATCGCTCAACTACCTAAGCTAAGGTCCCTAGTTTCTCCATGAAAACAATTCACTCAGGTACACGTGGGGATATACTTTGAGCTGAAAGTTATTTCTATAGACCTAATACTAAAATGAAATATTTTGTCTATTTCTATTGTTTAGCAGCCAAGAACTGAACATTAGACAGTTTTAGGTACTGAAAATATTTAAGGCAAGATCTTGTCTGGCTGACATTTAACACCCAAAGAAATGGGGTTCTCAGGGCTCTGAAAATGGCTTTTAAGATAAGAATCAGTAGGCTCCTGTTAGGATTATAATGGGAGGAGGGAAGTGCCCTATAGAGATCTTTTCATTTGGACCCAGATTTAGTCCACTGAGCCCTAAATCCATTCTGGTATGGTGTCGCTGGGTTCTTGACGGATGGACACTTACATGCTGACCTTTAAGCACCCACAAACCAGAAGAAGGCCTATTGGAGCTACGGAAACACTTAAAATAGGGGGTATAAATATGGAAGCTCAAGCCCAAGGGGTTAGTTAAGTGAAGGGCCCCATGTCCAGCGGGATGATAGCTGTTAGCGTGAAGAACAAAAAAACCACACTTGTATGTTTGTGTGTTTTCGGGCGAGGACTGTAAGAACTGGAAGGAGGGATCCCAGAAGAAAGATTAGAGGGGCAAATGAAACTTGCAACTCTGAGGAGCTTTTGAGGACCGAGGCCCGCTGGACAGCCTGGCAGTCCCAGCCGGCAGAGGGCAGCAGCTGGGCGGGAGAAGCCAGCCCGGGGCCCGCGGAGTCGCCCGGCTCGCGGGGACACTCTGGTTGAGTGTGGGGCGAGGGACTCGACTCATCATTACCCGACCCGACCCTGCGGCCAACTAGAATCTCGGGCTCGGTTGCGAGAGTGAGGTGTGCGGGGTTCGCTGCGGAGGTCCCCGCGCCCCTGCCCAGGGAAGGAGAGCTGAGGGCACCCCCTCCCTGGCCCCCGGGAGGAAAGGAGCGCCGGAGTTGGGAGGGCCCCTGGCACGCGGGTGGGAGGGGTTCTCCGCACCCCTGCAGCTACGTCCCGGGCTTGTCCCGCCGACCCCGCGCCCCCCCCTCTCACCCACTTCTGGGGCCACGACCCGCCCCCGCCCTCGGCCAAGGTGCGCCTCCCGCCGATGCCGACCTGGCCAGAGCGAGGCCGCACCGCTGCTCTCCGAGCCCGCGAAGCCCTGGGCAGGTTCGCGCTCCGCCGTCGAGGAGGGCGGCGTGGGCGTGGGCGTGCGCGTGGGCGGGAGCCGGCTCCCGCGGCCGGGGCGGGGGCGGGGGCGGGGGCGCGGACGCCCTTGACCGTGGGCGCGAGCACCAGGCGGCGGGCTGTATGTAAATCGCTGCGCCCCAAGTCCTAGGTAGGATGGACCAGCCCCCGCGCCCCGGCCCTCACGTCCAATAAGAAGCGCCCCCGCTTGACACCTGCCTATAAACAGGCGAGCGCCTGCCGCCCCGCGCACAGCCCGCAGCCCGCACCGCCACGCCGCGGGGCGACACCATGACCTCCAGCAAGATCGAGATGCCCGGCGAGGTGAAGGCCGACCCCGCCGCGCTCATGGCCTCCCTGCACCTCCTGCCGTCGCCCACGCCAAACCTGGAGATCAAGTACACCAAGGTAAGCGGCGGCGAGGGGCCGTCCACGCACACTCTCTCGAACCTGCCTTCCGCGTCTTGCGTGATCTGTTAGGGGGCGAGGGTCGGGGGTCGGGGGCCAGGTCGCCGGGACCAGCCTGTCACCCCCGCGCAGCAGAGGGGCGCCGGGACTCGGGGTGGGGCTGCCGAAGTCCCGCGGAGTCTGGGGACACTTCGGGGACTGACCACCCGGGAAACGCGGCGCAGAGGGCTCGCCGTCAACGGCTTTTTCCCAAACCGCATCCGCGGCTGCCTTCCATCCGATTCGGGGTCGCGACCGCTTCGGGGAAGGCGCCGGCACCGCGTCGGCTCCTCCAATGGGGAAGAAGGGCGTCCCGCCAGGTTGGTCCCGCAGCCTGGCTGTGGCTTCGTCGAGGGCCGCTCGGTCGCCCGCCCCGCAGGTCCTCGGGGTCCCGACGGCGGGAGGAGCGCGGGCGCTGGCTGCCCGCACAGGTTTCGTGGGAACCTGGCTGCTGAGCGCAGTAGACCCAGTGTCAGCGTCGCACTCGAATTTTGTAGGCAGTGGCCGTTTTCCTGGAAAACTTGGGAAGTCTTTTCATTTGTATAGACCAACAGGCTCGCTTTGGAACTGAAAAAAATTACTCTTTATAACGAACTCTGACATCCTGGGTTTGCCAAGCACGAATGTTTTTTGTTGCACCACATTAAAAAAAAAAGAATATGTATTCGCTACCTAGTATAAATTGAATTTACTCTCTTTTTTAAAAACTCGACATAGAAAAAATTATTAATTACGCGTATGGGGGAATTATAGTGTTATAGCATTGGGAGGGAGAGATGGAATTTAAAGTCGTGTTTCTTGAAGTTCATTTTACAGTTCTCTTGTTTGATTGTTCTCTTTCTTTCCGTTGATTTCTACCCTAAACTCCCGATTAACTTAAACACACACTGAGCACACACAACACGGTTAAAGTTGTTTTCCATCATGCTTATTACACGATAAACTAAATTTTGTGGAGAAGTGAATTGTTTGGTTCTGACTTAATGGTTGAAAGAAATACACAAAACTACATCGGAATATTAAAATTTTACTTGCTTTGAGTTTTAGGTTACAAATCAGGGTGGTTCCTGTTTTGAGTGCCACTTTAGATGAATTTGATGTACCTGCTAGTTTCTTTTTTAGGTGGTGGGACAAATTTTTGAAAGCCCTTTTAATGAGAGGTCGTTAACGGTTACAGCCACTTAGGCATCATTTGCATCACTGGAGTGCCAATGTTCGGCACCTCTCTGGGTTCGGGAACAAGCGGGAGAAAGCCTGAAGCATCAAGTTTTGATTTAGGTCTCTAACCTCTTCAGCCTCGCTTTAACATTATTAAGATGCAAGATCCCCTTCTGAGAGAGGACCTGATCCTCAGCGTTGGGAGGGTTTGATTTTTGATCAGATTCTCCTCACAGCCCTGAAAGGAGTTTTAGGTATGGAGTAGGTATCTCCGAGTTTCATTTGGAAACTCTTCCAGCTCTCTTTCCCTCTAACTACCCCCGCGCTCTTTTTTCTCTTGTTCTCCCTCAGTAGGAAAGACAACTGATTTATAGCTAATTGAAGTCTTTAATGTGGAGTCATTTCACTCAGGGGAGACTTTTATCCAGTATCCGCTTTCCCACTTATTACAAAGAAAAACAATCAGAAATGAAATAATGGATTGTAACTTGATTCTTTAATTTGTGGGGAGGAGGCATCTTATTTTTGGCTTGACAAACAACCCTCATAAACACTGAGCAGTACTCATCTAAAGGCGACCTCTTTTCACAAAACCTTGTAAAAGCAGGTATCTGTGAACATTCCCAGCAGCTTTCCTTCTTAGCTCTTTGGTGAGACTTTAAAATTTTCTGAGACAAGCGTTGTGGGCATGCAGCCTTTTTAACGCGGGACAGAAGCTGCTCTTTGGTAGCCGAGGGTAATGGTGAGTGCTGTTTTACTTAAAAGGAAAATAAGATGAATGGGAAGTTTTTAAAAAATTCACATGCTCACAAGTGAGGGAAATTATATTAGCGTTTTTAAGCAGAAGAATGAATAAGGTAGAATGGACAGTTGGTCCTTTAGAATAGTGATACCACCATCACTAGGAATTTCTAAAAGGGTAATTAGTAGCTAAAAATTATTATGCTAGAGGGCTTGTTTAATAACACATAGGAAACAACAATGTTTGTATCAGAAAATGGTACAAAACAAACATAGGTGGATCCTTAATCATTTTTGTCTTGTTAAACAAATACATCTTTGGTGAAGGCTATTGCGGTAGGATTTTAAAATACGATTTTGGGACCAACATAAAGTCGCTACTGAGAATTTCAAGTAGCATGCATCTAGGAAACTTTGCACTAGGATCTTGTATTATTGTATTTATTCACCATTCTCTTTCTCCTAAAACTATTTCACTTTTTTTTTTTAATAAAAGGAGAATGTGGGAGATAATTAGGGGGAAAAGTTACTGCCTTTGTTTGTTAAAGGTCCAGTGAAAGTGCTCCAAAATTAAAGTTCAATCTCCAAGGATGCTGAAAGGGCTAACCTCCCCGGTAAATATGTATGGACTTTCAGGCAATTACATTTAGTTTTGAAAATAAGCCTGAAGGTCCACTACCCATTTTAGACTAATAATCAATGGCAATACTATCTTTGGAATATGTCTATTTTTATTCTCCTAATAAAGCAAGCTAGACCTCAAGCTTTAAAAGTAATTTCTTATTAAAGAATATGTTAAACAAATAAGACTGCATTAGTCAAGAAAGTGTGGTAACAGCACCAACACAAAGGAGTGAGTGGACTACTTTGAGGTAGAGAGAACGGATACTTTCTTACTTGCATGCTAAGAAGCATGCTTAACAGCTAGCGTAAGAGTTTGATTGCTTTTAGCTATGCTTTTATGAATTAAAATTTTTCTGAGTTGTTTCTGTTTTATCAGTCTAGTTTTTAGAAGTTTTGTATAGCTGAATAAATCTATCACAGGAGCATACACGTTGTAAAAGCAAGCCTAGTACTTTACTGACTGCCCAGAACTGCAGAAAAGATCTTTCCCAGAGCCCCAGGTCTTTGGGAACTTTACTACCACCCCTACCTTCTCCATTGTCTGCATCATCTCTCCTGGCTTTACTAGTCCATCTGACCCAGCCCTTCCCCCCCCCCATCACTACTACACTACACACACACACACACACACACACACACACGCACGCACGCACACACACACGCATGGGTTGCACTCTTTCCCTGTTGGTCACTTTTTCAGGGAGAGTTTATGCCCATAACTAACAGTAATATAAAGTGTTGTGTTTTACTCCAGCATCTGATACCGTGGAGAGCTAGAACAGAAGGAGGAAGGGGGGCATTTATGGGGTATTGACCTACTAAAATAGAAGAGGAAAAATAAAAGGCAATCAACTGATAATCAGGGCTGATGTGCATGGAGTAACTACTACTTACTCTTTTAGTTATTAAATTAATAACCTTTTATTGAACATCTGTTTTCTGAAGTCAATTTTAAATATGAATGGCTATGTTTCTAACAACTGTGCTTTCCATTATGCTAGCTGGACTGTGGAAGCAGTGAGTGCCAAAAATTAGTTGTCAGCCTGGTGGTAGTTAGGTTGATAAATGTAAAAAAAAAAATAATGACAATAATACTTACAATGCTACATACATTGTTTATAGGGCCTAATGGTTTACCAAGCACTTTCATATATATCTTATGAAGGAGAGAGAGAGTGGGAAGAAGTAGGAAAAATGGATAAGGAAAACCTTGGCTTTGACTTTTAAAAATTGATAGAGCACTCCTCACTACACCCTTTGCTTTTCCTAATAGTCACATACTTTTTTCTTTTTAAGAGAGAGAGAGAGAAAGAGAGAGAGAGAGACTTCAAATCTTCATTTTTGTGTTGCTTCTATTGCAAACATGGAGAGAGTATGACTTGGCCTATTCCTCTTAAGAAAGAGCTACCTTTTATGACTTCTGATTCCCTAACTTTAAATTACTATTTTTGATGTTTCTATGGTTTGCATGTCTAAGGCAAGATTGTTGCCTGTCCTAGGGATCATTTCTTATAAGATGCTGTGGATCTAGTTGCCTCTAATTAAGATTGTCTGTCTTGATCATAAATTATTAATCAAACTTTACATTTAGAGGGGAACTTACATTAAAAAACTTTTTGCAATTATTAATCAAACTTTACATTTAGAGGGGAACTTACATTAAAAAAAAACTTTTTGCAATTGCACAGCTTTTTGATGTTTGTATCATCTCCATTTAACACAGGGGAGCTGACCAAATTCATTTTAAGACTTGAATTAGGCCCTTCTCCTGGGGTCCTGCCTGCCCCAATGCCTTCTGCTGTATGGGCTTATGTTACCATATTGCATCATCAAATCCTTTTTATCTATAAAATGAGGAACCAGTGTTTACATTTCAGGGTAGAAGATTCTCTGAGGAGCCTATTCTGTGAGGTCTCATTTCCTTGTATCCAGACTTAAGAGAAGCCAGGCATGCATAATTAGTTCTCTGTTGTATTAGACAAGCATCTCAAATACCAACATGCACAATTCTCTCTCAAGTCTTTCTCAATTTGGGTGGTGGAATACAAATACTGATGGATATTTTTGCCTTTTTAGTTATTTTAATGACAACTTGCAGGGGTCAGCAAACTACAGACTGTCTACCTAATTTTGTAAATAAAGTTTTATTGGAACACAGCCATACTCATTCAGTTACATATTGTCTGTGGCTGTGTTTGTATTACAATGGCTGAATCAAGTATTTGCAACAGAGACCATTTGGCCCGCATTTTAGAAAAAGTTTATAAAGGCTTGACTTAGAAAAAGAAAGGCTCTGAATTAAAATAGGCCTTTGTTCAAATCTTGATCAGATATGTGCTTAATTAGCTATGTGAGCAGTTATGGATGGTGTCTCTTAGGGGGTTTCTTCACTGGGTATCAATTTCTAGTTGTCAGTGTGAGAAAGTAAATGGCACATAATGACAATCAACCAAGGACTAATTCCATTTCATTTTTGTAAAGTGATCATTACATTTGTAGTTCCAAATTAATGGAGGACCATAAAGAAATATCAGAGTTGTATGAACAATGAAGTTTTACAAACAGGTCAATGTTTAGTATTCTGTTTATTTATTTAATGTTTAGTAGTTTAATTAGTCATAAGAGTAATATTCTGCATAGCTCGTATGTTTACACCAGATTTTCATCAAATGGGATCCCTTGGAGGTTTCCTGACCAGGGTATTATTTTTACCAAAAAAGTAACCAAATCAGTTTCCCAGCCAGTACAGTCTTGAGCCACATAACTGTGGTTAGGCCAACAAGAGACTGCATTTACTACGGTGATCCCATAAGA
Source organism: Corynorhinus townsendii (assembly GCA_026230045.1). NCBI lineage: Eukaryota > Metazoa > Chordata > Mammalia > Chiroptera > Vespertilionidae > Corynorhinus > Corynorhinus townsendii. The sequence continues at coordinate 183,157,495 of JAPDVU010000001.1, read as the reverse complement.
TTAAAATGAACCTGAAAAATTCCTATCCCCTGGTGATGTCATAGCCATCATAAGGTTGTAGCCCATGGCATTAATGTTTTGGGCCATCTCAGCCCATCCATAGTCCTGCTGTCAGCTAGAAGTGGCTGGGGGTGCTCCCCTGGCTCACATGACCTATGGCACAGTAAGGTCCTGAGTAGAGAGGGCATGAGCTAGCGTTACACACTGGCTCACTCTTTATTGGTGAATTCAAAACATAAGAGTGGGAACTTAAAGTATGGGAAGATAAAAAAACACACACCCACAACAAGTAGCCTAAAATAGTTACCTAAATCAATCAAGATCTCTAAATCAAAGGAGCCTAAATGGGAGGAGGTGGACTGACTCTTTGTCCAGTCCCATGACTGGAATTGTGTGCATTCCAGATAGCCTTCTTAGAAGTGTTGTCTCTTTAAAGTGGATGCCTCAGCAATCAAAGCTTAAATCAGGCACTTGTATTATAAAAAGGAAAGCCAACAGTCAGGGCTTAAATTGTAAGTACTCATGTGTTTGTGATGATGCTGGTGTAAGCAAACCTACTGCCCTACCAGTCATATAAAAGTAAAGTTCTATAGGGAATATAATCAATAATATTATAATGAACTAGAGGCCTGGCGCATAAAATTCACTCAGGGTTGGGGGGGGTGGAGATCCCTCAGCCTGGCCTGCACCCTCTTGCAGTCCAGGAGCCCTCGGGATGTCTGACTGGTGCGGAGGAGGCGGGAGAGGCTTTTGCCACAGCTGCTGTGCTCACCAGTCATGAACCCAGCTCAGGGCTTCTGGATGAGCAGTGCTCCCCTGTGGGAGTGCACTCACCACCAGGAGGCAGCTCCTGCATTAAGTGTCTGGTGTTCAGTGCGCATCATAGCGTTCAGTCAATTTGCATATTAGCTTTTTATTATATAGATTGTATGCTGCCAGATGGGTACTAGACTTATCCAGGTGACCACTTCATAAGGGATATAAATGTCTAATTACTATGCTGTACACCTGAAACTAATATAATATTGCATGTCAACTGTCATAAAAAGTGAAATTTAAAAAATATAGACACAGATGACAGTAGTAGCCTATACCACCTCAGTTTGTGTAAATTTACTCTACTGTATTCACACAAGATCAAAATTGTCTCACAATGCATTTCTCAGAACATATCCTCATCATTAAGCAGTGTATGACTGTATTTTAATAGTTAAATTAGGTATCTGACACTTGTGTGCCAAAATTCAGCATTAATATGCCTCCGTATACCCAACTGACTGGTGTTTTAAGTCATTTGGACCAAGATGTTCCCAAGTCATTGATGCTTAGATCTAGGAAGGATGACAGCCTGTGAGGACATTCTCTGAAGGAAGATACTATTTGGAAATGGGAAGGTATCTTAAGTTATATAATTTAAAACTGACTAGACTTTAACTGGTCCTGACTGCCCAATTTTGGGGCACTTCACCTGGAAAAGCACCATGCAGTGACTATTTTGAAAGTCCTTCTAGCATTTCTTTAATTTGCTGTGACAGGTCATTTCAAAGCCAGTCATTTCTCTTGAAAGACCGAGTCTAATGCATATAAAAGTGATTGCCAAAATGTCACTTTGATTAATTTTTAATTGCCTTTTCAGACATATCTTTGAGTCTATTCCATTTTACTGTTCAGATATATAAGATTCTTCAAATTGGGAATTTCTTATCTCTGGCATATCTCTATTGTTTTTTGGCCTGAGTTTATGTTCAAGTTGTCTCTTCATAATCTTAACTCTTTGTGAGTTTATTTACAGCAAGTATCTGTTGTGTCACATGATTTGGAAAACTTTCAGACTTTGAGAATTCCAGCAAAATTCTGTGTTGCTGACTAATAATTGGTCTCTCAGCAAAACTTCACTGGGGCTAACACAGAGGCTTATTGACCTCTGTAGATTGTGATTGAAAATTAGACTGCCATGGGTGAATATTCTAATTTTTGTTATAGAAGGAAGCTTTCCTTTTCCTCCAGTTCAGCTCTGTTACTACCAGCTCTGTTTCCTTTCCTCACTATAGTTTGATCTTTGGAGAGCAAATAGCAGTTTCTCCATTCCTACATCTCTGGAAATGCTGGGGTCCTTGTCTCAGCCTTACAAAGGGTTCAGCAATCTGGAGAAAGGAGCTGCGCATAGATTCAAGAAGGAGTCCAGGGATGAAAGATAATTTTGAAAGGCTTTGGGGGTCAGAGGAGCTTCAGCTAAAGGAATTGAAGACTACTCCTTGTCTAAGGACCCCATGCTATTTATTAACACAATTTGTCCTAAGGCAAGGTGGAGACATACACTTCAAAGGGTAAGGTTTACAAAAGCATTGTCAGTTAGGGGAATAGCCTACAGCTGTTCAGGTGTTTGGCCAACAGGAGGCAATAATATGCAGGTTAAGATGCTCTGAGCTGTTTGGAAGCAAGCAATAATATTCAGGTTTGGGGGAAATGCCGTTTAGCTGTTCCAACAGGTAAACTATATATGTGGCTCAGCCCTTGTTGAGCCTCCAAACTTCACCAACCTTTTGGTGAAACTCTTGTAATTATTACATGCTGGGATTGGTTTCTGGCATGGATAGATAAAACCTATTGTCCAGTTGAACCTGGAAACACCTGTCTCTTACTTAGAAGAATTTAGGATATCATCGGTGGTACCAAAACACTCTCCAATCTATATGTATAAAAGGCTAAAATGCTAAGTGTCCATCCAAACATCCAACTGGTCACTATGACACTCACTGACCACCAGGGGGCAGAGACTCAATGCAGGAACTACCGTGATGCACGCTGGCCATTTACAAAGAAACAGCACCACAGACCTGGCACTGACAAACCAACACTTGGTTTCTCCCAAGTGGGACACAGGCCCCACCACCACCCCAGAGCAATAGCCTACCAAATTGCAGCCAAGACCCCATGAGCAAAATATGGCCCCAGCTCAGCCCAGCCCAGCCCAGCCCTGCCCAGAATCGGTTGCTCTGAGCACCAGGTAATGATGTCACATAGCAATGCCCAGCTTCCTCTCCCTCAGGACTAGCCTTCTTGGAGTTACAGCCCAGGAACATGACTTGCTTTATAGCCAGGTGGAAACATTTTACACTGTAACCAAATGTCTGTGAAGCATTTTTCCCATGCCTCATCTCATTTGATCCTCACAGAAGTCCTGGAGTAGGTAGATAGGAGACTCGATAAAATCCTATTTTCTTTTCATTAGCCAGAAAATGGAGATTTAGAAAGTTTAGAAACTTGACCCAACTGAAGAGAAGTAAGAAATGGTGGACCTTGAAAATGACTTCTGGTTTTCTCACTGCACAGAACATAGTCAAACACTGCTGCAGTTAAATATTTTACTCTTTGTTCTCCCTGTGTGATCTACAATAATAATCTGCTTTGTGTTGATATTTACTGCTGTGTTGCTGACAATTACCTGAAAGAGAAGTTAGGGTGCTTCACTGGGCTGGAAAAAGTTTAGCTAAATCAGAGAGCAGGTCTAATTAAGCAAGTTTATTCTCTCTATATAAAAGGCTAAGTTGACTTGCGCATGTGCAATACATATAAAGCTCTTGCTGGTGCCAATCACACGCTTGTCATTTCGATCTGTCATTGTTGATCATGAATTTGGTTGACACTTCTATTAAAGAGAAAGGGCGAATAGTGATATTAAAATATTTCTTCTAATTAATTTCCTTTCAATGTGCATGAATCCGTGCACTGGGCCTCTAGTCTTGATTAAAAAATGTAGGGAAATTTTTTCAAAATAATTAAAAGGTTATATATTTGTATATTTTTCTGATACATAATTTTGATTTGTCTAGCTTAAGTCTTCCGATTTCGAATACAGTGACTGTTAAGGGTTTTTGCCCCAGATCCTTTCTAGGGGTTTCTTAAAGATTAAACTGAGTCCAAAAAATAGTATAGGTTGTATGGCTCTTCCCACAGGTTGGATGGAACCTGTCTCCCCGTAAGTAGATCTGGCAAAATATGGTGGATTTAGTAAACCAACTAACAACCAAAAATAAACTATTTTCTTTATCCCAATCCCCAGCATCAAAACACACACTGGATCTGTGGGCTGAGGTGTGAGTATTGATGGAGAGTTAGGGTGGGAAGGAAGAGGGAAAATGACACATTGCCTAAGAAGACAAAATTATGAAGTGTCTAAAACATCTACAGAGGATAACTTAAAATCTTATTTCCCTACGTGTGAAAGATGGACTTCCTTTTTTGGGAGGAGATCAGGAACCAATATGAGGCTGGTTAAATTCTCTAGCAAGCCTGAAACCAGTGAATTCTGCCTCATTTATATTTTAGAATCTGATACCCAGTGTACCATTGTACTTGATTTTCACAGGGAAGATTATATCTAATTGTATTATCTTGGGGTCATTTTTATTTTTAACTGCAGCTAAAGCTACCCTTTTGCTTCCCTGAATTTATTCATTCTTTTATTCATTTGACATTTATTAGGGCTTCTTGTGTACAAAATGCTGTTAGTCACCATCTGGCATGAAGACACATAGATGTGGACTTTGTCCTAAAGGAGGCTGGAGAGGAGTCCCACTTGGGTATGGGGTGAGGCCATGAAAACAGTAACTATGGTACATGGTAGAAGATGCTAAATGCCTGAGACAAGTGCACTTTAAGCAATTCGAAGATTCAGAAGGTAAAGAGATATTTGCTGCTCAGCAGATCACCAGCATAATGTATTGTTAGACATGACAGGAAATGAAATGTTTCAAACATACGGAAGACTATAGACAGTAATATAACAAACATGTACCTATACCCAGATTTGTTAGTTCTTAACATTTTGCAGTGTTTGCTGCTAATTTTTTTAAATTTAATAAATCTTTATTGTTCAGATTATTACAATTGTTCCTCTTTTTTCCCCAATAGCTCGCTTCCACCCAGTTCCCACCCCACCCTCTGCCCTTACCGCCCCTACACTGTCCTCATCCATAGGTGTACGATTTTTGTCCAGTCTCTTCCTGCACCCCTCACACCCCTTTCCCCCAGAGAAGTCTCCCTTTCTATGCCCCTGATTCTATTGTATTCACAGTTTATTCTGTTCATCAGATTTTTTTATTCACTTGATTTTTAGATTCACTTGTTGATAGATATGTATTTGTTGTTCATAATTGTTATCTTTACCTTTTTCTTCTTCTTTCTCTTATTGAAGAATACCTTTCAGCATTTCATTTAATACTGGTTTGGTGGTGATGAACTCCTTTAGCTTTTTCTTATCCTTGAAGCTCTTTATCTGACCTTCAGTTCTGAATAATAGCTTTGCTGAGTACAGTAATCTTGGTTGTAGGTTCTTGCTATTCATCACTTTGAATATTTCTTGCCATTCCCATCTGGCCTGCATAGTTTCTGTTGAGAAATCAGCTGACAATCGTATGGGTGCTCCCTTGTAGTTAACTGTTTTTCTCTTGCTGCTTTTAATATTCTCTCTTTGTCTTTTGCTCTTGGCATTTTAATTATGATGTGTCTTGTCATGGTCCTCTTTGGATTCCTTTTGTTTGGGGTTCTGTGCACTTCCTGGACTTGTAAGTCTATTTCTTTCACCAGGTGGGGGAATTTTTCTGTCATTATTTCTTCAAATAGGTTTTCAGTATCTTGCTCTCTCTCTTCTTCTGGCACCCCCATAATTCGGATGTTGGTATGCTTGAGGTTGGCCCAGAGGCTCCTTACACTATCTTCATATTTTTGGGTTCTTTTTTCTTTTCCGGTTGAGTGTTTTTTGCTTCTTGTATTTCAAATCTTTGACTTGATTCTTGCAATCCTCTAGTCTGCTGTTAAATCTCTGTATAATATTTTCTATTTTTTATTTCAGTCAGTGTATGTTTAATTTCTAGTTGGTCCTTTTTCATATCCTCAAGGGTCTCGCTAAATTTATCGGCCTTTTCTAGAAAATTCTTGAAAAACCTTGTAACCGTGGTTTTGAACTCTATATCTAGTTGTTTGCTTTACTCCATTTCTTTCATTTGTGATCTCTTTCTTTGTCTCCACATTTTGGCTGCTTCCCTGAGTTGATAGAGTGGCTTTGTGTGCTAGGTGTCCTATAGGGCCCAATGGCTCAGCCTTCCCAGTTACCTGAGGTGGACACTCTTGGTGCACCCCTTTGTGGGCTGTGTGCACAGTCTTTTAGTTAAGCCTTGATTGTTGTTGGTATCACTGGGAGGAATTGACCTCCAGGCTAATTGGCTGTGAGGATCAGTTGTGTCTACACTGGGAGAACTTCTGTGCTGGAGACACCCTTATGGGAGAAGACTTGTAAAAGCCTCTGTGCTCAGCTGGAATGGGGTGGAGTCTCAGGGTAGAGCAGACAGTATTGGTTTCCCATCAGCCCTGCCCTAATAGGCCCCTGTGCCTCAGTGTCCCGTGGTAATTGCTGTAAGCACCTCTGAGAGAAAGCTGCCCTTGAGTTCCACCCGCTGTCAGACAGTCCAGTTTCTCCCTGAATGAGTCTGGGTCTCCAGATTCTCACCCAGAACTGGAGTTCAGTACATTCGGGAGCTTTGTCTCTCTCCCACTTGGGAAAGCCAGCCACTACTCAGTTGCCTGCCCTCTCCGCACATGAGCCTCAGTACCTCTGCCTCCTGCAGCTCCTCTGAGTTTCAGTGTATTTTTCTCTTTCCTGACAGTCCAGTTTCACCCCAAATGAATCTGGGTCCCCAGAGTCTTGCCCAGAACTGGGGTTCAGCACAGTCGGGAGCTTTTGTCTCCCTCCAGCTTGAGAAAGCCAGCCGCGCACTCAGTTGCCAGTCCTCTCCGCACATGCGGCTCAGTACCTCTGCCTCCTGCAGCTCCTCTGAGTCTCAGTGTGCTTTTCTCTTTCCTTCTAGTTGTAGAATTTCCACTCAGCCAGCCTTCCTATGGTTCTGGATGATGTCCGTTTTGTCTTTTAGTTGTAGTTTTGAAATTGTTGTGCGAGGCAATAGTTTAGGCATTTACCTATGCCACCATCTTGGTTTCTCTCTGCTAATTTGTTTTTAAAAGAAATACCCTCCTGAGAACTCCACTTTTCCTCTCTACCTCCCCTTTCCTTCCTCAGAGCCATTTATCTTTCCCATAGGTGTGTGTATATGTATTCACAAACAATACATGTGGCTGTTTTGCATGTTAAATCTTTTTATATAAATGGTGTATACATTATTCTGCAATTTGATTTATTTGCTTAATATATTCAAGATTCACCCATGTTGTTGCATGTACCTGCAATTGATTCATTGTCATTGTTGCACAGTATTCCATTCCTTGAATATATCACAACATTTAATTCTTCTACTATTGACATTTAAGATACTCCCAGCATTTTACTATTACAATAGTGCTGCATTAAACATTCCTTAACACATCTCCTTATACACCTGTGTGAAAGGCCTTCTAGGATATACACTTAGAAGAGCTATTGCTGACTCATAGGGTATATGTATCTACAGCTTAATTATAGATGACCAGGTTTCTGTCCAACACAGTTATACTAGTTTCCACTGCCACCAGCAGTATATCAAAGTTCCCATTACTCTACATCCTCACCTATACTTAGAGTTCCCATACTTATTAAATTTTGCCAACCTGATGAGTGTAAAGTTATCTCATTGCAGTTTTAATTTGCATTTCACTGATTTCTTGTGAGGTTGAGCATCTCGTCATATATTTATTGGCCATTTGACTTTCTTCCTTTGTGAATTGGTCAGTATATAATTTGCTCATTTCTGTTTGTGTAGGTGTGTAGACTTGTGGTAATTGTTATATGTTCAGGTTATAATTCTTTAACAGTTATATACTGTGTGAACATTTCCTTCCCCCTGTGCTTTTTCTTTCTTCTTCTTTTCTAGTATAATTGTCATATAGCTTTAAATGTAAATGGAGCATTTGTCCATCTTTAAAAAAAATGTTTAGTGCTTGTGATGTCTTGTTTAGGAAATTCATTCTTATTCCAAGTTTATAAATATATTCTTCTACATAGTCTTCTCAAAGTTTATTTTTATTAAATTTTTTACCTTTTGCATTTGTGTCTTTATCCACTTGTAATTGGTATTTGTTTATGTATAAGAACACAGATAAATCTTAAGGATAAATGATGCAACATATAATAAAGTCAAATGATATTAATGTGTCAGAAATTTTCAAAGTTGTATTTTATGAAATTTTGGGATAAGATTAGGGGGTCCAGAATGTGTGTTTCTTTTCTAAGCTTGGTCTTCTCCACTAGGGGAAAATATCAGAAACTAATCCTACGTTGGTGGATGATTTGAATACATGTTGGTTTTCCTAAACTAAGAGCAGAAATGCATTCCATAAATCTACCTTAAGGTGTCATTGTAGAAAACTCTGGGATACATTATCATTACAACTTTTCATGTCAAGACTAATTTCCCTACTTTTCTTACATTACCTAGAACAGAATATGTGCTCAAATGTAGCTACTATTGTATGTGTTTTTCTTCTCTTTCTCACTATCACTCCTACACACTCACACCACCCATTTTTGAAGGGCTATTACCTGGTAAATAGATGAATTGTTCACTGTGTGCTATTCGTTTTGGGAACTGGAGGGAAAGTAGGGAGATGACAATGAATATAATGTGAAAAAGAATTTCTAATAGGAAGACCCTTTTTCTTGAGCAACTGATTCAATACTGTGCTTTATCTTGCTAGTTTAGAGAATTTAAGTTATTCCTTAGCATCAGGCTTGAAAATAACATTACTTTGTATTTTGTTAATGTTTTAACTTACTGTGTTTTGAATCAAAGCAGGTGTTATACACTCATTCACCTATATGCTTGTATTTTGTAAGCGATTTGATCTGTTCGTGTGTGCATCTAATTCTGAAGAAGCTACTGAAGAAGAATGAAATTTTCCAACCTTAAAAGGGAATCTAGTCCTTCTGTGCATGGAGTACTTATGTAATAACTAACAGGGTTGTCCCCATACTTTTTAAAGAAGGCTGAACATATATTCTCTGAATGCCCATATTACTTGTTTGTACTACTCCTAAATGGTACAAATTTTGTCTCATATTATATTTTTTGTGTAACTCCCTACTCCTAAACTGTACTAGATTATACACTCCTATTCATGGTGGTATTTCTGAGCATTTAGCTCAGCGTCTCATAGTGTAAATGCTTAGGAAATGTTCATTGAATGAATACTTGTTATATTCCACAGCTTTTATTATTAATACATTTCCAAAAGACTTTTCACATGTGACTACATTTAATAATTGTGGCAGTCCTAAAATGTGGATATTATGCTGACATTCCCACTTTATAAATGAGAAACTCAGACATATTAAAGTTAAATAATTTTTCCAGGCTCACTAGCTAGTAGGTGACAATTTCAGAACTCAAATAATCCTTTTCTTTTCCTGCTCATAACAATAAGAACAAACACAAGAACCACAACAAAGGCAATAAAATTTGAACTCTTAGCTTAAAGTTCTGCTGAGTGTTTTGCTGGATAATCCCAAACTCAATTCTCTGAATATAAATTAGAAATTTAATTATAGTTGACATTATCATAGCTACTATTAGCAACAATTTCAACCTGACATAAAGATGAGAATGCGCATACAAACCAAAAAGAGAAAACTATTGATATAATCAACACTTTAGGTATGAATCACCTGGGCAGGTGTGATTCTTTAGGCTGCGATAAAGAACTGTGCGTTTAGATTCTCACTGACTGGGTAGTCAGTCACACATGGCCCTTAATAACACCTGCTTGTTTGTGTTTTCCTTCAACATGCTCTTTTCTTTGTTATGGTTATTAGATTCCATTGGGAGTGAGGATGTGTGAGACTGTGGAAAGCAAATATATTTCACATTCTTTTTAACGATTCTTCTCCTGCCATAAGCCATCATTTGTGGGGAAGACACTTGTCAGAGAGATGGGTGGATATCTTCCATGTTGTCTTTTAGGAGCAATCCTTTTTCACTAAGGCTTTACTGTTAGATCTGTCTGTTACATGTAACCTTAGGAGGGGGATGCAGAATAGAGAAATAGAGAGGGGCCCCAAAATTCATGCAATATCCAAACTTTAATTAGAGTTTCAGTGGCACAGGGTGGTGGGATGCACAATTAATATTTTGTAGTCAATGGCTCAAAAATCCTATCTAAGGAAACTGCTGCCAAGTTGTCTTCTAAAGCCAGACCTTAGTCTCTAGATTTCTCTGTCTTCACTTCTAGAGAGAAAACATTTCTCTTTCTCCTCTACTTCCTACTTCTTCTCATCTTTTTTCATCTCTGTTTCTATTTTCTTATGCACTGCGCTTCTCTTTTGCTTCCCTAAGTATTTCTCGCAGGACAGGCTCTTAATGACTCTCCTTCCTTGGTTAGACTATTACCTGTTTTCGTAACATGGCTAGTTATGCCTGGGAACCTTTGTATCAGCTCTTCCAGCTGTTGGCCTAAATGATCCTTAGGGAGACCAGAAGCAATGAACCTGGAATAACCACATCTGACTTCTGTGAGCCCTCCTGGGAATTTAGTAATTACCTAATGGATTGAATCAGTGACATATACTATTCCAGATAACACCCTGGGTTGCATTAAATTAACCTTCACAAATGGGTATTTATTGGTGTACTCTTAAAAGACTACATGTGTTGGCCGTAATTGCTCTTCCATGCTTCTCCACGCTGATAGGTATTTGCATTGAGTGAAAAATTTCTCAGATTAGAGCCTGGGTGGTAGTTCTAGCCATTTAGTGATGTGTGTGATTGTGTTCAGCACATTGAGCATAAATCCTGTCTTGTAAACAGCAGGGAGACTAATGAGGTTTGCCCACATTCTGGTGTCATTACCAGGAATTCCAACAGAAAAAGAGAGGGCTTAGCAAAGCAGTACACTAATCAGAGGTTTTTGGAACTCTTGATGAGCTGAATTAAGGAGAGAGATTATTGTTCAACATTTAGTACAGACGCCTATGTACAAATATGGGTACAGAAACTACATTTAGCTAAAAAAAGAAAGCAAACATTTTGCTTTTAATGAAGTTGCCAAGTCACTGACTCAGTTCCACAGAGAGCTAATGAGAGGCTTATTTATGAGTGTCTCTAATTATGAGTGGTATAAAGAGGATGGCTATTGAAATAATGAAGTTGTTAAAATGATAGCACAATTTTTGCTTTCTTTGAACTCCTCATTATTTCAGCCAACTAAAATTCACACCAGTTTTAATCTTACAATTTTTGGAGTGATCCTGCAGGTTATTTTTTATAGTGACAAATTACATCTGAACAAAACAACTCTTTTGCAAGAAGCCTTCCCAAATGTGTTTGTTTTAGATTTATTTCGGATCTTTATTTTTATTATTATTGTTAAATAACTTGTACGTCTGATAATGTCATATCAAGGGATCCCGAGGAGAGTAGTGCACAGAAATCTCTGTTAATGATTCTCCCTATACAAGTGAGTGATTGAGCAGTGCCATACAGATCCACTGGAAATCAAAATACTTGTTTTGCTAAAGACTTATAGGACTTGAAAGTAGAGTGGTGACTCCCAAGAGAATTCTTCCTTTAAATCTTAGGAAAATTGATTTTAATACTTGGCAATAGTGGTAGAAAGAAGAGGCTTGTTGGCACTTTTCTTCCAAAGCACATCAGCAGCGTTTCAGTGAGCCTGGGCAAACTCTGGGGAGAGGGAACTTGTCAGAAACTTACAGCTCTTCACTTGAGTCTAATAGAGACTTAGCACTTTGCAGGTCAGTGCCACTGCTATTTGTCTCTGACCTAAGAGATCTGGAGTTCTTCACATCAAAACCACATCTTGCTGAGCAGAGATCAAACGTAGGAAGGTAAAGATCCTGCCAGTGATTTATCATGCCAGGGAGAGTGATCAGGCCATATGGGGCCACTGCGAATGAAGTTGACATTCCGGCAGTTTCTCATACAGGTCTCACATGTAGTGATGGTGAGTTTTTCTTGTAAAGGAATTCCGGGTCAAGTGGCAGCGTTCAGTGGCCTTTCTTAGCAAGACTTACCTCCAACATGAGTTTTGTTTCAAAATCAAGTCTTTGCAAGACTTTAAGTATTTTATTTACATGGCAAATAGGCATTTCTTGACCAAATATTTGAAGCTTCATTTGAGCCCAATGTCTCCTTTTCTTCTTTTTTTATTTTCTGGGAAGGTGCCTATAAAAAAACAAATAAAAAAATTAAGGTCCTTTGAGGTCAACAACAACAACAAAAAAGCTTTTCCCCCTAAACATTAGATATGAATTTAAGGTAATGAAATTGACTCTATAAGTTATGTGCAATTAGGCTTTTTAGTTCAACATCACATTTTATTAACTCAGGGGCTTTTGGAGTGAATAATTACAAATATTACAATATAATTCTGGGGTAAGGGAAGGCAACACATAGACCTTTTTGCATATTTGTGATGACCAAGAGCAAAGAGGAAGAATTTACTCATTTAATTACAAAATAGGTATAAGTATGTTTGAAAATATTTGCTTAAGATTTGACTCAAGGGCAAACATTTTAATTTTAATTGAAAAACAAGTTAACACTCCCTCTCCTCATTTAACTATCAACAAATACATGAGAATGATAGTGCTACATGAAATTCAGCTTGCTTTTTGTTATTATGACAAACAAATGTTTAGTCTCCTGTGGAGAAGTCACTTATTTATTGGTTCAAAGGCCTCTTCAACCCTGGGTTGTGCACGGGGGTGTTCCAGCCCTCTTTGCACAGGATGTTTGCTTTGTAACATAAATGAAAGATGGTATTGGTCTTTAAATGTAGTAGGTTATGACATTAACTTCTAATTTAACTGAAGATTCAAGTTGTCCCTTTTGTGTTTTACTTTTTCTTTTCTTAATGAGATGGCCATAAATGGGATTCATTACCATAAATGGAATGGGCTTTGGTGGTCAGAACTAGATCTCATCCTGTAGTCAAAATTCACTTGATTTCCTTAGGTATCTATCAGTTTATCTGTTTATAAATTGGGGATTATTTTGACTGATGAACTACTTCAGCTCTGCAGGGAGCAAGTTTAAGTATAATAATGAAATGGAATTTCTCCTACTTTTCACTTGGCATTCTTGGAACACATAAACATCCATAAAAACCTGGTAGGGTTGCAGATAAAATGTACACATCTAGTTAAATTAGAATTTTAGGAAATAATGAATAATTAAAAAGTATAAGTATTTCCCATGACTTGCCTGTGATTTGGGACATACTTATACTGAAATTTATTTCATTGCTTTTCTGAAGTTCTTATTTAACTGCACATCCTGTATTTTTATTTGCTAAAACTGGTAACCCTAAACTGTTATATACATGGTTTATGACTTTTATTTGTGACCAGCAAATAAACATAATTTTAATGTAAAATTAATTGGCAATAAATATAAAAGACCAAAGGAATCCTTTAAAATTGTTGCACTTGAATAAAGGAGAGTGTAGTAGACTTTTTTTTAACCCTAGCAATACTAGTGAATAAATAGGTCAACTAGGCCCATTGTAAAGACAGCTTAATCTCCTAAATGAATTGCTCCAACCTTTTAATTCAAAATCATACAAACAAAAACATGAGATAAGCTGGGTGCTTTTTCAAATGGGGACCCCTGTGGCTTTGAAAACAAACATTTCAACCTCCACCCCCTCTCCCCCAACACCCACACCCACCCTCACTAGCCTTTCTGATGTCTTCCATTTGCAAATGAACAGGCTGAATTCTGAGAAAGACAGAAGACTAATTAAACCTGGGGAAGATAGGCAAAGGAACATTTGTTTCCAAGCCCAAGACAAAAAAGAAATCATGTTACATGAGGTTTTCTTAAGACTGACAGGAGGGAGCCAAAGCCCTTTCCCGTTTCCTCTTGTCAAAGCACGTTTCCCACACCCTGCACAGCCCCTCTCAGAGCAGGCCACTCTGCTGTGTTTGAACCAGCCTGCTTCAGCCTGTCTTCATGGCCAGCAGCAAAGGGTAACAATCAGAAATTCCAGGGGACCAGTTAACGGCTTGGATGGCCTTCACAGTCCTTACCTTCTCCCCCCATCCTTTTGCCCCATGGGTCTCTGATGGTTTGGCAGACAGGTCTTAGTTACTAGCCATAGAGAGAATAAATGAATGAATAAGCAAACACAGGACAAGGAGTGACTAGCTTTAACAGCACTACTAAATTGTCTGAATTGATTGCTTGCATTCAGAATTAGAATCAGTTAAAAGTTTGAGTGCACACTATGCCAGGTTTTTTAGTAATCAGGTACTTTATTTAATCCTCATGACCACTGGATGACATGGTTTTATTATTTTACAGATGACAAAATTGAGCCACAGGAAGTTTAAATGACACACCCAAGTCATACCATCTAGTAATCTTTATACATGTAGGAATTTGACCCATTAAGAAATCATATGAAAGCAATGGGGAGGCAGAACTTGACTTTAGGACACCTTTGTCCATCTTTGTGGTTGAAGAAGACCCAAAAGACCTTCACGAGATTCAATCTAGGTGCTAGTCAAACCCGGGAGATGGGAAAATCGGGCAGTTTAGGTCTGTGATAGAGACATCCTACCACAAGGCTTGGAATCTTGAATCAAAGGGAACACTAGGTCTGTCCTAATCTGTACCACTAGCCCCTAGAATTACCCCAGAGCTCTCTATCTGAAAGATCCAAGAAGCCTCATTCTGGGAAGCAGGCCAGCCCACCGGCCCCCTTACATCACCTCCCAGTGTATTTGTCCCCCGAAAGGCTGGCCAAACTGAACTGTCCTCTGGGGAACATGACTAATGACCTTTTGTCTTTGTACTCTCATCAGTGTCCTTTCACTTTCAGAAACAGACCTTGAGGTTAGATGTAAATGACAGAAGCTGAGTGGATCTTCGCTACCTAACTAACTGCTAATGTCCTAACTTATTTCTGTTTATAACTCCACACATTTTGTGTCATCATTGCGCGTTAGTATAATATGTTGGGCATACAACATTTATTTTAAAATATTCTGTCTGGCACAATCACTTTAGATTAATATTTAAAGCTCTTTTAAAATGCTGCCTCTAGTTTCTTACTTCTTTTGACCTTGGGCTAAATACTTTGAAAGTCTAGTTTGCAGTTTTTTCTAGTGAAGTCTTCCTTTTTCCTGCCTTTCAGCCTAGGATAGGAGGGGTTCACATACAATATTAGGTCCAGTATTTAAAATTGTTCATTGATTTAAAATTAGAACTAATAAATTAGTCTTTGTCAAAACAGGCTTTGTACATTCATGTTTTTTTTTTTTTTTTTTACCAGTAAAAGATTACACCTATTGAACAAAGGCCATGGTTCTATAATATCAAAACATTGACTTTAAAGTAAAAAATGCAATCAGTCATCTAGGTGTTTTCCTATACAATGCCATTTGGGTGGTTTTTCACTTTTTAGCCAGATGTTTTGGCGTGAAGCAGAGTGAAGAATGGAAGTCAACAGAACCACTTTTGCTCTACCTACCTAGATATTTCAATAGGAGGACATCCCTCCATAACTGATCTGATCATTTGCTTCATTATTTTACTTCATACAGATAACCTGTTAATTAGAAGTAAAATAAGGTGAAGATTTCCTCATTCAAGTTAAAAATACTTTTATTACCTTTGATTATAATATTCAATTATATGTTACTTTGTAGAGTAGCATACTGAAATGATCATCAATATAACATATGACAAATCCTCAAACTACTTTTTTGTTCTGTTTACTTAAAACGAATTGAGCTTTTTTCTATAAATAGATCAATGTAGTTATTGATTTGCTATCTGGTACTTTCCTTTGATGAACCAAAAGCAGTTTAGTGGCTAGGTGAGTAAAATTCAGCTCTCCAAGGCACAGTCTACTTCAGGGTTTAATACAAATCATTTGAAGCATTTACTATTAAAATAACAAAACATTTTATTACTGAAATAAAACACGGCAGCTTTATGTCAAAGATTCATTGAGGATAGGAAATTATCTACACCTAACTGCCATTAATGCCTGCTGCTTTGAGAATTCCTCAGGGGTTTAGATTCCCCAGTTAGAAAATTCATGGCAGCCTCTCTCTGTAAGTCACGGCCACTTTGCTGTGGGCCAGGGAAAAGTGTGGTAAATCCGACTTGTCCTGGATTACCTTCCGGCTGCAAAAGTGGCCAAGTAATGTGGCTTGGCTTGCATGGCGAAGCCTCATGGTTTTGAATCTGTATCCAAGTAATTGCTGAGATTTATAAGACAACTTAAAGCAACTTTTAGATGAATCGGATCCCTGTTAACAGTCAATCTGAGTTCCTTATCCCATCTTCACTTCTTTTTCCAGTACTATCACTTATTTATTTATTTATTTTTGAACACTGATTGCATGTTAGAATGTGGGGGAAATCACATGAAGCCAGGAGATTTTTCTTCAAGGAACATAGGAAAGGGAGAAACGTCCCCTTCAGCCAGCGAAGCCTTACGCACATTCACATGCTATCTCCTTAACTGTGCATCTACCTGCCTGGTAAGGTGGATAGGTCTCCCTACCGCCCCGTTTTACAAGGCTTAGAGTTGGGGAGTCTAAGACCCTTCAGGATTACATAAGTGGTAAAAGCAGACTTGTTTAAATGGACGTCTTTCAGCCCTAGTATCTCCATCTAGTTTGTTCTATAAGGAATATAAAGGAATACATGCTAAATTAATCACCTCACTCCTCAGTGAATTTCCTTATTTCCATACTTTGTTTTGCATGCATACACATAACCCTTGTAACACTGATCTTTCATGATTGACTAAATTAAGCAACTTCAGTCTCTACACTTGTCTTGGGGAGAATAGACTTGCATGTTACTTGGTTATCCTGATGGTCTCTTTTGGAAAAAAAAAGTATAAACCAGCCCGGTCACCTTGAGTTGGTCAAAAAGCCCAACTTTATGATCTTTTTTGTTTTAATCAAGGGATACACCCATGTACCCCATTCATATTTCAGATCTCCTCTCTTGGACACTATGAAATAGGCATAATGCCTTTCAGGTTTGGGAAGGGACACTTTTGTTCGACAGAAAGCCTTTGTTGCAGTAGAGTATTGTGCTTGTTAGAGTTCTTAAAAGCATTCCACCAGAAAGGGAATAAAACTTCTCAGATGGAGAAATATATGACATTTCCTGCCCAGGTGCCCAGAATCTAGGATGCTATGAAATATTTATAAAAGGAAATTGTACTCACAGTCCTCCCCCCCCCCCAAATGCCTGTATGGAGTGTCCTAATAAAGTACCATTATGAATTTTTGTTTTAATTCCCTTAGCTGGGAGAAGTAACTGAGCCAAACATCTGTGACCATTTTATAAAGACTTTGGCATTGGATGCCCTTTTCTTATTCAGCCTTGGATACCTAGATTCTACAGAGAAAGAAACATAGGAAAAAGGAATCACTCTGATGCAGTACAACTGTGATCAGCTCCTAAATCAGCCCAGGTTGGCCATTCCCTTTTGCCTCTGTTCATCCAAAACCAACCCTCCTGGGAAAAGTCATGAGAACAGGTTTTGAAGTCCCTTTCCTGGACCCTCAGCTATAGCCCTGTGGCTGTAAGAGCACAGAACTGATCTTTACAGCGCCCAGGAAAATGATTTCCTACCTGAGGATCACAATAGTCTGGCTTCTGGGTGTCGTCTGGCAGAAGTCCTGCCTCTGCACCTGGGAGACTGCAGCCTGTCCCAGGACTTCACCTCCAAGCAGAATCGCATCAGGAATGTAAATCACCATGTCGTCCCTAACACACTTTGCTTTCAAGAAAGGAAATGAAACATTATTTTGCAGTCACCTGTGTTGATGGTGCTGAAAGCAAAAGGGAACGAAGCAAAATTCCTTGTGCTGAATAATTTTTAGGAGACACCGTGAAAGAGATGAAGTGGGGATTGCTCATAGTCCCTGGCCAACCATCAAATCTGCTTTCTAAGGAAACCTCAGCAAAAATTAAATTTAGAAAAATCACTGGGATGCGAATCAGGATATGGGGGTTTCCAATCCCTGTTCTGCCACTAGTGGGGTGTGTGACCTCATGCCAGTCACTGGGTTTTTGACAAGTTTATGTAACACTTTCCATTTGCATATATTGAAGGCCCCTTCCAGCTATGTGAATAAAGTGGCTCCACTATATTTAGAACAAGAAAAAGGTATTCATTTATTAGTGCATTTTAAAATAGTGCTTTAGGGCCTAGACAGTTTTGCACAGTGGTTAGAATGTCGGCCTGTGGACTGAAGGGTCTCTGGTTTGATTCCAGTCAAAGGCACCTACCTTTCTTTGGCTCTCCCCCTCCCTCCCATTGTCTCTAAAAAAAATCAATGAAAAAATGTCTTCAGGTGAGGCTTAACAAAATAAGTAAAAATAAATAAAATAAAATAGTGTTTTAATAAGCCTTGGCTTTAAAATATGATCTGGGCATACTCCATAGTTTCAAAAGAAGAAACTAAAACCAGTTGTTTTTTTTTTGGGGGGGGGGGGCAGGTGTGGGAGGTTTCCAGTTGCTCTTGGTGATTATTTTGCACAGGTTTTTAAATGCTTGTTTTCCAGCGAACTTTCTCTTTTCAAATGGTATCTTCCTAGTACATAAGTTGTGTGATCAAGTACTAGACAGAATTGGAAAAGGAGGCAGTCAGTTTTTCCCCCCATTTTTTTATTAAGGTATTACATGTGTACATATCTTCCCATTGCCCGCCCCCCCCCCCCCCCGCCACCCCACTCCAGTCAATTCTGAACCTGGAGGACAGACTGCTATGGGCATGGAGATATGTTATTCACGTGGTTAGAGAAGGAGCAAGGCAAACCTAGTGTCACAGAGCTTCGGGTGAACTTTCTTATGGAGCGCCCACTGGTGGCCACATGTGTTCTATGGACAGTACCTTAGATACCCAGCATTAGGACTAGGAAGTCTTTAGGTGGGGCATCTTCCCCAGCTTTTAGTAGCTTTCTAAAGTGCCAAGTTGAAAGTATTCAACTGGGAAGTGTAAGGATCAATTATCCACGTCTGCCCAGGGGCTGGACAGAAGATTTGTCCCTGCCTTTGGTTACCAAGTCCAGTTCTCTCATAGACAGAGAAGCAGGGCTGGGGAAGCTGGGAGGTTTGGTGAGAAACCTGCAGGACATCGTGTGAGAAACCAAGACTAGAACACAGCACTTCACCTCCTCTTCCCATCAGGCAGTGTGGTTCTTTGGCTGGATTTCTCTGAGGTGCACAGATTCCTTGACTAGTGTTTTATAAGATTAGAATATAAAATAGGTGATCTTTGGAGTATATTCATAGTGGGTATTCCATAAATACTTTTGAACGTTGTGACCACATCATATTATTGGAGCTGTTACTGTGTTGGCCTTCCCACAACAGTGCTGAATATTTATTTCAAGGACAGGGGCTGATTCTCATTTATTTCTGTGTCCTTTAGTGTCTAGCATAGTGTCTAACATATAGTACGTGCATAAGAAATGATTGTGAATAAAGGAAGAATTAATGACTTCTAGGGAGATAGAATAAAGATTCCAACTGCCTCCCCTTTCACATGTAACTCATCCTCCTTTCTTCTTTTCCCGCTCTCTTTTCAGCTCTTCCCTTTCCCCCAATCACCAGCACTACGAGTACTTGCTAGCTTTAATACACCTTTCTAGAAGATAATATTTCTTTCATTTCCTCTCTTCACAAAAATGAAAGGTGACATGTCTTCATTGTAAAGAAATGGCCTCAGCAACTTCTGGAAAAACTCTCGTGGTTAATCAGTTACTTTTAATATAAATATATATGCTTAATGCTGAATTACATTGTAAAACTCCCAGGCTGATTTATGGTCTCAGTCCGCCTTAATTAACATCGATTCTAGAGGAATAGTAATGGGAATGGCCCTCACAATTGAGGTTGAACAATGAACTCTCTGGGTGTTGTCCAATTTGTAACATGATTTACATGAAGTGAGCCCTTCCCTTCCCGGGTTACCCCTTTTTCATCTGGTGTTTAGGACGGGCTATATATAACCCCTAGATAGGAACATTTGCTGTCAAATACTTTTGCTGATTTAGAGCTAGGCCACAAAATGGTCACTATTAATAAAGGAGGAGAAAAAACCCTAATCTGAGGCTTTGCAGGGATTCCAGCTTCTTGCCATGTGTCATCGCTTGTCCAGTGTGGCGTTTTTACGAAGTGGCCATAATGAAAGTCAGATTAAATGCATGGGATATATACATTTAGTCAACAGCCATTGGAGTCTGTGGTGCTGGAAGAATTATAAGAGCCCTGTGAATGCAAATTTATTGCAAAAGAATCCAAGGCGTGGGGGAATGAATGTCTGCCGACTGGTACTACCTGACACGGGACACCCAAAAACTCTCCAGAGTGAGTGATTTAAGTGTAAGGTTTGGCTTGTAAAGCTGCCAGCTGCTTGGTTTCAAAACTTGAAACATTTCCAAAACATTGGATGAGGCACTTTATATGTGCACTAGAGTAAATACTCTGGTTTTACTGCCAATTTAAATGTGCTCAGTTTACAGTAATGAGCTTGTATAGGCATTACCTTGTTTATAGAAAGTGGAACAGGAAGAAATGAACATTAACCATTACCAGTAGCAACTCCCATTGCCTTCTGCCACAACACTGATGGCATGTATAGTTTCTTCCAGTGTGGGAATATGTCACAACTGACAATGGTGTGTACTTGGCTTTAATGCCATGTTGCTTCAACAGGGTGACAATTGCTGTAATTCAGCATGATTTGGTCAAGGCTGCTTGGCTGTTTCTTACTACTTTTCCTAAAGCAGATATCAATAGCTTTCTCAGACATGGGCATCATGGGACAGTAAGTAGGTTGGTACCCTGATTACACATAATTGAGTTTGTTTCAGCTAGCTCTGTTTTCTACAAGTGAATCAGTCATGGGAATTGCGATTTTTTCTCTTACAAAATTATTTGGGGGTGTTTTGATGCTCTACCTGGAAGCAGGGGCCTTTTTCTTTTGGGATGACAGGCACAGGAACCCCTTTGGCCCTCTTGTACTCCTGGAATCATAAACTGGAGACAGGCAGATATATTTAGTCCTAAAGACATATTTTTCTCAGTCTGAAAAAGAAAGAACAGGTACAAATCTAAGGAGACACTAGCAAGTACAATGCCTAGAAGAGAGCAGACAATCAGTAAAAACTGTAGAAGGAGGTAAGAAAGGAAGGGAAGGGAAGGGAGGGTGTTAATAGGAAGAGACCATGGAAACCCGTATCTTAAGAGAGACATATGCTCATGAGTTCAGCTTTGTTTAGACTAGACTTCATAAAACAAAAAGTCCCTACTGACTGCCAGGGACTCCTTGTCTTTATTTCTGCATTTCTTTGCATGGCTTCTGAGAACCATTTGGCCCAAGTAGATACTTATGAATATCAGGATTGTGCTACCCAAGGAACACCACACTTCCCCTACATAAAATTCCTTCTCCGTTGTGTGGGGATACTAGCAAAATGCAGAAATAGAATGAAACCAGCAGCATGATACATTTCTGCAAATAGCGGGATTCTGATAGCCTTGGCTATCAAATTGTATCGATTCTAGAGGAATAGTAATGGGAATGGCCCTCACAATTGAGGTTGAACAATGAACTCTCTGGGTGTTGTCCAATTTGTAACATGATTTACATGAAGTGAGCCCTTCCTTTCCCGGGTTACCTGTATGTTTTCTGGCTGGTCTTGCTTTAATGCTTTTTCTAACTGTATTTTCATGGTAATAGAAAGAAAAGAAAGCTAGTTATTTAGCGTTGAATAGTTGAAAATATTGAATACCTGAACTTTCCTGGGAAATGAGTTCTACCTCTTTCTGTTAGTTTTTTTTTTCTGTCACACCCTCTCCCTATCCCTCCACCCTCCCTTCATCCTTGTTTCCCTTGTCAATTCATTGTTTCTCAATATGCAGTAATAAGGCTTATTTTTCTCGGTCTCTTCTATTTTAACAGAACTATATATTTTTAAAATAAGTATTTGTTTTCTAACACTATTTTAAAATATTCATTGTCCTTGTCTTTTAAAGTCTCCTCTTCCTGTTTCCTGTATGGCATTTTTCATTCCCTTTAATCATGGCTCATTCTGAATGTGGTTAATTTATAACATATTTAACATTTTTCTTTTTCCTGTGTCTTCCTTTCTATGACTCTGTTGGACAAGCTTTATGAGTTTTTGACCTATATAGGGACTCTGGATTTCCATGATTTCTGGGTCCTGCTTGCCTGGAACCACCCTGCTTACTCATAGGCCAATGCTGTGGTAGAGGCTAGTGCCACAGGGGCCACTCAGCCCCTGAGACTGCTGGGAATTATGTTTTTTGGGACTTTGAGGAGGGAAGGAGAGAAGCTAAATTTCAATTATCTTCTTTCTCTGTCACACTCCTTAAACCAGGCTATCAGATCATCTTCAGAGAGGAGCTAAAGTTAAGGAAGCGGGGCTGATCAGGCCAGCTGAATCATTTTATTAGGGATAGAGTTTCTTTCTTCTACCTTATCCATTCCCTACCCCAGGTCATACTCCCTCCTTATTTCTTGTTTCCCTGAAGTGTTCTAACATGTCAGCCCACACCGATATTTTCCTTCTCAGAAGAGTACTCCCTGCAGTGCTTATCTCCACCAATCATCTTGGCACTAAATCATACAATGTCTTGCATTATTTAACTTTCCTGAAAGTAATCTTGTCTGTGAAACATGATTATCAGCTTGAGGACATCAGAGTGCAGGTCTTCTGTGGATTTTCAGTAGGCCCTACAAACAACTCTGTGTTGACAATAGACCTTTAATAAACATTTTGTAGGTTTTTCTGTGAAATCAAATTTCTGCTCAGCTATTCCTTACTCTCTTGGTTGCAACTCACACTATTTTTGTTCTGTGGACCTATTTCAGAAAGGAGGATGTGGGAAGGAGTTTTGCAGTTTCCTGAATTTTATGAAATGGTTGCATCGTAACTAAGAGTCATAACTATTCTTTAGACTTTCTTTGAAATTATTATTTTAAATTCACATAATTTAAAAGGTTAATAGGTGCAGGCTGTCAAAAGTTGCTCCTCAGGATTTCCATATCTAGCATTATAGTAAAGTATATACTCTAAAGCAGGGGTAGGGAACGTCCAGCCTGCAGGCTATATAAGGCCTGTGAAATCTTTTGGTCTGGCCCTGCCAAGACATTAGAAGTGAGTTAATTAAATGTTTGGCCAAATACAGCAGGCTAGTTTTTAAGATGATAATTTTGCACGGCCCATGAATAATTATTTTTAAATTTAATAAATCTTTATTGTTCAGATTATTACAATTGTTCCTCTTTTTTCCCCCCATAACTCCCCTCCACCCGGTTCCCACCCCACCCTCTGCCCTTACCTCCCCCCCACCACTGTCCTCATCCATAGCTGTACGATTTTTGTTCAGTCTCTTCCCGCACATCCCACACCCCCTTTCCCCCGAGAATTGTCAGTTTACTTCCTTTCCATGCCCCTGATTCTATTATATTCACCAGTTTATTCTGTTCATCAGATTTTTTATTCACTTGATTTTTAGATTCACTTGTTGATAGATATGTATTTGTTGTTCATAATTGTTATCTTTACCTTTTTCTTCTTCTTTTTCTTATTGAAGAATACCTTTCAGCATTTCATATAATACTGGTTTGGTGGTGATGAACTCCTTTAGCTTTTTCTTATCTGTGAAGCTCTTTATCTGACCTTCCATTCTGAATGATAGCTTTGCTGGGTAGAGTAATCTTGGTTGTAGGTTCTTGCTATTCATGACTTTGAATATTTCTTGCCATTCCCTGGCCTGCATAGTTTCTGTTGAGAAATCAGCTGACAATCATATGGGTGCTCCCTTGTAGTTAACTAACTGTTTTTCTCTTGCTGTTTTTAATATTCTCTCTTTGTCTTTTGCTCTTGGCATTTTAATTATGCTGTGTCTTGGTGTGGTCCTCTTTGGATTCCTTTTGTTTGGGGTTCTGTGTGCTTCCTGGACTTGTAAGTCTATTTCTTTCACCAGGTGGGGGAATTTTTCTGTCATTATTTCTTCAAATAGGTTTTCAGTATCTTGCTCTCTCTCTTCTTCTGGCACCCCCATAATTCGGATGTTGGTACACTTGAAATTGTCCCAGAAGCTCCTTACACTATCTTCAAATTTTTGGATTCTTTTTTCTTTTTGCTTTTCTGGCTGAGTGTTTTTTGCTTCTTTGTATTTCAACTCTTTGACTTGATTCTTCTGGTCCTTTAGTCTGCTGTTAAATCTCTGTATAATATTTTTTATTTCAGTCAATGTATGTTTAACTTCTAGTTGGTCCTTTTTCATGTCCTCGAGGGTCTCACTAAATTTATCGGCCTTTTCTGGGAAATTCTTGAAAACCCTTATAACCATGGTTTTGAACTCTATATCCAGTGGTTTGTTTTCCTCCATTTCTTTCATTTGTGATCTGTTTCTTTGTCTCCACATTTTTGCTGTTTCCCTGAGTTGGTAGAGTAGCTTTGTATGGTAGGTGTCCTCTAGGGCACAGTGGCTCAGCCTCCCCAGTTACCTGAGGTGGACACTCTTGGTGTACCCCTTTGTGGACTGTGTGCTCAGCCTTGTTGTAGTTAAGTCTTGATTGTTGTTGGTATCACTGGGAGGAATTGACCTCCAGGCCAATTGGCTGTGAGGATCAGCTGTGTCTATCTGGGAAAACATCTATGCTGGAGACACTCTTATGAGATAAGACTTGCAAAATTGCAAAAGCCTCTGTGCTCAGCTTGGATGGGGTGGAGTTTCAGGGCAGAGCAGACAGACTTGGTTTCCCATCAACCCTGCCTATGAGGCCCTGGGTCTTAGTGTCCCTAGGTAATTGCTGCAAGCACCTCTGAGAGAAAGCTGCCCTTGAGTTCTGCCCGCTGCCAGACAGTCCAGTTTCTCCTCGAATTAGTCAGGGTTCTCAGAAACTTGCCCAGAACTGGAGTTCAGTGCAATTGGGAATTTCCTTCTCCTTCCTGCTTTAGAAAGCCAGCTGCATACTCAGCCTCCTGTGTATTCAGCAGTCAGTCCTCTCTGTGCGCTCATGCCGCCAGACCTCTGCCTTCCACAGTTCCCAAGTCTCAGTGTGCTTTCTCTTTTCCTGACAGTCCAGATTCCCCCCAAATGAGTCTGGTTTCCCAGCATCTTGCCCGGGACTGAAGTTTAGTACAGTCGGGAGCTTCCTTCTCCCTCCTACTTTAGAAAGCCAGCTGCACACTCAGCCACGCGTGCACACAGCCACCTGTTCTCTCCATGTGCGAGTCTCTGTACCTCAGCCTTTTGCAGCTCCTCTGAGTCTCAATGTGCTTTCCTCTTTTCTTCTAGTTGTAGAATTTCCACTCAGCCAGCTTTCCTGTGGTTCTGGATGGTGTCTGTTTTGTCTTTTAGTTGTAGTTTTCATACTGTTGTGCGAGGCAGCAGTTTAGGTGTTTACCTATGCCACCATCTTGGTTTCTCTGGCCCATGAATAATTTTATAAATATCCAAATGGCCCTTGGCAGAAAAAAGTTTCCCCACCCTTGCTCTAAAGGCTCCTTCTGTCACATGCAACTAGATCTTGGATGAATTAATGTGTGTGTGTGTTTAAATATATATATTTAAATGTCATTTTCCAATGATTTGTTAATAGTATAATGGTTTTGTAAACTGAAATTTTGTTAAATTTATATTTCTATTATATATATATATATATATATATATATATATATATTTTTTTTTTTTAAGGAATTTTTACACAATCATGTCATCTGAAAATAAAGACCATATTATGTATTTTACTTTTAATCTTTTGGCCTTTCATTTCTTTTTCTTGCTTTATTACATGGTAGAATATCAAATATTATTACAATATTAAATAGGAGTAGTGAGAAAATCTATCCTTACATACATTAATGTATTGATTAGTTAAAAGAAGAGTGATCTGAAAATGAATCAAGGAGCTGAAAGAAAATGCAAAAACTGGTTTTTTTCTAGAAACAAATACCCATACCAGTTCATTCAACAACAGCATCCTCATTCTTCTCAAGTTCACATAGAGCAATTAACACATTCTGGGCCATAAACACACTTTAAAACATTTAAAAAGTACAAGTTATATAAAAAATGTACTCTCAGACCATAATGGAATTGAATTGGAAATTAGTAGCACTAAGATAGCTGGAAAATCTTCAGATATTTGGAGATTAGCAGAACATTTCTAAGTCTCAAGAGAAATTAAAATAATTTTACTAAATGAAAGTAGAACTTATCAAAATTTAGGGGATATAGTGAAAACAGTATTTTAAAGGATATGTATAGCTTTGAATACATATATTATAAAATAAGAAATATTCTAAGCTCTATCTTAGGAAAAAAAAAATGAAGAGCAAGCCTGGCCGGTGTGAATTAGTGGCTGAGTGTCGACCGATGAACCAGGAGGTTATGGTTGGATTCCTGGTCAGGGCATGTGCTCAGGTTGTGGGCTCCATCCCCAATAAGGAGTGTTCAGGAGGCGACTGATTGATGATTCTCTCATCGTTGATGTTTCTATCCCTCTCTTTCTCTCCCTTCCTCTATCTGAAATCAATTAAAAAATACATCTTTTTTAAAAAAGAAGAGCAATATAAAACTAAAGCAAGCAGAAATCAGTGAAATTGAAAACAGGAAAAGAATAGAGAAAATCAGTGGAACCATAGGTGGGTCTTTGAAAAGATGGATAAAATTGCTAAACATTTAGGCTGGCTAACAAAGAGAAAAAGAGAGAAGACATAAATTCTAATATCAGAATTAAAAGAGGAGCCATCACTACTGCTTCTATAAACATTAAAAGGGTAATAGAAGGATATTATGAACAACTCAATGCCCACAAATTTGGTAAGTTTATTGAAAGACGCGAATTTATTGAAAGATGCCAAAACTCATATAAGGAGAAATAGATAACTTGAATAGCCTTATATTTAATGAAGAAATTGAATCTGTAGCTAAAAATAGTTCTCACAAAGTAAAATCAAGGCCCATATGCCTTTAGTGAATTCTATCAAATATTTAAGGGGAAAAATGCCACTTCTACATAAACCCTTCCAAAAAATTGAAGAGGTGAGAGTAGTTACCAACTCATTCTTTGAGACCAGCATTATGCTTATACCAAAACCAAAGGCATTACCAGAAAAATGTCCTTAAAATCCTAACACCTATCTAAGTGGCACCCATTCTTGAGCTATTCATCACCTATTGCCTGCCTCTCCACAGTTCTTTCGGGGAAAAAAAAAGTTCTTCTGATTCATAACTTGGCCCTTAAATCGCCTCAAATGGTACTATTTCCTGGTTCTAGATGTTTGGACCCAAGGACAGCCATTTAATTTACAGCTGTTGACTGATTTGAAAAGATGCTCTTCTCAGGAGGTTAATCTAAGAGACCCAAAGGAAGAGAATAGTTGTTGGTGGGAGCTGAGAGTGGATACCCATATTGACTAAACCAATTTGGGTTTATGTGTTTAAGAAATTGAATCAGTAATTAATAATATTCCCCCAAAAGAAAGCACCAAGTCCAGATGGTTTCACTGGTGACACCTATCAAACATACCAATTCTCTGCAATCTCTTCCAGAAAAAAAGAAAGCAGAAGGAACACTTCCTAAAGCATTCTATGAAGCCAGCATTACTCTAATACAAAAGCCAGAAAATGAAAAACTACAAACCAATGCCTCTCATTAACATAATACAAAAATACTAAAACATATTAGCAAATAAAATCCAACAATGTATAAACATATTATATACCACAACAGTCTTGACAAAGAAGAGCAAAGTTGGAGGAATCACTTTACCTGATATCAAACTATACTATAAGGCATAATAATCAAAACAGCATGGTATTGGCATAAAAACAGACATTCAAATCAATGGAACAGAATAGAGAGCCCAGAAATAAACCCATACCTTTATAGTCAATTAATATTTCACAAAGGAGGCAAGAATAAACATTGGGGTAAAGACAATAAATGGTGTTGGGAAAACTGGACAGACACATGCAAGAAATGAAACTAGACCACCTTCTTGCACCATATACAAGAATAAATTCCAAATGGATTAAAGACTTAACTGTAAGACTCAAAACTATAGTAATCCTAGAAGAAAACATAGGCAGTAAAATCACAGACATTTCTCATAGCAATATTTTTTTCTGGTATATTGGACAATATAAAGGGAAACAAAAGAAAAAATAAGCAAATGGACTATTTCAAACTAAAAAGTTTTTTTGAACAGCAGAGGAAACCATCAACAAAATGAAAAGGCAACCACTGAATGGGAGAACATATTAGCCAATGACACATTGATAAGTGGTTAATAATAAAGAACGTATTCAACTCAACACCAAAAAACAAACAGTCCAATTAAGAAATGGGCAAAAGATTTGAATAGACACGTCTCCAAAGAGGACATACTGATGACCAATAGATATATGAAAAGATGCTCAATGTCACAATAATCATCAGAGAAATGTAAATTAAAACCACAATGAGCTATCACCTTAACTTGTCAGAATGACTGTCATTAATTAATCAACAAACAAGCATTGGTGAGGATGTGGAGAAAAGGAAACCTTTGTGCATGGTTAGTGGGAATGCAGACTGGTGCAGCCATTGTGGGAAATAGTATAGAGTTTCCTCAAAAAGTTAAAAATGGAACTCCCATTTGACCCAGTAATCCCACTTCTAGGACTATATCCCAAGAAACCAGAAACACCAATCAGAAAGGATATATACACCCTATGTTCATAGCAGCACAATTTACAATAGCTAAGATTTGGAAACAGCTTAAGTGCCCATCAGCAGATAAGTGGATTAAAAAACTGTGGTACATCTACACAATGGAATACTATGCCGCTATAAAAAAGAAGGAACTTTTACCATTTGCAACAGCATGAATGGAACTGGAGAGCATTATGCTAAGTGAAATAAGCCAGTCGGAAGGAGAAAGATAAATATCACACGATCTCACTCATATGTGGGATATAATGATCAACATAATTTGATGAACAAGAATAGATCCAGAGACAAATGGTAGGGGAGAGGTGGGGCTAGAGAGCAACCAAAGGACTTGTATGCATGCATATTAGCATAACCAATGGACACAGACACTGGGGCAGTGGGGGATTGCCCGGGGTGGGAATGGCTGGGCGGGGGGGGGGGAGGTTAATTGGGGAAAAAGGAAACATGTAAAACTTTAGACAATAAAAAAATAAATAAAGAAAAAGAATTGGATAAAAAATAAATACTCAATGATTACAAACTGTACAAGAAAACCTGCAAGAAAATAATAAAAGGGCAAATCATCAACAAAGATGATAATCAGAGACTTACAGCAGATTTCTTACAAACACCATTGCAGGATAGAAAATATTCTCAAAGTAGTGTGAGAAAGTAATTGTCTTCCGGATATATTTTGAGAATGAGAGTGCAATATATATATGTGTATATATTTATATATTCAGGCTTGAGACTTTATCCCCAATAGATCTTTACTGAATGAAATTCTAAAGAATCATAAGAATAAAATAAAAACTTCTTAAATACATAATTTTCTGTGTAAAATAATTCTATAACAAACTTGAAGAAAACAATTATATTTTGTGTTCTAAGGTCCTTATAATTGTTTGGGAGGAATATATAAACTTTACACTTCAAATTAAATATACATGATAAAATATCATAAAAAATCATGAACAATCAATGAAAGAATAGAAATATCATGTGCAAATACCAAACAAACAAAAGGGGAAATTTAATTGTAAAACAAACAATGGCAAATATTAATGAACTTGAGAGAAGAATCAAGAAAGGGGAAAACAGGAAGTAAAATAAAGCAAAAAATGTATCTAAGAATAAAAAGTTAAAATTTAGGATAACAGGTCCAGCAGGAGGCTGGGACCGGCAGAAACACATAAGTATCTTCAGTGACACTAATAACATTCTAGTGCTTGAATAGTGTGTTCATGATGTGCTTTAATATAGTGCATGTTAACTCACATTTATGTTACATATATTCTTTTGTATGTACTAAATATAGTATAATAAAAGAAAATTTTACTGTCCAAATATGTTTTCATTCTTCAGAGTGTTTCAGATTTTATTTTTGTGTGGCAGACATTATATTTCTAATCATATCAGGAAAGGTACTAGACAGTGATTCATGTCCTCTCCCAGCAGACATCTCATTCCAGTTAACATTAATTAAGTGCCCACCACATTCATTATGTCTTTTAATACCAACAGCGACCTATAAAATGCCAATGGACTGTTCTTCACAGCCATAGGAAGAAAGTTAGGTTTATGAGCTAATCCATCCTATCCTCTTAGAAACCTACAGCAGACAGGGAGCTTCTTTATGGGTCATACACTTCTTTTGCCTGTGATTTGAGCATCACATAATTATATAATGTTATGTATTATGTCAATATTTGTATATTTTACAGATGAAGACACTGAGCAAGCTCAAATAACTTAGCTAGAGTCAGGCATCTTTACTTGCACAGAGGTCTAGAGTAGAAAAGGCTACATCTTCTTGATACTTATTTTGAAATTCAATACCATGCAAGGCAGAATTTTCTAGTTTCTCATACAACTATTAACAAGTATTTTAACAGAAATAATTTGTAAATTTAAAAGAATAATTTTGGCAACATTGGGCCATATTTTAAGGCAGAGCTTGAATTATTTTATTTTCCACAAACTCACATTTAAGAATGAACTTTTGTGAAAAGAAAGATGTAAAATCTTCATTATTTCATTTAACGTATTTGTTTTGGTCACTTATAGTATGAAAGGTAGGCAACAAAGGGCAACTCTAACCTCTCCTTTTTTTTTACTTTTCATTTTGAAATAATTTCCAATTTATTTTTAAAAGTTTCAAAAATAGCGCAAAGAATTCCTATGTACCTTTCACCCAGATTCCCCAGGAAATTAACATGGATACACAAGCTAATCCAAAGACCTTACTCAAATCCCACCAGTTGTACCAATGGTATATATTTTTCTGGTCCAGGAACCAGGCCACAGTTACATGATTCATTTGTTTTTACATATCATTAGTGTCCTTTACTTTAGAATGGTTTTTTAGTCTTTCTTTGTCTTTCGTGACTTTGGCTCTTTAAAAAAAAAAAAAAAATTAAGGCCACTTATTTTGTAGGATGTGTTTTAATTTGGATTTGTCTGATAATTTCCTCATGATTAAATTCAGGTTATGCCTTTTGAGTAAGAATACTGTAGAAGGATCTGTGTCCTCAGTGTATCATGTAAGGAGCACATGCTGTCAATATGTCCCATCACTGGTGACATTAACTTTGATCAGTTGAGTAAGGTGGTGTCTGCCAAGTTTCTTCAATGTAAAGTGGCTGTTTTTCCCTTTGTAATTAATAAGTATCTTGAGGGAGACTACACACCCAATTTTTCATCATGTTTTTGCCCACTAAGTTTACCATCTGCTCATGATTTTTGCCTGAAGCAGTTATTACTGTGGTGTTTGACAAATGGTGATGATCTAATTCCATCATTCCTTCACTGCTGTTAGTTGGAATTCTACTTGAAGAAGAGCTTTTCCTTATCCCTCATTTATTTACTTATTCATTTAAAATCTTTATATCAGTATGGACTCTTGGATGCTTTTTCATTATATGAATAGAATTCATTAATATTATTACTTATTTTGTTGTTTAAATGATCCCAGTGTTGGCATTGGGGAGCTCCTTCATGTTGGCTCCTGTCCTTTCAATATGTCCCATCAGTTTTTGAACATGTACTTGATTGCTGGTATCACACTAGTCCAGGATCATTTGTGCTTCCCTGCTACAGCCCTGAAATAAACTATTTCTCCAAGGAGCCCAGTCAGAGAAGAACACATTAGACAGCATTTAAAATTTTTGAAATGGCCCAGAGAAGCTGAAAACCTTTAAGCATTGTGGAGGTATTTGCTATCATGTGTACCAACAAAGTTGTCGTACAAGTTTTTAAATGGTCATCCTGTAGACAAATTGGGGTCTACAAAAATAGTAATGCAGTAGAAATATAAAATATTTTAACCTTTGTCATATCAGGAAAAATAGTCATCACATTTACCATTTGGGCCCAAAGGACTCTTTTCAAATTTTTTTAAAAAATATATTTTTATTGATTTCAGAGAGGAAGGAAGAGGGAGAGAGAGATAGAAACATCAAAGATGAGAGAGAATCATTGATTGGCTGCCTCCTGCATGCCCCCTACTGGGGATTAAGCCCACAACCCAGGCATGTGCCCTTGGCTGGAATTGAACCCGGGACCCTTCAGTTCACAGGCCGACACTCTATCCACTGAGCCAAACCAGCTAGGGCTGGACTCTTTATATTTAAAAATTTTTAAATTATTTTATGAAAAAAATTAGTAAATAAACAAATAGCTAAACCAACGAAATAATTGAAACATAGCAAACCAAAGTTTCTTCTGTATTTTTCTGATTTTGAAAGTATATATACCTGAAATAGGCAATGGTCTTTGAGTTCACTGATGCGTTTATCAGTTTTCATGTATGAAATGGGAAATATTCATGTCATAAATACTGATTCCAGATTTTAAATACATTTATGGTAGGTTACAGGATATCAATTCTGTTTTTTTTTTCTTACATGTGCATACAAATGTAATACTATTAAAAAGTTCGAAGGCTCATACTTTTGTAAAAAAGAAGATGGCCATCTTTTTGTCCCATAATTACAAAAACATTTTTATTTTTAGTTTTGAAACCATAAATTTGATTAATCCAATGAACTTTTGAAATTTTTACCTCATATCTGTCCTTTCAATCACCTTTGCGTATACACCTACCTTCAGTATTTATCCATTTATGAATCATAGCAAGTAAATTTTTATCTACACATATCATAAAAGATAAAACAGTTGTTACATGTCCTTTTATCAATACAAGATGGTCCAGGTTCTTGTTGCAAAATAATAAATGATTAAGTCCTTCCTGATGAATGACTGGTTAAAATGTCATATTCCTCTTTGTGTTTATAAATTGTTTGCTCTTTGATTTTTCAATTTGAGAAAATTTATTTATCCTAAAGACTCATAGTCCAAGATTTTTCTCATTCAGTCAATTTCATCCCCATTAGTAGAGTCTCTAATGTTTCTGTCTCTCTGCTTTCATCTTCTGACTCATCTAACAATTGTGAAATGTCCTTGTTAATTTCCTTCTCTTTCCCATTAAGGACGGAAATGAAACAATTTGAATTCTTAACTATGATCAGTAAAAGCTAAAAAGAATGTGACAAAGGTGGTGCCTCCCAATTTTTGTATACCTTTTTGAAAGATAATACATTACTTTGGACAACACAGTAAAAAAAGTGAATGATGATGAAATAGGGTGATGTGTTTATTCACTAGTGGCCTGTTGCACAGATTCGTGCACATTGAAAGGAAATTAATTAGAAGAAATATTTTAATATCACTATTTGCCCTTTCTCTATAATAGAAGTGTCAACCAAATTCACAATTGACAATGGCAGATTGAAACACATGTGTGCAATTGGTTCCAGTGAAAGCTTTATATGTATCGCACATGCAGGAGTCAACATTTATTTTTAAATTGACAATGTGCATCAGATGTACTGGCCAGCCAGTTGGTTAGATGGTTGGACGGTCAGTCACTTAGCCTTTTATATATATAGATTTCTAGGCAGTTCTATGTTTTTGTTTCCTTATTTTTTAGGATTTTTTTTAGCATAGTTGGAAATAATTAATGAGTGATGATGAAATAGTTTTTAGGATGATGAAATAGCAAAATGTTTCAAGGTTTAGGAAAAATCACTAAGATCCCATATGATATCTTTGGTTTATAAAAAGATCAATGCTCCTAAATGACAAGAGTAAGAGAATGAATTTTATTCTACTAAAAACAAATAATTTTTTTCTTAGATCAAATTAGAAGACCTCTATGAAACAATAAAAGTCATGAAATATCAATCTTTACAAATAGAACTGCTCAGCAAAGAATCTTAAAAACTAGAATGGTATCGTGATGATTTTCCAAAGATTGAGAAGTAGATAAATAGTGGATAAAATGAATAAATATTGGCAAGACTCCTTGTTCCTTAAATCTGATAATAATACAGTACTTATGAATCCTTAATAATATTAACCATATATATATATATATACACACACATATATATATATTTTGTGATCATATAGTGTTTCAAAGGAACATGCAGATATGATCAGCTGTGAACTGTTAGGAAATTTGTTAAATGGAGTGAAAAGAGAACTAGACCAGGAGTCCAAGAACTGTAGCTCTAATTCAGGCTTAGACATCAGCTAACTAGTTGTGTTTCTTTGGACTGAGCAATCCTGGCAACCATGGTATAGTGGAAAGAGCAGTAGACTGATTCAGAGCCACTACGAGAACCTGCTTCTTAGGACTCTTAACTTCCCGGCCTCTGTTGTCTCATTTTCTGTAGAGATAATAAAATCTTGCTGTTAGGGGTGTTGTAAGTATTTAATGAATTACTAGAGACTATGTAAGACACTGCCTGGAAGATTGGAACTCAGAAATCTTTGCTGCTCCAGTGGCTAGAAGTAACTAAGTATTTATTGAATAAATGAATACATTATACTAAGTATGTTTATAAATTGGATATTAAAATGTATGAAATTATAAGGTCATTGTGTTTGTATTTAATACATTTGTATTAAGGGCTATACAGATATATTTTTTCCCCCTTTATCTTAAAAAGCCTTTAGGAAAAGATAACTTCTTCAACACAAGCTCATTGTTTTATCAAAGCCAGGAAAAAGGG
Organism: Corynorhinus townsendii; assembly: GCA_026230045.1. Classification (NCBI taxonomy): domain Eukaryota; kingdom Metazoa; phylum Chordata; class Mammalia; order Chiroptera; family Vespertilionidae; genus Corynorhinus; species Corynorhinus townsendii. The sequence continues at coordinate 183,122,695 of JAPDVU010000001.1, read as the reverse complement.
AAGCTTTGGAATAATATAGAATCTAATATTTAAAATCGTAACTGTAATCATTTCGCCTCATCTGTGATTGTTAAAATGGCAGGCAATAATAAACCAGCTTACCACTGACTGACTCATAAGTTCAGAAGCTTTCATTGTCATGCCATTAATGTTACAGAGAATGTCTCTGTGCATTCTTTGACTTTTAATAGTCCAAATTATTCATTTGGGTTTCTTTCTTAATGCAATAAAATTTTTGAAATTTCTTTGCCTATATTCCCCTTTCTCTTTTAACTCATGTCTTACAAATCTTCTGAGAAATTGACTCAAATAATTTCTTAAACCATTAGTCTTTTTGCCATTTTAATAAAATCTTCATTTTTTATATAAGGAAACTTGAAAAATTTGGAAGTTATAGACCTTTTACCTCTGTTAAGCCATGTAACCTACCAAGCAAAGAGAAAGAAATCTCACTGGGGTTCAACTTGTAACTTGTTTGATTCACTAGTTAGTTTGGTCAGAGTCATTGCTCGATTAGGATCTGACTGTAAATTAAGTAAATGCTTATTTCAACACCTTCAAGTTTCCCTGTGAAGACGCTTATGCCTCTGACAGAGAAACTAGGATCTAAGGTTTGACCACTGTGAGTTTAATCCACAATTTACTCCTTACGTGTATTGGCCAGAGCTTGGACAATAGATCAATAAATATTTTTTCAGCCCCAATGTATGTTTTCCATGTTTATGAGACTCTGTCTTTTCATTTCTATTTGACTCTCTCACTGGCTGACAGGTTCACTGTATTTAATCTTTGGATGACATTGAGGTGAAAAAATGTATAGAGGAAATTCCTGAATTGGGCGGGGGGGAGGGGGGGGGAGGAAGCTGGACTGCATACTGTTTAGGGATCTCTTACAACTCTTCATATTCTGTACTTTACTTGCATAGCAGCAAGTATAGAGTATGATTACTGTGATACTTCTATAACAGTTTGCCTCTGACTGGCTTCCTGTCACCTGTCTCACCAAGCGCATTCTGCTGTCTACTCCTTTAGATTTTTATTAACAACGAGTGGCAGAACTCAGAGAGCGGAAGAGTGTTCCCTGTCTATAATCCAGCCACAGGAGAACAGGTGTGTGAAGTTCAAGAAGCAGACAAGGTACGTCCTTCTTAGAAAAAAGACTCCCTATGAAGTTACTTTCCAGACACCACCCCTGACATTCACTCATCACCTTTTTCATGAGAGCAGTTGGTTCTTCCTTTATCTGGAGTGTTGTCTCACTTCAGTTGTGCTTCATTCTCTCTAACAGGCAGATATAGACAAAGCAGTGCAGGCAGCCCGCCTGGCTTTCTCCCTTGGTTCAGTGTGGAGAAGGATGGATGCTTCTGAAAGAGGCCGTCTGTTGGATAAGCTGGCGGACTTGGTGGAACGAGACAGGACAGTGCTTGCAGTAAGTAGCTTAAGCAAACATGTCTTTACCTCAAATTTACCTTTCCACTGAAATTCAGATTCCTCACTCTTTATGAAAGTGTGGTGTGAAGCAGACCTGGGGAACAAGCCATGGTGTACGTAACACAAGAAAAACGAGAGATGTTTGGCTTTTGCATCAGGTGGGGGAGGTAAGTGGAGGACCAGCTGAGTGTCTCTTCTTACTTAATTTTGAAGAACAAAACCTTAGCTTCCCATGACTGGTAAGGGCTTTCCTGCCTCCCTCCCGCCCTCCACAAACAAAACAAAACAACCCTGTTAAGCAGCAGGAGAGTCACCATGCTGCTTGCAAAAAACCAATACCAAATGATTCATTGAAGAATCAAAGGGCAGTTTCTGACGCCCCAGAGTTAACCCCTCTTGACTAAGGAGACTCCTTCAGGAGCACGGGGCGTGATGGGGACTCCTGGTGCATTTCTGCTCCCTTTGTTCAGTCCCTTTCAGCTACTTCCTTTCCCTAAAACAGTCTTTTTCTTACATAAGGAACTTTCCTCTCTGAGTGTTTTTGTTGTTGTTGCTGCCAGTTTTTAGAGTAAAATCATTTTGTTAGAGAAAAGAGTTTTTGAAAGCTGGAACCATTAGGGAATGCCCGTTCTGTACACAAGGATGTGCACAGAACACATCCCCTTCTGTCTCCACGTGGATGACACACAACTGATCAATTAACATTTAGGGCATCCTTGCTCAGTCAGGGCATTCAAACCACGAATACTAGACCCTGCTGTCTGCTTGGGCAAACAGGTCCCCGTGGGTCTTGCTTTGGGAGAGGCAGGCATCAGTACCCTCCCTCAGTTCACACCTACCATGGCCGCTCCCTCCCACCAGCCTCTTCAGGGATCTGTTCAGAGTATGGAAACAAAAGTGCATCCTTATGGAGAGGGTTTGGAACGCTAGCTATACGTAACATTTATTCACCTATAAAACCATTTCCTAATCTGGTCCTTCAAGGAGGTGCTTATTCATATTGTGAAAAAGGTGTTTCATGGTGAAATGGTTCCTTCTTGGAGATTCACAAGACACCAAGCATATTAACAACTCTGAAAAGCCCTATCTCATGTTTCTCAAATGTATTTAAGCCTCAACACCATTTTTTTGTGTGTGTGGCTAACCTATCAATATCATGCAAAACTGAATTTTTTGGAATAACTTAGGATATTCCAAGGTATATGATTTTTTTGAGAGTGAAAATTATATTTTACTTTAAAAAAATCCCTAGCACAGTTCTTGGCACATAAATAGTGAGTGGGAGGTACTCTGAGGGTCTGTAAGGGTCAGCTTGATTGAGTTAAAGACATACAATATTTATACAACATTAGATTAACAATATGTAGTAGATGATACAGCTCATTTTTATAGTTGTAGTTTCATGTCATAAAATTCAAATGCCATTTTTCTGACATATGTCTCACTGTGATGACACTTGAATGGCCTTTCTACTTTTAAACCCTACCAAGTCACGAGAGGAGTGAGTGTTAATAAGAGGTAGCCTCTGGAATGTGGGGAGCTCCTGCCCGAAACTGAAGTTAATACTGTATCTGAGTAAACACAGTTGAAAATAAACTGAGTCTGGCAGTTCTCAGGCAGATTTGGCTGGTGTCAGTAGCTCCTAGGGACATTCAGGTGGCCCGTATTTTCATTATGGACTCTGTTCCACTCTGTGCTGTATAGATGGCTCTATGTTAGACGTGGAGGATGTAATGCTCATCTCATGAATGTATAAATATTCTAAAAAGTACTAGGAAGTAATTTGATTTCCTTTAATAAAGGCGAGTCAGTGTACAGGGATAAGTAACATGATATTTTATTTATGTTTTTGAGGTGACATTGGTTAATAGGATCATATAAGCTTCAAGTGTGCATGTCTATGATACATGATCTGTATATTACATTGTGTGCCCACCATTCAAGTCAAATCATCCTCCATCACCATGTATTAGGCCCCCTATAACCTTTACCACCTTCCCACCCATCTCTCTGTGGTAACCACCATATTGTTGTTTGTATCTGTGGGTTTCAGTTTTATATCCCACATATGAACAAAATCATATGGTTCTTAGCTTGAGAATATTATGCTGAGCAAAATAAGTCAGTCAGAAAAAGAAGCTAAGTAACACGATATTTTAAAATGAATTTCATCTTATACATACAGTAAGTGGATAAATTGCACTGTAAATATTAGTATTTTCATGTTATGGGATAGAGAATATTTCAATTTTAGTTTTCAGTGCTCAGTTTTCATACCACTATGCTTTATAAAATGTCCTTATAAAAAAGGACATGAGATTACAAACATGTTTTGTTTATTTCATTTGTTCACCTTGTAACACCATTAATATTTCTCAAGTCAAAATACTCTTTTCTCATTTCAGTGTGTTCATTTCTAATTCTTTTTGTTAGGGATTTAACCATTTAGGAACATGTGATTAAAACATTATAATCTAAACCTGCCTTATATCTCTATTTTTATTAAATGAACCAGATACTTCACTCTCAATATATAATGGTTGCTAACATAAATATTTACAAAAAAGCAGCCCTCAAGTAGTTAAAGTCTGAGCTTCCCTGGAGGAGACCTTGTTTATTTGGTAGCAATAAATAAACTCACTGTGCGCCGTGGATATTCCATTCCTCAGCAGGGGTCTTGGCAGCTGTGGAAAACGTTTTCTATTCTCATCAGTTGCATAAAAGCCCGTGTCCCTGCTCCTCTTTGTGGATTCAGATTACTGGCATGGACTCTGACCACCCCTTCCCCAGCTCTGATCATAATATAAGAGAAGGTGGTTTGACTAGAGAGTATTTGTTTATCACCAGTTGAAGAAATCTTGTGTTTATGCACTTGGATAGTGATTACCGGGAGCAAGCAAGCCCAAGAACATGCACAGATATATTCATTGTGGTTTTTACTGGAAACTAAACTAAATGGCAGTACTGAAATCTTTGTATTTGAGAAATCAGAGTTGACCAGGTATGCATCACTGTCCATATTCACCTGTGTTCTCTTGCTTTCTTTTTTCTTCTGCTCCAGAAATTATATAGCATATCACTGGAAAGTTTTCTCTATTTCTTTTCCTGTAGACCATGGAATCCCTCAATGGTGGCAAACCGTTCCTGCAAGCTTTTTATGTGGATTTGCAGGGGGTCATCAAAACCCTTCGGTATTACGCAGGCTGGGCTGATAAAATTCATGGGATGACCATTCCTGTAGGTAAGTGAAATCTGAGTACAGTGAAAAAGGAAAAATGAGACCCCGCCGGAAACATACTTTTCACCACCAAACACAAACAGCAGTCACATAGAATACAGAGATGAGCACACTTCTAGCAGATTGAACCGAACAAAGAAACAAACAAATTACATCACTCGGATAATGACCCTATTTCTACACATAGACAGTTCACATATTAGTGCAGGGTAAAGCCACTTACATCAATACATCAATGAGCCAAGGAACAGGTATGTGTTTATCAGCTGCTGAGTGCTCAGCACTGGGCTAGGTTAGGTTCAGAGCCAGGGAGAGGCCTCGGGTTTGGTGAAGTCTGGGAAAATTCTGGGAAGATTAAGACATAGTTCTTTCCCTCCTGAAACATACCAGTAAGATCTATTTGTTTGAAAGAAAATACTCTAAAATGTTAACAGTTGTTTTCTCTTGGTGGTGAGATTATGGATGATGTATTTCTTTTTAAAAAATATTTTTCCATATTGACCAGGAATTACTTTCACAATCTATAAAAACAGCCATCATCCTGATACCTTTGTTTTTTTTTCTTTTTTAAAGACTTAAAGTACATTTTAAAAAAACCATATATATTTTATTGATTTTTTTACAGGGAGGAAGGGAGAGGGACAGAGAGTTAGAGACATCAGTGAGAGAGAAACATCAATCAGCTGCCTCCTGCACACCCCCTACTGGGTATGTGCCCACAACCAAGGGCAACCAAGGTGCATGCCCTTGACTGGAATTGAACATGGGACCCTTGAGTCCTCAGGCTGATGCTCTACCCTCTGAGCCAAAGTGGTTAGGGCTCTTTTTCTTTTTCTTTTTTTTAAGTCATGTGGCTTGGCCTATCAGTGCTGTATTCCTTTAAAGGAGAGGGAAAGTATCCAGACTGAGTTCCTGATCTGAGTGTGAATATTAGGGGTACCGAATACCACATGGAGTGCTTGCCTAGCACCCCAAAAGGAAGGCACTATTATTAACTTCCTCATGACAGAGGAGGAAACTGAGGCCTAGGGAAGTTAAATAGTTATTCTAACTAACCCAGCTAGAATTGTAAAGCTGAAATTTTAACATTAGAGCCTGGTAACTCGGCTCACTAGAAGATCCATTTTACCTACTGGGAGGAAGAGTTATGACAGGAAAGGGACCGACTGAAAGAGCCATGTGGATGGGAGTGTGAGTAGATATAAGGAAAGAAAATACATATTTATTGAGTGGCTCCTGGAGGCTGCCAAGTCCCATGCCAGGTACTCTACCTGTGTTCTCTGGAACACAGCCTGCTCTCCCTGTGCATACAGTAGGTCCTCAGGTTACGTCGGAGATTCGTCCCTGCAGCGCGACGTGTTTTTGCTGTAAGTCGGAACCCACCTACATAAGCACCTACATCACTCACATGGAGCACATGCACAGCAGTAATGAAGTGAAACAGTAAAAAAAAAATTAAAAGGAAAATAACAATTCCTGACCTTTACTTGTGGTAAATAAATAATAAAAAACATAAAGCACATATGTACATATATTGAAATGACAGAACTTTTTTTTTTATATAAATAATTGGGACATAACTACGAAACGAAATACGTCGAGTCAGACGTGACCCAAGGAATGCCTGTACTAGGAAGAGTGCAAAGTAATACTGAGATCCTGGGAGTGACCTGTGAGGCATTCCTAGACTCAAGAGTATCCTATCTAATTAAAGAGTAATATGCAAATTGACTGTACCTCTGCTACACCCAAAAGCCATGCCCACCAGCCAATCAGAAGCGAGTATGCAAATTAACCCAACCAAGATGGCTGCTGTCATGGAGAGAGCAGGAGGCTTGGGTTTCCCCGGCAGTGGAGGAAGCCAAGCTTTCCGCACACCCTGGCCGGCTTAGGCCTCCACTCAAGGTTACAAAGTTTCATTTATAGAAGACTAGAGGCCTGGTGCATGAAATTCGTGCATGCGGGGGGAGGGGTCCCTCAGCCCAGGCTGCACCCTCTCCAATCTGGGACCCCTGGAGGGATGTTCGACTGCCCATTTACAGAGGAAGGCCAAGTAAACTTGCCCAGTGGGATCAGGCCTAAAAGGGCAGATGGACATCCCTCTCACAGTCCAGGACTGCTGGCTCCCAACTGCTCGCCTGCCTGATTGCCCCTAACCGCTTCTGCCTGCCAGCCTGATCACCCCATAACCACTCATCTGCCAGCCTGATCAACACCTAATTGCTCCCTGGCCAGCCTGATTGCCCCTAACTGCCCTCCCCTGCCAGTCTGGTCACCCCAACTGTCCTCCTGTGCAGTCCTGGTCACCCCTAACTGCCCTCCCTTGCCAGCCTGGTTGCCCCTAACTGCCCTCCCCTGCTGGCCTGGTTGCCTCAACTGCCCTCCCCTTCAGGCCTGGTCACCCCCAACTGCCCTCCCCTGCAGGCCTGGTTCCCCCCAACTGCTCTCCCCTGTAGGCCTGTTCCCCCCAACTGCCCCCTCCTGCAGGCCTGGGTTCCCCCCAACTTCCCTCCCTTGCCTGCCTGGTTTCCCCCAACTGCCCTTCTCTGCTGGCCTAGTCACCCCTAACTGCCCACAACTGCCCTCCCCTGCAGGCCATCTTGTGTCTTGGAGTGATGGTCAATTTGCATATTACTCTTTTATTAGATAGGATAAATAAATCCCAACAAAAATGGTGGCAGCCACGTTGCTGGAGAGAGCAGGAGGCTTGAGTTGCCCCTGGCAATGGAGAAAGCCAAGTTTCCACAGCCCTGGCCTGCCTTGGCCTCCGCTTAAGGCTACAAAGTTTCAATTATAGAAGATAAATAAATCCCAGATACCAGGGCCTCCACTTGGGTCGCCTGGGGGGCATGGCCAGCCTGCAAACCACCGCAGGCCCCTTGCCCAGGCCACCCCATGCCCCAAGGGAACCCCCACCCTGATCTGGGACACCCTTCAGGGCAGGGGCAAACCAGCCAGCCCCCACCCATGCACCAGGCCTCTATCCTATCTGATCCTCCTATCTAATAAAAAAGTAATATGCAAATTCACTGTCACTCCAACACACAAGATGGCTGCCCCTATGTGGTCAAAGATGGCTGTCCCCATGTGGACACAAGATGGCCACCACAAGATGGCCCGCAGGGGAGGGTAGTTGGGAGGGACCAGGCCTGCAAGGGAGGGCAGTTAGGGGCAAACAGGCTGGCAGAGAAGTAGTTAGGCATCAATCAGGCTGGCAGGGGAGTGGATAGGGGGTTATCAGGCTGGCAGGCAGAAGCGGTTAGGGGCAATCAGGAAGGCGGACAGGTGAACAATTGGGAGCTAGCAGTCCTGGATTGTGAGAGGGATGTCCGACTGCCCATTTAGGATCAGGCCTAAACAGGCAGTCAGACATCCCTCGAGGGGTCCCAGATTGGAGAGGGTGCAGGGTTGGCTGAGGGACAACCCCCTTCCTCGTGCACGAAATTCATGCACCAGGCCTCTAGTCTATATATATAAAAAGCCAGTGGCCAGAAAGCTATAATGACCAGAATGACTGGTCGCTTTGACGCCCATTGTGGCCAGCCAACTGGCCAGATCTGGAGGTGGGGCTGGCAGCCAACCTCCCGCAGCCCCTCCCCACAGCCGGCCCCACACCATATCGGCCCCCCACCCCGATCAGGGTAAGGGTTGGCAGGCCAACTGCCTGCAGCTCTTCCCTCAGGTCAGCCCTGCTGCCAATGGGCCCCACAACCCCAGTCGACCTGCGGCCCCTCCCCCAAGCCAGCACCTCCCCCTATTGTCCCCCCCCAACAAATTGAGGGAGGGGCTGGCCAGCCAACCTCCCATGGTCCCTACCCCAGCTGTTGACCCCCATTCGGCCCCCACACCCAATCCGGGGCAGGGCCCACCTGCCAATCACCTGCAGCTGCTCCCCCCAGCTGGCCTGGCCCTGATTGGCCCCGATCAAAACCTCCCACCATCTCCTCCTCCTGACAGGCCCAGCCCAAATTTGTCCCAATTGGGGCCGGACCCCACTGGTGCACAAATTCGTGCACTGGGCCTCTAGTTGGTTTATAGAAAGGGGATGGTTGGCTGATAGTGCAGATGGCTTAGAGCAGTTCTTCTCAAACTTTATTGTGCCTGTGTACCATCTGGGATCTTCTTCAAGTGCAGTTTTTGATTGAATAGGCCCGGGGTGGGGCCTGAGATTCTGTATTCCTAACTAGCTACCAGGTGATGCCTGGGCTGCGGGGCCTCTGCCTTGAGTAGCAAGGAGAGGATAGAGACCAGCACAGAGCAGGCACCTGCTCTCTCAGGTCCTGTGTTAAGTATTGGGGACTACAAAGGTGAGTAAGTAAGACACTCATAAAATAGTAAGGAAAAGCAACAAGTAGACAAGCAAATGCAGTACAGTGTGGTTTGTCAGATGTGGAAACATGAAATTCAGTGGGAAACCATAGGAGAGGCAATCTTTGCTGGTATTAAGGCTTCCCTGAGAAGGAGTTGAGATGAACAAGATGATACCTGAAGGGTAGGTAAGTAAAGATGGAGATAAGGGCCATCACAGATGATGGCAATCCCTGTGCAAAGCATGGGGGGAGGAGAGTACAGAGTGGTAGTGGATCTGAAAGTATAGCCAGATATAGAAGACAGTGGGGTTCTGGGGCTGGGGAAACTATGCTACACATTTTATTCCAATGGTGAGTCACTGAATTATTTTAAATACATGAGTGCCTTGATCAAAATTGCACTTTGATTACATGATGGACAATAACTTGGAGAGAGAAAGTATCTGCTTCCTCCTCCACCCCCTCGTAGGGTAGCCTCCCTCTAGAATATTTGGGAAGAAGAGAAAAGGGTTATGGCATGACCATTCTGAGCCATCCACTGGACAGCTGCTTCTCCTTCTGACTTGAGAGCCTCTCCCGTTCCTCTCCATTACATCCCATTCAAGGCCCATCATGGATGTTATCCCAGAATCATGCAGTAACAGTGTGATTCACGAAGGTCTTGATGCTTTTTCCTGTACAGCACTCTCTGTCATTTCCTGCCATGATGCTCAGTGGAGCTGTTGTCTCTGATCATAAATCCTATGCCCTGACCCTGCTATGATGGCACTTCTAATTATGTTGATGAATAAGAACCATTACTATGATTTAGTGAACACCTTATTTGTGCTCATTATATTATCTCTAATCTCATAGCAACCCAGCAGGCAAAGTATTATTTTCCCCATTTTTATTATTTTAAACCTATATTTTCTCATGTCCACAAACTCTTTAGGATGGAGGATCAAAACTTATTTGCATTTAATGGAGGTTAATTGATTTGTGTAAGGTTTTCCTCTGTAACTACCTCGTGTTGATTTTATTGATTTTGTGCTATGTAAGCAGAGAAAATATAGTTCATGCTTTAAGCTGAATTCCTACAGAATGGCTTTATATTTGCCTACAGAAAAGGTTAAAAACCTACTCAGGTCATATGTGATTATTTATTCACTTCCATCCCCTTTTATATTATGAAAGAATAGGTAAAAAGTGCTCAGACTTTGACTCAGATCCTAAGGCTTTGCATTCAACAGCTACATCTAGTTTAGTGCTATTAACGAAGGTCTCATATGGTGAAATCTTATTGTTCCCTAAGAGGGGCGAGCTATTTGTTCTGCCCACCTAAGAAGAATCAGGGTAGTCAGTGGGATCTGAATTGGTGGTGACAGGAGGTCATGAAGTCTGTTTCACATGTAACCTCTTTGAGAGGTTTAAGGCTGCAAAGACCACAAGGATTCCTAAGGCCAATCTCCTCATTTTTCAGACAAAGAAACTGAGGTCCAGAAAAGTAATGTAAAGTCTCAGTGTTTGTATAGGTGTTTATAGTTTATCATTATAACCGTAAACTGTTCTGCGAGGTCTGTTTCGTGTCTGTTCAGTGTCAGAATACATAGGAATCTGCCAGGGGACACGATGGGATGGATCAGTATAGCTGGTCTAATTGTTTTAATACTGGAGATGGAAAGATGACCTCCCATTCACTGAATTCTGTACAGATTTTTATGCTATCAAATAAACTCATTTTTAGTGTGACCAGGTATATCAAACTAACTGCAGTTCTTCAAATACTCTTAGTATTGTAATGTAACTGAGAGCTAGTTCTTGCAGTCCATTTTGGATAAACTTCTCAATTTCTGGCACATTTCAGATTTTTCTGATTTTATTGACTGTACATATTGCCCAATTATACTGTCTAATTTTTGTATAGACTGGGCCAATGTTAGATATGCTTATGAAAAGTCCGTAAAAAATTCTTTCAAAAACTATAAAATCTGCTTTAAGAAGTAATGTTTATTCTGAAGGAATAATCCATATAATTAAATTGTTCTAATTAACTAAATAATTGCTATCTATTCTGTGCAATTTTTTCTTTTTAATCCTCCCCCAAGAATACTTGTCCATTGATTTTTAGAGAGAGTGGAAGAGAGAGGGAAAGACAGAGAGAAATATCGATATGAGAGAAATTGATTGGTTGCCTTCTGCACGTGCCCTGACCAGGGCCCATGCCAGGGAGGAGCCTGCAACGGAGGCAAGTGCCTGGAATTGAGCCCAGGACCCTTCGGTCCACAGGCCAACACTCTATCCACTGAGCCAAACCAGCCAAGTCTTTCCTATGTAATTTGTTGAGCCCCCCTAAAAAAACAGTACAGTAGCTCAAGTATATTTCACAAATACAGAGGAAGTTTATTACTCATTTCTAGGGAAGAAGACGATATAATTCTAGAATTGGCTCAATCTACACTTACAAAATTTGATCCAAAGTTCAACTAAATTTATCCTGTATAATCACAGGGTAATATGCAAATCGACCGAACGGTACAATGACCGGTTGCTATGACACACACTGACCACCAGGGGAAAGACGCTCAACACAGGAGCTGCCCCCTGGTGGTCATGCACTCCCACAGGGGGAGTGCTGCTCAGCCAGAAGCCGGCCTCTGCAGCAGTGCTAAGGATGTCTGGCTGACAGCTTAGGCCCTTTCCCCACGGGAACAGGCCTGTCATCAGTTGGACATATCCTGAGGGCTCCTGGACTATGAGAGGACACAGGTTGGGTTGAGGTTCCACCTCCCCCTGCCCCCCGGTTGCACAAATCTTGTGCACCGGGCCTCTAGTAGTATGATAATATCTTTAATTGTAAGAAATTTATATTCCTCATGCTGTGTAAAAACACTCAGGTGTAAAATACATCAGGAAAGTTGTCTCTGGGTGAGTCTTAAACTCCTTTAAGAGTGGTATCTTACTCTATAATTTTTACTTTCTTGAGTGAAATGGGAAAGAGGCTGAGAGATAAAAACCTTACAAGTGTGATTTAGTATTTCTGTTTCGGTATCTCATCTTTTCTTTAGTTTTCTCCACCATAGTTATTATGTTTTGTCTTGTCAGTTCAGGCTGTGGGATTCAGAACATTTTTTTGGTGTCCTCATCAAATGCAGGCCTTCATGCTGAGTCTGGTTCTCTCTGCTTCATGGTTGGTAAGAAGACCTAGGATCATTGCAGCCCCAAGTGGAGAGTCTGTGTTTGGGTGGAGATGTTTTCCCCATCAAGCCCATGAGAAATGAAGGGGACAACCTTTTAAGTCATCTTGCCGTACTTGGGGAACATTCTATATAATAAAGAGCTAATATACCAATTAGACCGAATAGCAGAACAACCATCCGGACATCCTTCCAGACAACCATTTGGACGACATTCCAGAAAAAGCCAGGGCTGCGAGGGCCAAGCCCCTTGCATGAATTTTGTGCATCAGGCCTCTAGTTATTAATATAAAAGATGGGAAAATGGGTGGTAATTTTTCTTCTAGCAGATGAGAGTACTCATTATGTGTCATCTTACGTGTAGAAGGGAGAGAGAGGTTATTACTGTTATCCCTGTGAGTCAACTCACCTAGGAAAAGGGGAGAGAGGCACTCAGCCTTGTGCACCCCAACTGAGGTAAGAGGGTGTTGCTCTGCAGTGTTCCCCATATACCTTAAGATGCTGGAGTTTCTGTAAGTTCTCTGTGTCCACATTCCAGATCCTCAGAGTCATCCTCACTTTTTACAAAAGGGTTGTCATTTTACTCCATTTGAACTTGTTAACATAACATGGATCCTATGATTTGTGATATCCACCTAAATTTAACACCTTATTCACAAGAGACTCTTTAATATGTTTCTAAGGGTAATGAACTTGAAGTCTGATGACTAGTTTCAAGTCCAGGAGCCACAATTTAACCATATGACTCTGAGCTTAACCTACCTGTGCCATATTTTCTCTATTTATAAAATGCTGATAATAACAGTTGCTGTGTTTTTTATCTCATCAAATTGTTTTGAACATGAAATAAGAATGTGAAAATATTTTGTAAGACTCTAGAAATATGTATGTTTGTTCTTATTTTGCTATTTTAAAAGTATTAAAAACATTGATCAGATTCCCCTGCACTTCAGACTCCTTTCAGGCAAATTAATTGAGTTACCAGTGAGGCAAAAATAAATAAACAGAAATGAAGTCAGCATGAAGCGGCTGTGGGTCATCACGATGCCTGTCGACTCCCATTTACCCTCTTGGTTCCATTGAACCTCGCTACTCAGAGTGTGATCCGTGGGTCAGAAGTGCCAGCATCACCCGGGAGCTTGCAGAGGCTCAGGTCCCCCAGACTTCCTGACTCTTGTTCCTGCATTGCAACAAGACCTCCAGGGGCTTTGTGTACACTTTTAAACTTGAGAAGTACAATATAGCACACTACCTGGTGCTTGTAGCATGCAAGGTGACTCTACACAGTAAAGTAGTGAACGTTTTTTATTTTAATTATTAGGTTTGAAGAAATCAGAAGAAAAGATTGCTAACTCATGAACCCAGTTGCTTCATAGATTTTCTTTAAGGTGATGCTAACAAGTAGTCATGTACATATATTTAAAAGATGAGTTGATTTAACAGAATGATTGAGTAAGTAATAGAGTAGTTCTACTTGGATATAGTAGAAATGATAAAGATGGCTCTTGAGCGATTGGTGTTTGGGTAACTTTAGTCTGGAAGCTTGGTGGGATTTGGAGCAGGTCGTAGTATCTGGGAGGACCTCTGAAATGCCTTTAGCCTTAAACAAGGATGCATGTAGAAGGCACAGAGCCCCAGATCAGACTAGGGATGTCCAGAATCACCTTGCGCTGACCAGACTGGAATACAGACTCAACTATGGTCCTTTCTTTATCTCTTTTACTCAGTGCTCTGTTGGGAAGAGTTCAAGCACCAAACCCTGTATTTCTTTATTGACTACTTAGAGGAACTGTAGGGACAGAAGATTCTTCAGTTCACTTCTCTGTGCCAGCCTTTAGCTAATTGTCCAATCTGTGAGCTGTTTACTCAGGAAAGTTTCATTCCCCATACTCTCTTGGGACACAATTATGGAGTCAAGTTCAGTTTCTCATGAGGTCAGTTTTTTAAGATTTTGCCTGCCTACACTTTTCTTCTTCTCTTTCATTTCTTCAGTAACTTTCAAAATCATATAAGTAATACCACTAAATTCTTAAGCACTTAGCACGTAGAGGGGGAAATGCTTTATGAGTCACCATGCTGTGCTTGCACTAGTGCCTTGTGAATTTTCTCTGAACCGTTCCCATTTCCCACACGGGCTTCTAAAGTAAGCACCTGTATTGTTCTTCAGTTCCTCTTCCCATATTTTCCTTTCCCATTTGTACTCCATCTTGACATTATACTCTGATTTTTGTGGTTTGTTATTATCCACCTGAATCCATCACCTCAGCCAAACTGTAGAGTTTAGTTGGGAAGGATTTCCTTGGAAATGAAACTCTTTAGCCTATTGATTGGTATTACTTCTCCCCATGGAATACCTTCCCTGGAAGAAGAGCCTGACATCATATATTTACTGAAAAAAAAACACCAATCTGAAACATAAAAAGGTATTAATATTTAAAAAAAACCCACCTTTACAGAGATTTATAAATTAAAGAAGGGTAATAATTGGCACCATTGTAAAGAATGACATCTATGATAATTCTTGAGTTGTCTGCACACAAAACTAAGGTATATAAAATGATAGTGTTTACAGCATTATTTATAATTAGAGGCCTGGTGCACAAATTTGTGTGTGGGTGGGCCATCAGGGCCTATCAGGGCCAGCTGGCCAGAGGGGAGGGACCATGGGAGGTTGGCCAGCCACAGGAGGTTGGTTGTGGGAGCGCACTGACCACCAAGGGGCAGCTCCTGCATTGAGCATCTGCCCCCTGGTGGTTAGTGCATGCCATAGTGAGTGGTCATTCGGTTGTTTGGTCATTCGGTCGCTTAGGCTTTTATATATATAATAGAGGCCTGGTGCATGAAATTCATGCATGAGGGAGGGGTCCCTCAGCCTTGCTTGCACCTTGTTGCAATTTGGGACATCCCCCTCGCAATCTGGGACTGCTGGCTCCTAACCGCTGGCCTGCCTGCCTGATTGCCCCTAACCACTCTGTCTGCCTTTCTTATCACCCCTAACCACTTGCTTGCTTGCCTGATTGCCCCTAACTGCTTGCCTGCCTGCCTGCCTGATCACCCCTAACCGCCTCTGCCTCAGCCCCGCTGCTGTGGCTTCATCCTAAAGGATGTCCGGAATGATATCCAGAAGGTTGTTCGGCTGTCTGGTCTAATTAGCATAGTATGCTTTTGTTATTATAAATAGATAGCCTAAACCAGTGGTCGGCAAACTCATTAGTCAACAGAGCAGCAAACCGTGGCTCGCGAGCCGCATGTGGCTCACGAGCCCCAGTTTGCTGACCACTAGCCTAAACTGAAAGCAGTCTCGGTGTCCCTCAGGATAGTTTGTAAGTAGTACCATTATTGAGCCAGTGGAATAACACTCAGCAGTTAAATATGTTATATTTATGTGAAAAAAAAGTGGAAAAAAGATAAAATATCGAAGACTGAATAATATGATGCTATTTGCATTTTAAAAAAATGAGAGGTGGGGCAGAATAAAAGGATGCTACCAGTAACAGATAGCTGTTAATTCCGGGAAGAGATCCAGAAAAAAGAGAGAGAGAGACCTTTAATTGTTTTAAAATGTATAACTTTGAATTTTAAACAGTTCTGTGTGATAAATATTAGTGATTCAGATGTGTTTAGAGATAATGATAAACAGTCCCACCGTTTTCTCTTCCCGCAATGCACACCCCCCTCCTGTCCCCACCTGCACCTCTACCTGTCCCCAGAGGTGATGCTTTTCCAGAGGGATGGCTTTTGAGAGAGAAAATGTATCAGTGAAGTGGCCAAAAGGTTGGCAATTGAGGGAAAAACAAAGACTTAGCCCAGGACCAGAAAGGGAAGGCCCTTCGCTAAAAATGCACTGTTCTTTCTTCGGTTATTTCAATTAGCCATTTAAAATAATTCAGATAAACATAATGGCGTTTTCCTAAAGGAGAATTTGGTTTGGCTTTCCTGGATAATTATTCCAATTACCTTTTGTCCCTATAAGGAAAACCAGGTTATTAAATCGTCCTCGTTTCCATGGCTAGTTTGGGGGTGGAAGCTTTGGGTTATTGATGGAGTTTTCTTTTTTTTTTTTAATTTTATTTTATTTTTATTGTTTTAAGTATTACAAATAGTAGTACATATGTCTCCTTTTTTTTTTTTCCCCTTTGATCTTCCCCCGACCACCCCTACCCCCCAGGACATGCCTTCACCTGCCCACCCTCCCGCCCCCACCCCAGTGTCTTATATCCATTGGTTGTGCTTATATGCATGCGTACAAGTCCTTCGGTTGGTCTCTTACAGCCCTCCTCGCCCAACCACCCCTGTCTTCCCAATGTAGTTTGACAGTCTGTTCAATGCTTCTTTGCCTCTGTATCTTTTTCCCATTTCTTTCCTTTAAAAAGTTTTGCCTTTGCAGACTGGAAATAAACATATAATAACAAAACAAGACAAAACAAAAAAATGTTTGAGTCCCAATTTCAATGTCCAACAGTTCCTTATGTGTACATGTCAGCAGTGATATCTGGATGGTGGGCACATGGTGGCAATGCAGGTCCGACCCTCTCTGGTTTGGTCCTAGCTAACCTGCAGCGGTGCACAGCTGCTGACTGCTCCCATGGCAAGGCGTTGTCAGTGTCTTCCATCTCTGGACTGTTTTTTCCTCTTGTCTCCGTGGTTGGAGCACTCCTGTCAATTCCTCTCTGTTGCAGGAATCCATCTGGTCTTGGGGTTGTTTTCTGAAAATATACAAATATATTCTCAACCACAAGTTAATAAAGGAATCTTTTCTATATAATTGATTTGGGATCCTTTTTATTTTTGTTCAAACAATTTTCCTTTGTCTTATTTAGACACCATGTGTGTTTTTAATGGCCGTCTTGCTGTTAGCATTGCAAATGAACCTTAATTTGGTAAAGTAAAAATTTTCTAGATGTAATTTACTTATAGGATATTTTTCCTTACATGATATTGCCCTACTATCCCCCCCCTTTTTTTTTAATGGAGGTTTTTGTAAATTTTATAATGCAGTCTTGATAACTTTAAATTAAAAAAAAAATTTTTTTCCCCCACACATATGACTGCTTTAGGTTCATTGCATATTCAGGAATTTTTACCATGAGATGAACTACCAATAGAAATTTTAGTTATTACTTTAAGAATAGCTTTTTGTCCAGTACTTGAATATTCACTTATTTCAATTAGCCTATTTAAATTAATCTGAAAACTCGATTACTATTTTACTGTCAAATTTAATACTCTACCAACAATCTTAGTTTACCCTGTAAATATTAGTGGGAAGGATTATTTGCATTCTTGAGTGGGCCCTGAGCATTCCAAATGCTCAGCTGAATTTAGATATAGGGCAACTGCTGTCGGCCAAGTCTCTTGTCTGTTACCTGGGTCCCGATCTGAGCTGGGCCAAGTCTCTGTCTGTCACCTGTATCTCGATGTGAGCTGGGCCGGGTCTCTTTCTGTTGCCTGGGTCCCGATCTGAGCTGGGTGTGGGAAGCGCGAAGCAGCCATGGGGGTAGGAGACCTCCTTTAGAAGGGGGTAAGGGTTCAAGCCCCTGCAATGTTGGGGGGGGGGTGAGGGTCTGTGCCCCACTTCTGTTGCCCCCCCAAGTTCTCTCCTGATGGCCCCTCTGCGACTGTGCCTGTCTTAGGTTGTTCCTTCCTTGAGGAATCTTACCCGTCTCTGACTAACCAGCCATCCTCCGGGGCCAAGCAGGGTGCTGTGAGGTTCAGTTCTGTCTCCTTGGTAGCCTATGACCCCGTGGCCTCCACACCCAGCACCTGCCTTGGGAACCCCTGGCCTGCTGGCAGGGTCCCGGTGCTGATCATATATCTCGGGGAACTCGGGTTTCTTCTCCAGTGAGGGCCCAGTGGAGTTTTCTTTGAAGTGGACTTTGGCCTTCTTAAAATTAGGCCTACATATGCTTGCGTCCGAGGGCTCAGGAAGTGCATTTGAAATTTTTGAGGTGTCTCAGTTTTTAAATCAAATAACTGTTCTACATATAAGTATCATTTAAATATTTAATATAAAATTTAGTAGTGAATATTTTCCAGTTTCCAGCGTCCCCCACCCCAAAAACTTCCTCCCCCAAGACTGTTTCTAGTGCCATCAACCTGTCCATCATTCTGCCTCTGAGGTTAGTACTCTGGGTATCTGGGAGCCATAACCAGAGATACTTTATGCCAAGTGAAGTATCTACCAGCTTTCGTACTCGGTTGAGTGGGATGTTTTCTCAACTTTATTTCTCATTTTTGCTGCCACCAACTTCTCCCTCTGCATTTTTTCTTCTGATCTGGATTCTCTGGTAGTGACCATTCTCATTTCTTTCAGATGGAGACTATTTTACCTTCACAAGACATGAACCCATTGGAGTGTGTGGACAGATCATCCCGGTAAGTGTAGATCCTCATGCTTTGTATTTATTTTTATTTGAACCAGTTCTCTTAAAAGATACATAAAACATGGATCTCAGTGATGTGTGTTTTCCATTACTGGGGGAAAAAACCGAGCTCATGTTGTTGACATATCTTTAACAGCCTCCCTGCAAATGCTTATTTGAACAGGTTAATAGGGTTTCAGCTCCGTTACCAGGAGTTGAGTTCTCAAGTCATGGAATTCTCATGATTAAAATAAGCAAAGCCAAGCCCAATGTATTAATAACCTACCCTTGGTTATGGATGTCCATTCAGCTTATGGAAAATTAATGCTTTGTTATATTTGCTTGTTTATTTTTTAAAACTGACTCACCATCTTTCTAGGCATATTGTTTTATATGGTCTTTTAATCCCATTCTTTCTCACTGTTTCTTTTCATAAGAATCTAGATAGAAGACTCTACAGAAGACACAGCAGTACCATTAACGTCACAGTCATAATTGAAACCATGCCGGGCTGTTGTGTGTCTTGTAAAGGGAAATAGATGTAGTGCTTAGTGTTTGGATTGGAACATTAAACACTGTCTTTTTTTCCTGCCTCTCTCTCATACACAGCCGTGGCACTCTACAAAACACCATCCAGTCTTCCAACAGTGCTAGCTCATCATTCTGGCCAGGATTTCAGGGCAGGCTCCAACTAAACTCTTACGTCGTAGACAAGGAGTTTTCTCTTTTTAAGATATATGAGAATGAGTTAAGATTATCTTTGGGCTTGGGGGGCAAAATATTTTAGGAATATCAATATTCTTTTCATGAGCTATAGACTTGGGTTACTGTGAAATTTATTAGAGAATGAAAATGGAAAATGAGAGGTTTGGTTTAAGTTCTTCTGCTCCTAACTGTCCCCCCCTCCCCCCCCCCCCCCCCCCCCGCCCAGGAAACCCCACTTGGATCAGAGCAGGGGTGAGGTCTGTTACCTTAATTGCAGGAGCTGAAGCCTGGCCCTTCCCAGACTCTCAGGGCAGCAGCTTTCACTGACAGGACAAGAGCTGCCTGTCAGCCACTCCGGTCAGTTACCACGCTCCAAGATTTATATGCTGTAGATGGAATTGAAACATCACTGTGGACTCCCAAGTTTATAAACAACTAAGGGGAAAAGAAATTGGGTGTTTGGTGAAGGCAAGACACTTGTATATTTTTGCAAGCTTGCCAGGGCCAGTGAGAATCTTTCAGGGGTGGCAGCTGAGATGCTTCAGGCAGAAACCCATTGTGGCCCGGCTGAAGCCTGGGGACCAGCAATTCTGTTTTCTTTCTTAATGAAATTATCAGCAACACCTGATAGTCCTGAGGCTCATGCCTGTGCTTAGGACAATGCAAGCTCAATATTCTTTTAAAATCATTTTTGGCCCCAAATTCAGATACATATATTTTTTGGTCTCCATTAGCTTATTTTGCAGTGGAAAGAAAACAAACTAAAATTTTTGCCTACTCCAAAAGCAAAGATGCACTCTATTTTTATAATCATGTTTTTGTGATAATACATATATATATATGTAAAAAGCATGGCCTTGAAATATGCATTGACAAATATAATTCACAGCTGGAATATTCTCTTCCAGTTCTCCCACACTGGAGAGCTTTCATACCTGTCTGAAATCCCTGGTACAAAAATCACAAATGCAAGAAAATGTTTTCATACACAAGAACCTCCTGTAACCAAAGTCTAGTTTTAAAAACATGTAAAATAAGAACAATGAAAAAACAAAACAAAGAAAAAAAACAAAGACTCTCTTTTCACTGTGTGATTTCTTTTGCTGGGTAGTTGGAATATAGTAATTTGGATTTTCAAGGCCAGCCCTATTATATTCTTAATGAAGTAATTTAAAAAATCCAAACATCTACACTTTGTGGTGGGATAAGATTTATGTTGAGGACTAGTCTGAGAAATCTGAGAAGTCACAGCTTGAAAACAAAGTAGCAGAAGGATATTTTTCCATTTACCAACCGTGTTTTTTTCCCTTTCAGTGGAACTTCCCCCTGCTGATGTTTGCCTGGAAAATTGCTCCAGCTCTGTGCTGTGGCAATACAGTAGTTATTAAACCAGCAGAGCAAACACCACTCAGCGCGCTCTACATGGGAGCCCTCATCAAGGAGGTAAGAGAAGCCGCCTTCAGAAGCGGCCCCTGCTCTGTACAGTTGGGGCCTATTGGAGCATATCTGATTTCACCTGCTTCTTCAGCTCTCACAAGCCACCCTTCCTCCAATTCTGTTTTGTTAGGCTGGCTTTCCACCAGGAGTCGTCAATATTTTGCCAGGATATGGGCCAACGGCTGGGGCAGCAATAGCATCTCACATTGGCATAGACAAGATTGCGTTCACAGGGTCTACTGAGGTAGGTACCTGGGAAACCATGGGTTGAACAATCCTGCACATGAGTTGAGGGTTCAAAAGAAACAGGAAATGTTACTGAGAGGCTGGTTACCAAAGGAGCAGTGAGCACCCAAGCCCTCCAAGGATATCATTGATGTCATAGCTGGGATACTGGCGAATCTCAAAGTAAAGGCACACGTTGACCAGTGCGGCCACAGACACCTGATCTTTTTGTGTGTGATGCCATCTGTGTAAAACCTGTCTCAGAAAAATAAACAAAACCCTATTGTCTCTTGAAATAAAAGAAATACAGAGGCAAAAACAAATAAAAAACGATTTCAGAAGAGACTTTCCCAATGACTGGGTTTCTGAACACTCTTTTGAGTCGAGAACAATAATGGCAGAAGCCAGTTAAGAAGCTGGAAATTAAACTAATCTCTGGTAGATATTAAAACGGGAAGTGTTCTCTTCTGTTTATTTCCACCAGATCCTGTAGATGCAACTGGAAGCTACCTCTGCCCATGAGTCATAAGGGATGTATAGAGCAGGGGTCAGCAAGCTTTTTTCTGTAAAAGGCCAGGTGATAAGTAGTGTAGACTTTGCAGGCACTACTGTCTCTGATGCAGCTACTCAGCTATGTGCCTGTAGCACCAAGTAGCCACAGGCAGTGTATAAGCTGAGCATGGCTACAGGCCCATAAAGCTTTATTTAAAGATACTGAAATTTGAATTTCATATAATTTTTATGCCTCACAAAATATGAATCTTTTTAAAATTTGTTTTCCAGCCATTTAAAATCACAAAAACTGTTCTTAGCTTGTGAGCCATACTGGATAGGCAAGGGGCCAAATTTGGCCCCTGAGCCATAGTTGATTGATCCCTGCCTGATATGGAGTCACAAGTCTGCTTAGAGGGTTTATAATAAAATGTTACCCCAAAATGTCTTGGATTGAGGTAACAGAGGTGACAAAAGATATAATCTGACTCATTTTACCAAGTAGAACTTTACGGATGACATCATTATCAAACAAAGGATGTTTACAGGTCTAGAGCAGTGCCACCTAATAGAAATATAATGAGAGCAACATTTGTCATTTAAAATGTGCTATTAGCCACATGAAACATTTTAAGTTAATTAATTTTAATAATATATATATATATATATATATATACACACACACACACACACACACACATATATATTATTGATTTCAGAGAGGAATGGAGAGGGAGAGAGAAATAGAAACATCAATGATGAGAGAAAGTCATTGATTGGCTGCCTCTTGCATGCCCCCACTGGAGATCGAGCCGGAAACCTGGGCATTTGCCCTGACCAGAAATTGAACTGTGACCTCATGGTTCATAAGTCGACACTCAACCACTGAGCCACGCCGGCTGGGCAATTTTATTTAATCTGGTATTTCTATATTATCATTTCAATTTATGATCAATATAAAATCATTATCCCAGTACTTTACATTCTTTTTTCATTATGAAGTATTCAAAATCTGGTATATCATTTACATTTATAGCATATCTCAATTCACATTTTTACTTTTCAAGTGCTTTATTATTATTTTAAAAAATATTTTTATTTATTTTAGAGAGGGAGAGGGAGATAGAGTTAGAAACATCAACGATGAGAGAAAATCATTAATTGGCTGCCTTCTGCACGACCCACACTAGGATTGAGCCCAAAACCCGAACCAGATGTGGATTTCCTAGTTCATAGGTCGATGCTCTGCCACTGAGCAATGCCAGCTGGGCTCAAGTGCTTTATATTGGACAGCACAAGTCTAGGGACTTGAGTATATCTGCTGATACAGTTAATGGTACTTGGTTAAACTGACAGATGTTAAAATATTTAATAAGAAATTAATTGATTAATAAACCTGATGTTAATTTATAGTTACACATTATTGTTTTATGTTTGTCAACCTTTTATTTTAGTGGTATTCACTATAGTAATTTTGAAATTTCAATGAAACATAATCCAAAATGTGAGCGTGAAAGAGAATTATTATTCCTATTTCAACTAAGTCTAATGTGTTGAAAAGATTTGCTAAGGGCTAGATGCTTAGGAAAACTGCAGTCAATGAAGAGTGGGCAAGGCAATTGCCAAAGATTGGGGGGGAATATAAATCTAGATAGAGTGTGCACCTGGATTGCTCTGCAAATGTTTTTAAGTCCTCACTGCATTTTAAAGAAACTGAAACCAGAAATCTTAAACAATATTTTAAGGGTATAGTTTACTAAGAAAGGACGGGTGGACTCCTAGTTAAAGAAAAGTCCTTGGTCCTATGTCCAAAGATTGCAGAATGAGTGTACATATTTTTAAAACTAAAATGAAGTACTTAAAGTATCTTTTCCTATGCTTTAACCTTTTTCTCATTAACCAACCAATGGTCCTAGTTGAGTCAGTTGAGAGTCTTGGACTATATAAATAATTTTTAATAAAAATGAGTTCATAATATATAAAATGAGATTTCAGACTTTATATGTCAGCCTCTATAGATCACCTTCATTCTTTTTTTAATAGGTGCAAGAATACTCTTGCATTAATGTATCATAGTTTAATACAGTGTAGCACTCATTCATGTACACTGATATTTTTTTCACTTTTTTACACAGCCTATTATACATACTATTGAAATAAAAATTCTTCAAGATCCAAGACAAATATATATATATTCTGTTTGATATGTTTTAGAAGTGGAATTGCAAAACAAAAGGATATTTATATGTTAACTTGCTTATCACCAAGAATGCATTAGAGTGATGGTTTTATTTTTGAGCTATATATTGTGTTAATCTATTTCTTGTAGAATTTACAAATATTCCCAGTTTGTTCGTTGCTTTCTAATTAAAAAAAAAAAAGTTGTCAAGCACAAGTTTTAAATTTGTATACAGTCATATCTTTCAATCTTTCTCTTAATGGCTTCTGGGCTTCCTGTCATCTTTAAAGAACCTCTTCAAGATTATACAAATGGCCCTTAACATTTTCTTTCAGTACCTTTATGGCTTTGTTTTTGTTTAAATCTTTAATCTGGCTGGAATTTATTTTCATAAATAATGAAAGAGGAGGTCTAAGTTTATTTTCTTTATAAATGAGTGTTCAGTTCCTTCCACACCATTTATTAAACAATCTATCCCTTTGCAGCTCGTTTGAATAAAACATCAACGTTATATGATAAATTTCCATATATTCATGTTTCTGTTTTGAGACTCAGAATTTTATCTGTCTATTCTTTCACTGGTACCAGATTGCTTTAATTTAACTAGATTATAAAAGATGTGTTGTAGTGTGGTAGGCAAGAAACCCTGTTACATGGTTTTTTAAAACCCTTTGGCTATTCTTGCCCATTTTTTCAGGTAAAATTTCAAATCCATTTTCTAAGTACCTTTCCTTCTTCCCCAAAAATCTCTTATTGGAATTTTGACTGGTGTTACATTACCTGTTTATATTAAATTGAGGGTAAGTTCTTTCTCCACATGAAGTTGGCTTCTCATGTAGGAACATGTTGTAAGTCTCTTATTTGTCCTGTCATGTTCATCACCAATGTCATCATAAAGGTCTTACATATTTCTTGACCAATTAATTCGTAGGCATTTAACTTTTTCTTCCAAAGATATTTTAATCCAAAAACTGAGCACCATTTTTAATTTTTATTTTTTAAAAAGTATATTTTACTGATTTTTTACAGAGAGGAAGGGAGAGGGATAGAGAGTCAGAAACATCAATGAGAGAGAAACATCGATCAGCTGCCTCCTGCACACCACCCACTGGGGATGTGCCCACAACCAAGGTACATGCCCCTGACCGGAATTGAACCTGGGACCCCTCAGTCCGCAGGCCGACGCTCTATCCACTGAGCCAAACCAGTTAGGGCTGAGCACCTTTTTTCAAAACCACAATATCATGTATTGGAAACTTAGTTGAATGGGTGACAATCTTTTCAGCCAGACAAGATGTGGTGTAGTGAATCAGTAAGAACATAATGCTTGCTTCCAGGCTGCTTGGTTCAAATCTGTTTTGACATTTAAATATTTTTTAACTTTTAAAAACACTTCATTGAATTATCATTTACATCCAATAAAATGCACCCATATAAGTACCAAATGTACACACTCATGAAACCATCACGCAGATCAAGATACAGAATTTTTCCATATCCTAAAAGATTTCTCATGCCTCCTTGTGGCTAACACCCTTGGTTCCAGGCAACTGCTGCTTCTTTTTATTCATTTGCCTAGTCTAGAATTTCACATCAATGGAATAATACAATATGTACTTTTCTGTGTCCATTTTTGGTTGTTGTTTAATAAGTAATGAATTATTGATACAGTTGCATTTAAATATCCCATCTTGATTTTTGTTTTCTACTTGTCCCATCTGGTGTTTTGTTTCTTTTTCCTCTTTTTCTACCTTCTCTTGGATGAATTGAGTACTCTATCTTCTATTTTGGATTATTAGTTATGCCTCTTTTTAAAGTGCTTGCTTCAGTAATTATAATATACATCTTAACCAGAGTCTACCATTAAATAGTATTATGTTACTTCATACATCTATATAATAAAAGCCTAAGCGACCGTTACAGCGGAATGACCAGAACAACCAGTCGTTATGATGCACACTGACCACGAGGGGGCAGATGCTCAATTCAGGAGCTGCCCCCTGGTGGTCAGTGCCCTCCCACAGGGGGAGTGCTGCTCAGCCAGAAGCTGGGCTCACAGCTGGTGAGTGCAGCAGTGGTGTGGGAGCCTCTTCTGCCTCTGTGGCAGAGCTAAGGAGCAGTGAGCCAAGCAGTAAGGAGCAGTGAGCAGGCAGGTGGTTAGGAGTGAGGGGTCCTGGACTGCGAGAGGGATGACCGACTGCCAGCTTAGGCGGACATCCCCAAAGATGCCTAGGGCACAGGCTGGGCTGAGGCCCCCTCCCCCCCGACTCCCCACCCCAGCAAGAAATTTCATGCACCAGGCCTCTAGTAGTATAATAATTGTACAGGTAATGTAATAGAATTCTTCCATTTCTTGTCCTTTATGCTATTTTTGTCCTATAATTTACTACTACATATATTGTACACCCTATAGAACCTTGCTACTCTTTTTGTTCAGTCAGCTTTTTGAAATTTTTAAAATAGGAAAACAAAATTATTTTACATTTATTTACATACTTGCCATTTCTGAACTCCCCCCCCCTTTTTTTAGTGTAGACCTAAGTTTTATTCTGATATAATTTTCTTCCTGTGTAAAGATCTTTAACATTTCTTATACTTCAGGTCTGTTATTGATGCATTTTCTCAGCATTTGTTTGTCTGAAAGTGTTTTTATTTTTTATGATGTTTTTCTGAAAATAGAATTCTGATTTGACAGTTTTTATTTTCTTTGATTTTACTTCAACACTTTAAATAAGTCATTCTGTGTGTTTTTTCTGACTTATACTTTTCTAATGAAAATTAGCAGTCATTCTTTGTTTTACTGTACATAATGTTTTTTCTCTGGCTCTTTTAAGATATTATATTTTCACTGGTTTTCAACTATTGAGATTCTGTAGATTTTTTTCCTTAATTGAGGTTCATTGAAAATTCTTGGATCTATGAGTTTATGGTTTTCATCAAATTTGGAAAGCATTGACCTTTATGTTATACTAGAGGCCCGGTGCATGAAATTCATGCATGGGTGGTGGGGAGGTGTCCCTCAGCCCAGCTTGCACCCTCTCCAATCTGGGACCCCATAAGGAATGTCGGACTGCCCGTTTAGGCCTGATCCTAAATGGGCAGTTGGACATCACTCTCACAATCCAGGACTCCTGGCTCCCAACTGCTCACCTGCCTGCCTTCCTGATTGCCTCTAACCGTTTCTGCCTGCCAGCCTGATCACCCCCTAACCACTCCCCTGC
Source organism: Corynorhinus townsendii (assembly GCA_026230045.1). Lineage (NCBI taxonomy): Eukaryota > Metazoa > Chordata > Mammalia > Chiroptera > Vespertilionidae > Corynorhinus > Corynorhinus townsendii. Next base: position 183,095,919 of record JAPDVU010000001.1, on the reverse strand, counting down.
CAGCCTGATTGATGCCTAACTGCTCCCCTGCCAGCCTGCTTGCCCCTAACTGCCCTCCCCTGCAGGCCTGGTTACCCCCAAATGCTCTCTCCTACAGGCCTGGGTCCCCTCTAACTGCCCCCTTCCCTGCAGGCCCAGTCACCCCCAACTTCCCTCCTCTGCCAGCCTGGTCACCCCTAACTGCCCTCCCCTGCTGTCCTGATTGCCCCACAACTGCCCTCCCTTGCAGGTCTGGTCCCTCCCAACTGCCTTCTCCTGCTGGCCATCTTGTGGTGGCCATCTTATGTCCACATGGGGGAAGGATCTTTGACCACATGGGGGCAGCCATCTTGTGTGTTGGAGTGATGGTCAATCTGCATATTACTCTTTTATTAGATAGGATAGAGGCCTGGTGCACAGGTGGGGACTGGCTGGTTTGCCCTGAAAGGTGTTCTGGATCAGGGTGGGGATTCCCTTGGGGTGTGGGGAGGCCTGGGCGAGAGGCCTGTGGTGGTTTGCAGGCCGACCACGCCCCCCCAGTGACCCAAGTGGAGGCCCTGGTATCTGGGGTTTATTTATCTTCTCTAATTGAAACTTTGTAGCCTTAAGCAGAGCCCTGGGCCGGCCAGGGTGTGCGGAAAGCTTGGCTTTCTCCATCGCCAGGGAAACCCAAGCCTCCCTCCTGCTCTCTCTGTGGCTGCAGCCATCTTGGTTGGGTTAATTTGCATACTTGCTCCTGATTGGCTGGTGGGCATGGCTTGTGTGTAGCAGAGTGATGGTTAATTTGCATATTGCTCTTTTATTAGATAGGCTATACACACACACACAAGCTTTTTCATGTCTGTTACTTTTTGCTGAGCTCTTTCCCCCTTAATAGGTGGTTAAGCACAACTTGACCTTTTTGACACTTAATTTTAAGCTTTGTTAGGACTAGTTTATCTTTTACTAACACAAAAATTCACTAAGATTACTAAGTTGAGGTCCTTCTGGGGTTTCTACAGAATGCTCCCAGTGTTCAAGGTCTTTTCCACTCTGGCTGGTCAGAACTCAGATGTCTCCCAGCCCTGTAGGAACTCTGTGTTTACTCAGCATGCAGATGACCTGGTCTTAGTTCTTTACCTAGTCTCATGGAGCCTCCCCTATGTGTTCCCTGCTTAGCATTTGGCCAAAGACTCAAGGGGACCGCCATGCACATTTCTGGACCTCATTCTCTCCTTCTGGTACTAAGCTCTTCACATTACAGCCACCTCAGCTTCTGAAAACTCTAGTCTATTTCATCAATTCAGTGAGACCACCCGGTTCTACTTCAGTCTCCCCAGGCTACAATCTAGAAAGTGTTCTGGCGGAAAGGTCTTTCCTTATTTATTTCTCTTATCTCTAGAATCACAGTCCCATACTGCCTGACATCCCGTTTGAAGGAAGAAATTCATCTATATTCTAGTTGTTCGCAGTGGGAGGGCAAGCCCAGTGCCAGTTAGTCCACTATGGCCAGAAGCAGATGCCCCATTGCATTGTTTCATTACTTTTGATATTGTTCTTTGATTTCTTTATCTAGGTTTTAGGCAGATCACTTGTTCTCATGGTTTATCATCGACTCATATTGGATATATTATAGTCAATGAGGCTACAGATTTATTTTCTTCAGTCGATATAATTTAAGTCTTGAAGAATACAACTCTAAAGGCAATTAGACTCAGAAAAGTTCTTAGTTTGCTTAGTACAGAATATTTTAAAAGTACCTTAGTCCCATAAGTAACTCATTCTTAATCTCTTTGGGTGAATTAATTTGCTTATCAATTTAATGTTATTTTTTAGCTTTAGTTTCAGAAGATGAGAGTTTTTGGTCATATAGGCAAATTTGGGTAGGGGTAGCAGTCTCTTTGGAGTCTATCCTGTAGGCCTTCTCCTCACTACCTCAAGTAGTACATGCTGTGTAGTCAGCATGCATTATAAATATTTGTTACTACATGAAGGGGGAAGATTGAATTTGAGAAGTAAATGCTAAATCTCAAAGCTAGAAGGTAATATATCAAATGGAGCACTCTCCTTCTTTCCTTCTTGCCATCAGAAGCTTAGGGTTTAATATCTTTTACTTTATAGCTATATAATCATGGACCAGCCACTTCATTCTGTACAAAATTGGTTTAATAATAGTAAACATGTATTTCTCAGGATTATGAGAATTAAACGCAATATGAGTTTTGTAAATTGTAAGCAGTTAAGCAAATGTTAGTTTGTAATACGACATCAGCATCCCCAAAAGGGCATGGTTTCTGGGGGTTGGATGGCCTGTGAAGGCTTGAAGAGAAAGAGGGATTTAACATAGGTCTTACAGGATATGAATACATGGGGTGGATTGGGGAAAGGAGCAGTGTCAGTAAACACCTAGTGGCTGGAGAGTATAGGAGCTCTTAGAATAGAGTGGGCATTGGGAAGGGCTTGGGGAGAAAGGTGGTGAGGCAGATGAACCTGAAAATAAGATGCTGAAAGTCAAGCCCTTGAAAAGCATTCTTGGTAAAAAAAAATTGAGATCAAAGTGTAGAGACCTTCCCAACAAAGATATTACATGAAAACTATACACCAACCTTCTTTATAAATTATAGATACAATATACTAGAAAACAGAGTTCAGTGACATATAAAAATGATTATACACCATGACCAAATGGGATTTATCCCAAGAATGCAATGTTGGTTTAACATCCAAAAATCAAGCAATGTAATACTCCATATTGATATATTAAAAGACAGAAATCACACAATCATCTCCATACACACAGAAAAAGAACACACTATTTGACAAAATCTTAACACCACACAGAAACTTTTACAAAAATGTTATTCTTAATTGCCAGAAAGTACAAACAATCCACATGCCCATCAAATGGTAGTTGGTAAGCAGATTGTGGTTTATCTATATGCATTCAATGAGATATTATTCAGCCATGAAAATGGAATGAAGAACTCATACATACTACAACATACATGAACCTGAAAAACATGATGCTAAATGAAAGCAACCAGTCATAAAAGACCACATATTGTATGATCTATTTATATGAAATGTCTAGAATAGGCAAATTTATATAGAGAAAGTAGAATAGTAGTTACCTGGGAGCTGAAAGGAAGGCAGAATTGCAATGACTGCTAATGGGTATGGAGTTTATTTTTGAAGAGATGAAATGTTCTGGAATTAGATGGCAGCAATTGTGGCAGTTGCATAGCTCTCTGTACTGAAAATCATTGAATCATCCACATTAAAAGGTGGCTTTTATGGTATGTGAATTACATCTCAGTAATGCTGTTAAAAATGGATGATTTTTAAAAAAGCATTTAAGGTTTTAATTGTGGTTATTAATAGCCAATATTGATTGAGCACCTCCTGTGTGCCAGGTACCCTCTAAATACTTTGCATATATCATCTCACTGCATCTTCACAGGTGAGCAAAGTGTGGCTGAGAGAGGTTAAATTACCTGCCCATGGTCACTTACTAGTAAGTTGTAGCTCTGAGTGTCATAGCGAGACTGCTCCAGATCACAGTGCTGCACTGCCTCTCCAGCTGAGGGGTTGCACAGCACCCCATGGGAGGAGGGAGCCATTAAAACAAGGCATATCTCTCAGTGGAACATGTTTTGTTCAAATCATGGTCAAAAGTTTCTAATTCTGAAAGCTTGCTGTTCTAACTCCCTGCCCCCCTAAAATCTACTTTAGCTTCTTTAAATCTTATTTGATATACTATGTTTCCATCCGACATTCTGGGATATAGGACCTGAAGTTTTAAACCTAAACTTCCTTAAATCAATTCCACAAACATTTATTGAGCACTTAATAAATATCAAGTACTATGCTAGACCTTAGAGAACTTGTATGATTCAGTCTGACCCAGGTGATTGAATGTTAGTTACTGTGAATCTGTAACTAATATTGTGGGATGTGTATGGGAGTGTGGAGGAAGAGAATACTAGTTCTGCATCACTTTACTTAAAAATTTCCTGATTTCGAAGATGTTTTCAAAGATGAAGGATAGAACTAAAATCACCTCGCTCAACATGCCTTTAAATGTGTCTGTGCATAAAGGAGAAATATTGCTAATTGAAGATACTTAAGTTTAAATGAAAAGCTACTTCATGCAAAAATAATCTTTAAGACAAAGATAATTCTACATCTTAATTCTACAGTTGTTAATATTCACAACTGGGAAAATGTAGGTTTATTTCCTTTTCTCTTTGGAGAAAATGAAATTGTAGAGGTGTGGGAACCAAAGTACCAAAAGGACTTGGAGGAACCCCAGCTAGGGACCCTTGTGAGTAGTGAGTTGCTTAATATTGGCAGATAATCAACAAATACTGGTACCGTTCAATTCTCAGAATCATTTCCCATGCCTGACATTAAGGACCAGCACTTTGAAAAAGCTCAATACATATTCGGCTGGAATGTAAAATGGGAGATTAGGTTTCACTGTTGCCTTCCAGTAACAAATGCAGTTTTCTTTTTCTTTTCATTTCAGGCAGCTCTACTTTTAGCAGGCATTTGAATTCCAGAGCTGTAGATTTGATACTGATTCAGTGTGTAACTTTAAAGTTTCCTCTGGAAGTGAAAAGCCTTATAGAGGATGGAAAATAAAAGCCCTAAGGACCTAAATTATGACAGATGGGACATGTTGAGGCGTTAGTGTGTGTCTGATTTCCTAGTGCCCCGGACACTTGGTGGATTGAGCCAATGCTGGACACCAGATGTTCAATGATTGCTAAACACATAATCCCAGTGTTCTAGTGAAAGCATTTAATATTTAAGAAACACAGGCAGAAATTAGGTTAGCCTCATAAATTATCTTTCTAATCCTCAAATGATGTAACTCTTACCTATATTCAGACCCAATTAATTTTCAGCAACAAAATTATCCAGTGGCTTGTCATAAGCAAAGGTAATAACTGCGCTGAGTAGTTAATAATTAATCTAATGTTCAACGGACACCTCATAGAATTTAAAATGATTTAGGAAGTTAAGAACTTCAATGTAGTTCAGCGTAAATTAATGTTTTTCAATCCTTTAGAGTCTCTTAAAGGAAAATAGAGTACTCCTCATTCCTTTACTGAAATGAAAGCTTGAAAGAATGCTTCATCATACCATACTTTTCTAAACACACACACACACACACCCAAACACACAAAACCAAAAAACCAAAAAGAAAAACAACAACAAAAACTAGAGGAAACTGTCACTTTTTAATAAGAAATTCCAAACACAGTCTTCAAATAGTACAAAGCAATCAAGATGAAATAAGATATCATATCCATATCAGAAAACTAGACATAATTTAAATCTCTATAATGATTGTGTGAAGTTGTTCACAGTACATGTTATTTAAAAATTTCCAGCCCTCAGATTTCCATCCATAGATAAATAGTGATTGTACCCAATTCATGGGTTTTGAGGCTGAAATAAGCTAGACTATCTAAGGTGTTTAAACAGGGCGTGGTTCTTAGAAAAGTGTCAATAAATATTAGTTGTCATTGTTTTCTGTTTATTTTTAAATGAAATTCATAGAGCAATTTATGCTTAGGAAAGTGTGAAATAATAATAGAAGGGGGCTGGGTTCAACTGACCTTGGATCAAATCCTACCTCTCCTGCTGTGCGACCCTGACAAATTCTTTAATTTTTCTGTTTTCTCATTTCTTCATCTATTGAGAGGCACCATGAATAACTCCTTAAAAGTTTACTTGTGGATTAGTGGAGGTAACATATTTGAAAGTTCCAGTTCTATTGCTTGGCACATTGTAAAAACTCAGTAATTATTAGTTGAATTTGAAACTTCCATTTGTAAAGAATATGCCTATCAAAAACTAATTCCTGCTCGCCTCTGGCAGTTTTACTTTCCTTTTGTTTGTTTTATAGCTTTTATAAATATTTTACAAATATTTTTGTCTTCTAATAAATGTTTGGGCTTTTCTGTTTTTGTATTTGCTCTTCTGTTTCACTTTTTGGAAGAGTGCCCAGGTGCTTGCTTGGATAAACTGATTTTGAATCTTTTTTTTTTTTTTTTAAGTGGTAGAGTGTGCTGGATTTAGAGATAGTGCTGAAAGAAGACACTTGGTACCTATTAAGGAATCGCTTATGATTTTGCTATGGCCTAGTCCAGGGGCCACTCCTTCAACTAAGTTTGCCAGGTCTGAATTCTGGTGTGGGGACAGAATCCTTTGCAGTAAAGTGTAATGCAGTTACCATTGTTTTTTAGTTGTCCTTCAAGGACTACCTCACACGTAGTGATAAAGAAGGGGTGGAGTCAGGGGAAGGAAGGGGCTTATTTAAATGCAGATTCCTGGGCACCACTCGAGATCTTCTCAGAACACTTGGAAATGGGGCCCAGGAATTCTCATTTTAACAAGGTTTCCTTGTGATTGTTATGTTCATTAACAAATACAGTTTAAGTAGCTGGGTCATACTCCAGAACATGTTCCCAGGCCCATTTAAGAAAAATAAATACAGCTCCGAGTTTGTTCATGTGTGCTAAAATAAAATGTCTTGTAAACTGACAGGCACCACTCATATTGTATGCTATGTCTGTAGTTGCCTCTCTAGCAATAACCTCTCTCCCGAGCACCTGAAGGAAAAAAAAGTAGTTCAAAATCAGTTCAGCAAAGCAAGGACATGGTCCAAAGCAGTCCCTATATCCTTAAATTACTCAACAAAGACACAACAACAAAAATGCCCGTATTTTATTAGAAGTTTACAAATGTTTCCAAAAGTGCATACATACTATGAAACTGCACAGTGCTGATGATCTGGGAAAAAGCCGACTGAATGCAGGAGAATTTAACTAATTGCCATGTGAGCAGTTCTGCCTCAATTGTATTTCTCGGATAGAGGCTCCAACTCACACAGTGCAGTTGTAAAGTGCTAAGACTTTATACATGACACCTTGTCAACAAGCAGTATAGCGACTCCGTTGCCTTTTTTTTAGTCCGTGTGTAGTTACTTACACTTTCTCTCTTTCCTGCTCCCCCGGGCACTGGAGCACCTGGAGAGCCTGGAAGGGCAGGAGTGGGCTCACTAGCTACAGAAGAGAGATGGCTTTGATTATCTGAGGACTAAGATTTCTGTTTTATCCAATTGATGTCCTCCTGTGTGCCAGGCAATGGTGAAGATATCCTTAAATCATTCCTTACTTTACAAATGAAGCAACTCAGGGCTTCACCCAGCATATGAGTATAAATCGGATTCCTGGTAAATAGAATTGAGTTCTTCATGAATTATTCCTCCCTCTCTTCTCTGTTTCCTTTGTGCTCAAGTCCTGTTCCCCAGAGGGTCTCACAGGTTTAGCACAGATTTAATGCCATCATCGGCACCCTTATGCACAGAGGCTGAGCAATGGAGCCCAGGGATTCAGCTGACGAATTGGTAGGAAATTGTATCTTCCAGGTTTAACTGGTTGGATTTCCTTCCCATCAGCAATTTTTGTTCATTTACCCTTATCTGCATAAAAACACTATTCCTAAAACAAGGTCTAATGTTTACTTCTGCCATAACTATTGGTTTCTGAAAAATGAACCACCATTTTCCTCTCCAACTCGCTTTCTTCCTTAAGACCATCAATATAAAAGATTTTTCACCTGTAGTAACCTAATTGATCCATTTGATTTTTTATTTACCAGTATGAAAGTAATCAAACAAGTGAGTGAACACTAATATTTCATTTAGAATATTTTGCTGAAATAGCTCATTTATAATTATTAGTCCTCCTTTGAGCTCCAGACTTCCATGTCTAACTGTGGAGTGGACATCTCTGCCTGGATGAAAACTCCTTAAGGTAACTGACAAGTTGATTCATGACCTTGCCCTTGCACCTTCCCCTGCTCTCTAGCCTTCCCTGAGTGCTTGCCAACCACTTTCACATCCTGTGACTGCAAATGCCATTTCTTCTGCCAGCAATGCCCTCCCTTCCCACCTACCTAGTGAGTCCTTAGCTCAATGATTTGTTGTACCTTCTGTGCAGATAAATGAGAACTGACCAACCTCTATATTGAGTACAATGCTTCATTCTTGTTGAGATTCGTAATCTCAGATGTTGTCTCCTTTTAGTTCCAATTGTAATTTCTTTTATTGGCCTCTGATCTGTTCTTTATTTTCACTACCTTTTGTTTTCCTTTTTTTTTCTTCACTTGTTCTCTTTCACTTTCAGCTCTAATTATTTTAAAATTTAATTAATTTATTCAGTTATTTTATTTGTACAATTATTTTAAGATCCACTCATGTTGTTGGGTGTATTAATACTTCATTTTTTTATTGCTAAATAATTTGTTTATGGACAATAGCAATTTCCTGTTGATGGGCCTTTAGGACATTCAGGTTGTTAGCAGGTTAGGACTACTACAAATAAAAGCTCCCAAGAGTATTTCATGTGCAAGTTTGTGTGTGTGTGTGTGTGTGTGTGTGTGTGTGTGTGTGTGTGTGTGTGTATTTCCTTTCTTTTTGGGTAAACACTTAGGAATGAAATGTGAAATGGCTGGATCATGTTAGGTTAAGAAATGGCTAAACTGTTTTCCAAAGTGGTGTACAGCTTACATTCATAGCAGCAATGTAAAAGACTTCCAACTCCTTCATATCCTTGCCAGCATTTGGTATGGCCAGTCTTTTTAATTTTAGCTATTCTAATATGTGTATAATGTTATCTCACTGTAGCTTTATCTATATCTATATACACTCAGTGGCCAGATTATTATGATCTCTGAATGTATAATAATCTGGCCACTCAGTGTATTTGTATCTTAAATGGGTACCAAAAGTATTCTAGACTTTTGCTGGAGATCAACCACCTATTTGCCCTGAGCTTTCTATCAGCCAATGCAAAGGGGAAAACTGATCAGGTGCATGATTTATAGTATCTTTGATATCAAATAAAGGAGATATTCAAGAGAAGTACACTGCGTGGCCAGATTATTATGCGTTCAGAGATCATAATAATCTGGCCACTTAGTGTATATAAAAGCCAAGTGACCAGAATGACCAATCACTATGACACACACTACAGCTAGCCAACCGGGCCCGATTGGGGGTGGGGCCAGACAGCCAACCTCCTGTGGCCCCTCCCATCAGCTGGCTCGGCCCTGATGGGCCCCTATCAGGGAAGGCTGGCTGGACCCCACCCATGCATGAATTTGTGCACCGGGCCTCTAGTATATATATATATAAAAGCCTAAACGGCCATTCGACCATTTGACCATTCTACCAGTAGCTATGACGTGCACTGACCACCAGGGAGCAGGTGCTCAACACACAGGCATGGAAACATGGAACAGACTGATGAGGGAAGGGAGGAGGGAGGGGAGCAGGGAGAGATTAACCAAAGATCTTATATACATACTAGAGGCCCAGTGCACGGATTCGTGCACCAGTGGGATCCCTCGGTCTGGCCTACGGGGATTGGGCTGAAACCGGCAGTCCAACATCCCCAAAGGGGTCCCGGATTGCGAGAGGGTGCAGGCCAGACCGAGGGACCCCACTGGTGCATGAAGCTATGCACCAGGCCTCTAGTATTACATAACATAGGGTTTTTTAAATCTATTGTTGAAAGTATTACATAGGTCTCCTTTTTCCCCTATCCACCCCCTTCAGCCCATCCTGCCCCTGTCCCAGGCCCTCACCACCCCACTGTTTGTGTCCATGGGTTATGCATATATGCACACAAGGACTTTATTTCATTACCTTCCACCCAACCTCCCTCCCCTACTTTCCCTCTGAGATTTCACACTCTGTTCTATGCTTCCATTTCTCTGGATCCATTCTGTTCATCACTTTATTTTGTTAATTAGAGTGAGATCATGTGATACCTATATTTCTCTCACTGACTTATTCATAGGAATTGTTTTTATCTTTGTAGGAAGAACAGTAAGACCTAAGTATGCAATTTTCAAAGATGCAGATATTAAATGAGGGAACAGAGAGGAAAGAAAGAGAAGAGAAAATATGAGAATGCAGTGGAAGGTGGCCCTGTGAAGTGTTTTGCTATTAGGACTACTCGCAGTGCAGTGGCTTATAGCAGTATGAGTAGAGGAAATTTCAGCTACATTTTCCTGACAGAGTCTATTGATATTTCTCTCTAGGGAGAGGCTTACATTCACTTGGATGGTAACCAATGCTGTGGCCTCTGGAGAATCTCTTAGTTTCCTCTTTGGGATGATATCATTGACAGACAATAGAGAGCCTGAGGAAGAAGCATTTGTCTAGAATATAAAAGCCAACTTATAATCTATCTAATAATAGGGTAATATGCAAATTGGTCAGGATGCCATCACAGTAATGACCGATCAGCAGGCTGTGTGCGCAGCGGATGGGCGGGGTGGGGGGGAGGACTTGCAGCGTTGGGGACACGATGGCGGCTGCTGCTTGCTCAGGGCTGGCCTGGGGCTCCGGCAAGCTGCTGAGCGGGCCTAAGCCATCAGTAGGACATCCCCTTAGGGCTCCTGGACTGTGAGAAGGGGCAGGCCCGGCTGAGGGACACCACTAGTGCACAAATTTTGTGCACCGTGCCTCTAGTTATCCCTATTAATGGTGGCAGGTGGAAAATTTTCACAGGCAAACCAAATGATCACATAATCCTCAAACTCCTTTTCAGCTTATATTATTTACTTTCATATCCATTTATCCTTTTCCAATTTTGTAGGCTACATGGAAAATTGTATAGATGCTTTCAGAGGGCACGTGTCACTTAAGTATGGATTTGAATGTGGCTCCTGTTATGGTAACCCCAGGGAGAGGCACCTAATGGTACATAACCAAATGCCTATCAGTCAGCAACAAGATGCTCACTTCAGATGGCTGCTTCCCATTTACTTCAGCAAAGGCCTTTAAAAAGCAAACAAAGCCCCTCAGATTAAAGATGGAATTAATTTCTATTTATGCAGCTAAATACATAGGCAATACATGTAAATATTTAAGAAGCGAATATGAAAGGGCTCTAACAAACACAGAGTCAATAAACAGCCTCAGTAAAGGATAGGGAAACAGTTTGTGTTTTGCTTTGTGTGGTGTTTTCTTTATTCACTTAGATTAACAAACCATGATTTCATCATTAGTCAACAAGATAGTAGAGAGACCATCAAAGCGAACTACAGGAGAGTCCAGATTGATTCGTGCCAAGCAAATGTTTGTAGCTAACAGCTGTATTATCACTGATTCCAACTTACGCAGCCGGGGTTCCCCTTTCATTTCCTAAGTGAGATGAATGTCATGTTGCATGATACGGACACCCTCTCTGCTGCTTGAGTAATGGATCGGGTCAGCTCTCTTCTGTGCAGCCTCTGCCTCTTTGCAGGTGGGGAAGCAGCGAGCTCCAGTTTTAGCTATTTTTTAAAAAACAACGACGGGCCTCTCTCTAAGGTTGTATGAGTCCACTGGTGAATGTCCAGCATTTGCATCAAATATGCCAGTTTGATGTGTCAAAACCGTTGGATGGACATGTTTTAAATGATTAGTTTTCTCCCTTTTGTCCTTCGATGGTATAATCTAAACTTGAATACTGAAGAGTGAGAAAAGGGATGCTGTAGTCTCTGCCTGCTAGCTGATTCTGTGACTGGATGCAGGATTCTCTCCTCAGCTCTCAGGCTGAGCATGAACAGGGTCCTAAGATGCCCACCTTGTAGTTCGCCTAGTTAGTGGGACTAACGTGAAGTAACCTTGACTTGAGTATATCGGCTGCTTCCTATCTAAGTGACCAAAAATAAAAATCTTGATTTAAAAAAAATTTATCTGACAGAGGAAGGGACAGTCATGTAACAAAAGAATGGCTAAGTGGCCCTAACCGGTTTGGCTCAGTGGATAGCGCATCAGCCTGCGGACTGAAGGGTCCCAGGTTCGATTCTGGTCAAGGGCATGTACCTGGGTTGCAGGCACATCCCCAGTGGGGGGCATGCAGGAGGCAGCTGATCGATGTCTCTCTCTCATCAATGTTTCTAGCTTTCTATCCCTCTCTCTTCCTCTCTGTAAAAAGTCAACAAAATATATTAAAAAAAAAAAAAAAAGAATGGCTAAGTGTGCCAGGTAGTCAATCTAGTCTATTCATTAGCTGTGGGTAGTATGTTTAGCTATGAGAATTCTACTCACGGCAGAGGGGATCTAATCCCAGGAGAACATCTGGAGAAGAGAAGCAGGAACCACAGAGAGCAGCTATTGTGGAGCAAAAGGCTTGGTGTGGGCCTTTGGAGTCCACTCATGGCTCTGCCATTCTGGGTGCCTGTCAGCAAGTCACTTCTTGACCTCTCTGAGTTGTGGTTTGTTTGTTTGTTTGTTTCAGCTCTAAAATGGAGCAATAATTCTTGCCTCACAGGGTTGTCATGAGGATTATATAAAGTAACGTTTGTGAGAACAAGCAGTACACAATAGGTGCTCAATAAATGATAATGTTAAAAAATTAGAAACTAGGACCAACAATGAAAGGTTAGCGTCAGTAGGAGAGAAATGTCCTTAAAGAGTCTTTAATCCTCTTGGTTCTGAACCCCAGCAACACATTGAAATGCTCTTGAGATTGAAGAAAAATACCCAACACATGCCTGTGTGTCCCATTCTGGACAAAGATCAGACTCTGAAAGTAGAGGCCAGACATAGAAAAAGCTTTTAAGTGTGCGGACTCCAATGTGGAGTCAGCACCACAAATATCTGCCCTTCATGAAAGATGCAGAAATTTAAGCCAAAGGTAAGTGAGAAGAGAAAAGCTACAACTCATGCTGATAGCTGTGGCAAAGATAAGCCTTGGAAGTAGGTGTCCTGTGTCCCAATCTCTCACTTCTGTTTATCTAAAGACGTCATGTTCTCTGATTTTCAGAGACCTCAAGAACAGCCCATTGGCTCATCTCATGTTGAAAAGTGTGTGTGTGTGTGTGTTTGTGTGTGGTCCCTCTGCCCACACATTCATCCTAGTGGGGAAGACAGCTATTAAATGAAAACGGTGTGAGTTATGTGGAACCAGCCAGTGGAGCGTGGACACCTAAACCCGGGGGAGGTGGGTGTGGAAAGCTAGTGTTTCTGGCGAGGTGACAGGTGGTAGGCCTGAAGAACTCAGTGTATCAAGTAAACGGGGGAGGAAAGGATTTCAAATGAAGCAGCTTACACGAAGACAGGCACCTTCTGGGAAGGGCAGGTGCTTTCATGTGGCGGAGTGATGGGGCTGTGGTGGTGGGAATAGTGGGAAAGAGGCTGGACATGTCGTTAGTGGCTTTACTGGTTTTCATAGTCTGAATTTCACAAATGAAGTTTTGAAATTGCTGTAACCACTTAAATTGATATTTAGATGCCTCAGTCCCGTTACTCTCTGGTAGAAGTCGAACAGATTGATTTAGCCTGTTATTTCTGAATGTTTCAGAGAGATAAGAAATACCCAATAACACACATTTTTGGCATTTCTATTCCCACCCTCGTTAGAACCAGTGAGCACAATAAAACTAAGAAAGGTTTAAGAAATGAAAACATATTGCAGAAAGCAGGCATCTTTACCCATTTTTTTTAGCTCTTGACTAGAGGATTTTTTATTTTTAAAAAGGGTGGAATATCTCTGAGAAGGAATTCACCCTAATATGCACAAGTAATTAATCAAGAAAAAGAAATACCTTTGAGAAGAAACCCATCCTGATATGGGTAATTAATAAAAAGAAAAAATTCACCAACTTTAGGAACTCTGTTCAGGGAGAAGCAGCCTTGAATAAAGGGCAAGGAGAGCCATCATATTCTCTTTTATCCTGTGTAACAAATTACTTTCCATGCAAAATGCCAAGTCGCATTTCCTACCCTGTGCATTGCTGTGAACATGATTCTGGCACGTTGTGGCTTGTCCAGCAATGCTCCTGATATCAATCTGGAGGACTATTCAAAACCAGGATGGGAGTCAGAGTTGATCTGTGCCAACATTCCTGCTGAGAATTAGCCCAGTTCCATTATGTGTGGGGGAGCCCAGGTGCCCTGCCCTTGCCTGTTTGGGGGTACATGGATACAGCTGAGAGACGCTGCAGGGAGTGTGAAGTTAGGAAACCACATGATAGGAACACAGTCACTTTTCCATAATAAGCTCTATGTAAAAAATGAAACAAAGGTCAGATTTTTCTCCCATTCAGTGCAGCCGTGGTGCTTCCATGAAAAACTACTTCTGCTCCACAAGGCTGGAGGGATGCAGAAGAATGGGGGACAGACTCCGAATGAGCAGGGCTCCAGGAGCCCTCTGGGTCTTTGCTTAACTTCCAACAACCTGGAGACCCAAGGGACAGGTTAACTGCTTGGCTTGTGCCTTCATTTGTCAGGTGAAGAAATGGAGGCCCAGGGGGCTGAAGTGGCTTTCCCAAACTGGAGGTGAGTTAGGGGCCAAGCCAGAGTTTGTAGTATGTAGGTCTTCCAACTGCTCTGGGCCAAACTGTAGTCCACAAACCTGAGTATGGTTATAATTAGCCAGGTCGTCAGAGATAGGGCAGGAAGTATAAGAAGAGTATATCATGATATCTTTGTTGATTGGGGATAAGAGATAATGATGAACTCAAATTTGGTCTCTATGCCTTTATCCTGTTTAATCTATCTTCCCATACTGTATGTTTCTCAAACTATATGTTTATCTGTTTCACCACACAGATTGCCATTTGATCAGAATAGGGCTTGGTTTTCTGGCCCATCCCTATTGACTTAACCACTCAGAAGACCTGAGTGTCCTTGCAGCCTCATCTATCCCACCACGTCCTTCCACCTTCTGATCATGTATGAAAGGGTTCAGTATGACCAGTGTAGCACCTATCCCCAAGGACGCCTATTTATTACTTTTCCATCTAAGGTGGCCCAGTGGATCCAAGGCCTTGGTTTGATGTCAATATTTCATTTGTTCTTAGACTTTCTAACCCCCTAGATTTTAATTTGGGAAACTTTGCATGGTATTTGTGTAAGTAATAGTTTAGGTTGGTTTGCATGACACCTATCATGTTTTGTAAGCAGACACAGAGTCAGTTCTCACTTGAACTTATTGTTTTTAAACATTACTCTTTCCTATTAAGAATCCCCTGCTTTGAGTTGCATCTGTTCTCCTTCCATGGCCTCTTCCCCCTCGTAGTAATGATAATGAGGTGTGCCTCCTGTTTGGGGTCACTTAACCTCTCTCGCTCCACTGGCAGAGAGGATTCATGAGTAGCAATATATTCTCCAAAGAGTCTGACCTGGAAACTGAGCATGTCATGGGAAGGCACATGATACTTGATCCTATAATTAATGAAGGTTATTGCATCCTGGCCATTCTATGGGTAAGGGCCAGAGAGATCTGACTCTGGCTTACAACAAAGTGCTGCAGAACCATATTTCATCTGTTCAGATCTAATATTAAGTCATACTCAGATTTTCCTTTAAGTGGACTGCCAAACCACTTATTGAGCACCTGCTAGGTTTACATGGGAGATCTCTTAGCTGGGAGTTCCTTGTTGCTAGGGACTGTGCTCAACATTGCACCTGACACACAGTAGGAGGGCCAGAAATATGTGTCTAAATGAAGGAGATGGGTATCCTGTTCTGCGGCCACTCCAGATGGAAGTGGTTCTCCCCTCGCCTAACACACCCAGTTCTTTCCTGAGGCTGGACTACAACTTGACCTTCCAAAGATGAAAAGGAAAGACATTCATTATTCATCTGAGATTTTCCTTGCAGTGTTTAGCATGAATTTGGTTTCTAAGGAAAGGCTGGCAAAGCATTGACGCAGGAAAAATTATGCTTAGGTATTCTTCTCTGATGACCATAGACTGAGCAAGATTTTGTGTAATTACTGTAGCCATGAAATTAATCTTAGTGGCAAAAAAATACATATATATCAACCCACAGAGGGTTTGAGGAAGGTCAGGGAGTAGGGCTAACAGAACATAATGCCTGCTAGGCCAACACTCTCTTTACCAACTCCAAACACTTATGTACTGTCTGACACTGTATAAAATCCATGATTTTTTGCTTTTGCTTATTTTTAAAAATGTCTATCTGAAGGCAGAATATTTAAGATAATCATTTGTGTCTATAAAAGGTGAAATTTCTACTCACTTTGAAATCAGTTTGGAGTTTGAGGATGAGATTTAGGGGAGGAGGAGATACACATTAGCTGCTCAGTATGCACAGAAAGGCAGGCAGCCAGGGCAGAGTGTTGGGGGAAGGGATGGAAGGAGAGGGCGAGAGCCACACTTGTGCTCTGGATCCAGCCTTCATAGAGTCCAATAGGTTCTGCCGGAGACAGTTGGGTAACCAGGTAACATCCATTGACGTCTAACTCTTGAGTTTTCTCACCTTTGAAATGAGTTAGTACCTGTTTTTTAGGGGCTTTGAGAGTCTTAAATGAGTGAACCCTGCGTGTAAATGTCTAACATTAACTCAATAAATGTTAGTGTTTTAATACAATGAGTCATGACATTCATGACTGCAGTGATTATTTCTCTGAGAAAGCACTTGTCTATCTTTCTGGACTTCGAAATGAGTCCCCATCAATTAATATGGTTTCTTCAGGGCAGAGAGAGCCACACTCACTGAAATCCCTCAGAACAGGCAGCTGTAGACACAGCCTCCTGGGGATGCCCCTGATGCTGCTATCCAGCTGCCAGTGGGTGCTGCTTCCCTCTCCTGCGAGACCTCAGGCCTCTGTCATTATTCCCACCTGCTGATGGTCCCTGGAACAGAGGGCCGATCCTCCTTTCCTTGGTGTACTCGTCTTTTCTTCTTGAAAGAGACAGAGTATGTCTGCCTGAGAACGGAGCCTTTGTTAGCCCGTCTTCATAGGGAGTTTACCTTGTCGCAGAAGAGACAAGCTGGGAAGGCAGGGAAGGAGCAATGTGGCTGGTGGGCTGACGTGTGCCCATTCATCTTTAGGGTCAGATGTAGGTGTTTCTCAACCCCTTGTTAACTAACATTGTTCCAGAACAAAGAGACTCTAATTTTACCTTTTTCAGAGACATCGCTGTTTGTTCCCCAAGGTTGGGTTTCCTCAGGAGAGTGTATGTGCTAAAACTTTTGCCATGAGGTGGAGTTAGACCACAACCACAAAGCATTTAAGCCAGCTAATCCAGAAGAGGAGGGGATGGTGTGGGAGGTCCCCAGACCTTCCACAGCATTCCCAAAACAGTGGATGTCATGGACAGGCTGGAGATGCAGGACGAGGCCTGCTGTGAATGGTCTGGGGCCCTCCCGTACCATCACCTCCTTCTCTGCACTAGAGGTGGAGGGAGAGGGGCCCTGGCTCCCCACGCCTGCACATGGGTTCTCAGGCCCAGATAGTACATCACTTAATTCTCAGGACAACTAAATTCTGAGGCAGATACTGTGCTATTTTTTCCCATTGATTTTAAAAAAATAATCTTTATTGTTGAAAGTATGATAGATATCCCCTCCCCCCCCCTTATCCCCCCATTGACCCCTTCTAGCTCAACCCTGCTTGCTGACCCAGGCCTTCACCACCCTGTTGTCTGTGTCCATGGGTTATGCATGCATGCATACAAGTTCTTTGGTTGATCTCTTCCCACCCACCCACCAGATACTGTTTTTAGCTTCATTTACAGAGGAGGGAACCCCGAGGCTCAGAGAAGCTAAATAAATTTTCCAAGATCAAACAGTAAGTGATAGAATCAGTAAAAGAAACTCGGGCCCCAGAGCCTCTGTTCTTAGCCATGACTCAACACTGCTCGAGGAATTACTAGTCCTGCTTGAGGATCTTCACACGTGGCTGGAGGAATCCAACATAAATTCAGCATTTCTCTTCTCCAGACTTTCAAAATACTTAATTTTCAGTGGATCCAGGCAAAGGTAGCATTTCTCATCTCAACTAGAGCAAACTGCCTACATGGTGGCTCAGTGCTTTCCATAAAGTGACCTCTGCCCTCCAGGAGAGTGGCGCTGTTACTGGTCAGATTCTCCAGAAGACCCTGAGGTGGAGTTTGGCATGCAGGCTGTTTATCAGGTCTCCCTGCTGAAGGGGAGTGGACACAGGGGAAGCCAAGCTGCAGTGCAGGCCTAACGTCCTCAGCCAACCATAGGTGGCCTGGCTGAGCATACATGGTCTTGCAGAGTTGGCCTGCGGTGAGCTGAGAGAGCAGGCCTGTATACCCCGGCCCTCAGTGCATGGATGAGGGATGCCCAGGGGAGGGCATCCCTATGGGCAAAAGAGCTCTTTCTAGCTGAGGCAGATTCTGAAGGAGCTGACAACTTCCTAGTCACTGAGGCACTAACTTATATCTTGTCCACACAAGTTGACTCCGGGAGCTGTTCCTGTGTTATCAGTGGGTGGGTTTGCTTTGCAGGGCCCATTTCTGCTGCCTGCCACTGCTGCCCGGAGCTGGCTCAGGCCACCGACCATCTCAACGCACAGTGTGCGAACCTCTCTCCATTTCCTTTCAGGTTGGAAAGCTTATCCAAGAAGCAGCTGGAAGAAGTAATCTGAAGCGAGTAACTCTGGAACTTGGAGGGAAAAGTCCCAATATTATTTTTGCAGATGCTGATTGTAAGTCAACCACCGGCCTCATATGTGTTCTGGCACATGCTCTTCAGTGATCTCTCCTATCTCCCTTAAAAATACACACAAAACTTCAGTGTTGAGACTATTACAAATGTCCCCCTTTTCCCCCTCCATTGCCCCCCTCCACCCGGTTCCTGCCCTGCCCCAGGCCTTCACCATCACTGTATGATCTGTGTTCATAGGTAATGCATATATGCATATAAGTTCCCCATTAATTTCACCCTCACCCCTACCCTCATCCCCCCTTCCCTCTGAGATTCATCAGTTTGTTCCATGTGTCCACGCCTCTGTTTGCATTTTATTCCTCAGTTTATTTTGTTCAATTACTTTGATTTTTGGATTCAATTGCTGATAGGTGTGTATTTATTGCCATTTTATTGTTCATAATCTTGATCATTTTTTTCCTTCTTTTTCTTCATCTTTTTCTTAAGTAATACCCTTCAACATTTCATGTAATACTGTGATGAACTCCTTTAGCTTTTGACAGGACACTGAGAAAAAGATCTTTAATGCTAAGGGACACTCAAGAAGAATATGGACTCTTCCTTTGAGGGGAAAATAGTTTAATATAGGAATGAGCACTTATCAATGTAGAACTGAATAGGATTTGTTTTCTAGACACGACACTAATAAGCCATTTTGACCTTGTGATGTGTAGAATAGGGTGGAAGGGGTGGAGGCTTGGTCAATGCTATATACTAGAAAGACCAATGTGCTGTGATCTGAACACCTGAAATATAACCTCCCTGCCTAGTTTCAAGAAGTCTGAAACTTCTCAAGTGTGCCTGGTGGCTTTGTAGGTCATTTAGAAAATTCTTCACTAGCCAATATTTTCCCAAACCCACAGCTTCTCCTCTGTTTGGTCAGCCCAACCCCTTTCTGTTGCTCCCTTGACACGCAGTCAGGATAACAACACACGGTGGTCAGCTCTGTGTGAATGGACCCAAACTGGAGGTAATTACGCCTTGCCAGTGGGGCTTCAGGGAGGCTTGAAGCAGTAGCCTAGGGAGCCCCATGTCTCCAGGCAGTATACTGTCTGGTTCACTCTGCACAGGTGTGGTCTCTCTGTTTTGAAAAACTGTCCAGGGAATGACATTCCCAGTCTCTTTCAGCCATCCTTTTCCTTCCCCACATCCTGCCCAGCAGAGCTGCTTCCCCGCTTTCACCGCTACGGAGAACAGGGAGCAGATTGCCTGCATTCCAGCGCCAGCTGGGAATGTGCAAGGAGTTCAGCTTCAGTTTTATACTAGACTAGAGGCCTGGTGCATGAAATTCATGCATGGGGGGCAGTGTCCCTCAGCCCAGCCTGCACCCTCTCCAATCTGGGACCCCTCGAGGGATGTCTGACTGCCCTACCTGGATCAGGCCTAAACAGGCAGTTGGACATCCCTCTCACAATCCAGAACTGCTGGCTCCCAACTGCTCACCTGCCTGCCTTCTTGATTGCCCCTAACCGCTTCTGCCTGCCAGCCTGATCACCCCCTAACCATTCCCCTGCCAGCCTGATTGATGCCTAACTGCTCCCCTGCCAGCCTGTTTGCCCCTAACTGCCTTCCCCTGCAGGCCTTGTCACCCCCAACTGCTCTCCCCTGCAGGCCTGGGTCCCCCGCAACTGCCCTCCCCTGCAGGCTTGATCACCCCCAACTGCCCTCCCTTGCAGGCCTGGTTCCTCCCAACTGCCCTCCCCTGCTGGCCATCTTGTGGCGGCCATCTTGTGACCACATGGGGGCAGGATCTTTGACCACGTGGGGGCAGCCATCTTGTGTGTTGGAGTGATGGTCAATTTGCATATTACTCTTTTGTTAGGATGCCAGGAGATCAGAATTCTTACAGCTAAATCTTCCCGAGGAGTAGGTACTTCATTGACATGATGTTGATGGATTGATTCAGTCATTTAGCAGCTAGCACACACCAGATTTAATTCTATCTTGAAATATAAGGGATAGAAATGAAAGATCTATTACAGGCTATTATACAAATCACTGCAAAAATAGAGGAAATGTGATGTCTTCAAAGAAAAGCCATTGCTGTTACAGTTAAATTCACCAAAATACTAATTAAACATAACAGCCACAAGGCCCTATATTTTAGGGATTGCATATTGGTAGTCACAGGCCAAATGCCAGTCTAACTATGTTTATAGTCTAGATATTACACAGTGCTTAAAAAAACAAAAACTGTACATTAAAAGTATTGATTTCTGTTTTTCCTTAAAATTGGAAATTAAGTGGCAATCATGGGCTTATATCCATGCATAGCAATAGCCAAATGCGGTGGCTTTCCTTCCCAGCATCCCTCACATTGTTTTACTATCTGGCAGATTCATACCATTACGTTATCTGCCAACACCTGTGAATTGGGGTTTGGGACTCAAAGAGGTGAAGATGCCCAAGTTAACACAGCCAGTAACGTCAGGGTCTGTTAGAACCACAACTAAGTTGCGTTCTCAGCCCAGTGCTCTCACAGTTACTCGCCCTGTGACCTGTGGGGCAGCCTGACACTGCCTGGGCTGTGAGGGGAGGGGCAGCTCGCGGACGGCCCCTCACAGGTGAGGCAGTGCTGGGAATGTGCCTTTCCCCTTGCAGTGGACCACGCAGTGGAGCAGGCTCACCAGGGTGTGTTCTTCAACCAAGGCCAGTGCTGCACTGCGGGCTCGCGCATCTTCGTGGAGGAGTCCATCTACGAGGAGTTCGTGAGGAGGAGCGTGGAGCGGGCCAAGAGGCGCATAGTGGGGAGTCCCTTTGACCCCACCACTGAGCAGGGACCCCAGGTAGAGAAATCATGAACCATCCCTTTCTTTACATTTTAAAAAATATTGATTTTAGAGAGGAAGAGAGAGGGAGAGATAAAAATATCTATGATGAGAGAGAAGCTTTGATCAGCTGCCTCCTGCACTGGGGATCAAGCCCACAATCCAAGCATACACCCCGACCAGGAATTGAACTGTGAACTCCTGGTTCATGGTTGATGTTCAACCACTGAACCATACCGGCCGGGTTCTTTCTTTACTTTATCCCTGGTGAGCACAGAAACTGGTCACTTAGTGGGACCCAGCAAAGCACCACCTTCCTTTATCCCACTGCCTCCTCACTCTTCTGCCTCACCTTCACAGCTGGAAGTGTGGCCGGTGAGGCATTGCTTATGTCTTAGATTCTCTTTCCATTTCTAAATTTTATTTCTGGAAAACAAAAGGATTAGCATTGCCCTAAGGATACTGTCAACTTTGGGGGTAAGTTGGAGTCGCTCAGCCTTAAAGGAAGACCTAGTCATGACAAGGTAGATCTTGCCATGAGAACCCAGTCCCAGCCCTGACCATGAACTTCAGACATCCTTGCAGAGGCCACAGTCAAGGAGGCTGGGCCTCTCTCATTATCAGAAGCCATTTATCCTTTTCTCAGCTGCAAAGGGTTCTCTCCACCACCCTGCCGCGCTTGGGGAGACCATTTGTAGATTGTGAATGTTTGGACATGAAGACCTTACGGTTGTTGCTCACTCTGAGTGCCTCATGTGGTGGATGGGGAGACCACAAAAATCCCGCAGCCTGCTCTCCTTAGTGCTGCAGGCTTTCCACAGCCATCAAGGCGTATTTCCAGATGGAGTTCTGGTTTTAAACTGTAGATGGAGGCTGAGAATTTGTAAAGAATGCATGGACCAGATCTCATCTGGGTCACTAGAGCCTGGGTTTTCCTAATAAGAATCAACACCTTCTCAGTTTTGGGGCCATTTGAGAGACTATTGATGTTCTGAGCACTTGAAACTCAGGAGAATGTCAGTTTTTATATTATTTACCATAATAATTGTGTGATAAGCTTATAACTTTTGGAAAGCAAGACTGACCTTATTTTATGGAGTAGGAAGCTAGGCCTCACTCTTTAAACTTAACCCTTTTCTCTAAAGGTGGAACATTCCATTAAAAATTTATCCCAATAGGATTTGAGGTAAAGAGGTTGCATTAGCTCATCTCTTGTTTTCATCTTTTTAGTAACAGTACAACTTGTTAAACTCTTCATTTTGGCTATAGAAGTCCATTTTCCTCCACACAGTGAATAATCAATTCACCAGTATCTCCATCACTTAGAAACGTTGTTTAAACATTAAACTGGTATATCTGATTTAGTGGTATCATCAGAGCCGTTCATTTATTGGAATTCTTGATATATTTGTTTGAACCAAACAAATTGCCATTTTCCATGGATAAAAAATGTTTAAATAATAGTATTCCATATGATTTGACTAGATATGATGAAGCTTTTTAAAAACACAAATAATTCCTGAGAACATGCTTATTTCTGTTTTCATGAAAGATTTTGCTTGGAGTCACTTGGCAATTTTGTCTGTAGATTGATAAGAAGCAGTACAACAAGATCCTGGAGCTCATCCAGAGCGGCGTGGCTGAGGGCGCCAAGCTGGAGTGTGGAGGCAAGGGGCTGGGCCGGAAGGGGTTTTTCATCGAGCCCACAGTGTTTTCCAACGTGACTGATGACATGCGCATTGCCAAAGAGGAGGTATCAAATACAGGATTCTAACATTTTGGCATGTTTTCCAGAGCATTTCTAGTACAATGATATTAGCGTTTTCTATTTTGTATATATTGTACTATAGCAATAAACATGGCTACGCAAACCTCTGTTTCAAGAAAAATGTTAAAAAGACAGGGAAGGTAGGTGACATATTGCATGATTGCAATTGTTATTAGCCAACAGAATAATCAGTTGTGGGGTCATCAGGCTGTTAAGCATGAAAGGAAAGGCACCCAGGCATCCTCACAGTAATACAGCAGAGGGACCATGCAGGTCAGCCAGCAGCCAGAACAGTGCCTCCTCGGCTCTGCCCAGGCTCAGAGACACAGCTGAAGTACACACAGTGGGACCAAGTGACACCAGGGAGGGTGGAGTGTGGGGCATCAAACATACTTTAAGGATAGACTCATGTGTAATTTATTTCTGCGAAGTTTGGGATATTTTCCAGTTTTTGTGCTGCTGAATGTAAACATCTATACTAATAAAAGGGCAATATGCCCTCACACAACGGGTGAACAGCAGGCTGCGTGGGGCAGTGAGGGGCGACCAAATGACTGAACAGCAGGCTGTGTGGGGCAACCAGGCCAGCAGGGCAGGCAGTGAGGGGTGACCAGGCTGGAACGGTGAGGGGGGTGAGTTAGGGGTCACCAGGCCAGCAGGGGGGACAGTTAGGAGCGATCAGGCTGGCAAGCAGAGGCAGTTGGGTCTGATCAGGCAGGCAGGCAGGTGAGAGGTTAGGAGCCAGCGGTCCTGGATTGTGAGAGGGATGTCTGACTGCCCATTTAGGCCCGATCCCCGGGATTGGGCCTAAACTGGCAGTTGGACATCCCCCAAGGGATCCTGGATTGGAGAGGATGCAGGCTGGGCTGAGGAACACTCCACCATGCATAAATTTTGTGCATCAGGCCTCTAGTTATTTAAATAATGAAGGCAGAGAACACTTTTTTTGAAATGTGGAGAGCAGGCGAAGGAATGGCATAGCAATGTTGTTGAGGCAAACTCTCTTGTTGCAGATCTTTGGCCCTGTTCAGGAAATTCTGAGGTTTAAGACTATGGATGAAGTTATCGAAAGAGCCAATAACTCCGACTTCGGACTCGTAGCCGCTGTCTTTACCAATGACATCAACAAGGCCCTCACAGTGTCTTCTGCAATGCAAGCTGGGACTGTTTGGTAAGCTCCGTCTGTGTCATCATTCTGGCCATAACACATTCCAGGGGTGGTACGGGGGCCTTGCCATTCTCCAGAGCCTGGGTGAAGTACACATGTGTCCTCTGGAAGGATGGGGAAGGCCCAAAGCAGCACACGTCACCCTGAGAGGGGATGCAGTCTTTACTGGTTAGATCAAGAAATCAAAGTGAGTTATAAATTTTCCATCTGAAACAAAGAAAATAAAAATAAAACTTACGAAAGAGGTATCATGCCTGTAGGATTATTTCTGTGTGAGCAGAATTCACACTAACAGTAGCACTGTTTTCTTCTTTCAGGATCAATTGTTACAATGCCTTAAATGCCCAGAGCCCCTTTGGGGGATTCAAGATGTCTGGAAATGGGAGAGAAATGTAAGTGTCCAAAGTAGCTGGTTCTTAGCATAGAAGAGGACTCTCATTCCCTTACTCATTAAACAAGCATTTGCTTGAACATACACCACTGTATGCTAAGCTCTGTGCTGCATGTTACAAAGATGAACAAACACATTCTGTCATCTGAGGTGGGAATGGGGAAAAGTTAATGTACCAGCAATGCCATATTATAAGGGCCATTAGAGAAGTACGTAAAACATCTTGTAAGTATAGAGGCAGAACCAATTAATCTCACCTGATGGGGTCAGAGAGTTTTTAGGAGCAGGCATTCCAGGCAGAGAGAATAGCAAGAACAAAAGCATGAAGGTACAGCAAATATAGACTAGCCAGGGACCAAACCAAGTTTGTAGTGTTTAAAACAAAGGTCACCAACTGCTAGCCCAGGGACGAAGGTGGCTGGCAATGTTTGTTTTGCCTCACATTTAAAAATCTTTACCGTCCATTCAACAACGAGGAAGCTTCTAAATAAATCTAGATCCCTCGCTTATTTCCTTCTCCCTATAGAACTGCTGCAGCTGTGAGCTCTGCAGTTCGCCATTTCCCCACCCCTCCTGTTGCTCATGGAACCTGAGTATTGGTTGTCATTCATTTTATACACACCTGATTCACTCACCTGCTCAGCACCTGTAGGTTCTTTGAGTCTGGAAATGCAGCATTAGTGCATAGCATGAATGAGTGGTTTAATCCCAGTCTCAAAGGGCTTCAAGGGGCATTCTGTGGGAGCTGAGGAGATCCCAGAGTGTTTAAGGCCAAGATTCATGGCACAAGAGGATGCTTGGGCAGAGATTATAAGAAGACGACCCGCTAGAAGGAATTTGCAGTAACAATAATGATACCATTAGTTAAATGCCTTATCTGTGTTTGGCTTTATGCTAACTTGTATTCTAACGTTGTCTGATTCAATTTTCACAATGATCCTTTAGGATAAATACTTGTCTTTATATGACAGTTTAGAGGGAGAACGAAGGGTTAGAGGAGTTATGTAGCTTGCATAAGCCATACAGCTAGTAAATGGCAGATCTGAGATTTGAACCTGGGATTCAGTGGCTCCAAATGCACTTAGTTTCCATAAGATCAGCCAAGAAAGCACAGGGCGGGGGGGGGAGGGTAGGGTGGGAGGGGGGGGAGTGGCAGGCATAAGGACTCTACAGGCACAGGAACAGGACAGAGTCCTGAGATGCTAAGGACCTGAAAAATGGGACTGAAGCAGAGGAAATCTAGACTCAAGAGGGATTTGGTTCGCAGGCTTCATATATAAATGGACTTTTGGGGTAGCATTTGGAGAATTAATGATAGCCAGGGTCTTCCTGAGGTGACATCTACCTTCCCAAGCAAAAAAAAAAAAAAAAAATTTTTTTTTCTTTGTTTGGAAAAGAACTGGACCCATGTTTTCTAAATCCTGTGGCTCACAAGAGGAAACATTTTCCATGTCCTGCCCTCTGCCATTACTGAATGCATCTTTATTATTACTATTATTTTTTAGCAAATGCTCAGTTCATAGTCAGTCTTCTAACAAATACTGAGCAAAGCACAATGCTTGGTCTGTGGGGGAAGATGCAGCTCATTAAGGTACTTAAGATCATATTGGGTAAATGAAATATACAACACAGGGAGCTGAAGAAGTCTGGGAAGCCTTCAGGTATGATCAATTGTAGCAATTGAAATTGGCCTTTAAAGGAGGGGAACATTTAGGTGGATGGAGAGAGGGACATATTTTTTCAGCGTTGGTGGCAGTGTGAGCGGAGTAAGTAAAGACACTGTGGGAGAAATAAGTGTGATTTGGGGGGAAAGTGCAGTGAAGCCATAAGACTAACACAGAAAGGCTACATGCTTAACACATTGCAGACAGATCACGAGAATTCTCGCTTCATATTACAGTGTTTTACAAAGTATCATACTTTAAAAAGATATTAGCTTGTAAGAACATGTAATAAATAACTTCAAAATGCAATGGGTATTTAATTTTAAAACGTGCCTTTAATATTTATGTAAAACGTTTTTTGTACTTGTTCAATAGAAACTTATCTGGCCACTGGGCAAAGCTAGCAATAAAACTACCAGTCCTGGTCCGTAATGTGTTAAGTACTTTAACTTGTCATTTCCAGCCCCTAGCCATTAAACCATAAAGTAGGTGTAACTTTGAGGCAAAGAGGAGACTTTTTGGAACCACACTGCTCAGATGTGTAGCCTGGCTGTAGCATTTAATACCTGTGCAACCTTAGGCAAGTTACTTAATCTTACTAAGCCTCAATTTCCTCATCTATAAAATGGGTATAATTATAGTACCTGCCCCAAAGGGTTGCTGTGAGGATTAAATGTTAGCATTAAGTATGCCAACATATGTTAAGTATATCCAACAGAGTGTCTGGCCAACCTTCAGAAAATGTTAGCTGCTCTCATCATTATTGATCAAGTACTGTAGATGAGTGCTATGCAGGTGATCCTCCTTTTTCTTAATAAATATCTTACTTTGGAAGTGTGGCAGAATTTTTCCTAAATTCCAGCTAGTATCACCAACTTCTGTGCTGTCTCTGGTGATGCCAGGGAGGAACCACTCCTGCTTGAACTTTTGCTTCTGGCTTCAGCACCTCTCACTTGCTTTATAGCCAGAACCCAGAGCCAGTCTGGATGCTCTTTGCTCAGCCATTGGTGCTCCTCAGCTTTTATATAGTCCTCACTCCAGGTGTCTCTTCTTAGCCTGCACATGGCCTTGCTTTCTGCTTCCATTTGTCATTTTGCTTCCCGCCCCTGGGTTTGGGCTCTGCCCTCTGAAAGGTTGGACAGTCACTGGCTCTGGGAATGCTGCTCACATCGACTTTCCTGTGACAGGTCATCAACAGGGTGAATCATGCACATGAACTATACTTGTAATAAGTAAGTGCTGGCTGATGGCTGTAATCCCAGGCTTGGCCTGGACCCTCGTCATGGTCAAGCATCCTCCCGGGATTCAGGCTGTGAAGTACAGGTCCAATCTGCTCCTATCAGAAACATTCCCCCTGCTAGAAAGATGGTCCAGGAGACAGTCTGGTTGTGTCAGAACCACCCAGAACAGTGGGCCAAGATACTGAAGAACAGTGCTTGCCTCGTCTTATAGGCACTATACCTAGTGAATTGGCCTTCCCAGGCAGTTAAACAGTAATTAGGAAGCAGAGCTCTTTGATGAGACCCACTTCATCTTGCTCAGTTATACGCTTCTTTGTCCCCGCTTGCCCCTCAAACATGCTTTCTCTTTCTTAACTAACCTTGAGTGGTAGGAAACACTTCATATAAAGAACCTGCCTTGTCCCGGCCTCACTCTTCCTTCTCATTTAATACAGTCCTAGAAACCCCACCTAATCCTGCATGTGGAAGGAACTGTCTGCCTCACAGCCTGCAAACTCCATGCAGCTTCAGTCCCTGCCATCTCCCTGCTACCTCTGAGAGGAGCAGAGACAGGAGGGAGCACCTCCTGAAACAAGCTGCACGGAGGGCTGGCGAGCCTCTGCGTGCTCCCCCAGGGAGAGCTGTGGAGAGGGCTCCCTCTGCAGGTTACCTGACGGGCTGGCCTCTGACTCTGGGTCAGAGAAGGCTGTTTCTCTCAGTTCTGCCTGCTCAGCTAACTCCATCTGTTTCACTTGCCCCGTCCTTTTCCTTCCTCATTCAGGCTCCCCTGAGACACAAGAGCCCGAGCTATAAAATATGTGTCACCGTCAAGGGAAAGGAAAGAAAGCCGTGAGCCTCAGCATTTTACAAACGAAGGACACAAGTGTTGAAGATGAGAAGCATTATTAGGTTGCTCTGCATAAGGGCTTCTCAAGTTCACAGTGCGCACACACGCGTTGTGCATGTATGTCCGTGCACAACACGCGCCTGCACAAAAAGTGCCTGCAGTCTGGGGAGGGGCGTGCTGAACGTGCCTACCTGGGGACGCCTCAGAGATTCTGACTTAGTAGATGTGTGCTGGGGCCCTGGCTCTGCATTTTTAACAGGCCCCTGGAGTGGTTCTGATGCAGGTGGTCTGGGGACCCTGCTCTGAGAAATGCTGCTGTGAGCCAAAGAACAAGGCAGGGAAATATACACCCGAAAGCAGAAATCCCTGTTTGTTTAATGAGAGAGTCTAACTGATTTTCTTAAATGGCAGGATATGAGACACCAAAATCTAACATCTTACCTTATCTGTAGATATACCAAGTTTGGTTCCTCTTAGGGAATATAACCTGTTCTGGCTGAGAAACGGGAATAAGACTTCTAAGTGCACCTGTGCCCTGACACATGGTCCAGCTGTGAAGGCAACCACATAGAGAGTGGGACACCCCAATCACAGATCTGCCTTTATGCCGGAGTGGGGTTTGGTGGAGGCAGGAAGTGGTGCTGTGGGCTGTGCACTAGGTTGGTGGGGCAGGAAGTGGTGCTGTGGGCTGTGCACTAGGTTGGTGGGGCAGGAAGTGGTGCTGTGGGCTGTGCACTAGGTTGATGGGGCAGGAAGTGGTGCTGTGGGCTGTGCACTAGGTTGATGGGGCAGGAAGTGGTGCTGTGGGCTGTGCACTAGGTTGATGGGGCAGGAAGTGGTGCTGTGGGCTGTGCACTAGGTTGGTGGGGCAGGAAGTGGTGCTGTGGGCTGTGCACTAGGTTGATGGGGCAGGAAGTCCGGTCAGTGAGATACAAGACCATGGGGAGATGGAAGCTCAGGCAGCCCTCCTGGTGACAGGCTGTGCTAGAGGTGGGTCCAGGGCTCTGTAAACACAGAGGGAGGGCAGCTGCTTCTGTGGAGTGTCAGGAAAAGCTTCCTGGAGGTGTGACTTTACAGAGAATGGAAGGAGAAAAATTCAAGCATTTTAAAGAAAAAATAGAACATACTTAGTTTTACAGTGAAATCAAGAAAAGAATAAAAGACAATTAAAAAGAGGTAAGAATGGGCGGGACTAGAGAAGAAAAGTAAAGACAAATTGCATCGTTGCCACAAGGCTTCACTCCACCCCAGCAGCCTGAGAGCAGTGACTGCAAGCCGCCTCTAAGAGTGTCCAGAGGGCTGGGGAGGGCGGCCGCAGTCTCCTGTGGCCACCTGGCCTGGTGGCCAGCTTCCACTCTCCTTTCAGTCCAGCCACCAGCATGCTCCTCAGAGCCTGGAGCCATTATTTAGTTCCTCCTTCGCCCAGCCCAGTGCAGTGCTGCCCAGAGTCATAGCTCAGTTATGTTTGCTCACCAGACGAATGACAATCCTGGATCTATAACCAAGATCCTGTGAGCCAGGAAGGAAAGTGGCTGAAGGAAAGTCTGGGGCAGGGGTGACAGCTTACTGCCACTTCCCATCTTCTAAAACATTCTTCCTAAGAGTTTGTTTGACAATATATGCCAAAGAGCAAGATCTCAAATGCTCCCCAGTCATTTTCAGTCAATTATTTTGATTATTGTGAAGGCTGTGGACATTGTTTATTCAGGATAATGTTTTTCAGGCATTTCAAGTGATTTGTGCTCTGCCACGATAGGCCTTGGGGGTTCATTTCAATGTATTAGATCTAAGAGCCAATGCAAAGGGATTTAGAATCCCAAACCCAGAGGCCCTTAGCCTGGGGGTCTCCTGGTCTCCTCCCAGGTAGAGTAGACCCTCTCTCTGGGAGAGCGATCGGAGCACAGACGCATCCTGGGCCCAGTGGCAGGACCGGGATTGGAAGAGAAAAGCACGCCATGGTCCTGAGGTGCCAGTACCCCTGCGGTAGAAACAGCCCAGGCATTAGACACTGGGTCTGCCGCTGACCGTGGTACCCAGCCAGGGTCTCTGGTGACTGCTGGCCACAGCGAACCTCTGGCCTGTTTCTGAGTAGTTGGGAAGTGTGGCCTTTGTGCGTAATACTGTGAAGACAGATCATCCTTTACCTTTAAGAAACGGTGACTGCTCATAGATGACGGCTTCCCCAGCCCGCACATGGGGCTGGGTGTCATTAGGAATTCCTACAGGAGCCCCAGGGCCTGCTGGTAGCACGTGACAATCTGCACCTCCCAGGACTCGGGCATCTCCCGTGGGGCTGCCGGGCCTGGTGTCTGACACTGCCCCTTTCCGTTTTCAGGGGCGAATTCGGCCTGCGAGAGTACTCCGAAGTGAAGACTGTGACAGTAAAGATCCCCCAGAAGAATTCCTAAGGAGGCCAAGAGGGAAGGTGAAGGCCGCCTGCACGACCCCCCTCTCTGCTTTCCCTGAGGGGCCCAGCTCTCAGGAATCCAAAGTTGATACTCGGTCCTTATTTAAAGATGAAAATGATAACATATAGGCCAGGCCCGTCACTGCATCACTAAAGCAAGCCAGCTGGGCACAGTTTCTTGGCACTCTGTAGGGGATCACCGAACGATACCAAATATTGGGGAGGGCAGGATGAAGGAAAGAGGGTGACTACCGACACACCCAGTATCTCTCTGAGGTGGGGCTGAATAGGGAGCTGTGTTACTGGATGCCTTCTGTCACAAGATCCTTCCTCCTATGGCAGTGGTTGGCAAACTGAGGCTTGCGAGCCACATGTGGCTCGCGAGCTGCGGTTTGCCGCTCTATTGACTAATGAGTTTGCCGACCACTGTCCTACGGAAAGGCACCCTTCCCGCCGGCTTCCTTTTCCTGGTCCAGGCACTCCCTGGTCCTCCCCTGTCCCTGCTCCTCCGAGGAGAGCTCAGCTGAGGTCATTTGGGGCAGATGTTTGGGCCGGGAACAATTTTCCAAGGTTTTGCAGCCAAATTACCGTTTCATGTTATCCATTTCTTTAAAGCAAAATATTGAAATGGCTTTAGTTAGAGCCAGGCCAGACTGACGATGCCAGAAGCTGGTACACTGCAGATACACTAGGAAGGAAGAAGGAACTGGGGATTTTCCAGACCCAGTCTGGATTTCTCACATCCATGGGTAGCACGAGGGCAGGACCAGGAAAGTGGGGATGCAGAGATCGTGTGTAGTTCCCAGCTTCTGAGCTTGGGAATGTTTGGGGGAGGGGGTGCACACCTGCATTTGATTCCTTGGTTATTCTAGAATAAGGCAGGGAGTGGGTTGTTCTCACAGATTAATAAGATCTTTTCCAAAGTTTATATTTAAAGTCAACCAAAGCAATCTGAGTAGGCTTGAGCATTTGGAGAAAGGTAATGCTGGGTGCCTTGCAGATATAATTTTATTTCCAACACCGCTTGACAATTCTTAACTAAGTGGATTACCTCTGCGGTTGGATCAATAGTTTCTCCTGTACCCCAGCCCCCACTGCACCACCAGTGGCTCCCCCCAGTGCTATGGGTGTTGGCCTCTCATGCCTTAAAATGCCCCAATTCCACTGGCAGGAACCTTGGGAAATCTGGCCAAGCCTGGAGGTCTTCTTTCCCATTGGCATGGTTCCAGTGTGCCTCGGTCGCCACGCTGCACCAGAACTCCTCTGCCACACGCAGTGGTCCCTAATGGACCGTTGCTGCTTCTCAGCCTCCCGGCCTCCCGGCCTCCCGAGCGGGGGTGAGAAGCAGGCTGGCCCCCTTTCCTTCCAGCCATGCACTCCTCTCCCATGAGCCTACCAGTGTGATGTGAGCAGTGTCAGCTTTCTTTCCTTCTTCCCTCCTTCCAGCTGCCAAATCCAACCCCATCTCTAACCTAGAGGAAGATCATTTATTTAAAAGTACCAAACATAACCTAGAGTATATGGAATGTGGGCAACACATATATAGCCTTCTGTATTTAACTGTTTCTGCTTTCTAACCATACTGGGTTCCCTTTCTAACCCTTGTCTGTTCATGTTTTAAAGAAATCCCTCCTTGCTGTTACTTACCTACGACAGTGCATTCCGTGGCCTGATGCCTTGAGGGATGCCACGTGTCTGATCCTCCGTGTGAATGTCATGCTCTCCCCTTATAGTGTGTGTCCAAGTGAACATACCCATTAACCAGCTAGTTACCTTTGAACTGCAATATAGAATGTGAAAATGAAGATTTATTTCTTTTAATTTACTTAAGAAGAAACCTCTGTGCTAGCAATAAAGCATTTATATTGTGTACTCCTCAGGGCTCTGGCTGTGTTTATAAGTCTGTGTCACACAAAGCACATGCACATCCCTCTCCCGGCGGCCGGGCACCCAGCTGTGCTGCTCTCTGGTGAGGAGCAGAAGTCCAGGAGGGTGCTCTTACAGGACGAGGCAGGGCAGACAACACCCTCATTTTCTGACATGACTTAGAATGTGTGTGTGCATACGGTTTTATGTGGCAAACACGTATAACCATCTACGTATGAAACACGTGAAGTAACAATTTTCATTCAAAATAGCCTCCATGAAAGCTGAATGCGGAGGAGTTTTGGGGGTCCTGTTCTCACAAACGTGGCTACGTGGTGAGAGCTCACGTTTCTGATGGCACTTAGCGTGGCTGCATTTGTATTTACCAAAGCAAAATGAAGTCGAGGCCGACTGCCTGACGCAACATTTTGTATCTGTAAAAAGGAAGCTGTCGGATGACTTGCACCACCACCTACAGTTTGTGTGCTCTGTCTGTGTTCTCAAAGTTGAGCTTTTGGGGAGTGGCGTCCACCCTTTTAGACCTGCACATCCCCTCCTTCCAATCTCCACCCAAGTCCAGGTCTAGTCAGACAAACACAAAAAGTGGTGACGTGGCCGCAGAGGAAAGCTACTGTGGTTGGGATTCGGCGCACTCACTGCTGTGTCTTGTCCCTCAAAGGAGCCGGTGGTGTGGGTGAGAGTGCAGTCCCCGGGCGCCGGGCTGAACTCGATCTACAAGAGGCTTCCTGCTAATCTCCCTCATGCTCAGGAAGAAAACGAGAAGGAGTTGGGCATAGACTAAGCATTGAAGTCCTCTGGGCAGGTGCCTTTGTAGAGTTTATTTGTAGCAGGAATTAGAAGATAGACGTACTTTGTTCTTCAAAGCATAGCATTTCTCAAACTTCCTCCCTTTATGATTCTGACATACAGGCAAATGCAGGCGGCATCATAGATGTCATTAACAAAACAGAGACACCCATCAGTCACTTGTCATCAGCACTACATAGTTACGGTCTTTTCCCTACGTAGCCACGTTTGTGAGAACAGGGCCCCCCAAACTCCTCTGCATTTAGCTTATTGTTAACACCTGAGATTTCCATTGTAGCTTTTCCTCCAAAACACCCTCAGTGCACTCATATTGATGGTTTCATTCTTTTTCATGACATTTTAGTTAATAAAGGACAAAGATATTATAATGTAGGGACTAAGAAACAGAAAAAACAGAACCCACTGGACTGTGTGGGAGAACAGGAAGGCACCAGAGAAAAGAGGACAAAGAGAAGTTAGTAGAAGAGGTGGGTTTTGAACTGGGAGGACATCATTCCAATAGTCCAGGAAGCAAGAGAAAGGAATTTCTGGTCAAAGGAGAAAGCTACAAAGCTGCAGGGGGAGACCAAGGCACCCTTGTGTGACCGTGAGGAGACGACGGGCCAGAGCAGGCCTGACATGATGGCAGTGGTCGGCTTGTGGGGGGCCTGAGGCAGCCACTGCCCCGAGGTCCCGTCACAGAGAGCAGGCATCTCCAGCTATTTTGGAGTGGGAAGCGATGAGGCAGTGGGTAGAGCATGCAGTTGTGGAGCAGCGTGGAGAGGAGACACAGACTGATTATGAATGAGCTTGGTGTAAAGCTTGCTTGGTCATGGGGATGGAGCGGAAGGAAACAAACCAGGCTATCAGTCACCAGAGCCTGAATGAATATGAAAGATGAAAAGTAGGCGAGGAAGCTTTCAAGCCCCACTGAGTGAGGAAATGGCAGCACCACTGCCCCAGAGGTTGAAACATGGAACAAAGTTTTGGGAAGAGATTCTTGCTGTCAGGCTTTGGACGTGGAAATTTTGGGGTGATAAAGAGGTATCCATACAGAAATCTCCAGCAGGCATTTAGAAACGGGATCAGAACCTGGCTCAGGTGATTGAACTGTAGCACAAACATAAACGGGATGGCTCTGAGTGCAGGAATAAGAACAAAACCAGGTGCTGGCTGGTGTGTTCAGTAGTTAGAGCGCTAGCCTATGCACCAGAGAGTTAAGGGTTAAATTCCCAGTCAAGGGCAGGTTCCTGTGTTGCAGGTTCATTTCCTGGCCCCATTGGGGCACATTGGAAAGCAACCAATCCACGGTCTCACATCAATGTTTCTCTCTCTCTCTCCCTTCCTCCCTCTCTTTCACCCTCTCTCTCTAAAAATCAATGGGAAAAATATCCTCTGGTGAGGATTAACAAAAAACCAGAAAACAACAGCAACAACAAAAACCAGGGCCAGCGAGAAGAAGCTGAGCAAAACAAACGGAGGCTGTAGTGAGAGAAGGAGGAGGAGATCACACCAGGTGTGCCCCCCAGAAACCCAGGGGAGAGCTTAAGAAGGCAGGCAGCAAAGAGGGTAGAGGTTGATGGCGATGTGAGGACACCCTGACTTTCTTCCTTTATGAAGTAGAGGCTGCTGGGTCTGTGGGCTGAGGAGGCATAAGCAACCCCTGCCATGTGCGTGCTTTATGCTGTGAGCGAGGAGGCCTTTCACAGGCCCGTGCTCAGCAACAGCCTTGCAGGCCTCCCCGAGCCATAGGGCGGACTCTACCAATAAGCCATTACCCCCTGGAAAGAGGATGTGAACCCACATTTAGTACATGTCACATTGCATTAGAAGAAACTGGAGCTGGACTAGCTTAGCTGGCTGAGGTCAGGCAGGAGGAAACGACATGGAATAGTGTCAATGTGTGAGTAGAATTGCGAAAGGTGTAAAGAGGAGAGAGAGCGAGACCGGTGGGGAAAATCTCCACACAGACTTTGTTCCTGTCCTATGGGCTGCCTCTTTAGCTGTAGCTGACTAGCGAAGAGACGGGGTGAAGAGCACACTGCATCAGAGGGTTGGACAAGCGATCAGAAGCCCTCACTTGGAGCCCCAAATTGGCCATTACAAGCTGGCGTCTTTGGGTGAGTGACTTCACTTCCATGGGCCTCCCCTGGCCCCGTGGGATCATGACGATCACTCCTGCACCACCTGCCTCCCAAAGCTGAGTGAGGATTTATCCACGTCATGGCTGATGTATCTCGGAGGCACACAACTTTAGACAACTACAGAGTGAAAACAAAATGATTCCGTTGCTTCGCCGATAAGTCAGCAGGTCATGAGCATTCATCATTTCTCCCCCAGCTTCGAGGCCATCGGGTAGACCCTGACCCCCCAGGGTAGGTTTCTTGTGGGTTTCCAGGCAGGTGGACCCCATGGGAATTCCTCCAGCCAGCTAGGGACAAGGAAGATGAGTGCAGCTCCAATGTTCCCCAGGCTTTGGCCTGTGTATTTAACACACTGTTCAGCTGCTCTGCAGGGTGCTTACAAGACCCGAAGGCTTGGCCGGCTGTGGGTGCCACCCTGCGTGTCTTACGCAGCGAGTGCTCCTCCATGGAGACTGGCTGGGAATGGGTATGGGAGAGTCCACTCTGGAACAGCCTGAAGCCCTCTCCCTAAACATGTACATGTCTGATTCTCACTTGGTTATTGGCCAGATTCAAAGGAAGACCGGCTTGCCATTTAGCCTTTGATGTGAAACTGCTTGGATAATGTTTCCGTTGGCCATTTATCTATGTAGCGAGGAGGAACCTGAAACCACGGTGGCCTGGGCCCCATTGCCTCTTAATGGTTTCAAGGTCTTTGGGCCCTGCCTTTTCTGTTTCTTTCTCAAAAGCAGGTCCCTGTCCTTCTTTTCTTTCTTATGAAATAGATGTTATTTATCAAGTGGGCTTGGGGTGCCTAATTTCTTGTGCAACACTGTGTCTACAGTCTGTTTGCAGAGATGGGCGGCTGGTTTCATATTTTATATTCTTAGAAGGATAAAAAGCTCTCCATCCCAAGTAGTCCTGAGCTGCACAGAATAGCTATCCCTCCAACCCGACCCCATCTCGAGCCAAACACAGCGACCCCAGGACCCTGGCAGGACCCCTCTTTCCAATCCCACACAGCTATGTCCTACTTGTGGAAGGACAATGTAGAACCTGTCCCAGTCCCTCCTGTCTGGTGACCTAGGGTAAGAACCCTCAAGCCTCCCTGGGGGGAGCTGAGTAGCAATGGACAAGGACCCACGGTGCTGCTCTAGCCAGAGCTGGCAAACCCATGGGCAGGGTCTGTTTGTTAAACAGCTGAGATCCCAGGTTCATTCATAAACAACACAGGATTTGTGTAAAATTGAATAAATTCCAGATGTTACTTGTTAATACAATTAGCTCATACTCCCTAGTAGCCCTGAGGGAGGTGTAATGGCCACAGACACTCTCTAAGCTCACAGCGATGTCCCCTCCCACCCTGACTGCCCCTAATTGTGTGTGCTAAAAAGTGCTTTGCCCTGCCAAAGGGAGGTGGGGGCAGGAGCTTGTCAGGCATAGGCTGGGGACTGTGTGTGTGTGTGTGTGTGTAGGGTTGTCCATCCATCACATGTTGAGTCTTTCAAGTTCACATCTGACACACTCTAATTCCAGAAAGACCTTCCCCAGTGGGCAAAGAAGCAGAGTTTTAAAGTATTTCACTATTCACTAGCTGTGTGCCCTTGGAAAATTAGCTTTTCAAACCCTCAGTTTTCCTCACCTGTAAAATGGGGCAATAAAATGACCTACTTCACACAGCTGTTATAAGAGTGGAACAGAAACTGTGTGTAAAATGCTTAATCTGGCCATTGTAAGGTCATAATAAAATGGTAGTGATTAATAAAAGTGAATAAATAAATCAATATTCACTAGAGCTGTAGTCCTGAAGAGGTTGCAAATCTCACATTTCCTTGTGGTTGAACTAGCACATTTATGGCTTTGGGTTCCCATATGGAAGCCAGGCAGCAGGACACCTACATGAGGTGGCCTTACATTTGCAACAATGTGGATGGACCTAGAGAGTACTATGCTAAGTGAAATAAGTCAGACAAAGAAAAATACCATACAATTTAATTTATATGTGGAACCTATAAAATAATGTAAATAAACAAATAAAACAGAAACAGATTCATAGAATCAGAGAGCAGACTAGACTGATGGTTGCCAGAGGGGAGGGAGATTAGGGGGCTGGGTGGAAAAGGGGAAGGAATTAAGAAATATAAATTGGTAGTCACACAATAGTCATGGTGATGTGAGGTACAGCATAGAGAATATAGTCAATAATATTGCAATGACTACGTTATGATGCTGGAGGGTGTTAGCCTTATCAGGGTGATCACTTCAGAAGGGATATAAGTATCTAGTCACTTTGTTGTATACCTGAAACTGACGTAATATTGTATGTCAACTGTAATTGGAAAACAAATGTTTTTTAAAGGTGGCCTTAGATGGTGGGGTTGGAATTGGAACTCATGTGAATGCTGGGAGACTACAAAGATGATGACCATTTAAAATCACATGTCGGTTCCCAGTCAGTTCTGTGGAGACACTGAGTTTTAGAGAAGAATGCTTAACACAGAAGATGTTGTCCTGGCTCTCATATGTTTAAAAAATAAGTAACACTTTGGCCAGTGTTGCTAAATGGTTAGAGCATTGGCCCTCACTCCAAAAGGTCGAGGGTTTGACTCCCGGTCAAGGGTACATACCTGGGTTGCAAGTTCAATCCCCTGCCCTAGTCAGGGAATATGCAGGAGGCAACCAATCAATGTGTCTCTTTCACATCCATGTTTCTCTCTCTCTCTAACTCCCTCCTACTCTGCTCCCTCTCTCTCCCTCCCTTTCACTCTCTCTAAGAATCAGTGGGGGAAAAATATACTTGGGTGAGGATTGAAAAATAATTTAAAAAGTAACTGCTATTCTTACAAACTAGTTACAAGGCTTGCTCACAAGAAGACTCAATAACCTCAAAAAACTTGGGGAAAGTAAAACCACTCTGTGAACTCAGTCCTGAGGGCTTGGCTCAGGGCATGATGACCCAGGATTCGGCTTTTTTCCCTTTTCCCTCTCAAAGATAACAAATAATTTAATGCACAAAGCCACACACATATTGGAAACACTTGTCTTTTTTTTTTCCACTTACCCTCAGTGATATCAAGGGCTCTGTAATAAATAGCTTGTCAGGAATTCTTTTCAGGAAACTAAACCACAGTTTTAGTCTTGTCTCTTCAACACATTGTTCAGAAATGTTTTGGTAACCTTTAAAGCCCTACTCTAGGAGAGAGGTTCCCATACCCTCCAATTAAATTCTTTCCTATTTTGAAGGTCATTGAGATTTCGGGAGATGTGTTCGTACGTGAGTTTGAGTCACACATCCGTGTCCTCAGCCGAGGAGGCAGGAAGGTCCATGCTTGTGAGAAAATGTTCCACGGAGCCACCAAACGCGCTGGGCCAGGCCCTCCCAACTCGGATAGGAAAGCCTGGGGGTGTCTGACACAGTGGCTGCCACCGATGGTGGGGAGGCCAGAGGACTCACTCACTGCATGGGAAGGCTGTGAAAAAAACTCGGAAATATGGAGTTGGCCTGCAATGCTTCAGCCTGCCAGATATGGCCTGCCCACCCCTATCCAAACCCAGTTACAGAAGGAATTGGCACAGACATTTACACACCCATGTTCACAGAGGTGTTATTTACAATAGAGATGGAAGCAATGCAGGTGTCCATCAGTGGATGAAGAAATCAACTAAATGTGGTATAGACACATCTCTTTTCATTCAACCTTAAAAAGGGATTTTTGACACATGACAGCACATGGTTGAACCTGTGATGCCATTATGTTAAGTGCAATAAGCCAGACATGAAAAGAATACATTGCACCATTCCACTTACCCGTGGTGCTCAGAACAGTCAAACCCAGAGAGACAGGAAGTAGGATGGTGGTGGCCAAGGGTGGGGAGAGGGGAATGAGAAAGCTTCAGGTGGGGAGATAAGAAGTTACCGGGACAGTGGTGGTGATGGTTGCACAATAAGGAATGCACTCAATGCCACAAAACTTGTCACTTAAAAGTGATGAAAATGGCACATTATATGTTATGTATATTTATCACAATAATAATAATAATAATAATAAAAACACCTGTTCATGAAAAGATCTGAAAAGCTTGTAGACACTCGGGGTGTGTGGCTGGTAAGAGAGCATTGCCTTCCTTGGGAGCACTGACTTACCTTTTAGTGGGAGGAAAGCCTTAGGTTAAGGCTCCGCATACCAGCTGGTCTAGGGGTCCTGCCAGGGAATGAAAAATAGGGCATCTCTTCTGGACCATCCCTTTCTCAGATGCACCCACCCGCGTCAGGAGCAGAAACCATGGCGAGCAGCCGTGTCTGCGCGCACACGCGTCTCCTGGGCCGCGCCTTCTTCAGTTCTCACGGCTCACTTCCATCTTTAACTCTCGGTCGGCTTCAGTGTCTTGTAGTGAATCCCAAGCGCTTCTTTCTTGTGATCAAGACTGACGTTTGCACGGAGTGGCTCCCTGGACCGCCCGCCTGATCCTGAAATGGCTACAACCATGCTGCTGGGGCTCCGAGCTCAAAAATACCCGTGTTGCCGGGAGCTCTTTTCCAAAAGGACTATTGAATCATCCAGGGCCTGTCATTGGAAACACAGATTTAAACAGAAAGGAAAGATTCAGACAGGGGTTATGGAACAGATTTTTAAGAGTTAAATGGTTCCTTTAAGATTATTGTGTCGAATGTCCTTATTTTACAGATGTAGGAAATGAGGCGAAAAGAGAAATGACTTCCACACGGTAAACATTTCAACCCAGGGCCAGGGACTGAATGCAGAGTTTTTCCCCTTCTGCCTCCTGGGGTAGCTAGCATTCTGGGGAAATTGTTGTAGTGAATCCCCCATATGAACTTATCAGGAGCAAAACACAGCCATTAATTGCCAATGTTTCCAGAAGGGTTCAAGCAGTGTCTTTTAACAGAACCAATGAGCCCATTAGTACCCACTAAACACATCATCGCCCAGGTTTCCAGGTTAGCGAGCAGAAAGCAGGGTTTCTTGTAGTGCTGAGAGGGGAGGATTCTGGGATCCCCAGGGGGAAAAAGAGGGCCTCATGGTTTGGAGATCTGGGCACTGGAAACGAAGATTCTACCAGCTGTCCTGTTCCTACCTGAGGGTGTGACTTGGCCCCCTCAGAGGTCAGTTTTCTTATCTGTAAAAGAGGGGTCCTTTGTGGGGAGGGAAGTGTCGTCCTCAAGTGCAGGCAGGGGTCCTTGAACCTGGCACCAGAGTCACGTTAGAGAATTGGTTAAAACACTGCCTCATTTCCTGTCTGGATATTTTGATTCAACTGGACTGGGAAACTGTGTTTGTGGGTTCCTCTTACTTTAAATGTGAATTAGTTTAGTTATTTTTGAATAGTTAATTGCATGCAGTAGGTTCAAAACTCAAAAGCCAACAAGAGAGTATGTAGATATTGGAAGATACCGTCCATGCTTTGTCGTCGTTCCCCAGCCCTCTTGCCAGAAGCAGACCCGAGAGCAGTTTCTAGGTATCAAAGAGGCCATCGACATCTTCAGCATGTGGCCCTGTGGTTGTGGTGCAGCTCCTCGCAAGATGGTATTTGGGAGCGAGCGTTTCCTCCTCCTGCAGATGAGGGGATGGAGGTTTAGGGCTGAGCGTTTGGGCAGCAGCTCTGGTGCACTGTGTCCTCAGCTCTCTGCCTGGTGTGCCCAGTCCTCAGCCTGTGTTTGCTGTTGTCACTGTCTTACTGAAGGCACTGCTTTCCGGGACTAGAGGGCTGTGGTGTATCCACCCTCAGAGCCTCTCTCCTCCCCTCTCGAGGGCACAGTTGACTTCTCCCCTTGGCATGACTCTGTGTTGGGAAGGGGTCCTGCACTCAGAGTGGACCCCTGGCAGCGACGCCAGGATTGCTGGATGAACAACTGTGGGACCCCCAGGCAAAATGAAAAATGCCCTCCTGCCCCCTGGGAAGGTGTGAACTTCACCATGGGTGTTGCATCTTCCCCTCCTCTCTCTGGCCTTTGTAGCATCAAACATTTAAACACAGGGACTGCTTCCTAAAGTTTCCATACCGAAAAAAACCTTCCCAGAAAAGGAGCTGGAAATTCGAGAGAGTCAAGAGCCTTCGTTCTGATACTTGAGTCAGTAATGGCCTTAAAGATCGTCTGGTAATGGTCGATCCACATACCCCTGCCCTTAGCTAATAAATAACAGCGAAGCGTCACCATGGGCCTGGTTTTGGACAAATTATCTTTTCAACACTTGGATCAGTTTACTTCATCGCTTGGTTGTTTCCTGTTTCTCACATCCAATTGGCTGGCCTCGGAGCTGGCCTTGAGTCTGGGCTTTGTGTGTGATCTTAGGAAGAATTCCTTTGCGTTACTTAAAATCCATGTTCCTCCCTCTAGAGCTCCCATGGGGCGGCCCCCTGTGGTGGGAGGGCCCTTGACTAGCAGTCCAGGCACCTGGTTTGTCATGGTCCCTGCTGTGTGCTGACTGTAGGCGCTGGGGGCCAGCTTCTCCTCCACATGCTGGCGTCTCATTCACGCAGTGTCTTCACATTCCATCGTTCCTCTCAACCTCAGCACTCCCTGAGCGGGAGGCACCAGGAGCCCATGGCGTGATGGCACTGAGATTTGAGAGGCATCGGAAGTGGCAGTGCAGAACTGAAGCCTGATCTTCTTCCAGCCTTTGGGGTAGAGCCTCCGTCCAGGTGATGGGACCTCAACCTCCAACCTCTGTCCCAACACACATCTCCCCCTTCCACTCATCTCCTCCTCCAACCCCAGTTCACCCATTTGAAATTGCTCCCTCTCTCTGCTCTCTGGTACTGACTCCCTCTCCCTGGACCCCGGCCCACTCCCCTTCATACTTCCAGTTGGATGATCACCCCGCACCTGGAATACCTAGTGGGGGAGATGTGTCAGTGCTCTGGAGCTTACCTTTAATGTGGGAGATAAATAAGTCACTCTAATATCACAAGTGCTGTACTCAGAAGAAGAAAAGCTACAATGGGAAGGCAGAGGAAGGAAGTGATCAGTTTTGACAGGGGAACAGGGTCTGGGGCTAGTCTGGGGAAAATTTTATAGGGGAGGTGTCATTTGAGTTTTTAAATACCTTCCCTTCTTCCAAAATAGGATTTTAGAAGGGCAGATATAGGGCAGGGATCAGAGATGGAGAGAATTATGACTTGCTATGTAGCCTATTGGCATTTTTACTTGCTTATTGGCATTTTTACTCACCTGGGGCACAGAGCTGGAAGATTCAGAGTCATGTCCAAAGTTTGGAATTTTTCTTAACACCATACTGACGTCCTCCAGACAGTAGCTTCTAGAGGAAAAAAGTACAGATACAAGCAACGAAAGAAAACCCAAGTACCTGGAATCAACCTCAAGGGGAAAATAACTGTCCATTAACTAGGGGTAAATTCTGAGTGTGTGTAACAAAGCAGTGAAGTGCTGGTGGGAAGGGAGAGGACGGTGACCAGGAAGCTGTGGCAGCATATAGAACCGGCTACTCTGCTCCCCTCTGAAATGCTAAATGGACCTTGCAAAGAGGTGGGTGGGGCCTGCTCCGCAAGAGGGGCTCTTGAGGATAAACTCAATACAGGGTCCACTTCTCCTTTGCTCTGTGACCTTAAGATCTTGACTTCCATCCAGGCTGGCAGGTGGGCTGGGATCTAGGAGGAGCCGTGAATGGTCAGGAAGAAGGAACCTGCTTGGGACAGCATCTACTCACACAGCTCTCAGCCTAGCATCCAGGGCGGGATGCATTAGTGGATAGGCATCCCCATGGATAGTGGAGAGCACAAATCCTCCCACGGTCGGCAACACCAGGCCAGGAGAACTCTGCCTGCTGGATACAGCACCTTCCACTTGGTCGATTCCCAACACCTCCCTCAGGCTCTGGAGTCGCACCATGAACAGAACTTGGTTCCTGCTTCAAGGGGTTAGTGATTAGATTTTTACTTCCCGGGTCTTCTTGCATATTGTCACACCAAATGACATGAATAGAAACAGGGAAGCTTACAAGCTGAGTTAAAGAGTTTATAGTCATTGTCTATGATAAGAACGACCTGATATTTTAAAAAAATAGTCCTTGCATTTTGCCAAGTGGGTCTGTTAGGATAGACGGAGTTAAGAGTGGTAGTAAGACTGGATCTGAAGCAGACAGACAGCCTTCAATCCCAGCTCTGCCATTTGTGTGTGACTTGGAGCAAGATGCTTATCCTTTGTATTACATGTTGCTCTGCTATAAAACTGAAGAAGAGAGTATCACATAGTTTTGCTACAATGATTATT
This sequence comes from Corynorhinus townsendii, assembly GCA_026230045.1. NCBI lineage: Eukaryota > Metazoa > Chordata > Mammalia > Chiroptera > Vespertilionidae > Corynorhinus > Corynorhinus townsendii. The sequence goes on along the minus strand of JAPDVU010000001.1, from coordinate 183,052,185 downwards.
GCTAATGCATGTCAAGGCAATAGCATTCAATAAGTGAGATTTTTTAAAAGCATGCACCCAACAGATTAGGTGAAAATATTTGCCATGTATGTAACAGATAAATGATCAGTATCCAGAATATATAAAAAGCTCCTAGAAATCAATAAGAAAATGACAAGCCAATAGAACACTGGACAAACAATATGAATAGGTAATTCACCGAAGAATGAACATAAAAGACAAATTTAATTAGCATATGAAAAGGTCCTCTCTTTTATTAGTAATCACAGCAGTACAGATTCACAATGGGAGTTTCAATTTTTATTTTTATTTTTATTCTTTTTATATATGAAAATTTATTTATTTTTATTTTTATTTTTTGCATTTTTATTTTTATTTTCATTTTTTAAAATAAATCTTTATTGTTCAGATTACGGGTGTTCCTCTTTTTGTTTTCCCCCTATAGTTCCCCTCCACCTGATTCCCCACCCCACCTTACCCCATGCCCTTACCCCCTGCCACTGTCTTCATCCATAGGAGTAAGATTTTTGTCCAATCTCTTCCCGCACCACTCACACCCACTTCCCCCTGAGAATTGTCAGTCCACTCCCTTTCTATGTCCCTGATCCTATTATATTCACCAGTCCATTCTGTTCTTCAGATTTTTTATTTACTTGATTTTTAGATTCACTTGTTGGTAGGTATGTATTTGATGTCATTTTGTTGTTCATAATTTTTATCTTTACCTTTTTCTTCTTCTTCCTCTTCTTAAAGAATACCCTTCAGCATTTCATGTAATCCTGGTTTGGTGGCGATGAACTCCTTCAGCTTTTTCTTGTCTGTGAAGCTCTTTATCTGACCTTCAACTCTGAATGATAGCTTTTCTGGGTAGAGTAATCTTGGTTGTAGGTTCTTGCTGTTCATCACTTTGAATATTTCTTGCCACTCCCTTCTGGCCTGCATAGTTTCTGCTGAGAAATCAGTTGACAGTCGTATGGGTACTCCCTTGTAGATAACTAACTGTTTTTCTCTTGCTGCTTTCAAGATTCTCTCTTTGTCTTTTGCTCTTGGCATTTTAATTATGATGTGTCTTGGTGTGGTCCTCTTTGGATTCCTTTTGTTTGGGGTTCTGTGCCCTTCCTGGACTTGTAAGTCTATTTCTTTCACCAGGTAGGGAAAGTTTTCTGTCATTATTTCTTCTAATAGGTTTTCAGTATTTTGTTCTCTCTCTTCTTCTGGCACCCCAAAAATTCGGATGTTGGTATGCTTGAAGTTGTCCCAGAGGCTCCTTACACTATCTTCATATTTTTGGATTCTTTTTTCTTTTTGTTTTTCTGATTGGGTGTTTTTTGTTTCCTCATATTTCAGATCTTCGGTTTGATTCTTGGGGTACGTTGATCTACAGTTGAGTTTCTGTATATTCTTTATTTTAGACAGTGTATACTTTATTTCTGACTGGTCCTTTTCCATTTTTTTTTTGCATTCTCATTAAGGTCCTTGAAGGTCTCACTAAGCTCCTCACAAGTGTCATCAAGTTTCTTGGCGGTTTTTAGAAGATTCTTGAGTAACCTTATAAATGTGGTTCTGAACTCTATGTCGTCCAGTAGTTTGCTTTCCTTCATTTCTTTCATTCGTGACATGTTTCTTTGTTTCCGCATTTTGGCTGCTTCCCTGTGTTGATGGAGTGGCTTTGTGTGGTAGGTGACCTATAGGGGGCAGTAGCTCAGCCTCCCCAATCACCTGATGTGGACGCTCTTGGTACACCCCTTTGTGGGCTGAGTGCAAAGTCTTGGTGTAGTTAAGCCTTAATTGCTGTTGGTATGCTGGGAGGAATTGACCTCCAGGCCAATTGGCTGTGAGGACTCACTGTGTCTATAAGAACTGCTGTGCTGGAGACACGCTTATGGTGCAGGACTTGTTTCAGTGGGCCTTTGGTGCTCGCTGAGTCTGCCTCTTGAATGTGTCACTTATGGATGTGAGGAGTTGAAATCTGGTTTCTCACACTGACCACTAGGTATACTGGCTTCTGGATCTCCAATGGGGTGCAGGTCAGCTATTGTCTGAGTCCACCCAGCAGGAGCTACAGCGAGAGCTACAGTTTTCTTCTCTTTGCTTGTGGTTTGGAGGTTTTGGAGCTGTCTGGAGCTGTCTGACCCGGGCTGCAAGTTTGCTAGGTTAAGCTCCAATAGGGCAGGCCTTTCTTATGCTAAAACTGCTGCTTGGAGTTTGGGTGGGTTTGTAGGTTGTGTGGGGCGGGTCTCAGGGCATCACTAGGCTAGGGCATGGCAAACAGCAATGGCTGCTAGTTAGCTGGCTCTGTGTCTCCGACTGCGTCCCGTGCCCCAGCGCAGTAAACAATTATTCTTGTGCGCAGCTCTGCAAGCAGGCCCCCCTCACTTTCCGACCTGGTGGCAGACAATCCAGCTTCTCCCCATAGGAGTTTGGGTCCCCCACATCTCCCCAGAAACTGTATTTCAGAGTAATTGGGGGCTTGTCTCCCTTTGGGTTGAAAAAAGCAACGCCTGCCGCCAGCCCAGATCCCGCGCCTCCGTACCTCAGCTTTTCAGCGCTCAATGCTCTTTTCTCTTTCCTTCTAGTTGTAGAACTTCCACTCAGCCAGCTTTCCCGTGGTTCTGGGTGATAGACGTTTTGTCTTTTAGTTGTAGTTTTGAAATTGTTGTGCGAGGCACCAGTTTAGGTGTTTACCTACACCACCATCTTCGGGAGTTTCAATTTTTATAAGAATGGTTCATATGTCACATGGTGAAGTTAAATAAATAAACATGTAACATATATGTAATAATTTATCTCAGTATAGGGTGTGGTTGAAATTTCTAGCTCTGAACCCAGACTGCCTGGGTGGGTACCCAGGCTCCACTCTTACTCTGTGTGAGCTTAACTGGGTCCTCTAACCACTCTTGTCTTAGTTTCTTTATCCTTGTTATAAACATACCAGTAGTACTTGTCAAGGGCAGTTGTGTTGAAGACAGATGGCCAGTACATGTGAATACTTAGTGCCTGGCATGTGGAAAGATCAGCAATGTAGCTTTTACTATCATTACTCTCTTTCCTACAATGGGTCACCAAAAACCATCCCATGTTGGAGTTGGGAAGGTCCACATTTAGCCCAACGTTATTTCACAGATAAGGAAACTAAGGCTAGAGAGATTCAACAAAGGAGAAGCTTCTGAGTGGAAAGTTCCTTTGTCTTGAAGAAAATGGGCTGCCTGAGCTTCCCTGAGGTAAGGCCTGGGCCTGGGATGGCTGTCCTGTGGGAAAAGGGAAACGCTATCTCCTGGGAAGGCCTGCACAGGAGAATATTTTAATGAACTTCTACCTTTGGGTGGACAGGTGGTAAAGTGCAAAATGCAAACAGTGCAACAAAGAAATGCAAATGGAACACGCTTTTGCCCAGTGGAGCCCTCCTGGAAGAGCTTCTGCCCAGGATGCTGCTTTGAAGGTGATGGATGGAGTGTGAGCACCTCAGCCCAGCCAGCCTCCAGGCTCCCACTGCCTCCTGGAGGACCTTGGTGACTGAATTCTCACGAGAGTATCTGAGCATTGTTATTCTGGTGCAGACCTACTATCTTTCAGATGCAGTTCCTGGCATGTCTTCCTGTTGCAGCACCTGCGGGTCTATATCAATGGCCAAGTGCACTCATGGGTACATAAGATTTGCTTTCAGCATCTCTCCCCCAACTTCAGAGCTCCTTATTGATGAGGCCAGTAGATGTCAAGGAATGTTTCTTTGTATGCTCCAAAAAGTCCATTATCAGAAATGGATAAATTTATGATACTAGCCAGCGAGTGCTACCAACAAAAATTAGTATTTAAAAGCTTGTTCATGAAATGAATTCTCTTTGGGGCTGAGAGGAAACCCACATATTGTTGTCATGAATTGAACCCCAGTACCAAGATAATGTCTACTCTCAGAGCAGCCATCACAGGTAAATTGCTAAGTAAGAAAAAGAAAGAATACAGTACTGATGACCTTGAGGAAAAACTGGGCTTATGCAGTGACCGAAGGAATCTCAATTCCTTAAGGAAGGAGGATCTACACCATTAGCAGAACCCTTACCAAATTAGCAGCAAGAATTGCAACATCCCCAGAAAGGAAACTTGGGTGGCAAGGTGTCCTTTGGTGATAGACTTCACTGCAAATGTAGCCACGATGAGGTGAATGAAGGGGATTGTGAGGGAAGCCTCCAGCTACTAACGTGTGATATGGGGCTCATTCAATAGACCTTAGGCTTCAGATATGTGGGATGGGGGTAAATTATAAGAAAGTAAGAGGGAGAGAGAAGGAAGCAAGAAAGAAGGGCCCTAACCAGTTTAGCTCAGTGGATAGAGCGTTGTCCTGCAGACTGAAAGGCCCCAGGTTCAATTCTGGTCAAGAGCATGTATCTTGGTTGCGGGCACATCCCCAGTAGGAGGTGTGCAGGAGGCAGCTGATCAATGTTTCTCTCTCATAAATGTTTCTAACTCCCTATCCCTCTCCCTTCCTCTCTGTAAAAATCAATAAAATATATTTAAAAAAAAAGAAAAGTAAGGAAGGAAGGGATAGAGGGAGAGAAGGAGGAAGGGAGGAAGATCAAGGAAAGGAGGGAGCAGGGAGGAAGGAGGAAGAAGTGAGGAAGACATTGACAGCATTGCTATGGCTGCTTTGTGTGGGAGCCAATGGGGTCTCCTCAGAGAGAAGCAATAGACCATGAGCCGCTCTCTGATGCAGAAGGATCTGGTTTGCTCTGACAGACAAGTTGACAATTTGCTCTCCTTGACAATTTGTCCAACAGAAAGATGGAGCACATGCTGGCCTTGAACATGGGGCAGGGAAATGGCTACTTTTGAAGTTGCTGGGTTTTTTTTGAGAAATAGAAGACCCTGAAAACAGGAATAGGCAACGGCAGATATAATTGTCAGGATTAAGGAAACACATGTAAAAGGCAGAGTTGTTTCCTCTGGTTGCAGATTCCTCGTTCCAGGGTTGTCCATTCACAACTGGAAAAGGTGGGTGTGTAATCACGACCAGTTTGCAGAGCCAGCCCAGCTACTGCCATCTCCATGGCATATAGGGCCCAGACCTTCTGGGTATTGGTGCCTGATCTGCAAACACAGGATTGGCTAAGGCTCATTTCACCTGGAAAAAGCAACGATTCCAGTATTCATCTCCATGCAATTCCAGGTACAGTAAATATCTGGGTTAAGAGTGGAATATTGAATATTTGGTAAAGTTATGAAGTTATCTCCTGAACGCTTGGATTCATGCCACTTAATATTCCACTTTTCAATAGCAGCAGTTTTGTCTGCTGTTACACAGTTGATTGTTTTTCTTTTGGAGAAATTTATAACAAGAAATCCAGGAACAACAAAAAAAAAGCAGAAATACAAATCTCTAGCTATTGATTCCAACTTATAACTAAAAGAAAAATGAAGATAAGGACTTAGCTACTTTTTTCCAAACTTAAATTACATTCTTTGTCTAGATGGGAATAGTACATTCAGTGAGAATGGGTCTTGTAAAACTGCTTTTCTCCACTACTTTTGTGGAAAAAATTTAAATGCTTAAAATATTCTTAGAAATTATGACACATATCTGATGACAAAGAAGGAAGTCTAAAATGAATAATGATTTATATTAAAGGAAACAATTTGATGTCCAGTGGTCACCTGCTGCCTTGGACATGAGCCATCTCTCAATAACTTGCTATGTTTCTGCCTGAGCCAGCTTTCAAAATAAAAGGGTCCAGCCATTACTGGGAGTTCTAAGGTAATTGCACCCCCATTCACTCTCGAGGAGCTTCCCCAGCGAGTTTATCCATCAGTCAGGCCTCTGATCTACAGCTTAGAGAACAGGCGGAGGTATCTGGTTTCTGCTGACCTCGTGGAAAAGGCCCTTGCATTTAGAGGCTGGGACCAGATCTGTACCAGATGAAAAGGACGGTCTAGCTTGAAAGCCTCAGTCCTTCCCACCCTGATCTGAGAAAAACCTCAGGATTCGTGAGAGCAGAGACTGCCAAGGACTGGTTTTACTTAGGCCATTCCACTGCTCTTGCACAATAGAATAACTCCAAGTAATCTGTGACAAATCACTTACATATGAAGAGGCTGTTGACTGCCCACGGACACCACACTCTTGCTCTCTGAGTGGCAAACACATTTTTTATTTAATGTGTTGCTCTTGTCATAGAACACTTGCAGGCAGGCATTGCCACATGCATTTTTGGTCCCTGCACAGAGCTTCCACTTAAAGAATTACAAAGATACTACACTAAATTACACCCGTGCAAGGTGAGGGATGGGGTGGGGGTGGACCCCAAACCCATCTTTGCATCAAAATTAGTTGGGGGCTGTGTCAGAGTACAGTTTTCCAGGCCCCCTGCTCCAGATACACCAAGTCAGTATCTAGCTGGAGGAGGCCTGGGAAGAGCACCTTTGAAATTCCCCTTTTGAGATCCCCATGCCACCTGCCCTACGCTAATCCTTGAGTTCCAGTTTGAGAACCACCGAGCCAGATTACCATTCCCAGTGTAGTAACTTCCCAGAAAGTAATTGGTTTCATCTAGAACTCTGGCTAAGCCCAAGAAATGTTCCTAACAAGAGACTTTCTGTGGAAGTTATTCATTGTAACTTGGCTGAAGTGGTTGCTGTTGCTTTTAACCACACGATTTAATTCTCATTTGTAATCAGACTAGTAAAAATTAAAAGTTAAATCTGTTTCTACTTTAAGGTTATTATGTATGCTGGATGATGGGGCAAATTCAAAACAGAATATGCATGTATGTACATATATCAATGAGTATTAGTCAACTAGAACAATTAAAATGTCTGTGACATTTTGGCTTTGGGCTGCACATCTAATACAGTGTATTTCCAGAATAGCTGTGGTGAACCCACTGAACTGCAATAGGTTTTCATGAAAAAAGTAAAAATAAAAAAAGGAAATATTCACCTGCTTGCAGAGTTTATATTGTTTCTTTTTGAGGAAAGAATAGATCCGAATCTTGCTCCTTTGAATAACACGGTGTTGTCAACATCATTCCAACCCTTTTCGTTAAACCAATGAGACCAGCAAAATAAAGGAGGTGTGAGGATTCATTTTCCTGGATTAATTTGCTGGTAGGGATCTTATGCAAAAAACTTGCATGAAACCAACATCTTTCCCAAGATGCTCCAGGAAAATGCTTTGTTTGATGAAAACTTTAACTTAAAAAAAAAGCTTTTTTATTTTTTTGCTTACTTGCTTGCTTGAAGATATTTTACATACCACCCACTTCCCTAACTTGAGAAGAATCAGGAGTCACCATATCACCTCATGGGCATGAGCACAATCTCTAGAGTCATTGGAAAGTTCATGAAAATTTTTAGGAAAACACAGTCAGTGAACTGAGCAGGGGAAAAAGGAAGAGCCATCTTGCATACAAGCCCAATCCAAGCTTAGAGGTTCATTCATCCTTTCACACAGCCTCTGTCAAGTGCCTTCTGTATATCAGACACCAAGGTTGGGGAATTATAGAGGCTAACGCAGTTCCCACTGCTTAGAAACCACCAGGGAGAATGACAGGCATTAAATAATTGCAATACTATTGGATAATTAAAAAAAATATACAGAAAGAGCCCTGGCCAGTGTGGCTCAGTTCATTGAGCATCATCTCATGCACTGAGAGGTTGCCGGTTCAATTCCCGGGCAGGCCATATGCTCTGGTTTTGGGCTCAATCCCTAATAGAGGGCGTGTAGGAATCAGGCAATTGATGTTTCTCTCTCTGTCTCCTTTCCTCTCTCTCTAAAAGAAATCAATAAAAAACATATATATGTACAAGTCATGAGCTGGACTTTGCAGGATTCAGAGGTAAAAATGGGAAGGACAACTTCCCTGCTTCCCAAACATTAAAAGCATGGAAGTTGAAAGAGGAAAAGTCAAGTGTAAGCAATGGCCACTGGTTGTGTGGCTGGAGTACTAGACTGTAAGATGTGGTTTACCTGAGGCTGTAGGTGTTAGTAGGGCTGGGGTAGTGAAGGGTGGTACATGATGTTCAAAATTCAGATGCTATCCTTCAAGGGATGGAGTAGTCTTTGAAGGGTAAGATTTCTGACAGCAGGAGGGAGGACAGGGATGAGACTGGAGGCATGGGGAGCAGGTAGAAAGCTTTGACAAAGTCCAGGTGAGTGGTGATGGGCACCTGAACCATAACTGTAACAGAGAGGAAGGAGAGAAGTGAAATGCAAGAGCTCTTTGAAGGATGCTCTTGACAGAATTTGCTTGGATGAAGATGCCCACAGGGACTTCAGGCTGGCCTCTGAGAGGGAAAACAACTGACCCAGGGGCTGATACTGCAACATCTTGTTTTATCTCCTCTCTCCTTGCCAATAGGTTGCTCTTGCTTTTTCAGATCCTTTTCCTGTTCTCTTGCTCTTACTTCTTTTTACTCTTCATCCAATAAGATTGGAAATACCACCATCCATATGGGCCTCTATCACCACACACTGTCCTACCAATTGCAAGACTCAGGCCACAAACAGAAGCTGGTGAGTCAGTGGGTCCCTGGTGCTCATTATGGCTCAGCCACAAAAATAACAAGAACATGGAATATTGCTTCGCGGTGCCATTTTTCCCCCCACCTTGGTATCTCATTCAAGTCTTATAACCACCTTTGTCTGTAGAAAGGACAGGTCTTATTGTTCCCATTTCAGGGAAGAAGTAATGGGCTGGAGAAGTTGATCCCAACAATCCCAGAAAGGCCTCCCACCTCCTGCCTCCAAGTGTCAATCTCCTCTGAAAATGGGAACAAGAAAAGTATCTGCCTCCTGGAATTGTTGCACAGGCTAAAGGAAATAATGCAGGCGAAGACCTGGTGAAGTCTCAATAAGTGTTCGCTGTTGCTTTCACAGCTCTTCTAGCTCCAAAGTCCTAGCTCGTTCTCCTCTTCCAGTGTCTCCACTGCTTCTCAAAAAGAAGGCTGTCATTTGCCACTGGACGAATTTCTGCTGCTGACAGAAGAAAAATGCCAAAAGGAAACATAAATACTTCACTGGGCCTGGTATATCATTTAACAGGCACAACTCATGTCCCAAAGTTCCTTCAAATACAAAACTGATAGTGTCGATGGAGAGATGTTGAGTTTTTACGATTCACTCATAGGCCCCAAGAGAGCTTCCTGTACTTGCAGGAAGTGAAAGTTTGATGGTGTGAAAGTCAACATGTCTGTGTCTTACAAGAGGACCAGCTACTGGGCTCGGGAGGGGTTTTTGGCTGGCCAAGAAGAATCTGCAACCAGAGCCATAGGCGTGTTCCTGATATCTTGGTGATACTGGGCATCTGTGCTGATGACAAGGCCAAGGGGCTGAGCAGTGTGTTCTTGCAGCCACTTTGCGGTTGGAAGCCTTTCTCAAGAAAAATATGTTTCCAGTTCCCATGTCAGCATCTATTTCCACCTCTTATGACTTTTCTACACTTTTTGCCTCAGTGCTAATGATCCATAATGAACATTGTGAAGATAGGGGCTGTGGGGAAGGGGACAAAAATATTGACATATTATTTGGGGACATGATGGGGAAGGATATCTTAAGGCCAACAATTCAAGAAGAGAGGAAGAGGACTTCCATTCTGCTGGGTGGAATAAATGTTTGAGCAGCATTCTGTCCAGCTGGGGAAAGGCCAAGACTAATTTAACCTTTGGTCAAATGGTTGGGAGTTAGCTAGTTTCCTTTTTCCTCTTACATCACTCCCAGAGATTCAGACAAAAATAACATGGTCCCGATTACATGACATTATGGGCTCTGAAAATACACCAGGGAGGATAGTGTTGAAACCCCTCGGAGACAAATTAATCCTAGCAAAGCAACAGCTGTTAAAATTGATACAAACAGAAGAAACAACAGCATATTGGTTCCAGGCTTGGTGAAGAGTTGATTTTCATCCAAACTACTTCAAAAAGGGTTAAAAGCACTAGTTTTATTGTTGTTGTTACTGTAAAATGGTACTTTATGAAATACTCATTGATCCTCCATGTGCTTCAGTCTGCTGTTTGGCACACTTTGGGACTTAATCCCTAATTTGACTTTATAAATCCTTATTGTTTAAAAGGGAAATAAATGCAATGAGAAAGTTGACCTCTGCTGTGGCAGATTTTTGGCATCAGGCCTTCCATCGGGAAAACCAAGGCATGGGAGTCGATGATGCTGTGGGCAGTCAAGGACTGGGCACCTGCTCCTCCCCCCTGGGCCATTCGCATCCAGAACAGACACTTGAGCTTTTCCCGAAATCGTAGCCTGCAGCCCCCGGAGGACCATCTGCAGAACTTGTATGCACCATTGACACTCCAAAATCAAAATATTTCCTCTCCCTGGGACACAGAGGCCTCTCCACACCCGCCCACTTTGCAATTGGGCATTACTTGGAGACCCAATATGAACCCTATAATAGAAATCTCACAGCTGGAGCTGAACTCAACTAACAGAACACACTTTTAGAACACGAGGAAATCCATCGTCATGTTTATGGGCACAGTTTCTGTACTCAGCCTGCCTAAATCCCAAATCAGCTTAGCCCATTGCTATTTGCTTCACTGTGGGCAAATACCCCTCAGGGCTCTCATCTGGGAAAGGGAGGTAAGAAGAACACCTCTGTTATGATAATGTTTGGGACATGCTCAGTGCTGGCCTGACAAATAAGAACAAAATAGTGGAACTGCTGTTGTTGTCAGAACCACAGTCGTTTTAGAAGTCTTGACAGAAATTGGTTGGCAGTTGGTCCCCTGAAGTAATCTTTAGGATTGAGCTAATTTATAACCCTTTTAATCATAAAAGCAAAGACTGTCAGGACAGCAGCCCTATTATAAGGAAAATGAGGCGCAGTGCCAGGTCCAGCAAGCAAGCTGAGGAGATCTGGGTCTTTGTCCTAGAGACAGGGGAAATGGTTTGGGCTCTGGTAGGGTTGGGGAGGGGAGTGAACGCATCAAAAACCAGATGGCAGAAGTCCCAGCACAATAGGGAATATTGGAGCTTGAGAACTGTGTTTTCTATACTCACCCACTCACATTCTCATCCATCCATCCATCTTCGTTCATTCATTTGTTCAATAGTTCTCTATTTAATCTACGCCTGGCAGGAAATGTGTTAAATTTTGTTCATACAGAAGGGGATTTTAATGGAACTTAGTACAGTGGCAGAGATGAATTTGAAATATAATCACATACATATTTAATTTAAAGTTGTCTAATTTTTATGGTTTATTTTTTTTAAAACGGTACTATGATAGGAAATAGTGAGGGCCTTACTTTAGGTTGGGGTTAAGGGGGGTGCCTTATTGATGAACAGACAGAAGTTCCTCAGGCAGCTGGAGATTTGAACTTGTGCCTCCTAGTGTCTTAAGTCAACAACCTCATTCCATCAGCTCTGACCCTCCTTGCCTTGTAAGCTATTACTCTTCTGCTTCTGCAACAACATCCCCAATACCCAGTTCTACCTTGCGAATAGGCAATAAGATAGTAAAGGCCTTCATTTTCTACATGCAGACACTCGGCCCTGGCTGGGGTAGGGGTTGTTGCTTATCTATAGTCACAAGGCAGCAGGTTGCGTCTGGAATCAGAACTCCTGAGGCTGGGTCAGTGCTCCCCATGTGACTCAGTGCTCACCACCTACCCTCTGATATATGACTTCTTCCCAAGGAAAGAATGATGGGAGGCAAATGTCCCTTAGAAAAGTTCCTTTCAGGGCAGCCCCAATGCTGGAGACCTCTGATTTACTCTGAGGTTTCCACCATTAACAAATAAAAAAAGAAATAAATGAAATGAATAAAATAAAATAAAATGAGCCATTACAGGGCATGGTAAAGCTAACACCTTCAGAATGACAATCTCGTTTGCTGAGTTTGTATTCTGACTGGCCTGCCTTCCAGGTTGCTCTACCCCAGAGAGAAAGTATTTCTGATTATTTCTGACTCGTCTATAGACCTTTTGCTAGCACAGCACATAACTAGTGGGACTTCAATCCAGATCTTTTGACTCCAAGCCCAGTGCTTTTCAACTCCAACATATGAAGTTAGTAACAAATTCTGTTTGGGATGCATGGAGACTACAGAAATGGTGAATGTTTCACGTGGTGATTTCCCAGGGGCAGACCGAAAGAGGCAGATGGTCACTAATTTATTCAGCAAACATTTGCTGAATGCCAACAAGTCAGGCCTCAAGGATTTCCGGGTGAATAAGACCAATTCAAGTTCCACCCTCATGGAGCTAATAATTTTCCAGGAAATTCATACAATAAACCCATAATCACCCAAATAATGATGAATTACAATGATGCTGAGTTTTGGGTAGGTTTGTACAGGGTGGGTACAATAGAACCTAAACCAGGTCCCATCTCAAAGAACAGCACTCCCACCCCCTGCTCCCCAGTGTGGAGGCAATAACCCAGGAGTCATCCTTAATCCCTCTCAGTTCCTATTACCAATTCCTTACCAAATCCCGTTGGTTTTGTTATTACCAATTCCTTACCAAATCCCCTTGGTTTTGCTATTACTAAGTCCTTACCTAACCCCCCTTATTTTTCGATTACTAATTCCCTATCAAATCTTCTTGGTTTTGTTCCTATGTGTCTTCTAGAATTTTGTACCTCTCTCTGTCTTCATTGCCATTGTCTCCACTCGAACCATTGTCTCTTATCTGCACCATAGTAGTATCCCGGCCAGGTCCACCCCTACCCACAGGGGCCCTGCAGTCCATTCTACACCATACAGTCATGGTGATCTGAAAGGAAAACCTGATTATGCCACGTGTTATGCCTCACCTCACCTCTTCTCCTCTACCCTTCAACACTCCCATTTCCCACCCCACACTTAAAACATTATTGTCGCTTTGCTCTCAGTATCCAGGCAAACTCCAGAGGGTGTCCCACAGAGTCCTGGATATTCTGTCCTTCACTCTCTCCCCCAGTCAGTGCAACAGCCCTCACTCTCTGGCCAGCCACCTCGGCCTTCTTTCAGGCCCTAATATGTGCTTTGCTCTCTCCTGATGAGCAACCTTTCCACAGGTTGTCGCTCTGCTTGGAATGCGTATATGTTTCTCTCATTGCCTGAACAGCTTTCCCAGACTCCCTAAGTAGGTGCAATTCCCCCAACAACGCATTCTTGGAGCGTACCACAGTGGCACTCTTACGTCTACGCACTGTGTTTTTCCGTGTATAAGACGCCCCATGTATAAAACACCCCCCACTTTTCCAACCCAAAATTAAAAAATCAATATTTTAAATGTTTTGCTGGTTTTCCTCTTAAGGCCTTCTTCTTTTTTGGCAGCTTAAGGAGTTGTTCTTCCTGTTTTATCCACTGTCTGATCATACACTCAGTGGGAGGAGGTCCAAATTATCTCTCTGCAGCTCTATTTCCATGCTCTTTTGCATAGCTGATTACATTCAGTTTGAATTTTGCAGAGTAAAACAATGACTTGCTACTATTTATCTTTTTATTTTTTGACATCTTTATGGGCTCAGAATGCTCCAGTCCCTGTTGCATCTGCACACTCTCCACTTCCACCTCCAATTATGGCATCAGCTAATGTCAGTAACGATAAGGCTTGTGATTGGAGGAAGCCTGTTTGACAAGGTATGGGCAGCTAAGCACCCGCCTGGCTCCCTCCTCAGCTGACTCCCGTGTATAAGACTCCCCTCAATTTTCAGTCTAACAATTTTAGAATAAAATAGCATCTTATACACGGAAAAATATGGTACTTGATTGTCTGCTCCCATAGACTGTAAGCCCCATTAGGGATATGTTTGTTTTGGCTCATCATTGTATCTTCAACATCTCGCCCAGGGCATGTACACAATAACTGTAGAATGAATGAATGAATGAATGAATGAATGAATGAACTTACTGAGAAAGTTTGAGCTGAAAAGTGAAAGGCAAACAGAAGCCAGTTGGATAGGGGACTGGGGAGGAAGGAACACTGCAGTGTGAAGAGGAACTCCTTCACTTTCCAGGGAGAACTGGGGCATCAGAGAGAAACCGTATGGAGATAGTGCCCTCCATCCTGGATGGAGCAGAAAAGCAGTCTCAGCTAATGCAGGGTTGGGGGTGGAGGCCAGGGGCTCTTTGCAATGGACATAGTTCAGTAAGGAGACAAATTTATGTGGAGCATAAAAAGGTCAGAGTTACTTCACAAGATCCAATCACAGAGAGAGAAAAAATTAGTTTTTTTTTCTTTTCCATAGACTAGACTGTGGCACCTTCAGAGGAAAAAAGCTAATTTGCACAGTGATGCATGCTCCTAGGTGATTCAGCAAGAAACCAGTGTCGGGCATCCCCCAGAGATAAAAAACCAAGGGCAGATGAGGCTATCACGGTCATTCTGCCTTCAAGGCAGACCTTCCCACTGCCCTCTGAGCAGGGACAAGCTGGGCAGAGGAATGCCCCATTCATATATGCCAACATCTGATCCAGTGGCACACTGGGCAGAAATAAGACTCCTGCTTCCCTTTGATAGATGTGGATATCCTGAGGAATGGCGACTGGGCTTTAGTCTTAGCTTGGGCTGCTATAGAAAATACTACAGACAGAGTGGCTTAGACAACAGACATGAATTTCTCCCAGTCCTGGAGGCTGGAGTCCAAGATCAAGGTGCAGGCAGATTCAGTGTCTGTGAGAGCCTTCTTCTGGGTTACAGACAGCCACCTTCTCACCGTGTCCTCACATGGTCTTTCCTTGGTGAGTGTGGAGAAGAAGCTCTGGTGTCTCTTCCTTTTCTTATAGGGGCACTAATCCCATCATGGGAGCCCCTCTAAACTTCATTACCTCCTAATACCATCACACTGAGGAGTAGGGTTTCCACATATGAACTTGGGGCAGTGAGTGGACACAAACATTCAGTCCATAACAGCCTTGAGTGTGCAGAGTTCAAAGAGGGGCCCAAAGTGGGTACAAGATGTGCAGGGAGACAGTGCATGTGGAAGAGGAGGGCACCATCTGTTCAGAGAGCTATGGGAAGCTTTCTACTCTGACCCTCATTTCAGCCCAAGGGACCAGTGCGCCTAATTAGTCAGAACTCCCATTTCTCCCAGTTGGTACAGTTTGGGGAAGTTCTCTTAAACCTTCAGGCAAACAGGTAATTGTGGCTAGTTTGGAGTTAGCATGTGGTCTGTCAGTGGGAGCAGACATGGTAGTGTTAGAAGTAAGGAGGTGTGAGAGTTGTCGGGTGTTTCCAAGATCCCCTGCTTGCCTGATGAGGTCACCTGTGCACATCCTGCAATTCCTGGGGCAGCAAATACTACAGACCAGCAGAGGATCCTGGAAGCCAGGAGATTATATAGCCCCTTCCTTTGAGATTTCCCTTCCCTCAGCAGGTACCAGAGAGAGGAGAGACCCTGGTGGATAGGTTAAGATGCCAACAACATGATAGAAAGGAATTTCGTGTGTTCACAGGCTAGAAAGAAGGCCACGTGCTCCATGCGGTGTAGGGTAGGAGAGCCGCAGGGTGGGCAGGAGAGGCTCAGGGACCCATTCCGGCAGATGTGACAGCCTGTGGTCAATCTTCTGAACTTGACTTGACATCAATGAGAAGCCACAAGAAAGTTCTCAGCAATGAAATGCCTCGAGAGTTGCATGTGTGGATCACCCTGGCTACAGATGGACGGGGATTAGAAGGAGTAAGAGATGATGTGGGAGTGGGGAGGTGTGGGGTGAGTACCAGATACCATACCACAGGTGAGAGGGGATGGGGTCTGAGCCAGGTGATTACAGAGGAGATGGAGGGAGGAAGTGGTTTCCAGCCACGTCATGATGAAGAGCAATGGAGGTGAGGGAGACTAGGTAGCCTACACCAGGGTTTCTGACAGGCACAGACGAGGTGGTGGCTGGCATCACTGCTTGGGCTGGGGGACACTGAAGGAGGATCCCCACTCTCTCTGGAGGAATTCACTGTGCAGCTTCTTCCTCAAGAGAATCCCACAAGCAGCCCCTGGTGGCTGTGGTTCCTGTTGATCCGGGACCCCCGCCTCTGCACTGCGCTGTGTGGCAGTGGGTGCCTGGGGGGTTTTGAGTTTACTCTTTTGCTTTTGAAAGGACTGGTTCTCATTTCCTCCTCCAGACAACTCTGAAGTGGTGTGTTTGGGAATGTTACATAACGGCCCTTCCCCATCTCCCTCCTATTTATCTTTGCCTGTGCACCTCCCTCCCCAACAGGACGGGCGACCACCTCCGTTCCAACAAAACAAACTTGCCAAATGCCTGCCTTGGAGGTCAGGTCGGGGCTCAGTCCTCTGGAACGGCTGGAAAGCCAACACTACGTAGGGACACACGCACCCTCCTTCCTTCGCTGTTTAGATCTCTGTGGCTCCCTTCCCTAGGGCCTCACGTACAGTTCTGGTTAGTGTAACAAAGAAAATGATAGAGAAAAATAAAGGAGGAATAATGAAGGACAGTGCCTACAACTTGGCGAAGGAATGCCAAGTAAGTGCCAGCTACCTTAGTTACGCTGGCTTGACTCCGTGCCAGAGCACTTTGTTTCTGGGCTGTTTCAGTTTTTCTACATGCAGGTCCTGCTTTCTCTCCTAGGCCTCCCGTTCGAAGTGAGCAGCTTCACCTGGGCCTTTTCTCCATCTCTCCACTTTCTCGCTGTAGGTTGGTTTTAGGGTTTTGGTTCTCCCTCACTCCCTTACTAACTTCTGGCCCCTCACAGATTTGCCCCCCCTCCCCCACCCCCCTCCCCCCCCTCCCTCTCTCTTCTACTCTCTCTTTCTCTCCTTGTCACCATTTGTTCTCCATCACCCTCCTTTCTGGCTGGCTGAGGTTGGAAACATTTCAGGAATTTTTAATTGAAAATACCATGAGAACTGTTATCACCTCCGTTTCACCAGGGAGAGAGCTCGTGGCTTGGGGAGGATGATGGGTGACTCCTGGGGCGGGTGGGGCTTAATATCTCACCTAGGTTAACCGGGGGCGGCTGGGCTCTGCTAACCTAGGCCCTGGGTGGAATGTGAGGGATGAAATATGATCTGACAGGAAAGAGGGTGTGTTGAGTAACTGAAAATTCCTATAAAGTCTGAGGAGGTGGGAGAGAAGTACAGGATGAGGAATTAGTTAAAAGAAACAAAGCAGCCAGGAATTCTACTGGCCCTCTCCCTTTCTAACCATCCGCCATAAAAACGACTGGGAGGGAAAGCAGGTAACACCTGGAAGCCGGGGAAGGCTCAGGAGCCTCCTCCTTCCCTGCGAGTGCTCAGTGCCCCCCTCTGTTCTCCCAGCTGTCCTGGCCCTGACTCTGCGGCCTGGGTCAGATGAGCTCAGCCTCCTTTGATCTCCTCCCCTGTGAGGTCACCAGCTCCCCCCAGGCCTTCTCCCAGGTCTCAGGTCAGCCTTCACATCTGCCCGAGCCTCAGAAACTGGGAGGCTGGGGAAGAAGGCAATGGTGGCCTGTGGAGGGGGGTGGGCTGGCTGTTTTTCCACAATGTCCTGCCACAACCAAAGGATCCTATTTGCAACCAGGTATCGTGAAATATGGGAGGAAGGCAGGGGTGCTGGGACAACAGGGAGAGAAGGTGATGCTGACGGTTTCTGACTCCTCTCCTGCATCCTCAACTGGAGTCAGGGGCTATGGCACAGGGTCCCAGCACTGGAAGGAACCAGAGAGTACATCTCCTCCATTGGGCCCCACCCTGGGCCCTCACGCCAACCTTCAACCAGTTTCACTTTGATCTGTCTCCTTCACTTTTAGCTGGGGTCCTGTGCAAGATTTTGAGAAAAGGATTTCACTGCTGCAAAAAGCAGTAAAATTTTGAAAACCAGTGATTTAGTCCAAGTTTCTCCTGTTTATTTGTGAATAAACTGAGACCCTGAGAAGTTACATGATGAGCCCAAATAATACAGCAGTAACTGCATAACCAGCCCAGCCTTGGGTCTCCTGCCCTCAGTTAATTTCCCTGTGACCTTGAAGGCGGAGGAGAGGCTGATGAGAGTGGATTTGCTCATCTCCATCCCCTCCCAGAAAGACCCTCACAACTGCAGTTACTCCAGGTGAGAGCTGAGGCCCAGAAGGCTGCTTTGGTTTCCCAAAGGCATAAAGGTATGCCTTTTGGGCCTAGAGGGAGAAGTCAGTGGGACCTTTGAGGTAAAGCATCACCAGTGAAGTGGCATAAAGCTACTCACAGATTACATGTAACTCCCTTATCCTCAGAGCTAAGAACTTTGGAAAGCATTACAAAGAAAGAGAGAAGGAATGAGGGAGGGAGAGAGGGAGAGAGAGAGAAAGAGAGACAGAGACAGAGACAGAGAGAGATGGAAAAAAGGGCAAGGAAAGAATATATTCATAAAATATGACGAATGACCTTCTTATTCCTGAAGAATAGTCTGGAAAATGGGGAGATAAAGAAGACAGAGGCTTTTGGCCAGCTCCCACCACATGTCAAAGCTCAATATTGAGCCTTTATGGGGCATTTCCATCTGTTAGTTTTCTAAAAGGAGACAAAAGCAGAGAAAATGAAAGCCCAGGAAGAAGACATAAAACTAAAAGCATGCCATGAAAGGGGATGTCCAGAAAAGTCAAACATCTGGGCAGGAGATGGCAGGACCCAGGGCGTTGGTACAGACGCTGCCAGCGAATGACCGGAAAGGGTGACGGCCCCTCCCAGGCCCAGGGCTGAACCGGGCAGCCCTCACCTCCCTCTTCCCCAAGGCCGCACTGGGCCCAAGCATGAGCAAGGCTGCTAGCACATGGTGTTTTCTTTTTCCTGAAATAAAATATCATCACCTGATCTGAGCTAAGTAACTGTGAACTTGTAAAAGTTTGTTTGTGGTTCCCCAGAGACCCAGTCAAATGGTTTTTCAGATGAATTTGTTCATTCAAACTCTTTGCAATATTTCTCTAATTGTTTCTCACAGCCCCGCCGTGAGGCATAATTACCCCAGCTCCCTCCCTCAACCTCGTTGCAGGTGAATCAACTGAGGCTCATGAAAGCGGAGACAGGAGTGGCAGAATGCAGGACCGACCATTCTCCGGCCCTCCGACGCTCGTGGGCATTTCCCACATCTAGAACTCTTCAAAACTCGTAGAGTGCATGTTTCCTGCCAGCCCCAACAAGCAGACCAGGCATCTATTTGGTTTGGCCAGGACGCCACATCCTGTTGGTACCATTAAGTAATTTCACAGCGTGTCAGGAGCGTCAGTGACAGTAGGACATTTCAGTCTTAGAAAATCAGCTCAGGAGAGGAAAACTAATGAGAACCAGGGTTCTAGGGAGACTTTAAAGATACTGGAAATTCACAAGAAAAGCATTTTGAGGAGATACATCTGGGATTGAGTTTTCATTCTTTTTTAAAAATATATTTTTATTTATTTCAGAGAGGAAGGAAGAGGGAGAGAGATAGAAATATCAATGATGAGAGGGAATCATTGATCAGCTGCCTCCTGCATACCCCCTACTGGGGATTGAGCCCAAAACCTGGTATGTGCCCTTGACCAGAATCAAACCTGGGACTCTTTAGTCCTCAGGCTGACACTCTACCCACTGAGCAAAACCAGCCAGGGTGAGTTTTCATTCTTCTGATAATGAAATATATTGTTCAGAATCCTTCTCTGTCTCCCTTAGGATTTAGTTCTGCACAAATAAACAGGGATGCATTAATTATTAATTAGTCCATAATATTCATTACAATAACATTTCATGTTATGCAGTATAGTATCCTAATATATAAAAATCCAGGGTCATAATATACAAAATGACCTAAGGCTTGACCAACCAGAAGTCAGTGCTGGGTTGCCATGGTGACCAGCACTGACTGTCCGCTGCTGTGGGCGCTGCAACCCAGCACTGACTGCTGAGGGGGGGCTGCAGATCAGGCCCAAAGAGAGGCCTGGAGAAAGAAGCAGGGTCTGATTCGTGGCCTCTGTGGCAGCTGTTGATCAGCCCTTGCCTCTCTCTTTCTCTCGGAGCCTGGACAGCAGCTGTGCCTCTCTTTTTCTCAGCCCTCTGCTGGGGTTGCTGATCAGCCCCACCTCTCTGATTAGGCCCATTGATAGGCCTGGAGATGCTGACTGCATAGAAACTGATCAATCAGAACCAAATCTGGGTGAAGTGCAAATAGCCAATGGCTGCCTAGGAGGCAGAGCTTTTGACACTGACTGGCATAGAAACTGACCAATCAGAACCTAATCTGGGTGAACTGCGAAGGCAGAACATAAGGTGGGGGGTGAGGAAGGGTTTTAAGGGCAACAGCTGTTTGGTGTAAGGTGTAAGAAAGCAGTTCAATTTTTTAATGCCCAGTTTGGCAGTATAGTGCATATGGCTGGCTATCAGTCCAGATATAGGAATTATGTATTTTTGTCTGCCAAGAGCATCTCCTCCTGATGAAAAAGCCCCCCCCCCAATTTAAGTAATCCTATCCTATATAATCTATCTACACTAATAAGAGGGTAATATGCTAAAGGATAATATGCTAATTAGACTGGGTCGACTGGCCATCTTCCGGACATCCGACTTCCTTCTGGAAAAAGCCATGGTGGTGAGGGCCAAGGCAGAGGCCATTAGGGACAATCAGGCCAGCAGGAGAGGGCAGTTGGGGGTGAGATTAGGCCAGCAGGGGAGGGCAGTTGGGGGTGAGATCAGGCCAGCAGGGGAGGGCCCTTGGGGGTGAGATCAGGCCTGCATGGGAGGGCAGTTGGGGGCAACCAGGCTGGCAGGGGAGGGCAGTTGGGGGCAATATCAGCCTGCAGGGGAAGGCAGTTGGGGGTGAGACCAGACCAGCAGGGGAGGGCAGTTGGGGGCGATCAGGCAAGCAGAGGCAGTTGGGGGCGATCAGGCAGGCAGAGGCAGTTAGGGGTGATCAGGCTGGCAGGGGAGGGCAGTTGGGGGCAAGATCAGGCTGGCACGGGAGGGCCATTGGGGGCGAGATCAGACTGGTAGGGGAGGGTAGTTGGGGGCGATCAGGCTGGCAGGGAAGGGCAGTTGGGGGCAATTGGGCCAACAGGGGAGGACAATTCAAGGGGTAGGGGAAGAGACAGACTCACAGTGAAGTGGAAGAAGGCTGCCCTAGAGACCCAGGGTTCATCCTGTTTCTGCCTCTAACTTACTGTGCCATGTGGGAAAAGTCACTGCTGCTTGGCCTTGGCCTTGGTCAAATGTAAACCCATTCCTCAGACTGGACTGAGGCTCCCTCCCGCCCTCAATTCTGAGATTCCACCTGGAGCCTGGACTTAGGAGAAAGGAAAGACACACTGCACAGTGCTGGCCCAGCACCATATTGTGGGTGAAAAGGAAAACCAGGGGACCCTTTCCCCCTCCCCACATGGGAGTTCATTCTGTGGGACTCTTCCCCCTTCCCCACATGGGAGTCTGTACTTGTCCTATATAATAAAGAGTTAATATGCTAATTAGACTGAACAGCAGAACAACCTTGTGGACGACCTTGTGGATGAAGCCGGGGCTGGGAGGGCCAAACCCCTTGCTAGAATTTCGTGCATCAGGCCTCTAGTTCTTTAATAAATTTCCACCTTTGTTAAAAACAAACAAACAAACAAAAACCCTAAACAAACAAACAAACAAATAAATAAATAGATAGATAGATAAATAGGAGAACTGGCCTGGAAGCAGAAAAAATGGCTTGGCCCCACAGTGGCCCTTTATTCAGGATAAATTGGGAAAATCATTTCCTCTCTTTGGGTCTCTGTTTCCCAATAAAAAAAAAAAAAACAAACAGAATATTGATCTTCTAATTTTTTAACAGCTATTTTAAACAATTCTTTTTAAACAAGATAAATCTTTTTACCATATCTCAGTGTGACAGAAAACACACAAACACACCACAAAAAACCCAGACTTTCCCAGGGGAAGCAGTAGGGAAGGCTCCTGAGACTATTCCTGTGACTCTGGTGAGCCATTTAAGTTTTCTTGGGCCTCTATTCCCTCATCTGTGACATGGAGATGAGAATTCCTGCTCAAATGGCCTCATAGTTAATCAGGGGGAAAATGAGACAAGATACGTGAAAGGGCTTTGCAAACTCTAAATTGCTCTGAGATTGTACAAAGTCACGTTCATTTAACCCCTTTAGCATTTCTGCTGGTTTAGAAGTCAAGTTCTCACAAAAACAATCCCAAAAGCTCATGGGTATGGAAGGAAAAAGTCCATGCTCTCCAGCCCAAAAGCACGGAGTGGGACCGGTACCGCACCTGCCCTGTCTGCGGATGGGGCCCAGAGCAGCTATGGTCGGGGATAGAAGCCAGAGCCACTGCTGCCCACACACCACGCAGGAGAAAGAGGCACACACCACGCAGGAGAAAGAGGCTTGCTCGGGGCTGCGGCATGAGAGCAAATCTTGCAAAAAGAGGTATGATAGCAGTGTCTGGCTTTAAAATGTCTCCCTGGTCCTGTGACGAGCACCTTGTTTGAGATCTCTGTGCTCCCCAACTCCACACCGCAGCTGGTTATCCTGGTAATCACAACAGCTCTGCCTTGGGACACAGTTTGCACAAGTAGAGCTGTGACCTCCCTCCTCCCTGTAGCCCCACTCCCTGCCAGCGTCACCCATCTTGCTTTTCCACCTGCCCGCCCCCCGCTCCCCCACCTCCGGGTGCCCATACCACGCCCTTGTGCTGCCCCTCACTCATCCTGTGCATTCGTTTTGACTGGGCTCCAGCCTGTGGCACTCCCCAGTTTGGTTTCTAGCGGGGAGAGCTGGGTGTGGCTTAGTATGATCTTTGCTGCCCTCACTCTTTTGCTCCTCTTGCTTCAAACAGGCTCCTGCTGGCTTTAATTAAGCCCATGGAGCCTCCCCCAGGGCCGGCCCTCATGAAATGAGGTGACCCAGCTCACCGGGGCTGCTCCTCAGAGGACCCCGAGCTCCGGGCTTATCATAACAATTTCTGCTTCTCATTTTCCACAGAACATTGCAACCTGCACAGGAAAACATTGCCCGCCAGCGCAGAAGCCAGCCAGGGCACTAGAGCCCAAACAGTAAGGCTCTGGATGTTCTTGGTGCCCAGAGCACTGAGCCTTTGGAGAGGCGGCTAGTGAGACACTTAGCTTTTTAATACCAAGGAAAATGGCTCCTAGGCAGAGCCACAGGGGCCAAGACACAGTCAGCAAAGCTTCGCAACTGGGCTGCTGATTGCCTTTATGGTACACGGGTTTAAAAGACTGAATCCAGGATGTCATACTGTGTGGAAGTCCCAATCACCTACTCAGTGGTGTCTATATTTCTAAGACTGGGGTTCAAGACCCTCAAGAACTTTCTCCCTTCCTCTGTAACCTAAAGCTGTTTACACAGACCCTCAGGCTTTGCAAAAGGAAGGCACTAGAGCAGTGGTTCTCAATTTCCTCTCATGGATTGAATTGGAAAATGTTTCTAATGCCGCGACCCTTTAATACAGTTCCTCATGTTGTGGTGACCCCCACCCGTACAATTATTTTCGTTGCTACCTCATAACTGTAATTTTGCTACTGTTATGAATCATAATGTAAATATCTGTGTTTTCCGGTGGTCTTAGGCTCTACAGCAGCGGGGTTGCCTAAGGCCATCAGAAAACACAGATATTTACATTACGATTCATAACAGTAGCAAAATTACAGTTATGAAGTAGCAACGAAAATAATTGTACGGGTGGGGGTCACCACAACATGAGGAACTGTATTAAAGGGTGGCGGCATTAGAAAGGTTGAGAACCACTGCACTAGAGAGTGTAGGATAGTGGTGTATCCATCAGGAGCGGATACATTATGCTATAGTAACAAACAACCCCACAATCTGTGGCTTAACATGCAAAAGTTTACATTCCACATAGTCACTCAGGAAGCCAGGCTGACAGAGGCTCCACTGTTTTGTGGAGGGACCATGTGGAACACACACATCCTCCTTAGCCATCATATGTGAATGCCACAGTTTCTGCCATGACTACTAAGAACACAAACAGTGGAGCCTCTGTCAGATAGAACTAGATTCCAATCCCAGTTCCACCACTCATTAATTGTGGATCTCAGTCAACCTAACCTCTCTGAATGTTGCTATTATAAACTCACTTATTAGCTCTCCTGACTCTTAATATAAATACAGTTTCCCATCTGGATGCCTTTTGTTTATCTACTTGCCTTATTGCACCTCCAGTACCATTTGAATAGGAATGTTGGAAGCAGACATATACACCTTGTTCCCAATCTTATGGGGAAAACATCAGTCTTTGACTATTAGGAAGATATGACCAATTGGTCTGTAATTTTGTAATGGCTTTTTCTAGTGTTCATATCAGGGCAATGCTGGTCTCATGGATTGAATCGGAAAATGTTTCCCCCTCTTCAGTTTTCTTGAAAAACTTATATAGAATTTGTGTTAGTTCTTCCTTAAATGTTTAGTAAAATTCAGTGGTAAATCCGTCTGGGCCCTGAGATGTTTGTTTCCGTGGTGGAAAAGTTATAACTCTAGGTTCTGTTTCTTTAACATACAGATAGGGATTTTCAGGTTGTGTTCTTCAAGGAATTTGTCCATTTCATTAAAGCTGTCAAATGTGTTGGCATAAATTTGTTCAAATTATTATTAAACTTTAAACGTCTTTAAGACCCAGTAGTAGTGACAAGCTTCCTTCATTCCTATATTAATTTTTGATATATATGTAAATTGAGATAGTCAGTTATTAATTTTATTGAATTTCTTAAAGAACTGACTTTTGTTTCATTGATTTTCTCTGTGATTTTTCTCTTTCATTGATTTTTGTTCTTTATTATTATGTACTCCTTTTAAAATTATATTTTCACTGTTTTTATTAAAATATGTTTGACATATCAAGTTTCTTAATATGGAAATTTATGTTTGCAATCTTTCTTCTAATATATGCATATTAGCTTATAATATTAGCATATAAATCTCCCTCTAAGTAGTGATTTCACTATACCCCCACAAAGTTTGATATGCTTTGCTTTTATTTAGCTCAAAATACTTTCTAAGTTACCTTTTAATTTCTCCTTTGATTTACAGCCTCATGGATTATTCAGAAATGTGTTATTTAGTTTACAAATATTTGGGGATTTTGTAGGTACCTATTGTTATTTGTTATTAATTTTATTGTGGTCAGAAAATAAACTTTGTATGACTTTAATCCTTTAAATTTATTAAAACTTGTTTAATGATGCCAAATATGGTCTATATTTGTAAATGTTCCATGTGCACTGAAAAAATGTGTATCTTGCTGTTGTTGGGAGGAAATACCATGGGTATGGAGGATTTTGACTAACCCTAACCAACAGGATTAATTCATGCTGAAGACCGGCCAGGATCAGACATCACCTAGTATGTGGAGGATGAGTAACCCTATCAGATTGAAGGACAGGGTTTCTGGATAAACTGACTTAGCAGAGTTCTTGCTAAAACTGCATTTTATGAAGAAGTACATAGATGGGTTAGGAGAAGGTTCAGGAATCTAACTAAAGTTTGGTCAAGCAAAGAATCTTTGTCAGTGACTATCAGAAAAAGCAATCTGGGTTGGAAAGATGGTTAGATGAGGACTTGGTCAAGCCACCACTACAAGACCTGTTCCTAGGCTTCCTTATCCATAAAATAAATCATTTATTTTGTACTAGGCACTGATCTAAGGTCTTCACCCATATTAATTAATTTAATCCTCCCAACAACTTTATGTGGAAGGCACTGTTTTTTTCATTTTATTTTGTTTGTTTATTTATTTATTTTTATTGTCTACAGTTTTGCATATGTCTCCTTTTCCCCCAATTGACACCCCCACCCTCAGTCATTCCCAGACCAGGCAAGCCCCCACCACCCTAGTGTCTGTGTCCATTGGTTATGCTAATAAGCATGCATACAAGTCCTTTGGTTGCTCTCTAATCTCCCCCACACCCCTACCATTTGTTTCTGGATCTATTTTTGTTCATAAAGTTATGTTGATCATTATATCCCACGTATGAGTGAGATCATGTGATATTTATCATTCTCTGACTGGCTTATTTCGCTTAGCATAATGCTCTCCATTTCCATCAATGCTGTTGCAAATGGTAAAAGTTCCTTCTTTATTATAGTGACATAGTATTCCATTGTATAGATGTACCACAGTTTTTTAATCCACTCATTTGCTGATGGGCACTTAGGCTGTTTCCAAATCTTAGCTATTGTAAATTGTGCTGCTATGAACATAGGGGTGTATATATCTTTTCTGATTGGTGTTTCTGGTTTCTTGGGATATAGTCCTAGAAGTGGGATTACTGGGTCAAATGGGAGTTCCAGTCTCAAAGTTTGAGGAAACTCCATACTGTATTCCACAGTGGCTGCACCAGTATGCATTCCCACCAGTAGTGCACGAGGGTTCCTTTTTCTCCACATCCTCTCCAGCACTTGTCGTTTGTTGATTTGTTTATGATAGCCATTCTGACAGGTGTGAGATGGTATCTCATTATTGTTTTGATTTGCATCTCTCGGATAATTAGTGACTTTGAGCATATTTTTATATGTCTCTCAGCCTTCTGTATGTCTTCTTTTGAAAAGTGTCTATTTAGGTCCTTTGCCCATTTTTTGATTGGATAATTTATCTTCCTTTTCTTAAGTTTATGAGTTCTCTGTAAATTTTGGAGATTAAACCTTTATCAGAAATATCATTGGCAAATATGTTCTCCCATGCAGTGGGCTTTCTTGTTGTTTTGTTGATGGTTTCTTTTGCTGTGCAGAAGCTTTTTATTTTGATGTAGTCCCATTTATTTTCTCCTTAGTCTCTCTTGCCCTAGGATCTGTGTCTGTAAAGATATTGCTACAACATATGTATACAATTTTGCTGCCTATGGAGTCTTGTAGGATTTTTATGGTTTCCCATCTTGCATTCAAGTCCTTTAGCCATTTTGAGTTTGTTTTTGTGTATGGTGTAAGTTGGTGGTCTAGTTTCATTTTTTTTGCATGTGTCTGAACAAATTTCCCAGCACCACTTATTAAAGAGACTATCTTGACTTCATTGTATGCTCTTGCCTCCTTTGTCAAATATTAATTGAGTATAATGGCTTGGGTCAATTTTTGGGTTCTCTATTCTGTTCCATTGGTCTATATGTCTGTTCTTGTGCCAGTACCAGGCAGTTTTGAGAATCGTGGCTTGGTAATATAGCTTGATACCTGGTATTGTGATCCCTCCAACTTTGGTCTTCTTTTTTAGGATAGCTGTGGCTATTCAGGGTCTTTTTTTATTCCAGATGAATTTTTGGAGAGTTTGTTCTCGATCTTTGAAATATGCCATTGGTATTTTAATAAGGATTGCATTGAATCTATAGATTGCTTTAGATAATACGGACATTTTAATGATGTTGACTCTACCAAACCATGAACATGGTATGTTCTTCCATTTGTTTATGTCTTTATCTCTTTTTTCAATGTCTTCTAGTTTTCCAAGTACAGGTCTTTTACATCCTTAGTTAAGTTTATTCCTAGGTATCTTAATTTTTTTGGTGCAATGGTAAATGGGATTGTTTTTTTCATTTCTCTTTCTGTAAGTTCATTATTGGTGTATAAAAAGGCCATAGATTTCTGGGTGTTAATTTTGTATCCTGCTACATTGCCAAATTCATTTATTAGGTCTAGTAGTCTTTTTAATGGAGTCTTTGGGGTTTTCTATGTATAGTATTATGTCATCTGCGAATAAGGACAGTTTTACTTCTTTTCTAATTTGCATGCCTTTTATTTCTTCTACTTGTCTGATCACTATGGCTAGTACTTCTAGTATTATGTTGAACAGGAGTGGTGAAAGTGGGCATCGTTGTATTGTTCCTGTTCTTAGGGGAAATGAGTTTAGTTTTTGGCCATTGAGTATGATGTTGGCTGTAGGTTTGTCATATACGGCTTTTATTATGTTGAGTTATGATCCCACTCTCTCCAATTTGCTGAGAGTTTTTATCAAGAAAGGTGTTGGATTTTGTCAAATGCTTTTTCTGCATCAATTGATATGATTATGTGATTTTTGTCTCTCAGTTTGTTTACGTGATGTGTCACATTTATTGATTTGCGGATATTGTGCCATTCTTGCATCCCTGGAATAAATCCCACTTGGTCATGGTGTATGATCTTTCTAATGTATTGTTGAATCCGATTTGCTAGAATTTTGTTGAGGATTTTAGCATCTATGTTCATCAAGGATATTGGCCTGTAGTTCTCTTTTTTTTATGGTGTCTTTATCTGGTTTTGGGATTAAGGTAATGCTGGCTTCATAGAAAGATCTTGGAAGTGTGACTTCCTTTTGAATTTTTCGGAATAGTTGGGGGAGGATAGGTTTTAGTTCTTCTTTGAATGCTTGGTAAAACTCCCCCTGTAAAGCCCTCTGAACCAGGGCTTTTGTTTGCTGGAAGCTTTTTGATCACTGCTTCAATTTCTTCAGTAGTTATCGGCCTATTTAGGTTTTATGATTCTTCTTGGTTGAGTTTTGGGAACTTGTATTTTTCTAAGAATATGTCCATTTCATCTAGGTTGCCTTTTTGTTGGAATAGAGTTGTTCATAGTTTTTTTTCATAATCATTTATATTTCTGTGGGATCAGTTGTTACTTCACCTCTTTCATTTCTGATTTTGTTTCTTTTGGTCCTCTCTCTTTGCTTCTTGGTGAGCCTGCTAGAGGTTCATCAATCTTGTTTATCCATTCAAAAAATCAGCTCTTGGTTTTGTTGATCTTTTGTATTATTATTATTATTTTTTTTTTTTGGTCTCTATGTCATTTATCTCTGCTCTGATCTTTATTATTTTCTTCCTTCTGCTTATGCTGGGCTTTTCTTGTTGCTCTCTTTCTAACTCTTTGAGTTGTAGGGTTATATAATTTATTACCATTGTTTCTTGTTTTTTGAGGTAGGCCTGTAGAGCTATAAACTTCCCTCTCAAGACTGCTTTCACTATGTCCCATAGATTTTGGATTATTTTGTTTTCATTGTCGTTTTTTGCCATGATGCTTTTTATTTCTTCTTTGATCTCTTTGGTAACCCAGTTGTTGTTTAATAGCATGCTTTTAGCCTCCAGATGTTTGATTTTTTTTATTGTTGTTTATTGTAGTTGATTCCTAGTTTTATGCCATTGTGATCTGAGAAGATGCTTGATATGATTTCTAGCTTCTTGAATTTGAAGAGACTTTGCCCATTCCTCAATATGTGGTCTATCTTTGAAAATGACCCATGTGCACTTGAGAAGAATGTATATTCTGTGGCTTTGGGGTGAAATGTTCTGAAGATGTCAATACCATCTGATCTAGTGAGTCATTTAGGATTGATGTTTCTTTGCTGATTTTTTGTTTAGAGGATTTGTCCAGTGGTGTTAGTGGGGTATAAAAGTCCCATACTATGACTGCATTGCTGTCAATCTCTCCCTTGATATCCTCCAGAAGATTTTTTTTTTTATGTATTTGGGTGCAACTGTATTGGGTGCATATATGTTTACCAGAGTTATAATTTCTTGTTGAATTGCCCCCTTTAGTGTTATTAAGTGGCCTTCTTTATCTCTTGTTATGGCCTTCACTTTGAGGTCTAATTAGTCAGATATAAGTATTGCTACCCCAGCTTTTTTTTTCATTTCCATTTACCTGAAAAACCTTTTTTCAGCCCTTCACCATCAGTCTGTGTGAGTCATTTTTTCTGAGGTGGGTTTCCTGTAGACAGCAGATATATGCATCATATTTTCTTATCCATTCAGCTACCCTATGTTTTTTGTTTGAGGCATTTAATCCATTTACATTTAAAGTTATTATTGATAGGTACTTGTTTGTCGCCATTTTTATTCTTTATGCCTGTGTTCCTTCTTCACTTTCTATTTCTTCTTTTAACAGCAGGCCCTTTAGCATATCTTTCATTGCTGGTTTGGTGGTAATAAACTCCCTTAGTTCTTTTTTGTCGGTGAAGCTCCTGATTTCACCCTCAATTTTGATTGATAGCCTTGCTGGGTACAGTATTCTTGGATTCTGACCCTTCCTTTGCATAACGTTGTATATTTCATTCCATTCCCTTCTGGCCTGATGTGTTTCTGTTGAGAAATCAGTTGCTAGCCTGATGGGGGTTCCTTTGTAGGTAACTTTCTGTCTCTCTCTGGCCACTTTTAAGATTCTTACTTTGTTGTTGGTGTTTGCTAACTTAATTATAATGTGCCTTGGCATTGGTCTTTTGGGGTTCATTTTGTTTGGGACTCTGTGAGCTTCTTGGATTTGTGTGAGTTTTTTCTTCCCTATATCAGGGAAGTTTTCTGTCATTATTTCTTCAAACAGGTTTTCTATTCCTTGCTCAGTTTCCTCTCCTTCTGGCATGCCTATTATGCAGATGTTTTTTCATTTCGTGTTGTCCCAAAGTTCCTTTAGGTTCTCCTCCTGTCTTTTTACGTTTTTTTCCTAGATGCTGCTCTACTTGGGTATTTTTTCCTACCTTGTCTTCTAGCTCACTGATGTGGTCCTCTGCTTCTTCTAGTCTACTGTTGATGCTGTCTATTGAGTTCTTTATTGCAGCAATGTCATTTTTTATTTCTTCTTGGTTATTCTTTATTTCCTCTTGGCTCTTCCTCTTGGATAGTGAAGAAAGAGGAGAGAAGTGTGTATGGACTTGGGGCAGGGGAGCGGAAATTAGATATATAAGTTGTTTGAATTTTTAAAAGGGGGTGAAAAGAAAGAATAAGGAAAAGCTAAAGAAGGAATAGGGTAAGAGAAATGGACAACAAAAAAGGGAAAAGGGAGGAAGAGAGTGTTGGCATAAAGGTAAAGTTGAGATAGAGTAAAATGATGCTAAAGTAAAAATGGAGATAGAATATAGAACACTAATTCCAAAATAAAATAAAGAAAAAATAAAATGAAACTTTAAAAAAGGTAAAATAATAGTAGTAATAATACTAATTAAAAATAAAAATATAATAAAAGGTAAAATCAAGTGAGAAAAAAAGAAAAAAATTAGTTTCTTAAGTAAAAGATAAAAAAAATAAAAGTGTGCAGTAGTGAAGGTCATTCACTTCCTCTAATGTTCTGTTTGGCATGCCTATTTCCTGTCAGGTAGTCAGGATAGTATTAAAGTTCCCTGAGTTCCGTTGCTCCCTCTGTGTTGTAAGCCACAATCCTATTTTCAAGCAGGTGGTATTTCTTTGTTTCTCAGCCTGCCTTTAGTTGTACTTACACAAGAGTTAATTTGTGATTCAACCCCTTCATGGCAGTGTTTCTGTATTGACATCTGGGGCTATAAGTCCTCTCTACCCAGTAATTAGTTTTGTTTTCCCTGTTGCACTTAATACTGGGTTGGGGGTTTGGACTGCTCCAGAGCAGGTTTTCTGTTCATTTCTCCCCATTCTGATCCCCAGGTTCCACAAAAACAACTTTCCCCTAAAGCTGTGGCTGGCAAACTGTGGCTCACGAGCCACATGTGGCTCATGAGCCGTGGTTTGCTGCTCTGTTGACTAATGAGTTTACAGACCACTGCTCTAAAGTCTCTGAGAGTGTTTTTAATTGGGAGATCCTATGTACTGGGCTTAGTAATCAAAAGCGAGGATTAAAAGAGAATAAAAAGCCAGAGTAAGCGCTTGGACTCGTGACTTTTTCCCCTGGCACTGCACACAACTCTGCACATGTCTCTGTGCATGTCTTTTTCCTCTGGCACTGTGCAGCCAGTATACTGGTAGAACATCAGGCTGCCTTTCTATGCCCAGCCCAGCTATGGGTTGATTTCTAGAGTTCCCTTCTGCCAGCAGCCCTGTGTACCCCCTTCCATGTTCATGGGCTATGCTGACCCCAATGGCCGCGGATTTTTGTGGGGTACAGACTTCCTCTGAAACTCTAGATCCTGCTGCACATGTTTCTCCCTCCAGCCAAGATAGCAGACCCCATCTTTCTCTAGGTGATATCTGACCTTTCCATGAGAAGGTTCAGGGCTCGTCCATATCCGTGTATTCATGCTGCTTAAGAACCGGTGTTTGTGGGTTTACAGCTGGTCCCTGGGTGTTGTGGTTGTAGGGTCGCCAGAAGTCTCCAAGTTCTTCCCAGTTGAAGGTAAGGCTAGGCTTCTGATCACAGCCACTCTCCCCTTCAAGATGGTGTGGTCTCTGCAGCAGAACTGGCCACTCTGGGAGAGATTTCAGCAGCAGTAGAGGCTGCCTGGTCAGGGGAGCCCAGTCTGACAGTCTCCAACAGTACCTTGGAATATAGTTGTCCCTCACTCACAAATAGACACTCCCCACATGTCCACACACTCTCCTTTCATTCTCTCTCACACACACTATCTTGCAGCCTGCCTTCCTATCAGGAGCCATCTTCCCCAACCTCAGAAAAAATCAGAAGGCACTGTTTTTATTCTCATCTTATTCTGAGGCATAGAGAAGTTGAATAACTCACCCAGTTCTAGCCTTTCTCCAAGATGGCCACACTAAGTTTTTTTTTTTTTAGCTTCAACCACTAAAAATTCGAATAGTGATTCTTAAGAAAGACCTCTACACTCTGGAAGCAAGTCCTTCAAAATGATAAAATGTTTCTCTCAACATGTGACAAACACCTCTTTTGCAGCATTGTTCTCAGAGCTCTTATCCCTCTCAGCTCTTCTCCCTTCTCAGCAAAACAGGGAATCCCATTCTCTCCTAAGAATTTCTAGAGGTCAGTGGATATAATGAAATGAGGAGGACCTGGGCTAAGTCATCAATGATCTGTGAGACCTAAGCCAAGGGGTTCAGTCCAAGTGAACTGACCAAGTATTTAATGCCCCAATCTTAGTGTAATAAAGATAACCTCCTTGCCCTGCCTATCACATAGGAGAATAGACAGAAGAGCATGTGGGAAGAATAGAAGCCAGAGTTTGTTTTCTATAGCGCTCTCACTTATCTCTTGCTTCTAAGTAGGAAACATTTTGGAAATGGAGTAGTTCAACCCTAAAACAGATGACCTTCTGAGTGACTCTTAAAAAAGATCTCTGAATGCCAAAAAAACAAGGCTTGGGAAGCAGGGACCCAGTGTGAAGGAAATGTTCGCACCTGTCCAGTCTGGGGCCCAACTGTTAAAAGGTGAGAACACACTGGAGAAGTCAGGAAATGGCTTGAAGTTTTCTCATTTTCCATCCTTTATGTATCCTGGCTCCATGTGCTGGGGGTGCAGGAGCTC
Organism: Corynorhinus townsendii; assembly: GCA_026230045.1. Lineage (NCBI taxonomy): Eukaryota > Metazoa > Chordata > Mammalia > Chiroptera > Vespertilionidae > Corynorhinus > Corynorhinus townsendii. The sequence goes on along the minus strand of JAPDVU010000001.1, from coordinate 183,019,170 downwards.
AGATTTCATAAACAGGGTCTGAGGAGGCAGGAAGCTCATGCCGTGTGAGCTGTTTTCTTCCCTCACTTGCCCACATTTTACAAATCTCTTTCCTCCTTTACTTTTCTGGCTTCTCAACCCCTTGCCTCTGGCACCATAAAGTCTTGGCAGGCCCTGAAACCAAATTTATTTGGGTTGAATAAACAGTTAAATGAGGTTTTATTTTCTTGTTTCTGCCCTGAATTGGAGGAATGAGAGTTACAGTGCTAAGCTGGCCTCTTGGGAAGCCATTACGTAATGCTTCTATTCCTCCAAGAAGATTTCTTATAAATAACCCTTAGTTACAATAAATTATCAAGATGTTGCGGAAAATCAGAAGGTCATGTCATACAAGAAAGGTGAGCAAATTGAATGGAATGAGCCCAAAGCCCAGATTTGGAGGGTGACACCTCACTGCATCTACACAGCCAGCTCTTTGGAGTGCTCATCCTGCACTGGCTCCTTTGTCCCTTTTTCTCAACAGAAAAGCTGTCTTTGAAAAGCATCACAGACATGAGTGATCATTGTAGCTAAGAGATGTTCCATAATTTTTTACATGCTTACCCAAGAAGTGACTGGGGGGTACCTGTAAGTAAATACCTACTTATTAATAATATTTTGTGTTTTAATCATAATTAAGATAATTTTAGAATCAACAGTATCTGTTTATTAATCAATGACTCATAGGGCTAGAGATACATTCAAGGATGATCCCATTTGGTGATTTTCACCTGTGTACTGGGACACCAGAAACTGCTGTGAGCTACAGATCCTGGGTGGTTTTCTTTCTCTTTGCACATTTTTGATGATGGGGTGAAATGTATGAAGATGAAAATAAAAGAGGTGTGTGTGTGTGTGTGTGTGTGTGTGTGTGTGTGTGTATACTAATGCATATTTGTGAGTTTGGATATACCCAGTAGTTTCATTGACTAGGTGACTTAACCACTGCTCATATGAACAATTCTAAAAATAGAGCAGGATCCTTTTGCAAATATCACTTTGACAATTAAGAAATAAAAAACCTTCACTAAAAAAAAACCACACACAAAACAACACAGCAGTATTGTAGGGATGATATAATATAAAACAGTGGAGAACAAAATCATCTGTTTGTTTCCACCACCATCCCTACTCCCTCAGGCTTCATCTGATGACAAGGAAGCCATCCAAGAAAAAATAGAATATATATATATATATATATATATATATATATATATATATATATACACACACACACACATATATATATACATATATATACATATATATATGTGTGTGTGTGTGTATATATATATATATCCAATATAGAGATATTTTTGAAAAGGAACAAACTCTCAGAAATTCTTGCCAGTGTCTAACTACCCAGAGAATATTGAGCAGAACTGATCTCCTATAAAGTTCACTCATCCTATTTCTGTCTTCAGCATAGAGGCCAAGTAGCTGTTTTCCAAATACTTACGTTACTTCAGATAATGGACTATAGAAGGCCTAAGGGCAAAAATAAAGAGTCTTGTGCCATCAGGAAGTCTGATTCCTGATTAAGGAACTGCCCTTAAAGAGTGAAGGTCGCCTGGTTAAACTCTTCTGAACCAGTGGAGGAAGTGAGGAGGCCAGGGCCAAAGTTCTATTTGAGTTTTACAAAACTAATATGCTGATAAGTCCCTTGGCCTCCATGTCCTCAACACCAACAAAATAAAATCTATATATATATATAAAAGCCTAATATGCAAATTGTCCCCATGGGAGTTCAACCACTTGCTATGACGTGTGCTGATTACCAAGGGGTAGCGTGGAACGAAGGAAGGCCCTGGCCGGCAGCTGGAAGGCCCCAATCGGCCCTGATTGCCAGCCAGGCCCCGGGACCCTACCCGTGCACTAATTTTGTGCACCGGGCCTCTAATAATAAAATAAAATGACAGAGATAGAGGCTGAATGTTACTATCTCTAAGCTACCTCCTCTTCTAATGTTCTAGGGTTCCAGAAAACATTCAAGGTCTACAGATCATGTCATTTTTGTGTGGAAGCAACAAATAAAAGCAATTGAGCTATCTTAATGGTCAAATCTTCATATCTTTTCAGAGCATTTAAAGGGTGGTCTCATCTACTTGGCTAAGGAAATCAACAAATGACACCTCTTCCACCCTCTACTCTAATTTGGTCCCATCTGTCCCAGGAAGAGTCTGCAGAAACTTCTATTAACGTCTCCTCGATTGTGTCCAATAATAATGATGGTAATGATAATGATAATGTAATTATCCCAGTTTATTGATGTCAAGTGTATGTTGATTACAAATGGAACAGGAAGTATTTACTCTCCTCCTGCTTCTCCAGGCTGGTTGTGAAATCAGAGCTGGGCTTTGGAGCAAGCATGAAGCCTGCACCTTTCATAATTGTAATGGGAACCAGATGTGGCTCTGTCCCACGAAGGCAAGTGATGAAAGCAGTAAATGGGTCCCATGCACATATGCTCTGCCCAGGTGGGGTCCACTTCCAGCTCCCTCTCTGTGAGCCAATACTGTTCTGCATTTCCTCCAATTAACTCTGATGATGGAAAAAGATTAACATGCATCCATCCCAGGGGCTTGCACATAGTAGGGTGCTCATTCAAATTTATTCATTTATATTCCAGTGATGACAGGGCATCTCAAGGAAAGTGATCTGAAAGCCACTTGACACGTGTGCTCTTAGAGTGATGCTGTGTGAGATGGGAATTTCTTGATGTCGGGATGAGCCATTAGTGGGAGGCCAACACTACAGTGAAGAAGGATCCTTTGAGGGGAACTACAGCAGGTGCTAAGGACTGAGCCCCAGCATTGGTGAAAGGGACAGAACCTAAGTCTAAAGAGTTGGAGTGTCTTGGGAACCAGCAGGTGGGAGTGTCAGGAAGAGAAGGGTGTTCTGTGCAACAATGTACAACAAGGTCTTTCTTGCTCTCAGAGGTCCTACAGCACTCACTCTCCCACTACATTCAGTTTCTCTGTTAGAAAGGGGTGGGGTAGGATTTCCTCTCTTCCTTTTATTTTCCTCAGCATTCACTGTCCCTTTCTCTCTTGCTCCATCCCCCAAATTTTGAAGTGTATTTCTGCAATAAGTTCATTTTTTTAAAAATCTTTGTTTCCTCAGATGAATAGAATAAGAAAAGTCATATTTGAATATGGCTATGGACAGGCAGATAAATCTTCATTAACTTTTTATCAATACCCATCTTTCATGAAAATGGAGACAGGTGGGCACTCTTAACACAATGTAGAGACAAAAGACTCCTAAAGAGAAATTAATAAAAAATTAATTCCATTTTAAAACCTAAAAATATTAACACATCTTAAAAGCCTCTTTATCAATTATAGAAGCTAAATTATCAAATTGTTTAAAATAGAAATGTCTTGTTTTGAAAACCACACTCTGTTGTATCTGAATTTTTTTAAAATTATGATTTTCAATTTTGCTCTAGTGTTCTAGAATTTTTTAACATCATATATATAAGTTGTATATATATATTTTTAATTCTGTGTCTTGAAGGTTTATCACAATGTTTAGATTACTACCAGGAAATGAAATGATTCCTATAGCTCAGTGGTTCTCAACCTTTTTAATGCCACGACTCTTTAATACAGTTCCTCATGTTGTGGTGACTCCCCAACCATAAAATTATTTTCATTGCTACTTCATAACTGTAATTTTGCTACTGTTAATAATCGTAATGTAAATATCTGTGTTTTTCGATGGTCTTAGGCGAGCCTGCTAGCGGTTCTCAACCTGTAGGTCACGACAGTATAGTATAGCTGAATATTTTGAATAATTGACACAGATTTATTCAGAAGTCAAATTTTTATTTATTTTTTAATGTGATTTATTTATTTTTAAAATTTCTTTATTGATTAAGGTATTACATATGTGTCCTTAATTCCCCCATTACCCCCCACCTCCCATTCATGCCCCCACCACCCTGTTGTCTGAGTCCATTGATTAGGCTTATATGCATGCATATAAGTCCTTTGGTTGATCTCTCTCCCTTACCCCCACTGTCCCCTACCTTCCCTGAGGTTTGATGTTCTGATTGATATTTCTCTGTCTCTGGATCTATTTTTGTTCATCAGTTTATGTTGTTCATTATACCCCACAAATGAGTGAGATCATGTGATATTTATCTTTCTCTGCCTGGCTTATGTCACTTAGCATAATGCTCTCCATCTCCAACCATGTTGTTGCAAATGGTAAGAACTCTCTTTTTTACTGCAGCGTAGTATTCCATTGTGTAGATGTACCACAGTTTTTTAATCCATTCATCTGCTGATGGGCACTTAGGCTGTTTCTAAATCTTACCTATGGTGAATTGTGCTGCTATGAACATAGGAGTGCATATATCCTTTCTGATTCGTGTTTCTAGTTTCTTGGGATATATTTCTAGAAGTGGGATCACTGGGTCAAATGGGAGTTCCATTTTTAGTTTTTTGAGGAAACTCCATACTGTTCTCCACAGTGGCTGCACCAGTCTGCATTCCCACCAGCAGTGCACGAGGATTCCTTTTTCGCCGCATCCTTGCCAGCACCTGTCATTTGTTGAGTTGTTGATGATAGCCATTCGGACGGGTGTGAGATGGTACCGCATTGTTGTTTTGATTTGCATCTCTGATGATTAGTGACTTTGAGCAGGTTTTCATATGTCTCTTGGCCTTCCTTCTGTCTTCTTTCGAAAAGTGTCTATTTAGATCAGTGGCCCATTTTTTTTTAATTGGGTTGTTTATCTCCTTTTTGTTAAGCTGCATGAGTTCATTGTAAATGTTGGAGATTAAACCCTTATCATTGATATCATTGGCAAATATGTTCTCCCATGCAGTGGACCTTCTTGTTGTTTTGTGATAGTTACTTTTGCTGTGCAAAAGCTTTTTATTTTAATGTAGTCCCATTTGTTTATTTTCTCTTTAGCTTCCATTGCCCTAGGAGCAGTATCAGTGAAGAAATTGCTTTGGCATATGTCAGAGATTTTTCTGCCTATGGATTCCTTTAGTATTTTTATGGTTTCCTGTCATATGTTTAAGTCCTTGATCCATTTTGAGTTTGTTTTTGTGTATGGTGTAAGTTAGTGGTCTAGTTTTATTTTTTTGCATGTATCTGTCCAATTTTCCCAACACCATTTATTGAAGAGACTGTCTTGACTCCATTTTATGTTCATGCCTCCTTTGTCACAAATTTTTATTTTTAATATAAAAATATTTTCTGTATTACACAAATATATATGATCATTATACAAAATTCAGAAAATGTATGTAAATCAAAAAAAGAAAAGAAAACCAGATCCAGAATCCCATCTTTAATAAGTTAGTCATTCAAAAAAATATTTGCTAATATTTATGGCGACCTGTTTGAGAAAGGGAGCATAAAAGGATTGTGGGCCACAGGACAAGTGGGGCTGTCTCAGACAAGCCAGAACACATGACCACCCTATTCATCAAACAGCTACTATGTCCCAAAATCATGGTTGGTTCTGTGGAGACAACAGTGAGCAAAAAGACAAACACCTCTGCTCTGGTAGAGCATATATTCTAGGGTTAACACTGACCACAGTTAACATTGGGTTATATATTCTTCCAGTCATACATAGAGATATCCTTTTCTTTCTTTAAGTAAAATCATTGTGTATTTCATAATTTTAATGAAAATATTTTAAAGTGCACAATGTGCCTTCGTGAGTTTTTATATAGAGGACCCTCAGTGTCATTTTGCATTATCTAAGGAGGCCATGCTGGGAAGGATAGGAAATAAAGAGACCTTGCCCTAGGACTCCTGCACCTTCTACTAACCAGCCATAGACTTAGGACTTATCCTTCCCCCTCTTTGGTCTCAGCTTCTTCAGATACAAAATTTGGACATATGCTCTGCCCAGGTGGGGTCCTTTTCCACATTCCTTTCTGTGAGCCAATACAGTCCTGCATTTCCTCCAATTAACTCTGATGATGGAAACATTAAAATGCATCCCCCAAGGCACCAAGATACCTTGAAGTTTTAAAATCTGTGACTCCATAGTTCGTGATCTTCTTCTAATAATATGGGCCAAATTTGCATTAGTGGGGGAAATTCTCAATGAGGGAGAAGGGGGGGGCATATCTAATACTTTCAGCAATAAAGAATTATTTTTTTAAAAAAGGAGAACATTTCTGCATTAAGATACACTTTATAATGTGATGAATATCATAATTATATTATGGACATGTTAACATTTTGCATATGTTTATGTGATAAGTAAACTAGGGAAGCTTTATTTCCCCCAAATGATTGTCAAATGCTTGAAAGAAAAGATATTTCTTAAGTTATTCAATAGGATTACTTTTTAGGTAACATGATCAACCAAGCAGATGATGCCAGCTCCTGAACTCTGAGGAAAAGCAAATACTGTTCATAAAGGTCAGCACAAGATGTTTTTCTGTTTTTAGAAGCATTGAAGAGATCCAGTATCGCCTTTGCTTCTGGTGTGTGTATGTGTGTTTAATATGTTTTTATTGATTTTAGAGAGAGAGGAAGGGAGAGAGAAAGAGAGAGAGAGAGGGGGAGAAGAGAGAGAGAGAGAAACATCAATGATGAGAGAAAATCTGCCTCCTGCACTTCCCCGACTGGGGATTGAGCCTGCAATCTGGGCATATGCCCTGACAGGAATTGAACCAGCGACCTTTTGGTGCATGGTACAACCAACTGAGCCACACCAACCAGAGCTGCTTCTGGTGTTTTTATCTAGATGCAGGTGAACTTGTTCCTTTCTTCTGAGTCTTAGCAGAGGGAGAGTAAAGTTCCATATACTGTTAGTTTATCTGTGTGTTTTTGCCTATTGCTAATATATTGGTGAAAATAAAAAATCACTGAATTTCATGAGATTTGGCCAATTGTAGCTCCATTTATAACATTTCAAGTATTTTCAAGTAAATTCAATGAGCAAATTTACAATTATTTACCAATAAACTTTTCTTTTAAATTTATGAAACATAATTTTGGATCTATGTTTTATACTACTAAATTAAATTGATTCTAAATATGTAAAGAACAATTAAAATAACCATATTCATATACTTCAATATTCCTCAAGTTAGTATATCTAGTCATAAGTGAAAATAAATGATTTCTTATAGAATTGATTTAACTACAAAAATGCCATAATTTGCCTGGTTCTTAGCCAGCGATATAGTGTGTTTATTCTATAGGGAGTTCATTCGCTGTCTGCCATCTGTGCTGGGAAGGCCTCTAATTCTCCAGTGAAGGGCTGGCTGTCAGTCTTGACAGGAGCCTGGAAGGAAACTGGAGAGGGAGGTAGGGAACCAGGGAGTGCAGTCACCATGGAATGTGCAGGAGTGAGGGCCTGGCGGCATTGGCTCTTCTGATTTTTAAAGAGAAGCCAGAAGCATGAGTTATATTGAGAAAAAAAAATTCTATGATGAGAAATATTAATGTCAGCTAATTATTTAATACGCTGTGCAATCTCCCCCAAAATCTGTGACCTATAATCAGCTAGTGGACTGCCAGGTGATGATGGCTCATCTTTAAGTGCCCAGCAATGCGAGAGCCAGATTCAGTAAGAATCAACAGAAATGGAGCAGCTGTGGTACTGGCCATGTGGGGAGTGTCAGGATCATGAGACAGTGTGTAGAGATCAAGGAGTTTAAAGACAGGAACATATTTGTAGTTGCCCCAGACTTACAATTTAAAGAGAAAGACTCAACATGGTAGAGAGAGAGGGAGTTTATTTCCTGAGACAGCTGATACTTAGCCTTGAAGGTGGGTCAGTGCAGTAGGGGCATCTTTCCTCTGGGTACTGCTTCATTCAATGCAGCGGTTGGGGCACAGGTAGAATGGCCTTTCTTCAGTTAAGGGGTGGAGAGAAATGAAAACCGAATAAGCCTCACTCTTGAAATGAAAAGTCATAGCCTGAAGGCTGTGGGTGGAGGGAGTCTGGCACCACCCAAGGGAGACTGCTAGAACCAGCTAAGGAAGAGAGTTGGGGGTGAGGGGAAGGAAGCTGCTGCAGAGAAAGCAGGAAATAAATACCAAGAGAACTTTGTAATTATTTTGGAGGCTTTGTGATTTCACCATGCTTATTACTCCTATGACCACTCCATGCATATTCTTATAATGAGTTGATGAAACACCCCTAGAAAGAAGTGACTGAGCATGCATGTTTATTTTGAAGACCAGCAAATGGAAGGTGGGTACTATGAAGACACGAGGTGTCTTTCCTTTGGGATTGGGAATTGGCATCAGTGAAAGGAGAGGAGAAAGCAGGCTGAGTCTCTGGATATTTGGGAAATTTGGGAGAGGAAAGGGCTGCTTGAATAACCACACTGGGAAGGAGAGCAGAGCCCAGCACTGCGCTGGTGAAGGCTGGAATGGCTCTCCCCTCCTAGTCACATTGCCAGACCCAATACAGTTTGCCCAGTTGAACTTGAATTTCAGATAAACCAGACACACACACACATACACATATACACAGAGCAATATTCGGAGCAAACTTATACTAAGAAATTATTTGTTATTTATCTGAAATGTAAACTTTTTAAAAATATTTTTTTTATTTTCAAACACAGTTGACATACATCATTCTATTAGTTTCAGGTGGGTGTACATTGAAATTTAAATTTTTTATTTGTCAAATCTGGCAACTCTGCTTTCATTCCTTGCTAGTTCTCTGACCCCACTGTACCACAGCCTGATCAGGGGCTGCATGAGCCCCATCCAGGAGAGGAGAATGACCCAAAAGTAGTTAGCTGAATTTGAAATGAACTCCCTACCACAAGGCTGCAGGCCCAGGGACAGAGTCCACACCTGGGCAATAAAGTACCATACTTTGGCTATTTCACTCAGACACTCATTGGCTCACCTCCTACCAGCTTTGTGATCCTTGGCAGGTTGTGTGATAGCTCTGAATCTCGGTGTTGGTTTGTTTGTTTCCATCTGTAAAATGGAGAAAATGAGAGCTCTCACTGGTGCTTGGCAAATATTAAATGAAATGATAGTATAACATTTCTAGCCCAGTGCCCAGATAAATGGCTTGATAAAATGGTAGGGATAGTTCTTATTACTCTGTTTAAGAGGTACACTTCTTTTTTTTTTTTTAATAAATCTTTATTGTTCAGATTATTACAGGTGTTCCTCTTTTTTTTCCCCCATAGCTCCCCTCCACCTGATTCCCCACCTCACCCCATGCCCTTACCCCCCACCACTGTCTTCATCCATAGGAGTAAGATTTTTGTCCAATCTCTTCCCGCACCCCTCACACTTGCTTCCCCTGAGAATCGTCAGTCCACTCCCTTTCTATGTCCCTGATTCTATTATATTCACCAGTCCATTCTGTTCTTCAGATTTTTTATTCACTTGATTTTTAGATTCACTTGTTGGTAGGTATGTATTTGATGTCATTTTGTTGTTCATAATTTTTATCTTTACCTTTTTCTTCTTCTTCCTCTTCTTAAAGAATACCCTTCAGCATTTCATGTAATCCTGGTTTGGTGGCGATGAACTCCTTTAGCTTTTTCTTGTCTGTGAAGCTCTTTATATGACCTTCAACTCTGAATGATAGCTTTGCTGGGTAGAGTAATATTGGTTGTAGGTTCTTGCTGTTCATCACTTTGAATATTTCTTGCCACTCCCTTCTGGCCTGCATAGTTTCTGTTGAGAAATCAGCTGACAGTCGTATGGGTACTCCCTTGTAGGTAATTAACTGTTTTTCTCTTGCTGCTTTTAATATTCTCTCTTTGTCTTTTGCCCTTGGCATTTTAATTATGATGTGTCTTGGTGTGGTCCTCTTTGGATTCCTCTTGTATGGGGTTCTGTGCGCTTCCTGAACTTGTACGTCTATTTCTTTCACCAGGTAGGGAAAGTTTTCTGTCATTATTTCTTCTAATAGGTTTTCAATATTTTGCTCTCTCCCTTCTTCTGGCACCCCAAAAATCCGGATGTTGGTTCGCTTAAAGTTGTCCCAGAGGCTCCTTACACTATCTTCATATTTTTGGATTCTTTTTTCTTTTTGTTTTTCTGGTTGGATGTTTTTTGTTTCCACATATTTCAGATCTTTGGTTTGATTCTTGGGGTACGTTGATCTACAGTTGAGTTTCTGTATATTCTTTATTTCAGACAGTGTATGCTTCATTTCTGACTGATCCTTTTCCATTTTTTTGACATTCTCATTAATATCCTTAAAGGTCTCATCAAGTTTCTCAGCAGTTTTAAGAAGATTCTTGAGTAACCTTATAAATGTGGTTCTGAACTCTATGTCATCCAGTAGTTTACTTTCCTCCGTTTCTTTCATTCGTGACCTGTTTCTTTGTCTCCACATTTTGGCTGCTTCCTTGTGTTGATGGAGTGGCTTTGTGTGGTAGGTGATCTATAGGGAGCAGTAGCTCAGCCTCCTCAATCACATGAGGTGGATGCTCTTGGTACACCCCTTTGTGGGCTGAGTGCAAAGTCTTGGTGTAGTTAAGCCTTAATTGCTATTGGTACACTGGGAGGAATTGACCTCCAGGCCAATTAGCTGTGAGCACTCCCTGTGTCTATAATGGAAGAACTGCTGCGCTGAAGACACGCTTATGGGGCAGGACTTGTTTCAGTGGAGCTTTGGTGCTCACTGAGTCTGCCTCTTGAATGTGTCACTTATGGATGTGAAGAGTTGAAATCTGGTGTCTCACACTGACCACTAGGTACACTGGCTTCTGGATCTCCAATGGGGTGCAGGTCAGCTACTGTCTGAGGCCACCCAGCAGGAGCTACAGTGAGAGCTACAGTTTTCTCCTCTTTGCTTGTGGTTTGGAGGTTTTGGAGCTGTCTGGAGCTGTCTGACCCAGGCTGCAAGTTTGCTAGGTTAAGCTGCGATAGGGCAGGGCTTTCTTAATCAAAAGCCGCTGCTTGGAGCTTGGGTGGGTTTGTAGGTTGTGCAGGGCGGGTCTCAGGGCGTCACTAGGCTAGGGCATGGCAAACAGCAATGGCTGCTAGTTAGCTGGTTCTGCGTCCCTGTCGGCAGTCCCGTGCCCCAGTGCCGTAAACAATTCCTGCGCGCAGCTCTGCAAGCAAGCCACCCTCACTGGCAGACAGTCCAGCTTCTCCCCATAGGAGTTTGGGTCCCCCGTGTCTCCCCAGAAACTGTATTTCAGAGTAATCGGGGGCTTGTCTCCCTTTGGGTTGAAAAAAGCAACGCCCGCCGCCAGCCTGGATCACGCGCCTCCGTACCTCAGCTTTTCAGCACTCGTGCACGTCTCAATGCTCTTTCTCTTTCCTTCTAGTTGTAGAACTTCCACTCAGCCAGCTTTCCCGTGGTTCTGGGTGATAGATGTTTTGTCTTTTAGTTGTATTTTTGAAATTGTTGTGGGAGGCAGCAGTTTAGGTGTTTACCTATACCGCCATCTTGGATTCTCTCAAGAGGTACACTTCTTGATAAATCAAATTCCCATGGGTAATACCTCATCAAGAAAAACAGCTCCCATATACACCACTGGACATTTCAAGGGGTGTTGTAGGCTAATCTGTTCCCTCAAAGTTCCTGAAGATTTATTAGCAGGTGTAGGAAAGATGGGATACGTTTATACTATTTGCCTCAAAAATCGCTGTAATTCAGGATCTACTTGTCCAACACCTGGTTATTGCTCTAAAACAGAGCCAAGCAAACACCCTACTCCTTACTCCAGGTAGAGAAGGGAGAGACTCAAACCATCACTGTCTCATAATTCTAACACCTCAAGCACACCCATGCAGACACACTAAATCTGACACTGAACTGGGAGGGCAGGTAGCTTGCTTCCAACATTCCTTTCATAAACTCAGATCCCCCCAAATTAAGTGCATTGTCAAGGAATTTCAGGGCACACAAAGGTGAAGCTTGGCATTTGCAAAGAAGACATTACTTTTAGCTTGTTTTATTAAACACAAAATGTTTTGCTTAAGTCTGTTGTCTGGACCACTGTACTGCAAAATACAAAAATGATCAGCTTCAGCTACATTTCCTTGGCTCAGATTTTCATGGGGGAAAAACAGACGTGTTTGGAGATGAAGGGTTGTCAGCTGCAGGCAGGGTGACAGGAGTCATCCAAGATGCTTAGACTCTAGTCTTGTGTTCCATCTGCAGCATGTGAAAGAAATCCAGCTGTGGCAACCTTTTCTTCCTTTCCCTTCAATTAGGAGGAAGCTGCTAGAGTGGTCATCAAAAATGAAGAAAGAACAGACTTTGGATAGTAGTAATATTTTATTTCTCTCTAGAGTCATGCCACAGAGGAGCGATGTTGCTGAAGAAGGCCCCACAAGGCCTATTCTTGACTTTGTTCCAGGAGACCTTCAGCAAACCCCAATCTCTCAGAGTTTCTTATCTCTCATCTATGAAATGAGATCAAAATAATTTCTATTCTACCTACCCCAGTGGTTATGGTGACAGCCAAATGAGATAATGTATGTGAAAAGTTGTGCCCTAGAACCCCATCCTCAGCTCACAATTTCTTAATCTATAGTCTCTGCATTTCAACTGTCATCAATACAAGGACACACTGTAAATGACATTGACTTTATTTCCCACTACCTAATAGGTGTATCTTTTTGGATTTCCAGTGTTATCTTATAGCCAATAAATTGAAAACCAAACCCATTATATCACCGAAACCCCTACCCAGACCTGCTTTGCAAGCCTGTGATGTATCCAAGGTTCACTCTGACCAATGAATCTTGAGTGGGGCCCATTGTGCTTCTGAGTGTCTTTCCCATCCCAGACTTCTCCAGACTTCCCAGGTGAACCTGGACAATTATTACCTTAAAAATACCCACAATCCTCCAATAGTCATCTTTGGGCTTGGAAGATGAAACTGCAATTCTGCTTCTTGTTTCATGAAAGAAAAAAGGTTCTGGATTTGAGGATAATCAATTTAAAACTGACAGGTTAAGTAGAACTGCATGGTTCTCCCTCTCTAATATCCTGCATTTCATGTGATAAGGAGCAAAGAACTGGTGTTGAACAAAGAAGTCTCTTAGACATTTGAGTTCTGACTGTCTAACTGGGTGAGCATAGCCAGGCAAAAGAATCATGCTCTCTGAGGAAGAGAATGTAAGATGTTTGAGGCAAGGACTCTGTCTGTTTAATTTCCTACTGAATTCCTCATATGTAAAGCAATGACAAGAATATAGTAGGCAGTCAGAAAATATTTTGAATGAATTAAGGAGGGTCATGCTTTCAAAGAGGACTACTAGTCCATGAGCAATGTTGCATATTTTATTTTTATAAATATCACATTCCATCCTGAAATTTATAACAAGGCTGGTGGTATTCTCATGAGCTGCACAAATATTTTACCCATTTTTCAAATTACTTTCAAACTCCTACATAAACTGAATTCTATTGTTGGACAGTTTTCAAGGTTAAAATTTCCCCACTGTAAGCCTTATAGCTTTCATTTCTTAATGTTTATTTTCTGTGTTTTATGTAGAATTAGTTTACTGATAGCAACCAGTTTTTCTTTGCCTCCTCAGAAGATAACCAAGAGCCAATTGCAGGCATCACTAATTGATTGCAGCACTCTTCCTGCTAAGCTAAGGAAATCTTTGTTATTAACACCGTATTTAAGGTAGCCACAACCAACAAATTAGAGTGGCATGTGATGTTTATCCATTTTCATACATGTTTATTGAGTGCTGTTTATATGCCTGGTACTGGAGATTTTCAATGACTAAAATAAGCAAAAATTTCTATCCTCATAGAGCTTGCATTAAGGTGTAGGAGAAGAGTTGGCAATTAAGATAAAAAGCAAAAATATATAAGATATTAGGTGGTAATAAGTCCAGTAGAGAAAAATACACCAGAAAAGGGCGATAGAGAATGTTGGGAAGAGAGGAATTGCATTGTTAAGTACAGTAGCCAGGTGTATTAGTTACCATTTTCTGAGTAACAAATTACCCCAGAATTTTGTACTATAAAATAATAAACATTTGTTATTTCACAATTTCTTTGTGTCATGAATTCATGAGGAACTTGCTGGGTAGTTCTGGGTTGGAGTGTTTCATGAGATTGCATTTAAGATGTCATCTGGGCTGCAGTCATCTGAAGGCTTGAATGGGGCTGGAGTCTGGTAGCCAGAGAGCTCTTCAAGGAGTTGGGAGTCATCAGCTTGTTAGCTATTGACTCATCAAGGAATATGAGAACTTAACAATTCCCATTGGATCTATAAACACAAAGGCTACTGATCACTTTGATGGAACAATTTTAGTGGAGTGATGGGGTAAATGCCTTATTGGAGAGAATTCAAGAATGAAGAGGAGGAGAGAAATTGGAAATAGCAAATATAGGCATGTTATTTGAGGAATCTGAGAAATTTTGCTGGGAAAGGGAAGGAGAGAAGAAAAGGGTGTCAGAAGAAATAGCTATTTGCCATCCAGATTGTCATTTATGCTAGAATGGCAGTAGAGAAAGAGGTTAGGAGTATAGGCTCTGGAATCAAATTTCCTCATCATTTCAACTCTTAGCTTCTTACTACTACTTGTGTGAACTTGGGTAAGTCATTTAGCCCATCTGTGCCTGTTTCTTTCACATGAAGATTATAATAGTACCTCCTTATAAGGTTGTAAAGAATAAGTTGCTTCATATAGAGTGTTTGAAGTAGTTCTTGGCATATGGTGAAAACTGAGATAAAGTGTGATTGACCAGCCACATATCCACAGCTCTCAGGGGCACCTGGAGCACTAGAGGAGGGAAGTAATGAGCTAAAAATTAAGCCCAGTGATGACCCAGAAAGACAGAAAAAGCTGGATGGCAGGGCTAGCAACTCTGTCCCAGATCCACTCATGACTGAAGGCATGCATTTTTTTTTTTTTTACATCAGGCTCTGTTCAAGGGACAATAGTTTCATGGCAGAACACTTTGTTTATATCTCCTCATTTCCTGAGCTCCTTCCTGGAACAAGGGACTTGATTCTTTTTTGTCTTAGCTACTGTAGTAGATGCTCATTGTAAGATTCAAAAACAATGCTGTTTTTTTTTTCTTTTTTAAAATCCATTTTTATCTGATGCCCTTCAGCAAGTGTAAATTCCTCAAGTGAAAGGGCATTGAGGCAGAGAAGAGTCAACAGTTTCCATCAAAAAGTTTCTAATGCCTGAGAGATTTTTTAAAATTATGTTTGGATTCTTACTGTATTCATCTTAGAAAACTTTGCCAATGTTGCAATAGTTATTTTTAAACAAATATCTCTTCAACTTCCATTTTCTAATCCAGCTTCCTCACTTCATTAAATGCAAACTTTTCTTTAAAATTACAAAATTTATATTGATTGATTTACTAATTTAAAAAAATCTGCATGGATGGGTTGGCCATACAATCAAACTGGGACCCTTTTGATTGAAAGGGGTCACTCTATAATTATGCAAGGTAATACATGTAAACTGGATTGGTCCTGAGTAATCACAACATATTCAGGGAAATTGGAATTATTAGAACTTCCAAATTATACATAGCCAGCTTTCAGGAGGAAGAGAGTTCCCCAGAGAGAGAAAATATATATTGAATTTAACTCAATAATCTAAGGTTTAGTTGATTTAGGACCTCAAGTTCATTAAAAAATCATTTCAGAAATCATTAAAAATACCTTTTGTTAATATCCACTCTTCTCCCCTGCTCAGAGAATCTTAAACAAGTACTCACATTTTATGTGTTTTAGACCAGGAGGAATGGCCCACCATTCAGTAGTGGAACTTACTCATAGAACTGGTCCCCAGGGTTCATGCCCTTCTAAACATGAACAATATCCTCATTTTGAACCTGAATTCAGAGCCACCCATAATCATATCGGTACTAACCCGAGGAGGTGGATTAGTAAGAAGAAGGTGGGAAGATGTTTGTGCTTCCTGTCTCAAGACACTCTTGACTTCAGCATGTTCATCACTGAGACCGATGGCTCTTGCCCTCTGACATTCAACCTCCTGGACCAACTGAGCAAGGCTGGCTCATGGTCTGAACCTTTGAGTGGATACACAACCTCATCCTGATCAAAGATATATTTTACCTTTTATCATTATAAGGCCATTCAACTAATGAAGTGCTCCCACTCTGTATAAAGGCTGATGGGAGGGGAACGCTTGATCAATAATGTCTTCATGATTTACTTGTTGGACCTGACCATCCCTAAGCCTGGCCTAGGCTATCTTGGACCTATTATTATAGCATTTCCTTTCAGGATAAAGCAAAGAAAGGTGGTTTAAGAGCTAAGAAGCAGAGACATGAAACAAGACAAAATATTACTAGTAATAGATTGTCAAGCTCCAAGACAATTAAGGTTGCCACTAATTCCTGTGCTTCATTGGACACCGTTACCAGCTTTTTTCCATTTTTCTGATGTAGCAGTCCATAGAGTTGAGATCTTCAAGAAAGGAAAGGAATAAAATGCACCTGGTAAGTCTTCAACATTTCAACCATTGAAAATGCCTTTCAAATCCTTGCTAATTCCAGTCTACCTTTATCTAATCTTCCAGACAATTATCAAAAGCAGTACTATTAAAAGTGTTGTGGTCCATGGACCACCGACTTCAAAATTTCCTGGGTTACTTGCTAAACAAGTGCACCTTACAGGAACCTATTGAATCAGATTCTTTAGCATTGGTGATCAGAAATATATTTCATTCAAGCACCCTGATTGTACTTAAGTATATTAACATTGAACAACTGGTAATCTAGAGCAGTGGTTGTTAAGCTGGGCACATTAGAGTCACTTGCAGAACTTCTGAAAACCCCAAATGCTCAGGTCACTCCTCGGCCCAATCAAATAAAAATATGTGGGGGTGGAGTCCATCTTTTGAAAGTTTCTCTGGGGATTCTAATGTACAACCAATGTTGAGAACCACTGCAAGGCTGAGATCCACTATGAGACCCATCATGGCATGGCTTCCCTGTTCCAAGACGATCACATCTAGGATTTTGCAGTTGAGAGTGACTTACCCGTAAAACTGTGGGAACTGGGGAATATAAGCCAGTATTACTCAAAACATAATCTGCAGACCACTTCCAGTCCATGAACTCTTTCCCTATGAAATAAACAGTACATTGATGTAGGTTCTGATGCAAGCTCCTTTCCTCATCATGGAACAGTAACAAAGAGTTTGTGGTTGAGCACTTTGAGCAGTGCTTGTTTAGACCAGTTGCCCAGGTATGCAGGGGCCATTTCAAGGGTCCCCATAGCAGTGCAGTCCAGCCACTGACTTGTGGAACAGGTGAGGCCAACCTGGAAACAGCCCCACCAGGGAAAATGTGCTGCATTCTCAGAATGCTGATGCATTGTCCACAGGGCAATGTGTTGGGCATCAAGAAAGGCTCAGCATGAGCCTCTCAGGAAGCCCAAACACAAGGGGACAGCATGATGAAGACACTGTGACCCTAAACTTGTGAACTTTGTGCCTCCTAGTTAATCATCCAGTGTAGACAACAGAGAGTTGGCAAAACATCTGACTGTGGGTCCAGAGCACTTGGTGGTTTCTGGGCCTCAGGGCACAGAGAGCAAGCTCTAGTCATGGCTCTCTCAGCTGTAAAGGACAGAAAATCAACCTAATTTTACTTAATGCAGAAAAAAAAATTATTAGCTCACATAATCTTCCCACTGAGTGGCAAGTATGGTCACTGGCAACAGCAGGCTGACAATCTTTCAGCTTAGCACAAGGACAGCCACAAATATTTTCTGATAGTTTCAGCAAAAGTACTGGGATTGACTCTTATTGAGCCAGATTTGGTCGTGTCCCCATCTCTAAGTCAATAATTCTGACTTTGATTGGACATATCTAAGTCATGTGGCGTTACTGGTGCAGGATGTATATTAAGTCTCACCTGAACCACATGGATTAGGAGTGGATAAGAAGTGGGTCAACCAAAGGAAAACTGGTGAGTTCAGAGCAATAGAAGGGGAATGGATGCTGGGCAGGCAAAGACAACAGCTGTCCCCGAGAAGAGCTTCTCAGAATCGCCAGCTATGTATGCTACAAAGAGGTCCGAACCCATGTTCCATGTCTCCACCATGGCCAGCATCCCCAGTTTGTAGAGACATCTGGAGGTCCCCAGGTCAGTGACCAACCCAGGGAATCATGGCACCCACTTCTCTCCACATTTGCTCTGAGAACATTACCCAAAGTAGACATTTTTAGAGATTTATCTTTTTGTTGCTTCTCTAATTCAAGCACAATAATCTAACATTTTTTCATTCATTCATTCATTCATTCATGTATTCATTTGAAAAGCACTAATACTGAGTCCTTCTGATGCTGACAGTTGGAGATACCTAGAGAGACAAGGCATACTACCCTTTCAATACTTGATGCAATTTCTTTTTCTTTCTGAGTTCCTCCCTCCTCCTAATCCTGGAGCAGAAACCCAGGGGGGTAAAATGAAAGCTTCATAGGTGGTTTTTATGATGAGAATGTGAAAAAAAAATCATGTCACTGGGTTCTCTTCAGCCAAAAATAAGATAATCTGCCTCTGTGCTCTTAATGAAAATCCCTTCCCATACGCTTTCCAGGAAAATGGAACCTGGATCTGGATGTAATGATTTCTCCTCAAGACTGATTAGCCAAGTGTGACTTTTACAACTGCCTCCCAAAAGGAATTTCAGAAATCGTACCAAAAAAGGTCTACATTTTTTAGATAAAATGGGTGGCACGAGGAGAGGGATGGAAGGTGAGGCTACACTGGCTGTTGGAGAAGTTGGGGTGAAGTATTGCTAGGACCAGAAACCTGCTCCCTTATGGTCATGAATTTGCTTACAAGTAGGAAACTGAACTGGAAAAGGATCCTTAGGAATCCTGGTGGATAGCACCTCCCTTCCCATAGCAACCTAGATGGAAATGACTGGTTGAAGCCAGTGCCCTAAACTACAGGCAAATTGCTTTTCTCTGTAGACAGGGTGCAAATTTGTCTCAGTTTGTCCAAGATCATTCTAGTTTGTGCTTACTGTGCTGACATAATTATCAGTGGCACTTTTCATTGTCAGAAGAGTCCCAGTTTGTGGTAAGTCCTAAAGTGCCCTTATTAATAGCTTTTAGCATGAACTTCCTCACTTTGAGCAATGTAGCAAGTACCTGTCTACACCCACCCAGGCATCTTGTCATAAGCCAGGTACCTTGGAGCAACAGGTTGGGTAAATGAATGAATGCATGAGTTTAGTTTGGCATATGGTAATTCGCAAAGCAATGTGTATCACTCTACAGCTTGCCTGTTCATCTAGGCTGCCACTGGATATTCTTCTTGTCATCTCTGGCCACCCTCTAGATTTCTCAAAAAGCAAGATTGGGATACCAGAAGGCCAGGACATCACCTGGGTTAAGACATGCTGTAACTCACAGAAAGCAGCAGTGATTGAGTCAGAATGTATGTGCACAAGGCAAGAGGTGAAAATTCCAGCGTGGGACTTGGCACCACTGAGGAAGAGCCCCTTTAGTTGGGTGGATACCAGTTATGGGCAAGCTGAAGAAGAAACATTCTCCGAATTCCAGAGAGGGTGGTTTTGTAAAGGGTGTGTATGTGATTGGGGGGTTGGGGGAGGGGTTTGCAGATGTGAGGGAAAACCAAAGAGAGAATTACTGTAAAATAACTTTATTAAGTAGCAAAACCAGCAGCTGGACCAGATTAGCTGTTCCCTTCTCTTTCCTATTTTTGAACTTGGAAAGAAAATGTGCAAAACAATTCCTGTTTTGGAGAAAAGAAGAGAAGGATGCTGTTGGGGAGGAGGTGTGACAGTGGCATGGTCAATGGGGTATGGACTAGGTTGGAGAAGCAGAGGGAGCTGAAAGTCTGCACAGCTGCCTCCCAGGGGCATGGGGACACCAACGTGGGAACCCAGGTCTCTTCTCAATGGCTGAACAAAACCTGAGGTTCTCACAGGGTGGCAGCTGAGGCCAGATGCAGACTTCACGGCAGAAAGACAACCTCAGGGCTACACCTGCGGAGCAGGATCAGGAGGCAGACATATTGGTCTTTCTGCTTTTCCCAATCTCCTTTCCCTTCCATTCAGTGCATGACATTCTCCTGCCCTGATCCTGACTGTTGTCAAAATCTCTCAGTTTTCTAGTGAGGGTCACATTCCCAGTCAATATAAGTGATCAGTCAGAAGAGCAGGGCTCTCCCTGATGGATATACCACTAATGGCGACATTTCAGACACCTCTGACAAAGTAAACCAGGAACAGGGAAAGCATTTTGGAAGTGTAAGTTGGTACAAACACTTTGGATGTTGTTGGCTGTATCTACTAAAACACATGCCCTCCAACCCAGCAATTCACTCTTGCCAAATAGGAATAAGTATGCATATGCTCGCTAAAAGACACATACCCAGATGTTCAGAGCAGTCGCAAACTGGAAACTACTCAAATGTCCATCAACAAGTACACTGGTATGTAAATAATACTATATTTGCATAATGAGAATGAGTCATCTACAACCACCAGCAACAATACAGCTGAATCTCACGAATGCAATGATGAGCTAGAGAACCAGGCACAAAGCATAGATCCGAATTTCTGATTCTATTTATATAAGTTTCAGAACAGGTAAAACTAGAGGATACTGCTAGAATTTGGAATAATGGTTACCCTTGAGAAGGAGTATTGACTGGAAGGTTTCTCTGGAGAGCTGGCAGCAATTGGGGTGCTCTTACACAGGTGTGGGAGTGTGTAAAATATAAAAAAGCTGTTCACTGATACATGCATTGCTCTGAATATTTGACATATTTCAACTTTTAAAAAGCTTTAAGGTCCCCAAACCCCTCTGCAATTGTGCTATGTGAATAGCTGGGCTTCAGGTGGCCTCCAGGTAGAAAGTGACTCCCTATATTGATTCAAAGCTGACTCACTGCCACTGCAACCCTCTGTCCTGGTTCTGCCCTTGGCAGGTCACAGACGTATCCTCCTACCTTCATGTCTCCTTAAGTATTTGTTTCTGGGCTAAGCATATCTCCTTTTTCAGCTCCCTTGATGAGGGACAATGTTTCTGTTCTAGAACTGCTAGAGGCAGAGAGGACTCTCCTCTCTGGGAGAGGCCTTACATTGATCTAGTTGGCTAGGCAGGGGATTCTGTTTGTTTTTGTGTTTCCTCATTTCTCACTGGGGGCAGCATTCCAGCTTCCAGCCCTCCACATAGGTGGGGATGCTTTCATCAGCCAAGAAGTCCTGGACCCCAGAGCAATCTCAACTCCTTGAGTAAAGTGGGGACCCAGCAGGGCTGACCCACCATCCACAGCCAAGCTCCAACGCTGGGCCTGGAAAAGATTTCACCAGGGCAGGAGCTCTGACCTATTTTAGACCTTCTCCTGGGCCTCTCACTCTCATCTCATTGAAACCAGCAAGGGGCTGAGTCCCCTACCCTCAGGTTCTCATTCATGGAAGTAAACATAATTCCTGCACCAGGAGTGACTGTTCATGGAAATATTATGAACATGGCACAGGAAAGGGCACACAAGGCTTAGTATGATGGCCTTGAGGGGCAACAGTTACCCTTGGTTAAACCCATTGGCTTCCAAGAAAGAGGAAAAATGATTAACTCTCTAGTGAGTGTCTGTGAGGCCTTCCCACTTGAGAAGGGAATCTGACCAATAGTTTTCTGTAATGGTTTTCATGTTCATCATCTTGGTTGACTTGATTTCTGAAGTAATAAGAAAAACTGATTTCTCATGGCCTCACTCTGATTTAGGCATAGAGCACAAAATCACTTAAAAAGAGACAAAACCTATTCATACAGAATCTAAGGAGCAAGGAAAATGAAAATACAACTCTGGCATATCAACAGAAGGGTACTGCTAGCCAGAGAAGACAAGGCCCCTGAACATAAATTTCAACTGCTTTAGATTTTCTTACATAACCATCACTGGCTGTCCTCCAGACCATGCCAGCTACATAATTAGCAGTGCCCAATGCAAAATGAAAACGCAGAAACCCTTGTTAAAAAATTATTATGATCTCAAGATAGAACAGCAAAGCATTACACTGAGCATGGGGCCCTGTGTGACTGCAGAGGTAGTGGACAGCCTGTGAAGCTGGCCTTGGGTGCAGCAACATTGCATGGATATTCCCTTAAGGTTGGGGAAAAGTCAAGAATGTTGATAGTTTACACAGTAATGAAGGGCCTGGTCAATGTGTAAGAAATGAAGAGGGGGAAGGCAAGAGGATTGAACGTGGAGACATAACATTATCATTATTTGCAAATATTATGAAATTCCTAGGACAACCAATACATCAACAGGGGAATAAAACTATTAGGGTTAATAATAGCAGTAAGTTGACCAGATACAAGATCAAAACAAGAATATAAACAAGCTGAAGGGTAGAGATGGAGCATGGACTTGTAGGAGGATCTCTTAGGAGAGCTGCTGCCACCTTGTTAGTAGGAGTGGGAGTGAAGGGAGATCCTGGCTCCTTTGCATCCCCCACCCAGCAAGGGCTTCAGTGTGATCCTTGGAAAATATGCTTTGTATCCTCTAAATTTTGGGGCACGTTTACACGGGGTCTGCACAGGTCTGATGGCTCCCCAGACAGGAGGCTGATGGATGGTCCAAGGCACAGAATGGTGGGGCAAAGTGGTACAAGTCAGGATAGGAATCTTTTGCTTCCAGTCATTCAAAAAGAGATTCAACCCAAGAGAACCACCAGGAAGCAGAGGAGTAATTTACATAGAAAGCTCTAAATGGGGTGGTTCCTGGCATCCTAATATAGGGTGGCAGGAGCCCTGCCACAAATGCAAGTCTAAGTTTTATTTTTTCCAAAACATATTTTTCTTGATTTTAAAGAGGAAGGGAGGCGGAGAGAGAGATAGAAACATCAATGATGAGAGAAAATCATTGATTGACTGTCTCTTGCATGCCCCTTACCGGAGATTGAGCCTGCAACCCAGGCATGTGCCCTTGACGGGAATCAAACCTGAGACCCTTCAGCCTGCAGGCCGACATTATCCACTGAGTCAAACCAGCTAGGGCAAGTCTGGAGTTTTAAATGTTCTGTTTACAAGTCAGATTTGTAAAGACAGAAATTGGGACTTAATCCCTGGATCTGCCACCTCTCTGGTCTGTGAATTTGTCCAACACCCTTAACTTCTATAAGCAAGTGTTTCCCCTCTGTGAGTGTAATATTATTCCCACAACATCTACCGACCAGGCTTATGGTGACAAATAATAACATAACGATTCCCTCCAATTATCACTGTATGTGGGTTGTAATCATAAGTGTCATCTTTTTTTTTTTTTTTTTTTGGTTGTTCCCTTTACTTCTTTAAATTTAGTCTGTTAAGTTTGTCCTCTTCTGCTCCTGAATCAAATTTAGGGCAAGTCTCACGAGTTTTGTGGTTCCTTTCAAGTAATAAAAGCAGTCTCAGCTCAATAATTCATATTTTCAGTTCAGTGAAAAATTAAACTTTACACTTCACCCCACAGTCTTAGCTTCTGCATGTTTGCAGCTTGGGCCTGGTGCAGGTGCAGCTGCAGGGGACCATGGTGCTGAGTTTGAGTTCTTGAGCTCTGATCCTGTCCTCCCAATTTCATTAATCACAGATTCTGAACCCACTAGGATCAAAGTGTGGGAGAGAGTGGAGCAAGGTGGCAGGAAAGTTTTCACTTGTCTGACACCATAGGAACCTGGAAGGGGTCTCTCTGGTCTCCAAGGTTCTCATGGGGACAACTTTGTGAGTTGCTCAGAGACAGCCCCTCTTCCCTCTGCCCCAAACTACGAAGAGCATTTAAAGTTTCTCCATTCAGTAGAACATGTGCTATCGGTTTTTGTATATAACATTTATTAAATTAAGGCGGCTCTCTTACTCGGTTCTAAGTGATTTTTAAAAAATCATAAATAGGACAAGGCTTTTACTGGTAGCTTGAGATGCCACATGTTTTCTGTTACTAAGTCTGTTAATGAGGAAAATTACATTGATAAAGTTTCAGATGTTAAGGCATCCTCACAGGTTTTAGATAAACTATTTAATCATGATGCAGTTTTCTAAAAAAAAAAAAAAATGCTTTTTTAAAAAAAATAAATCTTTATTGTTCAGATTATTACAGATGTTCCTCTTCCCCCCCCCCCCATAGCTCCCCTCCACCTGATCCCCCCCCATGCCCTTACCTCCTGCCACTGTCCTCATCCATAGGTGTAAGATTTTTGTCCAATCTCTTCCCACACCTCTCACACCCCCTTTCCCCTGAGAATTGTCAGTCCATTCCCTTTCTATGCCCCTGATTCTATTATATTCACCAGTTTATTCTGTTCCTCAGATTTTTTATTCACTTGATTTTTATATTCACTTGTTGATTGATATGTATTTGTTGTCACTTAGTTTTTCATAATTTTTATCTTTACCTTTTTCTTCTTCTTCCTCTTCTGAAAGAATACCCTTCTGCATTTCATATAATACTGGTTTAGCTTTTTCTTTATCTTACCTTCAATTCTGAATGATAGCTTTGCTGGGTAGAGTAATCTTGGTTGTAGGTTCTTGCTGTTCATCACTTTGAATATTTCTTGCCATCCCCGTCTGGCTTGCATAGTTTCTGTTGAGAAATCAGTTGACAGTCATATAGGTACTCCCTTGTAGGTAACCATAACTGTTTTTCTCTTGCTGCTTTCAAGATTCTCTCTTTGTCTTTTGCCCTTGGCATTTTAATTATGATGTGTCTTTGGATTCCTTTTGTTTGGGGTTCTGTGCGCATCCTGGACTTGTAAGTCTATTTCTTTCACCAGGTAGGGAAAGTTTTAAATATCTTGCTCTCTCTTTTCTTCTGGCACCCCCATAATTTGGATGATGGTACGCTTGAAGTTGTCCCAGAGGCTCCTTACACTATCTTCAGATTTTTTTATTCTTTTTTCTTTTTGTTTTTCTGGTTGAGTGTTTTTTGCTTCCTCATATTTCAAATCTTTGGTTTGATTCTTGGGGTCCTCTAGTCTACTGTTGGATTTCTGTATATTATTCTTTATTTCAGACAGTGTATGCTTAATTTCTGACTGGACCTTTTCCATTTTTTTGGCATTCTCATTAAGATCCTTGAAGGTCTCAATAAGTTCATTGGAGGTCTCACTAAGTTTCTCAGTGGTTTCTAGAAGATTCCTTTTTTTAAAAAAATATATATTTTATTGATTTTTTTACAGAGAGGAAGGAAGAGGGATAGAGAGTTAGAAACATTGATGAAAGGAGAAACCAAGATGGCGGCATAGGTAAACACCTAAACTTTTGCCTCACACAACAATTTTAAAACTACAACTAAAAGACAAAACGTCTATCACCCAGAACCACAGGAAAGCTGGCTGAGTGGAAGTTCTACAACTAGAAGGAAAGAGAAAAGAGCATTGAGACGTGCACAAGTGCTGAAAAGCTGAGGTATAGAGGCGCACAAATTGGGCTGGCGGTGGGCGACTGGGCACACTGCTTTTTTCAACTCGAAGGGAGACAAGCTCCCAATTACTCTGAACTCCAGTTTCTGGGGAGATGTGGGGGACCCAAACTCCTACTGGGAGAAGCTGGACTGTCTTCCAGCAGGTCAGAAAGTGACTGTGACTTTCTTGCAGAGGTGCGCCCAGCAATCATTGTTTACGGCGCTGGGGCATGGGATGCAGGGACTTGAAAACGTAGAAATGCAGAGATGGCTGATTGGCAGCCATCGCTGTTTGCCATGCCCTAGCCTAGTGACTCCCTGAGACCCCACCCCGCACAATCTACAAACCCACCCAAGCTCCACGCAGTGGCTTTTGCATATAAATGGCCTGCCCTATCGCAGCTTAACCTAACAAACTGCAGCTCTCGTCACACAGCTCCAAAACCTCCAAACCCCAAGCAAAGAGGAGAAAACTGTAGCTCTCACTGTAGCTCCTGCTGGATGGCCTCAGACAGTAGCTGACCTGCACCCCATTGGAGATCCAGAAGCTACTGTATCTAAGTAGTCAGTGTGAGACGACACCATATTTCAACTACTCACTTCCATAAGTGACACATTCAAGAGGCAGTCTCAGTGAGCACCAAAGCCCCACTGAGACAAGTCCTGCCTCATAAGCGTGTCTCCAGCACACAATTCTTCCATTATAGTCACAGCAGGTCCTCACAGCCAATTGGCCTGGAGGTCAATTCTTCCCAGTGACACCAACAACAATCAAGACTTAACTACAACAAGGCTGTACACACAGTCCACAAAGGGGTGCACTAAGAGTGTCCACCTCAGGTAACTGGAAGGCCGACCCACTGGGCCATGTAGTACACCTAGCACACAAAGCCACCCTACCAACTCAGGAAAGCAGCAAAAATGCGGAGACAAAGAAACAGATCACAAATGAAAGAAATGGAGGAAAACAAACAACTGGCTATAGAGTTCAAAACCATGGTTATAAGGTTTTTCAAGAATTTCCTAGAAAAGGTCGATAAATTTAGCGAGACCCTAGAGGATATGAAAAAGGACAAACTAGAAATTAAACATATACTGACTGAAATAAAAAATATTATACAGAGACCCAACAGCAGAGTAGAGAAACGCAAGAATCAAGTCAATGATTTGAAATACAAAGAAGCAAAAAACACTCAACCAGGAAAGCAAAAAGAAAAAGGAATCCAAAAATTTGAAGATAGTGTAAGGAGCCTCTGGGATAACTTCAAGCGTACCAACATCAGAATTATGGAGGTGCCAGAAGAAGAGAGAGAGCAAGATATTTAAAACCTATTTGAAGAAATAATGACCGAAAACTTCCCCCACCTGGTGAAAGAAATAAACTTGCAAGTCCAGGAAGCACACAGAACCCCAAACAAAAGGAATTCAAAGAGGACCACACCAAGATAAATCATAATTAAAATGCCAAGGGCAAAAGACAAAGAGAGAATATTAAAAGCAGCAAGAGAAAAACAGTTAATTACCTACAAGGGAGCACCCATATGATTGTCAGCTGATTTCTTTCTTTCTTTTTTTCTTTTTTAAAAATATATTTTATTGATTTTTTCACAGAGAGGAAGGAGGAGGAATAGAGAGCTAGAAACATCGATGAGAGAGAAACATTGATCAGCTGCCTCCTGCACACCCCCGCCCCACACACTGGGGATGTGCTCACAACCAAGGTACATGCCCCTGACCAGAATCAAACCCGGGACCCTTCAGTCCGCAGGCCGACGCTCTATCCACTGAGCCAAACTGGTTTCGGCTGTCAGCTGATTTCTTAACAGAAACTATGCAGGCCAGATGGGAGTGGCAAGAAATATTCAAAATGATGAATAGCAAGAACCTACAACCAAGATTACTCTACCCAGCAAAGTTATCATTCAGAATGCAAGGTCAGATAAAGAGCTTCACAGATAAGAAAAAGCTAAAGGAGTTCATCACCACTAAACCAGTATTACATGAAATGCTGAAAGGTATTCTTTAAGAAAAGGAAGAAGAAGAAAAAAGTAAAGATAAAAATTATGAACAACAAATACATATCTATCAACAAGTGAATCTGAAAATCAAGTGAATTAAAAATCTGAGGAACAGAATAAACTGGTGAATATAATAGAATCAGGGGCATAGAAAGGGAGTGGATTGATAATTCTCAGGGGTGTGGGGGGTACGGGAAGAGACTGGACAAAAATCATACACCTATGGATGAGGACAGTGCGGGGGAGGTAAGGGCAGAGGGTGAGGTGGGAACCAGGTGGAGGGGAGCTGGGGGGGGAAAAGGAGAAACAATTGTAATAATCTGAACAATAAAGATTTATTAAATTTAAAAAAAAGAAACATTGATGAGAGAAAAACATTTATCAGCTGCCTCTTGCACACTCCCCACTGGGGATGTGCCCACAACCAAGGTACATCCCTTGACTGGAATCGAACCTGGGACCCTTCAGTCTGCAGGCTGACGCTCTATCCACTGAACCAAACTGGTTAGGGCACTAGAAGATTCTTGAGTAACCTTATAACTGCGGTTTTGAACTCTATATTCAGTAGTTTACTTTCCTCCATTTCTTTCATTCATGATCTGTTTCTTTGTCTCCACATTTTGGCTGCTTCCCTGTGTTGATGGAGTGGCTTTGTGTGGTAGGTGACCTATAGGGCCCAGTGGCTCCCTAATCACCTGAGGTGGACACTCTTGGTGCACCCCTTTGTGGGCTGTGTGCACAGTCTTGTTGTAGTTAAGCCTTGATTGCTGTTAGTACACTGGGAGGAATTGACCTTCAGGCCAATTGGCTGTGAGGATCAGCTGTATCTATAATGGAAGAATTGCTGTGCTGGAGACACCCTTATGGGACAGGACTTGCTTCAGTGGGGCTTTGGTGCTCACTGAGTCTGCCTCTTGAGTGTGTCCCTTATGGATGTGAAGAGTTGAAATCTGGTGTTGTCTCACACTCACCACTAGGTACACTGGCTCCTGGATCTTCAAGGAGGTGCAAGTCAGCTACTGCCTGAGGCTACCCAACAGGAGCTATAGCAAGATCTGCAGCTTTCTCCTCTTTGCTTGGGGTTTGGAAGTTTTGGAGCTGACCCAGCTGCGGTTTGTTAGGTTACGCTGTGTTAGGGCAGGCCATTCATATGCAAAAGCTGCTGCACACCGTTTGGTGGGTTTGTAAATTGGGCGGGGCAGGGCCTCAGGGAATCTGTTTGCCACTAGGGCGTGGCAAACAGTGATGGCTGCCAATCATCCCTCTCTGCATCTCCGTGTTTCCACGTCCCCGAGTCCCGCGCCCCAGTGCTGTAAACAATGATTGCTGGGCGCACCTCTGCAACAAAGCCACCCTCACTTTCCCATCTGATGCCAGACAGTCCAGTTTCTCCCTGTAGGAGTCTGGGACCCCAGAGTCTCGGAAACAAGAGTTCAGAGCAGTCGGGAGCTTGTGTCTCCCTCTTGAAAAAGACAACCGCATCCTCAGTTGCTAGCCCTCTCCGCACGCCTTCATACCTCTTCTTTTCCAAGGTTCTGCACCTCTTACATAGTCTCAATGTGCTTTTTTCTTTCCTTTTAGTTGTAGAACTTCCACTCAGCCAGCTTTCCGTGGTTCTGGGCGATAGTTATTTTATCTTTTAATTGTAGTTTTGGTGTGGTTGTGAGAGGCAGCACGTACAGGTATATACCTTATGCCATCATCTTGGTTTCCCTCATGATGCAGTTTTTTAAAAATTCAGCATCTGATTAGTAAGCTAAAAACTTGTTTTGATTCTCACATTGATTGATTTTGTAATCAATAGGATCCCGATGTTATAGAATGAGTGGGGCAGATTTTTCCTTGTTTCTGTTTTTTGGTACAGTCTATTTAGGATTAGAAGTCTCTCTTTCTTGAGAGTTTGGTAGAACTCACCTGGAAAGCCATCTGGGCCTGGATTTAGGGGGATGACAAGATGTTTAATTTCTCTTTTGATCTCTTTAATACTTACTAGTCACCTCAAATTTTCTATTTTTTTTTTCTTGTTTAGATTTTGGTATTTTGTGCTTTCTTGGGTTCTTATATATTTTCTTAAATTTTAAAGCATATGAAACACATGGCTTTTTATAATAGCCTTTAAAATAACAGTTTTATTGAGATATAATTCATGCCATAATATGCACCTTTTTAAATTGTATGACTCAGTGGCTATTCACAGAGTTGTGCCTCCGTTACTGTTATCTAATTGCAGGACATTTTCATCATCCCAGAAAGAAATCCCACGCCCATTAGCAGTTATCTCCCCATTCTCTCCTGCCCACTCAGCCCCCAGCCCCTGGCAACCATTAATCTGTTTTCTGTCTCTATGGATTTTCCTGTTCTAGACATTTCACACAAACAGGATTGCACAATTATGAGGCCTTTTGTGTCTGGCTTCTTTTACTTACCATAATGTTTTCAAGGTTCCCATGTTGTAGCGTTTATCACTATTTCATTTCCCTCTATGGTTGCATAATATTCCATCATATGTATAAACTACATTTTCTTTATCCACTCATTATTTGATGGGTACTTGGTTTGTTTTCATTTCGGGCTATTGTGACTATGACTGCTATGAACACAATTGTTGGTAGACATTTCACTTCTGACTTCTCTGAGTGCTTCCTGCTGCCTGAGCCATGTGGCCTACTCCCTGAAATCCACCCCCAACTCCCTGTGAGCACAGACCTAAATAATTACTGTGAGGAGGGGCAGGGAACTCGAAGGTCTCTGCTATAGGGCTATGGTCAATGTGGGTTCTGAGTGGAGGGATCCAAGCACTCCCTAGTTGGAAAATATTTCAAACATCAGCCTTGAGTCTTTCCATGTAAGATTTCATTTGAACAAAGGGTTCCACAGTGTCAAAAACTGAGAAAACCACCAATAGTGCAATTCCTTCTTATTATATTTGAGGGAACTGAGATCCAGAAGAGTTAAATCATTTATATAAAAATCACACACATAATTTGTTCAAAATCACATGTCCAGTGAGTGATAAACCCAAGGTTGAAAATCGTTTCTTCTTCCTCAGTCTAATACTCTGCCCATTCCACTATGACAAACCAATCAAAATGAAAGACTGTCAGCTCAGATTTATGCCAAAATTTGGGCACATTAGCATTTGAGGGGATTTATTTTCTAGAAAGATAAAACATAAAAAGGGGTAAATCCCAACAGTGCATGATAGTTGTCATGTCTAGATTGTTTTTAAACAGAAATTGCCAAACTTTTTTCTAGAGTGGCTATGCCATTCTACTTTCCCACCAGCATTGTATGAGTGAGTGATCCAGGTTCTCCACATTCTTCTCAGCATTTTGGTGTTGTCACTATTTTTTATTTTTGCCATTCTGATAGGTGCATCGTGATATCTCTTAATTTGCATTTCCCAAATGGTTAATGACATTGACCATCTTTTCATGGACTTATTTGCCATCTATATGTCCTCTGTGAAATGTCTTGTCTTTTGCCCATTTTCTAATTGGATATTTGTTTTCTACTGTTGAGTTTGGAGAGTTCTTTAAATATTCTAGAAATCATTCTTTCATCAAGATGTGTGGTTTGCAAATGTTTTCTCCTAATTGATAACTTGTATTTTCATCCTCTTAACAGTGTCCTTCACAGAGCAAAAGTTTTTTTACTTTTGATGAAGTCTAATTTATCAATTTTTTCTTGCATAGACAGTGCTTTTGGCATCAATCATAAGAAGTCCTTGCTTAGTCCTAGATGCCTAAGATTCTCTCCCATGTTCTTTTCTAAAAGTTTATATAGTTTTATATTTAAGTCCAAGTTCATGACCGATTTTGAGTTAATATTTGTATAGATTATGAAGTTTTGGTTAAGGGTTTTATGCCCCCTATGAATGTTCAATTGTTCTAATACCTTTTGTTGAAAAGATTAACCTTCTTCCATTGAATTGCTTTTATACTTTAGTTGGCATATTTGTTTGTGTCTGTCTCTGGGTACTCTATTCTGTTTCATTGATCCAAATATCTAATCCTCCACCAATACATTTTATTATAATTAATATAAATCCTAAATTTGGGTAGACTGCTTTTCCCACTTTATTTCTATGTTTTTGAATTGCTATAGCAATTCTATACTACTTGGAATTTTATATAAATTTTAAATAATATCATCTATGTTTACAAAAGTCTTTCTGAGATTTTGAGGAGAATTGTATTAAGCCTGCATATCAATTTGACATCTTTACTATATTTAGTCTTCCAATCCACAGTGTTGTCTCCATTTATTTAAATCTTTTTTGATATCTTCATTTTTTTCATGTTTCTGAGTTTCTTATTATTATTAATTAAGCCATTATTCAGGATCCCAGGATAGAGGTCACATGTACTTAGGTCTCATTTCACTACCCTGCAAGAAAGACTGAAGACAGGGAAGATGGGGGTGGGGACAGTTCTGATCTTCCCAGGAAATGTACCTTCTGCCCTGTGTTCATTCCAGGCTGATACCCAGAATATGGGCCAAAGGGACTTGTATATATGCCAGTACCATTTGCATGTTGGAGACATCACCCCTTTTAGTGGGCAATGCCTTCTCACAGTGATGCGAGGGCAAGTAGTTCTGCCAATGGTTTCTGCTCTGGTTTTAGTGGTTTGACAATGAGAAATCTGGCTCTTAATTTCCTCAGTGTATTGACTTTTGTGCTCAATGTAACCAATCTCCCAACCACACCTGTGCACCCCCTCCAACACTGCTGCCTCTTTAGCCACTAGTCCTGGTGCCACCTCATGCCACACACACTCCCCTTCCCTTGCTTCTCAGATGCTACTCTTGATAATGGCTCTATGAAGGGAACACCACAGGGCAAGGGAAGGAAGAGAGGAAAGGATGAATATGGTCCTACCATGCTTTTAGACATCAGACATCTGTTAACAAAACAAAAAAAGGAAACAACAAAATTATAAAATCAGTTTATTGACTTTCTTAGCAGATTTCTCTGTAAACATGGAGAATGATTTGTCCAGAAGATGTAACTTTCCCCCTAATTCACAGCCCTTTGTTAAATAATGGAAGTGTTGTCTCTGTAATCTTAAGTAAGGATTAAGGAGTGGGGTTTTGCTCTAATTTTTGAGGGAGGGGACCTTTCCAGGTGGAGGTGGCAGCAGACTGTGGCAGGGTGCCCTGTCAGACACAAGTGGAGAGGCACTGAGGATGCAAAGCTTCGCTCCAGAACTAACCTTAGAAATCATCCACCTCAGCAGTTCCAACCTCCTGCCATCAGCAACACACAACAAGGGCGTATGACATTTGCATGCTTGATGTATGGGATATGTCCAGATGGCTTACAGGCTGCTACATAGACCAGGCAGGCTGTGAGTTATATTCAAATCTCAGCAGGCAATTCCAGCTTTTCTGTCCAAAGTTAGACCCTGGCCAGAGAATCATGTGATGAAGCTAAGACTGGTGAGGTGGACCAAGCCTTCATTGTATACATGAGAAACTGAGTCTTACAAAGCATAGGCAACTTGATTAAGAGCTCACAGACAGAACATCAACATTATTCTTCTTGCCCTAGCTGGTTTGCCTCAGTGGATAGAGCGTTAGTCAGTCTGTGAACTGAAAGGTCCCAGGTTCGATTCCGGTCAAGGGCACATGCCTGGGTCGCAGGCTCGATCGCCAGTGGGGGACTTGCAGGAGGCAGCTGATCAATGATTCTCTCTCACCACTGATGTTTCTATCTTTCTCTCCCTCTTCCTTCCTCTCTGAAATTAATAAAAAAATATATTTTTTTTAAAAAAAGATTTTTCTTCTCTTTCATTTCTCTTTACAACATAGGTCCAGAAATTCTGAAGATCTCAGCTGGATCTTAAGTTACTAGTGCAATTAGGCTTCCATAGTTCTACAGAACTTCTAAATTGTCAGAGAGAGCCGCGAACATGTCTATCTGTTCTTCAGAGCTTTATGTAGTCACTTTTATTCTCAAATTCCATTTTTTCTGTTTTATATGCACTTAATCAGAAACCTCTTATGAAAACTTTGAATTCTAAATTAGATCTTAATAAGGAAAACATTTATTTTTTAAAATGCTTGTGAAGCACTCTCTGAAAATACTCTTTTGTTCAGCATTCTTGGATTCCTCTTGGATCCTCATTGGAACACCCAACAAATCTTGAGTTCATACATGCAAAGCATGTCAAAGAGGATCTCACCCACAGTATACATGTCCATAGTAATTACTCAAACATAGTAATTGCCCATGAAGTTAGCAGTTATTAGGGAGGCAGGACTGTATGCTGGTTATGAGTTTGAGTTTTTGAGCTAGACAGCTTGGGTTTGAGTTCTGACTCTCATGTATTCGTCCCACTTAAACTCTGGTCTCACGGTGTAGTTGTGGGAACTTAGGTAAGTTAATTGACTTCTCTGTGCCTTGGTTTCTTCTTCTCCAAAATGTCACATAGTAGGGGCCCCCTAAATGTTTACTCTAACAATTATACTAGGTATTCCTGCTTCCCTCCCCAACCATACTGAAGGCTCTCCGGGCAGATGCCACAGATTACTGAGAGAGGGTTCTTATAGCCTGCAGTGGTACATTTCATTCAGTACATAATCGTTATTTGTGGAATGACAGAGTGTGCCATGGAAGCCAACCTGAACTAAGGGGCAAGCCTGTCTCCAAAGGACTGGCCCATAAACCCAATCTTCTTCGCTGAGAACCATGGCTCTCAAAGCCACATCTAACATCCCATGGAGGTCTGTGAGCATTTCTCAGGGGATACAAACTCATTTCAAAAGGAAGTAACCAGTGTCTAGGTGAAGAAAGACCTAGATCTAGGGAAGAAAGGAAGACAAATTCTCTTAGAATGGCTTGCAATGGGAATTCGCCTGCAAAACTTGGTTTCCTAGAGTCTGAGGAAGCAGCTGTCACCTGTTTCTCAGTCCCACCACTCCTTACCTGTGAGCTGAGGCATGGAGGGGCAGGAAAGGGGAGAACCCTGCAACATTTTCCAGACAGATCACTCCAAGCACTTGGTACTCTCACTCTGGGGCCCCTATTTGCTCCTACTCAGGGGTACCCACAAGGAGAGGAGAATGAAGAAGGAAGCTCCCCTTATTCTATTTATATACCCCCCCATCTCTTCTTTTCCTGTTTCCCTCACTCTCTCTGGAGGTGAAAATAAAAAGAGTATAGGAAGGATATAGAAAGAGTCAGAGGATGTACCTCTAGGAGAGCTTCTTCCTTTGGTGGCTTCCAAGCAAGTGAGCTGTGGACTTATGGTAACAGGGCCCTCAGCTGCAAGCCCAGCACTTTGGAAAAGGGTTTACTCACACAGTAGTCCACAAACGGGGCTAGTCATTGGCTACTTATTACCAGTGCCTAAGAAGATAAGTTCAGAATTTGGGAGTATTTCGAAACAACAAAAATTTGACAAAGTAGTTTTATTCTTGGTGAATCTAATAATAATAATAATAATAATAATAATAATAATAATAATAAAATAAAACTTATAGTTGACACATTGTAGAAATAGGCCAGGATGATGGAAATATTCTATATTCTTTATATAGTTTTGAGTTACCCAAGTATATGCATTTCTTAAGACTCTTTGAATGGTACATTTAAGGCTTGCACATTTCACTATATATAGATTTTACCTAAAAAAAAACCAAACAACCATAAACAGATATTGAAACCTAGTTAATGATTTGCACGCTGAACTGTCTAGAGGTAAAGTATACTAATATCTGCAATTAACTTGGAATGAATTAAAAATAATTTGGATCAATGAGTGAATAGAGGGATGAATAGATAAGTGATAAGACAAATATAATAAAATTTCATGGTAGGACCTATGTGGTGGGTACATGAGGATTCATTGTGTAATTCTTTCAGCTTTTCTGTATGTTTTAAAATCTAAATTTAATTTCGGGGGAAAATCAAGGTTTGTATGTTCATATTTTTTTATAATAAAATTTTATTGCATCTTACAAAAGTATTGATCTATAAAAGTTTGGGGGGGAAACTGGGTCTTTGCCACAGATAGTTTGAGGGACAGTTCTAGAACCCACCAGGAAAGCCTAAAGCCCAAAGTCTCCACAGTGCCCTGTGCTTCTCAGGGGCCTTGGTACAACCTTTTGATCAAATGGCTGGCATTGTGGAAAGTCATCGTGGGTTGGGCCTTTTTTTCCACTGGCCTCAGGAAGAAAGAAGATGTACATTAGAGAGAGGCATAGGTTACTGAAGTGGAAAGGGCCCTGCTGTGATCACAGATAAGGTTCCAGAGACCCTCCTACCAGGCCTAACAGTGGTTCCCAAGTTTGGCTGTACAGCAACATCACCTCAGATTCAAGGAATATGAAAACTATGGAAATATGACACTACCAAAGGACCAGACCCCAAACAAATGGAGATCTGTGATTTGCCTGATAAAATTTTTTTTTTAAATAACAGTTTAAGAAAGCTCAGTGAGCTGCAAGAAAACACAAAAAGATAATTCCCTGGTACCAGAAAAATAAATATATGAACAAAATACAGAGAGACAGAAATCATAAAAAAAGAACCAACAGAAATTCTGGAGACAAAGAATACAAAGACTGAAATAAAAAATACAATGGAGCCCTTGCTGGTATGGCTCAGTTGGTTGAGCATTGTCCCATGCACTGAAAGGTAGCTGGGTGGATTCCCAGTCAGGACAGATGCCCAGATCATAGGCTTGCTCCCCCATTGGGGTGCAGCAGTGGGGTGGGGGGGGGCAGCCAATCGATGTTTCTCTGTCCCGTTGATCTCTCTCTCCCTTTCTTTCTATTCCAAATCAATAAAAACATGTTTTAAAAAATATAATTGCCCTGGCCATTGCTCAATGGCTAGAGCAACCATCCATTCACTGAAGGGTCACAGTTTGTTTCCCAGTCAAGGGCATGTCCCTGGGTTGAAGGTTCAACCACTGGCCCCAGTTGGGGCACATGGGGAGGCAACCACTGATGTGTGTCTTTCACATTGATGTGTCTCTTGCACATCACTGTCTCTCTTTCTCTCTTTCATTCTCTCTCTCTCTTTCTCTCTCCCCCCTCCCCTTCCACTCTTTCTAAAAATCAATGGAAAAAATATATCCTTCAGTGAGGCTTTAAAAAAAATACAATAGAGAACCTCAATATCAGATTAGATAAAGCAGAAAAAAAGAGTCTGTGAAGTAAATTATTCAGTCAGAACAAAGAAAAAAAATTAAAAGGAGTGAGGAAAACCTATGTAAAATAAACTGTGGGATACCATTAAGAGAACCAATCTACCTCTTATTGGAGTTTCATAAGGAGAGAAAAGGGAGAATAGGCAGAAAGCTTATTTAAAGAAATAAATAAGTGAGAACTTCCCAAATCTGAGATTTGGACATTCAAATTCATAAAGCTAATAGGCCACACCAAAATTTTAACCCAAAACAACCTTTTTCTAAAGTACATTATAACGAAACTCCCTAAAATTGAAGACAAAGAATTAAAGAGATAATTTTAAAGCAGCAAGAAAAAAATTCTCACATACCAGGAAACCCCTATAAGGCTATTTGTAGATTTCTCAGCAGAAACTTTGCAGGCCAGAAGAGAGTGGGACAACATAATCAAAGTGCTATCACGAGAAAAAAAAACAACTGCCAGCCAAGAATATTTTACCCAGTACAGCTGTCCTTCAGAAAGAAATCTAAGACACTTTCCCAAATAAACAAAAACTGAGGGATTTCATCACCACTAGACCTGCCTTAAAAAAAAAAGCTAAAAGGAGTTCTTCAAACTAAAAAAAAAAAAAAAGGAGACTAATTAGTAACATGAAAACTTGTGAAAATATATAAAACACTGGTAAAGGTAAATACATAATAAAATTCAGCATAATGAACCAGAATATGATGATGGTTTGTAAACCACTTAACTCTAGTATAAAGGTAAAGGGACAGAAAGCATTAAAAATAACTATACATATAATAATTTGTTAATGAATGCACAGTATAAAAATATATAAATTGTGGCATCAAAAACATAAAACATGGGGGAGAGTAAAAGGGTAGATTCTTTGTATACAAATGAAGGTATAATTAGCTTATAGTATACTGCTATAATTATAAGATGTTTCATTTAAGCCTCATGGTAACCACAAAGCAAAAACCTACAGTGGATACACAAAAGATAAAGAGAAGGGAATCAAAGCATATCACTCTAGAAAATCATCAATTCACAAAGGAAGAGACCAACAAAAGAAGAAAGGAACAAGGGAACTATGGTATGCAAGAAAACAGTAGGATGGTATTAAGTCTTTACCTATCAACAATTACTTTAAATGTAACTGGATTAAATTTCCCAATCATAAGGACTAGAGAGTAAAGGGAATGGGGAGGTATTGGTCCAATGGTATAAACTTTTAGTTATGAGATTTATAATTTCTGGGGATCTAATGCACAATATGGTGATTATAGTTAATAATGTTGTATTGTATACTTGAAAGTTGCAAATTGAGTATATCTTAAAAATTCTTATCCCAAAAAGGGGGTAACTAAACTAACTGTAAGGTGCTGAGTATATTAATTAACTTGATTGTGATAATCATTTCACACTGTATATGTATATCAATACATCACGATGCACATTTTAAATATATGCAATCTTATTTTTTAATTATACCACAGTAAAAAAAAAAATAGGCAATTACCAACCAAGTAGAATGGTTCCAGTTCCAAAGAGAGGGTCTAGGTGCTCCCCAAAAATGATAATAGCAGTTAGTGTTGACTGAGCACTCACCGTGTGCCTATGACTTTGCTAAGTCCTTGACATGAACTAGCTAATTCCTCTCTACAGGACTGTGACCTGTCCCTGTTATGGTCTCTGTTTTATATATGTGATCACTAAAGCTCCAGGATGTGAAATGACTTGCCCAGCTGCACACAGCTATTAAAAGTGGTGCCTGCATGTACATGGAGGCACTCATTCTGCAGCCCCTGCTCTTAAACATGATAATACCTGGGAAGTCACTAGAAATCTGCAAGGTGTCATTCCAAGAACCTTTTCTACAACAAGACCATCATTTAGGTCTCACAGGGAGACATAGAAAAAGGCAGGAAAGGTCTCCATTTTTGCTATCCATCCTGAGAAAACTTTGAAGTTATGACAAAAGGTTTCCTAATTTCCTCTTAAACATTCACTCTTTTATGCAGCAACAGTCTCTTGATTAATTCTAGCTGTAGGGATCTGCAGGAGATTAGATGTGAACACTCTGATAGTGCTTATACCCCTTGGCTTTCTTCTACCTTAGCTAGATTGGGGTGGTGATTGTTCAAAATTAATTTAATAAAAGCTACTTTTCAGGATTGGCAGCTCTTAAGTAATTTTAGAAAAGTAATTTCACCCCCCCAAAAATCTATGTGTGGGTTTCACATTACAAAACTACATGCAAGGGCAGCACTGGTTATAGTAATAGAAACGCAGAGAGGAAGCAGGCATCAAAGGAAGGTAAATACATTAAATCTCTTTCTCTCAGACACACAAAACAATTATCTTTTCAAATGCCAAAAGAAGTAATGTAATGATCTAGATAATACAGGTACCAAATTCCTGCTCTTGAAGAAAGAATGGATGGAACATTTGAGAAATGACTACAAAGATCAAATTCCCTATATAATCCCTCCTCTTCATTTTCCTTTGCCCAAATGCATTGCCTTTTGAAATGGAAAGCATGAGTTGAGAGAAAGTCCAATCAGCCCAGGCACCATTTTTGATGAAGAAAAAAAAAATAGCCGTGGAGGCCTCTAGCTAACCCGTAGAGGCTTCATAATAGCCAGAATCTTGGTTCAGCTTCCTAGCACATCAATTCTGAATTCTCAGTGTGTGGGTGGTGGTCAGGCTCTGGCAGATGGATCCATACTAACTAAACACATGAGAGATTTCAAGATGAACCCAAAGGCCAATTTATTACTTTCTATGAAAGAATGGTCTAGTGAGTTACCAGTAACTGGTCCATGGCTTAAGGTACTCCTCCTGATAGGTTAATCCACTCAGGATTAGAGAGTTGTTTAATGAAGATGGGAAAGAATGGCAAAGTGCAGTGTTTCCATACTCTTTACTCAGCTGTGGGACTATTTGTTCTGATGACAACTAGCCCTGGAATGGCAGGTATTTGATCTACATGCCTCCACTTTCCCTCTCATGCTTGTGTAGACTTCATCGACTGATCTCAGCACTCCTTACTAAACCCAGAGTCATTACACTTTAAATAGCCAACAAACTGGGAGTTCTATAGAGATAATACATTATGGGGACTTCTGCACTGTACAACTTCAAGAGCACTACCCACACAGATTTCTGTACTGTACATCATGGTATTCCTGTGAACCCTCACATTCAGAAACATTTAAGAAATAAGACACAGGAGATAGGCAAACAGTAATCAAAATGCTATCTTCTAACAAAAGCAAGGTAAGTGTGTAAGTGAGGCTTTTGAACTGTGGGCAAAAGCCCTGTTCACACTTTGTCTCTGGCTTAGACAGTGTCCCATCTAGTCACAGGCAGTACTAGAAAAACACAGGCCTTCCCCACAGAAGATCTTGGCTCACTGGGCTTATAGCCTACCAGTAAAGCAGACCAGGAGGCAGGAAGATGGCGACCAGCAGCAAGGTAGGGAGGGAGACAGTGTGAGAGAGTGAGGGAACCATAGAGGAGAGTGTAAACATGTGTGGTGTGTGTGTATATAAGCTAGGGACAGTTTGATTCTGCAGGTCCTCCAAGGAGCTGCCAAACTGGGCAGTCTTAGACGGCGGAGCTCCGCACACAAAACGGACACTTCTGAGCAGCCAGTGTGGGCACAGAGACCACACCATCTTGAGAAACAGAGCTGCTTGAAACTGGGATCCTGGCCTCAGCACCACCCAGTCACGTCTCAGACGCAAACCAGGACCCTGCAG
Source organism: Corynorhinus townsendii (assembly GCA_026230045.1). Classification (NCBI taxonomy): domain Eukaryota; kingdom Metazoa; phylum Chordata; class Mammalia; order Chiroptera; family Vespertilionidae; genus Corynorhinus; species Corynorhinus townsendii. The sequence continues at coordinate 182,978,911 of JAPDVU010000001.1, read as the reverse complement.
CCACTGGGGACAGAAAACTGCGACCACAGCTTCATACCAACAGACAACAAGAATCCAGACTTCCTGGCTGCAGATTTCTGTGAGTCAAAGAGCCTATCCCCCTCCCCACAGGATCGCGGATAGCGCCATAATAACTGATAGACCTGCCTCTAGCTCTGGCGCAGTGCCCCTATGGGAATTTGAATTTAGGAGCGCATGCACTGACTGCAGCACTGCTACGGGAATTTGAGCCTGCGCACGCACAGAGATTGAAATCTGCTCCCCACAACGCAATTGGGCGACCAAATCCAAAGCCCACGCAGGGTGGCAGTGCCACCTGACTTCGATTCTGAGCAAGTGCACACAGAAGTCTGTTTTCCGCAGTGCACACAGAAGTCTGTTTTCTGCAGTGCAGGCACGCCACAGTGTTACTGTGCAACCCAGTCCCCCATGGTGACCGGGACCCAGATTCTCCTGGCAAGAGGCAGCACTGAGCACCACTGACTTGACTCTGTTTCTTACCGTGTGCGCCTGGGATCACTGACTTACAGCTCATTCACACTAAGAACCAGTGACTCCAATTCTTGGTGCATGTGCATATGGGGACCCTGATTCTCAGCGAGAAGCTGCATGAGGCAACAGAGACTCTGATACTCGATTCTTGGTGCAGACATAGGGAAACTCTGACTCCTGGCAAGCGCTAGGAGACTAATTTTTGGCACATGCCAACAGCACAGTGCAGGCGGGGTCCATGATTCTAGGTATGCATACAGGACCACACTGAACACTGGTAACACTGACCCTGGGCAAGCCTGGTTCCCACCAACCTACGGCAGCCACATGTCCTAGTGTCGGAGCACTTCAGTGACACTCGGGTGGTGCAAAGCTCCCACAGCACATGGCCCAGGTCCAGCGCAACTCGAAGTTTGAACCTTCTGGTGATAGTCAGAATGAGGAGATGACACAGTCTCCAGAGGAAAGAAAATGAGGAGTCTTCAAGAAAGGAAATTAGTGAAACTGAAGCAGGCAACATGACCGAAAAATAATTCAGAGTAATGGTCATGGAATTCATACATCTGATGGATAAGAAAATCAACAACCTATGCAAGAATCAGAACGAAATGAAAAGTGATATAGCTACAATCAAAAACACCATGTAAAGTTTCAACAGTAGACTAGAAGAATAAGAGGACTGAATTAGTGAGTTAGATCAGGTACAGAAACAAGCCCAATCTGAACAGCAACTGGAGAAAAAAAATTAAAAAGCAGGAGGAAAGCCTAAGGGAGCTTTGGGACAACATGAAACGAAGTAACATATGTATAATAGGGCTGCCAGAAGGACAAGAAGAGCAGCAAGGATTAGAAAATCTATTTGAAGAAATAATGACAGAAAACTTCCTGGATGTGGGGAAGAAAAAAGTTACACAAGTACAGAGAGTCCCAAGCAAGATCAATCCCAAAAGACCCACACCAAGACATGTCATAATTTCAATGGCAAATATTAATGACAAAGAGAGAATCTTAAAGGTGGCAAGAGAGAGAGAGAGGGTTGCTTACTTACAAAGGATCCCCCATCAGATTATCAAATGACTTCTCAACAGAAACACATCAAGCTAGAAGGGAATGGAAGGAGGTATACAAAATGTTGCAGAGCAAAGGACTGAATCCAAGAATATTCTATCCAGCAAGACTATCAATCAAAATTGAAGGGGAAATCAGGAGCTTCATAGACAAAAACAGGCTAAGGGAGTTTATCACTACCAAACCAGCAATGCAATAAATGCCCAAGGGAATACTTTAAAAAGAAGAAATAAAAAGGTAAGAAGGAACACAGACACAAAAATAGATATGACTACAAACAAGTACCTTTCAGTAATAACTTTAAATGTAAAAGGACTAAATGCTCCAATCAAAAGACATCGAGTGGATGAATGGATAAAAAAACATGACCCATATATGCTGTCTCCAAGAGACCCACCTTAGAACAAGGGACTCACACAGACTGAAAGTAAAAGGATGGAAAAATATCTTTCAGGCAAATGGAAATGAAAAAAAAAAGCTGGGGTAGCAATACTTATATCTGACAAAATAGACCCCAAAGTGAAGGCCATAACAAGAGATAAGGAAGGCCACTTCATAATACTAAATGGATCAATATAACAACAGGATATAGCCCTGATAAACATATATGCACCCAACACAGGAGCACCCAAAAACATAACAAAACTCCTGGAAGATATCAAGGGAGAGATTGACAACAATACAATCATAGTAGGGGACTTTAATATACCACTGACATCACTGGATAAATCCTCTAGACAAAAAAATCAGCAAAGACACAGCAATCCTAAATGACTCACTAGATGAGATGGATTTAACTGACATCTTCAGAACATTGCATCCCAAAGCCACTGAATACACGTTCTTCTCAAGTGCACATGGGACATTTTCAAAAATAGATCACATATTGGGTTACAAGCAAAGTCTCTCCAAATTCAAGAGAATTTAAATCATACCAAGCATCTTCTCAGACCATAATGCCATAAAATTAGAAATAAACTACGATAAAAACAATTCAAAAATCTCAAACATTTGGAAGCTAAATAGCATGCTGTTAAATAATGACTGGGTTACTAATGAGATTAAAGAAGAAATTAAAAGCATCCTGGAAACTAATGAAAACAAAAACACAACAATCCAAAATCTATGGGACACAATGAAAGCAGTCCTGAGAGTGAAATTCATAGCCCTACAGGACTACCTCAAAAAGCAAAAAAAAAAATGGTAGTAAATCATCTAACTCTACAACTCAAAGAATTAGAAAGAGAGCAACAAGAAAAGCCCACAGTGCGCAGAAGGAAGGAGATAATAAAGATCAGAGCAGAAATAAATGACATAGAGATAAAAAAATATAAAAGATCAATGAAACCAAGAGCTGATTCTTTGAAAGGATAAACAAGATTGATGAACCTCTAGTAAGGCTCACCAAGAAGCAAAGAGAGAGGACTCAAATAAACAAAATCAGAAATGAGAGAGGCGAAAAAACAACAGACCCCACTGAAATACAAAGGATTGTTAAAAAATACTATGAACAACTCTACTCCAACAAACTAGACAACCTGGAGGAAATGGACATATTCCTAGAAAAATACAACCTTCCAAAACTCAATCAGGAAGATCTCAATAGGCCGATAACTATGGATGAAATTGAAGCAGTCATCAAAAAGCTCCCAGCAAACAAAAGCCTGGGGCCAGATAGCTTCACAGTGGAATTATACCAAACATTCAAGGAAGAACTAAAACCTATCCTCCTCAGACTATTCCAAAAAAAAAAAAAAAAAAACAAGAGGAAGGAATACTTCCAAGCTCATTCTATTAGGGTGAAGCTAGCATCACCCTAATACCAAAACCAGATAAAGACAACACAATGAAAGAGAATTATAGGCCAATATCCCTCATGAACATATATGCCAAAATCTTCAACAAAATTCTAGCAAATCGGATCCAGCAATACATCAGAAAGATCATACACCATGACCAAGTAGGATTTATCCCAGGGATGCAAGGATGGTACAATATCCGCAAATCAATATATGTGATACATCACATAAACAAATTGAGAGATAAAAATCACATAATCATTTCAATTGATGCAGAAAAAGCATTTGACAAAATCCAACACCTTTCTTGATAAAAACTCTCAGCAAGGTGGGAATAGAACGATCATACCTCAACATAATAAAAGCCATATATAAAAAATCCACAGCCAACATCATACTCAATGGACAAAAACTAAAACCATTTCCCCTAAGAACAGGAACAAGACAGGGATGCCCACTCTCACCACTCCTGTTCAACATAGTACTGGAAGTATTAGCCATTGAGATCAGACAAGAAGAAGAAATAAGAGGCATCCAAATTGGAAAAGAAGAAGTAAAACTGTCCTTATTTGCAAATGACATGATATTGTACATAGAAAACCCTAAGCAGGGGTCCTCAAACTACCACTGGGTGCCGTTGCCTGTCCTGCTTAGCAGCCAACTCGTCCCGGCCCGCAGTGCGCATAGGAATTTGTTTATAGTGGTTTTTTTTTAACTATAGTCCGGCCCTCCAACGGTCTGTGGGACAGTGAACTGGCTCCCTGTTTAAAAAGTTTGAGGACCCCTGACCTAAAGGCTCCATCAAAAAATTATTAGACTTAATAAATGAATTTGGCAATGTAGCAGGATACAAAATTAATGCCAAGAAATCTATGGCATTTCTTTACACTAATAGTGAACTTACAGAAAGAGAGACTAAAAAAGCAATCTCATTTACCATCGCACCAAAAAAATTAAGATACCTAGGAATAAACTTAACTAAGGAGGTAAAATACCTATATGTGAAAAACTACAGGACACTGGAAAAAGAGATAGAGGAAAACATAAACAGATGGAAGAACATACCATGTTCATGGATTGGTAGAATCAACATCACCAAAATGTCCATACTACCCAAAGCAATCTACAGATTCAATGCAATCCCCATTAAAATACCAACGGCATATTTCACAAACCTACAACGAACTTTCCAAAAATTCATCTGGAATGAAAAAAGACCCCGAATAGCTGCAGCAATCCTGAGAAAGAAGAACAAAGTAGGTGGGATCTCAATACCAGATATCAAGCTGTATTACAAAGCCACTGTTCTTAAAACAGCCTGGTATTGGCACAAGAACAGACATACAGATCAATGGAATAGAATAGAGAACCCAGAAATCGACCCAAACCACTATGCCCAATTAATATTTGACAAAGGAGGCATGAACATAAAATGGAGTCAAGACAGTCTCTTCAATAAATGGTGTTGGGAAAATTGGACAGATACATGCAGAAAAAATGAAACTAGACCACCAACTTACACCATACACAAAAATTAACTCAAAATGGATCAAGGACTTAAACATAAGACAGGAAACAATAAAAATAATAGAGGAATCCACAGGCAGCGAAATCTCAGACATTTGCAGAAGGAACTTCTTCACTGATACTGCTCCTAGGGCAATGGAAACTAAAGAGAAAATAAACAAATGGGACTACCTCAAACTAAAAAGCTTTTGCACAGCAAAAGAAACCATCAAGAAAAAAACAAGAAAGCACCCTGCATGGGAGAACATATTTGCCAATGTCATCACCGATAAGGGTTTACTCTCCAACATTTACAGGAAACTCATACAACTTAACAAAACAATCCAATCAAAAAATGGGCAAAGGACCTAAATAGACACTTTATGAAGGAGGACAGAAGAAAGGCCAAGAGACATATGAAAACATGCTCAAAGTCACAAATTATCCGAGAGATGCAAATCAAAACAATTCGTTATCATCTCACACCTGTCAGAATGGCTATCATCAACAAATCAACAAATGACAAGTGTTGGCAAGAATGAGGAGAAAAGGGAACTCTTTTGCACTGCTGGTGAGAATGCAGACTGGTGCAGCCACTGTGGAGAGCAGTATGGAGTTTCCTCAAAAAACTAAAAGTGGAACTCCCATTTGATCCAGTGATCCCACTTTGAGGACTGTATCTCAAGAAACCAGAAACACCAATCAGAAAGGATATATGTGCCCCTATGTTCATAGCAGCACAATTTACCATAGCTAAGATTTGGAAACAGCCTAAGTGCCCATCAGCAGGTGAGTGGATTAAAAAACTGTTGTACATCTACATAATGGAATACTATGCTGAAGTAAAAAAGAAGGAGTTCTTACCATTTGCAACAGCATGGATGGAGATGGAGAGCATTATGCTAAGTGAAATAAGCCAGTCAGAGAAAGATAAATACCACATGATCTCACTCATTTGTAGAATATAATGAATAACATAAACTGATGAACAGGGACAGATCCAGAGACAGAGAAGCATTGATCAGACTGCCAAACCTCAGAGGGAAGATAGGGGAGGGTGGGGGGAAGGAGGAGAGATCAACCAAAGGACTTGTATGCATGAATATAAGCCTAACCAATGGACACAAACACCACGGGGGGTGAGGGCATGAGTGGGGGGAGGGTGGGGGTTAATGGAGGGATGAGGACACATATATAATACCTTAGTCAATAAAGAAATTAAAAAAAAATAAAGCAGACTAGAACACACCCTCATTGCAGACAGCAGATCTGACACCAGGAGCTTGAAGGGGCTGAGATACATATGCAGTTCCTTCTGACTCATCCCTCAGATAAGCCTCTATCCTATGAATGATAAGGGGGACCCCCAAGAACCAGCAGTGTTTCTCCAGTGTAGTGGTCCTCATACTTTATAGTGTGGAGAGTGTGTTAAAACACAGACTGCTGCAACCCTGTCCCCAATCTCTGTATCAGTATGTCTGGGGTGGGGCCTGAACTTTGCATGTTTAGCAAGATCCCAGATGTGCTGCTGCTGGTCTGGAGACCACACTTTGAGAACCACTGCTGTAATGGAAGCCCCTGTGTTAGAAATTTTCCTCCAATCGACCATCAACAGATCAGGGTTAGCTCATAAAACAGCACATAATTGCCAGACCTGGCTTATAAAGAATTAGTTTGTTCAACACCAGATGAAACCAACTTTTAAGAGCTTCCTTAACTGTAGGTCTTTCCAGGGCCTTTATAAAGCTCATGTACACATAATTATTTAGAAGGAACCTACAGTATGCAGCATTTCCCAAACTTGGTTGATCAGAGGAGGGAGAGCAGAGCACAGCCAAGGGCCTTATGTTCTACTGACCACACTTTGGGAAACACCAGGTGGGACTAGAACTTCCTTCAGTTGCATTTCAGTCTTGAATATGACCTGATCAACATAGCTGTTTCTCGTGCTTCCTCATTAATTCTTTCATGCAATCAGCACAGATTTATTTAATTCTCACTGCATCCCAAACACTGAGATTAGCACTGGGATACCAAGATGAACGCTCTGGATGGCAGGGGCTTCCCTTGTGAAGGTTGGATGTCACATGTCAATGTAATGAGCACTATCCCACCACAGCAGTAGCACCAGTCACACTGAGAAAGAGAAGGAAGAGCTCACTCTGTGGATGAGGAGGGGGTGAAGAAGTGCATGGGGAATTCAGAGACTTCCTGAAGGAAGGGCACCTGAGCAGAGCCACAGTGTAATAGCAACTTTTACACAGGGATTCCAGGCTGAGGGAACAGAATGCCCAGGACTCAATGGGAAGAGAGAGCCCATGAGGCTGGAGCTCCAGTGCTGTGTGGAGTAGTGAGTGAGCAAGGTCTGATCTGCTATGTAGCATCTCCACACATTTACAAGGCATCTTATGAGGTCAGTCATTTCAGTGAAGGGCTCCCTTCATCCCATTAAGTCCCAGAAGATAACTTCTCCATGACTGGTCATCAGGCTCCAGATGGCTGTGTACTAAAGACATCCTCTTCCTTCTGCTTTCCCTCGGCGTCTTTGTGTTCTTGCGGCAAAGAACTGGCTGGAAATGAGGATTCTTGCATTTCGTGTGTCACTCTGGGGATGGTGCCACGGGTTTGATGGACCAGAACACAAGGCATACCCACTCCCTTCCCAGCATGCCCTTCTTTGGTCTGTGCCATGTGGCAGCCAGACATCACACAGCAGCACCTGTGTGTGGGAGGAAAGCATTATGGCTAGACGCTAGCCAGATGTTGACATGAGCCTACTTTTTGTCTCTTCAGTGGCTAGCTGAGGACAAGGGGAAAAAAGACAATGAGAAGAATTTTACAGAACCTGTGGGTTCCCTTTATAGCCTTGACTTCAAAGAATATCTGATGCATATGTTTTCACAGGTTTTTTTTTTTTTTGTTTATTTTTCCAACTAGACTTGGAAATTCTATTTCACAGCACATTTTGCCCATTTTGATTTGCCAAACCAGATTTAGCAATTACATTTCACAGTACATTAGAGATAGAAACAACTCTATTGAACTTCACACAAACAGCCAACTCTCTCATGTCCAAATAATGCAGCTCTACTTGGAATTCCCTTAGTCCCAGTGGACAGGGAGGGTAGTCTTTTTGTGTCATTCCTGCATTATTTCTTGGATAAAAATGGCACATCCCAAGGCTTGAATCTGGCATCAATTTGAAAGTTAACCTACCAACTATTTGATAGATTTTACCTTCTTAGAATCAATTGGCCAAATGGACATACTAATGGTATGAAATCAGCACCTTTCTTTCTCTTTCATATTGTCCAGTCAGTACTTTTGGCATAGAGAAAGGAGAGGAAGTACCAGAGAGACAAGGTGAAGGCTGCCACTTTAAAAAATGACACAGCTTTATTAATTCCCATGGTGGGTTCCGTAGTAACCCTTCAGAGGCCAGAGCTTTTAGGGCTTCACATTGTGGGTGTCATACATCATCCCCAAGGCCATTTTGGCCTCTTACATGACTGCAGAACAATGAGTGTATTGATCAATCTCTTCCCTGTTTTCAAATCTGTGTAGCTGAAAATGAGAAAATGCATCCTTTTAGTTAGCAATAGATTTATGATGATATCTCTTTTCAGCCAAAGCACGGGTAACACTCAAAGACTAGTGGTCACGTGGAGCGAGATGGTTACATGACTCCTCGATGGCTCTCAGAGGGTTTATAGTGGCCAGCTTCCCAGACTGGTGCATATCTCAGTTCACATCTGGTGGTAGGAAGTTTATTGAGAGTCTGGATTTCGTATTTATAAAGCTTCCATTACCTGTTTTAACTGGGTGTTAACTTGATAAAGAACTTCACTGATAGTTAGGATTGTCTTTTTCTCACTTTTATGAACTGCTAAAAATGTTTGCAAGAGTCAAAATGTGGAAGATGTTTTTCTTTCCTTCCTTCCTCCCTCCCTCCCTTCTTTCCGCCCATTTCTGAATTATGCAGCCAGATTTCTGGGTTCATTTTTTTTCAATTGTAATGAAATGTTTAACACATTTAAAAGTCCTTTAGCAGAAAGAGCAGAGACGAACAGACCAAGTCTTCCTTACTATACAAGTTCAATCCAATCCCCAACTCTGTCCCAAATAAGTTATATTAATTTAAGCATACTATTTAACCTCTTTGAAATTGCTTCCTTATTTGAAAAGTGGGGATAATAAAAATCTGCTCTCCCCGCCTCACAAGATTGTTGTGAGGATCCACTGAGATTGATCGTCATGAATGGCTTTTGTAAAATGGTGGTTATAATTATAGCCAAGCATTAACTATAAATTACTCCCTTTAGGTTCATTCATGCTACAGGATAGTCACATACTGATTCTATCTGATCACATATGTTCCCCTATTGGTCAACATTCTTAACAAATTGCTTGTTCCTCCATTATCTCATCCATATATTCAACTCTTGTCCCAAGGCTGTGAAATACCATTTACTCAGTGTTACCGCTAGAGGGCACAAAGCCTTTTTGTTTCCTTTTTCTCAACTCAAGAGAGATTCTGTTGAGCCTTTAGACAGCATTCTTATATTATGTTACCTATTGGAGCAATAAGTAAACATGCAAATATACAGAATTAAAAATAAGCTGATGGTCCATGGTCCTTGTCTCTTTGGAAAATATCTCAGAAGATAACAGAAAATGTATCTTTTCTTAACTAATTAAAACTAAATTAAAGGAAATTTGTATATCCGTATGTGGGTGTGTGTATATATATATATATATATATATACATTTATCTCTTAATTCTGTTAACTGAGAAGACCTAGAAGCAATGACACCCCAAATATCAACAAGCACACCTAGCACCCAGATCTTGGTTTCTAAATACCATTCTCCAATAAAAGAAGGCAAGTCTCCTTCGAGAAATAATTGATCCCAGGGCTAAAAGCGGGGGAAATACAAGCTTAGAACACCTTATGGCAGTGGTTGGCAAACTGCGGCTCGCGAGCCACATGTGGCTCTTTGGCCCCTTGGGTGTGGCTCTTCCACAAAATACCACGTGTGAGAGCGCATGTACAATGCGATTGAAACTTTGTGGCCCATGCGCAGAAGTCAGTTTTCAGCTCTCAAAAGAAATTTCAATCATTGTACTGTGGATATTTGGCTCTGTTGACTAAGGAGTTTGCCAACCACTGCCTTATGGTATCATAGAGGGTGGAAGCATTTCAAAAATTATGACTACATCTCTAAAGAACACCAGAATCAACTTGAAGGAATGCCTAATTGCCTAAGCTGGGACCATCTGAGCAACAAAATATATACTCATGTTAATAAAATAAATAATCATGAATTTAACTGATATTACAAGCCACTGAATAAATGAGTAATAAGGGAGAAGAAATAGTTCTTCTTACAGTATAATTACAATTAAAAAGTGAATAAGGAATCATGGAAATAGAAAAATCACCAGTGAGCAAATACCACAGTAATAGTTATTATTGTCAAGAACCGTCAAGGATTGCTAAATTAGTGAGTGAAAGTTTAATAAGAAACAGGGTATTTTCATAGTCTCAATGTATCTCCCCATAAGACACTAATCTATAATAATAAAAGCGTAATATGCTAATTAGACTGGACGTCCTTCCAGACGACCTTCCGGATGAAGCTGGGACTACAAGGGAAGCCTGGGTCCCGGGTGCCTGCCAGTGGCCAGAGGGAAGCCTGGGTTCTGGGTGCCAGAGGGAAGCTGGTGCCAGCATCCAGGAGAAGGAAGCCCTACTCTTGCACAAACTTTGTGCATTGGGCCTCTAGTTAATTATAAGGGGAAAAACTGAAGCTTTGTAATGGAGAAATCTGATACCACCTTTACCAAGTGATCAAAGGAACATCCATTATAAGATATATCACTATTCTGTACCTCCCAAAGTGATGTACTGAGAAGGACCCAACATCACATCTGTGGTATTTTTTCCAAACATATGAAAATTCAGCCTAAATCCTGAGGAATCATAAGATTAATCCAAATTGAAGGACATTGTGAAAAAATTGGCTAGTATTCTTCAAAGTGACACAAAAGAATGAGGAACTGTTACATGCTGAAGGATATTAAATAGACATGACAACTAACTGCAATGTCAGATCCTGGACTAGATCAGGAAAAATGACATTTGTGGAAAAACTGGTAAAATTCAAATAAGGTCTGTATAATATTTAATAGTTTTGAGTAAACAGTAACTATTATTAACTAACTATGATTAACTAGTAACTAGAAGTAATTTCCTTGTTTTGATCATTATATTGTGGTTATATAATATGTTGATATTAGAGGAAGTGTGTAAGTGAACTCTTATTTCAAGAGTAAAAGTTTAAAACTGGATTGAAATTAAAACTATAGGAAATACTTAAACAGCACTAATCATATGCCTGGCACTGTCCTAAGTGCTTTATGTACATACTAGAGACCCAATGCACGAAATTCACGTAAGAGTAGGCCTTCCTTCCCCCGTCTGTCAGCATGGGCTTCCCTCTGGCACCCAGGACCCGGGCTTCCCTTGCAGCCCCAGCTCCATTCGGAAGGTCATCTGGAAGAACATCCAGAAGGATGTCTGGTCTAATTAGCATATTATGCTTTTATTATTATAGGTTGTCTTATTTAACCCTTTCCATAACTATGTGAGAAAGGTGCTGTATTATCTCCATTTTTTTAGATGAGAAAATTGAGGCAAGAAAACGTTAAGTCAATTGCCCCAAAACACATATCTCATATGTGGTGGATGCAGAATCTGGCCATAAGCATCTGGCTTTGAAGTCCCTGCTGTTACCATAACATTGGGCTGCTCGTCATGTAAGCACCATGTACTTAGCTATTCAGCAAAGAACTATTTGCTGAGTATTTATGAAGTGAAAACTGCTGTTTTGAATCCACAGTCTGCAAAGATGTTCTTCTCTTCAAGGAGCTTCTGGTCAGGAAAAGAGACAGGGCATAGTCACCAACAACACCAACAATCATTTACTAAGCACCTATTATACATTTTGTGTATACAATATTTCATTAACAACATTTTTTTATTGATTTCAGAGAGAAAGGGGAAGGAAGAAAGAGATAGAAATATCAATAATGAGAGAGAGGAACTGTTGGACATTGAAATTGGGACTCAAACATTTTTTTGTTTTGTCTTGTTTTGTTATTATATGTTTATTTCCAGTTTGCAAAGGCAAAACTTTTTAAAGGAAAGAAATGGTGGGAAAAAGATACAGAGGCAAAGAAGCATTGAACAGACTGTCAAACTACATTGGGAAGACAGGGGAGGTTGGGCGAGGAGGGCTGTAAGAGACCAACCGAAGGACTTGTACGCATGCATATAGGCACAACCAATGGATATAAGACGCTGGGGCGGGGGGGGAGGGTGGGCAGGTGAAGGCATGTCCTGGGGGGTAGGGGAGGTCGGGGGGAGATCAAGGGGAAAAAAAAAAGAGACATATGTACTACTATTTGTAATACTTAAAACAATAAAAATAAAATTAAATTAAAAAAAAATAATGAGAGAGAATCATTGATTGGCTGCCTCCTGTACAGCCCTCACTGGGGATTGAGCCTACAACCCAGGAATATGCCCTTGACTGGAATCGAACCTGGGACCCTTCGGTCCAGAGACCAATGCTCTATCCACTGAGCAAAACTGGCTAGGGCTACAATATTTCATTTTTAATGGTAAAAACAAAAATGAGTTTCCAAGAGATTTACATAGCTAATGAATGGCAACGCTCAGATTTAAATGCAGGTCTGTACTCATTTATTCAACAAATATTTATGGAGCACTACTGTGTGCCAGGTAGTGTGCAGGCAGGTGGGAATGTAGCAGAGACTGAGACAGTCAAAAGACCTGAGAGCTCCCAAACCTGTGTTCTTTCCACAACTGACCCTTAACTTCTTAGGATTTAGCCCCTACCCATCCACAGTCCATTTCTCACTGACCTGTCTTTCTAACATGAGGGATATTCACAGGCGGCTACAGACCCGCAGTTTATTCCTTAAAGTACAGCTTGATGTCAGCTAGGCAGCACTTCGGAGCAAGGATCCCTGCTGTTCAGAGCCACAGACTGGAGCCTATTCTTTGTCTAACCCCCTTACTCCCATTTCTAATAAATGTCTTTCTCCCCAAGTGCCTGCGCACACTTCCCATCCAGTGCCTCCCATGAGAATGTTCACACAAAGCTTCAGATGACTTCCCTGAGTCTTGGGGCTTGGTCTTGGCCAATCAGAAACAAGCAAAACAAAATGTGACCATCTGGGTGAGGGTCTATTTCTAACCATTCCTTTCTGCCTTCTCTCCAACTGTGATAAATATTATTGATCCCTGAACATTGAGTTCTGTGAGCAACAAAAGCCACCAGCCTCTTTAGCATTACCTGAGGTTGCTCATTCTAAAACTTCTGAACGTGAATGGATACATCTCTTGGGATAATTATCCTATCCAATAAAGAGGGACTATGCCAATTGACTACTGCACCCTCACAAAATGGCAGTGCCCACAGCCAGTAAGGAGGGAATATGCTAATTGACTGCACGCCCTCCGAGATGGCAGCACCCACAGCCACAAGATGGTGGCGCCCAGTCCCCTCAGCCCGGCTGGAGTGGCCTGCCTCTGGAGTCCCCCAGTCTCCTCAGCCCCCCAGCTGCCCAGGGCCGGCCCAAGGCACAGGCAAGCCTCGGATGGCAGCTGCCCAGCCACCCAGGGCCACATGAGTCTCAGGTAACGAGGGCCGGCTGAGGCTTGTGCTGCTGGCAGTGGCAGCAGCAGAGGTCTGATGGGGCATCGCCTTTCCCTGATTGCCAGGTCGCCTCCCGCCCCTGAGGGCTTCCAAACTGTGAGAGGGAGCAGGCCCGGCTGAGGGACACCCCCCTCAGTGCATGAATTTTCATGCACCGGCCTCTAGTTGATATATAATTACTTTACCTTACAACAGAGGTCACATTATCTACTAGTATAGGTGCTACTTGGCACTGAAAGTAATGATCAGTCTGAAAAGTGGGGAAGCCTGGTCCCATGCCCTGTAGCTCTCATTATCTTTTGTCTCTTTGGCTCCTCTAGATTCCAGAGGCCTCAACATGTTGCCATCCAAGTGCAGGCCTTGATGGTGCAGTGAGCTATGGGGGTCTGTTCTGGCTGGTCTGTGCCCTTGCCACAATGATTGTTAAGCAGCTGCGATATCACCTCTGGGTTTATCAAATAGAGCACAGTGATTATATTACACGGAAGAGATACTGCATTACTACTGAAGCTGTCTCTCCAAATCTGGTAATATTAGTTGACTGGTGTTATATGCCCCACAAGTACTCCCAGAAATGAGAGTGAGAAGCAGAATTACTGAGAACTGCCTGTCTCTAAATTAAAAATAGAATCACTGGCTAGGCCATGAAATAATGTCTACAAGTGAGATGACCTTGAAATGTCCTCTTAAATCCTGTGTAAACCTTGAACCATTGAGTGCTTCATCTAATGTTATTTTGACTGGTATACCAAATTGGGTACTTTTGAAGTCTAATTAGAAATTCCCATTTGATGAGATCTGTTTAGAAATCTATGACTCTTCAATTAACCTAACACTTCTGAAGGCCATGATGCCTGTGAACATGTTCTAAATGGGGCCAGACTATGACTTGAGTTCAGTCTCATGAAAATTTGTACTTCTTTTCCTACAAATCACATTTGCTAAATTAGTACTTCTTACAAGCTTAAAAAAGGGGGAAAATGTCACTTTTTTATGATTCCCAAATAGCTAACTATAGGAAAAATTGCAATTCCCTCCTCTTGTAATATAAAAATGTTGGACTAGATCCAAGTTTCTAGCCTAATTTCTTTTTGTAATTGGCAATGGTTGTTGAATTGCTAAAATTTATTGTTTGATATTATGATAGTGGCATAATATGAGTTGGAAGCTGTGTGTGTGTGTGTGTGTGTGTGTGTGTGTGTGTGTGTGTGTGTTAATGCCATGGAACAGTTAAATAATCTGGCAATCAAATATTCTTTAAAGACTTTACACAAATCACTCTTACGGCTAAGTCTGTGAACACTGATGGGAGTCGGTTTAACACTATTTCCCTATCTTCTCAAACCAGTTTTGATAAATTTTTCTCATAGAAAATCATTTATTTTATCCAGACCTCAAATATTTGAATAAAAATAATACATAATCACCACATCTTTAAAACAAACCCCTTCACATTCACACTGACTCCCAGTAGTTGTCTGGGTTACTGTTGGGACTCTTCAGCTCCTTCTAGAAGATGTTCACTCTGCTTTGCTCAAAGATCCAGCTTGGTGTGCATTTATTGCTGGCCTAAGACTAATTTCCATTTTCTATCTTATTTAACCCGATAGCTGTCTAGACTTTTAAAGTTCAAGTATATTTCTTTTTGTCTTCATTCTTTTAATAATTTCTGGTTTTTATTGCATTGTGGTCAAAATGACCTCATATTTTGTGGGTTTGGTACTCCTGATTTTGAGTCTTTTAAATTTCTTTTTTCTTCATTTTGCTCTTTTTTCTCTCTCTCTTTCTTACTCTTTTTTCTTTAACTTTTTAAATCTTCATTCTGCAAGTGTTTAGGGTTTTCTCCGTAACCCTTGGAGTTCTGACATCATCACCTCAGTATTTTTGTTTTCTGTTCCAGTAGACATCTTTGACTGTATATTTCAAATGATTAATTATTTCTTCAGCCACATCTACATTAGGCTTTTTATTTAATTTACTTTGGCTAACATTTTAGAATTTCTGAGTAATTTGATGGTTCCTCTCTGTTTTATGGCTACAGTGCCTTTGCAAATATCCTGAAAAATAATTGTTATAGTTCTCTTCTCTTTCAGTTCTGTTTTCCTTGCTCTATCCTGCTCTTATCTTATTGCTTGCTAAGGCTACCATTATCACCTTTCTCTTCCCAAAACATATAAATTTCAGCTGAAAACAATGAGCATTTCCTAAAGTTCTGTTAAAAAATAGAGAAGGTATTACATTGCAGACTAAACACCAGAGTTTTCCCCTAACTTTCTTTTTCCATAGCAGATGCCCATTCTGTGCACCCTATATCCACACGCACATGGAATATGCAGACACACACTTCTCAAGTCATCCTGGGCTGTTGTGTGTGTGTGTGTGTGTGTGTGTGTATTTATTTTCTGCTTCAAAAAGTCCAACTAGGAATCACACTTTTTCTCCACACTGAACTTATACACAAATGTTCTTGTTTAAATCACTGTTTTCTCCAATGGCCCAGCCGACCATTCTGAATAATAGGGCAGTGGGAGGCGTGTTAGAGTGAAGACAGAGTATGAGGACTCTGTTACTAGGAGCCCTCTGCATTCTTGATCAGACCACCTCTGTTGTGATTTGTGTGTTTAGTGTTTGTCCAGGTTTGGGAAAAGTCACCCTTACATGTACAGGAGTTTTCTCCTTCCATGGTTTAGGATATTGTTGTTGTTGTTTTTTCCCCTGCATTAATAGTATTCCATATTCATTATTGCCTAGAAATTCAATTTCTGGTGGCACTCATTTCTGTTTTCCATCACTGTTTGTACATTTTCCCCCTGTGATTTCAAAGGGATTTTGGAAGAGAAGTGACTTTGAACTCAGTCTTTCATCTTGAACTCAATC
Organism: Corynorhinus townsendii; assembly: GCA_026230045.1. NCBI lineage: Eukaryota > Metazoa > Chordata > Mammalia > Chiroptera > Vespertilionidae > Corynorhinus > Corynorhinus townsendii. The sequence continues at coordinate 182,962,421 of JAPDVU010000001.1, read as the reverse complement.
AATGCCTAAGTCCAAGTTTCTATATAAGCCCACCTCAACTAGTTTTACCTATTTCTTTTCTTTTCTTTCGATCTCATTCAAAGCATGCTGTCATTCAATGAATTTTGTCTTTACTTTCCCTTCTCCTTTATTACCACTCTAGAGTGTTACTGAGAAAATAGGTTCTCACCTGTGCCAGGTATTCCTTTGACATGTTGCTCTTCATAAAAACACAGTTGGCTCATTCTGCAAACACTTACTGAACACCTATGTGATAAGCATCTTGCTTAGCTCTAAGAGACAGCTATAACCAATCACACAGTTCATCTGTTAATGAATAACAAGAAAATCTTGCATAGCATACCATATTTGTTCCTCGGAGAACATTACAGATACCTAAAGCATTTTTCAAGGTAAAATCCTGAACCACATATACATGCCAGACCTGCAGCAAAATGAGAAGCTGTCCCAGATGCCTGGGTAGAAATTATTATGAAAATTTGAAAAAAGAAAACACAAACACAAAAACTGGGATTGATTGTTAGACCCCAATAAAATTTCTCTCCCTGGACAAAAAAACAACAACCAAGGTTACATCACCCTGGGGGAATGGCCCTGAAGGCAGAACCTGAGCTTGGAGAAACACATTCCTTATCTTGGCTCCTAATTATCTCAGAATAAAGAATTAATCATGGCAATGGCCTAACATGTGGGGGGTTGTTCTGAGGTTCTTGGACAGAGGAGTCTAAAACCCTCGTGACCCTGTGGAGGTTAGGAGATCCCTAATTTCTTGGTGGCATTACCATTTCTGTTTGGTCAGAGAGGAGAAGTCACTTGGAGGCGGTTCAAGTTTGGCAGACCATCTTGGGTAGGAGGAAGGAGGGGCAATGAAGACAGCTGTGGGATGACCAATCAGAGAAGGAGAAAACCTTTTAAACCACAAGCATCTTATTTAACATTTCAAAGGCTTTCATCCTGACAGCAACATCCTTCAGACAAGGAGTGGAAGAAGAGTTGAGCACTCCAAGGTTCAAATTTCTTGCACATTTAGAATTGATGTCAACAAAAAGGGAGTCTCTGTTGTCCATCATTTAAACTTATTTGACCTATCCTTCTCTATCTCTTAAAGATGTGGTTGGGATTACCATACTGTCATTTACCAAAACCTTAATTATTTTGAATGTACCTTGGCAAAGAAAGGCAAGGAAATGGAAAGACTAACAATGTTTGGTCTGAAAATAGAATAGAAAATGTGGACAACTAAATTCATTGGTATGTTGTCCCCTCAAGTGAAGTTTAGACATAGTTTCAGCCATCTGCTTTGTTGACACCCAATCAAACTTGTAATTAATTCTTTAAGGGATGCAATTCTTGGCCCACAGGATGGGTCATGGTGGCTTCAATAAAACCAAATTGGGCTCCATATGTGACATAGGAAGAATGCTGTCATAACTGAGATAAAACCAATTTGGGCACATGCAAAACTGAGCAATTGGAATCCCAGAAATCAGGGCACAAGACAACAACCCTGAATAAAATGGAAGACCTAGCACTAAAAGGAAACACTACTCTGAAGGAAACTGCGGGGCGAGGACAGCTGTGCAGACCTGAAGTCCAGGCACGATTCCTTCGTCCTCTCTCCAGCTGGGGAAGAATTGACCATGCGGCGCTTTCACTGCTTTCAGCTTTCCTAAAGAAGGCGACTTCCCCCCCCCCCCCAATATTTCCAATATAGGTTTTCAATAATATGCAGGCATTTTTAATATAAAATTATTTATCTCTAGTATGTTGAGTTGCAAAAGGTGAGGAGTAAGTGGTATTGAACCCTGACACAGGAAGTAAAAATCAATTGACATTCAAATTCCATTTTACTTCAAAAAGCATTCAAAGTATATAGTGACTTTGGGATCCTAACAACCAGCAACTTAAAATCCATCCTGGCCTCTATGATTTCAGTGCACTCAATCATGATTGATTGAGCTTCTACTCTGTGCTAGCCCCCATGCTAGGTGTGAGGTCTACAGTGATGATCTACACAGGCCTTTGGCTTCTATTCACAAATGCAACTTCTTTATCGTCAGCTTTCATTGTTTTAGAGTAGATGCAGGCAAGAGCAACTCCTGCCCAGGCTCATTACTTTGGTGGCCTGTCTCCAGCCTTGCCCTTGCTCACAGGGCAAGGAGCCCACAACCCCCATCTAGGCCTCATTCCAGGTGGTTGGCAACCCAGAATTCCCTGCTCAAATCATGAAACTCTAGTTCAGAGTGGCCGCAAAATAGCTGTATTTTGGGCACATGGACAGAATATGAAAGTGTGGGCTGGAATAGCCACACATGTGCATTCAAGGTCTCCTGTAGTGGGGGATGGAAAGTGAAGGTGAGTGGGCCTCCGTCCAGGGGCCACCCCTCCCTGTACCACCTTGTTCCAGCAGAGAACTCCAAAAGCCTGAAAACTAAATCCAGCCCGGCTTTCCACATCGTTATGGAATTAGATTTGTCAAGGTAGGAGGATAGAACATATTTTATTAAACAGTTTCTTGGTTTGATTTATAACTTTTAAATATTTAGACACATGGTATGTGAGCCCTGCAAATGTGAGGGGAGGGATGGACCTTCAAAGCACTGGGAGGTGAGGCTGAGGGGTGACATCACAATTCTTCTCACCCCTGGGGTTTTCCCCATGCCCCATCAAAGAGCTGCTGTGGACTGGATGCACTTCAAAGAATGCTTGTTCTCTACACAGTCTACTCCCCATCCTGGGTATTTGTAGAGCATTAGCTGCAGGATTCAACCACAGGCTCCCCGTGTTAGGTACAGTCAGCTGGCTACATTGTGTAGCCCAATTTGTTTGCATGCTGGTTAAGCATGCCAGGTCAAAGTTCAGCGGCATCCCCCCATGCCGGAGCAAGGCATTCCCTCCCCACCCATTGCTAAGCAGTAGCTATAATGTTGCTCACCGTGTGAAGCTGATTTGCTCCTTTTCCATGAGGCACATTATACTTGGAGCCATGGCCCCAGCACAATGCAAGTAGACTGAGACTAACATGAGCAATCTTCCTCCCAGTGGTACGGGCTTTGGCCCCATGTTTGATAGGAATCTTGGCCTCTTACTAACCATGTAACGTTGGACCAGTTACTTAGCCCTTTCTGAGTCTCTGTTTTCCATGAAAATGGGAAACGGGAGATTGAATGGGAAGGAGTGTAAAGCAAAAATCAAGAGACTGATTCATGGTAGATGTTCTAAGCTTAGATTGGCCTTTAAGCTCCATCATCCCACCTCCAATGTGTGTCCTTATTCTTAATCTCTCTCCCTATTGGGCTGCCACCCAATGCAGGGACTCCCCTCCCCCATTGCAACACACACACACACACACACACACACACACACACACACACACACATATCTCTGTGGGACTGACAGTATTGTGTCCCTCGGGCTGCTGGCAATGTTGGAGGTCTCAGCCTACCTCATCAGCAAGCATCCTGATCCCGTTTGCTCATCAGCCCTCCATATCTGGATGAAAACCCACTTGAAGAGAAAAGCGCTGCCTTGCTGAGTGCCTGCTATCCTTGGAACAATGAACAGAAATTTGGAGTAAACAGAGAACTTTCCCCCAAAACTCCCACCCTGACAAACAGAAGGGGCCAGATGTGAGGGAGCCCCATAGCCCAGGGGCGCAAACCACAGGCTCTGGAATCAGACTGGCTGGGGCTTGGCTCTGCCACTTGCTTGTTGTGTGCATTGGGCAACTTAACGTCTCCGGATGTTAATTTCCTCCTTTGAAAACTGGGGCAAAATCAAAGAAGACTTAAATGATTTCAGTTAAGGCCTTAGCTCCGTTTCTGACACTAGTAAGTACTTGAAGATGGCTGTTTTTATTATATTAGCAGTAATATTATTGGTAACTACAATTGCACTGTACATGTGGTAAGAGTATGAACAAAATGCCATCTATTATAGATGCTTAATTCTGCCTAAGGAGGGCAAGAGGGACAAGGGGATAAAAAAATGTCAGAAAGGAGATGGCCCCTGAACTAGGCCTGGAAGAACGAGGAGACCTTTGCCAGAGAAGGCAAAGGCCTTGCAGGCAGAGGAGGCCCACTGCTGTGACAACAGAAGTGAGTTCGCGTGGGCCCAGTATTCTCTGAGGGTAGTAGATGAGGCTGGAGGGTGGATAGTCAGGTCAGGAAGCACCAGGAGGGGTTGCAGTGCCATGCTAAGCAGAGAGCAGTATAAATTCCCCTGTAATATGCTGCTACTGCTATTTGCTAGGATAGAGGCAAGCAGTGATATGGACTGAAGGGAAGGCCCAGGTTTCATATGCCAAACACAAACACTGAGGCAGACCGTGGCAAGCACTTTGCCACACTCAATATTAATGCTGCCTGTTGGCCCACATGGGAATAACCCCTAACAAAACAGGCTGCGCTGAGAGCTCAGTGAGGGCTACATAGAAGCCAAGGAATTCAACAGTTAATCCTGACTCAAAGGACCCACTTGTTTGTGAGAAAATACATCTCTAAAATCTTAACTTAAAAAAAAAAAAAGTAAAAGGCCTCAGTGGATTATCAAGACATTCAGTGTGTGTAAGCGAAAATATGTAATGTGTGAGTGCTTTTCAAAAGATAAATATATAAATAAAGTTGGGAGTATTTCCCCTAAAAAGGTCTTTCGGAGAAGGAGGTTGGAGTTTTTTTCTTTCTTCTTCTTGTTCTATTTTGCAGCTGCAGCAGAATAAGTAAAAAAAAAAAAAAAAAGATGCTCTGGCCAGCCAACTTCCTTTCCAAACATTTGGTCCTGAGTAGCTCCTGCAAAAAATAGTCAAGTGTAATGGACGTGTAGGAATGTGGCAATCCATTTGCTTTATTTCTCCCAAATTATGGCTGATTGCAGGTTTGGGGGAGGGGACGCGTGGGAGAAACTGGCTGCTGTTTCATTGGGTCCTGTTTGGCCTAGGAATGCATTTCCAGGACATTCTATCTTTTTCTGCTGGGCAGTTTGCGCAGGTCCTACCACTCACCCTGAAGGTCTGATGGTTGAAGGAATTACTCGAGGCATATTTCTGCTCTTTCATAACAACAACAATATATATGGCAGCAGGCCAGGAGACCTGAACCTAGAATGAAAATGCAGATTAGCCAGAGGTGATCCTGGAATCACCATTATTTTTTAATCAGCTTTTATGAGCAATTCAGAAATTAACCAGTAATGTGCTGATACTTGTATAACATACAAATAAAAAGGTAATGGGGTAAGATTTACATGCATGACATGGAAAGATGTGTAAGATATATATGCAAAAAGAGAAGTGTGGAAAAATGTGTATAGTATGATCCTGGTTTTATGACTCACAAAGGAAACAACAGAATGCCTTCTGTATGTTTGGGGAGGCAGGGAAAGATGTCTGGAATGATGTATAGTGTATTATATACCCACCTCCTCGCTGTGGTTATTTTTCTAAAGAATTAATAAGAAATGGGAGGAAGGAAAGAGGAGATGTGCTTTTACGTTTTTTTACACTGAGAAGTATTCTTTTGTAGTTAAAAAATAAACAGGACAAATAGAATGGAGGAAAAAAAAGATTGAAAGAGATTTCATGATACTTTTATTTAGTTGGGGGGATTCTCTATGAACTATCTCTAAGTATCAGACACACAACTCAGGGATCATCCTCCACCGTCTACAGGGTCATCACACAGGTTCAGTTAAATGGTTGCCTAGGGAACAAGTAGAAAGATCTGAGGTAGGTGGACTGTACCCCTTCCTTCCTTCCTTCCGTGCTTTCATTGGGATTGTTTTTCTGAGCCAATGACCTCCTCAGCATTTTTAGTGGATCTACTGCTCAGGGGCCAGGTGCTTCGAGGATGGGACGTGTATAGAGTCATTACTGCTCTTCCAGGGTATCACACAGCCCGGCATCAGAGGTGGGCACTGGGCTGGAGTTTGCCATTGGTCTCTATAAATCTCTAGAACCCAGATATCAGTCATGAAGCAGCTCGTGAATCTGGTATCATTCAAATCCATGATATCACCCAGGTGCTCAGAACAGTGAGCTGAAGGCATTCTGTTTCTTTGTTTGCAGCCTATTCTTGCTTGTTGAAACAGCCAGCAAAAGAAAGTATTGGCACCCTGGCCAGTTTTGCTCAATAGTTAGAACATCAGCCCTCAAAACATAAGGCCGGGGGTTTAGTTCCAGGTTAAGGGCATGTACTTCGGTTGTAGGCTCAATCCCTGGCCCCAGTCTGAGTGTGAATGGGAGACAACCAATCAATGTCTCTCTCTACATCCCCTCCTTCCTTCCCTCCACTCTCTCTCTCTCTCTCTCTCAAAAAAAAAAAATCAGTGGAAAAGTTATCTTTAGGTGAGGATTTAAAAAAAAGAAGAAGAAAGTATTGGAAATATATGGGGGAAATCAAATTGAGCTACCAGACTTTGAAAAGGAAGAAACTGGAGCTATCCTGGGGTCTAGGTACAGCATACAAGGAATGAATTGGCTTAGCCATCTGCCATCGTTGTGTCATTCCTTCTGAGATAGAAACACTGTAAGGCCAAGCTTAGGCTCCATGTTCACCCTATGGCTGAGGCAATGGTACCTCCTCGAAGGAAAATCAAGGTGCTCTCCCCAGATGGAAAAGGAAATGGATGTTGGACAGGCAAAAATAGCAGATGTCTGCTCAGGGACACATGTTGTCAGTTAAAGATGCATTCCCCTATAATGGGAAGAAGGAATTCCTGAGACTCATCACCCCACCTCCCATGCTAGTTTCCTTCTTACCAGCTGGACTATCCGCTTCTTCAGATAAGGCAACCTTTGCGATTGGATTCAATGGTTAGGGTACCTCTGGAAATAATGACATCTTTTCCGTTTAATTGATGGCTATTTTATCACAGGGTTTTTCAACAGTGCACTGGTAACATTTTACCCTGGGTATTTCTTTGTTGTGAAGCTGTTCTATGCATCGTAGAACTGTTAGCAGAATTCCCAACCTCTACCCACCAGATGCCTTTAGCACCGCCTTCTCAACCCCAGAATTGACAATTAAAAAACCTCCTGGCATTGTCAAATGTCCCCGGGGACAAAATTGGCTCTTGTTGAAAATTATTGTTTCACCAAGATAAATGTCCTATCATACATTGCCAGGCCTGAGGACTTCAAGGTCTTGCTGGATGCTTTAATGATGGGCCTTGAACTTGTTACATTTTGTCCTTCTAGACAGTCCTTATTCCTAGGCATTGGCATGCCCTGTTTAAGCTCAGGGTGTCTGTTTGATAGAGCACTAAGCAATCTGAGGACAAAAAGAACTCTACCCCCATGGAAGCGATGTTGGCCCCACAATAGCATGTGGTCACGTTCTCATGGACGGAGAAATCAGAACCCCCAGATCGTCCTTGAACACAAGAGAAAAGAAATGACACAGTGCAATTCAAGGTCTTCAGAGAAACAAAGGCACTGACACATTTAGGGTGTGTTTAGAGTCAGAATTCCTTGTGAGAAGCATTTTGAAACCCTGCATCAGGCTTATTGCCCTTGTTTGAAGTGGTGGGTGAAATATTTAAAAACTTCTCCTCCTCAAAGCCAACGCAAATTTTTGCTTCCATCAAAATAATAAATCATTTTCATATTGAAAAGTATCTGGCACTTGGGCCTCTGCAAACATTTTGGGTTTAAAGGGCAAAACCAACCCAGGCATTTGACAGCCGGGTACCACCTTTGTTTACACCCAGCCATTGTCAAAGAATATTTCTAACAAGGTGTGAACTAGGAAATCCTGCCTCCCTCCTCCCTTGTATGGGCCTTTTTGACACATTTAATAAATACAGAGAAAGTTGATGAAAGTGGCCTTACCGTATCTAATACTGGGAGTTATAGATCAGGGCTAGGCCAAATGTCATCTAACTAGCTTAGATACAGCTCACTGGAACATAACTTTGCCCCTATGGGCTGCCATGGACCCCTTTTCATAGACTCACCTCCAAAGGTTTGATAAGACTAGTTGAAGGTCGAGCTTAATCTTCTAATTCCCCAAAAAGGATGTTTTCAGTTAGATTTTTGTTTCACCCTTGCTACATCATTTTCGTATGAAATAGACAAGAGGAATTTACTTAGGTGGGCAACTCTTAAACCTTACTCGCCCAAAGCGTGGTTTTCTAAGCTATCACCAGGCACCGGAGCATTATTAGCATTGCTTTCCGGGAGGGCAGCATTCAGAGTTGCAAGGGCTTCGGGCATAGCTTATAACTTGATTGACAGCCTTAAGCCTTCCAAAGTAAATTTCTAAAACCCCAGTAATTTCATCGCAGACATGTGAAACTTCAGAATTCCAAAGGGAAAAGAAAGTGTTATTTTTAAAATAAACTTTTAAGTTTGAAAACAAAACCAGACAAGCAGTGCAGAAAGAACTGTTCTAAATTGAATTTCAAAGTGTGTCTTTGGGTCTGGAGGGCCCCCTCCCCTCGCTCCCAGCCACAGCCCTAATTCTGGACTCCCTTGCACTGCGAGAATGACTACATGGCCGGTCCCTGCCCACTTATCACTAGTGCCTCCTCTGAGCCACCTTGTAAGCTGCTGCTGACGTCGTCTCCTGAAAGCCTACTCAAGATAGTGCCTCTTTTCCACTCAGAACCTCCATCCCCACCAAGGCATCCAAAGGAAAGTCCAAATTGCTAGCTACGGCACTCAAGGCTCTCCAAGTTCTAGGTGTTGTTGTTTTTTATTTTGTTTTGTCTTGTTGTTGTTTTTTTCACTTTATGCCTTAGTTCAAGATAAATGAGATTCATCAACTTTCTCTAAACTAGAAATCTACTTTTCTACTTCTGTGCCTTTGCCAGGGCCAACGTCCTGGGTATGTGACTGGTGCTGTCACACAAACTCTCTGCTCAGAAGGACCTAGAGCTTGGTTTAATAATCTACTATTGCCATGTTTACATTCTTAAATATTTTATTTTTGAGGTGTGTTTGTCAAGTGCACACAGGCAGAGGATATACACTCAATATAGGTTGATTTCTTAACATTTGCATCTAGGGTTTGTGATGCCCCCGGAGCACAGAACTCTGATGTTCTCCCTGTGAGTGCAGAAGGGATGTTCAGAGACCAAAGCCAGTCCAAGGTAAGCGGGGTGCCTTGATGACTAAGGAAGCAGGTATCCCCATAGCCCATGCTTTTTATTTGAACCAGAGCTTGCTTCAAATGAAAGAAGATGATAGTGTTCTACGAAACACAAATGATTGAGGAGTCCTACCATCTTCTTTCTTGTTCATGTTACTTCCCTGGATGACCCAACTCCTTATGCTGCAAATGATGACAGAAAAGACAAAGGAAAGATAGAGCAACCCATCATTCTTTTTCATTCTGTTCTTTCCTACTTATCAATAAGCTGAAGTGTAGAGTGCTGGTGGAGTGAGTGATTTTCAAGAAGTGAAATAAAAACAGCTGAGCAAGTTTTGTGCAGTGTTTCCATTGTTCTGGTAAGAACAAAATACATATGTATGTGCAAACTGTGAAATAAAAATTCTATAGTTTTGATGTTCCTGCATATAAGTTAATGCTCTTACATTTGCATTGAAAACGGGCAGAGCACAACAATAAAAATGAACCATAAAATGCATGCTAATAATTTAAAATCATAATTTCCTTAACTTAGGACAACCTTAAATAGCAAACAAAAAACACCATGCCAAGTCAAGGGAGAAACTGCAGAAGAAAGAAAAATATTTATATTTCCGTACCCTCAATGGCACTTTGTCTTCCTTCTTTCTCAACAAGGGGCCCTGCATTTTTGTTTACCACTGGACCCTGCAAATTATGTGGCCACCTTGGCCTTTGTGCAAACACTTTTTTTCCCCTTTAGAAAACCTCTCCCCTTTTCCCTTTCCTCCCTGCCACTCCTGAATCTCTGCTTATCAAAATCCAACTCTGATTCTTCTAAATCAACTTGAATGCCTCATCTTTTGGCATTGTCCCTTTGCTTCCAGAAATGATTGCTTCCATAGCATTGGGCAACTGTGAGTTACTTAGCAGAGTAACTTAGTATATACCCCCTTACTCCTAATTGGTACCAACTAAGCCTTTCCTAGGGCTGGAATGCTCAGGCTGTTCTTTGCTTCCATATAGTTCTTTGTACGTCTTATCCTTAATCAGGCCTCTATAAGTGTCTGAGTGGAGAGAACAGTGACATGGTCAACACTACTTTTGCTGCCCACAGCTCATGTGCAGAGAGACAAGGTGGGCCAAGGAGATTATCTCAGTCTATGGTACCCTCCTCCCCCCCCCCCCACACACACACACACTCCGCAACTAGTCTATGTCTCTCTACTCCCAGGTTACTTCAATATCTAATTTGGGTTTTGTTTATCAGTACAAAGGAAAACTTTTGTCAGGTAACTCCAGAACTCAAAGGTTCTATTTGCACCAGAATTCAAGGTGATCTCTTGCTATGAGCTGAATTGTGTTCCCAATAACCCCAAATTCATATGTTGAAGCACTAACCTCCCACCTCCAATGTGGCTGTATTTAGAGTAAGGAAATAGTTAAGCAGGTGAAATCATAAGGGTGGAGCCCTGACCCAATAGGATTAGTGTCCTTATAAGAGGAGAAGCCTCAAAGCTCACTCGCTCACTCTCTTTCCACCATGTGAAAACACAGCAAGGCAGCCATCTGCGAGCCGGGAAGAAATTTCTCACCAGGAACCCAATCAGCTGGCACCTTGGTCTGGGAAGTTCCAGCCTTCAGACTCTGAGAAGAAAATTTCTTTTGGCTAAGCCACCTAGTCCATGGACTTTTGTTATGGCAGCCCAAGCAAACTAATACCTCTGTGGCTCTTCCCACTGCTGATAGTAGAAGCTGATTGACATGGAGAGAGTTTTGCCCCAGGTAAAATCAGCTATGTCAGGAAACCTCCTCAGAGGATGTATGGGAGGAGAGGAAACATTTTGTCATTACATTAATAATTGCAGTAGTAAAATAGGCAGTCATTCCTAGAGCAGGGCTTCCCAAAGTGTAACTCATAAGCCATCTACACAAGCATACTAAGTCAGAGTGCCTGAAGGTAAGGCTCCCAAATCTGCACTTTGAGCAAACACCCTAACCTGTGAAAAGCTCTGAGTCAGAGCTGCATGAAGAAATTCAGGCGACAGAAACTCTGGGTGGAAGGACTGAGGTCATGACTTCATAGTTGATGAAGAAATTTAATACTAGGGGCAACTGACATGCAAACCAATGCAGGGTGCAGATCAGAAAATCACAAAGAACTCAGCACTCAAGAAAGAGAAGACTGCAGCCAGAATGAGGAGAAATGCCCTCCCAGTCAGTCCTTGATAAAGTTTCACCAATAACCTAACAAAAGGAAGCTAAGGTAACACCAGAATCTCACCGTGGTCAGGGCTGTACATGTTGCTTTATGTGATGTGTAAGTGACTGAGGAGTCCATTGTACATAATGCAAGCCACAGTATGACTTTATACACTTTCTCTTTTATTTTTAACCTATTAAGTTCCAACATAAAAGACCCTCTTGGAGTATTATTCTTAACTAGTGACCTGGTGCATGAAATTCGTGCACATTAAAATGGGATTAATTAGAGGAAATATTTTAATATTTCTATTTGCCCTTTCTCTATAATAGAAGTGTCAGAGATGAAAAAAAATAGTAAAATGTATATGAAAATCTTCCTCCTGTCAGAGTTTGGGGTACGCCAGAGTCAAGTCCCCGCCCACACGCGGCACCTCAAAACCATTGAGACGCAGAAGCAGCCGGCCCCACCCCCCATTGGGTGAGATCTAGACGCAGCCGGCCTCACCCTTGTCAAGCCCCGCTGGGCAGGGGGTGCAGCCTCAGGTCCCTTGGCCTGGCGCCGGGTGGGGGCGTGTCCCCCATCAAGTCCCGCTGGGAGGGAGGTACAACCATAGGTCCCCCGGCCTGGCACCGGGTGAGGGGCACAGCCTCAGGTTCCCTGGTGCCACATGTGAGAGGCGCAGCCTCAGGTCCTCCAGCACACCCTCAGGTTCCTCGGCCCGGCGCTGAGGCAGGGGGGCTTGCCTTGAGTTTCCCCTTCAAGCCCTGCTGGGCAGAGGGCGTGGCCTCAGGTCCCTGCTGTTAGCTCATTAAGGCTCATTGTGGGAACTCAGCCTCCACTGTAGGTGTAGTCATCTTGTGTTATGGACCCCTGCCTCCACTGTGGGCACTCCCATCTTTGTGATGATGTGATGGTCAATTTGCATATTCCCTCTTTATTAGATAGGATGTGCTGTACACTGGGTGGCCCTACTTCCCACTGTGATCTTGACCTGGACCCTGGAATGAACCAGCCCAATGCATCTTGCCTCATGGGCTTATTCCTTCCAGTGCATACTAAGGGACCTCCAGAATGTACCTCACACCTACTCTAGGCCAGGCACTATACTAGGCACTGGGCACACAGGCAAATTAGATATAGTTCCTGATATGGGAAGGGGGAATGGGGAAAGAATGGAAAGAGGGGACATTGTCACACCCACATAGAAGGATATTCCCTCTTGATGCCCAAGGTGAGATATGCACTACAGTAACCCTTGAGCATGAACCACAGTTCAATTAAAACATGAGGTGCTGGGGAAAGACATGCAGGTGGGCACCATCCTTCATCTTGGCAGCCTACCCCAGAGATAAATTAAAAACCTCCAGGAAAGCAGCTCCTAATAGCAGACCCACCACATACAATTTCTCAAATTTGAGCATCTTTATAGATTTGGGTGGAGAGGGGGAGGGAAGACAATAAATGTTCACTCTTTGAAACTACAAGATCTTCTTCATCTACTTTAAATTGAATTGTATTTATATACCCCATGACTTGATTAAATTATTTGGTAAGTGTGGACTTTAATGAAACAGGAATGTTTAAAACCACTGTTTCCACCCCCCTCCTGCAATAGATGTTTGCCTGAAGGGAATGTGGAAAAGGAGGTAAACCTAGTGGTTTTTAGTTTTGGTTGAATTGGGTGGCCTGTATTATGTTTAAAAGCCTATCTATCTATCTATCTATCTATCTATCTATCTATCTATCTATCTATCCACCTACCTACCTATCTATCATCTATTGAAGCTTTGTAAAATAACAGACACTTCTGACTTTAATCTGAATCTGACTTCTGTCCCTAAGACTCCTCCTTCCATTGTCAAGTTTATTGGAAGGAAGAGTTCAGCATTTAAGGTATACTTGCCAATTCTTTTAAAATGGGCAATAACCACATTATAATTCTATAAGTTTGGGTTTTATTTCTTAATTTTAGTAATCTTTTAACTTTAGCATCACATAGGCAATATCTTTCATTTCTACATTACTTTATACATTTCAGAGATTTGCAAATATCCCCAAATCCAGGGGATTCCAATCAGCATAATGGTTAGAGCATGCATTGTGAAAACACCATGGACCAAAACTTGGGCGTTGCTATTATCAGCTGCATGTGCTTATTTAGTCCCTTTGTGCCTCAGCTTCCTCGCTGCCAAAAAATAGTTACTGCTGTGGCTGGTTACCCATATTCATAATGAAAGAAAAAAATCAGAATGTTTTTTTTTTCTCCTCCAAGTCCATGGATCCCAGGTCAAGAAGCCTTGTTTTGGATAAATAAGTCAGAAGGAAGTAGAAGCCTTTCTTTGCCATTAGATCCTCTCCATCCTCACGGTGGACAATGCATCTCATTAATATCCTTTATGATTTTCTCCAATTTCCTTTGTGCTTAGAGGACAAAGCCCTTCGCAGCAACAACATCTTTCTGACACCAGCCTGAAGGAAGCAAAGGCCACAAGTCCTCTGCAGCCAGCGTCTCATCCATGCTCCTGCTTTGTCTGATGTGGACAACTGGTGTCAGTCTGGCCAACAAGAGATCTCCTTCAAGCCCTTGTTCTCTGCCGCGGGCGCTGTTATTTAACATGGCCCTCCGTGCTGGAGGAGAGAGTTATAAGGAACAAGATGCTTGTCTGCCTTGCTCCTATGTGGGAATCTTAGAGCCACTTGTCCTGGGGGACTCCATGCCCAGGGGAGGTGTTGGAGCCCTCTTCCTCCCACCCAGCCTGGGATGCTCAGTGCTGGCTCTCCAGGAACCAGCTCTCTCCATTTGATTTTCCAGACCCATCCCATTTCAGTGGGTTGTGGCTTTGGTATTTGCTTAAATATCTTTAGCTATTTAAAGGCAGAATAGGTGTGGCCATAGAGCACAACTGGAGTATCTGCTAAGACAAGCATGTTAAACCCAGGGCCCACGGGTCGCATGCAGCCCACCCTGAATATTTTTGTGGCCCAGTCAGTATAACCGTATGTAAGAAACGTTTTAATAAAAATTTTGTAACTTAATTTTTACAACATCCTGTTATACATAATTGTTAATAACGAACTACAACGTTTGCTAATGACTGATTACTATAATCATGTTGCATTCATTTCCCTTATGCACCTTACACGCAGGCGCACCATTTCTCTCCACTAATACTAGCAGCGAATATTTTAGCAGCCAATTGCCAGGTCACCTTGGGAAGTTGCAAGCAGAGCCTGAAAATCAGGCAGCAGCTCTGGCCAGGTGGCTCAGTTAGTTGGAATGTCATTCGATTACTGGACAGGATACATACTTAGGTTGCATGTTTAATCCCCAGTTGGGGTGCATACAAGAGGCAACTGATGTGTGTTTCTCTCTCACACCAACATTTATCTCCTCTCTTTCTCTTTCCCCTTACCTCCTCTCTCTCTAAAGATCAATAAAAACATATCCTCAGTTGAGGATTAAATATAAATATATGTGTGTGTGTGTGTGTGTGTGTGTGTGTGTGTGTGTGTGTGTATATATATATATATATATATATATATATATATATATATCAGACAGCAGGCAGCAGGTAGCTTTTGGTTGGAAAGGGAAGTCCTAAGCAAGACTGCAGCCTCTGGTCAAGACTCACTAGCTGCCCGCAGTTGGGACCTTGAAAACCTGGGTGAAGGTTTAGGAGAAGGTCAGCCATCACAAGGTAATGTCTTAGCACAAGCATGTCAAACTCAAAGGCTAACACGGGCCAAATAAACAAGGTTTAAGTTTATGTGGGCCACAAAAGAACAAAAGCTTCAATTTTCATAGAAACGTAAGTTTATTTCGATAGAGACATGCTGAATACAAAGGGCTGAAATAAATAATCATTAACATAAAATAATAGAACATTTTAATAAAAATTAAACATTTTTTCTTGGACATTAACTTACCAGTTACTGAATAACTGCATGCATTAATAAACGTAAGGCAAATAAACCTATTTTTCTTGTTCTCCGAAAGCAAAATATTTCCTGTTGCGCACACCAAACAAGTCAGTTCAAGACTGAGGACACCAGTTTCCTGCTCACACTGTGTAGGTGGATAAAATGTTCCCCTTTAGCTGCTTTACTTAAAGAAGTCTCTCCAGTGGTGGCACATAAGGGTAAACCAGTGAGATTAGGGAAAAGAGAAAAAAGGTAAGAATATGCATGGCCCATATTAAAGATACTCATGTAATTTATGGTCCCAAATAGAACAATTTTGAAAATGAAAGGTGGCTCTATTGCCCAGCCAGTGTGGCTCAATGGTTGAGCGTGGACCCATGAACCAGGAGGCTCATGGTTCAGTCCCGGGTCAGGGCACATGCCTGGGCTGCAGGCTCAATCCTCAGTGGGGGGTGTGCAGGAGGCAGCCGATGGATGACGTTCCTTTCTCATCTATGTTTCTCTTTCTCTATCCCTCTCCCTTCCTCTCTCTGAAATCAATAAAAACATATTTTTTAAGGTGGCTCTATTAATAATTTTTCCAGAACAACAGGCGTAAAACAGGGTGTTTGGTGACCCTACCCTTAGCAGGTGCTAAATATGCAAATTTGTGTCTGTTTACATGAGTTTTTCTGGGGGAGGTGATTTATAATTTTCATGATATTCAAAGAAGTCTGTGACACATACAGGTTAATAGCCAATAGCATATACACATTTAGAGGCAAGTGGCGCAGCAGTGTTGGAAGAGGGATTAAATCTTCACTCCAATATTTAAGAGAGTGTAACCTCCAACAAGTTACTTGCTTTGGAAGGCTGCTGTTTTACTCATTACTTACTCTGCAAGTGCATGTATAAGAAGGCCCTTGTCACCAATGAATGTTTAAATGTATAACTAGTGTATAAATATTATTCTCCCCTTTGTCTCTCCTAATATTTCCCTCTGATTTTTGAGCATTGTTAAAAACAAATTATATCATGATTAAATCAAATTACAACGAGAAAATGTACTCAAAATTTCACCACCCTAACATATGCTTGCATTCCTTCCTAGTTTCTGACTATTCTTAACATCATAACCCGTCTGCATATAATTTATCCTTCTGCAGTTATTCCCCACTCAAGATAGTAATCATACACTTTATTTTCATAGTTCATCAGTGAAGTACCATGATGTGTCTGTTCTTTACTATATATTCCAGTTTAATGTTTTAAGTAAAATTATAGGGATGTCTTTCTTTATCTTTCCTTTCCCTTTTAAATAATTTCCTCAGAAGCATATCCCAATAAGAAGTTCACAATTCCAAAGAATATGAACATTATTACCGCTGTTGATATGTGGAACCAGATTGCTTTTATAGAGCTGTTGGGTTCATTTAATCTGCCCCAGCTCTAAGAGTGTAATTCATTTCACTCTAGCCTGTTCAACACTGGAAATTATTTTATGTTTTTAATTCAAACTCGGTCATGAATTGGTTCCTTGACTTGGTTTAACTTGCATTTCTTTTACTACCAGCAAAGTTGAATAGGAACAACTTTTACCATATGCATTGTGAATTTCCTTTTATGTAAACTTTGTGTCCTATTCCCATTTATCTATTGATCCTAGTGCTTTTGTAAGTAGGGGTTTCCAAAGTATTAGTCATTGATCTTATTTCTTTTTAATTTATTTTTTCCCTTTTTTAATGCCTGACTATAAAACTAGCATGTGTTAGTTGTAAAAACAAATATTTGTATTAAAAATAATTTAAAGTGGGGGGATCAACTACCTATCACTATTTAAGTTTTAGCACCTTTATGTCTCTCTTTTAGTTTTTAAAGTCAATTGATGTGTTGAGAAAGAGGTAGCCATGGAGACAAAGCAACACCAGGGCCTCCATGCAGAAGGACACGGACAAGGGCACAAAGGGCAGAATGAGCAGGAGAGGAGGGAGCGTTTCAGCGACTGGAGGGTGGAGGGCATGTGTAGCACAGTGGTGGGCACACACTCAGTGGGAGAGCAGGAACCTGGGATGGAGGGTCTTGTCATCAAGAAAAATATATACTTTATCTTAAGGGCAAAGAAACATATCTAGGATTTATTTTTAAAATATTTCTTAAATGTACTGAAGGAATACTTGCTTTTTGTAGATAGTATTAAAAAAAAACACACATAGAGAAGTAAAAAGAAGGCAAAAAAAGAGCATCTAGTATTTCTACCACCCAAAGAAAACTCCTGTTAATACTTCATCACACTGGAGGATTCTAATCAAGGTCACACTCATTATGTCCCTTTTGCTGCTGATAGCAATGTGGGAAATAGACTGAAGGGAACTTGGATATCAAAGAGTTGAGGCAAACACTTCTTTTTTGAGCTGAAAGTTAGAGCAACTGCCTATTATCAACAAAATTCATGGTTCAGCCTTCCTGGGTCTCTAAGACAGCAACCCCTTTAACTCCTACAAAACTGTTTCGCCTCAATTTCCCCAATTAATCACCACCATCAAGCCATGCCTCAGAAACAATCAGGCTCCTGGCCCTGTGTCCTCAAATATCATTCCCATCCCTCCCAAGCAGCTGAACCAACATCTTTTGAGGCGACCAAATGGTGGACACATCACTGGCACATCCCGTGTCCACACTTGGATTTCAGCCATCTTTTCCTGACAAATTTCTTCAGAGTATCCATGTAGGGCCTTCCTTCTCATGATGGCCTGAAGGGTTGCAGGGTGACAAGCCCACGCCCACCTCGAAGAACATCTGGAGGAATAGGGCAAAGGACATTCTTGACCCTCCTCTACCATCCAGAACACCGAGGGAGTGGGGAGAGCATCCTGGCTTCCTTGGGGCCAGTCCAGTTCCTGGGTGAGGAGAGTTTCAGTCTTTCAGAGTGTCTGCAGCATACATTCTACCTTCACGTAGAAAAAATGATCATCCTTCCTGCCTTAGAGGGTTTTAATGAAGATTCAGTAAACCTAGCTCTTTGGAAAGATACAAAATGCTATGAATTTGGATAAAACTGGTTTAGTTTTTCCCCAGCACTAACATAGCTATAAAAATGTAATATGTACCCTATACGACTAGTTCCAGATATACTAGTAGAGGGGCATCTGACCTGGGGATATAATAATAGATAGGTAGATAAATAGATGATAGATAGATTTGATAGATTTGTATATGTAGTTATTTGTTATTTTTATATATAAAATCCTTAGTGGGGTAGCCAAAATCACTCTTTTAGCCTCAAGCTTGCCTGTGTTTTACGTTGTTAAACTAATATAATCCATCCCCACCCACCTTACACACTCTGTTGTTGATCTCCTAACTCTCCGGGTGGTATTTCCTTGAGGGCAGGAGCAGGGAGTGATTGGAAGAAGTCACTTGAATTAGGAGTCGAGATAAACAACAACAGAGAGACTGATGGGACTTTATCCAAACATATGACCCATGGGGCTCCGAGGCAGGCCATTTGGTGGCTGGCATATGCAACATCCATTCCAAACCCCCTGAGTGATATTATTAGTGAGGGACTGGGGAAGGGGGTGGGTATGTTACCTGCATCAACCTCAAAACAATATATTTTATCGAAGTTTCTTACAGTTACCCGATATTTCCAGTTTTTTGACTCTGCCAGACAACCAGTTTTCTCCAGATGGAGAAATGCTTTTAGACTCGATTTGTGATGCACATCATTTTTAAATATACTCGCAATTTAGATAAAAAAATTGTGTCAAGGCGGTAATGATGAGTTGGAGAGAACATGCTACATTTCCTGATGAATTGAATTCAACTAATAATATGTGCACATGCCTGTGCTAGGTAATGGCGATACCAAAGTAAGTGATATATCTGGTGCAAATATTCTAGAGATGCTTGCTGCATGGTTGAGAGGGGTTTTTTGAGTAGCCGGGAGCCTGCTGAACACTGCACTATCTGCTGCCCAGTCACTGGCAAAATTCTGCCCAGGCTCAGCATAGCTCAGTGGTGGAGTTCCTCTTGTGTGCCAAGATATCTGCCTCTTAGAATCCAGCTTGTGAGTCCTACCTACTTCTGCATTCTGTACTCAAGAAGTCTGTCTGGAAATTTTCATTTTTTTAAAAAAACTTTCAGCTTATTCTAAGAAATTCTTCAGCAGATCAAGAAGAAATGCTGTGAAGAGACTCATCAGGGATGACACTGCTCCCTCAGGGAGAGAGGAGTCGGGATTTTGATCTGGATCTTCTAACTCCAAGTCCCATCTTCATAATCTTGGCAAACAGCAGCCCGTTGCAAGGACGCCAACTCGGACCAAATGACAGAATCAAGAGACTCGAATTCAGTAACTGGTTTTAGGTTCTGGTGGGTTCTTTCTTTGCCTGGGTCTCTCCTTATCCTGAAGGAATATTCCTGTGCTGGGGACAAATTGAGGAGCAAGGCTGGCCTCTGCTCATGCATGAGTCAAACCATTTGTTTTGTTAACCTCATGTGAACATTACAAATGTGAGATGGAGCAGAGGCCACATCCTTAGATTAGCAATTTCTTGAGTCAGCATGGCCCCTTTACCTTGACCTTCAAAGGAAACACTTCAAAGGAAAAAGCCAAGGTCCTCTTCAGATGGTGGGAACTCTGAGGTGGCTCTTGCTTTGAACTCAGAAGGCTTGGGTGTCAATGCCAACTGTCTTGACTTTGCTGCATGTGAGTATCTGTGTGGGTGGGTGGGAGGTGTGTCTTTCTCTCTAAATACATTATGTGTTATTGGTGTCCTTCTTTCAAATTTTCCTTTAAATGGAAAGGCCTGTGGAATAACATTATATGAAAAAGTTTCCCACAGATGGGTTTAAGCAAATGAACTTGTGTTTATATAGAGTGACCACGTGTTCTTGGCAGACCATGTTTTTAACAAAAGCAGCCAGGGAATGAGTCTAATCCCTACTAATTAAAAAATCTGGGTTTGGGGGTAAAAACAGCTCTATTTCCCCGCCTTTAAATCATCAGATTCTAACACAGCCAAGAGCAGCCACCATGTAGCCATGCACCCCACTCTTCCACAACTGCAGGAATTCTCAGTTTCACAGCCTTCCATCTGGAGATACAGTTGCGTCTCCTAGTCCTGACTGTGCACTCAATTCATGTGCTGGAAAACGTTTTAAAAAGTTAAAAGTACAATATAAACAGAGCTGTCTTTATCATATTAAATAAGCTTTGAGATAGGAGAGAGGTGATTAGGCCCAATTATGGCATATCCAGTTACTCTGGGGGCCCTTACCCATGGAAAGCAAGGCCTTGTGAAAAATAACAAACTTACATTTGCCCATGTCTCTGCTCTTATTTAATCTTAACTAGGGAATGAAGTGGTGGCTACAACCTTGGCTTCCACACAGTTTTATCAACTGATGAGAAGACATCTCTTTCCCCATCAGCTAATCTGTGTAGAAGAGTAGTTTGGCACAAAGAAGAGGAGAATGTGCTTGAGTTTGTATGACTATTGCTTGAACTAGCTTGCTTTTTAAAAATTTGATGAAGATAGCCCTTCCCCCCCCCACACACACACAAACACTGTACTTTTATCTTTTATAACATTTGTTGATATTTTCTCTTACTGATTCTTCTAGATAACTTGTAGAGTCATTTAGGTAAATTCTAAGAAAATTCCTCTTGGCATTGCATTAAATTTGCAAATTATTTTGGCAAGAACTGACAGCTTCAAGGCATGCATTCCTACTACTCAAGAACATGATGCATTGCCTGCCTAGAATATCTGCACTAATTTATACTCCTGCCAGTAATGTAGGAGAGGCCATTTCCTCCACACTCCCACCCACCAATAATTCAAATGACATATGTGTGTGATATATATGAAGACATTACAAACACCTTACTGAGAACTGATTATTTAGAATAAATACACTTGTTATTATTAAGCAATACTAATTGATTAATTATTGAATTACTCTATTCAATAATCCCACTGAATTATTGGTAGATAAGAGTGTGGAGAAAATGGCACTCTTCTACATTCCTGGTAGAAGTCCAAATTAGTGCAAATATCCTAGGAAAGCAATCTGGTAGGACACATCAAAAACTCTGGAACTGTTTTCTAGGAATTTGACCCACCTTAGTCATCGTGGCTGTAAAAGAGTGTTTAGGGACAAGGATATTAATTGCATTAGCATTAATAATAGCCCCATAAAGTGGAAACCTCTTAAGTGTTCAACCTCACAGGTTGAACTATGGTACATCCTTTTGATGGAATACCCATTACAATTTAGGGACAACAGAGTATTTAATGACAAAGAATTATCCACAGCATGTGTCTAAAGAAAGAAAACAAGTTACAAAATAGTGTAATTGTATGATCCTAATTAGTAAGGAGAAATTACTTGGGCATAAAAAGTTGAAGAGTTGTCTCAGAATAATGGTTTATGGGAAGTTTTCATTCTCTTCTTTTAATTTTCTAGGCTTTTTTTTTCTTAAAATTTTCAAACAAAGGAAAAATATTCTTTTTGTAGAAAAGCAAGAACTTTAACATGTCCTACAAAGTGTGTCTAGGTGATTTACATTTTTGTTGCTAGTAAAGAGAAGTGAGGAATCTGTCATTTGAAGCTGATTCTTTAACAGAAATGCATTGGTTTGAAATATACTCTTTAGTATAAATAAATACCCTTCTGCTGCTATTTTTTTTTTTTTTGGTAACTTATTGAAAGAGGCATCGGCTTTCCATGAGTAGCTTTTTTAGCCTAACAATATTATCTTGTTTTCCTTATTAAACCAATGTCCATGCTCTATTATATCAGTAGATATTTAAATCATGATCTACCCATGCATTGCTGGAATAAAAGCCTCATGTGGTTCTGCTGTACAGTGTCTAGAAGCATGACTGTGGACAAGTTACACTCTCTGGACCTCAGTTTCTTCATCTGTAAAATGGTACCTCACAGGGAGTTACAGGATTAATTAGTCAGTGTATGTAAAGCATGAATGGCAGTGGCTGGTACATAGAAAGAACTCTGTAACAGTTAGCTCACGTTATTATTACTACTATTATTGATTTATTATATATTTGTTATCTTCTTATAGTCTATTTGCTTATATTTCATTTAAGATCCATATTTCTAAGTGAGCTTGGTCTGCAGTTTTTCTTTCTTTTTTTAATGATATCCTGATAGGCTCTGGGTACCAAGGTTATGTTTGTTTTATGTAATGAACTGGGTAGCTGCCCATCTTTTGCAACGTTCTGGAACAATTTATATTACTTCCATTTACTTCAAAAAGGGAAATACAACCAGTCAATTATACAAAATGGTTAGTATGCCAAGTTGTAGAACATGATACCGCTGCTAATCATACCAGCATTTGCAGGTATACTACAATTTGGGCCAAATAAATGCAAGTAATTTAATTATATCATTTTCAATTTAATTCCATAGACATTTATGAGTATATTGTTCAATAAGAAAAAGAACTTACAGAAAAGCCTGTGAAATATGACCCAGTTTTTTTTTATAATTCACATGTGCACACACACTCGAGAGTATGTGTGTTTCTGTGTGCACGCACACACACTCCAAAAGGTAAATGGTAATTTCTAAGGAGAACTAGTAATAAGGTAATTTTTATACTGTTTTCTTTCTTTAAACTCACCTGGCTTTTTCTTTTACACTGAATATATATTATTCACATAATAAAAAAACCAAACAGATATTTCACACTTCTATGCAACTTATGGTTATCTACTCAGTACAGATAACATTCTTGACCTTCAGGGATAAAGAAGGGATCCAATCTCTGCTCTCAGAAAGTGTACAATCTAGATCTAGATAAAGTGGAAACAGGCAAAGATGTCACAGTTGTACAAGCCAAGGGCTGGAGGTAACATGACCAACCTTCTCAGTTAGCCCAGGACTGAAGGTTTTCCTGGGATGCAGGAGTTTCCAGTACTGAAACTCAGACAGTCCCAGGCCACCTTGGTGGTCACCCTTGCTGGAGTTGCCTACAACAATGCGGTGCTAACCAAATGTCTATGTGCTTCCCATATTTTCCAGCCTCCCTGTAAGTCACTTGGGGCCCTGTGATTGAGCTCTCAGGAGCAGGAATGTGAGTGGAAGTGATGGGTTGGTTCCAGTGTGGGACAGTTGTGAGTGGGTATGCATCCTTCAGGCCTTGCCTTTCTGCTCCTCACCATGGAAGCAGACAATTCTGAAATGGCAGAGGTGACAGATGGAAGCAGCTGGGTCCCTGAGTTGCTCTTGGAAAAGAGACCCAGGAGAGCTACTTGACACACATCAGACTGTGATTGCAAGATCTATTTGTTAAGGTGGCAGAGCATGATGCTATCCTGACTAAAACAGAGCACAAGTGCCATTTATACAAAGCATAAAAACTTGGTAAGATTTCCACATGAAGAAATGAATGGTGAGCAGGGGAAGGTAGGCAATAGGCAGGGAAGGGCAGGAAGTAGTTCAAGTACAGGATGTGGTCCTGTCTTGGGAGATAAGGCTGGAAAGATTGGTTGTACCATTTGAAGAAGGTCTTAAATTCTTCCTTAGAAGTTTGAGCTTTATTCCAGAGTCAGCAGACAGCAACTGGACATTCTAAATAATAATCTATACTAATAAAAGGGTAATGTGCTAATTAGACTGGACATATGGGCAACCTTCCGGACATTCTTCTGGACAAAGCCATGGTGGCAGGGCCGAGGCAGAGGCGGTTAGGGGCGACCAGGCAGCAGGGGAGAGCAGTTAGGGGGATCAGGCTGGCAGGTAGAGATGGTTAGGGGGATCAGGCCTGCAGGTAGGTGAGCGGTTAGGAGCCAGTGGTCCCGGATTACAAGAGGGATGCCCATCTGCTGGTTTAGGCCTGATCCCTGGGGGCAGTTGGACATCCCCCGAGGGGTCCCAGATTGGAGAGGGTGCAGGGTGGGCTGAGGGACACCCCTACCCCCGTGCACATATTTTGTGCACCAGGCCTCTAGTGTATAATAATCAGGATAGTGTAAATGGAAGGCTGGATGGGGAGACACTGGAATGGGACCAGGGTGGGACCAAGATAATAATCATTAGTAGTTCAGGCAGTGATCCAAGCAGGAAGCAACGAGGGCCTGAAATAGAGCAAGGGTGGTAGGTGTGTGCAGGCATTAGGGAAGCAGAATTTACTAGACTTGGCCACTCCTCATTAGAAAATCTCATAAATGCTGAGATAAGTTGAAAAGGATGGTGAGGTTTTCACTTTCGTGTCATAAAGGATGCTGACGCTGTTCACAGAAACAGGGAACCAGGGGTGAAAAGCAAGTCCAGGAGGGAAAATGGCAAAAGTAATTTGGATCCATTAAAGTAGGAGACGGAGGGGAAGAAAGTGAAGAATTCTGAGAAAGAGAAGTCACAGAAGTGTGGGAGAAGCAGGAGAGTGCAATATTCCAGAAATCAAAGGAGAGAATTATAAGAGAGGAAAAAATGGATAAGAGTGTTGCCGCCTGCAGCATGGTAGAGTGAGCCAAGGACTGAGAAGGGACCATTGGCTGGGACCTTCACTCAGTTATTTGGAAGGTCATTTCACAGGGTCACTGATATAGAAGACAGACAAAGGAGTTAGAGGTGTGGGTGATGAAAATGGCAGGAACACAAGAGTTTATGTTCACGGTAGAAGCAGCTGACCAGTCTGCTCTTTTAATTCAACAGATATTTTGAGCTCCAACTGTTTGTCAGGTTCAGCATCTGAGGACCATAACGATGAGCAAAATGTGCTCTATTCCCTCAAGAAGCTTATAATCTCCAGTAGGGGAAAAACAGAGAAATAAACAGGCAGTTTTAGTACCATGAGATAAGTGCTAAGACAGAGCGCACAAGTTGTCTGAGAGGACAGAGAAAGGCCCTGTTTTGGGTCCCTGTTTTGGAGTCAGGGAAGGCTTCCTGAAGGAAGTGCCCTGAAGTGCTGGGTCTGCAGGATGTGAGATCGGCAACAGGGGAGTGGGCCAGGCAATGACATCGGGTGGAGGGGGGCAGGGAGAGATGATCTTTCAGGCCATGGACAGAGCAGATTCAGAGGCCCAGAAGAAAGAGAGAGCCTGACACTTTCAGGGAACTACAAAATGGTTTGTTTGGTCTGGCTGGAGCTTAGAAATAGGAAATGCAGAGGTGAGGATAGACAAGTCATAAGGGTCAGATCATTGAGGGTCATTTAAAGAAAACAGGGATGAGATGGCTGTTTGAGAGGGCACCCGTTTCAGGGAGAAGCGACTAAGGTGGAGTATGTGCGCTGAACAAGAAGAGGCAGTGGGGAGGGGTAGATGAAAGGAGATGAATGTATCTGTAGGGCTGGTGGGAAGAGTAGAGGTTGGGCTTAATCCCTGGCAACAGAGAAAAGGGAGAAACAAGTGAGCACAGGGGGAGTCCAGGTGCCGTAGGGACCACTAAGGACCCCTGGCTTTCATCCTCCAATAAGACAGAAAGTCAGTAATTACCTGAGGTGAAGAGGATCACTCCGGGTGGTTGGGGGTATATGAAAGAAGAACAAGTTTTGAATAGCAGCTGCAGGGGCTGTGATCGGGAGTCAACTAAAGGATGGCTGCAAATTAGCGAGGGCACAAATTCTCCCTGGGGCCTTTATCAGCCACAGGAAATGAAGTTTGTTCTTTTCTTTAAATATGTATTAATGTCAATGAGAGTGCTCTTGAGACACCCTTCCCCCTGGCTTGGGAGAGGAGAATGTGGTTTCCACTAGTGGGCTTTCTCTGTGATCCCGAGCTGTTCCCAGCCCTGGGAAGTTTCCCACTCCCTTCTGGGAGCTCCAAGGGGGGAAAGCTGGGAGCTCAGAGGCTGCACTGGGTCCCACCAGCTCCTGTCTGAGGTGAGTGGCAAAAAGGAGCCTGCAGATCTAACCTGCCTTTCTGCAGCTGGGACCCAGGCAGACTGCCTGCTGTGCTCTGCGCTGGAGAGGACTCCCACCTCCTGGCAGCAAGAGAGTGCCAAGTGCCCAGAGGCGAGAAAAACAACTTTTTTTTTCTTTTTTTTTTCTTATAAATCTTTATTGTTCAGATTATTACAGGTGTTCCACTTCCCCCCACCCCCCATAGCTCCCCTCCACCTGATTCTCCACCCCACCCCATGCCCTTACCCCCCGCCACTGTCTTCATCCATAGGAGTAAGATTTTTGTCCAATCTCTTCCCGCACCCCTCACACTTGCTTCCCCTGAGAATCGTCAGTCCACTCCCTTTCTATGTCCCTGATTCTATTATATTCACCAGTCCATTCTGTTCTTCAGATTTTTTATTCACTTGATTTTTAGATTCACTTGTTGGTAGGTATGTATTTGATGTCATTTTGTTGTTCATAATTTTTATCTTTACTTTTTTCTTCTTCTTCCTCTTCTTAAAGAATACCCTTCAGCATTTCATGTAATCCTGGTTTGGTGGCGATGAACTCCTTTAGCTTTTTCTTGTCTGTGAAGCTCTTTATCTGACCTTCAACTCTGAATGATAGCTTTGCTGGGTAGAGTAATCTTGGTTGTAGGTTCTTGCTGTTCATTACTTTGAATAATTCTTGCCACTCCCTTCTGGCCTGCATAGTTTCTGTTGAGAAATCAGCTGACAGTCGTATGGGTACTCCCTTGTAGGTAATTAACTGTTTTTGTCTTGCTGCTTTTAATATTCTCTCTTTGTCTTTTGCCCTTGGCATTTTAATTATGATGTGTCTTGGTGTGGTCCTCTTTGGGTTCCTCTTGTATGGGGTTCTGTGTGCTTCCTGAACTTGTAAGTCTATTTCTTTTACCAGATGGGAAAGTTTTCTGTCATTATTTCTTCTAATAGGTTTTCAATATTTTGCTCTCTCCCTTCTTCTGGCACCCCAAAAATTCGGATGTTGGTTCGCTTGAAGTTGTCCCAGAGGCTCCTTACACTATCTTCATATTTTTGGATTCTTTTTTCTTTTTGTTTTTCTGGTTGGATGTTTTTTGTTTCCACATATTTCAGATCTTTGGTTTGATTCTTGGGGTACGTTGATCTACAGTTGAGTTTCTGTATAATTTTTATTTCAGACATTGTATGCTTCATTTCTGACTGATCCTTTTCCATTTTTTTTGCATTCTCATTAAGGTCCTTGAAGGTCTTACTAAGCTCCTCAGAAGTGTCATCAAGTTTCTCAGCGGTTTTTAGAAGATTCTTGAGTAACCTTATACATGTGGTTCTGAACTCTATGTCATCCAGTAGTTTGCTTTCCTCCATTTCTTTCATTCGTGACATGTTTCTTTGTTTCTGCATTTTGGCTGCTTCCCTGTGTTGATGGAGTGGCTTTGTGTGGTAGGTGACCTATAGAGGGCAGTAGCTCAGCCTCCCCAATCACCTGATGTGGATGCTCTTGGTACACCCCTTTGTGGGCTGAGTGCAAAGTCTTGGTGTAGTTAAGCCTGAATTGCCGTTGGTACGCTGGGAGGAATTGACCTCCAGGCCAATTAGCTGTGAGCACTCCCTGTCTGAGGTGAGTGGCAAAAACTCACCTCAGACAGGGAGTCTGAGCAGTTCTTCTATAATGGAAGAACTGCTGTGCTGAAGACACGCAGGACTTGTTTCAGTGGGGCTTTGGTGCTCACTGAGTTTGCCTCTTGAATGTGTCACTTATGGATGTGAGGAGTTGAAATCTGGTGTCTCACACTGACCACTAGGTACACTGGCTTCTGGATCTCCAATGGGGTGCAGGTCAGCTACTGTCTGAGGCCACTCAGCAGGAGCTACAGTGAGAGCTGCAGTTTTCTCCTCTTTGCTTGGGGTTTGGAGGTTTTGGAACTGTCTGACCCGGGCTGCAAGTTTGCTAGGTTAAGCTGCGATAGGGAGGCTTTTCTTATGCTAACTCAGTTGCTTGGAGCTTGGGTGGGTTTGTAGGTTGTGCAGGGCGGGGCCTCAGGGTGTCACTAGGTTAGGGCGTGGCAAACAGCAATGGCTGCTAGTTAGCCGGCTCTGTGTCCCCAAAGGCATCCGCGAGTCCCTTGCCCCAGTTCAGTAAACAATTATTCCTGCACGCAGCTCTGCAAGCAAGCCACCCTCGCTGGCAGACAGTCCAGCTTCTCCCCGTAGGAGTTTGGGTCCCCCGCGTCTCCCCAGAGACTGGATTTCAGAGTAATCGGGGGCTTGTCTCCATTGGGGTTGAAAAAAGCAACGCACCCAGTCGCCCGCAGCCAGCCCAGATCACGCGCCTCCGTACCTCAGCTTTTCAGCGCTCGTGCACGTCTCAAAGCTCTTTTCTCTTTCCTTCTAGTTGTAGAACTTCCACTCAGCCAGCTTTCCCGTGGTTCTGGGTGATAGACGTTTTGTCTTTTAGTTGCAGTTTAAATTGTTGTGGGAGGCAGCAGTTTAGGTGTTTACCTATGCCCCCATCTTGGATTCTCCCGAGAAAAACAACTTTTAAAATGTAACCTGCCAGGTGATCAAGGCCCAGGTCTACAGTGACAAGTCTTGCTGATAGGAGACTCCTTCGATAAGGAGGAGAAGGGCACTTCAGCTCTGTGTTCTTCCTCCCAAGGACATATAACCACAGGCTAATCATGAGAAAAACAACAGGCAAACCCCAGGGGATGAGCATCCTGCAAAATACCCGACCTGAGCTCCTCACAACTGTCAAGGGCAACAGAAGCAAGGAGAGTGAGACTGTCACAGCCAAAAGAGCCTTGATGAGACAACAACTAAATGCAATGTGGTTTCCTGGATGGGATCCTGCAGCAAAAGAAAAAAAAAGGACTAAGAAAATCTGAATAGACTGGGTTTAGTCATACTCATGCATCAGTATTGGTTCATTAATTATAACCAGTGCACCATCCATAACCAAGTGTGAGGGACCTGAGTGTGATGTGGGGGAACTCTCTAAACAATCTTTGCCATCCTCCTATATAATAAAAGGGTAATTAATATGCAAGTTGACCTCAACGACTGTCGCTATGATGTGCACTGGCCACCAGGGGGCAGACGCTCAATGCAGGAGCTGCCCTCTGGTGGTCAGTGCACTTCCACAGGGGGAGCGCTGCTCAGCCAGAAGCCAGCTCATGGCTGGCCAGCACAGCGGCAGTGGCAGTGGGATCCGTGGCAGCGCTAAGGATGTCCCTGTGGAGAGTGGGCCTAAGCCATTAGTCAGACATCCTCCAAGGGCTCCTGGGTGGCCAGAGGGATGTCTGGCTGCCAGCTTAGGCCTGATCCCCGGGGAGTGGGCCTAAGCCGGCAAGTGGACATCCCCCAAGGGATCCTGGACTGTGAGAAGGCACAGACCAGGCTGAGGGACACCCCCCCCCAAGTGCGTGAATTTTTGTGCACCAGGCCTCTAGTGTTTCTATAAATCTAAAACTGTTCTGAAATTAAAAGTTTATCAGAAATCATATAATTGTCTGACCATTAGGCTGCACACCTGAAATTAGTATAATATTGAAGGTCAAGTGTAATTGAAAAATGAACATAAATAAATAAAAAGAAAATAATACAAAATTAAATTGAAAGTTTATGTTTAAAATATGGACCAGGAGAAGGAAAGTCTCATCAATGCTGTGGCATTTGTCCTCACATCAGTTCGGCATGGGGTTGGTATGTGCCATATATATATATATATATATATATATATATATATATATATGGCCCAGTGCACAAAATTTGTGCATGGGGGGGGGGGTGTCCCTCAGACCAGCCTGCACCCTCTCCAATCTGGGATCCAGGTAGGATCGGGCCCAAATGGGCAGTCGGACATCCCTCTCACAATCCAGGACTGCTGGCTCCCATCTGCTTGCCTGCCTGCCTGCCTTCCTGATTGCCCCTAACAGTTTCTGCCTGCCAGCCTAATTACCCCCTAACCACTCCCCTACCAGCCTGATTGCCCCTAACTGCTCTTCCCTGCAGGCCTGGTAACCCTAACTGCCCTCCAATGCAGGCCGGGTCCTCCCCAACTGCCCTCCCCTGCAGGCTTGATCACCCCCAACTGCCCTCCCTTGCAGGCCTGGTCCCTCCCCTGCTGGCCATCTTGTGTCCACATGGGGGCAGCCATCTTGTGTGTTGGAATGATGGTCAATTTTCATATTACTCTTTTATTAGATAGGATAGAGGCCTGGTGCACAGGTGGGGGCCGGCTTGTTTGCCCTAAAGGGTATCCTGGATCAGGGTGGGGGTTCCCTTGGGGCATGGGGTGGCCTGGGTGAGGGGCCTGTAGTGGTTTGCAGGCCAGCCACGCCCCCAGCAACCCAAGTGGAGGCCCGGGTATCTGGGATTTATCTATCTTCTTTAATTAAAACTTTGTAGCCTTGAATGGAGGCCTGGGCTGGCCAGGGTGTGCGGGAAGCTTGGCTTCCTCCATTGCCAGGGAAACCCAAACCTCCTGCTTGCTCCATGGCCACAGCCATCTTGGTTGGGTTAATTTGCATGCTCGCTCCTAATTGGCTGGTGAGAGTGGCTTGTGGGTGTAGCAGAGGTACGGTCAATTTGCATATTACTCTTTTATTAGATAGGATATATACACATATATCCTATCTAATAAAAGCCTAGGTGCCATTGCGTGGCACTGTCACAAGATGACTGCTGTTACATTGTCACAAGATGGCCACCATAACATTGTCACAAGATGGCCACCATGATGTCATCACAAGGTGTCCACCTTCACATCATCACAAGATGGCTGCCACAAGATGGCCACCTCCATGTTGTCACAAGATGGCCACCACAAGATGGACGCCACAAGATGGTCACCACAAGATGGCCAGTAGGGGAGGGCAGTTAGGGGTGAAGAGGTTTTCAGTGGAAGGCAGTTGAGTGTGACCAGGCTGGCAGGGGAGAGCAATTGGGGGTGATTGGGCTGGCAGGAGAGGGCAGTTGGGGGCAATTGGGCCAGCAGGGGAGCAGTTATATGTCAATCAGGACAGCAGGGCATCAGTTAGGGGACAATCAGGCAGGCAGGCAAGTGAGTGGTTAGGAGCCAGAAGTCCCAATTGTGGGAGGGATGTCCCCCAAGGGGTCCCAGGTAGGAGAGGGTGCAGGCCAGGCTGAGGTACACCCCTCCCCTGTGCACGAATTTTGTGCACTGGGCCTTTAGTATCTATACTAATAAAAGGGTAATATGCTAATTAGACCAGGAGACCTTCCGGGTGTCCTTCCTCATAAAGCCATGGTGGCAGGGCTGAGGCAGAGGTGGTTAGGGATGATCAGGCCAGGAGGGGCGGGCAGTTGGGGGTGATCAGGCCAGTGGGTGGGGGTAGTTGGGGGCAAGCAGGCTTGCAGGGGGTCCAGTTGGGGGCAAGCAGGCCAGCGGGGGGTTCAGTTGGGATGAGCAGGCCAGCGGGGTGGGGGGGACAGTTGGGGGTGAGCAGGCTGGTGGGTGGGGCAGTTGGGGGTGAGAAGGCTGGCAGGGGAGGCAGTTGGTGATGAGCAGGCTGGCAGGGGGGCAGTTGGGGGTGAGCAGACCGGCAGGCAGAGTGGTTAGGGGCAATCAGTCAGGCAGGCAGGTGAGTGGTTAGGAGCCAACAGTCCCAGATTATGAGAGGGATGTCCGACTAAACCGGCAGTCAGGCATCCCCTGAGGGGTCCCAGATGGGAGAGGGTGCAGGCTGGGCCGAGGGACACCCCCCACCCCATGCACGAATTTCATGCACCGCATCACTAGTATATATATATATAATTGATTTCAGAGAGGAAGGGAGAGGATGAGAGATAGAAAATTCAATGATGAGAGAGAATCATTGATGGGCTGCCTTCTGCACACCCCTACTGGGGATGGAGCCCACAACCTTGGCATGTGCCCTTGACTGCAATCAAACCTGGGACCCTTCAGTCCGCAGGCTGAAGCACTACCACTGAGCCAAACCAGCTAGAGCTAGGTCTCTTTCTCTGAGCCCAGCAGTTTTGTGCCCTCTGTGCATGCACGGGCTTGCTCTGCTCATTCAGCCCTGGTCTCTCTGAATCAGCCTGAATGTGGTCTTCATCTGCCCTGTCCTCTCCCCCATCTCAAGGCAGTCTCCCAGCTGTCACCCTGGATACCAACTGTGCTCCCTAGTTCTGGCAGATCCCTTTAAGAGTGACCCTTCATTTTATTTTATTTCTTTTTGTTTTGGAAAATGTTTAGTTTCAGAAAAGTACAACAAATAATATAACACACCCATTTTCCCGCCATAAAGGATTAATTCTCATTTTGTCATATTTGCTATTGACAAATATTTGCTTCCTAAATTTTCCCGTGTGTGTGCCTTTTCAAATATACAATGTATGTTCAGGTTTTGCGTTTTTTAGAAAGTAAAAGATTATAAACAAATTCTCTTGAGCCAATCAAATTCTATATCCTTCCTCTTTTGAGCTCCTGCACCAATCACCATCACTCTTTCGATGTAACTTTTCCAGTTTTCTTTTATCCACACACACACACATATCCACAAACAATACATGGTCTTCACTCTTGTGTGTATGTTTTCATTTACATGAATATTATCACGTGGTATGAAATTTCCTTTTTCATTCAACATACTGATATTTTTCTATATCCATGTTGAAACATATAAACCTAGTTTATCCTTAACCACTATATGTATTCATTTTTTTTTTATCCTCACCCAAGGATATTTTTCCCTTGATTTTAGAGAGATTGGAGGAGAGAGGGAAAGACAGAGAGAAATATCGATGTGAGAGAAACACATCGATTGGTTGCCTCCTGCAGGCACCCTGACTAGGGCCCAGGCCTGAGAGGAGTGTGCATCTGAAGTATATGCCTTTGATTGCAATCAAACCATGGACCCTCATCTGCAGGCTGATGTTCTATCCACTGAGTCAAACCGGCTGCAAGCATGTCAAACTCAAGGCCTTGAGTTTGACATGCTTGGTTAGGGCAACCACAATATATATTCTATCAAGTAAATAAATTGAGTAAAATAAAAGCAAATAAAACAGATTCCATTTGCCCATCCCTATTAATGACAATGTAGTCGGTTTCCAATTTTTTAACTCTGTCATGAATATGCTCATCTGTGACCCCTTCTGCACACATAGGAGAGTTTTCTGTAAGGGATTTATCTATAGGTATTGCCAGGTTCAGTCTACATATGTGAGAGATGGGCTGATTAGCCCAACTGCTTTCTCACGACAGACCTGCCAGGATTGCAGAGAGGGCCTCTTTTCCACTCGTTTTGAGTAAGCTGAAAGCGAAGCGCAGAGCCAATAGAAGCCAATAGATCACCTTTATTGCTGATGGAGTTCAGGTTAGAGGATGGGACAGGGGAGAATCACATTGTTCTTTAAGGAAACTCGATGCCTGGGCAGACCACCACCCATCACAAACAGCTGAGAACTGGGACAGGCTCCCCACATCCCCCAACCCCATAAACCCCCACTCCCAGCCTCTCCTTCAGCCACCCAAGGGCCACCCTACAGGAGTAGCAGAATGAAGGGTTCCCTGGAGGCAGCCTCTTCCCAGAATGATCAGGTTAGTCACTCCCTGGGGCAGAGGAATGCCAGGAGAGGATTTCTAGAACAGCAGGAATGGAGTGAAAAAACATTTCCCCCTAACGTCTTCCTAGGCCACTGGTCGGCAAACCACGGCTCACGAGCCACATGCGGCTCTTCCACAAAATACCACATGCAGGCGTGCACGTACAGTGTGATTGAAACTTTGTGACCCATGCGCAGAAGTCGGTTTTCGGCCTGGGCAAGTCTATTTTGAAGAAGTGGCATTAGAACACTCAAGGGGCCAAAGAGCCGCATGTGGCTCGTGAGCTGCGGTTTGCTGACCACTGTCCTGGCCATTAGTCAGTTATTTGGTGGCCCTTGTCAGGAGCCTGTGCGGGATCTAACCAAGTGGGGACAGGGAGGGAAGAGCTCTCCTGGGACAACAAACGCCTCCCTGTACCTCCAGCAGGGCTTGGGTGAGGCGCCCTCCTTAGATGGGACTGTGAGCAAGGAGGGGCCACAGTGGGCATGCTGCCACAAGTAGACTTTTTAATGATATGCTTCATTTCAGGGGCAAGCTATAATACATATGCCATGAAAACTTGTTGAATTGAAACTATTTACAAATGACCTATCCAAGTGTGGGCACCAAACCCCAAGGCCCTTTCTCCACTTCCCATCCCAGAAACAAGGCAGAAGAAGTGAACATATGATTCTTTATGTTGGTATTTGAAGAATGTGCACCATGTCCATCTGAAGAAGAAGAGAATAGCATCTATTTATTGAGCACCTACTATGTGCCAGCATTACACTAAGTGCTTTCTATAAAACAGTGTCTTTAGGAAGGTACTACACACCCCATTTGCAGATGAGGAAACTGAGACCAGGTTAAGTAACTTTCTTGAAAAACAGGAGCAGTGGACAAGGGGAAGCCCGCAAGAGAATGTGAGACAAGGCACAGCTGGACGCTGCGCTGAGGAAAAGCACTAGGGATGAGATGAGCAGCGCACCCCACACCAGCTGTCCTGGCTTCACAGCCATATCCCTGTTTGTATCATTTTGTCCTACTTGCAGTTCTGTCTGTTATAATCTAATTTTTTAAAGTGCTTCAGTTAACATCCTGCATTATTTCTGAGTAATGATTTCACACTTAATTTGGACAAGCAAAAAAGAAATTCTGTAGTTGGGCTGAAACTGAACCAAAGATTATTTGGTGATTTTTTTCCTTGCTCAAGGCCCTGGATAGTGGTTTTAAAAATGGATTCTGGTTTCAGAAACTAATCAGTCCCAGACAAATTTAAGAAAACATTTGGGGTTATGAAACAATTATTCAAAGATGAGCACTTAAAATTTTCTAAAATCCTATCTAATAAAAGAGTAATGTGCAAATTAACCATCACTCTGCTATACCCACAAGCCACGCCCACCAGCCAATCAGGAGTGAGTATGCAAATTAACCCAACCAAGATGGCTACAGCCACAGAGAGAGTAGGAGGGAGGTTTGGGTTTCCCCAGCAATGGTGGTTTTAAAAATGGATTCTGGTTTCAGAAACTAATCAGTCCCAGACAAATTCAAGAAAACATTTGGGGTTATGAAACAATTATTCAAAGATGAGCACTTAAAATTTTCTAAAATCCTATCTAATAAAAGAGTAATGTGCAAATTAACCATCACTCTGCTATACCCACAAGCCACGCCCACCAGCCAATCAGGAGTGAGTATGCAAATTAACCCAACCAAGATGGCTATAGCCACAGAGAGAGTAGGAGGGAGGTTTGGGTTTCCCCAGCAATGGAGGAAGCCAAGCTTTCCACACACCCTGGCTGGCCCAGGCCTCCGCTTAAGTCTACAAATTTTCAATTATGGAAGATAAATAAATCCCAACAAAAATGGCGGCAGCTATGGAGCTGGAGAGAGCAGGAGGCTAGGGTTGCCCCTGGTGATGGAGGAAGCCAAGCTTCTGCCGCCCTGGCCTGCTTTGGCCTCCCCTTAAGGCTACAAAGTTTCAATTATAGAAGATAAATAAATCTCAACAGAAATGGCTGCCGCCACAGAGTGAGCAGAAGGTTTGGCTCCGCTCCAGGCTACAAAGTTTCCATTGTAGAAGATAAATAAATCCCAGATCCCAGGGCCTCTGTTTGGGTCACTGGGGGGTGTGGCCGGCCTGCAAACCACCACAGGTCCCTTGTCCAGGCCGCCCCATGCCCCAAGGGAACCCCCACCTTGATCCGGGACACCCTTCAGGGCAAACCAGCTGGCCCCCACCCATGCACCAGGCCTCTATTCTATCTAATAAAAGACTAATATGCAAATTGACCATCACTCCAACACACAAGATGGCTGCCCCCATGTGGTCAAAGATCCTGCCCCCATGTGGACACAAGATGGCTGCCACAAGATGGCCAGCTGGGGAGGGCAGTTGGGAAGAACCAGGCCTGCAAGGGAGGGCAGTTGGGGGTGATCAAGCCTGCAGGGGAGGGCAGTTAGGGGTGGGGTGACCAGGCCAGCAGAGGAGGGAAGTTGGGGGCAAACAGGCTGGCAGGGGAGCAGTTAGACATCAATCAGACTGGCAGGCAGAAGCAGATAGGGGCAATCAGGAAGGCAGGCAGGCGAGCAGTTGGGAGCCAGCAGTCCTGGATTGTGAGAGGGATGTCCGATGTCCCACTGCTAAATGGGCAGTGGGACATCCCTCAAGGGGTCCCAGATTGGAGAGGGTTCAGGCTGGGCTGAGGGTCACCCCCCACCCCCGTGCATGAATTTCGTGCACCGGGCCTCTAGTTATCAATATAACAGTATGTGCTTATTGAAAAAATTTTGGAAAATGCAGAAATGTATGAAGGAGAAAATTACAATTATTCCTAAGGTCACAACTGAGACAACCCCTACTAAAATCCTGGTGTGTTTCATTCCTCTGTGCATGTATATGTTTTAATAAATGACATCATATCGCATATACATTTTTAATCTTTCCTTTTTCACTTAAAACACACCATAAACACTTTAAATAATAAAAATGGCAATAGCTTATATTTCTTGAGTGTTTATTGCATTCTTTATATGGATTGCTTCATTTAATTAAGTAGAACTCTAAGAATAGGGTCTATGATTGCTACTGAGTTTAATTTTTTATATGTTTATTAGCCAAGTACATCTCATTTTATTTCTTGTTTTCCAATTGAGGAATTAATCTTATTCTCATTGATATTAGAAATTTTTGTATAGTCAGGATATTAACCTGAAAGGGAAGAAAATATTTTCTTTCTTTTGCCATTTGCCTTTGTCAGTTTTTTTTCTAATTTCAACATATTGAAGTTATTAATTTTTAGATACATTATAAATTTTCATCTATTGTTTCTTCATTTTTTATGCTTAGAAAGTTATATTCCAGCAAAATATCAAACAGTATTTAGTACTGATTTTTAAGGGTTTCATTTTTTATATATACTTAAATATAAGTGTAATACATCTGGAATTTATTTTATTATGTAGTGTGGAGGTAAAGATGTAGCCAATAATTGTTCTAGTCCTATTAATTGACTGATTTGAAATGCCATATTTATTATATTATAAATTTTACATTAGCTGTGGTCTGTGTCAGGTAATATAACAAACTTGCAAACTGTTGACCAATTTTTTTTTTTAATTCCTTCTGGGCATACAACATTTCCCAGGCTCCCTTGCAGTTAGTTGTAGTCATATGACCAATGGAGTGTGAGGGAAGTGATATGTGGCACGTCCAAAAGAGCCTATAAGAGTAAAATCTCACATAAGCAATTCTCTATTATCTTTTCCCTTTCCAGCTGTGTGGTAGGATCCCCAAGACAACCTCAGAAGACCTGTGGGGAGATGGAGGATCTACAAAGTGGAAAGAGCCGAGGCTCTCTCTTTTGAAGAAGATTCACTATCTGAAATGCCTATTTTTAGACTTTATGTGCATGAGAAATAAACTTCTATTATGTCTAGCATTATATATTTAAGGGTCCATTTATCTGTTAGTCAATTCTTTTTTGCAGTTCTTAAATATTAATTTAAGAATCATTTTGGTTTTCTCCCGTTACAATTCTTACTGAAATTGCATTAAACTTATAAAATAACTAGTGGCCCGGTGCAGGATTTGTGCACATTGAAAGGAAATTAATTAGAAGAAATATTTTAATAGAAGTGTCAACCAAATTCACGACTGACAATGACAGATCAAACACTCGTGTGTGTGACTGTCAGCAGTGAGAGCTTTATGTGTATCGCGCATGTGCGAGTCAACATTTGTTTTTAAATTGCCCGTGTGCATCATATGTATCAGCCAGTTGGTTGATCAGATGGTCAGATGGATGGACAGTCGGTCACTTAGCCTTTTTTATATATAGGTATGAGAAGAATTGTTATGTATGTGATATTCAGTCTTGTAATTTAAAAACATGCTATTTTCTACCTTTACTTATGTATTATTTTATATCCTTCATTAAAATGGGTAATTTTATTCATAGAGAACATGCTTATTATGTATGTTTAAATATGCTATTTTTATGAAATTTTTATCGTATACAAATTGTTGTTATTGGTATGTTATATAATTATCTTTGGCATGTTTTATATCTGATCACCTTAATGGTTTATTAATTGATTTGAGGTTACTCTAGATGAGGGGTTAGCAACTTTTCTCTGGGAAAAAAACAGGTAATAAATATTTTAGACTTTGTGAGCCATATTTGGTCTCTATCACAACTATTAGATTTTGTTGTTGCAGTTCAAAAACAGCCATTACACAATATGTCAATGAAAGGGCATGACTATCCTCCAATAAAACTTTATTTATAGAAGCAGTGCACTGGCTAGATTTGGCCTCTGGGCCATAGTTTACCAACCCCTGATCTAAATAATCATATAATTTTCAAATAACAATATCTACTTTTTTTCTGTTTTAAGACTTGCAATATTGTCTAGAACTTTCCTAATATATTGTGAATATGAAAATACAGGTGATATTATCATATCTATTTCCTCCTTAGATTGTCTTTAATGCATCATGGTTAAGAATGATATAGCATGGCTATTGATGTGTGTGTGTGTGTGTGTGTGTGTGTGTGTGTGTGTGTGTGATTTTTAAAGTTGGATTCCATATCATTCTATACTAACTTTATGGGAGTAATTACTTGGCAGTCTATTTCCATTTCTTCTACAGTTTTTGATGTAGTTAGGTTTCCTACATAGGGTTGGGAGGGTGTTTTGAAAGAGAGTTTTCAGCATGCAAATGTCAAGCTGAAAGAGGAAAATAAATATTTTAGAAGATGCTTTTTTACAAATCCAAGATATAAGAAGCTGGTATCTTCTTTAAAATAGTTCGGTTTCCTTAATTCCATTTGTGTGAAATCAAGGCTACCACAGTCTCATTTGTTTTGAATGGTCCTAAATAATTCCTTTCACTCTGGATATCTGATCAAATTCTTC
This sequence comes from Corynorhinus townsendii, assembly GCA_026230045.1. NCBI lineage: Eukaryota > Metazoa > Chordata > Mammalia > Chiroptera > Vespertilionidae > Corynorhinus > Corynorhinus townsendii. The sequence continues at coordinate 182,923,408 of JAPDVU010000001.1, read as the reverse complement.
AACCCCCACCCTCCATATGTTATCACCCTGGTCTGCCTTTAGCAAAAATTCTATTAGATCAGTTGAGCAAAGAATTATCCCACATCTTAGTAATTTATCATCCATGGACCCCCCCGCCCCCCACCAATAAATCCCCTGCCAATAAATCCCCACTTTTCCAAATACAATCAGGAAAAGTGGGGATTTATTGGCAGGGCATTTGGAGTTGAGTCCAATCTCTCCCCTACTGCAAAACTCCACTGTAGTCACTGTCCACTCGCTCAACAAAAGTCTTCCTTAGTGTTTTTAACACGTGTCATGAGTAATATTTTGTTAACAATGCCCACCCTAAAATGTCAGCTCTATAGTGCGGAAGGCTATAGAAACAGGAGATGGAAGTAAGAAAAGCACCATCACCATATTTGGGATCCAAACTCACTACCACTGGTAGGAATGAAGACTTCCAAGGTGAGCCCAGCCTGAGCTTCCTCTATCAGGCACTGTGTCCTGCCCTGAGCTTTCCTTGCTGTCTAGGCAGAGTTTCTACATCAAATTCCTCTCCCACCAACCGCGTAAGTGCTGTGCAGGGTGGTACTCTTCAACCTTCCAGAAGAGGAGGATGAGGAGAAGGTTTGTATTTCTCTGACTCTCCTAACTCATCTGGGAAGAAGCCACCTCACTGCCATATATTCCATAGACTTTGACCAATGGTCAAATGAGGATCCCAAACAGAATCTGAAATTGGTAGGAAGCCAAAATGAGATGGAAGAATTTGGGACTAAACTATAGAATTCAAGACATTTGATCACATTGAAATTGCATTTTCTTAGAGGAAAAAAAATGGAAGGATATACACCAAAGTGGTCATACTAGAATACTAGATGAGTTTTCTTTTGTGTTTCCTGTATTTTTAATGTTTCTAGAATAAGCAAACATATGTTACATTAGCGTTCAGGGGGGAAAATAGTGCATCTTCTTTATTTGTTTGGATAAGGAATTTTTGAGAGACATCATTAAATCAAGTAATTCTGTGGTCTTTAAAAGACACATAGTTTCTGGACAGTCAAGGAATTTTCTGCATAAGCTAGTCCAGGTCCAATGGAAGGCAATAAACAATGTGGTCCATCATTCCTAGCCTTGACCTTCTAGATTCCTTTAAATTTATGTCCCTACACACCTGGGCACATCAAAACAGGGGAATGGGGAGAAAGGAATCGCTTAAGATGCTGAATTACTGGTACAGATGTTGAAGGATGATTACCACTAAAGTCACAACCATGCCCCAGTACTCTGCTCCCGAAGTATTTCTAAAGGCATCAACAAAACCATCCGCCCAATTTATTAGGTATTTGCTCTGAGGGCAGTTCCATAAGCATTCAAACATACTATTCTAAGCCAGCATTTACTAACCTACAGACTTCAGAGCCCTGGGATGAAATAGCAGATGACAAGGAAGAGATATGAAGCCATATGGAAACCATATCTTATACATTGATTGGCTGAATACTATACATGGCACATATTTGTATCATTTGCCAAATGCATATAAATATTGCTATAGCAAAATATACAAACATACTTTTCAGTGGTAATGAATTCATCACCATTTTTTTATTAAGTATTTCTCAATTAATGGATTCTAAATTAAAATGTCCAGTGACTATTATTTGGGTCTCTTTGGACTAAAATATGTTGGGAACCACTGTCTCAACAACTTGCACTTTCAACTCAAGCTCCAAGTTCTTTAGAAAGTTTTCTTAGATTACTCCAGTGAACAGTCATTGTCCCTTCTCTGAAATTCTTCTCATTGCACATTGTTCTATCCTGTTTTCTTATTGTCTCCACTGGGGTCTTTTCCTCCCCTCAAGTAGACTGGAAACTTGATAAGGGTAGGGGCACTGTTTTCTGCTTCCTCGTCACATCCAACCACTCAGCCCAATGGGGCTTCAATAAGTTAAGAGCGATCGCCATTTTCTAGGCTCATTCCTGTAACCTTATTATAGAAGCTCCTCAATTTACAGAAAGTTTCCGTGCTATAGGTCTACCCATAAAGCAATTTTTGCAAGAGCAGAATTAGTGCATTTTCTTTCTTCATTTGAGAAATGTTTCCATTTACAAGCAACTTTAAATTCCAACTGTGTTGGGGGGTGGGGGGAATGGCCTACTTTTGCTCTGGCTCAAGACTTTGTTCTTTTTCACGAAAATCAGTACGTTTGTAAGTAGACAACCTTCTGTACACCGCAAGCCCTGGCAGATTGCAGGCTAATTCCCTTCTCTGCATTTTGCTTTATGTCTAAATCAAGACTGTGCTTTCATTATTTCACTTAGAACTGCTCTTCCATATGCTCCCTGGAAATTATTTTTCTCATTGTTCATAAATCCCAAGTTTGTTTTCTCTAGAATACAGGAGAAGCAAAAATAGAATGTTGAGCTGTGAGGGGCAGCGTCTGCTGGAGCTGAGTTTGTTCTGGGGAGTGATAAATGATGCTGGGTTCCCATGGGTTAGAGGGCACCCAACTTCAAATAACTACAACATCCGATAACAAAGTTTTTCTCCATCATTTGCAATCCAAACACTAAGAACACAGCCCTGTGGACCCCTCATCCTTCATGTTCAATTGTAAATCCTGATTAAATAGCTTGCAGGTGTCAGGATTAAAGTATATGTAGTGGGAGCCTAAACAGAGGGCCAGCTGGGTTCCTCATTTGCCAGTCGCAGTTTCTTCTTTGTTTTGAAACTGTTGACAGTACAACTAAAAATGTTCCTTAGGGCCCAGGCTGAGTTAAATAACAAGCAGGATGAGTAAGAGAACAGCTGTAGATATTTTTCTGTGTTTAACATACCTGCCTTGTTGATTTATAGGAAGACCCTCAAATAATGTACATTTTGTAATGCAAACATTTAACCTTTGGAGCCCAGTCTGTGATAGAGACATCAGAAACAGGAAAGGTCTTGATGGACCTTGTATTCCAAACTTCGTCCACTTAAAGGAAACGTGAAATGATGGAATAACTTGATTTTATTATTCAAATGGCCACGGTGATATTATCTAGGCCTCATTTGATACTCACGGCTAATCAGTATCAGTGAACAAAGTGAAGGAAGCCACAGAAACCAGAAAGGCCTGCTTATAGCAATGCATCTTGGGAATTCCTCTCTCTCTCTTTCTGCATGGGCTTGATAGAGGAAGCCAGCTCTGCACTAATCATCTGTCCTGCCTTCAGGGATGGTTGGGGGGTGGAGCCTCAATGGACCTGAGAGTGGGGCTTTGGGCCACTTCAAGTCCCTGCTCATGCACATGGCACAGATAGACATACTGAGTTTCCAGGCAGTGTGGAGTCCTGACAATTTGTTTGTGTTGTGCTTAGCTAGACTGTAGTGTTAGGGAACCTCAAAGCAGCAGCAGGGTTAAACAAGTGTGAATGGTAAAACCTAAATCTTTTATGCCATCGCTGTCAACTGTGGGCTAAGAGCCTATTGCATCCATGGCCCTGGGTTGGGCACCAACCTGAAACTGCAGATTTAAAATAGTGCCTATAGCTATGGTAAGGGTCATGGAATCCTGACCCAACACCCATTCTACCCCAAAGGATTCATCTGGGCTCCTGTGGTCATCCCATTCCCCTTGCTGGGGATTTGCTTGGGAATAAGGCACGGGACCCAACTCTGGTCAATAACATGTGAGGGGAAGCCTGTCAGCGGCCGAGGTCTAAAAATATAGACACAAGAGAGACATCTTTTCCTTCCTCTGAACATTATCTTGTCTGGATGAGGAGAGCCAGCCCGAGAGCAAAGCTGACACAGACACTGGTGAAGCAAAGAGGCCCAGAGGAAGGGGCTCCTCATGACATCACCGAGTGGCTGAGTCAACCCCAGAGCCCACCCTACTGCTGAACCTTGTGTTCTATGAGAGAGTACATTTCCAAATTGTTTAAGTGTGTTTGAGGAACAGAACATTAACGTGTTCTGTTCCTCAAACACACTCCAAGGAATATAACTTTAAACACGCTACCCTCTAAAAACAATTATGCGTATTGTCAGTGGAGGGACAAAAAGATTAGAGAGTAAGACTGAAAACTTGATTTTACCAAACAACAACAACTTTGTTTACTTCTTCAAACACGGAACAACTGATTGGCCATATTTGCATTTGAGGCATGCTTTTAATTAATTGGCTCCCTGGAGGCATCCCAGATGTCTCAGAAAGGATGAGGTGGATAGAGGTCCCTCCTCGAATCATGCATAGCCCAAGAGCCACAGAGACCAGAACTGTCTAAAGGAATTAGGAAAGTTAACATCTGCAAGGATCCTTTTGGAGTCAGGATGTTGGCTTCAGCTGGGTGAGAGTCTAGCACAAGATGGAACAGTGGAGAATGCACTTCACACTCAAGGGACATCCCCTTGGGTACCCAGATAGACTCCCTTCTTGGCAGTGTCATCAGTGATAAAGAAATGGGACTCCTAATAAGCCGTGATGTTGGAGTGGGATGTGGCTTTCACTTCCAGAAGGTGCTTTGTGAGTACTACATGCCGTTAACCATTCAGTTACTAGTAGCACCTGACCATTGTGCTAGGCACTGCAAACAAAGACACCTAGAGATGGCCTGCAAGGGTCCTAAAATTTCCAAAAGACGCATGCAAAGGCCTGTTGATGTGGTGTATTGAGCCCTTCAGAGTTTACCAAGCTAGTGTTTAACCCACTTTGCACTGAGTCTTTCCAAATGATCCTGTGGCATTTCACTCCATCTTTGAAAATGTCTGGGGGAAAAATAATAGCTTATAGTCATTGCCAGGACTCAGGCTTAATACACACTTTTTAGACATGATCTAATTAAATACAACAATCCTATAAAGTAACTATAGTTATTTTTCTCACTTTATAGTTGAGGAATTTGTTCCAACTCACAAAGATATAAAGTCAGATTTAGAACTCAGATCCTGAATTGTTGAAGCCAAATGTGCCATTAACAACTTTCCCTCCTGCCAAGACCCACACAGAACATCCATCTCATCTTAGGTGATGCTTGGAAGGTTACACACTTGACTCATGGAGAAAAAAGCTGAGCATGGCTGCCAGGTTCCTGCTCCAGACTTGGACCCAGCTCAGGTGCCTCACCCAAAACATCCTCACTCTCAACCTCAAGACTTCCCTGAGGTCTCCAAGGGGTTGGTGCAAAAATGGTTTTCATTTACTTGGACACATTATACAAGTGCGATATGGTGTAGTTGAAAGTGCATGATTTGGGTACAAGAGAGATTCAGTTAATCATTATAAGACCCTGACCTAACTGTCTGACTTCTCTGTGTTTCAATGACCCTGTTGCAAAATGGGAATATACTACCTGTTGTTCTGGATCTCTGGGTAGAGGGGTGATAAAATGATCTGTGTAGAACATTCACATAGGCACAAAATATGAACTCAGTATTATTTTATTCTTTCCTTCTATTCTGAATGTGGCCTGCGTCACTGCATTTCTGGGTTGTTTCATAGCTGGCCCAGAGAATTTCCTTTAAATGATTATTGAAAAGCAAAGAAACAATTAGTATGTGAGGAATTACTACTATTTTAATTGTCGTTGTATTTGTCTGTCTACCTCACTAAGCTATAACTTTCTTGAGGGCAAGGCATTTGTCTTGTTATAATGGGCCTACTGTGTGCCTGAGCCTGGCACACAGTAGGCCCATTATAACTAAGCACGAGAGTGGGATGACAAAAAGAAGTAAGGCAGTGCTGTTAAAAACACAAGATTTGCATCTATGCCACTTAGGATAACAAAAACTGCTAAATGTCTTGCCTTGGGACATAAATTATGTGAAATAAGCTTGAATATTTCCTTCATGATTAAGGATGTTGCTAATGAGTATGAATCTCAATAGTTTATTGTACAAAATGAGACTCATTGGGTGGAGTTATTATATTCTAGATAAAACCCAGATGATAAGAAATATTTGCTAAGTGAATTTATTTTATTATGATTTGCTTCATTTTTTCCAAAAAAATTGAGGGCAAGAAAATACATCCAAAGAACTGATGTTTGTGCTAAATTGAAATACCATTGTAAGTTTTTTTCCTGGCTCGTTAGTCATCATGAAAATGGCAGTGGTTCTCATATTTTTCAGCCTGACTGACAATATCTATGTGACTTTCTCTTATCATTTCCTACAATTGTCTGCTCTAATTTTATTGTTATTGTCATCTAGATAGATAGATAGATAGATAGATAGATAGATAGATAGATAGAACTTTACAGATTAAAATACTTGTGTCACAGTGGATCCTCATAACAAACCTCTGTGGTAAATATTATTACCGCATTTTACTAACGAGGAAACTAAGGCTCCAGGTTTTATGTGACAGAATAACAAACCGAGCTTAGACCTTCCTTCCTTTCTTTGTTCCCGCTTCCCCTCCTTCCTTCCCTTATTCCTTCCTTTCTCCTTGCCCTCTTCCCTTCCTCTGTTTCTCCCTTCTCTTCCTCCTTCCTTGGTCTAATCATTAAGCATGCATCTTTCAAGCCCCAGCTGAATGACAGTTATGTTACTAAGTACTAGGGACACAAAGTCATATTAAACAGAGTCCTAGACCAATTGACTCCAAAACTGGCACCCCTTCCATTGAACCAAACCGCCCCCCATCCTGGATAAGCCTTTTAACCTCTGTTAGTCTGCCTCTGACCACACCTTCTGGACCCAAAGGCTTCACCTGGATCACAGTGGATGGACCTGCTTCAGGAAACCCTGCTTTTAGGCCATGTGTCTTTCCTTTATGCAGGGCTGACCATAGAGTTCCACCAGAAAAATATAACACTCCCTGAGAAGAAGGCCTGTGCCCACTTCAGGATTGGCCCCTGCAAGGCCCAGCCAGAAAGCAGTAAACTCACTTCTATGGTGCCCTCGGTGAGCCTGCCCAGACTTGCCAACCCCAAAAGCAATGCTGCTTCGCAGATGTGGAGAACTGTATGCCTAAGTCGACATCCCAGTCCATTCTCTCATTTAATTCTCCCAACAATTAGGAAAGTAATGACATCATCCTATTTTACAGTTGAGACTCAAAGAGATGACCAACACACACCCAAAGTTACATAGTTATCTGAGACTAAACTGGAATTGGGTTTAGATCTAATCTCATTCTAAAGTTCAAATTCCCAATCCAAATTAAATGTTACTATCACCTGAAGAAAGATGGAAATCCATTAAATACAAGGAATACATAAAAGACATTCCTAAGGCTGCCCCCTGGACTTCACCGCCCCCAAAAAAGTAATGTCAAATGTTTGGCCTGGGAAAAAACACTAAGGCAGGGAGGGCACCTAAAGTGGCCAGCTCTCCACCCAGCTGGTGATGATCCCAGGGTAATTCCAGTTTGCCGATGCTCAGCTAAGTGCTCTGCTCAGTAAGCCACACAGCCTTGACTCACGTGACCCCGAGAAAATGGGACCATCAGCCAAAACACATTCATGGGCATATTTTTATTTTCTTGGTGGACTATTTACTTTTTTGAATCAACTTCCTAGACAGGGCTCCACCTATTTTACCAGATCTCCCCAGTTCTCCATTTGGCCTGAGATCCTTCTGGTTTCCAAGAGCTGGGAGAGTCCCCCTCTCAGTGCCCTGGGTGACAAAGCCTGTGTCCCATGTGCCCCGACAGAGGTCACAGAAAGCTCCGGGTCCACAGATCTCAGCTCTCCTGTCTCATCGGCATTCCCCAAATCACTTTACAGCAGGGACCAAAGATCAAATATTTTATGGGCGCTTGGGGAATTATTTCTGCCCTTTCATCTGCACACCCACTGCCCAGAATAGCAAACAGCTCATCGCTCCTAAGCTGTTTCTCCAAAGACTTCACAGCAGGAAAACAGAGGTTAGAAATATTTCAAAAGCTTGGCTACAGCTGTCTGCAGGAGCCCATTTGAAAGGCTTCATACAGAAAATCTCCTTCTTGCTTTAAAGTGCCAGGCACTGGTTTTGCTCAGCTCAGACAACTTCAGTGTCACCGTCACCCTTGCCCTCTATCCTGACTACCTGGGTCTATCCAAAGGCATGTCTAAGCGGCCCTACTAAATGGCAGGAATCACATTCAGGAATAGAAGTTTCTAGACCTTCATGACCAAGCGCACTTGTGGTCTGAGAGGGATTCCCACCCCACCTTGAGAGGGTTTGCATTGTGCACCAGGCTTCACTCTCCCATGGCATGTCCAGGTGCCCCTGGGCTTATGATGCTTTGTGGACTCCAAGGCTAACCCAGGGTAGCAGCCTCTATGGAGTAGGAGTCTTTCTGACTTGGTTTCTCAATGGGTAATTCTCCTAAGAAGAATAAACTCAGAGCAATACTTTCCTTAGACCTAGGCATGATGGGTCCCTCCTCTGGGTCCAACCTGATCATTCCCTGGCCATTTCCCCCAGGAAGTGAGGAATATCTAGGCTTTACAGACTTACCCACCTAGAGCCCACACCTCCTTTTCTTAACTATGCTCTGGTGATCAGGATGCCAGAATTTCCTACCCCAAAGTTTCTGAGCCTACTACCAGGCTGTGGTGGGCCCCATCCCTGCATCTTTCTACCAAGGCCGAGGAATGGTAGCAATACAAGCACCTTGAAGTCCAAGGGTGGCCAAGGGCAGCAGTTTGTGGAGTGATGTGGATACTGCTGGGATATGCAAGGCCTCTCAAGAAATAAGGCAGAGCCAGGGGAGGCAAAGAAGCAAGCAGGGGCGGGGGAGAGGGGGCAGGGGGGAAGGGAGTAGAAGCCAGGTCCAGGTCCAGAGCCAGCCTTGCCTACACCACCTCGTTTCAGTGCAGAATGTGAAGTCCAATCACAAAGGCTTGTTTGTCAAAGGAAGAGGGTATTACATATTTTATAGAACTCTATTGTAGCTTGCTTTGTAACATTCAAATACTCAAACACATAGTATGTGGGATTTCTTACTACTTTTGTACTCAACTCATAATGTTATTCTTTCATTCAGCCATAATTTTGTTGACTCCTGGCCTGTGCTAAGTATCGTGCCAGACACTGGGTATGTCACAGTGGATGAGGTGGTTACAGTCTGGCTAGCAGGGGAGGCAGGAGCCATTGCATGAGGAAGGCCACGGGTGGCGGAATGACCGCTCCCAGTCAGTGTCAGGCAGGAGTTGGTGAAGGGAGGACTCATTTTTGAGTGAGTGGTCAGAACCTAACTTTATTTTCAGATCAAGTTTAACTAATAAATAACTCTTTGAGGCCTTTGACTAGCAATTAAATTAATTCAATAAACTTGTGTTTTGTTTAACCTGGTGCTGTACTAAGCTTGGAGACACCAGAGACACAAGCCCTCCTCGATGATGCCCAATCTAGAGAGAAATGTGGATATGAATTCAACTAACTCAGGGTCAAGGCAGAGGCAAACAGTAGCCGGTAGCCGTATAAGCCAGGGGTAGTGGGAATACAGAGGGAGATGTGATTAATTCCTTCTAGGTATTCAGGGATAGTTTCATACCAGAAAGAACATTTCGATTGAGTTTTTCAGGATAAAGTAGAACTCATAAAGAGCACAGAAACCTGGACACACATTCCTGGTTGAGGGAAGAGCTTGAGCAAAGGCACTGAGATAGGCCATTGTATTGAGTGCTGGGGAATGACTAGCCATCCTGCATGACCTTGGATATGTAAGGATGTTGGGAGCATGCTACAAAGGCAGTTTCTGGGATCAGATTTTGGCAGGCCTTGTCTACCAGGATAAGGCAACTGATAGTTCTGGAAAAACTATCCTGAACTATCCTGGTAGTTTTGAGTTTTGATCTAAATAGCAAAGGCAATCATCTGTCTCCAACCCTTTCCTCGTGGCTACCTTCTAATTGTTAAGGATCATTGGTGGCGAGCAACAGACACCGATGCTGACTAACCTAAGCAGAACTGGCGCTCCTCAGGTGGCTAAGCAGCAGCTCACAGAATGCAGCAGAGGCCAAAGAAAGGAGCTCCGAGGCTCCAGGTAGCAGCCAAGTCAGGATAGTCCAGGAGAACATGGGCCAATCTATGTTTCCCCTGTGTTTTGTCCCTCCTCTCATGATGCAAATTTCAGGAAAAGCACATCTGATGACCTAGGTGAGGTCACTTTCCTGCCCCTATACTAGGGGAGGGCAGCTCACTCTGATCAATAGTCTCATGAAACTCCAACCAGGAAACAGAACACTCCCAAACAATGGATGTACCCTCCGCAGGGGCAGAAACTCAGGCCATTCACAGTGTATCCCCAGTGCCTAGAAGAGTGCTGGCACCTAGGATGTGCATGATTAATATCTACCCACTTGCCTGGCTCCTCTCCCCCAGCACTGACATCTCTGCCCTCCCGGGGTGTTGGGGGGAGTTTCAGGACACTGAGAACATCCCCAGGTGTTTGGGGAACTGGTCAATCCACCCTAAGCTCCTCCTCAACCCAGCTGATGTGCACATGCCAATTTTTCACCTGTCCCTGGGTGCTTTCCCTGGAATTTCTTAACATTAATGATTTCCTGTAGGATGGGATGTTTGGGATTTGGGCTTTGTTTTTCATTAAATACTGTTTCTATTCAAAATATGAGTTCATTTCTTCTGGAAGTTATTTTTCATTATCTTTTTCCTCCCCCAGTCCTTGCGCTGCGGGCCTTCCTGTTGTGGGCCCCTGTAATACTAGGTTCCTGGGGAGTAGCTGGGGAGGTGGGGGAAGGGGTGGTGATTACCGCTGGCAGTTTTGCAATTTTTTTCCCCATCCAGGACACTGCAAGGCGTCTACAATGGGCTGTTTCCTGCGATGTGATGTGCCTTCCTGGGGGGAAGGCCACTGTTAAGTGGGGGTCTGTCTCTGATATCAGGAGATGGGCTCCAGAGGGCACATGGGAGCTGCCTGTATCTGACAGAGAGCCAGCCCCTGGCTCCAGGCATTAGATTTAAGCATGTTTGGCATGAAGTTGCCACTTTCCCAATCAAATGGGCCCAGCTCTGTTTAAGGCTCAACATTCACATTAACCAGTAAACTGCCATGTGTCCAAAACGGAAACCATCCCCACTTGCCACGATATTTTGAATGTAATTTTAAAAAGCAATTAGCAATGAATATTGTAAAAATAAATATATTACTCACAATTCGGGTATTCTTGAATATTTTCAGTTGAAAATTCTCATGAAAAATGATTTTAAAGTTGGTCTATAGACACTTATGGCAGGCAAATGGTTAAGTCATCATAAAACAGAAGGTTTATGGTCCTAAAAAAAAACATTGAAAAATGTATGCTTCCTATAACCCCTAAAGTATGTTGTCTAGATTTTTTCCACATGGATAGGAGGAATAGTTTGTGGAGGTGATAGGCTGGGTTGTGTGGATGTGCAGGGCAGCTAAGGGGAACTGTCCCCAGATGCGTCTGGGATAAAGGGGGCCTCCATGGTGGAACCAACCTCCCTCACATGATCTTTGCAAATTCAGATTCTCCCAGAATAAAATCTAAACTCGGATCATGGTCTTCAAGGCTCCTCTGGGCCAGGCACTCTTTCTCTGCCCACACCCCTTGCTCATGTGTTTGGCCCCACTGACCTCCTTCTCTCCCCAAGCTCTGTGTGCAGGTCACCTGCAGGCACTGTCCCTGCCTGGCCCGTTTCCTCTTTGCTCTTCCTCTGGCATCTCTTTCTGTCCCTGGATGTGTGAGAGAGACACATCAATTGGTTGCCTCCTGCAGGCACCCCAACCTCAACCAGGGATTGAACCTGCAACCCAGGTACATGCCCTTGACCAGAAATGGAACCTGAACTCTTCAGTGCATGGGGCAATGCTCCAACCACTGAGCAACACCAGCCAGGGCAACCATTTTTAAATGTATAGTTCAGTGGTATTAAGGACATTCATGTTGTTGTGCAGCCATCACCACTATCTACCTCCAAAACTTTTCATCTTGCAAAACTGAAACTCTGTTCCCATTAAACAGTAACTCCCCATTCCATCCTACCCCCAACCCCTGGCAACCACCATTCTACTTGCTGTCTCTATGAATATATAAGTGGAATCATATAGTGGTCCTTTTGTGACTGGCTTATTTCACTTAGCATATGTGCTCAATATTCATCCATGGTGTATCATGTGTCAGAATTTTATTCCTTCTTAAGGTTGAATAATATTCTATTACTAGAGGCCTGATGCATGAAATTCATGCATGGGGAGTGGGGGAGGGGGTGTCCCTCAGCCCAGCCTGCACCCTCTCCAATTTGGGACTCCTCAGGGGATGTCTGACTGCCAGTTTAGGCCTGATCCCGGCAGTTGGACATCCCTCTCACAATCCAGGACTGCTAGCTCCCAACCACTCTCCTGCCAGCCTGATCACCCCCTAACCACTCCCCTGCCTGCCTGGTCGCCCCTAACTACCCTTTCCTGCAGGCCTGGTCACCCCCAACTGCCCTTCTGTGCAGGCCTGGTCACCCCCAACTGCCCTTCTGTGCAGTCCTGGTCACCCCCAACTGCCCTCCCTTGCCAACCTGGTCGCCCCCAACTGCCCACCCCTGCAGGCCTGGTCGCCCCTGACTGCCCTCCCTTGCTGGCCTGATCGCCCACAACTACCCTCCCCTGCCAGCCATCTTTGACCACATGAGGGTGGCCATCTTGTGCAACAGCATAAGGGTCAATTTGCATATCACCTCTTTATTATATAGGATATGTGTAAATCACATTTTGTTTACCTATTCATCCATTGATGGACGTTTGGGTTGCTTCCACCTTTTGGCTAATGGAAATATTGCTGCTATGAACATGGGTGTACAAACATCTTTTTGAGATCCTGCTTTCAACTCTTCTGGATAGATAACCAAGTGGAATTGCTGAATCATATGGTAATTCTAACGTATGATCATGTAAAGTAGCCACACCATTTCATATTCCCACCAACAGTGCACCAGAGTTCCAGTTTCTCCATATTCTCATCAGTTGTTATTTTCAATTATTTTTGTAATATCCATTCTAATAGGTGTATCTTATTGTAGTCTTGATTTGCATTTCTCTAATGATTAATGATGAGCATTTTTTTCATGTGCTTATTGGTTATTTTTACATCTTCTTTGGAGAAATATCTATTCAAGTCCTTTGCCCATTTTTAAATGTATTTTGGGAGATTGTTGGAATTCTTTAAATATCCTAGATGTTTATCCCTTATCAGATATATGGTTTATAAATATTTTCTCCCAATCTTCACTGATGTTTCTTCACTCTGTTGATTGTTCTTTGATGCACATAGTTTTGTTTTTGTTTTTATGAAATTCAATTCATCTATTTTTTCTTTTCTTGCTTACACTTTTGGTATCATATCTAAAATACCATTGCCAAATCCAATGTTATGAAGCATTTCTCCTATGTTTTCTTTTAAGAGTTTTGTAGTTTTAGCTCTTAGATTTAAGTTTTTGATCTATTTCAAGTTAATTCTTATATGTGGTGTAAGGTAAGAATTCATCCTCATTCTCTTGCATGTGGTAAAGGATGAGTTTTGACAGAAATGAAAACTGAACCTCGAACAGGAAGAAAGTCTGCCTGAGGTAAAGCAGCTGGATAGAGACAGAGCCGAGGCTAGAATGCAAGCCTTCTGTGTCTTAGTCCAAAGTCCTCTCTATTCTTCTGGGAAATAGACACCCTGGGAGTAAGTGACCTGGGCTTTGCTGTACATCACATCAGAAATAAAATGAAATATTGGGGCTGGTGGGTTTTGCCCCAGATGGGGTAAGCCAGTCCCCTGTCCAGACCACTGTGCCAGGAGCAGGTGATGGGCTTGTTTTTCTGTAGGTAAGATGGTCAATCTTCAGGACACCTGTGAACACTAGACATGAACAGCAGCCAAAGAAAGATACCGCAGGGAAACTAGCTCCTTGTTCCTTTGCATGGTGATTTGATGTAATTTATCATCTAGCTACTGACAAGAGGGCAATAATGCTAGTGGCCTTCATGCATACATACTTATGCCCAGTGGCCAGCAAAGTGGAGAAAACTTAGGTTTCGAAGCTTTATCTTGAGGAAAGAAAGGAAGATGTGGGGACTTTGATAAACTTGTTTGACTAAGGCAGGGGTTGGCAAAGCACAGCCCAAGCTAAGTTCAGTTTCAGGGGACCACAGCCATGTTTATTTGTTGATATGTTGTCTATGGCTGCTTCCTCCCTGCAACAACAGAGTTCAGTAATTGTAACAGAGACATATAGCCTGCAAAGCCTAAATTATTTATTGTCTTGCCTTCTACCAAAAATAGTTTGGACTTGAGTAATTAAGGAAAAGTGAATGGCACAGCAGCAGAGGGCCTGTGCCTATAGGGCAGCCCAACCCTCAGGGACCCTGAGCCCCATGGGGAGAAGGACCAGTGGGAACCTGAGGCATGTTCTAGCTGTTCCGCATTCACACTGATTCCCTGGCCCAGCCCAGAGCAGATCTGGTGGCTAGGACATTGCTGAGCACAAAGAAGAGGGAGCCAGATCTGCATCCAACCACATTCATTGGCCACACTCTTGAGACAACAACTACTGTTCCTGTTCTAAGGGCAGAGTGGCAGCTTGGAAGTAAAGACCAGACACATGGGACAGAGCTGGACATGGCGCCTCCCACTGTTGTCATTATCTTCGCTTTCTTACACATGTTGTTAATAACTCATCACTTTCAAAATTGATATTAATTACTTTTCACTTCAATGTTCTTGTGGGCTGTCCTCAGCTTCCTGGCCTGGTCTGGTGCAAAGCACCAGAAAGGCAAGAGTCCCAATTAATCTCAGCCCTGTCATGTGAGCTAGCCTTGCCAAAGGGACCTGGTTTCCCTCACTTCTACTTCCTCATCCGTAAACAGTAGAATGAGTCCAAGGGTTGTTGTGTGAATTCAATAAGAAAATGGTCCTACAATTGCCAGAACATTCCAACGATGCCCGTTTACTTTCCTGGGTCTGTACAGGCACCACCCAACAGCAGCTTCGCCCCCAGAGGCCAAGCCCCTGGAGTCTCCTGCTCTTGCCTTCTCTCCTCCACATCCCTCCCACTCACTGAGGGCTCCAGCCTGAATAAAGACACCAAGGGCTCCAGACATTGACAAACAAATGTGCTACAATGTAAGGGATTCTGAAAGTGCGACTTCAGTCATTCTGTTCTCTGGGTGAATAGTCTATTGTTTGAACGTGTCTGTGGTCCTAGGAAGTGTGCCCAAGGCCATCCCTCTCTTCAGGATCCCTGAAGAGACGAGCAGTTCCAATACCAATCAGGGCCTCTCCAGTGCTGATGGAAACGCCTACTTTGGTCTCAGAACTATTTCCTCAAGGTCCACAGATGGCATCTGAGGTCACCAGGATGCCAGTTTCCCGCTTCTGTTTCCTGCCCCTGCCTTTATCCACCACAGCCATTTCTACGTGCCCAGATGCTAAGGCCTCCAGATGAGTTATTGAGAATGTTTGTTACACTGGTGTTTATTGTAGCAAAATATTGTTGGACATTTAGACATAAATGGCTGGATAATTCAATCATGGTGCTATTCAGCTATTTGAAATATGTAGTAGATATGCATTCATTTAAATAAAAAGATATTTGACCTCCATTTAAGTGAAAGCAAATTTTATAATCATATAAATAAAATAAGGAAATTAATTTTTAGTTTAATATTTTACAACTATTTACTCATATATGTGTATGTATGTAAGAAGTTAATAGCTTCCTCTGGTTGTCTTATAGATGGATTTTATTGTTTCTTTTATGTATTTGTGAATTGTCTTAAGTATAAAAATATATTATTTGTACTTCAGAATTGTAACGGAAAAAAATTATATAATGCTATGTATGAGGTAAAAAGAAATGTTTTATATGAGGTTAAAGAAAAAAGACTGGGAGGTCCCCTACTCCAATGTACACATAAATACAGAGGGAGCCCAGCCAGTCTAGCTCAGTAGTTGAACATTGACCTATGAACCAGGAGGCTCTGTTCCTGGTCAGGGCACATGCCTGGGTTGCTGGCTCCATCTCCAGTAGGGGGCGTGCAGGTGCAGCCAATCAATGATTCTCTCTATAATTGATGTTTCTCTCTCTCCCTCTTCCTTCCTCTCTGAAATAAATAAAAATATATTTTAAAAAATACAGAGGGAAAGCAGGCCCTGTCCTCCAAGAGTCTATCTTATCTGTCACACCAGTAGGGTGACAGCAAAAGAGTTGAATGACAGAACTCCAAGTTTTGGTTCATTCTTTTCACTGGGTTTAAGGAGTGAATTTACAGCCTTTACACTGTGGGAGACACACGCTAGAAGACCCTGCAGGGACCATGTAACTCTTGTGTTTTCTGAGAGCTGGAGTGGTGTGCTGGGTTCTCACGGCAGCCTGGGACCATTCTACTCACTGTGGGCAGCCTCCTGTCCTGGTCTTTCAATATAAAGGTCTTTACAAGACTCTGACTTTATCCGCACTTTATCCGCAGCTGTTACAGTCACCATGCAGCCATCCACACTCTGGGGTAACTAATACCCTGAGTGAATTCTGGAACAAAGCGGCCCTTTTGTTACCAATTGGAAAGGAACCCTGACTGGGACTTGGGAGGTTCATGTGGTCTGCACCCTGCCTGGTGACATGTGCCTCCACAGACCCAGCTTATTCATATATAACCAACTAATGGAAGCCATTCAACCTGACAAGACCACAGTGAGGATCCCACCAAATAATATCACTTTCAGAAAAACCACATCTATACTAATAAAAGGGTAATATTCAAATTGGTCACGATGCCCTCACAGTAACAACCGAACAGCAGGCTGCGTGGGGCGACAAAGCCAGCAGGGGGGTTAGCGAGGGACGACCAAATGACTGACCAGCAGGCTGCGCGGGGTGACCAGGCCAGCAGAGGGGGGGGGAGTTGGGGGCAACCCGGCCAGCATGGGGGCGCTAAGGGGTGACCAGGCTGGCAGGGGTGCAGTTAGGGGTGATCAGGTTGGCAGGCAGAGGCAGTTAGGGGTGATCAGGCTGGAAGGGGGGACAGTTAGGGGCAATCAGGCAGGCAGGCAGGTGAGCAGTTAGGAGCCAGCGGTCCCAGATTGTGAGAGGGATGTCTGACTGCCAGTTTTTGCCTGATCCCCCAATGGGTCCCAGATTGGAGAGGGTGCAGGCTGGGCTGAGGGGACCCCTTACCCTTGTGCATGAATTTCGTACACCAGGCTTCTAGTTGTATAAGTAGGTATGTTCATCATGATTATTTAATGGCCTTCTTGTTCAAAAAGACCCAAGGTACGATTTCACCAAAATCAAGCCCTGCAAGCCAGATGCTGAGGACTCTACTGATAATACTATGAAAAGAGCAATCAGTGAATTTTAAGTGTAGAAAATGATAAGGAAAAAAACAGCAATCATCAATGCAAATTTCATGATACTGTGACTCTATAAACAGCATAAGAAGGATCTGTTTCTTGGGGAGGGCTGTGTGAATTTTTCTTAACATGAACTACCCTCCTTAGAGCAACTGAGTGGTTTTCTGGGTCTCTGCTATGACCCTCATCAATTTCTACATTGTAGTGATACCATGCAAAAATGCAAACAAGAGCCCTGGCTGGGTGGCTCTGAAGCGTCATTCCGTGCACCAAAAGGTTACAGGTTTGATTCTGGTCAGGGCATATGCCTAGGTTGTGGATTTGATCCTCAGTTTGGGCGCATATGTGACGCAACAGATCTCCCTCTCTCTCCCTTCCTCTATCTCTAAAATCAATAAAAACGTATCTTTGGGTGGGTTTTTTTTTTTTTTAAATGCAAATAAGACCTGGTGCTTTCTCTCAAGTGAGGAAGCAGAGATTAAACAGATATTTTGATACAGACGTCTAAGTGTAAGCACAGATTGCTGTAGAAGGTCACACTGGGAGGACTCAACCAGAATCGGGGGTGTCAAGGAAGGTTTTCTGGAGGGAATGATGTTTGAATGATGTTTAAGCTGAGTCCAAAATACAGGTTAGACTGAGCCACACAGTGAAGAGAATTTAAAGGGTCCAGAATTCAAATATTTTATTATTCAAATGGAAGCTCCCTTAAAATGGAAAGTTTGAGATAAATTCTAGAGGCAAGAAACAGCATAAATTACAGCCTGCAGAGCCCAGCTGCCCGTGGGTGCTGTATTTCATGGACTTTTCACCACAACTGCTTTCATTTCGGCTCCCTATTGACTTCAGCCCAGCCTCATCTTTGAGATCGGTGTGGAAGAGAATAACATGGGAACATTTTCTCTTCCAGGAACAAGAAGATTTGTAGCTCAGGTACCCAAACTCACTTCCTGTCACACTCTTCTTGAATGAGCCATTCTGCCTGGATGTGAGGAAGGGCCCTGGGGCTCCACATGTCCCTTGTTGAAAGGGTAGGTCGGAGGCAGCCTTCTCTGCCCTGTCAAAGAGCTGGGCTGGTGCTAACAGTCAGGCTTCCCCTCTTGCCTAGAGCCGGCCCCTCCAATCTTCCTGCCCCTCTCACTTCAGAGCCCCAGTGAGGAAGTGTGTCAGCCAGAGCCCCTCCTTCACAGGCATTTGTCCAAAATCAAAGCCCTCGTTCACACTGCTTGGAGCATGCACAGATTATCAGGGATTTGTTAGCTGGTCAGAGGAAGGCAATGGGCAGGCTCCTGGGGAGGGTGTGTTGATCCAGGACGGGGGCCATTTTGCTAAACCTGGAAAGATAAGACTGGATGGCCAAGCCTTCTGAAGAGCACTTCCACCTCTCCCTCACCAGCACCACACACAAGGTCACATTTGCAAAGAAAGCAAAGGGTCATAGGGGGCTGAGAATTGGAATTCTTTTCTTTTTAAATCCTCACCTGAGGATATTTTTCCCCATTGATTTTCAGACAGAATGGAAATGAGGGAGGAGGGGAGTAGAGAGAGAAACATCAACATGAGAGTGACACATGGATTGGTTGCCTTCCACACATGCACCCTGACTGGGGCCAGAATCAAACCCACAACTCAGGTATGTGTCCTTGATCCGGAATCAATCCTGGGACCTATCGGTCCAGGGCCGATGCTCTAACCACTAAGCAACCACCCAGAGCAGAAGTGAGATTCTTATTAGCAACCTAAAAGTCCTGGATGACCCCCTCCTCACTAATTCCTTAAACAGATGAGTGGCATACAAACTTCCAGGGTGGGTAAGAACAATCCATGGGAGTCGGGCAGCCCTGCCCCACTCTAGAAACCAACCTGAGCCTCAGTTTCCTCTGCTTCAAAATGAGAGGAACCCTCCCCGCCTCAGAGGGGTGTCATAAAGACTAAGTCAGATAAGGTATTTAAGGCTACCTGGCACAGCGTCTGGCCCGTAGCAAGCCTGCCACATATGGTAATTATTATTATTCTCATAAAGTTATATTAGTGTGGAATTCTGCCAATAAATTATTGACTAGTAAGATTATAGATTTTTTTTTTTAAGTTATAGTTCAACCTTCTGTTCCTTTAAACCACCTTTGATGTAAATAGGAATTCTTGCTATTTAGAAGCTCAGGTACACAGTTAAATCAGAAACATATGTGTTTGCCCAGTTCCATGTTTTGTTTTCTTTTTCTTAAAGCCCCCCAACAAACAAACAAACAAACAAACAAAACAACAGCAATAACAACAACAAACCTCTCTTTCTGAGCTGCTATTGAGTCCTACCTCAAAAAGAAAGCATTAAAATGTTGAAAAAGAGAGAATTGTGTTCCTTTCAGGCCACAGAGCACCCCACCAGCATCGTTGCAAGAGATCACATTTGCAGGAACTGAAATGACAGATGCTGTCAGTGAAACTGAAGAGGCCTCAGGAGTATTGTTGTGGTTTGGCTAAATGATGATCAGATGAAATATCATTGGTTAAGTCTTACCGAGGATGTCTTCACATTAGAGCTATTTGCAAAAAAAAAAAAAAAAAAAAAAAAAAAAAAAGGCGACATGAAGCCAGCATGGGCTTGCTGTTTTTCTCATGTATGTTTTTCATTTTGATATTATATCATGAACAGCTGTAAGGATAATGTTAATCGTCCCTTCTGGAAACATTCATCTCAAGGGCTTATTTATTATTTGGTTTAAGTATTTAAAAGTTAAAGCATTTCCAAGCTGTCTCTATTGAAATATTTCTAATATTGCAAAAGGGCAATTATTTCTGAGATCCTGCTCTTAAGATTTCCATTTAGGAGAGAAAATAATAACCCACATTCTATGGGTTTGTTTAATGAGACAGAAAGGTGCATTTTTTTTTTCATTGAGAACCAAAAATTTTGCCACATAAAAGTGGGGCTGCAAATTCTGAGACTGTAGAGACAATTGATGGGGGTATTGATATGACAGAGGCATGGCACGCTCTGCAACCCCAGGAGAATAACACCTTATAGTCATGCAGGACTTTACAAATGCTTTCTATTTTATCTCAACCTCACCATTGCTCCATTAACTAAGCATTCGTGCCCCTTTATTGATGAAAAAACTGAGAGTGGGAGAGTTTTTGTGGTTTCCACAAGATCAGCTGGTTGCATTTTTTATTTTTTATAATTGAAATGGCAGACACTGTGCTATGTCAGGCAGAGTTTCCACTAAGCCAGGCTGTATGAATTAGGACAGAAAAGACAGGCTCAGGCCTCTTGTTTGGCAAGCTGAGAACCTGCTACATTGCCCTGCTCTCACCCCCTTGGGCTGGCAGCTTTGTGCAGGACACAATTTGTACAATCACACAAGAATACCCTGGCTCTAGGTCTGGGATAGACACAATGGGCCAAAAATGGCACATTCTTGACCTTCAGAAGTTGATAATCACTCAGCTAACAGAGGTTATGAAGAACAGTGCAACGTATTTTTGGATACCACGGTCAATGCATTCTCTCTTATTCTGTACCTTTTTTCTGATTATGTTTCTAAACTTGAGTTTCTCCATTACAGCTCAGTCAATGAAACCCAACAAGACTGAATGAACAGCAGTCTCATTACTCCTGCCCAGCCTCTCCTCGGTATTCAGTGCCAAGTGTTACCTTTGCTAGTTGGAAATGCATCATAAAAATTTGCTTCACATATCTCAGACTAAAAAAATAACAGCTCATCAAATTTTCTTTTCCTCCACAGTAAACTATGATATGAGAAAGCACAAGAAAACAATCTGTCCACCTCATGTGGACTTGAAATTAGTAAATGAAAATCTTAAGTGAAAAACATGTGGCAAAATAACTAAATGTGAAATTTGTCACTGCAGTGCAATACTTTTTAAAAATGAATTTTTAAAAAAGAATCCGTTAAATGGACTTTGCAGTTGTATCTTTGGAAATGAGATCCCTGGGTGTTGAGAGGATTTTCCCTGGAGACACAATAATGAGGAGATGTAAGAATGCTGAAGGAATTCAAAGCATGACTTTGTGGAAACTGGGTTGGGACCATCTCAGAGGAACAACAAAGGATGTTCTGTTCCCCCCATGACTGTGCTTCTCCTGGTCTGGATTCCTTTGAGGTTCAAACAGGGAGTTGTCCTTGGCAGAACTCCCCTGAATGTGCCATTTCCCTCCCTCCCAGACCACATCGATGGGGTAATTTGTTCCCCTGAAGCCTGGCAAGAAAGACATCCCTCCTCAATGGTAGCCCAGCTCTTTGACCTGGGACAGGGGAAGAGGCACAGGATTAAGTCCTAAACTAAAGGTTAACTTTCATGAGACAAAGAGGTCTGGGTTTCCAAACTCAAGAGAGCCCAGTTAGTAGGTGTTTCCATGCCCCTTCTACCCAATGTCACTCCCATTCATCTGCTGCTTCTCCTGTGGCCACGAAGTGAATCAAAGTAATGGATGCAAATACCCTTGGTAAGTGGTTCCGAAGTCTAACACTCTCCTGTAGAGGGCCACGTGCACTAAGGTGGCTGGTCACTGGCTCCTATTGGCCCATGGCTGCCTGGGGCAGCAAGGTGTGAAGGAAAGAGCTGGGGCTTCAATCACCTCCCAGAGTAGAGGCCTTGGACAAGACAGCCAGCTCTCTGGAGCTTAAGTTTCCTCCTCAGTACAAGAACAATGGTAACATCTCTCTTTAAAACACAAAGAGTAGCAGTAACAACACCTGCCCTGCGGAGTTCTCACAAGGTTTGAAGGAGATCCTGATGTTAGGTCCCAGCCACTTGGGGGTCAACATGAGTAGTTAGGGTTCTCATCATCTCATCTCTTGCTCTGGGATTTTTTTCTGGCCATATTTCTAGGATCAAGGGCAAGTTTCTGATGTAAAACAAAGGACTTCCTGCCTCCCACTTTGTTCTCACCACTGTGGTTCCTCCCAAGAGGAGGCTTCTGGAAAGCTGTGGGCTAGATTATGAACCAGACACAGAGACACACTTATGGACGCAGAAGAGTAACCAGGGGATTCATTTGTCTGCTCTTCCTATGCCTTTCTCCTTTTTGCTTGATCCAGGGGTCCTGAAACTGCAGCCCTCGGGCCACATGCGGCTGGCCGAGGACATTTATCCAGCCCGCTGGTGCCGCTGCCTGTCCTGCTTAGTAGCCGATGCATCCCGGGCCCGCAGTGCCCATAGGAATTTGTTCATAGTTTTTTTTTTTTTAAACTATAGTCCGTCCCTCCAACGGTCTGAGGGACAGTGAACTGGCCCCCTGTTTAAAAAGTTTGAGGACCCCTGACCCCACCCTACCCTCACCCCCAAGAGTTCCCTCTTTTTTTAGAACTGAGAACAGGTGGGCTTGTTTGTTTTTCTGAAAAGACAGTCTTCAGAGTTGCGGAGCTGGGACGTTCTGCTAAGGAGTCAGTGCCAGGACAGGGACTGCCCTCTCCCCACCAGGAAGCCTGGGGCACGGGAGCTGAGCACAGACACACACGTGCTAGGGCCCACTCCAAAGGTGAGAGGACCTGATCCTCTGTTTGATCTCTGCTTTCACCCCGCTTCTCACAGGCTTCCACCTGGGTCTGAACTCTTTCCTATGATTTTCCATCTCCATTTCTCCCTCTCACTCACTCACTCACACTTTATTTACTCGCTTAGCTCTTTCCCCACTTTTCTTCCTCACAGCTCTTTCCCCTTTGACGTCCCCTGGGTCTTTCTTAGGCTCTGTGTCCTCTCTGGGGCTCAGTTTTGCCTCCAGCCTTGCCTTTTCCCTGCCCCCCTCCTTCCTTGTTCTGGGACACAATCAAAATTCCAATCCCATCAAGCTTGGAGCAGTGGGGCGGGCGGGGAGGGTGGGGTGTGGGGGGGGAGAGTGCAGTCCTGAGATCCAGAGAAATTAGGAGGCCCCTTTTCTGGTCCCAGAAAGTGCCAATGGCTTGGTGTAAAACAGGCTCTGTCTCCAGGCTCCCCTCCACCCGCCCACCCCCACCCCAACACTATCAATTAGAAGCAAATACCATTGAGCTAAATACCACTGTTCACAGGGCAAACCTTCCTAACTGGAAATCATTAGCTTATTACTTTTTTTTAATAAATCATGGTCTAAATAACCAAATAATGAATCTCTCACTAAGCAGCATAATCAATCTTCATAACCCACGGAAATACACTCTGGAAAGATTGCATTTTACTGCTGTTGAAAACCTCAGTTTCATCAAATAAAGGAGCAAATTGCCATTCAGGAAATTATTCTTGGGCTAAAATATGCAATCAACACTTAGCTTCCCACCTGCACAGTCCTAGACTGCACGTGGGGTAATGACATTTGACATGGGGTTTGTAACACTCCTGACCCAGGAGAAGGGTTTTCATATTTTTAATTTGTAATGTCTGGCAAGATTCCCAAAGTAATTTTCAATTAAAGTCCCTGGTACTTGTCAAACATGAAGACATTGCCCAAAAGATGGAATAACTTCATTATGGGGAGACATATTCACTTTATCAAGTTTTTCAGCTGAGTATGCAAATACCATGCTCTTTTCTTGTCCAAACACTATAACTGAACAAAACTATCTTTTCTATCTCCAAGCCTCTCATGAACACAAATTTAAGGGGAGGGATTGTCTGGTTGTCTGGTCATAAGCTGTCGGTGTTACTCCTTTCATCTTTGGGGGGATCTGCTGCATCTTCCACCACGTTTTAGGTATGTTTGTTCATCCCTGTAGCTGACTCGACTTCCCCAGATGAAGATACTTAGGGGCAGATACTGGACCCAAATTGGGCCAATCAGAGTTCTCCACAATGCTTCATACTGGGCTTAGGAGAGAAACTATCGTCTCTCTGTCATGTTGCTATTACCATGAGTCCAGAGCTTCCCCTGCGAGAAATAGACTCAGGGGAGAGAATAGAGCCATTATGCAGAGAAACCCAAAGACCCAAACCTGGAGTAGAGGGCGCTGAACACGTTTGAATCCCTGCTGTCAGCTGCCTGGAAAGCCAGCTCTTGCCCTGCCCTTTCTACAGCAGACAATGTGAACCATCACTTGCTTCTTATTTGACTTAAGTTTATGCAAACAGAATTTCTGCACTTGCCACCACAAGAGTCCTGACTAATACATAAGTGATGCCAATAAGAATGAGTTTACAGAATAAGAAAATAATAATGTTTAGAAATATTTTGCAAGTATTTTCCAGATAGAGATAGATAGATGATAGATAGATAGATAGATAGATAGATAGATAGATAGATAGATAGATAGATAGATAGATAATAACATATTATGTGTCTACACTGGGCCAGATAGTTGAGATACCAAGATGATTAAAATATGGTTACAGACCTCAAAGGGCTCACAGAATGGTAAGAAATAAAGAACATAAATAATCCTATTGTTATAACAGGGTTTTACAGGGTCATACAAAGTGCTGTGAGGGTGATTAGCTGCAATTAGGCATTCAGGAGGGCTTCATGGAGAAGATCGCTTTTTCTGAATGCTGAAGAGGGAATAAAGTTGAATAGGTGGAGAAAGGTGCAAAGATTCTGCAGGCAGAGAGAGTATGTGCTAAGTATCAGAGGCCCAAATATGTGTGACATTTCTTAAGAGTATCCAATAGTTCAGTGTGGATACAGCACTGCTACCTTCAGGGGAGGAGAAAGGTGATAAAAGATGAACCTGAGAAGGTAAATTAGGAGCAAATTATAAAAGTTATAACTTCATCCCTTGGCAAGGAGGTACAGAGGTCTTTAAGCAAAGCAGCAGGACAGTTAAGCAACCAGATATGTGTTTTCAAATTTAGAATTTTAAGAGCGGTTGAGCAAGTGAGTGGACTGTAGAGGGGAATGACAGGAAACAGGAAGGCCAGTAAGGGGGCTCTTGTAATCCAATCAAGCATTGATAAGGGCACAAAGCAGGGCTGTGGATATGGAAATGAATGAGAAAGAATACATTTCTAAAAGATGTCAGAGGCAGAATTACCAGAATGTGGTCATGACAGAAAGTGAAGAGAGGTGAGAAAGGACCAGGCAGGAGCACCTCCAAATTTCTAACTTGGTAGAAAATGGGTAGGTGATGATACTGTGAATTAGAATGAGAAACAGAGGAGGGGGCAAATCTGAGTTTACAATTGGGAGTTGAAAGATTGAGTCTAATCTCAGCTCTTCCATCAACCTAGTGTCTGACCTTGGATACATTGCTTAACTCAAGTTTTCTCAACTATAAACTAAAAAAGGCTGGAAATTTTTATCCCAGGTTTCTTCCTAGCTTGAGCCGTGTGAGATTCAAAAGACAGGACGTGGGGAAGACAAAGTCTAAAGGTCAAAAACATGAAGTTAAGCAGGGCTCAACTGAAAGTCCCAATGAGCTGAAAACCAAGAGTGCCTGGTCCATCTGAGCTTGCTGCTGGAGAGGAACCAGCCTAGAGAAAAGGGCATGCGGGCTGGGGGAGAGTATGGTACAGTCTTTTGCAGCACACTTCACAGAAGTCATTTTCTGCTTTCTATGTAGCTTGAGGTCTGTAAAGACCCACTCCCTGGGTATACTGGGCACATGGCCTAGATGGCATGGCAGAGCACTAGAGAAGGAAGACACTCCTCAAAAATGATGGTGGGACAATCAACAATCCACACAGGGACACTTGGAATTAAATCTATACTTCACACCAAACACAAAATCCATTCCAGGTGGACCAAGGCCCTAGTGAAAAGCAAAACTTTTAGAATCATTATAGGAAAATGTCTTTGTACTTAGGACAGTGATGGACTTTGAAAAAAATATTAATTTTAGACTTACAGAGGAGTTTCAAAAATGGTACAAAGAGTTCCTTTATATTCTTTATCTGGCTTCCTTTAAGGTTAACATCTTATATAACCATAATTTCAAAACTAAGAAATTAACATTGGTATAATACTATTAACTAAACTATTTGAATTAAAGAAGGATTTCTTCAAAGACCAAAAAAAAAAAAAAAACAGCAAAAGAAGCAATCACAAAATAAAATAGCAGCTTACAAAATGGGATACATTGTCTGCAAACCACATATCAGATAAGAGTTTAATATCCAAAACGTAGAAAGAACTAAAACAACTTAACAAAAAAGCAAACAATTTGATTTAAAAATGGGGAGAAGAACTAAATAGACATTTTCCAAAAAGGATACCAAAATGGTCAACTGGCACATGAAAGAATGCTCAACATCATTAATTGTCAGGGAATGAGCTATCACCTCCCATCTGTCAGAACGGCTATCAACAAGAAGACACAAGAAAAGTGCTGGCGAGGATGTGGTGGAAAAGGAACCCTTATATGCTGCTAGTGGGAATGTAAATTAGTCCACCCACTATGGAAAACAGTATGAGGGTCCTCAAAAAATTAAAAATAGATCGACCATATGATCCAGCAATTCTACTTCTGGGTATATAACTAAAGGAAACAAAAACAGGATTTTAACACTATATACTAGTATATGCAACCCATGTTTTTTGCAGCATTAGCCACAATAGCCAAGATATGGAAACAACCCAAATGCCCATCAGCAGAGGAATACACAATGAAATATTATTCAGACTTGAGAAAGGATGAAATCCTGACATTTGTGACAGCATGAATGGAACTTGGGCATATTATGTTGTGAGATAAGTCAGAGAGAAAAAGATAAGTATTGTATGTCACTTGTATGTGGAATCTTTAAAAAGTCAAACCCATTAACACACACACACACACACACACACACACACACACAACAGAGTAAAATGGTGCTTACCAGGACGTGGAAGGTGGGCAGATAATATTGATGAGTTTAAGGATACAAACTTGTAATGAGTAGAAAATAAGTCTTAGAGATCTAATGCACAGTATAATAAATACAGACAATAATATAGTATAATGATGTAATATGATAAAGATTACTTCAATGGAAATCATATTACAATATAGAAGTGTGTCAAAGTTAAACACTGTACCTCTTAAATTTACAAAATGTAATGTCAGTAAGGCTTGTGTAGAGCAGGAGATCTCCAACTTGGCTGCAGGTTGGAATGACTAGGAGAGTTAAGAACTTCAGCAGCCCAGATTCCACCCCCAGAGATTCTGATTTAATTGACATGGATGCAGCTGTTATATTGGGAGCTTTGAAAGCTCCCAGGTGATTCTAATGTGCAGCAATTTTTAAAAAAACTTTTCTTAATAGAGCAACTTCCCTTTCAAAAGTGCCTGGGTAGAGTCACACAGTGAACAATCCATAACACCTGGGGCAACCATCAGAGCACAGGGGTTCCTAGGGAAATGGGCAGAACCTGAACATTTTGCACAAGACTGCACAATTATGTGGCATGAGAAGGCAGGAGGTGTGCTGGCCCCCGACCGAGGACATGAGGATTTGATGCAGCTGCTAGGGTGGCTCTAGGAATAATGACATCCTTTCTCTTTTGACCAATAGCGATTTCACACCAGGGTCTTTCAGCAGTGGCACTATGGGCAGTTTGGACCAGACATTTCTTTGGCAGGATGTTGAGCAGCATCCTTGGCCTCTGTCTACCAGATGCCAGCAGCACCTTCTCACTTCTGTCCAAATGTCTATGGATATTGACAAATGACCCCTCACAGATGAATCTATTGCCCAAACAGGCATCCAAGTAGATAACAGGATGCCACACCCTCCTTGCAGGCAGAGCTAGTCTTTAGATGTGGCTTTTTGCAGCCCCCTGATAGGGGCCCAGAGAGCAAGGGAAGGGGAGCAAACCACAGCATCCCACTGAGCTGGTGAGTTATGGCTCCAAAGAGTTCTCTCCCTTCTCCTCCAGTCTGTGCTTGGGGGTGGGGAGAGGAGGGGCTGGTTGGTTGTGATAGGTTGGCCCTAAAGAGCTGTTTGACCCCAGCTTTCAGGGGCTTTCTTCCAATAGGAGGTGGTCATATCTCCTCACCCATCCTCACCCTGATTGGGGCCCTGGTGACCATTTCTAGAGAAACAAGGAAAGTACCTCTCAACATCCTGTTACCAAGGTAATTTTTTAAGCTGTGCTCAAGGTTCTTGCACAAGGCACATTGGAACAGGGGCTTCGCTCAAGTTGGTCTGATATATTAACCTGTCTGGGAAGGAGCCTGTTCTCTTCTACTTGTTGTAAAATAAACACGGGGCTCTGAGCTTGGGGGAGGCTGGGCTTTGTCAGGGTCCAGGTTGATCTTGCCCACGTGGCCCTCACCACTGAATAAAGAGCAAGAGGCCCAGAGTAGGAATCATTGCCTTTGGCAAAAAATACACAGTAGCATTTGAATTTGAATACCTTTCCAAGTTCAATAGCGAAACTATTTATTGAATGTGTTGCCTGGGGTAGCCCAGAAGCCAGGACCTCTGGCCTCTACCAGCTTCCACTTACACACATGTGCACAAATAAAGCAACTCCCATGATCAGGGATGCTATGGCTAAGGCAAGTGTGAAGGGAGAGTTCGGTAGAAGTGGGGAGCAGTGGCAAAGGGGATGGAGGAGTCAGTAGGCAGAACACTTGGAAAAGGACAGTGCAGTGAGGCTTGCGTGAAGCCCTGGAGGATGCGAGTTGGAAGGAAGGAGGAGAGCAAAGAAGGAGTTCTGGAAAGGTTGGAACTCTCGGTCTCAAACCTCAGTTGTTCCCATAACACCCATTGTAGGTTGCTGGCTTTGGTTGTTTTTTTGTTACTTTTCTGACCCAAGATTCCATTAAGGAACACACATTGTAATGGATGCTCACATCCCTTCATTCTCCTTTCATCTGGAACAGTCTCCCCATCCTGCAGGCATTTTAACAGGATTTAAATTAATCATTAGGAGTCCGGTCCCATTGGGTGACTAGGGTTGAAAGATGACAAGTGACAAGGTAGCTGTTAGGATATGCTGGGAAACTGTTGGGATATTTAAAAGGCTCTACATCATATATCGGCACCCACTTTACAGAAGAGGCTTTAGAATCTGTAGAACCAAGAAATTACTTAGAAGTCATCTGGTCTACTTTTACAGAGCAGTTGCCTTAAGTCTTTTTTGGAACAAGATGGGAAACCAATTCATCATTTTGCAGAGGAGAAATTAAGGCTCATAGAGGCAACATGACTTGCATATTATCACTTGCTTTAAAAAAAAAAAAAAAAAAAAAGCCAAACGCGGCATGTCTCAGTGGTTGAGCATCGACCTATGAACCAGGAATTCCTGGTTCAATTCTCAGTCAGGCCATATGTCTGGATTGTGGGATCAATCCCCAGTAGGGGTGAGGGGGGTGTGCAGGAGGCAGCGAACCAGTGATTCTCTCTCATCATTGATGTTTCCATCTCTCTCTCTCCCCTTCTCCCTTCCTCTCTGAAATCAATAAAAATATATTATATATATATATGGCAGAGCCTATGTTAAAACCTGTATCTCCTTGGTCAGCATCAGGTGTCCTGTCACCCAGGGCTCCTGTCACCCTCCAGAACCTGTGCTGGGCTCAGGCGCCATGCTGGGGTGAAGGAGGCGAGGCCCCTGCCAGCTTCACAGCACAGTCTGGAGGGCTGATGGAGTCAGAAGACATTGGCTCCCCTCAGGGCAGCTCTGGGGTGAATCACAGCCGGGGAGGCCGCTGCAGCTGCTGAGGTCTCCCATGAGGACAGAGGGATGAGCCAGAAAAGCTGTCTGAGGTGTCCCACATACCAGGCACATACAAATGACCAGCAGTTTCCGTTGGCAGACTTCATCCCTCCAGATCTCACATAATTGACTTTGGACAGAGATTTATAGGGATTTTTTTCCTTGCCCAGAAAGGCAATCATGTCCCAGGGACAGAAGAGCTCCGGTCAGCTGCAGACCACACAATCCTTTTTGGCCTCAAAGAAAAGGAGACTTCTCAGAAAAGCCCATCACTGGAGGCCAGGTCACAGCAATATTATAAAGCACCCTCCTTTGCTATCTTTAGTCCCTTCCTTTCTATGTGGTTTCCTTCTTTCCAGGCGCCCACCCCTCCCAGCATATCCAGAGCTCCCATTCCTCCCACCACCTCTCCCAGCAGTGTCAAAGCTGTGAAACCATCTTGTGCTTTTCTCCCACTGGACTCCCATTTGTTCAATGTCCTGCTCTCTCTGAATTGTCTCAGAGAGGGGTGCTATGAACTAATTCAGGTGAAAATGACCAGCAGTGTGATTTGCATTCTTGAAGTACATCCCTTAGAGAAACCAGGTCTTTGAACCAAAAAAGCACTGAGAGATGATCCAGTAGGAGCCTTCCCAACTGTGTGCTAGGAAGCCCTAGGTTTCTGCAGAGGGGCTCCAGGGTGCCACCAGTCTGAGAGGGCTCTTAGGAAGGCAGGAAGCTATGTCCCACAATTTCCATTCAGAGTGATTTGCTTTTCAAAGAAAGTTTAAAAGTCAGTGATCAATGCTACAAGATGAATGAATCTTGAAAACATTAGACACAAGAGACCATGTTATCACATAATTCCATTTACATGAAATGTCTAGTATAGGCAAATGCACAGATCAGTGGTTGCAAAGGGCTGGGAGGAGTGGGTAATTGAGAATGACCAGTGATGGGTACAAGATTCTTTTAGGGGTGATGAAAATGTTTCAGAATGAGATAGTGGTGACAGTTCTACAACATTGTGAAGATACCAAAAACTAGTGAATTGTATTTCTTAAAGAAGGGTGGATTTTGTAGTGTGTGAAGAATTATATCTCAATTTTTAAAAAATCAGTGACTTAATCCAACCCTTTGATTTTTCAGCTGAGAAAGCTGAAATCTAGAAGGATGGAGAGATCTGCACATTTGAAAGGCACACAGCCCAAAGTCCAAAATGGATCCCCAATCAAATCTCAAACTTCATGGTGACCTGGCAAGCAGCTAGGGAAGATTTCCTGTGTTCCTCAAATCACATGAAAAAACCAGTAGCCTTTGTGGCCTACCTAGAAGCCTGACCCTACTCAGAAAGAACAAAGGCTCCTCCCCATGTCCCTCCCTCCTATAATTTTCCCATGTAGTGGAGGTACAATGCTGCAATGAGAAGAGCACAGGACCCAGAGCAAAGCCTGGGATGAGAACAGAGGGTTGCAGATGCTTGTGCCCCACTGGAGGAGCCATGGGGGCCTGTTCTTCACTAACCGAGCCTTGGCCCGGCTGCAGAACTGCATCTACACTGACTCTCACCAGCCCTGATCCAGTGACTGTGTACTACATCACCATTAGCAAGCCTCTTCATCCAATAGCTGGGATCCTTCCCTATAAAATTCAGTTGATAATAAGAATAACACCTTTGGAGAACTGAGTAAGTTAACATCTATAAAGTTCCAACACAGGTACTGTTACATTTATTACCACGTGAAAATGCTTTGAAAGGCCCTCAATGCCCAAGGACTGTGTTCTGTTTTAGCAGTGACAACCTATTAGAATTGCATGTTAGAAATGTTCTAGGTTCATGTCTGAAAAAGAGAGGTCTGGGAAGGGGAGAGTGCTCATAGAAAAACATAGCTTCAGGATAAAGGGTTACATGTTTCAATATAGAATCCCTTTTTCTCATCTTTCTGCCTTATTTTTTTAGGGTGCTAGCAGAAAGACTAAAATGAAAGAAAAAGTCTGATAAGCCAAATTCCACAAGCGAATCTGAGGGTCTGGGGATGGTGTGGTGATGAGTGGGAGTGAGGGGCAGAGGCTTCAAGAAGGTGGTGACGCTGGAGCTGGCTTTGGAAAAAGAGGAAAATATGCTCAACAAAGAAAATTGCACGGGAAAGGCCCAGAGGCGACAATTCTGTGTGTGGGCAATAGGGGGTGCTGCTTAGGAAGAAGGGCCAGTTCCTTGAGGTGAGTTGGCCGATGGTGGTGGGAAGAAGCCAAGGCAGAGGTGAATTTGGCATTTCTCAGGCCACCTCCAGGACCAGTGCTCTAAATTGTCCTCCTAGATATAACCAGAACCAACCAAGAAGCTGGAACTTCTACTACATTCTCACAGGCAATCTCCAAAACATGCCCTGAGGGGAAGGGCAATAATCCCCACCCAAATCTACATGGTTTTCACCTACAATTCCAGAAATAGGTTGAATGGGAACATTTCTCATACAGTGACATGTCTAGAGGAATCCACAGATTTTTAGGAATTTTCGCTAAGGAAATGTGGGGTCTAGCTCCACAACTTCAATCAAAGGAGGCACCACAAAATCCATGCTCAAGAATGGCCCATGCATTCAAGCTCCCTAACACTCTTGTGAGCATAAACAGGGGGGTGAAGGAGAAGACTGAGGGTATTTTCAGGCATCGTGTCCATGTTTTTTGTATAAACAAAGGGAAGAAATCAGGCTCAGAATCAACTGGTGCCTTTAAACCACAGATTATTACACCTCTCTGTGGGAACCACACTTATCATGGGATAGAATATGCCACTTGGGCCCTCATCAGCTGCAAATGGAAGACTTGTGAAATAAAGCCCAGGCCTCCTACTTGGGGAATTGAGTAATGTGGAGAGCATCTGCCCTGGCCATCCTGGCTGGCATTGAGTGAGCTTTACTTTTTAGTAATTTTTGGAGCAATTTACTCCAATTACAATTTATCAATGTAAACCCCAAGTTCCCACATCACTTATGACACAATAACCCATGAAGTTCTAGAGAGTAAATGTTCCTTTTTCCACTACAGTGACCAATCAAGAGAATGGAATTATCTCTCAGGTTAGAAGGGGAAAAAGAACTACAGAATTTTGCCCAGACTGAAAAGGGTGAGCATCCTCTTTCCAAGTCAGCCAATTTCAAGTACTCTGATAGGGAGGGACCATGGGCTGTAGCTCCAGGCTCTTGAGAACTGGGATCGTGTACATCTCCTTGTGGATGGACCCCAGTGCCCCACCATGGGTTTGGCCCACAAAAGAAGCTCATAAATAGTCATTGAACTCATGAATGAACAAGTGGTTATGGTGCAGTATTATTTTCAGATGCGTACACATACCCATATGAAATAGAA
This sequence comes from Corynorhinus townsendii, assembly GCA_026230045.1. Lineage (NCBI taxonomy): Eukaryota > Metazoa > Chordata > Mammalia > Chiroptera > Vespertilionidae > Corynorhinus > Corynorhinus townsendii. Next base: position 182,890,218 of record JAPDVU010000001.1, on the reverse strand, counting down.
TTAGTATGCTGAGTCATATATAGATAAATAAAACATATTTGGTGTGTTGAATGTGTTGAGTATGTAATGTACTGGAAGTATGTGAATGATAGCACATGTCCCTCCACCTGGGGAGAATGCTCATCAATCTCCATTTTCAAAATGTCAGCTCAACTACCATAGAGCTACAACATTTGGACCAATAAAAATTCAGGACCCTAGTCATCTGTCTGAGAAATCAGCTGAGAACTGACAGGAATCTATACCTTGCCAACGATTCATTTGAGACACTGGTCTCTCTGAGACAATCCAAAGACACAGAAAGAAGGTATAGTGATGAATAGGAGCTGCCTAGTCAATGGCCACATGTAGCTAACCTAAATGAAATTGTGCTATAAATGTAAAATACATAGCAGACATCAAAGACTTAATATAAAAAAGAATTTAACACATTAGTAAATGTTTTACATTGATTATATGTTGAAATAACAAAATTTTAGCTGCATTAGCTTAAATAAAACATATTTTTAATATATTTCACTTGTTTCTTTTTACTTTCTTAGTTGTTACTAGAAAATTTTACATTACAAATGTGATTCACAAGAGCCAAAAGATGGAAGCAATTCAAATGTCCCTCAGTGCATGAATGGATAAACAAAATGTAATAAATGTATACACACACACACACACACACACACACACAATGGAATGTTGTACAGCCTTAAAAAGGAAGGAAATCCTGACACTTGCTACAACATAAATGAACCTCGAAGACATTATGCTAGGTAAAATAGGCCAATAGTAAAAGGACAACTATCATATAATTTTATTTACATGAAGTAGCCAGACAAAGAGCAGAATGGTAGTTGCCAGGTACTGGGAGGAAAGAGAGTGAGAAACTATTGTTTAATAGGTATCGTGTTTCAGTTTGGAAAGATTGAAAAGTTCTGGAGATGGATGGTGGTGATGGTTGTACAACAATGTGAATGTACTTAATGTTACTGAACTGTACGTTAAGAATGGTTAAAATGGTAAGTTTTGTGTTATGTGTGTTTTACCAAAATAAAAAAAAAGAAAAAGAAAAAGAATGCAAATAAATGAACAGATTTTTAGAGAGTTCCAAAAAGAAAAGAAAACCTTAATTTTATTAGATCTTTAGTTTCTAAATCTATAAAAATGCTAACTTCACTGCTTCTCACACTTCAACTCAAGAATCTCTCTACATTTAAGGGGATCACTCACTGATTATATAGAAGAGTTTTCTAGGTCATTCAATCAGGAATTTCACGATTTGCTGAGCCAGGGGACCCCCAATGTGAGTGTATATGACTTGATAGGGGCAGAGAGTTCTGGTTCGGGGCTGAGGAAGCAAGAAGGGGGGTTTTTGTTATGGATTGCAGGGTATCCCAAGAGAAAGGAGAGAGGTGAGAGTCAGAAAGGGTTGGCACAAGGGGCCCATTCCCTACCAGGTCCCTTGGGACTCCAGAGGGACAAAGAAGTCAGGGCAGAAGAGAAAGGAAGCTGCTGTCAGGAGGAACCATCTGAGACATAACAAAAGCAGGGCCGTTTGAGGTCCAGGTGACAAATGTAGCACCAAGCAGGGGAAAGAGCTCTTCTCCCTCCCCTTGGGCACACCAACCACCTGAGAGCGACTGTGGGAGCGGAATCTGCTCTGGCACAGAGGCTGGCATTGCCACCAGGCATGGGACTGAGCAAGGAGCAGCAGGGGAGACCAGGGCAGGAGCCACATGGTGACTACAGATGCTGGCTGGTTTGTGGCCCCATGGGGGCTTCTCTGTGTAAAGCCACAAAAATATTTGGAGAGGCTTTGTAGGAGGCTGGAGGACTCTTATGAGTACACAGGGGAGCCAGAACAGGAACTCAGAGTTATTGACATAAATGTGACTTAATTTGCAGTCAGACTGGTGAAGCCTGGGAGAGGAGTTGTGTTACATCTGTGTTGTAAGGGTGCCCCAGTTTTGCTCTAGAGGAAAAAATACCCTGTAAATGCCAGAGAATGGTTTGGTAAAATAAATTGAAGTTCCCTGAACAAACAAAATTCCAAAGGCAGGATGATTTAATTCAGTTTGAAAGGACTGTAATGAACAATAAGGAGGAAATCCATTATCCAGAGGAGATTCTCCAAAGAAAAGGCTTCAACGCTAGAAGCTGGGAGCACTTTTCTTGGCAAGAGATCCACTGGGGTAGATAGTGAATGCTTTTCTAAAGTAATTGGGATGCATGTGACCCTGTGCCCCTGGTATAGCCAACAGGACCAAAGATACACAACCCACCTACCACTAGGGTAGCTGATCTGTGGGCTGCCAAAGCTATGAGCTATGCTCCAACTTGAAAAATTATCAGAAGCAACCATCCTATATAATAAAGAGGCAATATGCAAATTGACTGTCACTCCAACACACAAGATGGCCACCCCCATGTGGTCAAAGATGGCTGCCCCCATGTGGACACAAGATGGCCAGCAGGGGAGGGGAGTTGGGAGCAACCGGCCGGCAGGGGAGCAGTTAGGTGTCAATCAGGCTGGCAGGGGAGCAGTTAGGCGTTGATCAGGCTGGCAGGCAGAAGCAGTTAGGGGCAATCAGGCAGGCAGGCAGGCAAGCAGTTGGGAGCCAGCAGTCCTGAATTGTGAGAGCGATATCCAACTGCTCAGTTAGGCCCGATCCCACTGTGGAATCGGCCTAAACGGGCAGTCAGACATCCCTCAAGGGATCCCAAATTGGAGAGGATGCAGGCTGGGCTGAGGAGGACACACACACACACACACACACCATGAACAAATTCGTGCACCGGACCTCTAGTTTTCAAATAAAGAACAAGACATTTGGCAGGTGACTTATAGCAGAAATATACATTGGGGATTGTGAGATTGTATAAGAGAAGGAACTCTCTCTGTCCCTCTCCCCATATCTCCTGACTCTTGTGCAAGAAAATGACAAATATGCCTGGACCAGGTTTCAGAGCACCAAGTGGGCCATGTGTCCCAGGTTCCTCATCCTTCTCTTTCACCCAGGTGAGGTTAACCAGGGCCTTTCCCAGCACAGGGACAAGTCTGAGCATTTAATCTTTTTCTCCTATCCTGCTTAGGGTGTTACTACTACCCTTTTGATCTCCACTCTATGCTCCTAACAATTTATGAAAAGGTAATATAGCACACAAACTCTTCTGAACTATAAAAAAGCAATAAATAAATATAAACAGTCCCCAACTTAAGATGATTCGATTTTCAATTTTTCAACTTTCTGAAAGCAAAAACAATACACATTCACTAGAAACCATACTATGACTTTGAATTTTGTTCTTTTCCTAGGCTAGTGATTTACCATGCAATACTCTCTTGTGATGCTGGGCAGTGGCATCCAGATGATTTTGCCCAACTGTAGGTGTAGGCGAAGGTAAGTGTTCTGATCGTGGGTAAAGTAGGCGAGGCTAAGCTATGTTCAGTGGGTTAGGTGTATTAAATGTGTTTCTGACTTATGATCTTTTCAACTGAGATGGGCTTATTGGGACATAATCTCATCACAATTGGAAGAGCATCTGTATAAGGTTTGATGGCTACTGCTCCTTTTACCATTACCATCCCCTTTGTGATTTTCATTATGGTCCTTAACAGAAGCATACTACAAGTCCCCAGATGGAATTTTTACTTCATGAGATATTTTCACATGAAAAAGAACAGCACACTCAGAAGGAATTGAGACACTCTGTTCTTTGGAGAGAAGGGTGAGAGCCAAGACTTCTGTGGATTATTGATGTCCACTGATGCCTATTATGTTGATCCTGCGAAACCTGAAAGGCCTTCGGAATCATTAAAGAATGCTTAGACTGTGTCTACTTTACTTGTTTAATGTTAAGAGTATTTCCTTGCATTTGAATTCTTCGCAAAGTTGGAATCTGCCTGTGGTGAATCAGTTATTAAAGCATGGAATGTGCACTTTATTAGCCAACCAAGCCAGATACACTTTGATTGGGACCCAGACCACCTGAGATTTCATGTCCAGCTCCAAAATCTTCCATGTCTGTGCTCCCCTGCCTCACCACAGGACCCGAGGGCGAACCCGCCCTAACATCCTTCGTCAACACATAAATTAAATAAGAGCAAAACTAGCTCACTGAATTGCTTTTATGTAAATCAAAGCTCTTTGGGAAAATCAGGGCACCACACGGAGCAAAGGCACGGCAGGCGGGCCTCTGCCAATGAGGCTCCTGGCCCAGCTGCAGCTGGACCTCCCAGGGGCCAGCTACCTATGCACAGCCGGCGGCCACCCAGTACTCGGTACTTGTGCAATAGCTCCTCATAGGAGTCCATTGTTTTACATTCTTTTAATTTTTTTAAATTTTCATTGAAAATCATTTCACATTTACAAAAAGCTTACAAAGAGTATATGTATACCCTTCATCTGGATTCCCTAAAAGTGAGTATCTTAACCACAGTAATCAAACCAGAATATTAACATCGCCACACCCCTTAGAATCTATACTGCACACCTCATTCAAATTTCATCACTTGTCCCACTGACTGTCTTTTCTGGTCCAGGACCCAGTCCTAGGTCACAGGTTGCATTCAGCTGTCCTCTTTCCTTAGTGTTTTGGAGCCAGTTTCTCAGCCTGTGGCCCCAAGGAGAGCAGACATCTTGCTCGCCGGGGCATCAGCAGGGAGGAGTCTGTTCTCAGTGGGGAAGGTAAGTGCTGAAGGGAAAGAGGCCACATAGCCAATGGGCACTGAGGACACTGTCCCCTGCAGAAACCACGGGATGGTTCGTCTCTATCTCCCCACTCCCACACCACACAGCCGTGAAACACCATCGAGGGCTCAATGGACCAGGCCTGGGGAAATCTTAGCATTTTCATTCCCCCTCCTTTCAGAGTCCTCACAAACTGCATTATTACTTACTCTTTTTTTTTTTTTTTGTCAAATAATTTGGATTTCCCACAGAGAAATTTTTCATCCTTAGCAATGCTGTTTAATCAACCAAGATTCCTTTTCATCATGTTTTCCTCAACCAAAATCAGAATATGATTACTATATGTCAAGAAGTTATACTCACCATTCTCTCTCTCTCTCTCTCTCTCTCTCTCTCACACACACACACACACACACACACACACACACTCACACACGTGTTTCTGAATGCATATTAACAAGTTTTAGTTGTTCTTGAAAAATGCATAGTAGTTAAATGCCACATTCTGGAACCAGACTGTCTGAGTTCTAAACACAGCTCTATTCCGTACTAGCTCTGTAACCTTGTGTCTCAGTACTTATCTATGAAACCGGATAGTAATAGTGTAGACCATATATGATAGAAGGAGTAATGCTTGCACAGCATTCAAAACAGCTTCTGGGATATGGTTAACACTATATGGATATATTTTTTAAATGTTTAAAAATAAAGAGGCCAGTGAGACTACTTTATCCAATTAACACCCTTGCTATTAATATGCAATTGGATATAAATCTTCCTAAAATGTAATTGGTCACTTCACTTACATAGTTAAAGCTCTTGGGTTGTTGGCAGTGCTCTAAAACGAACAGTTTCCAGAGGGAATTCAGTCTATGAATGTGTGTTATGTTCATGTGTGTTTTGCATGTGCATTTTTTTCATTTGTTATTGGGCCAACATGTAAAATGAAAGATGTCATGGAAAGTGAATTTCTGACATTTCTCCAAAGTTCAGACTTATCCACATGAACCTTACGTTCCCCAGAACAATAATGTCAAAAGGAACTAAACAGAGACAGATCCCCTTTAAGCAGGGACATGATAGTGCATCAGCCACAGCCCCCACCTCTCCTCATAGTCTTCCTGAAACTGAAGTGAGAGTGAATTGCCATATATGATCCCGTGTACACTGTTTTTCTCATAGTAGAAAACTATTTCTCTTTATCTCTATCAAGAGTAGAACAAATAATTTTCCAAGTACAGGTCTTTCACATCCTTGGTTAAATTTATTGCAATTTTTTAATGCAATTGTAAATGAAATTATTTTCTTAGTTTCCCTTTCTGATAGTTCATTATTAGTGTATGAAAATACAGCCAACTTCTGAATATTTATTTTGTATCTTGCTACTTTATAGAATTCATTTATTAAGTCTAGTAGTTTTTGGTGGACTCTTTAGGGTTCTCTATATACAGTATCATGTCATCTGTAAATAGTGACAATTTTGCTTTTTCCTTTCCAATTTGGTTATTTTTTATTTCTTCTTCTTGTCTGATTGCTGACTTCCAGTATTATCTATACTAATAATAGCCTAGGTGGTGTCATGCCCTCACATTGTCACAAGATGGCCATCACAAGATGACCATGTGCACAGTGGAGGCGGTTCCCAGTGACTGCTCCATGCCTTGGGGCCTTGGGGTCCCAAGGCTCTGCTCTGCATGGAGTAGGCCAGTCCAGACGGAAGAGGCAGGTCGCAGAAGGGGAGGGTAGTTAGGGGCAACCAGGGCAGTTGTGGGCAATCAGGCCAGCAGGGGAGGGCAGTTGGGGGCAATCAGGCTGGCAGGGGAGGGCAGTTGGGGGCGATCAGGCCCTGGCAGGGGAGGGTAGTTGGGGGCAACCAGGCCAGCAGGGGAGGGCAGTTGGGGGCGATCAGGCTGGCAGGGGAGGGCAGTTGTAGACAATCACGCTGGCAGGGGAGGGCAGTTGGGGGTGACCAGGCCATCAGGGGAGGGCAGTTGGAGGCATCCAGGCCAGCAAAGGAGCAGTTAGGGGGTGATCAAGCTGGCAGGTAGAAGTGGTTAGGGGCAATCAGGCATGCAGGCAGGCAAGTGGTTAGGAGCCAGCCGTCCTAGATTGGAGAGGGTGCAGGCTGGGCTGAGGGACACTCCGCCCTCCTCCCTTTCACGAATTTCATGCACTGGGCCTCTAGTGTTGAATAAAAATGGTGAAAGCAGACATCCCTGTCTTGTTCCTGATCTTAAGGGAAACACTTATTTTTTTCCCATTGAGTGTGATGTTGGCTGTGGTTTATTATATATGGGCCTCATTATGTTGTGTGATACATTTATATAGTGGTATACTACTCAGCTGTAAAAAAAGAAGGAAATCTTGCCTTATGCAACAGCATGGATGGACCTGGAGAGGATTATGCTAAATGAAACAAGTCAGTTAGAGAAATTCAAGTACCATATAATTTCACTCATATGTGGAATCTAATGAACAAAATAAACTAACAAACAAAATAGAAACAGACTCCTAGATACAGAGAACAGATTGATAGCTATCAGAGGGAAGAGTGTTGGGGGCTGGGTAAAAAAGAAAAAGAGATTAAACAACGAAACAAAAAAACACCTCATAGACAGACAATAGTATGATAATTGTAAGAGGGAAAGGGGGTAGAGGGAGGTAAAGGAGGATAAAGGAGAGCTCAATGGTGATGAAAGGAGACTTGACTTTGGATGGTGAACAAAATCCAATGGACAAATGGTATATTATAGAATTGTACACTTGAAACCCATATAATATTTTTTTCATCTTTTTAAAATTGATTTTTAGAGAGAGGAAGGGAGAGAGAGAGAGAAACATTGATTGGTTGCCTCCCACACACTCCCTGACTGGGGATAGAACCCGAAACCTGTGTATGTGCTCAGGAATCAAACCATCACCTTTGGTGTATGGGACAACACTCCAACTAACTGAGCCACACAAGCCGGGGCAACACCTATATAATTTTATTAATGAACCCTATAGGGGTCCAGTGCACTAATTCATGCACCTTGAAAAGAACTGTGGGCCACGAGGCTGCGGTGGGCACCTGAACAGGTGCAGGTCTTGGCCCATCCTCTGCATCCCTGCCTGGCCCCTCCCACTGCGGTCCCCAGTCCCCCATCTGCTGGCAGCCCCACTCCCACTGCTGCTGCTCCCATGCACTGATTGTGCTGGCCCTGCTCACACCCCTTGACGCAGAGTGATTGGGGCCAGCGCCATCAGTGGTTGCGAGCCACGGCTACTGCCCCATCGCCCCACAGGAGGAGGGGGTGGTGGAGAAGCCCTCAGGGGCCATCGGAGCTGGCAGCTGCTGCTCTCACATGCTGATGGTGCTGAGTGATGGAGACCAGCACAGGACTTTGGCAGTAGATGTGAGCAGAAGCTCCGGCGCCAGCAGCGGGTGCGAGAGGCAGCTGCCGGCTCTGATCACCCCTGAGGAGCAGGGGGAGGTGGAGAAGCCCTGAAGGGCAATTGGGGCCAGTGCTAGGTACCAGCAGTGGGTTCAAGTGGTGGCTCCAGCACCGGCAGCGGGTGCAAGCAGAGCTGGTGCCAGCAGTGGGTGCGAGTGTCAGATGGGACTACAGCCAGGAGAAAAGAATTTTCAGAGGCTCGCCCCAATGACAGCAACTGGCACCCCGCCTTGATCTGGCGCCCCCGCTCACCTGCTCACCTGCTCCACCATCCCACTGTGGCTGACTCCTACCATGTTCCGCTCTCTGCCACCTGCTGCCGTCACCCGCCATGTTCCAAGCGCATCCGCTGGTGGTCAGCGCACGTTAGAGTGAGCAGTTATTCGGTTGTTCCGGTTGTTCTGCCAGTCAGTCTATTTGCATATTAGCCTTTTATTACATAGGATGTCACCCCAATAAATCCAATCAAAAAATTTAGGAGTAGAACGTATAAAGAGATGTGAGGGTCACATTTAGAGAAAAACATGACAAAACGTAGTTCTTCATAACCATGACATTTTTTTCCTACACGTTTTATAGAAAATTGAGTCAGGTATGAAAAAATACAAATCAAAGCTGCCAGTTCTTATACTGGACCTCTTCCTTTTCTGTAGCTTCATTCATTACTGCCTGGCCACAGTAGGTTTTCCAGTTTGTGACCCCTGGCCCAGGAAATAAAGCACCAACATTTGGCCTAGAATTTCAGATCCTTCAGGACCTAATCATCTCTGTGGACCCCCTCACATTCACTTTCTTACACACATATGCTATATTCAGCAATTTTGAACTATTTTCAGTAATGTGACTCCATGTTTTTTATGCCTCGCTGAAGCCTTATAAATGGAATATCTAGCTATAAAATAGAAATATTAGTCAGATGCTCCATCTTAAATCACTGGTATTTATCAACATTATACATTCCAAAATATCCATTAAAAAAAAAGATAACATTTGGGTTAATCAAGTAACCAAATTTAGTTTGACGGTAAATCAAAGCTTGACCATCAAGAACAAAAAGTATCTATAAATCATCAAGCATAATTCATTCTGACTACAATATAGTAAAAACATGCATGAGGAGTGCGGATACAATCCCATGTGCCACACAGCGATTTTAGAAACTGACATGTGCTATTATGAACTGGAAAATATATGTGACAGTATATATTTTGAATAGATTAATAACATGCTGACATTTCCTCCTGGAGGTTCAGGCTATGTATATATTACCAGAATCATCTTAGCCCAAACAAAATTGATCCTGGTTTAGGAAAGTTCTTCACTTGGTTGAGAGTTCAGAGTAAATGGAGAGGGTGCTGAAAAGAATTTCTTATTGAATGGATATCTGTGGGAACAAGAATATGATTGCTAGTGGTGTTACCCACATGTCAGGTCCTTCAGGCAGGGGAAGAGGCCCTGGATTGGGGAGGACAGAGGAAAGGAAGCTCTCTTATTCTAGCCCTGGCAGCTTGGTGACTTAGCAAAACAACAGCATGTGAAATGAAGAGATCTTTGATAATCCCCGGAATTCACACATTTATTGAGGTACGCATAGCCCTTTTAAATTCTCTGTTTCAGGTGAAGAAACTCAGGCCCTGAGAGTTTGATTTTTTTAAGAATGCCCAGCTAGTAAGAGTTCAGGATTATTAAACTCCAGGGGCTCTGAAAACTAGTCCACAGCTGCTTCCCCTGTTGCATTTCAAAGTTTCAATATTTTACTAATTTTTCTCTCATCTTAAAAAACTATTTCAGTGCTAAAAGTCTATAATTCTTTTGTTGTGGGATGGCAAATAATACAGAATTAATGATACATCTCACATATGGAAATAATTGCCACATTTCTTGAGCCCTACTATGTGTTAGTCCCTAAACCTGTGTCATCTCATTTAATTCTCACAATAATCCTATAAGATAGGTAGCATCATCCCCACTTTACAGGTAATAAATAACACACAGGCTCAAAGCAGTAAAATAACCTGCCCTGGTGACATAATTCATAAATGGTAAAGCCAGGATTTTTCAGGTTTCTCTGACTCTAAAGCCTGTGTTCTTTGCACGGCACTAAACTGTCTCTCAAAATACCATCCTATATAATAAAAGGGTAATATGCAAATAGACTGAATGGCAGAACACCTGTGGCCCGTCACCCTGGCGGGCCCTGCCTCCAATCAGCTCTCCACCCCAGCCGGCCCACCCCCGATGGCCCCCATCAGGGGCAGGCAGGCTGGACCCCACCAGTGCACAAATTTGTGCACCAGGCCTCTAGTAGCATAATAATCATGATTCTTCATTGAATTTTATAGGTCAGGTGCTGGGCAGGATGCCTTATTTTGGTTCTCAGATTGTCATTACCACACCACCATGGGGGACATACGATTGCCTATTCAGGGAGAGGTTGACAAGCCAAGGACACAGAGTCTATATTTGATCAAAGGTCTTTCAGAGTCCAAAGCCAGGCTTCCTTTTAGAAGGGCTCACAGCACCTGGTGGGACATGGTAAATGCAGTGAGCAGGTGGTCTAGGTGAGTGCATTGAGAATCAGCTGTACAGCTTTTTAAAATCCTATTACCATATTGTTTAATGGGCATGGAGTTTCTGTTTGGGTGAAAAGTTCTGGAAATCTATCATAGTAACAGTTGCACAACACTGAAGGAGGTTGGTATTCTCCCTCTATAGTACTGGTATTGTAATGGTGTATGTGTCCAAAGCAGCAAAATCACAATTTGGGGTCAGATCACATGGGTAGCATTTTGAAGACACAGTAGGTTTGGCATGAGCAGAGGATTCATTTAAATTGATCTAAAACCCTGAAAGAATACATGTTAGCACAGAGGTGTCCATCTCTGGCTTTTCCTTCTGCTTCCCTCTCAGTCCCAAACCAAGTCTTGCTGATCCTGCCTGGACTCCAGTTCCAGCATTTCTGCCCTGGCTCTACCCACCACTGTCTCTGGCTTGGAAACAGCCACTGGCTCCAGCCACTTCCTCCAACCCAAGCTCTCCTCACCTGCCCAAAGTGCTCTTTCCAAAAGGTAAGACTATCAAGTCACTCCCACGGGGCTTAAACCCACCAACAGGCCCCGTGCCTTCAGGAGAAAGTGGAATTCTTTGGCCTGGCTACAAGACGCAGCATCGGTCCCTGGGCACTGGGCTCTGTCTCCACTCAATTGCTTGCAGGTTCCCACATGTCCTGCCCTCTCAGCACCTGGATTTTGCTGCTGGTCCTTCTACTCAGCTGCCCTGCCATTTCCTTCCCCATTACCTTACCTGGATACCTCTACTCAGCCTCTAGGTCTTGGCTTAATCATCCTTTTCTTCCAAATCCTTCCTGACCCTTCCCCTCCATCTGCATCCCCAAGCCCTACAGAGGGACCAGCCATGCTCTCACACTGTGGTAACCACACTGTATTGCAGCCCACACCCAACTCTTTCTCTCACTGGACTTGGAGACAGGAACAAGTAAATCTAGTTCGCAGTTGGATCCCAAGCCCGGGCCCAATGCCTGGAACAGAAAGTGTGCTCAACATAAACGTACTGAATTGTTCAAAAACCTGAGTCCCCAAGGCCTGAGGAGGCATGATAAAGAGTCTTCTTACCTGAAGCTGGTTGGCTGTGCTCTCTGAGAGTTCACCTGTCAGCATCCACCAGTGAGTCCCATAAAGAAAGGGGTGGGAACCATGGTACCAGGGCCTGGACAAGCCAGCAGCGGGCCTGTGTTCTACTCACAGTCTATTGATTGTGCCGCTTCTCTGCTCAAGCACCCTCAGGGACAAAGCTGCTCGAGTGACAGAGTCCGTGCTGCTCCCCTCGATCAGGACTCCACTCCCCACAACCCAGCCACTGCACCGCTTTTCAACCTTTTGCCCACTCTTCCCTTCATATACCTCACAGTCCAGCCAAAGAAATGCCTCCTTTTCCCCATACACGCCCCAAGCAGATCCGCAGCCACTGTCCTTCCACTGGATGCCTTCCTGGGCCCCGAGCCCACTCTGCAAATGCCCAGCCTTCCTGCTGCCCATCCCCGATATTACCTCCACGTGAGAGTTTCTAAGATCCTCCAGCCAGAGAAATAGCTCCTTCCCTGCTTGCCCCTTTCACATGACTGTCTCTTCCTATCATGCCTTATAGTTTTCTTTGTATTTGTCCTATCTCTGGCCTGGAAACAGCCAGTGGCTGTTCCCTAATAGGAAAAAACCTCATCTGCTCACAGTATGGTCTGCACCCCGCAGGCTCTAAGACATATATCGCAATAACTAATTAAGGAGGTAAGCAAGCTAAATAGCAAGAGCATAGACCGAGAGAAGGCAGTGAATAATAATAACTACCATCATACTTTCAGTTGTGGAGCCTTTATACCTTACACAGCGCCTTCACGAATTTAACCCAGCCAAGTCCCATGACTATCTCTAGGCCAGCGGGTAAGTTCTACTTTGCCTAGTTTACAGGTTGGGAATGAGTCTTTAGGAGGCTCTGTGGCTTGTCCAAGACACCACAGCTGGCCTGAGGTGGGGCTAGGGCTGGCATCTTCTAAATCCAAATCTGGCCCATTTTTTATTAAACCATGTTGCCCAAATAATAACAGTTTGGTCCACTCTTACCTTTTCAATAAAAAATCAACAACAAGTACAATGTTTGCTGTTCCTGATCCAAAGCCGCAGGAGGGTGGAAGGGAAGGAGGCGGCTTTCACTGTAGGGTTTCTTGTCCCAAAGAGACTCCAAACACCATGAGCCAACAAAGCCTTTCTTTCCTGCAGTTGGCACTGCCTGCCCCAGCCCAGGCCCGGGGAGCATGCCAGCAGGGTAATTGGCCAACTCTAGTCAGGATTAGCCCTCAGACTCCTTCTTCCCCTAAAGCCTGAAGGTTTTTGCATTATCTGTTCTCCATTCCACTTCAAAAAAAAAAAGTTTCGGTTTTTGCTTAATTTTAATCCTGGAAATGGAGAAACACAGTTTGCTTTTGGTTTCTAACCGACAAGGCTATAGGAGTTTAAATCAGTTGAAACCTACAAGTCCCCTAGCTTTGCCTTAGTGCAAGGGTGATCTGAATGGGCCATGCCTGCCCTGCGAGGGCTAGTGTGCTGAGAACCACAGGCCTGGCTCCCTCCCCGGGCCCTTGTGAATTGCACTCAGACCCACCATCGCTACTTCCCTTCTTCTAGGAAGCTACATCCTTCTGAAGGCAATGGACTGAGACAACTCTGCCCACCTGGCCCCTCAGGCCCATCAGGCCCCTCTCTGATTTGGATGAACCTGGAGGTGCAGCCTTCCCAGGGCCAGGACTACGGTAAGGCAAGTGAGGGGCCCTCCTTAAGTGCAAAATCTAAGAGGCACCAGAAACCTCAGTCATCACAATATATAATATTTAAATGCAACATCAAAAAAATCTAAATTAATGCAAAAAAAACACCCCCATGATGAATAAAAGATCAAAATTTTAATTAAAGACAGAATCAGTATTCCCAGTTTTCCTTTTGCCTCAGCCTGCAATGTGGCTATTTTGTTCAGCATAAATTTTTTGACATTAATTTTGATTTTTTTAAAATATAGTATTAAAATATTTTATCTACATTAATTACTGTGGTTTTTGGTGGCCCTTAAGTTTTGTGCATGAGGCAAGTGCCCTAATCCTAGCCCTAGTCCTTTCTGTGTAAGAGTAAAGTGGCTTGTTGTATTAGCTACTCTGCCACATCCCCAGGTCGAGGCTCTGACAGCTACAGAAAACCTGCAAAGCCACTCTTCCTACAGCCCACCCAAGAGCCCCTTCTATAGCATTTCTAACCGTGATCAATTGGCTTCAAGGTCAATGATTCTAAACCTTGGCTGCATATTGGAATCCCCTGGGAAGATTTAAAAACTCCCAATGCTGGTTTAAACCAGCATCTCTGGGAATGGGAAGCATCAGTAAGGTGCCTAAGCATGTTGGTTTGCCCAAAACCCAGGGTCCCCCAGGACAAGGGATGGCCAGTTCTAAAACTGAAATAATCCATGGCAAACGGACATGATTGGTAACCCTAGCTGTTGTCTGCTTCTCAGATGATCCCAGTGTGCAGCCACGAGTGAGACACTGATGAATAAATACTTCTAGTGAAGGGGAGCTCACTACCTAAAGACAGCAGCTGTAGATCCTCAAACGTGGGGCATTATTTACTTCCCTCTGACCAAAGCATAAACCATTATGGGATCCTTGATAGAAAGGTGTGAGGAGCAGAAGCAAAATGAACAGTAAATCCAAAAGCCAACCTAGTGTGAAGTCAAGTTTGGCGGCAAAATTACGCATGATTCGGGACAAAAGGGTATGCAAGTAATGGAGACATTCCTCATCTTAGCAGTGCTGACCTACCTCCTATCATACCTGGGGATGAGGCAGACAAGACTGGAGAAGAGAGTGGAGGGAGAGTCAGTTTATACATTAAATGCCATAAGCAAAACCCTATGTCCAGACCCACATCCAAATATTACTTGGCCACAAACTCTATTCATCCCTGTTTTTTTCTGACAAGAAAATTTTGTCTTATTCTTTGACCTCCTTGCAGTTGTCTGTGGTCTCAATCAGAGGGTTAATTGAATACAATAAAAGATATATTCGAGGAGATAGCCCTAAATTAAATTAGGGGAAACATTCCCACGGTTTTGATTTACTTCACAGGAAGAAGCAAAACATTGGACATCTTCTATTATTTCACTCGTGCCTGGAGGGTAAATGCAAGATAAACTTGCAGAAAATTCTAAAGAGGCTGCTTTAATCCCTAACCATTCCTGGGATGATTTCGTTACTGAGAAGGAAAGGTTGTCTTTCCGATGCAAAGGCACCCTTGGCAATCCTGTGGGAATCTTCTCTGAGCCCAGTAAATCTCATCATTCGGGTTCTGGGATTTCTGAAGAGAATGGCAAAGAGGAGCAATGATTTTTTTTACTTTTTTAATTGGAAAAGTGGTCTTTCAGCCAACCTGCTTCCGCGGTGGCAAGAGATGTTTGCTGTGCTGCTGACATCTACTGAGGGACTGTGAAATAGCATTTCTCCACGGAAAGGAAAGGCAAGCTCCTCTTGAGAGAGCTGTGTCTCCCACAGGTAAGGCCATCTGTAGCACATCATGGACCTCTGAGCTAGCACTCATCGATTGCAGTGGGAGGTCAGGGGCCTGGAACGCTTACCCAGGCAGCTTGTAAAAAAGGAAGGAGGCTGCCGCCCTTAGTGGAGAGTGGTTTCTAACTCCGGCTTCTCTATAGGGAATAGGAACCAGCGTTTCCTAGGGTAGAAGGCGTGCAGGTGCTCCATACCAATGTCACACTTGGTCCTCCTAGCAGCCCTCCCAGGTTAGTATCATTCGCCCCATCGTACAGATGTGAAAACTAAAGTTCAAAAATCAGGCATGTCCTGTCTAAAGCTACACAGCTGGCAAGTAGCAGACCAAGAACGGACACGGAGAAGCCTGTCCCCAGGCCCTGTCTGCTCTCCCTGTCCCCAACAGCACAACGCCTAAAACTCCCAACCCTAGGAATTACATTTGTTCTCTTTGTTTCTAGGGGATCCCTACGGGTCTACGGAGGAAAATGAGACAGTAAGCAAGGAATTTAGACTCTGCAGTGAAATCAATACAACCTTTTCCTCTAAGTTATTATTTTATTAATGACAAAGATATGCCACTAAAAAATGATCTATGCACTATAACCTTTGAAAAGATCCAAGTTGGATGGCAATTATATTTGGAATATTAAGGGATTATAAAGACCAGTTTCCCCTTCACTCTATTTCCTTCTCCCATTTGGAAAGTCACTTTTATTTTATCATGAACCATGTGCCTTAACCCTGGGCTCAGGGCAGAGCCTGCCTCCTGGGTAAGCTCATTTGTAAATAAATGTGTCCCTCTGCAGGTGGATTTCAAATAATCCAAGGGGCCTCCTTTCCACACTCAGAGGCCCTTGTTTGTAAACATCAGAAGCCATCAGCCTAAACCATTTTTTGACATCTGGCATCCTGGTCACAGTTTTTCTGGGCCATGACTGCTAAAATTAAAGGGCAGAGGATATAAAGGCTTAAAAATGTTTACTTCTTTGTTAAAAATCATGGTATTGGGGTTCCTGTTGGTTGGTCTGCCAGTGGGATAGGGAAGAACTGGTGTAAGAATATTTGTTTCTATACATTTGGTTGGGAAATTTGGTTTTCTTCTAGAAAGTTGGGTTCCAAAAGACTACACGGAGTAGTAGACAGAGGGCTCAGTAAGTTGTTATTTGGGGGACAATAGGTAATGTGTGTACATGGTCTAGATTTCAAAAGACTATACAATGCAAAGCTGGTCCCTCTGCTCTGAACCCTCGCCATCCAGCCCGTCTTCAGGATGCAGCCTTGCCAGCATTTATATCTCCTTCCAGGTATTCTAATATACAGGAATGTTTCTTAATTTTTTAACCTATGATAGCATACTATGCACATCATTCTCCCCCCGCTCCTTTCTCTAGACAATACATCTTGAAGATCCTTCAGCCCATAAGTACAACTTAAACAAGTTAGGCCACCCACCAGGACTCTGAGAGCACCCTGTAACTTTATAAGTCTTTCAAAGCACTCGCCAAAATGAACATTCATCCTAGGATTAAAAGATCTCTTTCTCTTCTGAGGCACCACTAACCTTCGGCTGGGGATGCTCTGAGATTTCTCTCATCCAAGGTCTCTAATTCTACCTTCACGTATTAGATGGGATGAGAAATTGCTATTGTGTCGTGTGCATTTCTGCTTAATTGTCTTCTTCAGTGAACCTGAGAATATCCGTGAATCAACAACCCAGTGCTGAAGTTTAGTTCAAAGTAACATTGTGTGGGTTCTTAAACGAATGCACCGGTGTTCTCTTGGGGTGAGACAAGAGCTCCGGAGAAAGGCTGGGGGAGGGGGCAGCTTTGGAAAGGAAGGGGAAAATACATGAAACGTGTACAAACCGAAATCAACATTTTGGATCAGGAAAGAGGAGTCTCCATCCCATCCCCAGGTGGCTGGTGAGACACTCAGCCCATGACACAGTCCTGCTCTAACCCCCAGGTCTGAGCTGCCTGTGTCTGCCACGTCACCTTGCCTCAACTCACCTACTTCCTCAGTCCAAGTTCTTCCATGTAAATGGTACCACCACCCTGTAGTTCATAAACCTCCTAAATTTTACTTTCATCGGCACATCTTTTGTCCTTAAAGGCGCTGATGGCGACAGTGGCATCACTCCACACGTGACCATGTCATTTTGCCCGTTTGCAGATGGGCCTGGCCAAGTCCGAGAGCAGCTTGTCCTCTGAGCTGGAAAACGGCGTCTCAGAAAACAGGCCTCAGCTTTCAAGTCCATTGGGATCCAGAAAAGGTTGAAGGACCCTTCAAAATACAATTCACTCCTCTACTCACAAAGCCCTCCATTCCTGTGGATCCCGGAACACCAAGTGGAGAAGGTAAATCCTGACCTCTGACCTTTAACCTGCCAATGATCTTGGTAACAGCACCCAGTACACGGGCTGGGAGATTTGAAGTGAGCAGCGACCCTTCCCAGGGGTCCTCCGGGTGAGAAGCACACACGGTGTTTTCACAAAACAGTCAGATACCCTGGGAAGGATGTCAAAATATGTGGCATGATCCTCAAAAATCCTCTCCCAGAGATGCACCCAAGGATGGTTTCAGACTGGCCTTGTGTTCCATGGAGACCAGGGCAGCTCAGATTCACATCAGCATTTCATAGACTCTAATAACAAAATGCTCCACACACACACAAAAAAAGTTGTCTACCAAAGTACATGAAACAAAGACTCAAATATTAAGACCAGATGTGGGAAATACTGGAGGAGGCATTTACTTTCGACATACCCAGTGAGATATAAAAAAATGTATGTGATATCAACTGAATATAGCTTTGACTGGACTTTTCCCCCAAATACTGACCAGTAACAAAGCAATTTGTGCTCAAAGATTTAATCCCAGAAAGGAGGTTTCTTTCCTTCCATTGTTGGCAGGGACCCCTTCAGCGTGAAGCTGTAATAGCTCAATAAATAAACAAAGTCACCTCTCATTGTCCAATGTTCAAAATGTCAAGTGCTAGGGGAGGGCAAGCAGTTCACCTTCTCTCAAGTGCCCATCAATTTAAATTATAATCACTCCCCTGGTGACACCAAAGGGGTGTTGGGGAATGTATGCTGGGCGGCTCCAGGCAGATGTTTCTGTCTCGCTCACAGGAAAGTTCCACTAACACAGGGAACCCAGGATTTGGAAGTTGGGACTTTCTCTGGGAAGTCGACTGCCTTCCCCTCCAACCCTCTAAAAGAGCAAAGGGAAGAAGGGGGCCTGCGACAGAGGGATCCCCCAAATGCCAAATGAATAATGGGCAAAGCAGCCCGGTCCCCAGAGGAAGTCCGGGTGCACTGACAGTGAGGTCAGGATGCCCTGCCCTGAAGACAGCCGGCCAGGGACAGGACGGCTGCAGACACTCAGTGGAGGAGCTTGGGACCCTCCGTTTCAAATTTCCTGGCCATTGTCAATTTGTCTAGCAAACTCCGTATTATCTACACTTAAGAGACTTTTAATTTCCTTTCTTGATAATAAAAGTCTGTCTGAGGTGGTTGTAAAATGTATATTTATTTACCTCTGGGAATAAGGCGGAGGGCAGTGGAGTATGGGTTAGGAAGGAAGAGGGGAGGAGAAAAGCCTCTGGTTTCCTTTTGCTTAGCCGTCCTCGCCCCCTGGGCTGGTCCTCCCCTGCTCTGGCTGATCTCAAGAGCAAAGCTGTCAGGTGAGGAGCACACTCAGTCACCTCTGTGCTGCCTCCCCCGCCACCCCACCCCCTTCCACTTAAGCGCTTGCTGAGTCCAAACAAGAAAGAAAAATCTACTGTGGGGAGGACACCCAGGAGGCCGGCTGAGCAGAGGGGCTTCTCCAGCGAACTGGCTCCAGCTAGAGCAGGTCAGCAAGCGGCAGCCAGCGGGCGACCCCGGCCACCACCTGTTTCCGTAAAGAAAGTTTTACAGGAGCACAGCCACATTCCGGCTCTGGCTACTTCTCAGGGACGGCCACAGAGCTGAGCAGTTAAGGGCTGAGTTATAGGCATATGGCCTACAATGCCTAAAATATCTACTTTTTGGTTCTATGCAGAACAGGTTTGCCAGCCCCTGAGCAGAGAAGATGCAATGGCAGGCAGGAGGTTGTTCCCATACTCTGGGTGGGAGATAATAGTGTTTTTCTGGTTCAGTGCTGCCTTTTTAATCTTCCAGACAGGGTCTTTACCTGTTTGAAGGAAGGGCAGTGTATTTAGGGGAAGTCTACTTTCTTTAAGGGCCTCTAATATATCTGTGGTTCAAGCCCAGGTGACAGAGAGGTCACTGAGAGCTGAGGAAGCTGGGGACAATCCATGCAGACTCAGGGATCTGAGCTGGGTCTGATGGATGGGCAGGAGGGTGTTTTAAGGAAGGATGTCATCATGGGCAACACAAAGAGAAATCTCTAAGGTCTGTGAAGAGGCCTCAGAGGAGCTAAGGGCCCCTACTATTTGGAAGCAATAGAGAAACATCATAAGAACAGCCATCAGTTATTCAGCACTTATAGTAACGTCATCTATATTAACTCTGCCCTTACAACTCTATAAGGTAGGTATTATTGTTATCCCCATTTTACAGATGAGGTAACTGAGGCACAGGGCGAGTAAGTAACTTGCTAAATGTCACACAGCAATTGAGTAGCAGAGCTGAAATTTTAGCACGGTGAGCCTGACACCATGAACTGATCGCTGTGCTGAAATAAGGCTACAGAGGAAGGATGGGGGACCAGGGCAATTTTTTTTCTTGAAAACTGGAGTAAATTCATGAGAATGGTATTTGAGAAAAATTAGCTGGTGACAGAGAGAAATTCACAATCAAGGAGTCAGGGAGGAGACAGTTGAAGTAATCGAGGTGTGAGTGATGTAGGAGTGAACCAAGATGGTGGCAGTGGGGATGGAAAGGAAAGTCAAGACCAGCAAGACTGAGGTCCTCCTCACCAGCATTCATTGAATGCTGCGTGCCCAGCTCCCTCCTAGGAGTGCCTGGAATTCTTTACCCACATCCCCCCTTCTCCAGACTGAGCACGTTTAGGTCTTTTGGTAACTTTTATTCATCCCCCTACCCGAGCATGCTGCCTGACACCCAACAGGTGTTCAGAAGACGTTTCATAACTGACGCCAACGTTTCTAGCCAGGAACTCCTGAAAGCCGGAGGAGCCCCGGTTGAAATGGATGCCTGGATGAAGCACCTGCACGTCTGAAAGGGGGTGAGCAGATGGAGAGCAGCGCTGTGGGCACACTCAGGCTGAGGGCTCCAGGATACGTGAGTGGAGATGTCCTGTCAGCGGGTGGAAATGCAGTCTGGGGCACAGGAAAGGGTCATGGCTGCAAAGGTCGACTTGCATGTCATCTGCAAAAAGGTGCTAATGAAGCCATGAGAATAGACGAGCTCATGGTGAGGGGCATGGCTACGAGAAGGGACAGGGGCTGAAAGAAGCCCATTGTTGGGGAGTGAGAGGAAGGAGAGGCGCCCATGCCGGGGCAGCCCGAGAGGTAAGAGGAGAAGAGCAAGGTCAGGTTAGGGGGCCCCTTTCTTTGGGAGCTGAAAGATACACTTATCAGCTGGCCCAGGCAGAGACATCAGGGCCCAGCCTTCCCACTTTGGGATCTTTCTGAAAAAAGAAAAAAAACATATATATATATATATATATATATATATATATATATATATCCCTTAAAGGAGAGCAAAAATGTCCAACAAGAATGAACTCAGGTAGTCTAGGTGGGAATTTCAGGAGGCTAAGCAAGCTCTCCCTTGCCGGAGGATGCCTACAATCTCTATGAAACCTTCTTTCCTTTATTGTACGGTTTTGGTTCCAGTTAAAACAGGCCACAGCTCCCAGGAAGAGCTCTGTTCCTGGGGGTGAATGAGTGCTCTGCAAGCCACTTTGGGTACAGTGTCCAAGGATGAGTGACAGGTCACTGGGCTCTGGAAGGCACAACAGGAAGAGGTAAGACAAGCAACAAAGCAGTCAAATGCTGCTCATTTCACTTTGCCAAAGGGACAGCATGCCACAGTTTTCCAGCCATTTCTTATTGTTTATTGACTAGGCAACATGGCAACAATAATCTCAAGAAAACTAGTGGTAATAGTGCAAAGTGGCCAGGTGAACAGCTTACATGTGATTAAGCTTTCATACCGTGTCTACCTGATAGGGAATGCAGACACAGCCAGAGGCAAAGTGGCACACACAACCCAGTACCTTCGATGAGCAATGCTCGGCGCAGGGAGTCACAGGAGGACAACAAGCTGGATGAGTGCTTGCAGAGCTGGCCCTATACATAGGTGATACCTTTGAAGTGTCACAGGAGAATGGGGGAGCTGAGGCCCTGCAGACTGTGGTAGGGGCAGTGCCATTTCACCCTGGTTTGGGAGGCTGCAGAGGTCTTTGGCTGTGGTGGGACAAGGGCATCTGGCTAGTGGTGCGGAAGTGGAGAGCAGTGTGCAATGACTAAGGGGGAGAAGAGAGGTGGCTGCAGGGGCTGGCTGGTCTCTGGCTGTGGAAGACATTGAATGTCAGATAGACATAGCCTTTGGGTGGGACAGAAGTTGAACATCAGAAATGGCAAGCTTCAAGCTGGAAAAGAGGGGCCTGCACCCTCAGCAGAAGCATCATGGAACAGGGAGAGAGAATATGAAATAATTTAGACCCCAGCTCTGCAGCTGACATATTGTGGAATCTGGGGACACTGGTTTCCCCACTTATAAAATCAGGGTAATTATAGCACTGATTTCAAAGATTCATAAGGGGATATCCAGTGTTTAGCACAATGCTTCTCACATACTGAAGGTTCCCCGGTGTTCTCCGTATGACTGAAACTACAACTGGTCAGTAGGAATATTAGGGAGAGGGAGAGCCCTGGGGACTGGCCCCACTGGGCTCTGCCTGCAGACTGCACACTGAGATTCCCTCACTAAGAACCTGCTGGACAAACATTCTGTCTCTACTGTTCACATGCCAGTGGCGGGCTCGTCCAGCCACAGGCACAGGAACCAGGCTTAGGTAAGTCAGCAGTTGTGCTCAAGACGACACCTGAGTATAGTGTGGACCTCCTACATGGGGGTCACAAAAGACCAGGGAGAAATGGCCCAAACTTCAGGGGTTGGGTGGGACAGAGGTAGGCGGGGAGCAAGCATCATGGGAAAGGCAGCACATGCCGCCCGGGACACAAAGAAAACTGCTGGAGGCCTCAGGCTGCTAAGGACAGGTGAGGCCTCCTCCACTTGCACACACTCCAGCCTCAAGCAGCCTTACACAGTGCACTAAGTCAGGGTCCAGGGCCTTCCGGACTCTGGTCTAAGGCATTGGATGTGGAAAGGCAGGGATAGTGTCAAGGCATCACTTCCACTGCAATGTGAACCAATATTTTTTGCACCCTTAATAGCGTCAAGCACTGTACTAAATGCTTGTCATGCATCATGTTATTTGATCTTTACAAAATCCATTTTATGGGTAAGAAGACTGAGATACAGAAGCCCTGAGTAACTTGCCCAAGATCATTCAGCCAGGCAATTCCAAACTGGGACATCTGATTCAGGAGTCTACGCTCTCCTGTGGAAGGGACGCTGGGCCCTCGATGAACAGGTCAGGAAGGGGCACTGATTGATGAGACAGACAGGCAGCCCTGGGTGGATGGCCTTTGGTGTAGCTGGGATTTACCAAGAAGGCAGGGCAACCCACTCTGGAGGTGGCACCCCTGGGAAAGGTTTGGGAACTGTGAGGGGTCAAATGGAGAACCTTGCAATTCCATCTGATTCCCGTAGAGTTGTTCTCAGCACTGGAGAGACTCTGGGCTACATTTGAAATGTCAAATGCCCAAGGACAATTTGCAGTGTTAAAAAATAAATAACTATTTTTGACCTTCAGTGGCAAAATTTTAAAGACAGAACTTAAAATACATTCTATCCGCAAAGAAGCTGGGAGTAGCCAGGCCAAAGAGGACAAAAACCCTCCATTTGCAGAATTCTGCTCCTATATTATGTGTTTTTAATATATTTTAATTGATTTTAGAGAGGAAGGGAAAGGAAGAGAGAGATAGAAGCATCAATGATGAGAGGGAATCATTGTTCGGGCATGTGCCCTGACAGGGAATCAAACCGTGACCTCCTGGTTCATAGGTTGACACTCAATCACTGAGCCACCGCGGCCAGGCCACTCCTATATTATTTTAACTTGTATTTTTGCGCCCCCCACCCCTCTTTTCCCTTTGGCTGTCAGCACCTTCTGTCAGAGACCTGGGAAGCAAGTTTGCAATTCTGTCAGTTAGAGTTCTCTATTCTATCCTTCCTTCCTCTGAATATAGGAATCGCATGATTGAAGAGTTAAGCACAAAGGAAAAACAGTCACTACTATGACAGTTCATATGAAAGTGTACTGTTACTATCAATTCCAAAACTTCCTAAGATTTAGGGTGGGAAAGAAAATGGCTCAGTACCACTGATGTACATCAGCAGATGTTTTCTTCCCCCTGAAGATGAGAATATATTTCAGGTTTCAACTTTAACACCAAAACTACTAGGAAGTCCTCTCCAGGGATACATTTGGCCTTTGCTGCTGCTCGTCAGATCCCAGATCCCCCGCCACTCACACCCCTCCTCCCTGCGTTTCACATGTAATTCCTGGTGTTATAGGAAATGACAACACCGAGGTAAACATGCATATGCTTTCAATATGTCATCAATCGTGTTACATTTGGGGAGCATTTAGCAACAGCAACCACAAAATTGGAACCTTGAATTCTGGAGAAATTTAAACGATGGAGACGTTGTGACTCGGGGCTCTCTAAGCCACATACACAAACCATCCAGAAACTGGCCTCAGAGCGGAGCTCGGGGCCTGGCAGGTCAAAAAGAGGCTCCAGAACACTGATCGGAGCACCTCTGGCCCTTCCGCAGAGGAAACATTACAAGCACAGATGTGTGAATCTCTGTGCAAAGAGCCTCGGTCCTCTCTCTGGACTGCAATTCTTGGAGAATTAGGCTCTCACCGTCGCACCCCTGCCCAATAAACTTAATAGTAGAAAAAGAGGATCCCACAGAGTGAAAAGCTCTCATTTTAAACTTACTTCATGAGCCACTCAAAGAGAGTAGAAGAGAGAAACCCTGATATTATTTCAGTTTTTCAAAAGGCCTGAAGAAATTGTAGATACGTTTCTTTTCCTTTGTTTTTGGCTGGAATTATATCAACTCTGTGAATGTGGGTTATCACAGACTGACCAGGGGAGTTGGAGAGTGATATATCTCCAGGTTAATAACTAAGCTGGTTCGTACCAGGTTTACATAAAGTTGGTTTCTAAAGAAAATCTTTCAAACTGTGGGGTCTCTGGGGGGAATGAGGAGCAGAACCATTGCTGATGAAGAGACTGGGAGGCCCTGGGTATGCAGCATCAATGTGGAGAAAATAGGGATTGTTCATTTCTTTCACATTTTGTTTTAATTATTTTTCAAATACATTTTATGTTCCTAAAACCTTGCTCAACGGTTGTACCTAACATGACTTGTTGTTTTGCAATCTGGATGCTGGAGAGAACCGGAGAAGTAGATTTGGAAGTAAAAGATATTTAATTGAATTGCCTTTTGTTTTGACAGATGTTTTATACAGTACTTTGTCTGTTAAGAACAAGATGTTCCAATAAATATTGGATAAGTGGGAGAGAAAATTTACTACAAGGCCATAAATCAATTGGCAAGAGGTCATAAACTGCAAGATTGGTGCTCAAAGCATTTATTAGATTATCAGAATCTAAGATTGATCTGTAGCTTTATCTACCTTCCCCTATCCATCATTTTTATGGGACATGAAAAGGAGTTATAAAGGACAAATTGCATTTAAAAAATTAAAATACAGGTTTTAGACAAAGCAGTATGCCAGGATATGGAACTAGATTAAAACAAGGGATAAATCAAGAAAGCTATCCAAAGTTGAAATATTTTTGTCGCTTGGTAGCAGATAAGTGCCAGTTTAATAGACAATTACTTACTAAGATAAGAGAAATCGAGAACTTTTAAAAATACAGATGGGACTTAGAGATTGTCTCATCGGATCCCCCATCATCTTACAAATAAAGAAACCAAGGTTCGTGAGGTTAAGTGACTTCTAGAATAACACAGCCAGTTAATGGCATCAAAGACTCTAGTTCTACTAAAGATAATGCAGAAGGTTTTGAGATTCTTTTTTCTTTTTGGAAGAATATATTTTTATTAACAGAGAGAGATATATATTTTTAACTTAAGACACACACCATAAACTCCTTGAGGACAGAAACTGACTCTCATTTTTACTACATTTATCCTAAATATTTGTCTGTAGACTTCAGAAGTTTGGGAGACTCTTCTAGGTACCCAGAATGTGTGTTTCGCACACCTGCTCTCATGTGGTAGCAATGAGCTGGTGGCCCCACAGACCGTAGGCAGGGACCTCAGCACCCGCATGCTCTGGTTGAGGCCAAGGGACACAGAACAAATACAGGGTGAGCTACACACCCTTGCTGCTTGAGCCACTCCAGGCCTGTTTTCTTTTGCTCTTTCCCCAGGAGACAGGGCTAGGCTGAGGCAAGCAAGGCACTGGGGTGTAAAATTTAAGCACTCACTCCCAGTGTCATACAAGTATAATGTCGGTATTTGCACGACACTGGGAGTGAGGACCTCCTTAAATCATAGGATCTAGTGCCTGGCAAACCAGGAACAGATTCGCCAAAGTAAGGGACAGCCTAAGAGAGGAGGGTGTCTCTAACTTTGAAGAAGACAACTTCTCCACAACCGGTTCCTAAGTGCCTCCAGACCCGACTCCCACACCCTGGACACAAAGGCTGAGGGGGCTAGAAGGTGAACAAGACAAGGTCTCAGCCCTAGAGAGGATTTCAGTCAAATCGAGGAGGCAGCCATGCAACATCCAACAACATGCACATGAAGTCGATGACTCCGACTTGTTTATTATTCCCAGACAAAATGCTGTGGGGACACTGAAGAAAAGACAAGGAAGATGTATTTGGAGGAGGTGGTATTGAAGCTGGCATTGAGAAATATGAATGTGCTATTTATAAGAGGAGAAAGTGGCATGGGGAGGTGGGGCTTCGGTTCTGCCCATCCACTGGCTTCTACTATAGGGTTGGCAATGCGGGCCCTGGGGCAGGTTGCTTCCAGATGAATGTTCTTCAAGCCTCAGTGTTCTGCAAAATGCGGCTCCGAATATAGGATTGCCAGTTGAAATGTGAGGCACTCCATTAAATCTGAATTTCAAAGAATCAACAAATAAATTTGGGACATTAGGCTAAAATCCGTATTTGTTGTTTATCTGAAATTCCAATTTAACTGAGTGTCCTGTATTTTTATTAGCTAAACCTAGCAACCCTCCCTGAATGGAACTGGTGCAAGGTGGACAGGGTGGTCCTCTGCTCTAAAAGGAATGTGGGAGAAAGAATCCAGGGCCGATGGAGGATTCAGAGCAGCGGTTCTCAGTCCAGGATGCACATTAGCATCTCCCGTGGGAGCTGTTAAAAACTGTAAGTGCTTGAGTCCACCCTCTGGTTTAATTGGTTTCAGCATGGCCTAGGTATTAGCATTTTTTAAAGCTCCCTGGGTGGTTCTCATGTCAAACAGGGTTGAGAACCACTGCTTTAAAGACCACCACGCCCAGACCTCTGAGGCAGAGGGTCAGACAGAGCTGGGTTTAAGATCAGCCTCTCTACCACTTACTGACTGTGTAGCCTAAACTATGCCTATGTCACCAACTGTAAACCAGGTGTAATAATAATTCCTACATTATAAGGTCATTGAAGAGATTGCTTAAGACTTCCAGTTAAATACTGCAGAATGAGTGCATGCATTTAAATCCACCCTGTTCTGAAGCCCTCCTAGTAGAAGAATAAAAATTATACCAACCCATGTACTTACCCACCTACTTGAGTAGAGAAAGCTGATATGGAACTGTCTACAGGCAGGGAGAAAGCAATAAAGAATGAGCCAGCTTACAACACTGAACCCCCAGTGGCTCAGAAATGGAGGCAGTGGACTTCTCTGAAAAATAGGCTAAAAACTGCAGGATCTGCTGATGGTGTGCAAAGCGAGTGGACAGGCCCCAGACCCCTCCTCCAACCCCTGCATCTGGTGCCGGCCTCTCTAGAAAGAGACACCAGAGACTCGAGGACACTCAAAAATGCACAGTGAAGGGGGGGGGGGGTGAGGCAATTCATTAACAATAAGGGGATGAAGTGAAAGACTGCCGGCTGAGTGAGGAGAGTCCCGGGACTCTACCCTGAGTGCCTGACACTAGGGCACACCCCCAAGGCAGGAGACTTTCTGAAGAACCTGGCCGGCATGAGAGAAAGATGGACAGTTGCTGACATTGGGGATCTCCCAAAGAAAGTCTGGGTGTTCCCATCACTCTAGGCTCACACATCCTCCCCACAATTTTTTAGTAACTCACTAGACAACAAGGCTAGAAAAGATCAGAAGAAAGCCTCTAACATGATCAAGAGACCAAAAGCAAATCGGGGGGGGGGGAGCACTTGAAAGAAACAGATAATTCAAGGAGTAGAATAAAACAAAAAAGAAAACTATAATAAATAGAAATATCAATATAACAATAATCATCCAGAAGATCTAATATCTGACTAATAGAAGTTTCTGCATGAGAATACAAAAATACAGAAATGAGTAAATTATCAAATAACTAATACCAGAAAATTTCCCAGGAATCAAGAAACACTTTTCTAGATTGAACAAATCCAACCAGCAGCAACCCATTCCACACCTCCACATGAATAAAAGGGCAAATACCAAAGTACATCATCATGAAATTTCAATATCCTAGGAATAATAATAATAATAATAATAAAGAGATCTGAAGGCTGACGAGAGAGAGAGAGAGAGAGAGAGAGAGAGAGAGAGATCACACAAAAAGGATTTTGGATCAGAATGCCATTAAATTTTCCAGCAGCTAAAAGACAGAGTCATTAATGCTTTCAAATCCTAAGAGAAAATGATTTCCTATTTAGAATTCTATACCCAGCCAAACTATGAATCAAGAGTAGGGGTAAAAATAAAACCATCAGACAGGCAAAGTCTCCAAAATTTATTTCCTGTGCTGCCTCTTTGCCACTTCCATAATTGATGGATGATGTGTGCAATCGAAACTTGAGAGGAAATCAAGACAAAGATGCAGGATCCAGCAAACATGTTATATACAAAAGTGAGGTGAAGGAAATTCCAGGATGAGAGTGAAGGGAAGTCTCAGGGAAGACAGTGTGTGGCAGACCAAGAGACCAGTCAGCAGTGGAGCAGGCAGGGGCTGTAGCAAGGAAGACTCCAGGTAGAGGAGAACTGATGCTTATTTGATTTGTTTAGCAATATGGAGAGGAGTTTTAGGTTTCTGTCAGAAAACCTGAGACTCCCTTTTCTGGGCACATATGTGATTATGAATCCCAAAGCAAACTGAAGTCATATAGAGAAGGGCATGTAATAAGAGGAAATATTGTTTATAGTTATTGTAATGTAGACACTGAATATTTAATAAATATTGGGAGCCTGAGAGGGGCAGAAATGGGAGAGGTGGGTGGGGGACTGAGGTTAAACCACATACTTGAATCAGTAGATAATGTCTATTTGGAAAACTGAACAAATGCACCATAAGCATGTTATTCAGAAATCTAGAGGTAAATAACTGAGAAACAACTAAAGTAACTGCTTTAGAGATAGGATGGGGTTGGGGAGGAAATAGCTGTTTTTCATTATAAACCTTCTAGTTCTATGTGACTTTTTATGTTATATGCATGCATTTCTTAAATGTAGCTCCTGATATAGCACTTTGTATTGAATACAAAGAGCTCAATGAATGTTGACTACAATAATCACGTCTTAGGTCTAAAACTGGACAAATGGAGACATTGTAGTTTGTAGCTTCCTCCCTCCAAAATCACCAGAAGAAAACTCAGATCTCTTAATCAAAGCATTTTAAAAGGACATCCTCTGTGTCCAACCCTCTGGTGAGCTGGCTAGTCCCAGTCCACGAGTTTGCAGTCTGGTCAGGGTGGGGAGGAACAAATCTGTACCTGACTATTTCACAAAGGACACGCGGTTAGCACCACGTAACAAGCTCCCAGTAGGTATTAAGCCAACCACTAACCAAGATGGCCCCCCAGAGGGGGTCATAGTCATGCTAAGTTTTAATGCATGAGAGTGTAGGCTCTCTGGAGGTAATACATGCAATTCATCACATCTCTCTTTTTCATTTTCAACTTTTAGGGGAAAGCTTGTATTTGTATTATAAAATGTACAAGAGCAAGCAACAGGACCATTAGAGGAGCTTTGCCCCCAACACCACAGCTAGTTTTACTTCAGTCAAGTTTTTCAAAAGTCTGGCTCTCTTCATGAGAGCAGCACGCTGTCCTTCTGGTTCCTTCCTGACTAACCAAGGGGCACATGACTCCAAACAATCAAACAAATTTGGTAAGAAGACCTAGGAGTCTGTCTTCCCCTTTTATTACCAATGGTGTCCTTCACTGGGGCTGGTCATGCTGAACAAGTTCAGGGAACAGCAGTGCTGGGGGCTGTAAAAGAGTCTTTGCTGAAAATAAAACAATAAAAAAATCAAGCTCAGCTGGATTCTGATTTAATAGTATCTGGCAAGCCAACTATATTATTTTTGAACACACAGACATAAATTTGATATGAATAATAAAACTGAAGTATAACATGGACAAAGGAAATATAAAATTCACCTAATCTTCAAAAGAAATTCTATACTTGAATAATTAACTATGCTCTATTTATAAAACGAGAATAATTGAAAACAGGATTTTCGGTTGATTCATATAGCCTCTGAAATATTTATTATTGCAAGTCGAAAAGATCTGTCTGGGGTTTGTCACTGAAAATGTCTAAACTCGGTGTCCAGATGTTTATTTAAGTTGCTCCCACAGAGTTCTAATGTCAATAACAGGGGTTATCAGAGAGCATCTCTGTGTATCTTCCTTGACTAATATTCTCATTTCTTCTGCATCTTTGATGTTTTCTTTCATTAAAATTCCTGGCCCATATCCACAAAAATCTGCTGGGCTTGCATTAAAAATTAGTCTGCAGACTTGACATATGATGATGCCCTACCTCTCCACAAAGATAATATTTATCAGCAGCTATCACTTAGGCATTGCAATCAGCAGCAGAGAATCAATTTCAGAGAATAATAAAAAAAAAAAAAGAACACAGAATCCAGATTTTAGAATGCCTAACTTGCAGATTCTAACTTCCTGCCTATTCTTTTTTCTGTTAGATAAGGCCAAGTTAGAACAAGTAATGGAATTTCTCACTATGAGCCCAGTTCACTCCTTCCTCTTTCTCATTCTCATTTACCCTCCCTGCTGCCCCCCCCCCCCCACACCCAACCACCACCTGAAAATCTAAAGTAAGATGACTTTAAAATAAAGGAAACCAGGCTCTCTGTCAAAACTCACTTCCTAAAGCTTCTGCAGAACAAGACAACAGGGAGAACATTTTAAAGACGTCTGATGCCCTTTCCCCTGTGTGAAGGTGCCAAAAGACAAAAGGAGTAGACATCTGAGCCAACCAGATGAGGATTTTATTGAGAATTAGCTGTACAAACGAAACCTGTACTAAAAGTTCCTTCTTTCCAAAACTAACCGAGTTTTGCCCAAATTTTTAAAGCACCCAAAGAAAGGAGGCATAAGTAAATGACGTTTGTGTGAACACTCCCTAAAGTCTTGTGCATCTGAAGGCTGGCTCAGTCCTCTGGGCTGGGATCTGATGGGCAGTTAAGACCAGCACCAGCTTAACACTACTTACCCTCTGCTGGTCAATGTACTAATTTGAAAGAATTAAATCTGATTTGAACTCCAATACAATGTGAAGGGAGAAATTGGCACTAATGTGCAAAACCACTAAAGATACTAAACAGTGCCCTGTGGAAGGAAGGCACTCCTGGGAATGGGGAACAGAATAATTAGAAGATGTTATCTGCAGAAAAAATCTCCATCTCCACTGTTCATTTGATTAGATCATAAGATTCATAAACTGACGTAATACAGCCCAAGAGGTAACTTCCTAGCACAAAGTAGGCGCTCAATAAATGTTTATTGGCTTTTCAATGAACATCTAGTCTAACATTTCTATAGTAATAGGTAGTACATAAAATTGGATCTCGAGGCAAATACATGTGGGAAATGCTGAGTTAAATAAAGTTAAACGGGCTTTTTACTCTAGGGCCCATCAAAACCTTTAATATACTAAAGTGATTTTGAATTCCCATGGGACAGAGAGTGAAGGGGGGCAGAGATTATGCCCCATTTCCCCAACTTATTTTACCTTCAAATTCCATTTTTCTCAGGATTTCTGTTTTAAGACACACATTTTGGGAGATGCTGACCAGGTCCAATGCCATTTTAGAAAATGGACTATTTAAATCCCCCAAAGTTAAGTGACTTGGCCATACAATGTGTTACTAGCAAAGCAGAAACTCTCTACTCTTCCACTCTCCCCACCTTCCCCATCTCTTCTTCAGAGCACTTTTATTGCTCTTTTGCTAATTTTTTATTTTTGCTCCAAGTGAAGCCCAAAGGGAATGCCCTTTTAAACCTAATACTTGAGATAATGTAGCATTACCTGGTGATGCTCTGTAATAATTTTAGCAAGATGTGGTCTCCTTTGAGTGGAAGAGAGTGAAGGGAGCAGTTACCACTTGGGGGTGGGTGATTGGAATTCAGGTTTACTCCCACAATATCCTTCCATCACACTTCCCACATTTGTCATTATTAGTATTCTCCACTAGATCGTCAGCCCTGCAGTCTCTCGGTGCCTGTTACATGATAGGTGTTAGTAAACATCAGCTGAATGAATGAATGACCAATGGAACAAGCCGACTAGCTATTCATTGTTTTAGAGAACATCATAGCTCTTTGAAGGAAAGAATGCCTGAACACCTCTCTACTCACCAGAACCAGAAGACTGAAAAAGGAAACCATGTCTGTATCCAAGGAAGATCCAGCCTGGGACAGAAGAGCTGACAGAAGCCAGGCAGAATGATCACCAAGTGGCTTCACAGGATGGCACTCTCCTTGGTGATTTCACAAGAGTCACCAAAGCCAGTTAGATCAAAATTAACAAGCTGGTTTTGGTTCTTGTGTTGTCCATACTTTCAAAATACAGACTTTAATTGGGGGAGGGGCATATAACCGGGATACATATCTAATGTATCTAAAGTCATCTGTGGCAAATTACCTTGTTGGGAAACTAACTTTGCCTGAAAATCTGGACATGAGTATTGGCTATACTCAAACAATGTTTTTAAGTGTACAGTTCTGATCCAGCCCCCTAGCGGTGAAAGCCCATTGTATTGTTTTTAAAGTGCTCTCTAGGTGGAAAGGGATGCATATGGGAATTTCTGGATGGCCACTGTCTCTTCCTAGTCTCTGGTTGTAGCAACGTGAATTTTATCTCAGATTTTTTTTTAATGGAGGAGAAAACTCCCTTTAACGTTTAATTATGTGTGCAATGCCTCTGTATGCAAATTCTTCTGGAAAGACATGCATGGGCCAACGCCCTTCTGCTTGGGCGTCGAATGTGCAGAGCCAACATTCCTGAAAAATAGATGTGGTTAAGAGCATTTAAGAAATCTGTACATCATCTATGCTATTCTCAACTAAGTGACCCTTTTTAAGGGTAAGAGCATTTTTTTTTCCTAAGAATCAGTGTAATGTGAAGGGAGCAGTAACTGAGACACACACCCCTGAACTCAACCCAGGTATGTTTCTGGGATCCAGAGAGGGGGCAGTTCCAAGGCAAGGAATGTGGCAAGACCTCCTGATGAAAAAACCCATCTGGGACTTGAGAAATCTGGATTCAATTCTTGGCTCCATCTTTAGCTCACCACATAATTAAGAGGGCAAATCGGCTAATCTTGCTGTCCTTCACTTTGTCCTCTTTAAAACGATAGTGTCTGGCCTCTCCCCACGTCTCAGGAATGCCATGTCAGCAGATGCTGGGATGTGAGGCCTGCAGAGCCAATTAGCTGTAGGCAGCAGGGACCTGTGCCCAGCCCCACCTGCCCCTCCTGCCCCAGCTTGTCTTGCAAATTAATGTCTTTGGTCACACAGAGTCAGTGTGAGAGTGTGTGACTGAATTTCAGACAACTCAAAGCTCTTCCCTTCAAATAACAAGGCAAAGTAACATTTCTTTTGGCAAGCACACATTTTGTTTCATGCATAAAAATACTATCAGTGTCATGCAAAGAACTGAATGGGCACATGCAGAGAGGGGGCCTATTACAGACCAGGGGCCTTTTGCATGAGAGGAAATCTGGGTTCTGATGCCATCTCTGGCGACTGTGTGACCTTGGTTACACTGCATGGAAATAGCTACTGTTTACTGGGTGCTTACACACAAATATGAACTCATGTACAAGCCTGCCTGGCTTATATACAGTAAGCACTCAATAAATGTTAGCTACTGGTATTATCATCTAGTTTTGTCTTATGAGATGTGTCTTATTATTATCTTATTCTGTAGGTGGGGAAACTGAGGACAGAGAAGTGATTACTGTGATGCATTGTCCAGATTCCCTTTAGAAATGAAGAACATACTCCCCAGGCTGCTGGGAGGGCTCCCAGACAAGGGCCCTCAGCTATCAGGCCTCTGCAGATTGGCCCCCCTGGATAAAACTGGCTCACCCAAGGTCATGCTTCTCTTCAGGGATAGTCCACATCCCATGACTGATTGCACGTGGTGAAAATGCCTGTTCTCCTGTATTAGTTTCTAGGGCTGCCATAACAAATCACCACAAATTAACAAAAAGCTTAAAACAACAGAAATTCATTCTCTCCCAGTTCTGGAGGCAGGAAGCCTGACACCAGCAGGTTGATTCTTGAGAGAGAGCTCATTTCAGACCTCTCACCTCGTTTATGGTGCTGCAGGCCATCCTTGGCATTCCTTGGCTTGCGGATGCATCACTCCAATCTCCACCTCTGTCTTCGCATGGCTTTCTCCCCATGTGTCTGAGGGTCACATCCTCCACTCTCTTAGAAGGACACTGGTCATTGGCTCACCCTAAATGCAAGATGATCTCATCTCAAGATCTTTAACTTAATTGCATTTGCAAATAAGGTCCCATTCATAGGTACTAAGCATTAGGGCTCAGACACATCTTTTGGGGGCCACTAAACAACCCACTAGACCTCCCATGAGGAAACTGCTCTGCAGGGCCATCCAAGCTCCTGAGCTCCCTGTGAGGTCTTCAGTGAGGCCTGATCCTGCTTCCATCTCTTCCCTTCCACAGGTGTTTCTTTGAGGCGCTCTCTCTAATAGATGTCTTGCACACTACTCTCCAACTCGGTGTCTGCAAAAACAGTATGCATTTCAGAGTCTTCCTAAACCTTAATGTTTGGCTCACTTATTTTTTTCAATGCTTTTGAATTCAAATCCAATTCTGCATTACTCTCTGAGTACCTCTGGCCAGATATTAACCAGAAGTCCTGAGTTTTCTTGCTTCCTTGCCTTTGCTGATGCTGTGTCTAATCATCTCCCGATCCTGCCAGTCCACATCCTCCTCAAGGGTCAAAGCCTAGTTCAAATGCCCTCCTTCGTGGGTCTTCTTTGCCTTTATGCCTGGGAATGAGGTCCTTGGTCTCAATCACCTGACTCTGTCCACTTTAAATAAGAATGAGTTATGCATGTGGCAGCTCTATCAGGTCTGTGAGGGCAGGATTCGAATCCAGTGTGAGACTGCTGCATGTCAGGCCTGTACTTGCCACTCTCTTATACTTCTCATGGTTCTGACCCAGTCCTTTCTCTTCCTGCTCTGTTCTCCTGGGCATCTAACCTAGGGGCTTCAACCACCTCCTCCCCAGGGTCAGACTTGCCTTTCCAGCGGCCCAGTCCACATGTCTGCAAGATGTCCTGCAGGACCTCACAGGTCCAAGTCCAAACCTAATGCGTACGTTGTCACACCTCAAACCTGATCTCTTTTTATAACCCAATCCTTCCCACCCTGGCTCCCCAAATTAGGAATCACAATGTGACAGATCAGGCCCCATTTCTAAAGGAGGGTCTAGTTCTCACTCTGAATGCTGCTGCTTCTGTGACATGTGAAATGAGGTCCCTCCGGGACTGAAGGGCAAAGCCATGCCCATGGAAGGGCTGCCTGCAGTGGGCAACCTGACCCTTCCATTCCCCTCTACCAGTGATTCCGAGGGTGCAGGGTGGGCAGGTGTTGAATGGAACCCTCCTCGGGGATCCAGGGGGAAGCAGGAAGAATTGCAGCCAGCAGTTGTTGTAAAACTTAGGACCATCTTATCCCCACAACAAGCCTGAGATGGGATACTACTCTTGTTCCCACTTTTCAGATGAGGAGGCTTAGAGCGTGGGGTAACTTGCCCAATGTTACCTTGGAGTACGTGGTGGTCTGAGCTGATGGTCAGGCTGGGGCCTGGGTGCTGGTAGCCCTGAGGGGCAAGGCTAGCCCTGGAGGGAGCCAGCTAGAGAGCAAACAGCATGCTTTTGCCTTCTGTTTCCCCGTTGTCTCTTATCAAATTAAAGAAAATATCTATGCAAGGTACAACCTGTCATAGCTCTTCCGTCAGGACCAAAGGGGAGGGCCCACCTGTGGGCCCAGTGCAAAGCTTTGGTGACACCCTATAGGGTTCTTCCTTGGCTCCATCCTTGCCAGTCCCCAGCAAAGCCAGGCACTAGCTGTCTGTAATTCAAGCAAACCGGGCAAATAGGAAAGGCAGCATGGGGGATTGAAAAGGGCACCTGACTTAGGGTAGGTCTCACTAGTGTGTGACTTTGAACAAGACCCTATTTCCTTCTCCAGAAAATGCTGGAATAATACCTATCTCACCGGGCACATATAAGAGAGACCACAGGTGTGAAATCCCGTCCTAAGTCACACATTGCTCTGGGCTAGGGAGCCACCTCTTACACATGCTCGAGTAGACCATCTCTACACATTTACTTCTTTGTGTCATCATACTGCCAAAGGGAATAAAAAATATTTGTATTAAAAATCTAAATAATCAATAGAAGATATGCTTTTATTTTTATAACAGAATCACTAGAAGACCTATTTAACTCAAAGCACATATACATGGTACTGATTAAGAGGACTGATGTATTTACTAGCAATATTTTCAGACAAAATTTATAAGCACCAAGCTGAGTTTCCATCTTTTAAGGAGCATGCTTGAGGAAGGCCTTGATTTACAACTCTCATTCTTTTGCCTTAATAATATGAAATTTTTCCATACAAAGCTTGGTCTGTCTTTAGCGTAATGTCCTAATTTCCCCTTGTCAAAACAGCTTTCTCAGGGAGTCTCTATTGTTCTCGGTTAATTTTAACACTAAATTAAAAGCTTCATATGGTGGTGATTTTAGAACATTTTCCTTCGCATGCCAAAAGGTGCCTCCTAAACTACTTCCAGTCATAATTGTTACCATCGTTACAATAAGGTTTTCATATAGACTCTCTTTTAGACCTCAAAGCGTTCTATAAAGACCACACTTTGAAATTTTGTTCTCTCAAAACATACCCCATACATTAGATAAGGGGTCACTGACCTCATCTTACAGACTTAATAGTCATGAGAGTACATAACTTCCCACCGGATTCAAAGGAAATAGTGGCATTTAAATCCTAAATCTAATAATCTAATGCTATTTCAGTGGCTTACCCTCTTTTGCGCCTTTTGTTCATTCCAAGTTTTCTAAAATCATCTGGGAAGTAATAGATCATCTTTAATTGTTCAGGCTTTTATGCTGTGCTTTCAGAATCGCTTCTGATTTGTGGTCTGGCTCTAGTTCAGTATTATCCAACACTAGGTTTATTTCATCGGCCCAGTATCAAAGCTTCCTCACTTTAGCCAGAAATTAAAATAATAGCTTTAAGTTTCTCCTCCCTGTCAGGGAGCTAGTCAATAATGCAATTTGCCATATTTCTTAGATGATTCTATATGCTCTCTATAAAAGCTGGATATATAATCCTTTTATTTATTTAAGCACAAGCATTCTCAACTTTCCCTGAACAGAGGCAAAATCTTTTCTTCCCTAACAACTTTACTTTCTTTTAGTGTTCCAAACTCATGACACCTGCAAAGAACAAACTGCTGGATTTCACCTGGTCCTCTGGATAAAGCCTTTGATACCTGATGTCACTTTTCCTTACATCTCTTCTCCAAAAAGTTTTATGCAGTCAACTACCAAGTGAGACGGGAAGAGTGAAGATACCAGCAGTGCCCAAAATGGTCTAAGATGATTACAAACAAATCATTTCAAATACAAAGTGTTATCAGAAGAAATAAAGGTCTTTTGTAGTGTAAGTCATAGAGACATGACAAATACCCTGTGAGTAATCTGAGCTCTTGCCTAGCATGAGCACTTTTTAAAGCCCAAATGCAACCCTGATGTGTGGTATTCATGTGCAAGGCCACGCAATCCAGTGCCCAAAATTCTTGGCTGACTCTCAGTAACCTTGAGCAAATCAACTCAACACCCAGTTGCAGGAAATAGAGATAATTCTACAAATTATTTACCTTCCACATTGAATCAAAGCTCCTGGATGCCCAGAGAATGTGATGTGGGTTAGAGACAGGTCCTATGATTATGAAAAAGTGTTATCCTAGCCCAGCCTGTGTGGCTCAGTGGTTGAGCGTCAACCTATGAACCAGGAGGTCACAGTTCGATTCAGGGCACATGCCCTAGGTTGCAGCTCAATCCCTCCCCAGTAGGGGTTGTGCAGGAGGCAGCAAGTCAATGACTCCCTCATTGCTGATGTTTCTATCTCTCTTTGAATCGATAAAAAACATATTTTTTAAAAGTTTTATCCTACAGATGACTATTATATAATGAGATTAATCCTCATAACATATTCCATGGTTCAGGTTAAGTCCCAAACTTTATATTTTTTATTTAAAATTTTTTAAATAAATCTTTATTGTTCAGATTATTACAGGTGTTCCTCTTTTTTTTTTTCCCATAGCTCCCCTCCACCTGATTCCCCACCCCACCCCATGCCCTTACCCCCCGCAACTGTCTTCATCCATAGGAGTAAGATTTTTGTCCAATCTCTTCCCGCACTCCTCACACCTGCTTCCCCTGAGAGTCGTCAGTCCACTCCCTTTCTATGTCCCTGATTCTATTATATTCACCAGTCCATTCTGTTCTTCAGATTTTTATTCACTTGATTTTTAGATTCACTTGTTGGTAGGTATGTATTTGATGTCATTTTGTTGTTCATAATTTTTATCTTTACCTTTTTCTTCTTCTTCCTCTTCTTAAAGAATACCCCTCAGCATTTCATGTAATCCTGGTTTGGTGGCAATGAACTCCTTTAGCTTTTTCTTGTCTGTGAAGCTCTTTATCTGACCTTCAATTCTGAATGATAGCTTTGCTGGGTAGAGTAATCTTGGTTGTAGGTTCTTGCTGTTCATCACTTTGAATATTTCTTGCCACTCCCTTCTGGCCTGCATAGTTTCTGCTGAGAAATCAGCTGACAGTCATATGGGTACTCCCTTGTAGGTAACTAACCGTTTTTCTCTTCCTGCTTTCAAGATTCTCTCTTTGTCTTTTGCCCTTGGCATTTTAATTATGATGTGTCTTGGTGTGCTCCTCTTTGGATTCCTTTTGTTTGGGGTTCTGTGCACTTCCTGGACTTGTAAGTCTATTTCTTTCACCAGGTAGGGAAAGTTTTCTGTCATTATTTCTTCTAATAGGTTTTCAGTATTTTGCTCTCTCTCTTCTTCTGGCACCCCAAAAATTCGGATGTTGGTACGCTTGAAGTTGTCCCAGAGGCTCCTTACACTATCTTCATATTTTTGGATTCTTTTTTCTTTTTGTTTTTCTGGTTGGGTGTTTTTTGTTTCCTCATATTTCAGATCTTTGGTTTGATTCTTGGGATACGTTGATCTACAGTTGAGTTTCTGTATATTCTTTATTTTAGACAGTGTATGCTTCATTTCTGACTGGTCCTTTTCCATTTTTTTGGCATTCTCATTAAGGTCCTTGAAGGTCTCACTAAGCTCCTCAGAAGTGTCATCAAGTTTCTCGGCGGTTTTTAGAAGATTCTTGAGTAACCTTATAAATGTGGTTCTGAACTCTATGTCGTCCAGTAGTTTGCTTTCCTCCGTTTCTTTCATTCATGACATGTTTCTTTGTTTCCGCATTTTGGCTGCTTCCCTGTGTTGATGGAGTGGCTTTGTGTGGTAGGTGACCTGTAGGGGGCAGTAGCTCAGCCTCCTCAATTACATGAGGTGGATGCTCTTGGTACACCCCTTTGTGGGCTGAGTGCAAAGTCTTGGTGTAGTTAAGCCTTAATTGCTGTTGGTATGCTGGGAGGAATTGACCTCCAGGCCAATGGGCTGTGAGGACTCGCTGTGTCTATAAGAACTCCTGTGCTGGAGACACGCTCATGGGGCAGGACTTGTTTCAGTGGGGCTTTGGTGCTCGCTGAGTCTGCCTCTTGAATGTGTCACTTATGGATGTGAGGAGTTGAAATCTGGTTTCTCACACTGACCACTAGGTATACTGGCTTCTGGATCTCCAATGGGGTGCAGGTCAGCTACTGTCTGAGTCCACCCAGCAGGAGCTACAGCGAGAGCTACAGTTTTCTCCTCTTTGCTTGTGGTTTGGAGGTTTTGGAGCTGTCTGGAGCTGTCTGACCCAGGCTGCAAGTTTGCTAGGTTAACCTCCAATAGGGCAGGCCTTTCTTATGCTAAAACTGCTGCTTGGAGTTTGGGTGGGTTTGTAGGTTGTGTGGGGCGGGTCTCAGGGCATCACTAGGCTAGGGCGTGGCAAACAGCAATGGCTGCTAGTTAGCTGGCTCTGTGTCTCCGACTGCGTCCCGTGCCCCAGCGCAGTAAACAATTATTCTTGTGCGCAGCTCTGCAAGCAGGCCCCCCTCACTTTCCGACCTGGTGGCAGACAATCCAGCTTCTCCCCGTAGGAGTTTGGGTCCCCCACGTCTCCCCAGAAACTGTATTTCAGAGTAATTGGGGGCTTGTCTCCCTTTGGGTTGAAAAAAGCAACGCCTGCCGCCAGCCCAGATCCCGCGCCTCCGTACCTCAGCTTTTCAGCGCTTGTGCACGTCTCAGTGCTCTTTTCTCTTTCCTTCTAGTTGTAGAACTTCCACTCAGCCAGCTTTCCCGTGGTTCTGGGTGATAGATGTTTTGTCTTTTAGTTGCAGTTTAAATTGTTGTGCGAGGCAGCAGTGTAGGTGTTTACCTATGCCACCATCTTGGATTCCTCAAGTCCCAAACTTTAGCACTTAAATTCCTTCTCTTAAACTAATCACTTCAAGATTGAAGGTAAGAGTTCATGATTGCAGATTCACTCCTTTTCCCATTTTAAACCTACATTTGACATTTTAAAAAAATTCTTACTTGAGAATATTTCTCAATTAAAACTACACAATATACACACTAAAACAATGGTTTTCTATTTAACTTGTACACACTAAAAAGTCATCCTACTTGAAAGAATAAGTGTAATTTAGTTTATAATTGGAAAGGTTCCATATCTCCAAAGCTTCAAAGTATAGAATCGTAAGAATAAAAAGTTAATTAATGACAGAACATGGCAAGCTGATTCTAAGATTTATATGAGGCCAGCATTATCCTAATTCCATAACCAGGTAAAGACACTACAAAGAAGAATTATCCCTAATGAACATAGATACTAAAATCCTCAACAAAATATTAGCAAATCGCATCCAGCAATATATTAAAAAGATCATACAACATGACCAAGTGGGATTTATTCCAGGGATGCAAGGTTGGTACAATATTTGCAAATCAATAAATGTGATACATCACATAAACAAACTGAAAGACAAAAATCACATGATCATATCAACAGTGCAGAAAAAGCACTCAACAAAATCCAACTCCCATTTTTGATAAAACCTCTCAGCAAAGTGGGAATAGAGGGAGCATATCTCAACATGATAAAGGCCGTATATGACAAACCTACAGCAAACATCATACTCATTAGGCAAAAACTAAAACCATTTCCCCTATGAACAGGAACAAGATAGGGATATCTGCTTTCATCACTCTTATTCAACATGGTACTGAAAGTACTAGCCACAGTGATCAGACAAGAAGAAGAAATAAAAGGCATCCAACTTGGAAAGAAAGAAGTAAGTTCTCATTATTCATGGATGACATGATATTGTACATAGAAAACCCTAAAGACTCAACCAAAACACTACTAGATTTAATAAATAAATTTGGCAATGTAGTAGGATACAAAATCAACACCCCAAAATTGATGGCTTTTTTAAACATCAATAATGAATTCTCAGAAAGAGAAATTAAACAAACAATCCCATTTACCATTGTAACAAAAAAATTAAGATACTTAGGAATAAACTTAAGCAAGGAGATAAAAGATTTGTACTCTGGAAACTACAGGACATTGAAAAAGAGATAGAAGATATAAACAAATGGAAGAATATACCATGTTCATGAATTAGTAGAATCAACATCATTAAAATGTCCATATTGCCTAAGGCAACCTACAGATTCAATGCAATCCTTATTAAAATACCAACAGCATATTTCACAGATATAGAACAAATACTCCAAAAATTTATATAGAACCAAAAAGACCCTAAATAGCTGCAGCAATCTTGAGAAGAACAAAGTTAGAAGAATCACAATACCAGATATCAAGCTATATTACAAAGCCACCGTAATCAAAACAGCCTGGTACTGGCACAAGAACAGGCATATGGATCAATGGAATAGAACAGAGACAGCCCCCCCCCCCCCTAAAATCCCCAAGCTATTACGCTCAATTAATATTTGACAAAGGAAGCAAGAGCATAAAATGGAGTCAAGACAGTCTCTTCAATAAATGGTGTTGGGAAAATTGGACAGATACATGCAAAAAAAATGAAACTAAACCACCAAATTACATCACACACAAAAATAAACTCAAAATGCATAAAAGACCTAAATGTAAGTTGGAAAACCATAAAAATCCTAGAAGACACCATTGGCAGCAAAATCGCAGACATCTCTCATAGCAATATGTTTACTGATACATCTCCTAGGGTAAAGGAAACTAAGAAGAAAATAGACAAATGGGACTACATCAAAATAAAAAGCTCTGCACAGCAAAATAAACCATCAACAAAACACAAAGGAGGGGGGAAAAATGGCGGTGGGATAGACAGACGTGTCCCGAGTCTTGTCCCAGAGCAGATAGAAAGAACAGCTGAGGGTCGCACGAGGAGTGTCTGTTGGTGAGTTAAGGGACAGCTATACTCCAGAAGAAGGTGGGGGACTGCTGGACGGGGCTCCCCTGACCGGGCAGCCCCCACTGCTGCTGGGTTCCCTCCTGGAGCCACCGGCTCAGACATGGAGACCATGCCATCTTGAAGGGGAAAGTGGATGTTATCGGAAGCCTCAAAATCTACAAATGTAGCACCCACCGAACAGCTGTGAACCCCAGAGCACCGGTCCCCAATTGGCGCAAACACGCGAATTCAAAGGAGCTCTACACTCCACCACGGAAAGGTCAGATTTTGCCTGGGATAAGGAGAGAGGGAACTACATAACCAGACACCCGGAAAAGAGAGACCATGGGGAGACAAAGAAACAGCCCACATATGAAAGAAAAACAGGCATCACCAGAAAAGGAAGTAAAACAAAATGGAGGTAAGCAACCTGCCAGAGAAAGAATTCAGAGAAATGGTCATAAGGTGGCTGAAAAACAATGGAAGACAAATTTGACAATATGAGTAAGAACCAAGAGGAAATGAAGAACCAAGAAGAAATGAAAAATGACATTGCTGCTGTAAGAACCCAATAGAAAGTATCAAGAGTAGACTAGAAGAAGCAGAGGACCACATCAGTGAGCTAGAAGACAAGGTAGAAAAAAATACCCAAGTAGAGCAGCTTCTAGAAAAAAAAATTAAAAAGCAGGAGGATGGCCTAAGGGAACTTTTGGACAACATGAAACAAAACAACATCTGCATAACAGGGGTTCCAGAAGGAGAGGAAATGGAGCAAGGAATAGAAAACTTGTTTGAAGAAATAACAACAGAAAATTTCCCTGATATAGGGAAGAAAAAACCCACACAAATCCAAGAAGATCACAGAATCCCAAGCAAAATGAACCCCAAAAGACCAATGCCAAGACACATTATAATTAAATTGGCAAACACCAACAACAAAGTAAGAATATTAAAAGCGGCAAAAATAAGAATCTTAAAAGCGGCCAAAGAGAGACAGAAAGTTTCCTACAAAGGAACCCCCATCAGACTAGCAACTGATTTCTCAACAGAAACTCATCAGGCCAGAAGGGAATGAAATGAAATATACAAAGTCATGCAAAGGAAGGATCTGAATCCAAGAATTCTGTACCCAGCAAGGCGATCAATCAAAACTGAAGGTGGAATCAGGAGCTTCACAGACAAAAAAGGACTAAGGGAATTTATTACCACCAAACCAGCATGCAAGAAATGCTAAAGGGTCTCCTGTAAAAAAAAAAAAAAAAGAAATAGGAACCAAAGAAGGAACACAGGGGTAAAGAATAAACATGGCGACAAATAAGTACCTATCAATAATAACTTTAAATGTAAATGGATTAAATGCCCTAAACAAAAGACACAGGGTAACAGATTGGATGAGAAAACACGACCTATATATCTGCTGTCTACAAGAAACCCACTTCAGAAAAAAAAACGCACACAGACTGAGGGTGAAGGGATGGAAAAAGGTTTTTCAGGCGAATGGAAATGAAAAAAAAGCTGGGGTAGCAATACTTATATCTGACAAATTAGATCTCAAAGTGAAGGACATAACAAGAGATAAGGAAGGCCACTTCATAATACTAAAGGGAGCAATCCAACAAGAAAAAATAACTCTGGTAAACATATACGCACCCAATACAGGAGCACCCAAATACATAAAAAAAAAAACTCCTGGAGGGTATCAAAGGAGAGATTGACAGCAATACAATCATAGTAGGAGACTTTAATACCCCACTATCACCATTGGACAAATCCTCTAAACAAAAATCATCAAAGAAACATCAATCCTAAATGACCCACTAGACCAGATGGAATTAATTGACATCT
The DNA here is from genome assembly GCA_026230045.1 of Corynorhinus townsendii. Taxonomy (NCBI): domain Eukaryota; kingdom Metazoa; phylum Chordata; class Mammalia; order Chiroptera; family Vespertilionidae; genus Corynorhinus; species Corynorhinus townsendii. The sequence goes on along the minus strand of JAPDVU010000001.1, from coordinate 182,845,930 downwards.
TCAGAACATTTCACCCCAAAGCCACAGAATATACATTCTTCTCAAGTGCACATGGGTCATTTTCAAAGATAGACCATATGTTGGGTAATAGGCAAAGTCTCTTCAAATTCAAGAAGACAGAAATCATATCAAGCATGTTCTCAGATCACAGTGGCATAAAACTGGAAATCAACTACAATAAAAACAATGCAAAAACATCGAACACATGGAGACAAAACAGCATGCTATTAAACAATGACTGGATTACCAGAGAGATCAAGGAAGAAATAAAAAACATCATAGCAACAAATGACAATGAAAACACAACAATCCAAAATCTATGGGACACAGCGAAAGCAGTCTTGAGAGGGAAGTTCATAGCTCTTACAAGCCTACTACAAAAAACAAGAAACAATGCTAATAAATTACCTAACCCTACAACTCAAAGAGTTAGAAAGAAAGCAACAAAAAAAAGCCCAGTATAAGCAGAAGGAAGGAAATAATAAAGATCAGAGCGGAGATAAACAACATTGAGACCAAAAAAACAATACAAAAGATCAACAAAACCAAGAGCTGGTTCTTTGAAAGGATAAACAAGATTGATTTATATGAGGCCAGCATTATTATAACCTCTATCCAGGCTCACCAAGAAGCAAGGAGAGAGGATCCAAATAAACAAAATCAGAAATGAAAGAGGTGAAATAACAACAGACCCCACAGAAATACAAAGGATTGTTAAAAAATACTATGAACAACTCGATTCCAACAAATTGGACAACGTGGAGGAAATGGACATATTCCTAGAAAAATATAACCTTCCAAAACACAATCAGGAAGAATCTAAACATCTCAATAGGCCAATAACTACAGAAGAAATTGAAGCAGTCATCAAAAAGCTTCCAGCAAACAAAAGCCCGGGACCAGATGGCTTCACAGGGGAGTTTTACCAAACATTCAAGGAAGAACTAAAACCTATCCTCCTCAGACTATTCCAAAAATTCAAGAGGAAGGAACACTTCCAAGCTCATTCTATGAAGCCAGCATCACCCTAATACCAAAACCAGATAAAGACAACACAATGAAAGAGAATTACAGGCCAATATCCCTCATGAACATAGATGCCAAAATCCTCAATAAAATTCTAGCAAATCGGATCTAGCACTACATCAGAAAGATCATACACCATGACCATGTAGGATTTATCCCAGGAATGCAAGGATGGTACAATATCCGCAAATCAATCAATGTGATACATCACATAAACAAATTGAGAGATAAAAATCACATAGTCATATCAATTGATGCAAAAAAAGCATTTGACAAAATCCAACACCCTTTCTTGATAAAAACTCTCAACAAGGTGAGAATAGAAGAATCATACTTCAACATAATAAAAGCTACATATGATAAATCCACAGCTAACATCATACTCAATGGGCAAAAACTAAAACCATTTCCTCTAAGAACAGGAACAAGACAGGGATGCCCACTCTCACCACTCCTGCTCAACATAGTACTGGAAGTATTAGCCATTTCAATTAGACAAGAAGAAGAAATAAAAGCCATCCAAATTGGAAAAGAAGAAGTAAAGCTGTCCTTATTTGCAGATGACATGATATTGTACATAAAAAACCTGAAAGACTCCATCAAAAAACTAACAGACTTAATAAATGAATTCGGCAATGTAGCAGGATACAAAATTAACGCCAAGAAATCTATGGCATTCCTATACAACAATAGTGAACTTACAAAAAGAGAGACTAAAAAAGCAATCCTATTTACCATTGCACCAAAAAAAATTAAGATACCTAGGAATAAACTTAACTAAGGAGGTAAAAGACCTATACGCGGAAAACTACACAACACTGAAAAAAGAGATAGAGGAAGTCATAAACAGATGGAAGAACATACCATGTTCATGGATTGGGAGAATTAACATCATTAAAATGTCCATACTACCCAAAGCAATCTATAGATCCAATGCACTCTCCATTAAAATATCAACAGCATATTTCACAGACTTAGAAAGAACTCTCCAAAAATTCATCTGGAATAAAAAAAGACCCTGAATAGCCACAGCAATCCTGAGAAAGAAGAACAAAGTAGGAGGGATCTCAATACCAGATTTCAAGCTGTATACAAAGCCACTGTTCTCAAAACTGCCTGGTACTGGCACAAGAAAACATATAGATCAATGGAACAGAGTAGAGAACCCAGAAATCGACCCAAATCACTTTGCTCAATTAATATTTGACAAAGGGGGCATGAACATACAATGGAGTCAAGACAGTCTCTTCAATAAACGGTGTTGGGAAAATTGGACAGATACATGCAAAAAAATGAAACTAGACCAGCAACTTACACCATACACAAAAATAAACTTAACATGGATCAACTACGAGAAAACATAAAAATACTAGAGGAATCCACAGCCAGAAAAATCTCTGACATATGCCAAAGCAATTTCTTCACTGATACTGCTCCTAGGACAATGGAACCTAAAGAGAAAATAAACAAATGGGACTACATCAAAATAAAAAGCTTTTGCACAGCAAAAGTAACCATCAAGAAAACAACAAGAAAGCCCACTGCATGGGAGAACATATTTGCCAATGATATCAAAGATAAGGGTTTAATCTCCAACATTTACAGGGAACTCATGCAGCTTAACTAAAAGAAGATAACCCAATTTTTAAAAAATGGGCCACTGATCTAAATAGACACTTTTCGAAAGAAGACAGAAGGAAGGCCAAGAGACATATGAAAACCTGCTCAAAGTCACTAATCATCAGAGAGATGTAAATCAAAACAACAATGCGGTACCATCTCACACCTGTCAGAATGGCTATTATCAACAAGTCAACAAATGGCAAGTGCTGGCGAGGATGTGGAGAAAAAAGAACCCTCATGCACTGCTGGTGGGCATGCAGACTGGTGCAGCCACTGTGGAGAACAGTATGGAGTTTCCTCAAAAAACTAAAAATGGAACTCCCATTTGATCCAGTGATCCCACTTCTAGGAATATATCCCAAGAAACTAGAAACACCAATCAGAAAGGATATATGCACCCCTATGTTCATAGCAGCACAATTCACCATAGCTAAGATTTGGAAACAGCCTAAGTGCCCATCAGCAGATGAGTGGATTAAAAAACTGTGGTACATCTACACAATGGAATACTGCACTGCGGTAAAAAGAGAGTTCTTACCATTTGCAACAACATGGATGGAGATGGAGAGCATTATGCTAAGTGAAATAAGCCAGTCAGAGAAAGATAAATATCACATGATCTCACTCATTTGTGGAATATAATGAACAACATAAACTGATGAACAAAAATAGATCCAAAGACAGAGAAACATCAATCAGAACGTCAAATCTCAGGGAAGGTAGGGGAGGATGGGGATAAGGGGGAGAGATCAACCAAAGGACTTATATGCATGCATATAAACCTAATCAATGGACACAGACAACAGGGGGATGGGGGCATGAATGGGAGGTTGGAGGTAATGGGGGAATAAGGACACATATGTAATACCTTAATCAATAAAGAAATTAAAAAAAAAAAACAAAAAGGAAGCCCACTATATGGGAGAACATATTTGGCAATGATACATCTGATAAAGGGTTAATATCTAAAATATATAAGGAACTCATACAACTTAACAAAAGGAAGACAAACAATCCAATTTAAAAAATGGCCTAAGGACCTAAATAGACACTTCTCTAAAGTGGACATACAGATGGCCAAGAGACATATGAAAAAAATGCTCAAAAATACTGATAATCAGAGAGAGGCAAATTTAAAAGAACAATGAGGTATCACCTCACACCTACCATCAACAAATCAACAAGTTACAAGGGCTGGCGAGGATGTGGAGAAAAGGGAACCCTAGTACACTGCTGGTGGGAATGCAGATTGGTCCAGTTATCATAGAAAACACTTTGGAGTTTCCTCAAAAATTAAATATGGAACTGCCATTTGACCCAGTGATCCCACTTCTAGGAATATATCCTAAGAAACTCAAAACACCTATCAGAAAGAATGTATGCACCCCTATGTTCATGGCAGCACAATTTACAATAGCGAAGATCTGGAAAAAGCCCAAATGTCCATCATTAGGTAACTGGATAAAAAAAGCTGTGGTACATTTATACCATGGAATACTATGCATCAGTAAAAAAGAATCTCTTACCCTTTGAGACAGCATGGAGGGACCTGGAGAGTACCATGCTAAGTAAAATAAAAGTCAGAGAAAGACAAGTATCACATGATCTCACTCATATATGGAATCTAATTAACAAAATAAACTGATGAACGGAGTGGATCCAGAAGCATGGAAGCATGGAACAGAGTGCAGCATCTCTGAGGGAAGGCGGGAGAGGGTGGGTGGGTGGGAGGTAATCAACCAAAGACCTTGTATGCATATATGCATAACCCATGGATGCTGACAGTGGGGTGGTGGGGGGCAGTGTAGTCTGGAGGGGATCAAGGGGGGAAAAGGATATATGTAATACTTTCAAAAATAAATATTTTTTAAAAAAATAAAGTTTATATGAAAAGGTCAAAGATACCCAATCCACTCTTGAAAAATAGGATGGCAGGCTTTACTCTAGCCTTATCATAGAGCTGCCTTAAATAATGTGGTGAAATATTAACACAAATAGATTCATGGAATCACAGAGAGAACCCAGAAAATGACACATACATACACTTAATACGCAGAAGTGCACTGCATGATGCCAGGACAAGCGGCTACACAGGATACTCTCTCACACAGGCCCAAATAATTTCCAAGTGGAATCAAAGATGTAATGGGAAAGGTAAAATTATGAAACGTTTTTCAATGAAAAAGATTTTAAAAGAGAATACTTTTATGACTTCAGGATAAACAATGAGTCCTTAAGATAAAAAAGACACTAAACATAAATGATTGATAGACTTGCCATTAAAATTTAGAATTTCTGTTCATCAAAACCACCATAAAGAGAATGAAAAGTAATCCAGAGGATAAGGATATTTATAACAAATATAACCAAATAATGATTAGTATCAGGAATACATCTTCCAAATCAATGAGAAAAAGACAACAGAAAGATGAAGACTTGGATGGACACTTTTTAAAAGAAATCCAGTGGACAATAAACATATGAAGATGTTCAATGCCATTCCAAATAAGGAGGTGCAAAATAAAACCAAATGAATATCTACTGTAAAAACATATTGGCTAAAATTAAAATCTGGCAATATCAAGTGTGGATGAACTGGAAGTGTCATAAATGGTGGATGGGTCATGGTGGGAATAGTCAATGTTAAAGATGTGCACACCTTCTATTTCAGCCCCTAGGTGAATATCCTACAGAAATTTATGTGCACAAAGATACTCATTGCAGCATTGACTTTAATAGCCCAAACTAACACTATCATAGAAGTGACTATCACAGAATGGTATTAACAGAATGGCACATGAAACAGCAATGAAAATGAATAAACCACACTTACACATGACATGAATTTTATAAACAATGTTGAGTGAAAGACACCAGATACAAAATACACTATGATTCCATTTTTGTAAGTCAAAAGTCAGCAAAACAAACTAAATAGTTGCATAAATAACTGGTAAAACCATTTTTTAAAGATGAGTGAAGTTATTACCCTAAAGTCAGGATAGTAGTTATATTGGGGGGGGGGGGGGCGCGGGGGGTAACAGGGGACACACAGGAGATTCTGAAGTACTGGCAGTAGCTTTTCTGCATCTGGTTTGTGATTACATAGTTGTTTGCTTTATCCATTAAAAGGCACACCTGTTTCGTGTTTTATTTCATAAAATTTAAAAAGCTGTATTTTATAAAATTTTAAAGAATGAAGGACTTGGACTATCAAATATTAATGCTAATTAAAGCCATAATTATTGAAGTGTGGGGAAAACAAAATAGGTCCAAGATACTAAAGACATCTATGACTACTCTATGGCAGCATTACAAATCAATGGGGAAATGGTGGTTTATACTAAACCAATTGATCAACTATTGGCAAAAATTAAAATTAAATCTCACCTCATACAATATCCCCAAATAAATTTGAGATGGATCAAAAATTTCCTTTTGAGTTAAGGATACGTATAGAAGTGAAATTTTTAAGAAGTACTAGAAGAAAATAAGGATAAATATGTATCTACCTTTAGAGTAGGGAAAGCATGCTCAAGCACAAGCATACCTGCAGAGGTAGAATCCTAAAGAAAACTTCTACATCAAAAACACCATGAACTGTATTAAAAGGCAAATAATACACTAAAACAATTACAACAAAAGATTGGCATCTTAATTTATAAAGAACTTATAAACCAATCAAAATCACAAATTCTCCAAGAGAATATAGATAATATAGAATGCCCCCAAAAATGTATATACTAGTAAATGCTCAATAAACATGAAAAAAACACCCAATCTTCATTAAGTAATCAAATAACCACCAATTTTACAGGTATCCTTTTCTGCAACTATTCAATTTGCAAAGATTCTGAACAGCAATTTTCAATTCTGGTTGTTTGATATATTGCTAGTGGGAATGTAAATGGACACAATCTTTGTGATGAGTGATATATATATCAAGATTTTCAAAAACTTACCTTTCACCTAGCAATTTCACTTCTAGAAAAAGATCTTCTGGAAATAAGTCATTTTGTACATGTGTGATTATCTCTTAAGATGTTGATAGCATCATTGTTTAGTTATAATTAATAATCAAACTGTTAAACACTAAGTTGATTTTAAAAGTTATGGTACACCCATAAAATGCAATAGTCTGCAGCTATCTAAAATGCAAAATATTTAATATGGGAAAATGTTTACAATATATTGAGCAGACTGTGAGTTAATGTATACTGCGATTGCACTATCCTATTTAAAAGCCTATTATGCAAATTGTCCCCTCAGGCTGTCGTTTGACCACTCGCTATGACGTGCACTGACCACCAGGGGACAATGCGGAACGCGGTGGAGGCTGGCATTGGAGGCGCTGCCGGCCCCAATGGGCCCCGAGGGACTCCAATGAGAGCAGGACCATGGCGGGATGGTGGAGCAGGTAAGCAGGTGGCCCCAGGTCAAGGCAGGTGTGAGCGGGGGGCCCAATCACCCTGCTGATCGCCCCAAGACCGCGACCAGCAGCAGTGGCGGCAGGGAGCAAGGCCACTGCCCAGCTTCTAAGCACTGAGGGAGTCTGGTGGGAGGCCCCGGCCCCAATCAATCATCCTGCAGGCGGGATGGTAGAGCAGGTGAGGGGGCAGCACCAGGCAGGGTTGTGGGGCTGCGAGGCTGGGGGTGCAAGCTGGGGCGTGATCTCCACAGGCCACCCTGAGGGACCCCACCTGTGCACAAATTCATGCACCGGGCCTCAACTTGAAAATATACATGGATAGCTATACATAGAAAAAAATATGTACAAGTACATATATCCAAGTGTTCACAGAACTTCTCTCTGGGTAGCAGAATTACAGGAATTGTGCATGTATACATGTGAACCCTTCCACCTTATCCTACTTTCCAGACACACCACTAACATGTATTATTTCATCCTCTAACAAAAGAACATCAAATAACTTTGTTGTGAAATAATTTACTATTAGTTTTATAAACTAAAAATAATGAAATTGTTAGCTCAGTATAGTTTTTATTTGCTTTTCTGAGGGTAATAGGGGCTTGATATAGAACTCAGCCTTTACTCTTCTTGTACCTAAATGTATTTTCCATCAAATTACATATATGAAAAGTCTCTTTTAAAGTTAAGTTAAATTAAGCACCAGTAACACATCACCATTAAAATTTTGAAGTTGCTCTAATTAACATTTTATTCTTGCTTTCAACACTGTTTAAAAGCTCCAACATATTAAAGAAATGTTTGATAATATACATGTTAATTTCTCTGGAGATAATCATATAATCCTACAAACATGAATATATAGATTGAGGATTCTGCAGCCTACATATGTATGTTTCTTTGGGGGGGAGGGGGGAACAATGTATTGACAAATAATTCAATTGTAGCTTAAAAACAAAAAACTGTGTTTTTTTTTTTTCACCAAAGTGAATCGATCATCTGTTAAGAGCAATGAACTCAGATCAGGTCAAGTATATGAACAGCTACTCCCTTCACCTCATCCATCAGTCATCTTAGACTTTCCTTTATTTCATGTTACCCTGGGCAAAGCTGGTCATTCAGAGACCATCCACCCTCCAACATGAACTAAAAATAGTTATATACAATTTTCAACTGAGCAGGTTGGCACCCCTAATCCCTGCATTGTTCAAGAATCAAATGTACTCCTTATTCATAATCAGAAGAAAGACAACATTCTTCCAAGGGAAGACAGAAGGAGGAAACAAACATTTAAGCATTTTTCCTTGAGTGTCTTCCTAGGTATTTCCCATCCAGTACCTCAATAAGCCTATGCAAACATGCACAGAATTCTTTAGACTGCTCCCGTCATTACTCAAAAGAAGAGAGAACTGTATCTTCCCAATTCATTTTAGGTGATGCCTGGGACAACTAAATATTTCACTGAAAGGCATGTAATAAAAGCTATTTGATAGAGATAAAAAGAAGGGGAAAAAGCAATCACCTGCTTTCATTTGGCTTTAGAGGGGGAAAAAAATGTTCTTTACTATATACTAAAATATCAGACAACACACAACATACTGCAAAACTTTAACACAATGTTTAAACACAACATTCAAATGTTAAACTTTTCCAGTACATGAAAGTTATCTTCTGAAAGACAAACTATTTTTATAGCTGCTGTTGCATAACTTTATAAAATTATTTCCCTCAACATCTGACACTGATCTTGATACTTGTTAGAAAAGTCTGATGTAAGAAAATGACACCTCAGCAGGCAAAATCAGGAGAGTATCCCAATGCCCATCTTCAGAATTCACCATCAGAGGACTGATCATCATCTTCATCCCTTACTTCTCGGTATTTCCTCGAAGACTCCCCTTCTGGATTATAGCTCTGCATTTTAATATTCAGTCTTTCAGCTAATTTTTGTGCTGCGAGCTTTGCTTGCATCTCCTTTAAAATAAAATGTAAAGCAAGAAGTTACACACACATATTTTCCCTACAATTCCTAAACTTAGAGCTCTACAGCAATGCACCGAGCCTGACAGCTGTTTCTACCACAGACGCAACAGAGCTGTGCTGGGAGAACTACTAGCCTGCTACAGCTCTAGTTACAGATGTCCATTAATAAAGTGCATGGAAATATCCCACCTCTTCATGAGAAACTGAGTAATCAGTTCACACTACAACAGTTATAAATACAGATATATTTTTAAGTATGTGGACACACACATCCTATCTAATAAAAGAGTGATATGCAAATTGACCGTCACTCCAACACAAGATGGCCACCACAAGATGGCCAGCAGGGGAGGACAGCTGTGGGTGATCAGGCCAGCAGGGGAGGGCAGTTGGGAGGGACCAGGCCTGCAAAGGAGGGCAGTTGGGAGGAACCAGGCCTACCGGGGAGGGCAGTTGGGGACGATCAGGCCAGCAGGGGAGGGCAGTTAGGGGCAACCAGGCTGGCAAGGGAGGGAAGTTAGGGGTGACCGGGCCTGCAGGGGAGGACAGTTAGGGGCAACCAGGCTGCAGGGGAGGGCAGTTGGGGACGACCAGGCTGGCAGGGGAGGGCAGTTAGGGGTGACCAGGCCAGCAGGGGAGGGCAGTTAGGGGCAATCGGGCCAGCAGGGGAACAGTTAGGCATTGATCAGGCTGGCAGGGGAGTGGTTAGGGGTGATCAGGCTGGCAGGCAGAAGCAGTTAGGGGCAATCAGGCAGGCAGGCAGACAAGCAGTTGGGAGCCAGCAGTCCTGGATTGTGAGATCGGGCCTAAATGGGCATTCCTCAAGGGGTCCCAGATTGGAGAGGGTGCAGGCTGGGCTGAGGGACACTGCCCCGCCGTGCACGAATTTTGTGCACCGGGCCTCCAGTGTGTATATACAAACTCATAGAACAATCTGAGCTATCAAATGTCAAAAATCACTAATGCTGTGCTGATTCTCCAACTGACAATCATCTTTCCTAGATTAAATCATAGCTTCTAGGCTTATGAGTTACCTTTCAATGCCACAATAAAAATCAAAAAGTTAATACTGGAAAGCTGACTATCCTTTTCCAAATAAAGTCCCAAGGAAATTACTATGTAGAAAAGTGTCTAAGTAAATTCCAGATTCTGGCAATGTGCTTATATACACCCAAGGATAAACCACTGATGTATGGCAGGCAGCAATACTCATTTCCAGATCTGCCCTTCACATTCCTTGTGCTTTCTCCCACATCATAGGAGTTCCTTTAGGACCATCCCCTCAGGCCATGGACATTATGGAAAAGTAGGACTGAAGCAGGAGCTACTACTACTCTGCCAAGGAAGTCAACTTCAAACTGAAGGGTGTAATTCAACTTAAAAATGTCTTAGAACAGGCATTTAAGACCATATAGACAATTTTTAAAAAATTCCTCAATGCGGTGGTTGTATAATTATAATGCACTGAGAGGAAGAAAAATGGCTTTAAAAAGGAGTGCCTTGACAATGCCAATCCATGCCAACTGAGCTTTTATGAAAAACCAAGGCAGAATAGCCTTGGTTCTGTATTACCTGGTATATACTACCTGATTAAAATCTAAGCAATATTAAGATGTTAGGCTACTATTTTTCTGGAGACTCAAATTATTACTAAGTATATCAAACCCTTTTTCTCACTAAGGTTCTCATACCTATTTTCTTCCACCTCATTATTCTGTACACAAATTGTCTATATACATGTTTAAAGTTCTATGTAGAAAATACATATGTTCAAAAACAGTCCTATACAAACATGATTAAGTCACTATATGTAGGAGATTCTTCTATCTTCACAAGGGCCTGCCGATTAGGCTTTTAAGCCTAGTGTCCAATTGTCTGTTGAACACAACACTATTCCCCCACCCCCTTTATGCCCTCCCATGTATCACAGGAGATGGAAACCGGAAACCACATTTCCCTGGTTCTCTTTGCAGGTCCTGGTTAGATGCCACCACCAAGCAGCTCTCCCATGGGCTTTATAAGGTAGAAAACACAAGTGATACTACTGCTGTCCTAAGAGCCTGGGCTTTCGGAGATGTGCCATGTTGCAGCATTTCCTGGTGAATACCAGTTTGATGCTGCAGGTTGCTGTGATCACCTCCTGCTGCTTCCTGTAGTTCTAGCAACTTCAAGACTGAAAACTAGAGGCACACATCCAAGAGATGACGGCACTCATCTGCCATTTCTCCGGCACCTAATCCCTCTGTTAAATCCCGCCCTCCCTGAAGTAAATTCTGACTTATGTAAGTAGCATCCAACATACAGACAGTAAACAAGTAATACTCTTAAATACCTCATAAATCTGTTTCTGCTGCTGCTGAAGTGCCAAAGACTCTTCTATGGAGAGCAGCTGTGCAGGCAGATGGTGCAGTGGTAGAAGCCGAGCCGCTGTGATGTCATCGAGATGCTGCTTATCCCTGCGCAGCCTTTCCTCTGAGGAAATAGGAGACCCTCTTCTCTGCTGATGACTCGATGAATCATTCTGTTGTGAAGGTAACCTGAAGGACGGAAAACTTATGTTATATCACCTTTCTGTAGACATACATCTACCACATGCACTCACACAAGTGGCCTTCAACCGTTAACTCTTTGTCCTTTCCTTCTCTCTTCAAACCTTATACTTGAACTGAAGCTACCTTTTTTTTTTCACTCAAAAAACATTTGCCAAAGGGCTTACTATCCAGTAGAGGGAAATAAAGTTATCAACCGTTTTAGCACAACACAGGGGTGGGACAAAAGTAGGTTTACAGTTGTGAGTATGTCCAACAGTTCATTCTCATATTATTTATTAATGATTGTACATATTTTCCATATGAACAACTATAAACCTACCCTGTATAATACCATAGGTGCCATGATTCATATCTATATATGGTACATGGGAACATAAAGAAAACGTCAATTCTAATGGAAGACAGGGAGGTTGTAAGAAAAATTTCAAGATGGTGAAATCTGAGGAGTCCTGAAATAGTGCCCATCAAGAAAATAAGGGGAGGAGGGCACCCCAGCAGAGGGAGAAGCGCATGGCCGCAGCACACAGGAGGTGCAAGAGGGAGAGTACAGAAAAGGCAGCCAGACAAACCCGGGAAGTAGACTGGGTCCAGACATAGTGAAAAGCTCTATTCTGGGGAACAGGTTCTGATTTGATTTTACAAATTTTATTCTGGCAGCAGCGGAGAAGATGGACTGGTGAAGAGTTAAGGTGTGAGGCTGGAACAGACCATAGTTATAGCCCAAGAGGGTAACAGTCCTCCCTTAGGAAAGAGGATGAAGGCAAAGAAAATGTATTATGTAGGTGTTCATAGCTAGAAGATATGGAGATGAGGAAAAAGGAAGGGGAGGGGAGATAAGGAGGTGACACTAATAATTAGGAAAAATGGGAAAAAGTCAGTTTAGGAAGAAATGAGTTCTACTTTGTACATGATAAACCTGAGGTGCCATGGATACGCACAGTCACATTTCATAGGTAACTGCAGTGTACATCTGAAGTTCCAAAAAGACCAAAGCTAGAGATAGGAGAGGGGCAGCCTCCAGCATCCTGGTGGCAATTGAGCCAGGAGAACAGGCAGGAGGAGGCCAAAGGAAGAGCAGAACTGGAGCCTTACCCCACTTTCCAACTGCCAAGCAGCAGTTCACGCTCGCCTCAACCCCTCTGGCCCACGGCCTTCTATGAAGGCCCAGCCTTTCCTGACCTGCTCTAAGTGCACAGGAGCTCTTTCTGTTCAACTTCCTTAACCCCTGGTAGACCTCACTGCTACTCCCACTCCAGCTAAATGACAGGATCACAAAACTGGGATCAGGGTATTCTCTGTTACATTTTTGTCTTCCCAGCAGTGAGGAGATACTTCTTTGCACACAACATGAGAGGTTACTTAATCAAAGATTACTTTTTACTCCTAACTAAAATTAATGTAATATAATCCTGTTTTCTAGACTAAAGAAATAAAACGTTTTGAGGTTAAAACTGGGGTAGGATTAAACTTTAAAGTCTCTTTATAACAATAAAAATGGTTTTAGGTATTTTTAACTAGAGGTCTTCAGTTTTTAAAAGAAAAGCAGTACTGGTTCCCCTATGTATCTGATAATGCTACACCCTTGTAAATCTAGGCCAAACCAGTTCCTACAACCTGATTTGAATGCCACATTTGCATACAAATAGGTAACATTCTTTCTTCAAAGAGCTTTTCCTTCTCTGAAGAGCTCAGAAACAAAACTATGAAAAGGAACTTAGAAGCAGGGTTAGTTTGCGTCCTACCCCAATCTATTTTCAGTTTTTTTAACCTCTTCTCAGCTGTTTTCCCTCTGAAGTTGTTACATGGTTTGTTCTTCCAAGTGTGTAAGCCCTGGGTCCTCATCTAGAGCCTAAACTCTTTGGTGAGCATAATCTGTACTGTGTCACCACAGCACCTGCTGCTACATCCATGAGCACACAGTATTTCTGCAGAGAAAGTCTGTGGGCTCCTGCAATTGCTTTTTCTTTGGCTGACATTCTAATCAAAGGGGGAGCTGTATACCAGAAAATGGTTCTGAAAAAGTCATAATAAATTCTGTTTATTATAAAATATTGGCTAAGTATCCTGAAATTTAATATTCCATCTGCTATTTAAAACCTTTTCAATTATTTGGCTAAAATATTAAAAGTGTTTTCCAACATGAATCCTCCACTCCAGGCAGGCCAGTCTCACTGTTTCCACAGTACACTCATTCCTAAATACAAGTAGTTGTCACACAAAGTCCACTGAACTTAAATTTCTCCCAAATTTTTGAGTTTAACAAATATTATGTTCCTGTGACAGGTCTATCTCCAAGGGTACTTACACATTGGTTTTAAATTTACGTGGTGGGGGCACTGGGTTTTTGGCTCGCATGTCTAGCACTTCCATGTAATGAGGTTTCTTCTGTGTCCCACTACGAAGGCCTGTCAAGTTCTCAGTCCTCGTGTTTTCTTCTGAATATTGCTCATCTGGGTCTGCAATTGTGATCCTTTGTAACCTGTCAATAAAGAGGTCGCCGGAGCTGGTAGAATTATCTTCTGCTGGACCTAACACAGGATGCCGAGGGAGACACTCACTGGCTTCGGGTGAGGAAGGTGCGGTGGCTCTGTTGCTGGAAGCTGGGCACTTGTTCTCTGGGTACCCAACCTGAGGAGCCTCTTCATCACCTTTGTGACTAGAATGTACAAGTCCCTGTTGTGAGGTTGTTTTAGATGACGTGATGTTATCTACAGAAGAACAGCCAGGAACTGGTGATGAAGTATCAAGTATCTGGTCAGAATTCTGGGCCTTATCTGTGTCCACGTCAACTGCGATTGCTTTTTGCCTTGGTTTACAGTCTAAGCTAAAAGGATGAAACAGTTCACCTTTTCCTCTAACTTCTTCACGTTCTGCAATGGCAGCTTTCAGTTTGACAACAGAGTCTAAGATCTTTTTACCGTTGTCGGGCAATCTGCAAATGAATTTTCTGTCAAATGGAAAAGAACATGGATGCATTAGAGCCATGTTTTTAAACTTGAGATATAAAGACAAAGCATTATCTTCAAAGGGGAAAAAAAAATCTCTTTATGTGACTTCCAATTGCCCCAAAGCAGGAATGTAATTATCCAACTACCCCCCAAAAACATGGAAATCCTGAAAGAATAGGGAATATGCCTCATTTGTCTCATCTAATTAGAATTTCAGCAGAAGTCTTTTATACAACACTTATATAAGATATTCCAAAAATCAACAAAAGTATGAATGATCTACAAGACCTTTCTGGGGAGGGGAGGTGGCCCTGTCTGGAAGGCCCAAGTATTTCCATAATAATACTAAGTAAGACACTTTGCCATTTCCACTCCCATTTTCTCACATGGGTACAGTGGCGTCTTCCAGAAGCCACGGGGATATGTGGTTATCACTGCTCTAATAGAATGTGTGAGCTTGTATATTCTTGTGTTTTAAAGATTTCTCACTTATGCATTGGCAAATATCCACAGATACAAAACAGGAGCTCTTTGGGATACTCAGTAAGTGGTAAGGAGTAGAAAAAGGGGTCCTGAGACCCCAAAGTTAATTTGCTGCCATAGATGAAAAACCCATTCTCACTAAGTCAAAATACTTGTGTCTACTAAGAAGCCCCCAAGAGATCATTTGTCCCTTTTGCTGAGAGTTTCTTTTCTGATTCCCTTGCTTCAGCCACCCAGTAAATGGGGAGGGAAGGTTACACCTCAGGCCCCACAGTCTTTCTCCGACACCACATTCATTCCCGCAGTTTCCACTGCCAGCATCCCCGCGGGCTGAGATGCCTGTCTTTCCCTGGCCTTCTCCTCTCTCTCGGGCCCCGCGACCACGTTCTCCATAGATTACAAACCGCGGCCATCTCTGCCAACTACCTATTCAAATTTGTCCAAGCCCCACGTCGCTTCCCCAGCCCACGGCTGCCTTTCTGGTTCACTTTCTACCCGCTCCTTGTGGGGCACCTCTATGACAATACCCTCCCACGGCCGTCAGCCTCTCATCCCCTCGACGTGCCCTGCACCGAGCTAACGTCGGCTTCCTTTAAAAATCACGCCCCTGATCGTGCCCCTGCCAAAATCCACCACGTCCGCCAACTGGAGGAGGCAAACTTTCTCTGCCTAACAAACCACTCTTTGCACCCCCCTCTTTCCATCCCAAGGGTTCCGGTAAAAACAGGATTTACAGACGAAACTGCGAAGATGTTTGGGATACGATGTGGGGGGTGGGAGGCACAACCCTCGTGTCAGGAACCCACACAGCGGCAGGTAAGGAAACCGAGGAGGAGCCAGGCAGCGCGGGCACGCTCGGCGGGTGCGCACACGAGCCGCCCCGCAGGGGGAGCGCAGGGGCCGGTCGGCTCCGCGGGTCACGTAGGCCGTTCGCTCCCCACCGGGCCGGCCCGCAGCTGCCGGTGCCCAGGTCACCTTCCCCGGAAGGGAACAGGGGGCGGGGTGGGAGGGTCACGTCTCGGAGCCAGAACCAAGCCAGGCGGTGACTCGGCGGGACCCAAGCTTACTCGTTGCGCAAAAGTCTCTCCTGGCGCTTCAACATGTCCCGCAGCTCCGCCAAACTCCGCCGCCCCAAGTCCTCGGGAGCTGGGGGCTCGAAGCCGCGGGGCAGCGAGGACATTCTGCGGGGGCTGAGGCTGGCGGGACGGCGGGCACTCGACTCCCTCGTCAGCCCCCGCTGCCAGCGCCGGGTCCGCGGCCGGCGGCGACTCTGGGGCACTCGAGGGCGTCGCCATTTTCCCGGAAGGACTGGTTTTATTCGAACCGAATCGAGCTTTATTGAAACGCCGGAAACAAACACAGACAAGGAGAAGCGGGTGTCCGGAGGAGTGCGCAGGGGCGGAAGTTTCGGAGGATGACGTCGGGCCCAGCCTGGGCGTGAGTGCGCGGGGTTTGTTACTTCATCTGTCAATTCAGAATGTTCTGCTCTCTGTAATACTGTCAACAATTAAATAAAAATTAAATTTAATTTTTAAAAGTTTTACTCATGCCCAGCTGGCGTGGCTCAGCGTTTGAGCTCGACCTGATTGCAGGCTGGACCCCCAGTGATTCTCATCATTGATGCTTCTATCTATCTCTACCTCTCCCTTCCTCTCTGAATTATATATATATATATATATATATATATAAAATTTTTACTCAGTGCCACCATGACCCCAACAATAGCCACAGCCCCTGCCATTGAGTTTACGGAGTGCTAGAGAGAGAGCAGACATCACTCAAATAATAAGACAATATAATGGTAACATTGGTGTGGGCAGCAGGGGAGGTATCTGAGAAGGGAAATGTAAGTCCAAACGTGAGTGATGAGTTAGCCATTGGTGAGGTTGGGGACTGTGCAGGACCCGGCTCGGGAGGCCCTGGTCTGTGGTGTGGTGCCCCCTTGCCCAAATGGAGTCCTCAAATGTTAAAAGGAGGAAGGATCCATAGGGACCATTCTCTTTTCTTAATGGGACTCTGTGGCATGTGGACCCAGACTTTTATTCATTTGTGGCACTGCTCCAGGCTTTGCAAGACATTTGGTGTCTGGCTTCAGAGCCTCTCTTAACAATTTCAGATTTTGCCTGTAGAAAAATGGAAGTAAATATTCCCAGGGCACAACACTAGTGACAGCACCAGCTTTCAAACTCAAATGCCCAGCTGCTCTTTCTACAACACCTATGTGAAAATCCCCTTCACTTTATGCCTGTTTCCAAATGTTTAAATTTGTTGAAAGGTGTTGTGTGTGTGTGTGTGTTTAAGGCTGTTGAGAAGAGGAAGGCTGCATAATAAGCACCACACCTAATTCTTACCCTCTCTTTATAATTCAGCTACCCGAGCTGTGTCCCAAAGGAAAGACTAGGAAGCATGCAAGAATCACAAGAAATGTCAACTGGGAGGTTTGAATGGCCCCATAATTTCCAACACTGCCTCTCCATTCTTTGATATGGAAAATTTATATTTTCTCAGTCCTATGTAAGGTGCTACAATAAACACGGCAAATCCCTCCTAATCAGACAGATGCTCTTAGTAATATCTGAAGCTACCCCGGGGAGCACAGTTGAAGCCATTTCTGTGTCCTCCCAACCTAGTCTATTCAGATCAGATTAATTGATGGATCACAATTCTCAACATAAGCCCTACTTTCAAGGACTTCAATAACCTGCTCTAACCCTAACTAAATAAGAAATACTGGAGTAAAACCCTTGGCTCAGGTAATTGTCCCCTGGCATGCTACCCCAAACCTTCCTCATCTTGTCCCTGGGCCAAAGCTGAGGCCTTTATTACCCCACAGTAGTGAACCCCTTCATCTGATCCTGTACCACAGGTGTCCCAAGGCAAGGATGCCTTCTGTCAATCCTCAGAATGTTGCCCCCAGCTGTTTTCCTCTTGTGGAAGGCTGTGCCTTTTCCCCTGCCCATTATAAATCTTAGTTCAAGTCTCACCTTCCCCCTAGATCCGTGGTCAGCAAATTGTGTCTCGCGAGCCACATGTGGCTCTTTGGCCCCTTGAGTGTGGCTCTTCCACAAAATACCACGGCCTGGGTGAGTCTATTTTGAAGAAGTGGCTTTAGAAGAAGTTTAAGTTTAAAAAATTGGGCTCTCAAAAGAAATTTCAATCGTTATACTGTTGATATTTGGCTCTGTTGACTAATGAGTTTGCCGACCACTGGCCTAAATTATCCCAACCCAAAGTGCTCTCTTTAGAGCATAACTACAGTGCTTAGTTGAATTAGAACCTCACTACATGAAGCATATTGTGCTTTTCCAATTATGTTATGCATGGTGATTTCTTTGTCCTTTCTGATAGAATTGTAAGGTCAGGTAATTCTATAAGGGGGCTATGTTTGTACTTCTGTCTCTCCTAATGCATATTGACTAAATC
This sequence comes from Corynorhinus townsendii, assembly GCA_026230045.1. NCBI lineage: Eukaryota > Metazoa > Chordata > Mammalia > Chiroptera > Vespertilionidae > Corynorhinus > Corynorhinus townsendii. Next base: position 182,827,463 of record JAPDVU010000001.1, on the reverse strand, counting down.
TCACTCATAATTTTTTTCTGCCTTCCCCCATATTCCTCTTACTCTTAATGAGGTGTCCCATTCATATATAGAAATACTAAATTTTTTATATAAATATTAACCATAATGACTGTGGAGATATTGTCTGTGGTATGGGTATGGGATAGAATCTTTTACACAACCTCGCTTAGGACTTCAAGGTTTTGTAATGAATATCTGAATTCATAGCAACCCCCATACACAAACTTTCTTATTCTAAGCTTTGGATACATAATAATGAATAAGATGAGTTTCCTACCACACTCAAACATATATTCCATCAGATAGTATAAGTGCCACACAAAGATTTAATCAGATGACGTGATCAGGAGTGATTGAGCGGCTACCTTGATTAATTAGATGATTGAGGTTGGTTTTTCTGATGAGGTAATTTGTAAGCTGAGACCTGAATGACCAGAAGCAATTAGCCCTGGGAAAATCTGACATAAAAACATCCCAAGTTGAGACAAGAGCAACTACTAAAGCTCTGCAACAAGTATGTCAAACTTGCGGCCCACAGGCCGCATGCGGCCCACAACGAATATTTTTGCAGCCCAGCCAATATAACGGTATGTAAGAAACATTTGAGTAAAAAAATTGTAACTTAATTTTTGCAATATCTTGTTATACATAATTATTAATAACGAATTACAACTTTTGCTAATGACTGATTACTATAATCATATTGCATTCATTTCCCTTACGCACCTTACTGGCACCATTTCTCTCCACTAATACTAGCAGTGAATATTTTAGCAGCCGATCGCCGTGTCATTAGTCTTGTACTGACTTGTTTGGTGTGCGCAACAGGAAATATTTCGCTTTCGGAGAACAAGTAAAATAGGTTTATTTGCGTTACGCTTATTAATTTGTGCAGTTATCCAGTGTCTGGTAAGTTAATGTTCAAGAAAAAATATTAATTTTTATTAAAATGTTCTATTATGTTAATGATGACTCATTTATTTTAGCCCTTTGTATTCAGCATGTCTCTATCAAAATAAACCTATGTTTCTATGAAAATTGAAGCTTTTGTTTTATTGGGGCCCACATAAATTTAAACTTTGTTTATTTGGCCTGTGTTAGCCTTTGAGTTTGACATGCTTGCTCTACAAGGAAAAAGAGCTCAGCATGTCCAAATAACAAACAAACAAAAAGGCAGGGCTAGATGTTGCAGTCCTTTGTAGACTAAGACACGGAGATTAAATTTTATTCCAAGAGAAATGGGAAACCACCTGTCATTGCCAGCTCTAGGATGACACCCACCAGTCCTGCCTTGGTCTAATCCCCTCCAATTGAATGTGGGCCAGACTTACTGATTTGCTTCCAACAAATAGAATATGGTCAACAGGATACAATTGGCGAAAGTGATGGGGAGTCACTTTAAGATTAGATTATAAAAGATTTGAACAGATATTTCACCAAAGAAGATGTACAGAGGAAAAATAAGTACACAAAAGGTGACCAATGCTCTTAGCCATTAGGAAAATGTAACTTAAAAACACAATGAGATACTACTACACAGCTATCAGAATCTCTGAAAGACTGATCATGCCAAGTGTCAGAAAGGATGTGGAGCAACTGGAAGTCTTATACACTATTAACGTCAATGTAAAATAGCACAGACACTTTTAAAAACAGTTTGGTAGTTTCTTAAAAGCTGCCATGTGACCCAGCCATCCCTCAGCTAAATTTTCACCCAAGATAAATGAAAGTATGTCCATGTGAAGACTTGTAGATAGGTATTGATAGCAACTTTATTTGTAATAGTCCAAAACTGGACACAGCTCAATGTCCATCACTAGGTGAATAATAAACCAACCATGGCATGTCCACTTATTTGAATACTATAGTCCATGCAACAACTTCAATGAATCTCAATTATAGTCAGTGAAAGAAGCCCCCCCCCCAAAAGAATTTATGTAGATTCTAAAAAATGCAAACTAATCTATTATGTCTGAAAGCAGATCAGCGATTGCCTACTGATGGGCCATGACAGGGAGAGGGTGGAGGGAAGGATTACAAGGGGCAGGAGGAAACGTTTGAGGGTGATAGATATGTTCATTATTTTTATTGTTGATAACTCACAACTCACCACGTTGTACAGTTAAAATATGTCCAGTGTATGGCATGTCAGTTATGCCCCTAATTAAGCTGTTCAAAGTGCATCTCTAGCTTCCCCCCTCTTCTTTTTTCAGATATTAGCTTACTCAAAGACTTATCTACACTCTCCGACTGCACATCTCCACCACTCTCACCAGTGCCATGAACTCTCACCTGGTTGCCAAACCCAAGGAGCAGTCTTTTTTGTTTTTCTCCTCCTTGCTGCATCTGACCCTGTTGACCACTTACTCCTTAAAACTCTCTCCTACCATCAATTCCATGTTACCATTCTCTCCAGGATTATCAAATCTGGAGTTTTTGTTCTGATCTAAAATTAGAGTCAGGGTAAGGACCTGACCACCTGTCTGTCCCAAAGGTTTCTTAGGTTCAACTTGTCCAAAACTGAACTGATATTTTCCTCCTCCAACCCACTCTTCCTTTTAAAGCTCCCACTGTTTGGCATGGCTCAGTAGTTGAGCGTCAACTTATGAATCAGTTCGATTCCTGGTCAGACAATACACCCCAGTTATGGGTTCCATCCCCAGTGTGGGAGGTGCAGGAGGTAGCCAATCAATGATTCTCTCTCGTCATTGATTTTCTTTCTCCCTCTCCCTTTCTCTCTGAAATCAATAAAAATATATTTTTTAAAATAAATACAAGAAAATTCCTACAGTTTAATGCAATACCATTCACCTAGTTGCCCTAACCAGAAACCAGATATTCATGCTTGACTATTCATTTTCCTTCAACCCAATTGATCACGAAATCCTGCAGCCTAAATACCTTCTTCTCTGTACACTCTGCCTCTTGCCAGCCTTTTAGCACCTCCCCATGCACCTACTGCTGCCTCCATTGTCTCTGTCCAAGCCCTTCATAAAAGCTCCTAAAAGATCTCCCTACCTGTAGCCTAAGCTGTCCTGTTCCTCTACTGTCAGATAGTTTTTTACTTAAATCTAAGTTTGCTTCCTTCACTTGGGATACTGATTGGAAAACACCAATATTGATGCAGCAAAGACTGGAAGTGTTCGATTCCACACTTGTTAGGCCTCTCAGCACACAGAGATGGTCTGTCCCCACACTGGATTACTGGAGCAGGGGAGGGAGGGTGTGTGTGGGGGGGGGAGTATGGCAGGGTGCCAGGGAGAAGCATGCCCAGTCTCTCTGCCTAGTGTCTGTGGTGCATGGTCATTGTGGCAGTGGCATGTGAGGCAAGTGTAAATTAAAAATTTAGCCCAACTCCTGCCAAGTGGCAGGAACTCGGGCAGCACAATGATGGTTAGTGAGAGGTTAGTCCCAAAAGAGAATTTAAAGGAGTGGATAGTCAAAGATTGAAACCAGACAAGGCCATTAGAAACAATGATCACCAACAAAGGAGCCTGTGATGGTTAATTTTGTGTGTCAACTTGCCTAGGTCACAGTGTCCTGACATTTGGTCCAACATTAGTTTAGATGTTTCTGTGAAGGTATTTGTTGGCTGAGATTAACATTCAAATCAGTAAACTTTGAGTAAAGCAGATTGCCCTCAATAATGAGGATGAGTCTTGTCCAATCAGTTAAGCCTTTGCTAGAACAAAGACTGGCTTCCCCTGAGCAAGAAGGAACCCTGCCAACAGATGCCCTTCAGACTTGAACTGCAACGGTGGTTCTTCCTGGGTCTCCAGCTGCTGGCCTATGTTGCAGTGGTAATCACGAGAACCAATTCCTTAAACTGAGAGATTCATTTTACAGAGTCCAAGCTGTTAGAAACATCAAGGCTTGATTGATGCCTGGACTTCCAGGTGAGAGAGCGGACCGAGAAGAGGGAAGGCTAGCTTTCGGTCTGCCCTTGCTATGTGCTGGGCACATGGAGAGGGGATGGGAACCAAGGGTCATAAACAGATTCAAATAAAATTCTATTTTCTTTCGTGTTGTTGTTTTTTAAGCATCCATTTGGGAATGAAACATGCTGAACTTTCAAACCATAGCTAATAAAAAAATTAATAAAGAATGGTAAACCTAAGACTTTATTGAACAATAATAGCTGACATCTGCATACCATTTACCAAACCTCCTCTTCCAGTCACTCCCCAAACTGCTTTCTCAGGTAGAGCACTGGGGACTAAGCTCACGGCACGGAGAGAGAGGCAAGTGCTAGGACCTCCTGACCCCCTCCCTCTATGGGCCAGTCTTGCCCTGCTGCCTCTTCTGTCTGTCCCTCAGCATAGAACTTCACAAATAACTGACAGGAGCCCTGGCCAATTAGGGAAGAGAAAGTAAGGGAGGTAACAGGGAGTTGGAACAGAGTGAAAAAACAGGTATGAGAAAAACAGAGTGAAAAAAGGAAAAAGAAAGGAACTGGTAAAGAGGGAGACAAACAAGTGGACGGGGTAGGAAGAGTAATAACATTTCTCTGCACAGGAATCAGAAACAGAAAATTTCATGGGAAGCTTTGTGCTGAGGAAATCACAGATAAATTCTTCATTTCCCTTCCAGCCCTAAAACTCTGTACTTCTGCAGAATGCCACATTTCCCCCCTTTGTACTTCACTGTGATCCACTGCAACAAAAGGTTTTCCTCACCACCCAAGGGCTTAGGCTGTAAAGAGAATGTACTCCACACTAAAAGTAAATTCTTGCATTAGTTATCCAAACTGTTTGAAATGAGGGACCAACTTTTCAGCTCCTATCTCCCTCTTTATCAGTAAATAGTAATTTAAGGCCATTTACCAGTGCTGTGGTTCCCAGCTGACAGACTGTGGCCTATTAAAATTAATCCTGACAGAGGATCCTTGTTGCTTTCTCCACGCACATTCAGGCAGTGGGTTTATGAACAGGATGCACAGCGGCCCATCCCAGAGGGCTGGCGGGAGGAAGCGCGTTAACATGGCCGCCTACAGCTTTGTTTGCTCAGCTGCTTGGAAAAACTAAGACTGAGGGAAATGGGATTAATCAAGAGGGCAGTTGCCCATGGAAAAAAAAAAAGAAAGAAAATAGGAAGACTCTGGTGAGAAAATCCTAGCCAAATAAGGTTCAAGTTGAAGGGAAAGAATTTTTTTTCCCTTGTCAGACTTTCACGTGGTTGAATGTTATTTGGTGTCCAGTCTCCCATTGCAGGCCACCACCGTGTTTTATGACCTTTTTGATAGTGTGGGAAGAGATCATTCAGAAAAAAAAATTATTAAATGTTTGATCCTCTAAAATTGCATGTGATTTTGTTTTTTAATTAGATTATGTGACCAATGGTGGTTGAATAACAGCTTATGATTTTTAAAAATAGTTATTAATTTTGAGGGAGAGGAAGAGAGAGAAACATTGATGCAAGAGTGAAGCATCCATTGGCTGCCTCCTGCACGCCTCCCACCAGGGACGGAGCCTGAAACCCAGGCATCTGACTCAACTGAAATCGAACCAGAAACCTTTCAGGGCACAGGATGACACTGTGCACTGAAAGTGAGCCACAAGGTCTAGGGCCTATGATTTTTCATATGAATAAACTCACAAACCAGGAACAAAAAACCCTTGAAAGATCACACATACTGATCTTTGGTACAGACGGTATAGGCATTGTAGCTGAGGCTCCTCTTAGTTTAGAAGAGTCTTGAACAAGATTTAAAGTATCTTCCCCTCCCCTTGACTTACTTCATTTTCCTTTGACAAGTTAGCTGAAATTTCACCAATAAGATTATTTGGTTAACAAGTATCTTGCTTTCAGACCATAGATCTTCTGGAAGGGTTGTAGCCTATCAGTCATTTACACATGAGTGTGAATTTGTTCCAAATGGTTTTCTTAGCTGAGGTGATGACTTACACTAAAAGAGTAGAATTTGATTGGTGGGAAAGGGAGAAAATGGAATTAATTTTGAGTAATCAGAGAGGAAGAATAGACCAGAGAGTATTACAGCAGTGAGTTTAGGATAGCAGGAAGACCCCAGAAGACCTCCTCACCAAGATTTGGAGAATATGTAGGGCAGCCCAAAAGGAAGGATGTCAAAACCAAACTTTACTCAGAATTGGTTCAAATTCCATGCTAGAAAGCAGGATCTCCATGTAAATGGAGCTCATCTAAGATTTTTCATAAGCCATCCCATACATTGTGTATCACAAAGTCTGGCTATAAGAATTATTTCATTACCCAGCCGGTGTGTCTCACTGGCTGAGCACCAACCCATGAACCAAGAGGTCACCGGTTCCATTCCTGTTCAGGGCACATGCCCGGGTTGCAGGCTCGATACCCAGTGGGGCATGTGCAGGAGGCAGCCAGTTGATGTTGCTCTCTCATTAATGTTTCCATCTCTCTATCCCTCTCCCTTCCTCTCTCTAAAAAAATCAATAAAAACATATATTTTTAAAGCAAGAATTATTTCATTAGTAAAATACATTCAGTATATTTATACTTCTTTTGTGTTTGAGGAAAAATGGTTTCACATACATTTATCAGAAAACAGAAAAGAAGATCAAGGGAGGTAATTTGTAAGGTCACCAAAGGTGAGATTACATGATTTCCTTTCAAGTTTCATCAGGGAGGGCGTGGGAGTTGTGCCTTTAATGGAGGAAGGAAGGGCCTCTGCAACAATCAGCACACCTTATGTCTAACCCTTGGAAGTGTGATGTAAATCAGAGGCCATGACATAAAGAAACTGGTGATCAGCAACAGGATGAAGTTAGAGAAGACTGACTACGCCTCTCTTCTCACTGGACCTGGCCAGAATCAAGTGTCTAGCCACCTTTCATGTTCTGTCTTGCATGAAAAAAGAACAGAGCTCTGAAAAGCTTCAGCTAGGGGAAGTAGAAAAGGAGGAGCAAGGGATGCTCGTGTAGTATAGAGTCAGGGGAATTATTCGGGGAAAAAAGTTCTCCTTGATTTTCTTCCCAAAAATTTGGAGGAGAGAACAGTCTGGCATAATATAAAGGACAATAAAGGTATACCAGATCAGAAAATGAAGGAATGTGGGTGGGTGAGATTTGTCAATCCCCAACTATGCTTTTGGGAGGAGAGGGTTTGCATACCACTAACTTGGTGAACAATTTGACTTCTCTGGGCCTCAGTTTCCTCCTGTTTAAAATGAGGGTATTGACCCAGACAGATTCCAAGATGCCTTTCAACACTTAAATTATATGATTCCAGTATGATTAATGTTATAATGCATTCTTTGGCAACATCTGCATCTATTTAAGCTCATAAATGTTGAGAAGAAATATTTGGTATGCAGTAACCAGGAAGCAGGTAGCTCCCTTTAAATAAATATTCATCCAACACTGATGAAGTTTCAGGTTTTATCAACCTTTGCTGGACTCCCACAGTTGCCCATATCTTCTGAGACTGGATAATGTTTCCCATCACCTAGAATTCTTGGGCTTAATTTAATTTTTATATCTACTGGATGACAGCTCTGAGTAATTTAAGATTGTTTATAAGGTTTTTAAAAACTGAAGTTGTCAAAATAGCAGAAGACAAGCAAACTGTAATTAATGATGTAGGAGGAACATCATTCCAAGCAGATTGGAGGAAAAGATGATTTGAAGGAATAAGAATTTTCTTTATAATGCACAGAAAGAAAAGCAGACAATGCAAAATTATGAATTTGAGTGACTTTAAGATAGACATGTACTTCAATCTGGGTGAGCATCCTCCCCACCCCCTTCCCACCAGCCACTCACCCCCATTATCCTACCCTAGACCCTTCCCACCTTCATGCAAACTTCCTGGGCACCAGGGCGTTTGAGTTTGGGCGTGTGATGCAAGTATAAGTGAAAAATTTTGCCCATCTCTTTCTTTTCTGAGAGGCTACAATTTATAGCACAGAAACTTCCTAGATTACTAGCAGAAGATGTGAACTTGTTATAAAAAGGTGTTCTTTCCCTCTAAATCTCAGTCTTCCTAAGGCTTCTGTGCTTTAAGAATACCCACAGCCGGGCAGAGGTGGCTCAGTGGTTGAGCATCGACCTATGAACCAGGAGGTCATGGTTCCATTCCTGGTCAAGGCCCATGCCTGGGTTGTGCGCTCCATCCCCAGTGGTGGTGGTGGTGGTGGTGGGGGGGGGGGGTGGTATAGGAGGCAGCAGATCAATGATTCTCTCTCATTGTTGATATTTCTGTCTATCTCTCCCTCACTCTTCCTCTCTGAAATCAATAAAAATGTATTATTTTAAAAAAAGAATCCCCACAAATGGTTCTCAGATAATTCATAGATTTAATATCCCCTCATATTATAAACTTCATTGAGACTACAGGGTTTTGTTTTTATCCCGCCCACCCCCCACCCCCACTCCCTGGAATCAAGTGTGAATTTTAATTCAAAATGACAGCCTTTCTTTGGGGAGAGGGAAGACCAGTTTCCTTATTTTATAGTCAGACTAATAAGTGCTCTAGTCCAGTGGTCGGCAAACTGCGGCTCGCAAGCCGTGGTTTGCAGTTCTGTTGACTAATGAGTTTGCCAACCACTGCTCTAGTCAAAGCAACCTGTTATTTTGAACAATTCCTAAAGAACTGTTTGCGAGCATCTCAAACAAAACATAGGCATTGTTCACAAAGCTTGATATAACATTTTTATCTATGAGAAAAGCCATTTTAAAAGGTCAAAGAAAATTGCGAATTTTTATGATCAGTGTGGACACATTAGCATCTTTATAACATTTCCTACTCTAAATTCATATTGGAGATTTTGTAAGGAAAAAAGGTTAACTCAAGATAACCCTTAATTTATTTTCCTTCAGCACCCCAAAAATGTTTAAGTAAATTAAAGGCCTTTTATTTTTAGGGTTGGGCCACAAAGTGACCAGTTAAGGTTTTTCTGGCCAAATGTGTTTTGTTTAGGAGGTGGCAAGTTAAGAGGAAAGGGGGGAATTAAAACATTTGCGAGATGCCATTAATCTCCAGCAAGAGCCTAGAGTTGTTGTTTTTTCTCCCTTTCATTTCAGAACTAATCCAGCTTTCTGTTATTTGGCTCAGAAAAGTCTTAAATCTGTAACAAGAGAGTAACTTCCTGTTCTCAAGAGTAAGGCTGCCAAAGAAAACATTTACAAGAAAAGTCCCAGGGCCAAAAAATTGCCTACTAATTATTTCTCAACCCACCCCCCCTCCCACCCCTCATGCAGGAAGGTGAATGCTGTAAATGCTGTATGTTAAAACTCTAAAGTATGTATTGAAAAATTAAGAGAAAACCCCCAAGTACTGTTTGCCATTTATTTATATTTTATTGCATCCAAATTACATCAGTTTTATGGCCCTTAGGCACACATTAAATATTTCTTATAAACTTTGTTGGGAATTCCACAAAGATTATACTGTACCTTTATCAAAATACATTATGGACATTTTTACCTGGTACCTTCCCAGCTGAAGAAGAGTGAAGTCGCTCCTGGTTTCAGCGAGGCTGTGGTGTTGCTACGAGCTGGCCTGACATTCACAGGCAGGTCTTGGCATTCTCCTTGGTGACCTATCTATTCAGGGCCATCCCATCAAAACCCCAGCAGCCGTTTGGTAGAAACTGACACACTGTAAAATTCATACGGAAATGCAAAGGACCTAGATTAGTCAAAACAGCTTCAAAAAAGAAGAGCAAAGTTGGAGACTGCCTGGCTTATGGTAAAGCTACAGTAACCAAGACAGTGGGGGTATTGATGTCAAGACAGGCAACTGAATCAATATAACAAAATAGAGAGGACAGAAGTAGAATTATGACTGTATGGCAAATTGGCTTCCTGCAATGCTACAGGGGCAATTCCATGGGAAATGGGTAGACTTTTCAACAAATGGTGCTAAAACAATTGGATATTCACATGTGAGAAAACTTCTTTCATTGATACTTCTCACCACATATCAGTAATCTAATCCTGCAGTATCCAAATACCCCCAAATTTAGCAGCATCTATCTCTGGTCTCTTTTTCCAGAAATGCATCTCCAGTCTCCCTTTTTGGGCTTTTCCTTCCCTGACAAAGTCAAATGAGTTATTTTCAAATTTGTAGAGGAGGAAAAGGAGACGAACTTCCTGCTTATCCAGCCACCACCACATTCCCCTACTTTCCTTCTGTACAATGTATGTCCAGTAAGAGGAGATCCTGGCTTTGCAAGTACTCATGGTGCCACGCCTCCTTCCCAGCAAGTACTAGTAATCATAGCAGGTATCGATTATTGGCATGCCTCTGGTGCAGAGCTGGAAACCTTTTCCATGCTATTTCATGTGATCTGCACAGCAAGGCTATGTGCGGGGTGCAATCCTTTTGCTTCCTACGCAAAACTTCTTACTGGGGCCTAACCAAGGGGGTATTGTGATTCAGCGGCAGACCTGGGACCGACTCCAGGCTTCCCACCTGTGTTCTGGAATCAGACAGGCTTTGAATTTGAGTTTCACCTCTTCGAGTTTCAGTTGCCTTATGTACAAAATGGTGGTGGCAATACCTTCCACACAGGACTGTTGTGGAGAGGCAGTGCATGTAAGCTGTGCTGCCTCAGCAATCTCGGGCTCCTTTACTTCCCCAACCAAGGCCCTTTCTGGAATACTTTTCCTTTGTAGATTTCTTCATGCTCATCCATGTAGGGAATGATCCTCTCCAAATGACGTATGGGAAACTGCTTCCAAGGTGCTTACATCACTGGAGAGACAGAAAATCGATGTGAGGATAAATGATTAGCTATAAGAGTAGAAAAGGTGGGCAGAGACAGCCAAAAGTCAGGAGGAGCCTGACTCACTGGGACAGGCTTTGGTATTGACAAGGTCTTGAGGTGCACTTTTGTGTTTTCCTAAAACCTGGCATGTGCTGGTTGACCTGAACTGAACCTCTGAGTCTGGATATCAAGAAAAGCACCAGGGTCTGATGTAGCCTGAGATCCCCACCCCTTGCCCTGAGGACCACCCTGAAGGTCCTAAAGCAGGCAGACTGCATTTGCTAGGGAGAAAATGGGTGCCCAGAGTAGACATACTGGTACATCCTTGGTTAGTGTGCCCTCTAATGGGGACCATGTCACATCCCCCTACTCTAAGCACTTCCCAAATGTTCTCCTCTCCCTGGCTAGCTCTGAAATCTGCCCTCCGGGGCCTGTCCCACTCAGATTCACACCCCATAGCCTGAACTTCCTGTCTCATAGCTGGCTCTTGCTCCTGGCTCACTAAGCAGCAGGCCCGCTCTGATTCTGGGACCCAGGGAGACAACTGCTCCTCTGAGCCCAGTCCTGTTTCCTGTCAGCTGCCCAGGCACTCTCTGGGCCGTGGAGATGCTACAGGCCTCCAGATCACACCTGCAATCCCTGAGCTCAGGTCTCCAAAGGCAATATCCTGAAGGAACTTTCTGCCAGCCTGTTTGGAGGACATATGCATCTGCTTAAAGCAAGCAACTTTATACATGCCTTCCTTTCTCATCCCCAATGCTGGCAAAGAGGCTGAGAAACCACATTCTCATTCTGTGGGTGAGAGTTTCAATGGATTCAAATTTCCACAGGCCAAATTGGACCTAAATGTACATAACTTTTGACCCAGCAATTCCTTTTCTAGGAATTTATCCTGAGAAAATAATTAGGCAAATGTAGAAAGACATATTATACAGGATGGTTCATCAGAAGATTGTTCAAAGGGAGCAAAATTCCAACAATAAGGAATAGGTCAAGTGAATCATAGAACATCAATAAATTGGAATCCAATTAATTATAAGAAACAATGGTATAGATACATAGAATTATCATAAGTGAAAAGTAGTTACAAAAGTATGCAATAGTAACAGGCGGCATTTATTGGGTGCTTGCTATATGCCAAGCACTATTCGAAGAACCTCACAGATGTTAACTTGCTTCATCATCACACCAACCCCACTTAGGAAAGAACTGTCACTGTCCCCATTTTACAGGGATTTGAAGGAATTCTATGATTTGCCCAAAGCACACACTAAGTGGCTGAGCACATTCCGCATCTCAGAATAGGAGCATATTTAAGAACAAAAGAAAATAAATGGTGTGTGTGGGTGTAAGGAAGTCTGGAAGAACTAGAATAAAAGTATTAACTGAGGAATAATATAGTATAGGATGTTATCTTTTTTTTAAGTTATATATACTGCTGTTCTTCATTTCAATAGAGTAAGTTTGCCATGTCATGTTAGAGTTCATTTTGCCAGTTCTTCACGTGACCCGTGCTCAGGAGAAGATGAAGAGTAACTCTGGGTCACCAGAGTTAATGTTGACAAAGGATCAAGAAGGGTCATCTCTATTTCTTTATTTCAGTCTATACTGCTTAGGAACTCACTTTGTCTTTCTGAATAGTTCAAATAATGTTCAGAATTCTCTACATGTTAAAGATATATTTAAAAATACAAAAGCCCCAGCCCTGGCCAGGTGACTCAGTTGTTTGGCGTGTCATCCCATACACAAAAAAAAAAAGGTTGCGGGTTTGATTCCCATACACACACCTAGGTTATGGGTTCCATCCTCAGTTGGGGCGTGTAAGGGAGGCAGCCAATCAATGTTTCTTTCTCATATCAATGTTTCTCTCTCTCCCCTTTCCTCCCTCTCTAAAAAAAATAAAATCAATAAACGTAACATAGGGTGAGGATAAAAAAATACAAAGGCCCCAGATAGAGACCACCTTTAGTGCTGTAGAATGATCTATTGTATTCTTTGAATGTAAAATTACCCACTACATTTTTCCCTTTTTCTTTCTTGTTTTAGGAAAGAGAGAGGAGGGAATGTGGCAGTGCTCACGGAGCAGTGCTCATCTCTGCCTTGCTCCCATTAAAACTCACATTCTTTCCTGTGTTGCATTTCATTTAGAAATGGCTGTCCAACCAGCTTCTCTAGAAGCCTGGGGCTCCCAGTTCCCTCTGCCACTCCAAGTCCAGCTTCTCTCTCCTGTTCCCAAGGGTTGCCTTTGTCCTAGATCTGTGGTCGGCAAACTGCGGCTCGCGAGCCACATGCGGCTCTTTGGCCCCTTGAGCGTGGCTCTTCCACAAAATACCACGGCCTGGGCAAGTCTATTTTGAAGAAGTGGCGTTAGAAGTAGTTTAAGTTTAAAAAATTTGGCTCTCAAGAAATTTCAATCGTTGTACTGTTGATATTTGGCTCTGCTGACTAATGAGTTTGCCGACCACTGTCCTAGATGCTCCTTTTCGGGGCATGGTTTCTCACGGCTGGGACATCCCCATGAGGGGAACCAGGAGGCAGCAGAGCCTTAAAATAAACCTTCAGAATGAAGCAATTGCTCCTGCGCTCAGCTTCCGGCCAGTGCCTCTGTGTGAACACCTCGTTTGGCACTCACATCAGCCTACCAGGTAGGAGTGATTATCCCAGGTTCTCAGAAGATGAAACTCTGATAACTGCCCAAAGTCCTACAATCATAATTTAAATGCCAGTTTGGCTTCAAAATGCACATTTTCCTTTTTACACTATCCTGATTCACAGGGATTTACCCAACTGAGTTCCTTTGCTTTAGTTCTTTGGTGCTTTATTTCTTTGAAGTAGGGAAGTAAGAGCAGAGGGGAATTGGGCAAAAGGGAAGGTGATTTTTTAAAGTAAAAACTACTTTTGTATTTTATAACCATGTATGTTATTCTTTTCAGAAGGAGAGTTAACTAGTTAAGTTTCAGAGTTTAAACACACACACACACACAACCTTATGGTTCATAAGTGCTTCTATGGATTATGCTAATTGAAAGCTTACCATGCCCTGATCTCAACACCCACTCCAGAGTCTGATTCCACTCTCGACCCCTTGTCCATGGTCATGGGTGAAACACTGAGACAACATCAGTAGAACAAAATATACGGCATTTATTAAACAGATGTGACACGGGTAATTATAATATCAGAGTAGAGCATGCGTGAACAAATTACTCATTCGTTTAACAAAAACACCAATCAATACTGAAAACATGACATGATTAAATTTCCACAACATACAAAATTCTCTTTCAGTTAAAATGAGAAAGAAAAAAAATCACAGGTCAAATAAATACAGTGATTTCAGCTGGCTCCGCAGAGGCATAAGGCACAGATTAAACCAAGGGATCGGCAGCAGGTCAGAATGAAGCATGTCTGCCCACACGAGGACCATCTCCAAGGGTTCCCTCAACGCTGCACACAACCAAGAGGAGACCGACCGCACTTGTGCTGGGAACAATCCACCCCCGCCCCACACCCCACACCCCCATCAAGATCCCCGGGTGCCCATGCTCTTGTGGGCAGGCTTCTCTGTTCCAGAGAAATACTGCCTCTAATACTTTTATGGGTAAACAAAGCCTTCATGCGTAACGAATGGTCCTGGCCGGAACAGCATGAAATTTCAAATGAATGCCCTTTTTCCTCCCAACTGAAGTCTAGTAAAACAAAATAGATTGTGAGGGAATTCTTCTGACAGGACTTCAGCGTATACTACGTGGAAAACTAACAATGGCCCAGGACAGCAGAATAGGCTGGTTGGGTGTTTGAAATATGACCTTGTAAACCTCTCTCCTGCCCTCCCCCTCCGCCTCCACTTTCCTTCACATCTTATGAAATGGATCAGAACCGCAGCAATTTCCATTCTGGCTTAAACTGCATATATGAAGAAGCAACAGTCACCCTTTCCAGACTTCGAGCCATCGGGTCCCAGGGCCTTTGTCCATCTGTAAAAAGTGCACGTCTCTGAGGGCCTAAGTCAGAGTTTTCTTCATGGTTAACTCCAGGACTCGTGCGTATGGGGCATAGTTCCTGGAAGGCATTGCGGAGACTTCACGGGTCCGATGTGCTTCGCTGAGAAATGAGAAAAGGCTGGTCAGGAAGATGAAACAAAACTCTCCATGCTCTTGGGTAAGTCAACTCTAGGAAATAGCTTTTCGACACTTAAAAATAGACTGTAATAATGCAGTCGAATATTTCACTTAAATGTTACAAAAGGGACCATTATTTGTAGCAAATTGTACAGGTTTAGCACGTGCAAGACATCCATGATTTAGAAAAATATAAAACATGCATTGAAGGAACTCATAATTTGGTGGGAAAGATACGTACATGAATCATTTTAAGATTATGTATTGGGCACGACTCTAATAGAGACGTAAAGAGCTCCATTTGCCCACTCAGATCTACTTTCCCCCTTCTCCACTCACTCTCAGCCCTGGGAAGCTGATCTGAAGGTCAGCATCAATGGATTCCCTCACTGTTCATTGGGTCATTTGACCAATTGGGACATGATAGCAGGAGATGAGAAAACAGGAGGACAGAGAAGTCAGAACATTTGTTCTCTCCTGGCCAGGTGGCAGGCGGCTATACTCCTCTGGCAAAGGCCACAGGTACAGCCCTACCCTCTGTCTCTTCCACTGGCTTTCACCCCTGCCTCTTTCAGACTCTGCCACTGTTCTTTGCTTATTTTCCTTAAAGGTGTCCAAGTCTTTACAGATAGTCCCTTCATTTAAGTTTCTTCAATATTCCCTTTCAGCCAGGACCCTGAGAAATTAATAGATTATGGGCAAACTGAGGGCAGAACAAGCTAGCATCACTAGGAGGGCATCTGGAAATCCGCACAGGGAAGGTGAATCTTGGAGGATTCTCAGGCATTCCTCAAGTGGGCAAGGAGGAGACGGGAATTCCAGGCGGAAGAAACAGTATGTGCCAAGGCAAGGAAGGGTGGACATGAAGGTCGCAGGTGCGAAAGGAGACACGCTTGGCTCAACTGGAGCAAAGACTTCAAAATGGAAAGTAGGCAAAGCTGAGATGTGGTGAAGGGCCCTTTGTGCTCCCCTAAGGAGTTCAGAAGGGGACAGAGAGTCACCAAAGGCTTCACGGGGGTTGAGGGGAATGATACGCTCATATTTTATTCCAGCAAGATACCTTGGCACTGCTGAGGGTTGACTGCTGAGGGGTCAGTCTGGAGGCAGAAGGTTAGTGATCATGGAGGTGATCATGAGAATGAATTCTAACAGTAGCACTGGAGGTAAAGTAGCAAGAAAAAGTTAGGGAGCTATGTGGGAAGTAGATATAGTAGGATTTAGTGACTAAGATGGAGCCATATCTCATATTTTTTCCTCCTGGACACATAATACAACTATATTTTCCAGCCTCCCTTGCAATTCAGTGGACCATGTAACTAAATGAGCAGAAATCATTTACAGTTGACCCTTGAAGAACATGAATTTGAACTATGCAGGTCCACTCATAAGAGGATTACGTGGATTTTAAAAATCTGCATATAAGTGGGCCCACACAGTTCAAACCCGAGTTCTTCAAGGGTCAATGGTTTTTTTCTGTCTGCAGGTGGAAATCCATGTATGCTAAGTGCCTACTTATTATAGTCAAATTTTTGACTGCGTGGGGACTGGTGCTCCTAATTCCTGCATTATTCAAGTCAACTGTACATTGCTTCCAGGTTTAACCTATAAAAACCTTCTATATAATTCTCTGATTTCTCTCTTTCCTTTCATGCAGAGGATACAGTAGAGGACCCAAGAGGTCTCCAAAGCCCAGGCAGAGTCACTAGACAGGAGAATCCTGGGTTCCTGGATGGCTGTGTGGAGCGAGGCCCATGCCAACCTGCCTTAGATTGTGGTGAGAAATCAACCTTTACTGTGCTCAGCCCAATATCTCTGGGCTATTTGTTATAGCTGCTACATTTCTTTTTTTTTTTAATTTTTTTTGGTTTTGTTTTCTTTTTTTTTTACTTTGGGATATCCCCATTTTTAAAAAAAATATTTTATTGCCTTTTTACAGAGAGGAAGGGATAGGGATAGAGAGTTAGAAACATCGATGAGAGAGAAACATCAATCAGCTGCCTCCTGCACACCTCCTACTGGGGATGTGCCTGCAACCAAGGTACATGCCCTTGACCAGAATCGAACCTGGGACCCTCCAGTCCGCAGGCCGACGCTCTATCCACTGAGCCAAACCAGCTAGGGCAGCTGCTACATTTCTTATCCCGACTGTTGCAATTACCAATTGTGTATATGAGATATAAGACTCAACTCCCTTTCCCCTAACTTTTCATGTCCAATTACTCAGCAAGCGGTATGGAATCTAAAGTACTGTTTTGTGATCACTCTTCTCTATCCCCTCAGCCCCTGCCTTAGTTCAGGCTCTCATACTTGATCTTTGAATTTTGGAACAGTGTCCTAAATGGTCTCCCTGACTCCACCTCCCCAAATTTACTATCCATTTTCTGTCAATGACATCTTCCTCAAAAGACAACAGAGCATGTTACTGTTGTTAAAATTCTCCAAAGTCTCCCCGTTACTTCCTGGGTGAAGTCCAACTCCTCTGTCTGGTCCAAAGGTCCTCCACCATCTCCTGTTTTATCTCCTGACTGGCCTTGCAAACCAACACACAATTCTCACCATTCACTGCACTGCTGCCCACCTCTCTGCAACCTCATGCTGTCCCCTCCACCTTGAGTGCTTCCCTGACCCGATCCATCTGATGAATTCCTGCCTGTATTTCAAGACTCAAACCAGCCAGCACCTCCCATATGACAATTTCCTCGACTCCCCCCACCAGCGATAGAAATGATCCTTTCTTCATCCGTTCACAGTTCCCTTGAGCAGCGCTGCTCAATTTCCTGCTTCCCAAAGGTTAACACCTCCCCATTGCCTTGCAGTGATTTTCAACTAAAGAGTAGTAGGGAGACAGTTTCTTAATGAGGCCTATTAGAGGCTTGGGGGTGGGAGGGGATTTTACACTTCACATGTCTCTCCCCAATTGATTCAATATGTCCGTTTCAAGCCCTCTGCCTTACCCTCACCGTATCACCCTGAAAAGGCCTGTCACACAGGCTTCTGACACACCACTGGCAGCACCCCCATGGCACCCTCTGGTCCATGCGTTTGTCTCCTCTGCTGGGTGTCAGTTCTTGAAGGGTGAAAACTGCATCTCACTCATCTTCATGGCCCCAGAAGCTCACTCAGGCCAGGCACAAAGCCCTCACTCCACATGCAGGTGACGGAGGGAACCAGAGGACGAAGGGTGCTGAGAAAGATGCTCAGAGTGTCACCTGCCACACTGAGGAAGCCACAGGATCTGGCAACCCAGGGGTCCGCAGTGACTTCACCAGGCAGGCTCGTGGAGTGCCGGGGGCAGAAGCCAGATGGCAATTTTTGCCAACCACTGTGAAAATTCCCTATAACAGAAATGGTCTCCGGTGACAATATCCTAAGAGCTGTAAAGTGCAGAAATATTTATAAAGGTGTACCTTCCGGGTTTCAAAAACAGGCTCATACAGCCCAACCAAAAAGAGTGAGGTATTTTATTCAGTTGATCACTAGGAAACAATA
Source organism: Corynorhinus townsendii (assembly GCA_026230045.1). Lineage (NCBI taxonomy): Eukaryota > Metazoa > Chordata > Mammalia > Chiroptera > Vespertilionidae > Corynorhinus > Corynorhinus townsendii. The sequence continues at coordinate 182,809,151 of JAPDVU010000001.1, read as the reverse complement.
AGATTTAAGAACACAAAAAATTTTTCAACCATATAACCGAAATTTAAACATTTTCTTTAACACATTAAGGCTATTGTTAACCATTTATAAATCCATAAAGAGGAAATTCCCCTGGGGGAATGATAGCACAATCAGCAACTAAAGTCTTGACAAAAGCTACTTTGTGTTCTGGTCTCTGCAACAGAAATTTGAAAATGTGGGCATTTTAAAGTGCTTACTGTGTGCTCGGTACTTACGACCACAGGGAATATTTTTCATTAAATTGTACCTAGTAAGACATAATTTATGAGTTTGCTGGAAACCAGTTTTTACTTGGGGCAGGGGTAAGAGGCCTCTTTTCTTTTGTTATTTTTGTTTTCACTTTTCTCTGTGAACTAAGGTTAGCTGACCTGAAATTGCTCTCCATGGCTTTAATTAGCATACATCAAACTTTTCAAATAAAGTGGTTCAATCTTTTATTTTAAAAATAAGAGTTTAAAAGCCCCTGAAATCACACTGAGTACCTTCTCGCTTCTTCCCCTTCTCCTTATTCCATTAAGAGATCCTTGCTGTCCAGGAATTTGTGTAGCAGAGATTAGATGAAGGAGGGGAAGGATTTGAAGAGAAGAGCCTGGAGGTTGAGAGATTAGACATGAAACTAACTACCTTAGGCAGTGGGCAAAGAAAGATATGAAGCAAGCCATGAAGGAAAAAGACAGCCCTATATGAGTGAGTGAGTCTAGGAGCAAACAATCGTGTCTCAAAGGTGACTGCAGTACATTGAGCTTAGGTAACTGGGAAAGCAGTGGCAGCAAAAGAAAATATGCAAATGTGGCCACTGCACTGGGGACCCTATGTCTCTCTCTTACTCATCTCAGCAAGCTTCTTGCTATTCTAGGTGAGAAAACTGACTTGCACAGCTGTGGATGCAGAAAGAGGAGGCAGATCCGTTACTGGGTGAAGTCCAACTCCTCTGTCTGGTCCAAAGGTCCTCCACCAATGCATTTAACTTCCGGCAAGTATTCAACCACCACTAAGAGAAACTGACTTTGATAGACAGACTGACTGGCTCCGTGATGGATCCCGGGGTATGAAGATCAAGCAGACATAAGCTGGGAGCGTCCAGCAAGCAGCAGGAAATGAAGACTTGTGTGCAAGACAGAGAGATTCAACTACTTCATGGCTCAGCCGCAGGGTAAAGCCAGGAGACTGGATGCCATCTTTGTAGGAACTGCTGTAACCAAGCTAGATCCATGAGGAGTTCCTACAGTGAGATCTTAGAGGAAAAAGAGGATCCATCAAAAAACATGACGGACAGGCCAGGGAGGTAGGAGAGAACCCAGAGAGTAAAGTCCTCCAAGGGTAAGAAGCAGGCATTCTTCTGCTAAGAAAGACAAACAAATGCTAGAGAGGGATGGCTCCAGTCCCCAGATATACGTGCCTGTTATGTGTGAAGTACTATTCTAAGTAGGTCCCAGAGAGACGGCAGTTAGTGAAATGGGTGGAAATCCCTGCCCTCATGGGGCTGACATTCTAGCGGGGGGAGAGAGATATAACAACAAAGAGGTAAAATATAAGCAAGAAATGTTTTTCCAAGTCCTTTATTAAATAAACCAGAGGCCTGATGCACAAAATTCCTGCCAGGGGCCTGGATGGTCCTTCTGCTGTTTGGTCGAATTAGCATATTAGCTCTTTATTATATAGGATCATAATATAATACAGATCAGCTGCCTAAGACCCCACTTGGTGTATATCTTTCATTCAGTCAGTCATGAAAGAAATGCTAGACCGGGGATGGCACCCTAGCATCCCTGTCAGTAGGCTACCCAGTGTTGGCAGTAATTGGGGGAAATGTGTGTGTATGGGGAGGGAAGTGGGGGGATGATAAAAGGGGATTGATGGCTCTGTAAGTAAGGAAAAGGCTGATTTCAATTCTTTTCAGCAGTACATAAATACAGAGCAGCTCTAATAGACAGATGCTATTAGCCATAGCATAGCTATAGCCCTTGCAGGTGTAAAGAGAAATGAGTCGTAGGGCTACTCTACAGTGAGATTTTGTGGGGTCTGGAATACGCTGGGGCCACTCTAATGTCTCAGCTGACAGAGCCTCTTCAACCACTGGGCCTGTCTAGAGGGTTTCAGACCACTGATAGTTTAACTGAGGAGCTCAATGCATTCTAAAGCACTACGCCCTTGACTAAGCTATTAATACATTTAACAAGATCATTAATAACCACCAATAAGAATTAAGTTGGATACATTGTCTTAGCACACACAAATTCATTTATATTTGATACAATGTCTTACATGTAAAGTCAGAGATTTTACTTGGTTAATAGTAATAATAGCTATTATTTAGGTCTGGTTACCATGCTAAACACTTTATACACATGTTTTCATGTAATTCTCTTAGCAACCCTCTGAGATCTAATATTGTCATCTTCATCCCATTTTAAGGTGGAAATCACTGAGGCTTAAGAGAGCTTATGTAGCTTGCCCAATGCAGTGCTCAGCTGACAGCTGGCCGGGCAGGCACACCTGCAGCCCGAGGTGCCCGCTGGACCACACTGCGGAGTCCTTTGTGGGAGAAGAATAGGGAGTAAGAACCAAACCCTGTACGTCCCTGAGGCGTAACTCAGTACTTTCGTTGATCTAACACACTGTGGAGGAGCCTGTTTGTAAAATATTCTGGAAAACACCATGAATCTTGTATTGGTTAGACGCAAGTCTGCAGTCCAAATAAGAACCAGGAATTTTGTTGGAACATACACACACAATTTAGTGACTCTATTTATTATTTTAAAACCACAAATGTACCACACCAGGACTCAGAAAGCCTGCTTCTAATCCTGGCTGTGTGGCTTCCAGTCATCACTTTATCTCTCTGGGCCTCAGTTTTGGTGTCTATAAAACATGGGGATTAAGCTAGACCAGGGGCTTCCAATTTGTTTGATCATAGAACTCTTCACTCAAACAAAATCTTATGTGGAATCCAACTATAAAACACATTAAAAGCCGAGTTCTTCTCGGTTTGTTTTCTTTTGGTCATCGTGGTGGCGGGGAGGGGGTCTCCACAAGCCAGCTCCTTGCTAATGTCCTCGCCCCAAAGCCCTAGCACAGAGCGTGGCGATTCCAAGAAGCACAGGTGGAAAACTACTGCCCCGAATTATCTCTAAAGGCCTCGTGGTCCTCACCACCCTGGCTGGCATGGTGCCTGTCACATAGTAGGCACTTAATAAATATTTGTGAGGAAACGAATGAAATATTATTCTGCCTTTTCGGAAATGTGGGTACGTAGTTTTCATTTCCTCTGCTGATTGACCCAGGTAGTTAAAGTGCTAAGATGGATCCTGGGGGAGACCAAATGTAACATTTATGGAAAAGCTGCTTTCAGATACTGAAGTGGCTTCCAAGTTCACCGTGGCCATAAGTTAAGGGTCTGTCAGCACTTCCATTATGAAAACCGCTTTGTGGTTTCATGACTTTGCCATAAAAGTTTGCTTCAGGCTATCCTTCGGCATACAAATTGAAAACCATGTTTTAAGCCAAAATGTGGGAATTAGAAAACAAACAACTGATTGGTTTCAGACATGGTTTTGGACCTGTCCTGGCCCAATAAGATTTATTATGTGGGCAATTAGAGTGGACTAAGTCACTTGGTTCTTAAAAAATGAAAAGGAGGAAAATGGCCTAACTATTTATGTTTCAAAAGGAGTTCCTGAATATGATCAATCATTCCTTTTTAAAAGTTTTTATTAATTTATTGACTTGAGAGAGAGAAAGGAAAAGAGAGTGACATGCATTGTTGTTCCATTTATTTATATATTCACCGGTTGATTCTTGTATGTGCCTTGACCAGGGACGGAACCCACAACCTTGGAGATGTTGCTCTAACCAACTGAGCTACCTGGCCAGGGCGCCTTTTGGCTACACTTTTATTATGTACTCTGTATCCCACATGGATGAGACCTGGGGTCTAGTTACGTAATCTCCTCCCCCTTTTTTCTTTCTTTCTTTTTTAAAAACTTTTTCTATTAATCATATCGGAGTGATGAAATTTGCCTTGCTTTTACCAGAAAACAAGCAATGTAAATGAGAACAATGTGACCTTGGTGACCTAAGTCACAAGCCACATGTCATCAGCATCCTTCTTATCAGCTCGTTTTATGTCCTCTTTGAGTGACGCACAGTTGTGAGCACCTAGAGACGGTGGGTTCGTTACAGGTTCCCAGGCTCTAATCTTACTAGGACGAGACCCGGGCATGGGCATGTGGAGCTTAACATTGAATGTGTCAGTCCTCTAGTGCGGAAATGCAACCGAATGCACCAGGCTGTGGTTATGGTGTATCTGCTCATGACTGAAGCACATAATTTATTTATGACTCTGATTCAGTGCTTGACAATACTCTGTTATGGTGCTGGGGCATAGATGAATTTTTTTCAAGATTTAGACCCTACCTCCCTCACAGGTCCCTCTCACACTGTTGTAAGTCACTACCAAATATCTGTCTCCCCCTCCAGGCTGCACTGTGGGACAGGAACGAAATCTCATTCTTCTCCATGTCATAACTGTCTGGCACAATGTCAGTGGAAGGAAGGAAGGAAGGAAGGAAGGAAGGAAGGAAGGAAGGAAGGAAGGAAGGAAGGAAGGAAGGAAGGAAGGAAGGAAGGAAGGAAGGGAGGAAGGAAAGGAGGCAGGAGGGGAGGGGAGGGGAGGGGGGAGGAGGGGAGGGCAGGGGAGGGGAGGGGAGGGGGAGGAGAGGAGGGGAGGGGAGGGGAGGGGAGGGGAGGGGAGGGGAGGGGAGGGGAGGGAGAGAGGAAGAAGGGAGAAATGCACTCACTGATAGTAGCACTCAGTCTCTCCCTGAAGTGGCTTCCCAGTCTCTCCTTTACCTCCCCTCCCCCCTGAACAATGTGCACCCCCCCCCCGCCCCCTGCAACTCCCACAGAAACCACTCAGATGCTTCAGCAGTCACCACTTATCTTTGAAGAAATATTTTTGATAGAAAGAATGCAATTTTCATCATAACAGCTCAGGAAAGTATTTTTTTAAGTCAAAGAAGAATTTGAGTCAGAAAAACAGGAAATTCCTAAATACCTGGGTACAAGATCACAGCCCACTCCAACCTCTCTGGTTTCCACTTCAGTCTTGGGCTGGGTTTCTATTAAGTAATCCAACTTGCTTTGTAATTCATTATTCTAGAGATGCGGGAGAAAAAAGTATTTTTAGTAAAGCAAATATGTTCCCCCACAAATATACATGATATAATTTACATGTATTATCAGATTTTCCCCTATGACATGGACATCCATCACAATGTATTAATCATATACAGCAGGAATTGAAGAAATACATAGATTGGATTCTTACAGGTAGCTTTCTGTGCATGCACATACATATGTATCCAATTTTACATAAATGGAAACAAACAAAATATCCTGATCTACATATTAAATCTGTTTTTCACTTAACAATTTGTTGTGAATACCTTTCCACATTTATTAGTTTTCTTTTTATAACAACAAACTCTTTTAATGCATTCATAGCATTCCATTGTATAGATGTACATTATTTATTTAACTTATTGATGGGAATTTAAATATTTAGTGCATTTTTACAATTATAAATAAGGTAAGTTCAGCTTTTAATACTCCCTTATTAAACTATAAAATGAGTAACTCTATTAATTTAATTTAATGAGAAATACCTCTATAAGTTAATAATTAGTATTTCATAGGTGTGGGAAATTCAGAATCTCAAACATATAAAATAGAACAATCTCTTTGGGATTGAAATTAGCATTCTAATTATTTTTTTTCAAGGCAGGGCCAAACATTACGTAGGTTGATGATCACATGCTCGGGAACTGGAAATTTGCCCCATGGGGAAAATGAAGGACAAAGGAGCAAAAAAAGTTGAGGATATTGGAATGAAAACAGATGAAATGATGGTGCCTAAAATCTAATGGGCAAAAACTTACACAAAAAATTCAGAAAGCGGTTAACAGTGGTTATCTCTGCATATTGAGATTTTTAGATGTGTACTTAAAAGTCCTACTTATTTTCTATAATGCTAGACTAAATTTTCACATGGCAATGACCGTATCTATCTTACTGGTTATATCCTCAGAGCATGGCATGTAAGAGATGCACAATACATATTTATTGAATAAAAAATGTATAAATGCCTTTACATATTATTTGCATAACTAGAAAAAAACGTTTCAGCATTTGTCTTCTCTTTAAGTTGCAGCGGAAGCTGAGGCTCTGTCCTAAGATAGCACATAAACGTCTCAAAGTTCTATGGAAACAGAGGCTTGTCTGTTGGAGAGGAAGAATGTGGGTTACAGCTCAGAAGCGCCCGCTCTGAATGGGTGCTCGGATACAAACTCCTGGAGGGTGTAAAGAGCCATGAATTCTTTCCAATAAATGTGAAGTGTAAAGGAAGGGAATTCAATCCAGATTCCCTAGCAGCTGACAAGCCATGACAGACCTGCAGGCTCCGAATCTATCCCCTGACACTCAGTATGGGAGACCCCTGCTGGCTCCCTGCCAGGGGCACATCAACATTCTCTCTCGCTCCCCCATCCCCCGCATCCTGTTCTCTCATACGTAAATAGATTATATTATACATACTTTTGTACTTTGTTATTTTCATTTATATAAGCATTTCTTATTATAAATATTTTAATGGTTGCATTATATTTTCTCTTAATCGCTTTAAAATACATATGATTTTTAAAACAAAAATTACAACAATATATTGTGAGTTTATAATGTATATAGATTCAATACATACAATAATTGTAACAGCAAGGGGAGGGGTAAATGGGCCTATATCATTGCAAAATTTCTACATTTCACATGAAGTGGTACAATATTATCTCTAAGTGGACTGGGAACCCTTAATGATGTATATTTTAATACCTAGAGCAATCACTATTAGAGAAAAGACACACAGCAAAATTCCAATTGATAAATTGAAATGAAATTCTAAAAAATACTGAAATCATTAAGAGGAAATGGGAAGCAAAACAAACAAAAACAAAGGGAGTAAAAAACAAATAATACAATGGTAGACCTAAATCCAACAATATCAGAATAATTAAATATCAATGGACTATATCCTCCAATGAAAAGACAGAGACTATTAGAATGTATAAAAAAGCAAGACCTAACTTCATATTGTCTATAAGAGATGCACTTTAAATACAAAGGTATAGTTCAGTTGAAAATAAGTGGATGAAAAATATATACCATGCAAACGCTAAACATAAGAGGGTGGGACTGGCTATATTGATATCAGATAAAATAGACTTTAAGACAAAGAATATGAACAAAGGTAGTGACTAACATTTCATAATAATGAACAGGTTAATTCATCACTAAGACATAGCAATAAAAAAATGTGTATGTACCTATTAATAGAGCTTCAAAATACATGCCATCAAAAATAACAGATTAAAGAAAGAAATGGATGGTCTAAAACCATAGTTACACATTTCAGAACCCCTCTCAGCAATTGATAGGACAATAATGTCAAAAATCAGGAAAATATAAATAATCTAAGCAATATTATTAACTACCTAAATCTAATTGATATTTATAGAACACACACAAAAACAGCAGGATACACTCTTTTCACAATATTTAACCGAGAGAAACCATATGTTGAGTCATAAAACAAGTCTCAATAAATTTAAAAGAATTAAAACCATACAAAGCATGTTCTCTGACCATAATGATTAAATTAAAAATAAAAAAACTATAAGATATCTAAAACAAAACAAAACACATACATACACACACACACACACACACACACACACTTCAACTATTTGGAAGTTAAAACGGCACACTTCTGAATAATGCATAGGTCACAGAAGACTCTCAAAGAAAATTAGGACATATTTTGAACTGGATGATAATGAAAATACATCATATCGAAGCTTGTGGGATGGTAGCTGAAGCAGAGCTTAGCAGGACATTTATAGCTTTAAAGACTTACATTAAAAAAGAAGAGCGGTCGATAACCAATGACCTAAGGTCCACCTCAAGAAGCTAGAAAATGAAGAGCAAAGTAATACCAAAATAATTAGAAGGGAGGGAATAATGAATGTCAGAGCAAAACTCAATAAAATAGAAAACAGACAATAAAGAAAATAAAACTAAAAGCCATTTTAATTTTTTAAAAAAAGAATCAACAAAGTTGGTAACCCAATAGCTAGACTGACCAAAGAAGAGGAGGGGGAGGGTAGGGAAGGAGGGTGGCACAGATTATCAGTGTCAAGAATTAAAGAGATACTGAAAGGAAACAGGTGGGGAAAAACCATCAATCCTTACACTTCATACAAAACACAAAAATGACCTTCAAAAGGATCACAGATCTAAATTAAAAAGCAAAAACTATGAAATTTTTAGAGGAAATCATAGGAGAAAATCTAAAGATTTCAGAGGATGCAAAAAGCATAAGCCATAGAAGGACAAAAAGATAAATTGAACTTTATAAAAAATAAAAACCGAAACAAAAATACCTTCAAAATATATCCAGAAAGTGACAAAGCAAATGGAATGAGAGAAAATGTTCACAATACATTTATCTGACAAAGAGCTGGAATCCAGAGTATACAAAGTACGCCTAACACAATAATAAGAAAACTAAAGACTCAATAAAATAATGGGCAAAAGGTTTGAACAGACACCTCAAAAAATAGATATATAAATGGCCAATAAGCATTTTAAAAGATGCTCAACATCCCTAGTGACCACAAAATGCAAATAAAAATCACAGAGATACCACCACATAATCTCTAAAGTGGCCAAATTAAAAAGACTGACAATACTCAGTCAGATATGCAGAAACTGAAGCCCTCCAACTGCTGGTGGGAATATAAAATGTTACAACCCCTTTACCAACCTGTTTGACAGTTTCTTTAAAGTTAAACCTACATCTACAATGCAGTTATTTGACCTAGGAATTTACACAGGAGGAAAAAAACATGTCCACATAATGGTTTGTACAGTAATGTTCACAGCAGCTTTATTCAAAATGTTCATAGCAGCCCAACTGGAAACAACTCAAATGTTTATCGACAAGTGAATGGATAAATACATTGTGCTATATTCATACCATGGGCTACCACCCTGCAATACATCTGAAATCATTATGCTGAGTGAAAGAAGCCAGACACAAGAGTACATATCATATGATTCCACTTACATAAAATGCAAACAGGTCAGAGTGACAAAAGTGTCCCCTCCTTGGGGGAAAAAAAAGTGATTGCCTAGCAAGAAAGATTGACAAGGGAAACAGAGTAGCTGGCTGGGGAGTGATCGGAATGTTCTCTTTCTTGATTGTGGTGGTGGTTTCACAGGTATATATGACTGTCAAAACCCATCGCATTATACACTTCATTTCTGTAGTAAAGTATAATGACATACAGCATATTAGTTCCAGATATACAACATAATGATTCGATCTTTGTGTATATTGCTAAATGATCCCCATAGTGAGTCTAGTTAACATCCATCATTATGCACTTTAAATAGGTGCAGTTTATTTACATAAATTAATATATATTAACGTTGACAAGGGAAAAAGAAAAGATGGTGAGAGCCTGAACCTGGGTAGTGCAAGGAAAGTTGTAAAGGGAGGGACAGATTTAAGAATGACGTAAAAATAAAATGGACAGGACCCAGGACAGGAAAACACAGACTGCCTGCTGCTCCCAGTCTTGCAGAATACGCTAAGCTGGACCGACAAGAGCAGCTCAGACTGCCCACCGCCTGGCCTGTGCGCTTACGAGGTTGCTTCCAGGATCTGGAATCAAGTTTCAGGGTTTTCCTGCTTTCAAATACCACCACCTTGTGTTTAGATGTGAAATGCATACCCTCCAGTGGCTCTGGAGGCTGGGTGTCTTCCAGGAAGGAAGGATCTGGTATGGCACCTTTTGGCAGTCTTTTGGAAATTATGTCACAAATGCATGGCAGCCACCACCTCCCCCGACTCTCTCAGGCCTGAGAAACAAGCAGTGAGGCTGTAGCACACACACTAAACAAGAATGTGTGTCCAATAAAGTGCATGCATGGAGCCCTGATGCCTGAGGCTGCTGCCCCACTAGTACACATGGAAGTTAATGAGTCCAAGGAATGCACAACAGACATTTATGGACCACACAATACACATTAAATGCAGGATGGACCAAACCAAGATATTTGAATCCTTCCCTCTGACTTTTAAATGCAGCTGTACATGTAGGATTTCCAGCAGAAAAAAATATGTAAAATGGTATTTATGTAGAATTTCAAAAAGCTTACCAACCTAATGAAAATGTATGCTTAGAATTTTATTTTGAGAATATCTTCTACATCAAAAGTAGGAAATGGGATATTTCTTATTCAAGAGGTTAGCAAATAAAAATTTGGAAAAAAGAATGGGCATATTTTTGTATCAGGAAGATTTGAATGAGTTGATGAAAAGGCAGTCTAGTGGGGCTAGGCTAGACAAATTTTGGGGGATCTGGTTAGGGTGGGAATTGCATAAGCATCAGTAAGTACAAATGATGAACTCAGGGACCAAAATTATCCTTATTTCTCTATTTAAAAGAAGAAGGGGGAAGAAGAGGAGGAAGAAATATATATCAATGACACCTAGACAACCAAGGAAATAATAAACACATATACTTTTCTAATCATTTAGTATTAACTAATTTAATCTCTGTAACAACTCTGTGGAGAGGATGCCATACCAAGAGAGGACTTCCATTTATAGATGAGCAAACCAAGGCACAGAGCAGTTAAGTAATTTGCTCAAGATCACGTAAGTAGTAAGTGGCAGAGTTGAGATTTGAACTCAGGCAGTCTGGCTCCAGCGTCTGCAATTGGGCCCTTAAAAGAAAGTAGCTACTTTATTAATAAGACAGAATATAGGAACTTATCAAATTTGTTTACCAAAACTTTCCAAAGAGATCTGAAACACCACCACTGGCAAAATTATGGTTTAAGGCATGGGGTGAAAAGTCACAGTATAAAAATTACTGGTATTAGAATAAATCAACATAATAGACATTTTTAGTGCCCAACAGAACCCTCTATTGTAGAGCAATATAATTAAATTTGGAGACCATTGGTGTGACCTCATGATCTTAAAAAGATATGCATTTTCCCTAATCCTATTACTAAAAAAACTGCCAGATAGTTAATCTTCAATGTAGTTCTCCACTAAAATGAAGCAGAGCTGCTTGGAGACAAGCCAGTGTCCCACCCTGGGACAGGACATAAACAAAATGGGTCTGGAACACTGTGTTGTTCCTGTGTAGCAAGAATGACTCCAAGGTCATCAGGAACCCTGCATCTGGGCAAGGCAGTTAAGGTAGGAGACTCTCGCAGCTGAGTGGCGGCAATTTGAGCAACAAAACAAGGAGGAGGAGGAGAAGGAGGAGGAGGAGGGAATAATTATTATGGAAACAAGAAGAGTCTGATAAATGTCCTGTGCTCATAATGTAACTCAAAAGGAAAGTTAATATAAAGTGTACAAAAATACAGTTTTAATAAAAAAAGGAGGGTGAATATAAGATGTGACAATTTGCATAGATTTTTAAAACTAAGTTAAGGTGATGTAGTTTCCTTTACAGAGTATTCATTATATGTGTGCTTATAAAATGTCTGTGTTAAGGAGGAAAGAATAACAAAAGGAATCAATTTTAAGTCAGGTCGTCCCAGCACATGAGAGCCTATGGAAAGACTGGTTGGCCTTGGTAGTCATACAACCAGGTAGAAAGGGACAGCAATTCCATGGCATTAGCGGTCGCACACAATGAGCAAGGAAGCAACAGTCAGTAGTGTGTCCGTAACACGCTCAACTAGTCACACAACCGAGAGAGGAAAACCAAGTACTCAGACTCACTCTCTCATGTCCCAGGAGATGAAATCTCTATGTTCCAACTATGTATGGTGGAATAGTAATAAGGAATGTATTCATTTCCAATAACGCTGATGACCAGGTCAATGCATCCCCATGACAACGGGTCCTGAGTGTGAATCACCCGGAAGCCAACTAGTCCTGTGACCTAGGAATCAGCAGGGGACCCAACCACATCCTCTCTTCTTAGCTATTCAAAAAAGGATTCTATCTCCTTTGGATCTGAGAGGTCACTGCTCCTGTCTGGAAAGTGCCCAAATGATGTTAAGTCTAAGAAAACACAGAAATAAGTAAAACAATCACCTTTAGAAGAGAGAAAAAACAAGAACAGAAACATTGAAGAAATAAACTAGACTTGTAATATTTAAAATTTTAGAATAGGTTAAAGTGTAAATGTATTATTCAGTTTTGTCATTAACTTATTACGTACACATTTTGTCTACTGTTTATGGGGGATGTTTGAAGTGGTCCAAAGGAATTAGCCATACTAACTTTGTAGTGGAATTTAAGTAGGTTAAGGGAATTTCATCTAATCAATTTATAACCAATAAATGCTCAAGAAAAACTGGTTTCACAGTCTTGCTTATTAGATACACACAGCAGACACCACCAGCCCCATCAGTATCCTCTGGACACTCCCCATTTCCTGACACACCAATGAGACGCTTTACCTGCGGCTTCCTTGGGCCTCCAGAGTCCCATCCTCTCTGCCCAGAGCAGAGCTGCCACAGCCCTTCCCCGCCGCCCCCCAGGCGCAGGCCTCAACCAGTGGCTGGTGGGAGTGAGTGGATAAAGGCCCAGCTTCCTGAACTTTTGGGAAGGATAACGCAGAGCCAGGGGAACATCTCCTAGAGACCCCACAGTAGTACCTCCTCAATAAGGCCCCCAGGACTGGCTTTAGGCCCTTCCCTGTCTCACTGTCCCACTCCCCCACTGGGGCTTCCTGGGATCACCTCCCAAAGAAACTGGTGAGCTGACACCCACATCTCAGGGTCCAGACAATCCAAATTAGGAAAGGAGATGCGTTGAAGAAATAAGCATTAAACAGAACGCAAATATGGATGTGGCCTTCTCCATGCACAGTATCCCTGAGGACACTTCATAACCTCCAGGAGGAGAGCTGGCTTGAGTAGCCTGGCCAGGGCTGCTGGGCACTGTCTCTCCTGTATCTCTCTCTTCTCTCCTGTAACCACCCTCTCTCTAGACCCATGAGCTTCCACTGCGACACTCACTCTCTGACTCTCACTGGGAACGGTGTGATTCCCCTCATGGGAGCTCTGATTTCAGAGGGCAGTCTTCACAACAGAAATGCCCATTCATAGGGCTGGAGCTGGACCTAGCTGACTGTGGAGGAGGAGACAGGAATGGCACGGGGCAAGTATCTACTGACGCAGCTGTCAGGAGCCTCGAATCTGCTACCAGGGCCCCATGGGCACTAAGGGACTGCTGGTTATGACTTTTGTAGGCAGTCCCTCCAAAACAGAGTAAATGAAGACCCAGCTCACCACCCCGACAAACATACTGGGTAAGAGCTCAGGCTTTAAATCCAGGCTTACCCATCTCTTCCACCACATTGGGCTGTTCCTTTATGCACCTAAACCTCAATTTCCACTTTTACAAAGTGGGGAAGAATATAATCTAACTCACTGGGCATCCTCTCAATAAAGAGAGAACAACACTAACAAGTTACAGGTTAGCAAGTGCTCAGTACCTGCCAGGCCCTCTATGCATCTCGCTGTACAGTCACACACACACACACACACACACACACACACACACACGTAGATGCAGTTAACATTCGCATTTTATAAGAAACTTTCCCCAGCATTGCCCAGCCAATAGGAAGCAGAAGTCTGATCCCACTCAACGTCAATGTTATACAGAGGATATAGAAAGTCATTAACAGTGCCCAATGAGTACGAGGTGCTTAATAAATGCCTCTTCTTTCCTGGCCCCTTACTTCATCCTTCTCTCCTGGACTGTCCCCAAGGGAAAGACTATAACGAAGAGTCAGACAAGGCGAGATTCATGGAGGATCAGAAGGAAGAGGCTCAATGCCAAGCTCTTAATACATACCCTTCAGAGCAAATAGATTTTGGCTTCTCTTCCTGTTAATACCTAAGCCCTCAATTTTTTTCCCAATTCCTTAATTTCCTTCTCTGGAACTTATATAAAACACCAAAATGACTTTCAAGCCAGAAAGTCAGCATACTAAATAGCTTTAAAGTTGCAGGTGAAATTAAGTCACCGCTATAACGTGTTGACTTAGTTTCCTAGAAGAACATTGGATTGAGAGCCCATCTCTCCACCCGGCCCTAGCATTACTGAGCTGGGTGATCCTGAGCGAAGCACCTGCCTTCCCTGTGCCTCCTCTTAAGCCCTAGCCGATTTGGCTCAGTGGATAGAGCGTCAGCCTACAAACTGAAGGGTCCCAGGTTCGATTCTGGTCAAGGGCACACGTCTGTGTTGTGGGCTTGATCCCCAATAGGGGGTGTGCAGGAGACACCCAATCAATGATTCTCTCTCATTATTGATTTTTCTATCTCTCTCTCCCTATCCCTTCCTCTCTGAAATTAATAAAAAGATGTTTTAAAAAAAATAAACATTGGTTAATACAAAGATAACAATCCTGCTCTTGCCTTGCTTAGAGCTGCGGAGAGAAGTGTGAGGAATGCATGCGAAAATACTTCGCAAATTATGAAGCACTATACGAGCGTGGGCAATTTGATCAGTATTAATCAAAAGCTTATCAGGCTTGCTAAGGAAATTCCCGAACAAGAAAAATGAGACCCTACATCAGAGGTGAGCGGCAGGCGGGGCTGAGGAGAGCCAGGTGGCAAAGAAAAACCAGCTGTCAGAAGCTCATTTTCAGTGCTGGCAGTTAACCTTCAATCCATTTTATAAGGCCAGGAAGTAGCCATATTTTTAATTAAGTGTCGATGGTGGGCTCAGCAACATAAAATGTAATGGTAGGGAAGACACACCAGCTTAAAGAAACAGCTTCTTACCTCTCCTTCTAAGAAAGATATCTTTTCTAAAAGCTGCAATATTAGGAGCTGCTTCTGTTGCACCTTTTTCTTTAATGATTCAATCTGGAAAGAAAACAAATTGAAGATTGTTAGTCAAAAATACAGAATTATACAACTTAATCCACTGGAAGAGACGCCTTTGGTTTTCATTTAAACAAGGCCTATATATTGGTTCTGTGTGTTCCATGGAACAGTATGAACATGAGAAGCTCCGTGAAAGGGAATTCCGTGCCCAGGTAAGCCTGGGACATCAGACATGATTTTGGAGTCTCATGTCATTAGGTGTGTGTAACCTAACCTAGTCACACTGATTTTGCTGTGTAACCCTTATTACCATCCCACAGAACATGCTTCGGGAAATGCAGATTCAACTCTACATAAAATAACTCTTCAGTTTAAATATATGAGGTACCCAGCATATCAAACATGCAGCTCTGTTATTCCTGTTAGTGCTTCATATTTGCTCAACCAGGTGTCAAAAATTTTGGTCTGGGGAAAGGGTAACTGTCACTCAAACCGCTAATGAAGCTCAGAGGACTGGGGCCTCGTGTGGCCTGGGGTGAGCAGGGAAGGCTCCCTAAGAGACAGGCTTGAGCTGGGCTTTCACCTTTGCTTTTTAATACATATATTCTCTCTTGGACTCCTCTTTGCTCTTCTTTCACATATCATGTCTCCATAGACAAACCACAGATGCCCTAAAGCATGACCCAGGGTACTGTGTACCAGGCCGTGTCTCAGAAACTAGTGGGAATAGCATGTAGGTTCATTAAGTAACTCATGATTTTGAAGAATGTACTAAATTTCAAGCAATCTTGTATATTAAATTTGAACATTTGCAAAATCGTTTTTAAAAACCCTCTCAATGCAATATGACACAATTCCTATAAAAAGTACAAAAATATAATTGCATCTACCCTTTGACTCAACAATTTATTTTATTTTATTTTATTTTTGTTAATCCTCATTGAGGATATTTTTTCCATTGATTTTTTTAGAGAGAGTGAAAGGGAGGGAAGGAGGGGGGAAAGGGAGGAGGGAGGGAGGGAGGGAGGGAGGGGGGGAGGGAGGGGGGGAGAGAGAGAGAGAGAGAGAGAGAGAGAGAGAGAGAGAGGGAGAGAGAGACATCGATGTGAGAGAAACACATGGACTGGTTGCCTCCCACACATATCCAGACAGGGGCTGGGATCAAACTTGCAACCCAGGTATGTGCCCTTGACCAGAATTGAACCTGTGACCCTTCGGTGTGCGGGCCAACACTCTAACCATGGAACACACCAGCCAGGGCAGCAATTCCACTTCTAAAAATAGATCTTGTAGACATATTGGCCAAAATATGAAATGACTTAAACAGGATTTTGGGTTTTTTTTAGAAAACAAAACTCTATCAATAAGTGGCTGGTTAAATAAACCATGGTGCATCTTAGCACTGGATGTCTATCTAACCTTCAAGAAAAATGAAGATCTCTAAAATATTAATCTGGTGTATTATAAAGAATACATAGTCTGCTAGCATTGGTGTAAAATAGGTGAGGACATATGAATCATACATATTTGCAAAAGAAAATACTGCAGAGATAAAAACAAATATGAATTAAAAACTAGTTACCATAGGGAAGCGGAGAAAATTAGAAGACATAGAACAGAAGAAAGACTTTTCTGGTAAAACTATATTACATAGATTTAATTTTGAAAGCATATTTTACAGATTCAAAAAATAAAACTAAACCAAAATGGACAAAATAAGTGAATCCTAAAACTTGAAAACAAACTGAAATAAAGGAACTTAACTGTATAGTAAATGGGTGAAAATAATTAATTCAAGCATTTTAACAAGGTAACTTGACTATATTTTTTAGTGAAATTTATTCTAAAGATAAACAGAATTGCAAAAAAATCTCTCATTCACTAGGACAATTGTTAGTAGTAATATCAGTATTGTTATTTTTAAACTAATATATTGTTAAACATTCTATATAATAAAGAGCTAATATGCTAGTTAGACCGAACAGCAGAATGACTGTCTGGATGACCTTCCAGACAAAGCTGGGACTGCGAAGGCTGAGCCCCTTGCACAAATTTCGTGCATCGGGCCACTAGTATTTTATATTTGGAATCAAGATTTTTAGTGTAATAGAAAGAGATACAAGTGTGAAATCAAAGAAGTAAAAAGAGTTTTATTAAATTTGAAATAAAAATATCAGTAGGAACTCATAATCTTTTATTTTCTTTTGTTAAATATGCATTTCCTAACTTTTCCCATGGAGAAAACTTAGAAACAATAACAATAAACACATAAAATATGCTGATTGTGGTCTTTAAATACCATTCATCACCAAAAAGACACAGGACATCTTGAAGAAATGGCCCTTTTCATGGGGCAAAAATATACTAAATGAACCCAGACACCTTGTTATGCTTGAAAACAGGACACCGAAGGTTTTCCCTGGGCCAAGGTAGGGACAATTTGAGCATCAAAAAGAATAATGAATGGGATTGAACGGAATATATGTGAGTATTTTATGATTCTTCAGAAATTAATCAGCAACTACTCTTTGGACACCACTGGAAGTGAAAGGGCACAACCCCTTATTTACAAACTTGGCAATTTAGAGGAAAGAATAAACCATTTATCCTGCCTTTCTTGTACAAACTGCATTTTGAGATGACTAAAAAGTCCTAGTCTATAAGGGGAAGAGTTGTACTTTTCAGAAGAATTCCAGTTAATAAATGGGGAAAGAATAATAAATTAGAAAATTAAAAAAATATATACATAAAAAAAAAAACACAGTATAAGAATAAATGAGAAAATCACCATTGTGCAATCCCCATGAAACAACTAACTCGAGCAACCACCACGTATAGATGAAAGCGCGAGGGGCAAAGCTGATGAGGAACTTTACAACTGCTTCAGCCTGCCACCATCTGAATCCACGATCAACCTTAGCATCATTAAAAGTGGGACAACCGTACACTGTGTGCCCCAAAATGATGCAAAATGAATCACACAGCAGCACCACTATGAAGTATTCTTGCCTCCCCTCACACACAAAAAGCTGAAACTGAATCTAGGAGAGCTTCTAGAGCAAATAAGGAAAGGAAAAGTCAAATCCAGAATGTGGGAACTTTTATAGGACAACCAAAATCAAGGTCCCTGGTGGGGGTAAAACTGGCAGCAGTGGGTGTCAGGGGTAAAAGGAGGGCAGCAGGCTGTAGATTAAAAAAACTTTAGAAACATAACCAAATATAATGGACCTTCTCTGTGTGCTGATGGGACCAAAGCATCAGTAAAAGATATTTCAAAAAATATTATCACTGATTGGTTTATTCAATGATACCCAAGAATTATCATTAATTTTGTTAAGTGTGACAATGGCATTATCTACATATATAAAAGCCTAAGTGACCAAACAACCGTTCGACTGGTCACTATGGCGCACACTGACCACCAGGGGACAGATGCTCAACACACAGTATTGGGCTCCCTCCTGTCTGGATCAGGCCTGCAGGGATCGGGCCTGTGGAGATTGGGCTCCCTCCTGTCTGGATCAGGCCTGCAGGGATCAGGTAAAAACCAGCTATCTGACATCCCTCAAGGGGTCCTGGATTGCGAGAGGGCACAGGCCAGGCTGAGGGACCCCATCGGTGCATGAATCCGTGCACCAGGCTTCTAGTGATGATATAAGAAAAAGTCCACATGTTTCAAAGATGCATGGTGAAGTATATAAGAAACATATGCAGGATGTCTGGGAATTGCTTTAAAATAATTACATGAAGGGAGGAGAGGAAAAGAAGAGACAAATATAGCCACATTTTACTGTTTGTTGAATCTGAGTAGTGAGTCTAGAGAACTTCATTGATTATTCTCTCTGTTCTAAGTGCATTTGGCATTTTCATTATAAAATATTTTAAATTCCACCCAGTGTCAAAAATATAACCCTCCAACATGAAAAGCAAACCTTACAAAATAGAATATCCGAATCACACTTAAGAAAATGTTCAATGTTGATAATAATTAAAGAACTTAACAATTTGAAAGAGTAATGAGGTATCCTTTAATACCTATTAAATTTGTTCCAAACTATTGACTAAAGAAATCAGTGTTGGAAGGGGTGGGAGGGACAGCTACTCTCATGTGTTGCAGGTGGCATTGTAAATTAGAATGACCCTTTGGGCAATTTAGCAATAAATATTAAGAGCCATAAAGCTGTTCGTACCCTTTGACCCACTAATCCCACTCCTGGGAATTTATCCTAAGGATATAATTCAGATGTAGGAAAAAAGTTATATATACAAAGATGTTCTTGCTCCTATTATTTATAATAGAGAAAATGGAAATAACCTTAATGTCTAGCACTAAAGGAATGGGTAATAAATTACGGGATATCAATTGGATGGAATATATTACACCAACGCTAAAAACAAATATATTGTAAAATGGGAACATGTTTATCAAAAGCCCAGAGGGATAGAAAAACAAAAGTTTACAATGACGAAGGTAAAAGCTGCAAGAGAAGTTAGATAAACTAAATCAGTCCGGAGGTGGGGTAGGATTATGGGCAAAACAAAAAAGTTATATTGCTTAAATTCCCTTCAACGTTTGTAGGAAAATTTTTCAAAAATCATCTTTATAATGGTGTTCCTTTTTCATTCCTTCCTTTAGAGTTTAAGGTTTTTAAAAGTTGACTTTTAAAGTCTTAAATAATAGGTAAAATGGGTCCAGAAATGAAATAAAATGTTCCAGGAAGGTCAGAGGCAATATATCATCAAATAACCCAAAGTAACATAGAAAGTAACTTCACACACACGTTTCCCTGTCTCTGAAGTAATCAGAGGGGTTTGTGAGTCAAGAGAAGAAAGAGGTGCGGTAAGGGCACCCTAATGAACAGCTCATGGGAGCATTCTAATTTAAAAAAGGAAATAAATACAAGGCAAGATGTCATCTGCAGAGAGCTGAGGGGAGCGTTCGGAGCATTCCAGGGGACGAGAAGGTTGGTTCTAACGAGGCCCCTCATTCTCGGGAGAGAGGACAGGCTGCAGGGAGGACTTGGGGTGCTCAAGTTTCTGCCCAGGCTCATGTTTGTCAGCAGCTGACGCCTCACGAAGCAACGTGTCTTGTGCGGAATGAAAGCTGTGCGTGCACATGTCCTTTCAGCCTGCAGCGTTTCTTACAGAAGCACCGTGTAGAGTACCACCTTCCGTGACCAGGGTCGGCTTGTCCAGATTAGGAAAAAAGGGCAGAAAGACTAGCAGGCAGGGCGTGGCTGGCCCCTTCTGCCCTGCGGGTGCCAACTTTGAATCCCTGTTTAGTCTGCCCTGGAGCCTGCGCCTTGGAGCACATCCCAGGCCCTCTCCCAAGTGAGAAGGTAACGCTTCTAAAATAAGCTGACTTGCCTGCTTCTGGGTTTGATAGCGTTACAGGGAACAACTGACTTCCAAATACGACCCTTTAGCACAATGGCTAAATCACACATTTGTGTGAAAAATGGTGCTATTTTTGACTGCCCACTTCAAAGAGCCTTGAAATATTATCTCAAAAAGCACCTAGCATACGATAAACACTCAAAACATTAGCTACTACTACCGCATTACTGCAATTTCTCACTCAGACTGTGAGCTCCGTGAGAGTGAAGACCTTGGTCACCCCTATATTCTCAATGAATGAATGACTCAATGAATCCATCCACCCATCTCTGAACAATCCATCCCTAGCCTTCTGGGGAGGTATTGTCCGGAACAGACTCTTGGAGAACTTGATGAACCCAGGTGAACATGTCCCCTCAAAATCAGGGGCCGCTCAAAATTCAGGGTGCCGTGCAGCTTGTAGGTGAAATCCATGTGGTACCTTTGCCCTCACTTTTTGACGAGCTTAAGCTTACAAATTTGGCCTTCAACAGGTTTATGTGCCCTCATGGAGCAGCATTTAGGTCACCTGTCGTGAGGTGGCGGTCAATGACCAGGTTACCAGGCTCTAATCAGGGCATCCGGAAATGAGAAATTAGAAGCACTGGCTTTACAGACCTCACCTGCTGTATCTATACCAGAAGTTAATCTTGTTGCAATAGTTACATTGAAATATATAATTGTAGGCCCCCTTATAGAACAAAGGGAAGAAACCCATCTTGGTAAAATCTGGAACCTTTTAATGGATGTTAATAGAATCTTTTCTAATTTTTGTCTTCATAAGCATGGTTTTTGGTAACTCAAACTGTCTTGCAGCCTAATTGCCCCTATCCCAGTGGTCAGCAAACTCAGTCAACAGAGCGGCAAACCGCAGCTCTAAGACTACAGGCCAGTTTAATATTTAAGGAGGAGAAGAGGTCTTAGGACTGATAATGGCTTTTCTTCACATTAGTCGCCATTGAGTGGCCTGCATAGGTGACCTGGGTTAAGCAGCCCCTCTTATCCACAGCCACACCCTGGAATCCATCCTGGGTGGAGCTTTTACAGAAAACCCAACTTCTAGGCTCTACCCTGAGAGATGCTGAATATCACTCTCCTACTTAAAAACCCATCCAAGCTTCCAATATTCAAACTTCCTTGCAGGGACATCCAGCCCTCTGCTGTGGTCCCACTCTATCTCCCCAGTTTTGTGTCTTGCCTGTCCTGTCTCACAATGAATCCTACAGAAAAGCCACTCCATCCTCCCAACGCCCCATGGACACAGAATGGTCCTACCTCCATCCCTCGGCACGGGCTGGTGCCACACTCCCTGCCCTTCCCCACCAGGAAACCTCCCTCTGTCATGAAGAACTCAACAGTCACCTCTCACCTGTCTTCCCAAGTCCCTCAGGCTGGCCGTGTGCCTCCCTCTTCTGTTCTACCTCAGCCCTCCCAGCAAACCCTTAGGACAATCACTGCCATTTACCATCCTTTATTCACATCTTGCCCTTGCACGAGACAGCAAACCCACCTGGGACAAATGTTCAGTGTATCAGTTATCTTATAGGAAAGAGCAGTTCTCTGAGGAGATGAAATCACCCTTATCAATCCACACGTCTTTATAAACTGCTTTGGAAATGGATTGCTAGTGAAAGGATTCCTCCTAATTTGTTTCGAAAAGAGCTTATTTGTCAACCAGATCAAAATGAAACTTGACAAATATTGAGTGAAGTCCTGTTATGTATGGATCCATACAACCCTGGAGGATGCAAGGCTCTCAGCTTCCTGGAGGTTTCTTCCATTAGTGACAGATGCGTGGGACACAGGTTGTTTTATGTTAGACGACAGAAAGTGATACAGGCCTATAATTAGAACTGTGAGGATAGCACCCAATTGGGCAAGACTCGTGAAACATAACTCAATATTGAGGTTGGGGATGTGGACAAAAATGAAGAAATGTAAGAAATGGCAGCAGCAAATAAGTATTAAATGCTAGATAGCGCTTGATGTGGTTTAAAGAAATTGTGCTTGGGATGCTTTCTTTTACCAGCTGGCGACTGATAATATGCAGGTATCTGAAAAATGCCTTACATAAAACAGGAAACACACTGAATGGAGTACGATGCTAGGAGTTACGTTATTTTTTGTTTGTTTGTTTACTAATAAGTTTATGATATTGTTTATTTCCTTTGAAATTTGTTTTCATTCTAATTTTTAAAAAATATTTATTGAATTTATTGAGGTGATATTGGTTAATAAAATTTTATAGGTTTCAGGTGTACAACTCTGCAGTGCATCATCTGTATACTGTATTGTGTATTCACCACCCCAAGTCGTCTCCTACCACCACTTACCCTCCCTTTACCCTCTTCTGCCGTTTTCATTCTAATTTTAGGAATAACCAATTAAAGCCCACAGGCGCTTTTATTCAAAACCAGGGTATGAGGGCAGTGTATGGTGGCAGGAAGTTCCCAACCTCTATCAGCAACACCCCTGCCTTTTTTACTCCTTCCTGCGGGCCCTCACTTAGACACACTTCCTGCTTTAAACTTCACTGATAGAGAACCAAATCCTTTTCCCATTGCAAGACATATCAGAGGAGAAGAAGTGCCAACCGAAGCTTTCATCAAAATGAGATCATCAGGGTTCTGAATTCTAGGTCAAAATAAAGCCATATGGCACTTTATGGTGAGTCCCTGTAGACTTTTCACAGGACATTATAAGCTGTGAGAGGACTTGAAAATTTCACAAGAAAGTAACTCGAGGATCCCCATTATTGTTTTCAAAATGACTAGAGGTCCAGTGAACCAGGGAACTGCCCAGGGCAGGGATGGGACAGGCCTGGCAGGAACCTTCCAGAGCTCACTCAGGCTTCAGCACCTTCTCCCTCGGCTTCCTCGTGTCCTGACAGGGCCTCGTTTTCAACCCAAACCTATTGTGATCTGGCAAACAGTTGTCTCCATTTCCCTCAACAAAGCAGGAAGCACGCGGGACCCTCCTGCACTCTCCATGAAAAATGGGGATAACCCGCATTTTACACGCTTTCTCCTGAAAAGGTATGTGTGTTTTTAATTTTTTCCTACAGTTTCTCTTAATTCTATTTTACAAGTCTCATGACATTGTCATTTCACAGTAATGTGTTTTAAAGTGCATCCTCCTCCATAAAGACAACCGGAGTAAGAATTTTAAAAATAATAAAGTTACCCTCTTTTCCTGAGAAATAATAAAGCATGGAGAAATATGGCACAGCCCGAACCCGGCCTGCGCTAATGCAGCCTGAAAGGACAGCTTTAAAAGGACAAGGAAAATGGTACATTATCTCATTTTGGGGGGAGTGAAGGAAATGAATTAAGGCCACAACAAAATGAAACTGAAAAATTGCTAAATGAAGCTCTGAGTGGGGAAAATGAAAAATCAATGAAGGGACGGAGAGAAAAAGGTACATTTTTCATCTTCATGAGCTTGATTGGGTTTGCAGAAATTCATTTTCAATTAATGTGTCTTGTGGCATTCAGCCAGGCTGGATATGAACAGGGCACATGTTTTAATCAATTTTTTTCTATTAACTTTGAAGTTATATATAATAATAGAACTATACCATTCAAAAGGATCAGTTGAAACTGGCTTCTGAGGTAAAATAATCTGATTTGGTTTGATTTCTATCTTATATTAACGATAACTCAACTTCTCTTGGAGAAGAGCGACCTGAGTCTCCTGGCACCTAAACATGACTGGGCTATATACACATCAGGGAAGGGTGAGTAAACTGGCCCTGCATGCATTCACGGGGAAGGAAGAAAGAGGGGTGCACTGGGCACCGGGGCTTTTGCTGGGCTAGCTCATTATTCTCAGAAACAACCCTGAGAGCAGTCATCCCCAAAGAGGAGGAAACTGAGGTTCCTAGAGTTGCATCATCGCTCATCCCTCGACAGTCACCTGTGATCACCTCTGCAGTGGACCCAGTGTCAGGTGCTGAGTGAGGAAAACTTTGTCTACACCTTCACAGAAAAAACAGCCCAGGGAGGAAGGCCAGCAGTAAATGGAGAAAGAAATGCAAAAGTGGGTGCAATAAAGCGAGCGGGCAGAGGGATGTTTGGTACCCCCTGAATATGGAATGCACCTGCCTGCTGCTGATGGGGAGAGGAAAAGGTTCAGAACACAGGGCTAACGACCCGCTCACCCCAGCTTGCCGGGACTTTCCAGGCTTTAGCACTGGAATTCTAATGCGCCAGGAACTTCTCGGTCGCAGGCAAATCAGCACAGTGGTCACCCTGGAGCTTGAAGCTGGAAGGCCTGTGATCCAAACCCACATCCTCTGATGGCAAGGCTCTTTCATTCACGCCGCACTGATGTTCCGAGGTTGCCTCCATCCTCCCTGGGTGACAACCTATCGCTGCGATGCTGCCCAGAAAGGAGGCAAAGCTGGGAGGAAATTCTGGGCCCCTAAGTCTTGAAGGCTGCTCTTTCTGTTCTGTGACTTTAGAGGAGGAAGGTGGGCTGGAGAAGAGGGTGCTCTAAGCGTCTCTGTCCCTGTGCTTTCCTTGGTGGATGCAGGATCAGGGACAAAAGACCACACACTGACCAGGAATATCCAGGGAAAGAATCATTGGAGATAAATGCAATGATATATGTATATGGAAGTACCCAGCTCTATACCTAGCACAAAGCTGGAGCTAAAAAATAAAAGTTTCTCAGAAAGCCAAGAGACATATGAAAAATACTCAAAGTAACTAATCACCTGAGAGATGCAAATCAGAATGACAATGAGATATCACCTCACACCAGAACAGAGGGTGGGTGGGAAGAGATCAACCAGTGAACTTGTGTGAATGTATGCATAACCCATGGACACAGATAATGGGGTGGTGAAGGCCTGGCGGGGAGGGGGACAGGAGCAGGCTGGAAGAGATTAATGAGGAGAAGAGGAGGACCTATGTAGTACTTTCAACAATAAAGACTTAAAAAATAAAATAAAAGTTCCTAAAGTTCAAGGGCCCTGAATATGGGCCCTCACTTGCACTGGCCAGGACTTTCCTGGGAGCTTCCTAGCTGCCCTCCCTGCCCCTTCCCCCCACAACCCCAGCCCCACTCCCAATGGCCCAGCACCCCCTAAAGAGCCATTAGGAATTGAGAGTAAAACAATAAAGGACATTCTCTTGGCTTAGTGCTGATAACCCACCACAACTGGCCTCAACCCACATTTCCAGCCTCTTTATTAGGATTCTCTCCCACAGTCTAGTCAAACTAGATTAGTGCTCCCTAAACTCACCCCGCACTTACTGGCCTCCATGTTTTTGTTTATTCCATATCTTGTCTGGCATGTCCTTTTCCACCCACTCAATCCCAGCCTAAAAATTTCCAATCCATCCTGCAAGACTGGGTCAAATATCACCTCCTCCCTAAAGACTCCCACCCACACTGGAATTAGTGAGCATGCATTCTACCAATCACTCCTCACAACCACCTCTGGAGCAGGTGCTGTTTATCATTTCCATGTTGTCGATAAGGAAACAGTATTGGAAAGAATGAGTAAATCACTAAAGATATAAAATCCACCAGGAACAAAAGCAGGACACAAACTCAGATTTCATTTATTATTTGACATCTATGAGCTTAACTACTGCTGTCTCCAGGTTCTGTGCCGCGGCACCCAGATCATACCCCTGCGTACGACATCACTTTCTGCCTTGAGTTCTCACAGCTTTTAATGTCAACCAGAAAGCCCTTTGAGGGCATCAATCGGACCTGGCTCGTCACCCGCATCCCCACTCCTGACCCTGAGGACTGGGTTTCCCGCAGACTTTAGCACAAGGGCAAGAGTGCAGAAATATTTTTTAATGTATATTTTTTATTGACTTCAGAGAGGAAGGGAGAGGGAGCGAGAGGTAGACACATCAATGATTGGCTGCCTTCTGCATGCCCCACACAGGGGATCGAGCCCACAACCCAGGCCCTGAACGGGTACTCAACCGTGACCTCTTGGTTCATAGCTCAACGCTCAACCACGGAGCCATGTCGGCTAGGCAAGAACAGAAATATTTAAAGACAGTGGCACAAAGGAAACATCTCCAGCTTGATAGAGGTGGCATGAAAAAAAATCAGTGGGGCAAGGATATACCATTCAATTAATGCTGTTAGAGAAACAAGCTTTCCATGTTCTCCCACTCCCCCCCACCCCCTCCCCAAAAAAAGAGCCCTATTCATATGACATATACAAGAAATAAATTCCACATGGATTATTATTTATTTGTTCAATAAATATTTATTGAGCATCTCCTCTAGGTCAGTGACTATTTCAGGTTTAGAGATACAGCTATGAACAAAACAGACAAAAGCCACTGCCCTCGGGGAGCTTACATTCTAGTAGAGGGAAACAGAACAAATAAATAAACAAAACAGATTAAGTGTAGGATGTATTACAAGAAATAGGATAGATAGGTATGGAGAAAAAGTAAGAGAAGGTATGAGTGGGTGGGTGGGGGTTGTAATTAAAGACCTAGAGATAAAAACAGACCTCTAAAACTATTATAAAAATATCCTTATGATAAACAAAAAAGACACACAGCACCACACAAAAAGTTGGTAACTTTATACCAAAATTAAAAACATGTATATTACACCAGACACCATAAACAAATAAAACACACTGACTGGAAAAAGATAATGGCATCAAAATATTTTTTGGTAAATTATGAATATTGATAGTATACAGGGTTCCTACAAATCAAGAGGGGGAAAAAGATAAACAACCAAAGAGAAAAATAAACAAAGACATGAACAGCCAATTCAGAGACATGAAGCCTGAATGGTCAATAGCCTTGTGAAGATACTCAACTCGCCAGTCGCAATGAGTAGTAATCAGGCCAATGCAAATTAAAACCCAAACAAAGAGATACTATTTCACAAATGGCAAAAATTATAGTCCAACAGTGCCAGAAGGTGTGAGGATGTGGAGAAATCCACCTTCTCACACGTGACGGGCGGAAGTGTATGTTTGCTTTGGAGATCAATGAATGGGCAGTACCTGGCAAAGGTGAAATTGTGCCAACCCTAGGCTCTGGCAATTTCTCCTCTAAGTATATTCCCCAATTTGAGAAGCACAGAGACATGTTTGGCATTGTTTGTAAAAGAATAAAAATTTGGAAAAATGCTTAAAGTCTGTCATTAGGGTACAGTATCCTATATTTACATAGTGGAATATTAGAGAGCCATTAAAATGAATAATTTAGATCTATGTGTAACAACATCAGAAATAAAACTGGGAAAAGAACTTGCAAAATACATACAATAAATTTTACTTATTTACATAGTATAAATAAAAATGTACATACACCTTTTATCGATAAACTAAGCTATATGCTGATAATAGACACATATGTAGGTAGTAGAAGCATCAACACATGGTCTGCATAGATACCAAATTGTCTCTGAGGAGGGAAGGTGGGGGGAAGGAAAAAGAGTAGAACTAGAGAGGGATAAAAAGAGAAACTCCCCTTTGTCTGTACTGTTTTCTTTTATTTAGAAAAATCTGAAATGTATTCCAAAATGTTAACATTTGTCAGTTCTAGAGGAGAGTACCAGGGTTTTTGTTTTAATAACTCTCTATAATTTTCTGCATTTAAAATTTTTCCCAAATAAAAAAATAGAAGAAGCAAAGAATGAATGCTGCTTTTGGAATCAATAAACCCGAGACCAACATCTTTTGCTAAGAGATGGATGGCTGCTTATTTTCTAAGATACTAAGTCTCAGTTTCCTATGCCAAAAAAAAATTGGGCTAATAATACCTTCCCTAGAGGTTTAATGTGTGTGGGACTGTGAGGTCTTGAAACCTGAGAAACACCCAGTAGGTGGTACTCACGTGGACAGGAGCACACCCTCACATACTCTCTATGGGAAGATCGTGGGCACCTGGTCTTTAAAAAATATTGCAGAGCCAACTAGAAACAATCTCAACAAAGAGAAAGTGGGCTCACTGACAATGACAAAGAAAAGACCTTCTCCCTTGAAAGGACAATCTGTATGGTGAATACATATCAGTACATGTCATACAATGAGACTGCAGTAATCCTTTCAATAATGCATAGACGAAAAGGCTCCCACACATTTGAGTTTTCTGATACCTTCTAAAAACTACATTTTAGATAAAGTATCTAAGATTTTAAAATAAAAACATGACTAATACAGCATTAAACACTAGGATCTGAAACCATAACATTTTAATTTACTATAAATACATTCTTCCTCAAATTTCTGAGTAGCACCTCTTTTAGGTGGAAGCCTGAGTGACCATGAGACAAAACTGTAGCCTTAAGAGCCGAAAGCTAATGATCCAGTTAAGGGGATGAGCATGGGTGGGTGCAGCAGAATGTGAACACATAACTCAGGTGTGACAGGCAATAAGTCAAGTTCTCACCATATCACAATCCTGGCAGCAAAGTGTGAACTGGACACAGGCAAAGGAGGGAGGGGCAGGTGAAGCGAGGTCCTGTCAGGCCAGTTGGTGATCTCCAGGTCAAGGAGATCACCAACTGGTCGAGGAGCTAGTGCCAGTTCTAAGGGGACGTGGATGAGGCGCCAAGGGCATAACATATTGGAGGCTCTCAGTGTCCTACACACAATCAAGGCCCCCCTCTCTGCACAAAGTAAAGCCTAGCTGGCCTCCAGGGACTGTCTGCCACCCACAAGAGGGAAGAAGCACCAAGGGCAGAAGGACAGCAGCACATGGTTCTGGGAGAAAGGCTCACCTGAATGATCCACTTTCTCTACAAGTCATGACATTTCCATCTCATATTCTTTCTTTCTTTTTTGAAACTAGTTAATGAACCTATGCCACTAGAACAAATGCTAGGAACTTTTCCACCAGAGACTTAGAAAAACGTGAGGGGAGTGAACGTATGTAACCCTATGAACAGTGTAGGTTACAACACTAGAGTGACATCTGGGTCAGCAAATCTCAAATTTGACTCAAATCTCCCTAGCAGAAGTCTGAGTTCCCGGCAGAGTATCTGGGGACCTGCACTGAAACAGGATACCAAGGTAGGTTAACTGCATTAACAGTTCATCACTAATCCAGGAATTTATCCATCTGCTTCCTTTCCCGTCCACTGCCTGCTTGCTTAAGCTGGACAGAAGCATCTCAATGAAAGCCCAAAGGCAACTATTGACAAGAAAGCATCTACCTGTCCACCTTGCTGTGAAGAAGTGGTGGGAGTGGAGAACATCAAATTGACGCTGTCCCCTTAATGAACTCACTCCATTAACATAGTCTACTAGCGTAGGTGGGCTAACATCTCCCACTGATTATTATTACCACCACCGCTGCTGTTGCTACTAACTGGATTTAAGCAACACTACATTTTGATGAGATACCAGCACCCTATAAAAATAAAGCAGGCATGAAGCATATTTCACTTCAATATATTTCAGCCTAATACATGTCTCTCATCATCAGATATACTTCTCCTTTTCATGAAGTTAGTTGAACTGTCTATTCAGGCAAAATGCCTGTGGTGAAAGAAGTCAACCAAACTCTCCTTAAACCAACAGGAAGAGTGCTAAGTTGAATAGTGCTGTTGATCTCCACCCAGAGAGGACATCGCTGGGCCACCACTCACAGATAAATAAAAGCAAAGTACATGGACACTCGGCTGCTTCTGTATTTTCTGGGGTGTGATCTGGTGGGAGCACTGGAGTTCTTCAAGCCCACTTCCCGTTTCCTTAGCAGGGTCCTCGGCAGCTTCTCCATACGCAAGGCTCCATTCTCCAGGACCTGACGACCAGCCTCCACCTGGCACTTTCCAAATTATATTTAGGACTATTTTTCATTGTGGCTCCTTCTTTGATGTCTAGGCACTCAAGTTTCTAAAAAATGGTCTGTGGATCTTTGAACCCTCTTGACTCTGCAGTGTGAGGCTGTAGGAGTTGAGGTTATAGTATATGGTGTTTCCACAAATAAGAGCCCTACATGGTCAAGTGTTCCTTTTAATAGCGTGTCCTTCCTGTTTTGTTCATCGGCTCATCAGATACATGCCACCTCTTCCCAGCAGAGAGTGCAAGTGTTCTTCTAATCACGAACAATACAAGGAATTGCTTCCAACCCAGGGCAGGCTACCATTTTATCATCTTCCAAAGAACCGGAGGCTAAATCTGGAGAAGAGCTCGTGGGACATGATCTGGAAACAGTTGAATTGGGTGGATTAGGGTTGCGGGCTCAGTGCTATGGCTCCTTCCCCTTCCCCCATCTGGCTAATTATCAGTGTTGGAGATTACACGGAATCCTCTCAACACAGGGCATTTGGCAAAAATGTACTTTTGTGTTGTACATTTCAGCACAGCACAGGATAATTTCAAAATAGATTGCTAATAAATGGCTGATCCATTTAAAATGGAGGATTCTTGGGATGTAGAGAATTGATTTTTTAAAATTGCTTTGTGTATAGCCCTGGCCAGTGTAGCTCAATTGACTAGGCATCATCCCATGCACCAAAAGGTTGCCAGCTTAATTCCCGGTCAGGGCATATGCCAGGGTTGCAGGCTCGATCCCCAGCAGCGGGCATGTGGGAGGCAGGTGATCGATGTTTCACTCTCACAGAGATGTTGCTGTCTCTCCCTCTCCCTTCCCCTCTCTCTAAAAATCAATAAAAATTATTTTTAAAATTGCTTTGTGTATAAATATTCTACTCAAAGGACAGATGGCTAAGCTCAAACGCAGCACAAAGCACAGGAGGAGGAAGAAGGCTACCCAAAGATCCATAAGATTCCCAAGGAGAGAAGTCCTGTGTATTGGTCAAAAAATCAACCCAGTGGCTTTTGCTTTTAACCCATTTAACTTTGCCTTTGGTACTAACAGCAAGAACCCACCCATCAGTAGCAGTAGTAGTAGTAATAGTAGTAATAATAATAATAATAATAATAATAGCAGCTAATATTTATTGGGTATTTCCTAAGTTCCAATGAATATGCTGTATTTTCTATAGGGTTGATCCTTAAACAACACAGATTTGAATTGTGCAGGTCCACTTATATGCAGATTTTTTTCAATAAATACTTAAACTATAGTTTCTCCTCGTTATGATTTCCTTAATAACATTTTCTCTTCTCTAGCTTCATTTATTGTAAGAATACAGTATATAATACATATAATATACAAAAGATGTGTTAATCAGTTGTTTATGTTATGGGTGGGACTTCCAGGGAACAACAGACTATCAGTAGCTAAGCTTTGGGGGAGTCAGAAGTTACGCACGAGTTTTGGACTGCAGCGTAACCTACACGTTGTTCAAGGACCAACTGTACATCAGCTCATTTAACTCTCACAAAAACCCTCCCGGATATATACTGTTATTAACCTTGTTTTACAGACAGGAAACTAATAACTTTCTGAAGGTCCCACAACTAGTAAATGTGAGCATGTCAGCTTCTAGAAAGTCCATGCTCATCTCCAGTTTAGGTACCTTTCGCTGTAAACCCATAAAGTTTACTCCTTCCTCTAACTTACTTCTCCAGGGTCTCTAATGCAGGGGGTGCATACAGATTTGGGGCCTGTGAGGTAAGTTATGGGGATTTAAAAAAAGAAAAGAGGAGCCCAGCTTTGCTGCCTGGCTCAAGAGCCAGAAACTAGTAACTCAAACCTCAACTCCCCAAAGAGTTACTCATCATCTATTCTCCCTCATCCAATTTGTCTCCTCAAAAAACTGTACAGTTATAACAAGAAATTCACTCTTTAAAAGTCTAAAGGATGACAATCAAATACTTTCAAAATCATTTCTTAGGAACTGCAAAAATGTTCTGCCTCGTCTTACACTTGAGACGAAGTCATTGTTAATACTATTATTTCAACAAGGTATCGTGTGCTTTTCTTTCTAAGGAAGGCCAGTGTGGCCAAAAGTAAGGACTGTGTAGACAGAAGTGAGTAATTTAAACCAGGGCAAGGACGTACATGTGCACACACAAGCACTGGGGAAAGAGGATCCATGCGAACCATTTTTGGTCTCTGTTAGTGGTAGTTCTCGGCTTCCACTGGAATAGGATTCTGTCCCTTTAAGTCTCTATTATCTGTTTAACAAGTGTGCCTAAATATACC
This sequence comes from Corynorhinus townsendii, assembly GCA_026230045.1. Classification (NCBI taxonomy): domain Eukaryota; kingdom Metazoa; phylum Chordata; class Mammalia; order Chiroptera; family Vespertilionidae; genus Corynorhinus; species Corynorhinus townsendii. The sequence goes on along the minus strand of JAPDVU010000001.1, from coordinate 182,776,761 downwards.
TGCCTTAGTAACAATGTCTCTCTAGGTGGCCATGGATAGCCTCTGGGAAGTGTTATTGCCTGGACACCACCAGGCCAGCAGAGCTATTAAGAGTGAGCCATCAATGGGGCTTTCTGGATGGAGCTGCCTAGATGGGGCTGATAGGACTTCAGAGGGTCACACACATGAACCAGCCTCCCACTTCAGTGCTCCTGGTCCCTGCTGGCCGGTCTCCTGCACTTTCTTCCCTTGAGCCCTTCCTACCAGCTTTACTGCCAGCTTCTCACCTCAGGCACAACAGCTCCTGAGGGAGGCTGGCTAAATGCGCTGATGACCTGAAAACCCAGCATGGAAACGCATGCCACTGTTTTAAGAACCCAGAACATTGGTCATATATTGGAATCTTGTGGGGCTTAAAAACCAACCAAAAGCACCCCCAATCACCAGTCTCTCCCCTCCTACTCCCATCTGCTGGGTTCTGGAATTTTTTAAGGCTTCTCCGTGATTCTAATGTGCTGCCTGCATTAGAAAATCGATTCCTTGCACCTGTGCACTCATTAAACATCTAAATTATACAAGGGGGTCAGGGGTGCAATTGCTTTCTGCAAAAGAAAACTCTAAGGAAAAATGCCTTCTCTGGAACTGAAAGGAAACCTCTTCAGACACTTGCTGATGGAAGAAACATTTCACCCATCACAAACACAATGGGAAATTAGAAGAAGGCCGTGATGAAACAAAAGGATGCCTATGATTGAGGCGGAAAAGGTAAAGGAACTCTTATTAAAGTACTATGTATTCAGCTGAATAATATCATTGCCCACTGGCAAAAATATAAGTCTACCCTTTTTGAGGGCAAATGAGAATTTGCTTTTTCCTCCAGCTAATTTCCCCTTGTCAGAAAAACTGCTGTGGTGGGCAGGAGACTGGGCCTTGGTGAGCACAGGTAAAGAGGTGAGAATGACCCTCTGAAGGGCCAACTAAAGACTTAACACTTGAAGATGTGTCAAGGTTCTGCCCTGCCCTTTGCTCCTCCTTGAGTGCAGGGTTCCTTTCATGGCAAGCTCAAGAATGCAGCCTGACTGAGGCACAGGACCTATCCCCAGTGCAGCTTTTCAACAGAAGCAGGACACCCTAGCAGGAGGGTTACTCTGGAACTCAGATGACACCACTGGGGAGATCCAGAGCCACACCTGTGCCTCCCCACCTGTCCCAACCTTGCTCGGAGAGTCCTGTCTGGTAGCTAGTGAAAAGATGGATGAGTGAATTTCCCCACAAGAGCTATTTCTTTCAGTCCCTCTATATTTTCTGGCAAACCTTTGAAAGTCTAAGGAGCATATGTAGGGCTAGTTTTTTTTCTTTCTTTCTTTTTTCGGAGTTAGAATCAGTTAGAAGAAGGAATGATGGGGGAAGACACCAGTCCCTTCCATCCACCCCAATAAAGATCTAGTCTGTGGGGGTATTTGGTCTTACACTTCACACAAAATTCGTTGAGTTGCCTTTTTCCAATGAACTTGTCCCCATAAGACATTTATTAACCTTTCATTTCTAAAATGCCCATTCTGCTCTTTTCTTACATGTGCAAGTCCTTACTGAAACATACTGTCCTACACAATGAAAATCAATTACTGAGCTATGGATTGCAAAACCTAGGCTGGGTATATTTTTGTTTGTTTTTTGTTGTTTTTATATATTTTTATCAGATACATTTTATTCAGATTGTTATATTATTAAGAAATTGCATTGTACTGAGGTGGAAGGAAATATATTGCCTAACAATTTAAGATTCCAAGGACCTCATGGATGATTGGAGCTGGGAAAAGAAGCACATCAATTTAATAAACGGAGTTTCTTCACAGACACTGGGACGAAAATGACACCAACAGTGGATGGAGACAGGATTCAACCGTTGGTGAATGTGAAGCTACCACACTGACAAGCTTTCAGACTTCCTGGGAGGGAAGGAAAAGGGACCCTGACATTTGCTGCCTCTGTTTCTAGGTCAAATGTCCGGAGTTCATGGATAAAAATATATTTCTCTTCTAAAGTCAGAGCTCAAGATTCCACAAGTAACTAATTCAGTGGTCTGGGTTTCTGTTTTGCTTTGTTCTTAATCCTCACCCGAGAATATGCCTTTCATTGACTGCAGAGAGAGAAGAAGTGAGAGGGAGAGAAAAACATCGACTTGAGAGAAAAACATCAATCGTTTGCCTCACGCACATGCACTGGCCCTGTGTTGCACAGGACACTCTAACCAATGAGCACACTGGCCAGGCAGTAGTCTGGGTTTTTTAAAATTTGGTGCAAATGCCCTGAAGTGATTTAGTTATAATTTTGCTGATTTTGGTTATTGGGCAAAGTAATGATAATGCTGTGACCATAACAACAGGCACAGCCTAGTAAACAATAGAGAATTCTTTATTTATAAGGAGCTTCTATCTCAACTTCTTATGTCATAAGGAATGCACCCATGGTGAAGGGCTAAATACCTCCAAGGGCAGCAAATATTGGAAACCAGAGGCCCAGTGCACGAATTTGTGCACCAGTGGGGTCCCTTGGCCTGGCTTGCAGGATTAGGCCAAAACCAGCTCTCTGATATCCCCTGAAGGGGCCCAGATTGCAAGAGGGCACAGGCCAGGCTAAGGGACTCCACTGGTGCACAATCGGGACTGGAGAGGGACATGGGAGGTTGGCTAGCTGGGGAGGAACAGCGGGAGGGCTCCAGGGTGTATCCGACCTGTCTTGCTCAGTCCCAATCAAACGGAACGGACCCCAGCAGCAAGCTAACCTACCCACCGACTGTCTGCCCCCCAGTGGTCAGTGCACATCATTGCAAGCGGCTAAGCAGTCTTAGCATATCATTAGCATATTATGCTTTGATTGGTTGAAAAGATGACCGGATGACTGGACACTTAGCATATTAGGCTTTAATTATATAGGATGTTTTCCTTATGTTAAACCCAGAGCTGAAATTTGCCTTCTCCTAAGTGCCACCCAGTGGTTCCAGCCTGGCCTTGCATGGCGATACAAAACAGATATATTCCCTCTTCTCGATGGCCATTATCTAAGATGTTAATTCAGCTCTCACGTCTGGCCCCCTGGGCCATCTCTTCCCCAAAGCCTTCAACCATTCCCTGAATTTCCAGAATTCTCAGCTCCTTTCCAACCTGATCCTGCTCTTCTGAATGTGCTCATTTGTCAATATTCCTTTTTCCATGTTTCTAACTTAAAAAATAATTCAATAAGTGGCTATAGCAATTAAGATTCTAAACCATCTTTTTGTTGTAAAGTTAGCACAGTGTATTAGACACATTAATTCTTACTACTTGGCTTAGATGTTTACATTTAGAATAAAAAGTCTCTTTCTCTCTCTGTTTAAGTTTCCATCCACTGCTGAAATCCAGCAGGCCCCTGAGTGAGCTCCCTCTGACGGTGCCATCCTAAATTTCAGCCTGTGATCTCATTCCAGTGCCTGGGTCTCCCAGACCACCTCATCAGGACTTAGGGAAGCTCACTTTGCAGTCAGTCAATCACAGGTAGAAAAGCAGGGCATGGACAGTGATCTTTATATCTTTCTTTATTTTCATGTATAGATATTCCCCCACTCCACTCCCTTCAAACTGGTAGTTCCATTATGTTCCAGAAGTAAATGAGAAAACAGCGAATCCTAAACTTCTTTGAAAATGTCTTTTTAAAAAGTGTCTCTTGATTTTGGTACCAATCATAAACATTACAAATAATAATTGTATCAGAAGCCAACCAGTCTGAGGTTTGAGTCACTGGTTCTCTAATATTAGATATGAGATCAGTACAGAGCACCACCCTGTGGTGAAGTGGGGGAACTGCAGTGTTCCACAGTAGAGCCACAGGTGGGAAATGAGAACAGCCCAGCCTTAGACTTCACGTGTGTCAAAGTCAGACACAGAAAAGCTATGCTCTGACAACCATGGCTCCCCGAGATGCTAACTGTGATAACATGATGCTCTTTCTTGGGAAACACACTCCTGACATCGACCTAGTGTGCCGTTGGGCAGGATCTACCATCGCTGATGCCGGCAGTGCTCCTGTACAGGTGTGCAAAGGGGCTGCAAAGGTGCGTGCATGGGTGCCTCGTCTGAACCTCGGCTGCCCGTTCTTGTATTCTACTGCTCCCAAGGCTGGCACAGGAGGAGCCAATATAATACGCACAGGATTCAACTCCATGTGATGGGATTCCTTGTTTGGGAAGCAAATTTTATCTAATGTATATGTTTATCCTACACACAAGAAAAAACAAAGTGTCCCTCCCCATCCTCACACAACTCCTGGACTTTAGGCCCATGCCGCTAATATCTCCAACAGTTTATAGGTTAATCAAAGAGATACACTTTTAAAATTCTATTTGTGTCGTGTTTTAATTATGTATTAGAAGTAGATATATTTTTAATCTCAGTAAGTCAATAATAAAAGAAATAACTTTTCAGAGTAGTGCTTTATATAAGGGGAAAATTTTTTTTTTCAGTTTTTTTCACTGCCAACCACATGTTTAACTAAATTGAACCACTTTCTTTTCTTTGCAAGTTAGAGAATTAGACCCTAGAGAATTTTTATAAACCTGTTAGTACTAACTGTTCTTTTCTTCTGTCTGATTTTTAAAAATATTTTTTTATTGATTTCAGAGAGGAAGGGAGAGGAAGCGAGAAATAGAAACATCAATGATGAAAGAGAATCATTGACTGGCTGCCTCCTGCATGCCCCCTACTGGGGATTGAGCCCGCAACGTGGGCATGCGCCCTTGACCGAATCAAACCCAGGACCCTTCCGTCTACAGGCTGATGCTCTATCCAGTGAGCCAAACAAGTTAGGGCTTCTGTCTGATTTTTTTAATTGAGCAAGAAAAAATTACAATAATATGTTACTGGCTTTACAACAGCATAAACTTTCTTCTATTGAGCAATCACTCCAAGAGAGGCAGATTACATTAACACAGTTAAAAGAATTGTTTTCCTCTTAGAGAATATATTCAACTTACCTGTCTTTACATTTAAAAAATAGAATAGTAAACTATGCCTAGCATATAGTAAACCTACAACTTGGTTTCACACATAGGCACTTAAGGGGAGAAAGGATGGTGGAAAAGTGAAAAGATGAAGAAGAAACAGGAAAAGGAGAAGATAATGAGGGGAGAAGGCAGAAGAAAGAGAAAGGAACAGACAGGAAAAGAGAATGTGAGACACACCAGAAATGAAGAAGGGACGAGTAGTAGCCAGGAGAAGCAGGCAGGGGGCAGTGTAGAGACCAGAGCTGAATTAAATTTTCCTTGTCAAACTTCCCTTTGCTCCCTGAGCTGCAGACTCCTGTGCAAGGTAGAGGGTGTTGCTGTCCTCTGAGAGTGGGTGAGCTATGCCCTGCACCTCATGGCTTATTAACTGTCACCCTCTGATCTGGAGAAGACCCTCTTTTAGAGGGATAATCAGCAGGGGGGATGGGAGGAAACATACAAGGAAATTCCCCTCAGGGCCAAGACGGAGGTGATCTGAATGAGTCCACTGTGAGCCCAGAACACTGGGCTGAGGTCAGATCTGGCTGCAGGACTGAAATGTTCCCACCGCAGGAAGCAACCCGGCCCATGACCTCTGACAAGTGCTTACCTCCTCAACCATCTGCTTGACCTTCTTCTGCTGGCAATGCACCATGTCATCCAGATGTCGGATCCGTTCCCGGAGGCTGGCCGACGCCTCCTCCAGCTGCTGATACCTGACACAACAAAGGAGAGAGCCACTGAGTCCCCGCTGGGGAAGGAATGTTGCCAAAAACAAGAAGGGGAACGCCAAGATGCGTGTCCTAGGTGATTACCTCAAGCAACCACCTCATGGTAGAAGGAATAGAGGGCTCTTTTCACTTTCCCACTTGTAAGTTTCCTTTGTATAAGGACAGTTAAACTTTCCAGGCACCGAGAGGGAATCTGCTGGTACCACATGCAGGTATGAGAGGCATGTGTTAATACGATATCGGAACAGCCAGTAAATTACGTTAAGGGTCAGAGAAGGAGAGGCATCTAGGAACACAACAGAATATCTGAAATGAGAGCTCCCAACAGAGCACTGGGAAGTCTGGAATTATCTTTGTTCTATATGAGATTATTTTGAGAGAATGGGAAACCTGTTGAAAGACCTTCTCTTCACCAAAACAGACTGAACTTTGTCGTACATTTCACACTTTGGTTTTAAAGTAGCAAAAATTATTCTCTGACTTTGCTGGTTTCAAAGAAACCAAAGGACCCAGCAAATGGGGGGTCCTGGACCAGACCACGGATGCAGGGTCTGGTGGTGAGCTCACTGCTTCCCACATCTGCCAGGTCCCTCCTCAGCGCTACATTAAAGACCAGGCAAGACCCCTATGACTCTGCAAACTCTGAAGTTGCATAAGAGGAAGGAAAACAGGTATTTTTTCAGCAAATGCTATGTGGAAGGCAGTATGTCCAACATGTCCCTCATGATAATAACCCAGTGAGATGGACGCTGTTATAATCATCACAACCCGCTCCTCCTTTAAAAAAGAATTCCCATTTCCAAGATTGGCAAAGATCTTGGGAGGAGAAGGAACTTGCCCCAAATGCTCAAATCATCCCCAACCTTGTTCCCCTTCACTAAGGGGCCACACGAGGCCTTTCAGCCTTTTGGTTCCTAGAAGAGTCCACGCACTACTTCTGCATTTTCCACGCAGGGCTTTGTACACTCAGAGACAGGGGACAAGGCAGGATTTGACCGAGCAATGTTTGGAAACACAGAAAGACATTTTAAAATAGCTTCCATGGCAACAATATTGATCACAGTTGAGGTTTTCTCATCCGCAAGCTGCATCCTGTGAAGTTCAAGGTTATGGAGAACATTGGCGGGCTGAACTTTTGCACTGTGACAGTGCAAAATTAAAACGTGTGCCACAGCTGCAGGATGTGGCTGTTAGGCTCCTAAAGAAACCAGCTCCACACGGGAAGCTCTCAAGCACTGTTTTCTGCAGGAAGAGATGACCAGGTGAGTGGAAAATGAAAGGACCAAGTGAGCCCACACACACACAGCATGCCCACCATCAAAACCCATCGCAAAATAAAGGGCATTGCATCTTACCTTTCGTTGTCAGAGTCGGTTATTTCCCCGGACATTTCTGTTTCGTGCTCTAGGAGTTGTAGCTGCAGCTGGTGGCGTTCCTAAAGCAGACAGACACCGGCATGTTCACCAATGGATTAAACCAAGCTGGACACAGAATGTGTACCTCTGTCCATTCCAGCACTGGTGAGCTCAAGTCTATATGAAACACACTGTGAGTTTCACACGCCCACTCACCAGAGTCCTCACGAAGCTCAAAACGCCCAATTTGTTGGTGTGTGTTTCTAGGCGTATTTATGAGTTAGAGACAAACACCTCAGATAAAGCCATTCAAAGTATTCTGCCAGCCTCGGCTCGGATGCCTTGTGAAATTTGTAGTTCTAAATAATGATAATCAATACTCTATATCAGTGGCCTGTGATACTGCAAAATTCTTGATTATTTTTTGCAGCAACTAACGAGGCTCTATAAATGCCTATAGATTAACCTGGGGGGGGGGGTGTTTACATAGGTATGTTCGCCTGTAAAAATATACTGTGGTCATAAGAACAACAGCTCCCAACAATGCCACATCCTGATCTCTGAACCCTGCGAATACATCACGTTACTTGAGAAAGGAGCTTTGCAGGTGTGATTCAGTTCACGGGAAATCACTCTGGATCATCCATTTGGGCCCTTCCTGGGGGGAGGGTCAGAGTCAGAGAGAAACAAAGATTGGAAATGCTACCTGCTTTTCCAAAGCTGGGGGAGGGGCCATGAGTCCAGGAATAGGAGTGGTCTGAGAAGTTAGGAAAGGCCAGGAAACGGTTCTCCTCTGGAGCTTCCAAAGGGAACCCGGCCCAGCCAACACACTGATTTTAGAACTTGTGGCCTCCACAATAATAAGATAATAAATTCACATTGTTTCAAGCCACTAACCATGGTAATTTGTTACAGCAGCAATGCGAAACTGATACACATATCAAGCTGTGCATTAAGATGTGTAAACTTTGCTGCTTACTGGTATATGTAAATTTAGGAGCTGTACCCAAAAAAACCCCAATAGAATCTGGACAATTATTTGTTTGGAGAGACTGGGAAATGTTAATAAAAGCATAGTGCCCATGGTAACCGAAATTATAGTAGCAGTACAATACCGATGTTAGTGTAATAAATTTCCTTAAATTGACGTTTACCACATCCTGCTCACTAATTGGGAGGAGATGGGTTTACTATAGGACCCCCTCTATGTACTACTGTGCCTCATCTTTATTCTCAGAGATGCCCCCCAACAAACTCTTACTTGTTAGATAGATTCCAAACCTCTTTCCTGCAAAATTATTAAAAGCAAGTCTTTGAAAACGTAAGTCCCACAACTTCTGAAGCTGTAAGCCGTGGTATAGCAGGAGGCAGCCACCCTGGCAGGAAGAGAATATTACCACCAATGTATTTGGTCAAAAAGGCAGACCGACTTCCGGTGGGGTTTTGTTATTATTTCTCAGTCTGCACAGGGAATGTACATTCTTGCTGCCCAGCTTGGGCAGGATGACCCCTGCCCCCACGTGGTAGGCGAGGGGCCGGAAGTTTACATTAGGCCTGAAATAATAATGATGAACCTTTCACAAGTGAGCCTCCCTTTCAATCCACCCCCCCCGCCCCCCGCAAAAGCTGTCACAAGTAGGGCAAGGCCTAATTTATAGCATACTTTAAAAGTTCAATAATTTTCTAAATTGAGGTTGAATAAATCTTAACTGTACACTGCGTAGTGATGTCTTACGTTTGTATACACCTGATTACCTGGTGAAGCCACCACCCAGATCAAGGCATAGAGCATTATCTGTTCTGCAGGGGGTCCCTGGGAGAACACACTCCTTAAAAGATTGTTACTGACCTCAGAAAAGTGTTCTGGATACAATACTCAAAGAGAGAAACAACAAACTGAGGGATACAGCGGAGAAGCCATTCAAAGCACATGGTTTGTCCTTGAGCAGGACACACACACCACCACAAGGGTGTGGCACAGATTTGGCCCAATTCCAGCTCTCAGAGACTTACCCCTGAAGGGGAAAGAGCAGTCGATGGGTATTCCTAATCTTAGCTAATAAAGCAAACATTTCTCTAGCCTAAATGGAAAAGAAGACAATACATTTTCAAGCACTGAAGAAAAAGCCCTCTTACCAGCTCCACATGGAAATCGGGAGGAAAAGCAGGAAACTCTAAGAATCGCAAGGGTTCAAAGAAGATAAGCTAAAAAAACAGATCCAGCTTTAAAAGGCGGACACTGGGGCAGACATTTAAGCAAGTCTGTAACAAAATAAAAGTGCCAGCCCCCAATTTCTGAGGCCCTGCTGGGTATACGCCAGGCACTGTGCTTAGTACCTTGCATAGATTTTTCTCATTCCTCCTCCCACAGCCCAACGAAAGAATCATGATTATCAGCATTTTACAGAAGAGGAGACTGAGTTTGGAAAAGTCAACTCACTGCCCCCAACTAGAAATAGAGGCAAGTCTCAAACCCTGGGTCAGTCTCACTGCAAAACCTATATTCTGAACCACCACGGGGACCTTGCTTCTCTGTCCTGAGAGACAACTGTCACCTGGAAGGGAGCGTGTGAGAACGGGCATCTTCCGCTCTTGTAGGACAACAGGAGCATGGAGCCCGCTCTCTCTCCCGAGTCCTGGAATACACCCCTGCGCCTGCTCCTCACTGTCACCACCTCCCACCAACACGGATGGTCTTAACCACCTCACTTCCTCTCTTCACTTTTCCAGGGGAGAGGCAAAATGGTCGTTGGCTCTTTAGTTGCTCAAGTCCCTCCCACATAACGACATTCCCTCGGAGGGGAACCCCAGCAAGGCCGAAGCTCCACGGCACTGAATGCAATGCCCTTCCCACTCAGGCTCAACCTCACCCTGTCAGGGGAAGGGCTGAAGCTGCAGACCTGGGGGTAAGGAGACCTCTTCTCAGAATCACTTGGAAGCCCAGATGTTGGCCTTGCTCACGTCCTCATCCCCCCTCCCACTGTCATCAGAATCTCAGCACCCAGCATGCCTGTGGGGTGCCGATAAGTCACGGTCCTGGCAGGTCACCGCTGTTCTGCAAACGCACATGTGGCTAGAGAGCCATTTACCAGAAATCAGTCCCAGGCGTGGCCCTGGGCATCTGGGCCAGTGGAATAGACAGGAGCTGTGTCTGTTACCTTTTCCATGCGCTCGATCAGCCTGTCCAGCTCCCCGATCCTCTGGTCTTTCTCTTCCAGGCTGATCTCTGCTGCCTGCATCTTCTTATTGGCTTCTTCAATCATTTTCAGAAAACTATTGGTTTCTTCCTGCAAAAGCAACACACGTCCTCAGCAGAGCCATGGAGACCCCAGACTACCAACCAGGGTGTTGCTAATGATGCTTCTAATGCATGACGTTGGGACCTAGATGCATCATGTGGCTTTTTAATAAGCCTAGTCATTTACCCCCCTTTTTTCCCCCCTTGAGTCCTTATGAGTAAAACGAACCTGCAAAGGTTATTTAGCCCTTCACTAGACACTCAGAATGTCAATATATGTGCCAACAATGTGAAGGGGATGAAGACCAGATCTGGAGTTGAATGCAGAATACCCACGTCTTTCTCCCTTATTGCAAAGCACCAGCTCAGCCCATCTCTCGGCACATTTATGACGCCTGTAAGGACACAGGTTAGGGCAGACATGGAGTCCCCACCTTCAAGAAACATATGCTATCCTAGGGAAGCCAAGGTGTGAGGCACACAGCCCCTCTCCAATCAGGGGTACAGAGAAGGCCACGCAAAGGGTGGGGAGAGCGTGCGGGCTTCCCAAGGGCAGGATACTGCCGGCTGTGGGAATGGCAGGCCCTCACTTTCACGGCTCCTAGGGAATGTGCGTAGGATTGGGGACAGGAAGGAGGAAATTCCAGGTAGAGAGGAGCAAGTGGGGAGAGGAAGGACACAGCTGCAGGCCCAGGACCTGCCTGGATGCTGGCAAATGGTCCGATTAGCAAGAGAAAGGGATGGATTTACAGCCAGAGATTGGGGGCTATTCTGAGAAGGGAGAGAGATGAGTAAAGGAAAGGAGGGAGAAGGGAAGGGAAGGGAGTGGATGAGCAAACAATAAATTCCTTGAGCCCTCACCCAGTAGTTAGTCCACCAACTCCCCTCCAGCCAGAAACCCTACCAGAGTGGGGCACAAGTAGGAATACAGTTGTGAGTACGCCAAACACAGAGTTTATTCTTGTATTATGATTTATTAATTCTTGTATTATTTGCCATACGAACAACTGTGACCTACTTTCGCCCATCCCCGTGTTTAAACCTCGGCGACAATACTGAACCAAAAACCCTGCTCTGTTCTGTTCTCCGCACCGCGACGTACCAGGAGCGCCTGCTTCTCAGCGCTGTGCCGCTGCTGCTCTTCCTGCAGCTTGTCTTCGTACTGGCTGTACAGCTTCCTGGTCATCTCTCTCAACACCTCTGCGTTGGCTTCGTGGGAGGACTCCACCTACAGAGACACCCGTTTCAGAGCGGCAGCTTTGCCGGTGCCAGGGCATCAGCCCTTTTCACTCCGTATGTGTCACAGGTGGACACACAGAGGAGGGGACCCGCCGGCCCGGGCTCGGCAGAAGACAGAGGCAGCGGGAACTCACGGGCAAAGGGATCGAAAGCAGAAGGAAGGGGGTGGACAAGTGCATAGGAACTAAAACGTGGCACCTTATGCTAACTCATTTGATCTTATCAGGAGAAGTGTTCAAGAGGTGGAAACTTACCTAGGAATTGAACCAGCCTCCCAAATGTAGGCATTTTTTAATTGAATTCTCTATAAAATGTGGCTATGCTCCACTGTGTTATTAACCCCATTCTTCAATGACTTTTCCTGTCTAATGTTCTTTTGATCCTGAAATTTGACTATTTTTTATTCTATTAGTTTTAATAAACCTTTTCCTCTGCATAATAGATCCATGCCCTAATAGAACCCAGAAAGATATGTTCTTTTTAAGCCGTAAGTATTCTGTGTGGGCTGAGAAATAAGATTACTACATTATTAGAATTGGGTCAGAGTAGAATCTACATAATAAAAACCCAGTGGTCATAATGCTGTAATGACCAAAGACCAGTCACCAGGAGGCTGCATGTGCAGCGAGGCACACACGGGTGGGCGGGGATTTGACCCTGGGTCTTGCGGCATCGGCGGGACTCGGGGGAGTCCCACAGCACAGCGGGGTCTGGGGTCCTGGGTCTCCCGCGATTTCCCATGGGTCTGGGTCTCGCGTGATTTCATGCACTGGGTCACTAATAAACTATAAAGTTAAAAATTAAAAGGTTATCTGGAAGAGGAAGGGGGAAGTAGGAGTGGAAAGGGGATATTACAGATATAAATATTCTATTTCTGAATATACTTTGTTTTGTTTGTAGCATTGACTTTGAAGCCAAATAATAATTTCCCTGTTATAAAAAATTAAGCTTCAAAAAATTATCTATCAAGACCACTTGATGGGAAAAGAATAGACTTTTCAACAAATGGTGCTGGCACAACTGGGTGGACACATGCAAAAGAATAAAACTGGACCCCTAACACACCACGTATAAAATTAACTCAAAATGGACCAAAGGCTTATATGCAAAGGCTAAAACGGTAAAACTCTTAGGAGAAAACCTAAGGTAAATCTTTGTGACCTTCAAACAAACTTCTGTTCTTCAAAGAATACCATCAAGAAAGTGATGGGAGAAAATATTTGGGAGAGAGTGAGAAAATATTGGCAAATATTTTCTCATAACCTGTATCCTGAATATATATGAAGAATAATTATAACTCAATAACAAAATATAAACAACCCAATTTAAAAATGGGCAAAGGGTCTGACAGGCACTCCAAAGAAGAGACACAGATAACCGTAAGCACAAGAACTGACGCCCAACATCACTCGTCGGCAGGGACACACACACCTGCAGTGAGGAACCACTGCCCACTCACTAGCATGGTCGTCAGCAGTGAGGTAACAGTGATATGTGCTGGTGAGAATGTGGAGAAACTGGAATCCTCTTACCCTGCTGCTGGGAAGGTAAAACGGTGCAGGCATTATCTCTAGATTACCTTTCATAGTGTTTGTTTGACTTCCCTCCCCCCTGTATGTCCATGTGTTACTTTACAAAAACTACGTCAGAAAAGCAGGGAGGCCGTTGAAGAGTAGTTGTCCGCATGGAGTTGAAGCTGCCCCCTTGGTTGCTCTAACCCAGTGGTCAGCAAACTGCAGCTCACGAGCCACATGCAGCTCACAAGCCGCAGTTTGCCGCTCTGTTGACTGAGTTTGCCGACCACTGTCATATACTACCCTTTACCTCTTTGCACACAATATGCCCCAATTGCCTAATCCTCACAGCTTCCAACTACACGGTAGTCTAGTCCAGTGGTCGGCAAACTCATTAGTCAACAGACCGGCAAACCACGGCTCGTGAGCCACATGTTTGCCGACCACTGCACTAACCAATAAATCACTAGGAAAGACTTAAGCTCCTATAAGAAATGTGGACTCATCCTTTCCATACCTTTGTGCTTTTCCAAATGTTGTATTTGGAAACATTCCCACCTGGTTTGGGCAACATTAAGCTGGGGGCTCCTCATGGCTCGGACAGACCCAGCTTAGGAGATAAGAAAAGTCAGTGGAGTAGTGGGTGGGCAGGGCTTCAGGTGGAGGTGGCCCTGCACTGGCCTGTGAACTTCATGCCATTGACCTTTTGCTGTCTGCAGCCCTTCCTTCCAGCTGAGTCTTCTGGATATGTAACCCTGGATAAGCGAGGTGTACTTGAACCTCAATAGGTTACATGATGTTTACTGCAAAGATGCCCTCTAACTCCCCCTTCTTGTCACTAGGCACACTTTGGTACCCAGAAGCCACAAAATGAAAAATCCTGAACAGGGTTGTCATCAGCTGAGAGAGACCCAATGCATCCTGCAACCCATTTCCACTGCAAACATGGACTTCGGAAAGGTCTCGTCACCCGAGTCCTGTTTCCTCTGCATCCAGGTCATGTGGAACATTCTGACTCCTATAACTTTATTTATTTGGGGGTCAAGTAAAGCATTAGTCTCTAAAACAGGCAACTGTAGGCTGGATTTAGGGGCTTGGTCTCCTTGGAAACAGCCAGACTGCCAAACTGCCTAACAAGGTACCCAGACGCCAGACGCTGGATGCCAGCCCTGGAATAAACAGGAACGTCCAGGACAGACACACAGTAGACACTCAATACAGGGTGGGTCAAAAGTAAGTTTCAAATGTGGGAGGGCATTAGAAGCCCAGCAGTGGACTAAGCACAGCCTGGTGAGAAAGAGGGACATTGCCCAGAGTCCTGGTCACCCACCGGTTGTCTTTCTGTGTGCCCTTCAACTCTTCATTGTCAAACCACACAGAAAAGCTAGGGCCTCAGAGAAAATGTGATCCATGAAGCTGCTGAAATCGCAAACCTGAAGGCATCCTAAGTGCCTCTCAGTACTGACAGCAGTGCCAGGGTGACTGTCTCAGCAGCCCTTGAGGCCACAGGGCCCAAGGCAGGAGTGCCCAGCAGGGGCTTTATGGGGCACCCCGATCTGGACTGACATTTGTGAGCACAGAAACCTCCTAGTGCATTTAAGCCAAGCCCTCTGGGGTTGACCACAAAGGGTGAGAAAATTTAACAAAGAGAACAGAGAAAAGGAAATGGAAGCGTTGAAGATGGGAGGAGAGAGGAGAAGGAAAGAAGAAAAAAGTGAGTAGGAAATCTACGCCCCGCCCTACTTTACCTTCATTTTCAGCAGCTGGTTTTCAACTTGCGCGGCCTCTAACTGCCTCTGCTTTTCCCGCAGCTTGTCCATGGACACTTCATATGTCTGCTGCAGATTTCTGATTTGATCCTTAATGTTGCTATTTTCCAAAGTAACATCCACAAGCACTTTCTAATGGGGTGAAAATTTTAAAAACTTAATAAATAAAAAACACAGATCTTGTGGTGTGAGAAAACATGACCAGAGTCGTGCACGTGCTAGGACATCTTTGTTGTTAACCACTGAAATGGAGGTCAGGCCACCGAGACGCCAACCCGGAACCCTGGTGTTTGAGGGGTTGAGGGCCCCCCTGGTGGTCAAGAGCTCTGTGGCCCTGTAATTGGATGGACCAAGAACCTCCCCCATAACACCCTACCGCTGCTGCCAGTGCCCCCTGCCACTGCTTAGGATGGACGGCAATGGACTAAAATGGAGGCTTTCCAAGGAAAGTGTTCATAATACATGATTTCACCTGGGGAAAAAATGGGTTTGAAAATAGAAAGTATAGAACAATCTCATTTTGAAAAAAATGTAAAAGCGTTTGTTCAAATCTGTTTATACAGAGAAAATTTTAAAAGACTAGCACAAAATTCATCCAAATCCAAATAATGGTTTTTCATGTGATAGGATTATGGATGATATTTATTTCCCTCTTTGTGTTTTCTATACTTCCCAAATTCCCACAATGAAATCAGAAAATAAAATATGTGTTTTGTAGAACAGCAATGTTTTCCTTTTTTTCTTGCGGGGGCCCTCACTTCTGTACTTTTGACTGCTTGCCAGGACAGAGACAGTGGGCTGAGGTTGCTGTACGCCTGCATTGCTTCACCTTCCTCTCTTGGGCAGAGGTAGTGGTGGTGAAGGAGGACCAGGGAACAAGGTTCAGTGACTCAGACTAGTGCCTGACAAGTGTCAAACGCCTGTTGATTATTGCTCCAGGCCACCCACTGCAGCAAGAATGCTTAAATGAAGAGTGTCGCTCCTTAATGCTTCGCGTTCTACTTGGTTAACTCTCTCTCCAGAGACCAGAATGCCTCCCACTGGACACTAGGTTCTGAGCACCTCCCAGCACCTCCCCTGATCATCTATCATTTTATTTATTTATTTATTTATTTTTAATAAATCTTTATTGTTCAGATTATTACAGGTGTTCCTCTATTTTTTCCCCCATAGCTCCCCTCCACCTGATTCCCCACCCCACCGCATGCCCTTACCCCCGCCACTGTCTTCATCCATAGGAGTAAGATTTTTGTCCAATCTCTTCCGGCACTCCTCACACTTGCTTCCCCTGAGAATCGTCAGTCCACTCCCTTTCTATGTCCCTGATTCTATTATATTCACCAGTCCATTCTGTTCTTCAGATTTTTTATTCACTTGATTTTTAGATTCACTTGTTGGTAGGTATGTATTTGATGTCATTTTGTTGTTCATAATTTTTATCTTTACCTTTTTCTTCTTCTTCCTCTCCTTAAAGAATACCCTTCAGCATTTCATGTAATCCTGGTTTGGTGGTGATGAACTCCTTTAGCTTTTTCTTGTCTGTGAAGCTCTTTATCTGACCTTCAACTCTGAATGATAGCTTTGCTGGATAGAGTAATCTTGGCTGTAGGTTCTTGCTGTTCATCACTTTGAATATTTCTTGCCACTCCCTTCTGGCCTGCATAGTTTCTGTTGAGAAATCAGCTGACAGTCGTATGGGTACCCCCTTGTAGGTAATTAACTGTTTTTCTCTTGCTGCTTTTAATATTCTCTCTTTGTCTTTTGCCCTTGGCATTTTAATTATGATGTGTCTTGGTGTGGTCCTCTTTGGATTCCTCTTATATGGGGTTCTATGTGCTTCCTGGACTTGTACATCTATTTCTTTCACCAGGCAGGGAAAGTTTTCTGTCATTATTTCTTCTAATAGGTTCCATTTTTTTGGCATTCTCATTAAGCTCCTTGAAGGTCTCATCAAGTTTCTCAGCGGTTTTAAGAAGATTCTTGAGTAACCTTATAAATGTGGTTCTGAACTCTATGTCATCCAGTAGTTTGCTTTCCTCCGTTTCTTTCATTCGTGACATGTTTCTTTGTCTCCTCATTTTGGCTGCTTCCCTGTGTTGATGGAGTAGCTTTGTGTGGTAGGTGACCTATAGGGGGCAGTAGCTCAGCCTCCCCAATCACCTGATGTGGACACTCTTGGTACACCCCTTTGTGGGCTGAGTGCAAAGACTTGGTGCAGTTAAAGCCTTAATTGCTGTTGGTATACTGGGAGGAATTGACCTCCAGGCCAATTAGCTGTGAGCACTCACTGTGTCTATAATGGAAGAACTGCTGCGCTGAAGACACACTTATGGGGCAGGACTTGTTTCAGTGGGGCTTTGGTGCTCACAGAGTCTGCCTTTGAATGTGTCACTTATGGATGTGAGGTGTTGAAATCTGGTGTCTCACTCTGACCACTAGGTACACTGGCTTCTGGATCTCCAATGGGGTGCAGGTCAGCTACTGTCTGAGGCCATCCAGCAGGAGCTACAGTGAGAGCTACAGTTTTCTCCTCTTTGCTTGGGGTTTGGAGGTTTTGGAACTGTCTGACCCAGGCTGCAAGTTTGCTAGGTTAAGCTTCGATAGGGCGGGGCTTTCTTCTGCTAACGCTGCTGCTTGGAGCTTGGGTGGGTTTGTAGGTTGTGCAGGGCGGGGTCTCAGGGTGTCACTAGGCTAGGGCGTGGCAAACAGCAATGGCTGCTAGTTAGCCGGCTCTGTGTCCCCAAGGGCGTCCCGGAGTCCCGTGCCCCAGTGCCGTAAACAATTATTCCTGCGCACAGCTCTGCAAGTAAGCCACCGTCACTGGCAGACAGTCCAGCTTTTCCCGTAGGAGTTTGGGTCCCCCGTGTCTCCCCAGAAACTGGATTTCAGAGTAGTCGGGGGCTTGTCTCCCTTTGGGTTGAAAAAAGCAACGCCCGCCGCCAGCCCGGATCACGCGCCTCCGTACCTCAGCTTTTCAGCGCTCGTGCACGTCTCAAAGCTCTTTTCTCTTTCCTTCTAGTTGTAGAACTTCCACTCAGCCAGCTTTCCCGTGGTTCTGGGTGATAGACGTTTTGTCTTTTAGTTGAATTTTTGAAATTGTTGCGCGAGGCAGCAGTTTAGGTGTTTACCTACGCCGCCATCTTGGATTCTCTCTCATCTATCATTTTAAATCAGAAGATCTGGTGTTGGACACTTTCTCAACCCTTTGTCCTCTTTGTAGATGATCAGTCTTTGAAGTGCCCCAAATCCTTAGCCTCCAATTTAAATAAAAAGCCTCATTCCTAAACATACTTGAATCAGAAAAAGAATTTTCGATGGTAATAAACACGGGAGCCATTGGAAGCATGGAATCACCGAAGCCTGAAGCTGCCAGAGGACACAGAAACCACATGGCCCAACCACCCCTTTCCAAGTCCCACTGGCTCTACAGACACTTGTAGCTACTCTTGTGCTCATGAATCTACCTCTGGACCAAGAGACCAGGGTTCTAGCCCTGGCTCTGCCACTAGCTAGATACCTGATAAAGTCATTTCCCTCTGTTGGCTTCAGTCTGTTTATACATAAACAAGGGGGTTGGAGATCATCTCAACAGTTCTTTCCAGCTCTGATGTTCTATGAAATCAGACTAAGGGTCTGGTCTCGCTGTACATAATAATGAAAAGAAGGTATAATGGACAATGGAAGAGGTTGGGGCCTTGCAGAAGTAAGAAGTCAACTATATTCAGACTCAGGTGCTTCCTGGCTGTGAGATTATACCTTTCTTTACTGCCTTTTTTTCCCTCCTTTCCCCCCCTATTTCTTCTCCCTCCCCTTCTTCTCCTTCTCCTTTTTAATAACAGTTTTTAATATTTTCCTTATAAGGTTCCTCTGTCTGCCCAAGACTAAGAGGCTGGACCATAACTAGGAATCAGTCAAGTACCTGGGCTATGGTTGACCATGTCCTAACAGCTGACCTCTAAAGTAAATGCCTGGAGCCCTAACCGGTTTGGCTCAGTGGATAGAGCATCGGCCTGCAAACTTGAGGGTCCCAGGTTCGATTCCGGTCAAGGGCATGTACCTTGGTTGTGGGCATATCCCCAGTAGGGAGTGTGCAGGAGGCAGCTGATCGATGTTTCTCTCTCATCGATGTTTCTAACTCTCTTATCCCTCTTCCTTCCTCTCTGTAAAAAATCAATAAAATATATTTCGAAAAAATAAAAATAAAGTAAATGCCTGGAGTGTCAGCAAGATAGCAAATCAGAAGGATCATGGGGAAGAAAACCCAGAAACATCATAGATACAGACCAGGAGTGAGATCAGTTAAAGTACAGCATCTCCTAGCTGGCCGGGAATGAGATGTCCAAGAGGGACGGAGAGGGAGCCTTGGTGAGCCCCCTTGATGGCAGGAGTCAGGGAAAACAAAGGCTGCTGAATGGAGCAGGGCCTGGCCTGAGGCCAGGGGAACGGGCATGCGGTATGGAGAGCCAGGAAAAGGGTGGGACTGGAAACGGGCTCCCAGACACATCCAAACAAGGGGCCCACCCAGGCCCGCTGTGGGACATTGGCCTCACTTTGTTTGCAGCCATGCTGCCCCAGCAGCTGTTATTAGAGAACACCAGGTTCTAGGGGAAGTGGGTAACCCTAACATGGAAATCTGTTTGCTTATCTGAGGAGTTATTTATATGGAACCAGAGAGGATGTGAAATAGCTTATGGAACTTTTAAGAGGAGGGGAGAAAGATAAGAGCCACATATAGTTGGAGGTGAGGCAGAAACTACTGTTTGCATATTTAAAAACTAAACCCAAGGGACGCAGCTTCAGGTGAATATATGCTTTGTTCTGGTCATTTTCTTTTTTTTTTTTATTTAATTTTTTTTTTTTGTTCTGGTCATTTTCAAGTTGATTTGCATGTTAGATGGGGGGAGGCTCAGTTGGAAGAACAGCAAAGGGCAGTATCTGAGGGGTAAACTCACAGAAAATCAAATTAATCAAGAGAGCAAGCCCCTTAAAGGGGTGGACACATACAGTTGCACAAATGTAAGACCCTGAGGCTTTAGAGAAAGGATCTCTAAACAGCTTCAAGGACCTCCTTTAACCTGTCCAGTGCTACAAGAGATTCTTTAAAATGCATATTATTTCTTTTCATGAAAAATAATTTCTAAATTAGGAAAAAGTGCTTAATAACCAGTCATGAATACAGGTTGCCTCTTGTCCTGTGATTGGGTGGAACTTCCTGTAAACCAGGGCTGCAGAGGGTGGGGCTGATGACACTGACCCTTAAGACCACTTGGGGATCTAGAGGAGCAAGTGACATCTCCAGCATGAAACTCAGGATCTGAACCCCCATTTTAATGAGGGCAAAACAACTGCAACACAAAGGTTCAGAGGCTCAGCTTGGAAGCGCCACCCTCAGCTTCCTTCAGCGTCTTCCCTGCACGGCCTTCACTGCAGCCAAGCTTAAAGGATTCCGCATGAGGAGCTGAGGACATTCTGTGACTCACATTTGTTTCTACAAATGTGAGGGGCCACTCTGGTTAGGCCTGCCTGCCCTCCAACAGATGGCACCCCACCTACCAGGGAGAGAGGAATACCTGCAGGTCAATGGAGTCTGACGCCAGCGCTGAGTTCGTGGCATTAAAGCTGTCCAGGGCCGACGACTGTGTTTCGATGTGATTCTCCAGGTAGTCCTTCTGAGCCTGTGAAACCTGGACAGAGAGAAGAGACAGTTTCACAAAACCAACCCAGACACCCCCCAGTAACCTTTGCTTGGGCTGGAACTGTCTGCTGACAGTAGCCACATCCACCTCAATGACAGTTCATGGACAGCCTCAAATTAAAAAGTCAACAACTACAGGACCCAGAGATGGAAAGACAGGAAGACTTCTCCTTTGGATAGTTTGTACACATTCACGTACTGGGCCTCAAGCCCTCACAACAACACTATGTGGCAGCCACACGTGGGCCTTTATGGGGAGGAAACAGAATCAGAGAAGGTAAAGAATTTGCACCCAAAGGCCTAAGAAGTGGCACGGCTGGAACTCAAACCCAGTTGGAATATCTTCTTGGGCCCTATTGTTCTTTCTGCCACCCTAGAAAGAACATACTTTGGGCTCACCCCATTCTCAAGAGTTGTTTTGTGGCTGCTGCTGTTATTGGGTTGTCTTGGTTGGGTGTGTGCATTTGGTACTTTGAGGGAGTTCATCAGAGGTCCATTGTAAGCTAAAACTTTATAAGGGGTGCTGGCTAGAGAGGGGCAGGGAGGCAGCAGAGCTAGGGGAAGGGATCTGGGTAGGCTCAAGGGTGATCCTTGTGAGAGCCACAGAAAGCAGCCAGCACGATACAAAAGGAGGTGCACCCTGAGGATGGGACAGAGAGCTGAAACAGCCCACCAGGACCCGGAATGGGTGGTGCGCTGTTGTTCAGGGTGTGTTCACATAGCAGTGGTTTAGCAATCAGTCTGGCTGCAGTGTGTGGTGTGGCCTGGAGGAGGAGGAGGCTGTAGGCAGAGAGACAAGCTCCTGTGACAGTTCTGGCATGAGACAACAAGGGTGAGCAGAGACCTGTTATTCATCTTTGCAAATCCAATCCTTTAGCATCAATTAAAGTTGTCAGTGTCCGTCATTGGATAGCTGAGTGAATTTCCATTAGTAGGAGAGGAGTTTACAAATCGCTTCCTATGTGCCAGGGAGAATGGCTGGGCGGATGTGTTTATAAACCCTTGCCCCTGTAATGAAGGCAGTAGGTCTTACTTAAGCCGATACTCTCACAGCCAAGCTGTAAAGTAAACTCTGATGCGTGGCTGTTGTAACTGTGCTCCAATGACTAACTCTTATGGAGAGTATGTAATAGACACATGGACTTTTTTATTCAAGATTATTAATCACAAATATATATATATTTTTTTAAATTTTTCTCACAAGCATTAGTTTGGTTAAATCAGAGGTAGGTTGTCTTTTCTTAAATTTTGATGCAGTAACACATAGTTCAAACTTTTAAAAAGTGTAAAAGGTATGCACTAAAGCAATCTCCCAGTCTCATCTGCTTAGGTACCGCCTTTCCTAATTTGCCCCTCAATTAAGAATCACGGTTAATTACTTTCTTGATTACGTTTTTAGCAACTTTTTGTGCATACCCAAAACAATCTAGATAGATTTATTTGCCCTTCTTGTTTTACATAAGTGGTAGCATTACATTATCTTGAATCTTGCTTTTTCATCATCTACTGTATAATCTTTGTAATAGTTCCATCTCCTTTTGAAGAGCTTAGTCATTCTTTTCATTCTCTCTCTTTTTAAAAAAAAAATACATTTTATTGATTTTTTACAGAGAGGAAGGGAGAAGAGAGAGAGTTAGAAACATCGATGAGAGAGAAACATCGATCAGCTGCCTCCTGCACACCCCATACTGGGGATGTGCCTGCAACCAAGGTACATGCCCTTGACCGGAATTGAACCTGGGACCCTTCAGTCCACAGGCCAACGCTCTATCCACTGAGCCAAACCAGTTAGGGCCCTCTCTCTCTCTCTCTTTTTTACAACTCTGTTCTATTGTAGAGATATATTTTCTGGAATTTATTCATATATAATTCTATCCTAATAGCACATAAGTTGTCACCACAGCATACACTGACTGGTCCATTTTCCTCCCTTTATAGAAGATGCTACATTTGTCACACATGGAGGTACATTTCTAGATTTTTTTCACTGATGCTATTTATTTTTCTGCCAATACTACAACTGTTTTAATTTCTGGGGCTTTTTCAGTTTCTTATAATGGTAGTAGGGCTAGTCTCCCTAATTGGTATTTTCCCCCCAGAATTTCCCCAACTCTTTATATTTATTTCTTGAAAACACCTGGTCCAGTTGTAGAAAAACAATATAAAATAAAAATCTGTTGGTATTTTGGGTTATATTAAATTTGTATATTAGCTCGATAGTACTGACATTTTATAATGTCGAATCTTCCATTCTAAGCACGTGGTGTGTCTTTCCACTTATTACCATCTACTCCTAGATATCTGGTAGGTTCTTTTTGTTGTTGCTGTTATTTCTTTTAACTGGTTGGTTTTTATACAGTGAAACCTCTTTCTTTGTATCAATTTTTCACCCTGCTACTTTACAGACTTCTTTTATTGTTTATAGTAGTTTTTTTCATTGAATCACTTGGGCTTTCTAGGCGTATAATCTTATAGTTTATAAATACTGATAGTTTTATACCTACCTATCTAGTTTTTATACCTCTAAATTTATTTATCTTGTTTAATTCCACTGGCTAGCACCTCAGACACAATGATAATTAATATGGTGACAGCTGGCTTCCTTGTCTTCTTCCTGAACTTGGGGGGAATACTTTGATATAAGGAAGAGAGTTCTTGCTCCGGAAAAAAAAATCCCTTAAATGATAAACTTTATTCTGTAATAAAATTCCTTCGGTTCATTTAAAACATGATCCCACTCATAAAGAACCTCATACACTCAAATGTCTTCTGATACTAGCCACTGAGAGGGAGCTCTAGACTCTGTCCCCCTCTATAGTCCCCCGTCACCCAGACGTTGACTTACTGACAGCTCCTGGGTGATCTGCCGAATCTTCTGTCTCATTTCATCATAGTCTCCGTACATCCGCTTCCTTACTTTTTCCAAGGTGGCTCTCACCTGCAGCCCACAAAGACGCTGGTTAGAGAGCAAGCTATCACATTTTCATGCGAGATTTCCCAATCGTTTACGAAATCCTAATGAGAAAAGGCCTCCCCACCACCCCACCCCCGCCACCACAACAATCTTAAGAACAGGACAATTTGGGAAATTAAGGAATAAGATCACTCCTGATATCTGGTTAGAAACCAAGAGAATTATATTTATAATAATAACAATATATATTATGATTATATAATTATAATCATTAACAAGTATTAATTATACAAATAATAAGCTCTGGAGAGAAAATGCTTTGTTGAAATTCACCCATCACCTTCAAACCACAATTCAGGCAAAGTCTGCCCCGTTTCCTATCACACATTTTTTTACAAGTAGAAAAAATTTAAAACTTGTCAGCAAACACAGATGAGAGGACCAATAAGCAAAAGCAACCTCTAATTTTCCCTAGCTCTGCTCTGACTGCCAATTAAATGTCTGGAATGTAACGCGGGGGAGTATGAGCCCTGAAGAACCCATAAATTTGGAAGTCAGTTCCCCCAATAATCTGGTGTCCCCAGGATGGGCGAAGCGCTCAGGAATCTGCAGAGAGAACAGGGAATCTCTGGAGCTTCCACCACAGGAAGGGCTCCAAGGTTAGAGAAACCACCGGCATGCAGGGGACAGCATAGGGGACTCAATCTTGAAGTTGCTTTTACAGAATTAGCTCGTTTTAAAATCAGACATGTTTATTAGGGGTGACTGGATATTGGTGGAGATTTGGGAGGGCAGTTAAGATGCCAAGCCTTCCCCAGATGAATTCTAATGATAGAATACATTCAACAAGATAGAAACAGACTCATAGATACAGAGAACGACTGACAGTTGTCAGAGGGGTTTGGGTTTGGGGGGCTACGTGGAAAAGATGCAGTACACACTGGTAGTTACAGAATAGTCACGGAGACGCATATTACAGCACAGGGAATACTGTCAATAAGATGGTGGTAACTACGGTATGTATGGGGCTAGGTGGGTACTGGAAGCAGCAGGGGGACCACTCTGTGAAGTACACCATTTTATAACCACTTTGCTATACATCTGAAACTAATTCAGAATAATATTGAATGTAAACTAGAATTGAAAAATAAAAATTAGTAATTGCCTACTTTTCTGCCATTAACTACCAACAATTTGGGAAAACGGGACCAAACTCGGTACTTTTCACTGAGGGCAGGCAGAATGTCTCACCCGTGCCCTGAGTCGGTTCTCGTGCTGCTCACCAGTAGGAATGGGCGTGATCCTCAGCTGGGTGGCAAACACTCAGGAAGCCAGGGACCAGAATCACAGCGAGAGAGGACAAATAATCCCATAGACATGCATAGGAATGAGTAGGCCAGTGATGGATTTGAAGCTACTATCAATAGGGGACCTGGAGACTACTTTTAACTTGCAGAGCACAATGGAGGTGGGCACTTCAGGGCAGAGCCACCCCTGTGAACTGGGCTCATGTCATCCTGGTCCACAGCCAGCCTGAACCTGCTGTCTTTGTCTTGAGTGATTTGCAACTCTCCACCCTGCTGAGAAGGTTCACCTCTGAAGCCCTGTCATGTTATCTGGTGCGTTTCAACAAAGGACCAAGCATTTCCATGAGAAAAATACAGAAGGCTAGAAATGTTCAAGCTGCTCCTCTTCAGGTTTTGACTTTAGGGGTCCCTTCCCAGCCCCATGATCTATGCATGAGCAAACTGAAGCCTAGAGAGGGCTAAAGTTTGGCTGGGCCAAACAGAAAGCTGGACCTTGAACCAAGGCCCATGAGGTACTCCATGGCCCCACAATGCCTTGTTGCTTATGAGCACCTCCAGTCCACGGGTCAATGTTTAGGGCCACAAATGTCACAGAAGCTCATTTTCTCTCTATGTAATCACTCTGGCTTGATCAACAAAGGTATTGGTCAATCTACAGAGACCAAAAGAACCAAAAAGAAATGGAGATATATAACAGATAGATAGATACAAAAATTTTAGAAGGAAATGCTCCAAAATACTAACTACTGCTCTGGTTGAATGGTGGAACTATAGGTAATTTTGTTTTCTTCTTATTACATTTTTGTATTTTCCAATTTTTCCAAAAAAGCACACACATTAATTAAAAAGATTAAAATGTAATATTATATACAAAGAAATGGCATTGATTGGTCTGGATTTAACAATGTCTATTGGGTTGACTTCTCAGCATCTGTTTCAAACCAACTGATTGGTCCTAACCAGCCACAGTCATGCCATTCTCCACACCAGTGATGGATTTGGGAATGGGAATGTGACCGAGACCTGGTCCATGAGACATAAGGAGAATCCTAATGGAGGGCCTTTAAAGAGTGATCAGAGATGAGAGACTCCTTTTTTACCCCAGACACTGTCATGTTTTCAGATGATACTATGAGCCTGAGGCTGAAGGAGGAAAGAACCAAGGGAAACTCAGAGAAATAGACAAGAGCCTGGAAAATGCCATGCTAGAGCCACCTACCCCTAGACCAATCCCCACATAGACAAGTTGGCTGTTCTGTTACCTGCATCCCAAATCATCCAAATTTATACAATTGTCCAAACTCATGCATTAGGAATGTCCAATATAATAAGCAAAACCAATTAAGAGCCCCCATACTATACACAAAAGAAGAAAGTCTCTGGTCTTCTGAGCAGTCCTACTAAGTAACACCCAGAAGCTCACTATAGAACTCACTGAAGAACTACATCTGTACCCTTACCAGGACCATAAAGATATGCAGAAAAGTGATAACGCTAAGAAATTCCCATCCAAAGTGATAATGCTAAAAATTCTTCCAAAATATGTGTTACATTCACATCAATATTCTAACTCCACCCTCTTGCATGCTACAGACAGAGTATAAACCAGAAACAAAAAAAAATCCTTAAGTGACTCACATCTTTGATGTAATTCATCTCTTCTTTCAGCTGATTGGTGGACCACCCATACACCACCATTTCTTTCTGCTGATTTTGATCTGATCTTCGCACCACGCCATAGACAACGCCCTGAGGAAGTTTCCTGGTTGGCTCCCCATTGTTTGGGTCAGGATGCTGGAAAAGGGTAGGAAAAGAGAAAGGAATCGTGACTCTTTAGGCCGTATGAAGAAAGCTGTAACAACAGGGCCACTGTATATGGTTATGCGGGCTGTGCCCAGCACTGGCTGCCTGGACGCAGGCAGAGAGGCCAGCAGAAACCCAGTCTCTGCTCACCAAGTTGCACTGGGCCTGGGCAGAGCCTGCCTTTACCCTGGAGGAAGAGTACCCTTCTCTAATTTCTCCAAGGCCTTGTCCATCCACCTAAAAGTGCATCTGCAGGGCCCCATCTTCCCAGAGGAGCCTTTTTCTAATTCACACAAAAGGGCTAGACTTGTGTTGTCCCCAATAACAAGAGCAATGTCTGAACTCTGATGTTCTTGGTAATGCTGTTTTTCCCCTTATACGAGTTCCTCTGTGCGCCCGAAGTACATGGGATTGAGATACCTGGGGGGAAATGTTGGCCACCCTCTGGCAGCCAAACTGTCTTCTGAAGTTAGGTCTGACCCTGGGACCAGCTCTGAGAAAAGGACATGGGGTGAGTATACAACCTGTTGTGACTATTCATGAAACATTTCCAAAAAACCAGGCAAGAGAGGCGTGACCTCAGTGCAAAAGAATCTTCCCACTCCTTAATTTCTTCGGGTAAAGTTTTGATCAGTTTTGGAGTGCAAATACCTTTAGGAAGAGGTAATGTGCCCAAGTCCTAACATACCTTTCTAGAATGAAGGCTCAAGAAGCAGGAGAAAAAGAAATTAAGACTTGTGGAGTACATACTATAAGCTAGAACTGTTCCTTAACACACTTAATCCTCACAGCCACTCTGAGACATAGTGATGGTCTTCTCTACTTTATAGCCGAGAAAACGAAAGTAAAACTAAAGTTCAGAGAAGTCACACATCTAGTTTCAAGCCCAATTCCATCTGCACTATGTATATCTCCCCACTCGCGGGCTTTGTTATATGTCAGGGGACAGAATAGGGGCCTCCCCAACATCGAAAGGAAGGAGCAAGAAAACAATCAAGACCAGGGACTGTTTCATAGACAACCTGGTGGAGCCCCGGTTTTCCCGGGGCGGGGCGGGCGGGGGGGGGGGGGGAAGGGGGGTGACCCTGGTACCTCAACAATCACGGCGCAGAAGCCTGGGTTCCATCACGGCCACTCTGCTTTCCCACTCGTTTTTAGGTCACCTTTGCATAAATTCTTCCCAGGTAAATATGTTTGACATACCAAACTGTCATTTGCATTTTAAAATCATTCATTTGTGGAAGAATAAGGAGTACTTTATAATCCCATTCAAAATTTAGAAAAGTCTAGAAAGACACATGACAAATGATTAATAGTGACGACCTCAAAGGAAGGACAGCAGGTGGAGCAGGGGAGCTAGAGATCAGGATAACTGTCAATTATTTTACTGTGCACCCTCTCTTATTGTTTGCTTATACTGGTAATGTGAGCTTTTTTAAAAAGTAAGACAACAAAACATCCATTGCTTCCTACCCTTCTGCACATACTTGGAGAGAGATGGGATATGAAGAACTTTGACCCTCTACGTTTGATTCTGGAAAATACTTCCACTTGAGTCCCTCACACTTGTCCCACAGGCATTGATGAACTCTTGAAATTGTCCATCAAGTTGAGGTGAGTGGACTGTTAAACGGGTCTTGGTGGAGTGACAAGCTGGGGTTAGAGATCCCTGCTTTACTAGGCATGGAATTAGGAAGAGAAAACGCTCTAATGGAACTCCCCCTGCACCAGGAAACAAAAGCATGCTCTTTCAGCCACGGACTCCACCCGGTTCCTGCAAAACAAGCTGGTGACGACATAAGGCTTTGGTGAGATGCATTTCTGCAAAGCACACCCTCCACAGGTGGATTAGCATCCAGGAAAATGCTCAGGTGGCTGGGCACAGAGGACTCTGCCTTCCTGCCCACGAGGGGAAATGAGGGCCACCAACATGGAGGAACACACCAACAAGGCCAAGGACAACAGGGTCTGTGAAGCACCGCCCTAGGGGTCATGGATCTAAAAGTTACATACATGGAAAGCTATGAAGACCGTTTAAGTAAAATAATGCTAATTTTCATATCCCATTTTTTGTTTTAAACAATGTGTGCTTGTGTATATAAAACATCTAGAAAGATGTAATCCAAACCTTTAATGCCAGTTTCCTCAGTAAAACTGGATATCATTTTTTCATTTATACTCCTTTATACTCTTTGATTTGCGGGCTAAAAAGGCATTATGTTTGAATTAATTTTTATTTCAATTTTCAAAGAACAAAAATTATTATGAAATCAGGGTGAAAATAAAAGGCCCACAGGGAAGGGCCCAGCCCAGGACTCTGTTCAGGAGCAGGACCACCCGCAGAGGCCACACCACAAGGAGAAGGCTCCTGAGGCCATGTGAGGATCTGCTGGGCTGTGAAGGGAAGGGGAAGGAACGTTTATGAATAAGGAGAAGGGGAAACATTTGTTGTCTAGTCATTTTATTATACAATATTTTTTAATCCTCACAATAACCCTCCTATGTGAATATGAGTGCTTCCAAGGTGGCAGCATTCAAGTGCCTGTCTGTGTCTCGCCAAATGTAAGCTCCTTCTTTGACGATAATGCTTTCATCGTAGCCAAGAGTCAGAAGAGAAACTGGAACTCACATCTCCATGTGGCAGCCCCAACCTCAGGGTCCTGGGCCTTTGGGAAGAGGCGGGCCTAGGATGGGGAGGTTCTCTTCCAGCCTCCTATGGTCCATCTCCCCCTCAGCCTCTGCCCCATTCCAGCCTCACTGCCTTCTTTCTGTCCTTTTATCAGCCACCTTTCTTCTTGCCTCAGGGCATTTACACAGGCTATTTGCTCTGTCTGCAGGGCCCGAAAGGCCCTCCCTCAAGGACATCTTCACTGGTCCTTCCACCTGCTTGGGTCTCTGAGCTATCCACAACCATAATGAAGTGACTATTAGTATTGTTATATATGGAAGGCCTGCTCCCCTATCAACTGGAAGCTCCAAGAATTCTAGGGCCCTGTGTGTCTTCTTTTCCACCACAATTCCTGGCATCTAACACGCAATGAGTTTCTCAATAAATATTTGCTGAATGAAGAGGAAGCTTTAGATGCTGGGAGAGGTTCTGGGAATTACCCAGAGTGTGTACACAGGGTCTAGCTGAAAGAGACATCCTTGGGTCCTCTTAGATGGCGGAACAGGGAGCTAATGGTGTTGCCCCAATCATAAATTTGATATCTAGTAAAGCTGCAAAGGAGCCGAGAGTGCTATCATTTTTACCAAAATGGGAGAATACAGAAAAAATAAATAAAAACGAAGAGTGACTTTTGGTACTATGTGGCTACATGTTCCTCCATTTATATCCTATAAAATATCTCCCTATAAGATAAATATTAACTTTTTTGGCATGAGAATAACATTGTGATTATATTAGGAGACAGCCTTTATCTTTCAGAGAAATACACTTAACTAAATATTTATGACATCAGAATACAGGGTGGAAGAAATAGATGGGGTGTAGACAGGACAGGACTTGAGGGTTGAGGGTTGCTGGGGCTGGGTGAAGGGTCAATGATTCATTACACACCTTAGTCTCTTCTTGTTTGTGTTTGAAATTCTCCATAATTAAGTTTTTAAAAACTTCTTTATAATGATGCTTAGTATTAGGAAAAAAAACACAATTTTTATAACATGTACACTAGGCCTACTAACAGCCTCCAGGACATGAAACAATATTAGGCAAAATCTCTGAAACCAAAAGCCCTAATAAATGCATGGAATGAAAAGAAAGTTATCGCCAAAAAGGGAAAAGGAAACAACCAACACAAAGGCCATCCCAGAACCCCTAGGTGAAATGCAGCAGAATTAACAACAGGCATCATCATTAAAACATAGACTGGTCCCCGGGATATACTCAGAGCTTAAAATTACTTACAGGCTCATGATATGGCTGTTTTCCCTAAAGATATATTTAGCAACCAGTGCCTTAGAAAGGAGAAACTATAAAGAAGTAACTCAGCCTAATTCCCTGCTACATGGGCTTCAGTGAGGCCAATTACAGGTGACCATATTTTCCAAACTCTAAATCAAAATATGTGATCTTACAAGGAGATAAGCTCTCCTGAGGCAGAGACAGTATTGACTGTCTTTGCTGCTCTATCCCTGATACTCAGCATAAATAGATGCTCACTAAATACGTTTTGAAGGAAGGAAGACAGTACAATATTTAGAATCAGGTCTATGCCAGAATATTTGGAGTGTTTGGTCATCTCAGACACTAATCTGTGCAAAGGAAGAAAGTCCTTGGACAAGAAGGGTTTGGGGGGGGATAAAGAACAGCAGAAACACAATTTAACATAAATCCAAACTGACGGTGGCAGCCAGCCACAGCCAGCCCCTGACCCCAAGGGCCCAGAAGGCCAGCTGGTCCCACCTCCAGGCTGCCAATACAGCAAAGATGGACCACAACATGAACTGAATGACTTGCAAACTAGAAGCTGAGGGACCTCGTCTTCCAGCCAGAGGGCAGCAGCTGACCCAGAGCCAGCTGAGTGCTGGGGCACTGAGCATGCTCTCCATCCTCAGGCAGCACGGCACTTTCAGGAATGTGGCCTGACCTGTCTGACCTGTGCATCCCTCTCAGCAAATTATTGGCCCCTGGTCATTACTTATACTTGACATTGTTTTGCCTTCTTGGGACGCAGATGAACATGACAGCTGAGCCACAGCCTATCAGAGAAATAGGGAGGGGATGGGCAGCCCAGGCTCCTCAAAGAAATGGAAACCTTGGGCTATTGAGATATTTATTTCTGACTGTCTCACAGACTGAATAGAGACCCCTTCCTAAATAAAATCATGCTTGGGGGGAAAAAAAAGACCACTTTGAATGTTTACCTATGAGAAGAAAAAGAAAAACTCTGGCCACCCAGAAATGCCAAATAGAGTGTAGTTCTAATGATAGTATCCTGACAGGAGGTAACTTCTTAAAGATATTACTTTACAGCTCTGAGCAGACAACAGATGCTTAGGCCTCACAGCCCAGGGAGGTAGGGAGGGGGGAAGAAGGACATGGGGGAGAGTGATCAGGAACTTCTTCTCTGGATCCCAATGGTGCAGTAGACACCTTAGTTAACCTTGACTGATTAAATATCCTAAAAAGACTTTTCCTCATAGGAGAAAGTGTACAAGTTGGCATTCCCATGACAACAGGGCCATGTCATAGACGCCAGTTGTAACTGCAAAACCTCTATGTGTAAGTTATTTACTCCACTGAGTTTCAGAGTCCTGAACAGTAAAAAGGAGATAATGCCACCAATTTCAGAAGGTCGTTCTAAGGAATTCACAGAGTAACATATATGTAAAGCAACCAGCATGCAGTGGGCAGACTAGTAGATACTGACAGATTCTGTTATTGGTAGTGGTGTCTTTACATTTCTGAAGATCTGCGTTCCTACTCAAATCTACATGTTTCTCTGGATGCTTCTGTCTGTCTGTCCACCTCCCTTTCCTTGGGTCTTTTTGCTGTTACCATCACAGTCATCAAATTGACTCACCTCTTGACCTGACTTGGGAGAGAATCACAGAGTCTCAGAAGTTAGAGAAATGGAAAGAGTGGTAGAGTCCAGGGGAGTTGTAAACCCGCCCCTCCTCAGCGTCTGATAGAGCTGTGGGGCTGCAGAGGCACTGCTAGGCAGCTCACCCAGCCTGATCTATGGAAGCCACAGCCACTGCACTGCACTTTTACTGGTGGCACTTCTCTACACATTCACTGGTTCTAGGGGAATGCTTCCATTTGCTGGAAGAGGAGACTGAGGCCTCTGGAGATGTCTTGACTGTCCCGACACTACCTCAGTTGGTGAGGGAGCCAGGACTAGAACCGGGGCCTCTTCCCATCCTCCCACGGCCACTCTCCCTGGGAGACACATAGATCCTGCACGCTATCAGCAGGGCAGCCCTAGCCCCACCCCCACCTGAATCATGGCAGCACACTCCCTCACCTGGCAACAGCCCGTGATGTTGTGTAAATAGTCACACCAAGACAGGAACTCGGGCTTATTCACCCAGGGCTCTAAAGGAAAGTGGGCTGTAAAACCCAAGGGCAAGGGTTACCTCCTTTTCAACATTTTACTAGGCTATGAAAACTCCCGACTTTTCCTGCGTATACATACATCTGCTCTCCCTCACTCAGAATCCTCAAAGGTCTAGAGAGAAACAGATTTTTTCAAAACACAGGTCACTAAAGGACACCTACAATGGGGGGATACTAAGAGCTACTGCAAATATTATCTGCTTCAAACTACTTTGTCAATTTGAAAAAGGCTTCACCATCACAGACTCAAAATCAGCAAAGTTCAGATCACATTCTCAAAAATTCAACTATACGGTGAGACCCTGATTCAACATGGTAAGGCTGTAATAGTTGGCATTGTGTCTGTCTCTTACTTCTCTATGTGTAAGAGTATGTGTGCTACTTAAGAATGCACTGCATATATATTTGGCTAGAAATATGGATATATGTAGTCACGAAGTTCTTTGAAAATCATAGGAATTTAATTTCAAAATTATCTACCACCAATATTAATTTCAATGTTCTCAACAATTTTATAAAGATTATATTCCACACTTACCAATTTCTCAACATGAACTGTGTGCCTACAAAATAACCAACATTTGCTCTCCTAAATTATTACTGATTTTTTAATAAACAAAAGTCCATGGCTAATTCATCTGAGTTGTTAGTACAATTTAAGGTGATTATATTCTACAAAAAACGTATTATGGGTTGAACTGTGATATACAAATAAATGTATACCAGTGCCCTAATCCCAGACACCTCAGAATTTGGCCTTATTGGGAGCTAGGGTCGAGGTAAAATGAGGTCATTAGAGTGGGCCCTAATCCAGTATGATTGGTGTCCTTATAAACAGGAGAAAACCGGGACACAGAGACACGCATACCCAGGGAAACACAATGTGAAGACTGGAGGGATGCTGCCCCAAGCCGAGGACTGCGAAAAGCCACCAGCAGCTGGAAGCAGTGAGGAAGGATTCGTCCCCAGGGCCTTCAAAGAAAGCATGGCCCTGTCCAACGACACCTTACCCCAGACTTCCGGCCTCCAAAACCAGGAGCCAATAAACCCTTGTTATTTAAGCCACCCAGTCTGAGCTCCTGTGTTATGGCAGCTAACCTAGGAAATGAATACAAAGCTGAATCATCATAATCAACAGCCATTCATTAAGCACAAACTATGAGTAAGGCAGGTGCTAGGCGCTAGGGAGAAAGAGAGACACCGCCTCATTTCTATATGTGTGTAGATATGTGTAAGTATAGGTTGTGCACAAATTTCACAGGAACGTGTGTGTAGACATGTGGGAGTTCTTAGCAGCAGGTGACTAGGTGCCAGGGGAGGGGCAGCCTGTGAACCTATAGTGCAAGAGAGACAATCACCGAAGCACGGGCAGTCAGGGGAGTTCGTGGGGAAGCGGGCCAGAAGGACAAGGAAGACATCGATAAACTGAGAGATGGCTGGAAGAGACCCTAGGCCTGGGTGAGGGCCTTAGCAAGGGTTCTGGGGAGGAAGTAGACGCCATGGGTTGAGAAGGTAATAAGTGAACCTGTCCAGTGAGGGCAGACCAGCCAGGAAATAAAAAAGGAGATAATACTGACTTGGTCTCAGGTGGACTGAGAGGAACTGGCCAGCAGGCTCTGAGTCCTGCTACCCAAACAGGGGTGCCCTGCTGGAAACAACCCAAAATACTGATATTTTGGCTTTTTTTTTTAACAACAAAATACAATTATTTTATTTAAGAGAAGAGATATCATGATCTTTTTCGTCTATCCTCAGTCTTCATTTGCCATTTTATCTGAGGGAGGACCTACGCCCAAGACTGAATCTCTCAGATAGGTTGTTTGGGGAAGAAGGTTCCAAAACAACTAAATTTTCCTAGAGAAGGGTCAGGATCTGAGAGAGAAGGGGATGGCTCTGGAGGAAATACAGGGAGGGGTCAGACTCCAGGGAAGGACAGGGAGTTGGGTGCTGGCACCAGCCTCCCCCACTCCCCCATAAGCCCTCACACACTGTCTTTCTATTCCCCGTAATGCCCTGCCCCATTTCCAGGATGACTCCAGCAGAGTCCCCTGGAAATAGATGAAACCCAAATGGCTCTGAGGGAAATACATATGCCGACAAACCTAAGACAGGACAGCCGTTCTCGCTGTAACTGGGGGATGGGAATGCAAGATGCCCTGGCGGCCTGTTGGCCTGTTGGTCAGGGTCAGAACAGTTTCTGAATGGGTGTACCTGTACTCCATTCAAATTTAAATGAAGCCCAGAACTTTATGGGCAAATATTTTCATATAAGAATATGAAATCCAGATTTCATATTTTAATACTAAAAATAATGGTAAAACTCTAAAATATCTGTATCTATACATAAAAATATCACTGTGTCGAGAACACTGAGAGCCAGTGAGGCCACCCACAGGACAGGGCTCAGGAGAGCAGAGCTGGCGGCCTGGTGGGCATCTCCCCAGAGGTGGCTCTGAGCTGTGTAAGGATGAGTTCTCAGAGGTAAGGTCGTGCAGGACGAAGGGGCCAGGCCTGGTGGTATGGGCTGAGGGATACTCAGATTTATGGAAAAGGACGTAATGACATCAAGGCTATGCAGCAGGCACAGCCTGAGAGGGCGGGGGAGATGCAGGCTGGGCAGTTCCAGGAAGGGGACCGGCTCCAAGAGGGTCCAAGGGAGAAAAGCAAAGAACAAGAAACACAGTTGTGGGCGTCAAAGGGAAGCAATCTGGCATCCAGTCACTGCCACTCCACTCCATTTTATAGGCCAGACACTAAAGTGGGCCTTTGGCCTGTATTAGCTCATTTGCTCTTTACAACCAGACATTATTGTGCCTGCTTGAAAGATGAAGAAACTGAGGAGCAGAGACAGTATTTGAGAGTTCATCTGAGGCCTGAGAAAACAGCCTCAGGGCAGCTGACATCATCTGTAAGAGAAAGTAAAGGAGCAGACAGCCTCCCACATCCACCCCATAGCCCCATGACTCCAGAAAAAGACACTGCCTCTGTAGTGCCAGCCCCAGAACCTCAAGACACACCACTGTGAAGCTAGGCAGCATGTACCATGTGCCACACCCATCCGCTGCAAGGAATCCTCTCTCTGGTGACATGGGAACAGTGGACAAAAGAATGGCCCCACTGGCAGTGGCATCTATGTGTGGCCGGCCACTCCATGTCATCTCACGTCCTCGAAGTACACTAAGCATCTTCCGTGGCTGTGGAAAGAATAAGGCCCAGCCCTGCACTCAGCCAGCAGCAGCCCTAACAGGGCCCTGGAAATCCTCCGAGAAGTTGCACTTCATCAGAAGCCTTATATCTTCCTGCGTCCACATCTCAGCCAGCTGCAGTCCCCAGCCTTTGCATACCACAGACCCCTCCCCACGCCCCCCAAAAAACCAAAGTCAACTCACCAGAACTCCTGGCATCTTACAGGTGGGTGGGATACGATGTCCCAGGGAGGGGCTGCCACGTAGAAGGCACATCAGAGGAGGTGGCACCCCCAGGGCCTCTGGTGCCTGCCTCTGGTTCCCAGTGACTTCAAACCAGGAACCCCACCAGTACTGGTGACGAAATCACCCAGAACAGCCTCGCATTTACCACCAGTGCCTTCGAGTGCTGCCACCACCCAAGGACTTCAGTCCTGGGGAAACAGCCAGCCCCACCTCCTCCTCTCTACCCCAGTTCTTCTGCAGTGAGTCACCAATGTATCACAGATGGGCACTCGGGCTGCACACCTGGTCCGCCGAGTATGAACGGCATCATGGCACGTGATCTATGCCTGTGGTTTCTGCCCTGTGCTCCTGGAGTTCTCAGGTAGGAGGGGGCCTGAGGAGCAGGGTCAAGGGAGACTGGGAGGACTCTGGACTTCACCATCATCAATTTTGCCTTGATTATATATACATGGGCTTGGGATAACATTTTGATCAGAAGGGGGAAAAAGAGGGTTCAATTGCTTTAAAACGTTTGAAAAGCACTGTGCAAGACAAATAGGCAAATCACACAACTTGGTTACCAACTCCCACCTGACAGGGGGGAAAAGTGCCTGTTTCTTTGGGAATGCCTGGTTCTTCTTTAGCGGTGACGACAACATGCCCTCCAGGGCTTCCCACTGCCCCAGTGTCAGCACCAGAACCCCTCACAAACATCCCCCCAGGCCTGCAGCACGGGTCACTCCAACAGAGCAAGTCCCCCACCTCCTCCACCATGCACAAGGGGACAGCCATCAAGTCCCTGTCCTGTCACTCTCTCGTTTGGGACCCTTTTCAAAAAGTGCTCCTTCTGAGCCCGGCCAGTGTGGCTCAGTGGCTGAGCGTTAACCTATGAACCAGGAGGTCATGGTTGGATTCCCAGTCAGGGCATGATCCCTAGTAGGGGATATATATCTATATATATATATACACACACACACACACACACTTTTTTTAAAGTGGTCCTTCCGCGTCCCCACGTGCTAAGCTATCCATGTGCCCCTGGCCGTAGCCCGGGCCCATTTCTCTTACAAACCTATCAGCTCTAAAAGGGACAGACAGGAAGGGGTCAGAGAGGACAGAGGGGGGGACACACTCCCAGCAACAATAGGGCCCCGCTCAGTCCTGATCACCAACAAGGATCCAGTGGCTGAAGCCAGGCCACCCCTGCTCTCTTTTGGTTACAAGCTTTTAGCCCCAAATGTTTTCTTTGGAGAATGTTCAAAGCTCATTATCCCAATGTGTCTTTTATAGAGTTTTTTCATCCAGGATCTAATCAAGGTTCACCTATTATATTTGATGTTAAGTCTCTACTATCTCCAACAGATTCTCATCTTTTTTTTTTTTTTTAAATAACATTGAATTTATTCCGAGATTCTGGCCAATTGTTTTGCAGACAGTCCCACGTTTTGGCTTTTTCTGTTTCCTTATTACTAGGTTCAGTTAAACAAGTTTGGCATGAATATTACGTAGGTAACACTGAGTACTTTTTACTGGGACCCCCTCAGAAATCACATAGCATCAGGCCACCCCACTATTGGTTACTAAACTGGATCATATATTGATTGGTTTCAGAGAGGGAGAGAGAGAGAGAACCATCAATGATGAGAGAGAATCGTTGATTGGCTGCCTCCTACCTCCTACTGGGAATCGAGCCCACAACCTGGGCATGTGCCCTTGACGGGAATCAAACCCAGGACCCTTCAGTCCACAGGCCAACACTCTATCCACCGAGCCAAACCGGCTAGGGCCCTCTGTACCTTTTTAATCAGCAAGCAATCTGTGAGACCATGTGAATATACTGTCCCACAATAATCGCTCACCTATTAGTTTTTGCGTCTATTGATGACTCAGCCTAAGAGTTACAAAACAGATTTTCTAAATGTATCAGCTGATATTCTATAAAGATATCTCTCTCTCTCTCTCTCTCTCTCTCTCTCTCTCTCTCCCCCCCCCCCCCGATTATTATGATACACTCATGAAGGTTGTTTTTATCATTCAATGTGTCCTAACCCATTACTGTCATTATTCTCTTTGGTGCTCAAATTGTTCCATGTTTGCCAGTGAGAGCCCTTTCACACCAGCTCCTGGGTCCTTTGCTATGACCCCATTCGCCTTTGAGTGCTCCCTTGCTTTCTAGCAGGTGATGTCCCAGGCTCACCTGGTACTCTCCCTGCTCCAACCTGGAACCAGCTATTTTATAGGATCCTTCCAGTGGGACTCATCCTCTCTTTTCCAGCAGATAAGCAACTTCACATTCTCTCACCTTGCTCTAGTCATAACCTCATTTTCTTTCCTCCCTACCTCCTTTCCTGGTCATTCATCATTTGCATGAGCACAGATGGCTCTTTGTCCTTGGCAGCAGGTGGGGAGAAGAGGGGTGTAAAAGAGGGGGAAGGAGACAAAGACCTACAGTAAATTTGGGGATGCTATCAACTATTTACCAGACAAGAAAAGGCTTCTTTTTTCATAGGTGACCACACAATTGGTTATTTCCAAAGCATGGCTTGTATTCTGAGTCAGTATTGTCTTATGATTTCATGTATAAAATTTATATAATATCAGAGTTTATTGTTTTATTTTACTCTTATATAAAATGCATGCAGAAGAAAACCTACTACCCACACCCTGGTATTCTTATCCCCTTCTCTTGCTTAATTTGTCTCCATCGGTACTTACTACCTTCTAAACTATAAATGCTGCTTCATTTTTAAATTTTTGTTATTCTCCCAATAGAACTTATATTAAGTTCTATGAATGATGGACATTTTTTTTTGTTTACTGCTTTGTTCATTACTATGCTCACAGTGTCTAGAACAGTGCCTGGGATACAGTAGGTACCCCATAACTGTTTGTGAATGAGAAAAATGACTTGCCCAGGACCACAGGCCTAGAGGTGAGCAGGATCTGCCATGTACCTGTAAGCCTCTGCTTCCATGTCACCCCCACCCCAAGCAGTCTGTTACCCCCTTCCTGTGTTTCCAGAGCCCTTCTTACACTTCCGGATGCTGAC
Organism: Corynorhinus townsendii; assembly: GCA_026230045.1. NCBI lineage: Eukaryota > Metazoa > Chordata > Mammalia > Chiroptera > Vespertilionidae > Corynorhinus > Corynorhinus townsendii. The sequence continues at coordinate 182,737,680 of JAPDVU010000001.1, read as the reverse complement.
ACGAAGTATCAGATCATCACTGTTTACTTACATGTCTGTCTCACCTGAAATACTGCAAGTTTCCCTGAGGCAAGGACAAGGTCAGACTTATCTCCATGGCCCAGCACTGAGCACAGCAGCTGGCACAGAAATGCCGGCTCCCTCCGACCTGCAGCCAAGTGCCCTTGCCCTTGCCCTTGCCCCACACCCCAGCACCTGCTGGGCTTCTCCTCTCGGGAGGCCTCTCCACAGCGTGAACCGGCTCCAGCTCCAGCTGCACAGAAAGGCCAGGCCCCACCGGCAGCTCACAATGGGCCCTTTGACTCTGCCGGGCTGCACTCTCTCAGGAAAAACATGTTCTCTGCCACAGCACCTGTCACTAAAGCCAACACAGAGCCAGTGTTCATCAGGAAGCAAGGGCAGGGGCAGGGGCAGGGGCGGCAGAGCCAGCGGTCAAAGCAGTTTGGCTTCTGGAGGACAGACAGGGTGCAAGGTGGAGAGCCCTGCATTCAGCAGGGCTGCTGACACTTGGCTCTGAGTAGCCTATAGAGTGACGGGAGGGGAAGGGGCCAACAGAAAAGAGTGCAAAGAGTAGAACTTGTCAAAGCTTTGCCTCAGAAATGCCTTACTTGCTCTTTTCTTTCAACCTTCTTCTCACTTTCCTCAGAAACAGGACTCTCAGGAGGTACAGTCAGCCGCAGTCTGCAGACATTTGCCTGGGAGAGAGAGAGGAGAGGCCAGTTATGAACCTGCATTTGGGGTAGAAAGAGCTGGGAAATCTTGTGCTTCTCAGAGCCTATTTCCCTGACTTTGCAATGAGGGTAATCATTCCAACCACACAGGGGACTGAGGGAAGACCAGCCTTTGCCTGCCCATCGCCGACATGCACCACACTGCTGCTCAAAGCAGGGAAACCACCGAGTGATTTCATAGTTTTCCAACAGTTTTTTTAATGGCAAACAGTATATATAGAATAACCTTATTTCACATGCATAGTCCACATGCATATACAGCTAGAGGGATAGAGGCCAAAATACACACAGTGATGACTGGGGTACGAGGTTGCTTTCTACTTGACAATATATTGAATTTTTTACAATAAACATGTACATTTAATCACAAAGTTTTTTTTTTTAAGTTTATACAATCAAGTTCATAGCTTCATCATTCACAATAGCAACACAAAGGTGGAAGCAACACAAATGTCCATTGATGGATGAGGAATAAATAAAATGTAGTATGTACAGAGAAAGGAATGCTATACAGCCTTAAAAAGGAAGAAAATTCTGACACATGCTACAACATGGGTAAACTTGAGGATATTATGCTGGGCGAAATAAGCCAATAATACAAATTCATAGAGACAGAAAGCAGAATGGTGATACAGACATAGTTCCTATAGATAACCCTCTGATTACCTGCCTAAAGAACTTAAGAATGTTCATGTGTCCAAACCACCTGACATCCATTATGCCAGAAGCTGAAGAGAGAAGAATGAGCACTTATTATGTAACTAGAGGCCCAATGCACGAAATTCGTGCAAGGGGGTCGGCTTTGTCCGGAAGGTCATCTGGAAGGACGTCCAGTCTAATTAGCATATTACGCTTTTATTATTATAGATGGGTATGAAGTTTCCATTTGAGAAGAAAAAAAAAATTCGGGTGACAGATGGTGGTGGTGTTTGCAAAACAAGGAGGATATACGAATGACACATGATGTCTATTTTACCCTAATGTCACAGGCTGGTCCTGCTGTGACATTTCCCAAGGAGAAAGGATCCTGCCATTCAAAGAGCCCAAGGAGCCCGGCTGGCATGGCTCAGTGGTTGAGCATCGACCTATGAACCAGGAGGTCACATTTCAGTTCCTGGTCAGGGAATATGCCCAGGTTGGGGGCTCGAGCCCCTGTAGAGGGCGTGCAGGAGGCAGCCGATCAATGATTCTCTCTCATCATTGATGTTTCTATCTCTCTCTCCCTCTCCCTTCCTCTCTGAAATCAATAGAAATATATTTGGGGGGGGGGGTGAGCCCAAGAAGAGTTCCAGCAGCACCTGGAGTACCCAGCCCACAGCTGCGTGGGCTCGGCTTACAGGAGTGCTGCCTGGCCCTGTTATGGATTGATTTGTATCTCCCTAAAATTCAAATGTTGGAGTCCTAACCCCAGCACCTCAGGAAGTGACCCTATTTGAAAACAGGGTCCTTGCAGGTGTATTAAGTTAAAATGAAGCATTTAGGGTGGACCCTAATCCAAAAAGCCCGATGTCCGTATGAAAAGGGGAAATGTGGAGACAGACACGCAAGCTGGGAGGTCACCATATAAACATGCTGAGGAGAGGAGCCTGGGACAGATCCTCCCTCACAGTCCTGAGAAGGAACCCACCTGACCGACACCTTCGTTTTAGACTTCTAGCTCCAGAACTGTGGGACAATACATATCTGTTGTTTAAGTCACCTGGTTTGTGGTACTTTTCACAGCAGCCCCAGCAAACTAAAATACCTGACCTGATTTGCAGGGTCATGGGTCTGCACTGATCCACAGGGTGGTCTCTGAGCAAAAATGCCCTGCAGCTGAGAAGCCCAGGGTAGGATGGGGTAGGAAAAGGCCATTTAAGTCCAACCTCCTAGCCTGTGGAGGAATGAGTGAAGAAAACCAGATGAAGTCAGTACAGCTAAGCTGACTTAAAACAGAATCTGTATAGTCAAGCTGGCAAAACTGGTTCAGACCAAATGTGCTGAAGCATGAGGAATTGATTTTATTTTAACTAGCCTGAGGACTTAAACCTTTGAACTTTATAGGTGGGCATCAATGCCTGGAGATAGATGTAGATGTAGATGTAGATATAGATACAGCTACAGATATAGATATAGATATAGATATAGATATAGATATATAGATATAGATATATACAGATCCTATAGGTAGCCCTGTGATTACCCACCTGAAGGACTTGAAGAATGTTCAGGTGTCCAGATCACCTGACCTCCATTATCCAGACAACCAGGTATCGGAAGATTATTATCTTGGACCAACCCAGGGGCTAATAAGAATGTAGCGCTGATTCTTTTCAAGAATGCAACTTTTACCATAAAAACTCTTGACATTTCTTTCTTCCTTGGAACACTCTGTTTTAACTTTGCCATTTTTAATTGTAACAAAGCATCATGATTCATTTACGCTTGGTCAACACTATGAAGGAAACCCCACAGTTTCCTACAATGTAGGAAACAATGTAACTGGCAGATGGGTGCCCAGTCTGGGGGTAACATTTCCTACACATGGGCATTTGGGACACGTGTTAGCTCTTCCACATACACCATCACCTCCCTCTGAAGCATCCCATTTTGCTGCCCAGCACCTCTAACTTCCGGGTAATGAACTACCATGTTCCCTCCAAACTCTTACCTAATAGACCTAGCACTGCCCTTGGGGACTGCAGTACAACTCCCTTTCTCTAGACAGGCCTCCTGTCCTCTGAACCCTTTTTCCTTTGGATTAAACAATCCCAGTTCTTTCAACCACATGATTTGATTTCGAGATCTCTCTCCATCCTTACTCTCCTTAGGGCAAGCTTCGTCCCCCAATGGTCCCAAGGCTATCTGCCTCTTATGTGGCAAATTGTGTACCAAACCTTCAAAACTCACTGCCAGTCATGTTGGCCAAAGAGAAACCAACTCTACCACAGGTAATTCTCTTAGCTGACAGGCAGCAACACTGATGGGAATCTTAGTCCCTCTGGAGAAAGGCAACCCTCTGACTTCAGGCCACTTGAACTGGTTGAAACCAGTTGGCATTTACACAGACATCAAAGTGTAATTCACACCAGATAGTCAGTCCAAGTCTGTGATGCTCAACAATCTTCCCTGATAGTCTGGATCTAATCCACAGTTTAATTCTGCAGAGAAAATAAGGTACTCTTCTCAGGTACCACATCCCCCTGCCCTGCCCCCCCCCCACCCCCGACACACACACACACACACACACACACACACACACACACGTGTACACAGGTGCACACATGCACACCCAGGTTCCAATACCTACCATCTGTGTCGACGACGGGACAGTTATTTGAGCTCTCTGAATCTCAAGGGCAAAATGTGAATAAAAGAAAGATGTCTGGCACATAGTAAGCCTCTATCAACATCAGGGATTTTTATTATTTTTTTAAATATATTTTATTGATTTTTTACAGAGAGGAAGGGAGAGGGATAGAGAGTTTGAAACATCGATGAGAGAGAAACATCGATCAGCTGCCTTCTGCACACCCCCCTCCTGGGGATGTGCCCGCAGCCAAGGTACATGCCCTTGACCAGAATCAAACCTGGGACCCTTCAGTCTGCAGGCCGACGCTCTATCCACTGAGCCAAACCCGTTAGGGCAGGGATTTTTATTATTATCTACATGGTCTCATCATCCCACAAGTTCCAAAATGAAATGAGCCTACTTGGTTTCACAGCTCTGCTTTCCATGGAAATAACAATTTGGTCAATGGATCTAGTGGGCATTAGAACTGTGATTTTTTTTTTGGTAAGTCGATTGCCCCAGATGGGTAATCCATAATGGCAATAATCTATAAAACTGAAGAGGAGACCAGGTCCAGAAGGATCCCCAGGGGTCCTACCACCCAAAGGTGAGATGTCCCCTTCCTCAGCTTGAGCCCATTCTTCATCTGCCCACCCTAAACTTCAATATTCCTCAGCACACTTCCTGCAGCTCTCACTGAGCCATGTGTCCCCCATGGTATACAAAGCTGCAGGGTAAGTAGAATGCAATTCCCTGAACTATCAGTTTTACCTGGTGACAGATAATGAATTAAAATAAAAGAACCTCAAAGATATCTGGCAGTTGTAGAGTGCCCCTGGGTTGTTCACTCTTATCATTAGAGGTGCTCTGATGGGAACACTAAGGATCCTGCTAGCATTCTTTAATCAAGGCTGAGCCACTGACGACTAGCTATCTATACAGAGCAATTTAAATCCAGGAACAGGATCAGATGCCTTCCTAACAAGATGGCCAAATATGCTGTCAGGTGAAAACAAAAAAAAAAGCTGCATTGAAAAAATGTTAGGAATAACCCCATTTTTGTTTGTTTGTTTAATCCTTACCTGAGGATTTTTTTTCTATCGATTTTTAAAGAGAGAGGAAGGTGGGGGAGAGAGAGAGAAACACTGATATGAGAGAGCAACCTCAATGGGTTGCCTCTTGTATGCACCCCAACCAGGGACTGTACCTGGAACCTAAGTATGTGCCCTGACCAGGGGAATCAAACCCACAACCTTTTGGAGTACAGGACGACAATCCAACCAGCTGAGCCGCCTGGCCAGGGCACATTTTTGTTTTTTAAATACACTCTGATCACTGGTGTAGATTTATATGAAAAAAATGTCTTTAAGGAAACACAACCAACTGGTTGATGGCAGTGATAGTCTAGAAAGTGGGATTTCTGCATTGTTTGCAACTGTTGCAAGTTTTTTTATCTACACTAATAAAAGAGTAAGATGCAAATTGGCCCTACCTTTGTGACGCCCACCAGCCAATCAGGAGTGAGTATGCAAATTAACCCAACAAAGATGGACGGTTAATTTGCATATACAGGCACCAAATGGTGGAGGGTGGGGCAAGACATTTGCGTCATTGCCATGGCAACAACGCAGGAGTTCCACACTGTCCCAGCTGCTCTAGGCCTCTGGACAGTGTGGGAAGGCAGAAAGGCAGAGCAAAGGCAGTGCTGGCAGCCAGGGGAAGGAAGGCCCATTCTTGCACGAATCTTTGTGCATCAAGCCTCTAGTTAAAATAATAACAGTATTAATGATAGCACTAATAAAAATTGAGAGCAGTGTATCAGAAAGATAGGAAGAAAGATATCAACCTTTCCTAAACCCCCAGGACTGCCTCGGGGCAGCAAATCTCAGAGGTCTGGATGGTACGCTGAATTCCTCAACAGAAGCATTACGAGAAGTAACCCCTGAATGCACCCATTAGGTGGACCTGGTGTGGTTTATCTCTCCTTATTCATTTGTTTTCAGGAATCCACTTGTGGGGAAATCTCCCACTGAGTAAGATCAAAGCAAATCTCTCAGCATTTGGTGATGCTGATCTCGATGGTTTCCTGAAACTCAGATACACAATACTCAGAGCAAGTCAGGCTGGGCAGTACCTGAGAGGCAGGTAGGGTACTTTATTCTCAGGGGTTCCCATAGTGGCTGGCTCAGGCTTGTGTTCTGAACAATGAGGAATGCTGAAAATTGCCTATTTTGAACACCACGGCTATTGGGCCAGCCACCCCTATACGTGAGGGTCCCCTCCAGTGCATAAAAACAGAAGGATGGACTCAGTGTATTTGATCACTCAGTTACTGAGCACCCACTACTTGTAAAATACTTTTAAGGGCTTTGAGGGTCCCAAGATGAAAAAGAAACAGCCATGCCCCCAGGAGCTCAGAATCCAAAAGCACACCCAAACAAGGCAACCAAGAACAACTTAGTGTCACCAACACAAGGTCCTGAGGGACAGGATAGATTGGTGAACTCCACTTCCTGGATTCTAATATTGGCCCTGACATTGACTAGCTCTGAAACCTTTGGAAAGCTACTTAATCTTCAGCTTCAGTTATCTTAGTTGTAAAATAGAGCCAACAATGCTACAGAACCACTCTCTTAGGACTGTGGTGAGGATTAAATTAGCTAGTACATGGCAAGGGCTGAGAACAGTTTCTGGCACATATTAAACTTCTGTAAGTGTCCTTGATTACTATGGGAATATAGGAAGGAGAACAATCATCTTAACTAGAGGCAGGAGTATATATGGAAAGGCTCCTGGAGATGACATTTGTACTGGGTATAGAAGTACAGAAAGAACTTTTCAAGCCAGTGAGGTTTGAACAACTCATAGTCAGAATAACAGACAACTACTATGAAAGGTGTTTGTCCCGGCTGGTCAAAGGCGCAGAAGCTGGCCTGTTCTAAGAATGGCAAGTGGGCCAGCAGCCTAAGCTGGAGTAGAAGAGAAAATGGGCAAATAGGCAGAGGCCAACCTCTAACAACCTACAAATGGCTGCTGCAGAAGCAAGGCCTCTAATGGAAGGCTAGAGGAAGGAACTAAAACTCAAACCTGAGTTCAGTGATTCGATAGCAATTACTGAGTACCTCCTGTTATGTCCACACACTGCAACATGACAGAAGGGGAAAATGGAGAGATCAAGCAAGCTTTGTGCCCTAATTGAATTGGTAGCCCTAACAGTGCTTAAAATAGAATCAACACAACATAGGCCCTTGCTCAGTAAATATCAGTATGGATTTCTTTTGGGGTTGAACTAATAGTAATACACAGTAATACACAGTAAGGAGAATATGCCTGAAACTCCCTAGAGAGCCTCCCACATTCTTCAAATGAACCCCCATGGGAAGGAGCGCAAGGGAAGGGTAGACAGCATTCAAGCCACCACCACAAACATTCAAGCTTTTGCCACAAGAAAATACACAAGCAAGCCCTTGTCTGCAACTCAGGGTTCCTGGAAGCTAAGCATGCTCTCTGGGGCTTGTTTCTGACCCCTTTGTGGAGGCAGAGGGCTGGTCTCCCTCTGAGGGGGGTGGGGGATGAAGGGGTAGGGGACGGGGATCTACATGCCATTATGTTCTCAGCTTCAGGCACCTGGGCTTAGTTGAGGAAAACTATCCATCTCAAATAAAAAGGCATGGAGAAGATGACTCTGAGAGGTGACAGGTGTTGCTAACCCGTTTACGACCATGGATATCCCTAAGGAAATTAGCCAACTGCATTTACATTTCTCTCAGCCCTGGTCTGCGCTGTGACTATGGGGCCCTTGCCCAGCTCCCTCTAACAAGAGAAGGTGTGGACCCTGTGGCTGTGGCGGGAGGATGGATCCCACACCCTCTCTGCTCAGCACAAGCATAAACTCTCCAGAAAGCTCAGGGCGAGCAGCGTGGAACAGGGCATGCCTGTTCTGGAGTAGGCCTCTTATCTCTGTTGTGGCCCTGAACTTGAAGGCCTGATTATCTACATCAGGGTGGGGCAAACTTTTTCTGTAAGTACCAGAGAGTAAACATTTAGGTTTCCCAGGCCACTATAAAAATCATGCTTAGCTCAAAGTATACAAAACAGGCCAAGGACTGGCTTTGGCCCATGGATAGTAGCGTGCTGACCCCTGACCTATATAGTTGAACACTTTTTCCCGTGTCAGGGCTGGCTCCAGAAAAAATTCATAAATAGGAGATGTGACCTCTCTCCCTGTCATGCTGGCTCACTTCTGTATCAGCACACAATGTGCGAACGCCAAGATCAGGGAGAGCACGCAGGTAAGTGAATGCTCAGAGAGATAGCAGTGTGACCTGCAGTGGACGACCCCCCCCATCTGCCCCTCCCGACAGCCTGGCCCTTCCAGGAGGCCAAAGGGACCTTCCAGAACACTATCCCAGGAGTGGCAGCATTTCCACAAAAGCTGTAAGGGGAGAGCAAAGCTGGAAGAAGGAAGTGCGATCCTTGGCTGCACGTTGAAGTCACCTGGGAAGCTTCCTGAACAATACGTATGTTGTTCTCTGCTCTCTGAAGTTCTTGTTTAAAAGGTCTGGGGTGGTGCCTGGGCACAGATATGTTAAGCTTCTTGGTGATGCTATGTACAACCAGGGTTGAGAACCACTGACTTCACCAAAGGAATGAAACTCCCAACTATGCAACAGGATGAGGTAACTGCAAAATTGGAGGCCTTCCCAGAACTGTCAGACTCCTCTCTGCACCTGGGCCAGCACTCCCATCCATTTGTCACCTGCATCCTGCCCAGGTGAGCCAGAGTTGATGGGCTGGCTTTACTCCCAAGCTTCTCTTCCTGTTTTCCCCCTTTGCCAATCCAATGCTAAGTGTGGCTCGTTTAGGACCCTGGTGATGCGCCTCTTTTTAAGCACCCAGTACAGCAGGCCTGGGGAGAGAGGGTCCCTGAAGTAATAAATGGTAGGTGATGCAAACAATGACAGGGTTCACAAGCCTCTTGGGGCACAAGAGAGGAGGGTTCAGGGCACGCTTCCTGGAGGAGATGACCCTTCATCAGAGGAGAGGTATAAAAATGGCAGCAAGGCAAGGAACAGCATGGAAAGCTTGGGGAATGGTGAGTAGTTTGGAATATCTGGGAAGAGGATACATGGGCAGGGGAGGGGAGGGTGGGGATAGGGAACGAAAGGCAGATCAGAGGGGCCTGGATGCTAAACTAAGGGGTCTGTACTTTCTTTGGCAAAGGGACCTTCTAGAACACTGTCCCAGGAGTGTCTGAATTTCCACAAAAGGAGGGGGCTCTTGAAGCAGGACTCAGGTGACTGAATTTTGCATTTCACTCTGGCCTTAAGGAACAAGTAAAAGTCAACAATGTGATTGACATTTAGAGAATATCACTCGTCTAAAGAGGGAAAAGCAGTAAATACCACTGTGTTACTCTTCAGTGTATTGGGCAATACTAGAATTGTTTTAGCCTGAGAGGGATCGCCACAGGAAGCTCCAAGACCACAACACACAGAATCACTGAAAGCATTTTTTTTTTTTTAACCCTCACCCTAGGATATATTTCCATTGATTTTCAGAGAGAGTGGAAGAGAGAGGGAAAGACAGAGAGAAATATCGATATGAGAGAAATACATCGATTGGTCGCCTCCTGCACACGCCTCAACCAGGGCCTGGGCCGGGGAGGAGCCTGCAACCAATGGAACCTAGGGACCTTTAGGTCCACAGACCAACGCTGAAAGCATTTTAGATCGAAACATTTCAACATGGTCTCTAGTTAGCTAGCACTGGACCCACAGCTCCCTGAACTCAATCAGACAATTTTTGAAGCTGACTGACTTCAAAGGGTTTCCCAAGTGACTAGAAGCTTCCAGGTCTTAAGTTTCCTTAATAATCCTGATGACTCATCCTACACCTGACACAGCAAGATAGGTGAACCAAGGGCCCTAGTGAGGGGCCAGCAAGCCCCCTGTCCATGCCCTCCCTGGTGGATGCTGCAGCCAACTTCCCTCCCTAGACCCTGAGGTCCCACAACACCCTGTGTCCCTTCCTCAGAGCCTGTGGGACAATACAGAGGTTACGCACACAGTGTTTCTGTGAAAAGGAAAGGGAAATGAGGTAAATACCTGTCAGGCCCATTCACTGCCCAGCTAAAGGGAATTCTTTACACTGAGCCAATCAAACAGAAATGGGACCCAGGAGAATGGTGCATGAGCTAGGAAGTGATGGCTGGCAGGCCCATTCTGGCATTTAACAGAGGAAGCCTCTGCCAAATAAACAGAAGTGTGGGCAAGAGCAGGCTAGGAGACAGTCCTATCCCTGTGGCCTTGTTGGGTTTGCGATTGTTTTTTTAGTGGTTTTTTTTAATTGACTTTAGGGAGAGGGAAAGAGAAAGAGAGAGAGAGAAAGAGAGAGAGAGAGAGAGGCATTGATTTGTCGTTCCACCTATTTATGCACTTATTGGTTAATTCTTGTATGTTCCCTAGTCAGGGATCAAACCTGAAACCTTGGCGTACCTGGTCGATGCTCTAACCAACTGAGCTATCCAGCCAGCCAGGGCCAGGGTTTTGTTTTGTTTTGTTTTATATACCACCGAGGGGCCATAATAACAGTAACATCAGTCAACAGTCTTTTATTATCAGTAGGAGATATTCATAATACCTAATGGTGCCGGAAGACACCCTTGACAGGTCTCACACCACCCTAGCTGGACAGCTTGACCAGAAATATTTGGCTGCACAAAGCACCATGTGCCTTCCCCCAAAAGCGCACAACCTGGCCACACACCTGAATTTTCACTTCAAAGGCTCGTTCAGTGGGATTAACTGCATTTGCAAAATTTCTTTCAAAACCATGAAGCAATGTCAGTATTTTAAAAATATTTTCCCCATTCTCCAAGGTCATTTTTCTGTCTATGGTGGTTATTCTCCAGCCAATTTATCTTCCTGCTGTTGCCATAGATAAAACTATTTTTAGAGCACAACTGGTTTGGAGGCAGATTGTTTTAACAATTTCACAACCCCTGCTGTTGGCCTCCATACATGCCTCTTAGAGCTTTGTTTACCAGCTGACAGAAATTACTCTCCCACCTACAGTTGTTGTTTTCTTCCTTGAAAGATGATTTCAGATAAGAAGGAAGCATAAATTGCAGGTGGCAGCCACCCAGTGAAGGATAACTGGTGACAGTCTGGTCTGGCCACACCACCCCTGGCAGCTGACTCAGAGCACTCCCTGCTCAGTGTTAGCTGTCACCACCATTTCTGGTTGACTTGAATGTCTACAGCAACACAGCCTGGTTCCCCTGCAGCCCCTAATTTGGCAAGAAAACAGAAATGCTATTTTAATGGCCAACGTTATTGTTCAAGACCATCACCTGTCCAACATCAGAAAGGAAAGACAGAACAGTGCAGAGTTTATTGAAAAACTTTCAACTTCAGGAACACGTTTCATGATTACCTGTTTGGTCTACAATTTTATTTTCAAGACAGTGTGCTCCTGTTTTTCAAAAAAATAAGTGTTTTGCTCTAAAGCAGGCCCAATATGCCACTGTTATACGGTATATGTCAAAGGAGTTCCATTCAGAAGAATGATAGTTCCTCCTTTCAGCATCCCAAAAAATGTCAATGACCCTGCAAGACTAAACTCAAATATCTCCTGCTCAGATGCTTCCAGAAGAGCCTGTCCTTGCAGCTTCCACTGGACTTATCAATACTCCACCCCACTAGGGCAACCATCACACTGTATGATGGGAGTCTGTGACAGTTTGCCTCCACAGGGAGAGTGAACCCCAGTGTCTGGCCCTGAATCACACGGAGGAGATCTATAAATGTTGTTTAATAAATCAATCAAGCATCAATTAAAAGGTCACAGCCTCTCATCTCACACACACACACCCACATACATACACATACAGACAGTACTCGTGACATTTGCAAATCATGAACAGAGATGGAAATCATAAAGGAAATCCTAGAACCTTTAGATATCTTCTCAAAACAAGTACTCATGTGCTCAAAAGAGCCCTGCACGGTTTGATTCAGGGCCCTGACCCTTTCTCTCCAAAGTATTTAGGTCGTCTTATTCAAAAGGCAGAGTCTCCTCAATAGTGTGTCCACTGTGCCAGACACCAAAACACGTAGAACTAAAGAAATTCTTGAAACTAAATTTTGAGAAAACATCTTCAGAAAGGTTATCTTGATACTTGTCACGTTTGCATCCACCCACATTATCACTCCAGCTGCTCCAATCAGCTCCCACCTCTGGAGGGGGACTTAGACAATGTAATTCATGCAATCCGGTTCACATATGACTGTTCTGGCCCAGGATTAGCCTTTCAGTGACTCTATTTTTTCTCAATCATAACTGTATTCCAACTGTGAAGGATTTCCACAGAAAAAGGCAAATACCCATCTTGGATAAGGCCAGGACTGTGGTTGGAAACCCACTTGGACCTAATGGGGATCATGCTTTATGAAGCTAATGACTGAACAACCAGAATTGTGTCAATCCTAACTGTCCGGTGTATGTGCACATTCATGCGCAGATGGGTGTGTGCACACACACACTCACACACCTGCACACACAGCCAGAACTCATCACTTGGTCCACACCCAAAAGTAACACAATGCCTTCCTTCCAGAGCTAAAGAAAGACAGCATAAGGCAACTGCTAGTCACTCAGCTGAAGTATATCCAAAGCAATTATGCATGTCTACAAGATTTGACCACAATTAGATACCAAAGTGGCCCTGACTTGGACTTAATCACCCATTTAGCTAAACCCTGGGGAAACACACTAGAGATGTCTCAACCATGGAAAAGAGGCACCAAATAAGTACTGAATATCATGATGAATAGATGAACTCAGAAGCTCAAGCCAAGGCCCTGGCAGTGTGCTCTGAGGCGCTGATCTGGAAGAGAAAGATGCAACCTGCATGTGCCTAGCATTTCTTCCCAGAGCACTTGGAGAGGCGAGAAAAGATGCAAAAAAGGTCGCAGAGACACAGAGCGCTTCCAAAGGGCAACCTTCCTGGAGATGGTGCCCAAGGCGACCAGGGTCGCTTCTGCTGCCACTGTGCTCATATTTAAATCAGAAAGAAGAAAGTGGTTTGCATAAATCCACGCCACAAGCAACTGGGCTCCAGCGGCTGGCCCAGACTTTGTCCCGTGAAGACTACCTTGGCGAAGCGCACTCCACCGGCAAGCGGTGTTATTCTATCACCAGGGAGGACCAGAGACCCTTTTCAATCGCTGGAAGGAGGGAAGTTTGGGTGTCAAAAACGTTCTTTACCTCTCGGTCCCAAGATAGAGGTACTGCAGAAATGTCCCCCTTACTTTTTAAAATGGTGCCAATAAACTTGGCTTGGCAGGGGAGTCAGGAAAGAGAGGAAATCTCTGGGAATTCCAGAAAGTCCCCTAAACACTTCCGCCCCCGGGCCGTCCAGATGAAGGGTCAAGGCCGGAGCTGGAGCAGCATCCGAAGGCTGAGCCAGGGTGGGGCGTCGGGGCCAGGGACAGGGTCCCGCGCGACCCCTTCCCCAGACCCCTCCTGCTGGGCGGCTGGACCGGTGAAGCAGGACCTCGGCTGCTCTGTCCCCAGATACTCACCCTCCGGCTGGGTGTCCCGGGCGTCCTGGTGCCGCCGCCGGAGAGCAGAGTGACGGTGGACGTCGAGCGCAGCATCCCGCAGCGGCAGTAGACTCGGGCTCCGAGCAGCGCTGCTCCCGGCGGAATGAGCGCGGTCCGGTCTGCGTGGGGGCGCCGCGGGCCAGTAGCCACAGCGGCTGGGGCGAGGCGGGCGGGGCGGGGGCGGGAACGGCGAGGAGGGGCGGGGGCGGGGGCGGGGCCGGGCCCGGGGGCGGAGCCGTTGGCGGCCCGAGAGCCCTCGCCTTACCCGTCAGGCTGCATTTTCTCGGAAGGAGGCGGAAGGCCAAAGTTGAAAGGCATCCTACCCTTAAGGCGATGTGTGTCCTCCCTGGACGCCCGGGTTCTCACTGCTGTCTGCGGTGTCAAGATCCCACCTGTCCCTTCATCCTCAGATGTTCTGAGGGCCCACTCCCACCCTGGCTGCCCCAGGAGGCTCTGCCATATCCCTGGGGGTCGCCAGGACCCTCACCCCAAGTCATTCATTCAGTATTTATTGAGTGCCTACCATGTGTCCCTCCCAGCAGCCTGCAATCAACTGTCCCCTGTCCTCGCGGAATCTGCAATCCGGTGGGGACACAGAGATGACAGGTGCTGGTAATTTGGTGGAAGAGGAGACGCCATGGGGAGCACTCAACCTGGCCTTAGGTGTTGGCCTGTGTAGGAAACACCCCCAAGAGGAGCTGATGACTAAGCTAAGACCTGAAATACAAGTAGGATAGAGTGTTCACCACAAACTGCTCTTGTTTAATATTCAGCGATTACTGTGGGCCGCTGACAATCAGTCGCCATAGCCAGCCTTTGAGGTAGGCACTATTATTAGCCTGCACCCCCATTATGCAGCTGAGAACATTGACTCACCAGGAGGTTGAGTAACACAGCAGGGGCCCCACTGGCTGGTAAGTGGCAAAGCTAGGATGGACTCCACAGTTTGACCCTGGTGCCTTGCTTGTCTACTACGTTGTCCCCTCCCCCCACCCCCAGCAGAGGAAGGAGTTCCAGGCCAAAAGAATGGGCCTGTGCAAAGATGGGTAGAATGCAAGAGAAGGTACGGCCTATTTTTGAGGAACTGAAAATATCCCAGTGTAAGGGGCGAATGGTAGAGAAGCAGCAGAAGGGAGTCCAGGCAGATCATGAAGAACTTGATGTGTTTTTCTGCAAGGACAATCTCTTTCTACTCACCCTTCAAAGCCCAGATCAAACACTGCTTCCCCACCAAGCTCTCCAGGACCCTCCTGCCCTGCACACCCAACCTCATGAACCCAGCAACTGTTAGAGGTGTGTGTGCATGTGTGTGTGTGTGTGTCCCCTTCCCCAATGCTGAGCTGCTGGATCATTCTCAATCTCCAGTGTGGCACCAATATGGAAGATGCTCAATGTTGCTGGACAGACACTCGCTCCTTCTGCAGATGAGGAAGTGAGGCCATCATCACCACTGCCACTGTGCCTGCATTCTAAGTGCTTTATAAGCATTTTCTCACCAATTCTCACCGTGACCCAACAAAGTGGATGCTGCTATCATTCCCATTTGCAAATGAGGAAACCTAGGCCCAGGCACATTAGGATAATTGGTGAAGTACTGTGACTAGATCTCTAGCCTTCTAATTGCAGGTCTACTGCTTTTTACCACATTTCTCCTGGCATCCTCCCATCCAACCATTCTTCTAAAAAGAGGTCATTCATGAGGGGTGTCTTTCCAATGTACTTCCAGGCAGCTCCTACTCGTGGGAGACTTTTGCAAGACTCAAATGTTGGTCTGCTTTCAATAAAACGCGGTCAAAATGTGGCTGTTGAAAGCCAACATGGTTAGAAAGATCTGCATGGCTACCTCAGCAGAAAAAGGCCAATGATTATTGTTGTTTTGTTACATTGCCCTGAGGAGAAAGGAAATGGGCTGCTGTCCAGACAGAGTCAAAATAGCATGGCATCATCCATGTTTATTTACATTATGGCGACCACCCAAGTGGCCACCCAAGATGGAGTCAGCTTCTGAGAGGAAGTGTGGCCCATGGACTCATTTTTCCTCCATCTACCCTAGTCTTTTTCATATTGCTAATATAACACGCTGTGTTATGGTGCATTACAAAAGCATCAGGCTGCACACCTGCGTGTGAGCTCTTTGTGGAAACTAGATCTTGTTTACACCTCTTCCTGCCCAGTACTCAGCATGGTAATTGGCATGTTGTAAGTGCACAGTAAATGTTGAAGGAATGAAGAAATGATGTTACGGAGCAATATTTCAACTCACTTATGATCAAGCAATACAGAAACCAAGATCCTTCTCAACCCAGCTTCTAAGGGGGTGAGGGTCTCCAAGCAGCTTGCCAGCTGAAGGAGCCAGAGCCCCAAGATGGTCCCAGCCAGGAAAGTTCCTCATGCCGCTGTCACTAAGGGCTGTGGGTGGCGGGATTGGACAGATGCCAGGCTCTGGCTTATGCCACAGCCCCTCTCTGCCAAGGCAATGCATGAGGAACTGCACGAGAGAGGACAGTGGAAAGGAGGAGAAAGGAAAAATGAAAAGATAAGTAGGGATTGAGAAATCAGTGAAAAGATGGGTCTAGAATGAAAAGGAAAAGTCAAAAGTGAAGTCACAGGTTTCTATGAAAGTTCTGGGAAAGATAAAAAGAAAGAATTGACTCCTCGAAAGAGGAATCAAAAGCTGAGCACTTCTACCCCAGCCAGAGTCCTCCAAGGTCCACAGAAATGAGGGTCAGAAGGAGCAGACTTGGCAGGGACAGGAACAGGGCTCTGGTGTGGCAGGTCACCCTATTCCCCTTCAACATTGCCCCAGTCTACTCCAGCCCTCCCCTGGCCCCCGCCCCTCCCCCCATCCCTCCCCCTCCCTCCCCCAACCCCCCACCGTGAGCACTGGTGACAGGATCACCATTGTTTGGCCTGGATGGCATAGGAGAGCTGACAGAACTGTCTCCACTGCCATTCCTTTGCATCCATAGCAATAGCCATATATTCCTGAAAGCATCCCTAATCTCTCGGCTAAAGCACAGGTCTGCAGACAATTCTAGAGGTCTGTATAATGCCCTTCTTTTTCTTGAATTCAATCACCATGACACCCAATCCTAGATTTCATTCTCATATCCTCCCACCCTCTGCCTGCAGAATTGTTGCTCTCTGCTGAGGCCCCTCTGAGTTCTCTATTGGCATCTTTAGTTGACAGGCTTATGATGGGACTCATTTCTCCAGCAAAGTCCTAACCAGCCAAGACTATCGTTATTTCTTGGCAGAAACAATCAGGAATTGAGTTGCTGGACAAGGACCCAGAGTAGGTGAGCCCAAGCAATACCAGCCTTCCTGTTACTCGTGCCCTCTTCACTCTTACATTTCTGAGGCTTCCCTTTTCTTCTTCTTCACTCAGCTGTCACAACATCACAAAGTCTTGGCATATTCTCCTGTTCTGAATGTCAAACAGAGACCAGATTTTCACAGTGAAAAAAGGACACATTTCCAACCCAAGGACAAGGGTGTTGAATTACAAAGCTTCTTTGGATAAAGTAGAACAAGAAACACCCCGTATTCACGGGGTGTCTGAGAAGCAGAGAACAGGGCCTAGAGATAAGGAAAGCAGACTGAGAGGAACCCTATCCCCTGGCCAAGCCACCCAGATACTCAGCATTAAAAACCTGTCTAGACACAGGGGCTGGAACCCCTCTGGGGAATACAAGCTCACTGAAAATAACGCTGCGCTTACCCATTAACCCTTGAACAAATGAACTACTGGCAGAGTAATAATAAGCCAATTCATTGAACAAATATATACCAGGGGCCTACTCTGTGCCAGGTGCTGGGGACACAGAGGTGAGTAAGACAGCCCCTGGCTTTCTGGGAGTTCACAATCAATTTGGGAAGAGAGACGTGTACTTAATAAAATCATAGCTAACACTTATACAGCGCTTACTTTGTGCAAAAGGCTGAAAAGACATCAATTTAATCTTCCCAGCAACTCAGTGAGGAAGAGGCCACCATGTCCCCTGTTTTGCAGATGAGGAAATCACGTCCCAGGGAGGTGAAGTGACTTGCCTGCGGTTCCAATACTTGTAAGTGGTGACGCTAAGCGTCAGCTCCAGGACAGAAGGCTCCAGAGTCTGTGGACTTGACTGTTCACCTCTGAGGTATCCAGAGCACCATGATGGACACCGGAGGAGGGAATCCAAGCTGTGCTGCAGCAGAGGACAGGAAAGGCTCCCTGGGAAAATGAGGAGGAAAAGTTGGGGCATTAGGGGGTGAGGGGCCACAGGTAACGGTGAGTTTAGAGTGTCTGGGAAATGTGTGTTAGCCATTTAGCTTGCACATCAGGGAAGGAGGGAATGGCTAGAGACAACGTGGTATGAAATAAGGTTGCAAAAGGCCTTGAATAAAGTTGAGAATCAATCTGCAAGTGATGGATACTTCTTGAAGGTCTGCAACCAGGGCAGTGACAAGATCAGGCTGTAGAGAGGAGTACAGATGGAAGGCAGAGACTGCAGGCCAAGTACAGCTGATCCTTGAACAATGCAGGGTGAGAGGTGCCTATCCCCTCCCCCCGGCATAATTGAAAATCTGTGTATAAGTTTTGAATTCCCTAAAACTTAACTACTAGCCCTAGTGGATAGAACGTTGGCATGCAGACTGAAAGGTCCTTAGTTTGATTCTGGTCAAGGGCACATGCCCATCTTGCAGGCTCAATCCCCATTTGGGGGTGTGCAGGAGGCAGCCAATCAATGATTCTCTCTCATCATTGATGTTTCTATCTCTCTCCCTCTCCCTTCCTCTCTGAAATCAATAAAAATATATTGCAAAATTTAACTGCTACTGTCAACCAGAAGCCTTACTGATTAACATAAACAGTCCATTAACACATATTTTGTATGTTATATGTATTATACACTGTATTCTTACAATATAGTAAGCTAAAGTAAAAATATTAAGAATATGATAAGGAAGAGAAAAGACATTTACCATCGTTTTTGAAAAAAATATTCCAGAGTAAGTGAACCTTTGAAGTTCAAACCCATGTTGTCCAAGGGTCAAAAGTACTTTGGCTTCTACTAAAATAGTATTGATATGAGATAAAGGCTCTGAACTAAGGCAGTCCCATCCTCCGAAAGGTCACCAGTTAGATTCCCTGTCAGGGCACAAGCCCCAGTTGTTGCTTCGATCCCCAGTAGGGGGCGTGCAGGAGGCAGCCAATCAATGTTTCTCTCTCTCTCATAGATTTTTTTTCTCTCTCTCCTTCTCCCTTCTTCTTTCTCTAAAAGCAATAAAACCATATTTAAAAAAAAAAAAAAAGGAAATGTGTGGAGTAAAGGACGAGTGACCCTTCCTCAGCCCTGGGCCTTTGTCATGCATTAAGCACACAGGGGCAAATCCGGACATCCACCTGGAGGAAGGCATCCTTCTGACTTTCCAAGTAGCTAAATGAGCTTGTAGTAAAAAAGGTGCAGGTGCAAAGGCGTTCTATACGTAATTATTTTTCCAGGAAGACATCCTGATGACTGACTTTAAGAGGAAGTAGGCTCCACCTAATGTAAATAATAATAATAATAATCACAAATGGGAAGGAATAAGTCAGATGAGAAATGTTAAAGGAATGAGGGGCCTTCCTGAGCAGTGTGCTACCAAGAACACCTCCTTTTGGCACCCAGGTGCTTCCTTCAGTAATTTAAAAGATTCCTTCTGAAACATTTGAATTGGTGACTGGTCAGTAAGTCCCATTTGGACCACTGAACATATAAGTAATACCTGTACTTGAGTTTATAGCAAAAATGGAATTGCTAATCTATAAAGGGGAATTTTTATTTTATTTTTAAAAATAAAAAGTCCTGAAACGTTTATATATGTACTAGTGGCCTGGTGCACAAAATTTGTGCATGGGGGTGGAGGGGGTTGTTCCTCAGCCCGGCCTGCATCCTCTCCAATCTGGGGCCCCTCAAAGGATGTCCTACTGCTGGTTTACAGGGATCAGGCCTAAACCGGCAGTTGGACATCCCTCTCACAATCCAGGACTGCTGGCTCCTAACTGCTCACCTGCCTGCATGATTGCCCCTAACCACTCTACCTGCCAGCCTGCTCGCCCCCAACTGCCCCCTGCTGCAGGCCTGCTCGGTCCCAAATGCCTCCCCCCCACCAGCCTGCTCACCCCCAACTGCCCCCTCTGCTGGCCTGCTCACTCCAAACTGCACCCCACACTGTCCTGCTCATCCCCAACTGGCCCCCCTGCTGGTCTGCTTACCCCCAACAGCCCTGCCCCCCACCAGCCTGATTGCCCACAACTGCCATCCCATCCTGGCCTGATCATCCCCCAGCGACCCAAGCTCCCAGCCCCTCCTTTTTTTCTTTTTTCTTTTTTTTCACCACCTCCTTGAGCAGAGGCCAGGGCCAGCTGGAAGCAAGTATCTGGGATTTATTTATCCTCTATAATTGAAACTTTGTAGCCTTGAGCGGAGGCCATGGCCGACCAGGGCAGGTGAGAAGCTTGGCTTCCTCCATCGCTGGGGGCAATCCAAGCCTCCTGCTCACTCCAGCTCCGTGGCCATAGCCATTTTTGTTGGGATTTATTTATCCTCTATAATTGAAACTTTGTAGCCTTGAGTGGAGGCCATGGCCAACCATGGCAGGTGGGAAGCTTGGCTTCCTCCATTGCTGGTGGCAACCCAAGCCTCCTGCTCACTCCAGCTCTGTGCCACTGCCATCTTGGTTGGGTTAATTTGCAAACTCGCTCCTGATTGGCTGGTGGGCATGGTTTGTGGGTATAGTGGAGGTACAGTCAGTTTGCATGTTTCTCTTTTATTAGTGTAGATATTCACACCTTTTCATGCTATGACTACCATCTTACATCAGCTTCTACCAGAGCAGACTCTGAGTCAAAAACTCATGTGTAGGGGATTATTGAGAAGATGCTCCCGGGAGAAAGCAGGAAGGGAGTGGAGATGCAGGAAGGGGAAGAAGTGGGCCAGGGCACCATCTGAGGCAAAGTTCTCAACCAGCTTGCTCCCCCTGGCAGTTCCAGGGTGTGAGCTGCACCTGAGCGCAGCCTCCAGACACTATGCTGCATGTCTGCACTCCTGATTTCAGTCACTCCCTGGTGTGGGGTTGGGGGCAAGGGATCTCTATGCCCATGGAACATCCTCTGAAGGTCATAGGAACAGACTATTAACATCAAATCACACAAAAGCTGGGAAACACACACACAGAACTGGTAGAAGAGAACTGAGAAGCTTTGGGTGGGCACCAACTGTGTCCACTACATCTCTGTATTATATCTGTATAAAATCTGGATATGCATACAGATACCAAGGGGTATGTAATATGTCATTTTCAGAGTAATGATGGCTGGAACCAGAATGACCATAGACCACTGTGTGGCCCAGAGAGTCTGGTACAAAACTGTATGAATACAGACAGTCTAAAAGAATCAGAGGGAGGAACATTCAACCTACTGATGGAAGAGACAGCGTCCAAAAAAATCAAGAGTCTGGAGCAAGAATCAGGATCTGACAAGATGGAGTCATCAGGAATAAATCTGTGGTCTGCACCCTGGGGCCAAAGTCAATAAGGGCACCAGTGGAGGACACAGGAGACCCGGCTCAGCAATGACATATACCACAGACACCTGTGGATCTCGGCCTGGCCAGTCGCTCCACAGAAGCTCACCCTTCAGTGACCCAGAACATCTCATCCTGTTCAAGCTGCATTTAGAGAGAGGCAGGGTCTGGAACCAGAAAGGCAAAACTCCCCACTATGTGGTGCGGGTCCCACCATGCCTGGAATGTGGCCGTTGGTTCTGGATGCCCTGGTTTAAAAGGGTATGGGTTGCCCAAATGACTTCAGAAGAATATGACACAGGTGGCATAAAAACTTGACACTAAACAACGGGAGATGTAGGTGACAGAGCTGGGAATATTGTTTGAGAGAAGAAAAGACCGGGGAACATGTTAGGCGACTTTAATTCTTGAAGGACTGTCACTGTGGCAGAGGGGTTAGACTTGTTCTGTGTAACCCCAAGTGTAAATGGGGCCCAGTAAGTAAAAGCCACAGGGAGTGGAGTGCAGTGCAATCTAAGCAATACTTTCATCATCAGAGCTAACCAAGGAGAGGGGGTAAAGAAAAGAAAGTGAGGAGGGTGGAAATGATGGGCAGGGCTAACACAGAGGCAGGCAGGGCATTCCCCATCACTGGAACGAGGCTCTATCAGTGGTCCCCATGCCCAACTCCACACCAAAGCCACCTGGGGACTTGCTAACAATACACTTCTGGGCTCTGAACCACAGATATTCTCATTTAGTGGACGTGGGATAACACCCAGAAATCTATATTCTAATAGGCTCCCCAATTTTTCCTTGTGCACCATCCAGCCTTCGCACTCTGACCAGGCTCTGGGACCACTGGTGAAGACATCTCATCAAGGATGACTAGAGAGATCTCAGGTATCAGATGGAGGAGAGAGCATAGAGTAGATGCATTTATTACCTACGAATTCCAGAATCAGGGGCCCTGGGACTGGGAAATGCTGAGTTTCGCATCAGAGCAGGCAGTCTGGGGAACACTGTTTAATAGAGATCAGAGGCTTTGGAGCCAAACTTACCTGACTTTATAATAAGGCTCTTCCACATATTAGCTGGAGGGTCCTGGGAAGGTCATTTCACTCTCCAACCCTAGTCTTCTCACCTGTAAAATGGGAGGTAATTGACCCACCTCTCAGGGTCATTGTGAGGCTTTATGAATATATAAACTATATGACTATAGTATGTTGTAAGGAACCTTCTGAAGAAAACCATGGTTTGTCTGGTCATTTTTGGGGTAATATGAGTGTGAAAGAGGATGGAACACTTCTTTAGATTTGGGACAGCGTCTTCAAAGCAAATATATTGTGTTCCATACCAGTGCCAATGTAAGGCATTCAGAAAAGAATAAAAGCCATTATTTTCCTGTATTTGATTTGTTTTATTAAGAGATTAATATAAAGAACTAATCTGCCATTATCATGTAATGGAAGAGGATCATATAACTTCAAAACAAAACAGCATTCACTTGTTTTAATCCTAAGGAGACCAACAATACTTCCTAACATGATGTTTCCGCCTTTATACCTCTAATGAACTCATGCAAACAGGCTTCCTTTATAGCTGCTGAGCAAGTATAAAGTTTCCTATTAAACATGACCTAGGGATAGGATCAATTATTGCTCTAAGTTCAGTTTGTTCTGCCCCAAGTATGCATCTGGCCTCATCCTGCCTGCAGGGGTCTTTCTGATATGCTGATCCCTCCAGGCAGGGCCTCTCCGTGGGGTTGTAAACGTCGTTCACAGCACCAGGGCTTCGGCTAGAAGAGCTCATGTTCCCCTTGTCAACTGGGCCCCCAGCACGGGGCTGCTTGTACTAGAGAAAGGGATGCCATTTCTAATCCACACACAACCATGTAGGCTGGTGTGGCCCTGCCTGGAAGGCGGGGCATGGGAACTCTTGATATTTCTGTGCAAGATCCCCTCCCGCCACTTCCCCCAAAACACTTTCTACCACAGCCTTCTCTGGTTAATGGTCACTCCATTCTAGTAGTTCAGGCCAAATCCCTGCAATAATTCTTTTTAAAATATATTTTTAATTGATTTTTATTGCTTTTAGAGAGAGAGGAAGGGAGAGGGAGAGAGATAGAAACATTGATATGAAACATCATCGATCAGCAGCCTCCTGCACTCCCCCTACTGGGGATCAAGCCCACAACCCAGTATGTGCCCTGACTGGGAATTTTTTTTTTTATTGTTTTAAGTATTACAAATAGTAGTACATATGTCTCCTTTCCCCCCCCCCCCATTGACCTCCCCTACCCCCCAGTACATGCCTTCACCTGTCCGCCCGCCCCTCCCACCCCCCATTGTCTTGTATCCATTGGTTGTGCTTATATGCATGCGTACAAGTCCTTCAGTTGGTCTCTTACAGCCCCCCTCGCCCAACCTCCCCTGTCTTCCCAATGTAGTTTGACAGTCTGTTCAATGCTTCTTTGCCTCTGTATCTTTTTCCCACCATTTCTTTCCTTTAAAAAGTTTTGCCTTTGCAGACTAGAAATAAACATATAATAACAAAACAAAACAAAACAAAAAAATGTTTGAGTCCCAATTTCAATGTCCAACAGTTCTGAGTCCCCGTTTCAATGTCTAACAGTTCCTTATGTGTACATGTCAGTAATGACATCTGGATGGTGGGCACATGGTGGCAATGCAGGTCCGACCCGCTCTGGTTTGGTCCTAGGCAACCTGCAGCGACCTCGTGGTGCATAGGTCAACACTCAACCACTGAGCAACACCAACTGGGCCCTGGAATCATTCTTGATTCCTCTTTTTAACCTCATACTCTGGCTTCACCTCAAAACATGTCCCAAATCTAAACACTTTCATAACCAACATGTAAGTCATTATTACCTCTCCTCTGGACCCTAGAAATGGCCTCCTAACTGGTCATGCTGTCCCTGCCCTTGCCCCATGAGAGTCCAGTCATAATACAGAGGCTACCGTGATCCTTTTAAACCCATTCCTTCCGATGGCTTTACAGCTTTTCAGATCAAAGCCCAAGTCTATTGCATTTAGTTTATGCTCATCTCTCTTCACCAAGATCCAAGATCTATGAGGGCAGGAGTGTTCATCTATTTTGTTTATTCCTCTAATCCCAGAGTCTACAACTGTGCCTGGAACAGAATAGACATCCAGTAACTCATTCTTAAATGAATGAATGAACGAATGAGCAGTCCTTTGCCATGGCCCCCAGAGTGATAGCATGCTCAAATCAGTCCATCCAAGATCTCAGCACCATTGCTCACTGAACCTAGAAAAACATCTAGTTCTGATCCAAATCTCCCTCTGATGTGACTCCCCACTGCAACAGGTCACCTTAACCCCTCCCCTTCCACAATAAATGTCACCAGTCTCTCAATTAGTTAGGGCTTTAATGAACGAAAGGAACTCCTGATTATAGCTACAGAAGGGTCCTAGAACAAGGGAACAGAAAGGCTCAAGCAAGGGCCAGTGAATAAGGGAAATTATTTACAGCAGTTAAAACAGAGACCAATTAATCCCCCTACCAATTGTGCTCTGACAAGTCTTAACACTAATTGCACTCATTTGTTCCCATGCCCTATCACCCTCCACCGCTGTGAGTGAACCCTTGACGTCAGAGACAGCTCATTCATCAGAGCAAACATTTGTGTGCTCAGCTCACCCAGAGACTTGGCTATCGATCCCAGATGCCAATCCCCCAAACTCTGCTTAATGTAGTGACAGGGCAGAGGTGGTGGATGGGCTGGGAGGCTGCAGCTTATGTTCCTTGGGACTCTCTCTCCCTTCCACACAAACATGCTGGGGCAGCCCTGGCCCATCAGCTTCCTCTCCACTGAGGTCCCTCCCCTGGTGCCTAAGTGGCTCTAAGAGGCGCAGGGCACCCTGGTGCTATGATTACTTGAGTCTGCTGGGGGCATGGGATGGGATGGTAGGGTGGGGTCAGGCTCTGCCCAGAGAGGTAGCAAGGGAAAGTCAGGATCTGCCCCTTGCTGTGGGTGATAAGGAGATTGTATAGCTGAAAAGTTAGGGAGGGATTGGACATTTAAGCAACTTGTGATCACAGTCCCAGACCATTCATCAGGAGCAGAGAGTTAAAGCGAAATAGCTATGTGTTCCACCAGGTGGGCTGAGCCCAGCGGCAGGAATCCCAGGAGAGGCCTTGCAAGCTGCAGAGTGGCTGCAGGGAGCGGAGGGGTTGCAGGCGCAGAGCAGGGCTCAGGATAGATGACCAATATGCCCCAGGGGGCCTGGGATGTCCTCAGCCTCAGCACTGGAGGTCCCATGTCCCAGGAAACTCCATTAGTCCCAGGTAAACCAGAGTCTGGAAGCAGAAAGCAAAGCCACAGGAACAAACCCAGACCCCCGTGTGCAGAAGGGACTGTGGGGAGACACAGAACCGTGTGGCCCAGAGAGAAAGCCCAGTTGTAAGAATCAGGACAGGGGAGAGAAACTGGGCTCAGAAATCAAGGAGGTTAAAAGATGTTCCTGCAAAAAAAGTTTTTGTACTCAAATAAAATTGGGAAAATCTAAGTCAAACCAAAGTACGTAGGTTTAAGATAGGACTTAGTGCCCTGAAGTAGATGGAGGATCTTCCAAAGATAAATAAGTATGTTCCTCCAACTTTAATGACCACAGGAGCCTCCCCAGCACATGGAGTAACTAATATATCAAGCTCATTGGAAGCTAGCATCATGCAGATCCCAGCAGGAGACACTGCTTTAGCGGCTTTTCGGGAATGTGCCTAATCTGGGAAGAGAAGTTCACATGGAGTCTGATGATGTGGGTTAATAATTGCCAAGCCCCGAAGCCAGGCAGAAGGACTAAGTCTCAGTTATAGACATGGCAGCCAAGACAGAGCACCGCTGTCTGCAGCTCAGCGATGGGTCTGGGGCCATCCATTTATCAGAGGTTAATGTGCTGAAGCTAAGGACTGCTATTGATCACAGTAAGTGCCCCGGCTGGCGGTCAGCTTACCTGATCACACTTTCCCCAGAGAAGGGAGGGCCCAGCTCACTCAGGGCCGGAGCCCACACTAAACACTGAACAGGTGTGCAGGTGGGGAGAGTGGCCGCCATTATGATGCCCATGGCTTCCACATTTGTCTCGACCGCAGTTGACTTTGATGTGATTGGGAGTAGGGGAGGCACAGAAGGTTCTAGAAAAACACTGAACCTTAATGCGCCTGGCACCAGCAATGCGGGTTCACTGTGTGGAGCCCTGTGGAGAGCTGCCAGAGTCCTTGGGGGAAGCTGGCGGGTGGCAGTCTTCTTCAAAGCATTTGCACTCTCTGGACAAGTCACTGTCGGCGCACCGAGATGAGTGGACCCTCATGGGCTCATGTTTAAGTTCTCCCTAGGAATGAGGACTAGCCCTGCAGAGGAGTGGTGCAAAGACCAGTGTGCTGGAGGCCAGGGAACTGGGTTCTGTGGTGGCTCTGACACCATCTGCGTCCTCATCTCTCCAGGGCTTCACACTTCGCAGAGGAGGGCCTTGGACTGGATGTGCCTGAGGCTGCTTTTCAGCTTTGACATTCCAAAAGCATCTACAAACTAAAGTGATTCCCAAACATGTCTTCGTATATCTTTACTCAGGCCATAAACTGCACTTCCCCTACATTGTAAGCAGTTTACTCATAGGATGGGTCAGGCCTCAGAGTCCTGCACTGGCTGTTCAGCAGGACCCGCCTGCTCTACCCCCCCACACCCTACAGCCTGACATCCTTGGCCTATTTTTACTCTCTGGAGCATGCTATGTACCCTTACACCTCATGCTTCCATGCACCTCGGCTTCCTTGGGACACACATCTGAGGTTGGCCTGTGTGCAGAAGGGCTTGGAGTGAGGGAGGCTGGTGAGGGGCAGTCAGACCCGAGGCCTCAGCCAGTCCCATGGGTGCTCTGGAGCTGGTGGCCCTCCAGAGCTGTGTTCATCTGAGGCCTTTGCACCCAGCTTCTTCTGCAAAGGGGGCCTAACATTGGGCAATTCCTGGGCGCCATCAGCATCCACCCCTCCGTGCAGTTGGGGCAGTGAGAGGGCTGTGGGCAGCATCTACCACAGAGCCTCTGCCTCCTCCCTCACCATCCCTTTCTCCCCATGTGTGACTCCCTCCTGTCCCTGCCGGTCTGTGCTTCTCCCAGTCTTTCCCCAGCTTTTGTGTAACCAGGAACTCCCAAGGGTAGGGCTGCCTTATGCACTTCATTGGCCCAGACATTCACATGGTGCCTGGAAGTAGCAAGAAGGAAATAGAATGTACTGAGTAAGAGGGAGGTCTCTGCATCAACTGACTTCACATCCCTGGGATTCCCATTATGAGGGAAGTCCATTTCCCTCCCTGAGCCTCTGTTTCTCAACCTGTAAAATGGGGGACGTGGTTATTATCACTGCCTTTTAGATTGTTAGTATTCAATGAAGGGTCTGAGTAAAACACGTGCACATGGCAAGTACTGACTAAAAGCAAAGGAGCAGGGCGGGCTCTCCTGTAGCCTTTCCTCCCTGACCTATTAGTGAAGATGTGCTTTTCCAGTTTCAGGAGTGGGTGGGAGGCGAGGAGTCAGGACAGAGGAAGCCTCGGGGAGCTGTGGCCATGAGAGGCAGTTGTGGGGAGCCATGGCTCTGAGAGTGTGCGTGGGAGGGGAACGAGGCCAGTAGCTGGGGATGAGGTAGTCAGAGTATGGACAACTGGGAAGACCCCAAAGTGGAGGGAGGGAAGTTGAGGGGAAGACGAGGGGCAAGCTTAGCCTGGCTGGGAGACCTGCTTCAGGTCTCCCATGTCTTAGCCCTTTATCGGGACATTACACTCACAAAGGCCTCTGGAAACACTCTCTCCGCTGTGGCTATTATCTGCCCCAGACAACATATCAGAGAATAAGCAGACAGATAATCATAAATGCCAGGCGTTTCCTCCCTCCCCCGTTTAGATCTCAGGACAATGCATTTATCACTGTTGCATCACAGGGGCTACCACATATACCTCTGGAAATAGGAAACAGCCCGAGCACAGGGGCTGGAGGGCCCGGGTCCCTGCATCCTGTCTCCAGGGGCCTGGCGGATACTCCACCGGAAGCCTTCCGCCCTCTCCATTCCCTCCCTCAACAAAACCATTCAGGAGAGAAACATTTCCTGTCCTGTAGGGAGAGAGACCTTTGTCCTGCCTCTGTGAGGATGAAAGGGAAGGTACACCATGACCGGACACTTTTAAATCCAGGTTTCCTTGCAGAGTTCGACGCAGCCTCCTCTAACATGACACTGTTCAACATGTTTATATTGGATTTTGGATATTTTATGTTATGCTATGTCATTTTATTTCCTTGTGCTTGAAACCCTACAGATGCAAACAAATCCAAATGTGCCAGGAGTTAGAACTCCATAGGAAGGCTCTGGCCAGTAGCTCAGTTGGTTAGATTGTCACCAATACACCAAGGCTCAGGGTTAGATCCCTAGTCATGGCACATACAGGAATCAACCAATGAATGCATAAATAAATGGAACAACAGAACAATGTTTCTCTCTCTCTCGCTCTCTCATCAATGAATAATAACTTTTTAAAAATTAATATAATAGAACCTGAAGAAACTTAATACCCAGTGTGACAAAAATGCAATGAACAAACTCAATTCCTAAGAAAATGTGAACCTCCTCCCATTCCCCAAACACTAAAAAACAAAACAAAACAAAAAAACTCCGCAACACAGCACTATTTGTTATAAATACTTAGCTAAAATAAAGCCTCATCAGTTCACCTGGCCTGGCACATCATTCAGGCCAGTTCAAAATAAGGATCAGAATAGAGCCCCAGTTCAGCCAACTAAAAACTAAAATAAATCATACTTAGCAGAGCAGAATACCTTCATCCATTCACTTATTTTGCCATCTAGTCATTTACTAATTCAATGATAAATGAGTCAAGAACATTGTATGGTATTGTATTGCATACTTTTAATGTGCCAAGTATTATCTTTGGGCCGTGGGAAATGCAAGGGGGTGTGGGAATTATCCCTTCCTCTGGAGAAGCTAGAGTCTGGGAGGGGTGTGGAGAACAGGGATAAGGCTGCATGGAAGAATCATGGCAGTAGAAGATGGGAGGCAGGGAGAATGGCGAGGAAGGTGGTTGGGCTGGCCTAACACTCAGATATACACAGAACCTTGGTTGCCATAAATTTCGTCATTAAATTTTATCCCAAATTCTAAAATGCCACTAAGGCATACTTAGTAAGCAGAGCAGTCCCACGATGAGGAGTTGCAGACTGTAAACAATACCCGGACACTATGAACAAGTGAGAGATAAGGGCAAAGAACATGGTTCACTCCATTGTGAGTCTCCAGCCATTAGCCCACACTGCACAAATGAGCCCAATAAATACTTGTTGAAGAATGAATGTGAGCATGGAGATGTTTCGGAGTAGCAGAGGAGATGGGACTGTCTGGAGATGAGAGGAATTCGGACCTCGTGAAAATGCTTGGAAAATGCTTCGAATACCTACAATAGGAATCCAAGAGATAATAAGCAAATGATGGATAAAATGATTGCCAGGCTACTCAACATCACTAGCCATTAGGGAATGCAAATAAAAACCATAATATGATACTGTGCCACTTCACATACACTAGAATGGCTATAATAAAAAAGACACGTAATAACAAGTATTGGCAAGGATATGGAGAAATTGGAAGGTTCCTACACTGCTGGTGGGAATGTGAAAGAATGCAACCTCTTTGAAAAATAGTTTGGCAGTTCCTCAAAAGTTCAACATAGACTTAACATAGGAGTCAGCAATTCTACTGCTACTCAGATACTCAAGAGAAATGAAAACATATGGCCATTCACAAATTTGTACACAAAAGCTCATAGCAACATTATTCATATAAGCCGAAAAGTAGAAACCATCCACCAGCTGATAAATGAATAAACAAAATGTGGTGTATTCATACAATGGAATATTATTTTTATCATAAAAAAGGAACAAAGTGTTAATATATACTACAACACAGTGAATTTTGGAAATAAGTTAAGTGGGGGGGAAAAAGTCACAAAAGACCATATATGGTATGGTCTCATTTATATTAGATGTCTAGAATAGACAGACCTATAGAGAGAAAAAATGTAGATTTGTGGTTGCCTGGGGCTGAGGAGCCTGGAGGATAGAGATTGACTGCAAAGGGTATCAGGTTTCTTTAGAAAGTCATGAAAAAGTTCTAAAATTGCTTATGCTGATAGTTGTGCCACTCTATGAATATAACTAAAGGCTATACATTTGTACACTTTAAGTGGGTGGATTGTATGGCATGTGAACTATAGCTGGATAAAGCTGTTACCAAAAAAACAGACTGACACACATTTATGGATAAAACTTTTACACACACACACACACACACACACACACACACACACACACACACTGAGGGCCAGGCCATGGGAGATCCAGTGAGGAGTATGGTGATTCTGAGGCACAGACAAGAATTCTGATTCTTGAGCTTTCTTTGAGCAGCCCTAATGGGCAGGTGAAAAGACAGAACTAATAATGACTGATTAGATAGCTAACGGTTGCTGAGAGCATCTGTGAACTAGGCACTATAGAAAGCTCTACCCCCATTATCTTATTATGTATATATACACAGATATAGTTATATAGCACATCCTTCTCAATGAGGTAGATGCTATCATAAATCCCAGTTTACAGTTAAGGAAATTGAGTTCTGGAGAAATTAAATAACTTGCCCACACTCTTACGGGCTGTAAAGAAGGTATGGGGACACAGCCCAGGCAGCCTGCCCCTGAGCACATGCCTTAACTCCTGGTCAGTGCTGCCTTCCCTACAGGTAGGGGCTGGAGACACCAGTGAAGGTCAAGGAGAGTGGGAGGTGAGCCCTCCCTGTGTGCTCACCTCCCACTGGGAGGGCCCAGGCACCTGTGGTCTCCTTGTGGGTGAAGAACTGGTTCTGTGAGTAGGACAGTGGCGTGCAGAGCTGCAGCATTAATGAGGGAATTTGTGGTTATGACTCCTGGGACAGTATAAAGCTTGGTACATTCCAGGGTGTGAGTAAGTGGGGTGAACCAAGTGCATGGGGATTGTTAATGGGGCCTGGACAGCGGTGACAGTTGCTCATCGTCCCAGAGGGTGAAACGACTGACGTCTTCCAAATCTAAAAATTCTTTGTATTTGGAGGGATGTACATTCCCAAGGGCCTATTCCTGGGGCAACATTAAGGTGAACTCTGTCACCATCCAAATGTAAAGACAAAACATGCAAGAACCAGACCCTGAAGAATATAACTACTTCTTCTGTCAGTGGTTCCCAAACACACCATCATCAATTACATCTTAATGAGTAATTAAATTGTCTTCAACATTTGCATTAATGAGACAGATCTACAATAGCACATCAGAACTTCTGATCACCTGAGACTACCCTCTTTGCGTGGCTGGGTTGCTAGAAGCCCCAAGTCAAGAAACTCTGATCTTATCGGCCAAAGCAGCTTTTGGGAAGCTGTAGAATATCTTTGTGACAAGCTCTGCAGAGTTGTGGAATAGCCTGCAGGCCCCTGAGTACACCTGCAGGCCCCTCAGGGTACATGCACCTTATGTCAGGAGCATTGTCTTCATCTTGTCCCCTCTGGTTAGGGCTGGCTTATTGCAGAGGGTTGGGGCAGCCATGGACTGAGCCAAGGTTTGGGACCCTGGGGGAAAAGGTGCTGCTAAATTAATTCACTAAATGGAGGCTAAGGCATTGAGACTGCATTAACACCTCTCTCCACCTTTCTAGGATAGTGCCAAGTCTGTGTGATTTAGTTCTTTTCAATAAAGACAATGAACGCATTAGGTGTAGAGTCTCGATTGGTGGTGTCCAATCAAAATAAAATGAAAGCTATTTTTTGTAATTTTTAATTTTTCTCAGAGCCATATTATTAAAAGTATAAAGAAACCAATGAAATTAATTATCATAATATTTTTATTTAAGCCAAAATATAATGATTTCAACGTTAATATTAGTGTTACTATTGCTAATAGTAAAATAGTAATGAGATATTTTCTATTTGGGGGGTATTAAGTCTTCAAAATCCAGTGCATATTTTATAGTCACCACACATTTCAACCTGGACTGGCTCCATTTCAAATGTTCAATAGCCCAGCTAATAAGGGGACCAGAATTGGGGTGCCTTCCTCAGGCTCCAGTGCCATCCCTGCTATGGCACAAGCCCTATGCTTGTTCCAAAACAAGTGAATGACTTTTCTGAAGATACCCTTAAAGATCACCCAGTCGGGCCCCCCATCCAGGGTGTGGCTGCCTGTTGATGCAGCCTGGGGTTTGCGGAGACATCCCAGCACAAGCAAAGCCCCGGGGAAGCCAGCTCCCACGGACCTCAACCCCACTCACCACACGAGCCCCTTTGAGCTCCACAAAGAGCATGTGCTTCCCACGAGACCTCCCTTACGACTTTGCAGAACTTGGCTCTCCTGTTGGGTTTATCTCATCCTCCCAAGTGTCTGTCTAGCTGCTCTGTCAGGTGCAAACTCAGTGGCTATTTTTTACTTCGTCTGGGAATCAAACAAACAAAGCGGGTACAGACAGAGGGAAGCATAGAGAAGCAATGGAGAGAAAGAACTTCCTGGGTTCCCTACAGTGCCCCAGTCCCTGGTTCAAGTTCCTGTCCTGTGGGCTCTGTGAGACATCCCTCCAACCCCGGAACAAGTTCTCCTGGTCACTTACAGTAATCCCTATGGGTTTTGAGTACTTGCAGCTACCAGCCCAGCTTCATCCAGAGGTCACGGAGCACATTCCTGTCTGGCAGGAGCCACTGGCTCTGGGAACCTGCGACCTTTGCTCTGATTCCTCTCTAGATGACAGTGGGGTCACCCCAGATTCTTCCCACGTCTCCTCAGCATTCCTGGGGATTTTGTAGTCTCATTCCAAGCCCATTTCAGGGAGAAGGGCAGAGAAGGACATGAAGTTCCCCTCTGGACGTTCTGCAGAAAGCACTGGGCTCCAAGCTCCAGCTATCTCCTCTGCACTGGCATCTAGGACTCCGGCCTCTGGGTGTCCCTGTCCTGTCCTCCTCACACCAGAGCTCTGTCTCGCCTACGAGCCCCAAGCTGCCCACCAAGATTTCCCTGCTCCCCAGTTGGAATGCTATGCTCCTCGCTCTGCATTCCCACACCCTCTCCTGTCCCGTGTTTAGATCTTCCTCCTGCTGCCTCACTCTAATTGGGAAGTTGACTGCATGCCCAACTCCTTTACTTGGTTGTGAGTTCCTTGATGGCAAGGATGACATCAATCACCTTTTTCCCTCCAATGTCTCCCATCCACCTCCCTCGCTGAGTAGTAGGTGTTCTGGAGGGGAAGAAGGACAGGACAGAAGGAGAAGGGTAGAAAGGGAGAACAGAAAAGAAGGATCCTTAGGCCAATCATTAAAGTACAAGATACCATCTAATCACATTGAATTCAAACACCGATTCCGCAACTACTAGCTGTTGACCTTATTAAAAAGAAATCACAGTTATATACATATTTTAAAAGTCCAACAGTTCCACAGCTTTGTAATGAAAATTAGCATTTTCCAGCTCCATCCTCTACAGCCTGATTGCCACTGATTCTTTTAGCTATTTCTTCTCTTATTTATCTCTATAGAGTAGGCCCCCGTTATCCACAAGGGATACTTTCCAAGACTTCCAGGAGATGCCTGACCGATGGTACTGAATCATCTATATCTATATCTATATCTATATCTATATCTATATCTATATCTATATCTATCTATATATGTTTTTCCTATACATATCTATGATAAAGTTTAACTTACAAATTAGACATAATAAGAGATTAAGAATAATAATTAATAATAAAATAGAACAATTATAACAATATACTGTAATAAATGTATGTGAATGTGGTCTCTCTCTCTTTTTCTCTATCTTTCTCTTAACCAATCTGATAACCAGGACAGCTATTAAGTGACTAACAGGAACATATACAGCACAGATAAGCTGAACAAAGGAATGAATCATGTCCCAGGCAGGACAGAGCAGGGTGGCAAAAGATTCCATCACACTACTCAGCATGCAATTTATAACTTATGAATTGTTTATTTTTGGAAATATCCTTTTAATATTTTCAGACCACGGTTGACCAAGGGTAACTAAAATCATGGAAAAAGAAACCACAGATAGCGGGGGACTACTTTATACTCAAACAACACACTTATATGGCTTTATCTAGATTTTGTTTTATTTTAGATTGTATCTATCAACTTTCCATATGGAAGCTGACATTTTGATCTCTTAAATCTCTCTGCCCACTTCCCCCCCTCCATTCTGCAAATAGAGCTACATCAAAACTTGGTTAAATCAACATTCAGTGCTTATCCCCTATCGCTGTATGATCATTAGGCCATGAAGAGCGTTACATAGTAACTAGAGGCCCAATGCACAAAATTCATGCAAGAGTAGGCCTTCCTTCCCCCCCGCTGCCAGCACTGGCTTCCCTCTGGCACCCGGGACCTGGGCTTCCCTCATAGCCCCAGCTTTGTCCAGAAGGACATCCGGTCTAATTAGTATATTATGTTTTTATTATTATAGATATTTTCTTTCTTACACACCTTTTTGTTTTTCCTGGAGTTAACAATTATCATTTTTTCTTCATTATTTAACTTTCTATGTATTTATTACTAACTCATCACTAACTTTCCTTCCAAAGTAGCAGTCTCTTAGGGCAACAACACTTATTGGGTCCTGTGCCAGCCCATCTTTCTGGAGACAGCGCCCACCCACTTCCCCTAGGGCCCTTCACACTCATGGGGCAGCCAGGATTGCTCATTCTTGGACAGCCACACAGTGCCCCCCAGCGACTGCCCTGACTAACTCCTGGGATTTCTCTGCGTGTATCACCTGCTTCCTTTATCTTATGTCTTCCTCTTTCTTGAATAATCTCTGAATTTAGGAGGAACATATCCAAGGCTAAACAGAAATTAAAGTTTTTAAAATTTTGCATTTCTGCAACTGTCTTGATTAATGGTTTGATTATAGAATTCTAGGTATTTAAAAAAATCATTCTCTCTCTGAATTTTGAAGGCTTTCCCCATGGTTTTCTAGTATCCAGTGTTGCTTTGTTTGAAAAGGCTGATACCATTCTAATTCCGGATGTCCTGTTCTCCCCACTCCACCCCCAACCCCGAGAAGTTATCATTGTCCCTCACGGTCTGAAATTTCATGATTGCCTGCCTTGTTATGCATAGATTTTCATAGATTGTGCTTGGCACTCTGTGGACCTGTTCCATCTATACATTCATGTCTTTCAGACATAAGGAAATTTCTTGAATTATGTCTTTGATACTTTACTCCCCTCAATAGTCTCTGTTTCCCATCTGTAGAACTCCTGTTATTTGGATGTTAGACTGCTTGGATGGATCTTGTAATTTTATTATGTTTTCTCTCCTATTTTCCATCTACTTTATATTATTGTTCTGCTTTCTATGTCATTTCCTTAGCTTCATTTCTAACTCTTTTATTTAATTTTCTTCCTGCTCTCAAACTTTGAAGTTTCACAGATGATTCCTGGGGTTGTATGTATTCTCTGGCGACCGGCCAAACACAGGACCTTGTTGTTACTACGGTGTTTGTTTCCTTCTGCTGCCTAACCTACTGATTTCCAAGTTCCTCGTGGCCTTTCTTTTTCTTTGTTTTTGTCTCTCTCTTGGTTTCTCTCAAAGGCCTGATGACCCTTCATGGTCCGCTCCCATTTAAGAGTGGGGCGCTAAGTAGCTATGGGCAGCCCTCTGTGTGGCAGTCAGGTCCCTGAGCCAGCCATCTTCTCCAGAAAGGAATCCTTCAGGCTCCTGCCTGGGAGATAGCAACTGTGGTGACAGCACTCCGGGAGCCTGTGGAGGAGGGGTAGGTGCACTCACCATTCAGCGAGAGCAGAGTGCCCCTCTCCTTAGCTATGTCATTGCTCAAAGCCGGCAACCCCAGGGAATCAATGTCTAGTCTCTTCTAGGATGAGGGAGAGGATCAAGGGCATCTAACTATTTCATATACAAACTTTCAACAAATCCTAAAGATTCTGCATATTTTAAGCTTCTTTCACTGTCAGTGTAGGTGACACCATTCTCTGGCCCACTGAATTGATACTTGGTGTCAATTTTACAAGAGTCTTTTGTACAGGCTATCCTTTTAAAAAAGGGTGGGAGGAATGATCTCTCAGGCAAAGAGAACCGGCTCAGGGACAAGGAGGAAGGAGGGCTCACAAACAGGAATGGCCCTCGTGGAAGAACTGTGGTATATTCACATAATGGAATACTTTTAGCCATAAAAATGAACGCAGTATCAACACATGGTACAACATGGATGAGCCTTGAAAACATTGTGCTCAGTTGAAGTCAGACTCTGAAGAAAACCAGAGTCTAAAGGTAAGTGTGCTCAGTTGAAGTCAGACTCTGAAGAAAACCAGAGTCTAAAGGTAAGTCAACATTGAGTATTCATTTTGAGAAGCAAAAATGGAGATAATAGAAAGAGATTTGGCTTCAGATAGAATCAGACTCAAATACTGATTCTGTAACTACTGTAGATTCCATTTATATAAAATTTCCAGAACAGGCAAATCCATAGAGACAGAAAGCTCACTAGTGGTCACCAAGGCTCAGGAGGGAGGGGGGTGCGGGGGGAGGGAGTGAGGAGTGACTGCTAATGGGTATGGGTTTCTTGTAATAAAAGTGCTCTGGAAGAAACCAAGATGGTGGCATAGGTAAGCACCTAAACTGCTACCTTGCACAACAATTTCAAAACTACAACTAAAAGACAGAACGGACACCATCCAGAACCACAGGAAAGCTGGCTGAGTGGAAATTCTACAACTAGAAGGAAAGAGAAAAGCTCACAGAGAATTGGAGGAACAGCAAAGGGTTGAGGTAAGGCAAAGGGTCTTTGTGCATGCAGAGAGGAAGGGCGGCTGAGAGCTGCGAGCCTGGCTGACTTTCTCTGGCGGGAGGGGGAAGGAAGCCCCCGACTGCACTGAACCCCAGTTCCGGGCAGAACCCCGTGGACCCAGGCTCATACAGGGGGAGTCTGGACTGTCAGGTAGAGAGGGGGGCACTTGGAGACCCGGGGGAGCCCCGGCAGGCAGGGATTTGGAGGCACACACATGCGAGTGTGCACAAAGACTGCGGAGGTTGCCACAGGCTTTCCCTAGCAGAAGGGAGTCGGAGGCTCCTGACTGCACTGAACCCCAGTTCTGACTGCACTGAACCCCAGTTCCAGGTGAGCCCCTGGGGACCCATGCTTTTGCGGGGGAGATCTGGACTCTCGGGCGGAGGCTCAGGAGCTGGGAAAGGCAGAGGTCTGGAGGTGCACATGCAAGGGCAGGGCTGAAGGGAATCCAAGACTGTCTGCTCCGTCCTAAGACTCCACCCCAACCAAGCTGAGCACAGAGCTTTTGCAATTTGGCAAGTCTAATCCTATAAGACTGTCTCCAACACCAAAGTTCTCCCAGCATAGACACAGCTGATCCTCACAGCCAACTGGCCTGGAGGTCAATTCCTCCCAGTGATACCAACAACAATTAAGACTTAACTACAAGACTGTACACACAGTCCACAAAGGGGTGCACCAAGAGTGTCCACCTCAGGTTAACTGGGGAGGCTGACCCACTGGGCCATATAGGAAACCTAGCACACAAAGCTACCCTACCAACTCAGGGAAGCAGTGAAAATGTGGCAACAAAGAAACAGATCACAAACGAAAGAAATGGAGGAAAACAAATGACTGGATATAGAATTCAAAACCACAGTTATAAGGCTTTTCAAGAATATCCTAGAAATGGCCTATAAATATAATGAGACCTTCGAAGATAAGAAAAAGGACCAACTAGAAATTAAACATACACTGACTGAAATAAAAAATATTATACAGAGACCCAACAACAGACTAGAGGAACGCAAGAATCAAGTCAAAGAATTGAAATACAAAGAAGCAAAATACACTCAACTGGAAATGCAAAAAGAAAAAAGAATCCAAAAAGTTGAAGATAGTGTAAGGAGCCTCTGGGACAACTTCAAGCGTACCAACATCAGAATTATGGGGGTGCCAGAAGAAGAGAGAGAGCAAAATACTGAAAACCTATTTGAAGAAATAATGACAGAAAACTTCCCCCACCTGGTGAAAGAAATAAACTTACAAGTCCAGGAAGCGCACAGAA
Source organism: Corynorhinus townsendii (assembly GCA_026230045.1). NCBI lineage: Eukaryota > Metazoa > Chordata > Mammalia > Chiroptera > Vespertilionidae > Corynorhinus > Corynorhinus townsendii. Next base: position 182,699,337 of record JAPDVU010000001.1, on the reverse strand, counting down.
CCCCAAACAAAAGGAATCCAAAGAGGACCACACCAAGACACATCATAATCAAAATGCCAAGAGCAAAAGACGAAGAGAGAATATTAAAAGCAGCAAGATAAAAACAGTTAATTACCTACAAGGGAGCACCCATACCATTGTCAGCTGATTTCTTAACAGAAACTATGCAGGCCAGACGGGAGTGGCAAGAAATCTACAAAGTGATGAATAGCAAGAACCTACAACCAAGATTACTCTACCCAGCAAAGCTATCATTCAGAATTGAAGGGCAGATAAAGAGCTTCACAGACAAGAAAAAGCTAAAGGAGTTCATCACCACCAAACCAGTATTATATGAAATGCTGAAAGGTATTCTTTAAGAAGAGGAAGAAGAAAAAGGTAAAGATAAAAATTATGAACAACAAATACATATCTATCAACAAGTGAACCTAAAAATCAAGTGAATTAAAAACCTGAGGAACAGAATGAACTGGTGAATATAATAGAATCAGGGGCATAGAAAGGGAGTGGACTGATAATTCTCAGGGGGAAAGAGGTATTGGGGGGGGGGGGTGCAGGAAGAGACTGGACAAAAATCGTACACCTATGGATGAGGACAGTGGTGGGGAGGTAAGGGTAGAAGGTGGGGTGGGAACTGGGTGGAGGGGAGCTATGGGGGGGGGGAGGAGAAACAATTGTAATAATCTGAATAAAGATTTATTTTAAAAAGTGCTCTGGAATTATATAGTAGTGATGGTTGCTCTAGGAATGTACTAAAAACCAGTGAATTGAGTATTTTAAATGGGTGAATTGTATGGTATGGAAATTATAGCTCAATAAAACTGTTACTAAAAGAAAATACATGAAAACCCAAAGACTGCTTGTTTCTTCTTATCTGCCTCCTAGAAAGGTCTTAGCCTCCCTCCCAGTGTACTAAATATGCATCAGCAAATAGCCTACAGAAAGGTGGAGATGTAGCAGGGTGGAGTAACCTACTCCATTGTGAAACAGCCAATGCCAATTTTCTTTAATGACTGATCGTGAGCATGTCTAGGCATTTTCATTACACACAAAACAGCAGAATCAGAGGTGCAGAACCAGCCCCCCAGGTTACACCTGTGGCTTTGGTTGCCTGTTTCAGGAAGGAAGAAGGCCAACCTTCATGAGGCCCTGCCTGGCAGGTGTGTGGAGCAGGAAGAGAATCAGGGAAATATTGGTGGTAAAGGAAGAGACAGAACCACACCCAGCTAGATGCTGCTGTCACAGCGCTGGGTTCCCCTCTGCCAGGTGTGGAAACAGAATGGAGAAAACCCACTCCGATGCCAGAAGCCTTTCAGAGGGTCTCTCCCGACCAATCCTACCTTCTGCTGACCATTTCACCCCTGTATACACAGCATCTAGCAAAACACCCAGCATCAGTGGGAGCTGAATGAATATTTGTTTAATGAATTAATAGCAACATCACTCAGACAGCAATCAAAAAGGAACAAATGTCTTACAACAGACTAGTGGTTCATGTACCAGTACATTTATGATATTCCTATAATTAGGCCAGTTAGTTAATCTTTCTATGCCTGAATTTTATTTATTTATATATTTTTTGCTACAATGCAGAGAATAATGGTACCTATCTTAGAGGATTGTTGTGAGGATTTAAATGAGCTTAGGAATGGCATATACTAAGCACCAAATAAATGTTAACTATTATTCCAGGGAATGTTGTACAGCTGTTAAAACCGTGTCAAGGAAACATGTTTATATACATGGAAAAAGTCAGGATAATTTGAAAAGCAGATTATGTAATAGTATAAACAGTATGATTACAAATTTTATAAAATAAACATATATAGAGAGAAACAAAAGCCAAGACAATATACATAAAACATTTTTTTCCAGATATTAAAACCAAGCACCCTTTTCTCCTCCACTTCTTCCCCTTCTCCTTCTCATTCATATTATTATTATTGTTCTTTACCTATCTGTATTTTTTAACAATGAGCATACATTATTTAAATGAAAGAGTTAATAAAGATTTCACTTGAATACACAAAAAAGCATTTGACACAATTCCATCTATTCCAAGAAAATAACCCCAAATACCAAAGAAAATATTGCCTATAGATTTAGGCAAAGTGTATTTTCTGTACATTATAGAATAACCAATTTTTTAAAATGTTTAAAGACATTAGGAACATACTTAAAAATATCAGAAAATGCTATCCATAATTAACTGGATAAAAATAACAGGTATCTGATCTCAAGCATATAACAGAACTAAATAATATCATAAACAGAACAGACTAGGAAGAACTAGAGAAAAACATTCACAGGGAAAATAAGGAGTCATTAGCAGAAGGCATGTCTCATTCTGTCCTTTGTTGATTGTAGTTAACTTCGTTTGTCACCTTTTGATAAGTACAGAGTGGATTCTTTTTCAATGATTCAGAAATTAACTTAGAAACCTCTAGACTTATTAGATTTATTCTTCCTTGGGTGGGGGGTTGCCCTACAATGTGAAAGTAAAACTATTAAATCTATTAAGTCTAGGAGGAGAAAGGCCCAGAGAAATATGCTTTCCATTTACTAAGTCATAAAGTTTAGGTAAATATAAGCCTGATCACTTTGTCAAAATGTGAGACAAACACAAGCCATCTCAATTCCATCCACTTTACGAGGTACCTCCCACAAAGATGAGTAATGAAAGGCGGTCTTTGCCCTGGAAGAGCTCATCACCTACCATGCAGAGAAAAACAACTGTAATCAACTCGCCACAATCTGGGAAGGGCTACAGTAGGACAAAGGGTGTGAGCCCAGAGGAGGGACAGTTTGGATATGAAGGACCAGGGAAGGCTTTGTAATGGTGCTGAGTCTTGAGGCATGGGTACCAACCATTTTGGCTACTGGTGGATTAAATAGTCAGATCCCAAGCAGGGATGATGTCCTTCATGCAACAACTAATAGGCAGTATGTGTAGCTGATTACTTTTAGAGCTCTGTGTTGGTTCCTGAAAGGGTTCATGTCAACAAATGGCCATTAGAGTTGCTTACAGGGACAACCCTTGTATGAAGGAGCAGGCATTGCAGACATTTGGTGGAGCAGGGGGGCGGTGGGGAGTAGCAGGATGCCATCTCACTCAGGATGACACCTTGCTAATTCCAGCCGTGTGTCTTGGTCAGGGTGGGTCTCTGCTGAGACAGAGTGGGCAGTGCCCATGAGGTATGGTTTGAGGACCTCAGGAGGCCCCCACATCCACAGCCTAACCTGTCCATTCTGGATGAGTCAGTTCCCTTTCCAAGCTCTAGGTAACTTTACACTCAGACAGAAACCTTGTTGGAAGTGACCTTGAAAGTTATCAAATATACTTCACTTCTAGTTGAGGAGGGTTCTGAGGATCTAGCAGAGGGTGTTTGAGGTAGAGCTGGGACTGAGGACATCCGGGAGAAGGAACAAGATCTAAGTCACCAAGCACTCACTCCTATAATGCATTCTTGCACGTTGGAGAGCTTGCTGCTGTGGTTGGCTTGCAAGGTTATTTGGAAGCAAAGACTTACATTCAAGGCTCACAGAAACAGCCCTCCACTGCCTCTACCTGAGGACTCTAGGCTCACCCAGGGTTGTGCCTGTGTTGCTCTCTGCTGCCACCCAGTGGATTTATTAAGAAAGGTCAGGTATGAAGTTTAATCCAGAGGTTCTGTGTGGTCCCCAGACCAGTAGCATCAGCATCAAATATTTGGCTGTCCTGGAAATTCTGGAAGTGAGGCCAGCAGTCTACATTGTAACATGTTTCCCAGCTGTTTCTGGCTTATAATTTTTAAATATCTGGTCTAGACTAAATAGTGATTTGCACCCTGGGATGTTATAATGGATTATCAGAGAATTCTCAATTGGAGAAGCTGATTCTTCTTATTGATGATCAAGGATCATGCCTTTTATAAGAGCTTTGTTTCAACAGCCATTTTTTTAAAAAATGTTATTTATCTCCTCAAAAAGGACAAGAAGGCACACAACTCAACTCCTCTGTTTTTATACAGAATCTTCTGTTTACAGACATCCACTGCTTCCGTTTCTGGGAGTGATATTCAAGATCTTCCAAAAATATAGTCCCAAACCTAGTTTACAGCCTCAACTCCAAGTATTTCCAAACTCATGCAACTGGCTGATTCTCTGAATCCTGCCGCATCCATGTGTTCACACGGAGCCTTCCATCAGCCACAGATGCACCATCTGTAAGATTAAATTTTCAGTCACAGGATCTAAAACACTGCAACCACTTTTAGGACCCGTTCAAACACCGTTTCCCATGAGCCCTTCCCCAATTGCCCAGCCAATGACGATCTTTCCTGTCATGAACCACCACCACAGTTCATCTATACCTTCCTTTTAGAGCTTTAGACTCTGCTCCTTGATTTTTAGTCCTTAGTGGACATTTCTGATCCCTTTGAGTCCAGGGGCTGAGTCCTACTCATCTCAGCAGTGCAGGCTAGTGCTGAGTTGGGGCACAGTGAATGTTCTTTGAAAGGTGTAAATGCATTTGGGTCTCTCACAAAATAGTAGCTCAACAGGGAATGTTGTCATTAAAATCAGTGCAACGCAAACAGTGCAACATGAGGATAACTTAGGAGCCCCAGATGACCTGGGCCAGGCTGGGAAGACAAAGGATGGTATTGTCCAAAGTCCTCTTTAGGACTCCACTAACCTACCATGCCACATCAGGGCCAGAAGTGGCCATCAACTCCCCCTGATGGCCACCACAGCTGTTGTGCCAGGACTCACGACATGCAGCCCTGTGAAGCCTTTCTTCCCAGCAGCCTCTTAGCTCCATCAGGAGGGCACCTGAGAACGCAGGAGCCCTTGGAAAACTCCACCTTTGCAGCCACTATCAACACCTGGTGGGGAATGCTGCCTCCCATAGACCTGAGCCTGTGGTCCAAATTTTCTGTTGCCATCTCAGGAAGATGGGGTGGACCTTTACTTTCTCTCCCCCAGGCCACTTGCCCAGTGGTCCCTAAGAAGTGTCCCTATATTTATGGTTTTGACTATGTGGACCTGCTGGGGAGAGAGACCCACCAGGCCTAACCCTGACACTGGGATAGGGGATACACTGCAAAGAGAACCTGAAAGCCAGTGGGAAGTCAGAGTAAAGAATCCAGGATCCACCAGAGAGAAACATATAAGAATCAGAAAATGATCACCAAAATAGGGAGCAAGAGAGAGGGAAACCTGAGTGGGCGAATGGGAAAGGACAGTCCACCCAGCAGTCAGGTTGACATGGCCACAGCCTGTGGCTCCAGCAACTAGAGTCCTAGGGATGTTCAGGCATAGGGGTTTGAGTGCCTGCATCCCTTTAGACCGAGGCCTCTTCAGATAGACCCTGGCCTTTTAACTTAAAGCTCCCTCTTGTATGTGGCACCACAGTCCCTGAAAATAAATCAAAACTTTGTGGCCCAGCCTGCCTTCAGGATCACCTCCCTGAGTCCCAGCCCTAGATGCAACCCTTCTGTTATGCAGTCAGTCCCAAGCTCCAGGGGAGTGGCCTGGGGGATGGGGTGTTCAGGGCCCCACTCACCTCACCATCCTATCTAATAAAGAGGGAATATGTTAATTGACCGTCATGCCCTCACAAAGATGGTAGCGCCCACAGCCAATAAGGAGGGAATATGTTAATTGGCTGCCATGCCCTCAAAGATGGTGGTGCCAACAGCCACAAGATGGCAGTGCCCAGTCCCCTCAGCCCCGCCGGGGCACCTGCCTCCAGAGTCCCCCAGTCCCCTCAGCCCCCCAGCCGTCCAGGGCCGGCCCAAGGCACAGGCAAGCCTCAGATGGTGGCTGCCCAGCCAATGCCCGAGGCACAGGCAAGCCTCAGATGGTGGCTGCCCAGCCACCCAGGGCTGTCCGAGGCTTAGGTAATGAGGGCCGGCCGAGGCTTGTGCTGCCGGCAGTGGCAGCAGCAGAGGTGTGATGGGGGTGTTGCCTTCCCCTGGTCGCCAGATCGCCTCTCACCCCTGAGGGCTTCCAGACCGTGAGAGGGGGCAGGCCAGGCTGAGGGACCCCCACTCCAGTGCATGAATTTTCATGCACCAGGCCTCTAGTCTTTTATAAATCCCCTCAAGTGGCTTTCATTTGCTTCTCCATGAACATATCTGGTGGGACACATAAATTCTGGGGCCCAGAGGCAACATTGAGAAGCAGACTTGGAAGAAATAAGAGAAACCAGAAAGAGTGGTTGAGTCTGCGTAGGGACTGACTGGAGAAATTGGGTCAAAGATGAAAGAGTTACTTTTCACTGTTTTACTCAATTATCCTATTTGTATTTTTTATTGATAATTAAAAACCACACTAGCCTTACAGACAAAAATTGAAAGGACAAAAATAGACAAGTCACAAAAGGACATCTTATAAAATACTTATAAACACCACTAACAATAAAAAGGAGGTTAACTTGATGAAAGAGGTCAGTCTGTTATTCAAGAAGAGGTTAATGAGAGGGGCAGCTCAGGGAACTGCCACATTTTTATATTGTTGGTATCTGTGCATATTGGTATAGCCTTTAGAAAAGCAATTTGGCAACATTTATAGAGACTTAAACTTGTATGTGTGTGTTTTCACTTGATAACCCAGTAATTCCACTTCTAGTGATGAATTACTGGGTTAGGAAATCAATATTTATAATTTATAATTCTAGACATACAATAATATAGGGATTGCAATTAACCAAATGGAATTCACTCAATGGGATGTTAAGCAGCATTTTAAAACATAATAAAGATTAATATCAGGAAACATACTTATTCTAATGTTAAGTGGCAACAAAGCATACTTAATCACAAACACTGTGATTGTAGTTATCTTTAAAAAGTGCATAGAAAAAAAGACTGGAAGGAAATACACTAACATGCTTGTGATGGCTGCATTAGGCCGGTGGGATTACTTTCCAGATTTTGGGTTAATATGGTTGCCCTATTTTATATGGAAAAATAAACAAATGAGACAGGGAATGAAGGACAAAGGGAGAGTCTTCAACCCTATCCCCAATGTTGTATTTCTTTTATTTAAGAAGGTGAAGCAGACAAGACCAAACATTAATCACTGCTAATTCTTGGTGGTGGGAGCACAAATTCCTCAACAGAACAAACTAAAAGTTCTTCCCTGGCAATTCTCAGAGAGCCAGTGCCATGCTGTGTTACTTGCCCAGTTCCGTCTTCCCATCTGTGGTGCTCCCTAATTGTCTTTGTTGCTAATGTTAGTAGCAAAGTCACAGGGACTAACTCTACAGCTGGCCTCTTAACAGCTGGAAGCCAATGCTGGATAAACGGACAGTCCTCAGAGAGCCCACCCGCCATTCAACCACCAGCAGGGCAGTGCAATGCTTCCTGCCTGTACACCTCTCGCCACGCAGGGGTTGACCAAGTTATCCTGAGCACAACTAACCTTTCCACAGGCCCGGGAAGGCCACATAGCCTTAGTAAGCCCACCAGCATTTTGTACTTGGTTTTAGAGTCCAGCAACAACGAAACACACAGACAAAATTCTTTACATTGTCCTGAAGGGGAGGAGGTAGAATAAGTTATTCATGTCAGAAAATGAAGCTGGTTTAGGAAGCCATGTGTGAACTGGGAATAAACACTCCCCGGGGGAGCCAGCGCCGGATTAGAGCGAGGCCAGGCGAGGAGGCTGCAGACAGGTGACTGCAGGCCCGCTGTTTTCTAGTTCTTCGTTATCTGAGTTATCTGAAGGCCAGGAGCAGTCGGCCCAGAGGGGGCAGACAGAGACTTGGACTGCCCCCTTCTGGAGCAGCCGGGAGCCCCAGGAGGAGTTTGTACCTGTCTTTTCTAGATCTCATTTCCCGTACCCAGCTCTGCAGGGACTCCGCGTCTATCTCAAAAGAGCCCCCATATTCGAGCCCAGCGACAGGTCAGGGACCATCACACCCAATGGAAGTCGAGGCAGCCCCAGCCCAGAGGTGAAACCCAGCGAACCAAGGGGCTGGACGGGCTGGCTTACCAGGTCGGTCCTTTCAAAGGCAGGAGGGCATTGAGCAGAGACACCTGGTCTCCCTCAAGCTCCAAGTCCTTTCCTGGAAAGCAAGCCTGTCCTGGAAGACCAGAAGCGCCAAGGCGGGGGGAAGGAGGCGAGGCAGGCAGGCAGCAGGGGCTTGCAGATGGGAGGGGCAGGCTGTCTGCCCTCCTTTCATGCAGGCCTCACGCTCCAAAAGCTGACTTTCCACCCAGAGGCTGCTGCTGACCTCAAACCACCACCATTGTGCCTACTGTGCCCAGCTGGGGAGGTCAGCGGTGGCTATGCTGATGGGGCAGCAGGGAGCATGGCCCTGGCACAGGGCATCTTTGGGTGGTGACAGCAGCAGACCGGGATTCGACCGCAGCCCCAAGTTATTTCTCTTGCTGCACATGTTGCCCACCACCACTCACCCCGCAGGATGCAGATTAAATCACATAAAGTATAAGGACTTCTGGTCCACAGGACTTTGCCCAATTGCAGTTTCTACCCTGTTACGGGATTTTAGACGTTTAAAAAGAATCATTTACCCTGCCCCAAAAGACCAGCAGGTCCATCCCAGGGCGACATTTGGTTTGTCTCTGTCAAGTCCCCGGGTGGGGGGTTCAGAAGGGATGCCCTCCGTTTGTTGGGTGGATGGGAGGCAGATGCCTATCACATCCCCAACCTGCACACACAATCCCTCTCCACTGTTCTAGAAGGTTCTCATCACAAAGCAGTCTGGGGATTGGGAAGTTAAATGTCCCACCCAACTCAGGGACTTGCTGATGTTGCCCACCTTCCTTGATGAGACAGCGGGAGGCCCGGTGAGCACCCACTGCAGCCCTCCCACCCAGCTCGGGCCCAGACGGGTCAGTCAGCACAGCACCAGAGAGGCGTCTGAAGTGAAATGAGAGACCCAAAGATCACAGCAGCCAAATGGCACCTAAGATAGCTCGGTTAGAAGAGCAGCTAAAAATCTATGGTAGCCACATCCATCTGGTGTGTTGCTTTGAAGGTTAACCTTGATTTCCATGCGCCTTTGATTGCAATGCTCAGAGTAGAAGTAGGCAGCAAGCTGTTGGGTTGGACAGAATCCCACAATTGCAGGGGAGACCTGAAAGAGGAAGGATCAGAGCCCTCAGGAGTCCCTAATACAAGATCCGATGAGAGACCCTTATGCTCCCGGGCAGTGAGTGTGGGCAAGAGGCAGCACAGCTTCCTGGTGTAGAGTGTGAACCCCAGAACCAGACCCAGACTCCAATCTGGCTCTTGCACCTGCTACCGTATGTATGCCCTGAGGCAGGGTAGTAACTCCCTCTGCCTGAGCTGCCTCACTTGTCACCGCAGTACCTGCTCAGGGGGTGGCTGGCAGGATCACACGACTCGACACAGGCAAAGGGCTTAGAACAATGCCTGACACATGGCAGGTAAATGCTCAACGTATGTTAGCCAGTGAGTTGCATATGATCTCAGGGAAAACGTGGTACTGACTATAAATAGTGTGAGCTAGTCAAGCACAAGGAAAAATAGACAAATTTGGTATGCCATAAACACATGAAGGACTTAGTATTTATATCTGATTTCCAGTTGGCTTAATAATCATTTTGATAATCACACTGGAAGCTTCTGAAGGTCCTAGACTGTGGCTTCAACTTTCGATCTGCCCCAGCACCGGGCCCAGGGTGGCAGGTTCAACTCACGGGCTGGCCATTTACTCCAGATGTGGTCTACAGAGAACTCCCAACTCCCCCACGCCTCAGGTTCTGCCTCTCATAAAACTGTTTAATTTGGTTTACCCAGTAAGCCTCTGGGGTCATGGGGGAGTTGTTGACCATCTGCTGAGAGACTGAGTGAGGCTCCGCACGCTGGGAAACTGGCAGACTCCCCCCGCCCCCCCCCCCCGCCCCCCGGAGAGGTGCTGTTGCGTCATTTGGACCCGCACCGCACACTTCCCAGCCTTCATAAACCCAGCGTGGGGCACACACGCAAACCGCGCTTTGCTGACGGAGACAGGCTGGGCCTCAGGCCATGCGCTTGGATGCCTGCGATGATTTCCAGCGCCAGGTTTGGCAGGTCTGAGAGCAGGACCGCGTCAGGCCGATGCCTCTGCAAGGCCTGGAACTTCTGGACTTGGGGCTGTTCAGCCCCCCATAGGCCCTTGCGGTCTGGTCATTTTCTCCTACCATTTGAAAACTTAAAACACAAAACTTTCTGGCTAACGACTGTCTCCAACAAAGATAGCATCACTGTAACTGTCCTCAGGGTCAAAGAAAGAATGCCAAAGCGTGGAGGAAGGCGCTGCAGACCTGGAAGGACTTCTTCCCTTTGACTGTGGCTCCTGAGAAGAGGTGACCTCACAGAACTCTCCTCCCACAGGACCCTGGCAGAGGGGCCAAAGAAAGAGGCCTGCATACAGCTTCAAAAGTACATAATGCCAGAAAGAGCACCTATTATTACAAAGGATAAAATACCTCAAAAACCCTGACTTTGGGAAAATTATGCAAAGTCTTGGAGGATATTAAAAGTAGAAAATCTCACTTATATTTGAGATGCTCTGGTCAGAATTAGGGGAGTCAAGGGCTATAGGATAGTGGGATGGACAGGATGTTTACATGACAGGAGGGATCAAGTCACCTGCAGCAGCCTGAATGGTGCATGAAGAGCTGCCCTGCAGCCCTGGCCCGTGTGGTTCAGTTGGTTGAACATCATCCCTTGCACCAGAAGGTCACTGGTTCAATTCCCGGTCAGGGCACATACCCAGACTGCCAGCTTGGTCTCCAGTAGGGGGCAGGCAGGAGGTAGCCGAGCAGTGTTTCTCAGATTAGTGTTTCTCTCTCTCAAATCAATAAAAACATACATACACACACACACACACACACATATTTATTTATTTATTTTAAACAGCTGCCCTGCAGGGCAGGCAGAGTTTCAAAGAACCCACCAGGGCTGCTGAGGGACCAGAGCAGCAGCAGCAGGGAGCCAGGATCACCCTGAGAACTGGAGGCATGAGGAGCAGGTGTGGTAACCCACGTCGATGGAAGCTGCGGGCATCAGGGAACCCGCAGACTGAGCCACAGCCTGAAAACCGAGAAATGTCCCACCTCCCCTGCTCCCATCAGCTGACCCCAACCACAGCGGTCAGCAGTCACCGCGAGAGGACAGAAAATGGGTCTGAGGACAAAAAACGAGTGTAGGTCCTTTCCATGGAGAAGTAACTTTTGTTTCCTATAAAATGGAGACCATGGTACCTACTGTCAGCCTGCTATAAATCAAGAGAGATAATGTGCAGCCCTGGCCAGCAGTTCTCAGTGGTTAGAGCATTGGCCACACTGAAGGTTTGCAGGTTCACGCATGTGGGAGGCAACCAATCACTCTGTCTCTCTCAAATTGATGTTTTTCTCTTTCTCCCTCTCCCTCTCTCTAAAAATCAATGGGAAAAAAATATCCTCAGGTAAGGATTAACAAAAAAAACGAACAAAAACAAAAGGAGAGAGATTATGTGCAAACTGATGACAAGAGAACAAGTTTAGTTTAGGAACAAGGAATCAACAGAGCCGCCTCTTTATTCTCAGTTATTAACACACTTCTCTGTTTGCTGGAAATGGGCAGTTTGGACTTCTCATGAGGCACATCACAGGCACCCAGGTACACTCGTTCTCTCTGTGTCACCCTGATCCACGCCCACCCTTCTGCTTCAGAAACTGCTCTCAGGCCGGATGCCACCGTGTTTCACTTCCCGGAGCAGCTTCCAGCCATTCACTTGGGCTGTTTCTTGGCAGACATGGAGCCATGCTCTGGAGAAAACAGGCAAGTCCAAATAATGGGAGAGTTGAGATTCCCGTTGGGTGATACCGTTTATTGAAAGGCAATCTTGCTTGATCCAGGAGTTCACTTACATGAGGGCAGCTGCATAAGAATGTCTCTTCCCCATGACACATCTAAGCAAACCAAAGAATGCAGAAACCCAATGGAATGAGCCAACTGGCATTGTCTAATGACTCTCAGAAGCAGGAAAACTATTATAAAGATATAGGATGATTGTCTCCTCGGCATTGCATTTGGCCACGTATTTGTTTATTACATAAAATATGTTTTGCTTTCAAGCTAGCTAAAGAAAATATTCTTGAGTAGGGTTAGTCCTTAAAGCAACAAACAAAAATCATGTGTATATAATAAAATCAAAGTATGAGAGCATGCCAGAGCTGGAAAGATCTGGGCCCTGGTCCTCATTTATTCCGGGAATCTGGGGCTCTGCAGGCATGTGCGCCGTCGGGATCACCAGGGCAAGATAAACTGGGACTTGGAAACAACCCTTTCAGCGTCCAGGCCAATACTCCCCCCACCTCAATCTCCCCGCGTGCACCCAGCTCACTGCCGGGTCCAACACCGTGTAGAAGGGCACATGTAGCATGTAAAACAGCCCATTTTTTAGATAAGGATGCAAGTCTTCTGAATGGTGAGCTCTGGTCTCCATTCTCGCAGCCAGCCCATGGGAACCAGAAGGAAGTGGCCAAAGTGAGGGGCAGGGACTTCCTCACCAACCAAGACCAACACTCTGGCTCCCTCAGCTCCTGGGCCTCAGAGCTTTCTCATCTCCCAGCCTCAGCTACGAGTGGGCTGAGGCATTACGAGGCAGCCTCTTGGCAAATACCTCAACATGGTGGGAGCAGCGGGGGAATCAGGGACCTGCTGAGGGTGGAAGGAACCCTGGAGTTCCCGCGAGCCAGTTGACCACCTGCAGACTTGCTGCATCCCAGAGAGGACAGCGGGATCCAGGCTGGGTACGGAGGGCTCGGCCCCCGTGTCCGTTTGTGTGACTGTTGTCTATCACCTCCTTTCCCCTGACTGTGCTCTAGGAACAGTGGAATTTTGATCCATTTTACTTACTGTTTTATTCCCAGTGCCGAGGACCATGCCTGACACATCGCAGACGCCCAATAAAATATTTGTAAATGAAGCAATCGCTAAAGGGCGGAATATCTCTCCACCCCAAACCAGAGGTGGTGGAAGGCTTGGCTCTCCTGCTCCAGGGGCCTCGTGTGTGTGTGTGTGTGTGTGTGTGTGTGTGTGTGTGTGTGTGTGTGGAGTGTTAACACATGCCCTTAAACCAGGCTGTTCCCCCTTGGCAGCCGTCACAGAGCTCTCCGGTGCACAGGCCTCCCATCTCTAGGAGGTATGGGCCTCTGCTAAAGCAGATTAACACTGCCATCCCTGCCCCACCCACGGCCACTACTCGCAGGGTCCTCTCCCTGGCACTAATGGGAGCCCAGCTGTGATGGCCCTGGCGTCTGGGTGTGCCTGGGGACTGGCACAGTGGGAGGAGACACCAGGATGGCCAGGATGAAGGACGGGATACCCTGCAACCTCCCAGTGCCACGCTCGCTCCCTATAATTCTGTCCCTGCAATGTGGCCTTGCCCAAATGGCACCCAATCGCAGTCACTCTGTGCGTGGTGCTGGCCAATGTCCCTTTGCTCCAGGTTGGAAAGAGCCTCCCCATTTGCACAGACACATCTCTATCTGATTTCAGCTTCTTTCCTCCCTTTCTTGACATAAACCTGAGATCCTGCTCAATCCACCTCCTGTCTACACATCCCCCAGCTTTCAAGGACTTCTTCCTTCCCACCCAAACCCACACACACCTGCTTATCTCTCCTCCCTTCTCCCTTTCCTTGTGACCTTACTGGATACCTCCTGCCTCTTCCTTGCCCCTAAGTCCATGAGCCTTGACCCATATCCTCCTCTTCCCCATCCAGCAACCACCCTGCCTGAGGACCGGAGAGCCAACTCAGAGGCCTGCTGTTGGAGGAGGGAGGAGAGGACCAATAAGAAATGACAGGATGGCCCCAAGTTCCAGAAACCCCATCACCTGTCAAAAGCCCAACTTGCAAGTCTCCCCAAGAAGTTGCAAGTGGTGCCTGGGAACTGGTCTCAGCACGGTTCAGAACTTACAAGATTCCAGACAAAAGGAACCACCAAGGCCACGGATACAAGTGACCCTCTGACTCGCTCCTCCGTCAGCAACTTGTGTACCGAGACCACCTGAGTTTCTCTTCTCAGGCAGGGTTCACTGTCCCTGAAGACCAGGCAGATTCTTTTTCTCCAGCTCTGATGTTCACATGGTCTTTATTCCATCTTCTCTCTCTTGCTTCTGCTCCTCAATACTTAAAATCTAGTAGCTTCACATTAAAAAAAAATAATACTCAACACAGACGTGTGAACCTGACAGACAAGAGCCCCCGGAAAGCCCCTGTCACATTCCGGAATGGAACTGCTGCGGTCATGAGAAGTTGCTTTATAGTACGTACAGCCTGCGCATCACTTCCCAGCGCGCACAGCGGCTATTAAACAGTAACTAGCATTTGGACCCTTTCTCCCGGCGGGGGTAGGGCAGGGGGCAGGAGCAGCAATGCACACAGCGGTACAGAGAGGACTTGGGCTGACAAATTATATTTCCAGAGCACCCCAGCGGGCGGTGGCTGCCGGGCCTCGGGCGTCTCAGCCTTTACCCTGCAATAGCTCCCCAAGACAAGAGAGCCAAGTTCGCTCACACACCCTAGGACTGAACGGAGCGGAACGTGGAGGAATCGCAGGTTATGGGAAGAGGCAGCGAAGGTCTCTGCGCCAGAGGATGGGTGCTGCCTCCCCTGCCTCCTGCTGCGGCAGCTGAGGGTCCCTGGGAGGAAGGACGGCCACTTGAGCCCCCTCCACAGCCGGGGAAATGGGCTCAGAGCTGGCTGGTGGCATCCTTGGGGAAGGTGTAGCTCAGTGGCGCCTCGTAGAGGCTCCCCCCCTCGGTACTGAGGTCGTCGTCGTCGTCGTCATCCATGTCATCCAGCACTTTACTGGGCAGCTTCTTCAGTCTGCGGGGACAGTGGGTCATGAGTCCCCGCCCTGGGGCCCACCCTGATCTGGAGACAGAGGAACGGGCTGGGTTCCTCCCTCTCCACCCCACTGAGTGGCAGGGAGCACGTGAATTTACCTTGACCAACAGGGAGCCAATGCCCAGCTCTCAGCACGGAAGCCACTGGCTGGGTGGGCTGGGCGGGGCGGGGCGGGGCAGGGACAAGGTCAGTAGTGCTGAGTTTCCCTTTTGTCTCAAGCTCCAATATGGCTCATCAGGTGCTGTTACTGACCCCATCTTAATTTAAATTTTTGAAATCTTGTCCATCGGAGATCTTTTTGCATTTTTTTAAATATTGCATTTAATATTATCTCTCTTGATTACTGAGATTCTTGGTGTCCCCTTAAATGCTGTACTGCAATGCCGGCCCTGGGGGGCTGAGTTCTCGCTGGACACGCCCTGTTGACAGGATTCTCCAGGGGCTGGAATCTTCTGTCCATTATCAAAGAACTACCTGTGCCACCAGTACATTCAGCCTCCGAGAAAGGCTCCACTCCATGGAGGGGCGTGAACCTAACCCACCCCCAACCCCAATGGCCAAGGCAGTGA
Source organism: Corynorhinus townsendii (assembly GCA_026230045.1). Classification (NCBI taxonomy): domain Eukaryota; kingdom Metazoa; phylum Chordata; class Mammalia; order Chiroptera; family Vespertilionidae; genus Corynorhinus; species Corynorhinus townsendii. The sequence continues at coordinate 182,683,911 of JAPDVU010000001.1, read as the reverse complement.
CGCTGCAGGGAAAGCAACCCCCCACCCCAATTCCCTTCAGACCACGGAAGTGGGGCTGTAGAAGCAATTCTCTCCTGCAACCAGGGATATCCTAGTTCTCATGAGGATGCACACCAAAACTTTACCTTATTTCTCCCAAAGTTACGTGTAAATAGGAGTGCTAAGGGCTGATCGAGGAGCTGCCCCCTCCGTGGCGGTGGGAGCTAGTGTTATCTGCTCTGAGCCTCAGTTTCCCCGTATGGACAACAGGGACAGTATCTGCCTGGCTGGCACTGGGGCATTGGTCTGGGGATGACACCTGTGAGCATGTATGTGGGGAGACTGAAGTAGGCACAGACACTCTCGTCTGTAGGATGGGATGACCCTGAAAAGACAAGAAACTGGCTTGAAGCAATAGGAGTGAGGATGCCCTAAAAGCGCTGAGTTCTCTTCAAATGTCCCTGTGGGGTCACCGCACTTGCCCACCTTATGTTCTTCTTCAAATTGTTGAGCTGCCCCTGCAGCTGCTCATTCACATCCATCTGCTCCTCCAGCTCCCTCTGCAGCTTCTTCTTAGAGCTTTCGAGCCTGTCGATTTCCTCCTCGGCCTCTTCTACCTGGCGCTTCATTGCTTTCAAGCGCAAGCTCAGCTGCGTAGGGAGAGAGGGCAGCTTAGTGCTGCTGCTCACCAGCCTGGCTGGATGGAGAAGAGCCCAGCGTGGACAGGCCAGCGGTCCAGCCAGCTCTCTAGGCAACCACGACATGAGGGGCGGGGCTGGGGGTTCCAACCAGTCTCATGGGAAAGTGGAGATAAGCTCTGTGACAAACCAATCCGCTTTCTACAAGTCAAGCTCAGGGTTTGAAGTTGGCTGAGACCTTCACTAAAGCAGCCCAGAGAGGCCCCATTCTATGGGGAACGGGTTGGAGTGGAAAGACAGGGATCGGTCCACCATAGTTCCCTCGCCCATCCACAGAGTCCTAGCTGCCCTCTTGCTTCCCAGCCTGGGACGTACAGGCTCATCTGAAATGAACTTGCAGAGGGTCCCTCACCTGGTCCTTCTGATCAGTCAGTGACAGGTGCTCGTCGTCCACCTGCATCACCAGCTCCTTCACCTTCCGCTCCAACCGGCGGTTGCTGAGCTGGAGGCTGTTCCGGTCCCTGGAAGGATGGAGGAAGCAAAACTGAGGGCTCTCTCAGCCCAGCCCCACAGGAGGTCCAGCCCCACAGGAGGCCTGGCCCAGGCTGTGCAGGAGGGCGAGCCCCAGCCAGAGCTGCCTGGTCCACTCAGGGCTGAGGATCAGAGAGACACTAGACTGCAAGAGGAAAGGGCTGGTCATCGGACAGATGAGGAAATGGGGCCTCTAAGAAGGGAAGTGACCTGCCTCAGGCTGCAGAGCCAGCGAGGGGCTGAGGTGGGACTAGACCTGCGCTGGGTTCCTCCTGTCCTGAGCTTTACTTTGTAAGACAGAAGTCACTGCCAGGCTACGACTATAGGCTGCTCCAGCCCGCCTCCAGAAGTCCTACTGCTAATAGGGAATGTGAAATGCCATATCCACACATTTGCACACCCACACCCCTCACAGAAGGAGAGGGGCCACAAGTAAGAACTGAGGCTGGTCAAGTTCAACCTGGCGCTGGTCCTCGGGCTGCAAAGGGAGAACTAGTTGCAAAGAATCGTGGTATTGGAAAGGTGTGGTCGCCTGATCCCATGTTCCTCCCACCCACTGTGGGGCGGCCTGCCATCTCTGACAGATAGCTGCTCGCCTTTGCTAAGCGGAGTGACTACACTGGCCCTCAGGGCAGAGCCAGCCCCCTTGCCTCTAATCTGGCTCAAACTCTGTAGTTTATGAGGCAGCCTGTCCCACAGAGGGGAGGGAAATAAGCAGCAAGGAACACTGAAAATGCTATGGACTAAGAGCAGGAGTCCTGAGTTTTAGACCAATATTCAGGCTACCCTTCTCAAGTACTTCCTTGGACAGGTCTCAGTTTTCTCATCTGTCAAGTGGGAATAATAACAGCAAGGCTGTACTTGCTCTGCCTTCCTCACATGAAGGCCTCTGGGAAGATGCAAATATAAAGCACTCTGCAATGTGATGGCCACTGCCTGCCAGGCCTCGCGCCACAGCTGGGCAGGCTCACCTCTCCTCGCTCTCCAGACGGTCCTCCAGCTCTGCGATCCTGGCCTCCAACTGCACCACCAGCCCCTCTTTGCTGGACCGGTAGGAACCTTCCAGGTGCATAATCCGGCTCTTTAAGTCTTTGTTCTGGAATCAGACAGGGAGACAGTGAGGGGCTGTGTGTCCACCTCACACTCTGCAGAGCAGATCACAGGTGGAGCCAGCATTCGGTCAGTGACTGCGATGAGCCCGCTTCCCCCACCAGGATGGGTGGCCTGGGAGACCTGGGGAGCCAGGGATATTTCCAGGGAATGGCTTTTCACCCCAGTCCTGGCAGGCCAAAAAGGATTCTGTCACATTCGTTTATAAGCCTGAGTGAAATCTTTGCTATGGCCTAGGACTCTTATCAGACAAATGACCTTGGCCTCTCATAAACCTATTGGCAGGAGAAATAGGCCCCTCCCCCAATATCACACATCATATTCAGTGAAGAACTTACATGAACAGCATGTGAAAGAAATAATAAGCAAGCTTGGTTAGCAACTCGTGTGTTTGATAACACAAGTTCTTTATTTTTCCCTTTACATTAGAATTTAGCCTGTTTTCGCATCCAGAAAACACTTGCAATTCCACCTCCCCCAGCTGTAAACTTCCAAGCATATTTAATATTACTGAGAAAATTCTTGCCGGAAATAGTTTTAGAAATACCCCTCTTGGCCCCTGATATCTCTGCATGCTGTGCAAAGGAGGGATATGGGGAGGGCTCATGGGGCCAGCTGCCCTCACCTGTCTCTCCAGGGAAATCTTGTCACACTCCAAGTCTTGCCTCACAGCTCTCTCCTGAAGTAGCTCGTTCCTCACCTGCTCCATCTGCACCAAACAGCAAACCCGGGGGTTAGAGGGGATATGCCCAGAGCCTTTGCACTGAAATGGCTCAGACATGGAATCGCAATCTCCAGCCAGCTCTGCTTTGTGATATGACGGGGCTCCTGCCTTTTCCCTTCCCGGGTGCAGGAGCTGTTTCTTCCATGTTCTTGTTTCTCGATGATTGTGAAGATAATGATACAAATAGCAATGATAGTCCATCGCTAACCTGCTGCTGTGAGTCAAACTGTGTCCCCCAAAAGATACATTACAGTCCTGACCCTCTCCCCCCTCAGTGCCTCAGATGTGACCTCTCAAACAGGGTCTTTACAGAGGTAACCAGGTAAAACTGAAGTGGGCCCTAATCCAATGACAGGTCCTTACGAAAGGGGAAATTTGGAGGCAGAGACAGAGGTGCAGGAAGAGCGCCATGTGAAGACGAGAATTACAATGAGGCATCAACACGTCCAGGAACAACAGAGACTGCCAGCAAACTCCCAGAAGCCAGGAAGCAGCCAGGAGGGGTCCAGAGGGAGCACGGCCCTACGGACACTGTGATTTCAGACCTCGGCCTCCAGAACCGAGACAATAAACTTTCGTGGTTCTGGGCCCTTTATTACAGCAGGAGACACCTGCTGAGCACTCCACATGCCCTATCCTATTACATCTGGGATAAGCCTAAGAAATAGGCAATACTGTCTCTGCCAAGGACATTAGTGCTTGGAAAGGTCATTCAAGTTGTATTGTGACCAACCTTCCTGGCTTGCCCAGGAACAAGATGTGCTCAGGACACAGGACTTTCAAGGCTAAAGCTGGGACAGTCCCAGGCAAACTGGGACAAGTCAGTCACCCAACCTGCCTGAAAACTACACAGCTGGTAGTAGGTGGAGCTAGTGTTCCCGGAGCCCCAACTGCTGTCTTACAAGTTCAAACCACAGAAAGGCTTCCACAGTTAGCACACAAACGCTGCAAGATTTCCCTTCTTATGCCAGAAACAGAAGTCAGCAAGAACACAGGGCAGCTCCAGGTGAGCGGGCAAAGGCCACGCGTTACTTAGGATTTCTTCTATATTAACAGGAAAGGAGCCTCGCAGGGCAGCGTCAAGAAAGAAATCTAGTCGCCTGCCTGGACATTCCGCACCTCTGTTCCTCATCCCCAGGGGGCTTTAGCCGAAATGCAGAGAGCATCATAGGCAGCAGCTGCAGAACCTGCTCCGAAGGCTGTCCACCAGAGGGGGCCCCAGACCTGCTCCCAGGGCTGTCCACCAGAGGGGGCCCCAGACCTGCTCCCAGGGCTATCCATTAGAGGGGGGGCCTCAAACCTGCTCCCAGGGCTGTCCATCAGAAGGGGGAGCCCAGACCTGCTCCCAGGGCTGTCCATCAGAGGCGGGGCCTGCAGACCTGCTCCCAGGGCTGTCCATCTGAGGGGGGGGGGGGGGCCCAGACCTGTCCCAGGACTATCCATCAGAGGTGGGGCCTGTAGACCTGCTCCCAGGGCTGTCCATCAGAGGCGGGGCCTCAGACCTGCTCCCAGGGCTGTCCATCAGAGGGGGGGTGGGGGCCCAGACCTGTCCCAGGGCTATCCATCAGAGGTGGGGCCTGTAGACCTGCTCCCAGGGCTATTCATCAGAGGCGGGGCCTGTAGACCTGCTCCCAGGGCTGTCCATCAGAGGCGGGGCCTCAGACCTGCTCCCAGCGCTGTCCAGAGGAGCCAGAAAATAAGACTGTGCCTTCCTTCTTAAGGTTGGGGTCCAGCTTGGGTAAGAGGTGCACATGCAGGAGTCCCTGCGGCCTGGGGAGCATTTATAACAGCCTGGCCTCCAGTTGGATTTTCACCACCGGGACAGGATCCCTGGTGAGCAAGATATAAGCTCACCCTGCCCCCACCTGGAGATAAAACCTGGGGGTCCCAGAAATAGTTCAAGGAAGACACCACTGCACTGGGGCCTGGTTTGTACCTGCTCCCATTTACCCTGTTCTGACCAGCATTGTATGGCTGGCCCAGAGGGGCCGACAGGGAGCAATAAGGAATGAGATTGGCAATTGGCAGGGCCCGGACAGGAAAGCCTCTGATAGCACAGGGGGGGAAAGCTAGGACTCTACCCATGAGTGACAGGGTACCCATATGGTCCAAAAAGTAAAAATAATTATAACGCTCACATTTTTTCATTTCTGCCTGGCAGGCTTCTAGGTCTTCTAGAACATTCCAGCAGAGGACAGGGAGGCCCAGGGCAGTTATACACATGCTGGAAGAAACAGGACTAGGACCTGGGCCGGACCCGCTGCTCACTGCCCACCAGGCCACCTGCTTTCTCTAGACCAACTCAGTGAAAGGGCCTCAAACTACAGCTGACACATAAAACCCAAGACTTGGGGAGGCAGGCAGTCCCCTCGGGGCTGTGCACACCAGGGAACAATGCCAGCCATGCCAGGGGTCAGCGGGCAGAGCAGGTAAAACTCACCTGCGTCCCATTCCCACTCCTCCTGGCCCAGAGCCCTCGGAATCACATGGTGGGAAGGGGTGCCGGAGGATGCCTGTAACTGCTGTATGAGCACAAAGTCCTGGTAACGAATGCGGGCTCACAGCCCCACTCTGAGCGTGGCTGAGCCAGCCGATGACACCACACAGGGCGGGCGTCGGCATGGCTGGGCCACGGGACCATGACGTGCCCCCCGGGGGAGAGTGTTCTGTTCACAACCCTGGGCACAGGCCGGGCCTCACTGACAGTTACATTTTCACTGCAATGGGAAGTAATTAACAGACCAGACCAGCGGCCTAGCTTCCCTTCCCTTGCTGTGACCTTGGTCATCTCACCTCTGGGAGCCAGACTTCTAGTTCCCAAAACAACAAACGGAACAGGATGCCTATAAGGCCCTTGGAGCTGGCCTACAACAGTGAAGCACATGTTAGCATCCTCCCCGTTTTGGGGTGCTGGGTAGCTCCCCTTCTGAGGAAGCCAGAGGCCCCCTCCTCCATCCGCAGGCTCTCCACACATTCAGGAGTGTCCCTAGAACAGACCTGCTCTGTCCAGGTGAGAGGTGAGTGTGTTTGTGAGCACACATTTGTGTGCTGGCACCGGGTAGGCCGGGAAGGATGGGTGGGTTCGTCTGTTTGTTGAGACTACTATCAGCCCTGGGACACTGTGACAAAAAAACTGACAGAGCACCCACACGTATTACAGCCTCGTGGGGGACAAACAGACTCGTCCTGGTCAGTGTTACTGCAATGGGAAGGGCAGGGTGCTGGAGCAGGGTGCACAGCAGTGGCCACAAGCCAGACATAGAAGGCCAGGGAAATTCTCCAGAGAAAGGACCCTAACTGGGACCTAACTGAGTGTCAGTGTCAGGCAGGGTGGGGAAGGGAGCAGGAGAGGAACTGCAGCTTTCCAAACAGGGACCCCCAATGAGAAGGAGCAGGCGGTCAGAGAGAGGAGGGGCTGCTGGGAGAGTTGGAAGGACTGAGTTGTCATGGCGGCTTCAAGGCACAGGTTAAGAGATCAGGGGGAGGCAGACAGGGGCAGTCACACGGGGCCCACACACAGGTGGCAGCAGCGAACACCTCTACTACACCTACTAAAGTACGTCTAGAGCAGTGTGACAGTGATACTCATTTAACCCAGCTCCCAGGAAGTAGGTAAGTTACTGTCCCCATCACCCTGAGGGTCCAGGAGTGGCTGCAGGTATAGGTGTGGAGACTGGGTGGCGCCAGATGAAGCCACAGGACAGATGAGCTCACCAAGGAGAACACATGAAGAATGAGGGGGATCCAGAGCCGTGCCTGGGGAGTCCTCCCCACTCCACCCCATTCGGGGAGACAGAGAAAACCAGGACACTGACCCGTGCCAAAAGCGGAGTGGGGCGAGGACTGAGGTAGGTCAAAAGAAGGAGCAGGAAAGCACCTGGCTGGGCAAGAAGTTTGCTCTGGGAGGCTGGGCACAGAGGGAGCCAGGCTGCAGAGGCTGGGGAGGCGCTGGTCAGGAAGAGGTGGGGAGATGCCTCCCCTCTGGAACCCCCGTGGGGTGACAAGATGACAGCCTCAACCAGAGTGCTGCGATGGCACAGAGGGGGTGGCAGGGGAGATGCCCTGCACGCAGGGCTTGGGGGTCCGGGGGAGGCAGGCTCCTCTGGCTCAGAGGGAGGGAGAGAGGGAAGGAGGGAGGGGAAAAGGAGGAAAGAAGGGAGAGGGAAATTATCTTCCCAAAAGTGAAGGGGTAAGGAAGACCTGGAGGCCTGTAGAGAGAGAAAGAAATTTAGAAATTTCATTGCTATGGGATGTGAGGCCACAAAACGCCAAGAGACCATAAAAGGCCGGCAGCACAGAGGCAAGGGTCTCGCTGCAGCTGTACAGCATCTGCTTTTGGGGGTCGGGTGACTTCTGCAGCTGTGCTCCAGCCTAGGGCCAGGACCCAGGAGGGAAGGAGGAAAAAGGAAGAGACCCTGGCGACAGGCGCTGAGCGACTGGGCGTGCCTGCTGGGAGCCCATTAATCCTCCCGCACTCTCTGAGGTGGATGTGGTCACCCCACTTCCAGGTGGAAGGCTCGGAATCGGTGGAGTTCTAATCTGGGATTCTAGTCCAGGCTTTCTGGCTGAAAGTCCTATGTTCCTTTTCTTCCTCTCAGCAAACCTGTAGGCCCAGGGCTCTCAGGAAAAGCAGCCCCTACAAAGAGAGGAAGCTCTGGCAAGGACTCCGGAGCCCGGAGCCTAAGAGGAAGTCGTGTCTATGAGGAGGGACTCGAGGATCGCCGAGCAGGCATGCAGCTCTGGGCCCAGGCGGGGTTCAGGGAAAACCCTGTGAGGTCAAACCACTGGGCAGGTCTTGCTCCCACAGTGGCCTGAACTGAAAGCTCTGGACCTGCCAGGAAGCGGGCCTCCGGGGGAGAGGAGCCTAGGGGAGCAGCATCAGGGAGGCCACCCCCAGTTCCAGACCCCCCTGGAGAGCCCCACGCAGAGGGTGCCCCTCCAAAGAAAAACACAACCAAACAATAACTATTTCTCTCCACTCAGCCCCTCAAAGATGGCCATTAAAATGGAAGTAGATCAGAGTGTAGAAGAGGAAGGAACACATGTGTAGCCATAAAACCTAACAGTTACTAGAACCAGGCGGCCCATTTCTCTTGAGTCCTTTGGAAATCCAGGTTTTTGGCAAACGTGATAGGTTTCCTGCAGCTCTTCACCAAGGACAGTCCGACACTAAATTCTAAAATAAACCTGCCATGTGGAGCCTTGTACAAGGCACGTCATGTGATGTTATGGGTAATGTTCCCGAGGATGGGCTGGAGTGTACGCCAGATCCCAGGGCCCCCAGGAGTGGTCCGAGGAGCTGGGGATATTCCAAATCTCCTGAGCCCACACTGCAAGACAACAGCAGCCTCTGGCCGCGCCAGCTTCCTCCTTGGGAGCAGGGAAGTGACTCTGAGGCTGGGAAAACAGTTTTACGTAAGCTCAGCGCTTCACATGCTGTTTACCCATCAGCTATATTAAATAGATCAAATGAAAACTTTCCCGTCAAATTAAAACCAGAACAGGAGCTGGAGGCAGCCGTTCTTCACAGCTGGGCTGAGTGAATGCTGAACCCCGAGCACGGGGATCAGAATAACAGCAATGCATGCCAATGGGCTTTAGGTCAGAGGCACTGGTGACCTGAGCCAGCTCTCGGGATGAGAAGCAGCTGCCTTCTGGGTTAATGAACAGCCAGAGGTATTTATGATTGCTAATAACAATATTCAACCCCATCACCTGTGTTTACCATTGGGCAGGAGAGGGGCTGGTGAGTCTGTACTCCTCGCTGGCATTAAAATAATACTCAGTCACAAGAAAGGAAAATTATCACTAACCCAAAACCAACTGTAAACATTGGGGTTTTGAACAGCTGATATCATGGGAGGCAGTTCTGAGACTAGGATTATTTTAATGAAAAGAAAGAAAGAAGTCCCGTTTTGATCTCTCACTCAGTGACTGCCTGGATGGAGCCCTATTTCCCAGTCCCCTACCCTGGTGGTTGCACGCCCTGGTGGTTGCACCCCCTGGTGCAGACTAAGGAGCAGGTGGGGGCCGGCACTGGGGAGCAGTTCCTTAAGGAGACTGCAGAAGCCCGAGACTTTGCCAAGGCAACCGAGCAACCTCGAGCAGCCCCTGGAAGCTCTCAAATTGGCATATTTCATCCTGCCTGCCAGCTGCCTGGGTGGGAGGAATCGTCTTCCCATTGGGCTGGATCATCCTCGCTCTGCGGCCGAGCAAACGCCTCTCCATTCAGGCCCAGCTCACTGCTACCTGTGTGCACTCAGCCACCAGCGATGATACAGCAGTGCCCAGGAGCTAGAACAGCAAACTCATTTAAAACACACCAAGCAAGGCCTCTTCTTGCCATCTGAGTCCTGGCGTCATGAGGAGAGAGGAGAGGAACAGGTGAACATAAATCCTCAGCCACATTAAGAGACAGCCTGGCATGGTTTTTAACTTGGGAACAGAGACCCCACATGTATTAGGGGAGGTTACTCTTACAGTCTGGTGCTGGGACGATGGGAACAGGTGGGAGGCAGTCGACTTTGGAGTCACGCTGTGTGACCCCAGGCAGTCCCTTGGCCCTCAGGCTTTTGAAAGGCAACGGGCTGGGGCACAGCACCCAGCACCTAGGAATCCTCAGTAAGGTGGTAACTGTCAAAAATGGCTTTGGAGGAAGAGAAAAAAGGATTCTCTAGATTTAAACAGAGCAAAGCCAGTAAAATAACTCTATTTAATTGAATTTTCCTTCAAAGTTAAGTCAATCAGAACCCCTTCCCCCCACCCCCTCCTCACACACACCCTGTATAAGGTGAAACTGTATTTGGGTGAGAAAACAAATACTCATCTTTGTTTTGTAAAATAAATCATTTCACCAAATCCAAATCCATCCCTCTCTTTCATGCTAGTCAGATTTGAAAACAAAACCCGAACATGCAAAAGTCTGACAAACTTGTCTCTCAGTTAGGATTCCCTGAATCCATCAGTTTGAACAATACTATCCTAAGCACATATGGGAAATAATGGCCTTAGGAAGGCTGGAAATTCAGAAATAATGTGGCCAGAATGTATTGAGCACCAGATATACTAGTATACAGGAGAAAGAGGAGGACAACATGAAAAGGATAGAATGTTTGATCTCACACTGCCTTTCCTGTCCTCTATCCCTAAGAACAGCCCAGTTGAGGTTCCTCTAGGTCTCCCCTTCTCCTGTCCTTACCCCCACCCTGGCTACATTCATCTTGCAGATCACTGTGTATGTTTCACTGTCCTGTCCAATAACCTACTGTGGCTCCCCAGTGCTGTCAGGATAGAGTCCATTTAAATCTCTCAACCTACCTGTCCTACTAATCCTGTAAGGAAACCAGAACCCTGATCAAGCCATAGTAGTCTATTCAGTGCCCCTACGTCCCTGGTTCACACCATTCGTTCTTTCTAGGATTCCTTTCCCACTCCTCTTAGTTTGTCTGAATCATACCCTTTCTTCAAAGATAACTCCAGGTCCACCTTCCTCTAAGAACTCTTCCACAGTCTTGTTATGATGGTCTTTTCCTCATTAGCTGCCTGAACCCTTCACTTGGCATTTAGTTATCTATTGCTTTTTCTTGTTAGATCCACTTTTCAGACATGGACCATCTCTTCAAACAAACCATAGTACCTCAAGGACAGGACACACTTTTGATAATTTCACACTTCACTGCAATGCCCACAGTAGGTGTTTATCACATTTACTGCAATGCTATATACAGAGCAGGCATCTATATCACATTTGTTGCAATGTCAAGCACACAGTAGGCATCTAACTTACTGCAATGCCATGCATATAGTAGGTGTCTATCATATTTTAGGCACGGTTAGATGGAACACTGTCTTGGGAATCCAGAGACCTAAGACAGACCACTCTGCAACTAACTGGCCAGATCACGGTGGCATGGGGCCTCAGATCTCTCCTCTACTGCACAAGAAGTTTGGCAAGATGAACACCAAAGAACTTGCAAGCTCTAAGATTCTATGAAAGAGGCTGGCCATTTGTCCTTTCTTTCTAGCCTTTTCACCTGAGCCCTAGGAAAAGGAATGGGAGGTATTTGGGGGAAGTGAAGAGTCAGAAGAGGAGCTTGTGAGAATGTAGAGTTTAAGAAGAGCCATAAACTTTTACTTTTAAATTCACAGAAATAACATCCAAAAAAGTAAAATTCCCCATGCCTTCCCTTTTCAGTGCCTCGAGTTTGCTGAGGGTTCAGCGTCGATGATAAAAATCAGGTTGGAGATAACAACATGTATCCTGTTAAGGAGGTATCAGTATCTGAGGAGAAGGGGCCTTAGGTTTGGAAGTCTCCCGTTTCTCTGACTCTGGCAGAAGGCTCAGGTACATGGCCCTAAAGGTTAACCTAAGTGGATTGAAACAGCTTCAAAATTAGGGCCGAACTGCCTACACCCAGGTCCCTCTCCTCAGAGCTTTTACTTCCAGGGGCAAGACATAAGTCTCACTCTGACTTTGGCTAAGAATGAAACACTTTCCTGTGAGGCAGGTACTTGGCCCATCCATTTCTGCCCTTCCTCACAATCCCGAGGTGACACTGGCCGGAGAGAGGACCTGGGCACCGAGTCAGGAGACACCACTTTATCTCAGGGGTTTGTTTAGTTGTTTTAGCAAGTGCTGCCTCAATTTGAACATGATGCTCCATTTCTCCACTTATAACAGATACCAGACTTTGCCCTGCCGACCTCAGAGAGAGCAAAAAGAACAGAGAAATAGAAGAGGAAAGAGAGCTAATAGGGCAAAGCAGCTAGAGACAGTGAAACTCATCTCTTCGGGCATATAACTCAGCTACAGGGAGGGAATGCGGGGGAGGAGGTCACACGGACACTCTGGGTTTTACAAAACCTTCTCACAGCATTTCAATGTTAGAAATTAGAACCTTCAGAAATCTCCTGGACAAATACTCACTCACAGCCCAGTGCTCTTCCCAGTAGGCTAAGTTAGTTCCCATAACATCCTCCCTGCGCCTACTTCAAGTCCGTGGCTCAGTGAAAATATTTTCAACCATGACCACATCATGGAGAGCAGTTCTGCTCCCCAGGACCCCAGAGCTCATGGAGAGGAGTGACAAGGCGCCAACAGCAAATGGCTCCTCGGGGTTGATTTCTGAGTGAGGGGCCATCAGCTGACCAAGGGAGGCAGGCACCCTCTGGGTCAGTTTGTCTGTGTTTTGCTCGGGTGTAGACCATGGGTCTGGAAGTCTGTTTTAACTGCCTGGTTACTGACAGGATGGCATGCTTCCCTACCATTCCTCCTTGCACAGGTCAAAAGAAGCATTTGCAAAACAAAGTTATGGCCACTTCTTCTCTCATCATAAATGTCTGGCAGATCCCGAAATGCCCTGTGGTAACGTGGCTACTTAGTCAGGCTGGGTAACACAACAGCTTTGCTACCAGTGAGAAAATTTATAAAACTTTCCTAAGAGCCTATTAGTCACAAAGGTCACGGTTGGGCTCTCCATCTGGCCTTCAGGTTTTCATGAAGGTCTTTCTCTAAACTGCTGCAGCTCAGGCTGGAGGGGGGCCCCCCCCCCTCCGCCCCAAGGCCGCTAGCACAGCGCTGGGACAGGCCAGAGAAGCTGAGCTTGGTGGGGAGGGGGATGGAGCCTACGGTTGGAACTTCCGTCAGGAGCAGCAGTGTGACCACCTTCTTAGATTGCAAAGAACCTGTCAACAGGAAAACAATGGCAGATGGAAAAGAAGCCAGTGACTCCCCTCCAGCCCTGAGTAGAAGCTACCGGCTCAGAATGGCACTGTCCCTCAGCATCGGAACCCGAAGTTCTCGGTCAGCCTGAGATGGGGGAAGGTGGTGAACGTGAAATGTGTAAGAGAGGTCAGAGGAAAGTGCTTCTCTGAGAAGGAAGATTTTGCAAAAATTAATTTGTATTTCAGATTTTTTTGTGTCAATCCTTTATACAGATAGTTTCCTAAATTTTACTCAATATCACCCAAGGCTTTTAGGTGCTGTTTGCCTTGTTTAATTAAGACCATGCCCAAAGCAAATCAAGAGGCAGAGAGTTTTCTAAATGTCCACATCCAGTTTCCTCAGCACCGTCCTCAGGAACAAGGCATACTACTCAGTTGTCACTAAAAGGACGTCCCATGGGAGTTTCTCCAGGCACCCTCAGGCATCATGTAAATGAAAAGCTGAGGTGAGTGAAGAGGAGTTCTGAAAATCATAACGTTTACACATTTTCTCTCCCAGGTGCTCTGGGCAGGCAGTGGGGATGTGGCCACCAGGTTCTAGTGAGGCGATACTGTGTCTCCAGGATGTGACGTAACCACTCTGAACTTTGCCTTAATTAAAAATGGAAACATAATCTGAAAGTCTTGCAATTACACTAAGTGTAGTTTGGAAAATTAGCTCCATTACCTGCAGGTTGAGGACAGGGTGAACTGTGCCCAGCTGCCCCCCAAAACTGCAGAAAGCATTCACTTGGAAGGTACTGTTATTGTACTGTGAATGCCTCATAGGTTTATATATTGCCAATTAGCGTGCAAAGTCCTTAAAATAAAAGTCTACATCATTTCATTGATTTTCCATTGCACTACGTAGTGCTAGCTACCTAATCTCCCACAATTGCTCGCTGAACTAATGATTCTTAGAGCTTCGGCTCTGAAAGCACTTTGCCTGTGATGGCTAAGAGGCTGTTATCCACAACCACTCGGGCCTTCCGTTATATATGACACCTCCCTCCTAGTAGCTTCCTATGGTGACAACTACTAGTAAGCACTCTTCCACCATTTCCATAGGCATGAGCTTTCTTCCCTCCTCCCGCTGAATCCTCGGGTTTAACCTCTCGCATTTCCTTTTCCATGCAGGACAACCCCCTCATCATCCCACTATGTGCAGTACCTGCTCCCTGCTCCGAGTGATCCTCTCAGACAGCAAATCCGAGTTATTTCTTTCCTCTTCCAGCTCCAGCTCCAGTTGAGACACCTTGTCCTAAGAAAGAAGACACAAACACAGCCCACTGACTTACCCTGACTTGGGTCAGGAGCAAGGAATGCCCAGTGGAAGGAACCCCCCTGGGGCACATCAGAGCTGAGTGTCCTTATGGCAGTGGTTCTCAACCTTCCTAAGGCCGCGACTCTTTAATACAGTTCCTCAAGTTGTGGTGACCCCCAACCATAAAATTATTTTCATTACTACTTCATAACTGTAATTTTGCTACTGTTATGAATCGTAATGTAAATATCTGTGTTTTCCGATGGTCTTAGGCGACCCTGCTAGCGGTTCTCAACCTGTGGGTTGCGAGGAACTGTATTAAAGGGTCGTGGCATTAGAAAGGTTGAGAACCACTGCCTTAGGGCTTGGGAAAGAACGTGTCTATTTCTCATACTGCCCAAGCAGGTATTTTAAATCTGTGTTTTATTGCTTTCATGTTGTAAAATGTAATTGTGCAGTTAGAAAACACATTAAAGGAGAAAAATATCACCCCAGACCCTGACATAAGCACTGAGGATATTTAAGTACATCTCTTTCAAGTCTGTTTATTCTTATGAACCAATAACTGCTAAGATCTACCTTAGCCTAAGGCAGTGGTCGGCAAACTCATTAGTCAACAGAGCCAAATATCAACAGTATGACAATTGAAATTTCTTTTGAGAGTCAAATTTTTTAAACTTAAACTTCTTCTAACACCACTTCTTCAAAATAGACTTGCCCAAGCCGTGGTATTTTGTGGAAGAGCCACACTTCAAGGGGCCAAAGAGCCACATGTGGCTCGCGAGCCGCAGTTTGCCGACCCCGGGCCTAAGGCATCTAAGTTAGGTGTGGGAAATGAGATATCATCCAAGGCAAATTCCTCTAAACACTCCAAGCTCAGGACAACGTTTTGCCTTCCTCCTGCTCAGGGTTTCCAAGAGCCTTGCAGGAGTCGAGTCTGTAACAGCCTTTCTGCACCTGCCTCTTTCTTCCAAGGAACCTCACGTAGCGCTCTGCGGTCCCAGAGTAACATAAAGACAGTATGGCCCATTCTGCCAAATGAACCATCACAGAAGAAGAGTAATTTCTGCCTTCCTTTCTGGCTCCTAATGGAACATCACTGAGCATTAAGAGAAAAGAACTGCAAAGTATCTTTGTGTACAAAAAAGAAGGTTTTTAACATAAACCACCTCACCTAGACTGGGGATGTGGGCTTTATGCATGTGTTTCTACTACCAACGACAAATTTGTCATATGTCTGGGTTAACTCAGAACTGCGTGTGTGCACACGCACACACACACACACACACACACACACAGCAACCAGCATTGAGAGTTCTTAAACCCCATAGTCTGTGGCATCTGCACATAAATATTGTCTCTGCCATCATCTAAGTTGACTGGCAAGCTATGGGTGCCTCTCTAAGTGCCAAAAAGAAAAGTCACAGAATCCGTGTGAATGACTAAATGTGTGTGCATGCCTTCCCTGTTACTGACGGAAATCTATAGGGATCCTGGACAGCTCTCTCCCTGTAGCCAAGAGACCCAAAGCCCAACTCAGAAACCACAGCTGACTCCAGCACCAAACCTGCTCTATTTGTTCAGTGGTGCCAACTCCTCCAGGGCCAGTTTCACTCAAGTTGGGAAACCACAGACCCACAAGGGCCACATTTACATAAGACTGCCTACCACCTGAGTTTCCGAGTTTACTGAAAAAGCTTGAAAATGCTCCTTGTTGAGAGAGCTCTTGAGTCCTGAGGATTAACTGAAATGCTAGTGAAGGAACAGGCAAGATATTATCACCGCAAGACAGCATGCCAGCTGGCTCTTTAGGGGAGGAAATACCCCTCCAGGGTGCCTCTCAGGGTAGGCCCTTGAGAGCCATTCATTTTGTAATTAACAGAGAAATACCTAAAATATCACAGAGGGGCAAACAAAGCTTAGCTATGCCATTGCTTGCAGACCTTGAGTTAGCAAAAGTCAATGCTCTTTTTTTTAAGTCAGAGTATTCTAGAAGGGACGACCTGACAACCCAATGTTTAGCTGAAAGCACCTCTTCTCGGGGCTCTCTTCCTGCCTCGCATGTGTTCTCCATACAGAAGCCAGCCAGGGGCGCTCAAGGGGCCAGGCCCCGGGTCCTTACATCAAAGGTTCTTAGTCTACTGCCTGGCGAAGCTTTAGCTTGCCTTCGACCAAATTGTTTGGGCCCTAGAATTACTACTTCCTAGTTAACTGGGATCATGGAGCTTGCCTTAAAATGACATCCCCTAATGAAATCAGTACCAGGACATCAGCAAAACACAGAGCAAGCCTAGAAAACTAACCAGGTTCTCCCAGCCTCTAAAAAGCGCCCTTCTAATAAAACCTTCAATGGCTGAAACATCACTCCCTAGATATGAACTGCTACTAAGCCCCCTGGAGGTTTTAACAGTCATTTCTATTTATTTGAAAAGTTGAATCAGGAATTCCATTGATTTTAAATTTAAGATCTCTCTGTGGCCTTGAGCACGCTCTGCCCTTCATCAAAACCTTGACAATTTTATCTTCTCCCTTAGATCTGAGGCGGATGTTCAAGTCTCTTTCTCCCTCTACAAATTTCACTGGGATGTGAGATGTGGTATGGGGAGAGGGGAAATGGAGGGTTTTTCTGGTTTGGGGCTGATTTTATTCTTGAGGATTATTCTTTTCCATAAATTCAGGTGGCCTGATATTAAGTTTCTTCCTGCCATTCGTGGTGGGCTGTTCGTATTTAGATTCCATTACTTGATTCACTTTCCTAATGTGTTGCATTTTCATCTTGTGAACAGATCCCCCCCAGCTGGTGACTCCATTGAGCACTTTCTGATTTACTGCCTTGGACTGTGTTTATACTGTGTATCCAAACGTGAACTGAGCCAGGTTGCTGATAGCTTTGGCCAAGCTGGGTCATCTGCAAGGAAAAATGGGCCAAAATCGGCAAACAAGAACGGAGCATGGGGTCTGGGTGTCCCTAGGACGTAGCAAGTTTGGCCTCACGGCACCGCTCAGCCCCTCCCCAGATCTGCAGCAGTCTCATCTCCTTTGTAGTCAACAGCACAGCCCAACGCAGCACAAAGAAAACGAACTGTCTATGTGCCCTTGTGTGAAAGCACCTAGCCTCTTGGGGGTTCTGTTTTGCTTCCCCTTCAAGGCAATGAGGACACCAGGCTAAATTACTTCCATCACTCTTTCCAGCTCTGATGCCTATGAGTCTATGAACTATGCTTCCCCAGGTCAAGACATGACCTTCCTTCCCTGGTCGGGTGGCTCAGTTGGTTGGAGCATCCTCCCAGTCACCAAAAAGGTTGCAGGTTCAATTCCCGGTCAGGACACATACAAAAGATAAGAAACAGCCTTCCTAATGTCTGACTGGTTGAGAGAATAAAAAGCACAGACTCCCCAGAGGCCAAGGTCTGCGCAGGGAGGCTGCTTCCCTCTTGTCCCCCTCCCGCTCTCCGCAGGCCCTGGCCGCCCAGGTGGCCCACAGACCTCCATCTGCTTGACAAGCCTGCCGCGGTCATCTTTAAGGTGACTCTTGGCCTCCAGCTCGTACTCCAGGTCCTTCAGCGTCTGCTCCAGGAGCTGCTTCTTCGTGAGCGCCTCATCCTGAGCTCTCTGGTAGTCCCGCAACTCTTCCTCCATCAGGCGCATCTAGAATGAGAAGGGGTTGCTCAGCTGGGGCATGTCAGGGGCACAGAGTCCTTGACAGTGAGTAAGCAGAGCTCGAGGAAGGCAGGTGGGCCCCACTACTGAGGTCAGCAGGCCTGAGTGAGTGCCTTTGGGGCCTCAGTTTCCTATTCTATAATAAAGGGGATTGCGGGGGGGGGGGGGGGCGTTTTCCAGCTACAGGTAGCAACCCATGGGGGTATAAATTTAATATAGTAGATGTTAACCAGGATTTTAAAATTAAATATAAAAGAAAACTCAGAGTACAAGCAAATAATGTTTTGTGAAACTCTTGCATTAAATATTCACATATCTGTAGGGATGTATTACTGGTTGCAATGCAAGAGGTATTCTTCCCCTTCGGTCATGATCAGAAACTCTGAAAGCCACTGAGCTAGGTAAGGGCTTCCAGCAGATAACTGATTGCCCA
Organism: Corynorhinus townsendii; assembly: GCA_026230045.1. Taxonomy (NCBI): domain Eukaryota; kingdom Metazoa; phylum Chordata; class Mammalia; order Chiroptera; family Vespertilionidae; genus Corynorhinus; species Corynorhinus townsendii. The sequence goes on along the minus strand of JAPDVU010000001.1, from coordinate 182,665,870 downwards.
CCTGGATCAGCATCCTTTCAATAGAGGTTTAAAGTTAGGGGAAAATAAAAACAAAAAATAATGACCCCCGTAAAGCAACCTGCATGCACAAAATCTAATAATATAAACAGGCCAGTGAGGTGAAAATCATTGTTCTCTAGAAGAAAAATCAGTGGTCATAACTGACAGTGCTCCTTTCATCCACAAGGTGGCACTGAGCTAACAGCTTTGAAGGCTGCAACAGACAAGGGAGTTTGATTCACAGGGATGGTCCTGGTTTTCCACTTCTCTCCAATCTCCCGGAAGGGACCAGCCACCTCTGCACACACTAGGTATTACTGACACATCTGTGTGGACAGATTCGGTGAAGCCCAAGGCTGTCCATTTTGTTCTCAACTTCCTACCCTTCTGGAGAAGGTTGAAAGCAGTCTTAGGAAGACTACACACCATGGGGCTATTTCCTTCAGGGAGTATATGAGGGTAAGTGACAAACTCCATGAAAGAATACTATTGCTCAGGGGAGATTTTCACAGATAAGTTGGGAAAGCCCCAATGATGGTTTTGGGAGGGTCAGGGGACCCAATAGGTTAGACTAGTTTAGGAAGACCAGTGGGAAAACTTTCATATATGTGTTCCTCTCTTGGTGGCTGATGGATCACCAGGCATTTCTATGAAGACCTCCCCTGGTGAAAACCCTAGTCTGGTTTTGGTGGAAACTGAGTGAAAAGACGACTGTGAAATGAAACTGTGAGTGAAAACACAAGGGAACATCGTCCCATGAAAAAGGGATGATGGATCAGGGTTAGGGCTAGAGTTAAGATTAGGGTTAGAATTAGGGTTAGGGTTAGGGTCAGGGTTACTCCAGAACATTCAAAATCTCTCCAAAAACAGCTTAAAAATATAATCTCTCCATACTTCAGTGTCCTAATTTGCAACACTGAAACAATTTTAAAACCAACCTAGAGCTGTTATGAGAATCAAATCAAATCATCCTAGAAAAAAAACACACAGGTTTGAGAGTCAGAAAGCCTGACAGGCTGCATTTCCTGGCTGCTATCCTTCGAGATGCCCAAAGCAGCCCTTCATCCCACCGCCCAGTACATCCCTCCACCCCACCAGGATGTGCCTGGGACGTCTCGAGGGCTCTGGCATACTGAGTGCACTTAATCAGCACGTGCACAAGAGCATGTGTATAGCTTCTGGAATCACAAGTAAGCCAATAACTGTTAAACCTACTTCTGCTCTCTTCACACAGTTAAAACTGCCCTTTGTTCAGTGAGATTTAGAAGATAAACTGAACAATAATACATTCTGTCTTAATTCTCTAAAGATTACCTGCAGACTGAAGGCAAAATTGGCAAAATATCTATTTCCCTCAAAACAAAGGAGGTATGACTGCATCTGGGGTGGACCCTGTGGTTTTTGTGGGGTTTTTTAACTTAGGATGGGGGGAGGGTAGTGAACAGAGTTTAGTTTGGGTTTTTAAGGATCCAGAGTGATCTTCACTTGTTAATTCACTTTTGTCTTAACTCCATGAGCTCGGCAGCTTGACTCGGGAGGTATCTGTCATTTCCTTCCAGAAGGATGAGGTGACCATTTCTGCCATTCAAATGCAAACAGTCTCACAGGGCTTCACCCCTGGGAAAATCTACCACCTTGTTTTCATCACGAGGAATCCTTTTTTTCATTAGGGTCCTTTTATAGACAACATTGGTCTCCGTCTGACCTTAACTATCCTCTCTGGACCTCAGTTTCCTTATCTAACTAGGAGATCACTAAGACTCCTTCCAATCTGAAGATTCCAGTAGAAGAACTGTCGTAGAAAAGGCAACAGAAGGGCCCGGCCAGTGTGCTCAGTGGTTGAGCACCATCCATGAACCAGAAGGTCACAGTTCAATTCCTGGTCAGGGCACATGCCCGGGTGTGGGCTTGATCCCCAGTGCAGGGCATGCAGGAGGCAGCCAATCAATAATTCTCATCATTGATGTTTCTGTCTCTCTCCCTCTCCCTTCCTCTCTGAAATCAATTTTAAAAATTTTTTTTAGAAAAGCAAGGAAGGAAGGAAGAGAGGAAGGAAGAAAGGAAGGGAGAAAGGAAAAAGGGAAGGAAGGGCAACAGAAGCAGTTTGCAAGGGTCACTCTGATACTATGGTTTTCTAAAATCAAAACTGTAGACCTGCCCTAAACGGTTTGGCTCAGTGGATAGAGCGTCGGCCTGTGGACTCAAGGGTCCCAGGTTTGATTCCAGTCAAGGGCATGTACCAGTAGGGGTGTGCAGGAGGCAGCTGATTGATGTTTTTCTCTCATCGATGTTTCTAACTCTCTCTCCCTCTCCCTTCCTCTCTGTAAAAAATCAATAAAATATAATTAAAAAAAAAAAAAAACACTGCACACCAGGTGTCTGTTGTTATCCTGGTGAATATCTGAGTCTTCCACCCACCTGCTATAGAATGGAATGAGTTTTTAATGCCAAAGAGAACTGTGATGTCAATAAGCTAATTTCAGTTTTTCCTTGGGTTCCTGTATCCTATGACCCTGCGCCAGGGGGATGTGCTCCCAGGATTCTTTCAGACGTGTTCTAGAAGTCTGTAATAAGTATCCATTGTTCTTCCACACACTTAACACTGACTCATGGGCAACTTTTCTTTGATCATCAAAGATGTTAAAAGTTTGTTTTTTAAAGAAAAACATGTTTTTCTGTGAAATCTTAGCGCTCTTGGAACTGCTTATGAAAAAAAGTAAGACTTAAAATAAAATAAATAAAAATAATGTTAGTATTCAGGATATACAGACTTTTTGCTATATAACCCTGCATGTTAATTATTAAATCATTACTATTTTGTATATTTTTAAAGAGGGAATAACAAACAGATACTCAGAAAACTGGGGTAATGTGCTCAAGGTCATGCAGCTGGTGAGAAGCATAGATAGCAATCAACATTCACTGTATGTGCATTTCGGAGCCTTTAGCTTTCCATCGAAATAATCAAAACCATTCCCTTTATGTTTCTCAGTCCTTTAGAAGCCGAGACTTAAGGAAACTAACATTTGGGTTACTTTGTTCTATTATTCTTCACTATAAAACCAAAAATATGTTTTAATAATTCCAATACTCATAAATTCCTGAAGATTTCTTTTTGTCTCCATTATTGTTATTCTGAAACTCTTGTCTACCACTCCCAATCAATAAAAGTCTGTATTTTCTAAGAATGGCAGAAAAAAGAACACCATGGTTACTATAATCCCTGTTCTAGGACTAAATTAAGACATTAATACATATGAATGATTTGGACACAGCTGGGCACACCACTGGTGCTCCATAAACGGCAGCTAATTTTTTTTAGGCAGAAAATCTTGGATTCATCAGGAAATGGTCAAGTTACAGTCAATTTCACCTCAGAGGCTCTGGGTGTGTTGTGCCTTAGAAAGTCATTTACCCCATGTAACCATCCAGAGCTTTGAGACGGAGGAATCAAACATGGATGTTGTCTTAAGAATCCACCCCCAGTCTTCCTAGAAGAAGTGCAGTCTGGAAGGGTACTCTGAATAAAGGTAGAACCAGGAGCTGGTCTGGCCTGGCGTTACCTCCTCCTGCATTTTTGAGGCAGCCAGACGGGACTTTTCTGCCTCTAGGGTTTTCTCCTTCAACTGCCTTTGCATTTCTGCAAGCTCCCTGCGATTTTTCTCCTTGTAGTCATCCAGCTGGTTCTGGAGCTCCAGCGTTGATGTGCGGGACACCTCGACAATGTCAGCCATCTGGAAGAAGTGACACAGGGTGAGCCCACCTGCATGCTCCATCTGGGGCCTGGGAGCTAGCTTTGGGGCCCATGAACAGGTCGCATCTCCTCCTCTTTCCTCTACAGCCTCTCCAAAGACTTTGCAAAGCACCTAGTATGGGCTATCCAGGCGTAGCCAACTCTAACTGGGAAGCAGCTAGGCCCAGAATCCAGAGGGACTGGCACAGTCTAAACCTATTTGTCTGTATCTGGGATTCTCAACAAGACCAATGAGCTGTTCCAGGGGATCTGCGTTTGTGCTTTCACATCACTGCAGGTTCCTTAGCTTTCATCAGGCCCCCAGAGGGGCTGAATCCCACACCCTCTCCTCCCCCTGCTCCCTCCCTCCACTCTCTCACCTCTTCCTGCTCCCTCACCTCCTTCTGCAGTTTCTCAATGGTCTTGTCAAGGTGCCAGCGTTCATTCTCCATTTCGTTCTTCATTCTCCTTAACTGCTCCTTCTGCTCAGCCTCTTCTCTCAGCTTCTCGGACAACTGCTTCTGCTCCTGGGTGGCCCGACTCAGACTTCCCTGCAGATGGCAGGGAAAGGGCAGTGTTGTCATCAACCCACCAGGTCAGGCACAGGAACCACACCACACCACAAAGCAATCAGACCCGTAACATCGCTGATAAGGAAAGGGATCAAAGTAAAGCCCTCTCAGAGACACACTGCTACTGCTGCTTCTGAAGTGCATGGGCCAAGCTGCCTTGGCCAAAAGCATGTAGAGGCAGACAAAGGATGCAAAATGGCCGAGGCTGCTGGGGGTGGCAATTCAGGGTGGTGTCTGAAAACTTGATTGCTCACGCTTGAAAAGTGAGGAAAAGTTATATATGAGTTCTGGCCGGTGCAGCTCAGTTGGCTGAATGTTGCCCGGGCACCAAAAGGTCACCGGTTTGATCCTCGGCTAGGGCACATACCCAGGTTGCGGGTTCAATCCCCAGTCGGAGTGCATATGGGAGGCAACTGATAGATGTTTCTCTCTCATATTGATGTTTCTCTCCCTCTGCCTCTCTTTTCCTCTCCCTCTAAAAATCAATTTAAAAAACATATTTTTTAAAAAGCTTATACATGAGGCCAACCTAAACCTACGTGGCAATGTACATGTTGTGATATACAACGCTGCACCTAACATTCTTGAATTTGCTCTGCTGTGCAGATGGCCGTTGCAGCTAACAATTGAATCTATGAGGACAGAGAACACTGTCCATAGGCCAAGAGTCCACCTGGGTACAGGGAGCTGTAATCATCAGAATCCAGGGTTGGACTCATCCCCAGCAGAAAAAGAACTTGGCAATCCACAGGGTGATGACTTGATAAGTAGAAGGTGTTACATGGGAGAGGCACCAGTCAGGAAAAGTGCATGCGTGGTTACCTAGTGACTCAGCACCAAATACTAGTAGTTAAAATGCAACCATCTTGGGGGCAACATTCCCCCTAGGTTTCCCTGGATCTCTCATCTCACAACCTCACATACACTGAAGCCCTTATATAAAAAACATGCAATTCTAAAACAAAATCCTAAGATATCTTGGGAAGATCACAGAGGCTTCTGTAAATGGCCGAGGGCTGAGACCACTGGTGTGAGGATGTCAAGAAGAGACACAGCTCAGGATGGGGCAGCAGGACCCACACATGGGTGGGCTCATCTGGAGAATGTCAGGAGGTGCTGAGTGTGGGTTAGTACAGGTACCGCTGAGGACCTGCTCAGTCCGTATCCCTGCAGAGGCTGCACATCAATGGTTTAAATGTTTACAGTGCTTCACAGTTTACAAGCTGCTGTCACGTGCAATAACTCAGGCATCTTGAAAACACTCCCAAATCACTTCAGGCACTCCTGGTTTGCAGGCCATGTGAACAGCTCTGCTGGCCAACCACCTGCCCTGGGGCCAACAGCCACCTGTGGAGGCGTCCCTGCCCCTCTGACTACAAGCAAAAAATCAGCCAACCCAGCCGGCTGCTTGAGTTAATTGCTGTGGGGATCCAAAGTCAACAAAAGTGGTTGGGAGGAAACGAAGGTGCTAAGGAAAGGTAAGGAAAGGTAATCACAAGTTCAGCGTGGGACCATTAGCAGGAGTGCTTCCCACCATAGCCCAGCTGGGCACACACCAGAGACGGGGTCAGTGCCTGGGGTCTGCCTGCGGCTGACTCAGTGGTGTTAGGGCCAAGGGGCGCACACAGGGTAAGGTAAGCGGTGTATGGTTCCACTGTGCAGGAGAAAACTCTCAGAAATATGTATCTCAAGATGTAAATTCCTGAAAAATAACAGTACCAATACAGAGGGCAATCAACGGCTTTCCATAGCACCTTTAGGATCCAACTCAACCCCTGCACCTACAGGTCCCCCCAGCCTCTCCCTTTTCTTCCTTCCGGATCCCAATCCCAAGGCTCCAGGTCAGCAGACAAGCCAGGCCCCACTCTTCTCAACTTCACATATGAGTGCATCTCAGCTCCACCCCTGGCTCAACCCACCCAACTCTGCTCTCCTGCACCGCTAGAGACCAAGGCTCACACACTGTGGGGCTGGAGCCCAGCCAACACCCACCCCCTCAACACACACACACTTTCTTAGAAGAATCGTTTTTGCTAAGTTAGTTTTAAAATATTTCTTGTATGCTTGCCTCTCTTGCAGGGTATTAAGATCTGTAAAATCAAGGAATCAGTTTCCTATCTGGGTATATCTCATAACCCAGACTCAGTGTTAGGCATATAGTAAAACTCATTGGCTAAAAATTAATATCTATTCCCAAAAGTGACCTAAAGGCTTCTTATTCCTGAGTCATCAGGCAAGGGTGCAGTCCTCCTTCCTTATAATGCAGCTTCTGGCCCTTTCTGACGGCATCCACAATTTTTCTTAGAGTGGGGCCCGCAAATTTGCACGTGAAAGTGACCCAGGTAATTTTAATATACGCTGAAGTTGAGAGATGTTGTTTAGCATATCTCTCTAGGTTTCCCTCTTTAGTTATTTAAGAAATACTGTTCCGAACATCACTGCTGAGAAAACATGTCCCAAATGGCAACTTTGCATTTAGCAGTTAGGAGTGCAATGCTCTGTAGCTACCGTGACTCTATCTCTAAGACCAGCAATACAAGCCCCCTGACTAATACTAGGGTCTAAATTTGGGGAAAATTGATCAACTTGATAAACGTATCATTCATGAAGGTGCAACAGATCGCTAAAGGCAAGGAGATTTTGAAATGTAAAATGCAGTGGCCAGCCTTGGGAAAAGGCATGCAGAAAGAGGCGCTGCCTATCTGCTTCCAGATTTTAGAGAAAACGTAGTGTTTTAGTGTGACGGTGCACTACCTTTTCACAGCACTAACTTTTCAGACCAGATAATTCAGTTAACAATGATAAGGTGGCTGGGCCCTTCTGAAATGCCTGCTGGATTGTGTGAGGATGGCCACACACTGCACGAAGCATCCGCACCATCTCCCCACCTGGGAAAGCAAGGCCCAAACGAAAGTAACAGGTGAGGGATAACTTCCGATAACTTCCCAGGCATGGCAGAGATCCAGAGGAGAGGGGAGAAGGGCTGCATTATCTGGAGGCCTGGAGGCCGTCTATTCTCTCCCCTGCATTCACTAGGAGCCTGGACTCACTGCTGGTGAACGACTTCCTTTTGTGTGAAACACCAAAGGACAATGGAGAGCCAGGGCCTGTAATAGCTGCACCCAGTGCTCCTGTGGGTGTGACACGAGGTGCAGATCTCTGTCCCTGTAGAGGACAAACGTTTCTCCTCTTTCTGTCCCCAGTGGGCTCACAGACTGAACCCCCACATTTTGGCAGCTGGGCTGCAGCCATCACAAGTCTTAAACAGGAGCACAGGGAAATGGCCATCCACACAGGGAGGGATGGAGAGAGGGATGGAGGGAGGGACAGAGAGAGAGAGAGAGAGAGAGAGAGAGAGAGAGATATCCAAAGCAAGGACATTCAGATGACCAAAGTCAGGGGGAAAAACAAACAGGGTTTTTACTATGTATGAAGTCAAGGTCTCTGTCAAAAGCCAAAAAGAAGGTGGAGACTGCCCTGAGTTAAGGGGGCCTGAGAGAATCCTGGTACCTGGCTCCTCTCCTCCACCCCAAGGGATAAAGCTGGGAACGGAAAGGAAAGCTGCCATGAGGCCTACAAATCTGGATGCTGCCTGTGGGCAGCGCTCACCACTTCTCACGGCCCCGCCCCCACCTGCCCTCGGGCTCCTAATGGAAAACCTTAACACCCTCCTCCCAGACAACTGCTCAAAAACCCAGGCTTTCACCTTCTCAGGAACTCGCCTGAGGGATGCTTGGTGTTGGTGCTTTAAAACCAAGAGCAGGGAGGAGAGAGACACCTGGAGGTCACTGTGCAAAGTCAACTTATAACTTCAGGGCAGACTTTTTTTTTTTTAGAATGCACTTCAATTAGGCGTTCTATCCTTCCCGTGGGAAAAGCTAATTTTCTAAGAACCTACTGATTTTGATGAAGATAGCTATCTAGTTTCAAGGAAACAACTTCCTCCAGCTTCTGTCAAAGCCATCTTCAGTGTCTGCACTCGCTGGAGTCTGAGGAGAGAGAAACTTGGCTTCGGCCAGAGAACCAATGCCACAGGGTCTTGGGGACAGCCCTGCCGGCCTCCTCACACAGGTCACATTTATATCGGGAAAGCTGTCGAGCTCTTTAATGTCAAGATCAGGATTTTTCTTTTTAAATATATTTTTATTGATTTCAGAGAGGAAGGGAGAGGGAGATCAGAGAGAATCATTGATTGGCTGGCTCTTGCAGGCCCCACAGGGATCGAGCCTACAACTCCGACCAGGAATCATCAAACCATGACCTCCTGGTTCATAGGTGGACCTCCTGGTTCATAGGTTGAGCCATGCCGGCTGGGCAGGATTTTTCAACCCCGGTACTACTGACATTTGGGGCCAGACACTTCACTGCTGGGGGGCTGTCTTGTGCACTAGAAGATGTGCAGCAGCATCCCTGGCCTTTACCCACTAGATGCCAGCAGTATCTCACCTGATGTGAGAATCAAAACTTTCTCCAGACACCGCCAAATGTCCTCCAGTGAAGACCCACTGGTCTGGATGGACACTCTGAGGTCAGCGGTTACTACAAAGGAGCTACCCGGGAGGCGAGGACCAATGGCAATCTGTCCACATCCCTCTGACTCTGCTTCCCGGGCTCCCTGTGTGAGGAATAAAGATGACAGCCTCCGTGTTTACCTGAGCATCTTCCAGCTCACTCTGCAGGGCCCTTTTGGCTGCTGTGGCTTCCTTTTCTTCCTTTCTTGCACACACGAGGGCCTCCTCTAACTGTCGGATTTCCCCCTACGACAAAACATGGGGTCAAGGTGTGCTCAGATGTGTGCTGTGGCTGTGCGGCTGGCTCGGTGCAGGAGGGGAGTGAAGGAGACACAGCCACAGCCCGAGTGTCCTGGGCCAAGGTGGCACACAACAGCCGTGCTCCTGAATGTGTGTGACTGTCTGCAGTTCTGTGCTCAGCCAGACGTGAACACCTGAATCACCTGGGATGGCTTTTGGAAAACACCAATATCCAGCCTCACCCCTGGAGCAGGTACTGACGGAACCGACTCCGGTACCCAGAGTTTTAGAAAAGGCTTCCAGGTGATTCTGACTCTAGGGGACCTCTGTTGGAGCACATCTCCCTTTACATGTCTTTGTCCCCTCTTTTCCTGTCAGCGGCCCTCACAGTACCTGTCTGTTTAGAACAGCCCCCCACCTCTAGAAACCTGGCAAACCAGAATTGGTTTGTGACTTCAAACACCATCAACTGTGTTAACAGGGAATAAACAGTGATGAGAGAGAACAGACCCGATGGTGGTGCTGAGATGGCTTTTTCAGGGATGCTGAGGCCGCTGCTCAGTGTCCAAACACTGAGCGTGTCTGCTGTCTGCTTGAGCAGGGGTTCCTGAGCCTACCCAGGCGTGTCCCACCCTGACTTATCAGCCCTGTTCCTAGGCTTCACTAGAAGCTCAGCTCCCATTCAAACCACTTGTGGGGAAACAAACAGCATGGTGTGCAGAGAGGACACAGTCACAAGTGCTGGGACCTTTCCTACTCAATTATGGCAATACATTCCTTCCCACTCCTGAAACCGCTCACACAGGAAGGCGGATCCGCCGCTGCCCAGCGCCACGAGCCTCACTCACCTCGTACTTCCTGAGGGTGTCCTTGGCTTTGGCTTCATCACCTTGAAGGTCAGCAGCCTGCCTCTGAAGCCGAGCCACGCTCTGCTCCAGCTCGCCCAGGCTGCCCCGCAGCCTCTCGTTCTCCTCTTCCAGGGCCTGCACGCGCAGCTCAGCCCCCACCTGGGTCTGCTGTGAGGTGCTCCGACTGGCCAGGACCTCCACGTTCTGTGCAAAACACGCAAACCAGTGTCAAGGGGCAGTCCCCAGCTCGGAGGATAGCTGGCATTTTTTAAAAAACCATGACGTTCCCTGGTTGGTTTGCCTCAGTTATTAGAGCTTCAGCCCTCGGACTGAAGGGTAACAGGTTCAATTCCGTAAGCCAGGAGCTGGCACACTGCAGCCCGCAGGCCAAGTCCAGCCCGCCACCTGCTGAGGAAAATGCTGGAACACCACCACACACGGACACACTGCCGATGGCTGCCTTCCTGCTACCACAGCAGAGTGAGGAGTCGTGGCCAAGACCACAGGGCCTGTAGTGTCACAACGCCCAACGAACTTACTAATCTGGCTCCTTACAGAAAGTTTTAACCCTTGCCTGTGTAAGTGCTTGACATCTAGAGGGGGCCCTCGTGTGCACGAGAAAGGAAGAAAAAGAAGCCAGAAGGGCCCCAGAAAGTGAGCTAGGAGATGCTCAGGTAAACACTGAGGGCTCACACAGGTCTTTAACCTTGAACAGCTCTAGGAGGTGAGTACTGTTCTTATCGTCATTTTAAAGACAAGACGCTGAGACTAGGGTGGATTAAGGGACTTGTCCACGTTCACTCAGGAGGAAATGCATGCAGGCAGATTGAATCTGCAACCTGTTCCATAACCTGTGACCACTGCCTCCCGGTGAGGTCACTTCCCTGACCCCTCATCATATGCAGGGCCCCTTAATAGAAGCTCTTGATGAAGGACAGTTTCTGTGTATAGATGTTCTTTAATGTCCAACACCAACTGAGAAATTAAAATGTGCTTTAATAGCAATATAGCTCCTAGTGCAAGCTCTATCACCTGAAAATGAGCCTGTGCTGCACACAAGTCCTAACAGAGGAATGGCAATAGCAGGATGGTTCTTGTTAGTCCCAGATGTCTCATAGACTTATCCTTTTTTTGGCTCAGTAACTTGAAGTGATGATAAGTGGCCTTGTCCAGAATTCCACCTCTCCCAGCAGATCTCTCAACTTCCATTTCTCCACTAAGATAACGATGCCCAGATTAGCACACCAAATGCTCACGCAACAGCGATGCAGATGCCCACAAAGAAAGGCAGGCCCAGGGAGGACGAGGTTCAGTTCACAGGCTGTGTCACAGCCCACCTGGGAGAGCTAGCTGCCAGATTGCTTGCTTGCTTGCATAGCCAATCAGAAAGATCTTTAAATCTTTTAGCAGTACAGTAAGCTGTATTATCCTGAACTTAACCAAGTAGAGAGTTTCAGAAACCAGCGCATCTTTTCACAACCCAAATGTTCAATTCTATACATTCTACAGAGTCAGAACACAGTTAGCTGACATGGCGAGGAGACTCGGGCCCAGCAGCTAAGATTTTTCAGCACTTCTTGGATATCATCTCCTACTTAAACCAACAAGATGAACGAGGAGAAGTAACGTGTGGCTGAAAGCTTGAAGAGGGATCTAAAGAATCCAGTACCTGGTCAGACCAGGGAAAGAAAAAGTCAGATTGCCCATTCCTGCCCTAACTTTCCCATATATATATATATATATATATATATATATATATATATATATATATATATATATATAAAAGCCTAAGCAACCATCTGACCGTCCGATAGCTATGATGCACACTGACCACCAGAGGGCAGAGGCTCAACGCAGGAGCAGAAACCACAGGCATGGGAATATGGAACAGACTGATGGAACAATCTCAGAGGGAAGAGGGGAGGGTGGGAAGAGATTAACCAAAGATCTTATATGGCCTGGCCTGCGGGAATCGGGCCAAAACCGGCTCTCTGACATCCCCCAAGGGGTCCTGGATTGCAAGAGGGTGCAGGCCAGGCTGAGGGACCCCACCAGTGCACGAATCTGTGCGCTGGGCCTCTAGTTAGAAGATAAGACACTACAAAGCTACAGTTATCAAGACAGGGTAGTACTGGAAAAGGATACATGTATAGATCAATGGGATAGAACTGGGAGCCCAAAAATTCATCCTCATATCAACTGATTTTCAACAAAGGGGCTAAGACAATTCAATGGGGAAAAAATAGTCTTCACTCTTCAACAAATGCTGCTAGGACAAATGGATATATATATATATATATGTGTGTGTGTGTGTGTGTGTGTGTGTGTGTGTGTGTGTATCCACGTGCAAAAGAAAGAAATCAGACCCCTTCCTTAAAGCATACACAAAAACTAACTCAAAATGGACCACAGACCTAAATGTACAAGAGCACAGATCTAAAGCTAAGAGAACAGGACAAGGACACAAAACCGGATCTGGTTTAATCTGGACTGGGGCCTAACTGGCACCCTGACACACTAGACAAAGGAGCTCATGCTGTGTTTTGATGTTTAGAACTTGGGCTTTTCGGCTTGAAAGTTGAGGGACACATTCTGACCCTGAGAGGACTGAGCAGGCAAGCAGATCACTCAGTGTGACCAACACGGGTCAGCTCCACCCCCAGCTCCAGCCCCAGCTCCAGTCCCAGCTCCCTAGGGCGAGCGAGCAGGAGCCTGTGTGTGTTCAGATGCTCAATCCTGTTTTGACTATTTGTAACATGTTCTTCTTTGTGTCTTCATAGGGCAGTAGACCACATTATGTTTACAAATAAATTAACTTAAGCCTCTGTTGACAGTCCTTTCCCGAACCCCTTCCCTGTCCCCACCCTGCTACATGCACCCCATCCACTATTTTATATAAAGCCCAGAGGACAAACTTCCTCTTTCTGAAACCATACCTGACTCACCTGCAGCAGTCCTGGAATCTAAAAACCTCAAAACCATATCCCTTTGTTCAAGGCAAGTCCACCATGCAATTCTACTCCATGACTTCCCAATGAAAAGAAAACTGGCTGAGAGGATCTCCGAAAGCCCTTGCAACTTGGAACTTTGGTCTATGCGTCGTCTCTTCCAAATGCTTACAACGTGTCTCATGAATGTGGCAAAGGCAGCAGAAGGCCACCAAGGACAGGAGGTCCGCTCAGACAGGAGGTCACTGGGGACAACCGCTGACCTCACTTAAGCTGTTGGCGCTGCACTTCAGGGAGTCTTTGATCTTAAGTCCTGCCTGTTCTGAGACTAGAGAGGAGGTTCCATCGTAAGGAGCACACAGTTTCTAACGATTCATTTTGCGTGTCATGTCACGTATGTGACACCTATTTTCAAAAGGATTACATTGATTTGCTTTTTAACATTTTAACTATTATTCAGTCATAAGTAGTTAAGAAACAGGAACTTCAATGCCTATGCCACTCATTCCAAAAGGCTGAAGGTGCCTCACTGGGTCCGCATCGCGAAGGCAAAAGCAGCAGATGTTTTTCAAGGTCAGACCGTCCCCTACAATTGCACTGAAATCATTTCTGCAGCCACCCGAGAGTCAAGGCCGCAGGCTGGGTAACAGTGTGTGGGCAGTGTAAGGAGGCAGGTCCTCTCATGCCCTGCTATGGGGACAGGAGCTGGTACACGCTCCCCGAGGGCAAGTTGTTAGCGTCCATCAAAACGATCACGTTTATTCTCTCAGACCCAGCAACGTTTCCTCTAGCACTCAGCCTACATGTGTGCAAAAGGACATATAAAAAAGGTATTAACTGCAGCACTATAAGAGCAAAAGATTGAAAACAACTAAATGCCAATTAATCAGGCATTAGTTACATGTTATATTAGTGCGATTAAAGAAAAAGGAAAAGAAAGTGAAGAAAATGCAAGCAACAGACTATGACACACGGCATACTCCTGTTTGTATAAGGAGGTAAGGGGGATAAAGATGTATGTACTTGGCTACACAAGTAACACTGACTGACTGGTGTGAGGGAGGGATGGCATTACGGAAAGTAGAGGCAAGGATTCCATTGCAAAACCTCTTATGACTTCTGAATTTTAAACTATGGAAATTCAACAGATATCAATTTTAAAAAAAATATATATATATATATATATTGTTTTCTTTGAAAAATGTGACTATGCATGGCCACCGGCATGTACTTGGAGGACACCACCTCCCCTGCCCCATGCTCGCCTCCTTCAGCCCCCAGAAGCACTTCCGGCACATGCACAGATACGCGGGGCCTGAAAGATAGCAGCCCCGAGCCCAGGGAGCAGCTGTACAAACAGAGCGTGGCGCCAACTCTCCCACGCTGGCTGACATAGTTAAGAAATTCCTTTTCACCACATATAGCTGGGAGAGTGGAAAAGCCCAGATGGCCCCGGACTTGCACTTATGGGAGTGCTGCTCTAAACTTCCATCCAGCAACCCTGAGGCAGAGAAGTAAATGTGGGGCGATGAGAGACATCCACGGACTGCAGAGAGCTGTCTTCAAGGCCTGGGTTTTCCATAAAAAATGCACGTACATGTAGCGTTCGACACCGTAACAGTTTGCATTCCACTCCGTGTCTCTTTTTATATTACGATACCATGCCATTGCTGTTCCGGGAAAATGTGCCACTTCTACTCTGAAGCATTGCCTAGCACTCTCCTCCCCGGCCACCAAGCACACATGCACACCTCCCAGCCCGAGTAACACAGACATGAATCATCCCAAGAATGGGATTCTCAGTTTTAATCCTACAAATGCGTATCTAACAGTGTAGAAGGAAAAGCAGTCTCTCTTTCAGGCTGTGTCTCGATTCTGGTTCGGGGGCCTTTCAGCCGGCCTGGTCTCACAGAGCCTTAGTTTCCTCATTTGCAAAAGGGGGATGAAGCTACCTGACTTGAAGCTATTGGAAATATCTAGTTAGATGAGGTGGTGGCTCGTAGGGTGGCCCCTGTTTTACCACCAGGCCAATGAAACCCACAAGCATTTCCCAAAAGGGCAGGGCTTTGCACGGCTCACCTGCATCCTCAAACTTGGCCTCATATAGCAAAGTGCACATCTTTACCAGGTAAACAGCAAGCCTAGGTTTCTCAAAAAGAGACTGAAATCTTTGAACGGTCTCTCCAGGACAACTGTACCGCACAAATTAGACGACCCCTTCTTATTTCAAGGGCAAGTGAGGTTTCTCGGTTGGCTAATCCATTGAAAACGTAGCTCCGCCCTGGCCGGTGTGGCTGTTGGTTGGGCACTGTCCCATGCACTGAAAGGTCACTGGTTTGATTCCTGGTCAGGGCACATGTCCAGGTTGTGGGTTCGCTCCCTGGTCAAGGTGCACACGGGAGGCAACTGACCAATGTTTCTCTCTCACATTAATGTTTCTCTCTCTCTCCCCCTCCCTCCCTCCCTCCTTCCCTCTCTCTCCTTCTCCCTTCCTCTCTCTTTAAAAACACCAATACAAACATATATATTTTTTAAATGTAGCCCCATAACCCAGTCAAGGATGGGCTGGTAAACTAATGGCAACTAAAAATATTCCCCCAAAACAGACAAACAGCATGTGTCAACGTGCTGAATAGCTAAATTTCTGCAACTTCGGAAATAGGTGACTTTTTAACCATGTGCTCCAATTACTGATTTTAGGGGGGGTGGGGAAAGAACATATAATTGTATCACACACACAAATAACCAAAGTCCCAGTCTTTGCCAAGTACCACCATTCACTGCAAATAATGACCTGCTTACAAGCAGGCACATGTTCATGAGTTACCACCCACATTTAGAAATGCTCGCAGCGTCCCTTGGGGCCAAGGGAAACTTATCCACGACGATTAGGAAACTCCCATAGCACCGTGCGTGGCACATCTGAGCGTCTGGCAGCTTTTCCTGCAGGAGCACAGACCTGACCTCACACAGATTTGCTCCTGATGGATAACAAGTAACCACATGGGACAAGGCTCCCCGGCTTGTCCTCATGCAGACGCAACACAGACACATCAGGTCTTACTAATTAACAAGGTCTCTGCCTCAGCTGGCTTTTGTTTCCCTTCTGTCTCCCTTTTTTGCTGAATGAGTGAAAATATCTGAGGCATGGAGGCCAGGGAATGGAATGTGGGTTTGTCGGTTCCGTGTCACTGGCCGCCCCACACTCCAGCATTAAGGCTGCAGGAGCTCAGCTGATGGGTACCCACAGAGGACGCTGGGTCAGGTCATCTGCTGGGGGGTGACCACCTTGTCACCATCACAACTGCGGACATCCGCTTTCATTCCCACAATGAGGACCCGTCTCACAAACATAATGAGACCCTTTCTCACCCTGAAGTGTGAAGAACCAGGTCCCCTGTACTGTGTCTTCAACTTCCCCCTCATCTGAGCAACAGTAAACTATTTTGGAATAGAAACAACATATATTTTAGTCATAAGTCACTCCATCTCTTTCCCTCGTTGTCTGTGAATTTCATAGCTTCAGGCCTCTAAGCCATGACTTATCGCATTTTAATAAGCATAGGCCTCACCTGGGGATCTCGTTAAACCAACGCTCATTCTGACCCAGGAAGGATGGGGCAGGGCCAGGACCATGTAGTTCTAATGGGTTCCCAGGTGGTGTCAACAATGCTGGTCTGTGGCTCCCACTTTGAGGAGTGAGGTCTGGGCTGAGAGGCTGCTCAGACCGTAGGGCTAACGGTGGAGTCCTTTCCACTCCTCCAAATGACTCCAGTGCCGGGGACTGGGAGTTAAGCGACTCAGGTGCTACTGTAGGCTTTGCAGGCAGCTCACACCATGACCTCTGCAAGCCCCTGACCCCTCTGAGCTCAATTCACATCCTTAAAGAAAGTGTAATAGGTAGTACTTGCTCTAAATGGGCCAGAAAATCCAAAAGAAAGGTGAGACATAAACACTTGAAAAGCTGAACTCACTACATGAATAAACAGTGATGTTTCCTTCCTCCTTTTTGACTCTGCCTACTAACTGGTCCAATAGGGGGAGCGAGCATTGAAAAACATCATTTCCAAACCCCTATTCTGAGAATGATGTCAGTTTCCAAAAATTCCCTCACTACATTTCCCCAGTGCCAACACCATTCCTTCCTCACATATTTGCAGTTCAGAACTGCACTGGTTCAACAGCTGGATACGCTCTTTCTATTTGTCTGTTTGTGTTTGTGTGTTTGTTTTTGACAAAGGAGCCATGCGTGAAAGAGATGGGCATCAATGTGGCAAAGAAGAAGGTGGTACTCATGACCAACACCCAAGCATTTCAAGGAAGAGTTGATTCCAAAGCCAAGAAGAGCAGAGGTCAATATTCGTTTCCTTTTGTTAGAAGATGTGGATTCTGGACCAGAGTCTGCTAATAATTTACGGCATGAGCACTGTAGGCAAGTCATTTGACCTCCATCTGCCTTCAGTTTCCTCCTCTGGAACTTGAAGTGGTCAGCCTTTCTAATTTCAAGGTCTCTGCCAGATCTAAAGTCCAGAATTCCAGGATGAACTTGAAGAAATTGGGCAATATTAGGCAATCATGGAATTAAACTAAGAATTCCAAAAGTTCTACTCAAACAGCAAGCTTCCATTTCCTCTTCAAATGCTGTCAACTCAGATCACTTTTACCCATGTCCCTGCCACCGCCCCTCGAGCTGAGTACCATGTCTAAAGACAGCCACTCCCTGCCACGGAGCAGAGTGTGCTCAGCTCATTCTCTTCCCTGCCGTCAATAACTTGCCACAACTCACCAAGTATAAACGTGTCACACTTAATGAAGACTCTGTTCACATTCTGTTTTTTTTGTTTATTTGTTTGTTTTCATTGCCCAAGTGGTGATTTTCCTGCTCATAAAACCACCTAAAAGATGCTCCCTTTTACTTAGACTTATAAATTGGTGATCACATAGATTAAAAATGTGATTGACTTTCTTCACAACCTCCTCGTGAAGTAAGTCGCTATAAGTCCCTTTAAATAGTTAAAAACCAGCAAGATTTGCTCTCTGAGTGGCCTGTAATTCCGACACAGTCCCAAGACAAAAGTTATGCTAATAAAATACTTCACACTTGCTCACAGAATGCGTTTGACATAGGTGCTCATTTAAGCCACACAAATGTATAGAAATACTGACGCTGAGGATAAAAATAACTATGATAAAAATACTCTGCACCTAAATAGGTCAAGTGTTTCTTCCCAAGAGGCAACATGCTCAGTAGTTTAGGCCTTGACATATGGAATTATTCCATTGCCCTGAAACATCCACAGCGGGCAAATCCATAGAGAAAGAAAGAAAAAAGAAGGCTAGTAGTTGCCAGGGGTGGGGGAAGAGCGGACATCAAATGTAAGGGATTTCATTTGAGGGTGATGGGCCTTTTTTGGACTTGGACAGTGGTAATGGTTGCCCAACACTGTGAATTATACAAACCAGTAAATTATATTTAAAATGGTGAAATGTGTGTTATGTGAATGTTATCCCAATTAAAAAAGGAAAAGAAAAAGAGTCTAGGCCTTGGAGTGACCCAACTCAGGCTGGCCCTACTTATTTCTTCTTAGGTTTTATTTTATTGTTTAAAGTATTACACATAGTATTACATGTCTCCTTTTTTCCCCATTGACCTCCCCCCCTCCACCACCAACCCACACACACACACACACACACACACACACATCCTCACCCTCCAGCCTACGTGTTTCTTGCTAAGCCTTGGTTTTACCCTTGTTCTGATATATGAATGGAATCATGCTATAAGTGTGTAGCGATGTTTCAGTCACGCAGTCGAGAACTCCATAAATGAACAGAAACATGCTGTAAGTATGTAGCGATGTTTCAGTCACGCAGTCAAGAACTCCATAAATGAACAGAAACATGCTGTAAGTATGTAGAGATGTTTCAGTCACGCAGTCGAGAACTCCATAAATGAACAGAAACATGCTGTAAGTGTGTAGCGATGTTTCAGTCACGCAGTCGAGAACTCCATAAATGAACAGAAACATGCTGTAAGTGTGTAGCGATGTTTCAGTCACGCAGTCGAGAACTCCATAAATGAACAGAAACATGCTGTAAGTGTGTAGCGATGTTTCAGTCACGCAGTCGAGAACTCCATAAATGAACAGAAACATGCTGTAAGTGTGTAGCAATGTTTTAGCCACGCAGTCGAGAACTCCATAAATGAACAGAAACATGCTATAAGTGTGCAATCGAGAACTCCATAAATGAACAGAAACATGCTGTAAGTGTGTAGCGATGTTTCAGTCACACGGGTAGCCAAGAGCTGCACAACTAGGACTTGCACCAGCTCTCTGACTCCCTGCCTGTGCCTCTGCCACTGGCTACTATGTTCTCCCAAGTGGGACAGCATCTTCAGGGACAAATCCCCACAGAGAAGGAAAAATGAAGAGCCACACCTGCCAACTAGGGCCGTTAGCCACATCCACACACCCTGATTTGGGGTGGGCGGTAATATGCAGTATATCATTAAAAACAGCATTTCAGCAACTTCTCTGAAACAGAGCCCTGGGTTACACGCTTTTAATTTTGTTTTTGCCTTTTTTTTTTAACACCACTCTTTAAAAAAATTCTCACAAAAATTTTCCCAGTTTCCCTGGATCCTCTCAGTTCCCAGCAGATAAAAAGAGCCTCATTTGTATTTGTAAGGCACCACCTCCTTCACCATCATGGCCACAGTCTAAGCTAATCTTCTGATCAGCAAGTAGAAGTTCTCTTTCTAGAGCCCAACATCCCCCTCGGTGCAGTTAGCCCTTCAAGCATCTGCTGGCTGGAGGAAGGGACCCACCCTGCCGGCATGAGACCAGCTCTGCGTCACCAGGAAAACTCGGGTTGGGGGGTTGGGGGTGCGGGGGGGCGTGGCAGGAAAGCAGGAGTCAGACACCCAGTTAGACTCACTTTGTCACTGACAGACCAGGCAGCTTTACAAATGGTTAAAATCGGCTGCTGTCAGCACACACGTGTCCAACAGGTTGGACAGGATTTTTGAAGACAGACCATAAACAAGCAGTTCCCTGAAGCACTGCCTAGCTGTGGGGACCCCTCCAAGATAAACCGAAGGCTGGACCTGGAAGCCTGCAGCTCCTAAGCGTGCCCACAGTGCCATATTGCTCCCTTCCCAGAAAGCTTGTTATTGTTGAAAGTAAACCTTTCAACATTCCCATTTTGCTGCCCTTGTTTCCGTAAATGATGCAATCAACCCTACGCTGTAGAAACCATGCCATTTAAAAATCTAATGAAAATGCTCAGGTCAAAAGCTCTCATTCCAATACCCATTCCCATTAGGGCCTCTTCACACCTCTAAACTGGACCCAATTCCCATGCAGAAAACTGTCAACTCTTTCCTTTGTTCCCCTACCTCTGGCCACAGGATCTGGAGAAAGAAAAGTGGAATTGACATCACAAGGTTGGGCAGCAAAAGGCTGGGAAAATATTCTCACCTGCTTTGAAGCTGGTTCCCACAGTCCCCAGAGTTAAGACATACAAGGGTGACCTTTATGTATTTCCTCTTTTAAAATGTTGGCTGTTCCCTGGGAGAGAGGTGAGCAGACCGGGCTCCTGCAAAGCCCCTGGTCTCTGGCTTCCTCCTTGCGGGGCAGCCTGCAGGGCCAGCAGCCAGGTCCCACTGATGAGCCAAGGGCGCAAGGCCAGCAATAGGAATGTCCTAACCCCGGTGTGGTCACCTGCGCCCTGTGAATAACAATTTCTCTAAATCGCAGTCTGGTTTCCTTAAAAACGGCCAATGTTATGGATCCCTTCACTGCATGGATTAAGAAAAATGAAAGATAATAGTGCCAAGAGTCAAAACACTCGTCACTGTGCAAACAGTATGCAGGAAGGAATTAGCATGAACCACCCAGAAGCTGCAGAACATAAATCACAGAGTTCCTCCTAGACAGGGGCTTGAAGGAGGCACGGCGACTTTCTAGCCTAGTCCCCCTGGACCAATTGTTTCCCGGTGTGGCTGCTGGCACAAGTCTCACTCAGTCCCTCTGTTCCTGAATGAAGGTGACAAAATGACACCTTCCCCCTCGGAATTTCTGGAGAGACAGAGGGGGAGGGATGGAGTAACCATGTCTAATCAAAGACCTGCCCCAGGACTGCTCGGGGCCAGGACCCATCAGTATTTTATTAAAGCCATTTGGGCACCCACCATAGAGGCCCCCACAAACCCCCATGGTGGTCACTAGCGCTGCTCACCCATTATTTCAGTCTTTTCCCCTCCAAGCACATGTAGGATGGTACCTGTGTCGTCCCCCCCCCCCCCCCGCCCCGCGCGCGCGCGCGCGCGCGCACGCGCGCGCACACACACACACACACACACACACACACACACACCCTTGAAGTTGGGTGTGGCCATATGACTTAACTTTGGTCAATGAAATGTGAGTCTGGTCTGTCATCATCCTGATTTCCAACCACCCCGGCTCCCAAAACAGTCTCCCAGTAACTAAAATAGATCTCTCAGAGTCACATGCCTGCATAGAGGCCAAAGACAAGTCCACCCAGAGACTCACAGACATCCATTAGTCCTTCCTAGACCCTCACCCTCTTTGAGAGCAATACTGCAGGGACCAATGGGGCCAGTCAGGGCACCACTGCCGGGGTCCTACTCTTGCTCGCATCCCTCCTTCGGCTGCCAGTATCTTTCCCCTCCCTCCCTCCCAATCCAGGTAACTCTGACATCACTCTGGCTGGCATGCATTTCTCAGACAGCTCCCAGGAGCCCAGCCTGTCACCCCAACACCACTCTCTTTGCTGGCAAGTTATTCCTTAACTCCTCTGGGGAAAAGGAGACAGCATCCTTTTCCCTTAGCCTCCTTTCCCTCCTACACGTCTCTCCCTCTATGGCCAACGAGCTCCACCCTATCTCATTCAGGGGCTTCACGTGGGTACCTGGGCCAGGGGCCCAATTCACTTCGGGCCCCAGGTGAGCTCCTGGTCACATCCCCAAGGACAAGTCTCTGAGCCAGGCAGGCATAACAACAGCGTCAGAGAGCCCGCTCTCTCTGGACATTGCGCTGACTTCCGTGGGCATCTCACTTAATTCTTAAGTTACCGCCTCGGGGAGGAGCTGTTCTATCCTTTGCTGTAAGGAAACAGAGGCACTGAGAGGGTAACCTGCTGAAGGTCTCAAGGCTAGTGAGCAGCAGAGCCAGGATACGACCCCAGGCAGCCTGACTTGAGAACCCGACAGGCTGGAAACTAGACAGTGAGCTCTTCACAGGCAGGGCCTACCTCTCGCTCCGGGCCCAGCCCAGTGCCCGGCGCGCAGGGTGCTCACAACCCGAGTCCAGTGAACTAACTGGCTCTCTCTGTGTTTTTAAGCGCCCATATATTAATATACCCAGTGACAGTCCCCACACATACACACTGCCACATTGCACGTTGGTTCTTTATTACTTTTTCACAGTCAACACATTATTTCTGCTATGTCATGAGCTAGATCAACTTTTGCTACCCAGCCTGAGAACCTAACCCCAATGTATAACAACGTCTACATGAGAAAATTCCTTCAACTTCCAAACAGCTGACATGAAAATAAGTCTTAGCACCTTCCTTCCCTGCACTGAGTCCCCCAACTAGCAGATTCCCTCACTAGGGTGCGGTTAAGCTTTGCATCGCTAAGAAGTCTGTCCTGACCGAATCTGCCTCGCTTTGCGCGCAGCTCTGCCTCAGAGCAGATGTCTGAGTTCCAAAGGAATGTGTGAAATTGGACACTCCTCACATTTTTTACAAAGGCCCCATTCTCAATCCAAATTTTCACAAAGTTATGGTTCTCTGAGAGGCACGGGGTCTTGCTTGACCTGATAAATGACTGAGCTAATTCATGACATTTTAGTTCCCGGAGATAGGGCTGGAATTTTCAGTGTGGGCGGAGCCTGACAGCTGTGCTCGCCACTCATCTTCCAAAGGAGCAAACCGGGGCCTGGAGAGGTGAGGCCACGTGCTCCAAGTCACACAGTGAAAAGGCAGCTGCGGCAGGAGCCTGCGGGACTTAAATGTCTCTCCCTCCTCCACATTATCTGTTAAACCGATAATCCCCCTCTTGCTCCCCAGCAATGACAGTGCTGTTCTGAACATGCATCTTCTCTTCTCACGCCGGCCGGGAACCAAGGCCCCGAGGAAGTCCTGTGCTTACCTGGCCTCAGAAACACGGAAGAAGCTGTCGTTTAGCCTCCTGTGGCTGACAGTGGCCAAGGGGACAGGGTGGGAAGGGAAATGTCTTACATTTCTTTCTCAACCTGAAAGATGCATTTCTCATCTACACCCGGGCTCTCGTCTACTCGCTTCTAGAAAGCGAGGACACCCAATTCTAATACACACCTCACCACTCAGCTCATGGGCAGTGTGTCTCCCAGAATGGTCTTGCCAAAATGACACCTTCACCATGACACAGCTCTCTGCTCAGAGTCCAGAATGACTCCCAGCACAGAACGGACTGAATCCAAACTCCTCGTAACCTGGCCTCCACAACCTGTCAACATGGACTTCGCCTACCTAGTCACTCTGATCTTGCCCACGTCTTCAAACTGTGTCAAACTAATTCCGCTCTATGTGTTTCGGGTTCATCCCCCAAAATATCCAGAAGTCTCTGTGGAAAGTAACCCCAAAGAGAAATTATGTAAAAAAAAAGAGTTTTGAGGTTACATATTTTTGAGAAATACTTACAGTTGAGTCTTTTCTTAAGAGAATCATAACCTACAGGTTACAGACTCTGAGAAGTCCTGTAATAAGAAAAGCCATCTAATTTTATCACAGAAGTTCCTAAATTTATCTCAGATTTACCTTCCTTTCTCCATCTCCCTGACACCACACCAGTCCAAGCTGCCATTCCTTCCTTCCTGGGCAGCAGCAAGGGCCTCCAGCACGTCTACCCACATCCCCTCTTCTGCTTTCTCCAATCCATGCCCCACACATGGGGCAGGAGAGAGGATTCTGGATCGCAAATCAGATCATGTCACCCGCGGCTTAAACGTTTCTATGGTCTAACTGTGCTCGTAAGGATAAAGGCAAAAACCAACAACAAAACTTCTTAATTCGGTCCACAGGGCTTACTCAGTCTGCCTAACCTTCCCGGCCCCATCACATATCACACTCCTCTCTCCACCCCATCCTTCCACTGGCCTTTTGCTGTTAAGTTCCCTCCTGTACCATGTTCCCTCCCACCCCAGCGCCTTTGCACATCTGTCTGGAAGGCTCTTCCTCTGCCTCTCTACACCATTAGCTTCTGCTCAGCCCAATCATCACCTCCTCAAGGGAATGGCTCCTGACCTCCCAGACGAGGTTAAATCTAGCCCCTCTCTTCCATGAGCCTTGTCAAAGCTGCAATTAGATTTTACTTATATGATTTTCCCTGTACTCTCTCCCACTAGATTATCAGCTTTCTGAGGACAAGAAGCATGTGTCTACTGTTGCTCACTAGGTTTTTGTTTTGTTTTAATATCATTTTATTGATTTCAGAGAGGAAGGGAGAGGAAGAGAGAGATAGAAATATCAGTGATGACAGAGAATCATTGATCAGCTGCCTCCTACATGCACCCAACTGGGGATTGGGCCTGCAACCCAGGCATGTGCCCTTGACCTGGAATTGAACTGTGACCTCCTGGTTCATAGGTCGATACTCAACCACTGAGCCACGCAGGCTGAGCTTGCTCACTAAGTCTAATACAATACCTGACCCAAAGAAAATAGTCACAAATTGTTGAACCAACCAATCTAAAGTATGAAAAAGGAAGTATACTATAATTTATATATATATAAGCCCAGTGACCAGAACAGCAGAACAACCAGAACGACCAGTGGCTATGACGTGCATTGCGGCAGCCAACCAGCCCGATCCGGGGCCCAATCGCCCCCCCACCCCGGACAGCCTGGACCTGACCAGCGTCCAACACCCTGATTGGGGGCGGGGTCAGCCAGCCAACTGCCTGCAGCCCCTCCCCTCCCACCAGCCTAGCCCTAAGGGCCCCCATCAGGGCAGGCTGGCTGGACCCCACCCATACACAAATTTGTGCACCAGGCCTCTAGTATAGTGGTTGCCAACCTTTTGGACCTCACAGACCACCGGTTGCCGACCACTGCTCTAGTATATTCCATAATGGAGATATAAACCAAATACCATGGGAGAGGAGATAAGCGGAGCCTTAACCCTATCTGAGGGGAGCGATGGCTAACACTGAGCCAAAAGAGAGGGGAAGGGCAAGGCAGTGCTGATACAGAAGAACAGCACATGTCAAGGTACGGAAGCTTGCACGGGCCAGTCGCCTCCTGGTTCATTCTGCTTTACATCTGGCCCATCCCCATCTGGAATCCTCCAGGGAAGGGAAGGGGAGTTCTTTCCACTCCCCTCTCCAGCAGGAAACCAAGGGCACTGGAAGCACATGAGCCTCCACAGATATGAGATGTGAACATCTCCAGCTCTATGGACAGGCTCCTGTGTGCATGTACACAGGCCCACATCTTTGCCGCCCAGCACACACACTCGGCTCGCCATCGCCTTGACGTTAAAGCCTCTGCTTGCAGATTCTGCAGGGCCTGCCCTTGTGCCTGGCCTACCCTCACCCTCCACCCCTGTGGAACTGGCCCCGTTTCTAACTCCAGGCCCCTCTTTATTTAATCCCTCCCTGGTTAGCACTGATTCCCAGTACTACTCCTATTGATGCCGAGTAAGAAGCCCAGATGAAGAGGGTCAGGTCACTCAGGACCCTTCTCTGTGGCTTTGACATCGTGGGGTCAAAGTTTAAGCGTGTGCGTCTCACTTTATTTTATTCCCTGTCTGTGACAGGGAGACGCAGACCAGACACTGCTCCTACAGTTTGTTTTAACCAAGAGGAATCCTGCCGAAAACCATCCATGCCCCTTCCCACCCCTGTTCTCACCCCAACCTAACCAAGCCTGTTCTTTGTCCCACAAAACAAACAGCTAGTTCCGCCTGTCAGGGAGATGAGGAGCACACACACAGGAGCAAACAAAGAGGCCTTCTTGCCCAGGACTTTCCTTTCCTGTTGGGTGACAAGGTCACCGTGACCTTTTGTAAGAAGTCACCAGATGTGCCAGGCACCCCAGGGACCTGTAGCCACTGGGACTGTCACTCCTGGCCTTCGTTTCCATTGGCACCCTCACACCACCCAACTCAGTAGGATGCGGGGCCAGGGTGTCTGCCTCTCTGTGATTACTCGAAACGTGCATCCTCCAGAAGGTGAGTGTCGTCAGGCCCAGTCCCTCTCCTCTCTCCTCCCTGCCCGAGAGCACAGCCTGGCCTAGCCACAGCATGCTGGGACTGTGCTGCCAACACGCTCGGTTCACCCTCACAGTAACGTGCCTCTGTTACTACACCATTGTACTGAAGGGGAAACGGGCTCCACTAGTTAGATGACATGCCCCAAATCACAGGGCCAGGGTTCAACGTGGAACCGTTTGACCCAAACACAAGCCAGGGACCTCTCTCTTGAGGGCCTTGAAAATTCCCTTACAAAGCACACTTGTAAGGAGGGGAAGGCTGTCCCTCCGCCCAAACACCAGGTCCAGCGACTTCCAAGCTGTTCAGCAGACAAGTCTGTTGATCATTAGAACAGATTTCCTGGAAACAGTCACATTTTGGTTTTAAGAGCCAACAAAGAAGGACACGAGGCAGTTTGGGTTTTGTTTTGACTTCTGAAGGTATCAGCTGCCTTTGTGAGCACATCCAATTGTACTTCATAACAACCCTGTGAATGTTTCCCCTGAAAATACACTGTCCTCCTCTTGTCTTTCACTCATTTATCTTATCTCCACTGCCCAGAGCTCTGAGGCTCCATTCCGCAGGCACTCCTAGTTATCACTTTTGCTTTTACGAGCAACATGTATCTGGATTGCTAAGACATTCTTGGCCTTCTAGAAATATGCTTTCATTTTTCTTGACAATTAGTCACTCTATGCTTCCAAAGTAACGCTTTTTTATGAAAATAGATGCCTTCCTAATTCCCTCACCCTTCCCTTGGCTTTAACCGAGGCTACAGTGGAACTGCAACACATGTTTTATTCATTTATGTATGTATGTATTTATTTATTTATTATTGATTTTGAGAAAGAGAGAGGGGAAGGAGAAAAGGGAGGGAGGGAGGGGGGAGAGAAGGGGGGAAGGAGAAAAAGGAGGGAGGGAGGGGGGAGAGAAGGGGGGAAGGAGAAAAAGGAGGGAGGGAGGGGGGAGGGAAGGGGGGAAGGAGAAAAAGGAGGGAGGGAGGGGGGAGAGAAGGGAGGGAAGGAGAAAAAGGAGGGAGATAGATTTGTTATTTCACTTATTTACGTATTAATTCGTTGCTTCTTATATGTACCCTGACTGAGGATACATATAAGAAGCAATGTACCCTTGGCCTATTGGGGTGATGCTCTCACCAGCTGAGCTACCCGGATATGGTTCAGCATGTGTTTTATTAAAGTCGATCCACATTAGGGAAATAATGCTGGTCATCATCCAAATCACACGAAGACGGTTAACTCTTCCTTCCCAGACTGCTCATCAATGCTTGACTCTACAGAAACCCAAAATAGTAGGGTGGCCACACCTTTGTACTATCCCAGGCAGTCAGTCCCTCCGGCTGATGTTTATCATCATCCTTCCTTTCTCTCCTTAGTGGTGTTCCTAGTTCAAAAGGCAAAGGAGGCTACTGCTGAGAGCACTGCAGGTCTCACCCTAGGCTGGGTTTTAAAGAAACCAGCAGGTAATACGGGCAGATTCCTGACATGGAAGGGAGGCCCTCTACCAGGACAGGTCAGAGCACCCTCGAGGTGTGAGAACTGGCAGAGGGTTCACAGCCCCTGCATCTCACAGTCGGTGAGGCGGCTGGTAATAAGACCAACACAAGGAGGGCCTGGCGGAGAGGAGCTGACTGAGAAAGCAAGAAGGGTCCTGATGATACAATGCAAACGAGCTGCTGACAGCTGGCTTCTGGGTTGCATATGCAAGTATTTCAGTGACTTTGCAGGAAAGGCTTCCTATAGAAACCATAGGGAAGGTTGGTGGTTTAAAGACCCACAGGGTATGACCAAGTTACATGAACTGATCCTCTAACCTAGGAAGCCCCCAGAAAGATGTAAAGAAAAATAAAGGCCCTGCCTTTGAAGAGTTTTGAGGTGATGACAGCCATCTTCACAGCTCCTGCCATACCAAAAAGGGGTGATAAATCCCTCAGAGAAAAGCGAAGGGAAAGCTATTGCATCCAGAGGAGGAGAGGCGCTACCTTCTGGCCTTAGAGTCAGTTTTTTATAAGAAGCACATGGAGCTATTTGGAGGACAGCAAGCGTGCCAGTGTCTGAGCTCATGCCTAGACGCTCGAGTTTCCAGGGAACACCCTTGGCCAAATCTGCTGGACGGGATACCAGCTGGACGCTGTGCACCATCACAAGTGGCTGGGGTTCAGGAATGAACAGAGAAAGATATAATCCAGTTGTTCTGGGATGGAAAATGTAATAGGCACCAGTGTGCAATTAGTCTAACATGAACAATCAGGACCATTTAATCCCAAAGAGAAAGAACAGAAAGTTCGTGGTATTGGGTCCATTCCCCAAACAAAATCCATCCTTCCTAATGCTTTTTAATTTTCTATTTCTATTTTTAAAAGCCTAATCGTAGATGAGTAATTTATTATAAGCCGCTCACAAGGGAAGGGTGTTAACTGCTAAATCCAGGTGCAGTGGGGGAAGAAGGACTGAGAAGGGCGGTGGCAGAAGTGGGTTCTTTCACACCCTGGATTTCAACAGAACCACAGCAGGGACCTAAAGATAAATAAAGAAGAAAGAGAATCATTTGTATTTCCATCATAAATAAAGCTTTTTGGCCTCCAGAACACAGATCCTTCTCAACCCCTTCTTCTCACTCACACACTATCCAGTTACAAATGTTCATATGATGGCTACGCCTTTAAAATACTAAGTCACTAAATAAGCCTATAAATGTTAAATTTTTAAATGGCAAGAGCAAAGGATATAAAAATGACGGTCTTTGGAGCCTACACTTCCTTGGCTTGTGAGATTTAATTTTTAAATGAGATTCAGGTTGCTATCCCCAGTCAGTGTTCTCGAATCTCCCTCTGAGTGACTACTGCTTATCTGATTCTTCTGAGCGCTGTGGGGTACAGCAGTGGCATTTGGCTTTATCCCTCAGCCACACATATTTAAGAGTGAACCCTGGCTCTAGCTGGTTTGGCTCAGTGATAGAGCATCGGCCTGTGGACTGAAGGGCCCCAGGTTCAATTCCGGTCAAGGGCATGTACCTTGGTTGCGGGCACATCCCCAGTAGGGGGTGTGCAGGAGGCAGCTGATCGATGTTTCTCTTTCATCAATGTTTCTAACTTTCTATCCCTCTCCCTTCCTGTCTGTAAAAATCAATAAAATATATATATATAAAAAAAGAGTGAACCCTGGATTTCTTGGGAATGGGAGACCATGTCTCACTTCTTAGCTACAGTGCCTGGACCAGGGTCATACACACAATTGGAGCTCAATAAAAATTTGCTACTTGCTTAATAGCCCTGAGTGAGGAAAGTTACCAAGTGCTTATTAAAACCACAGCAGGTGGAAAAAGTAGAATTCAGGAGTTTGCAATCTCACGGAATCCACGAGATGGTTCTTCGGAGG
Organism: Corynorhinus townsendii; assembly: GCA_026230045.1. Classification (NCBI taxonomy): domain Eukaryota; kingdom Metazoa; phylum Chordata; class Mammalia; order Chiroptera; family Vespertilionidae; genus Corynorhinus; species Corynorhinus townsendii. Next base: position 182,636,359 of record JAPDVU010000001.1, on the reverse strand, counting down.
ATCCTAAAGTTTGATAGCATGATCATTTGCACGAGACCATAGCTGAGAGCCTGTCGGGGTTCATGCAATGGAGTTTCTGGTCCTACTAAGCCTTGGACCCTCCATTCTATTCTTAGCCCCTAAAAATGAGGGGGAAAGAAACAAGAGCTGTCACTTATCTCTTTTCAGTTGAATCAAGTTGAATTTAATCCCCTGCTTCTGCCTGTAGAGACCACTTTGAATCTTGTGTCTATCTCACAGTAGGGGGATTCTCTCTGTCTGGTGAGGGTCACCCACAGACTTGGTAAGTACGCTTTCTCTGTCTTGATGTCATGGAAAACAAGTTGACAGGACAGGGCCATCCGTTGCTAGAACACTCCTTCCAAATCTGTCTGCCACCCAATCTCCTTGCCTAATGACCCTGTCTAAAGGAAGACAACCTGGTTAGAATGATTCTAAGTGAGCTTTTGCTAACTTCCTGGGATCATCCCTTTCTTTAGCTCTTACTTGAACTTTTAACATTTTCAGAAGAAGAACAAGGGAATCAATGTGATTGGACACTACTGTCATTGACTTTCCTGTAAATCTGAAATCATGAATTCACTATTAAAAGCATTAGTCCTGGTCTCATATACTTACTTTCCTCGCCTTGTTTATTCCTGGTGTCAAACCAGACAGATCTCAGAATCATGACTACTCATATACCTATCTACGGTTGCCAGGCTCGTCCCTTTTCCCACCAAGGCTAAAGGACAGCTGAACTCACACAATTCTCTACAGCAGTGGTTCTCAACCTTCCTAATGCCCCGACCCTTTAATACAGCTCCTCATGTTGTGGTGACCCCCAACCATAAAATTATTCTTGTTGCTACTTCATAACTGTAATTTTGCTACTGTTAATGAACTGTAATGTAAATATCTGTGTTTTCCGATGGTCTTAGGCGACCCACAGGTTGAGAACCGCTGCTGTAGAGCCTAAGACCATCGGAAAACACAGATATTTACATTACGATAATGTAATGTAAATATTACATTTAGAAATAAGGAAGTGAAATCTGGAGCTAAAACGCCCATACCCAAGAGGCTGGTCAGGACTCCAGGCCAATGACTTGTCTCTCTCAGTGACAGTGGAACGTCTGGGTCTTCACATCTACCTCCTCTCTCTGCCCATGGAGTCCCCATACTCCTAGACTAGGTAAGAAACCTGAATACAATTTTTAAAATTATATGTGAAGAGAAGCTTTACTTCCCCTGAGGAAATAGCTTTTAGTTTTCCTCATAGACAGGAAATGTTATGACGTTGAACATGTTTCTTTCTTCCCTTTGACTGCCAGGAGTCTCAGGGCCGTTTCTAATTCACCTTCAGGATCTTTGGGCTACCTGGTTGGCCTCTATTTTGTTCCCACTACCCCCAGTATTGATTATTTGGATTTATATTTCCCATGATCTTTTATAAATATATATTTTTACTTTATTATTTTTAAAATATTTTTATTGATTTCAGAGAGAAAGGGAGAGGGAGCAAGGGATAGAAACATCAGTGATGATAGAGAATCATCAATTGGCTGCCTCCTGCATGCCCCTACTTGGGGAATGAGCCTATAACCCGGGCATATGCCCTGACTGTGAATCAAACCAGTGATCACTTGGTTCTTGGGTCGATGTTCAATTGCTGAGCCACACCCGGCTGGGCTATATATTTTTACTTTACTGTAGGTGCTTTTGTGAGTAGCCACAAATTCATCCTATTAAAAAAAATGCCAGGGTATAAACAAAGTTGCAAACCTATCGCTCAAAGAAATTTCCCCTTCAACTGACAGCCTAGCAGCCCTTAGTCACTGCACTGTTGCTAAAGTGGGCTCCTCCAGATTAGTCCATATACAGGAGGATTTCAAAGAGTAAACACCGTAAGTGAAGAAATAAAGTCCCTAACTAAGGGGCCTGGGAAGTTGGTCCCACCAGTGCCATTTGAATCCCACGTGGGATAAATGCATTTTTAGAGCATTTTTACTGCCATCATCTCATTGAGAGAGACCCTATGCTGTACTCTAAAGCAGACAGAGCAGGCACTTACTTTTCTTGCTGCATTATAGCATCATTACCCCATTACTATACTGTTTCTTAGTTATAATGTGAGCATCTTGGAGCACAGGAACCAAGACGGCGAAAGATGAGTCATGCGGTAGATTCATGAAATATTTGTTCTTGTGCTCATTCTTTTATCAGTTAACAAACATGTGAGTGTGTGCCAGAGGCTGTGCATAAAGATGAACGAGGAGCTCAGCGTGTCGCAGGGAGGACAGAAGAGGAAACTAACTGCAATGCGGTGTGCACGTGATGTAGCAGATGCAGGAGGTGTGCATGGAGCGCGGTGCCATTGGGGTGCGTTGCTCAGGGATGACTTGACAGAAGAGGTACCAAATTGGCTATCAGAAGGTTTCACCACACAGGGTTTTTTGGTGTGTTTTTTTCTTGTGGGGGGACAAGGGGTGTTTAACTAAAATGTATTTTTTAGAACAGTTTTAGATCATAAAAAAATTACTAAGCTAATATAAAATCCCTATATATTCCACATTCAATCTCCTCTTTTATTTTCTTCCTACATTAGTTTGGTACATTTGGCATAATTAATCAATCAATGCTGATCCATTCTTATTTTTTTAAGTCCATACTACATCTAGCTTTCCTTAGTTTTTACCTAAAGTCCTTTTTCTGTTCCAGGATCCCAGCTAGGATCCCACACGATATTTAGTCGCCCTGCCTCCTCAAACTCCTCTCATCTGTGACGGCTCCTCAGACTCTCTCCTTGGTTTTGGTGACCATGATCATCTGAAGCATACTGGTCAGGTATTTTGTAGAATTCCCCTCAATTGGGATTTATCTGATGTTTTTCTCATGATTAGACTGCAGTCAAGGGCTTTGAGAAGAAGGCCTAGAGGTAAAGTGTCATTCTCACCACATTGTATCAAGGATATATGCTATCAATGTGGTTCATCACTGTTGATATTCACCTTGATAACCTAGCTAAGGTAGTGTTTGTCAGGTTTCTCCACTGACAAAAAAAAAAAAAGTCACTCTTTATTCCCTTTCCAAACTGTGTAGTGTAGAATGAAGTCACTGTGTGCAGCACATGGGTAAGGAGTGGGGAGTTAAGCTCTACCTCCTTGAAAGCAAAGTGCCTATAGGAATTGTTTGGAATTCTTCTTACGGGAGATTTGTCTATATCACCCCATTTATTTATATATTCCATAATTTGCTTGTATCAGTATGGATCCATGAGTATTTATTTTATATTTTGGGTTATAACCCAATGCTACTTTTATTGTTCAAATTGTTCCAGATTTGGCTGCCAGGAGCTCTTTCTGTTGGCTCCTGTGTTAGTTTACTATACCTGCATCAGGTGTGTGACTGAGTGTGTGTCTGTGTGTGTGTGTGTGTGTTTCCTTTGAGTGCTTCCTTACTTTCTGGCATTAAGTATGTTTTTATAGCATGGTTTCTAAACAGCAAAGCCTGAACATGTTGACCACCTCTTCAAACACACCAGCGTCAAAGAGCTTTAACGCCGAGGACTGCCGGAGTTGTTAACCCGGTGTCCCCCTTTGACAGGGGAGAACACTGAGAGTGAAGCTGAGGTGGTGTACCTGAGGTCACACCGCTTTTTAATAATAGAGCCACTACACTCAGGAGCCCGTGCTTTCCACTGCTTAAGCTCATCTCCTTTTTTTCACTATTCCAACTTTCTGCTGTTCCCCAGATGTGAAAGAAAGCCCAGTGAGAAATTATGTCCATCACTAAAGTTCTCCAAGTGACCAAGTGACCTCAGTAAGGCTGCATACAGAACAGGGTAAAAAAAACGTGCTTATGCTACCTGCAGATATTCAGGAAAGATAGCACCCTTTTTTCTAAAACTCGTCTAATTTTCCTCACAATCCCTTACTCGCCTGAGATGGCAGCAACCCTAATTTGAATTTAGCAGTTAGCACTGTTTCAATCCTCTCTGGGGAACAGTGTGGATGGTAATGTGGACAGTACACATTAACAGGGCCAGAACAGTGCTAAGGCCATTCGATGGGGAAAGAATGGTCTCAAGAAATGGTCCTGGGACAACTGACATCTACATACAAAAGAAAGATGGACCCCAGCCTCACACCATACTCAAAAATGGACTCAGAATGGATCTTAGACTTAAATGTAAGAGCTAAACTTAAACTCTTAGAAGAAGAGTAAGCTGGTTTAGGCAATGGTTTCTTAGATACAACACAAGTAAATACTAGTATATATATAAACTGGAAATCATAGAAATAAAAAGTACTTATGCTTCCAAGAACAGCATCAAGAAAGTAAAAAGACAATCCACAGAATTGGAAGAATTTTTTTGCAAATTAAGTTTGATAAGACACTAGTATCTAGAATATATGAAGAACCAATACAATGCAATAATAATAAGAACCCTATTTTAAAAATGGGCAAAGGATCTGAACAGACTTTTCTCCAACAAATATCCTATATAATAAAAGCTAATATGCAAATTGACTGAATGGCGGAATGACCGGTTGCTATGACACACACTGACCACCAGGGGGCAGACGCTCAATGCAGGAGCTGCCCCCTGGTGGTCAGTGCACTCCCACAGGGGGTGCGCTGCTCAGCCAGAAGCTGGGCTCATGGCTGGCAAGAGCAGCAGCAGTGGTGGGAGCCATGTCCACCTGCCAGCTTAGGCCTGCTTCTGCAGGCAGACATCCCCTGAGGGGTCCCGGACTGTGAGAAGGCACAGGCCGGGCTGAGGGACACCCCTCCCCCACCGCAAGTGCATGAATGTCGTGCACCGGGCCTCTAGTATACTAATAGCCAATGAGCACATAAAAAGATGCTTAATATCATTAGCTATCAGGGAAATGCAAATCAAAAACACAATGAAATGCCATTTGACACCCAGAGGATGGCTGTCATTAAAAAGGAAATAACAAGTGTTGGGAAGAATATAAAGAAACTGGAACCCTCATACATTCCTGATAGAAATGTAAAATGGTACAGCCACTTTGAAATTCAGTTTTGCAATTCTTCTTATAGTTCATCACCGAGTTACCTTATGGTCCAGAGAGTCTACTCCCAAATTCATACCCTAAATAAGTGAAAACATCTGTCCACACAGAAACGTGTACACTTCATATACCCTGAAACTATATCCAGAGACTAGCATATTGCAGACTCTTTTCAAGAAAATCTATCTTAAAGCTTTCTTTTTCTTTCTACATAGCATACCCAGCAGCATCTAAACTTGCGCCCAAATCTACTTCATCTAGTCAGAATACATGAGCTCTATTTCCAGACCTGCTTGTTATGAGCAATAAAGGCAAGATTCTCAATAACAGCCAATATCTACAAAACTAGCAACTAAACACAGTTCTAACCATCCAGTCCCATGGAGATACCTGCCTCAATTTGGGTCTTTAAAAAATATATAAAATAACCTGAGCAAAAAGAAAATCTGAATATATAGATTTATTTGGCAAAAACCAATGACATTTATATTATTACCAGTATCAGAGAACTCCAACGCCTTAAAATTCCTGAAATCACTTGTGGAAAAATAATGTATTCTAACCCAGTATGCCAGTTCTGGCCAAATGTTCCTAGTAAGTATCATTTCTGTCCAGAAAAACAAAAATAAACCAAAGCTTCTCTTTAATAACTTTTTTTTTTTTTGGCTCTGCTCACCTGAAAATAAGTAATGTTGGCTTAAGGCAAAATAAAGAAGCCAAATAAACTCAAGAAGAAAACATTGTTCTTTGAAACCCACTTACCATCTTGGAGAAGCTCATCCCCAAAGAGAAGTCATCCTGATCTCACACTAAATATGAAATTGCAAATGCTCAACCTCAAATTACACACATACAATAGAGCTTGATCTTGGTTTTTTCCTAACTGCTATGCAATTAGTGTTTAGTGTGGTTGTGCTGGTAGAAAGGCTTTTAAGTCTGCTTGTCCACTAAAAAACTTCCCTTCACTAAAATCTAGGCCTGTATCAGCAAATAGTTGAACTGGGGTGGAAAAACAAAGAAGTGTATTACCTTCCAGTATCTCAAGTATGGCTGGCCGGGCCAGACCTGCAATTGCTGTGCCATCAGTAGGAAGTTCTAGAACACACCCTCCCAATGGGAATACTATGAATCTAGGGCAGATTTCAAAGAGCCTCTTCCTTAGAATCATTTAATTACTGTAAGTGCCCACGGCAGCCAACCAAAATTGGTAGCTGTGGCCCAGCCTCACTGTTGGGCCAAACACCTCTCCTTGGATGTCCCAAAGGCCCCTCCCACTCAAAACAATATGAAAAAAATGTAAGTCCTCAACCCACCCAACACTCTACCAAGATGGGGCCCTCCTCTGGATTTCTCAATGCCTCAAATATACATCCAGTCACTTAGTGTAAATATCAGAAGGTCACTCTTGACATCCTGTTCTCACCCATTCAATCAAACCATGGCTGTGAGCAGGCACTCCCATTTAAGAACTTAGATAGTAGAAGTGAGGTAGAGGAGTGGGCAGACTTACCTGAGAGGTAGAATCAATCAGACCGTGACAAGACTTGCTTACTTCCCGAAGAGCCCAATGTCTGACTTGCTTTCTGATCCTATGTTTCTCTCTTCTTCACTGTTAGGCACCTCCTTCTTCCTTACCCTTCACTACCTTTTCCCTGAGCCTTTGCAACGATGTTATTCCCATTTTCACCGACAGAAACAGAGTCACGGGACCCTAAAGTTTGGTTTACATTTTTCTGGCAGGGAACTTAATACAGGAGAGGTGGGGAAGCTTGGCCTGGGCCAAATTCCTTGGCCATGTCTACGGGAGATGAAGTTTCACCACAGCTGAGCCTAACCCTGCCCAGGAGCATCAGAAAGGCAGCAGATTCAACAAGGTCACCACCCTGGCCTGCCTGGTCCTGACTCACACTCACTTTTGATTCCAGTCCCGAGTCAGCTGCTCATGAACTCTGAGTTCCTGGTCCTCCCGGCTCTGACCTGGTTTGCCGACTAACCTTGGCAAGTTCTTTCCTTCTCTAGAAGAAGAATGCCAAACTATTAGGAGAGCTCAGCAAGGGAAGCACCAGAAGAGATAGCAGGGAGCTAAACACTATTAAGTCATTGTCCAGTGGGCTGTGCTCCTGCCATTAAAGAATATGGGAACATTCTATACATACTCACCTAAAAAGATATTCTTCCAACTATATTGTGAGAGAGGAATAATGTGTTGTTAAAAGTATGATCCAATATATTTCTTTTCCTACATTATAGTTAAATAGTAAAAGTCCACGAAATTATAATTTGAATGGGAGAAAAACTCTCAATGGCAAATAATAGGATACTTTACATATCTTCAACCACTCATTCTTAGCATGCAAATATAGTTGGATTTGTAAAGCATTAAAAAAGGATACATGATCATTTTGTATAACTAAGGCTGGGAGTGGTTAAATAACTAGTAACAATCTTTCTAGTGCCCAAAGGGAAAAAATTATTTCTTTTACCTCTGAGATTAACTTTTTTTGGTATTTGCTATTTAAAAACCCTTTTCTAATAAAATAATACATTATTTCCAAGAACTTACTGAATATATACCAAGATAACCAAATCCTGGGCCATAAAAGAAACCTCAATAAATTTAAAAGAAAGAATTGAAATCATACAGAGTGTACTCTCTGATCACAGTGGAATCAAACTAGAAATACATTTTTAAAATCTCCAAACCTTTAAAAATGAAACAATACACTTCTAAATAATCCATTGGTCAAAAAAAGGAATCCTCAAGGAAAATAAAAAATACATTTACCGCCCTAACCGGTTTGGCTCAGTCGGCCTGTGGACTCAAGGGTCCCGGGTTCAATTCTGGTCAAGGGCATGTACCTTGGTTGCGGGCACATCCCCAGTAGGGGGTATGCAGGAGGCAGCTGATTGATGTTTCTCTCTCATCAATGTTTCTAACTCTCTCTCCCTCTCCCTTCCTCTCTGTAAAAAATGAATAAAATATATTAAAAAAATACATTTACCCAAATAAAAATTAAAATACAACATATGTCTCAGTTGGTTGAGCATTGTTCCATGCACCAAAAAGACTTGACTTAGCTGGTTTGGCTCAGTGGATAGAGTGTTGGCCTGAAGGTTCTTGGCTGATTCCAGTCAAGGGCCTGGGTTGCGGGCTCGATCCCCAGTAGGGGGCATGCAGGAGGCAGCCAATGGATGTTTCTCACATCAATGTTACTCTCTCTAAAATCAATTTTAAAATACCACGTATCAAAATTTGTGAAACATGGCTAAATAGTGCTCATGGAAATTTATAGCACTATTTCCATTAGAAAAGAGCAAAGTCTAAGTTCAATCATCTAAGCTGCCACCTCAATAACCTGGGAAAGGAAGAACCTTATAAACTCAAAGCAAGCAGAAGGAAGGAAATAATAAAGAGCAGAAATCAATGAAACTGAAAACATAAGGAAAGAAAAAAAAATTGATAAAGCAAAAAACTGTTTTAAGTTTTTTTTAATTTTTCAAAAGCTGATTAGTCTAAAAGATCAATAAGATTGACAAAATTCTGACAAAACTGAAGAAAAAGAAAATACAAAATTCAAACTATCAATATCAGGAATGAAACGGTTATCACCATAGGCCCTGCAAGCATCAAAAGAATGAGGGAATGTTGCCAACTACTCTACATATGTAAATCTGACAACTAAAATGGCACGAACCAATTCTTCAAAAAGCACAATCCTCCACAACTTACCAACATGAAACAAATAATTTAAATAGTTCCATAACAATGAAGGAGACTGAATTCCTATTTTGAAATTTTGTAAATGAAATCTCCAGGCTTAGATGGAGAGTTCTACCAAGCGTTTAAAGAATAAACATTAATCCTACACAATCTCTCCCAGAGAGAAGAGGAAGATATATTTCTCAATTCGTTTAATGAGGTCAATATTACCCTGATACCCAAACCAGACAAACACAATACCAAAAAAAGACCAATATCTCTCATAAATATAGGCATGAAAATTCTTAACAAAATATTAGTAAGTAGAATTTAGCAATATGTAAAAAGAATTATATACTATGAGCAACGAGTTTATTTTATGGATGCAAGAGGCTGGTTCAATATTTGAAAATTAGAAGAAAAATTACATGATCATATCAATACATACAGAAAAAACATTTGACAAAAATCAACACTTGCTCATGATTTTTAAAAAACACACACAAAACCTCCCAGTAAACCATAATTAGAGGAAAACATCTTCAATTGAATAAAGAGCGCCAACAAAAGATTTACAACTAACAGTATACTTAAGGATGAAAGATTGAATGCTTTCCCCCAAATATCAGGAATAAGGCAAAGATGTCAATTCTCACCATTCTTAGTCAACAAAGTACTGGGAGTTCTAGCCAGCAAAAGGTAGGAAGAAAAAGAGTAAAAGACATACAGATCAAAAAGGGAAAAAATAATACTATCCCAATTTGCAGATGACATGGTTGACTATGAAGAAAATTCCAAGAAATTTTAAAAAATTAGAACTAATAACATATTATATTGGCTTACCTGGTGTCTAGATACTGTTTATCAAGGAATGATTTGGAGGGAGTAATAGAAAAACTCCAAAGACATATCAAAGAAAGTTGGTTTCAAGAGCAAGGGAGATGGCGCCAAGCCAGCGGGAAGGAGATCCCAGGTCCTGGACCCACAGAGTCCACAGCTCACAGATGGATCACTGGCAACCAAGAGTGTGTCCATCTCCTCTCAGAAGGTTATACAAATTCTCAGCTAGAATATACATTTTTTAAGTGAATATTAGTTTCATTCTCAAGAATGGCCCCTGAGTTATTTAAATTAGCAGTCGCCAACCCGGTGGTCCGTGAGGTCCGAAAGGTAGTTTAAATCATTCTTTTGGTGTTATTTCCAATGTTATTTCTTCCAACTCCTACCCAAAAACCAGAAGAGTCTTATTGAACTACTAGAGGCCCAGTGCATGAAAATTCATGCATTGGAGGGGGGTTCCCTCAGCCCAGCCTGCCCCCTCTCACAGTTTGGGAGCCCTCAGGGGCGGGAGGTGACCTGGCAATCAGGGGAAGGTGACACCCCCATCACACCTCTGCTGCTGCCACTGCCGGCAGCACAAGCCTCGGCTGACCCTGGTTACTTGAGCTTTGGGCAGCCCTGGGCGGCTGGGCAGCTGCCATCCGAGGCTTGCCTACACCTCAGGCCAGCTCTGGGCAGCTGCCATCCGGGGCTTGCCTGCTCCTCAGGCCGGCCCTGGGCAGCTAGGGGGCTGAGGGGACTGGGGGACTGCTGAGGCAGGTGTGCAGAGTGGCTGGGCCCACCATCTTTGAGGGCGTGACAGACAATTAGCATATTCCCTCCTTATTGGCTATGGGTGCCGCCATCTTTGTGAGGGTATGATGGTCAATTAGCATATTCCCTCTTTATTAGATACGATGGTCCTATTTCCCACAGACAAATAAGTGGCACTTGTAACAGTTTTAAGCATTGAATTCAATGCATATTTTCATACCCATGCTGAAAGCTATTAACAGAGAATTCCTAGGAATAGGAGGTATAAAGAATACCCAGATCAGGTGATAAAAGGTGCATTTATGCTCTTTTCTTTCAGTTTCTCACACTTCACATTTTATTTAAAAAGCCATTTATTTAGTAACCATGTATTTCTAACGTTGCAATAAAACCAACACTGGCTGCTCTTTATCTGGGACAAGTGTGGGTCAATATGCCAGGAGCAGATCTCACGCCTGGCATTGCTTCTAGCCCACGGCTTACTCCCCATCTCTGCTGCCCCTCAGGGCCATCTTTTCTTCTTCTACCCTCTAGGCCTTTGGCTCAAATTCCTGACTCCTCTGTATTTTATCTGATGCTTCCAGCTTCACCGCTTCCTATCCACACCACCTTCCGCCCTCTCCCCCTGCCTCCAGTGTACCTCACCAGGCCCACCACACTGCCAGCTGCCACTGTCCCTCTTGCCTGTTTTGGATGCTGTTGTTTTTCTGTGTCAGAGCACTGGCTCCAGTCCCCAGCCCTCTCCCTCCCAGCTCCTATCCTTCCTCTCTACCTCTCTTTTTTTCTGGCTTGCTCTGTGTTATGGTCCCATACTCTACACCCTCCCATCTTGAGCCAGTGGCCTTTCCCAAAAGCACACCTGTATTTACAGAGCATGTATTTGTTGGCTGGATCACAGTGATGGCCCGTGTACTGGAAAAAGCACTAACCAGGAACCCAAAATCTCTCTGTGAGAACCATCTCTGGCCAAGTCACTGCACCTGGCTGGGGGAGGGAGGAGCCCCTGACAGGGACGTCACTGCATTCCGACTTCAGAGAGCACTGGTTCCTAACACACAGTCATCTAGATCCTCCCTCACAAGCAAGCATCTACCTTTGACTCACCCTTGTGGGCAGGCTAGGCTTATCCAACAGTTAAGCAGAACTCCAATCTGGATTTCTTCATTGCCCTGGGGCTGGTTTCATTTCAGGGAAAAGAAAGCACACTGTAGTGAGTGGGCCCCTCCATATGAAAGCGCCTTCTAAAGCAGCAGTGCTGTTGACTTTACTGGGAAGTTTAAGCAGTTTAACCTTCTCTTAGCACCAGGGGTAAAAGATTCAGAACTGCTCAAGAAAAAGAGCTATGAATTTAAAATTAAAGAGCCTGGGGGAGGCCTCTGCACCTGCCACACTCACAAGCCCAAAGGCTGTTCTCCAGCCTCCCCTACAGGCTTCTCCATCAATGTGGCTTTTGTTCTCAGACCCCTGACCTTGTGTGACATTGCGGCCTCAGGAACACTGAATAGATAAGCTAACAGGTCCCCATACTGGATGCGAATAGCACCAAATATATCCAAACGTCAACTGTAAACTCGGAGATGAGATTAACCTCTCAACAAGAAGTTATTTTTGTGCCATATTATCCTGTTAGCTAAATGCCAGACCAGGCTTGACTAATTTCTACCGGAGTTTTGTCAAGGTCAGCACTGGTGAGCACCCAGAGGTACAGTAAATTATTAACCCTGGTTCTCAGCTGGGCCCAAATCAGCCACAGAGTTCGCCGCCTGCCAGCCACGTTTGCTCCCCAGCTCAGCAGCGGGAAGTTCACGGTACACAGCACAAGCGTCTGCTTCTGCCTTGAAGGGCCACTAAGACAGACACTGAAATGGCAGAGAGTTGTGGCTGCACGGACACTGTTCACAGCAGGATGGGTAGGAGGAAGCCCAACAGGCATGGTAGGTGCCTGGCGCCCTGAGGTCTCAGAAACCAAGTACCGAAGCAGCAGTGGAATCTTCTCACACAAGGTCACAGGCTTGGAGACTGAGAGGACAAATGCCTGACCAGGGGGGGAGAACCCTGTGGGCTTGAACTTGAACTCAAGTGCAGTGTCACATTTATACACCCAACTGGCTCAAAAAACCTCTCCATATGGACTTGACAGGACAGCCCCAAGGCCTATTTTCCAGGGCTTCTTAATGCCTTGGCTCTCGCTCCAAAGCCACGAAGAACTCTGTGTTTTCCAACTAAATTGGCACCTAAGTCTTCCCTGTGCTGTCACGGAGCCAACATGTCCCCTGGTGCAGAGCAGACGTCTTCGGGCTCCTGGACAATTCGGGGATGGAAAAGACAGAGTTTTCACAGCCTCCTGTGCCACATCTGCTCAGATGTTCGGACCCATCACTAATGCCACCTCCCAGTCTTGTTCCAAAAGGGCTTTGAAGCCTGTCCAGACCTTTTTTCTACAGTGGACTCAGAGTTTCCTAAATCCAGACTCAGCCAGTATTTCTTCTCTCTGGACCACACACTTGAGAAACATGTGCAGAAATTTAACAAATAAAACAAAGAGAGAACAAAAAGGGAAGTGTTAAAAGGAGAAATATGTGCACTTGGCCGTATTCTCCTCTTCGTCTGGAAGTCCCCAAGGATAAGGTCGATCCATGACTCTGGAAATTCCTAGAAAAGGAATAAACCTCTCCCACCCAACTCCTATCATTGTATTCATTGCTGTGAGCACTGCTATAATCGGCCTGCAGAGCAAACCTCTTGCCCTGTATTTCATCCTTCTCGAAACCAACCTAATAAAGTCGGCTCAAACGAGTTCTGTTTCCTAGTGGTCACTGAGGCGGGAAGAGTTTCTGACTTCTTCTTACACACATTTCCAGAATCCTTCCATGTGCACACAGCTCACAAGACTTCATCTCTAGCTCAAACATCACTAAACCACACCTGATCACTGTGGAAGCCACCCACTATTCTAATGGAGGTTGTTTTTTTAATGCTTTTTTGAATTGTTTTTTTTTTTTTTTTTTTAGAGAGAGAGGAAGGGAGACAGAGAGAATCAAGCCTGCCACCTTTCGGTGTACAGGGCGACACTCCGAACAACTGAGCCACACCGGCCAGGGCTACTCTCATGGTTTTTGTTACAATCCATCTGCCACCAACAATGTGCCTAAATCCACTTACATCATCACTTCAGTACCACAAATATGGAAAGCACTAAAAAATATTTGTTCAATGAATAAGGACATGAACATACAAATCTATTCACTGCCTGGAGTAAGGATACAAAAATGAATAAGGAAAATGGCCACCCTAAAGTCTCTGAAGAGAATAATCCAAAATGTCTTATGCTCCAACTTCTGAAGTTCTTCATCTAGAATGCCCTTTCCCACCCCTAGGTCACCTCACTAACTCTCACTGCTCCCAAGACTCAATCCAAGCCTCCTCCCCTCTTAGGAACATTTCCTGACCCGCCTACATGGAACAAAGGCATCCCTTTTTGCATTTCTGCCTCCCAGGCCATATAATAGCCTCTCCAAGCCTGGATGCCATCACTCAGCATGCCTACCAGCAGCATCAACTGTCCTGTCTCGGGAAGAGGCAGTGGGAGAGCAGAGACCAGCCTGTCCATCTCTGCACCTCAGGCTTACACAGTGTTTCATATGCTGGGTAAACAACTCCTATAGGCAAAGCAAAACACAATAAATGCTATGGGAGGGGCAAAAGGCTCTGAGGATCTTGAGGAGAAAGTACAGCAACTGCTGGACCACATGAAGAGAGAAGTCCAGGAGGAGGACACAGGAGAGCAAGTCAGAAAAGACAGAAGAGGCTAGAGTATGTACAACCCTGGGAGACAGGTATTATGGGTGTCATTTTCCCAACTGAGAAAAGAGGATTCTGGAATCACAGGTGTGGTTTGCCAGAATTATTCAATCATTCTATCTACAGCTCACCAACTATGTTTAAAGTCAGATAGCAGTCATTTGTGTAAAAAGGAAGGAACACACACACACACACACACACACACACACACACACACACACACACACACAGTTGTATGCATAGATCCCAGTTTTGCAACATTGGGGGAAAACAGGGGGAGGGGGGTGTCCTGTGCATTGTAAGATGTTTAGCAGCATCCTTGGCTTCCACCCACTAGATGCCATCCCTCTCCTCCAGTTGTGGCCATGTAAAATGTCTCCACACATGGCCAAATGTCTCCCAGGGTGAGTGGGCAGAATCACTCCCAGCTGAGAATCACCGACAGAGAGGATCTGCCAAAAAACACACAAGGGAGTTGCTGGGATTGAAAAGAGGCGAGAGAATTGGGGGTATTTTGGCGACTGATGCACAGAATTAAATTTTTAAAAAATTATGTGCAATATTACTCCACAAAATAAAATAAAATACAGTTCCAGCCCTGGTCAATGTGGCTCCGTGGTTAGAGAGTCGGCCCACAGACCAAAGGGTCTCAGGTTCAATTCCCGGTCAAGGGTGTGTACCTGGGTTGCAGGTTCAATCCTGCATGCAGAGGCAAACAATCAATTGTTGCCTCTTTCACATCAATGTTTCTCTCTCTCGTCCCCCCTCCTACCCTCCCTCCTTTTAACTCTCTCTAAAAATAGATGGATGGATGGATGGATAAACAGATATATAAATAAATAAAAATAAAATACAGTTCTCCCCCAAAAGGTCCTCCCTGTTAGTAAGCAATGGAAACAGGCTCCTATCTTCTGAGAGCAAGCTTCTGCTTTGTAGCACCACACTGGATTCCAGATTGGAGGGGTATACAGCAAAGGCCCAGAGGTGGCAAGCATGGGGGACAGGGAACACAATTCTGAGCAGGGAAACAAGGAAGAAGCCACTTTTTTTTTTTACCTAGGCTTGGAAGTCACACTCTAATTCCTATTGGTCACACAGATCAACCCTATTCAACGTGGGAAGGAACTACAAAGGAGCAAGAGTGCCAGGAAGTGGGTCCCTGGGGCCATCTCAGAGACTGGCTCCCGTAAATGCCTATATATCCATCTTGACTTTGCTTTGACATTGTAGATACTTCTGTTTCCACACTGCTTCTTATCTAATGGATTTAGAGCTTATGACATGTTCCATTTTCTCCTTTAAGTGATCACATAATAGTGCCAGATTTTCCCACCAAGTAGAAATCTACTTAACGATCTTGGCAAGTCTTTAGAAAAATAGTCACCAGGCAGAGTTTAGAGTCAGAGAGAGTAGAGAGGGTCCAAGAAAATATAACACAGATTGAATAGGATGTCTGATAATGAAATTAAAGCGGTTTTCCTTCCGTATGTTAAGGATCCAACCATTTACAATGTTATAGTGACTGCGATTGACCTCAGCTATTTCAAACAACCCCTCTCATTCTCATTCCACTGCCCAGCTCTGTGGGTCAACCATACCCACACCTGGACATGCATGAGGTTACCGGCCCTCAGTGCATGGCCATCGCTCCTGCCTTGCTCACACTCTTGGATTCTGAGTGGTATCCATGGAGAGCTCAGAACATTTATTCCATTTGGGGAGATAGGCAAGCACCCCACTAGGTTATTCTCTCAACTTCTACAAAATTTGTTAAAGGTGTTTCCAGCACTTAGCAAAGAGCAAAACCTCATGAACAAAATGGGACCGCCATGACCCTCTCTTCCCTCTCTGCCCTTCTACAGAGCGGCAGGTAACAACCCCTTGAAAACGGGAACTGGATTGCTGAAAAGACCTCAGAGAGCCCGCGCCTCCATCCTAACTGGCAACGTGAACAAACCATCCCAGGGCGTTCCATCCTACCTGCGAGCAGATCACTTTCCACAGAAGAAATCTGCTCGTGTCACTCACTCACACACACACACACACACACACACACACACACACACACACACACACACCGTTTAAAAGTCTTTCATAACTTCCATTACTCTTAGAAAAAAAGAACAAAATCCCTAAGATGTACAAACAGGCCTGCATGAGCTGGTCCCTGCTTTCCTCTCTACTTCATCTCACACCATTGCCCTTCACAGACCAGCCTTACTGACCTCCATGCAACATCTTGAAGAGACCACAATCCTTCCTGCCACAAGCCCTTTGCACATGCTGTTTCTTCTGCATGGAACATTCTGTGAGGTTCCATTTAAATCTAGTCATTTCCTATTCATCCTTCAGATTCCCATCATCATTTTCCTCAAGAAGCTTCCCTCCCTCCTATCACAACTGACACAGCTATACATGTGATTAACGGAATAATGTCTGTCTTACCCCGTTGATCCATTTATTCCAACAACCCAGCACAGTGCCTGGCATAAATTAAATGCTCAATAGATATTTGCGTAGTTAATGAATGACTATAAATGACCTAGTTAAGGATGGAGATTCCAAAAACTGCCTCAAGAATCCATTCCTAACAACTAGTTTATGCTGACTAGTGAACGTCCAATCTCCTGAGTTATTAAGCCTCGCCCCCTGGCCATTCCTCATTCCAGGGGGAAATGGGCAAGCACTATCCTCCCTCCTCCCAGCAGGCGTAGAGCCTGTGTCAGGGGAGGCACAGAAAACGTGACTTTTAGACCAGGCTGCTCTGTTGCTCTTCCTGGCACTAGGACAAGGATTTTTATTTCCTTCTCCACTCAGTGAACTTTCACCACTTCCTCTTCATACTGCATGTGAATTCGTGGTGACCTTCTGCATCATCTGAGTGCCCTGGGTGTCCTGAAAGCCCTCTCTCTACCACCCCTCCTGCTGAACCTGCAGGAAAATGCCCTCCTGCTTAGCCATGCTCATGAGGCTTGAAGGTACTGTCACTCATAACTGTCAAATGTGCCTGGTGTGGTTCAGTGGTTGAGCACGGACCCATGAACCAGGAGGTCAGGGTCCGATTCCTGGTCAGGACACATGCCTGGGTTGTGGGTTCAATCCCTAGTAGGCAGTGTGCAGGAGGCAGGTGACCTATGTTTCTCTCTCATTGATGTTTCTATCTATCCCTCTCCCTTCCTCTCTCTCTAAATCAGCAGTCACCAACCGGTGGTCTGCAGACCACTGGTGGCCTGTGAGGTCCGAAAGGCTGGCAATCACTGCTCTAGATTCAATTAAAACTTTTTTTTTAAACTGTCAAATGTCCCACCTGCCTACATCTGCGTGAGGAATCTTCCTAAAGCAATTTGTCATCAGTGCTTCCTCCTGCCCTGTGATGCTGCAGCTAAATCTATGCACCTAAAGTCACAAGAGCAGACCCAGGGAGAGCTCTTTCAAAGTCGTAATTGGGAAAAGAGAGTCCCTCCTCGTAAATATTTCATTTTATGAGGTACTACCCACCGGAAACCCTAACTGTAACTGGAATCCAATAGCTTTTCTGAATAAATAAAATATATTTTACCTCGTCCCTGAGGCCAACATTCTTTGTCTTGCCTCTAGACTATTTAAACTTTCTAGCAATTCTAATTAACTCTGAATTTACTAAAAGGAGTTGGATACAAAGGCAGCAAGTTCAAGGTTTGCTAACCCAGAAACTCTCAAGCAGTTCTGGGAAAAGTAAGTATCTTTCACATTTCTAATTCTTCAGTATTTTGGCACATAAAAGACACGTTGGGTGTCATTACAGAGCTGATGTGCTTTCTCTCCTGAATGTTGTCTTCTGAAACAGCCAGCCTTTCCTGGTCTCCTACCCCGCACACTCCTGAACCACAGCGCCTTCAACTTTATCGTCCTGATTATTTGCGCATCTTCTCCCCACAAGATCGTAAAAGAGCCTCAAAGCTAGAGACCACACTCAGACACCTGATGAGAAATGAATGGGCATGTCTGGGACTCTTGCTCTGTCTCCCACAACCCACAGCACGTGACTTTGGCAGCTCAGGTGAAACCCCAGGAGTGAGGTGGAAGGATGTGCTGTTTAGTGTTCACCCAGCCCCTAAAGAGGCTGATTAGAGCTTAGATCCGGGGTGGGTTCGACCCAAGGGTCATATAAGGCCTAGGAAGTCATTTAGTCTGGCCCTGCCAAGCATGAGGGGTGAATTAATTAAATTCTTGACCAAATAAAGCAGGATAATTTTTAATTCGATAATTTTGTATGGCCCGTGAATTATGTTATAACTATCCATATAGCCCTTGGCAGAAAAAAGGTTCCCCACCCCTGGCTTAGGTGGTGGGTTCAAAAGGAACATCCAAGGACATCGCACTACACCTCTTATTTTGCTACTTGAAATCAATGCAGAATGCAGAAGAGTGATACAATTATTAAAAGATACATTAAAAGCTGCAGTTATTAAGATAGCCGTTGGGAGGGTGTGAGAGAGAAAAAAATAAAAGGGGACCTTTTTTAAGTGGAATCTTCCCCATTTTACTTTCGCCAACAGAAAACGCTGTGCCCCTCTCGGCACACCTGAGTCTGCGGAGAAGGGGGTTTTCCTTTCCTGGGCCCTGCACTGCACACTCGGCCACTCCGCCCGCTCGCAACAGTTGTCATTCACAGTAAATCGATTATATGAAGCTAAAAAGCTGAGGAAATTAGGATTTTTTTTAAACAGTTTCCCTCGCTAACGTGGCTCCCTCAGAGAAGACAGAAATGAGATTTTACACTGAATTAGCCTTGTAGTTAGGGAGTCAATTCCATTGATCCTGAGATTAGCACTGGTTTCACTTGACCCTCTGCTGACCTTACACTTTGGAAGAAGCCATTTACAGGTTGGCAGGAAAGAGGGAAGGAAAAACCTAGAAGTGATGTGGGAAAGGAACACCCAAGCACATATCCATGCTTTTAAGATTGAGTGACATTTCCAAATTGCTGGGTGAAACACAAACAACCATAATTTGAATAGTTCTAGAGGGGGGAAAAAAGTTTCAACATTACTGAATTTGAATAAAATTCCTACAAAGGTTATAGCACATAAACATGTGCTAGAAAGAATGTGCACTATGAAAAGCAAAACAAGATAAAAGTACAGATACTCAGTATGTAAACACATAATGTAAATACAGGATGCTATTAGATGCTTCTCAAATATATCATTAATTCAGGCAAGCACAGTGCTCTTCCCTAGTCAGTTTAGCTCAGTGGATAGAGCGTCGGCCTATGGACTGAAGGGTCCCAGGTTTGATTCCAGTCAAGGGCACATGCCTGGGATGCGGGCTCGATCCAGTAGGGGATGTGCATTCTCTCTCATCATTGATGTTTCTATCTCTCTCTCCCTCTCCGTTCCTCTCTGAAATCAATAAAAATAAAAATATTTAAAGGACCTCAATGATTTCAAGTATGTCTTGTTTTTTACAGCTGGTTTGTGTAATTGGGATCCAAACATGGGCCATGCCTTGGATCTGAGTCCCTGCCTCTGACTCTGGAACCACTTGAACTGCTGTTGCTTCACCAGGCTCCAGCCCAGACACACACCTCCTTTTCCCAACTACCGGGCGCCGCTCGCACCCAAAATGTCCTCAGGGTCCATGTTCGCAGGTCCAAATACCACTCGCCTTTCTCAGCCCAACCCAGCCCTGCCCCTCCATGAAACCTTCTTGACTGCCACCACCTCCTTCCTGAGCACAGCCACCCCCTCCGCACTCCCTCCCACTGCACTCTTCCTCTGTAACAGCTCAAGGGTTGCCCATCTCCCCTTGTCTCCTGGGAGGCAGATTATTCTGATTTCTCTTTCTAACCCTCACATGACTTAGCACAATACTATGCACTTGGCAACTGTTCAGTAAGTAAATTGGTAAAAGCTGTCTCTCACACATCCTACCTCCTCTTCCCCTTCATCCATTCGCTGAAGAGATATTTGTTGCTTAACTGCTATATGGTGGGCACTCTGAAAGTGCCCCATGGCCCAGAAGTCATATTACCCCACACAGAAATAGAGTGGCTTTTTTATTTATCATCCTCAAAATACCCGCTTCTTTTAGACACAAAAGTAGTCCTTCCAAGATCAACATTAACATTATGATCCCAACAGACAAGATTTGTTCATTTTCATGAGAAACAAGTTTAACTCATAAATGAGACCCCAAAACAGTCTAATGCCTGGCCTTGGGACTGTGGGGACTCAAAGGCATCATTCCTCTAATCCACAAACATTTTCTGAGCACCTCTTCAGTGTCAAGCACATTGGGGATGCCTGGTGGAAAAAAATGATGACAGTCCTTTATATGACAGGGAAGAGAAAATCAAGAACAAAATTTCCAGCAATTCCAGGTCCAGCAATTATAAGGCCCAAGAGGGAACCAGGGAAGTTCCTGGAGGAGCTGGAATTTGAAGACTGTCAAGGTCTATTAAGAACATTTTGCCTCAATGATTTAGTTTTTGATTTGGAATTTGAACTTATCCTACTCAGAGAAACCTGAAAACACTAAACAGTATATCTTCTCTTTTGTACAAGAGTTTGAGACTGGATGGGGTGGGGGTGAAAAAGAGAAGCCAACAGCTATGGACAGTCTTCATTATACTCACAGACCGCAGTCACTCACATCCCCACTGACTGTCCACTTCTGCACATGGGCTCCAGCCGCTGCCATATCTCCTCGGGAAGGGATGGAAGTAGCCACCTGATGAGCACCCCACCCCACCTGCGGAGATTCCACTCATTCTGCTACACCAGGAAGCCAACAGCCCAGGCACTCAGGACTTCTCTGGTGAGCAATCAGTCTGTTCTTAAAAAGGTGAGGCCATTTGGGTCTACAAGAACCACTTTTACAGAGGACCTGCTTGGAATCCCTGTAAAATGTTCTTAATAGACCTTGACAGTCTTCACCAACTGTTGTAGTAATTTAAAACTTTTAGTGCTCAAGCTCAGGCCAGGATGAAATGTTTGTTATCTGGCGATAATAAAATAGCACTTTAGGGTTTTTAGGCCCTGGAACAGCTGCAAAATTAGAAAAATGGACGACCAAGGAAATAAACTTTGCAATGCAATGTCGGCTTTTAGTCAGTGGTGAGTGGGCAGGTACTTCCCCAGGGATGGAAAAGGGTAAAGCTAGTGCAGATTTAAGAAATAACTCTTTACCAAGTTAACAAAGTATATTCAATTCACTCTCCTTCAAGAAGTTAATAGAATAATCTTAAAATTCTATTGTAGAATACTCGCATGTCAATAATGTAACAAAAAGGCAGCACCTGTCCACTAAATTAACATAACTTTCTCCATTAAATATGCTTCAGGCACAGTTGTTCAGCAACCACCTTCAGAAGCAAAAACTAAAGTATAAAAACATAATCATAGTCCTCTTTAAAAAACACTACAGGGAAACTCAAAAGCAAGGCACAGAAATTCTCAGAGCAATAGCAGATTTCCTAGAAGTCCTCCCACATCATCATCGGAGAGAATTCAGCAGGAACCACAACCAGGCCTGGCACCCGGTTACCGGGGAATCGGCCCTCCACTTACTCTCACTCGTCAGGCGTTGCACAGATGTGACCACAGGCCGGGCACTGTGCTAAGCTCCAGAGACAAAGAGCACATGCTGTCGATCTGCCAGATGGGTTGTGTTTTTGTGTGTGTGTTTTATGTGACCTTTTTGTTTGTTTGTTTTTAATTTGAAGCCCTGCTTAAAAGTCAGAAGATCTCACATTAACATCCAGCTATCCAGCTCCTCTTTAAAAATTGCGAGATCTAGCAACATGGGCCCCACATTCCTTCACTGGCAACTCTGAGCTGTAGGAGAAAAGTAACTGACCCCACAGCAAAGGACACACTTTCCAGCCTGCCACAGTCCCCACGGTGCCCTACTGTCACCCCAACAACAATCCCAGAGCTTCACTCATTTATGTCCCTCTCTGGATGCCGAGATACTTAAGTTTGCCACTTCTGGTCTAAGAAAAAAATAAAGTGTATAAAAAATGGCCCCTGTGACCTGGCCGGTGTTCTCGGTGGCTAGAGTGTTGGCCCTCGCACTGCAGGGTCACAGGTTCGATTCCCAGTCAAGGGCATGAATCTGGGTTGTTGGGGTGAGTGTGGGAGGCAATCAGTCGGTGTGTCTCTCTCACATCGCTGTTTCACTCTCTCTCTCTTACTCTCCCTCCCCCTTCCTCCCTTCTACTCTCTCTAAAAAACAATGGGAAAAATATACTCAAGTGAGGATTTAAAAAGGCCCCTGTGCTTAAAAAACTAAGAGTCTCACAGAGGCAGCAGACAAGATGATAAATTACAACATGGTGTGATACAAACTAATAATTCATGGTAAAGGAATAGCCAGGATGCAACAGAAATCCTGAGGAAGGTGAACCTGACTCCACCAAGGGGAGCAGAGGGGTCTGGGGCACCTTCAGAGAAGAGAGGACATCTGGGGAGGGTCTTGAAGGATGAGTAGAGGTTGCTCAGGTTGAAAACTGGAAGGTGAGAGGACTAAAAGAATATGGAACTTTCTGGAGACAGGGTTAAGAAGAGAAGGGACTTCTGTTGTTGCCTACCATGCTCACAAGTTTGAATTTAAGTCTGGGGCAATGTGAGCCAAGGCATTTTAAAGCAGAGGCTGACATGACCAGATCTGTTCTTTCAGGGAAGGATGCTGGCAGCAGTGCAGAATATGACCTGGGGCCAAGAGCCTTGCTGGCACGCACCCCACAGGATGCTAAGGGGAACCCCTTTGTGTTTGCTTCCTGCTGCTCTGAAACCCTACATTATCTGCCAATGGCATACACCTTGGCTAACTCACCTGTGGTTTCTTTCACAGACTGATGTGGTTCCGTGCAGTTACCCCTCTTAAACTGGCATAATGCAAGTGCCATGAACAATGTTGGCCTTCAAAAAGGTCAAAATGCGATAGCCTAAGTCTCTACAGATTATCTCAGCTCCATACAAAAACGACATTCTCTTTCACCTGCCATGTTTCTGTCCCCATTTATGTCTGGGAGAGGCCCCTGTGTGGTGCCAGTTTAATTTTCCTCATAGTGAAATCACTACAAACGTGCCTAAACGCCGGCTCCCTGCCCTGTGGTGAACACACCTTGATAACTCAAGCTTTGATGCAATGTCTGAAGATGA
Organism: Corynorhinus townsendii; assembly: GCA_026230045.1. NCBI lineage: Eukaryota > Metazoa > Chordata > Mammalia > Chiroptera > Vespertilionidae > Corynorhinus > Corynorhinus townsendii. The sequence goes on along the minus strand of JAPDVU010000001.1, from coordinate 182,613,095 downwards.
TACAGACAAGATGGGCTCAAAGGAGAGTCATTTTACTCAGTAGCCTATGGGCCTGTCCCCCAGGAAGCAGCACATGAAGGCCACTAGCAAGGACACCAGGCTGTTGCACATAAGCAAAATGAGGTGGAAAAAATAAACACCTCAGAGCGATGAAAACTCAATCAGTTTTGCTTTTCTCCCTCAAACTAAACCGTATCACCAAAGAATCTAAGATAGGCAAATCAACAAGAGGCTTTTTTTTTTTTTTGGTAACTGCCTCCGTTATAATAACCCCAAACAGACTATTTCCCAGACTTTTGTTGTTATAACAAACAAACCCATCTTTCACTTCTTGTCATTAGCGATTACCATGCCATAATTGAAAATCAGTGAATCACTATGGAGCTTAGTGAGGGAGGGCCTACCAGCTCTGAGCTGTCACTGTAATCATCACACAAAGCACAAACCATATGGGGCGTTCTTTCTTCATCATCTCTGACCTATACATTGCAGAGACTCAACGAAATCATACTCTGTAATTCCCCTCTTTCCCTAAAGATGGCATGTTATTTCAGAGCATTTTCCCCTTCACAGCTTTGTTTTTTCTCTTCTTCAACAGCCAACATGAGGCCCCCTCCAGAAGACTTCAACATAATTTAGGAGAATCTATTTATAGGAGCCAAGAATTCAATTAGGAGAGAAATTACCTCGCCGGGGTCTGGGCAACTCAGTCAATTAACCCTCTCATAACTGGGCTGAGAAAAGAACTGAAATGTCTAACAAAAGGCTTCCCAGTCAGAAGGCGCAGGCGAGGGCAGGGTGAGGGATTCCAGAAACCTGGGTGCTTCCTGCCGTGCTGTGCCATTAGCAAAACCACCCTCACGCTGTGACCTCCAGGCACAGCTAGAAGGTGCAGATCTCTGCTCTGCAAGGGGCTCCAGAACTGTACCACGTAAGTCTCACTTGGTACAATAGCGTTGAAACAACTGCCTCAACAATGTTTAAGTTTATAGCCTTAAAGTAGTCACCAGCAGCACTGCTGAACTTATTCTAGGAGTAAGCTCTATTTCCATGATGAAAGTTCACTCTGTAATGAATAGGAAGCAAGACCATTGGCACTGGTGTGGGAGACCTTGTGCCCTGTTATCTGTTCCCAAGCCACATTTTCTTGCCCATCTTGACACCCACTACGGCTGACTTGCCAGTGGGGCGGACTCACCTGGGTGGCTTCCTCCACGCTCTCCCTCAGGGCCTGCAGCTCGGCGTCGTACTGCTCCTTCAGCTTCTCCATCTCCTGGTCGTGACTGGAAACCTCTTCTTTCAGGGCTCCCTTCAGGGCGGTGAGTTCCCGCTCCCGCTTCCTCAGGAGGTCTTCCTGCTCCTCTTTGGCGATAAGCAGATCTTGAAGGTCCTGTTTTGCCTGTAAGAGCTCCTAAAGAGAGGAGACGTGACAGGAGGTGGAGATGAGCCATTATGTCCCGCTTCTCTCCTCCAGCTCGGCCACTCAGAGGAGCAGCCACCATCCCACTGTCCCTCCCCACACCCCTTCCTCACACCGCACACCAACTGGACCTTCTCCCCCCTCCCTTCCACTCCTCAGAGGCCATCATTCCCCTTAATTTGATGAAAGCTCAGCTTTCTTGAGATTTGAGGCAGAAAGGGAAGCAGACTTAATTGTCATTGCTTTGAGAGGACATGTCTGACTTTTCCAGCTCATTTCATGTCTGGGCCATGCTCTGTGGCCCTTGCTAATGGCTTGCTGCCCTCACAGACTTCACACCCCACTGGAACCCTTAACCCACGATCCCAGTCCTGCCCCAGTCTCCTTCCACCTGAGCAGGGCAAAGGACTCACATCTCTCTAAGCTGCTCGGAGTTCCTAAGGAGTCACAAAAATGGGGCAACAAGTTCCACTACAAATCACATTACCTACACCCAAGTGTGTTCTGCCAAAAGCTCAGCAGCCATTCCTTTTGCATTGCCATCTTCACCCCAGACCTGCTCAGCTCTCCTCAAGCTCAGAACCCTCCCTCTCCTGCAGGCTCCCTTCCTTCCATCACAGCGGGACTTGGGCATGACCACCTCAGCTTCCACTCTCCCCAGTTCTTGAACTTCAAGCTTCTCCCCAACACAAAGCCACTTCACAGTGAACTGTCCCTTGCCAGCCGGCTCCAAGTCCTGTATCAGCTATCTTTCCCAGCCCCCCTCCCCACCCCACCCCCACCCCCGCCATCATTTTGTTCCTTTCTGTTTCTGGGCATCTATGTCCTTTCCCTCAGGGCACAAGAATCTTCTGAGTCAAGGGCAAAGAAACAAAAACAAAAATGTAAAAGTTTTACCACCAAATATTTTTTTCTTCTTTTAATTTTAGAAAGAGAAGGGAGAGGGGGAGAGAGAAACATCGGCATGAGAGTGAAACTGACCAGTTGCCTCCTGCACGCACCCTGAGAAAGACTGAACCAGCAACCTGGGTATGTGTCCTGACTGGGAATTGAACCATGACCTCTCAGGGTATGGGACACCACTCCAACCAACTGAGCCACACCAGCCAGGGCTACCACCAAACTTTTTGAAAGTATTAATTTCTGTTCACTGCCTCTACTTCTTGACCACCTACTACTAGTCACTCCTTAATCTCTTGCTATGGCTTTTGTTCATACCCTACTCAGACTGCCCCCTCCAAGGTCCTAGGGACCTCTTAATCACCACATCCAATGGCCCCTTCTCAGTCCTCACTTTTCTTGACCTTCTTTGATCCTCCCCTCCTGTCTCCTTAAAACCTGTTTCCCCACCTGGATGCCTTGCAGTTCAAAGACACTATACTCTCCATTTTCTTCCCTCAGATCATTTTCTCTTTGACAGTCTTGTCTGGCTATTCTCTCCCTCTTCCCCAAAGCTAAGATGATCCCCAAGAATGCACCTTTGCATTCTTTTTTTTGGCAAGTTTATCTATTTTTCTCCAACTATTAAGTCTATGTAAATAACTCCCAAACCTTTACCTTCAATTCTTAATCTGAATTCAGATCTGTACTTCCAATAACCTGCTAGATTGTCCTAAGGGCACCTCAGATTCAATAGGTTTGTGTTTTTTATCATATTCCTTCCTTCCCACTTCCTTTGCTCATTATTCTTGCGAAGGCACCACCTGCTCAGAAGCTTGGCAGCAACATGACCAACGTCATCCTTGTCCCTCATAAACAAAAAGTTAGTTCTGTAACATCTTTGATCCTTTCCCTCACCTCCCTGATTTAGACTCTCATTACCTCCTACCCAGGTGGTTTGCAATAGCCAACCGACTGCTCCCCACATCCAGTCTCTCACCTGTGGCCTCCATGACATTAGCCACAAGGCTTTCTGAAGTGCCCTTCTCCGTCCCACCTCCCTCTGCCTTTCAGAAAAATCTCTGAAGACTCATACAATACTGATCTTCTCCAAGAAGTCCTCCTTCAATGCCCTCCCTTGCCTGTACTTACCACAGCACTTAACACTTTTACTTTGCAATCCACATATTCATTTTCTTATATCCTGTTAGACATTCAGCATCTGATTTACTCTATCTTAGACGCATGGATCAATGATATCAAGAATGTGTTTGTTCTGGATATAAATAAATTAACATGTACAGTACAGCTGGAGTCTAGAGATACCAGAATGGTTGGTACTGGGGACCTGAGACCTCAGAGAAAAGCTACTTTCCATTCAAGAAGTGTCACTGATGAGGGGGTAAAAATACTCCTACTGACTTAAGTAAAACCGCCAATGGAATCTCTTTCCTTTTCTTTAGGACATGCACATCCACTGAACCAAGGGAACCTCTGCAGTCTCAGGGTAGAGCTGCATTGCATAGAGCAAGATGTAGCCCTTCAGGAATCTAGCTACAGGCATTGATAAGCTCAGATGAAACATCAAGGGATTCATCCAGGTAGCTAAGGCAACTCTGGCTCTTCCCAAGCACCAAACACAGGGCAGAAGCAAACCTTATGAAAATATAAGCCGTCCTGGTCCTGCTATTTATCAAAGGGCAAGTCCTGCTGCTGCCACCGCCCACTCTCCTCAGGAAGCAGCAGACTCCGCCATCACTGTTGCTGTTGGCTCCCATCAGGTCTTCCTGGGGCCTCCCACCAGCCTCTGCACCCTAGCTCCTGTGAATCTAACCTGTTTCCTGCTCTTACTCTCACACGTTTCTCAATTGTTTTCGAGATAAGGCAGTTCCTCTTCCCACACTTATCTTTTCCAGGATGTATCTGTATTTTTGTGCACTGCCGCCAATGCAGGCTAAGAACCTCGGCTTCATGGTCTATGCTACACCGACAGGCTGCTATCTGCGCCTGGCTGCTGCTTAAGTGGACTGTGCTGCATGAAACCAATCAGATTACACCTCACCATAGCACTTAGAGCACTTGACGTTTTCCAGGGCAGAGACCAAAGAGCACAGGGGATTTCAAAAACATCACTTCATCGCCTCAGTGGCTTGACTGACAATTCTATCAAGCCAAAGAATGGAGAGATAATACGTAAACTTCAAAATATAAGTCAACACCCATTAGAACTGAACATGCCTCTCTACAGACTCCAATCAAAGGAAACAAGGGAAGCCACTGGCCACTCAGCATCAGTGCATTCTAAACCTAGGTCAGGTGCACACAATAAAGCAGCCAGGAGATGAAAACCACGTATATATGTGTGTGTGTGGGTGCAGTAGGCTATAAAAGTCGGCTGTGTGTAGCACTTACTACATAATAAGACTTGTGCTAAACATTTCCAAACTAAAGCAAAGAAACATGCACTTCCAAAAAGACAAGAAGGAAGGAAAATTGAGAGGAAAAGGAAGCACGCTCCTGGACTGGCTGTCCTGACAACAGGTGCACGAAGACACCCACACCAGAATGCCCAATGCAGCAACTTACTTGCCCACAGCAGGCTCTATCTCACACGCCATATTCACAGGGATTCTGCGGCAAAATGAGAAAAATACTGATCTAAACCCTCTTCTGCATAAATGCTTCCCAAAGGTTCTATAAGATCCCTATCTCTGGCCCATGTTCAATTAAAGGGTGAGTAAATGGTTTTATATCCAGACTGTAGCTGACAGAAAATTATGCAATTTTTTCCAGAATGATGGCCTATAAAATGTAACAGGGTTGGTGAGAAACATGAATTTTTTTAGTTGTTTTATTAAAATTCCTACAATGCTCAGTAATATTTCTGAGAACAGCCTATCCCCAGATCAATACAATTTCATAACCAGCACATTTTACTGATACATAAAGGACCTGCATGTTGGCAAAGGCCGGGGATGAAGCACGTGGCTGCTGGAGGGAGGCCTCACTGTCAGCACCGCCGGCTCCCATCAAAGATGATGGTCAGTAATTAGAAAATTCCACGGCCCTGGCACTTAGGAAGACAGCGCGTACCCATTTCCCCCGGAATGGAGGAAAACACATTTTTGGACAAAGAAGCGGCTGAAAATTTGTTCTATGATCATTTTTTATAACTTGAGTTAAAAACAACATTTCAAAACCATCAGTTGTTTAAGAATAAAAGAAAAAGTCATCCTATTGTTGGTCAACTGTATGGCTTATCCAGAGAAAACAGGATCATTTTCCTCTCTTTCTTTCTTCCTTTAAAAAAACTAATAGCTACTGTATTCTTCCTTAATGTTACTTTACTGGTTCCACATCGGTGCCCAATGTTATTTAACAAAATGGCAAGTCGTATCAGAAGAGATTTCATGTAAGTTCTTGTGCATTGGGCATCTCACAAAATACAGGGCCCTCAGCCTCTTTCAAACATTCAATACCACAATGTGTTTCATGTTCATTGTGTTTGAGTCTGTGCAAAGCCAAATGCCATGGAAAACTTGGCCCCAACGGTAATCTGTTATCAGATTTCCCAGGCCACTAAGTTGAAAGTGACAAGGAGATGGAGTCTATTTTATGATCATGTTTTAAATGTCATGACAAGTCCAAGGAAACTCGTTTAAAACAGTGAGGATGGTTTTCCAGAGGGAAAGAGCCCCACTTTGGCGTTCAGAAGCCAACTGTGCCCTCACTAATCTTGAAGAAGGGCTGCAGTAGATGATCTATCTCCCATTACAGGAAAGGTGCAACCAGAAAGCCAGCAACCTCAGGAACATTTTTAAGAGAAGATGTGCTCTGTTTCCTTTTCCCTGTTACTGGCCTCGGCCTGAAAACACATCACCCAAACTGAGGCGCATCGCCTCCTCCTGGTTACCACTGCAAATTCACTGGCAAACTATTTAATTAATTAAATCATATCCCTTGATAAAGAGGCAAGGAAGCAGATAGCTCATTTCAAAAATATTCCTTTTTTAAAATGGTAATATTTTTAAAAATATAGTTTTATTGATTTCAGAGAGGAAGGGAGAGGGAGAGGGAAATAGAAACATCAATGATGAGAGAGAATCATTGATTGGCTGCCTCCTGCACGCCCCACACTGAGGATTGAGCCCACAACCTGGGCATGTGCCCTGACCGGGAACCAAACCTGGTTCATCGACCAACGCTCGACCACTGAACCATGCTGGCTAGGCTAAGATGGTAACATTTTAAACATTATTTTGATCCTGAAATCACTTTATTCATTTGCTCTGCTGCTTGGCATGAAATGGGGGAAGTTGCAAAGACAAAATGGTATTGACTTGGCTGTCTAGAAGAAAGAGATAGATACAAAAATAGGACAAGGTCAAATGTGCTAAAATAAAGAATTTAAAAGGATAGAGGGTATTATGAAAAAGGGAAAATAATAATTATAGGTTTCAGTTACTGGGAAAATTCAGCAACTGAAGGGACTTCCCTATAGCTAAGATAACATCTCTCCCTTTTCAAATCAGTCAAGTGTCCACACAAGGAATCATGAAATAAGGCGAAGTCTTACCTTCTATTTAAATTTGAGAATCTACATTTTTTAAAATATATTTTATTGATTTTTTTACAGAGAGGAAGGGAGAGGGATAGAGAGTTACAAACATCGATGAGAGAGAAACATCGATCAGCTGCCTCCTGCACACTGGTATGTGCCTGCAACCAAGGTACATGCTCTTGACCGGAATCGAACCTGGGACCCTTGAGTCCACAGGCCGACACACTATCCACTGAGCCAAACCCGCTAGGGCACGAAGCTATATTTTTATTGAAAGCCAGAAACTGTACAATGACATCATTTCTGGGAAATTATCCTTAGGATATTTTTCCAAAAAGTACAAGGATAAATGTAAAAAATGTTCACCATATTTTCTCATAATTTTTTTAAAAAGAAATAATTTAAGCATAGGAGAATATTTAAATATATTGTGGTTTATCTCCTTAAAAATGAAATATAAAGACTATAAGGTATAACAAGGGATAATGTTTCTGACATTAAGTTTTAAAAGCAGATACCAAAACTGTAAGGACACTATAATTGTCCCTACATTATAGGCAGGTAGATGAAACCCACCAATGGGTAGGGAGGCAAACATAAAATGTAGAAATAAAAATCGTTGTTAAGATGTTAGGAAACTGGTTTGGCTCAGTGGATAGAGCGTCGGCCTGCGGACTGAAGGGTCCCGGGTTCGATTCCGGTCAAGGGCATGTACCTTGGTTGCGGGCACATCCCCGGTAGGGGGTGTGCAGGAGGCAGCTGATCGATGTTTCTCTCTCATGGATGTTTCTAGCTCTCTATCCCTCTTCCTTCCTCTCTGTAAAAAATCAATAAAATGTAAAAAAAAAAGAAAGATGTTAGGAAAATAAGTGTTTTTCCACCAACCCACCCACCCCCATTTTAAAATTTCATTTTGTGGTTTTAATATTTCAGGGATAAGTTCACACGTGTTCAAAGCTGCATTCTAATACCCTTGACTTTGTAACTCTGAGCCCTGAGAAAAAGACAGCCATGATTAGCAGTAGAATACCATGAATATGGTGGTTTTTAAGAAATCCTTGGATAAAAAGAGAAATACCAGGTGGTAGGAAAGAAGATTAATGCCTTCTCAGGAGAAAAGGTCTGAACAGAGAGAGAGAGAGAGAGAGAGAGAGAGAGAGAGAGAGAGAGAGATGGTCGTGTGGGGAGAAGAGAAATGATTCCCCTCTGTAACCATGTGAAAAACGCATTCACGAGAATGATTCCCCTCTGTAACCATGTGAAAAACGCAGCCCCTGTGCTGTATTGTCACGGCGCTCAGCTCTGCCAAGTCATGGGGAAGAGGGAGGCTTACTTCTAAAGGGCAGGACCTAAAATCCTTCCGGGGGAATTACTTCAAAACCAAACAAGGAAGGGGTGAGAAAACAATTGACAGAGCAGACTTAACAAGGAACTCAAGAGCCAGCAGCTTTTAACCCCAAGAAAGGGTCAAAGACTCAGCCCTTAGGGGAAAAGCAATAGAAAATAAAAATTCAGTACCAACAAGGTACCTTTCTTATTTCTTTTCTTTTTTTTTTTTTTTGCTTTGTTCTAAATTGTGTCATTTATTTTTTGAACTGTTCCTACAAAACAAAGATTATTATGGAAATAAATTTCAAAACTATGCCAAAAATGCAGATGATAATGTTATAGCAAATATCAAAATATCTAAATGGGCACTTGTGTATTTTTGTGACTCTTAATTAGACTCACTCCCCCCAAAAAATGTAGATGTTCAAAACCTATTCTTGCTCTCTAATTACTTTTATGTGTATCTAACACCTCAACAAGATGGTAATCTAATTCAGGGGGAAAAATAATAATTCTTTGTAAAATCCCATAATAATTAACAAATACTAAGCAGAGGAAAGAGTAAATCTTAACCACCTGCTCACTGATTGATAAGAGCTAAATATTTAATTGGGGGTATACTAATACGGGCAGAGGCCAGATGTGCAGCCTGTGTTCCAGCAAACAGATTCATTCATTCATTCACTTACTAACTCATAATTGATCCATCCAACCAACCCCCAAATATTTACTGAGTGTTATATGTTCCAAGCACTGGGATAAAATGCTGAGCCAGACATCATCAACCCTGCCCTCCTGGAGTTTACAGTCTTGTGGGGCCTTAAACAAAAACTTAACCTGTGCTAAGTGTTGTATAGGCATCAATGTATTTTCAATGCTTTCCCATAAATAGCATTACTTACAAAGTATTTTTGCCCAAAGTTTAATCTAAATCTATTAGTGTAGAGATCTAAATACAAATTTACTAGAATACAGGGGATAGTGGAACACCATAATGGACACCATAAGGAAATAATCAGACAAATCAGAGGGGCATTGGACTAATGTCGTCAGAAGATGGATGAGATGGGAGGAGAAAAGCAGGCAGTAGGGAATGAGGGGGAAGGGTGCTATACTGGGATAAATGAAACAGTGAAAGCAATGTGGGATTCTTGATTGGATCCTGGCTGGGAGGTGGGGGGAATACAACCATAAAATATACCTGGAGGACAAGTGGAAAATTTTGAGTGAGGGCCCAGGTATTAGAATTCTTGTTTATTATAGGAATTATTAAATTTTTAGGTGTTATAATAGTACTGTGGTTGTAAGAAAATTCCTTAATTTTCAAAGATGTGTGCTTGAGAATTTAGGCATGAGGCACGGTGTTATTTATAATTTGCTTTGAAATAGTTCAGCAAAGATGGATAAATTGATGCATGAAAAAAATAGAAGAATGAATAGATGGACAGATGAATAAATGGAGTTAATATCACAAAATATTGACAACTGTTGGATCTGGGCTGGAGCTCTGCGGAAGTTACTGCAGTACACTGTCTACTTTTCTGTACGTTGGAAGTTTTCCTAAGACAATGTTTAAAAACTATTACATATGATGCTCTGACAGAATCTAACCACAGGCACAAGTGTAGTAAATGCACAAAACAGAATATGGCTCAGGGTACTCAGTCCCCATCCCACCTCCACCATCTCACCCTCTTCAAGCAGATGGGGCCTATCTTGCCACCTGACCCCACAGGCCCCTTACCTCAATCAGAGCCCCCTTCTCCCTGTCCTCGGATCGTTTGGCGCTGTCCAGTTCATCATGCATTTCCGAGAGCTGGTCCTGGAGATCCCTGATCTCAGTCTGGTGCTGTTCCCGTTCCATCTTTACCTGAAACAGCCTGACAGGAAGGAGTCCCTCAGACAGACCTCGGGCTCTGCTGATGCTCATTCCATCTGACTGCAGACTTCCAGATGCTCAAGCAGAGTCATCTAAAACCCCATGAAGCCTCCCATTCTCCCTCTCCCCCCGTCCCCCTCCCACCAGGACTGTAGACTAGAAGAGTCCGCAAATTATGATCTATGGGCCAATCTGGCCCACTGCCCATTTTTGTAAATAAAGTTTTATTGGAATACAGCCATGCTCATTCTTTTATGTATTGCTTACAGTCATTTGCACAATACAATGGCAGAATTGAGTGGTTCCAACAAAGACCATATGGCCCATAAACTGTAAAGTATTTACTATCTGACAAAAGTTTGCCAACCTCTGCTCTAAATCAAATTCACAACGATTCTACCTTGTTATTCTGTAAAGTCTTAATACCCACTAAACTTTCTAATTGTTTTCTTACCAACTTCTTTTCTAAAATTAACCTCTAAGAATGTTTTAAAAGCAACAACTATACCATCAAAATTGCCAAGGAAATTAAGGGCTTTTACTACATAATGTCCTATTTTCCTTGAATTTCCCTCCAGATTTCATTCCTGCTCTAACCTTCACTTAAAGTTTCCATCATGTCCACAGGGCTTCTCAGCACTGCACCCTTTCCAACCTTAATTTCAGATCTCTTGTGCACAGATTTTAAGATACGGCCACAATGACACAGACACCAGGCTTGACTTTCCATTTCTGCAGACGCAACAGAAATATAAGCACAGGTCACAGAGTCCAGCACCATCCAGGATAGAATCCACAAACCGGGAGATTTATGGAGGTCTTGTGACGTGCTTTTTGGAGGCTGGGCCCAGGACCCTTGAAATCTCAGCCCTTAGATATCACCACTCCGCGTTCCCTGCTTCTCACTTACCTACTATAGAGCCACTCTGAGGGCTGAAACTGTACAAGACATCCTTTAAGGTGTACGAACAATTTTAAAATCATTAACCTTTCTGCTTACCAGGGAGAAAAGGAAGAGGGAGCAGCTGGTGTAAATATGTGGAAGACCAGGTGGTACTAAATGGACAAAAAGGTTCTGGCCACATCAGATGAAGAACCAGGAAGGACAGGCGCTCGGCCCAGGACTTACTCCTCCAGGCTTTTCCGGAGCTCCCCCTCACTCTCTTCCAGCCGCCGCTGCAGCACAGAGTTCTCTTTCTCCTTGTGGTCATGTTGGCTCTGGAGCTCTTCTAAGTTTGCTTTCATTCTCTCTCTCTCTTCTTTAATGTTCTGTTGATTCTAATATGAATACATGTGATTTTAGAGTACCTCTGCCGTACATTTATGTTACACTGAAACTTTACAAGACAGCCTTCTAAAATCTGATGGACTCCATGTCTTTGCACTTAAAAGTATTAATTATTAGTGATATCATTAATTATTAATCAAATTGCCTTAATTTGATTAATTAAGGCACAGTTGTGTGTAACTAAAATCAATTACATATTTAATGAATTGTAATACTTTTAAAAGAGAAACAAACACAGCTACACCTCATTGTACTATTTCAATTACTGTGTCAATCCTATCTAATAAAAGAGAAACATGCAAATTGACCATACCTCCGCTAAGACTACAAGCCACGCCCGCCAGCCAATCAGGAGCAAGTATGCAAATTAACCCAACCAAGATGGTGGTTAATTTGCATATCCAGGTGCAGCTGAAGACAGCATAGAAGGGAGTGAAGCTGCGGAGAAGCAAGCAAGCAGGGCGGTGGAGAAGGGAGGGAAGCAGGCGGGGCAGCGGAGACCACCGCAGGAAGCCCTATTCTTGCAGGAATCTTCCTGCAATGGGCCTCTAGTATTTTATAAGCATTTAGTTTCCTATTGGCCTGACTGAATCCAACAGTATTTCTTTTACTCTGTCAAAGCAAATAGTCTCTATATGCTTTGGGTTGTTTGTTGTTGTTGTTGTTTTTTAAGTTCTTTGGTCAGTAGAAGCCAAATATACAGGAATTTACTTCTGTGATGAGAGGAATGTTTCTTTTTTGGGGGGGAATATTGGCTTTCAATTCACTTGGGCATCCCAAGGTACTTAAAATATTCTTTACCAATCAAGAAGGAAATAAAAAAAATTAACTGAGGAAAAATCAGATACCTTGACTTCCATTTGAAGCTGTCTCTGAAGTTCAGCCACTTCTGTGGTCAACTTGGTTTTCTGTTCCAACAGATCTTTGACTTCAGATGATGAGTTAGAAGCCTACAGTTAATTGCAAAGATATATGCATTGAAATGTTCAAGGCGATTTTTTATTTTAATTCTCTTTCCCCCAAAATATAATCAGAGCAGTAACTCTAAAATCTTAAGATTCCAATGTAGATTCCTACAGAGAAGGGGCACGAGGAAACCTTCTGGGGTGGTGGGAGTGCCCTGTATCTTGATCTGGGTGGTGCTTGCATTTGAACTATGCAGTTAAGATTTGTGCAATTTACTGTAAGTTATACTCAATAAAACAATGTAAGAAGATAAAAATAAGTATTTGTGAAGATTTATCTATTGCATAAAGTAATACCCAGAGCCCATGTCTCTATGTTCCCAAGGCACTCAGTGTAAAAATCTATTACAAACTTTTCATTAGATTGGGAATTATTGCTCCATAGCCATCAGTGATATTTTTATCCCTCACTCTGTATATGCCTGGATGCAAGCAGTAAATAACTGTAAGCTGGCTAAATTGGCTGTCTTCTTTTAGATGAAGACATTTCCATAGTGGAGAGAGATAGAATGAAGAGGGATCTGATTAAAGAGTCTATTAGGAAGCATCTCTGACTGAGTATGAATATTAATGGATATCATTTTTTTCTTCCATGGATGTAATAATAGGATGATGTTCTCAAAAGGATTTGGCTAAAAAGCTAGAGCAAAGTGGTTAGAAAACTACATGGCGGGGAAGGGGGATAAAAGCAGGAATCAAAGCTGGAAAAGGCAGTGACTTGGCCCTCGGGCATCTGATGTGAGTTGTGCCTGATAAACCTGGAATGAGGCATTTCCTCACTTAGCCCTGTGAAGTTAACCAGAGCCCCCCGTCAACAAAAACACAGGACTCCCAATTCTCTCAGACAAAATGAGAACAATCCATTTTAGAAATCTAAACCCGACCCACGAGGGAACTTGCGCACGCTCCTTCCCAAGCAAAACCCCTGCCTGCTTTGCTGCCCTTTCCCAATATGGTCTCAGTCCACATGGGAGAGGGTCCTTCCATTCCCTCACAGAAAATCACTTAGCTGGCCTTTGCCAGCAAATAATCAGATTCAGAAAATAAGAGGGAGGTAGAGGGAGTAGAAAAACATGGGCAATTAAGCCATCAGGGCACTGTGATCGGAGCCAGAAGTCTAAGGGCCTTAGTTCACCTTCTCACCACCTCGCACTTGATTCCCACTGCTTCTTAACGGGTCTCCCCTCCTCTAATCTCACCTCTTTCAGAAAGCTACAACAGGAATGAATTCTTAGGAATATGGCGCTATTCGTTCCTATTTAAAGCCCATCAGTGGTGGCCCATCACCTTCAGTCTGAAATGGAAACTTCTCATGCGATTTCTGAGGTCTTTCCTACCTGATTCTTCGTCCCCACGTGCTCTCTGCTCCAGCTACACAACATTACCTCCATCCCCTAAACATAGCTAATACATGCCTCTTTACATTTTATATTTGCTTGTGCCATTCCCTCTACCTACAACGCCCTGCCTTCCCTTCTTTCAGAGAATTCTATAATCTTATGAGACACCATTAGTGTTAGTAACTCCAGAAGGGCTACCTTGATACCCCTACTAGTCTGTGAACCACAATGACAATCTTAACATCAAGACCAAAGCATGTAAAAAAAAAAAAAAAGACCAAAGGATATATTCCCCTTAAGAATATTTAGGTAAATGAAAAGCAAGAGTCAGAGTGATAATTTAGATTTAAGACTTTTAGCAAAAGAATCCTAAGCTAATTTTAAGAACTACGTAGCACTCTTGAAGCAAAGTGTATAATCTAAAAAGTCTCCAGTGGAAACAGTTAATATATTTGTACTACAATAAATATTATATACAGGGTTGGGCAAAAGTGTTTACAGTTCTGAGTATACAACAGTTTATTCTTATATTATTATTTGTTTTATTAATTGTATTTTCCATACAAACTGTAAACTGACTTTTGCTCACCCCTGTGTGTATGTGTGTGTGTGTGTGTATGTATGTACACATATGTATATGTATGTGTGTATATATATGCATACACACACATATATACACATAAATACACACATACATACACATGTATATACATATCTCTATTTGATGGAGAGCAGCAGTCATGGGTTAGCTGAGTGCTAGGGGAACACTGAGCAGTAGAGAAAAGGTGGTAGTTGATGCCTAAAAATGTCCTCTATCCAATTTTTCCAACATTGAAAAGAAGCTATAGACAAACTTTCTGTTACCTGCCTCCGGGTATCCTCTCTTTCCTGCCTTTGCAGAATTCCCCTTCCAGGAGAAAGTAAAGACACACAAGCAAGAAATGGGTCCCAATGCATGGTGGCGTAGGAAGAAGGAACAAGTGTTCAGTCGTCTCCCTTAAATGCTACTTCCTTTCAGGGTACAAGGTGTGTGTGACATATAGCAGATGTTCATCAATTATGAGACGGATCCTTTCTTAACAAAAGCAATCTCCAAGTCTCAACTCGAATTCAGTACTATCAGTTAAACAGACAGTTTTTTAAGAGTTTGGCACCACTCCACTCCTTCCTTTCCCTTCCACCGATGCTGGTTGGCTTCACCTGTCTCTATTTCCTAATTTCTTATTCTTATTCTCTTATTTCTTACTCTCTGAGGTTCCAAAGTTTGGGGCCAAGCCAGTTAACACCAACCTTCCAAATCTGCCTATGAAATCTATCCATTAATTTGCTTAATTCTTTCTATTCTTATTTCCTCTTTCTGAATTTGTTCCTATTATGTTTGGTTTTGTGTGTGTGTGTGTGTGTGTATGTGTGTGTGTTTTAAGTAAAATATCTTAAAAACCTTTCTGAAAAAGAGAGGCAGAGTATAAATTCATAACATGTAAAATGAGACCTCCCATCTCAGGTCCAGCTCACTACTCAGGAAACTTCCCATTCGGTGCCATAATCAATTGTACAGACTGAAGAAACAGCAATTTGTCTGCCACATCCCATGTTAAATGTCCTCTGCAAGATACAAAACTTCAACTTACTTGGTGTTTCCCTTGCGCACTCCCTGCTGCTCGAGACTTTAAAGTCTGGATTTTCTCAAAGACCAGATTGACTTTCCTTTTAGTGGCATCATCATTATCGGTACTTCTGGAAAAAAGGCAAAGGAAAAACAACAGTGAAGGGCAACCACTGGTCCCAGAATATTTTATGTGACCTGACACACAGACAAGCCCTTTAAGAAGACAAATTGCAAGAGGCATGTTTTTTGGTTTTTTTTTTACAAGACCAGTGTTAAAAGAGCAGGGTGGATGGTGTATTTTTTCATCAAATAAACTGTCCTATGTTACCACTCAATTTGAGATGGGGTTCCCACTTTCAAACGTGAAAGAGACACAGCAACATTCTAAATGAGCTTGGAGAACACATCCAGTGAAAATGTAATAATTTGCTGTTTGATTCAAATGAATTATATTCATTCCAACAAGGGATTTCTCCTGTGTGTGTGTCTCACACGCACATACATTTTTATTTTTAAATCTTATGCTAAAGAATGATCTGCAGTGATCTGAACTTGGTGAGCCTATGTCTAAAAAAACAAATCCCCAAGCCAAGACTGTCAACACAACAGCCCTCTGTCTAGACTTTGACAGGTAATGATTGGCTGAAGTCTTATTAACCTCAACCACATTTTCTATCACACATACCTGACAATTAGGGGGGAAAAATAGTTTTTTAATAAGTTTCCTTAAATAGGTGCCTCCCACTAAAGTCTATCTCAACTCTTGAACAAAAAAAAAAAAAAAAGAGAGAGAGAATTTTAAAAATCAAAAGTTCTACTTTAACCTTAACACGGTAAAACCCTTCACAGAGAGGCACTAATAACTAGTTCTTAGCTAGAAGAATAAAAGTATCTCTTTGGTTACTGTTGTTTTTTATTTCCAAAAGAGCCCTTATTTTATAGTTTGAACCTGACCACTTTGTCAGGTCTACTATTACTGACAAATAATTGTAAGGGTCAATACAAAAACACACAGTGTTTTGATACCAGTGAGTATTTGCCACGTGACTTCCAGTCATGTCAGACTGTAACGCTTTTTCTCTTTTTAATCACATCTGATGAGAGAACTGAAACAGGAACCTCGAATTCCTGACCTAGAATTCCAGCGCCATCAGTATCTAACTAAGGACTGAAACCAGATTATGCACACTCAACCTCCAAGATAAGTGTGTGGCAAGCACTGCTTTTAAGTGACTCATACGTGCTTTAGAAATACTGGAAGCAGGGGCTCCCAGCCAATGTCAACTCTGCGGAGGGAAGGAGGTGTTTTTATTTGTAACTTCTAATAAGGGGTGATTGGAACTAAGGTGACAGCAGACTTCATTCAAGACTGGACAACAGACATCCTTCCTGTCTTTTGTTTTTAACAACAAAAGTCTTTTTTTTTTAAATACACTCATTTTTAATTTTTAAAGTACAATGTCATTCCCTATGCTCCCCTCGCCTGCTCTTCAATCCCCACCACCCAAGATTTAAATGCTGTTGTGAAAACACCAGCCATTGAATCTTAACCCTCCAGTGGCTCACACAGGGCGGCCAGGGAGGGCAAAGCACAAGATCTCAGAAAAGGAAATGAAGAGCCCCACAGAAAGGACAATATTTTGCTCCTTTAAGGAAAAGCACTGACCCTTCCTTGAGGTAATTGTAGAGGATCTGCTTGGCCGTCTCCTCGTTGGTTTGCTGAGTGAGTTCCTGCTGGCCTTTTAACAGGTCCGGCGTGGCCTGGAACAGAGGGCATCGTTAGATCGCTGGAGACTGGAGACGGTGTTTCCAGGAAGGAGGCGAAACCCGGGCACAGGAGCTTCCAAACACATTCCTACTTTCCAAAAGTGATTCCTCAGGTAAGGATCCTCATTACAACTGCCTCTACCACGTGGTTAGTAGCTCTGTAACCTTGAGCAAGTTACTTAACTTCCTCACTTCAATTTTCTCACCTGTAAATTGAGGTTAATAGGACTTACCTTCACAGGGCTGGTGCCCATCCTATAACATGTAACAAATAATGCCTGACACTTACTAACCTTATTGTCATTTTTATCATTATCATTAATGTTTTATTGTGTCTAGCAAAACACTAAATGTACCACTTAAATAAATTCCATCACTAGGGTTAAGCTTAAATTAGGATTAACCTACTTTCTCAGGCCAGAAATTAGCCCAGTCACTCAAGTTCATGAGGATAATTAACACATCTACACAAACCTAAGCACCCACCCTCTGTGTGGAAACACACTCCGAGTACTTCCTGATTTCACATCTATACAAAAAGTAAAGTCGAACCTCTCTATGGTGTTTGACAAATTACTTTATAGACAAGGCCCCAGTGGAAATCTGACTGTACTTGAATTAATTTAGAAAACCATACCATTAGCAGTAGGACATATATTTAGGAAAAACTTTTTTAAAATCCATGTGTGCCCTGGCCCGTGTGGCTCAGTTGATTGGTCCTCCACCCATGCACTGAAAGGTTGCCTGTTCAATTCCCAGTCAGGGCACATGGCCAGGTTTCCTATCACATCGATGTTTCTCTCACTCTCTCCCCTTCTCCCTTTCTCTCTCTGAAAAAAAAAAAAATTAATCTATGTGCAATCGCCCACTCCAGATGCAGGTATATATTGCTATAGCCTCCCGTAGCATGAGGCTGCAGGAATGAGAAAGGGGGAAGGGGGTGTGGAGGAGACACCCTAGTATTACCTGGGTATTTGAGGTGGAAGCAAATGTCTTCACAGAAATCTTCTTGGCACCAGAGTCAGGAGAAGCTGCTCGCCCGCGGTTCTGTAACATCAGCGTAGCAGTGGCTGTTTTGATTTCCTCCTCCTTTTTCTGTGCTGGGAGGGAGGATGCACGCGCCGTTGTACTTTCCTGACCGCCTTTGCTTTCTAGAACTTTCCCATCTCTGCTCTGCTGGGGAGGCCTGGGGTGGGCCCCCTGCAGCTTGGCGGAGGCGTGCCCCGAGCTCTGCTTCCCACGGTGCTCCAGGGCCTGCGGCCGCTGCGGACACACCTGCGAGGGGCGCAGGAGGTGCTCGCTGGACTTGCCCAAGTTCCTGCTGAACTCGGTGAGGTACTCCGAGTTCCCCTGCAGACCAAAGGGGAAGGCACTGTCCACGCTGCGGGACCTCTTCCTGTCTTCTGGGTTGATTCTGTTTCGCCTCCCAGACCTCCCCCTTCTCTGCAGCCCAGGTTTTTGGTCAAATTTTTCAATTAACTGATCCACGCCAGGCATCGATCCTGTATCGATATCCCGCCCAGTTCCTGGCAAGAAGGGGATATACCTTCTGTTTTCATGGCGGTTCACATTGTCCGCGTGGAGGGCACATTCCTGGTCGTCAAGTAAGAAGCGGTACAAGGAGCTGGCCGAGGTGGGCGTCGTCGACGTGGAGGAGGATCTCCGAGAGCGAGCTCCATCCAGGACGGCACCCGCTGAATCTTGGCGCCGGAAGGGAAGCACGTCGGGCCTGGTTTTCTTGGCTTCGGAGTGGGGGTGTGGGCCGAGGGCAGGGAAGGGTCTCCCCCCCGGAGAGGGGGCCTCCTCCGCCGGCCCCTGCTTGGTGCAGCTCTGCACATTCACGCACACGGAGGTCTGCTTCTTGGGGTCCTCGATGACCACCGAGCTGCATAAGCGAATGGCCGTCACGTTGGACTTGGCCAGCTCTTCCAGAGGAGGGCTGGCGGGCTGGGAACGACTAGGTTTGGAGAAGTAAGTCCAGCCCTTCTTACTGTTGGTTCCTTCTTCTGTGAGGGTTTTTAGCCAGTGACCCTGAGGAGGTTGGTGATGGTGTAAGTTCAACTCGTTCTTCTCAGGGTCATAAGGCTGCAAAAGCTCTGGATGCCTCTGAAAGTTCAGCACCTGGGATGGCTTCCCGGGCCCCTCTTTGCATTCTCGAGCTCCATGCTTGCCCTCAAAGAGAGAGGGTTGCTTTGGGGTTCGCCCTGAGCTGGGTGGGGCATACGGGTTTTCTGGAAACGGCAGGTCATCGGCACTGTCCTCCTCTAGCCCAGCCCCGTTGCTGGGATGCACAGGCAGGTCATTTATCACTGGAGGTGGAAATGACGGCCCGTTTTCAGAAAAAGATGTGCCTGGCAGACAGCGCTCTGTGTTATTCAGGACAATGTAGGGGTGGCCGTCGATTCCCTGTACCCGAATACTGACCCCGTAGGAGCCTGCCTTAGGGTGCTGGGAATTCCTCAACTTTTTGGTTTCATCACTGGCGAGTCTCAGGTGGACACCGTATTCCTGCTGCACGTGTTGATATTCACCGAAGTACAGCTCCATGGTTCACTGTTCCCGCTACCAGGGAAAGATGGGGTAAAAGAGGACATTACGTTAGAATTAATGAAGATTATGTGGGGAAACTTCAAAGTTCAAAGAAAACATAACACTTTAAACAGCATGGAAATTTTCAGAACCAAATGCTTGTCCAAGCAGGCCTTTCTGGATGCCCCTGGGCTCACGTGACCATGGTGTTTGTCAACACAGAGCTTAAACCCTGGCGGCCCCGTGGATGGCTTGGTGTAATGATCTGAAGCCTTTGGCATAACTTCGTGATTCTGTTTCTAGATGACCGGCTGTTCTGGTTGCTTCATTTTTTCCCCCTTAAATCGTTTCCTCACACTTCATGCTATTTATTTTTAACCAGTAGGGATATTCTAGTCACCAGCATGTGAAAACAAGGTATTTTTCCATGAACTTAATTAATAGTGTTCTGATGCTCACCGCTTTTCTTTCTTCCTATACCGTTAGTTTTCTGTAAAAACAACCCTTTCCACCTTTTCAATGCATAATCCTGCTTTGAAATCTTTATCACTATTTATTTGGATATACTGTTTGAAAGATTTGAAACTTTAAGGAATCAGTTGTTTGTAAGTCCAACAGTGAGAGTAAATGATTAAAAACCATTTCAATTCTTTTTTTCTTGCTAAAAAAGATCGAGTAGCATATTGATCTGGAAAATGTCATTAAAAAAACTGAAGACTCAAGAGCTCTTTATTTTGGGATGGGTCCTAATGCCAAGAACCACTGCCTTCACCTATCTGGTGTGTGGCCACCCTTGTCAGAGGCTGCACCCCAATCACCAGCGTGCCATACCCAGAGGTTCTCACATGAAATTCACTTCCCTCACACTGAAAAATCCAACAGCAAAGGAGATGCCAGAAGAGAGGTAAGAACTGGTCTCAGGTCAAGGCTGTCTCATTTCTTTCATGTTACTAGTCTCTTTAAGTCTCTTAATATAGTGGAAGTCAATCTCATAGCATGTTTACCAAGAAAATCGCCTACTTGATCCACATTTTCAAAGTTATTTGCACAGTTTTGCAAAGTATAAATCATTTCATCTCCATATCTATTTCTCATGATCTAGTTTTGTTTACTTGTGCTTTCTTCACCTATTTCTTGATTATGCAGGTAAATATATATGTCTATATATCTTTTAAATTATTGTTTTCCCTAAAGAACTAGCACTTAGATTTAGCCTCTTTTTTTTCATTTTCTAATTTATCAAGTTCCACTTTGAGCGTCATTTCTTTCTGCTTTCCTTTATTTTGTTGTTTTTGTTCCCAATTTATTGATTTGCATGCTTCATTTGCTGCTTTTCATTCTTTAATTATATTCCATAAATTGTGATATGTGAGTGTGTCAGGAATTTTTTTGGTTCTTACTAACAAAGAGACCCAAAATAGTGACTTAAGAGCTTGGATTTTTTTCCACAAGAGGTAGAAAGTCCAGGGCTGGAATGAATGGATCCCTGGATATTTTGGAGGAACACCTTTTTTTAATCTTTCCACTCATCTACCTTTAGTATGTATTGGCACCTTCTAATTATAAAATGACTAATCCAGTATCACATATGCCAAAGCTCAGTCAACCTTCATTTTAAGCTCTGCTGAAAGCCCCGCCCATCTATAATTCCTTGCATCTTATTGGTGAGAACTTAATCATATAGCCACTCCCTCCCCCCAAGCTCCACTGACTAAAGGGAGGCCTATGAATAGGGTTTTTAGCTGGTTAGTGACACTCTCAACAAAATCAATATTCTGTTAGTAAGAAGAGAGAAAAGAATGGACATTGGCAAAGCAGCTTTCCACCAGAGTAATGTTTCTATTATTATTTTCTAGATGGTTTCAATTTGTGGTTTTGATTTCTTCTTTGACACAATAGTTGTTTTTGAGAAAGTTTTTTCATATCCAGCATGTTTGTTGTTGTGTTGTTCTGGCTTGGAGGGTCTTTATTTCTATATGTTGTGCATTTCCATTTGCACTGTAATCAGAAAATAAAGTCCATTATTTCTTTCTTTTAAAATGTATTAAAACTGCACTGGTTGGCGTGGCTCAGTGGTTAGAGTGTTGACCCCCGGCCCTGGTTGGGGCACTTGTGGGAGGCAACCAATGGATGTGTCTCTCACATCAATGTTTCTCTCTCTCTCCTCCCCCCCACCACCACCTCCCTCCCTTCCTTCCACTCTCTTTAAAATCAATACAAAAAGTATCCTCGGGTGAGGATTAACAACAACAAAAAATGTATTAGTTTCCTTTGTAGGCACACATATGGGTAATTTTTATCAGTGTTGAATGGGTGCTGGGTATAGTCTCTTTTTTAAGGCATGGCATTCAAAATATATCCATTAATACAACCTTACCAATTATTTAATTTAGCTATGGCACATCCTTACTTATTTTGTCTTTCTGATTTGTCTTGGGTCCTCCTGGCTACATGTGTCTCCTACTACTAGTATGATGCTGTCAGTTTTGCTTGGCGATTATCCTTTTAAATGTAAAACATATTAGACATCATCACCTATTTTACAGATAGGAATGACTTCGAGAGGTACCTTCACCTGCAAAATGTATCATTATCTCACAGATTCCAATTATTTCATTATGTCTACTTTCATTTTCATCCGTTATCAGTTACATTTGAAAATAATTTTAATTTGTAATCACAGCAAAATGAAATATAATGAAAACCTTTACTCTCCACTTCCCCCCATCCCAACCACATTCTCCAGAGGAAACCAACTGCACATTACAGCTGTTCTAGTACTTACATCCATGTTGCTAGGTACTGTGCCTCTTCCTTAATTTACCAGTTTTACATGTGGTAAATAATACAACATACATACAAATTTCTCATTCTGCTAGCTTCCCAATAATAAAACAAAGAGCCAACTCTTTATAGCATCATGACTACATAAACATTGTTCACCAGAGAGCCACATTGTAGACTCTGGTCATCTTTTCTTTCTTATAAAACTTTAACTTTTCTAGACTTAGTAAGTCATTGCTATTTTTACTTGTCTTGTTTTCTGTATATCTATCCTTAGATCCTTTCATCAGCTGCATCACAACTGTTAAATACTTACTAGTCTTTAGTTTTATGAAATGTTCTTGCATTATTTCTATGATGATGTTCAGAGAACCATTTATTTTGTTTTTATCTTTGCATCTAATATATTAGTCATTAGACTGAATTTCAACTTTTTGCATTTCTATCTCATCTACTTTTCAACTCCAATTTTTGTTCTACTTTTGGAGAAATATATATTCAACTGTGTTTTCTTTAATTCAAGTATTTAATGTTATTTCCACTACCACTAATTCTCTTTCATGAGTACTATTCTCATGTTAGACATTAAAACGCTTTTCTCTTTCTGCTATAACTCTTTTCAAAACACATTTTCTCTGCTGTCTGCACCATCTCCATTTTCTACAAAGTTTCTCTGTTCTGGTTTGTTTTGGTCTCTGTCTTTCATGCTGAGGCCTCCCTAATGTGACTCAGATCCTTAGCTGCTGGTCCTATTTAAGAGCAAGTACTAAAAGCAAATTGGAGGCTCTATATGCATGGAGGAATTATGCATGGTACGCTTCAAATAATGTAAGAAAAAGGTGCCAAACTGTTCACTGAGGGTCCCATACATTTCAGTATCTGGGGCATTTTTTTCCAGAATTGTTCAATTTGTCAAGAAAAGAGGCTTCCCATCCCTTGTTGTGG
Source organism: Corynorhinus townsendii (assembly GCA_026230045.1). Lineage (NCBI taxonomy): Eukaryota > Metazoa > Chordata > Mammalia > Chiroptera > Vespertilionidae > Corynorhinus > Corynorhinus townsendii. The sequence continues at coordinate 182,589,800 of JAPDVU010000001.1, read as the reverse complement.
GTACACAGGCCTGGCTGCTGGCATAATGGAACAGGGCAGGAGACAAGCATAGAGGTTCCAGCTCTCCGTCCCCAGTTTTCAGTCACTCACACCCCCTCCCAACATTATTCCAGTTCAGTTTCTCCAGAGAACAAACTTCCAGTCTGCTCTGGGGTGGGAGAGGGTGGGTAAGGTGGAAGCCAGACATCTAGGGTGGAGAGGAGGCGCTGCTCCTGTCTCTTAAGTTCCTGATTGTTGGCCCCTCCCCCTGCCTTCTACAGTAGCCGGTGCCTTCCTTCGCAGCCTCTCAGCGGTTCTGCAGGCCAACTCCCTCATCTCTCCACTGCGGCCCTGTAGGCTGAGGCATCTATCACTCGGCTAATGGTCCCACCACTCCTCCATATGCCTCGGAGCTCTCCTCTGCTAAGTCTCCACCGCCATTCTTTGTCTTTGTAGGTTTCGCTTTTATCCCTTTACTATCTTTTGAGTGGGATATTTGAAAAGGAGAGAGCTAACATTTTGCTTGACGAGGCTAATATTTACCACACACTTCGATACTAGAGCAAGAGCAGCGGGGGTGCCTTGGACCAACGAAGCAATGCATGACGGACCAAACAAGGGACTGGTGGGTCCTGATCCCGTTTCCCAGCCACGTGGGCATGTTTCATTCTGGGTCTCCAGAAGTGTTTGCATTCATTAAAGTTTACCAAAAAATGTTCTTCAACAGAAGAGCATCTATACAAACAAGTGTATTCCTTGTGATGTCTGTTTTAAATGATATTTACTAAATGAGGTCATTTTACTCACCAATAATCTCCTCTTATGGTGGGGCTGACTTTTCTATGAAAATAGTTCTTCTAATATTTATTAATAAAATTCTTTTCTAGGGTTTTATAGTCCTTTTCATTAGCTGCTGCTACTACAGCCAACACTAATTACATTTCAATCTTTGAATAAGGCCAGTGTGGCTTACTGCAATCTTAGCTCCCTATTAGCAAATTAATCCGCATGTTTGAATTTCATGAAATGTCCACAGTTTACATTTCCTTGACAACAAACCTCAATCCAACATTTTCACAGTATGACATTTCTCAGCTGGGGACTGGTGTCTTAAGCAAACGTGGATTTCCTGCCCAATCACAGTGTAAACACTGAGCTAATGAATGAAGGTAAGGACAGCTGTTCTCCCTTTTCAGACACAGGGTCACCTCACCAGCTCACACTCCCCAGACACACTTGGAAACCCAACCAAGGGCTTACATAATTTGGCATTACATGCTGACCCATTGCCAGGATGTAACACTGTGGCACTTGGCAGATAAAAGTGGTGTTTTGGAGTGGAAATAATGCTTTTGGAAATGACCACTAAATGAAGATAATTGCTTTAGTTAGTGAGATCAATGAGTGTGTTTGTGAGAAAGAACAAAGAGCTTAGCTCTTGGATAGAAACACAGCCTCTCTCTGGGCATCACTCATTATCAGCTGAGCACGGAGATTAGTCACAATGTGGGGCTACACATCCACTCTGGTTCTCAGTGGCACCTCCAAGACCTGGAAGCATGTGCCCCAGCAATTCCAGAGGCCCTCATGGCTACTACTGATACACACCCAGGCAGTTGGAAACGATTCCGCCATGGCTTGCTCTCCCTCCTGAGGACAACAGTCTCCACCTGCCAGGCAGGCCGGCTCTGACACCAGCAAGGCACCTGGCACAGGGGAGGGTCTTCATGCATGTTGGCTTGGAATGAATAGTTCTAGTTTATCACACACGTCATTTAAAAGAGCATCTAAGCAGAAATGGGGAGCTAATGAGCCTCAGTACAGCCTTGAGTTTAATTCCAGGAAATAAGAAGGGAGCCATCAACCAAGAATTAATTTCCCCAGTGTGGGATTCGTTGACTGTCTTGGTCAGAGAGGAGTCACTGCAGGTCAGATGATATACACAAGTTAACACCTCTAGAGTGAGCAAATCATTCACTCCTAAAGGCCTTGCTTGTAGGACTGGTAGAAAGACATGAATTTTGTATGGGAATATCCACATTAGAGCCTCAACCAGTCAGATACACAGTGATGGGAGGAAACTAAAATTTGGGTAGTGAGCTCACAATGGAATATACAGATGATGTACTATAGAATTGTTGTACTCTTGAAACTTGTCTTATCAAACAATGACACCCAGTAAATTTAATTTAGAAAAAGAACCTCAACTAGATAAAAGTAAAAAATCAGACTGTGGAAAGGTTAGCAAAATGCTTACCGGTTTTTTAATGTATTCCTAAAATACAGAAAAACACAGCCTAACCTAAATGAAGCCTTATTTCCCTCCTTTCTTGCTTGCTTCCTTCCTTCTTTCCTTTCTTTCTTTCTCCTTCCTTCTTCTTTCTTCCTAAGTATCTACCTATCTACCTACCTATCAGCTCTACAGTGCAAACAAAGGAAACTGATCAAACTTTTAAAAGGAAAAATCGTCACACACAGTCAAGCCTTCACAACTTCCTGGGAAACAATTTCAAAAATAAACATTGAGGTTTGAAAATGACGGCAAAGTTGCTGTCTCCTTTACACAGTTCTATATGGTTTGACTCTCTTTAAATGAGTATAATGACCACAATTTTGGGGGGGAAATGTTAATAGTGCTGCCGCTTCCCCCCCCAACCCCACTCATACAAAAAAGAGGATGGCAAAGAGAAAAGGAGGGTCTGCAGAAAGGTTCCTTCCACACGGGGGTTGGAATCCATGGAGAATCAACCAAGGGTGTGAAGATCGGGGTCAGGCATACTGGAGCCACCACCTCACCTCTGGAAGTGCACCCCCTCCCATCCCCATAGAGGGTCTCCCACCACATCAGTCTCTGTTCCAGTTGTGCTGATTTTGATCCCACTCCTCTTTTTTCTTTTTTTTTTTCTTCTTTTTTTTACTGGTGTTACTATATTACCAACTTTAATTTTAAAATTCAGTGACTGATATTTTATAGTCCACATGGTCTCTGAAAAAGTACAGAATTCAGGTCCACAAAATGTTTAGAAAATGTGATCCATCCTTTTTTACCTGTTGCCCCTGAAATGACTTCTGAAAGTTCTCCCACCAGAACTTATTGCAGAGCTGAGACACAGAAGTCTGCAGTCCTACAGACAAGTGATGCAGCACACAACCAGGCGTGGGGACGAGAAACACACCTGCCATTCGACTGGGGTCACATCAGGCACACGGTTCTTTGATTTCTCAGTATTTTCCTAGCACAAAAGTCAGATTATTAATGATGCCTTCAAAAGGTACTTGGGAAAATTAAATCATATGTCTATATCGTCTGCTAAATAAAAAGCAGGAAATGATAAGTGAAAAAGATTCAATGTGTTATTTAATGCCACAAGAAAGCTGACTTTGATCATAAAATGTTTTCAAATACTTCTGAGACAGAGGCAAAAAACCCCAGCGGTTAACCAAACAGCATTAACTATCAACATCCTGAAATAGCTTATTAACGAATTAAGAAACCGGAGGGCTAAGAGTAAAGTTAAAGTACAGTGCTGTGTCCAGCGGAGATTTAATAAATAATTGTTGACCAAATACCTGGGTGTCTACACTGCTGGGTACCCAGAAAGGTATCTTAACCAGAGATAACAGGTTCAGGACATTTGTGCTGTAGTTTCCTCCATGGAGTCTAAGCCCTAAACATATCAATACAGGCTTATTTTATCACGGCACTATCTCCCTAAGCCCAACCTAGTTCCAGGATCCTCAACACGGCACCTTTGCCTTCAGTCCCAATCAGTCAGTGTAGACGCAAAATGAAATCTCTTTGCATCCCTGACATGCATCACGAAACTCGCCTAACCCTGCCTGTGCTGAAGCCAAAATGGCCAAGGAAGTAAATTGCATCCTAAAACCAGTGGGGTCTTCTCTGAGTTTTGTCATTCATTATGTTACAGTCCACTTTGAGCACTGGAAAACCCTTCAAACCCAGGGCGTATCTTATGCTCACGTTCTCACTATTGACATTAGCACAATTCTATCAGGCCACCAAGAGGAAGGGAATATTTTGTTGTTGTTAATCCTCACCCGAGGATGTTTTTTCCATTGACTTTTAAAGAGAGTGGAAGGGAAGGAAGGAGGGCCAAGAGAGAAATATCAATGTGAGAGAGACACATCAATTGGTTGCCTCCTGCCTGTGTTCCGATCGCGTTTGGGGACTGAACCTGCAACCCAGGTCCCTGCCCTTGACCAGGAATCTAACCTGCAACCCTTCGGTGCACACGTCGATGCTATAATTCCTGAGCAACATCCACCAGGGCATGGATGAGAACATTTTGCAGCTTACTGCTAAGAGAAGCTTCTATCTTCACACTGTTTTTATGACCCCTACTTTCAACTTTTTCCCCCCAGTAATAAACCAATCTCCCTTCGGTTGCAAAAGTCCTGCTCTTTCTTCCAGGCTCACCTCCTCCAGCAGTCTCTGGCTTTGGCATTCCAGTACACAGTCAGCTCTACACAGCATAGCTTTCCAGTTTTGCCCCAACGGCCACATTTTAAGTTTTTTCAACTGGTTCTGAGTCAGACATGTACATTGTCCCTCCACGGTGCAATAAGTGGGTGCTTTCTCTACATGCCCAGGGCTGGTAGGATACTCCCAGCCCCCTGCATGAGGGATCCTATTTGCTCCCCTTTACAGATGTGTGAACTCTGAGTGGTGTCAGTTTTCCCAAGGTCTCAGCAGGCTTGGGCAGCACCAGGAGTCAGAGGCAGACCTTCTGTCCCTAAGACCCGAGTTCCTTCTTGAGCAGGGACCATGTTTTCATTTTTCTGCTTTCACAGTATCTAGTACAGTTAACCTGGCGTGTTCACTGGGAGGGCTGGGACCAAAACACGTCACTGTATCCCACTGCACTGGCGAGCCAGCCAGGCAGGTGTGTCAGGTCTTGGCGGACTGTCAGTCCGCAGGAGGCCTTCCTCCTCCTCATGTTCCAGCACCCAGAAGTGTCCTGCATCCACAGGTGCTGAGTGAATGAATGAGTGAATGAATGAACTCATAAACTATGTTCTAGGCACATAGCTCTCTGAATCCCCTTTTAAAATATGAATTAAAGAAAGCTCAATCCAGTTGAAGTGGCTCAGTGGTTGAGTGTCGACCTTTGAACCAGGAGGTCACTGTTCAATTCCCAGTCAGGGCACATGTTCAGGTTGTGGGCTCGATCCCCAGTGTGGGGCATGCAGAAGGCGGCTGATCAATGATTCTCTCTCGTCATTGATGTTTCCCTCTCTCTCTCTCCCTCTCCCTTCCTCTTTGAAACATATATATATATATATATATATATCTTTTTTTTTTCCCCAAAAGAGTGACATCAGAGGAATGGCGGTGTGAGGGGATCCCCTTGGTTTTAACTATTTGAACAGCTATAACGCAACAAAGAGTTTCCTGCTCAACACACAAGTAGGTCTAAGAGATCCACGCATTGAAACAACTGAAGCTGCAAAAAATTATTTGTGAAATCCCAAAATAAGAAAAAAATACATTATCTTAAATGAAAATAAAAATCATGAGTATACAGTTTTTGAAGTCAAGCGTTTTCATAACAAATCTTCTCTGCCCACCCTCCAGTAGGAATATGGATCAGTGTTAGAACACTGGAACCTGACAGTCAGCATCATTGTGGCGTGTGTGTGTGTGTGTGTGTGTGTGTGTGTGTGTGTATTTATTTATTTATTTATTTATGCATTTATTTATTTTTAATCCTCACCCAAGGATATTTTTTCCGTTGTGGCTTTTCTTCCCACCTCCAGCACCAAGTTCACAAGATGTGTGTGTTCCAAAAGTAGAAAACAGGCCTCAGGTTATCAGTCCTCAGGGGAGGAAAGGGACACTGTGGAATCCCAACAATGCCAGTGGTACATTCCCGGCACCTCCTCAGAGAGGATTTCTGCAAAGTGAACGCCAAAGCTAAACATCCTCCTCTGGAATATGTTATGCCTTCTGCAAAGCATCTCTTCTTAGTCACTGAAAACAAGATCAAACCAGGGAAACCTGTCTGTTTTTGTCCTTATCAGGGACAAGACTGCAGGAGTGAGTGTCAGGAGCAAAGTTGGCGAAATCCAGAGCCCTTGGGCAGGCTCCGTGCTGATGTGCAGCCTTCCCACCTCCCCGCAGACATCAATTCACAATCAGCCATCTCTCAGAAATGTCTCAGCTGTTTGCATGACATCCAGAAAGACTGTGCTATAAATGACAGGCACCTGGAACCATCCACAGAAACCTACTGAAATCATACAGTGTAACTGTTAAAAAAAAACACAGAAAATAATGCTGTGGTGTCACTCCCTCCCCAAAAAAATTTTTAATCAAACCTCCCAAAATAGAAACCTAGCAGATTCCCACATATGTAAATTCATGTTCAGCACAGTTATTATCCCCAAAGTTGGATGACACCAGGCCCTTATTTCCCACTTCAATCTTCCAACCCAGAATTCTGGGTGGACAGCAGAGGAAGGGGGACAATCCCAACCCCAAAGTCACACCAAAGATGTTGCGTCATGTTGCCAGGAGCTCAGGTAATTGAAGGACCATACTGATAGACCCTCCCTTCCCCCAACTGGTGGGCGGAGTATGACATGACATAACAGGCATCAGCCGCCAGGACATCTCCTAGACGTTGAACGATCAATCAGCACGTGCCTAGTGCCTTGGGCCCCACCCCTTCCTGTTCCTCCCCTCAAAAGGCGTGTTGCTGCTTTCCCAGTCTGCGAGTCAGCCGGCTGGGTCCATCCTTCTCCTCCTCCCCCTCCTCTAATCCTGATCTTTTTACCCTCCTCCATAATGAATGTCGCTTGTTAGTGCAGAATAAATCTCCTCTTTAACATGCCTTGGTCTCCGACTCCCATTTCCTGTGCCTCGAACCTTACACATACTTTTAAATTATCCAAGCATTTCTTTTTTTTTTTTTAATTTTTACTTAAGATTTGAGAGAGAGAAACATCGATTTGTTGTTCCACCTACCCCATGCATTCATTGGTTGATTCTTGTATGTGCCCTGACTTGGGATCAAACCCACAACCTTGGTGTATCAGGACAACCCTCTAATGAACTGAGCTACCTGGCCAGGGCCAGATAATACAAGTATTCCTGATATCCTTGGGTTCCTTTCTCCTTTCCTAAATCTCTACAACACAACCCTATCTTCACAGCTGCTCCTATCTTCAGTCCCAGTCTTCCTGGTTTCACACTTCCACATAGTTGGGCTCATTAGTATGAGAACTTAAAATTATACTTGGAAGTTGCTATGTTCTGAATGTTTGAGTACCCAAAATTCATAGTTCCCAAAGATAATAATATTAGGAGGTGGCCTTTGGGAGCTGTGCAGGTCATGAAGGTGGAGTCCTCAGGAATAGGATCAGTGCTATTATATAAGAGACTGCTGCACAGGGATCCCTAGTCTCTCCCGCAATGTGAGGGTACAGTGAGAAGGCACCACTATGAACCAGGAAGAGGGCCTCACCAAGACACCACATGCGGGTGCCTTGACCTTGAACTTTCAGCCTCTGGAACTGTGAGAAATTAACTTATGTTGTCTGTAAGCCACCCAGTCTGTGGTATTTTATTAGAGAAGCCCAAAGGGACTATGACAGAAGTGAACAGGATGTAAACTAATACATATGTTCAAATGAAAAGTGTGAGGAACAACCATTCAAATCTTCCTTCAAAGCCAGAACTTATCTCTGTCTTGGGCCCCATTTCCCAAAAGCAGAATCCCTTCCCTGTTGGTCCCCAAGGGCCAGAGTTCAGCAGAAGGGCCTGGGGCAAAGGTCAGATTGGAAGCTTCCACCTGCATACCTTCCTCTAACCTGGGCCTGGCATTGATGGGTAAAGACCATCAACTCCATTATCTTTATTTTATATTTAAATATCTTTATTTTACACAGATTTCTCCAGTAAGAAACTTTCACAATTCATGATGTTTTTCAATAATCAGAAGTTGAGTCAGTAATCAAAAAAAAAAAAGTTTTAGTTATGTAAACAAACAAAAGTATTTCAGTTTTTTAGAGTTTGTCAATATATTCTTTTATATTCAAACTAGTGGCCCAGTGCACAGATTCATGCACATTGAAAGGAAATTAATTAGAAGAAATATTTTAATATCCCTATTTGCCCTTTCTCTATAACAGCAGTGTCAACCAAATTCACAATCTATAATGACAGATCGAAACACACATGTGTGATTGGTGCCAGCGATATATATATATATATATATGTAAACTTGCTTAATTAGAACTGCTTTCTGATTTAGCTAAAATTTTTCCAGCCCAGTGAAGCACCCCAACATCTCTTTCAGGTAACTGTCAGTAACACAGCAGTAAATATCATCATGAAGCAGATTATTATTGTAGATCACACAGAAAAAACAAAGGGTAAAATATTTAACTGCAGCAGTGTTTGACTGTATTCTGCGCAGTGAGAAAACCTGAAGTCATTTTCAAGGTCCGCCATTTCTTTCTTCTTTTCAGTCGAGTCAAGTTTCTAAGCTTTTAAATCTCCATTTTCTGGCTAATCAAAAGAAAAGAGGATTCCATCGAGTCTCCTATCTATCTACTCTAGGACTTCGTGAGGATCAAACGAGATGAGACATGGGAAAACGCTTCACAGACATTTGGTTAAAGTGTGAAATGTTTGCATATGTCTATAAAGCAAGTCGTGTTCCTGGGCTGAAGAAACTGCAAGGAGGCTAGTTGTCGCTAGGGAGAGGAAGCCGGGTGTTGCTACGTGACATCATTACCCAGCGCCCACAGCCACCGTTTCCAGGCTGGGTTGGACTGTGGGCCACATTTTGCGCCATGGGGTCTCGGCAGTGTCGGCTGTGATTTGGTGGGCTGTTGCTCCAGGGTGGTGGCGGGGCCTGTGTCTCACTTGGGGGAAGCAGAGTGTTGCTTTGTGGACATCAGGTCAGCAGTGCTGTTTCTCTGTACTAGTAAATGACCAGTGCGCATCATGGCAGCTCCTGCATTGAGTGTCTACCCCCTGGTGGTCAGTGCATGTCATAGTGACCGGTTGGATGGTCGGACACTTAGTATATTAGCCTTTTAGTATGTAGATGAATACAGACATTTAAAATTTTAGTGTCTTGAAAGCATACTAAAATGTAATAGCCCACTCAGAGCCTATACTCTTCTTATTTTGCTAGAAATGGCTTTTCACGATCCCTTTGAGAAATTAAGACCTAGTCCTAGGTGTCCCTGTCCTCAGCCGTATCTTCAATACTGATTAATTGCTATTTTAGTTTTCACACAAGTTTGTATAATGTACAGGTGCCTTTAAAGAAAAAAATTTTCAAAGACCATTAGCATTCACTTTATGTACAAATATAAAGCTATTATAGTTTTACGGTACCATAAAGCCAAAACAAATCTGCACATTAAATGCAGATACAATTACAAAACCAACACAAATCAAATTCATAACACGAAGTTAACATGCAGGATGTTACGTTGGCTGAACTAAGTCACCATACACGGAGTGAACAGGAAGGTGCCTACCACAACAGTGCAGATCCTCATAAGTTCATCGCGCCCAAATACCTTGTGCAATTTTCTGCAGCCTTTTTTATTCAAACCACTACAACACCTGCATGCGTGCAGTCTGCCCTAAAAATGCTGGGTCTTCACATGGTGTGATGGTCTCACTTATGTGTCCAATGCATCTCAGTTCTTCTCCAATAGTTCATGAAAATTAAAATACTGCAATATAACCTGAAACCCAAACCATTTAAACGTGGCGTTGGAAATGAGTGGCAGTAACTAGCGGTCATCCAGCTCACTCAGGATATGCTGATACTAATGCTTTATTTAACCACTAACCAGTTCTTACTGAGAGCCTACCGCCATTCCAGGCCCTCTTCTTCAGCAGTTACATAGACAGGCCTGCTCCCACGGAACGGACACTCTGGTAGAGAGAGAAAAGTTACAAACAAGTAACCCCCACAGTGACAACTGCTCTAAAGAAAATGAAGCAGGGTAAGGAGAGAACAAGGTGGAGGTGGTGGTGGAGGTCTGTGTTAGATACAGTGGTCAAGGAAGGCCTCTGAGCAGGGAGCGTTCGATGTGAAAGAGATGATGAGATCATTGCAAGCTGTGCACCATATAAAGAGAACAGCAAGTCTGGAGCTCCTGAGAAAGGAATGTGCTAGGCAAGTTGGAGAGTCAGCGAGAAACCCAACTCGGCCAGAACTGGTGGGAGAGAAGCAGGGGAAGATAGGAAGGCAGAGCAGTGGGCAGGAACCAAAGCATGGAGCCTGTGGACCTCAGTGAGACAGGCTAGAAAGCCAGGACAAGTGGGAGAGGGAAACTGAGACAGAGAGTTAAATGGCCAAGCAGTTTGCAGCCATCTAAAAACTCCATCTTCCCTAAACCAAGGACACTTGAGAGTGAATGGTTACACCTCTCCTCCCCAACCAGAAGGTAAATAGCTTTAAGTCACCCGACTCAGGGAGACAGATAGCAGAAATCCAATCAGTGCCATTTGCGCCAACCATACCCCAGGACAATGAAGTTAAGGGAATAAATCTCACTTTGGTACATCAGCACAAAACTAATGAATACTCTGCTGCCATCCTTCCCTAAACCTCCCCTAAATTCCCAACTTAAAAAAATACCTCAAAATTAAGGTCCCAGTGCAAACTCTCCCTCCCAGGAGAACACTTCGCCTTTCCTTTCCCCCTTCCCTTCCCCGACAGGCACACATCCCTAACTCTAAGGGACCTCAGGAGACTTGCAACCAGGGAGCAATGGGCAGTGCTAGCTCATCCCGGCCTAACCCCCTGAACCTGTCCCCAAGACCCCCTTTTCCCCGACTTCTTAGTGAGCCAAAGCAGCCCACCTAGTCCCTCTCCTGTTGCTTCTTCTATCCTAAGCCCTTCCTTGTTTCACTGTCCCCAGCTTTAATAAACATACTCTCAGTTACCCAGACTTGTGTTGTGAAATCTTGCCCCACAAGAAGTCAAGAACCCCCACACTACCGACTAGCCCTAGGCAGACCCACTCAGTGCCAGGTCCCCTTTCCAGTAACATAAGGACTCTGGGTCTTACCCCAAGTGGGCTGGGAAGTCACCAATAAAAGTCAAGAGGTTATTTAAAGCAGGAAGTAATGTAGAGAGAGAAGTTGAGGACTGAGCTCCAGGGCCTTGCTGCGCAGTGTGCTCCATGGACCAGCAAAACAGCATCACCTGGAAGCTTGATAGAAATGCAAAACCTTAGGCCCCACCCAGACCCTCTGAATCATTACCTGCATTCACAAGGCCCCCAGGAGGGTCTAAAACCTAGTACTCTAACACTGAGAAGTCAACAAGAGAAGAAGCAGGCAGAGACAACTGGGAAGGAGCAGCTAGCGGGATGGGAGGAACCAGGAGTGTGGTGGTTGCCTAGAAGCCAAGAAAAGCTGGTGTTTTAAAAAGGAAGGAAAAGAGGGGTCAAATAAGCCAAGCACAGCTTCTAAGCAGATGAAGGCTAGGGAGAGACCATTTTATTAGGAAGGATGGTGATCAAAGGTGACCTTGACAAGAACTTTGTCACTGGAGTGGAAGGCATGGCATCCAACCAGAGTGGGCTAACAAAAGAACGGAAGAGCCCTAACCGGTTTGGCTCAGTGGATAGAGCGGCAGCCTGCGGACTAGAGGGTCCCAGGCTCAATTCCGGCCATGGGCACATGCTCAGGTTGCGGGCTCCATCCCGCCCCCCATCCCCCAAGTAGGGGGCATATAGGAGGCAGCCAATCAATGATTCTCTCTCATCATTGATGTTGCTATCTCTCTATCTCTCGCCCTTCCTCTCTGAAATCAATAAAAAATATTTTAAAAAAAAACAAACATGGAAGGAAAGCAACTTTCAAGGAATTTTAATTATCACAGAAATTAAAACATTAAAATAAAGGCAGTCGTGGAGAACTTAGATCCCACCTGCACCCTAAATCTCTGCTGTATGTTCTCCTCTTCCCAGGGATGTGTTTGCAGGGGTGGGGGTGGGGATGGGGAGGGTACAAATGAAAATGCATAACCTGGTATTCATGCTTAAAGCATTGGGAGCCAGACCCTACCTAATTTTATGGAATCTTACTTTTCTCTCTCTCTCTCTCTGGCAGTTGCCTGTTGTCCTGAATTGCACCTGAGACTCTAAGGGTGTACCAAGAGCAGCTGAAGAGGTATGGCCTATGTTTAATTAAAGCCACTTGCAGAAGCACACAGAAATACCTTTTTTTTTTTTATGTGAAAAACAGAAAGGACACTGGCAAAAGAATCCAACTCAGAAAAAAGAACTCCCTGGCCAAATAGCTCAGTTGGTTAGAGCGTCATCCCAATATGCCAAGGTTGCAGGTTCGATCCCGGGTCAGGGCACATACAAGAAGTAACCAATGAATGCATAAGTGAGTGGAACAACAAACCGATGTGTGTGTGTGTGTATCTCTCTCCCTCTCTCCCTCCCTCCCTCCCTCCTTGTCTCTCAAGTAATAAATTTTCTTTAAAAAAAAAAAAAAACTCACTACTTTCCTTCTCCTCTACAGAACCCTTTGATCTATTAATGCTCACCTCTAAAGGTAGAAAGGCTTTCAGAGACCCTCTAACCCATCCCTGACTTCTGTAAGATGAGCCACTTTCGAGCTCTCTGAGTTCCAAGTTTTCAGACCCAAACCTCAGCTCTGGGATCCATTCCCACCCCCATCACTATTTCTCCTGCAGTAATAACAAGACAACAATTCCAGTTAACTTTTCTGCACCAACACCCAAAACTGGCATTAGGCCCCACATCTTTGTCTTAGCATCCCACAACAAGCAACATGGAGCAGTTCTTTCGTTTGCAATAATAATGGCAATGTAATTAACTCTTAAATGCAGGTACTATGTACCAAGTAGTCTTCTAAGTGCTTGTATATGGAATATGAACCTACTCTGAACTGTAATGTTCAACCTAACCTCTGGACATTAGCCTAATGTTGAACATTAACACACACTTTAAATGGGATGGTTAACTGATGACCACAAAGAAAAAAATTGCAAAAAAAGACAGAATACTTAAATATCTTGTTTTCTCCCAGGGGCTCAATCTGAAAAGATCTTATATTAAGAACCAAAGAGCAATTTGTTTTCCTGGGTAGGTCTTTCCAACGGGAGCCTCCTCTGAGTCAGAGCCATGGAAATCACGGTTGAAGCCCTGGGCAAACTCACCCCACACTCTGACTGTCCCCAGGCGGCAGGAAGCAGACAGTCCTATCAAAGCAGGTGCCCAGTTGTAAAATGAAATAGGCAATAAAAGTAATTTTCTTAAAAAAGAAAAAGAAAAAAAAAACAACAACCCTGAACATGAAAAAAAAAAATCACTACAAAGAAAAGAGAAAAAACTGAAAAGGAAAAGGAAGAAACATAAAAGGGAGACAATGAAAGGAAGTCCCTCCCTGGAAGTTAAGGGATTTTTTTTTTTTTAATCGAGGGCCACACATTTCTCTCAAACTTCAGGCTTCTTTTCTTTTCCTATATCAGTGACGGCGCATAGGACCTCTCTCCTTGCAGGAAGTGAGCAGACAGGTGTAGGGTGAAGATACCATGACTTAAGAAAACTGAACACACTAAACAATGACAAGAGAAACGGTAAAAACCCACAATCAGCATCTAAGAGAAAATCTGCATCAAGAAAGCCACTGCCTTTTACTGACCTTTGAACAATCACTCACTTCCACAGTGTGAGGTCATGGTTTAAAAAATGCTTCCACATCCACGATCTCAGGCAGGATCCTAATTTGGGCCCCTGTCCACACAGAGCACACGCTGCTATCCAGCCAACGGCACTGACGGGCCAGGACTCGAATCCCGCTCCAACCATGAGTGTGCTCTGTGACCCTTCTCAGCGTGCTGCCTGCTTTCAAAACCAGGCCCTGCTGCTCTCACAGAGGCTCAGGATGTTTGAGGAAAGGGGTTATGTTTTTCTTCAAGTAGGTGATTATAACCTTTCCACTGAGACACATTTCCTCGATCCTAACATTTATTTTTGCCCAAAGCGTCCCATCAGATACCTTCAGATAATTCCAGGAGAGGCCTTACCCTGGAGCTCTCATATCTAAATGCACCACTAAGAACATCACCTGGACCCATCTCCTACCCCAGATGCTTTGGAGGAAAGAGAGATTCCTTTGTTGTTTAAAGGTAGAAAGGGAAATGGGGGATTTGGTTTAAGAAAGGACTCCTCAACAGCTCAGGGTACCTATCCTGTTTCCACATATCATGGTGTCTGAGACAGCTCAGGCTGCCACAATAAAACACATGGACTGGGCGGCTTCAACAACAGGAATTCCTCACAGTTCTGGAGGCTGGGCCATCCAAGAACAAGGGGCTGCCTGATTCAGTGCCTGGTGAGAGCTCTTCCTGGCTTGCAGATGGCAGACTTCTGAGTATGTCCTCACATGGCCTTTTCTTGGTGTATGTGCATGTAGGAGCTCCCCTTCTTCTAAAGCCACTAATCTCATCATGAAAACACCACCCTCATGACCTAATCTAATCCTACTTACCTCCCAAAGGCCCCATCTCCAAATACCATCACATGAGGGTTGGGACTTCAGCATTTGCATTTGGAGGGGGAGAGGGGGACACAAACATTCAGACATAGCAAATGGGTAGGAACAAAAGCAGAAAAATTAAAAAAGCAAGCAGAGGAAGAAACGATGACAAGAATCCTGTCATATAGCAGCACAGAGCCACCAACACTTGGTAGATACAAGAAAATTAATTGTTTGCAGCTTTTCTAACTCATTCCCTTGATGGCTGAGTCTTCATCTTCCCATTTCTCCCCTTTAAAGAGCCACCAGACCAAAAGAATCTAACTGCATTACAAATATATGAAGCAACCTAACTGAAGTGGGTGAGAGACAAAGGTAATGATCAAGTAACGCTGGAAATCAGTAGAGTCTTTTAAGAACAGAGCAAAAGGAGCTATACCTAAGTGTTTTACTGTAGTTGATAAAAATGCTTTTCATAGGGATCAGTTAACAACTCTGAAACCACCAGATACGTACACTAGAATTAAGTAAGTAAATGAATGGTAGGAGCCTGTTGGAGTGGGAGGTTATAGATATGCAAACGAGGAAGGTTAGAATGATCCATGTGATGATGGATTAGAGTTGGAGACATCAGTATAAATTCATGTTTAGCTTAATATAAATACATATGATTAAATATTTATACATATACAGTATACACGTTTGTTCCTTGCTCTGTCATCCAGGGAGCTTAGTAGCAACAATGCCCCAGTAGCAAGTAGCAATGAGCACACCTAGAGTGCCCAGATCTTGGTTCCTAATTCCAATAAATTCTCTAATTAAAGGAACTAGGGCCACTTGAAAAAAATATGGTTGATTCTCAGACTGGGGCAGGAAATATACAAGATGAGCCTGGAGCATCTTGTACTATTAGAAAGTAAGGAAATGCTTGAAAGAAAAAAAAAAAAAGAAGAAAGGAAGAAAGAAAAAAAAAGAAAGGAAGAAAGAGAGGAGGGAGGGAGGGAGGGAGGGAAAGGTCCACAGTAATGAAAGAGACATGGATCTCCTGATGACCAAAGCTGGAATACTCTGAGCAGCAAAGTAAAGAAGCACTGGATTAGAACCCAAAGTATAAAAATACAAATCCATGAGTGCATACCGATATGAGCAAATGACTAAATAAATACACAAAGGGAAGAACACACAAACCTACTTCACAGAAGAATTCCAAACAATGGGTTCAGATAGCCTGCCCTAAAGGAGGGAAGGGAGCGGAACTCCTCACTCCCTAAGTGTAGGCTGCGTGCAGTGACTTCCTCCCCGGGAGACAGTATCAAAAGGGGGAAAAGAAGAACCTTACAGTGGAGAAACCTGACAGCATGACCAGGCCATACTTCACCAAGATCAACATCAGCAGGGATAAGTCATACCGATAGTATACACCGTGGTGAAAATGGCACTTCACCTCTGTGATCTTCCTCCCCAAGACATCTAACCCCAGTCTAATCATGAGAGTAACATCAGACAAATCCCAAAGGGTATCCTGTAAAACACCGGATGAGTCAAAATCATCAAAAATAAGAAAAGTCTCAGTCACCGGCACAGCCACGAGGCGCCTAAGCTAACACTACGCCTAAAGGTGAGGTGGTCTCCTGGAGAGAATGCTGGACCAGGCAAAGGGCCTTAGGTAACAACGAAGCAAACCTGAGTAAAGTATGGACTCTAGCTAAAAATAATTTGCCACATCTGTGCCATAAGCTTGACAAACCAAACGTATGATGTTAATAATAGAGGAAACTAGGTGGGGGTTTAAGGAAGCTCTCTGAACTATTCACAACTTTCTCATAAATCTAAAACTATTGTAAAATAAAGTCTTTTTAAGTAACTGTTATAAAAGGCCAGCAGACAGTCAAACCCACTACTGTGGTCAGTGTGGTCACTGAAGAGCCAACACTTGCCATTTCTGACTCATCCTACCCCTCTGCTGGGCAGCCAGAATGGAGATCCTCATGTCCTTGAACAGATCACAGGGCAAACCATCCTGTTAGATTAGCTCTCAGCACTTTTCCTGGGTTTCCTGGATTATACCTCTGCCAAGAAGGACAGGGTGAACAGTCTTCCTGGAACCAAAGACCGCACAGCATCACATCACTGGTACCTAAGGAGACATCCAGCCAGTTCCCAAGCTCCAAGTACTGCACAAGGTGTGAATATGACCCACGTGGTGACAATTTATGAGCTGTGCACAGTTTCCCGCGAGCCAAAGAGTAGAACTAAATGACTAAAACATTTGCAAACGGCACCTTGTGGAAACAGAGCAAGCAGAGAGCAGGCGAAATGCAAGATACACCTTTGCCTGAGAAGGTAACATCGGAGCACAATTTAAATGGAAACTTAAAGCAAAACCGATACGCCAATGTTGCTTAGGTAAGACAGAACTCTGCCCCCTTCCTCCTCCATCTCAGAGTCACAGAAAATGCTTCTCCAAAAGAGAAACATTCACTGGATGAAAGACAAAAGAACTGAGTTAGTTCCAGAGCAGAATGGGAGAGATCAACAGGAGAAACACAGAGAAATACAAAGAGATGAGAGCAAGAAAGGAGTGAAAAATGAGAGATGAGATGGAGGCAGTTAGAGGGAGAAAGATATTAATTAACCTTGCTTGGCCTTAGGAAGCGTGGAGGGGGTGCTATTTGGGTTGAATATAAGGAGTGGCCAAGTTAACATCCCACTGAAAACATTCCTTAATAAGCACCACCTGAGATTCAGCTCACTGACTGGAAAGCAGAAAGTCTCCTTTCCTCCCGGGCAACGCTCTTCCCAGCTGCTCCTCTCTTACAAATGCTCGTGTCTCCAATGTCTTTAGACACCTTGGACTGTTCCCTGCGGAAGCCCAAGCTACCACCACTCCTGCTCTGATCTGAACCCACTGCTGCCTGAGCCTCAAGTCATCCAGCTGAAGACAGTGTCTGCTGCCAACAGCACAGATCCAACCCAGAGGCCCATCAAATCCTGGGCAGCACCTCCCTGAACCCTCTACCGGTACCACTCCTCAAAGCAGCTGTATTTTCACATGTCCATGATTTTTTATTTTAATAATGTCTGTCTTCCCCCACCAGATTATAAGATCCATGAGGACAGAGACAATATTGGTCTTCTCACCATTTTGCCCCCAGTGCCCCAGAGAATGCCTGAAATAATGCAATTATTTATGAACTGAGTAAAGGAAGGAAAGAGACTCCTCCCCTGTAACCCCCAGCAATCTGAGAACACCTGAAGGGAAAAAAAAGACATTTGAATGAATGACTAATAGAGTTTGACCTTGGAATTAGTTTAGCCACAGAAATGGCAGTATAAATAATGATTCAGCATCTGGTGCTATTAAACAGACTAGATACATAATTAATAGTATAGTTAATAACAAATACCGATCACTTTTAGTATTAGTAATAACCAATGCCAATCACTTAAAAAGCTAAGCACTCTTTTATATTATTCAGCAATCCTACCAGGTAGGTATTTCTTACCACCATTTTGTAGGCAACTGAGGCTTTGGGGGTTTGAATCACTTGCCCAAGGTCACCCCATAGCTGTGGCAGAGCCAGAAGTCGCCAAGGCCTATCTGACTCCAAGCCCATGCTCTTCATGACCCAAGAGTTGGCTGCATAACAAGTGCAACAGGTGTTAGTTGGGGACCTGGAGCATAACCACCATTTATGCACTGAATCCCCAGGAAGGTATATACTACTTCCAAACAATCAACAAATTGCAAAATAAACTTTTAGAACTCATCTGGTTTGTAGTTTGGAGCACACCTGCAGAGGACTACCAGGAGAAAGAAGGCTGAGGACTCGGCTGCCAAGACAGCACCCAGCCAGCAGTAACTGAGCACCTCCATGTGCACCCCAGCAGGAGACATGAGATGGGGGCCCCAGAACACCTGACAGCAAGTGCCTCTGAGAGCAGGTGCTGATCTGGGAGGCCTTCCTGGAGTGTCTCCAATTCAAACCAGAAGGAAGATGGCTACAGGCCTGGGCAGCGAAGAGATGATGTTAAGAGCAGGGACCGAGGAGGTCATGAGAGGATGCTATCTTAATGAGACGGAGAACAAAACTCAAGAAGCTGTCCGGAGTTGTAAAGGGAACATGAGAATGTTCTTGACAACTTTGAAGAAGTGGTGAGCTGTGGTTCCAAACAGCCCTGAGAAAAGAACTGTCTTCTAGCTATACAAGCGAGACTGGGCGAGTCTCTACCCTGAACTCTGACCCATGAAAAGGGATGGCAGGTGTCCAGCCAAACAGGTCAAGAGCTTGGACATCACCACTCCCATCCTCGCAGGGAAACTTCCTGGGACCACTGTGGGGAATAAATGAGATTGTGAAGGTGGAAGCACTTTTTCATCAACTATAGTCATTAAAGAAATAGAAGGCATCAAAACATTTGGGGGGGGGGGGGGGTGTTAATTTAACCTCTGATATTTGAATAGTATAAAAATGGCTATATTTCAGCCCCCAAAAGTGGGTAGGTTCACCACACAGAGCAGTGATTCCGAAAGTGGTGAAAAAACAGGCCTGTGCACGGAAAGGAAATCTTGAGGCACTGGGCCTTTTCCTTTCCTGGCAGGGCTGCTGAGCTGGGGGGCCAAAGGACCACGATCGCACAGCTGGGCTTCCGAAAGGCATCATCAGCTTTCTTTTGGGCTCCTTGGCTCCACAGATTTACCAAGTACCCACCCTGTGTCAGGCCCCAAGGCAGACCATGATGCTAAGGGGAGTGGGAAAGCAGGGACAAACCACAGGGCCTCCAGAGTGGGGCACGACAGGAGGCTGGGAGCTCATTACTGCAGGAGGGTGGGCCGGGTGGAAGAAGGTTAAGGCCAAGAGGCATTCGCAACTTAGTGGCTTAAAGCAACACATTGATTTTTACTGTAATGGAAATCTCAAGTCTCAGTAGGCTAAAATCAAGGAGGTGACAAGACTGAGTGCCCTCTGGAGGCCTCAGGGGCCGTTCCCCCCCCCCCCCCCCCCCCCGCCCCTGCTCCCAAAGGCTGCCTGCATTTCTTAGCTCTTGGCCCAGGCCTCTGATTTTTAAAGTCAGTGTACCACCTTCTCTGCTTTTGCTTCCATCCTCACACCCCCTCCCTGACTCCAAATCCTGCCTCCCTCCTCCCTTGTAAGGATCTTGATGACACTGGACCCACCTGAGAACCTGCTTACCACAAGGTCCACATTTAATCACACCCCTTTGCCGTGGAAGGGGACGTGCTCACAAGCTGCAGAACTAGGGTATGGACATCTGATTTGGGGAGTGAGGGGAGGGCATTATTCTGCCCACCTCATAAGGAGACAGGGGAAGTCAGCCAACAGAAAAGAAAAAAGTTTTAAATGTTCAGAGAAGCAGAGATGAGGTGCCGTCATTTTTCAGCTTCCCCATTCTGATTTCCTGAGGCTGCGGCCACCTGCCCTGGGGTCTCCGGAGACACAACTCATCTGCTCTGTCAACTGTCCCAGATGACACTTCACTATTCCCCATGTGGGACTTACACCCATGTCTCTTTCACCTTAATGCTGGTGCCCTGAACCAATTGGAAACAGTGCATTGTGGGAGAGTTAAGGAGCCGAACAGATCAGCAGACTGGATCGATGGATCAAGTCTAACAAAATGAAGTTTAATAGGGAAAACAAAGGCCCTGGAGAATGCTTGTTTGACTGAAGGATGGGTGAGGCACAGAAGTAAACCCTTCTTTTTTTCTTCTTTTTTTTTTTAAGGCTTGGGGATCACCGTTGATGACAAGTTCACTATGAGATGTTTGTCTAAGACCACTGTGACTTCGGGAAATTATATCTCCAGATTCAGTCAGCAGGCAGGGCAGTGAGCCATACTGTAGACTCCCCTGAAATCAAGAACAACTAACTCCCCCAACTCTTTCAGAAG
Source organism: Corynorhinus townsendii (assembly GCA_026230045.1). Taxonomy (NCBI): domain Eukaryota; kingdom Metazoa; phylum Chordata; class Mammalia; order Chiroptera; family Vespertilionidae; genus Corynorhinus; species Corynorhinus townsendii. Next base: position 182,569,390 of record JAPDVU010000001.1, on the reverse strand, counting down.
TGTCTCTTTTTACCCAAGCACACAGCCTCAAGGGAGCATACTGGGAGTCCTGAGAACAAAGGGGCCACCAGCCCAGGAGCTACATTAACCAAATAAGTCCTGCTGTTTGGTGCTCTCAGGCTCCCTCCCTGGTGGTTCAGGGAACCCCCTTTGCTGGGGGCTGATCAGCAAGAGCCTGGTTTAAGAAAAGAGTGACCAGGATGGTTTTAGGACTAAGAAGCTAAGAGAAGGCAGTGGGTACAGAAGGAGAGGAATGGGGCTAAGAACACGATGAACTGTCGTCAAGTATAAATACCAGAAGGGCTGTCATGTGAAAAGGGGATCAATTTTGCTCTGTGTGGCTCCAAAGGTTAGAACAAGGAACAATGAGTAGATGTGCCAGGGAGACAAATTCCAGTTCAGTCTAAGGGATGGGAAGGGGGGGATGGAGGGGCGGGGGGGGGGGGGGGGGCGCGCGCGCGCGAGAGGGTCCTAACACTTAGCAATGCCTGAAGATAAACTGGGTTGTTTCATAAGACAGTGAGTTCCCCATCAGTGGAGGAACGCTGGGGTGAGAGGGACTGCCCATTTGGGGGTAGGTTTGAGAAGAAACTCCAGTGTCAGCCCCTCAATAAAGAAAGGCAGGTTCTTCCAAATCTGAGTGTCAGATTCCATCTCATATTTACTTGGTAACAATCATCCATTTACATACAGAGAAAAAACATAAAGATAACCACACCAAAGATAAGACACACAGAGGTGAGAAGGACCAGGGAAGGAAAAGGATAAAGAACAACCAAAGGACAAAGTTTCTCCAGATCATCTCCTTCGTTTTTCTCTGTACTAAAGTCTCTCCACTGAGTGTGGCAGTTCTAGCCTGCCTCGGGCATGAAGATGTCAGGTCCACCTGCTGGCATCCACTGCCTACCCCACGGGGACCAGAAACGAATGAGAGTCTGGAGAAGTACTTCAGGCACATCCCTGCCATCAGGCTGATCCCAATATAAACTCAAAACCGCCATTGGCTGGTTGCCCTCATGGCAGAGGAAGGAAGTCAACCCAAACCCGTCCCAAAGGAAACGGGATGGCAATGAAAAGGCTGTGAACACTAGTGGGGCAACTGACAGTGAACTCGGAAAGTATGAGCCATGATGGAACTTTCCAAGGAGCACTTGATACTCATGGTTTAAAATATATAACAGTTCAAGACTAGGAAAGAGGTGGAAAAGCAGCATGATGGCTCTCTGGGAGGTGCTACAAGATTTTAAGAAATGCCATATAGCCCTGCCTGGGTAGCTCAGTTGGTGAGAGCATTGTCCCAATATGCCAAGGTTGCTGGTTCAATCCCTGGTCAGGACACACACAAGAATCAACCAATGAATGCATCAACAAATAGAACAATAAATTGATATTTCTCTTTCTCCCTTCCTCTCTCTCTTTAAAAACAATAAGTAAAAAAAAAAATTATTATTTTTAAAAAGCAAGAAACTCCGTTTAGAAACTGAGTCAAAGCTCAATGAAATTATCCATGTCAAATCAGAGAATGGAGAAAACTAGTGAGAGCTGACAGTACATGGCAGAAATGTCAGAATGGCTAAACTGTAAGGTCCCTGAGGGCAAGGACACCCAGATCTGGTCTTGGCTCTCTAGTGAGAGCACGCTGGTCTAATAAAGAATGCATGAATTAACGCAGAGCCAGCAGAGAGGGAGTCTGAGGCCGAGGACAGCCTCTTGGCAGCTTTGATGAGTCAGGTCTCCTGGTTCTGGTAGAAGATAAGCTCAGCTAGGCTGGTGTGGCTCAGTGGTTGAGCGTCAACCTTTGAACCAGGAGATCACGGTTCGATTCTGGTCAGGGCACATGCCCAGGTTGCAGCTCAGTCCCCAGTAGGAGATGTGCAGGAGGCAGCCAATCAATGATTCTGTCTCATCATTGATGTTTCTCTCTCTCTCTCCTCTCTGAAATCAATACAAATATATTTTTAAAAAAAAGAAGAAGAAGATAAGCTCAAATTCTAAAGGAGACTCAGAGCCTGGAAAAGTACATATTCTCCAGAGGGTTGGCTCTGGGAAGACTGCCCAAACCTTGTCTCAATAATCGGTTCTGTGAGTCCAAAGGGAACAACTGGGCCATGCACATTCAAGAAAAGCTTCGCCTCGGAGGAGGCACGCTGGGCAAAGGTCGCTATCAAAGGAAATGATTTCACCTTACGAATGTCTGTGGTCATCAGCCCTGATGCTCGGGCCCCAGGAAACTGAACTCTATTTTCCCTTTACCAAAATAAACATGCAGGAGGGTGTGTTCTCAGTTGCTTTTGGACACCACTTCTTGGGATGGACCCTTTTCTTTCTGAGCATCCCCCTTGCTGAAAGGTTTCAACAGAACAGAAGCCAGAAATTTAATTTCACCAGGTCACATAACTCCCTTAACTTCTACCCCACCCTCTCACCCCATGTCTTTGAAGATACTAAACAGGATAATACTTTCAGGCATGGAACAAAATGACAGAACCCCTTTTCTGAACTCAATTTAAATATCAGCAAAAGTGGACCTTTTGTTTTCAGCAGCAAAAAGACCCCACGTTATCCTAACAAGCTTCTGATAAGAAATCTCACCCACACTAGGCCTACTTTTCAGTTATTTCTTTAAAGATTTTGGGGGGATGGTAAGACTAGAAGCAATTCGGTAAACAAAAGGGGTAAAGAACTTTTTGTTTTTCATCATATTTTCCAATAAACAAAGAAAAAAAGAACAGACACACCCATCAGGAAAGTTACAGCAAGTGACTCAAGACCTCCTGTGAGCACTAAAATGCAGTGCTGGCGGCCATGGCAGCTGCCCTGACACTCCTCACGTACACAGAGAGCCACTTGGAAGTCCACTCCCAAGAGCAGTGGCTAATGACCGGGCTCTGCCAGCAACAACCAAGTGATTCAACAGTTACCAATTCTACCCACGTCAGATAACAGGAAAACTCATTCCAAAGAGACAGATGACCCAACCTCCCAAGTGGCCTGTGAACTGACCAGGCATAAATTCTAGTATCACCCAGAGTACAGTAAGAATTAGGTTACCATTTGGTAGGCACTCGGTTAATGTTTTGATAAATAAATGAATGCTAGAAAAAATATTGGTTTCAGAATGTTTTTCGAGCCCAGAACTATGGGTAACTCTGGCCAGTAGGTCAGTATGCATTCTAATAATGTTTTGGATTTACAAAGCATTTTCATGTGAGTTTAATTTAAAAAAAGAAAAGAAACTCCATATAGAAGCTGAGCCAAAATCAGCTTTATAAGTGACATTTTTAAATGAGGACCATCTGGACCAGGCAGGCGTCTGGATTCCTGAGGTGCTCGCTGCGCTCCCGCCCTCAGGGCCTGGCCTCCACCGACCCTGCTCTTCCACATCACTGAGCCTTGGCCACCTGTAATGACTGCAGAACAAACGCCACGGAAAGGCCTGGCTACTGCACGAGGCTCCTAACGGGGCTGCCTGCCGCCTCCCTTCTCAAAACCCTTAATTGGCCTCCCACTCCCATCACAATAAAATCCTTAAGATGGCCTGCAAAAGCCAGCATGCTCTGCCCCCCCACCCACCCACCCCCGCTTCGACCTCTCCCTTAACTCCCCTCCAGCTACACCGGCCTTGTTGCTGTCCCCAAAACATCCTCCTGCCCTTATACCTAGTGCCTTGGGGCGGGGCCCCTTTTCCCAATGCCCTTCCCCCAGGTAGCCATACTCCAAACTTTCCTTCAGGTCTCAACTTGTTGACCATCTCCTAGGAAAGACCTTTCCCATAAAGCAGGATTCTCTACCATCCTCACCATCCTTCACAATCCACTTTATTTACCCTGAGCTCTTATCACCCATTGACATGCCTTGGTGTGTTTACTGGTATCTCCTCCACTAGGTCTCCCCACTGCAGTGCAAGCTGCCACGAGTGGGACCTTGGCTTTGCTATCCTTCCTCTAAGAATACTGCCATATCCTTAGGGTTAATGTAGGGCCTGGCAGAGTGGGCACTTGGTAAAGATCTATATTTAATGAATGAATGAATAAAAGGCATTGTATTAAGTGTGAATTGTAGCCCCACAGTGTTAAAAATGGCCAACACCTTCTAAGAGCTTTCCTATCTTCTCAGAACCCTGGGGGAGAGGGGAATATGGAGGAAGCACAGAAAAAGTCAGGCTAATGGGTCACTTTCTAAGGGGTTCCCAGCCCTTCATCAGCAGAACAGAGTCGGCCCCTCCCCCACACTCCCTTAAAACATAGGAAAGAGCTGAAGATTGCAAATGACAAGGCAAAGAATGCTACAGTAAACAGGAGCCTAGACAGAGTCAGAATAGAAAGATATGGAAAGAGAAAAATGACCCAAGAGCAGGATAAGTAAAGATTCCAGCTGCCAAATCAGGGCCAGTACAGAAAGCGGCACAGGAAGGACAAGACACACCGCACGCATGTGAGAGAGACGATGTCCACGCCAGGGATGGGGGAGCAGTGATGGTGATGTCGCCTCTGTCTATGGAGGCAGTGGAATGCGATAGTGAAAAAAGGACCATCATCTTGATAACTAATATTTCAAAGCACTTTACAGCTTTTTGTAAAGAAAATCCTTTTTATTTTTTTAATATATTTTTATTGGTTTCAGAGAGGAATGGAGAAAGGGATAGAAACATCAATGATGAGAGAGAATCATTGATCTGCTGCCTCCTGCACACCCCCTACTGGGGATTGAGCCCACAATCCGGGCATGTGCCCTGACCAGGAATCGAACTGTGACTTCCTGATTCATAGGTCCAAGCACAACCACAGAGGCATGCCAGCTGGGCGAGCACTTTACAGTTTAGAAAGCATCAACATCACGTGCCTTTATTGACTCACATAAAAAGGCACTGAGGTGGGCGGTATAATATTACAGGTAAGGAAACTGAGGCTCAGAGAGGTCAAGGGATTTTTTTGTCCAAGACTGCACAGCACGCAGTGGAACTTCAGGGGACTTAGGGCTCCAAGGGCTCTCGCTCTTTTAACCAACCCTTCACATCCCAAGGAGCAAGGGAGCGCCAACCTGAGTGCCCACCAAATGTGATTAACAGGACTTAGTCCATGTTATGCTAATGACTATTTATTCAAAAGCAGATGCTCCTCCTGAATCCCTCCAGGGCTTTATCTATGACCTCTTGACTTGGGAAGAAACTGGGACTTCCTGGAGTGCTCAAACGCTGAGGAGACCAAAGGGAAGCCAAACTCCAGCCTTTAAAAATGTTGCCTTGGGGCTCTGCAAAAGCACAGCCAGAGGCTGCAAAATAACTGAACAGAACTGCTCGGAAAGCATTTCATGTGAAATGCATCCTCTGTAAAAACTTGTGCTAAAGGCCCATGTTTTCAGTAAGTTCCTTCATAATGTTATTGCCATAGCTTTTCATAGAAACCGGATTTCAGAAAACCCATGACAGGTTCACTGGATTTATCAGAACTGCATTCTCCACTTGAAAATGTCTCACATGCTATGAAAAAAGAAAAGAAAAAAAACACCTCCACGGTCATAAATCCATGAGCATGCTGTTCTGCTTTTGTGACCAGATGCAAAATTGCAGAGGAGAAAAAGGGATTTGCCCTGGGGTTTTGAGAGGCCCAAAGGTGGGCCCTCCTCCCTGGGCAGGAAGAAGGGAAAGAAAAGCTACTGCCTGGCAGTGCTGGGAGCACCCAGGTCTGGGCGGGGTGAGTAAGAAGCGCATGGCTGCCTTGAGGACGCACTGAGAGGCAGAGACATTTCACCGGTCTAAAGCAACACCTGGAATTGCACTGAGACCAGACGGTAAATCCAGGCTGACCGCCCAGCCCTGGCCCAGGACACTCCTTGGACAGCAAGCACAGCTTGGCTCTGGGCTCCCACCGGTGCTGTGGGAGGTCCCATTTCCTCCATGGAAGCCTCGGAAGGGGAAGCGGCAGGTAACTGGGCTCTGGGCTGGACATCTGTACAGTACAAAGACAAGAGCAACCGGCAGGAGAAAAATCAAGCCCCGGACAGGGCAGGGGTATCTCTCTGGACGTGGGCACTAAAACTCACTGGCCCTTTTCTCAGGCCTCTCCTTTCCTTCTGCACAACGTCACCTCCATCTATTTAGATTGAGTATGTGCCAGATTGTCTCCGTGCAGCCAGATGTTACCTTTCAAGGATTGCGTATTTCTGTAATTATTTCCAGGACAAGCAAACACTCTGGAGCCACTGGGGTTTTCTATGGAATTCATTTTTCCCCACAACGGGGTGTGGGTCTGCCGCTGCCCCCTGTTTTTAGAGTGCACACAGGGGTGGGCCATCCAAAGCCCTGCAGTCAATGAAACCTATCCTATATAATAAAAGGCCAGCCACCATAAGCGTAACAACCAGAATGACCAGAGACCCCACCTCGGCCCCTCACCAGGCTGGCCTTGCCCCCAAGCAAGCGGTTAGGGGCAATCAGGCAGGCAGGCAGAGTGGGTTAGAGGGTGATCAGGTAGGCAGGCCAGTGGGTAGGGGCAATCAGGTAGGCAGATGGCTCCTCGCTGGGCTGGCCCCACCCCCCAGCAAGCAGTTAGGGGCAATCAGGCAGGCAGGCAGAGTGGTTAGGGGTGATCAGGTAGGTAGATCAGTGGTTAGGGGTGATCAGGTAGGCAGGCAAGTGGTTAAGGGCAATCAGATAGGCAGGCCAGCAGTTAGGGGTGATCAGGTAGGCAGATGGTCCCTCACAGGGCTGGCCCCACCCCCCAGCAAGCGTTTAGGGGTGATCAGGCAGGCAGAGTGGTTAGGAGCAATCAGGTAGGCAGGCCAGTGGTTAGGGGTGATCAGGTAGGCAGACGGCCCCCAGCAAGCAGTTAAGGGTGATCAGGTAGGCAGGCAAGTGGTTAAGGGCAATCAGATAGGCAGGCCAGCAGTTAGGGGCGATCAGGTAGGCAGACGGCCCCTCACAGGGCTGGCCCTGCCCCCCAGCAAAGAAAGAGGGAAGCCCAGGCCACCAGCAGTGACTCTGTGGTAGGTGTACACGGCCAGTGATTGCCCCGCAGAGGGAGGCCCAGGCCAGCCAAGCCATTGCAACCCACACCTGTCGCCTGCAGTGGGAGGCCACCGTGGCAGTGGGGGGCAGGGGAGTGGGAGGGTACAGCACTGTATAGAAGGCAAGCAGTGGCCGCGGCAGGGTTGGGGCCAGCTGCCTACAGCTGGGGGGAAGGAAAGCCCCGATAGGCCCTGATCTCAGGCCAGGCCTAGGGTCCCTACCCAAGGGATCCCAGATTGTGAGAGGGTGCAGGCCAGATTGAGGGACAGCGCTTCCCCCTCTCCCCCCCCCCCCCGAAGAGCACGAATTTTCATGCACCAGGCCTCCAGTTTTGAAATAAACTCCTTGGCATCAGTGAAGAGTTAATTCACCTCCCAGGTTTTGCTTTTTGTTTGGGGTGGCTTTTCTTTAACCCCGTCTTCTCTTGAAAAGGGCTTACTCTTAAGGGGGAAAAAGAGTTTTAAACACACTCCCATTAGTGCATACTTGCAAAAACAATATCATTTTCTTAGCGGCAGAATCTTAGCCTAAATGCTTCCAGGAAACCAGTATGTTGTCCTGGGCCCCAAAGAGGGGCGTGTCAGCCTGGCCGACTGGGCTCAGCATGAGTCAGGGACAGGCGGGTCTGGCCAAGACCACCTCCGAGGTTGCCACTGAGAAGGCAGACCCCTTGTCAATAGCTGGCAACCAAGGCTCCTTAACGTTCCAAAGACTCCCCTGACATCAAGTCGCTGGCAGGTGCTGTGGAAAGTACAGCCACCACATGAGAGCAAAGGATTCCATAGTGGGCTTGTCTGACATCATTCGAACCTCCACCTCCAATTTCTTGAGAAGATTCAGAAAAAGTGCCCTGCCCTTAGATTTTCATTTGAAATAGTGTGTGCATGCAGCTGGAATCTTAAAGGCCTACTGCCCACTTGCCTTGTAAAGTATTTGCACCTGTAGCCTTCAAGCCCGAACAAAGGACTAAGAAATACCTTCCTGGCCGTTGGAATAGGAAAAAGAAAAGGTCCCTATGAGAAATGTAATCTAAGGCAGGAAGGACAGAGGTCAGAGCAGTTGGAGCCTTTAAACACCCCACCTCAATGCCCTTGGGCATTGAACTTGTCAAATACCTACCAAGCACCTACTATGGACAAGCCACCTTCAAGATGGGATGGAAAACACAGAAAGGGTATCAGCTAGGTTAAGTTCAGCTGCAGATGTTGGAAAACACAAAATAACTTTGGCTCCAACCATAAGAAGGAAGTATGGAGGTAAGCCGTTGAGGGCTGGTATCGTGCTTCCATGGCCACTGGGGATCCAGGCTCCTGCTTTGTGCTCCACTTGCTTAGAGCATGACTTCCATCTTCACGGTTACCTCATGACCTAGGTGGCTGCTGGGTCTCAGCCATCATGTCCATGTTCCAAGCAGTAGGCAGGAAGTCAGAGCAAAAGCAAAGGGGTGCATTGTCCGTACAAGTCAGTCCCTGGGATGTTCCCATAAGCCCACACTTAATATTCACCTTTCATTGACTAGAGCTTAAGTCACTGGCCCCTATCCAGGTAAAAGAGAGGTTGAGATATAGAGTTGCTTATCTTTGCACATTGCTACACCTTCGGGGGGGCGGGGGGGAGGGGGGAATCAGGCTTTTGGTTACAGACGGAGAAAATAGGAAGGAATGTGAAATTAGCAATCTTGCCAATAGAATGCATGAAGGACAATTTGAGGAAGAGCCAATGTGGAGCTCTCCCTACGATCAGAAGAGCTGCTAGTAGGGGGAAAAAAGTATTGAGGATGAAGGCTCAAATGACAGTATTCTTCAGAGACAACTAAAAACTTCATTAAGTTGAAGGTGTTTTGAATAAGTTATAACACCAATTTTCCCAAACTATCCACCTTTGAGTTGAACATATTTCATGAAACAAGGTGGTAACCTTTCTTACACCTCCTTAGGACCGTGGCTCTGCTGGAATCACCTGGGAGTTTTTTAAAAATGCAATTCCCTGAGACCCACTTTGGAAATTCTGATAGACGGTTTAGGGGTGAGGCCTAAAATTCTGTGTGTGTGCGCACACACACTCACACACACACACGCACGCATGCGCGCAACCCCAGTAATTCTTCTGATGGATGACCTGGTTCAAAAACAGGGACTTCACCCAAATTCTCATTTACAGTACGGGGAAACAGTGACAGTCATGGGACTTGTCCAGGGTCCCTATTCGTTGTTAGGTGAAACTAGAGTGAGAACCCAGGTCATTTCACCCATAATCCAGGCCTCTCTTTCTTGAAATCACCTCTCTGGGAAATTTGAATTTGGGCTTACAGATTCCCAAACACAAATAATCAGACCATCCAATCATCCTACCCAGTTCTTCCTGCAGAAGAGTCTCAGTTTCCAGGCTAGATCCAATCTCCAAGTAAATTATACTCACCTCGCCACCAGCACACAAGGTACCACCGCCTGCAGAACCCCAAACCCAGCAGTTAGACCCAACACCTTCAGACAGTGTGCTTCTGGGTGCTGCAAAGCCACCTAAGGTGGGGTGCTTAAGGGGTGATTTTAAAACAAATATGTAAGTGTGCATGCATCTGTAGGTATATCTCTACATCTATCTCCCTTCCTCTGAGATCTCAGGGAGTGGACCCGAGTGCCAGCTGCAGCCTGGCCCCTGGTGGCATGGCCTAATCAGAGCGTGCCTGAGGTGGGACTACCCCACTTCTCTCCATTCCGGCCCATTGCCACAACCTGGCTCCCACCTTCCCAGAAATCCTGTGAGCCTTACAATGTCTTCACAGTATATTCTCTCCACTTAGATCTGTCAGGGTTAGTTTCTATTGCTAAAAATTAAGAACAGTGATTGATATCTCCATGGAAATAGGAGGGTTCCTGTTCCCCGGGGTTACTCATGCAGGTTATCATGAAATGGTGAGAAGGGAGGCAAGAGTTAAGGAAGACTCCAGGGCCAGGCCAGAACCTGCCTCATGCACAGAGGGATGGCTTCTGGTAGAAGACCAGCATTTTCCCTGCTGTCTTCTTCTTTCTCTTCATTTTCTCCTTCTCTGGGCCCTGAATGTCTCTCTTCTTGACAAAGATGAACCCATTTCTCCTCTTTCTTGCCTCATACACCCAGAAAATAAAGTTCTCTTATTTGACTAAAAACTGAAGCTCCAAAATGCCTTATCTGACACTTCTGACTCCCAGTTTGTGCTTTGAAAACATCAGGAAGTATGGAGAAATGGCCTTTACAAGGGTGGAGAACAAAAGTGAAATTGGCACGTTTATTGCAGACAATATAAAATTTTAAATGTACACACCATCTAACCCAGCAGTTTAATTCTAATAATTAACCATAAACAGAAGAATTATACAAATACACTGCTAAGAGCATTAAATACTACATACAAAGTATTTATAATAACTCGAATGTCCATTAATAAGAGGTTATTTAAATTATGACAAAACCACATTGTGGAAAACCAGGAAGCCATTTAAAAAATAAGATTTATATACACACGACCATGGAAAGTATCAAGATACTTTTTTCTGAAGTATCATAATAATGTATGTAGTTACTGTGTAGTCTCGTTTCTATAGTTACTTATAAAAATCTAAAAAAAGAAAAAAGTTTACCAAATTCTTGAAGAGTAAGTATGACTGGAGGTGATAAAACAGGGTGCTTTCAACTTACATCACACATTTCCATAGTGCTTCAATTTTGATTACAAACAAGTTATTATTACAATAGAAAAAAAATCAGGAGGCTAAAATGGCCATTGACCAGGTAAAACAGTGATGCTGGGAGCCCATGGTTTCCTTTTTAGGCAGCAGGCTGTCTCGAACCCAGCACCCAACACGTAACACAATTCTACATCAGCTTCCTTCTTCCTTTTCTTCTTACCCGCAACCCGCACAGTCAGAAGTCACAATTCCTAACCCAAAGCGAAGTAGAAGCAATGACACAGAGTGGGAGCTGCTGTGGGAACCGCTGACAGAAGAACCACAGAAAGCAGCCACAAGAATCAGAGGCACAGCAATTTCCACAACTATTTCACGAGGAACAAGGGGATGTGTGCACCTAGAGCCTCTAAAGATACTATCTCCACGTGGCAAATAAGATCAATAAGAATGGAAATGGTCAATTTTATTCAGTGTCTAGGAAATGTGTCCCTACCCACTGCATAGCCAGTTATATAAAAGTAGAATGCATACATGTATCTTACCACCTGAAGAAATTTCAGAAATTAGAAAAAAATGAAGCCAGGAAGCCATTTAAAAAATAAGATTTATATACACACGACCATGGAAAGTATCAAGATACTTTTTTCTGAAGTATCATAATAATGTATGTAGTTACTGTGTAGTCTCGTTTCTATAGTTACTTATAAAAATCTAAAATCCAACTGCCCAACATGTTATATAACTAAGCCATTGTTTTCACTTAGGTTGTATTTACTGAATTAGGTTTTATGAATTCTGGTTTTTCTCTTTTTTTTTTAATTTTTTTTTATTGTTTTAAGTATTACAAATAGTAGTACATATGTCTCCTTTTTTTCCCCCCTATTGACCTCCCCCGACCTCCCCTATCCCCCAGTACATGCCTTCACCTGCCCGCCCTCCCCTCCGCCCCAGTGTCTTGTATCCATTGGTTGTGCTTATATGCATGCGTACAAGTCCTTCGGTTGGTCTCTTACAGCCCCCCTCGCCCAACCTTCCCTGTCTTCCCAATGTAGTTTGACAGTCTGTTCAATGCTTCTTTGCCTCTGTATCTTTTTCCCACCATTTCTTTCCTTTAAAAAGTTTTGCCTTTGCAGACTAGAAATAAACATATAATAACAAAACAAAACAAAACAAAAAAAATGTTTGAGTCCCAATTTCAATGTCCAACAGTTCTGAGTCCCCGTTTCAATGTCTAACAGTTCCTTATGTGTACATGTCAGCAATGATATCTGGATGGTGGGCAATTCTGGTTTTTCTTTTCAAAAGCCATTAGACTTATATTCATTATTCTTCAAAGTAATGCACACACACACACAAAATTAACTTATACTCATGAGAGAACTTTACCTAGGTCAACAATCCTCAATACAAAGATCCCATACCCTCTGCTCTTAAGAGAAAACCAAGAGATCTCTACTGATTGTCATGAAGATTCAGCCAATAATGCCAAGTACTCAAATATAGACTATACTTAGGATTTTGAGATTAAAATCAATGTTGAACAACCAGCAACTGGATTGAATGCATTTGAAGGAAACAGGGCACTGTTTTAAAATGTGAAGCTTGTGCACTAAGTAATGAGTATTCTCCATTCCAAGTGTTAATGTTCAAGTGGGTTAAAATAATACAGGAACGTGTGCCCTCATACCTGGGCAAACAACTGCCAGTTTAATGAAACTCCATTTACACTATGAGGCAAGCCCAGCTTTCCAACAGGCTCTGTTACTAGGTGTGAAACAGAGTTATTTTTCTAACATGCTGCACATATCTGGCTGCCATGTAGGCAACACTTTCACACAGCGCTCCAGTCTACTCCAGAAGGGCATATCACTTCCCAGCACCACAGTGCCCAGGCATGGCAACAGCACCTAACGCTGGCTTCCTTTCCTCTTTCCTTCTTCCTCCAAGTGTAATAGGAAAATAGCAATACATGCACACATACAGTATCACTAAGACTATTCCTGAGCATTCCACTCATTGCTTTCCTATGTCATTATATGGGCACCCAAAATACCCCCTTTAACAGTATCTTTCTTGCATGAAACAACTCCAATTTTGTATTTAGCATATATATACATATATACATACATGCTGTGAGGAAAGGAAATACACCCAAATATTAACAGCTATAAAGTCATGAGCCATTTAACAATAGGATACATTCAGAAAAATGCATCAGTAGGTGATTTTGTCGTTCTGTGAACATCACCGTGTGTACTAACCCAAACCTAGATAATATAGCCTGCTCCACACCTAGGCTATATGGTTTGGCCCATTGCTCCTAGGCTCTGTGTCTGTACAGCATGTTTCTGTACAAAACAACATGAGATTAAATCAAGCACAAGAGAAATAATGCAATCAAGAGATGCAGTAAACATGAGATGTATGTATGAAGCTGCTGCTGGCATAAAATGGCATACTATTTATAGCAAACATTTTTTATAAGTAGAAAGAGTACACTCTAAATAATAACAAGCATAGTATAGTAAATACATAAACCAGTAACATAGTCAGTTATTATCATTATCAAGTATTATGTACTATACTAGAGGCCCAGTGCACAAAATCTGTGCATGGGTGGGGCTCCTAGGTCTGGCCAGTGATCGGGGCCTGCTGGCTGGGGGGAGGGGCCAATTGCCGCCACGATCAGGGCCAATCAGGTTCCCCGCCTTCCCTCACCACCCATGCACCACCACCACCACGTGGTTTCCCCCATCCTTCCCTCACTGCCTGCATCCACTGCCACCCACCCCTGGTTCCCCGTCCCAGCCCGGGGGCCCGGCTGCAGATAGGGACTGGGTGGTTGGCTGGCAGTCCTCATCGGAGATTGGGGCCTGCAGGCTGGGGGCAGTTTCTGCATTGAGCATCTGCCCCTTGGTGGTCAGTGCACATCATAGCAACCGGTCGTTCCGGTCCTTCCATTGTAATGGTCACTTAGGCTTTTATATATATATAGAAATAATTGCATATGCTCTACTTTTATACAGCTGGCTGTGCAGTATGCACCAGCATCACTACAAACAGAGTAATGCATTGCACTACCACATTACCACAGCTACGATGTCACTAGGTTACAGGAATTTTTCAGTTCCATTAAAATCTTATGGGATCACCATTGTATATGTGGTCCGTCATTAACCAAAACATGATGTGGCATATGACTGTATATCTTGATCACAGAATTGAAAACAGTTTCTAATTTTCATTTTACACATCCTGTAGTTTACAAATGTTTTACAATAAACAACTGTTGAGTCAAATCAAGTTTGATACAACACAGTTCCACTATACACTCACTAGAATAACTAAATGAAGATGACACACAATACCAAATGTTGACACTGGAACCACTGAAACTCACACACCACTCTAGAAAACTGTTTCACAGTATTGACCACAACTCCACATATATAAATACCCAGGCACTTCTGCTCCTAGACATATACCCAAAGAATTTACATGCATGTACAAGTATGTATCACTGTTAATAACAGCCAAGAACTACAAACAATCCAAAAGTCCATCGATAGTAGTTACTCGATTAGCAAGGTATACTTATAAAATAGACAATAATAAATGTAGCAACATATTTAGCAATGAGAAAGAACAAGTTACCATACACATCAATAGACGAATTCCAGACATAATGTTGAATGGAAAAAAAAAACTGATGCTAAAGGGTATGTTCTATATGAATATGATTCTATTATTTAATTAAGTTCAAGAACAGTCAAAATTCACGTATGGTGATAGAAAAAGGATGGTGGTTATCTTTGCTGAGAGGAAGCACAAAAAACTTCTGAAAGATTCTGTACACTTATAATTTCTTCACCTTTCTACTTTAAAAAAAATAAGCTGGGTTTGCACAGTAGCTCTAACAACTTAGGAGCTGTATGGCCTTGGGCAAATTTCTTAACCTCTCTAAGCTTCCCTTTACTACATCTGTAAATGGGGATAAAAACAAAAACATCACTGGCTTGATGGAAATGTGATAAGAATTAAATTAGGCAATGCAGGTAGTGTTTAACACAAAACCCAGCACAAGGCAAAAGCACAATGCATAACAGCAGCAGCAGAGGGGGGCGGGCATCTCCGGAGGTCTTCTTGGGTGCCGGGCAGTGAGTACTCACTCTAAGCTTTCTCCCCCAGTTCTTGCTGTTATCTATCTCTCAAGGCCAGAAGCGCTGGCTGTGACCTGGGCACGCAAAAGTCTGCAGAACACCAACCACAGCACTTATTTCAAGGAGAAGGGTGAATCACTGTTTTGTTGCTGCTGAGTTTTCAAAGAAAGGAAACTGGCAGGAGTCAGGCATCAGGATTAATCACAGACTATTGAAAAGAAAAATTATGTTAGCTTTTGAAAGCAGTAGCTGCTTTTGCTGCAAGGGAAGAAAGAATATTTTATTCTGGTGGAATAATTCATTTTAAATTGAGGAGTCATTTGGGAACTGAAAGAGCTCATCTTTCTTCCCTAAGGAAAGAGAGGAGACAAGAAAATCTCTGTTAAAAGTTTTTCATGTGGGCTAGCTAAATTGACTGCCCTTTAATGTATCTCAGATTTACATCTAAAATAATTTTTAATGTATATGCTTGCTATGGAAAGCAATTTAGAAGATTGGTCATGAAACAAGGAATTCAGGTTATATAAGATTATTTCAGTTACATGACATACTATACACACTGATAGAATAATCCCCAATTTCCAAGATTAAACTGCAGATTTAGTAATGACGCATGTCTCATAAATTTTTGCTTCAATTAAATTTTAATTTGCTTTCAACTAAAGAAAAACAGACTGCCTGGACTTGAACACAGACCCAACACTTACTAGCTATATCATCCTGGGCAAGTTACTTAATCTCTCTCTGTCTCGGTTTCCTCAATTGATAATTGGGATAATAATAGGGTTATTATAAGGACTAATGAGTTATTAAATATTAAGTGCTTAAAACAGTACTAAGCAATATTGAGTACTATATTAGTGTTATTATCCATCTTTATTATATTTTCTGATGTAAATGCAAAATATGTCTAAAATTATAATATTTAATCAGATATTTTGCAGATACAGGAGAGAGTACCTAAAAACCAGAGGAGGATGTGTACTAAGATTATGTCACATGAACGTGAATATTTAGTTTTATGTATGTATGTATACACATGCACACACACAAACGCTCCCTCCTTCCTTCCCTCCCTCTCTCCTCCTCCTCCTTTCTTCTTTCTCTCTCTCTCTTCCTCTCTCATAATTTAAATCACTCTAGAGCATAATGTATCAATGACCTATTACTCTTCTTTAAAATATTTCTAAGGGCCCATTGTGAAAACACAGTGGAAAGGTACATTGGATTTTGCTGGAGCCTTTCCCCGGCACGGCACAGTTGAGCCGCAAAGTGGGAGGTGTTCAAACATGGACTCTTTTCAACCTGCAAAGGAGGCCCACTAAAACTTTATATTTTCCTTCAATTGTGAGCACAAAAAGCTTTTCATTTTGTTCCAAAGGAAATGATCTTACCATTAGCTCAACAATATCATCGTCTGAATAGAGTGGGCATCCGGTAGCCATTACATAAGGGCTAAATTCTAAAACCCAAGGGTATGACAGTTAAAGCGACTCAATGGAAATGTCAGTCACAACATTCTTTCTTTGATTTACAAGAATCAAACTCAGAGCGAGAGCCCTCAGCAAAGGGATTATAAAGAATATCAGCACAGCACAAGGGCAGCACCCTCCTTCTTCTCCCCCACCCTCTCTAATAAAAAGGCTTTTTACTACTCATATGCCTTTGCTTTTCTATGTGGAAGAGAATTATGTTTGAAAATACTACTACATAAAATTCTTTTTGCCAATCGGCAGATTCATACTTTTCTACCAATGCTGGCCAAAAATCCCTACTCACTACTGTTAACCGTGGTTTTTCCCTATTATCAGAGTGGCATAATTAAGAACAATTTTCTGATTAGTCCAGGTATCAAAGAACCTTATTTTGCTAAGAAAAAAAAACAAAAACTTGCTCATTCTATCCTTAACAGCTTTAGGACTTCTGGACTTCTAGATACCTCTCCCTGGAAGTCACATGCAAACACAGCTAACACATGACGGTGGCTCCTGTCTTTGCTCTCACCCTGAGTTGTATAACCTCGTTCAGCTTTATGATCCAGAACCTGGCACGGTAGCCTTCGGTGTGAGATGGATGATGAATAGAAAATTGCATACTGCACTGATTCCTAGCAATGAATTAGATTCTGGGAGCTCAAGGAAAAAGTAGGAAACAGCAGCCATATTTTATTTGCAACATAAATTTCCAACAGTACCTACTTTCTTGCTGACGTGAGCTGCTTGGTTTGGTTTGCACACTTCATAAAGGTGCTCTGGATCTTGATTGATCTAGCCATTCATTCCTCAAATGTATATTTGACTCCATTATGTGTAAGACACGGTGCCGTGTACCAAGAGATAGAAATTGGCCTTGACCTTATTTCACTCCTGGACGCTTTTCCTTCCACAACCTCCCCTCAAGTGGACGTCACACAGCCAATGGCACTCCCATCCCCTTCCAACCATGTTTCTGAGAATGCACACGTAGGGCCCGGTGTCCTCTCCTTAAGCCCCTGCACACACACTAATAAAATTGCTTTTGTCTTCTTTTTATCATAAAGGTAATACATACCGTGATTCATATAAAATGTAAACAGTCAAAAGGGCATGAAGTGAAAAAGAAAACATCCCTCCCAACCACATCACCAATCCCCATAGCCCAAATAACCACATTTCTTGGGACATCTTCCAGAAATTTATATTTGCAATCAAGAATTAAAACACTTTTTGAATAAAAATGAGATCTCAGAATATGTTCTGATTTGTACTTAGCTTTAAAAAAAAAACTTAATAGTATAATTTTAATTTTTTTCTTGATCAATATTTACAGATTTGCCCAATCCCACATTATGCTTATACCTTAATTTACTTAACTACTCCCTGCTGAGATTTAGGTTTTGCCGGTAGTTTGCTATTATAATGGTGCAATAAACACCTTTGTGTGTGAGCCAGCACACTTGTTCAGGTGTATTTGTAAGATAACTTCCTAACTATGAAAGGGCTGAGTTATGTACATTCTTGATTTTGAAAGATAAAGCTGTGCTTGACACACCAGTAGCTACCTATAGCAACTGCCCGTTTCCCCAGTCAGCAAAGCTCCAGGATTGATCAGATATTTTGCAGATACAGGAGAGAGTACCTAAAAACCTCCTCCTAGCACCCGCACGCTTCAGGGAAGGCTGGGCCCTTATCTAGGCCCAAGATTGACCTAAGTGAGCTACAGAAGCCCCATCTCCCCATGCCAGCCATTGGTCTAGGTGTGGGTATCAGACCCATATTTGCCTAAAGACATGAAAGTTCTCCAGGCACTCCTAGTCAAGGTTTCTCTGCTTGCCTCTTCCTGCCTCTGGACATCACTGGGAGTGAGGACATGAGTTGGAGAAGCTGCAGCCACATTGGCACCATGAGACAAGCCTGAGCACGAATATCAAACACTGAGCCTGGCAAAGAGCTACGAGGAAAAGCATGTAGTATTCCATTCATTAATTCCCAAACTGCCCTAACTCTGGACTCTGGTTTACATGAGATAATAAATGTCCTTACTACGTAAATCACTTTTAACTGGGTTTTGGTTATCTGCAGGTAAAATATCCCCACTGCCAAACTGCTCTCCAAAAAGAAATCCAGGGGATATATAATCCCTCCCCCTTGCCCCCCCTCCCCCCCCACCACTCCCCAGCATGTGAGAGTGTCTGCTCCTCCCTCCCACTCTCAGCTTCATGGGGTTTAGTCTCCATCTATTTTCAGTGCATTTTCACTTACGGGCCAGAGCCTTCTCTTCCTCGGAGTCTAGCAGCCCTTCACTAAAAGGGCACATTGCAGAGAGGTACCTTCTGCTCCCCTTGAGGCACCACAGTGCGGCCCGAGGCTCACTTGGCTTCTTCAGGGAGAGGCCCGTCCTCACAAGGTCGGGATACCCTGGGATGCCTTCAGTCACACACTGCCTGGGCTGAGAAGGAACGCGTGGAAAAACAAGCCCTGGGAACTGGGCGACCTAGTTAGGATCTGAGACGGGTGGCTGAAGAGAAGCCATGAACTTCCCAAGGCCTGTTTCTTCAGATATGACAGCAGAGCTCTGGAAACTCAGGCCCAGGGTCCTTATAAAGATGGGGACATGATGCGTGGTGGTCCTGATAAACTGTCACTGACTATTATCTTGATTTTGAAAGATAAAGCGGTGACTATTAAACTATCATTGACTATTAAAGGTGAGATTTAGACTGACTTCCTAAAGACCTATCCTAATAGGTGACCATGTGAAAAGTAAGCCAAGCCCTTGGCCTCCCTGGACACTTTGGCCCTCTTTGTCCTCTTTGCTCTCTGCCTGTCACTCTCCTGCCACACAGAGGGCAGCATGTCAGCTCACAGCTGCTAACCAGAAGAAAACCCAGCCCATTACTCTGCTCCTCTCGCCAATGAACGGTCCCCCAGGAACACCATCACAGTGAATGAATACACACGACATTCAGCCAGCCAAGAGGCAGCACATGCCAGGCTAATTTATAGTCCTACCCAAGTCTAGGCACTACCAGACGGCCTAGATTTAGCAAGCTCCCAAAAGGCTGGTTTGGCCCACACTTCCCTCTTCTCTCTCATTCATTCTCTACCACTGTGATGGATCGAACCACTGTTCCCAGGGCCTCAGTCCCCTATAATGGGGTTATATGTCCACCTTCTTTGCCATGTGACTTTACAGTCCCTCCCACTAGAATGGCCCAACTATACTCCCCCACCTCACTGATACTGAGGTTGGCCATGTGATTGATTCCCACTGGCCAATGGAATGTCTGCAGAAATGACAATATAGCGGTTATGAGCTAAAGCCTTAAGAGGTTTTGCCCTCCTATGCTACTGTGATCTGCCACAAGATGAGCATGCCCTAGGTAACTGAGGCCCCTTCAGCCTGGGTCCCCGGATAAGCACATGGGGGACAGATTAGAAGCCAAACAGAAGCCTGTAGTCTAGCCTGGCCCAGCCTAAGTCAACCTAACCATCCCCAACCAACAAATGAGCAAGTGGGAAAATAAATAGTTGTTAAGCAATGAGATCTGGGATTATTTGTTACCAGCAATATTATACAGCAAAAAAAAAAGAATAATGCAAATGTCGTAAGAGCAAATATAAAGGTAAGTTTGCCTGGCACATAAGAGACATGCAATAATAAAATATTCATGCCTATTTTAAAGAGCTCATAATTCATTCATCGTTGAAATACACATAGAGCACTCCTACATGAGACACCATGAGAGGTCCACAGGGAGCTGAGCAAAATGAAAGCTACAAAGGCAACCTACTCCTGCATGTGTCCTTTCACTCCAGCAAAACTCCAAGCTTCCTAAATCCTACGGGGGGAGAGAGAGCTGTGTCAACAGAGCTTCCATTTGTTTCATTCATTCATTCATTCATTCTCCTGAGTCAAATCACAGAAGGGATTAAAATCAGCATCTCTACAGGTATTGACTGATGGTGGAATTATATTGACTGGTGGTGGAATCTACATCCTTCTACAAATGCACTATTTACTTAAAAGACAGTTAGGAACCAGAAGTTATTTTTTAAAAGATAGAAAGAACTTTTGAGACAATTCAGAAGATGGATTTCGGCCCTATTCCTTCTTACGCTCACCCCCACACAGAGAGTTGTTGGAGGCTCAAACACTTAATGACCTTTGGCACCAAGCCTTTGCAAAAGTCTTTTAAAAGTCTAAACAAATTATATCCACTGGTTTGCCCTTCTTCCCACATTTATCTTCTCCCTCAGAGAACAGTAATAGATTCATCAAATATGACTTCTCCATCTATGTGTCATGTATTTTTAAGGGTCCAGTGATGTCAGCCTTTCCCAAACCTACAGAGTATAGCTGTGGATTAGCTCTGAAAACAAGGAGCAGTTCTAATGATTCCAGCTGGGAATTCACAAAAGGGAAGTGTCAGAATAATAAGATGGCACACATATACTCCTTCCCATGCAGACATTGTTGTAAGCACTTTGGACATCCTATATAATAAAAGCATAATATACAAATCGACCGAACAGCCAAACAGCAGAACAACCATCCAGATGACTATCTGGGACAACGCTATGACACCCACTGGCGTCAGGCCAGTCAAGGCGGGTGTGATGTGATTGGCCGGGGGTCCAGCCATTGCCCCATGATCGGCCCACAGAGAGAGGCCCAGGCCACCGACCGGTGGGCTGTGGTGGGTGAGCAGGGCCTCCCTCTGCAAGGGAAGCCCGGGTCCCGGGTGCCAGAGGGAAGCTGGTGCTAGCAGCCGGGGGAAGGAAGGCCTACTCTTGCACGAATTTCATGCATTGGGACTCTAGTATGAACTACAACATTAGAGGACATGCCCTGGGTAACTGCTGCCCCTTCAGGGAGTCAGGACTTGGACCCAGAACAGCCAGGCCCTGCAGCCTCTCTGTAAATCCCAACCTTGCCAGCAACTCTGGGCTTCCTTCCCGCCCTCCTGTCCTCGCTCAGGATCCCCAGGAAAACAGCACAAAGGAAGGCCGTCCTGCAGCATCCTTTATTTCAAGACTCAGCTTTTCTACAACAAAGCCTGCTGCTTCCCTCAGCAAACCCCATTAAGCTGCCAACATCTTGCTTCCTCTTGTGGGGCCTACTCACCTCCAAAATCACAGCAAAAGTAGAGCCTCCTCACCTATCAGGGCCCTCGGCCTCCGGAGCACAAGCAAGTTCCAAACCCTGGTGAAAGCTCAGGCCTGGCTCCAGAAGGACCCAGCAGCCCGCGCTGCTTTCCTAAATGCTTCAGTCTCCTCTTACCAAGGCCCCCACCCTGTTATAAGGCCAGAATGAGGGGGAACTGCTAGGGAGGGAGGCATCACCTCTTTCAGTCTAGTCTCTCCCCACACAGCTAGTTTTGCATCTCTAAGGGCTTTGGGCCTCTCTGAATCTTCTACCAGGGTGGCTGGGGGAGGGGAGAGAGGAGAATCAAGATTGTCTGGGTCAATGACAAGCTACAAATCTGTCCCAGGCCTCCACCTGGAAATCCAAAGCAAAGCATCTTATTAAAGTCACAGGTTAAGGATCACTCACTCCACAGCTCCTCATTTAGAAGCCCAATGGTGGTGTTAAATGTAAACACTTCCCAAGAATGCATTAAAACAGAGGGAGGTTTTTATTAAACGACTTAATTGAGGGCCACTTCTCATCATGGAAAGCTTTTAAACGGAGAAATGAGGGGCCTGTGGGTGTTTTCCAGACACTTGTTTTTAAAACCTGCCACACTGTCCCGGGGAAATGAAGCACAACTTAAGGCCCTGCATGTGGTGCTGCCGCCAATTCTTCAGCAGAAATACAACACTGAGACCTGCTCCCCAGCAGCACCCAGAGCCTGGCGTGAGGGCTTCATTCCAATACTCGTTTCAAGGACCCGGAAAAATGTCAAGGACGGGGAAAAATTGAAAAAATAAGGCCGGCCACAAAGGACCAAAATCAATGAAGGCATTTTCAAACCTGAAAACAAGACATAACATGGGACCACAGCCCAGAGGAAGCTGAGGCTTGGGTGAATGGTGCTGCTACCTGCTATAACACAGGGATGAATCTGGAAAACATTACCCTGTGAAGGAAGCCAGACACAAAAGGGAACATACTGTGTGATTCCATTTTATGTAAAATATCCAGATCAGTCCATTCCAGAGACAGAAAGGAGACCCATGGGTGCCGGGGCCCAGGAGAGGGAGGGATGTGAAGGGACCGTGGAATGGGTGCAGGCTTCCTCTGGGATGATGAAGGGCTCTGGAATTTGATAGTGATGATGGTTGTACAATGCAGTGAATGTACTTAATACCACTGAACCGTACACTTCAAATTGGTTAAACTGGTCAACTTTATGTCATCTATATTTCAAACGCAATTTTTTAAAAAAATTCCTGATACCAGGAACTCCAGAAAAATCCTTTCTCAGCCTCTAACTCAGGAGCAATCCCTTCCTCACTTGAGTAAAAATATATATGCTGTAGGACAAAGTAGTAAATAATATTATTTTACTAATAACAACTCCTTGATTTAGCTGAGCTTCCCATGGGCACTGTGTACTTCCCAAGGACACATCACTTCCCCCACACCTGTCCTCAGGGAGGCAGTACTCTCACCATTAGCCTCATTCCACAGGTGAGAAAGCAAAAGTGCGAAGAGGTCAAGGAGCTTGCCCAGGGTCACACACAAAGGGGAAGCCAGAGGTAGGGTGCCCAGGTGGCTACACCCACGCTGCCTCCAAAGCACACACTGCAGCAGGAATGTCCTCTGGGCCAGTTTACTACTCTGCCCACAAGAGGATACCCTTTGTTGGCTGAGCACTGACCCTTCTTCAGTGGCATTCGGTATGTGGTCACTTATGAACAGGCTTTTCTAAAACACACGTTCAAAAGACATACCTTAGGAATCATACCACCCCTTCACGTGCGTAGAGCTATCCTCGAGCATACAGAGTTAATTTCCCGTGGGCAATTGTTGTAGTTAGTCCTGGAAACAACATGATCAGATAGGAGGGTGATGTGATTACTTGTCCTTTTATCCAGGAGAGAAGCAAGCTTCACAATCTGTAACCAGCCTCAGGCTTCTACTCCAGGGCCCCACTCCGCCTTCGGCCTGAGGAGGCAGGTTTAAATACCATGAGATGTTAAGGGATTTGTTTAGCATATAAGTTATTTATATGTAAATTACATGTGCTAGTTACATGTAAATAGATGCAAGCAATTACAAATGAAGTTAAGGAGCTTTCCCAGAGAGGAGAGAGGAAAGTACTCTTCTCTGCGGCAGGGACACCTGTGGGCTAACCCAGAAACATCAATAAAAAGTTAAATTCCTTACACATACACACACACACACACAGACCCTACTTAAGAAAGGAGGGCCCTTTGTCACTGGCCAACAGCTCCATTAGATGAAAGATGTTAAAAACAGCCAGCACTGTTCCAGGCCCCACTGTGAGGGCCCTTGGCCTTGGCACTAATGGCATCTAGGACTAGACTGCTTGCTGTGGGGCTGCCCTGCACACAGTAAGCGGCTTTCCTGGCCTCCACCAACGAGATGCCAGTAGCCACCACCACCCTCAGTCATGACAACCAAGAATGTGTCCCCCAATGAGAGCCACTATACTATGTCAGAGGTGTTGCCCCAATACTCTATAATAAGCACTACATCCCCATTTTACAGATGAGGAAACAAACCTGAAATGGAAGAGGAACCTGCCCAAATCACCCCATTCTAGTGCTGGGCAAATGTGGCTTCCAATCTGAGTAGTTGAGATCCCAACACTCTTAACCCCCATGGCGTGAAGAAAGAATGAGAACGAGAGAGAACTACTAGTTTCTACCAACTTATGTATTTCTTTTTTTAAAGAATTTATTTATTTATTTAATATATTTTATTGATATTTTTTACAAAGAGGAAGGGAGAGGGGTAGAGAGTTAGAAACATCGATGAGAGAGAAACATCGATCAGCTGCCTCCTGCACACCCCTTACTGGGGATGTGCCCGCAACCAAGGTACAGGTCCTTGACCGGAATCAAACCTGGGACCCTTCAGTCTGCAGGCCGATGCTCTATCCACTGAGCCAAACCGGTAAGGACACCAACTGGTGTGTTTCAAAGGTACACGGCACCTGGCCCTAGGAAAACGGATGGCAGGATGAACCCTCCGATGACATGTGGTCCTTAACTCCAAAGAAGACACGCGCTGCTGGCTCTGCTGGCAGAAACAGGCCCCACAGTGCTTGGAAGTCTGAAAGGACTCCTTTCCTCACAACCACCTGCAGGCTGGGGGTCTGCGAGCCCTTCACCTCATAAACGCATTAAACACAAACACACACTGGCCATGAGAACTTGAAATACACTTTTGAAAACATGCTTTTATCAAGAATTCTCTGACCGTTTTTGTGAAACATTCCCCCCACCGTCGGCCTTCTTAGCACTCGTCGTATTGCTGTTTAGAAAGCTCTGTGGCAGCCAGAGAGACAGCTAGACAAAATACAAGCATGTCCAGTTTCAAAAGGCCCGCTGACTTCCATCCTTCCTTCCACAAAGCTTTGCTGAGCACCTCCTTTCTGCTAGACCCAGGGAAGCAAGGTCAGTGGAGAGCTTGGTCCGCTTGCTAGGTTTACAGGTGTGGGGGAGTCCAGAACGGTACCGAAGGGCACCCATGGGGTTCTAATTGCTGAGAAAAAGGCACTGGCAAGCAGTCAATCATCTGTGGAAGAAATGAATGAGTGGGTGAACTGAGAGAATGAATGAAGAGCCAGCGCAGCACCAGAGCTCTGGGTGCAGAGAGCCAGCTAAATCGTTAACAGCACAGCTCCGGGCCAGACAAGTTTGAACCCTGGATCCTACCACTTGGTAGCCGCACCACTTTGACAAGCTACCCAATGTTCTCACGGCCTTGCTTCCCTCGCCTGTAAAATGGGTTCATGATGGTACTTAACCCGTAGAGTTGCTAGGGTAACTCTCTCAGCAGGGCTGGAGGTAAGTGCCCTAGAGCAGTGGTCGGCAAACTGCGGCTCGCCAGCCACATGCGGCTCGCGAGCCGTGGTTTGCGGCTCTGTTGACTAATGAGTTTGCCAACCACTGCCCTAGAGGATTTGTGACCCTCGCTCTCGTGTTTTGTACGCCACCCAGCTGCCTCACACCCAGAAAGCTGGACTCATTGCAGGTGCCCAGACCTGTAGTGCCAGGTGGCCATGCCCTGAGCAGAATGAACAAGAAGAACCAGGTAAGCAGTAGCTCTAATCCCCCCCACACACTCTATTTCCTCTCTCCCACCCTACACCCCACCCCACCAACCACCCACTCACCCATCCCCCTAGCCTCCACCAAAAAAAAATTAAAATTAACAATAAAAAACCTTGCAGGTGGCCCAGGGCAGTGCAGACAGAGCTGAACTGAACCGGTTGCAACTGGAACAAAGGTACTCCAGCCCCAAACCTGAAACTCACAAGTCAAAGAAATCTTAAGTTTGGTAAACTCCGCCCGGCAGTCCCTTTGCAAACTATTCTCTCTGTTATCTCTCCCTTCATTCTTTCTCTATCAGTTCCTCCCCAACTCCTAAAGCTTTCACTGTAATCACCCCTCTCAGCAAACTTCCCAGGTTTTTGATATGTGATTAGGGCCAGGAGAGAAGCTGACCAACTTTCCAGCTGTCGCTGTGTAATGCTGAGAAAGCCACTGTTTTTAATAAGAAGAATAAAAGTCGCATAGGCAAAAATGGTGACGAATCAAATATTATTTTTTAAACGATTAATTCAGCTACAATGAAGCTCAATGATAGCTCATAAGATATACTAGAACCTCTTTGTGACTTCAAAACTAGGTCATTTCTTTTTCCTTTGTAATAAAATCAAAAGACAGCGGCTATTTAGAGTCTGAAGCTCTGAGCTGGAATTCCCAAACCCCCACTTACTCTGGGCTGAAACCTCACCAGGGTCCCCACCTGGAAAATCAGACTAACACCACTGCCGTGCCACGGGGTCCCTGGGAGGGGTCATGGACACAGTAGGTCCTCGTCCCTGAATGGACCACAAATCTTCAAAGGAAAAGAGACTGCTGTTTCAAATGCTATCAAATACAAGGAGAGAGAGTCAGGGGAAGTCAGATGTAA
This sequence comes from Corynorhinus townsendii, assembly GCA_026230045.1. Taxonomy (NCBI): domain Eukaryota; kingdom Metazoa; phylum Chordata; class Mammalia; order Chiroptera; family Vespertilionidae; genus Corynorhinus; species Corynorhinus townsendii. The sequence continues at coordinate 182,542,964 of JAPDVU010000001.1, read as the reverse complement.
AAGCCAAGAAAATTATTGAAGTCAAAACCAGAAAGTCTTGGTCATCTTGTCTCAATCCTCCAGCAAAGAGATAAGCAACAGTGAAAGATTGTTAATAATAAAGGGCCTTTATAGACACACACACAAAAAAAATAAACTAAAAATCCACAGCCCTAACCATTATGGACTCTACCTAAGGCAAGCAGGGACCCCTGTGATTGGGTGGCTGGGAATATAGGCCACCCTATGAACAAAGAAACTGACAGACAGTCCCCATTCAGGACATACGCCCTGTGCTCTAATCCCAAACACTCCAACTCCGTGACGACCCTCCGCAGAGTCCCGTGGAAACGTTCCCTGGCACTGATCCTCCTCAGGTGAGCTGAGCCCACCGTAGTAAGGAACACGCACTCAGTGAGCCTGTCTTAAACTCATCCTGGCTAATTATAGTTCCACTCGGCCTGGGAGCCCTTCCCACCTGTAATTTTAAGAGCTTGAGGTAATTACTATGCAGCGCAGTTTTGTTTTTGTCTCAAGTACCCCATAAATAGGAACTGGATGTGCACAGCATGGTTTTGCTCCACCATGCTCAACAGTGAATTTTGTTTTTAATCACTTACCCAACAACCAATTATCTACAGAAACTCAGAGGTTTGCAGAGCTTGAAGAAATATGGGGCTAATGTCTCTCTAACCTAGGATTTGGGATCTATTCAGAGCCTTTCTGAACAGCTTACTCTACCCTCTCTATTAAAAAAAACAACAACAGCCCTAGCTGGTTTGGCTCAGTGAATAGAGCATCAGCCTGCAGACTGAAAGGTCCCAGGTTCAGTTCCAGTCAAGGGCACATGCCCAGGCTATGGGCTCAATCCCCAGTGTGGGGTGTGCAGGAGGCAGCCGATCAATGATTCTCTCTCATCATTGATATTTCTATCTCCCTCTCCCTTCTTCTCTGAAATCAAGAAAAATAAATAAATTAAAGAAAGAAAAAGAAAAGTGGGATTTCATAAAATTTCCCTTGGGATGACAAGCCCACATCCTCAAGTGGAGGAAAACAGTAAGTGAACCCAGACCTAAGGCACTGAAAATCCAGTTTCTCAATCAACTCTGCTGAAAAGGAATAGGAGCAGTGGGAGAACTCAGCTTTTCATTCGGACAGACCCAAGCTCTCTTGACCCTCAACCCTGCCACTTCTGAGCTGTGAGCTGCCACAAGATCCAGTTTGTCTCTGAGCCTCAGTTTCCTCCTCTATAAAGTGAGGCCACTGCCACCTGCCTCTCAGGAGCACTCGGATTCAGAGAATAGAAAACAGGCGCTGAGCATCCTACCTGGCACTTGGAAGGCAGTTGGCGAACAAAGGGTAACGACTCCTCTAACCCTGGGGTTATTAGCCCTATGGCTTAGCTATTTGGAAACCACCCTCCCAAGGGAAAAACAGTGTGAAGTCCAGTTTTCAGTCTTTCCAAGGAAACCGGAGCTGAAGTGACAACAGTAGGACAGAGAGCGAATGTCCGTCCCTGCTAACTAATAAACTTATTTTGCCAGTTACCATCTGCCAAAAATAGATCCAGCCACATTCTCCACCAGTTGGCCACCCCCGGGGAATATACCCTTTCACAACTTGGTTAAGTACATACCCCTTGAGCAAAATGCATCTGCCTGAATCTTTCTTCACTCCCCACTTTTTGGAGTGATCTGTGCCCACACCCTTCCCTCTCCTCTGTCAGAAAAGTATCTGAAATCAGTCATGTAAAACTTGGAGGGACTTAAAATAAATTCTAACTTAAATTGGAGTGAAGTTTTTCTTGCACCAATGAACTGAGTAGGTATCTATCCAGGGGAGGCTAGCCAGGTGGTACCTGGTTACCTGCACAGCTGTGTTCATCTTTATTCTAAGAGTTCCCAACGTACTGTAACCCGCCCAACTGCAAGCTCGGGAGGTCAGGGACTGTTACCCTATTTTCCAAGAAGTCCTGGAGGAATACAGAGCTCTGGTAGGAGTGGGGACTTCGTAAGAATTTGCTAAATGAGTGAATAAAAAAATGAAACAACAAAAACTTAGTGTGGATTTAAAATGAAGCACTGTCTCTCTCCCAGGGATAGCGGTTTGGGGGATAACAGTGCACCAAGAAAGATGGTAAGGGGGAACCTGGGTGTTTGACTGAAAACTCCAATGAGCTTACCCTATGTGAAAGCAAAACGACCCTGGTGCTATTCCCATCTCCCCTGCCCCGCCCCCCGCCCATTTTCAGGGTTTTCACGTCACAACTTGTTTCTTGATAAGAGCAATGTCACATGACAGAATAAAGTAAGCGCTTGTTCAGGGAAAATTACTCAATTTTCAATTGCCCTTGAACTTTGTTTTTCTCCTGTGATGCCAACCTCTCAGCCATTTCAATGCCCTTTAGTGGCAGGGTCAGAAGAGGAATAGAAAGAAAAAGCACAGTATCAGTTGTGTGTGTGTTTTTTTTTAAAGGTCATTAGCATCTCTTAAATAAATGGGTTTCAAGGGGAGAGGGCATTAAGGAGGCTATTAAATTTCTTGAACCACCCATTGGTGCAACATATTAACTGTCTCTACTGGAAGAAAAAAAAAGGAAGCCATAGGACAGTCTATTCTTAACAGGAATCAAAGCTCACTCTTCTGAGTGCTGTCTTCCCTTCCTCTATGGAGAGGCCCTCACTTTTTTTTCTTCTTCGCTTACATTCGTCTAATCACTTTAGAAGTTTACTAGGAGAGCTGCTACCCCAAAGAAAGAAATGTTCCAACAAATCTTTTGAGGTCCATAGTTACTTACACTTTTTCTTTCTTTCTTTACAAAATGTACTATTGTATTCATAGTGTGACCATTGCTGTTCTGGTGCAGCTTTTCAGACACCAAAGGGTTCAATAGCATCCTCAAATAAACATTTTCCCCCCCGAAAAGGAGACAAGATTAGCAAGTTAACAAACTATTCAATAACAGTTTCATTTTGTTGGCCTTACAGGGAGGAGGGACGCAGGAAAACACTTTCCATATGGTCTTGTTCCCCAAAGGTTGAGGGCTGGGGTCAGGGGCCACCCTGTGAGAGCATGCACTCCACATAACCTCCATTCTCAAGCCAAGACAATTAAGAGGGCTCCTACAGTGGCCCCACTCCCAGCAATTGCATACAGCCATAGGAGCAGGGCATGGCCGCGGAAGCTGGGAAAAGAGAAAAGCCAACTCCACAGTTTTTATTTTTCAAGAAAAATAAATATTCTTTTGACTCATGTTAGGAACTAGAAATGAACACAAATGTTCCTCCCCTTTGGAGGGCATTCTTTTGAAGGTATTTCATCCCACTTACTAATAACAAGGCAAAATGGAGGGCCAGCACCGAAGAAAAAGTTAAACCCAACGACTGGTGGCCAGGTGGCAACACCCAGGTGGGAATCTAATACAAACATCATACTGGGGCACAACAGTAAACTAACCAAAATCCCAAGAGACTGTCACAATAATAACACTGACACTTAAAACACAGTTTCTTAATAAAATATGTAATCAAATTATATACGTGTGTGTGTTCGATTTTTTCTTAATCTTATTTCACTACCATTTTTGAGATCATCTGAAAAGTGGCTGAAGTCTCACCTCAGATGTGCCGTACTACTTACTGTGAGGCACTAAGTCCCAAGCTCAAGCGAGTCTATCAATAAGAAACATGCACTGTGTTGTATCTGCTGGGTGTGATCACACATTGGGAATAACGCTTAGCCACAAATGCACACACCTTAACACAATATCAACCTTACGAGCCTTGTTACCTTGTTTTCTTGAAGGAAAATTCTCCATATTTACGCAAAATCATTATCTGTCCCCAAAAGCTGGATTCCTGAAGTATATTTCCTCCTTTTAATCTGAAATCCTTTCCAAGTAGGACAAATCAAACTCTTACTTGGTTTTCTCTGAATAAGACAACCCCGGGTGATAACCTTGGCCCTCCCAAGGACTTCATGGCTTCAATCCCTACACTCCAGCCTCCCGGCGGACAGTGCCCAGGCGTATGTTTACTGTAAACAGAGAGTAGAAACAGAGGGAACTCCAGGGGCCCGCAGGGTCTGCCGTCTAAGGTTGGAAGGCACCAGCCATCAGGCTGTCCAGTGCCTGACAGAGCCAGGATGCCAGATCAGGGAGCAAGACTGAAGGAAGGAAAAGAGAGAGAAGTGCCCGTGATGAGTCCTGCTTTGGGACTAACCTCTAGCAGTTCAGGAAGTGGCTGTGGGAGCAAGCCCCAGGGCAGAGCTGCTCAAAGGTGGCAGCGCCTTACAATCACCTGGCTGTGTGAACTCCATTGCCCGCGCTGCACCCCAGTCCACCTGAGTCCGATTTCTAGAGGTGGGACCTAGACACCAGTATCAGTAAGAACGCACTAGATGTGCAGCCAAGTCTGAGAACCGATGCCCCGAAAGAATCCACAACGTGTTTGAGCAGAGGCGGAAAGGCGATGCTTCCTTGGGGTGAGGAGGTACACACATATGTACAAAGGTTTTTTAAATTCCGTCTAAGTAACTCCAATATGACAGCCAAGCACCTGTTTACAGGCCAAACAGTGATGCAACTTGGAAAAGTCCCTTGGAAAGCTAGCATATTGCTGCAAGTGAGGCGGGGCGCTCGGGGTCTACCTGCCAGGGCGGGGAAGGCCAGGGAAAGGGGTCTCCTTTCCTTTTCAGGGACGATCTGGACGAGCACCCCGGAAAATTAAATAAAACAGGGCAGGACAGGGGCTGGGCGCTCCGTGTGGATCCCAAAGGAACCGCGGCTTCCTCCTAGCTGTCACTCGGGCCCCAGGGTCGAGGTAGGGGTGCGAAGGCTGCCAATCCCTCTGCACTAGAGGGAGGTGCTGAGAGCCTCCTCCTACCCCCAGCCCCGCCGCGGTGCCCCCCGAACCCCCGCCATGTGTTCCGCACGCCTCCCGGCGGGGCGCTGCGGGCACCAGGAGCGCACCTTCCAGCCGGGGACCCGCGCCTGCGGCGGGCGCTGCGCTGCTCGGTGAGACACAGGCTGAGCGCAGCGCACCTGGCACAGCCCGAGCCTCTCCAGGCGCCGCGGCCCTCGGAAACACCTCGCCCCTCGGGTCCCGGTGGGCGCACCCACCCAGCCCGGCTCCCGCGTTGGCTCACTTACCGCCGCCGCCGCCGCCGCCGCCGCCGCCGCCGCCTCCACCTCCACCACCGGATCCCGCTCCCGCCGCAGCCAGCACAGCCCGGCCGAGTGCAGGGGCCGCCGAGCCGCCTGGAGGCCCGGGCAGCCGGCCACGCCCCCGCCGCCCGCCCCGGGGAGGAGGGGCAGGGGGCCGGGCGGGGCCAGACCCGCCCCAGCGGCCGCCGGACTCGCGGCCCAAGCAGGGTAGTGAGGCGCCCGACGCCCCTTTCCGGGCAGGCCGCCCCACGCCCTCCTGCTGCCCGCCCGGCCCTCCCCTGGCCGCCGCTCCCCTCGCACCGCTCCCCGCCCTGCGCCCCTCGGGCACCCTCCACCACCCTCCTGGGCTGGACCGCGCGCGCCCTCCCTCTGCCCCTCGCCAGCACCTCTCCCCCCCACATTCAGCCCTCACACTCCTCTCCAGCACCGCTTTGTCCTCACCCTTCCCCAGATCGGAATGTCCTCCACCGACCCCTCCCCGCCATCAGCGGGTGTTTTTCTCCCCCAAGCCCGCCTTGCCAAATTCCCCATCTCCGGGAAGCCTTCCCTATTGCTCACCCCACCCCCTTGTACCACCCCCACAGCCTCTGAGCCCAGTTTTTGCCTTACCCTTCCGTGCAGACTTTTTCTCCCCAGTTAGTGAGAAACTTAAGGTATAACTTTTCTTCTACCGTAATTAAATCTACAAATATTTGTTGAGCACCTACTATGTCTAGACACTGGTGAAGAGCTCCAAAATTATAGTCGCCACCTACAATCTAACGGTAATAAATGTCTGTGCCTGTTTGGAAGGCAGGGAGTGAAGGGCCCAAGGCCACACCGCTGATGGTAGTGGGAGCTGGGAGTAGAAGCCAGATTCCTGGTATCTGGGTTAGGCCCATTCCAATGGAAACTGCGGGATACCGCTGACCCACTGTCAGAGCTTGTGCAATAAAAACGTTTTCTTTTCATTTGTGAAATGGAGAGCAGGATACCTAGGCCACCATGTTGTGAAGATTGCCTGAAAAAAAAAAAAATGACATAACCTGTACTTAATAAGTAAATGTTTGCCACCTGAGTGAATGAAGAAGACGATTGAAATTCAATAACTTAAAATAACAATGTAAAGACTTTAAAACATAATAGTGAAAGGGAGAAAATATTTGCAAATCATATATCTGAAGAAGGATTAATATACAAATTATATAAAGAACTCATACAACTCAATGTCAAAAAAACAAATGCTCCAACTTAAAAATGGGCATCGGACTGGTATGGATAGTTTCCAAAGATGGCCAACAAGTACATGAAAAGGTGCTAAACATCACTAATCATCAGGGAAGTGCAAATGAAAACCACAGTGAGATATCACCTCACATCTATTAGAATGGCTATTACCAAAAGACCAGAAAAGTAACAAGTGTTAGGGAGGCTGCAGAGAAAAAGGAGCCCGGGGGCACTGTTGGTGAGAATGTAAATTGGTGCAGTCACTATGAAAAACAGTATGGACTTTCCTAAAAACATTAAAAATAGAACTATCGTATGATCCAGCAATTCCACTTGGATATTTATCCAAAGAAAGCAAAACACTAACTCAAAAATATGTGTGCACCCCCATGTTCATTGCAGCGTTACTTACAATAGCCAAGATAAGGAAGCAACCTGAGTGTCTATCAGTGGATGAATGGATAAAAAATGGAATATGTATAATGGAATATTATTCAGCCATCTAAAAAAGGGAAATCTTTCCATTTGAGACATGCATAGACATTGAGAGTATTATGATAAGTGAAATAAGTCAGACAGAGACAGACAAATACCATATGATCTCGTTTATATGTGGAATCTAAAAAACAAACAAATGACAAAAGCTCATCAATACAGAGAACAGATTAGCAGCTGCCAGAGGTAAGGATGGAGGTAGGAGAAAAGGGTGAAGGAGGTCAAAAAGTACAAACTTCCAGTTTTAAAATAAATAAGTCATGAGAATGTAATGTACAGCATGGTGACCATAGTTAATAATGCTTTATTGCATATTTGAGAGTTGTTACGAGAGAACTGAAAAGTTCTCATCACAAGAAACAAAAGATCTTTGTAATGCATGCTAACTGTAGGGATCGTTTTACAATATATACAAATATTGGATCATTATGTTGTATACCTGAAACTTATGTCAATTATACCTCAATAATAAACAAATAAATAAACAAGCAAATTGTTTAAAGGAATAGTGATAGGGGTGAGGGGGGAGGATACTACTTAAGAATCCAAGGGAGGCAGTAATGGTCAAAGGAGTCTTTTTAGAGGAAGTGGACAAACTATTCTAGAAATATTGGATGTAGGTGCTGGTGTGTCCAGGGGGACATTTAAGGTGACTATTATGTCTTTTAAATAATTGAATCGAGCCCTAGCCAGTTTGTCTTGCAGACTGAAAGGTCCCAGGTTCTATACTGGTCAAGGGCACATGCCCGGGTTGTGACTCAATCCCCAGTAGGGGGCGTGCAGGAGGCAGCCAGTCAATGATTCTCTCTCATCATTGATGCTTCTATCTCTCTCCCTCTCCCTTCTTCTCTGAAATCAATAAAAATATATTTAAATAATAATAATAATTGAATTGATAACCTCCCTTCCCCTGGGAACTGACCTTTAGACTACTTCACAACCTACATTCCCTTTTGCTTAGATCACATTCTACTTGCTAAGACCATTTCCCCTCTGGACCTTCCCAAGATCCAGACCCGCCCAGAGAGTTCCCTGCTGAAAAAGCCCACCTAGAGTCCTTTAAAACTTTGAACTCCCCATCCCTGGGAGCTGGTGTCATTTTGGGGCTCAACCCATCTGGTATGCAGATAACCTAATCCTATATAATAAAAGGATAATATGCAAATTAACTGAACTGTGGAACAACTGGCCGCTATGACGTGCACTGACCACCAGGGGGCAGACGCTCAACAAAGAGCTGCCCCCTGGTGGTCAGTGCGCTCCCACGGGAGGAGCGCCACTCAGCCAGAAGCTGGGCTCACGACTGGTGAGCACAGAGGTGGTGGCAGGAGCCTCTCCTGCCTTGATGGCAGCACTAAGGATGTCTGACTGACAGCTCCCAGACTGCGAGAGGGAGCAGGCCAGGCTGAGGGACCCCACCCCCTGCTGAGTGCACACATTCTGTGCACCAGGCCTCCAGTAAATTTATAAACCTTTACCACTTTTGGCCTTGTGTGTTCTTCCTTGGGTGACCCTAACAGAGACAGTGTTCAAAGAATGGTCTTTCCTGAATGGAGGCTGCCTGGAGGGGGTCATGGAGTGCATACTAGAAAGGGGGATGGAACCAGATGGTGGAAAAAGAATCTAATACCAAAGTGAGGGTGCTCCAATTAACCAAACAGTAACACTTGGACACCTCAAAATGGTCGGAATGGCACCTGCATCTTACAGAGGGCACCTAAAGGCCCTGGAGACCTGGGATAGCAGACACCTACACCAGGAACCAGCAAACTAGTGAGGGAGATTGCAGCAGAAAGGGACAGGGCAGTAAGAAATTTCCAAAAAGTTCCCCTAGGACTTGAGGACCCAATGTGTGCAGTGAGGGACTGGAGAGGGTAAAGACACAGCTGAGGTTCCAAAGCAGATGGCTTGGGATGATTTGCTATGAGAGCTGCTGATGCAATGTGAGGTAATGATGGCATTTGCAGTGGATATGCAGGGGGGAGGGGGAGGGGGACAGGGCCATGGAGGGCCAGATGTGGGCAGCATCCAGGTCCAGCGCAAGGAGCGCAAGGGCTGGACCAGGTGCCAGAAGAGCAGAGCAGAGGGAAGTGTCCGCACTTTGGGCTGAGGAAGCGGAGGGCACCAGCTGAGAGAGGAGTAAGGTCTGTGAGAGGCAGCAGGAAAGCCCAGGAAGGCCCAACATCACCAATCTACTTCTCCCTTAGACCCTTACACAAGGAGCTATAAAAAGTATTCACTTGGGCCTGGCTGACGTGGCTCAGTGGTTGAGTATTGACCTATGAACCTGAAGGTCACGGTTGGATTCCCAGTCAGGGCACATGCCCAGGGTGAGGGCTTGATCCACATTGTGGGGCGTGCAGGAGGCAGCTGATCAATGATTTTCTCTCATGATTGATGTTTCTATCTCTCCCTCTTCCTTCCTCTCTGAAATCAACAAAAATATTTTTTTTAAAAGAAAGTATTCACTTGGTAAATATTTGTTAACTGTCTAAAAAGCATTTAATTAGCAATTGCCCCCACTTCCAGGCAGATATTGTGCTGATAACAAAAATAAGGGAAGTCTTGCCCGACCGGTGTGGCTCAGTGGTTGAGCATCAACCCATGAACCAAGAGGTCACCAGTTGGATTCCTGGTCAGGGCACATGGCCAGGTTGAGGGCTTGATCCCCAGTGTGGGCTGTGCAGGAGGCAGCCAATCGATATTCTCTCTCTCTATCTCTCTCCCTGTCCCTCTTCCTTAAATCAATAAAAACATATTTTAAAAATAAATAAGGAGAGTCTTTGGGGGCAAGAAGAGAGCAGAGGGTTTATCGGAGAAACTGCTTTTGATGCTGTTATTATCGAAATGCATGCTCAAGCTGCTTCAGCCTGGACCTAAAGTAAACATTCCCCCACCCCAGGCAAAGCTTCTAACATTTTGAAACACATCTTTTTTATTTTTATTCAATATCAGTTTTTCTCCCTTGGCTGCTGTTACTGAGCCTGTAGGACGATTTTTTACTTATTATTTTTTTTTGTCAACACTTGCCAGAAGATAAATTTTCAGGAGGAAGAGTAGAGAAAAATAAATCACCTCTTTTCTTCACCAGATTTTGTGTGCATGGAATACATGATGAAGAAATACTCAGAGAAATGCTATGGCGTCCATGACATACAAGCCATCGCGGGGTGCAGAACACGGCAGCGGCCACAGAGGGGAAGCTGCGCCATGGGCACTTCCTGTGGCTCACACTGTGAGGCTGCAGTGTCCACAGGTAGCTGATGGAGCAGAAGGGCATTCAGGGAAGGTGTAGTCAGACACATAAGACAGGAACCAGGAGGTAGTGAACAAAGCCATAAAGAGTACTGTGCTTTACCTGGTTGAAGTGGAGAAGTGGCCCTGGGGAGAAACATGGGGTTGGGAAGGGCCCCTGGAAAGAGGTCTATTGGTTGGAGTCTTTGGAAGAGGCTGCCTTAGTTGGGGTTGCTCTGACGGTAGAGCCTGAGAGGGGACTCGGCGCAGGTGGCACATGTCGCTGGGGAATCCCTGGAAGTAGGAGAGGGAACAGGGAGCGTGAGACAGGGAAGAAGGAAGCCATGATTAGGGTGTGTCACTGAGATTGCCGCTGTGTGCAAAGGGGCCTCTTGAGAAGCTGCCGGACGCTCCCCAGGACTGACAACATAGAGGACAGGGCCAGAGGATTTTCCCAAGGCTCCAGCATGGAGGCCTCTGCGGTTACACTCCCCCCCCCCCCCCCCCCCGCCACCCCGCTCCCCAGCTTCCATGCTGAGAGAGCTCCCTGGGGCCACAATGCTCCCCCGAACTGGGAAGCTGTCAGCACCAAACAATGCTGAGTTTGCATGAACTGTCCTGGCAGCTACAACTTGTCCATTGCCCAGGCTCACAGTGCATAAGGCTCCCCCAGGCCCTGCCTTCTACAGCATATGACAGCTGGCAGCTCCTCTAGCCACTAGCACAGAGCCAGAGGTCAGCAAATGTTTGATGAATGAATGAACAAACACATACTCATCAGTGCACACAGGCGTCATCAAAACATGCCACTGAGAACAGGTTCTGAGCTCCGGTCTTGTATCCAGGGCAGGGAATGGCTCAACCTATCTCAACTGTAACGAAGACTTGCCCAAGGCCTTGGACTAGTAACCTAAGCTCCCCGTGGCCTGGATCTCAGGGTCTGGAAAGGAGGTGATAATCATGCACCCCACAGGGAAGAGGTGGAGCCTAATTACTATGTAAAGGTCCTCAGTAGCCTTTGGAAAAACAAATGTGCTTGTGTCTAGTGTGGAGGAAGGTAATGAAGCCAAGTGTACCATTAACATTCTTATTCTGTGGGAGACAGGAAATTAGAGACACTACCACTTTATTATTTTTTTAAAATTCTATTTGTTGATTTGAGAGAGAGAGGGAGGGAGGGACACACCCATTTGTTGTTCCACTTATTCACGCATTCACTGGTTGATTCTTGCATGTGCCTTGATTAGGGATTGAACCTGCCACCTTGGCAGAGCATCCTCTAACCAACTGAGCTACCCAGTCAGGGCCCCTTACTTTGTTTTCTCTTTGCTTGATAGATAGGGCATCCCTATCATGTCGTTGGGAATGTTGAAAGAGGAGTGAAGTTTCTCAGTGGGGGAAAAAAGCAATCAAAACTTGAGACTGACTCCATGCTGCCCTCCCAGGATTTGCTGTGAGGCATGAGGGCCCACTGACTTCCCCACAGGTGTTTCACCTGCACACTAGATTAAAAAACCAGGAAGAGTGAAGAGCAGCATTGGAGGGATCCAGCAGAGTCAAAGGCCTTTTATGCATCTTCTGTGGGCCAGTTGGACGCAAGCAGGGCTGGACTTCCTGGAAGCTCGGCCTGTCTGTCTGGAGGCTGAAAAACAAGAGGAGAAATGGCAATGCTCAGCCAAACGGCCGAGGGAGGAATTTTCTAGAAACAGCACAAGTTTACAATCCCTGTCTCCTCAATCATCCCCAAACCACCAACTGATACTAATTCAACAAAGATGCATTTGTTAAATATTATCCCCAAAGTGTCCCTAGTTATGTTGAAACAACTCCAGGATATAAAAGCCTTTTCTATCATCTTTGGCCAAAGTCAGGATAGCTCAAATTCCAAGATTAAAAACAAAACCTTTTTTACATTTTTAAAATTTTGACTCTGGGGGCTACATTTTCTCTGTAGCAAATTAATTAACCATTTTGGGGGTTGGATTATTTGCTCATAGATGATCTAAGCCATCTTGAGGGCCACATTCTCAGACTGTATTCGGACCAACTGGGCCATGGATGAGACCTGACACCCAGATCAAATGTTTTAAATGCTGCATTTTTATTCATTTAGGACTGCCAGAACCTTCTAACGAGGGGTTTATCCTTCCAGAACACATTTTTCTTGGATATGTCTAAAGCAAAAGTAGCACACTGGGATTATTCGGTGAAATAATGAGAATGAGAATTTAGTTTATCTTGTAGAAGTGGATACAATTTATATCCCTAAAACTTAAGGCTTGGGAGCTGGTCTACTCAAGAGCAGGTTGAGGTCTTCAGAGTGGCGATTCCCTCTGCCTGCAGGCCTAGGGTCAAGGTGCCAGCGATTACAGCAGGAATGTGGATTTTGTGAGCAATTTGAGAAACTTCACATTCAATGTTTTATTTGTAGTTTTTTCAATCCTCGCCCAAGGATATGTTTTTATTGAGTTTTCAGAGAGAGAGGAGGGGAGAGAGACACAGAGAGACATCGATCAGCTGCCTCAGTAAGCACCCGACTGGATCAAACCCACAACCTAGATATGTGCCCTCTCCAGGAACCGAACCGCAGCATTTTGGTGTAAACTCCAACCAACTGAGCCACATTCAATGCTTTAATTTTCAAAACAACCCAGGAGGTTGATGTTCTTATCTCCATCTTACATATAAGGGAGCTGAGGCTCAGAAAAACCACACAACTTGTCCAAGACCCAATCCTTTATGGATAGGTGGGAGCAATCTTCACTGCTCTGGCGTCTGTGGGAGCCAGAGCTTTGCCGGGGAAGCACAGGATGGCAAACTGAGAAGCACAGGATGGCAAACTGAGAAGCACAGGGTGGCAAACTGAGAAGCACAGCCCTCAGCGAAATTCAAGGACACGGCGATTGTTGCCCATAGACCTTCCCCTCACCATGAGAATTCCAGAGTCTGTGCCAGCATGGGGAAAATGCCTTTTAAATTACGGATATGGGTTAGGAAAGAAAGCAAAGGTTTATGTAACTCGGCCTTAGGAATCTCTGCCCTCAGGAGGGGCCGGGCAGGAGCCGAGCTGAGCGTCAGAGGCCTGCACGGCCAGGCAGACAGCCCCACGTTGGCAGGGCCTCTCGCTCAGGGCCAACGCTGCTTTCCTCCGAGGCCTTCAGTCCGCGCTGTCTCTGAAGCCTCAGGAACTGGATCAGCAGCTCCAAATCAAAGGTGGCACTGGATCTTTAACTAGAAGACCAAACACTCAAAAGGCCCCTCAGGCTGTCTCCGGCAGCACAGCAGAACCTCCAGGCCGCTCACTGAAAGGGAGTAGAGACCACTCCAAACCCCTGACCTGAACAGACACGATAAAGGGAAGTAAATGTGGGCATCGTGATTGCGATGCAGGTGTAGACATCACTGGTGTAACTCAGTGTGCTCTCTTAAAGTGAACAGAGCCATTATAGCGGCGACATTCAGACACTCTTACACTGGTCCCTCTCATACTGCAGGGTGACTTCTGTGGGCCCCGAGTGCTTCTGTGTGGTGGGTTCCTTCTGTGGGCCCCGAGCGCTTCTGTGTAACATACAAATATATTAAAAATTATGTTTTACAAATACATCAGCATAAATATATATTTGTGTAGTAAACATATAGTAAAACATGCTCTTCTACCTAAGTATTCATTTTCCCCTCTACTTTTAAAATAAATTATAGCCCTAACCAGTTTGGCTCAGTGGCTAGAGCATTGGCCTGCAGACTCAAAGGTCCCAGGTTCGATTCTGGTCAAGGGCATGTACCTTGGTTGTGGGCACATACCCAGTAGGGATTGTGCAGGAGGCAACTGATCGCTGTTTCTCTCTCATTGATGTTTCTAACTCTCTATCCCTTTCCATTTCTTTCTGTAAAAAATTAATAAAATATATCTTTAAAAAATAAATAAAATAAAGTAAATTATACATGTTTGTGGGCCCCTGAAAGAATCGTGGGTGTAGGCTCTGTGCTGAGTCTAATGGGTGTCAGTCCTTCCAGCCCTGCAATGAATACTTAGGAAACTTTGAAAACTAGCTCTGCTTGTCATCCCCCACCAGGCAATTAAATCAGTGTCTACAGGTGGGCCCTGGTGTCCTGCGCTTGGTGTTTTAGAAGTTCTCCCAGGCGATTCTAACGTGCAGCTGAGATTGTGACCTGCTCTAATAATATATTTCTCATAAGATCTTAAGTTTTCCAATAGCAAATCTTCTTACTGCATTTTTTTTTAAAGGAGACTATCCTGAGTCTGGAAAGGGACCACTGTTCTACAGATCAGCTTTCCAAGGGTGACTGTATCTTATTGGAGAAAATCCACTCTTCCCATCCCCATAGGGACAATGTTTCAAAGTATTAACCAAAAGTCCCTGCCCCCGCTTCCTGCTCTCGGTAGCTCTGCGGCTCCTTTTCAAGCCCCTGCTGTTTGCTTATAACCTTGAGGCAAGGGGGACAGGGTGGACAGCAGAAAAGAAAGGAATCTCCGATAGGTTGTGTCAAAGGCCTTGGACTTGGGGGTCTCTAGGCCTAGACTCAAACGTTTGGGAAATGTGGGGCAAAGTGTGGGATTTATTCTGGGGAACTAGAGAAGAGTCTTTTCTTCCCTGGCTGCTTGAAGCATGGCCACCAGCATGAATGCCACTGTAACTCCCTGGACCAGGAAGCTCATGACCTACAGACTGATCCAGTGGAAGCAAATGGTCATTGACGTCCTTCACCTTGGGATGGCAACAGTACCCAAGACAGAAATTCGGGGGAAACTAGCCAAAAAGTACGAGATCACAGTAGATGTCATCTTTGTGTTTGGATTCGGAACCCATTGTGGTGGTGGCGAGACCACTGGCTTCAGCATGGTTTATGATTCCTTGGCTTACGCAAGGAAAAAGGAACTTAAATGCAGACCTGTAGGACATGGCCTGTCTGAGAAGGCCTCAAGAAACCACAAAAGAAAAGCAAGAGCAGGATGAGGAAAGGCGGACGGAATGCAAAGGCCAATGTTGGTGTTGCAAAAAGGAGTGAAGATCTTCAGTGATTTTATCTGTGGTGAGTGTGCAAGTTTTTCATGAGAGGATTAATAAACTAAGAACTTACAAAAAAACACTGTGAGGACTTAAGGGAGCACCACGGAGGTAGGCAGCTCCATGCCAGCCTGCCCCAAACATGCCAGGGGTCTCTCTCTTCCCTCCCTCTGAAGTCAGCTTTCTGCCTGGTGACCACCCCGGAGGGGTATGCCCATTCCTGCCAGAGATTTTGCAAATGCCCTTTCTCCGGATCCTGGGCAATGCATTCCCACTTAACAATATTCTCAAACCCCAAGAAGGAGAACGGAGCTCTGGGCACCTCGATCTCATGACCAGGCATACTTGTATAGCATTACCAAATTTTTAGAAAGTATAAAAGATGGAACGAGAACTCTCACCAACATAGCTTGATTTATGTTTCAGGGTCTTAATACTCACACTTAATACCAGGAAGAGATCTATGCAGTCAGCAATAAAATTCAGACATCTCAGAATAATTATAACTTCCTTAATGATCTAACAATGGTTAAAGCATTTGGGGAAGGAAGGTGACCTACATTTGATGTTACGTAGACAGCTAAGAAGTATGATTCTAAGGAACATATAAAATAACATTAAAATGTAACAAACAGAATTTGGCCAGAATATTCTCTGGTAAGGGAGCTCTTAGGATCACACACCATCCATCTTCATTATATACCTGTCCAAAAGATAGAACAGGGCAGGAAGTATGTAGTTTTAATGAGCTTGGAGGGCTATAACATAGTTACTTTGTTATAAACTTTGGTTCTTTTATACCAGCAGGAGACAAAGTATTTGTTTTCTGTTTTAAATTTTGTTTTCATAAAGCAACATTACTAGGGATATTTGCAAGGAATGATAAAATAGGAAGAGATTTTTCAAAAGGGGACACTTTATTACTTCTGAAACACAGCAGCTGAGAGCAGCAGATGTTGCCCAGGCTACATTTATTTCTTCAACTGTTCCTATTTGAATGAGTGATCCTTAATAAAATTGATAGCTTCCAAAGCTGTAGTTTAGTTAAATTTTTCTGGAGCTGGATGTTGGCGATGGTTGAATAACAATGTGAACGTACTTAATGCCTCTGAACTGTACACTTAAAAATAGTGAACAATGGTAAATAGTATGTTTGTAACTTTTACCACAATTAAACAGAATAAAGAGACCCTGGGTCCAGATCACTGGGGGGCGGAGGGGGCACCACAAAAACCATGAGTTTGTGGTTTGATCATGTGTGTGTGTGTGTGTGTGAGTGTGTTTGTGTGTGTATGTACATGGCAAAAAAGAAAATAGGAGATAATTTCTATTTATTTAAAAAGAGTTTTCTGGTTGTGTTCTGGCTGATGGAAATCTAAACTATGAGCATCGGTACATGTTTAAAAGTCTGTGGCTAATACAGGCACCAAGGAATGGACAAAATTTGAGCCTGGGTCTTACTTTATAAAATATTACAAGTTAATTATCTGTGTTAAGAAAATAAATTCACAACTTCTCCCTGAAGAGCTGTGCCCAGGGGGTACTGTGAGTCTCCAGCCAGCTGTCAGCGGCCTTTTCAATATTCCCCCAACCTTCCAGCTGCAAGTTCGGCCCCGCTGACCTCCATCTACCCCATCGTGTGGAACAAATGAAGGATAGGGTATTGGGAGGTAGAAGCCTCAATCTTGGGCCTGGACATGGCTGTGTCCAGAGCCATAAGTCTACACCACAGGAAACCACACATGTAGTTGTTTTTGAGAGTCAGTCACACAGATACTCGTCCACAGGGCCACACTCATGGAACCACACACCCATACACAACCACAAGGCAACTCAGCCACACAAGCTGTCTATAGACATAAACTCAGTCTTTCTGGAATCATAGCCACATGCCCAGATAACCCACCAACTTGCATGCATCATAAGTCCCCTGGACTCACAACCCATGTGTGGGAGTTGAGCTGCCACCAAACAGCCACCACATTCTCAGCCCACAGGCCCTCTTCACTCATCACACTTAACAGTACCGCCGTCTCTAGGAGCCTGGGGCAGGGAGCATGCACCTTCCTGGGCCATGTCACCTCGCAGAGAGACTGTCCTCAGCCCTCGAGGGACCACACCTTATGCAGGCACGTGACTCACCAGCCACACTCTCCCAACCACTGGACCACACAGCCAGCGCACATGTGGCCTCGTCCTGACTCCCAGATATCTTCCTGCTGAGACAGTCACAACCTGGCCTTCACACCTTCAGCCTTCAAGGACCCTTTCCAAGCACCCTGATCCCCAAGTTCTCCCAAATACAGATATACCCCCATTGTGCAGTTATGCACACAGAGCTGGGAACCAAGTAAACTAGGGCACATGGGGACCCTCGGACCAGGTTATATAACCATGTTGAAAGCCTCTCCTGCCCTCTCAACACACACTGACCCACCATCCCTACTCAAAGTCCCAGGTAGAGATGGGGGGAGGGGCTAGAGGACCAACTCCCAGTGTCAGGGTAGAGACCAGATCTGTTGGCCTGGTGACTCAAAGGTCCCTGTTTTGCAATAAAAGTTTGTTTCTGGCCTGTGGTCCAGCCCCGTGGAGGGGGGGAAGGGGAAGAAATTCACAAAGTCACATAACATTTAACATCTTGTATTAAGTCCCCCCTAGACAGGCTTTCCTCCAGTCTTACCTGGTCCCTACCATTCACAGGGCCCACAGCCAGGAGAAAAAATCCACACAAGCAAACAGCAAACACATCTTACAAAATTTTCCAAAAGCTACCAACATATTTTGACATTTTTTCTTATTCAATGAATTATTGGGGAAGCAGCAACAATGCATGCGGTAACAAACTACAGCAGGTGCTCGAATAACGTCGTTTTGTTATAACACTGATGAGGTGCTGTAGGAATTTAACTTTTGTTTATATAAACTAGCCTATGGTAAATTTGGTTACATTATATGTTGTTTCCATTAAAGCCACAGAACCTGTCAATGGTAAGTGAGGATTTATTGTCTATATGCCTGGATATTATAACACAATTTGTTGAAAATGGAATTAATGATGATGTGAGGCATCACTTTCTGGAAAGGCATCCGTTACCTAATATTCCCATTGTTCTCCAACAACTCCACCAGTAGCAAAAATGCCGAGTGACCTCTTCTGCCCAGTACTGATAACTGTTTTAATCCGTGTAGACCTGGGAAGTGGAGAGGGAGGAGCTTCTATGTGCTAGACACTGTGCTGGGGCTTGCTACGCATTATTATCTCATTTGCTCACGACACTGGCCCAGGTGATGTGCCCACTGTGGGAGGGGGAAAGTGGAATACGGAGATTATATAATTTTCCTGAGGTTGCACAACCAGCAAGTGGCAGGGCCAGGATTCAAACCCAGATCGTCCGACTCCAGAACCTGTGTGTTTACTCACTGTGATACAGCACATGCCTGTGGAGCCCGCTCTTTCATACATAATGTTTATTTTAGAAAGCAGATTTGTTTTTCATTATAAAAGTAACTCAGATCTGCTAAGTGAAGACGGCCGAATGAGCTCAGATTGAAAACACTCCCTTCGGATACAAACACAGAAATAAATGAAAAATAAAAGCGCCCAAATAGAATGGAAACGTGTAGCTGATGCTGCCGCTGAGAACTCGCGGAGAGCTGAGGTCAGCTCTGAGCTGGGGGGAGACTCCTGTGCTGCTTGAGAGTAAGAGCCTGTGTACCTCACTCAGGGCGGTGCCAGCTTCCACTGGGAGCCCTGGGCATGAAACCAGGGCTGGAGCCCATGCTCTCTGTGCGAGAATAGGGACTAATATAACTTGCTTAGAGTTAGAACCAGAAATACTCCTGCTTCTAACCCCAGGAGAATGACACAGGGGCATTTGCATGACTGGAAATTCACTCCCACCCAATAGCCAGAACTTAGTCTCTGGCTAGACAGGACCGTTGGGCCATTAACCAAAGATCAGACTTAAAGAATGTGCAACCAGGAAGCCACCCACCAGTGAAGAGGAAAACTCCCCTGCGAACAGAGCTCTCAGACCAAAGGACATCATATGACTCAGTCCCGTGCTATGAGAGAGAATGAACAAATGAACTAACCCATGCTGTGGGAATGCAGATAACATTATGGAAGAATTAAAATACATATACTGTGTATTCTTAAAACCCTCAGTAGGAAACGAGGGGTGGTAGTCCTAACACAAGAAGAGTAGGCTATGAAACAAGAACAGGACAATATTTGGCATCTTAATTCATAACTAATATTTGATGAGGAATTGTAGAATACTCCTTGGGGAAGGACAGTCACTTCAAATACAGTTTTGGGGAAATTGAATAATCACATGCAGAAGAATAAAAATGGACTCTTACATCACTCACAAAAATTAATTTGAAATGAATTAAAGACTTGAATGTAAAATCTGAAATCATAAAGTGCCTAGAAGAAAACATATGGATAACGCTCCTTGGCATTGGTCTTGGCAATTATTTTTTGGATATGACACCAACATCACAAGCAATAAAAGCAAAAATCAATAGTAGGGCTACATCAAACTAAAAAGCTTCTGCACAGCAAAAGGAACTATTAACAAAATGCAAAGGCAGCCTACAGAATGGGATGAAATTATTTGCAGACCATATATCTGATAAGGGGTTAATATCCAAAATATATGAGGAACTCATATAACTCAGTAGCAAAAAAAGAAAAAGAAAAAAGGAACAAAATTGCAACAACAATCCAATTAAAAATGGACAGAGGACCTGAATGGACATTTTTCCAAAGAAGACATACAGATGGCCAACAGTTAAATGAAAAGGTGCTTAACAACAGTAGTCATCAGGGAAACGAAAGTCAAAGCCACACTGAGTTAATTATCACCTCACACCTTTTAGAATGGTTATCATTGAAAAGACAAGAAATTAACAATTGTTGGTGAGGATGTGGATAAAAGACCTTGTGCACTCACTATTGGTGGAAATGCTAATTGGTGCAGCCACTGTTATTCTGGAAAACAGTATGGAGATTCCTCAAGAAATTAAAAAATAGAACTACTGTTATTTTCTAGCAATCCCATTTATGGGTATATATTTAAAGGAAATGAAATCAGGATTCAAAAAGATAGCTGTATTCCCACGTTCATTGCAGCATCCTATCTAATGAAGAGGGAATATGCTAATTGACCTTCACACCATCGCAAAGATGGTGGCGCTCGCAGCCAATAGGGAGGCAATATGCTAATTGACTGTCACACCCTCAAAGATGGCAGCACTCGCAGCCACAAGATGGTGGCGCCCAGTCTCCTCAGCCCCGCTGGGGCTGCAGGCATGCGGCAAGGCCAAGCCCATCCCCAGGCAGACACAGTCGTTCCACATGCCTGCCTCAGGAGTTCCCCAGTCCCTTAGCCCCCCAGCTGCCCAGGGCCGGCCCGAGGCACAGGCAATCCTCGGATGGCGGCTTCCCAGCTGCCCAGAGCTAAGCCCAAAGCTCAGGTAACCAGGACCGGCTGAGGCTTGTGATGCCAGAACTTGCAGCAGCAGAGGTGTGATGGGGCGTTGCCTTCCCCTGATCACAGGGTTGCCTCCCATCCCTGAGGGCTCCCAGACTGGGAGAGGGGGCAGGCCAGGCTGAGGGACACCCCTCCAGTGCATGAATTTTCATGCACTGGGCCTCTAGTAATTTATAATAGCCAAGGTAAGGAAACAACTTAATTGTCCACTAATGGATGAATGAATAAATAAGTTGTGCGTGCTCTCTCTCTCCAATATATATATTCATTGGTTGCTTCTTGTATATGCCCTGACTGGAGATCAAACCCACAACTTTGGCATACAGGGATGACGCTCTTACCAATTGAGCTACTCGGCCAGAACTAACTTTCATGATTTTGACACTTGAAGAGTACATTTTTGCCAAGAATAGCACAAAGGAAATGAGCCCTCAGTGCATCAGGTCAGGGGGATTTTATGCTGTAATGTCTTATTATGATGTTAAACTTGATCACATGGTTAAATGGTGTCTGCTGGATATCTCCACTATAAAGTTACTATTTGTCATTTTGTAGTTAATAAGTATCTTGGGGGAGCTACTTTGAAGCTATAGGAAATATCCTGTTCCACCCTGGCTGGGCTGCTCAGGTGGTTAGAGCATCGTCCTGATATGCCAAGGGTGCAAGTCCAATCCCCGGTCAGAGCACATACAATAAATGCATATAGAAGTGGAGCAACAAATAAATCTCTCTCTCTCTCTCTCTCTAATAAACCAATAAAGAAAAAATTTTAAATACAAAAAGAAAAATATCCTGTTTTACCTCAAATGTTGCCCATTAATTTTAACATCCATTAGTGGATGGTGTCAGCAATAACGTTTACTGTGATGTTTGTCTAATGGTGATTTTTTTGTTCCCCTCATTAATTAATTAATAAATTTTATGCAAATCCCTCATATTAAGTAATTTAAATTCTCTGTACAGAAGAGTTATTTATCCATTTGTTTGTATGAGTATGAATTTATATATATTTATTTTATTCTGTGAATTATAATCCAATGCTATTATTTATTTTTTTAAATATATTTGTATTGACTTCAGAGAGGAAGTGAGAGAGAGAGAGAGAGAGAAACATCAATGATGAGAGAGAATCATTGATTGGCTGCCTCCTGCACGACTCCCACTGGGGATCGAGCCTAGAACCCAAGCATGTGCCCTTGACTGGAATCGAACCGGGGACCCTTCAGTCTGCAGGCTCACGCTCTATCCACTGAGCCAATCCAGCGAGGGCTTATTATTTATTTTGTTACACAAATTGTTCCAGCTTTGGCCACTGGGAGCACTTTCAGGTTGGTGCCCATGCCCTCTTGACATGTTCCCACCTGTTGTTTTTGTTTGTTTGTTGGTTTGCTTTTGTTTTTGTTTTTTTGTTGTTATTAATCCTCACCCCAGGAGAAACAAAAAAAGGATATTTTTCCATTAATTTTTAGAGAGAGAGAAAGACAGAGAGAAGCATCGATGTGAGAGAAACACATGGATTGGTTGCCTCCTGCATGAGCCCTGACCTCAACCAGGGCCCAAGGTAGGTGCCCTTGGCCAGAATCAAACCCTTTGGTCCACAAGCTGACACTTTATCCAATGAGCCAAACTGGCTAGAGCTATTCCCACCTGTTTTGAGCGCTTCCTTACTTTCTGGAACCTCAGGATGCTCTAGGCTCTTCTTGTATTTTCCCTGCCCAAGGCCAGGAATGAATATATTTACTTGTTGGTTCAGCCCTTGTACTATATACACATAAAGTCATTTCAGAACTGCTAACCCATGCCCCTGTGAGCAGCAAATTTACCAGGAGTACAGTATTGGTATACATTCCTTTTGCCTTTAGCCTTACAGTGTCAAGTGAAAAATGCCATTTTCCAGAGGTACTTAGGTTAATTCTTTTCTTCCCCACCCCTTCAGTGTGATGTTATTCATCTGTATTGGGTTCATTTGCAAAAACTTGTATTCTTTTGGGGAATACATATTCTGCTTAAATTTTTTAAATTTACGTATGGTACAATTCACTCTTCAGAGTCTGTACTTCTAAGGGTTTGACAAATGTATCTCCCACTACAGCCATGCAACAGAACAGTCACATGGCCCCCACAATTCCCTCTGCTGCCCCTCTGTGATCAACCCCTCCCTGCACCCCCTGCTTCTGACAACCACAGATCTGCTTTCCATCCCTGTAGTTTTGCCTTCTCCAGCATGTCCTATACTAGTAAGTGCATTCATGCACTATGTAGCTTTGGGGATCTGGCCCCTTTCATAGTAAAATATTCATTTTACTCTACGGGTCATGATTCACTGTTATTTATTTTGTTGCTCAAGTCCACCCCTTTTGGCGCTGAGAGCTCTTTCAAGTTGGCTCCTGTGATCTTGGGACATGTCCCCAACATTTTTTGAGCACTTCCTTTCTTTCTGGCACCATAACTGGTCCTGGCTTAGTTTGCATTTTCCCTTTCTCAGTCCTGAAATCCCAGCTCAATTTTCCAAAGAGCAGTGTATACCTGGAAAATCCACTCCAGGGGGCCAGGCGGCCTGTCCTCAAAGAAGGGGTGTTGGAGAAACTCTTACTCATCCCCTGCAGGGCCCAAGAAAGCGGAGAGATGGAGAGCTTCTCTCACCAGAAGGCACTGAGGCGGCAGGACAGAGGCGCTAAGTGCAGACGTGGGTTCACTGTGTAACTCGGGCTGGTGGAGGGCACATGCCAATATTGATATCATGCATCTACGGCTTCTGTGGGTCCTGGCGACATCTCCCAACAGCATTGTGCATGAAAGTCTGCCCAAGGATTTTTATGACTCTAAGCCTAGGATGTCCCCGTTCACACTGCCTTTGTACCACCGTCCTCCCGCTGCCAGCCATGGGCAGTTACATCCTTGTGGTCATGGACTGAACTGGCCAGTGGCTCTCTCATCACATTACTGCAGATGAGGAACTCCTTGATGTCCGCCTAAAAACTTCATTTAAACATGTTTTAAAAATACTTAATTCTAGCCCTGCCTGGTGTGGCTCACTCAGTCAGTTGTAGTGTCATCCTGAACCCCAAAAGTGTCATCCCAAACACCAAAAGGTGGTGGATTCGGTTTCCAGTCATAGCACGTATCTTGGTTGCAGGTTCAATCCCCAGTTGGGGTGCTGTGAGAGGCAGCTGATTGATGTTTCACTCTCACATTGATATCTCTCTCTCTCTGTGAAATCAAATTTTTTTAATATTAAAAAATACAGTAAGTAAATAAGAATATTTTATTCTTTTGAAACCCCTTGCCAAAGCAATTTGTATCAGGGGTGCACTGGGATAATTTCCTGGGGTTGTCATGGGAACCCGCGTCTGTGAATTTCAACCTTGTTAGCAGCTGGCTGTTAGCAGCTCTTTTGGAGGAAGGATGTTTCTCTTTTCTTTGAAATGGGACAGTTCTTCCTTCAGGTTGTGAACAATCAGCCACAGCAATTACTCAGGAAGGAGATGTGGCTCTGTGTGTCCAGAAGGAGTGAGGCGTGCAGGAGGGAACTGGCTCAGACTGGCTTTCAGAGGAGGACACACTGCTGAGGCTGCCCTTCACTGGCTGAGGCCAAATTCTCTGATGAAGACCTCGCAGCCATTAATAAGTCACCTCAGATGAGTTGTATCTGTTGGCTGAACTGATCCCAGCATGTCCCCATGTTCCAGGCGTGATCCAGAAGCCCTTGCTCCCAAGAGCCTGCCCCGTGTGGCTGATGCTGGTCCAGATGAGCCTTGGGTGCCTGGAACCATGGGGCCTCTATAAGCCCTGATCCTGGTCCTGACCAGCTGCCCCAGCTGCCCCCCAGCATTACTCCTGCAGGTGCCAGTCTCCCTTGCCGAGGGGGTGAGAAGCACCCAGTAAGTTTAAGAGCAGTGTCAGGGGCTGGGCCAAAGGTGTGCTCCAAAGGTTTGGTCCACAGGGCGGGTGGGGACCCAGGGAGGAGGCAGGTGAGGCTGACACCTCACAGATGCACCTGGGCTGAAAAGCTGTTGGTGAAGCATGAGGGAGTCAGGAGGAAGCAAGAAGATGGGTCAGAGAGGCAATTGTTTGCAGAGAGAAACTCTCCTGGACCAGTGCCTGAGAGAGCAGTGCGGGGCTGAGTTTGTCCCGTGGGGCTCTTAGGAGTCCCTCAGAGTGTCATCCACATACTTCTGGAGGATTCTGGATGCTGAGCTGGCCAGAGGCCCACGGCTGACATCCCAGAACTATCTGAAAGAGTCCTTTCACACTAAGAGGGGATTCAGGGTTAGTTAGGACAAAGCATCATCTAGTACAACAATCAGGGGGCATGGGTGTTGTCACTCTTTATAGCCAGTACTAAGTAAGCTTGATTTATGTAAATAGAGGGGGGAGCACAGGAGTGATTACTGTTGTCTAAGGGGTTCTCAACCCTGGCTAGCCCTCAGAATCAACGGGAAAAGTGGAGTCACCTTCTAAACCAAATGATTTGAACTCAGTGACTCAGTGGCTCTGGGTTGCAGCTGGCCTTGGATCTTTAAACACTCCCTGAGTGAGCCTAATGGGTAGACAGAGCAGAGAACTCCTGCTCTGAGATAGAACATCTGTAACCTAAAGAAAATTTAACCACGTGAGAATGGCAAAACTTCCCTTCACCTGGAGGCAGCATGGTGGAATTTGGTTCAGTTCTTTTCATATATATATATATATATATATATATATATATATATATATATATATTTTTTTATTATTGATTCTTCACAGAGAGGAAGAGAGAGGGATAGAGAGTTAGAAACATCGATGAGAGAAAACATGGAGCAGCTGCCTCCTGCACACCTCCTACTGGAGATGTGCCTGCAACCAAGGTACATGCCCTTGACTGGAATCGAACCTGGGACCCTTGAGTCCACAGGCCAACACTCTAGCCACTGAGCAAAACCGGCTAGGGCTGGTTCAGTTCTTTAGTAAGAAAAAAAAACTTTTCTCTAAGTTGAAGCTGAACTTAGACACATCATTGCTCTCTGAAAACAGAGGTAAGAGGATTAGGAAAGCAGATGTCACCATGAGCATGTTCCTATGCTTGTAACATAGCTCTTACAGCAGATAAGAACACAGGCTCCATTGTTTCTTTCCATCGATTCGAAATAAGAATAAGAAAGATGAGTGCAGAGCCCACTACTATGAGGAAAAATGGGATTCAAACTCAAAGCTCTAGTGAGAGCCGCATTATGGGCCGGTGGATGTCCTAGGCTCTGGCCTAAGCAAAACTGTGAAACAGGGGTCCCTGCCGCATACCCCATAGCTGAAGATGGGCAGGTGGTTTCCCAGGGCGGGAGGCTGAGGAAGGTCTGGGCAGCAATGTCTATGATGACCTCCAAATTGAACCTTTGGATAGGGGACTCATGAGGAACAAGGAAGCCCAGGGGACTCCAGAGAGGGTGGTGAGAACAGAGTTGAGAAAGGCCTCCGGTGCTGACTAATTAATGGCCTTGACCTCTGAGATGGTGTTAGGTTTTGTGGGTGAGACCAGGTGAAGGAGCGGAGTCATCCAGTGGAGGCTCTGCTAAGAGGAAAGGAAGTTAAGGGATGCACCTGTGAGTCAACCCAAGAGTCACCAAAACCTTGGAGGTCACTAGGCCTGACTTCCTCACTTAAGAGACATGGCAACTGAGTGGCTGGAAGATGAGAGGACTCACCCAGGGTCACACAGCAAATGAGGCCCAGAGACACCATAAGCCCCTCCATGTGGGTGCGCGACAGACAGCCTGTGCTAGGTGATGGGGAGATAGCAGAGACCCTGTCCTCAAGGAAGTCACTGTCAACTCATACGCCCTGTACTGGTTTTCTATGGCTGCGGTAACCAAGCACCACACACGTGGCGGCTTAAAATGACACAAATGTACTGTCTTACAGTTCTGTGGTTCAGAAGTCCGAAGTGGGTCTCCCCGGCCTAACATCAAGGCGCTGGCAGGGCTGCATTTGCTTCTGGAAGCTCCAGGGGAGACTCCATTTCCTTGCCCTTTCCGGCATCTGGAGGCCGCTCACGTTGCTGGCTCCCGGCCGGCTCCCGGCCCTCCTTCTCCATCGTGAAAGCCAGCAATGTCGGGCGGGTTTCTCTAGCTCCACCCCCCTCTCACCCCTCTCCTGTCTCCCTCTTCCCATTTGAAGGACCCTAGTGATGACACTGGGCCAATGTGGATAATCCAGGAGAATGTTCCTATTTTAAAGTCAATAGTCTGAATTCTGCCTTTGCCATGTAACAGCACATTCATAAGTTCCAAGGATCGGGACTGGACATCTTTGGGGACCATTATTCAGCCTGCCATGCTGCCCATGAGGCTCTACTCTAGAGCTCAGGAGGGGTGGACCAGGTAGGTATCAGAGGAAGAAATGGACACCTGGTGGTTATCCCAGGACACAACCTCTGTGCACTAAACGCCAGGCCAGAAAAGGGAGGTCGAGACAGAAAGGATTTGTGGGTGCCTCCCTCACCTCATCACCCACAGGTTGTGTTTCCCAGAAAGTGGAAATGTTATGCGGAATCAGGGAGGCCAAGTTCTCTACCAGGGCCAGAGGCATGGTATCTGGAATGAGCCAGAAGTGTAAAAGCTAACCTGTTTATGAAGTCAGCCAAGAGCAGAGAAGGGCAAAGCTCCCAGCCCTGCCCCCACCACACACAGGTGTGCAGAATTCTGAACAAGCACCCAGAGGGTTCAGATGCTCCAGTCCCCTATTTCAGCAGCAGGTGGATGGGCATAGAAACTTCACCCCGAAAGGATAGATTGGGAACGAAGTGCTGTAGTCTCCCAAGTTGGCTGTCTTCAGCATCCCTCCCCCTCCCTGCTGCCCCAGAGGTCTTTCCCAAAGGCAAGTGGAGCATGGGTCCAGCCTAAGCCCTGAAGCCGCTTCTGTGTTGTGGTGGTGGTGGTAGTGGTTCCTCCTCTTCCTCCTCTTCTTCTTCTTCTTCTTCTTCTTCTTCTTCTTCTTCTTCTTCTTCTTCTTCTTCTTCTTCCTCCTCTTCTTCTTCTCTTTAATTTAATAAATCTTTATTGTTCAGATTATTGCAATTGTTCCTCTTTTTCCCCCCATAGCTCCCATCCACCCAGTTCCCACCCCAACCTCTGCCCTTACCCCCCACCACTGTCCTCATCCATGGGTGTACGATTTTTGTCCAGTCTCTTCCCGCAGCCCCACACCCTTTTCTCCCCGAGAATTGTCAGTCCACTCCCTTTCTATGCCCCTGATTCCATTATATTCACCAGTTTATTCTGTTCATCAGATTTTTTTATTCACTTGATTTTTAGATTCACTTGTTGATAGACATGAATTTGTTGTTCATAATTTTTATCTTTACCTTTTTCTTCTTCTTCCTCTTCTGAAAGAATACCTTTCAGCATTTCATATAATACTGGTTTGGTGGTGATGAACTCCTTTAGCTTTTTCTTATTTGTGAAGCTCTTTATCTGACCTTCAATTCTGAATGATAGCTTTGCTGGGTAGAGTAATCTTGGGTGTAGGTTCTTGCTATTCATCACTTTGTAGATTTCTTGCCACTCCCATCTGGCCTGCATAGTTTCTGTTGAGAAATCAACTGACAGTCGTATGGGTGTTCCCTTGTAGGTAACTAACTGTTTTTCTCTTGCTGCTTTTAATATTCTCTCTTTGTCTTTTGCTCTTGGCATTTTAATTATGATGTGTCTTGGTGTGTCCTCTTTGGATTCCTTTGTTTGGGGTTCTCTGTGCTTCCTGGACTTGTAAGTCTATTTCTTTCACCAGGTGGGGGAAGTTTTCACTCATTATTTCTTCAAATAGGTTTTCAGTATCTTGCTCTCTCTCTTCTTCTGGCACCCCCATAATTCAGATGTTGGTACACTTGAAGTTGTCCCAGAGGCTCCTTACACTATCTTTATATTTTTGAATTCTTTTTGCCTTTCTGGTTGTTTTTTGCTTCTTTGTATTTCAAACCTTTGACTTGATTCTTGCGATCCTCTAGTCTGCTGTTAGATCTCTGTATAATATTTTTTATTTCAATCAGTCTATGCTTAATTTCTAGTTGGTCCTTTTTCATATCCTCGAAGTTCTCACTAAATTTATTGGCCTTTTCTAGAAAATTCTTGAAGAACCTTATAACCGTGGTTTTGAACTCTATATCCAGTCGTTTGCTTTCCTCCATTTCTTTCATTTGTCATCTGTTTCTTTGTCTCCGCATTTTGGCTGCTTCCCTGAGTTGATAGAGTGGCTTTGTGTGCTAGGTGTCCTATAGGGCCCAGTGGCTCAGCCTCCCCAGTTACCTGAGGTGGACACTCTTGGTGCACCTCTTTGTGGACTGTGTGCACAGTCTTGTTGTAGTTAAGCCTTGATTGTTGTTGGTATCACTGGGAGGAATTGACCTCCAGGTCAATTGGCTGTGAGGATCAGCTGTGTCTACGCTGGGAGAACTTCTGTGCTGGAGACACCCTTATGAGACAAGACTTGCAAAATCCTCTGTGCTCAGCTTGGATGAGGTGGAGTCTCGGGGCGAAGCAGACAGCATTGGTTTCCCATCAGCCCTGCCCTAATAGGCCCCTGTGTCTCAGTGTCCCGTGGTAATCACTGCAAGCACCTCTGAGAGAAAGCCGCCTTTGAGTTCCGCCCATTGCCAGACAGTCCATTTTCTCCCCAAATGAGTCTGGGTCACCAGAGTCTCGCTCAAAACTGGAGTTCAGTGCATTCGGGAGCCTTTGTCTCCCTCCCAATTGAGAAAGCCAGCCGCATACTCAGTTGCCCGTCCTCTCCACGCGTGTGCACCTGGGTACCTCTGCCTTCCACAGTTGCTCTGAGTCTCAGTGTGCTTTTCTCTTTCCTGACAGTCCAGTTTCACCCCGTATGAGCCTAGGTCCCCAGAGTATCACCCGGAACTGGAGTTCAGCACAGTCAGGAGCTTTTGTCTCCCTCCCACTTGAGAAAGCCAGCCGCGCACTCAGTTGCCAGTCCTCTCCATGCGTGCATTTCAGTACCTCTGCCTCCTACAGTTCCTCTGAGTCTCAGTGTGCTTTTCTCTTTCCTTCTAGTTATAGAATTTCCACTCAGCCAGCCTTCCTGTGGTTCTGGATGATGTCCGTTTTGTCTTTTAGTTGTAGTTTTAAAATTATTGTGCGAGGCAGCAGTTTAGGTGTTTATCTCTGCCACCATCCTGGTTTCTCTCTCCTTCTTCTTCTTCTTCTTCTTCTTAACTGATCTTAGAGAGTGGAGAAGGGAAAGAAATAGATAGAAACATCGATGAGAAACATCAACATTGATCAGTTGCCTCCTGTACCCCCCCTACTGGAGATTGAGCCCGAAACCCGAACATGTACCCTGACCAAGAAATGAACCAATGACCTCTGGGTGCATGGGACAATGCTCAGCCAACTGAGCCACACCAGCCAGGGCAGCTTCTGTGTTTTTCACAATAAAATCCACACTTGCCTGAAGGGCTGACAAAGTCTCTTTCCCGTAAACCCAATCATTTGTTCATCCTCAAGGTCTCTGGAATAAACTACCCTTCTTTTCTTTCTGGAGAACTCTAACTCACCTTTCAAGATCAATATCACTTCCCCAGGAGCCCCCCAGGAGCTGAGTGGCCCCCACCTCTCCCTGTTCACAGCCCTGTTCTCCTGCTGTGGGAGCGCCTGGAGGGCAGGCGAGCTGTCCTCGCCCTGTGTTTCCTGTATTTCCTGGAAATGTTTGTCACGGAAGAAACTGCCTTCCCAGTTCCCTAGGGTTTAGAAATTTGGAGGTAGACTTTGAATGAGTTCAGTTAATGTATGAAATTGGACTAAGTCTGCAATAAAAGGAAACCATGTTGGCAGTTCTGATCATTTGCTGGCATCCATGGCCACAATTAATGGCCTCCTTGTATCCACACCCTTGGCCATGTGACTTCACAACTCCTCCCACTCAGAGGTGGAGTGCGTTTTCCCACCCTCTGAACGAGAGCTGCCCTCTTGACTTTCTTTGGCCAAAGCATGTAGCAGAAGTGGTGATGTGCTTTAAGATCAGGGGAGCTTGACTGTTTCTGCTCTTCCCTTAGGACCCCTGCCTCGGCCATGAAAATGAGCCTGGACCAGCCTGCTGGAGGGAGAGAGAACAAGAATGGGCCAGTCTGCGGAGTAGAGCCACACCTGACACTGTGCTATATCTACCAGCCACAGCTCAGCCGTCCACTGACCACAGAGTAAGCCCGGCTGAGTTCAGCCAGGCCTGCCCAAACCACCACAACCACCCATCCAACCTGCAGACATCCAACCAATAACAAGTGCTATTGTTTTAAGCTACTAAAATGGGGGGAGTTTTGTTACACAGCGTTATTATGGCAATAGGTAACTGACACAGGATAGTGGATGGCTGAGAAGCAAATGAGAAATGAGGCAAGGGAATCCATCCCCTCCATTATTTTAATTATTAAAGTTTCATTTTAGGGAACATGAGGTCCTTTCCTCCTACATGCACCAAGACTGCTTTTCATTTGTTTCTTCCTGGAGTTCATTTGGGGACTAGAAGGAGGAATGGGCTCCAACAGAATACTTTCCTGAGTGGAAATAATTAACTCAATGTTTCCTGAAATGAGGAGGAACCTGCCTA
Source organism: Corynorhinus townsendii (assembly GCA_026230045.1). Lineage (NCBI taxonomy): Eukaryota > Metazoa > Chordata > Mammalia > Chiroptera > Vespertilionidae > Corynorhinus > Corynorhinus townsendii. Next base: position 182,511,774 of record JAPDVU010000001.1, on the reverse strand, counting down.
ATGGACCTGGTATTTGCATTCTGGATGCTGGTCTCAGGACGAAGCTAAGGGCCTAGTGGGAAAGGTCACTTGAGGAAAGCTGTTTGGAACATCAAAAATAAAAACAAATACAAGAGCCTGCCTGACCCTGCAGTTTTGACAGGCGTGGAAGTGAGAAACCCGGTCAGGGAGCTGGGATCTGGAGTGCGGGGCAGAGGATCCTGAAGACCTGGAGGCATGGCTAGCAATTCAGCACACCCTGAGCACATTATGTCTGTCTTGGATGAACTTGGCCTTGCTCTTCACATGCCTTCATAATGCACCGGGCCAGATTCAAGGCTAATTCAGGAACTGCCTCATGGTGCACTTCAGCATTTTTCTTAACAAAGATGAGGAAGGAGGACAGAGGGGCTGCTCCTGCCTGGAAATGTATCCACCACTCCAAGCCAAACTCAATGCTGACTGCTCCCCTGGCCTCCGATGGAAGGACTCCCTCCCTCTGAATCCCACTAATACTTCCTGAGGGCCGCCAGGCAGACAAGTAACACAAGTGTTATCTGACTTGCTAAAACCTTTAAAACTGCCTTAACTACTTCAGGTGCAAATGCTCAGTGTTCACACTGGCTAAATGAACACTTAAGGGAGAACTTAAGATCCCAACACTGCATATCACATTGCTTCAGTGGGAAATGTGTTTTCTATGTTAAAACAGCCTACAAACACCTTGGGGCACCTCTGTTGCTCCAGTGCAGTTCACTCCTTTGATTGGGATTCTCCCCAAACTCTGATCCAGGGATCGCCGCTCCCTTCCCTAAACTGCAGTGAGCTCTTCGCCAAGGTTTCTTACCTTCCTCCTCACACTCCTTAGCTCTTTGCTTTGTAAAGTGCTCTGGCGTCCAGCTGGCATGGCTCAGTGGTTGAGTGTCGACCTATGAACCAGGTGATCACATTTCAATTCCTGGTCAGTGCACATACCAGGATTTCAGGCTTGATTCCCCAGTGTGGGGTGTGCAGGAGGCAACCCATCCATGATTCTCTCTCACCATTGATATTCCTCTCTCTCTTCACCCCCTCCCTTCCACTCTGAAATCAATTTAAAATTTTAGAAAAATAAAAAAATAAAATGCTCTGGTTACGGGGAACCCATAGTTCAGAATCGTTGTCCCACAGCAATGGTGGCCGCATGGGATTGTTCACTCTTCCTACCTTGGTCACAGGAGCCAACTTTCTTCCTCTGGAAACAGTTGTGAGGCCAGCCCCCGATGGGCACAGCCACCGAGAGTGCTCCCTCCTGGGAAGCGCCCTGGGACAGTGAGGGAGGGCCGAGGGTGGGAGTACCTGTGCAGCCAGCAGATCAGCCAAAGCAAGCCTGGCCAGCAAGGGTCTGCCCATAGGGCCTCATCTCCACTTCAGGCAATGACTTTGCCTTCGTTTTTCTCTTTCAATTCTTCTTTTCCTATTTATTGTTTAGCAGTAAATAAATATGGAAAATTTCAAACATTCAAAAGTAAGAACATATAATGGACCCCCAAATACCTGTCACCCAGCTTCAACAATTATCTACTTATGGCCAATCTCATTTTGTATATACTGCCATCCATGTTCCTTCCTCCTGATTACTTGGAAATAAATCCCAGATATCATATCATTGTTTTTCTGTAAATATTTCAGTATCTCTAAAAGATAAGGACTCTTTTAAAACAACAACAACAAAATACTGTTATCAAATCTGAAGAGATTCAATGCAATCCCTATCAAAATTGTAATGATATTTTCCACAGAGATAGAAAAAAAATCCTAAAATTAGTATGAAACCACAGAAGACTCTGAATGGCCACAGTAATCCTGAGGAAGAATAACAAGCTAGAGGCCTCACACGCCATGATTCAAACTATATTACAAAGCAATAGTAATAACAATGGCATGGTACTGACATAAAAACAGACACAGACAAATAGAATAGAATCAAGAGCCCAGAAATAAACTCATGTATATAACGTCAACTAACATTTGACAAGGAAGTCAAGACTACTCAATGGGAAAAGGAAAGTCTCTTCAATAAATGGTGTTGGGGAAAATGAGTGACTACATGCAGAAAAGTAAAATCGAATGCCTATCTTACACCACTCACAAAGGTTGATTCAAAATTGATTAAAGACTTAAATGTAACACCCAAAACCATAAAACTTTTACATTTTTATTTATTAATTTTATAGAGAGAGCAACATCTGTTTGTTTTTCCACTTATTTACGCATTCATTGGTTAATTCTCATATGTGCCCTGTCCCAGGATCAAACCTGCAACCTTGGTGTATTGGGATCACATTCTGTGTAACTGAGCTACCCGCCCAGGGCAAAGCTTTTAAAAGAAAACATAGGAGAGAAGCTCCTTGACATTGGTCTTAACAATGATGTTTTGGATATAACACCAAATTCACAAGCAACAAAGGCAAAAATGAATAATGGGATTGTGCCAAAGTAGAAAAGTTTCTACACACTAAAGGAAACTACCAGCAAAATGAAAGGCAACACATGGAATGGGATAAAATCTTTGCAAACCATCTATCTGATAAGGGGTAAATATCCAAAATACTTAAAGAACTCCTACAATTCAACAGCAAAAACAAACAAAAATAACAATCCAAAATAATGAAAAGAACTGAACAGACATTTTTCCAAGGAAGATTCATATAAGTGACCAACAGGTACATGAAAAAAATGCTCAACACTAATCATCAGAGAAATGCAATGAAAACTGAAAGGGTTAAAGAGAATAAAATGGGGCAGAGGAAACTTACTGTGCTTAGCGGATATCTTGCAGAAAGCTTGCAGCCTTGAGCACCGCAGAGCTCCGATAACCAGAAGACACCTGACATGGGAGGAGCCAAGGACGGACCGGACCCTGACGTCAGCAGAGCGGCTTGCAGCCAGCAAGGATTAATAAAAACCTGCCTTTCCCTTCAGTCTCTGCTGATTCCTTTTTTGGACTCAGCCCGCCTGTACCCAGGTGCCTGAAATAAAAGCCCCTTTTGATACATTATGGCCTTATGTCATAGGTGCATGATCCCGGCCCACTCTGAACCTTTCAAAATCCACAATGAGATACCCTCTCACACCTGTTAGAGAGGCTATCCTCAAAAAAAGAGATATGATTAGGAAAGGACATGGAGAAAAGGGAATCCTTGCACACTGTTAGTCAGAGTGTAAACTGTTAAAGCCACAATGGAAAACAGCACAGAGATGCCTAGAAAATTAAAAATAGATTTACCATATGATTGAGCAATTTTACTTCCTGGTGTATATCCAGGGAAAATAAAATCAGGATCCCAAAGAGAATCTGCACTCCCACGTTCATTGCAGCATTATTTACAATATCCAAGATATGGAAGCAAGCTAAGTGTCCATTGGTGGATAAAGAAAGATGTTAAATACATGAATATTACTCAGGCACTAAAAAGAAGAAAATCTTGCCATTTAGGAAAACATGAATGGACCTTGCGAAGTGAAATACATCAGGGAAAGAGAAATTTCATGTGATCTCACTTGCATGTGGAATACAAAAATCCACACTCACAGAAACAGAGCATTAGCAGAGACTGGCCGGGGGGAGGGGGAGGATGTTGGTTAAAGAGTACAAACTTCCGTTTAGAAGGTGAGTAAGTTCTGGGGCTCTGTTGTGCAGCCTTGAGATTCCAGTTAATAATACTGTACTGTATACTTGAAAATTGCTGGGAGTGTAGATCTGAAATGTTCTAATCACAAAAAAGCATATGACATAATGGAGGTGTTAGCTAGCAACTCATGGGAATCATAGTGCCATAATGAAGTATATCAAGTCAACACTGTGTACACCTCGATTGATACAATATTATCTGTCTGTATCTCAATTAATGCCAGGGTGTTATCCAGCATCTTAAAGGATTCGGGAATCTAGAGAAGGGCTGTGAGTAAATTAATAAAGAGACTAGAAATATAATCTAAATTTGTGATCCATGGGGGAGCCAGAGGAAGCTTAGCTGTAGTAACCAATTTCTCCCTATCTACAGACCCAGGGCTCTTTTTATTTCCACGTTTTGTCCTAAAGCAAAGTAGATATACATATTAAAGTTAAGTTTGGTATACAGTAGGCATTGTCAGGTTGGGGCAAATCCCTACGGCTGTTCAGGTGTTTGGCCAGCAGGAGGCAATAACATGTAGATTGAAATGCCCTCAGCTGCCTGGTAACAGGCAATAATATATGCAGATCTTCAGGTTTGGAGAAATGCTTTCGGCCATTCCAGCAGGCAATAACATGTATTCAGCCCTGCTGAATATAGAAGCCCATCAACCTTTTGAGGACTTCTTGCATTTATTATGACATGCTGGAATTAGCCTCCAGCACTCAATAAAGCTAGAAAAAAAAATCTGAAAATAATTAACAGTTAACACCTCAATATTATCAACTATCCAGGCAGTGTTCAAATTTCCAAGTGTGTGAAGTGTTATAATTTTTAAAGAGGTTGTTTGACTTGGTTTCGGGTCAGGTCCACATTAGTAATTGGTTGATATTCTCTTATAATCTACACGTTCCCTCGTGGTCTCATTTGTCCCCTTTGGAATTTGTTTGCTGAAGTAGCTAAGGTGTTTGTCCAGTACAGTTTCCCACAGTCAGGACTGCCTCCCCGGGTGTCATTTAGCATGTTTCTTTGCCGCCCTGCTTTCTGCATGTTTGTGCTGGAGCTACGGGCTTGATGGGACCAAGTGCCCTTTTTCCGGCAAGGCTCCTTCATAGGTGGTTGTGTTCATCCGACGGGAGGCCCATATGTCTGGTTGCCTCTCTTCACCTCACTAGCTGTTGTTGCTACTTAGGGCCTAGGCATGTAATTCATTAGGGCTGCCAGTGTTTTGGGTTTTCTTAAATTGAGTTATTTTTCATACTCTAAAATTCACTGTTTTAAAGTGTACCATTCAATGGAGTTTTGGTATATCTACAAGGCGGGCAGCCATCATCATGATCTAATTCCAGAGCATTGTCATCACCCCAAGAAGAAACCCCGTTCCCATTAGCAGTCACTCCCATCTCCCTTCTCCCAGGTACTGGCGGCCACTAATCTACTTTCTGTCTCTATAAATGTTCCCGTTCTGGACATTTCCTGCAACTGGGATCATGTGTGGTCCTTTGTGACCGCCTCATTCCTTCAGCATAGTGTTTCCCAGGCTCACACAGGTTGCACCAAGTATCAGTACTTCAGAAGCCATTGCACAGACAGACCAACAGTGTTTTGTCTATCCATTCAGCAGCTGATGGACATTTGGGTTGTTTTTGCATCTGGGCTGTTATGAATACCGGTGCTACGCATATTTTGGTACACAATTTTGTGTGCACGTATGGTGTCATTTTTCTTGGGTAGATACCTAGGAGTGGAATGAACATGATGACTCTAGTTTAACTTTTTGAGGAACTGCCAGACTGTTTTCTGCGATGGCTGCACCATTTTACATGCCACCAGCAGCGCGTGAGTGTTCCTATTTCTTCACATCCTCGCCAGCACTTGTATTGTCATCTTTTTTATGCCAGCCCTCCTAGGGGGTGTGAAGTGCTCATGGGTTTCTAATCACTCCTCACCCAGTGCACACTCAGCAGGAAGGTAGCTCTGACTCTCTCTCTCTCTTTCTCTCTCTCTCCCCTTCCCTCCCTCCTCTGCCCTCTGCTCCACCCATCTTCCTTACTCCCCCACTTCTGCTGACCAGCTTTCTCAATTTACCCACAGCTCTGTACCCCTCACCTCCCAATCTTGACTGACAAGTGGTTTCCAACTCCATGAGGTCTTCTGCCCCTGCACCAGGCACAGTCACCAAATGGCGTAGTCCCCATTCTCAAGTCCACGTCCTCCAGCGGGCAGGTGGCACTGCACCAGGCACAGGCGGCCCATGCAGGGCCCTGGTCCAGCCAGCGATGGCAGGGAGAGGAGCAGGGCCTGCAGATCAAGGGACCGCCTTCCAGGCCTGGAGATCAGGGCGGACACAGCCACATGAGAGGGGTGCAATCTGTGTCAGCCCTTTCACCAAGGGGGATTAGAAGGACAGAGAAGAGGGGCTTCTAGTGCAGGCACAAAGGCAGGGAAATCTGACGTGCTCGGGCCCAGGGGTGAGAGAGTTTGCAGAGAGAAAGAAGGGGAGACCAACGAGTGGCCCACCTCCATTGCTCTGGTCCTGGTTGGTAAGCTGAAGAGCCGGGTTCCTGTCGGACAGATCAGTGGGTTTTGAACCTATTTTTAGCAACAGAAACGTTTTGTTTTCACAGCAAATATTACCCAGAGGCTTCACGCACGAATCAGAGGAAAGGAGGCTGCTCTGGTCAAAGCAGAAGTGAGAACCAAGTGGCTTGTCCGGGGCCTCCGTCCCTTCCATCCCCCCATCCTCATCTCCAAGGTCTCTCACCCATTCCCAGAGCCCGAGGAACAAGGACCAGCTCTGAGGGGCACTGGGTGGGGTGCGTGTGATGAACAAGAGGGTCATGGGAAAGGGAAGGAAGCGGGCGGAGGAGAGAGGCAGAGAGCCTGGGCCAGGAGGGAGGGCGACCGCACAGGCGGAGAGGTTCCCCGAGGCAGATTTCAGCATGGGATTAGGCACAGTTCAGGGAAAAAGGAGCAGCTTTTTAAAGGGAATTTCTGAGCCGGGAAGTCTGTGGATGGAGGTGAAGCAAGGGACCCAGTCAGGAAGAAGTGAGGAGCTTTGTAGAAACATGGAGGCCACAGTAATGGCAAGTAAAAGGAAAAGAAAAAAAATGGTCACCCCACAAACCGCTGAGCAAACACAGGTCTGCAGGGCTGCCCCGGGGCAGAGCGAGGCAGCCTGGAGCGGTGGCTGGGGAGAGCTCATCCGAGCAGTCTGCCGAGGGCCGTCTAGGTCGGGCAGGGAGGTTTAAGACTTGACACAAAGTTGGAGTTAATTAAATCATACCAAATCACAGTGCAACCCTATTATTTCAATGTTGGTTAATTAAAAATGGTGACTATTTCAAAGCCACTGCTAGTCCCCAACCAACGAGAGGCCTTGTGTTGCTGTTAATAAAAGCGCTGAGATAAGCGGAACCTAGTAATTGCAGAATCCAGTGGGGTTTGGAGAATTTTTCCTTTTGTTCTTTGGATTTCAAGTTAATAAGGCTTTATTTAAAAAAAGAAAAAAAAGTTCAGGTACCTGTATGCGGCAATGCCAGCAGGATGCTGACTACTAAGTAATACAGCTCTAAAATAATTAATTTTTCTCCTTAGCCTGACAACCTAATCCCCCCAGAGTTATAGATTCTGGAGTTCCCTCCTCCCCAGAGATTTCCTTTGTGTGTGAGGAGAATCTAGCCCAGGCACAGAAAACCAATTTTTGCAAAAACACTGTCCAGTCCATCGACTATTTATTTTAAAAACGGTTAGTAGTTAACTATTGTCTTAAAAATAGAGCAGTGGCCACGTGTGGCTACCTGTGCCTGGTTACGTGCCCCCGATCTGGTTCCAGGTAGGGACCCATGAGACCAGGCACTCCTGCAGGGTGGCCTGTCTCCCTGACTCACCTGGGCATCTGCTTCTGCCCACAGGGGTCTCCCACCCAGCGTGCTCAGCGTCCTTGCCAAGCTCGCTGCCCTGAAGCCACCTCACCATCAAGCTGGCCCTGCCCGTTTCCCCAGGCCACCGGCACCGGAGAGTTTTTCTTTTTGTTCTTTGGACTTCAAGTGAATCCTGATGCCCGCACCCTAGCTGGGCAGTGGAGGAGGCACCAGGGGAGTCTGTCCATTTATCTTCTCACACTGGAGTCTGCACCTGAGCACGGCTCGGGTTAGCACAGCGCTACTCTTTAAAATACAGGGACTCTCTCCAAAGGATGGCTGTCACTTTCAGGCCTTATAGACTGAGTGGCCAGATTATTATGATCTCTGAATGCACAATAATCTGGCCACTCAGTGTATATCTTATATAATAAAAGGCTAATATGCAAATTGTCCCCTCAACCAGGAGTTCAACCAGCAGGCAGGCCGGCCAACCGCCCATGTCCCCTGCACCTGGCCAGGCTGGCCAGACCCCATCCATGCACAAATTCATGCACCAGGCCTCTAATATAAATATATATTATGCGTTCAGAGATCATAATAATCTGGCCACTCAGGGTACAGTTGGATAGAAACAAATGAATATGTTTGAAACTTGAAAATTTGTTATGCTCTCTTTTGGTGAACGTGGTTTCTTTAAGAAGACAGGTACCAATGATCCGGGAAGAGGGGTTCCTCATTGAAAGACGTGATCTTAGTTTCCTCTCTTCGTATCGCCCCTTCCTTGTTCATCTGGGTAGCTCAGTGTATCACTTGCTGGGGTTGTCGGGACAAAGGCCACAGGCTGCGTGGCTCAAACAACAGAAAGCTGCTTCCTCCCAGTTCTGGAGGCTGCAAGCCTGAGATCGAGGTTGTGGTGGGTTTGGTTTTTTCTGAGGCCTCTTTCCCTGGCTTGCAGGTGAGCATCTTCTCCCAGCCTCATCCCTCCGTGCGCCTGGGTCCGGATTTCCTCACCTTTCAAGGACAGTCATGTTGGAGTAGGGCCAACACTAATGACCTCCTTCTATCTTAATGACCCCTCTTGCAGACCTGTCTCCACATAAAGTCACATTCTGAGGCACTGGGGTAGGACTTCAACATGTGAATTCCGGGAGGACGCAATTCAGCCCAGAGCACTCTGGAAATGGCACCCTCTCTCCACAGACTAGCATTTACATTTGACAGCTTGAAGGAGCTGCCGGTTGTTGGTCACATGCAAAACACATAAAATAGTCAAAGCTCTTTAGATCCAAAGTATAAAATAGAAAACAAGTATTTCCACAGCACATAGAGGTCATGCTGTGTTTGTTAGTCTTATTTTTTAATCTGCTTTATGTTTTCTTAAAGAAAACTGCTTCTGACCTTTGATGCTTCCCTGTAAAAGGTTGTGCAGGAGGAATTTTTTTTTCTGGGTACCATTTGAGCAATGATACTTGAACACAAGTTCTGTTATGAACTTAAGTCATAGTAGTTCATTTTTTATGACACTTAAAAATACCTGTTCAGCCTGGCCAGCCTGGCCATTATGGCTCAGTGGTTGAGTGTGGACCTATGAACCAGGAGGTTGTGGTTCATTTCCTGGTCAGGGCACATGCCTGGGTTGCAGGCTTAATCTCCAGTGTGGGGCGTGGAGGAGGCAGCCCATCAATGAATCTCTCTCATCATTGATGCTTCTATCTCTCTCTCCCTCCCTCTCCCTTCCTCTCTGAAATCAATATATTAAAAAATATATTAAAAAAAACAAACAGAGGAGAATCCAAGATGGCGGCGTAGGCAAACACCTAAACTGCTGCCTCCCGCAACAATTTCAAAAGTACAACTAAAAGAAAAGCGTCTATCACCCAGAACCACAGGAAAGCTGGCTGAGTGGAAGTTCTACAACTAGAAGGAAAGAGAAAAGAGCACTGAGACGTGCATGAGCGCTGAAAAGCTGAGGTACGGAGGCGCGTGATCCGGGCTGGCAGCGGGTGTTGCTTTTTTCAACCCGAAGGGAGACAAGCCCCCGATTACTCTGAAATACAGTTTCTGGGGAGACGCGGGGGACCCAAACTCCTATGGGGAGAAGCTGGACTGTCTGCCAGTGAGGGTGGCTTGCTTGCAGAGCTGCGCGCAGGAATAATTGTTTACGGCACTTGGGCACGGGACTGCTGACAGGGACTCAGAGCCGGCTAACTAGCAGCCATTGCTGTTTGCCACGCCCTAGCCTAGTGACACCCTGAGACCCCGCCCTGCACAACCTACAAACCCACCCAAGCTCTAAGCAGCGGCTTTTGCATAAGAAAGGCCTGCCCTATCGCAGCTTAACCTAGCAAACTTGCAGCCCGGGTCAGACAGCTCCAAAACCTCCAAACCCCAAGCAAAGAGGAGAAAACTGTAGCTCTCACTGTAGCTCCTGCTGGGTGGCCTCAGACAGTAGCTGACCTGCACCCCATTGGAGATCCAGAAGCCAGTGTACCTAGTGGTCAGTGTGAGACACCAGATTTCAACTCCTCACATCCATAAGTGACACATTCAAGAGGCAGACTCAGTGAGCACCAAAGCCCCACTGAAACTGCCCCACAAGCGTGTCTTCAGCAGTTCTTCCATTATAGACACAGCGAGTGCTCACAGCTAATTGGCCTGGAGGTCAATTCCTCCCAGTGTACCAACGGCAATTAAGGCTTAACTACACCAAGACTTTGCACTCAGCCCACAAAGGGGTGTACCAAGAGCATCCACCTCATGTAATTGAGGAGGCTGAGCTACTGCCCCCTATAGATCACCTACCACACAAAGCTACTCCATCAACACAGGGAAGCAGCCAAAATGTGGAGACAAAGAAACATGTCACGAATGAAAGAAACAGAGGAAAGCAAACTACTGGATGACATAGAGTTCAGAACCACATGTATAAGGTTACTCAAGAATCTTCTTAAAACCTCTGAGAAACTTGATGAGACCTTCAAGGAGCTTAATGAGAATGCCAAAAAAATGGAAAAGGATCAGTCAGAAATGAAGCATACACTGTCTGAAATAAAGAATATACAGAAACTCAACTGTAGATCAACATACCCCAAGAATCAAACCAAAGATCTGAAATATGTGGAAACAAAAAACATCCAACCAGAAAAACAAAAAGAAAAAAGAATCCAAAAATATGAAGATAGTGTAAGGAGCCTCTGGGACAACTTTAAGCGAACCAACATCCGAATTTTTGGGGTGCCAGAAGAAGGGAGAGAGCAAAATATTGAAAACCTATTAGAAGAAATAATGACAGAAAACTTTCCCTACCTGGTGAAAGAAATAGACTTACACGTTCAGGAAGCGCACAGAACCCCATACAAGAGGAATCCAAAGAGGACCACACCAAGACACATCATAATTAAAATGCCAAGGGCAAAAGACAAAGAGAGAATATTAAAAGCAGCAAGAGAAAAACAGTTAATTACCTACAAGGGAGTACCCATACGACTGTCAGCTGATTTCTCAACAGAAACTATGCAAGCCAGAAGGGAGTGGCAAGAAATATTCAAAGTGATGAACAGCAAGAACCTACAACCAAGATTACTCTACCCAGCAAAGCTATCATTCAGAGTTGAAGGTCAGATAAAGAGCTTCACAGACAAGAAAAAGCTAAAGGAGTTCATCGCCACCAAACCAGGATTACATGAAATGCTGAAGGGTATTCTTCAAGAAGAAGAAGAAGAAGAAGAAGAAAAAGGTAAAGATAAAAATTATGAACAACAAAATGACATCAAATACATACCTACCAACAAGTGAATCTAAAAATCAAGTGAATAAAAAATCTGAAGAACAGAATGGACTGGTGAATATAATAGAATCAGGGACATAGAAAGGGAGTGGACTGACAATTCTCAGGGGAAGCAAGTGTGAGGGGTGTGGGAAGAGATTGGACAAAAATCTTACTCCTATGGATGAAGACAGTGGCGGGGGGTAAGGGCATGGGGTGGGGTGGGGAATCAGGTGGAGGGGAGCTATGGGGGAAAAAAAAGAGGAACACCTGTAATAATCTGAACAATAAAGATTTATTTTAAAACAAACAAACAAACAAAAAAACAAACACCTATTCAGTCTTGGCCCATGTTGCTCAGTGGTTAAAGTTTTGGCCTGTGCACTGAAGGGTCACGGGTTTGATTCCCAGTCAAGGTTTGATCCCTGGCCTGGTTGGTCTGGGGTGCGTGTGGGAGGCAACCAATGGATGTGTCTCTCTCACATTGATGTTTCTCATGTCCTCTGCCCTCCCCTCTCCTCCCCTCCCCTCTGTCTTTCTCTCCTTCCTAAAGGTCAAAATATTTTAAAGCAGCGACTAGGTACAAAGGATAGCTTTGCTAAGTAAATGGATTGGTAAATGGACAGGAGCTGGCAGTGAGTTCCTTGTTCACATAGTAGCTCTGCTCATCAGGGAGAGCATGAGTAATGGCTGGACGGGGACATAGCCTCATTAGATTTGTCAGAGATTAGAGTGACTTTTGGAAAGCAGGCCACGCCCCTGGGCAGCATTTTCCCATTTCATTGGTAGTTGAGCCGCTGGAGTATGCAGCTATTATGCAATGGTGCCACCTGGTGGCCATTTATAGAATAACCACAGTAGTAGCGTCTAGTCCATTCCTAAATTCCTGACGAAAAGACTGAAACGTCCAATTGCTTTCCCTGTCGTCTATTGTCTGCCTGTATGTCATCACACATGAAAAGAGTGAATACTAGCAGTCACTTCTTGCGCTTTTGTCTAAAAAATGAAATTTCTCAGCTATATCGACTGATGTATTATGGAAAGAACACAACTTGAACATGGGAGATTCAGATTAAAACCCACTTAGGCAACCTATTAGTTATAGGGCTTGGGAAAGTGACTCAGCACCCATTTCCTGATCTGGAGAATGAAAATAACACGATTCTTGTGAGAACGACATGAGGTAATACATGTACACCTGTGAGCACGTGCCTGGTCCAAGCAAGCCCGTGTGTGGAGGAAACCTAAGCCACTGTGAGATGGTGAGCATTCCCTGAAGGAGGGCGAGGCCAGCTCTGTTTTAGTGGCTGGAAGTAATAGTCATTTAATCATGTCCCCCCCCCCCCCCCTTTCTTTGGCAGGGGCAAAGGTGGTGATGAAGGCCGCGGCTCAGCCAGTGGGTAGCTGTGGCCAGTCTCGGCAGTGCCCACCCCTGTGCCGGACACTGGCCCAGTGGAATCGGTTAACAATGGGCCCAGCATCTCTGAAAACTTTCATCCAGGCCAACTGACGTGATAAAGTGAGCTATTTGGTAAGACAAAAAATGGGTCTTTTCGCTTTAGTTTTGGTTTGGTTGTGTGTGTGGGGGGGAGGGGAGGGGGGGGAGGGGGGGAAATGTCATTTGGTTCATGCTCTGGGTTCCCAAACGGAAAATAAAGCATCTTCCTTCCTCCCCGGCCCCCGCATTCTGGGAATGAGGCCACGTGTGTCCGAAGGGCTGAGCCTGTCCACCCAACCCCGCTGGCCACAGCCCTCACATTCCAGCCCCTGGGGCATGGGGGGAGGAAGCTGGAGGGATCTTGGAGGAGAGGGGCTGTGAAATTGCTGCTTGACTTAAAGGGGGTCCACAGTGCCAGGAAGTAGAGGGGGCACAGGCATAGTGGTCTCAAGGAGTCGGGGTGGGCATGGGGTGCCCAAGGCTGCTCACAGGGAGGGAGCATGAAGAGCCCAAGTCGAGCCCAGGTTGAACACTGAGAAACCACAAAAGGGTTGAGCGGCACCGCATAGGTCCACACGCAATGGTGCCGCAGCCACAGGGACCAAGACTGAAGTGCCACCTCCCAGCGGTGCCCACGGTGTCCTGGGGCCCAGAGTCCACTTCTCGGAGCGGCGCAAGCCCCTCCCCAGTCCCTAGGGCCCCGGGGAGCAGAAAAGGTCCCCAACACAACAGATGGGATTTCCTTCCAAGCCTGGGTGGGAGCTGGAAAACTGCAGGAAACAGGACTTCTGCGTCTGACTGTCAGGGAGCAAATCCTTGCCAGGACCCTCTGGGAGGATGAGGTGGCCCCACAGCCCCGGGACCTCCGCCCTCTCTCTCTCTGTCCTGGCCAGGCCGGCTCGTTCCCATAGACTGTGACTACAAAGGCCCCACACGAGATGAGAAGGCTCGGAAAAGAAGTTTTATGGCCCACTTCCTGAGGAAGTACTCTTTCACACCACGAAATCCTGGCTCTGGGTCCACATGTTTAGTGGGAACGTGGCCAGGGAACACGCGCCCTCCAGGCCGGCTGCGGACCAGATGCGGAGGGGAAGGCCCACAGATCCGAGAGAGGAAGCCGGGCCACCCTCGGGGGCCCAGCTGATGACATGCTGCCTGTCTCGCAGGAAAGCTGCGTCCTCCGATTTCAGCCAGAAAGGTGCAGTGACCCCTGTGGCTGAAGGCTCGGGGGACTGGAGATGGGCCTGGGCCAGCCTCAGGCCCTCCGCAGGGGGCGTTCTGCGGCTCTTGGTAGCTCAGCCCCTTCATTATGACCCTCCTGCCCTTGATTCTCAGCCTGGCTTCCTCTCCACCCCCAGCCTGGAACTCTGAGCCCCTCCACTCTAATAAGCGAAGCCTATGGCACCCTAAATGTCCCACATGAAGGTCCCAGTGAGCCCCAAATATCTCCCAGAAGAAAAATGAGCTCTACCTCAGAAACACTGAGAAACCACAAAAGAACATGAAATCACCTTCACAATCCGGGAAATATAACAGAGTTCTGTCTGTTCTGCAACCGGAATCACACTGTGGAGGCACCTCCCTCCCCCCCCTACCCCCCCCCCCCCCATACACACACCATCGTCTCAGTCAGGCTGGGCTGCTGTCTGTGAGCCCCAGGCAGGCCTCCCCTCCTGGGCCGCTGAGCCTGCAGGACAGGTGACCTCCTTCCGTGCCCCAGGGCCACACTGAGCCAAGGCTGGCCCTGAGGATGCGGTGGCTTCGGTCACGTAGGGTCTGCTGGCCACACCGATGTGGGAGCCACTGGGAACACGTGGGCCTGGAAGCCTACTCTTTCTCCACCACCCCCTCCCCCTGCCAAGGAACTCAATGTCCACCCCGGGAAGAGCACCCCTGGGATGGCGAGTGGGGAGGACAGGCACTGGTGATGAGGATCCCTGTGCAGGGCCCCAGCCCCGCTCCCTCTCGGCTGATGTGGGAGCGCCAGGGTCCAAAGCCGGATCTCAGGTGTCCCTCCCTGAGGGCTTCAAGCACCTTCTCTTATCTTGTGAGAACAGAGAGGTTATCGGATTTGCCCCAAAGCACACAGCACATTAGTGGCACAGCCAGATGGTTTCTCTGCCCCAGGCCAGTGTGCCTGTGCTACAGGCTCTGGAGCAGTGGTTCTCAACTACTTCCCTAGCCCAGGCCCTGCCGATTAAATCAGACCCCGTGGGAGTAGGGACTAGGGTGGTGATAGTTTAAAAGTGTAACCCTTCCCCCCACCACCCTGTGATTCCCTGTGCAGCCAGCGTGGAACACCCCTGTAGATTTGGGCATGGAGGTTCCACCCTATCTCCAGGTCACGAGGCTGTGTGCTCTGAAGAAAGTTACCTCACCTTTCTGAGTCCCATTTGCAAATTGTAAAGATGCCTGTATTCCCGATAAAAAGCAAACACAAGGATCGTATACTGAAAAACCACCAAAGAACATGAAATCACCTTCTCGAGATCAAGCAGCAGGCATTCTGAGATGTGGTCGAATATGGAAAGATTCTTGTAAGCTTGATGGGCAGTGGTCGGCAAACTGCGGCTCGCGACCCACATGCGGCTCTTTTGGCCCCTTGAGTGTGGCTCCTCCTGTTATTACAAGTAAATCATTTAAAAAGTAGCCCATGCCCTAGGGTTTGGCTCAGTGGATAGAGCGTCGGCCTGCGGACTGAAGGGTCCCAGGTTCAATTCCAGTCAAGGGCACATGCCTGGGTTGCAGGCTGGATCCCCAGTAGGGGGCGTGCAGCCGATCAATGATTCTCATCATTGATGTTTTCTCTCTCCCTCCCTCTCCCTTCCTCTCTAAAATCAATAAAAACATTAAAAAATAAAATAAAATAAAAGTAGCCCAAGCCGGTTTGGCTCAGTGGATAGAGCACCAGACTGAAGGGTTTGATACTGGTCAAGGGCACGTCCCTCCGTTGCAGGCTCCACCCCTGGCCGTGTCAGGGTGAGTGGGGGAGGCAACCAATGTGTCTCTCTCACATCAATGTTTCTCTCTCTCTCTATCTCTCCCCCTCCCTTCCACTCTCTCTAAACATAAATGGAAAAAATTACCTTGGGGTGAGGATTAACAGCGACAACAAAGACGTGGTGAAGGCGATCTTCAACAGAAGCCTGTTTGGAATAAGTCCCTCCTACAGGGCCTCTTCCGAGCGTGCAGGCCTGGCGCAGCCACAGGCGCAGGACGGGCCTGCGTGGCGTGTTGGCCGAGGGAGCACGGAGGTGGCGGCCCGGGTTCTCTGAATGCACTGCTCTGTTTAAAAGAAGAAAACCCGTGCAGGACCTGAGAGGGCCTCCGCTGGTGGAGCACTGAGTCCAGCCAGCTCAGCATGGCTGCCCGCCCCGCGGAACTTCATGTGGCTCCCTGAGCGCAGACTGCGAGGAGCTCTCCAAGCGACAGGAAGCCGAGACCAGCACGGGCTCTGTAGTTCAGAGAATGTCAGGAGGATCATTTTCTTGGGCAAAAAAAATATTCATTAAAGCAGGTCTTTCTCTCTTGGCATGAAACAATTCCTTTCCTCCAGCTGTCTCAGCCAAGATTGTTGGGCAAACAATGAAAAGGGAGACAGAGGGCATGAGGGATCCCTGAGGCAAAGGGTCAGCTGAAGAACAAAGCCACAGGCCACAGGGAGCCCCTGTGGTCCCCGCGGTGGGGAGGGGCAGGCGAACCGGCACAGAGAGGAGCGTGAGGGTGCTGAGAGGTGCCAGGACACATCTGCTGTTCCAGGGAAGGAGAGGGCGATGTCCACACGTAGGCCGATCGCTGGTGCACCCGGAGCACGGCCCGCAGTCCCAGTGTGTGCATGTGTGAGTGCATAGTGTGTGCACATGTGAATGGTGTGTGCACGTGTGAGTGAATGGTGTGTGCACGTGTGAGTGGATAGTGTGTGCACGTGTGAGTGAATGGTGTGTGCACGTGTGAGTGGATAGTGTGTGCACCTGTGAGTGAATGGTATGTGCACGTGTGAGTGGATAGTGTGTGCACGTGTGAGTGGATAGTGTGTGCACCTGTGAGTGAATGGTGTGTGCACGTGTGAGTGGATAGTGTGTGCACCTGTGAGTGAATGGTGTGTGCACGTGTGAGTGGATAGTGTGTGCACCTGTGAGTGAATGGTGTGTGCACGTGTGAGTGAATGGTGTGTGCACGTGTGAGTGGATAGTGTGTGCACGTGTGAGTGAATGGTGTGTGCACGTGTGAGTGGATAGTGTGTGCACCTGTGAGTGAATGGTGTGTGCACGTGTGAGTGGATAGTGTGTGCACGTGTGAGTGAATGGTGTGTGCACGTGTGAGTGGATAGTGTGTGCATGTGTGAGTGAATGGTGTGTGCACGTGCAGGAGCACGAGGAGTGTGTGCGTGCAGGCGTGTGTGATGCCCCTGTGAGTGCCCGCATGAGTGTGCCTGCACAGGAGAGGTTAGGACTCTGGAATCAGACCAACCTGGTGTCGAGCCCTCCTCTGCACTTCCTGAGGGCTTTGGCTTTCTTTTCTGGAAAGTGAGGATGGAGATACCCTCTCACCCGTAGTGTAGTTGGGAAGATTAAATGAGGTCCTGCAGGTGAAAGCAGGGGGCACTGACCAGGTAAATAGAAGTTTCCTCTTCTCCCTCCTTCCTTCCTCCTGCCTCCCTCCTTCTCTCCCTCCCCTCCTTCCCCCATTCCTTCCTTCCTCCCTCCCTCCTTTCTTTCTTTCCTTCCTTCTTTCCTTCCCAGCTCACAGAGCCCTTGTGAAGGTCACGTGAGACAATGCTGAGAGCCTGCAGCAGCCCGTGTGACCCTGCGTCGCTCACTCACTCACTGCCTGTGGACAGGGCGCCCATCATACACGTCCACCACTGTGCCCAGTGCCCAGCTCGGTGCCCGCACTGACCCACACCAGGTGTCAGTGCTTACTGACAGTGAATGAATGAAAGATGTCGGGGAGAGTGTAGGGGTGTGGCTGTTGAGCCTTCAGGGGCACAGCCGCTCCCACCTGTGGGAGAACTGGCCGGGGGAGTGGGAAGGGTGCCCTGCGCAGTAGCTGCTCCACCCTGGGGCCCAGGCCTGTGAGCTCCATTCCAACCTGTCCCCAGACCCGGGCAGCAGCAGGTCGCGGCAGGGGACCGTCTCGAGGACTCCCACTCTCCCTACTCAGAGGACGCTGGTCCTTCTGAGGGCAGAGCCCATTGCTCCATCCTCATAACATTTACGCCACACAGAGAGGCCGTGGTGTCAGCTGCTTGCCTTTGGAAATGGGTAAAAGGCATCGCCAGCTGTGTTTCTAACGTGGGCCTGGAAAATGTTCAGGGGAAGATTTATTTTTGCAGCTGGGCTTCTGCCAGACACAGATTGTATCTTCTGGGAAAATGCGAGGTCCCGGCTAATGGCAGAGAGAGCTGAGGAGCAAGGCTGGGCTTCAAGTGCAAGGCCATTGCCAGGCGGGGCCGGACCAGGAGAGCAGGCGCCTCCGGTAGGAGTGAGCTAATCACAGAATAGAAGGAGGAACCTCAGGCCTTCACACCTGCAAGGGCTCCACCGCCCCGAGACAGCCGCAGAACTGGGTCCATGCCCCACCTGGTGCCTCACAAATGAAAACCGTGTCAGGAGGTTTGCGGAGAGGAGCCTGTGGCCCCATGGCCTGTCCTCTTCCCCAGCTCCCCTCTGGGGACCTGGGTGCAGGGGGTGCACAGAGGGGAGACTGTCGCCCAGGTTCTTGCCCACTTCAGGGAGTCCCATGCGGGTGCATCTGGCCAGTGGCTTCTCATCTGTTCACAGGATCTGGACTCCTCAGTCTGAGCCACTGAGCCCCTCCCCATCCATGCTGTCTGGTGGGAGCCTGTAACCACTGCCCCCTCCCTACGGCTGTGGGTCCTCTCTGGGTTTCCACCCACAGTTCTGCGCCCCCCACTCCTCCCCTCACAAGCCCTGCCCTCTGTGAAGGCAGCAAGGGGTTCTGCAAGCCATTTTCAAGATTTCAAAAAGCCCAAAGGAAAAGCATACATTTACCTCAATGAGGTTCCCAGACTAAATAAAACATTAAGTGTATTTGCTCTGGGCTGGAGTCTATCAACTCAGTGTGGTATCTTGACTGATCAGAAGCACTAATCGGCAGTTACATGTCTTTGATGAATAAAACTCAAAGGGACAAATTATTATTCAATAAATGTAGTTTGTTGGGTAGATAAAAGCTTTCGAACACAGAATCCCTTGAGGAAAGAACTAAAAAGGACCTTTCATAGTGAAAGGGGTGGGAACCCCTCACTTACACAAATGTCGTATTTTTGTTAAAGCAAAGCACACATACTTTTCCACAGGCCTTTGATGCCAGAGTTCTCCTTAGTGAATTTTGACTTCACAGCCTTCCTACAAATAAGGCATCGCTCCTGCCAGCTTCCCTCAGGGTGGTCCCCAAACGCTGCCACAGGTGCTCCTTGGGGGCTCATGGGAAAGGCCGTGCTCCAACTCGTTTTTGGAAAAACCAGCTGAGCAAAACGACAGCATTCATGTGGGATTTTTCAGGGCTCTTAATAGATAACATGAACCCAGAGCCCCCAGCCGCCAGCCCTGGGGTCCATTTTGGGGGGCACATTCTTAAGTAACAGGTGTTCCACAGAGCATGCTCAGAAACACCCGAGATTATGAGGACAGGGGTGACCCGAGACCCCACTGACAGCCATAGGGACGACAAACCAAAGAGGAGAAAGATGGCTGAAGACAGAGTGGAGAGGGGCCCACGGTGGGAGGCAGGCCCCAGGGTGGGGTGGGGTGGGGTGGGGTGGGGTGGGGTGGGGCGCAGCACGCCAAAGATGCCAGCACATTCGGAGCTGACACTTTGTTCTCTTCCTGCTTCCCCTGCAGAATGGAGGTGGGGCAGGTATGAAACAGAGGTGGCACAGGCCGCGTGTTCCCAGTGCCCTGGATTCAAAAGGAATAGCTCACCCTGACCAGTTGCTCAGTGGTTAGAGCGTCGGCCCGCAGACCAAGGGGTCCAGGGTTTGATTCCCAGTCAAGGGCACGTACCTGGGCTGCAGGATGCCGGTCCCAGTCAGGTACGTGCAGGTGTGTCTCTCTCACATAGACGTTTCTCTCTCTCCCCCCACCCCCGTCCTCCCTTCTACTCTCTCTAAAAATCAATGGGAAAAAATAATCCTTGGGTGAGGATTAACAAAACAACAACAACAAAAAAGGAATAGTTCAAGGGACTTGGGACGCCTCTGCTTAATTTGATTTCCAGCCCTCATAGTGTTCTCTCCTGAGAAAACAGCAGGAAGTGGGGTATTTATAAGCAGCGTCGCAACAGCTTTTAGCGAAATCTGCTTAATAAGATCCTACCTGACTCCTCACTTCTCCAGGCCCTTTGAATCCCTCTCCCTCCCTCTGGGGCCACCCCAACACCTACACACAGACCAGGGGACCCGCGTCTCAGGGTGCGGTGGTGGCTGTGGCCGTGTAACATGTCCAGATGTGGCACGGGAATTCAGTGATGCATCCAGATGTTTCCCACCACCACAGCTCCACATGGGGAGAATCGGAACAACACAGAGAAGGCCAGCACAGGAGGGAGGGTGTTGCCTGCGGGGGCTTCTCCAGGCAGATGCACAGACAGGGGCCGAGTTCCTTTCTTCTGCAAACAGAGACAGGAGCTCCGACCAGAGAGAGGCGGCAGGGCCTTGCAGGCTGCTGGCCAGGGAAGGTACAGGAAAGAAGGAAAAAGGAAAGGACACATGTTCAGCTCCTACACTCTGCCAGGCCCTTCCGCCTACCTTCGTTTCGTTCATCCTCACAGATGCCCAGGAGAGTACCTTCATTGTCTCCACTTCATAGATAGAAAGCCACGGCTCAGCCACGTCCACAGATAATGAAGAAGTGATCTGTCTGGCCCAGAGCCCCCCAGGCTGCCCCGTGCTAGGCTGCTTCTAGGAATTCCGGAGAGCTATGTGGCTGAAGGAAAGTGGGTGCCCAGCCAAGAATTCTGTGAGACGCCTCTGAAAACACGGCTGAGAAACGTTGAGGAGGGCCATTTCAGGAGGAAGGCAAGAGGCTCATCTGTGGTCCTCGCTTCCCCAGTGTCAGACGAGAGAGCCCGAGGTTGCGATGGAACCCGTGAGAAGGTCAGGCTGCCCCCTAAGGGTGGCGGTGCGTGAACAGCAGGGTTGATTAGCAAGGGAACTGCAATCGGGAAAGATGGAAAAGCTGTGTGAGAAGGAACCTAGAAATGATGTCCAGGAGAGCTTTCTATTTGTGTAGATCTTTGAACTTGGTACGGCAGTTGCGTGTCCATATTCTCGTCTTATTCATAGTAACTTTCCTAGGGGACCTGGAGTGGGAATACGGTAATTTGTGTTTCCACTGGCAGATAAAGAAACCGGCTCCGTGAAGTAGGGACAAGGCATCCTCTATGCCTGACACCCTGTGATGGACAGAATTCCTTACTTTGCTACACTTCCCATGCAGTCCAATGACTCCACAGGGAGCCATTCAGTGACCTGAATTGCCAAGTCCAGTTGACACTTGTGGCAGAACCAGAACTCGAGCCTCCTGGCACCAGAGTCACTGTGTCTCCCGCTCCTGCCACCCCGTTCCTATAGATTTAACGTAAGAAACGACCTTCGACTGATTTCAAAGGCTTTCTATACCAACGTGGTCTCCTGCCTCTGGGAATACTTCCTGGGGTCCTGAGGGACAGTCACCCAAAGCTGCCTTGACCAGGATTCGATGACCTCGTGCACAAGCTACCCTCAGCCGGGTCTTCTGGAGACACCAGCAGATGCCTGCTGAATACATTGGCCCTGGCATGGACGGTAAGTGGAACGCCAGTGCTTCTTCCCAGTGACCTCAGTTGTTGAGTCAGATTAACTCTATCACAGTCCTCTGAGCCAGGGTCTGAGTCCCTGGATGGTGTGTCTCAAAGGCATTCTCAGACTGGGTACCGCACTTGATGGCCAAAGGGATGGAAAACATTCTGTCAATCAATGACTGCTGGCTTTCAGTGATGTATCAGATTGGCTGCCTCTCTCTATATAATTCAACCAGGTACTTAGAAATGCAGACAATTCATCATTAATTTTCAGTTAATGTTGTCAACGAATGTTGGGAGAGTTGAATGAAATTGAAATGTCATTCTGAGAAAAAGACCATTCTAAAATCTCTGCTAGGGACAAGCAGCCAAGTTAGGGAGCTGGAGTTAGGGGATCTGCTTGCTATTGGCAGGGCTCCATCCAGTTGGAATAGAAGTGAGCGGATAGTCAAGTTCATCGTTCCCTCGGTGACAGAGACAAAGCACGCTTGATGACAGGAGAATAGAGACTTTTAGCGTTATCAAGTCACTGGCTAAGATAAGGGGAAAAGGTAAGTTAAGATAAGTTAAACTAAATAAGCACTTTGGAGCCCACATCAGGTAAACAATTCTTTTTAATTAAGGAAAAAATTTTAAGCACGAAAGATGAGAAAAGGGGCTTAAAGACAATTTCTGTCAGTGTGAGGTATTTTTGGGAAAGAATTAGGCCAACCAAGGATTATTATGTTCTTAAGCTTTTGATGGAAATCTCAGACTTCCAACCGTTCTGCAGTTAGAAAATCAAGAGACAGTGGCTCCGACTCCAGAGAGGGGAAACTAACGGGCAAACGTAACCTGGGGTGCTTACGAGTCTGCGGGAACTCAGTGCAAAAGAGGCAGGTTCGGCCCCTCCTTTGAATAACCCCACATTTTCCTACTTAACTTCAGGCCTTGGCCACACAGCCCAGCAGATCATTCCCAGCCTCTGCACGTCCCTCAGCACCAGGGCGGCCCTCTCCGGGGGCTTACCAGACCCTCAGTCCTGCAGGCACACGCCGGGCCTCCTTCCTGCTGTCCAGTGGCCGCGTCCTCTCATCTCCCTGGCTGGACAGCAAACTGCGTGGGGCAGAGCCCATTTCTCTGTCTTGACCAACAGACCCCCCCACACAGGGCTGCCAGTCTTGGCTTTTGAACGATGAAGGTAGTCGCACTTGCTGCCAGGCGAAAAGAGCTCACCGCTGTCTCCAGCATTAAACAAGAATCTGTTTCTATTTTACCACGGGGAAAACGTCTCTTGGCCGGGCCAAGTGCCCTATTACACACCACGAAAAAGAATGAGCGAGAGCTCTAGCTGCTCAGACAGAGACTTTCATGATGCACGATGCACTTATTGTTCAGTGAGCAAAGCAAGTGGCCGGAATTGCATCTAGTATGACCCAACGCTTTCGAAACAGTTACCAAAACGGAGGGGCACCCTCCCGGGTGACGGTGTGTGCAAGCAGAAAAGGGCCAGCGCCCCAGAGCTGTTGCCTTGGTGACAGGCCTGGTGCCGGGACTGGGGGATGGGAGAAGAGACGTTTTGAAGAAAGTGCTTATCAACAAGCGCAAGACTGTGTTAGTGTGGTCGTTACAGGTTCTCACGTTGAAGTGGGGCCTCAGGGTTGTGGTTAAAGTGACGATGGGACCAACACCCAGGGCACCCTCTCCGCCTGAGGGACAGGGGGAGGAGCTCTGATCTGAGGAGGGGCTGCTTTCTCCTCCTCTCCTTCCTCCTCCTTCTTTGGCTTCCCCTCTTCCCCTTCTTCCTCCTCTTCCCCATCTTCCTCTCCCCTCCCTCCTCGCCTCCCTCACTTCCCTTTCTGTCCTGCCCCTCCTTCCCCGGCCCTCCCCCACCTCCTCTTCCTCCTGAAAACTTTGTGGGGCCTCATGCTGCTCCTCTTCACCCAGGGTCTGTCCTGCAGCCAGAGCCAGTGGCCTCCAGGGAGGGCAGATCTGGGCCTTGGTCCTCCCTCCATCCCTCCAGGACCTGAGCAGGTATGTGACTTATCCAAGGTCACCATATGTTATCGCACCCCCTTCCCTGGAACAGGCCTGGCCCTGATTGTGCCAACCCCAGGTGGAGTCTGTCCCACACCGGGTGGCTGGAGGCAGTTCCGAGGACAGATGTGACTGCCCGGAAGCCCTGCCAGGGGAGCCGAGGGAGCCGATCGCTGTGTTTATCTGCCTCCCGCACGCGGAGGGCACGGTCCAGGCTGCCCGTGACAGCGCAGCTGACTGCTGAACCCGGGTTCATTTTCCTGGTTGGGGTGCCCGCTGGTTTGGCAGGTCAAGCCTCGCTGTGGCTGGGACTGCTTCACAAAGGGCAGTTTCCACACCACATGCCTTGACCACATGCTGGGCTGCCTGGTACCAGTGGGGAGTAGGGAGGGTGCCCTACCTCTGGGCCTCCCTCACATCTCCATTTGAGACACCTCGACATGAGCCACCTTCGTCTCTGCGAGTGACAGCTCCAAGGGGCTGGGGGCTCCGGGAAAGCATGACCTCCTCAGCCCCGCGGAGGACAGAGCACTGGGAGAGGCAGGCCGGGTCCTCAGGGTCCTGTTCGCTGTGATCTGCTCCCTGGCCCCCAGCACCTGTCTCCCCATGCTCTCTGTTGTGCCACATGCCACCCCCTGTCTCTGTGCACAAGCCAGAAACTTGGGCTCAACCTTGACACTTCCTCCTCCTTCATCCCTTGGGAATCAGTTGCCAAACCCTGTCAATTTCACCCCCATACTTCCCTTGAGGCACTCTGCACCCTGCCGGTCCTGTCCAAGGTGCTCCCCTCTCCTGGCTGGCCTGCTGCAGGCTCTCCTACTGGGCACCTTCTTCCCTTTGCCTCCCTCGGGACCCAGTGAATGCGATGTCGGGTGGGTGACACCAGGCTTCGGGTGTCTCAGATTCTTGGTGCAGCACATCTGAGGCTGCAAACCACTGCTCCAGGCCAGGCTCTGCCCAGCAGCCACACTAATTGCTCTGAAACACAAATCTGATCTGTCAGTCCCCTCCTTAAAACCTGTCAAAGGCTCTCCAGATGACTCCTCTGATCAAGGCACCCCCCAAACCCCCAAGGGCTAACCCCTGCCCCCCCCCCCCCCCCCGCCCCAGCAGCTCACCTCCACCCCCTTCTCTGGGAGTCCTCCCCAGCCCTGGCCTTCCTCCAGCCTCTCACCCTTCACACTCCTCTACACCAGCCACACAGGTTGTCCCCTCCTGGGAACACCTCCTTCCTGCCCCACCCTCTCCTCTTCCCAGATATCAGACAAGCTCTCAGGGACCAGTTTCTCTTTCTTCTCCACACATCCCCCTCTGCCTGCCATTTCACATTCATGAACATGATTATTTGATTGATGTCTCCCTCTCCCCCCTATGGAGGCAGAGCTATGTCAGAATTTGTCATTGTCATAGTACATGCTAGTCACTCCAGAATATTTGTTGAATTGAACGACTAGATAATTATAACATGTGTTCAGATGAAGGCAGTAATGGTGGATACAGGATTGGGAAGATCGTGACCCCACACTCTGATTTCAGGAAGGGTTCCTGAAGGAGATGGCATCTTAACTGAGAGCCGAGGATAACTGGACTTCGTCAGGCCAGGGCCCTGGAGGGAGAGGGGCCATGCTCTGCAGGTGGAGGGTGCACAGGGTGCACAGGCTGGGTGGATGGAACAAGAAGTCATCCACAGGAAATACATGGGAGATAAGACTGGAAAGACGAGCAGTGACCAGATCACACAGAGCCTTGAGCTCCAGGCTAAGGAGTTTGGGCTTGATGCTGTGGGCTCAGGGAACCCTTGAACACTAATCTCAGCATGGAGGACCCCTCACTGGCATTTCCAGCAGCGGTGCAGTAGGGGAGCATGTGGGCACTGGAAGGGATCTGAGCTCATTCAATTCCAGCCCCTTCGTTGGGCAGGTGAGAAAGCTGAGGCCCAGAGAGGGAAAGTGACTTTTCCAAGGTCACACAGCTGACTCCCAGTACAGTGTTCTTTCCAAAAGAAAAGAAGGATCATCTCAATCAGAAGTCAATCTAATTTTAGCTCCTCATCAGAATTTCTTTTCCTTGCCCTCACCAGCCAACCTCCTTTTCTTTGCCCATTCTTCAAAAACATGTTTGTCCATGAAAGTGTTTGTCCTGGTTCCTGCTCTGCGGGCCACAGCCACTTAGAAGGCCTGGCTTCTGTGCCTAACTCTGTCACTCACATACTGTGGGGTCGTGGGCCAGTTCCTCCGCTCTGTGAACCTCAGTTTCCAGTTTGCACTTCCCCCCCTCACCCCAAAGAGTCATTGTAGGGAAAGCTCTCTGCCTGGCCAGTCACATGCAAACGACTGACTGTTAAGGGCCCCATGGCCCCCTCAGGGTGCTAACTGCAGCCATCCTGGGAGGCCCAGAGGTGTCCGCGAAGACCCTGTCAGACCCTGCCAGTCACTCCCCTAAGACCCTGACTGTCACTCCCCTGTGAAGCTAGCTGGGCGTTTCTACCGTCATATTCAACACCTGCCCGCAGATGGTGGGAAGAGGTAATGGAGGCAGGCGTCAGCCACCAAGGACCCTGTGTGCAGAGTGAGGCTCTAAGGAAGCAGCCGTGGCCCCAGCATGCAAAGGGGAAGAAAGCACACAAGTTGAAGCCGGTCCTTAAACCTATTACATCAAGTTGTCCCCAAGGACTGACTCTTCCTTCTGAAAGAATTTGTGAATCATTCTTTTTTCATGAAAACTTACTCTACAGGAAGCAATCTCCATAGCAACCAATGCACGTCCCCAGAGCCTTTGGAAGGAAGTACAGTGAGCGCTCTGATCGTCTTCCGAGGATCAGGGCCTCTTGTCTCCATGTCAGAAATGGGCCTAATCTTCAGGGTGCAGCAGAGGTAGAGCTAGCAGGAGCTTCGGAAGGAACCAGGAACCAAGGATATCAGTGTGGGAGCCAAATCCCGGGCCTTCTGAAGCCCTGTGGGAGGTGCAGAGGAGGCTGGGCCACTGTGGAGGTTTTCGGGCAGGAGAGCCTGGGCCACCTGGTCTCCTCGGGCAGCAGTGGGGCCTTGGCTGCCGCCCAGGCCTTTCCCAAGCTGCTCTGGGGGGCCTCCTTCCACGCTCATGCCTCCTTTTTGCCTCCTTCTTGTCTCTTGTGTCAGAAAGCTTCCCTTCCTCCTGGACCAAATGGGAAAGGAGTCAGACAGATCACCTCAACACTCACTGTGCAGGGAGGAAACCCTCCCAGTGGTGGAGTGGCACGTGTGTGCATGTGTGTGTGTGTGTGTGTGTATGTGTGTGTATGTGTGTGTGCCCCCACAGCAGTGGGGACTGCCTGGAAGCTTCTACCTCCTGGAGAACATTCTCTTCTCCCCCATCTACAGGGGGTTCTTCTGGGGCTTCTACAGGCCCCGCCAGCCCTTTCTCACCCTGGTGGGAGATTGGGTCCTTCGCAGGACTGACCAAAAGTCATTTGACAGCCCTCCCCCACCCCCGAAGCACCTCAGCCACCCCCATGACTAACCCAGGGATTAACCCTGGTGCATCACAGGTTCATAATAGAACTGACCTCACGGGCAGAAGCAGCTCAGGGATGAGCGCAGGGATGAGCACAGGCTGGTCCCTAGAGGCCCTGGGGACAGATCCAGGCCCTGCCACTTCCCACCGGGTGGCCTCGTCCTGAACTCCCTCATCTGTAGAACAGGAACCGTAGTGCCCACCGGGTGGGGCTGCCGGGAGGATCACGGACAGTGCATATGAAACCAGACCACAAATAAAGGTTCTCTGGAGAGGCCCTTGGGTATGGAGTCTACATTTCCAAGGAAGAGGTTCTTCAGTCAAACATCATTTGAGCAGCTCTGTGCTAGGTGCTGGGGCACCTATGAGTGCCTGAGAACAGGGAACAAGGACTGAGTTAGGGAGGGAAGTGAGCAGAAATGGGTGGGCGTGAGCTGGGCAGACAGAATCCAGAGGGGCCAGAGGAGGAGCCAGGGATGTGGCAGCTCAGCCAGCATTCGCCCTGACCCTGCACTAAGGAGTCAGAGCTGGGCCACGTGTCTCCCTGAGGTGGGGTCAGAATTGCAGAGGGCCATGCGGAGAGTCACTGATGGGCTGAGCCCTGCAGGTCATGGGGGCGGCTTCTATGTCTGCCAGGATGGTGGCTTTGACCTCCAGCCAAGGAGGGGGCCCAAGGCTTAGAGGGGAAGCAGGAAACGCTCCTTCTCAGCACCCCAGGGAGATGGAAAAGGGGCTGAGCCTGGGGCTGGGGCAAAAAGTCCCCAACCCCACCTTGGTTCCCGGGAACAGAGAGGCAGCACCCCAGGAATGCCTGGTGTGGCTTGGACAGAGGCAAGGCTGGCCTGAGACCACTTGGCAGGCACGTGGGGGCAGGAGGGTGGCGTAAGCTTAGAGAGGTGCTGCCAGGCCCGGGAACCGGACTGTCAGTTGAGTGGGAGCCTCCTCTGAGAGGTAAATTGGTGAGAGGCCCCACGCACACAGCCAGCCTCGAGGCTGCTCCTGCTTGCAAGCCCGGTGAAGGCATATCTTCCGAGATGGAGAGCGTCCAACCATCCTGAGCTCCTTCTTAAAAAGGGGACGTGCTACAACTCGAATGCCCACCGATGGATGAATGCATAGACCAAACACGGTGTATCCACACGATGGAATATTTATTGGTCAGCCACTAAGTGGTACAGTGGGGGTGAACCTGAAAAGCCGAAGCCAAGTGAAGTACGCCCGACACAGAAAGGTCACATATATGAGTCCGTGTTTGTGAAATGTCTAGAATAGGTAAATGCATAGAGAAAGAAAGCAGACGTGGTTGCCAGGGGCTGGGAGGAGGGGGGACGGAAGTGACTGTTGAATAGGTTTGGGGTGTTCATGAAAATACGCTGAGACATGATATGGGTGATAGTTGCATAACACTGTGAATGTACCAAATGCCACTACACGGTACGCTTTAAAATGGTTACGCTCATGATTTTGTGTTTTGTGAATTTCGCCTCAAATTTTTAAAAGTTTGCAGCTGAAAGAAGAGAAATGAGTGCTGTCACGGGTGCCGTGAGCAGTCAGGTCCTGCTTCAGGAAGAAGGGCTCCCCCCGACGGCTGGGCTGCTGCCCACAGCCAGGCCTGCGAGGTCAGGCCCTCGCCCCCAGCCCCACCTCCTCTCCCCGGTGGCCTCTCCCAAGGCCTGACTGGCTTGGAGCTCTAAAGGCCCCACCCCCAAGGCTCCTTTGCAGTTCTGAGGGGTCACCCAGCTGCAGGGCACCCGAAAGTCCACTGCCCCCTTCCCGCCACTTCCCTTCTCTCTTCCGAGGCAAGGGTCCCAAGACTCCCCTCTAACAAGCCCCTGGCTCTGACCTCCCTCTGCAGGCTCTGCAGCAGAACCGCCTGCATGCCGGTGGCAGTGCCTGCACAGAGCGGGCACAATAATCGGAAGCCCGAGGGGACCCGAGGCCGGCGTGTGCTCCTTGGCGCCCGGAGGACAGGCTGTGAGGGCCAGTGCCGCGGTGGCTTCTGTTTCTCTCATCTGAGCAGCAGGCTGGCAGAGCGGCCCTGTTGTGGCATTTTGGTTTCACAGTTGCTTTGGGACCGGTGCCAGGACAGGGCCTCTGCCCGTGACAACTTTGGAAAGACATCCACCCAACCACCCGACCCCCCAGGTTACTCCTTTCCAAAGCTTTTAAAAATAGAAGTGTGAAAACCACCCAACTGCCAAGAAGCCGTGGGGTTCCGTGCTCGTGGCCCTGAGATGCATGTGGAAAACAAGTCCCCACTTTCCCCTTGGCCTGGGGCTCCGATGGGAGCGTGGTCCGTGCCAGGCAGCAGCTGCTGGCCAGGCCGTGTTGGCGCTGTCATCGCGCAGGGCCCTGAGGTGTGCGGAGGGGCCTCCATTTCCACCAGGGCCTTTCCTCCGAGCTCTGGGCTGTGAGCAGAGGGCATTGGTGCCCAGGAACCGAGACAGAGATGGCAGATGGGGAGCCTGGGCCCTGGGACTCAGGCAGGTCACAACCTCAACATTTCTGCGACTAATCTTCAAAAATAAAATATCAGAACGGCCTATTTTCCACAGGTCCAAGCAGTTTCTTTAAAAAGCATTTCAAGAGCCTGGGATAAAGCAGGGGACTGTATCAAGAATGTACCTAATGGCAGCGCGTTGAAATGTGTGATATTTTGCAGAATTGGGCTGGCGTTTACTTCAGTGGAAATTGTGAGGGCGAAATCAGCTGAGCAAATGCTGCCGTCAGCAGATGTCACTGTGGTGGAGAATGAGCAGGCGTGTCCAGAACTACACACATCTCCCATTTCCATATAGTAACTGATACGCTACTGGCACACCATTTTCCTGTCTTCGTTGAAGATCCCAAAGGAGCTTTCCTGCCTGAAATGTATCTCACTTCAGCTTCCACACTTACTTGAAGCAATGAAGCTATTTTGTTTAAAAGATGCGAGTCACATTACATTTTACTAATTTGGTGAGCCTCCCCCGACTTCGGTGGGATAGTAGTTGGTAAAACATGCCACTGATTACTGAAAATATAATCCACTAGAGGCCTGGTGCATGAAATTCGTGCATGGGGTGGGGTGGGGGATGGTCCCCTCAGCCCAGCCTGCACCCTCTTCAATCAGGAACCCCTGGGGGTGTCTGACCACTGGTTTAGGCCCAATCCTAGGGCAGTCGGACATCCCTCTCACAATCCTGGACCGCTGGCTCCTAACCGCTGGCTCACCTGCCTGCCTGCCTGGTCACCCCTAACTGCCCCCCCATACCAGCCTGATCACCCTTCACTGCCTCTGTGTGCTGGCCTGGTCGCCCCCAATGCCCTCCCCCACTTGCTGGCCTGGTTGCCCCGAACTGCCCTCCCTGCCAGCCTCGTCACCCCTCACGGCCCTCCCACCAGCTTGGTCGCCCATGCAGCCTGCTGTTCAGTCATTTGGTCATTCCTCACTAAGCCCCCTGCTGGCCTGGTCCCCCCATACAGCCTGCTGTTCAGTTATTTGGTCATCCCTCACTAACCCCCCTGCCAGCCTGGCAGCCATTTTGTGAGGGTGTGATGGTCAATTTGCATATTACCTCTTTATTATATAAGCTTGATGATTTTGAAAATAATATAAATGACATCATTTTTGATAGGAGGTTGGGCAATGTTGTAGGTGAAATGCCGTCCACCTGGGCTCTGTGCCCTGGGCCTTCTATGTGGAGAGTCAGGCTTTGTGATGCTGCCTGTGTTAGACACCATGCCCAGCTCCTTGTCAGGACCGAGGTGGGAAGGGTCTCTAGGCAGAACCGCAGCCGGGGGCAGGTGGGGGGGGGGGCAGGGTACACCCCAGCTGAGCCTCGCCCTGGGTTCTGAGCATAGCTACACCCAATGAGTCTTGGGCCGGCAGCCTCTGGGCCTTGTTTGGTGTGACATGTGAGGAAGGAAGGAAGCAACAAGAAGTGTGTTTGGGTGAAGGTGCCTGGGAACAACCACCTGCCCCAGGAACGAAGCCTTTGTCCTGTGAGGTTTTCATGAGGGTCTTTGTGGGGCACAGAGCACAGTAGAGGCTCTAGGTGAGGGTGAGAGAGGGAGATACCCAGTGGGACAGGAGCCTCCCAGCTGCAGGGAGCACAGCGTGCCCCAGCCCTGGGCACGGAGGGAGGCCCAGCACCCTTTGAGTATGCACCAGAGAGGTGGGACAAGAAAATCAGGGTGTCATGGGGGAAGCCCTTCAGAAGTTAGCATCCTTCCAAGAATGTTTTTCCTAATGACTGGTTATGTACAGGCTATGTTTATGCAAGATTCTCCTATCAAAATGAGTCCTCCAGGGTGTTCTTCCTGAAGTCCATGCATGAGTTTGGAGCTAGAGTTGTTGAGTAATTATTAGAACGAGGATCAGACTTTTGGGTCAGAAGGGCAGACCGTGTTCACGTGGAGCCACGTGGGCTTGGTGGGCCTGGGGGAGGGGACTGCCGCTTCTACTGTCAGCCCGGAGTGAAGAGAACAGGCACAGATTTAGTTAGAGCAGAGGGCACCCTTCCCACTGCTGATTGTCACTTCGCGCGCAGCTAGAGGCAGTGATCCCAAGGCCTGGCCAGCGGACGTCCCACGAGAGGCCCTCCTCCCCGGGCAGAGCGGCCTCTCGGGCCTCCACACTGCGTGGTGGTGCTCAGGGAGCCGTCGGCCTCCCAGCATCCCGACCTGCAGCCAGAAGCTCAGTGCTGCCTGTGACTCATCTGCTTGTCACCCTTCACAAGCTCAGGGCCTGTAGTTCTGTGCTGGGAAGTGGAGGCGGCGGTGGGTGCTAGGGACTCAGTTAATCTCCACCCCCCAGCCATATATTGAAGTCCTAACACCCGGACCACAGACTGTGACTAAGTTTGGAGATGGAGTCTTTACGAAGAGGAGATTAGGACCCAGACAGGCACAGGGAAGGCGCTCTGCGAACACAGGAAGGAGGTGTCATCTGGGACGTAGGGGACCCACCGCCCGCCAGCGCCTCGGTTTTGGATCTTTAGCCTCCAGAGAGGTGGGAGGATACATTTCTGTTGCTTAGCCCCCCGGTCTGTGGTCCTTTGCTATGGCAGCCGAGCAGAATGGAACTGGGGGAGGCGACACAGGAGATGCCTAAGAAGTTGCTAGAACCCTTGAGGAGGCCAGGCCTGAGGACATGCAGGAGGGGCCGCTGGCGGTAAGACAGGGAGTCTGTGGATGTCCAGGGAAGGTCTGGCACGGGAGGAAGAGCAGCTGCAAGGAGAACAGGGGCTCCAGGATGGGGGGGGGGGGGGAGTGCCTGCCCTCTCCCCCAGCACCCTGAGGCTCTCCCTCCATGGCAAAGGGGTTGCGTCCATAATTCCCAGGGACACGAAGGAACAGCCAACAGTACACGGGACCCATTTCCTAAGTGAAACACCAGCCCAGGCTCTGTTTGTTCTCTGACGACGTAAACATCACACGTCTTTATTAAGAGAGAAAATAAAGAATAAAAAGCAAAGACTCCACCTGAGGCCCTCCAGAGGGAATCCTAGCGCTGCCTCCCCCGAGGCTCTGCCTTCGTCCCGACGATCCGAGGCGCCCGGGCGAGGCCGTGCCAGGCGCCGTGGGATTGGGTGAGCTGGCGTTTTTGCCTTCATGGGCCCTGTTCTCCATCAGAAAATACTGGTTACGGTTAGGCTTTACAGCTGTGTGGGTATAAAGATGAATATGTTGATATAGGGTATTAAAACTTTTTCCTCAACCAAAAGGTATATTTCTTCTGATTTTAAATGAAATTGAACTACTCCCAAAGGCCCCTAGAATGTGGAGGTCCTGGGCACCGAGCCTCGGGGCCTCCCGGGGAGTCGGCCCTGGTGCTGGTGCGGTGCCCCGTGCCCAGAGGCCTCACAGCCTGGGCGGGGGGCGAGGGGGGCAGTGTCTGGCCCTTGGAAGATGGAAAACCAGACTTGGGGAAGGGAGGGAGGCACAGGGACGAGGCCAGGACCCAGGCATGGACGTCGTTTGGTCCCAAAGGGCGTGGGAAGTGGAAGGGGAGCTGCGTGGGAGCCACAGAGGAAGCACCTCACTTCGATGCGGCCCCGCTTGCCCCCCTCATAGGGGTCTTTGACACTCCCCTCGGAGGGACAAGGCTGGTCCAGCACCCCGGGGTCTGGCTGCCAGGTCAGGGGGCCTGGGTACAGGCACGAGCACCTGGCAGGGGTGCCCTGGCCTTCGCCGCCCAGCAGAGCCAGCCTGCGTCTTACCAAGCCCCCCTTAGTGCCCAGCGGAGTGCTGGCCTGGGACACTAAGAAGTTCTTTTTGATGGATCGCCTGCCACTAAGTTTGTGGCCCCAAATCAAACCTCTGCCCAACGGTCCCAACGATTGCAGGCAGCAGGGGGCGCCCCAGCGCTGGGAGCCAAAGGAGGGCTGGGCTGGGTGCTGGGCGCTCTGGACTTGGTCCCCCCCCCCCCGCCCCTCCCCAGGCCTCAGTGTCTCCAGGAAAGCTGGGGACAGGAAAAGGCCCGGACGCAGGCTAGACTCTGGGCTGGATAAACCGGGATGCGGGGGCGGCAGAGGCAGAGGCAGAGGCAGCTCAGGCTAGAAAGCCGTCCCAGGAAGGAGAGGTCCAGGATGGAAAACAACCCAATGCTGAACATAATTCGTCATTCCCGCTCACCCAACCCCACCTCTGAAAAGCCGTTTCCTGTCTGTCTGGCGACATGTCTCCCCAGACTCTGTGCTTCCTTCCTGAGGGCCAAGGGAACTGCTGTCCCCCGGCCAGGTCCAGAATACACACAGTAAGGCCACGAGTGACAGGGCGGGGGCGCTAAGCTGACCCTCCCCTCGGAAGGCTAGGATCCCCTCCGACTCTTGTCTTTGTCTAAAAATAAACAGGGAGGAGAGAGAAGGGTGGACCCACCTTTCAGAGGGAGGCCAGCGGGGCCACCTCGGGGGACCCCCACTCCAAGGACCCCACTCAGGGATCTTATTTGTGGTTAAAACAAAGGTGGCCCTTTCAGCAGTCAGGACAAACATGAGATGAGAATAGTCAGGGGGAGACAAAGAGAAACAAAGGCAGCGCGTGCAGGAAGCACAGAGCAAAGCAGGCGGAACAAGTATGGCAACAGCCTTGACTGCACACGCTGATAAGCTTCTAAGGACGCAGGCACCCTGATAAGCTCTCAGATTGCGGTGGCCTGTGCTTTGATAGTCCAGAAAGGAGTCCCACAGTCAGGCTGGGTCATGGAACATGGGGTGGCAGAGGGAAAAGTAGGGCCAGTGCCTTGCCTTTAGAGCCTGGGCTTAGTCCCTGTCTCTTCCAACTTCCTCACAGTTTGCACAGATGGAATATGAGGCTCAGACAAGTGAAGTAACTCGCTCAGGGTCACACAGCAAGCTGGGGGCGGGGTGGGGGGGAGGCATATCTGGAATGCAAGCCCCAAATAACTGGATCCCCAGTCCAGTGTTCTTCGTTTAGTTGTTCACTGAGCCAATCAATCAAAGAGTAATTACTGAGTGCTCACAGGCAGGCTCTGCTCGATTCTGTCTCAGAGCAGTTACCATCTTTCAGCCAAATCCCATCCACACGTCACGCCTCAGCTCAGCTCATCCGGGGTTCTCCCGCCCTGGCCTGCTCCCTTTCTGCCTGCAAGGCTGCGCCTTCAGGGAGCTTGGGACATGGTGTCTGCAGAGGTCCCCGGCCGCTCATCCGCGGGGCTCTCAGGAGGAGCTTCGAGCAGGCCAGCACCTGCCCGGCCCTCGCGGCCCCTCTCAGATGGGGTCTGGGGGAAACCAGCATGGACGGGACGGCTGCCGAATGAGCCTAGAGGTACTGACCCCGCATTTGTGTGATGTGTCTTTGGATCATTCCCAACTGCAGTATTTAGCCTCTGCTAAAGCTAAGTGCTTTCCACACATTCCATTATTCAAACCTTCCAACAACCCTCTCGGTTGAGTTCCGCTATTCTCCCCATTTCACAGACGAGAAACTGAGGCCTAAAGGGATTAAGTAGAATAAGGGAGGAGGGACAAGCCTACCTGACAGAAGAACTCCAAATACACATCCGAATACTCCTTCCTTCAGAGAGTGTCCTTGAGAGCAGCCCGGACTTAGTGGCTGGCTCCCAAGGAACAGAACGTGGAGGGAAAAGTCACTTTGTCGGGGAGAAACTCAGCAGACCCCACCTTAACCACTAGTGACACATCGTGTTTGTTTGTTTTAAACTTTATTTATTGATTTCAAAGAGAGAGAGAAACATTGATTTGCTGTTCCACGTGTTTACGCACTCATTGTTTGATTCTTGTGTGTGCCCTGACTGGGGATCAAACCCACAACCTGGGTGTATTGGGATGATGCTCTAACGACTGAG
Organism: Corynorhinus townsendii; assembly: GCA_026230045.1. NCBI lineage: Eukaryota > Metazoa > Chordata > Mammalia > Chiroptera > Vespertilionidae > Corynorhinus > Corynorhinus townsendii. The sequence continues at coordinate 182,476,445 of JAPDVU010000001.1, read as the reverse complement.
CTACCCGGCCAGGGCTAGGACAAGTCGTGATGATAGCCTGTACCCTGACAGGATGGTGAGGAGGGCACTTCACTCCTGTGCTCTTCTTCCCCCAAACCCATAACCCTAGTCTAAATATGAGACAGAGCCAAACCCAGGTACATTCTACAAAACACTCTCTCAGTACTCTTCAATGTGGCCAAGTCATGCAAAAACAAGGAAAGATTGAGAAATAGTCCCAGATTGGACACATGTAATGTGGCCTGGCTGGTGTGGCTCAGTGGTTGAGTGCCGACCCATGCACCAAGAGGTCCCCAGTTTTGATTCCTGGTCAGGGCACATGCCTGGGTTACTGGCTCCATCCCCAGTAGGGGGTGTGCAGGAGGCAGCCGATCGATGTTTTTTTTTCTCTCTCTCTCAAAATCAATAAAAATACATTTTTTAAAAATGCAATGTGGTATCGTGGATTGGATTCTGGAACAAAAAAGGACATATGTGGGGTGAAACTGGTGAAATCTGAAAAAAGTTTGTCATTTGGTTACTAATAATGCACCACTGTTAATTTCTTAGCTTTAATAATGTGCCATGGTTAGGTAAGATATTCACATTAGAGGAAGTGAGGTAAAGGACCGAAGAGGCTTCTATGTTATATTTGTAACTCCACTGTGAGTCTACACTTATTGAAAAGGAAGAGTTAAATAAAAAAGGATTAAGCCCAAGGTCAAAGGGTAAGTCAGGATTCAAATCCAGACCCCTGACTTTCTAAGGTCTCTGTTTGATCTTAACTCCCTCCTTGGTTGTGTCTTCAAATAATGCCCCTGCTGTTTATTGAGTGTTATATTCTAGACGCTTTTACATAAGTTCTACAAAAACAAGTAATTTTTTGTTTTACAGGCATCTACCCTGTTTTTCTCCTCCTGTGGATGACACCCTCTTCAAGGGATGGTGCCTTTTCAGTAGGAGTCCTGGTCCTCATTTCCAGTTTCAAACATTAGCACCTCGTGGCACATGTGCACACACTTATATGCACACACACTCACACACACATGCACCCTCATACTCACATATACACATGCACTCACATGCATTCACACACATGCACACACACTCACTCACATACACACATGCACACACACTCATACCCTCACCCTCAGTCATTTACCCAGATGTGAGCTTGGGATGGTACATCTTCCCTCTCTTGTTTTCTAGTGAGTGGGAGGCCGCCCTGCTTTCCAGTCAAGAGGTCCACTGGGGAGCTGTCTCAGGCGAAGGTACAAACAGGGCCTGTTTCTCCTCTGAGCTTTCAGTTCACTGGAAACGTGTTCCCAACGCAGTGGCATCCTCAGCAGCCTCTGGGACAAATCCAGGGCCTGCCACGCCTGAAAGTGAAGGACACTCCAGGAGCAGTCCCCTGCCCCCAGCCAGTGTTTGCTGCTGTCGCTGGTATTAGTCCGATTGCCACGAGCTAAGTCCTCCCTGTCTCTTTCACCTGTCCCCCTACCCCCTCTCATCTGAGCTACCTCTCCCTCCTGGGTCCCAGAGTGCTGGGTCAGTATTCTGGGGGCATGTGTGATTTCTGGCCTCTGCTGCTGTCTGCCTGGTGGGCATCGCTGTGTCTCCTGCAGCACCCATCCCAGCGTGGTGCTGCCACTGCAGGAGACCCCCACACTTGGAGGGAGGGAGAGGCGGGAGCCCCCTGGGCTCAGCTTCAGCTCCACCCTCCAGGAAACTGGAGCTCCAAGAGCCTGACATGTCTTTTCTGACTTTAACTTTTTATCATGAGAAACATAAAAACACACGTTATCAACTAGAGGCCTTGTGCATGAAAATTCATGCACTGCGGGGGCGGGGGCGGGGGGGGGGTCCCTCAGCCCGGCCTGCACCCTCTCGCAGTCCTGGACCCCTTGGGGGATGTCCATCTGCCGGCTTAAGCCTGCTCTCCGACATCCTTAGCATTGCCTCGCAGCCGTCAGCCCAGCTTCTGGCTGAGTGGCTCTCCCCATGTGGGAGCGCACTGACCACCAGGGGGCAGCTCCTGCATTGAGCGTCTGCCCCTTGGTGGTCAGTGTGCATCATAGCGAGCTGTCGTTCCCCCATTAGGGTCAATTTGCATATTACCCTTTTATTATGTAGGATATTCTGACATTCTTGTTTCATCTACTCTGTACATTTTTTACTAGACTATTTTAAAATAAAACACCTCAAAATGTGAGACTGAGATACAAGAACCATTGAATTTTGGGGTTAAATGAACCTCAAAAGTCATTCTGTGTTTCAACAGGCTGGCCTGGGCTGGTGGCCAAGCAGTGGGTGCCCAGCCTGAGAACAGCCTGGCCCAGGAGGATGCGCTCGGCCCAGGGCCTTGGGGAACATGCCCTGGGGTGATGGTTCGGTTCTTCCTGGGCCCAACAGAACCCACCCAAACGATCCTCTTGCCTCCTTTTCTCCAACTTCCCTCCCCCTTGCACCACACCTGGCAATTTAGGGATCAGCGTTGCCATTTCACAAGCAAGGCCATTTATGCTCAGGGAGGCTGGAGGCCCTGCCCACGGCTGCTGGCCAGGGGAAGCCGAGCAGGATGCCCACCCGGCTCTGCAGAGCTTCAGAGCCCAGATGGAAGGACTGCCCCCCCCCCCCCCCCCCGCCCCGCCTGGCCTGTTTTATCCTGAGGACGGGAGCAGTCTGTCAGCACCGTTCCCAACAGCAAATAGGGGGCAGGCTCCTGGTAAAGGCTGCTTGTGAAAGGCGGCTTTGGGAAGTTAAAGCTGACTCTGAGAGCTAGGTTTTAGGACGTGTGTTAAATGAGCGGGGAAAGGTTTGCTGGGGGTCGCGGTGGTGGGGTCTTCAAAGCGATTCTCAAAACACACACTACGGGGATGCTCCTTCCCCGCCCCGCACTGCTGGAGTCTCCGCTCCAGCCCTACCCACGCTGCCCAGGGGCCTCGTCCCCATTGTATCTCCTGTCCTTTGATGTCAGATAAACCCAGTTCATCTCTTTCATATCACTACAAAGGAGCCTCTTAATTACTTTGTTTAGACAGCCTCTTTTCCAAATATTACACATTTGGTCTTCCCAGGCGCCCCAAGCACTTAACATCATCCAGGTTGTTGCAAAATCCACTTTTCCCAAACTGGTTGGCACTCTTCTCTCCCCATTACCAGCCTCCCTGGGCAGATCTAGACATGTCCCCCCGCCCTTCCCCCGCTCCCCAAAAGCTGCACCAGGACACAGCCCTTCCTGGGGGAGACGGTCAGCAGTAGGGGCTCAGCCCTGCTGGGGACCTCGGAGAAGCCTCCGCGCCACAGGAGTCCTGCAAAGGTGCAGGGGAGGCCGGCTTGTGGGTGAAGCTTTGCCCTGGCGGTGGCAGGCGGCACCCAGCCCAGGGCCATCTGCTAGACCACAAACTGCCCTGAGTGACCGTGTCTCTCCAGGTACCACCTGCTTGGTCGCTGGGGCATTCCTTCTCCTTCAGTCCTTCTGATCCTCCACCAACACCCGCCAACACCAGGTTCTCCTGGAGCCGATTCCGGACAGCCCCTCACTCCCTCTGCACGCACCGCAGGGGTCTCTAAAGGACCGGACTTCAGGCAAACAACTACAGCATCCCATCTAAAGTTACAAACAGTTATTTTCTTGACAGCATTAGGTGTCCAGTGTTCAAATTTCCCCGTGTCTCACGACTGTACTTTTGTATTTGATTGGTTTGGACCACGATCCAAACACAGGTCACCCCACTGAGTAGGGAGGCTCGCAGGGCCTCATTTTGGTGTGGGCGTGGGTGGGGGTGGGTGGTTGGTGGGAGGGGCGGGCCTTCTCTCATTCGCACTCTGCCTGCTGCAGACGCAGCGACTCCTTGTTGTTGCTAACCCTCGGAGCTCATCCTGTAGCCTTGAGCTCGCTCCTCATTTCCTGGTCAGACTCGGTGGGTACTCCTTCCAGGCAGCCGTGTGCACCTGCCCTGGCTGTCAGCCCTGGCAAGGTCCCCGTCCACGGTGTTTCCCTGGTCACACTGTCGGCTCCTGTCACCTGTCTTCCCAGGCGCTGTGATCTCTGCGATGGCAGGCCCCCCAGGTGCCCGATACACGGTCAGGCCTGCTGAGCACGTGCTAGTGACTAAGGAGCAGGTGTGCAAGGCATCTGTGTCTGATTCGCTGCTCCCTGGCCTTGCTTTCCCAGGGGTTAGGAAGTGCCCGCTATGTGCCGTGCCCTCTGAATCCCTCAGCTCTCACCACCACCACGTGAGCCAGTGCCGATGTTCATTATCCCCCTTTACAGAAGAGGCGACTGCAGCTCCCAGTGTTAAGCTGATTAGTCAAATCTCCTGGCTGCGACGTCGCAGGTCCCTCCTACCTTCTGTTGCCCTCCCTGCCACCTGCGAAGAGCCGTTTGGGCCATCAATCCTCGCTGAAAAGTTCTAGAAAAATGCCAGTAATAGAACAAGTAGGCTCCCGCTTCCCAGCTGCAGAAAGTGTTTTTTTTTTTTTCACGATTTTTCCTCAAGTTGCAGAGCGATTACTCCTTCCCCTCCAGCCTTGCCCCCCCAGCCCAACGGAGCTGAGTTCTTTCTCCACTGTGGCATCCTCAGGCCCCATAGCTGAGCAAGCCTCGAGCAGGTACTTCAAATTAAGCAGGTGCCCCCCCCTGCTTAACTGTGCCTACCTGTGCATCAGTAGGCAGGGAGCAAAGCAAGGAAAACACATACATTTAAAATATACATACATACATATATATATATATATATATATATATATATATATATATATTATTGATTTTTTTTACAGAGAGGAAGGGAGAGGGATAGAAACATCGAAGAGAGAGAAACATCAATCAGCTGCCTCCTGCACACCCCCTACTGGGGTTGTGCCAGCAACCAAGGTACATGCCCTTGATGGGAATCGAACCTGGAACCCTTCAGTCCACAGGCCGACGCTCTATCCACTGAGCCAAACTGGTCAGGGCTACACATACATTTTCATGTGCAATCCTTACAGGAGGCGCCCCTCCTCACCATTGTTTGTGCTCACGGATTGGCAGGGAGTACTCAGGTGCTGGGACATGTTTACCTGCTTCTTTCTTCGGTTTGCTGCTCCTCCCTCTCCACCCCTGGACAGAAGGTCGGTGGTTGGGAAGAATAGGGCCTTTGTGTTTCACTCCTTTCTTCCTTGCGCCTAATTAGGATTATGCTTGGGAATCAAGCTCATTAATCTCTGCCAGTTTGGGGTGAGGGCAAGCTTCTCGCACTATCAGTGTTGATCAATAACTCACTGCTGAGTCTGAAAAACAACCCTGAGCCTTTCATCACAGGCTTTAATGAGGACCAGCGGGATGGCCTGTGGGAGGGCGGGATGAGTGGGTGTGGGCCAGCCTGAGGGTGAGCTGTCAGGGAAGGGGGCCTGCCAGCCTGCACCTCCTGAGTATGAGGTTGGAGCTTCGTTTCTGTGCAACTTCTTGGAGCATGGGGGGGCGGGTCACAGGGACTACTCCCACGATGGGTGTATTTCAGGACGATGGGTGTATTTCAGGACAAGGGGGTCCTTCTTGCTGACAGACCGGAAGCCACAGCCCGCTTCCAACACTGGGTGGCCCCCTCGGCCGAATGATTAGGAGAAAAGACTCAGGGGTGCAGGAAAGGGGTCTGCAGAAGGTCTGGGAAATGGGAGAAAGCAAAACATCTCATAGGGCTGCAAGGGACAGAGCAAGGGAAGACCTGGCTCTGGAGCAGGGGAATGTGGTCTGTTAAAAACCCATGCTGTCCCGGGGTCCTGCGGGTCTAGGCAGAGCAGATCTTCGGAGCTGCCCACAGAGTCCTGGCCTCCAGGGAGAAGGCACAGTGGTAGTTCTCCCCCAGGAGATTATGAGTAAACGAGAGGGGGAAAGGGTAACTGAGAGACTGGCATTGAAGGAACCCAGGATGGGTTTAAGACCTTTGGAAGTCCTAGCCTCCATCATATGAAACATATTAAAATGAGCTCAAATCACACATTAATTTTATTTTGCTATAAAAATCGAGATGATTTTTTAAATGTTTTTGAAATGAATTTGATTTTTGTAGTCTATTTTTGGGCACATTTTTCAGGCTGCCAACGTTTTCACAGGCTTTGGAAGGTGGTTGTGCTTACAGTGTGTGAGGGCAAAACGGCTCAGGCAGCTGCGGGACGTCAGCAAGGGGCCCGGGCCAGGGGAGCCTCGAGCCTCGAGGCTCTATGTCATAGAACAGGCACTATGCAGCAGAGCCCCATGTCAGTTTTGGGACGAGACTGTAGGTCTAGGCCAAAGGGTACAGGAAAAACCTTTCAGGTTATCTTCTGAAATAAGTGCTGAGTCAGAGACCGATGAGGACAGAAGAAGAAAACAGGGTATTTCTACTGCCAGGGACATGCCTCAGTACAGGGCAGAGGTAAGAGCTCCTGGGGCTGGGACGCTCTCACAGGGAAATATCCCACAATGAGAACACGTGGCCGTCTAACCCAGGTGGCCACAAAGACTGTAGGCCACCCACCCACTGAGACTCTGATGATGCCCTGGGAACACCAGAATCCTACACCCAGCAGCCACAGGGACTCGGCCCCATTTGCCAGCCCATGTCGCAGCCCATGAAGGTGAGGGAGGCACTCACCCTTCCTGATAACATGTGTGGGTGCACTTTGTGGAATGCCAAGAGAGAAAGAATTCCAGATTTTGAAATGCTGATTAGCCTGCTGAGGTTAACGATGGTCCCAGGAACTGCATAAGACGGTTGGTTTTGTTTGACAGTTTTGTGGGGATTAACATACAGGTGTTGTGGAAGCTGTGGACACACACTTCTGAGATCTTTTGGGGGGGTCACCTGTCTGGAGAGTGAAGTCCGCTGTCAGCCTGCAGGTGAGCTACCTTTGCTGCAGTATTCTGAGGTCTATCTCCCCAGGTGACTCATAGCCAATGACTGATTACAATAGAGATATCAGTTCCTTAATGTTTCTGCCCAACACTAGACTCCTCAATAGGGAATCGTCTTGGTCCCCATTGGGCAGGCCAGGACACTCCCAGAACTCCATGGCAGCCTAACCCTCCTTCCTCCTTGCCTCCACAGATGTCAGGCCTGCATCAGGGTCTGCAGGCCCATCCTGACTATTTGCACCCATTGTTTCATCCAGTACTTACACAACTCTAACATGTATCTCCATGTTTCAGGTAAGGAAATGGAGTTAATTAGATGCTGACCTTGGATTTAAATTGAGGACTGTATGATGCCAAAGCTAATACTCTAACTTTTAAAACACACACATACACATCCACACACACGATGGGATGCCTACTTAAAAACTGAGTTTCCATGGGAGAAAAAAATATATCAACTAGGAGAAAAATGAAAGAAAAATGTAGTAGAGAGAAAAATAAATCCAACGAATAGAACTGGCTTACAAATCTGTCAAGAGAAAGAATAACAAATCAAGGCACCAAGATTTGTAGGCAAACTTTTAAGCATCTTGATCTGTTACTAGGTGTGTTCTTGTAGAGAAATACAACCCCTTTGGGCCTTCGTCTTTATACATCTACTAGAGGCCCGGTGCATGAAATTCGTACACGGGAGCAGGGGGTTTGGTGGGGTGGCGGGGGAGGGTCCCTCAGCCCAGCCTGCACCCTCTCCAATCTGGGATCCCTCGGGGGATGTCTGACTGCCAGTTTAGGCGCGATCCTGCCCTCTCACAATCCAGGACCATAGGCTCCTAACTGCTCCTGCCTGCCTGCCTAATTGCCCCTAACCTCTCTGCCTGCTGGCCTGATCACCCCTAACTGCTCTGCCCTGTCAGCCTGATCCCCCTAACTGCTCTCCCCTGCCAGCCTGATTGCCCCTAATCAGCTCTGCCTTGACCCCCACCGTGGCTTTGTCCAGAAGGATGTCCAGAAGATGTCTGGTCTAATTAGCATATTACCCTTTTATTAGTATAGATTAATGAGGCAGTTGGTAAGATGGTATCTAGATTTCATTTCAATTCTAACATTCTGTATTTTCCTCAGATGGAACTTTTATTTAGTTGTTTTCTATAGAGAGAACTGAAATTGACATTTAACTGTTTTCACCAAATCCCAATTAGCAAAATGATCTGTGGACAGTGGGTTTCATAATTCATGGAGAAGCATCCTGCCAGGATCCCAAGAGGGTGTGATGGGGCCATGGGCACCTCACACACAGGCCCCACAGAAAGGCTACCCACTGTTTCTTAGGCCCTTGCTTGGCATGAACTTCTCATGGACAATCACTATCATATTTCTAGTGGTGGTGGTGTGTGTGAGAACTGGGATGAAAGCAAAACTTTTTAGCTGAAAACAGTAAATACAACCAATCTCTAATTATGATCTAGGCTTTTTGTGAGAAAAGGGACATAAAAACATGTGAAAAGCACTTTGAAGAATGTTCATTTGAAAAGGCTCACTTAAATATTTTCCCATTCTCATTTATTTCTAGATCTACAAATGAGTAGTTATGAACTATTAACTGATGTTTGGTCAAACAGTTAAGAAAAAGGCTAAAAGGCCACTCTCAGAAGGGAGAGCAAGAGAAATACAAAACCCAGAGAAGCTACAGACTCATAAGACCAACTCAGTTCTACAGGCCAACTCTGTCCTGATGGGTTTAATGTTATAAATGATGCAGATATGAAAGCAGCATGCACCTCTCACCACACACACAAAAGCAGCTATGTGAGGTGATGGATGTTAAATAACCTTACTGAGGTAATCATTTTGCAGTATATGCATATCACATCATTATGTTGCATACCTTAAACTTCACAATGTTATATGTTATTTATATTTCAGTACAGATGGGGTGGGGGTAAAAGAAAAGCAGTGTGGGCATTTCTGAGAGGAATGAGATGAAGAAAACAAAATGCATTATTCTTTGAGACAGAAATGTAAAAAACTCACTAGTTTACTATGTTAAAAAAAGATGGCACATTTATTGCTACATAAATGTTATATACATATTGTGTTTTCTGTTACAGTGACAGAAAAATTTTGAACTTCTTGCTGCTGGTTGAAAAGATTTATCAATAATACCTTGAATTTGACACAGGATACAAATCTGCAATAAACCAACAATGGGAACTGGAGAACAAGATGAGAAGCAATTCATCTCGGACAATTAGCTCTTACAATACTCCATAGGTACTACACGGTATGCTAGAGTCCTACTATGGTCTTAAAATGCTATTGTAAATTTCTGATATTAATGGGCAGGTTATGGTAAATAACCCTACATTTTTACTACCTAATATAATAAAATAAAGTAAGAAACTTTTTACTGAAAACTTTTTGATTTCAAAAATCTAGAAAGAGTAATATTTAGAATTCAAGAAATTTTCTTACAAGATTATTGTATAAAAGACTAGCTACAGTGAAAAATAAGCCAAATGTTTTTTCTCTCTATTTTATGAAGGAAAGCTTCTGGGCATACTGCAAAGTCTAATATAGCGAAAAAGACAACAAGCTCTGAAGGAAAAGGCCAGGCAGTGGCCTATGTTCACTCACACATCATAAGCAACAATTTGTGTTTAGCTGATTAACACTGAAATGAAGAACAAGGCCACAGAGAGAGTCTGATGTAATCGGAGAATATATGCAAATTAAAGGAACTAAAAAGTCCACTAAGTTCACAAAAGACTGACTTGTTAGGAATCATCCTGATTGGAGGATCTGAAGTTCTGTCCTGTTTTTGTTCTTTCAAAGGAACAGAAATCGTTAAGTACATAGTGATTTGGGTCCTTTCTTCTGTGTGCTGATTGCCACTGTTGATACTGGCTATAAGGAATTATTAAGCTAAGACAACCTTGTTTAGCATGTTTTTCTCTCCCAGGGCAGTTGAGGTGGAAGACAGATTTCATGGAAGTTCAAAGTGCTTATTATGTCTAACAAAAAACAACTTTTTTGTTACGGGTACGAGACAGAGGGGTGCGTTAGTGAACAGCATTACGATGGACTGACAAGCACTGGTTTAATGCTAATCTGGCTCATCTTCTTGGGGCAGGGCAGATGGTTTGCAGCTGATTAAATCACCCACTGAATTCTTCCCCACTGCCCATCCATCCAAATAAAGGCGAGGAAATGGAAACATGGGTGACCACTGCTCTTGTATCCCATTAAGTAACCAGCCTCAGAGTGGTGTGTTCATTTATCACACTACCTGCCTTGGTGACTACTGAGTTTTGTTATGGTCATCATAACTACAGCCTGAAATCTTCTTTGTATTTTAAATCCGTTTTGTGCTTACTGATAGCTAACACTTTATAAGTACTGTATGTAGTACTTACTGCTTGGAAAACAAAGCAATTTCTAAATAGTAGATTCTTCCCTTTTAATTCACACTTCTTGCTATTACAAGCTTTACTATGAAACCTAGAAGCTTGAAAAGTCTTGGTTATTATTAGAAATAAAGCAGTATGTATTTTGGGGAAAATCTAGGGGACAAAATTTCCCCTTTCAAAATCGTAGCTAAGTTATGGTCACAGATGGTCTCTGCTTATCTTTGTAAGGTAAATAGGCAAAGCACAGAGGGCTACATGGAGGATTCTGGACTGTGACCATAAACTACTCCATTTCAGAGACCAAATATAACACCCACCAAGAGAAAAGAAAAATGAATGAAAAAATGAAAGTGAGAGAAAAGTTATACCAAGTAGTATTTTCCTATTTTATGAAAAACAGTATTCATATGGCAAAAGGATAGGAGAGGGCAACAAAAGACTTTTCCCTTCCTTTTTAAGACACTAACAGGTATGCCGGGAATGCTAAGGGCCAATGGTTGTCACTGCTTTGTTCTCTGCACGTGAACAGCTTTAACGAATGCTGGCATCAGCTGAGTGTACATCAGCTTTCCACATTAACTTTTTCCCTTTATATGTAGACCTTACAGTTCCATAACAATAAATAAAATTTGTAGTTACAATGCATTTGTCAATTCAGTTTAGGCACAAGGCAACTTCCACGGTGAGTGGAGAGATCGAGACAATCTCTGATTGTGCAGAAGCGACACACTGCTTGCGACAAAATGACACGTTGATGAGCTTCCTATCTTCACTTCTGATGAAGTGCTGACCAGTTGCTTTGATCGTAGGATTACATTTGAGTTTCTTGCTTCAAGTGTCTTGTTTTTTCTTCTCCCTTCTATCAGGTTTGTCTTCAGATAATCTGAGTTGTCCAGTCCTTATGAGGAGAGTTCACCTTCTATCTAGCCTACTGATAACTCTGGAACTGTGGCAGGGAGAGCCAAGGGAGAGAACAGAACCAATTAGCACATCATTGTTAAAATAAACACCTCCCCAGAAAAAGAACCCCAAAAGATTGACATTTCTTATACCCAGTTTTACACTAAATTCGCAGTCTCCTACATGACTTATATAAGTCTCTTTCTTTCAAGGGGTAATTAAAATAGTGTTACTTGAAGATGTGGTTAATATTTTTAAAAGAGATCATGTGATTATAGAATAACAAAATACAGGATTATGCAACAGCTGTGACAATTAAGCAAACCTTAATTTAAGCAACATTCCAGTTGACAATACCTGAGCTTTGAGGTTCTACCCATGCTTCCAGCCCATCAATCACAGGTGTTAACAGTTCATACCTATCTTCTCTATACTGAACATTTCTGAAGGCAAGGACCATTTTGTACTCATCTACACAATGATCCCAGTTCCTGGTCAATAGCAGGTCCTCTAGAAGTATTTGCTCAATGAATTTTTAAGAAAATGGATAGTCCACACTTTACACATATTTATATCTTTAATGTAATATAGATAGCAGTGACTCTGAAATTTTCCATTTTAGCCATTTTTTTATGGGAATAGTTTTAGGAAGACACATACTTTGCACCTCCTTTTTCAACAATAACCACAGTATTATTTGCAATAGAGGGATGCTCTCGGAGATGGATAACTGAGATACTCAAAGCCACCTGGCTTTATATTACATGGTGGAAAATTCTTGTGCTTTTACAGTCATTCATTCTGTGATCATTTATCAGCTAATTTGATTCTAGCAGTTATTTTCCTGATGCTCAGTCTCTTGCTGGTTTTAATCTGCCGCCCAGTTCTATAAAGAATTAAAGGTTATCAGGTGAGACTAGACAACTAACTACCTTTATGAAATTAGTAACCTATAAGACATATTTTAAGATAATAAACACTAACCAATAAAATCTAATGGAACAAAGTGCATTTACTACATTATGTTTTTTTAAAAAGGGATTTTTGATAAACTCTTTTTGATAGGTAGGAATCTCAAAAGTTTAATTTAAGTGGGGGAATTTCCTCATTGTAAAGATATGAAAGTCATATGAGATACAGAAGCAGTAAAAAGAGCAGGAAGTAAACAGAAGGGGTTAAGACAGATGTGAGGTAGGGAGAGAGTTAAAGAGAGAGAAATGGGGTAAGGGAGTAAGAGAAAATGGGTACAACAAACTGGAGAGAAACAAGAAAAATAAGACACAGGCTCTGAGATAAATGTGACAGATGAACATAAAACACTCTTTTCACAGCCTGGTGGTTATCTGGGATCTGAGCATAAGAAGTTACCTTGCATCACACTTCTTCAAAATGATCTGCTAATTTAGAAAGTCACTTTTGCATTAAGAAACAGTGGCATGTTTTTATTTTAAAATTTCAAAGGTTAGTTTTGAAAACAATTTTTTTCCGGATATTCTATATTTTTCACAGAATAGGAAGAGTGGCATGGGTTTTAGAGGGCCTGCACAATCAGTTAGATTGCTGGATGGTTTTTGTGGGGGACACGGCTTAAGAGTTTTATCCAGTGTGCTAATACTAGAATTATAATTGACACTTAAATAATTACATTGACATTCTTCCTCTTGTCCCCAAATGAAGTTTTTTGGTCTAGTTTGCTCCTAGGAAGGCTATGTGTAGAGGTGGTAGGAACCATATTTTTCCGGAAAGGGTGAGTTACTGACTAGTGTTTGTAGTTTGCAAACTATTCTATCAAATTCCAGACTTTCAGCTCAAAATGACAGCCATAAAGTTGATCAAATGAAACTGTATTCAAAATTTCTTTCCTGCTCCACAACCTCCAATTCATTCATCTTTGCTTACTGCTTTTAATCTCCTGATGAAACTGGGAAAAGAGCTACCTATTGCTGAAGCAGATTATAAAAATGAAGTTACCAGTTCTACTCCTAATCCATAATGATTAGCTAAAATGCTACTGTCCAATATATTTAATTACAGTCTTCATTAATTTCTGCCACCTAAACATTACCTATACAACTAATATTATAGATAACGTAAATGCATATAGTTAAGAAAAAGGTGATTCAAATGAGCAACTTGGGCAACACCCTCAGATTACTTTTGTCACTCAATTAAAAAAACCACAAGGAAGTAAACTGTATTTAGTCCATAAAGAGGAAAATAAAAGAACAGTCTTTCAACAAGTGTAATTCCAGAGAGAAGGGCATTCTGGTTCTAGCATATATGACACCTTTACATTCATCTGTATATTATTGGTATAACTGATATTCTTACTGGGAATAAAGATGCATATTACAAAACTGCATTACTGATCCAATGGAAACAAGTAGTAACTTTTTTGTATACAAATGAAGATTTCATGACAAAGAAGAGGTGGATGGTTAACAGAAAACTGGTTGACGATACAGCTAAGTATTTCTGGTAGAGAAATGAGGAGTGTAAGTGGTAGCAAAAGTATTTTTTTGGAGGAAGAGTCATTGTACTATTTTCTTCTTGGACCAGAGTGACATTCATGATGATCTAGAACAGAACCCAAAATTCTTTATAAACCACAGGATGCACTTTTCAGAGAATAGTAACTGGGTATAAGATGACACTGGCTCTGTAAGTATGACTATACAACAGAAAGGTAAACTGTTGGATTCCAAATTACACGTGATCTTTAGCACAACCAGTGTCACTAGAGCATTCTGTTCAAAGGTTCTAGCTTTGAGATCAGTCAGGTGACCTCCTTTTCATACTCTCACTCACCTGGCTGATGTTTACATGTGACCCATAGGGTTGGTAGCTTCACTAAGCCCAGGATGAGTTCCTGGTAGTGTGGTTGGCGGCTCTGCCGATACGGCAGAAACTTTTTCTTCTTCCCTTCTTTTAAGGCAGGCTGCTTTGGGGTTCAGATTCCTCTCTGAAACAGAGGAAAATAATTTTTATTATTACAATAATAAGTTATGAATCAGGAACTCTTAGGTCTTAAACTGAGCATATTACTGTTATTTTTCTTTCTGAGAGTTTTATTCTATGGTAGTCCAAAACTGAGACAATGCTACACAGGAATTGCTAAATCTGGAGGTCTTTTCTCTAGAGCATTTCATTTATCTAGAAAAGAACTCTCCAATTTCTTGAAGATGGGGTTAATATATGTGGCTGCCAGCATTAGGGAAGCAAAGCGGGACACAGGGCTAAGGGGTTCACTGTTCAATTTATGCCTCTCAGATCCTCTGCTTTTCTTGGGTGATCCATATTTGCAGCCTTTCTGATTTCATTTCCCCCCTAGAAAACACCCTTTCTGTCTTTTATGGGGGAAGAGAACAGAGGGCAGAAGCAATAAAAAGTGGAGAAGAGACTTAGGGATCCAACTTTTCCATAGAAGATCTTCAATCAGTTTTTCTGCTTCAGGCCTGATGCTGTTGCAATAGTCAGCACCTCCAAAGTGCAGAGCCAGTCAGGAAAAGGGGCTCTGTGCAGCACCCTGCTCTGTTTCTTGCTGGTTTTCCTCCAGGCTCCCCTTCATTTCTTCTCTCTAAATAAGTCAGTTACCACTGTTCTACTTTCTTTCCATCTTATATAATACAGTTTTTGCTATCTCAGCTGCTCTTTTATCTCCCATCTGTCCTTGTGAGTTAATTCCATTTCTATTCATTTCAGTGGGATTTTAGTAAGGAGTAGAGTATTACCAATGAATATGCTAAGACTACCATGTTTGACCATCTTGTTGCAACTAAATTAAAATCTACTAGGATATGGTGTGGAAATTTGTTTAGGAAAAGGAAAAGCCTCCAGAGATTCTGCGACCAATCAGATTTGGGAAACACTGTCCTAGTTTACTCATCTTTAAGCTCTCTAAGAGACCAGGAAACTAAAATCGAAATAGTTCTATTGAGTCTAAATTATCACTGGAAGAGAAGTGAGCTGATGCACTGCCCTGTGAGAAAGTTTGATGAGGAAGTACTTGACCTGTAATTCAACCCTAGTAAAAGCTGAGAATACAAACATGACAGTATTATGTGAAATCTGCTGAGGATTAGCAAACTTGTAGTCATAAGGTAAAGACTTAAATCGGCAATGGCAGGGACCAGACAGGATTTAATATGTGGGGCACCAAGGCAAAAAGAGAGCTCTGGCAAAATCTGAGGCTTGGAGGGAAAGCCACTTTTCCTGCTGTTCTCTGGATGCACTGGGCCTGGGTCTGGCTGCCCTCTTGGTACAACACTTGACATCCTGGTACAACACTTGACAGGCTGTACATAGCTATTTATAGTCTTGGAGCACCCTTCCAGAGGGGAGCCCAGAGTCCAGAGGATGTCCAGGGGATGCCCAAACTAGACATGTAAACAAAATCAACACCTTTGTAGAAACTGATGGGAAGTGGATAAATTACTGCTGCACGTTTTTCTGAAAGTGTGTTCTTGTCCTCTAACTCTGCTTTCCCTACTAAAGAGAGTATTCTTCCTGTAATCAGTGCAGGAAGTTTTATGGTTATAGTTGTCAAGCATCTGCCTACTCCTATTTCTTTTTTCTTTTCCAACTTCCTTCACATGAGATATTACACAAATATCCAATAAATAAGACAGACGGAATTTCCCTCAATGAAGAGAGAGGCAGAGTCTGAAACCCAAGGTTACATCTATAAATTCTTGAAAAAAGGCTGAGGATGAGGCATTCATAACTTTGGATAAAAAGATATACAAGTAATATGCAAAAAAGCAGTAACAATGGTAGAACCTCTCAAGGGTTTGTGTTAATTGATAATTCAGGGTCTAGCACAGAGCTGAATGGGACAGAGTAATAAAAGCTTGTTCAAAAAATGAAGTTTCAAAGCATCTTCAAGATTCCATCAAACTTCTTGAGAAGTTGAACAGCTGGGGGAGCTCTCTGAGTCAGTAGTGGATGAGCCTAATAATTACACTTTTGCTCTTAGGGACATTCAGGCATGCCAGTGCATACCAGCCCAAGAAGTTCATGGCATTCCTGATCAGGGATCAACAAAGAAGTCCTGATACCTTATTGACATGGGTATAGAGGGCATCCATATGAGGTCAAGCCAGGAGAGGCCATGACCAGGCATGCTATTAAACAGCATGGCCTAGTAGATGCCCCCAGGGTAAAGCAGGCAAGAAACTGAGTGCAGAGAAGTAGGAAAGACAGAAGGAGCAGGAGGAGGACAGGTCGAGGCAGGTAAATTCAAGAGTGTTGGACACCAGAATCAACAAGACAAAGAGGCACAAAGCATAATGCTGAGCAGCAGGAGGAGGCTGGCTGTTCTGCATGGTTACACGGGATTACTCTTTGTTGGTCTGTGTGAAGCACTGAGCCTATAGATAATGACCAACACAGTGAGACAGAGGTGAGAGAACTGGAAAGAAAATTTGATCCAGATGATACAGTGGCAGAAGTACTAACTGAACTTGCAAACAATATGCCTAGGAGAAGAGTGAAAACAGAAATGTCTGCCCACCTGAGGCAGAACAGTTATGTATCTTTGCTGACCCTACTTACCTCTGACTTGCTGTTCAAGACTAAGGATGACTGCCACAGCCTGATGAAGAATAAGGAGTTTTGTTTGGGGTTTTTCACTCTTTAAATGAAGTTGACACATTCGACCAAGCTCTTTGAATGCCTCGTTGATATCCCGTACACGCAAGCGCTCCCTGGCATTGTTAGCCATCCGCCTTTCCTTCTCCCTTTCTATCTTCTGTTCTGGGTTCAAATCCTCATCTTCATTAGTACTGCTAGAAAACGAAGGAACAACAATGCCTCTTAGATTCCCTATAAACATAGATATGTTTACTGAATGAAATTATAAAGATGAAAAAAAATTACCTATAAATTTTACCAAACAGTAGTAATAGTTACATTTCAAATGAATGTCTATTTCTTTCCGGTCTTTCTTCAAATGCAATTCAAATGATACCACAAACAGGGTGGGCAAACGTAGGTTTATAGTTGTGAATATGTAAAACAGAGATTCTTGTATTATCATTATTATTTATTAACTAGAGACCCAGTGCACAAAATTCATGCACGGGGTGGGGGTGGGGCGGGGATGGGGGACTGAGGTCCCTCAGCCCGGCCTGCACCTTCTCCAATCTGGGACTCCTTGGGGGATGTTCAAGTGCCTCTTGCAATCCAAGACTGCTGGCTCCTAACCACTCGCCTGCCTGCCTGCGCCTGATTGCCCCTAACCACCTCTGCCTGCCAGCCTGATCGCCCCTGATTGCTCCCCTGCTGGCCTGATTGCCCCTAACCACCTATGACTCACCCCACACCCAGGACCAGGGCTTCCCTCCCTCTGGCTGGCCGCAGGCACCCAGGACCTGGGCTGGCTTCGCCTGGGCTGGTTGCAGCCACAGGGGACCACGGGATGGCTTGTCCCACTCCCGAGGCACAGCCTGGCTGTCCCCATTCCTCTCTCATGAACTCATTTTTGCCTGGCTAGTCCCCATTCCTCTCTCATGAGCTCATTTGTGCCTGGCTGGTCCCCATTCCCCTCTACCCAGTGTTGAGTGTCTGAGCCATTACAGCGTGATGGCATGAGGGCATGATGACTATTTGCATATTAGCTATTCCTATCTAATAAAAGAGTAATATGCAAACTGACCATCATTCCAACACACAATATGGCCACCCCTATGTGGTCAATGATGGCTGCCACATGATGGCTGGCAGGGGAGGGCAGTTGTGGGTGATCAGGCCAGCAGGGAAGGGCAGTTGGGAGGGGACAAGCCTACAAGGGAGGGCAGTTGGGGGTGATTAAGCCTGCAGGGGAGGGCCGTTAGGGGTGACTGGGCTGGCAGAGGAGGGCAGTTGGGGAGGGGTCAATCAGGCTGGCAGGGGAGTGGTTAGGGGGTGATCAGGCTGGCAGGCAGGCGAGCAATTGGGAGCCAGCACTCCTGGATTGTGAGAGGGATCCCAGATTGGAGAGGGTGCAGGCTGGGCTGAGAGACACACACCCCCATGCACTAATTTCATGCACTGGGCCTCTAGTTATTATATAGGATTACATAGGATGATTGTATTATTTTCCATACAAACAACTGTAAACCTATTTTGCCCCACGCTGTACATTAAAAAAATGCATTTCCATTGCATAGTACAGCGTGAAGACTTCTCCATGCTAGTGAAACTCTTCATAAATATAATTTGAATGACTACATAATATTGTAGGCACTCTGCCACTCAAAATGTGGTCAGCAGCATGAGCATTACTGGAGCTTGTTAAAAACAATAGAAATCTGCATTTTAACAAAATCCCAAGTTAATTTATATGTACTTTAAAGTTTGGGAAACACTGTCCTGGTACACTAGTGCATTAATTTGTATAACCTATACTCTTAAATATATGCTGGCAGTCATCTGATAAACAGGAAAAAGCTTGAAGCATAGAGTGTGAGAAGTATCTCAGAAAATCACTAATTTTATTCCAGAGAGAAATATCATCAGTAGTGATAATTAAAAATGTGGGTGAACTGGCTCTGGCTGGGTGGCTCAGTAGGTTGAAGCATCAGTCCAATTCCTGGTCAGGGTGCATACAGGAGGCAACTGATCAATGTTTCTCTCTCACATCAGTAAACATATTCTCAGGTGAGGATAAAAAAATTTTAAAAAGGGACGCAGAGACCGTGCATCTTGAAGGGGAAACTGTATGTTATCGGAAGCCTGAAAATCTACAACTGTGGCACCCACCGAACAGCTGCGAACCCCAGAGCACCGGTCCCCAGTTGGTGCAAACACACAGATTCAGAGTAGCTCTACACTCCACCACAAAAAGGTCAGATTTCGCCTGGAATAAGGTGAAGTCTCTGGTCCCGGCAGGACAGAGAAATGCGTGCACTATGGGAGCTAGAGGACCAGGGGAAGTCTGTGCCTAGAAAAATCCGTGACTGTTGGGGCTGGCGTGATCTGTGAATGTGAAAGGGGGTCCTCAGAGCTGCTAACAGAGGGGATCTCTAAAAAGCAACCCATTTTGATCTGATGCAGAAGGACAGCCTTAAAATTTTTAAAGTGTGCCAGCTGCTTAGACACAGGGGGTGGGAGGGAGGAAGGACTGCGCAGACTTGCGCAAAGCCCCGGAGCTGGCACACTTGCACTTTCTCCTCTTTAAATCTTTGCTTCTGATTGCTGAGCCCAGTGCATGGAATCACCCAGTTGGGGACATGCTAGGAGACTGCAGGGGAAAGTTGTTTTTCTGGAACCTGGGAATCGGAGCAGGGAGTGACCATCGGAGAACCAGCTTGGGGGAAGCCCAATCCCACAAACCGGTATTGAGTGACACAGGGAAAGCAGGATCTAATCACAGGCTAGAGAAGACCTATAGACCCAGAGGTCAATCCAGAAACACTGCCACCCAGGGGTTGAATCACAAATTGACTCTTCTGTAATCACAAATAAAGGAATACAAAAAAGTATGACACACTGCCTGCTTAAAAATCAGGACTGGCTTACAACACTGAGGAGCAGTGGAACGCAGGGAACTGCAATACTGTCCTGACTGGAAAACAGGCATACCAAACAGAACAATAGAGGAAGTGAATGACCTTCATTACTGCACATTTTCTTTTTCTTTTTTATTTATTTTATTATTTTAATCATCTTTTACTTAAGAAACTAATTTTTTTCTTTCCCCCCTCACTTGATTTTACCTTTTTAATTATTACATTTTTATTTTCAATCAGTATTATTACTACTACTATTTTACTTTTTAAAAAAAGTGTCATTTTATTTTCTCTTTATTTGACTTTGAGATTAGTGTTCTACGTTCTATTTTCATCTTTCTACTCTATCTCAACACTACCTTTATACCATCACTCTGTTCCTAACGTTTCCCCTTTTGTTGTCCTGTTTCTCTTACCCTTCTCCTGCTTTAGATTTTTTCCATTCTTTTTTTGTAACCCCTGTTAAAATTTTACCCGACTTATTTATCTACTTTCCAATCCCCTGCTTCACAGTTCATACACACCTCTCTCTTCTCTGTCTTCACTATCCAAAAAATTGTTTTTCTCTCTGTCCTTTTGTTGTTTGCTTGAATGTTGATTATATCGATTTTTTATACTTGTTTGTGAGATTGTTTTGCTTATTCTTTTTTTTGGTTTTTTGTTTGCTTTGTTTTTTTGCTTCTGTTTTCCCGCGCCTCACTTGACATTAGTTGTTGTTTGTAGTTTGTATTCATCTCCAGGTACTTGTTTCTGGCATTTGTTGGGATTAGTGGCTGTTCTATTGCAGTTTTCTCCCCATATATACAGTTTATTCCCCTTTTCTTTCTTATTCCTTTTCTTTTCTCTCTTACTTTTTTTCCCTCTTTTCCCAACTTCATTTTGGCACTCCTTTCTTTTATTATTATTATTATTATTATTATTTTTCTCTTCTTCTTTCTCTCCTATCTCCAAATTTGCCTTTCTCTGGTGGTCAACTTTATTTGGGGTTATTAATATCGTGAATACATTTCTGTTCAGTGCCTTGTGTGTTGTACCTGGTTGTGTTGTATTTTGAGCCTTTAAATCAACACAGGAGAGAGAGAATTACATAACCAGACACCCGGAAAAGAGAGACCATGGGGAGACAAAGAAATAGCCTGCATATGAAAGAAAAGCAGGCAGCACCAGAAAAGAAGGTAAACAAAATTGAGGCAAGCAACCTGCCAGAGAAAGAATTCAAAGAAATGGTCATAAGGTGGCTGAAAAAAATGGAAGACAAATTCGACAATATGAGTAAGAACCAAGAGGAAATGAAGAAGATCCGAGAAGAAATGAAAAATGACATCACTGCTGTAAAGAACAAAATAGAAAGCATCAAGAGTAAGAAGAAGCAGCGGACCACATCAGTGAGCTAGAAGACAAGGTAGGAAAAAATACCCAAATAGAGCAGCTTCTAGAAAAAGAAATTAAAAAGCAGGAGAAGAGCCTAAGGGAAATTTGGGACACCATGAAACAAAATAATATCTGCATAATAGGGGTCCCAGAAGCAGAGGAAACTGAGCAAGGAATGGAAAATCTGTTTGAAGAAATAATGAGAGAAAACTTTCCTGATATAGGGGAGAAAAAACCCACACAAATCCAAGAAGCTCACAGAGTCACAAGCAAAATAAACCCCAAAAGACCGACGCCAAGGCACATTATAATTAAATTGGCAAATACCAATGACAAAGTAAGAATCTTAAAAACGGCCAGAGAGAGACAGAAAGTTACCTACAAAGGAACCCCCATCAAACTAGCAACTGACTTCTCAACAGAAACTCATCAGGCAAGAAAGGAATGGAATGAAATACACAGTCATACAAAGGAAGGATCTGAATCCAAGAATACTGTACCCAGCAAGGCTATCAATCAAAATTGAAGGTGAAATCAGGAGCTTCAGAGAAAAAAAGGACTAAGGGAATTTATTACCACCAAACCAGCAATGCAAGAAATGCTAACGGGTCTGCTGTAAAAAAAAAAAAAAAAAAAAAAAAAAAAGAAAGAAAGAAATAGGAAGTGAAGAAGGAATACAGGGGTGCCCCAATCAAAAGACACAGGGTAACGGATTGGATAAGAAAATACAACCCATATATCTGTTGTCTACAAGAAACCAATCTCAGAAAAAAAGACACACACAGACTGAGTGTGAAGGGATGGAAAAAGGTTTTCCAGGCGAATGGAAATGAAAAAAAAGCTGGGGTAGCAATACTTATATCTGACAAATTAGATCTCAAAGTGAAGGACATAATAAGAGATAAGGAAGGCCACTTCATAATACTAAAGGGAGCAATCCAACAAGAAGAAATAACACTGGTAAACATATACGCACCCAATACAGGAACACCCAAATACATAAAAAAACTCTTGGAGGATATCAAAGGAGAGACTGACAGCAATACAATCATAGTAGGAGACTTTAATAACCCACTATCACCATTGGACAAATCTTCTAAACAAAAAATCAGCAGAGAAATATCAATCCTAAATGACTGACTAGACCAGATGGAATTCATTGACATCTTCAGAACATTTCACCCCAAAAACACAGAATATACATTCTTCTCAAGTGCACATGGGTTATTTTCAAAGACAGACCATATGTTGGGTCATAGGCAAAGTCTCTTCAAATTCAAGAAGATAGAAATCATATCAAGCATCTTCTCAGATCACAGTGGCATAAAACTGGAAATCAACTACAATGAAAACAATCCAAAAAAATCAAACACATGGAGACTAAACAGCATGCTATTAAACAATGACTGGGTTACCAGAGAGATCAAGGAAGAAATAAAAAACATCATGGCAACAAACGACAATGAAAACACAACAATCCAAAATCTATGGGACACAGCGAAAGCAGTCTCGAGAGGGAAGTTCATAACTCTACAAGCCTAATGCAAAAAACAAGAAACAATGGTAATAAATTACCCAACCCTACAACTCAAAGAGTTAGAAACAGAGCAACAAGAAAAGCCCAGTGTAAGCAGAAGGAAGGAAATAATAAAGATCAGAGTGGAGATGAATGACATTGAGACAAAAACAAAACAAAACAAAAAAACCCCACAAAACAAACAAACAAACAAAAACAATACAATAGATCAACAAAACCAAGAGCTGGTTCTTTGAAAGGATAAACAAGATTGATGAACCTCTAGCCAGGCTCACCAAGAAGCAAAGAGAGAGGACCCAAATCAACAAAATCAGAAATGAAAGAGGTGAAATAACAACAGACCCCACCAAAATACAAAGGATTGTTAAAAATACTATGAACAACTCTACTCCAACAAACTGGACAACCTGGAGGAAATGGACATATTCATAGAAAAATACAACCTTCTAAAACTCAATCAGGAAGAATCTAAACATCTCAATAGACCAATAACTATGGAAGAAATTGAAGCAGTCATCAAAAAGCTCCCAGCAAACAAAAGCCCGGGGCCAGATGGCTACACAGGGGAGTTTTACCAAACATTCAAGGAAGAACTAAAACCTATCCTCCTCAGACTATTCCAAAAAATTCAAGAGGAAGGAACACTTCCAAGCTCATTCTATGAAGGCAGAATCACCCTAATACCAAAACCAGATAAAGACAATACAATGAAAGAGAATTAAGGCCAATATGAGGGCATGAACATAGATGCCAAAATCCTCAACAAAAGTCTAGCAAATCGGATCCAGTATTACATCAGAAAGATCATACACCATGACCAAGTAGGATTTATCCCAGGAATGCGAGATGGTACAATATCCACAAATCATTCAACGTGACACATCACATAAACAAATTGAGAGATAAAAATCACATGGTCATATCAATTGATGCAGAAAAAGCATTTGACAAAATCCAACACCCTTTCTTCATAAAAACTCTCAACAAGGTAGGAATAGAAGTATCATACCTCAACATAATAAAAGCTATATATGATAAACCCACAGCTAACATCATACTCAATGGGCAAAAACTAAAACTATTTCCCCCAAGAACAGGAACAAGACAGGGATGCCCACTCTCACCACTCCTGTCCAACATAGTACTGGAAGTATTAGCCATTGCAATTAGACAAGAAGGAGAAATTAAAGGCATCCAAATTGGAAAAGAAGAAGTAAAGCTGTCCTTATTTGCAGATGACATGATATTGTACATATAAAACCCTAAAGACTCCGTCAAAAAACTAATAGACTTAATAAATGAATTTGGCCATGTAGCAGGATACAAAATTAACACCAAGAAATCTATGGCATTTCTATACACCAATAGTGAACTTACAGAAAGAGAGACTAAAAAAGCAATCCCATTTACCACTGCACCAAAAAAATTAAGATACCTAGGAATAAACTTAACTAAGGAGGTAAAAGACCTATACACGGAAAACTACACAACACTGAAAAAAGAGATAGAGGAAGACGTAAACAGATGGGAGAACATACCATGTTCATGGATTGGGAGAATCAACATCATCAAAATGTCCATTATACCCAAAGCAATCTATAGATTCATGCACTCCCCATTAAAATACCAAAGGCATATTTCACACACCTAGAAAAAACTCTCCAAAAATTTATCTGGAATGATAAAAGACCCTGAATTGCCACAGGAATCCTGAGAAAGAAGAACAAAGTAGGTGGGATCTCAATACCAGATTTCAAGCTGTATTACAAAGCCACTGTTCTCAAAACTTCCTGGTACTGGCACAAGAATAGACATATAGATCAATGGAACAGAATAGAGAACCCAGAAATTGACCGAAATCACTATGCTCAATTAATATTTGACAAAGGAGGCATGAACATACAATGGAGTCAAGACAGTCTCTTCAATAAATGGCGTTGGGAAAATTGGACAGATACATGCAAAAAAATAAAACTAGACCACCAACTTATACCATACACAAAAATAAACTCAACATGGATCAAGGACTTAAACTTATGATGAGAAACCATAAAAATACTAGAGGAATGCACAGCCAGAAAAATCTGACATATGCCAAAACAATTCCTTCACTGATACTGCTCCTAGGGCAATGGAAACTAAATAGAAAATAAACAAATGGGACTACATCAAAATAAAAAGCTCTTGCACAGTAAAGGAGACCATCAATAAAACAACAAGAAAGCCCACTTCATGGGAGAACATATTTGCCAATGATTTCAATGATAACGGTTTAATCTCCAACATTTACAGGGAACTCATGCAGCTTAACAAAAAGAAGATAAAGAACCCAATAAAAACATGGGCCACTGATCTAAATAGACACTTTTCGAAAGAAGACAGGAGGAAGGCCAAGAGACATATGAAAACCTGCTCAAAGTCACTAATCATCAGAGAGATGCAAATCAAAACAACAATGTGGTACCATCTCACACCTGTCAGAATAGCTATCATCAACAAATCAACAAATGACAAGTGCTGGCGAGGATGCGGAGAAAAAGGAACCCTCGTGCACTGCTGGTGGGAATGCAGACTGGTGCAGCCACTGTGGAGAACAGTATGGAGTTCCCTCAAAAAACTAAAAATGGAACTCCCATTTGACCCAATGATCCCACTTCTAGGAATATATCCCAAGAAACTAGAAACACGAATCAGAAAGGATATATGAACCCCTATGTTCATAGCAGCACAATTCACCATAGGTAAGATTTGGAAACAGCCTAAGTGCCCATCAGCAGGTGAATGGATTAAAAAACTGTGGTACATCTACACAATGGAATACTACGCTATGGTAAAGAAGGAGTTCTTATCATTTGCAACAACATGGATGGAGACGGAAAGCATTATGCTAAGTGAAATAAGCCAGGCAGAGAAAGATAAATATCACATGATCTCACTCATTTGTGGAATATAATGAAAAACATAAACTGATGAACAAAAATAGATCCAGACACAGAGAAACATCAATCAGAACATCAAACCTCCGGGAAGGTAGGGGAGGGTCGGGGTAGGGGGATAGATCAACCAAAGAAGTTATATGCATGCATGTAAGCCTAATCAATTGACACAGACAACAGGGGGGTGGGGGCATGAATGGGAGGTGGGCGGTAATGGGGGAATAAGGACATATATGTAATACTTTAATCAATAAAGAAATTAAAAAATTTTTTAAAAACATGGGCAACTGAAACTATTTTTGAAGGACAAATTGGCAAGATTTAAATTCAAAGCCTTAAAATATTCATTACCTCTTAATCACTAATTCTAACTTTAGAAATTCATCGTATGGATATAATTAGAGACATACATAGAAATTTATGTAAAGAAAGTTGATCACAGAACTATTACATTAGTGACACACTGGAGGCCAATAATAGGAGGTGGGTTGGATAAATCTCATACATCCAGACAGTGGCCTATTATGCATCCTCTAAAAAAAATCAAGCTGCAGATCACATTCAGTTAAAGCTGCCAGACACAGAAGACTACATTCTGTATGACTCTATTTACATGAACTTCCAGAAAAAAACTATGGTAATCGAAAGCAGATCAGTGGTTGTTAGGGGATGGGAGAGGGTGTTGATTACAAAGGGGCATGTGGAAACTGTTGGGGGTGGTAAAAATATTCTTCCAATTTTCAGGAAACACCTAGGAATATATGAAAAAGTTAAAAATATTCTGTAAAATGAAAAAAAGTTGACATTACAAAAATTATTTCCAGTTTAATTCAAATTTAAACTATGTTTATGGAAATAAGAGATATTCCTTGAAAAGTAGACAGTAGTTGACTCTGGGTGGTAGAGTTTCTTGTGATTTTTTTGTACACTGTTCTGTACTTTCCAAATTTCTGTAATAAAAATGCATTAAGATATCAGAAAAAACATTTGAGGGAGATGCTTTGGAATAAATTCTAGAAAATTCTACGTATACTTCAGAACTAAATTTATTGAGCAGAGACTCTCTGATCCTTAAAATGATGTGCACAAAGAACAGATGTTTCCCCCTCTTTTCTAATATGCTGAGTACTGTAATAAAGAAGTACACAATAGATTCTTACAAGCTCATTGTCAAGAATTACATAAAAATATTCTTCTTTTAATAGAAAATCACTAGCTCTTAGACTGCAAAGGGACCTTGACAGATCATCTACCCCAAAGATTTCCAAATGTGGCCATATATCGGCATCTTTAGAAACACTTAAAAAAATAGGTCCACTGCCACATACTGATTTAGTGAGCTTATACTTCTAAAATGTTTCTGGAGCCTGTGCAGCAGGATTGAAAACCACTGCAAGATCCATAGAAATCAGTTATCTCCCTAAGATCACAAAGCCAATTAGTGGCAGTGTGACAACAAGAACCCAGATCAGTGCTCAATGGAAGCAAACCTATACCACATGCCTAGCATTACCATCATCACAACAGTAACTCTAGTATATTTAACGAGTGTTTACTGCATGTGAGACAGTGTGTAAAGGGCTTTATGTGCATCATTTTCAGTTTATTCCCACAAGGATTCTAGCTCAGAGAGCTTTAATGACTTGTCCAAGGTTACTTGGCAAGTATATGATGGAGCCATGAGGAAAACCCAGGCTAGCCTTACTTTGTGTGAAGGCCATATTGTTAATCTATTAACTATTGCTAATTACTAAGTATTGTTATTATTAACCTATTATACTGCCTCTCAATTTCTGATGACCTATAACTGGGTTCAGTAAACTATGACCCAGCAGCTGGCTATCTATTTTAGTAAAAAAAATTTTATTGGAAGAGCCAGCCCATTTGTTGATGTATTGTCTATAGCTGCTCTTCTGCTACAAGGGCAGAGTTGAGTAGTTGCGACAGAGACCATATGACCTACAAAGCTGAAAATATTGATTTATCTGGCCATTTACACAGAAAATTTGCAAACCTCTTATCTGTAAGATGAGGAAATGAAGAGGAAACATGTAATTTTACCCCTTAAAATTCTATTTGAATAATAGAACTGTGGAAGAATTAAGATGACTCAAAGGAGTGGTCTATAGATTCCATGATCCAGTCTTCACTTCTTCATGCCTCTACACAGTGAGTACAATGCATATTAAAATAATAGCATTAGTGAGGAACCAAGATGGCAGCATAGGTAAATACCTAAACTGCAGTCTCACACAACAATTTCACAACTACAACTAAAAGACAAAGCAGACATCATCCAGAACCACAGGAAGGCCGGGTGAGTGGAAATTCTACAACTAGAAGGAAAGAGAAAAGCACACTGAGACTCAGAGGAGCTGCAGGAGGCAGAGGTACTGACACGCGCGCATGGAGAGGACTGGCAACTGAGTGCGCAGCTGGCTTTCTCAAGTGGGAGGGAGACAAAAGCTCCCGACTGCACTGAACTCCAGTTCCGGATGAGACTCTAGGGACCCAGACTCATTCGGGGAGAAACTGAACTGTCTAGCAACGGGTGGAACTCGAGGGCGGCTTTCTCTCAGAGACGCTTGCAGTGATTACCATGGAACACTGAGACACAGGGGCCTATTAGGGCAGGGCTGATGGGAAACCAATGCTGTCTGCTCCACCCAGAGACTCTGCCCCATCCAAGCTGAGCACAGAGGCTTTTGTAAATCCTGTCTCATAAGGGTGTCTCCAGCACAGAAGTTCTCCCAGCGTAGACACAACTGATCCTCACAGCCAATTGGTCTGGAGGTCAATTCCTCCCAGGGATACCAACAACAATCAAGGCTTAACTACAACAAGACTGTGCACACAGCCCACAAAGGGGTGCACCAAGAGTGTCCACCTCAGGTAACTGGGGAGGCTGAGCCACTGGGCCCTATAAGACACATGGCACACAAAGCCACTCTATCAACTCAGGGAAGCAGCCAAAATGTGGAGACAAAGAAATAGATGACAAATGAAAGAAATGGAGGGAAGCAAACGACTGGATATAGAGTTCAAAACCACGGTTATAAGGGTTTTCAAGAATTTTCTAGAAGAGGCCGATAAATTTCGCAAGACTCTTGAGGGTTTGAAAAAGGACCAACTAGAAATTAAGCATACACTGACTGAAATAAAAAATATTATACAGAGCTCTAACAGCAGACTAGAGGATCGCAAGAATCAAGGCAAATATTTCAAATACAAAGAAGCAAAAAACACTCAACCAGTAAAGCTAAAAGAATCCAAAAATATGAAGATAGTGTAAGGAGCCTCTGGGACAACTTCAAGCGTACCAACATCTGAATTATGAGGGTGCCAGAAGAAGAGAGAGAGCAAGATACTGAAAACCTATTTGAAGAAATAATGACAGAAAACTTCCCCCATCTGGTGAAAGAAATAGACTTACAAGTCCAAGAAGCACAGAGAACCCCAAACAAAAGGAATCCAAAGAGGACCACACCAAGACACATCATAATTAAAATGCCAAGAGCAAAAGACAAAGAGAAAATATTAAAAGCAGCAAGAGAAAAACAGTTAGTTAGCTACAAAGGAGCACCCATACGACTGTCAGCTGATTTCTCAACAGATACTATGCAGGCCAGATGGGAGTGGCAAGAAATATTCAAAGTGATGAATAGTAAGAACCTACAACCAAGATTACTCTACCCAGCAAAGCTATCATTCAGAATTGAAAGGCAGATAAAGAACTTCACAGATAAGAAAAAGCTAAAGGAGTTCATCACCCACCAAACCAGTATTATATGAAATGCTGAAAGGTATTCTTTAAGAAGAGGAAGAAAAAGAAAAAGGTAAAGATAAAAATTATGAACAACAAATACATACCTATCAACAAGTGAATCTAAAAATCAAGTGAATAAAAAAATCTGGTGAACATAATAAACTGTTGAATATAATAGAATCAGGGGCATAGAAAGGGAGTGGACTGACAATTCTCGGGGGGAAAAGGGTGTGGGATGTGTGGGAAGAAACTGGACAAAAATCTTACACCTATGGATGAGGACAGTGAGTGTGTGGGGAAAGGCATAGTGTGGGGTGGGAACCGGGTGGAGGGGAGCTATGGGGTAAAAAAGAGGGACAAATGTAATAATCTGAACAATAAAGATTGATTAAATTAAAAAAAAATAGCATTAGTATATTAAGATTTAATTTTTCCTAAGAAAAATGTTTAAGTGTTGAAAACAGTGAGAATGTCAAAGGCAAAAGGACACCTTTTTAACTATGTGAATAGAGGAAGGACAATGCTGGCTTTTTATATCTATCACACTTACTGTAATCTCCTTTGTGCCATAATTTAATACAAAGAACAATGTTAATAATAGATATATATGTGATATATACATATTGATAATTGAATATATACCAAGAAATAGGATGGGCCACAAATATACCAAGTCATCTAGTTTTAATATATAACTATAAAAAAAAACCTGAGGGAAGAATCTGGAAATCATTTGAAACTAACATATTATGTGTCAATATCCATACTTCAAAGCAGGGTCAAGTCAAATTTCTGGAAAACCTTCCTCAACATCAGCCCATTTAGAATACTTCCTTCTCCGTACTCTTCTCAAATCAATGTTTAAACCAGGAGTTGGCAAACTTTTTCTATAAAGGGCCAGTTAGTAAGTATTTTCAGCTTTGTGGGCCATCACTTTCTTTTGCCAATGACTCAAAACTGCTATTACTTCAATGCAAAAGCAACCATAGACAATCCTATATAATAAAAGGCTAATATGCAAATTGATCAAATGGCAGAATGACCAGTCAATATGACATGCACTGACCTCCTGGTGATGAGTGTACTCCCACAGGGGGAGTGCCGCTCAGCTAGAGGCTGGGCTCACAGCTGGTGAGTGCAGCAGCGGTGGCAGGAGCCTCTCCCGCCTCCGCGGCAGCGCTAAGGATGTCTGCTAAGGATGGCCTGGGGAGCGGGCGTAAGCCGTCAGTCAGACATCCCCCGAGGGCTCCCCAAGGGAACTGCCCCCCAAGTGCACGAATCGTGCACTTGGCCTCTAGTATGTAAATAAATAAGGTTTGAAAGTGTTCTACTAACACTTTTTTAATAAAAACAGGCAGCCCTGGCAGGTGTGGCTTGGTTGGTTAGAGTGTCATCCTGTACAACAAAGGGTGGTGGGTTCGATTCCTGGTCAGGGCACATGTCCAGGCTGTGGATTCGATTCCCGGATTGGGGTGTATGTGAAAGGCAACAGATCAATGTTTTCTATCTCTCTCAAATAAATTAAAAAAACCAAAAGCATATCCTTGAGTGCGGATTGGAAAAAAACAAAACACTTTATGTAAAAGAATAAAAAATAAAAATAGGCAGTGGGCTGGATTTGGTTCAGGGGCTATAATTTGTCAACTCTTGGCTTTAAATCATACAATAGAGTCTTACCATATATTTAGCCTTAAATTAGTATGTTCAGATATTTATTAACTGTATCTAAATGTCTATACTGCACAATTTAATTTGTTTTAGCTATTTTTTCCTCTAATTGTCTTACAGGCTACAGACTTCCCTTATAAGCACTGTGGGGAGAAATGTAATTCTTTTTTGATATGTAGACCCTAATATAGTGTGGTATAATAGAAAACATAATTTTTGAGTCAGCTTCGTATGGTTTCCTTCCAGGAGTGCTGTAAGAATTAAATGAGATAACATACATCAAGTCCCAACATAGCAGTTAGAACATAGCTGACACTAAATAAATGCATAACACCCTTCAATTTCCCAATACTTTCACCCATGGCAAATGAGTGAAATTTAACACCTGAATGTTAATAAATACCTTGTTCTGCCTCTAGATGAAACCTTGATATCTTTTTGGGAGGATTCATCATCTGATTTCATGTCATCTGATGAAGGAGGTTCATGAAGGTTTTCATCTTTCTCTTTGTTTTCAGTCTTGATTTCTGCTGGAACAACAGTTCCAGACTGACTTTGCAAGCCACCTAACAAAGAGTCAAAGAAACAAAATAAACATCCAGACGCATGAATTAGAACTAAGTCAGTAAAACACTATTGAGATAGTAAATACTCTTAGTTGTTAGAGGGCTATGAGGGAAATCTGAAGATGTAGGGAAGTATACTATTTAGAGCTGGGAAGAGCATGTCCACAAATCTTAAGAGAAAACAATTTTTTTTAAAGCATCTGTATTTAGAAAAACAAGCCTGGCCTTGATGGTCCGTATAATGATCACTTTTAGGCACTATTTAACAAATGAACAAGGTTATGATAAACTTTATGTAGTTTTAGACACTAACTTCTAAGATTCTGCCAAGGAAAAGGAAATAAGTTTAACACTTTCCTGGATAAACACAATAAAATAGGTGTCATGGTTAAACATAACCGGGAGAACTTTACTTTGGTATCCTTACTATTAGCTACATATTTGTACTTATTTATAAGCTCTATTATAACATTTACCGGTTTGTCTTTTAACAGAGCTATATCTACAACTGAACCGTTTCTGAATAACAGCTCCTATCATTCAGAGCTCTCTACATACTCAGACATATCTTTCCCAGTGCCTCTAGGGACCATGAAGACTCAGTCATGAGGAGAAGTGATTAAAGAAGACAGACATTACAGAAGCAAGAGCAGGTAAGAAAATGACAGGTAAAAATTGAAGAACACTTTGCATGTGGTTCTACCCATAAGTTCTATAATTTACCCAGCCAAATGGGCCGAATGGAACCTCCAGTAGCACTACTGTTTGGAATTCTCCCACTTAAGATGACTTTTAAGTCACAGATATGAATTTGCCTGTGAGAAAGGTGACTGCTCCAAATGCAATCTCTGTCTGTATTATTATGAAAAACCAACAATACAGTTACCTCTATAATTTTCTTGTGTTTTATGGTTCAAATCTGTGCTTGAAGCAGTGACTGTACTAGACAGGACTGAATGATTGCCATTGAGACTGACAGAGTCTTCTCGATGAGTTCCAACCTAAAGTTAAAAAGAGAAGTCAAGACAATTCAGGGGCAATAATTGTTTAAATTTTTTCAGTGGGTTTATTAGGGAAAACAATAGGACTCATCTGAATTTAGCAACTTTTCTTGAATGCTACTTTTCTGGATTTTGGATTTCAAATGACTTGATAGTTTAAATTTATTTTAAAAAGTTTCATTAAAAAATTGTAACCTCTAAATTTAACATCCCACATGATTATAGCAAATGAGCTAATAGAGACAGAGTGCTCTGGAAGCCATAAAGCACTACACATAATCAGACCTGTCAATAATCCTCTTTAAACTGATCTGAAAACCTTATCCAAATGCTATCTAAATACTGGTGGAGCAAAGGTAGGCTTATAGTTGTGAGCATGCAAAAAACAGTTTATTCTTGTTTATTAACTAGAGGCCTGGTGCACGAATTCATGCACCAGTAGGGTTCCTTGGCCTGGCCTGTGGGATTGGGCTGAAACCAGCTCTCTGACATTCCCCGAGGGGTCCTGGATTGCAAGAGGGTGCAGGACAGGCTGAGGGACCCTACCAGTGCATGATCAGGGCCGGGGAGGGATGCGGGAGGTTGGCCAGCTGGGGTGGGACTGTGGGAGGGCTCCAGGGCATGTCTGGCCCATCTTGTTCAGTCTCAATCGGCTGGACTCCAGCAGCAAGCTAACCTACCGGTGGGAGCATCTGCCTCCTGGTGATCAGTGCACGTCATAGTGACTGGTCAATGGGTCAACTGTCTGCCCCTTGGTGGTCAGTGCACTTCATAGTGAGCAGTTGAATGGCCTTAGCATATCATTAGCATAATTATGCTTTGATTGGCTGAATGGCCGACTGGACACTTATTAGGCTTTTATTATATAGGATTATTGTTATTATTTTCCACACGAACAACTGTAAACCTACATTGCCTCACCCTGTAAAGTGTGCATGAATTTGCATTTAAGAAAATATTGCTAGATTCCAAGTAATAATAATATTTATTTTTACTCTGGCATGCCCTTTCCTCACACAAACAGATAGTGTCCTGTTTTTTCTTTGTCTAAATACCTGGCCTCAAACATTTTTAAAGAGTAAAAGACAATACAAAAATGCTATATGTTTTTATTCCCTGTTTTATCCAAATTTATGCAAGTCACAATTAACCTGAAATGGGAGTTAAGGCATGCAAACACCACCAAATGTTTGGCTATTGCAGTATTTTTAGAAAAACTGGTTATAAAAGAAGCTTTATTAGAACAGTAGCAGACGTGTCAATTAGAAGATTAAACCTTTAATTAAAGGTTTACTGCCTGGGGTTATATATGAGAACCACTATTTTCAATAAATCCTTCAATCCCAGTAAATTGCTGAACTCTGAATTCCTCGAGTAATAAATAGCTTTATATCTTTAACTAGTAGCCCTGCACACGAATCTGTGCACCAGTAGCTCTCTGCAGGGCCTGGCCACTCCACACCCGCTGCCCAGAGGCTCTCCGCAGCCCAGAGGCCCAACTGTGGCCAGGCGTGGAACGCCTGCCTCGTCGCCAGGGTGGCAAAGCAAGTGTTCTGCACCCCAGCCTGACCAGAGGCCCATCCACGGCTGGGAGTGGAACACTTGCCTCGTCACTGCGGCGACAAAGCAAGCATTCCACCAGGCCACTCCGGCTGCCCATTTTCAGTGGCTGCCACCCTGGGACTGGGGGACTCTGGCAGGGCTGAGAGGACTGGGCACTGCCATCTTGTGGCTATGGGTGCCGCCATCTTTGTGACGGAGTGACAATTAATTTGCATATTACCCTTTTATTAGATAGGATGACTTTGTGTGGATTTATACCATAAGAGGTATAAATATATCCCTTTGCTTTCTTATGAGCTAAAAAAAGAAACCAAAGCAAAGTTTTAGGCAATGCAGACCACTTGGTAGTGGACCTAACTATATCACGTCTTCTACCACTCTTTTAAAGAAATGTCTGTCCTCTATCTACATCCTTATTCTTATCTTTAATGTAGTTTTAAAAAACCCATTTAATGTATTTCACACTACTTTTAAAATTACTTGAAGATTAGTCAATACTGAGGATTAGTTGTGTCACTACTCCCTTAAGTAATCAAGCATGACTCTATCCTTTTTCTAAACCACACAATTTCATCATGCATTAGAATAATAAAATCTTAAAGTTGGGAAGGGACAACAGAAACTACTTTTATCCCTTTCCAAAATCTTCCCCCAGCCTTTAGATGCCCCCCCCCCCAAAAAAAAAAACACCTGAGAAAAATCTGAAAACTAAACCTAACAACCAGTGAAAAAGAGGGTTGTGAAAATTATATTCAAGAGAGAAAAATTATTCTCAATATATTTCATGATATTCTGTCTCTAGGGTGTCCTAGTCATGTTTATTCTTAACACATAGAATGCTTTCTTGCTAGCTATGCACTAACTGCTCAATGATCTAAGGGGAAGGTCAGTTCAAAAATCCCATTTTATATAAATAGCTGATATAAATACAATATATAACAGCATATTCTTTGGGACTTTAAAATCTATTCTAAAGATAAAATATCACTAAAACAATTTTGACTGGCAGAAGAAATCATTGCAGGATAAAGTAAAAGCTAAGATTTCTGTATTTGTTTTTATAATAATCTTAAAACAAAACTTTCTGTGATCTTTGGTGCTATATGCTAATTCTGCTCTTACCTTAGTATTTTGAGCTATCATGCCAAGTACTTTAAAATAACCGTTAAAAATTAAAAAATTTAAACATGTAAATTTACTACATGGGAAATTCAATTTATAGCTCTGTAAGACAGTAATGACTGGACAGTAACAAACTAAATTTTCACTCATTTGAGTGATGATGCATCTGCTAAATTATTATTTCTTTTTTATTTCATTATGATAATAATTCTTTGATTTTCTGAATCTCTACTAATAAAATGTTCTATCACCTCCTATCTGATGAAAGGTTTGGCTGACAAAGAATCAGTATCTAAACAATAAAACTTAGTGAATTTGCTTTTCCCTGAAGGAAAACTGGAAAGGTTGCTTGATTTGTTTTGGGATATAAATGCCAGCAAATATTTTTGTCTCTATGGAGTACTATAAACTATTTTCTCACACCAATCTACATCATTGGCTTTCAAAAGAAAAAAAAAAAAATCAAAGCTTTAAAAATTGGCCTCAGACTAGCAAAACATTTGAAGTCTGCAGTTTTTCATGTTAATGAAGTTAGCAGGAACTTCTTCTTTGTAACTTGATTCCCCTTACAAATGGCCCTCATATATTTTCTGGAGAATTTGACTTTTACAGTTCTTATAGTTCTCTTTAACCCTTGCTCACCTTGGCTCCCATATCCTCCCTTTAATCTGTAGTTACCCATTCATATGGCTCTGTCTACACACATACAACAGGTGTATAAACAGTTCTTTGTCTGGCCCAGAGCTGTGAGGCCAGCCAGATAGGACCCTGTTTAATTGTTCATCTCGTTAGCATACAGCTGACAGACTGCTTCTAGGGAGAGTAGCAGGGGAAGGCAAACCCTTAGGCCTGCTATGCTCAAAATTTCAATTATTATGAAGAGCTCCATGTCAGAATAAAAGGCCCATCCCATTAAATAACATCCTCCTGAATTCTGAATCTTCACAATCTGCCTGGCCTTACTTTGGTGGAAGCACCCTTCAGGAAACCTGTTTTCATTTCATTTGGCCAAAGGCTTTAACACCCATGATAGAAAAATGTTAAATCTAATTAGTTGATGAATAAGGGGTCTTGTGTGAATTAAGGGACAGACTGAAAGAGAACTCAGTATGAATGAATTCCCTCTGATTCTGAATTCTATTATAATAATTTGTACTGTTCACTGAACACTAATGATTTAAATTAATCAGTACTAATCTACAGACTGATGAAAGGATCTTTATGTATTGTATACATTTTGTTTAACCTAAAGAGGGGATTTATGCTAGAAATAGCAGAATTCCATTTGTTATGGTTCCTTTTAATGGTATTTCCATAATATAGAACCTGTATGATTTTTAAACTTTAAGAAATGCTGCCATTTTGAATAATTTTAAATTTAAAAACTGTATCAAAATCCTTAAACACTTTAATGTGGTCTTAATAAAAATAAAAATTTTTTAAATTGCCTATTTGAGAAAAAATAGGTTAGAACAAGTAAAATACAGTTAAAAATAAACTCCTTCAATTCAGTTGAAACCTAGGCAAACAATTCTTACAGTATACAAATTTATACCAATAAGGCTAAATACTATTTAAATACAAAGTTAAAATGACTCCAAATTTATTTTGGTAAGTGACAAAAATGCTAATTTTAAACAAAATATCTTATTTGCCTTAGTCTTTAACAACTTAAATCTTAAGTATCTTAGAATTTAGGAAAAAAAAAAGTCTCTCTAACTGCTTTAGGATTTGAAAAACAGACATGATTTATATTTTTAAATCATATAAAGTAGCTTTAAATTTCATGAGTTAATGTTATTTATTCTGTTCTCAGAAAACAAATACCACAGATCTCCAACCACAGCTTAAACAACAAACCCAAAGCAATTTTAAAAAAAGAAAAGAAAAATACCACAGATCTCTCCAACCACAGCTTAAACAACAAAAACCCCAAGCAATAAGAAAAAAAAAAAAAAGAAAAAAAAAAAAAGAAATGCTTGGATTAAATTTCCCCATGATTTGTAACATAAAAATCAAAAGACCTCATGGATGGAATTTTATCCAACGTCATAAATAAGGAATTTTTTAAAGATTTGCACCAAGCGTCCATTAATACAAAAAGCTCCTAATCTAACTTAGTTTGAAGTTGAAATCATTGAAGAATAACTGAGTACTTTGTGTAAAAGATAAAATGCTATAATGGATCTATCTCAATGGGCCTCAGTATTTTAGATATTACAGCCATAAACAGATGTTATGTACAATAACTTTATATTGTGGAAACCTCTTTGTAATGCCCAAATGAAATTAATGATTCTATTCCTTTTTCGTTTTCTACTTAAAACGAGCATTGTTTTCTGTCAGTAGTTTATTCCAAGAGTTTTTTCTTACACTACATAAATGGGAGAAAAACTAAAGTCCAATGCTGACATTTTAATAGTTCTAAAAACCCTGCTTTTGTGCCTTAAAATTTAAATGATATATCAATCACATCCCAGTAAGAGTGCCTGAAGAAAAGCCTTAAGTTTTATACTTGCATTAAACAAATATGGAGTATAAAAAATACATAAAGAGAATAAAAAATTAAATAAATGAAAATGTTAACCCCATTAAAAAAATAAGAGCAAATATTAAAACTATGCCAGGCTGGTTACTCTAAATATATCCTTTTTATAGTTTCTTTTTCCAATATAATAATCTTTCAGGAAATTCAATTTTGTGTGTATATTAGATAGCCAAAGTATGTTAAAAAGCTGTCTGTAGTTGAAACCTCACTTAATTCTCAACTTTGATATAATCAAGTCTATTCAGTTAAAAGAAACAACAGTCAAAATGAAATCTTTTGACATTGAGTCCTATTAACATATATTTTTGTCAGATGGTAGTCTTATCTCCTTGGTATGAAAAATAAAAATCTTTTTCTGGAAC
Organism: Corynorhinus townsendii; assembly: GCA_026230045.1. NCBI lineage: Eukaryota > Metazoa > Chordata > Mammalia > Chiroptera > Vespertilionidae > Corynorhinus > Corynorhinus townsendii. Next base: position 182,438,353 of record JAPDVU010000001.1, on the reverse strand, counting down.
AACTGAAGAAAGCAGACGATTATCTCTTCTGTAAGATGGATAATAGTTTGGTGAAGGCCAAGGGAGGGGGAGGCCGGGATGGATGGAGATGGGCAAAGTGGGGTAAAAAGGGGGACACCTGCAATAATGTCAACATTAAACAATTTTTTAAATTAAAAAATACAGTAAGACTGATCTGCAAATCAATACTATCAGCTGTGGATGACCTTACTGACACAACCTTGTTATAACTAAAGACAAGGTAAAGAAAGGGTCTCAGCAACCAGGCTATGTTCTTGACCAAGGACACTATTCTGGTTGACCCGTCCATGCAGTTCTAACATCACAAGTAATCTTTTTTTGATATTTTAAATTTTATTTTAGTCTGTGAGAGAGAAACATGGTTGGTAGCCTTCTGCACATGACCTGACTGGGAACTGAACCCAAAACCTAAGTATGTGCCCTGACTGGGAATCAAACCCGCAACCTTTAGTGTATGGGATGGCACTCCAACCAATTGAGCCACCCAGCCAAGGCTACACCACAAGTAATCTTGATAGCATTGCAGGCTGGGAATTACGCTCCCTCTACCACATTTATCCTGCCATCATCTCTTACTCTTCCACTCCCAGTACATGCTGGCTCACCTCAAATATTCTGCTTCAATACAACTCCCAAACTACTCATTAAAACAATATAAGCAGCCTGTTGAGTGTTGCTCAGTGGTTGAATGTCGACCTATGAATCAGGAAGTCACCAGTTCGATTCCTGGTCAGGGCACATGTCCAGGTTGTGGCTTCAGTCCCTGATAAAGGCATGTAGAGGACGCAACCAATTGATGTTTCTTTCTCACATCAATTTCTCTCTCTCTCCCCCCATCTCTAAAATTAATAAAGACATGTTAAAAAATAAAACAATATAAGCAAAAAGTTTCAGGCTCAACAAAAAAAAAAAAGGTAAGTAAAAAAAAAAACAAACTTGCTAACCCTCGTTTCCTGCACTGGGAAGATAATTTATGTTCTACATTGGGTATTGGGAAGGTATGGCCAGGAGGCCAAGTCTGGGGGGGGGGGGGGGGGGGGGGTGTGTGTGTGTGTGTGTGTGTGTGTGTGTGTGTGTGTGTGTGTGTGTGTTTTGTAAATAAAGGAACACTTCTTTGTAAATAAAGTTTTACTGAAACACAGCCATACCCATTTGTTTTCATAATATCTATGTCTTCACTTTCACGTTACAAAGTCAGAGTTAAGTAGCTGTGACAGAGATCATATAGCTTACAAAACTGAAAATATTTACTATCTTATAGGAAAAGTATGCTGACCTTCTTCTAAATTCTAGGAAAAAAGCAGTATCATATTTAAAACCTGCAATTAGGATGGTGATTTACAATAAATGCCCATTAGGACAAAATCCATTACAACAAAAATATTATCTGAATGTTCTGTGGAATTAATGAAATAGTATTTATGCTTATTAGAATAATTCTATCTCTGCAGAAAACAAATAGAATAATGAAAAGTAAGTATTTTTGAGTAGCAACCTCACAAATTCTATGGGTGATACAGAATTACTGATAAACTGATATTTCAGTGGTTACTTTGTAATTTTGGCCACATGACCTCCATTTTTAGAAGCCTAAAACAAATACCAAATACTAACTTATGATCACACAGAGGAAAAGTATATAAACTACCAGAAAGTTAAACAAGACAAAAAAAGGTAATGCCAGAATATAAAACCGTGTCATTTTTTAGTTACAATATATGAAATAAAAGCAGGAGATAACTCTTAGAGATGGCTGTCAGTAGTTAACAACAATTATGTCTCCCCAAATCACACACCCTACAAGAATATGAAAATAATTGAATCCATATAGGTGGGTTCTGATGGAAAAATCCTCAGACATGGATAGAAACACTATCCATGAGTCTTCCTCATGGAAGGATAAGAGTCTTCCTCCTTGGCTGGAGGGGGTTGAAGAGGGGGAGGATGGGGGATACATCTGTAGTAATGTCAATAATAATAAGATATAATTAAAAAAACAAACAAAAGAGTTTTCCTCAATAGTATGCCTAAGACTTAACTGGATAGTCACCGGCAGACTGATCTTTATTTTATTCCATCCTTTGGCCATTTTGCTGAAACTGAGAACTGAGGATTCACAGCTAAAAAGTTCATTTCAGGAGGATGAGTGAAATATTGACTCACCTGACAGTATCAGATTTTATAAGTTGATACTTTATATTTTGAGGGCAAGCCTGGCAAAAACATCTAAATCTCCACCTCTACTAGTGATTGTGTCTAAATTGGGAGGATATTGTTGATGATGTCCAACAGATTTTTACCAGCTCTGTGTCCTCTCAGAAAGTTATAAGCAAAGCACTGAAGGGAAGACCTTGATGGACACATTAAGCAATACCTTGGCTTAGTTGCTGTGGGATAATGCTGCTGCTCAGACTAAGCCAGAATTTTCACATGTTTCAGAAAACTCTTTTTTTCTTGATTCCTTTGACTTTTTTCCTTTTTAAAGATTATCTCTGGCAGCCCTTTTATTCATGCTCTGAAGTAGGCAGCAAATTCCTAGAGGATATATGTGGCTACTTTCTTAATTAAAAGCTTCAGGGCAGTATCTAATGAAACAATTTTCCCTTTATTAGTACATGTCCTTTAAAATGTACTAGATTTCTAGATGGCTTTGAAGGAATGGATTTAAAAAAATTCCTTCCCAACTAATATCCAAAGTTGATGAATACTAAAACAAAAAACAAACAAACAAAAAGTTGGTAAAAACTACCTACTAGCCCTGGCCTTCAGGGCTCAGTGATTAGAGTATCGGCCTACTCATCGAAGGGTCTTAGGTACAATTCCTGGTCAAGGGCACAAGCCTAGGTTGCAGGTTCGATCCATTCCCGTTGAGTTTCTTTCTCTCTCTCTCTCCCCTCCTCCCCTTCTACTCTCTCTAAAAGTCAATGGGAAAAAATCCTCAGGTGTGGATTAACAACAACAAAAAAAACACAGCCAAAAACAAAACAAAACCCCCCCACATAGGTTCTATTTTGTACAAATAAAGGAACCCGTTTTTAAAAATAAACTTTCATTGCAACACAGCCACACCCATTTTAATTGGGAAGTCAGATATCCTATCTAATAAAAGAGTAATATGCAAATTGACTATACCTCGGCTACACCCACAAGCCACGCCCACCAGCCAATCAGGAGCGAGTATGCACATTAACCCAACCAAGATGGCTACGGCCATGGAGAGAGCAGGAGGCTTGGGTTTCCCCGGCAATGGAGGAAGCCAAGCTTTCCGCACACCCTGGCGGGCCCAGGCCTCTACTCAAGGCTACAAAGTTTCAATTATAGAAGATAAATAAATCCCAAAAAAATGGCGGCAGCCACGGAGCTGGAGAGAGCAGGAGGCTTGAGTTGCCCCCGGCGATGGAGGAAGCCAAACTTATGCAGCCCTGGCCTGTCTTGGCCTCCGCTTAAGGCTACAAAGTTTCAATTATAGAAGATAAATATATTCCAACAAAAATGTCTGCAGCCACTGAGCAAGCAGGAGGCTTGGCTCCGCTCAAGGCTACAAAGTTTCAATTATAGAAGATAAATAAATCCCAGATCCCAGGGCCTCCGCTTGGGTCACCGGGGGATGTGGCCGGCCTGCACACCACCACAGGCCCCTCGCCCTGGCTACCTCATGCCCCAAGGGAACCCCCACCCTGATCTGGGGCACCCTTCAGGGCAAACCAGCTGGCCCCCACCCATGCACCAGGCCTCTAGCCTATCTAATAAAAGAGTAATATGCAAATTGACCATCACTCCAACACACAAGATGGCTGCCCCAATGTGGTCAAAGATGGCTGCCCCCATGTGGACACAAGATGGCCACCACAAGATGGCCAGCAGGGGAGGGCAGTTGGGAGGGACCAGGCCTGCAAGGGAGGGCAGTTGGGGGCAATCAAGCCTGCAGGGGAGGGCAGTTAGGGGTGACCAGGCCAGCAGAGGAGAGAAGTTGGGGGCAACCGGACCGGCAGGTAGATGCAGTTGGGGGGACCCAGGCCTGCAAGGGAGAGCAGTTGGAGGGAACCAGGCCTCCAGAGGAGGGCAGTTAGGGGCAAACAGGCCGGAAGGGGAGCAGTTAGGCATCAATCAGGCTGGCAGGGCAGTGATTAGGGGGTGATCAAGCTAGCAGGCAGAAGCAGTTAGGGGCAATCAGGAAAGCAGGCAGGCGAGCAGTTGGGAGCCAGCAGTCCTGGATTGTGAGAGGGATTGAGCCTAAACGGGCAGTCGGACATCCCTTGAGGGGTCCCAGATTGGAGAGGGTGCAGGCTGGGCTTAGGGACACCCCCCACACCCCTGTGCATTAATTTCGTACACCAGAACTCTACTATTAAATATTATAGCAGATAAACTGGAATATAAACAGTAATCTATATACAGTGAAGAATTAAAAAATGATTAAGAGGTGAGAAAAGTAAAAACTGCAAATGTTGTAGTACAGATAAAGTTGGGATTAGAATATACTTCCAAATAAGGATAGATAATATTTCAACAAAATAAATATTTCTGTGAGTCTCACAATTTATAAATGTTCACATATTTATTATCTTATCAATAGCAGCAAAAACTAACTTTAATGGAGAGTGAATTTCAAGATATCTTGACATTACCACCCCCCCTCCCCCCCAAAAAACAACAACCTGGTTGTTAAGATAGAGAGATAAAGTTATATCTAATGTCACCATGTTACTGAAAACAGTTCTCAGGAAACCAGGCTGCCTTTTTGGACGTTTACCTCAGCAGCTCCAAAATGAACGTTGATGGCTGTCTGACATGTGAATGTGAAAATCTGCAACCAATCCTATTTTACAGAACACAAGCCTTCAGCATTTGGGGCACCTAATTATTTTGATGATAGGTGAGTTTAAGTCTTGATCATATTGCTTACAGCTAGAAATCTGTTTCATAGGAGAGTATTTCACACCATGCAATGAATCTTAGAAACCATGTCATATACATCTGAACACATGGTATCAGTTAAATAGCAGGTTCAAAAAATAATGTAAGACATTCAAAATAAATTTGGTGATGTGCATAGCTATAGAATTTTACTTTTTTTCCTCTAAAGAATTACCACATTTTAAAAAAGATGAACTGAATTATTTTATTCTCTTTGGGGATTAATATAAAATTGTTTCCTTTCAGTGTCGCTTAAATTACAGCTATTCTTAAAACTACCCCCACATTTTTCCTTCATTTGGGAATAAATCTTAAATATGGACCTGTACAAATAATTTCACATTCCTTCCGCTAGTAAAGGCTGGTTCCAAACTATAATAAACAGATTTTCTAGACCAGAACCCCTGAAATCCAGTCTTGCTTTACTGCTTTTGCTATTCAGACTTTCTACACACCATTTCAAGGCAAAAACTCTTCTGCCAATAATATGCATCTGGAAAATAAATCCTAGTTTAAGCTAAAATGATCTTTGTAGAAAGTTTCTGCTTTTTACACATGATCATAGCAGGATTTTAAGGCCAATGCTCAGCCAATAACTCTGCCCAGGTCAGTAAAGGAAATTCTTAAAAGCCACTCTATTTCTCTTCAAAAAGAAGGCCTCTCTCCCCCAAAAACATTTAGGACAATAGGCTTTGGGAGTTACTATTTTAAAAAAAAAAAGAGCACTATTTTACCATTGAAGCAGATCGACTGCTTGTAACAAGGCTTGATCCACCATAGTTTGAATTGAGGCTTCCAATTGGTGTATTGTGGGATGGTCCCAATAAACTGTGTATATCACTGTGACCAGCAGGCAAATTGGTGGAAGGTCCCACAGCATGGTTCCGCAGCACATGGATAGCATCATCCAGTCTGTCTAAACGATCCTCCATTCGAGATTGCTGGAGTGATTGAAAAAAGACATGGAGGTTACCACTGGTAACTAATAAGTTCATTAAAACTTCTATGTTTCCTACTTTGGGATATATGGAAGACAGCAAGTGAAAACTGCACTACAAATCAATAATCAAAGACAATAGACTATGCTAAATTAACAAAGCTTCAGAAACAAATCACTGCTTCCTAAAATCAATTTACCAATCTACCATGAAGTTACTTCTTTAATTTCTATAAAAGATGAATGCTACTGTACTACTGTCTGATAATTATAGCTGATAAAAAGATAACGGGTACTTTAATACTGATCTTTGAAATGAGGACAATTTGGGGACACATTCTCCAATCCATCAAGTTTCACTTGTGATTTTAAGTGAATAAAACATACCTATCTGAAATAGTGAACACATCCAAATATTCTCTTTCACAAAACTGAGGAAATGATAAACTGTCTGTGGATACATACATGCCCCATACACAAATATATTAGAATTTTTAAAATCAAAAGCACATGCTAGTAGAGCTCTTTTAAAAAGAATCGTTCTCAACAACGTAAGCGAACAAAAGTCTATTCTTACTGTTACAAAAACTGAAATGGTCATTGTTTGGTTTTAAAAGACTTTGGAGTCTGTACAGGCTTGAAGATTTTAAATGGATAATAGGAATTATAATGAACTGAAACAGAAAAAAAGGCACCATCTAAAAGAAATAGTACCTCACAGACATCCTTTAAGAAGGACATTGCATCTTGCAAATGCTCGTGAAGTTGCTGCTCAACTCGATTTTTCTGGCAAAGTCAAGACAGAACAGGAGGCAAAGCACAGGTTAAGATTAACTCCAAAAGAGATGAGGAAATAGCTGATGTGCATGTCAGCATAACATGTTAGTAAAGTTAACGCGGAGACCTGTGAGATCTACTTGTATTAAGGTATGAGAAGGCTGGAATTTAATAGCAAAGTTATAAGGTTAGCATCTAAATAGCACAAATGCTTATATGTGATTCAAAATATGCGAGAAGAAAACTTTCCTTTAATTTAAAAGTCTATTAGTCACAGAAAAATAACTTTTCTATTTGCATTCCATCAAGTCATCCTTATTTTGTTTTTATAATATTTTGTAATTCTGTGGTAAGCAAAGAAAAGCAACAGTAGTTAACATTCAACCACAAATTCTTCAAGCTAAATACCTAGACAGTCTCCTTTATTTGTTTGTTAAATAACATTTTTACTTATACAATTTACACAAGACATTATTTTTTTTTTTAGAAAGAAAACATGGGAAATAATCTTCATGACAAAAATAATGGCTATTACATTTTCAATTTTTACTGGAAATGTACTAAACTATATATACATCATATAAGAAAGCATTAAATACAACTATTTTCCATTGCTGGACTAATTTTCTTGCTTTAATTTGGTCTATGTGGTATTTTTTTAAAGTTTCCTCTTATACATAAATGCACAAGTATAGAAAAATTAAGCCCTATAGTTTTCAAAGAAAACAAAAATGCCATTACACTATTTTAACACCAGCTGTCCTTAGACCAGAAGCCTAATGTCTCAAAGAACAGATGGCAAAGGCACAGCCAATGTACCTTATATTGTTCAATTAAATCAGGCCATTTGTTAGCAAAGAATTTGTGTGTAATGCTATCCTACTGTTTTTTTTTTTTTTCATTGTTACTCAAGATTTACTAAAAAAAAAAAAAGAACTGCATACTATCAGATAAAAGTGACCTGTATGTTTCTAAGAGGCTCTTACCAGGGAGTGGAGTGAGTTTTCATAGCTCGGAGATGAAGGAGCTTGCCCTCCAGGTCTAGGCCACTGACTAGTACCTGTTAAAACAAAATCCCAAAGTACCCACACCTTGGTTAACTCCAGTATTCTTGATAATATTCTCAAGGGGGTAAATACAAATTTATATGAAAATTTTTGTTCAGCCTTCAGCATAGTATTGGCTTCTTGTAAGCCCAACACATTAAAAAAAACCTTTTTCATTATTAATACAACAGTGAAGGGAGTTGAGAAAACAAAGAGGAAAAAACCCTATACTAGTACTTTAAAACATAACTACTTTTATGTTTGCATATTCTTCAGATTGTCACTATGCAAACATATCTTCATAAAATGTACTTAAAAGTATACATAATTTAAAATTCTGTACCTGCCATGGTTTTACATAGTCTTTAAAATAATGCTATTAATGAATGACTACATTAATATTTATCTGGTTCTCTAAATCATAATTTGCTTAATCACCATTATCTCACTGCTGGACATTTTGGTTGCTTTCAATAGGCTACTATGAATAGTAAATAAATATTATTATATTACAAATAGTAAATAGAGAAAATGTCTTGAAGATAAGTAGCATTCTAAATTAAAAGGTGCAAACATATTTATGATGTAGTTATGCACAAATGCACCAATTTCAAATGACTGCAAATGCACTTAGGATTATCCGTTAAAAACTTTCCCAGCATGATTTATACTAAAAGCATATTATTTAATTTGGAAATATTATAAAATTTTTCTTACACTTTGTTTATTCTTCAACTTTAGAAAAATACCAATATAATAAAAACTGAAGATAGAAAATAAGAAAGGATACAAGTTTCAAGTAGAAAGAATAAAAAGGGAAAAAATTTTAAGAAAAAATAAAGTGATTAATTCATCCATAGGTTGGGGAGAATGCAGTTTTTTAAAAATATATATTTTTATTGATTTCAGAGAGGAAGGAAGAGGGAGAGAAAGAGATATAGAAACATCCATGATGAGAGTGAATCATGCATGGATTGGCTGCCTCCTGCAAGTCCCCCACTGGGGATCGAGCCCACAACCCAGGCATGTGCCCTTGACTGGAATCGAACCTGAGACCTTTCAGTTCACAGGCCAACGTTCTATCCACTGAACCAAACCGGCTAGGGCGAGAATACAGTTTTAATGGTCTTACCAAACAGCTTTAAAAGGAAAAAAGAACAACTGATCAAAAATCTTAACTACTTCATGATTGTGCATTTGAAAATAAGTTATTTATAGAAAACAACAGACGATTCTATTAAATATATATTACCGGTTCTTAATAAAAGCTTTAGTGACAACCCAAATTACATAAGAAATCTGAAGGTGGCAAAGTTAAAGGTTTGCTTAATTTAACTCATTTATTGCTAACTTAATTTTAAACTATGTTCTACCAGAGCCTGTTGTTGCAGGTTAATTTGCCATATTTAGGAAACTAAAAACATATGTATATTTCACCTTAGCTGAATAACCTAGTAATTGCATTACCATTGATCATATATGCTTTGCAAGTGGAAAAGTTGGATACATACATTCTTAATAACTAATTATATGTATACTGTTTTGATCATACAGAAAAATTTTAAATTCTAAAATTGTAAGAAAAAGCACATATGTTTTATATACTTCATCAGCTAACCGTTGTTGTTTCTTTACTTGTAAAAGCAAATTACAAACAAATTATTTTGAGGACCAATCATTGCTTCCTGCTTTACATACAAATGTAATCATAATCCAACTACACAAATAAGGACAGTTTAAAATTGCTCACTGCCCTAGCCAGTTTGGCTCAGTGGATAGAGCGTTGGCCTGCAGACTAAAGGGTCCCAGGTTTGATTCCAGCCAAGGGTACATGCCCGGGTTGCGGGTTTGATCTCCAGTGGGGGCATGCAGGAGGCAGCCAATCAATGATTCTCTCTCATCACTGATGTTTCTATCTCTCTCTCCTTCTCCCTTCCTCTCTGAAATCAATAAAAAATATATTAATAAATAAATAAATTTGCTCATTAAAACGGAAGCTTGTAGACTAATTTTATAATTAACAAATAGAATTTAGCAACCAGTAAACCCAGTAACTAACTATATGGACAATTCATATAAAAACGCGTAACCAAAACTTTATTACAGACTAAACACTAGTGGAGAATTATGAATTTTTATGTAAATAAGAGGTTAATCATAATCTATTTTGGAAAAGAATCCTAAATTATTTAAAAATAGTTACTCTTAATGTTTATAGTATTTTATTTTCAATCATTTTGCTCCATCTTTCCCAACCCCCTTGGGTGATCAGCCTGTGATAGGAGCCTGATCATCACATTTCTTAATTTGTGTGGAATATTAATTCAAGTTTTATGTTTAAACACTTCAGAATTGTTAAAACACATCTGTTTTGCAAAACATGCAATTTTTCTTTTCATCTTAGTGTTGAACAATAAGATGTGTGCACTAAATTTACTCAGGTAAGAAATCACCAACATTTGTTATTTTCTTATCGTTACAGGAAAAAACTATGCTAAGGTCTACCTCCAAACTGTAATTTGTTAAATTAGAAAAGTATATGTCTCCTCAAACCTATTTTGTTTTTATTAAGGATAGGGCTGTCTACTGTGATATACCTAGTTAAAACAAAATACATGATTAAATCACTGTTATCTGTCTGAACTCCATACAAATGCAAAGTTAAATTTCATGGTCATAGCTCCTTGAACCCACTTGGTCATTTCAGAACTTCATGCTATTGGTAACAAAGGGGATGGCTGTAGAGTTAGAGTTAGTTCAGCAGAAGTCAATCCTATGGCTGGCAAAACTTAAAGGGGGACATGAAAGTTTAGTGGATATGGGAATTAGTGGACTTTCATTCTTGCTGAACTGTACTATTAATTAATTTTATAATCCCTATGACATAGGCACACATTGCTTTTTGTTTTGTTTTTAATCTGTCTTACAAGGCCAACCAAAGATATGAAAGCACTCATTTCATTAGCCTAAAGGTTTTTTGACTATGGGACATTATTATTATTTCTTCCTGATGGTAGATCTATTGTGTAAAGAACACATAGACTTTTACAACTTTAGCCCAGTAATGGCTTATTAAACTAAGGATGAAACCTTTAGGGCGGTGAATGGAATTCAAATTCTGGGAACAGACCATAATGCTAGCTAGAGCACCTCTGACTCTGGACATCTTTTTTTTTATTATTAAACTAGTGTGTGAATAAAATACATAGATTAAATTTAGAATATGTTGGTATCTCTAGCTTGTAATCATCAACTGTAGCATCACTGCAAAAATATGAAAAAAAAAGGTGCAAAGGCTGAAAACCTCAGGGGTTTCCTAGAGCAGCACCAACCTTTCGGACCTTGCAGACCATCAGTGGTCTGCGAACCACTGGTTGGTGACCACTGTCCTAGAGACTAGAATGTTGCCCCTTTCCTTCACTGTCACCTGTTATCTGGTGGAAATATATATAGAAGTTTTTAAAAAAATATTTTTCATTTTTCAATTACTGTTGACATACAATATTACTAGTTTTAGGTATAGACACAGTGATTAGACATTTATATAACTTAAGAAATGATCACCCTGGTAAGTCTAGTACCCACTGACATCATATATCTCTCTTTATAAAATGCCAGCAACCGGAACACCATAATGACTAGAAAGACTGGTAGCTATGATGCCCACTGTGGCCAGCAAACCAGCTCAATGAGGGTGTGTGTGGGGGGGCTGGCCGACCAACCTCCCGCAACCCCTCCCCTCAGCTGGCCCTGCCCCTGATCGCACCCCCCCCACCCCAATAGGGAGCGGGGCTGGCTGGCCAACCTCCTGCAGCCCCCCCCCCCGTGGGCCAACCCCCTCCCCGATGGGCCCCCACCACCCCGATCAGCCGACAGCCCCTCCTCCTGGCCGGCCGCACCCTTGATTGCCCCCCCATCCCGATAGGGGGTGGGGATGGCCGGCCAACCTCCTGCAGCACCCCCCCCCCCCCCGCCAGCCTAGCCCGATCCCCCTCTCCCATGGTTGGCAAACTGCAGCTCACGAGCCACATGTGGATCTTTGGCCCCTTGAGTGTGGCTCTTCCACAAAATACCACAGCCTGGGTGACTCTATTTTGAAGAAGTGGCATTAGAAGAAGTTTAAGTTTAAAAAATTTGGCTCTCAAAAGAAATTTCAATCGTCGTACTGTTGATATTTGGCTGTTGACTAATGAGTTTGCCGACTAATGCCCTACCCCAATAGGGGGCGGGGCCGACTTGCCAACCTCCTGCAGCCACTCCCCCCACTGGCCCCACCCCCAGTCAGCTCCATGCCTGATTGGCCCCCCACACCAAGCAGGGTGTGGTTGGCTGGCCAACCTCCCCTGGCCCCTCCCCTGGCCACGGAACGCTGATCGACCCCCCCCCCGCCCCAATTGGCTCACTGCCCAAGCACCTCCCCATGGCTGATGCCACCCCTGATCAGCCCCCACCACTGCGAGCAGCCCAGAGCCCCTTCCCCCAGCCAGCTCCGCCCCAATCGGCCCCCCACTCCAATCGGGGGTTGGGGCCCGCTGGCCAATCACCCACGGCCCCTCTCCCCAGCCAGCCCAGCCCTGATCAGGCCTGCTAGCCAACTACCTGCCCTCTCTTCCTCCCAACAGGCCCGGCCCCAATCTGCACTGATTGGGGCCAGACCCCACCCATGCACAAATTCATGCACTGGGCCTCTAGTAGCTATTATAATATTTTTGACTATATTCCCTATGCTGTACTTTATATCCCCATGATTGTTTTTGTAACTGGTAACTTGCAAATCTTTTTAAAAAAATTTAATAAATCCTTATTGTTCAGATTATTACAACTGAACATAGCTCCCCTCCACCCGGTTCCCACCCCAACCTCTGCCCTTACCCTTTCCCCCCACTGTCCTCATCCATAGGTGTACAATTTTTGTCCAGTCTCTTCCCGCACCCCCCACACCCCTTTCCCCCCGAGAATTGTCAGTCCACACACTTTCTATGCCCCTGATTCTATTATATTCAATAGTTTATTCTGTTCATCAGATTTTTTTATTCACTTGATTTTTAGATTTACTTGTTGTAGATATGTATTTGTTGTTCATAATTTTTATCTTTACCTTTTTCTTCTTCTTCCTCTTCTGAAATAATACCTTTCAGCATTTCATATAATACTGGTGTGGTGGTGATGAACTCCTTGAGCTTTTTCTTATCCGTGAATCTCTTTATCTGACCTTCAATTCTGAATGATAGCTTTGCTGGGTAGAGTAATCTTGGTTGTAGGTTCTTGCTATTCATCACTTTGAGTATTTCTTGCCACTCCCTTCTGGCGTGCATAGTTTCTGTTGAGAAATCAGCTGACAGTCGTATGGGTGCTCCTTTGTAGCTAACTAACTGTTTTTCTCTTGCTGCTTTTAATATTCTCTCTTTGTCTTTTGCTCTTGGCATTTTAATTATGATGTGTCTTGGTGTGGTCCTCTTTGGATTCCTTTTGTTTGGGGTTCTCTGTGCTTCTTGGACTTGTAAGTCTATTTCTTTCACCAGGTGGGGGAAGTTTTCAGTCATTATTTCTTTAAATAGGTTTTCAGTATCTTGCTCTCTCTCTTCTTCTGGCACCCCCATAATTCGGATGTTAGTACACTTGAAGTTGTCTCAGAGGCTCCTTACACTATCATCATATTTTTGGGTTCTTTTTGCTTTTCCAGTTGAGTGTTTTTTGCTTCTTTTTATTTCAAATCTTTGACTTGATTCTTGTGATCCTCTAGTCTGCTGTTAGAGCTCTGTATAATATTTTTTATTTCAGTCAGTGTATGCTTAATTTCTAGTTGGTCCTTTTTCATATCCTCGAGGGTCTTGCTAAATTTATCGGCCTTTTCTAGAAAATTCTTGAAAACCCTTATAACCGTGGTTTTGAACTCTATATCCAGTCGTTTGCTTTTCTCCATTTCTTTCATTTGTCATCTGTTTCTTTGTCTCTGCATTTTGGCTGCTTCCCTGAGTTGATAGAGTGGCTTTGTGTGCTAGGTGTCTTATAGGGCCCAGTGGCTCAGCCTCCCCAGTTACCTGAGGTGGACACTCTTGACGCACCCCTTTGTGGGCTGTGTGCACAGTCTTTGTTGTAATTAAGCCTTGATTGTTGTTGGTATCCCTGGGAGGAATTGACCTCCAAGTCAATTGACTGTGAGGATCAGTTGTGTCTACGCTGGGAGAACTTCTGTGCTGGAGACACCCTTATGAGACAAGATTTACAAAAGCCTCTGTGCTCAGCTTGGATGGGACAGAGTCTCAGGGCAGAGCAGACATCATTGGTTTCCCATCAGCCCTGCCCTACTAGGCCCCTGTGTCTCAGTGTCCCGCGGTAATTACTGCAAGCACCTCTGAGAGAAAACCGCCCTTGAGTTCCACCCACTGCCAGACAGTCCAGTTTCTCCCCGAATGAGTCTGGGTCCCCAGAGTCTCGCCCAGAACTGGAGTTCAGTGCAGTCGGGAGCTTTTGTCTCCCTCCCGATTGAGAAAGCCAGCCACATACTCAGTTGCCCGCCCTCTCCGCACATGCGTGCCTTGGTACCTCTTCCTTGCACAGTTCCTCTGATTCTATGTGTGCTTTTCTCTTTCCTGACAGTCCAGTTTCACCCCGTATGAGCCTGGGTCCCCAGAGTCTCGCCCGGAACTGGAGTTTAGCTCAGTCGGGAGCTTCTGTCTCCCTCCTGCTTGAGAAATCCAGCCACGCACTCAGCCGCCAGTCCTCTCCATGTGTGTGTCTCAGTACCTCTGCCTCCTGAAGCTCCTCTGAGTCTCAGTGTGCTTTTCTCTTTCCTTCTAGTTGTAGAATTTCCACTCAAGCCAGCCTTCCTGTGGTTCTGGATGATGTCTATTTTGTCTTTTAGTTGTAGTTTTGAAATTGTTGTGCGAGGCAGCAGTTTAGGTGCTTACCCTTGCCGCCATCTTGGTTTCTCCTAATTTGCACATCTTGATCCCTTCACCCTTTTTGCCCACCTCCCCCAATCTGGCAACCATCAATACGTTCTCTGTATCAATGGGTTTATTTTGTTTTTTAAGATTCCACATGTAAATGAGGAAGATATGGTATTTATCTTCCTCTATCTGACTTATTTCACTTAGCATAATACCCTTATAGTAGTTTTAGGCTCCTACTTCTTTTTATTAGATAGGCATAAGCTTTCAACTATTAATATAGTTAATTTCTGTAATTGCCCTGGGCTTTTAGTGAGCACCCTAAAGAGCTAACTTTTATTCAAGAAGGTTATAATAAATCTACTTGATATTAAAATTTATTGACCACTTCCAGAAAACAAGGTAGCTGGGTGACCAGGACAACAGCATCAAATTATTCTGCTAGAAAATCAGGGATGACTGTCTTTGATCACTAAATCTAAAATTCACTCAATGTTTCTGATTTGTTCTTCGTTTTGCCTAATAAAATTGGTTAATAAATTTAAAGAATAGATACCAACATTTTGTGTGGCTGAGAGAAAATCTTAGGACCATTTACCATGCATTTTCTTATTCTGTTGTTTCCCTTTGTATTCTCACCCTAAACTTAAACCTTCATGAGATTCCCCTATGTTTGGGAAAGATTGGATAATCCTTAAGGTAGCATTTAGTGCTCTGTGTTCCACAATCTGGCCCCAGCCAATCTTTCCATCTTACTTCTTCACACATCCACACATGAAGAGTTCATAATTAATATTCTCAATGGCTCTGGAGGAACAGGTCACACACTTTCTTACATCTGCATCTTTGCTATGCTTTTCCCTTTATAACCAGAAACTTCTATTCACCTCCTTTTATAACCAGAAACTTCTATTCACCTACTCTCTTCATGAACTTTATCTTGAGCACTCTACTTTAGATAAATATCTTATTGATTAAACTAACCAAAACTGAGGAATCCTTTTTTTCCTCTGTTCCTCTCTTTATTTTCATTGTGAATGTTCTGAAGATTGCCATTGAGTACTGAAATTATTAAACTTTTATTCACTTACATTCAGGAAGTAGATAAAGAAAGTCAAAACATGGTATTGCTTGTCTGCTTCCTCAGTTCCCTTAATAAACACATTCTCTTAACTCAAATCTAACGTCTTCCCAAATGACAACTGTAATAAATACAGCCACTCTTCTATCTTGCTATCAGAGTCCTGTTTTTGTTCAGAAGGTGTGTGTGTGTGTGTGTGTATGCATGTGTGTGTATACCCTTTCCTAGTGTGAGCTGGGGAAGAGTAATTGTATTCTTGTCCCTTAGGATAAACCTGATGTCTAAGATAAACATGTTGGTCTATGTCTGTTGAAAACAACTGTGTTCAACACTGGCCAATGAATCATGAGGGGAAATCTGTTGAGATTTATGGAGAAGGATTCTTAAAAAGACCAAGAAAAGATGGTTCTTTTTTTCCCATTGGACACTGTTATGTTCGCATGTGGGACCTTGAACTGCTATCATGCCACAAGTCTGAGGAAGAAATTGCAAAGAAGGATATAATGGTCCAAGAACTTGCTCCGTATGAGCTTCTTGTCATACAAGATACCCAACCCCCTTACTATTTCAGCTAGCTGAGACAAGAGTTTCTCTTTCTTTCAGCCTAAAGCTTCATAAATGATACAGTATCATCATCTCAGAAATTTCCTCATAAGCATTCTCTCAGTAAAAATGTATGTTATTGGCCTGAAAAGTTCCCAAGGAAAATGAGTAGGATTTAACACGTTAAGCACCCTGTCAGTCACTGGTGACTGACACTATACTTTCCGTCCGAAAGACAAAACAGAGGCGCTTAATGTGTTAAGCAAGAATGATGATTTCCTCAGAAGCTGCCTCCGTGGTGCTACACCTGTTTATCTACCCTTACAAGCCTGTGCTCAGTTTGGCTGATGAGGCATAAGGGGTAGGGCAAGAGTAGAGAGCACACAGTGGGTAGAATATTTTTACTCTAGAAAACAGGCCACTGTCATACAGAATACATAATAATTTCCACATTATGTAGGAGTGTTGGTTTGCTCCATCTTTTTCATTTTTCCTTCAACTGTGAATACTTTATCATAGTGTGTGTGTGTGGTGATAAAAAGGAATCACTAGACACAGAAGATGGGAGATACACCTGCATAAAATCAGTTGTCAGTTTGCCCTTTCTAAAGTATTTTTCTTTGATTAGAATACTAATTTAAAAGCCTATTAACAGCTTCATTACACAATTCAACAGTCCATAGATTTTTCATTAATCAGCTGAATTAAGGGGAAAAGAGGACTCCACCTATTAAACATCAACTAAAGATGGAGGAAGAAATGTGAGATTTGACTTTGGTCTGTCGTTTTTTTGAAAACTGTCTAAGTCTCTGAATATCCATCTTACTGATGTTACTTCATAGATGCTGAGCTCCTCTGTTGCCTGCTTTCCTATCCAGTGTTAATGAAAACCAAAGGACACTTTTATAGCTATCTTACTGGGCAATGGAAACATATAGTAAGGGATAATGTAGCACCTCAGATGAGAAAGTGAAACAGGCTCTGGCAAAAATAATACCAATAATTTCAGTAAAACTCTGCCAAGAGGGTGAGTAGGGTTAAAGTTACATCATTCTTCCGGTAATTTCAGCTCTCTGTTAAACAACAACTTTAAATCAATGGGTCTTTCATAGTCCAGTCTATGTGGGGAACAGCTGTTCAACTTTTACTAGACAGCTGAAGCCATGGTGTCTGAGAAAGTGGCAGAACCTGCTAATAGCTGAAAGCAGCTGCCAGCAGTTCATCATCTCCACATTGGAATGCTCAGAGTAGAGTCACTGGCTAACACACACAGCACAGGTGATAGCCAGGGCCTGGATACACCAGATCCCTGATTTTCAGAAATCCTGCACAATGCAAAAAAGGCTTAACAAAAACAACAAAACCACACAAACTTAACTAATGGCTTGAACAGAAAGAGAATAATTTCTGAGGTTTACTGTTGGAGGAATATGGCAATTTTTACCCATTTGCCTGACTAGCCTGACTAATATCTTTCATCAGAACTAATACCCTTCTTTTTCAGCATAGTTTTTCTCCAAATACTGGTAGAAAATAAATTTTAAGTTTTTAAATTATAGCTTAACAGATATTAAGCATTTTCCTATAATTTTATTTATTCCTAATAAATCTAAAAATTTCTATTTACAGTAACATTTGTATTGCAACAAATTTATACTGTAGGAAGGATATATCTGAAACTTGTTAAAGTTAATGTGAAAAAAAAGGAACACATAAAGCAAATCTGAGCCACTTAATTAACTCCACTAATAATATTTATCTACATTCACAGAGAGTTCTTTTCCTTAGCAAAAAAACCCAACATTTTCCCCAGGAATTTATTACATATATATGAAATAATAACTTATTGAACCTAAAAATAAAGACAAACTATCTAGCAAAAACAATTATTCATTTTTTGAGTCGCACACATGGCACAGAGAAATGGAGCAAACAAGAAAGAAAGATGTTACATGTACTTCTAAATAGATTACTTTATTTTCTATGGTAACTTATGAAACCTTTTGATTTATTTCCTTCTCCATATTTTGCCTTCATCCAATTGCCTAACCTTATTTTCATCTTATTAAAACAATTATCCTTAGACATTACAAATTATTTTAAGAATGAGAGAAAATATGAAAAATTCAAGAGTAGCAAATATTTCAAGTCTCAACAAATGAACCCAAGAGGAAAGCTCTATGTTTACATACTTTCTCAAAATCTATTTTTTTCATGAATTTTAACTGGATTTTATTAAAACATTAATTTAAAATATTTCCAAGTAGCCCCTACATGTTATTAAGTAGTTAGATAAAACAAAGCCTACCTGTGAGAGGTGAGGGTGATCCAACCGGTGTTGATGGATTTGATGGAAAACTACTGCTGGTATGGTCAGGAGAATAAATCTAACCAGAAAACAAAAGATGTACACACAGAAATATGTGACAACAGCAAAAATATAAATCCATTTGTATGGATTTATTTATTTACTTTTAAATATATTTTTACTGATTTCAGAAAGGAAGGGAGAGAGAGATAAAAACATCAATGATGAGAGAGAATCACTGATCAGCTGTCTCCTGCATGCCCCCTACTGGGGATCCAGCCTGCACCCAGGCATGTGCCCTTGACCGGAATCGAACCTAGGACCCTTCAGTCCCCGCAGGCCAAACCAGCTGGGGCTGCATGGATTTATTTTTATAATCTAACTTGATCACCCCTAAGACTCAGAATGAAAAACTGTTTCATTCATTTTAGGACCATTTCATTACTTAAATGCTATAAAAGCCCCAGTTTTAAAATTAGGATTAAAAAGTATCATTCATACACACACACACACACACACACACACACACACACACACACACACACACATATATACACACACACACTAATACAGGAGGAATAAAATAGATCATCTCTATTTCTTTGTTATCCTAGTTGAAAATAATTTATATTCCTAATTTTAAAACAAAGAGAAGTGACTATAAAATAACAAGTTTGATAAACAATCTTTTTAGAATATTCCATGTAAATAAGTGATATCCATTAAAAATAATTATTTCAGGAAACCATTAACTTACCTTTTGAAGAGTTTAAAAAAATTTTAAAAGCCAAAGAAAATCATTTTTCAAAAGTTACCCTTTATTTCTCAAAGAAGCTCTCAATTTTATCAACTACATTTCTTCCAAATTTAACTCTAAGTGATATGTGAGTACTATAAAAAAAATCAAACTTGCTGTCAAGATATTTTGTTACTGTGGAGGAAAGTGAAAAAACCACGAAAGTCCATCAAAAAATGTTCCCAAAATGATCTGTGGACTTTACCCCCTAACAGGTTTTCTTTAAAGAAGATAACAAATCTGGATGCAGATATTTTGGCATTTCAACTATAAGTTTTTTCGCAATATTTTGTTTTTTCATTGATTTTTAAAGCGAGAGGAAGGGAAAGAGAGAGAGATAATGTGAGAGAGAAACAGTGATGAGTTACTTCTGGTACACTCCCCGACCGGGGATGGAACATGCAATCTTAGGCATGTGTCCTGACCAGTAATGGAACCCATGACCCCCTGGGTATGGGGTGATGCTCCAACCAACTGAGCCACCTGGCCAGGGCTGATGCAATACTTTATATTTATTTCGTTACTGCTTAAAAAAAGTGACAGAGCCCTAACCGGTTTGGCTCAGTGGATAGAGCATCGGCCTGTGGACTGAAGGGTCCTGGGTTTGATTCTGGTCAAGGGCATATACCTTGGTTGCGGGCACATCCCCAGTAGGGGGCGTACAGGAGGCAGCTGATCAATGTTTCTCTCTCATTGGTGTTTCTAGCTCTCTATCCCTCTCCCTTCCTCTCCGTAAAAAAATCAGTAAAATATATTTTAAAAAAGTGACAGAAATTAATTCAAGTTGACCTAAATTAACCATTAAATATTTAAAAAGTCTCCTTAATCTAGGCACTAATGGTCCCAAAAAAGTCTTCTCTAGGATAATCCTATTCTTATAATAAATCATCTTCACATTTCAGCATTTAACTTAAGGCAGACAAGTCAACTTATGTGAACAAATTACGGTGAAATATTTTTAAAAGAAAATGACTAGTGGGTGCAGAGTCATCCAACAGAAATAACCTTGCTCTGAATAAGCTTAGAGCTTTAATGCATTTAAAGGGGCCCAAATTATGTTATATAAGGGATCTCAGAATTAGTTTTAAAGACAGTGTAATAAGCTGAAAAAGTCAGATGTTGGGACAGTCTCATGTAAAGCAAAACTACAGAAATCATAATCATCAAACAACATTTCATTTAAAAAAAATAAGACAGCACTAAGTAAACTGCAAGAGGCCAGAAAGTCTATGTTCCTTTGCATAGAAATGGATATATCTACCTCAAATAAAATACTCCAAATTATATGATGTTACTAAATTGTAATTGCAAATGCATTTAAACACAAATTCTCTCTAAATAGCAGACCTAGAAGTTGTATATTTAAGATAGAAAGCCATTTTGGAAAAAGCAAAGCTATGAAGAAATCTTCAGAAGACTTTATGGGAAGATTTAGTAATAGGGAGACAGATAGTATATTATAAGATCAATATTGCTGGTACTAAAGTTGTTACCTTTTAAAAAATTCAGGGAACATGGGAAAATTAGCTAACAGTCATATTTTGGTTCCCAGTGGCCTGCATAAACATAGTAATTTATTTCAACCACTTAAGTAAATTAGATTAAACTCATCAAACTTCAACACAAACAAATTTTCACATAACCCTTTACTTCTATAAATTACTAATTCTCATGTTTAAGATTGAAATAATTACACCTTTTCTGAACAACTTATGATAAGTTTTATGGAATATGCTTTGACTATAATATTGGTAAGTGAGAGCCCTGCCTGTGTTGGTTGGAGTATGGTCCCTGTGCACTGGAAGGTCCAAGGTTTGATTCCCAGTCAGGGCACATATGGAAAGCAATCAATTGATATATCTATCTCACACTGATGTCTTTCCTCCCCCTGACTCCCTCCCTACCTTCCTCTCTAAAATCAATTTGAAAAAAGAGAGAATATTGGCAAGGGAGGAAAAGGTTGAAAATATTGAGGGGTGGATGAGTAGAAAAGTTTCAATTCCATGCAGAACTTCATCATAAACTAGACCAAATGACTGCTTTTTAAATTTCCTTGTCTGAAAGGATCGACATCATGAAAGTATTGGAAAAATAGCATTCCCTCTCTGTTACACCCTCCTGCTTTTGTTTTCTTCATACTGCTTACATTAATTCCTAATTTCCAAATTTGTTTACTTGCTAATTATCAGTCTCTTACCCTTTTCCCCTAGTAAAATGTATGCTCCAGGAAAGCAAGGACTTGGTCTTATTCAGACAAAAATCTGAATTATACAGAATCTGCAGTAGTTTCAGACTCTACAACAGTGCTGGTAAATATGTACATATTTATTGAAAGAATGAATGATATCATCCTTTCAAGAAGTTACTATTTGAGAATTTCTTTTAAATCCTTGGATTATTTACCTAGTCTACCCCTCTTTTACTCTTCCAGTTCCCTTAATGTGGATTTCCAGTTTCTTTTCTATTTATCTGTGTCAACTCTTGATAAAACCATTCTTCACTAAGTACTAACTATGACATCCCTGTGAATGACTCCTAAATTGACATCTCTATCCTCAGATTGATTGCTGGACTTCTCCATACGGACCTATTCTTCTTCCATCTCAAGTTCAATATGTCCAAACCCAAACTTTCATCACTGCCCCATGCTTCCTACCCTTCCCATGTCTACTCTTCTGTTTTCTCTGCCTCAGCACCACCCTTCTCATGGTGATGAGAACCACTTTCTCTCCTTTCCCCAGGTCCCTCCACACTTCCCACCATAGATCCCAATACCCACAATTCTCTAGTTTCTGGAATAGGCACACATCATTCTCAGTGACATGACACTTCCTTAGACCTTTACTAGAACTTGTGGCTAAACTATTTAAGTCTTTTTAGGCCCCGTTACTCCCTGCTTCTTTCATTCCATACATAATTGCCTGAGCTACTGTCCTCACCAGTTTTGAACAGTCAAATGCCATGCAGTGCTTCCTGTTGCCTAAATAAAACAGAATGAGATTTGATATCTTTTATAATCTGGTCACAAACATATCTTTCTACACTTTTATCTACATATAATATTATGTACTCTATTATCCAAACAAAATAATTTTATTTTCATTTTCTGAACATAGCTTATCCTTTCAAAGTTCCTGTTTCTTAACTTCTCCCAGATGAAATTCTATACCACATCACAGTACAGCTCAAATGTCACCTTTGTACTCTTAGCATAACCTGTACTTCTCTTTGGTTTTTTACTTCACATTATGTGATACACTATCATTATTTTTTGTATGCCTATGTTATCTTCTCTCCTTGAATGTAAATTATTTGAAGGCATATTCAATATTAAATCCACTATCGTTTGTCATTTTCATGTACAAGCAGGTGCTCAATATTTTTTTAATACTTGACAGATTAATACTGTGAGCCCAACACTTAAAATTTGCTATAATGCTTTTCGATTAAAAGCAGGACTCAGTAAGTGGTAGTTATTTACCTTAGTATTTATGTAAATGGGGTTCCACAACAGGAATACCAGAAGGGTGAAAAAGATCTTGTTATAAAGATGAATTCACTTACAAATCAGTTTTATGGTGTAAGCTTTGAGAACAATATAGTGAGGTTCCATTATTTCTGAGAATTAATGTTAATGTACTAAGCTGTCCATATCATACTGTTAGGCAGGTATAAGCTTTTGAGAATATAACTAAACTATCAATATTTATTCTCCCTGATTACTCTGCCATTAGTGTTACATAATCCCTAACCATGCAAAGGACTGGTGACAACTTTTTCTTCGTTAAAAAAAACACCTGATTTTAGAGAGAGAGAGAGGGAGAAACATCTATGTGAGAGAGAAACATTGATCGGTTGCCTCCTGTGCACCCTGAACAGGGAGCAAACCCACAACCTAGGTATGTGCCCTGACCGGGAATCAAACCCGTAACCTTTTTTTGGTGTATGGGACGACACTCCAACCAACTAAACAATCTAGCCAGGGCTGGTGACAATTTCTCTATCTCAAAGAAGTAATAAGTTCTACTTTAGAGGTATATTATCACTACCTTGCAATGACTTAGCAAAATGCTCTAATGCTGTATATAAAATAGGTATAAGCTTTTAAAACTCACTTTGAAAACAAAAGTACCAAAAGTGTATCAAGTAAAAAATATATATATATAACCTTTAGCGTGTATGTTTTTCAAAAGCAACTTCTTCATTTGTACAATAAAAACCATTTTTTTTTCTACTCACACATCACATTCCCTGGTTCTACTCTGCCCTAAACTAAAGTGATAACAGATAGAATTGTTATTAATACTTTTCCTGAACAAAAAACCTGGCAAACTACAGGCTTTTTGTCCCTGTTGCTTTCATAAAAATAATGTGTATGTGGGGAGAGGAGGAGCAACACAATGTTAAAAAGGCAAAATAATACAGCCTTTTAGATCACAGGTCAGTTAGTTAAACTTCACCTCTGCATGATTATTCTACTACCAAGTAACATACAAATTATACTTATTCTATATAGAAATTGTTGTATTGCTTAAGAAATTCTAAACATAAGGTCTTATTTGGCAGAAAGTATTCTAAATCAGGAATACATTACTTTTTGACCTTAAAGAACTCCTACAGTGATGTTTGAAAGAAAAAAAGAAAAAGAAAAAAGTCAGTCATTTAAAAATGGGAATGAGAGTGATTTAGAATCAAGAGCATAAACACAAAGTAAGACTCATTCCGCATGCAGCCATGGTCCTCGGCACTGTTAAATGACCAATGATGAATAACTCCCAATACCTTCTGCCAGGCTTAAGAGGTAATATGCCTCATTTTACTGCAACAAATAAGGCTCCTCCTCCTATCAGTCATGGTCCATTCCAATCAGCAGGGTGCCAATAAGCCAGAGGGTAATGAAAAGGGCCTCAGACAAAAAAGAAACAATAGGGAGCTCCCAAGTCCAACCTTGGAACTGTGAGCCCAATTTTTTAAACACTACAGAGCACATTTCAGTTAATCTTTATTATGCTAATGTTATTGAGTCTAAGGAACAAAGACACTTATTTCATGAATTACTTTTAAACATCAACTTCCCTGAATTTTCTTTTCTTTTGTTAAAGACTACTGACCATTTAACTATCCAGATTAAAACTCTCTCTCTCTTCTTTGCTCTGAGGTAGAAATCGAAACATAAATTATCACAAAGAAGTCTGATATAATCAACAAAGTTAAACAGTTCCCTTGTTTGATCTCCTCTAAATTAAAGACCAAGTGTTTTGATATGGTATTAAGCACTGAAATAAACCAGATGTTTCTTCCTCTATATAACTCTCCATGGGCACAATCTTAAAGGGTTATTGTCTGGCAAATGTTCAGGGAAATGCATTAGAAACGGCACGAATGCCCAGATTTTCCTTTCCTTCTATCTACCCTAGTTTATTATCTAAACTAATGCATAATCCACAGGGCTTTGGGAACTTTGTGTAAATACTTTCATGTACAATTCTCTTTTTAGCTATCCTGAGATTAAGACCACAATTATCCAGGCTTAAACCTAAAATAAAGGAACCTTTGCAAATGTATTATCTGGCTTTACATGTTTAATCACACAGTATTTTATGTGCTCTTTAATACCTAAACTGAAGAACAAAGGTTGTACCCTCTGATGTTTTACACATGAAAGACCTTCTAAGACATATAACAGACAACTGGGGTGCTAAAATATCTTCCAATGACAGTAGGATGGTGCTTCTCTATCTAAAACTAGATTGCTATGTTAAAAAGTCACATTATAAAGAACTTAACATTTCAAAATACTCCTGGTCACCATTTTCAAAGATTTATAACATCAAACATAAAATTCTGATATGCCAGACTCTTAAATGTAATCCTCATAAAATTCCTTCTCCTCATCTCTTCTAATCCTTCCTATGTCCAATGTAATATATTGCTTTTCAGTACATTCTGAGAGCTACTAAAGTGAATGTGAGTCTTGTAATGGAGTTAGAGAAAGAATGTTATTTGGGGGAGGTGTCCAGTGGGGAGGGAGCAGCAGATGGATTGAAGGAAGGGATTTGAAGTGTGCAGACTATGGCATGCAGTGATGGAGCAGATGGAATGGATCACCATCAGCTATGACAGAAATGATTTATGGAATGACCTGGCTGCTCCTGTCTAGTAACAACATAGGATGACAGAATTGAGTTTCCATGACAACCAAAGCCCACCCACTAACTAGATTAAACATTCTTCCCTGGCTCCCACTAACACTGATTTTGGATTTACTTTTCTAAATGCCAACTGATTGACTCATATGTTGGTCATAAATATGGGAAAACAGTCAAGGACTTTAAAGGTAACTGAAAAGGAGCTTGAAGGACATCACTAATTCTTGCCTACCTGAATGCCAAGATTCCTTCCCATAAATTTTCTTTTAATATAATAAACAGATTTTTGAGAAAAAAGCCCCTGAAATGCAGGTTATATATTTTTAAAAGTTCCTAGTATTAAAGGCTCAAATATTATTTGTCCTCCTACATGTGCTATATATGCAACTGGATTCTTTCAGAATCAGCACAAGGAATACGGCAGGCCAATCAAATACTTAGGAGGCCCTTGGACTTAATATATCTCTCTATATAAAAGCCTAATATGCAAACTCCAGGGAGACCAGGAGTTCGGTTGCTCGCTATGACATGTGCTGACCACCAGGGAGTGGCGTGGAGTGAAGGCAGGCCCCAGCCAGCAACCAGCAGCTGGGGAAGGGAGGCCTCAGCTGGCAGCTGGAAGGCCCCAATCAGCTCTGATCGCCTGCCAGGCCTAGGGACCCTACCTGTGCACAAATTTCATGCACCGGGCCTCTAGTACTATATAATAGAAGCCTAATATGCTAAGTATCTGACCGTTCGACAGGTCGCTATGACAGGCACTGACCACTAGGGAGCAGATGCTCCAACCGGTAGGTTAGCTTGCTGCTGGGGTCTGGCCTATCGGAACTGGGTGAGATGGGCTGGACATGCCCTGGAGCCCTCCTACAGTCCCTCCCTGGCCTCAATCGTGCACCAGTGGGGCCCCTTGGCCTGGGCCTGCAACCTCTTGCGATCTGGGAATCCTCGGGGGATGTCGGAGAGTTGGTTTCGGCCCAATCCCCACAGGCCAGGCTGAGGGAACCCACCGGTGCACGAATCCGTGCACTGGGCCTCTAGTTATAGAATAATTTTCTTCCTAAATATGTAGTTTTCAACAGATGGCAATTAAGTAGACAACTGCCTTTGTTTAATCCTCACCAATCTTTAAAACAACTCACTGTACCATTGCTCTTTCTGTAAGTACAAACTAGTAAAGCTCATCAGTTCAGGGTTCTCATCTAATGTATATGGACTTCACCATACCTACCTGGTGATCTTAGGGCAAGAGACCTAATCTTTCTGAGTTGAAGTCACTTAACATTTTAAACCTTAGTTCCTCATCTGTAATATGGGGAAAATAATGCCAACGTCACAGGGTTTTCTTTAGGATTAAATGAAAAAAGTCATGTAAATACTTAGTATAGTGCCTAGCACCTAGTACTCATTCAAATTATAGCTGCTATTTTTGTGTGTTATGTTATCACCACTATTTTTGTCATATGATGAAAGACTGAATTCAACAAACATTTACTGAGTTCTATTTTGTGCAGGGCTCCATTATGTGATAGATAAGTTTGACTTGGCTTCATTTCTCAAGAAACCTGTACTTGGATGCAAAGAAAGGTTCATTTACAGAAACCATAATCAAAGAGGTCACATTAAGTGAGAGTATTTCCCCATGAACAGCAACAAATGTACTTGACAAAGTTAACTGCACCTCATAGAAAATGTGAGACAAGTCTGTGGGAATTCTGAGAGACAATGTTATTCAGGAGAAAAAAAAAAAAGAAAAAGAAAAACTGTAAGGAAAAACTTCAGAAAGTGTAAAGAAGTGGAGTCTCTTTTAAATAATTAGATTTATAATCTTTGTTAATTGCTGATAAATGCTCTCCCCCAAAAATTCCAAAAGAAGAGACTTCAGTTTTAACGTTTTACAGATCACGTTATTAAAACATAATCTTGCTTTTATTAAAGCAAATCATTGCTTTTCCATTAATGTCTTGATGTGATATAAACTAGATGCTCAAGAAAATACTATGAAATTCCTCCAAATCAGTTTTATTAATTTTAGCACAAATTCTTCAATGAATCTGGCTTTTTGTAGGGAAGGCTCTCATTTCCCATTTTTTGAATGAATCATTTGCACATGATTATTTTTTCCTTTTAAAAAACATGTAAAATAATTTCTGTCCAGGAAAAATTCCTTATAAAAGCACTTCCTTCTCTGGATCAGGAAATAACTGAGTTGTCTTTCTTGGTTCCACCTGACTTACGTTAATGGGCAACTCACTAAGTATTTGAAACTAATACATAGCTTTAAATATTAATTTCAGATTTAAAAATGTCCAAATGTCTCTTCCTTATACCTACATCTATTCCATTAAGACAAAGATATATATTTAAATTAGAGTTAGAAGAATAGATCTTGTGGGAATGTTCTCAAAAGTTATTTTAAGGGCAGCATGAATTGATACAAACTGAGAATAGTGCTAAATGAGTAATGAAGTTGATCCTGTTGTAACTCTATTCTTTAACTATGACACATACTACCCACAAAATATAATCACGACATTTCAGCAGTGTAATATTCATTTAGTAGAATATATAAAATCGATACTCACAGATGCCAAAGCCTTTCCAAGTGCATCACCTGTCTGTGAGCTTCCAGCAGCATTCCCTCTGGTTCCTAAATATTTCAAGTAGAAAGACAAATCAAGAATTTTAGCAAGCTGGCGTGTTTTTTTAGCACTCTGCCATTATTTCAAGGGTGTCCTCTAATTGTTATCTCACAACTGTCATAATAAACCAGCAAATATTCTGCATGTGTTGTACTTAGTAGCTAAAGACGTTTCTACATTAAGGAAAATTAAAAGATTTATTTTCTTCCTTTCATTTTTAAATTCAATACTAAAAATATATTAAAAGGTATGGTGTTGACTGAAATTCCCATAACTAGGGAGTTTGCCAACTTGAAAAAGCTCACCTAGAATACTATCTGATCCATTGATGGGAGGAGTGTGTGAAGCAGCAACATAAGGTGAACTGCTGGTACTGCCACGATGGAAGCTGGACATTGGTGGAAGACTTGTGTTTATGTCTGTTGGTGAAACTGAGTGTGGAGGATAACTCTAGGGAAGGGGAAAGAGACATACTGTATTAAATACATTTTCTGAATAATATGCACATATAACTGGACAACTACAGTAACAGGTCAAAAAGAACATCACAAGTTAGCAGCTGAAGTGGCATGCTTAATGCAGTAGCTTAGACATATTTCAAACTTCAGAAATTTTGGCAGAACCAAATCTTACACTTGTAATCCAATAAGAAACACAAGTGAGGACAAAGTGCTGCTACACTCTAGTCATGTATTACAGCCTACCAAGCGGTCATGTGAATGAAGGCTGCCATAACTACTGGATTGAGACATGTGGGAAGTGGAGGTCCCCAGAATTCCACCAAAGCCAGGCTGGCTCATCCCATTTGATGAACTCCAAAGATCAGAAGAACTGTGGGTCCCATCTAAGACAAAAAGAGAAATATAAAATTTTCCTTAGCTAAATTTTTTTCTTATTTTGATGATGCTATAAAATTTCAAAGGGTACCCTCCAGATATTTTTCCCTCCCCTTTCCAAACTAGTCTTCTATCTAGTTTTCTTCCCTTCAAACTGCATAATGACTATCTAAAAAGAAGGAATAAAGCTTTACAATCAGAGAAAAAGTAATCCAAACTAATATATAAGCTATTATAAAAATCCTCAAAAGATCTAGCTTAATAGCAAGGATCATAAAAATTCCAAATCTGGGTATAGATTGAATTTAATTTTAGGTTAAGTGGTATACTCATAAATATTTTTTAAAAAGTCCTTAATCTATAACAAACAATTTACCTTATATCAAACATTCTGAAACTGCAGAATAAAGAAGTTTCTCTAAAAGTAAACCTAAGTAATTGATAATGACTATGTTACAATCAGCCTTCAAATGAAATGTGTTAGCAATGACTTTATTCACCAATGTAAAGTCAAGGAACCACTTACGCAGTAATTTATTGCTCCCATAGTATATGCTTCCCATAGTCCAAAACCACAGACCAAATAAAAATGATTTGATAGACATAAATTATTGGAAATGTAATACTTTTTCTACCCTAACAAGTCATATTCTGTCCTATGATAGTCACTCTTTATTTATATTGACAATTCTAGGAATGATATGAATCTGTAATTTAAATAAAAAACTGGAGTTGTTAATATCTTTCATACATTTAAATTATAAAATAACAAATTCATTTTTTCTCAGTTTAAATCAATTATAAATTCAATCAACACTAGATGGGCACTCCAATGGTTTGCTGGATAGTCCAACAATGCAATCAGCAATAAATTGCACTAGAGAATTTTAAAAATAAATTTTCATTTACATCAGCCAAAAATACCTAGATAAAAAAATGTCTGAGTTCCTATAAAGGTATTCTTTTTCCTCACAACTGGACAATTTTAGCTAAGATATAATAGATAACTGCTGTAGTGTTTGACAACTATTTGGCAGTACTTACCTTGCATAAAGAAAGTGCTAGCAAACATACTGGTTGGTGGCTTGGGAGATGGATAACTAGGAGATTCACGGTTGAAATCATCTGAATTTGGGGATGGTGCATATACCTTAAAATTAAATAGAAAATTTAATTAAAATGTAAATTACTCTCATATCACTTATGTATAATGATTGTAGCATTAAAAAGAGCCATAAAAGGCTTACCTCTTATATCTACGAAGGCCTAACACAGATCCAAAGAAACCGCTTAAATCACATAAATAATGTTTAACTTGGTTATTATCTACATATTTATTTTTAGCTGATTACTAGAGAAAAATACTACTCCAAATACAGGGTGGGGCAATAGATTTAGTTGTTTGTATAAAAAATAATGCAATTGTTAATAAATAATAATACAAGAATAAACTCTGTTTTGTGTACTCATAACTGTAAACCTGCCCCACCTTGTATTTCTGTAATATATCTTTGTGTGACAATTATACTAGGTGGTTGAATAAAGTCATAAATGTTGACTCTGCTTACAGGACATAAATTCATATAAACTCACAATTCAAAATGTGATGATTGAAACAAATGTCTTTTCAACAGAGCATGAAATAAAATTTGGGTTTAATCATAAAAATTCATTCATTTCACTGTTACAAGATTTATTTTTTTAAAATATATTTTATTGAATTTTTACAGAGAGGAAGGGAGAGGGATGGAGAGTTAGAAACATTGATGAGAGAGAAACATCGATCAGCTGCCTTCTGCACACTCCCTACTGGGGTTGTGCCCGCAACCAAGGTACAAGCCCTTGACCAGAATCGAAACTGGGACCTTTCTTTTAGTCTGCAGGCCGACGCTCTATCCACTGAGCCAAACCGGTTAGGGCTACAAGACTTATTAAAAAATACATTAGATTAAGTGCTACTATGCTTTATTTCTATTTAAAAAACCGCATTTGTCAGAGCAGCACTAATTTCCTTGGGCACATCTTTGCTTCACATAGGCAAAATATGAGCATTTTGAACTGGCAAATGGACAACATTGGCATTTTTCTGGAAAACTAAAGGGTCAATCAAATAACTTTTTAAAAAATATGTTTTTACTGATTTCAGAGAGAGGAAAGAAGAGGGAGAGAGGGACAGAAATGTCAATGCTGAGAGAGAATCATTAATTAGCTAACTTCTGCACGCCTCCTACTAGGGATCGAGCCCACAACCCAGTCATGAGCCCTGACCGGGAATTGAACTAGTAACCTCTAGGTTCACGGGCTGACACTCAACCACTGAGCCACACCAGCGGGGCCACATAACTTTAATACTCAGAACATGATCAAACCATTTACATGACGACCACTGAAACAAAGAAGAAAAAAGAATACATTTAAGGTAATTAATACATGGTCTGTAAAAGTAAAGCAGGAGTCAGGAAGAATGGAAAGGTGTATTATGAACAGTGTATAAAGCACTTCTTTTATTTGGTCTGATAAGAATATGTACATTTAAAATTCACTCCAAAATAAAAATCCTAAGAGTCCACTTAAGTAGAAATCCTGAGTCCACTTAAGAGTCCCATTAACTAAAATTATGGGAGCATGTGTAAAAAAATCACATTTTTTTCATAAGCTTAAGAAATTTCTGGAATTATATATGAGAAACTTAATGGTTACACATCTGGACTTAGAACTGGGAAGAAGGACATTTACTTTATGCCCTTCCACACAGTTTGATATTTTTACCCTGAGCACATATTTCCATGCACTAATAAAAAAAATGTTGAGGAAGCACACACTTAGATTACAATGGGAGCCAAATTTTTTATTTTCATAAACTATCATTTATATTCCATTTAGTTGTTCATTGAGGTATTAACTAACTGTAAAGACTTCTGGCAAATTACTTAACCCTCCAGACTCAACTATCTCATTTGAAAGATAGTGCTAACAGTACCTGCCTGCATCAGGTGGTTGGTAGGAAGATCAGACAAGATGATATACATAAAATGTTTAGCACAATGATCACTCACCAAGCATTAGCTAATAGTATCATTCTTATAGGAGCAGTTATAATGCTATGTATTATCCCTGTTCAGTCTTCAAATACATTTTGTATTGTATTGTATACAGCTGTCTAATGTGATCTGAAAAATTCATCTACATAAAAGGTTAAAAAGCCAATTTTTACTCTTCTTGCTACATGTGCTAATACTTGCACAGGTGTGTCTTTTTAATGGATTAGGAACTCAGGTTAGTTTCCTACCTTTCAGATCCCAAAGGTAAAAATACACCTGTGATACCTGAGAAGTTTGGGACAAGATATATTCTTATAAATTATCCAGAAGGATCCTAGATAGGGCAATATGGTAGATAAAACGTTTCATACACACACACACACACACACACACACACACACACATATATATATATATATATATAATGGTTTAATATACACTGAGTGGCCAGATTATTATGATCTCTGAACGCATAATCATCTGGCCACTCAGAGAGAGAGAGAGAGAGCGAGAGCGAGAGAGAGAGAGAGAGAGAGAGAGAGAGAGAGAGGGAGTGAGTGTGTGTGTGTGTGTGTGTGTATTAGAGGCCCCAGTGCATAAATTCGTACATGGATGGGGTCTGGCCAGCCTGGCCAGGGAGAAGGGACATGGGCGGTTGGCCAACCTGCCTGCTGGTTGAACTCCTGGTGGAGGGGACAATTTGCATATTAGCCTTTTATTATATAGGATTATATAGGATATACACCGAGTGGCCAGATTATTATGCGTTCAGAGATCATAATAATCTGGCCACTCAGTGTATATATTAAACAGAGTTTTCTAGCTTAGTGTTATTACATAAAACAGTGTGAAAATGAAATAATTGGGTATACACAAATGTGTTCGGAATGTATTATATAGGCTATGATAGGCAAGAAAAAGTTTTCAGGAGGGGAATTTTGTATTTTTTTCTTTTAATCAAGATTCAGTGTCTGAATTCAGCCACAGATAGATGCTCTCTATTCCCTTTATATATCGATTTTCCCAAAGTAGGCTAAAACCACAAACAACAAAAAATAAAGTATATCCAAAGATGTAGCAAGAAAATACAATGAGAATAAAATTTAGAAACCAGCATTAGAACATGTCTTGTTTTGTTGCAAATGCTTATTTATTATACACATCCATCACTGATCTGAAAGTATGAAATAAAATTCTCTATTTCTATACAGGTTATAGACTAAAACAGTAGGTAAGCCTCCCACTGATAATTATGAAAAAACTCCAGTTTTGATGTCATTTCACACAAAAACCTACATAATTTGCCAGTTTAAATTTATACATAATTTATCAATTTATATTTCTTTATCCTTATTACCATTCAATTCACTGTATTCTGAACAAAATATACTTACTTTAATAAAAAGATAAATCTCACTTTACTGCTTTACAAATTGCTGTCAAATAAAGACTATACTGATCAGATAATGGTTAATAGATGGCTGTCGTGTAAAGCAAGAAAAACTGATATAAATCACACCAAGGAGAAGAGACTTGCTTACTCTTGTAAACATTTTGAATGTATACAGAGAAAATAAAATGGACTCATTTTAGAGGTAAAGTTATTTTTAATGTTAGTTTTTATGAACAGAGTTTGAAAAATAAATGGGCTTTTGAGGACAGATCTTATAAATGAAAATGGTAAAAACTAAACTACCATAAGTTTATCATATATTTACTAACGCAAGTTCAAAGTTTATATCTTAATAAAAATGTTTTGAAAAACATGGTTCTTAGGCCCATCTAACAGCATTTCTAACCCAGCCAAAGAACTTTACTTTTGGTATCTTAACCATAGCTTGCAAAAACATAGATGCAATGTTATGAGGCAGCAGTTGTGCCAGTCTTGATTTTTCAGATCAAAGAGTTCTTGCGGCAAAGCACAACTGATGTGGTCTCAAAGACTTTATTAACTCCAGATGCAGGGAAATAGTCAGCCAATTCCACAAAAAGAGCAAGTCTCTTTTAGTTACAATCAGTACTGGCTACAAATTAAAACCAGACTGCTTATGTCATCTGATCACCTGCACATAGATGCCAGTTTTTTTTTTTCCTAGTTAATGATCTAATCATATATTTAAATCTTAAGTATGATTTCGTATCACAACAAACAATCTCAAAATTAAGAGAAAAGAATATGTATGCTTTAAGATGATTAAAATCTACCAGAAGTCAAACTATTAAAAAGAAATAGAAAAAACTACAAGTAATTTAAGATGTTCTATTAAAATGTGGTACTCAGAAACTGTCTTTAAATTCTAGATCCATTTAAGAATGTCAGGCTCACAGTAGCTATCATGAGACTGTCTTTCTTCTTTCCCAAGCACTTACATTTTCTCCTTCAGGAATGGTGACAGAAAATTTGAGTGTCTGGTGAATAGAACCATAACATTTATTCCAACTTGAATGAATATATAACTGAAAATCTTAGAGTATCTTCCTTTCACTGTTAAAGAACAAATCCACATTAATATCTTTAATGTCCTCATTACATCCACCCAAATTGACTTTTTAAGAGTAATAGAGTATACCAGGGATGAATATTTGCAATTATAGCGATCACACAATTACCCTTGGAATGTTTTAGCCCATACAACCAATGTGAGTCAAGTTAGCAAAAAGAGATTCCCTTTTTCCTGTTTGCAAGGTTCAGTTCAGTCATATGGATAACCCCAAATTCAGGGCAGCCACTTTGTTCAGCTCTAGAGGCTGGAGCTGTGTACTGTGCTCTTGATTTTATTTTATCCTTCATGTAATTAATATTGGAAACATCTATGCAAAGCAGGGAGGCATAATTATTTTCTGATGCTTATTTTCTGATGTAAGGAAGTAAAAAGCTTTTGCTAAAATGATCTTTTCTTTTATCTTGTCACACCCAGTGATGAGTTAAAAGACAATGTCATTCCCCATGCTTTTAAAAATAGATTCACATCCTGTGTGGTGACTGATATTTTTAAATATTCCAAATGATGAAGAGTGAGAATAGATGTATATCCTAATTAAGATACCTTCTACAGAAAATGAGAAGAATGCTTTAGATGAGCACTGGCCAAGAGAGGTTTCTGTGATGATGGAAATGTTCTATATCTGTGCTGTACAATAGCAGCCACTAATTACACGTGACTATGGAACACTTGAAAGGTGGATAGTACAACTGAGGAAATGAAACTTTAATTAATTTAGTTATATGTGACTAGTGGTTACTACAGAGCAACACAGGTGTAGATCACTCTTCTGTACCTAACAGTTTAAAATCACATAAATTGCTTTGAAAGAAATATTCTAGCAGTCTCATAAGCTCCAAAGTCCATCAAGACCATAATCAGCCTAAATTCTCACCTTGGGAACACCTTCAGCTAATTTGGAAAGGAAGCTAGAGAAGCTTATCCATTTTTCTGAGCATGTTCTGACATAAATTATTACCAAGATTTTGATATGCTTAAGCTTCTACTTGTTCTTTTGTCAAGATGCTTTGAATAGTTCTTTTACGTTATAATATGTTAAATATCATTAAGTGCTTTAATACATGCTAATATGAAGCTGCAATATGTAAAAAACATTATGCTAAAAATAGAAGTAATCTTTAGCATAATTGTTATTAACCTACCAAAATAACAAAATAAAACACAATCATTTGGCGAATTAATTCTACCATCCGAATTTTAGAATAAAAATGTGAAATCATGTTCAGGAACATCCATTTAATCAATCTTATATTTTATATAACTATATTTTATTTTAAACAATACAAAATTTTATAAGCTTGTACTTAAAACCTGAAAAAGAAAATACCAACGCAAGTCAAATCCTGAAATACTATTAATTAAATTTTTGGGACAATTAATTTTTAAAATGTGCACATTTAAGAGTTAACTCTCAAAAACTAAGAAAGAAAAACTAAGTAATTACTATAAGATTAACTTTTTAGTTATTGCTGATTACCTATGCAGGTTCCACACATAGTAACACACACAAATAACAGCTTCCTGAATTTTGTGGGACCTGAATTTAGTAAAAAATAAACTATTTAAAAAAAGAGTAGATAAGTTGTTTAATAATTACACTCACTCAGATAAGAATGCTAGATAAGTGTTAGAGGAAGTTAAAGAAATTTCCTAAAAATGATTTCCTATTTATTCTTCTGATCATTTTGGATCCATTATTTTCTATAAATAGTGATATTATGTATACACTCAGATAAAAAGCATCTTTAACCTAAATGGCAAAACTTTAAAGTTTCTGAAATTTAAGTCTTCCCACTTTCCTTGTTCCTTCTCTAATCAAAATTAAAACAACATAACCCCAAAGAAAAAGTAATTAAAACATTTAATTAAATCTATGAAACAGCAGTCTAATTAAAGGATTCCCCCATATCTAATACACAAATGACAGATTTGATAAATATCTTAATGCTTTTAGTATTTTAATATTACATAAACAAGTTTTGCCATAGAGCCCAATCTACGACAATAGATTTTATGGTGATTGCAAACTTAGGGAGAAAATATTTGCATAGTTCCAGTACTAAATACCACAAGAACTGAAACCAAAAGGCATTAAAAAGCAAAATGTCTGAAGCACAAGGACTAACTCAGGGACATACAAACCATCTCTATGGAAGATTCTTTTTACCAAATTAGCCTGCCAAAACAATGATAATTTCTATAAAAGGTATGTTTATATTTTCAATAATTTCATAAATAAGAGAAGCAGTATTTTTTTTTCAAGAATTTCCGGAAACACGTTTAGGGTGAAGTAAAATGTCCTTGCTAATAACAATAAGAAAAAAAGAACTCAGTTTTGGTATACAACATCTTAAAATTGCTACTTCTGCTGTCTAACAAGCATAATTGAATATTACTGGTTTTCAATTGTGAGAAAAACTTCTTAGATAAATCAAGCACATTTTTATAACTTAACAGCACTGGGCATAATTCATTAGCTCTTTATTGTAACTGCTAACATTTCTATAATAACCACAAAATTTTCCTGAGAGATAAACTGAAATTTTTAAGAGACTGGGTTTGAGAAATTTGTATGCTAGGATAATAGAGTACTTGAACAAATCAATGAGTGTCACTTCTTAGTTACCTGCATTTTAAAGAAATTTAGATCCAACAATACAGCACTTGATCCCTTTCTTTAACATGTTTATTAACTAGTCAAAAGGAACATAAACTTCTTTCCAACATTAATAAAGTTGATCAGTGACAACATACTCTCTTGGCAGGGCCTATAGTTTTAATTCACTGATATTTGTGCTCACTTGAATCAGGGGAAAAAAAGACCTTGGATTCATATCAGGAATATAGTCTCAGATATTTTTGGTAAAGGGAAAAACAATCAAATAAGATTTAAGAAGTCCTTGTCATTCAA
The DNA here is from genome assembly GCA_026230045.1 of Corynorhinus townsendii. NCBI lineage: Eukaryota > Metazoa > Chordata > Mammalia > Chiroptera > Vespertilionidae > Corynorhinus > Corynorhinus townsendii. The sequence goes on along the minus strand of JAPDVU010000001.1, from coordinate 182,400,954 downwards.
TGTCTTTAGTATTCTACCTTTAGAGAATTATTAAATGACTTCATATTTTCCTCATAATATACATTAGATTTAACTCTACTGGGCCCACAAAGAGCCTGGAAATTTGAATTAATTTAATTGTGTTTTCTTTCCCTTGTTAATTAGCAGCAAAGCCCCAACAAAACAGAAATGTAGTTCTATACACTCTCACAGGGGTTTCTGTGCTTTTATTAACTGAAAATGTTTATTTGAAAAATAAGTCTTAGAAATATTTACAATGCAATTTTAGGTATTTGAGACTCTATTTCTTATGAAATACAAATTATGTGGGCAGAAAGGTGTTAAAAGTATGCTAAACCAGTTTCTAGTACTACGAGTTCTATTAGAAGAGGAAACCTGAGTTTTTAAACATATTTAGGATAGTTTTAAGTTCTTCATCTTAAACAGAAATAAAAATTTGCTTGACTGACCACATCAATTAGCATTCAGAAAATTGCTAGCCTGATCAAAATTAATTAATTAAATAATTAATTAATTGGAATGGCCCAGTGTTTTTCTGTTACATTTTCTTTTCATGTAGTATGTTTTGATACAAATGGTAGTAAGGATAAGTGAAGTTAGGCCCTTTGCTATGGAGACTAGTTGCTTGCTTGGATGATATAAAAGAGAAAACCTGCTCTTGGGAGAAAGACCTGGGTTTAATTCTGGCTTAAGCACTTACTAACTGGATGGGGCTTGAGCAAGTTACTTAACTTCCCTGAACCTCATTTTCCTTACTTATGAAAGGCTAGAAACAGATAAATGATATAATAATGCAAAAATTAAATGAGGTAAACATGAAGCCCCCAGCATAGTTCCTGACACAGAGTAGCCCTTATAATCATGTTGGTTCCTGCCTCTTCTTTCCCAGATTCTATACAAAGAAGCTTAATATTCAAAATGTGTCTTTAAGCTTGAGTTTTAAAACTTGGGTTTCTATTTTGTCTCTAATAAGATTAAAATAATCCCGATACAATTAGAAAAGCATTATATCTGTACTTGCTGCAATTTTTATACCTGGAATACTTTGCAGCATCTTCAGTTCAAGGCCTAGAAAATGGAGACAGATCAGATGAGAGAAAGGCAGAAACTCCAGAATCCTCAATGTGAAGAAAACAGGAGGAATCTTCTCCTCCCAAAACTTTCCTTCCTTTACCCCTAAGACTTTCTAGTTTTCTGCATAAAGGACACAATTTAGTCATATCAATGAGAAAACTGAATGCAGGCCAAGTCCTTTATATATAAGGAGTTCAGAAACCCATTATTCCTTGCTATTTTTTACTTTTTTTTCCTTTTTGTTGTTTCTTAAATCTCAAAAAATGATATTCAATTGATTTTAAGTCCTCTATCATAAACACATATTAATATCTTACAGTATGATACAAAATGTAACTAACTATAGCTATGTATGATTCAGAACATTAACCCCTTCACTTTTCAAACAGTGGGAAAATAGGGTTAATATTTTTGGCTTTTCTTTTCTGCATATAGGTGTCCAAGCCTGTTATGTTCCAACAATACAATACGGCCACATAATCTTAAATAATAAAATATGAAAAGACTCTTCTCTGATTTTTCCCCCCTACAGTCTGTCAGTCTTATTAAAATACCCCAAATATCATCAAAATATATAGAATCAACTTGAAAATTTAAAAATAAAGACAAAACAAAAAAAGGGGGGGGGTGCACTTTGTTTAAGGCCAGTATCACTTAGGATTTCTTGCTCTCACACAATACCCATAATGAAATCTTAAAAATAAAATCAATTTGAATTTATTAGCATTTCAAAATATTAATCTGCCCTATCATCTTAAAACAAATTGATAAAATGGTATCAAACAGTAAGCTTAAATTTAACCTGTTTACTATGAGAATTATATAAACATTCCATGACTCAAATAAGGAAGTATATTTCAGGTCCAGAAATATTAACTTAAAGTGCTAGTTTTTACTATAAAGCATTGGTAGGTAGACATTTCCTAATATATACTAAGACTGAAGAATTTACATAGTCTTAGGATAATGTAATTGCATACCACATGATTTTTTTATTGAAGAGTTGTAAGAGAATAACAATAAAAAGCTAGATAGAGGTGGTAAAAATAAAATGTATATACGAAAATACATATAAGACCACAGGGCCTTATGATACAGAAGACTAAGACAATAAATATATCATCTCTTTATGCATTTTTCAGGAACATAAAAGTCACCTCTGACCTGTATCAGGCGCAGACTATCAATTTCAGGCTACACTTCTCTACCATACTAGCTCTGTCATCTACACTAAGCCTGGAAATACTTAATAAGATCAAAGCTGTTGCTCCCCCCTCCCCCCAATGTAGAACAAAGAGAAATGTTGTAATAGAGTGATCTGTGCTCTCAAAAGAATAAAATCTAAACTCAATTTGAGTTACAGTCTCTCTTCAAGGGTCCTGTATAATTAATTTTACTGATCTCTCTCTCTTTCTCTCTCTCTCTCCCCCCCCTCTCTCTCGCGCACACACACACCACCACCACCACCACCACCTTCAAACAGACGATTTTACTTAAAATTGAACATAAGAAAAGTATTTTCACATTTGAAAGACAGTTGCCAAGGAAATATATATACAGATCAAGTAATTTCACTTATATTACCCTATCAAAATCTACCTCTCACATTTTCTAAAGCTCTACCTATACCGGCAGTGTGAACACATACTTTTTAATGAGTTTAAGTAAGGATAGTTTGGTTTGATTATACTCTATTAAGAAATATTACCCAAAAGTTAACAAAAGTTAACAACCAAATGCTAACAGAGTTCAAAGAGGCCTTACCAAAGCAATCAGAGAATGAAGAAGTGCTTTCATTAATTCTCACATGCCCTGGTTAGAAACACAGAGAGTGGGGCAAAAGTGGGTTTACAGTTGTTGATTATGTGAAACAGAGTTTACTCTTGCATTATTATTTGTCAATTATTGTATTATTTTCCGCACAAACAACTGTTAAACTAGTTTTGCCCCCATCCTGTATGCTACTTTAAAACATTCAAGTGGTAGAAAGGGTAGGGACAAATGTAGCTGGATTTTTATACCTATTTTAGGAAATGTGATTAAATTTCTTCTAAAATTTCACACATTAACATAAAAAATGTCTCTACTCCTAACCAACCCCCCCCCCCAACATTGAAGTTATATAAGTATTTAATAAGACACCTGAGGTAAAACTTTCTTGGGGAATGACTGAGGAGAAAAATACTGAATTCCTGACACAAACCCAAGATTGTTATTCATTAGTATAACATTTTTTATAATGTTTAACAATTATCTTACAAAGATAACTCCCTCCAATTGTCTCTTCCAGAGAAGTTCACTGTCTTTTTAGAATATACAAAATCCTTGATTTAAAGATATTTTTGCAGAAACATACTAAATAATACTAAGTAATGAAAGAATAGAAAAGTCTTACTTAGCAACACAGAAAGGTATTATTTTAAAACATCTAACCATGTGCTGTAAATCGACCAGAAATACATTCTTTGGGAAATATATAAATGCATTCTTTGAAAAATAGTGATTTATTTTATGAATCTGCACAGGGTTAAAATTCTAGTTTGATTGGAAACAGATGGTATCCCAGTAAAGTCAGGCTCTGGACCTGAAACTCCAAACAGGAAATACGGCCCTCACTAGCTGACTGCTTCCCTAATCATTCCCAGAGCTTCATACTTGTTATTTTTATGAATATCCAATATGACTTTCATCTTTGCCTTCTATCTAGAAAGCATTAAAGAATCTTCTCTGTCTATATATGTGTGTGTACTTTATATATATACATTCTATGTTTACAACATAGTAAAACATTAAAACAAAAGTACTTTCAAGCTCATTGCTAGTAAAGAAATCAGGCATTAAAAATAATAATTCAAAAATTCAAGGTTATTTTCTATACTATTTAAAAATAAAATCCAACAACTATTGAGTAACTGTCAAAGACACAACTTTACTGACACTACTTGCAAAAGAAATACACAATCTAAATGTATTGTAGAAAATTATAAACAAAACCTCACAGATTTTAGTAAAAAGCAGTTAATCTGCACTGTTTTCCATTAAACAAGCCAGTCAGAAGCTATATGAACAAAGAAAAAAAGACTTACCGTTTTCCCATTGTAGTAATACATCAAAGAATTGCTGCCCATTCCAGGAACAGGATAAGCACAATACATGTTGATTTTGAAAATGTTACTGTTTGCAGCTAATGCACAGAGATTCTCTCCAAGACATACATCCACACAGCTAGAGTTAAGTCTTCAGGACTATGCATCCACACATGGATCTACTCAAAAGGAACTTATGCAAAACAGGACTGAACCAACTCACAGAGCAGAGAGGGAGGGTTTATGCCGTAAGTAACCTCTTTCAATTTCTATTAAGTCCTTGCATTGTGGAGAATAGCGACAAGATAAAGTTTAGGGTATAAAAAAAATACATGTCATTTACAAATGCTAAAAAATAAAAAAGCAAAGTTTTCTAGAAATAAATATCCCAAGGAATTATTAATTTTGCCATATATATGAGATTATCTATTTCAAAGAAAGGCAAGCGGAGAGATCTGCTCATCTGTTTTTAGTTTTAATTAAATTAGAGCACTTGTGGCTGGGAAACCTAGCTTGCCACACCTCTAGCAACATTACCATCTGGCATGGTCTAAAGTTGCTTCCAACTTTGATAAACACATGATCAAGCAATCAGAAACTGGAAACACTGAATCATATGTAATAAGAAGGACCTAGGCAGTTAAGCCTTGTACAAAATCACTTCCTGGAGAAAGCGGACCTGTCATGTAAGCACCTCTTAACTAGGTAGAACAAACAATGATTTCTTAAAAAAAAAACCACACAAAAACTATAGAAGTATTATTGAAAAAGAAGGGTAAGGAACATATTTCATGGAAATGTTCAGTCCAAAAAATAGATTTTCAGTTATAAAGCTCCTTAAATTCCTCATTCATTATACCAATTAAAAGTTTATAATGGGCTGCACTCTTCTAGAACATCTAATATGTATTAAGCAATTCAGTAATAGAAAAAACAAACAAGGTTTTGTATTCCCTTATAAAAAAGTGAAAAGCCAGAATGTATAACAGACAGAATGTAGACTCTGGCTGATAACCTAAAAAAGGTTTCTTTGAACTCTTTCCTCCTAAGTTAATTATTGTTTATATACTTATATATTTTAATGTTAATGCTTACATTTCTCAAAAAGAACAAATAATCAGTGTTCGAATCTCATAGATTTCAAAAATTCATTATATTTAGAAGTCAAAAGGTTTTAGACATTGTCTGCAAATCTGTATTTCTCACACACACACACATTTTGTTATTTAAAAACTGGTGTGGACAATTTTTTAGAATATCAACTTTTCTCTGATATGCTCCCATCAAAGCTTCTTTGTACTATCGCTTCTCTCTGTGCCTTGTAGGTTCTAACAGTACTGTGTTAATCTGAGGAGAGCTCATAGGCTGCAAATTGGGGTACATTATTTTTGATATCTTTGATGAAGCAGAACTCCAACTTAGAAATATTTTATAAGGAACCCCCCATTCTTATGAAACATATTGATCAAATTATAGCAATAAAACTAAGTCAGACAATCAGGCCAGCTAACTTCAATGTTTTAAAAGCTGATGGTATTGGAATAACAATAAAACCTCCCCACACTCTCCAGATATAGAAAAGACTAAGCAGCAGCTGCAAAAGAACATCACTGTACAGCAGACTATTAAAATGCCAGTCTGCAGAGTGGTCTGTAACTTCCTCCCTCCTGAGAGACCACAAAGACCCATTTCAATCCTTAGAGAACTGTGTAAAAAGCTCTGATTTACAATTAACAATGCCATGCCTTAAAACCATTCAAGTAAATTTTAGTCTTTCATATACACAGTCTTTTTCTAACAGAACAGCTACTCTTAAAAGGAAAATCAACCATCTAAAATGAAATTTCCTTTTTTCTTAATGATTAATTTAAAAACACACACCTTACTTTTGAATAGAAATTGAAGCAGGATGGGGGAAGGGTAGACACAAAGCACTGACAATACTTCAACATTTTTTTCCTACAACCATTATTCCAAACTGAGAAAACTTTATATGGGCTAAAAAAAATCCTTCAACAGTCGTCAGGCTCATTTCTCTGGGACTTGCCAGGAAAGAGAGAGTACTATGTCATCTGATAAAACAAAAGCATAATGTAAGTCCAACTACACAATCTTGGCTATTAAAAGCACAACAAAAATTTTAGTACTTTATCATTAGTTCTTTTAGGCAGCTAGCTGATATTCTGAAAGGAATAAACAAATATTGCAGTAAAAAAGAAATTCAGATTAAAGTCAGACAGCATAATCTTTTACTGTTCTAAACAGTTTATTAAACAACTAGGTAAGGTTTGCAGTTAAACCTGAAACCTGAATGTGAAACGTAATAGTTTCTAAACAGAGTTGAATAATTAAAAGCTTTTGTTTCTACTCTTCATTTCTCTTCTCAAAAACACAGATACAAAATCCATATATGTGATTTAAGATTCCTCCCCCCAAATACGTAGTACATTCACTAGGTATACACAGCTTACTAATTAAGAGTGTGTCTAGAATAAGGGGTAGTGGTGGTAAGGTAGATCTACCTAAATATGACATTAAACTCATTCCTCAAAAATAATAAATCACACCCAAAAAAAACAAATAGTAGTAATCTAAATAAAATGTTCCCATATTTTACTTGTACATTATGGTAAGGCCTTTTAAGTTTGTTGCTCCAAAATATCATCTTTTTAAAATTACCTTACCTAAAAGAAACTAAAATTGGTGTAGTCATTTTCTTTATCACAGTTACGAATTACCTTCTATGATAAAATCGTCTTCTCTTCCTCAAAAATATTTTTGAAATAATTTAATCTATATAACAGCTGCAGCACAATTTTTTTTTTCTTATGGAGAATCATATTACAGGAAAAATGTATATAGACGGATCAAGTGCTGCTCTAGTCGATGCAGTTGTTTAATCTTTGCCCTTTTTTTTTTTTTTTTAAGGAGCATGTCAAGGGTTAATCCTGTGACTTCATCTGACAAAATGAGTCAGCTGGAGCCAGGGCCACTTTTTAAACCTGATTTCTGACAGACATGCAGTGTGCATAGGAGCTCTGAATTGTCATGCACTTTTTATCCTGAATTGTTTCCATCCACAACTCTAAGTAACCATTTGCGTTATTCTAAGATTATGTGATCTGATTCAACAATCACATCACCTAGTCCAAAATCTAAAAGAAAAATCACCAAGTTTCATAGTCAAATGGGATACTATAAACAAGGGCAAAATGAGTCATGAAAATGTCAGAGAAACCTGGAAAAAAAAAATGACTTGGAGCCACACATCTTTTATTAACAAACTGATGATTCCTTGTTTGAGAATTACTGGATTTCACTGATTTTCAAATATGCTTACCCTCTTCAGTGGTTCAGGATGTGATGTTTATTGCCATTCTAACAGCCATCAAGTATAGATGTAAGCTAGATAAGAGAAAGCTATGAAGTGCTTTTCCTAAGCAATTTACTGCTTTACTGAAGATTTAAGAAAAGATGTTTTCAAAAGTCTACTGGGTAGGGACTTCCTGGCTACTTCAGTTTATATTCCAGGTCCCTATGCAAAAATTTTCTTTTTCCTTATTTTTCTGTTGTTTGGGACATTGACAGATCTTCCTTGGAGAGCTATGCACTCTTTCTTGGAATTAACCATGCAGTGTTTTAAGTTATTTTATTAGCTCTTCTTTATATGTGATATTTGGATCACTATAAATCTCATATCTGTTTTTGAATTTAAAGTAAGAATGTTTCAAGAGTGACCTAAAATATAAAAAACTTTCCAAAATCATTTAATTGAATTACAAACCTTGAATGTTACTGTTCTTATTATACATTTTTTAATTTAAATTTTTGTTATTGTTGTTTTAAACCCTCACTTGAGGATATGTTTCTATTGATTTTAGAGAGAGAAAGGAAGAGAAAGAGAAACATTGATGTGAGAGAGAAACATTGATTGTTGTCTACCATAGGTGCTCCGACTGGGGATCAAACCACAACCTAGGAATCACATCCACAACCCCCAGGTATAGGGGACAATGCTCCAATCAACTGAGTCAGCCAGCCAGGTCTGAACTCTCTATTTTCCTAAAGTGTGAAATTAAGTAAATAACTAATAAATTATTGGCTGCAAAAGATGTTGGGGGTAAAGATAGGTTTAAGAGAACAGTAAGTGAAAGAACCTACAAGTGGGGTGATACAAAGCAAAAGACCCTTCTCAAAGCCTCCTCTTACTTAGCTTGTAGAGAGATGACTTGTGAGTGCATGCTATCTCCTAAGTGTGCAGTATTTATTTAGTTGGCTAACTAAATCATACATCAAATTCCAAGTTTTATATCTAAACATTATATTGCAGATTTTTCTATTAGATACTACTTTGTAAAAAATATTCCTTCCTAAGTGTTCATAAAGTTGGTCTTCTGGTCTTTTTTCAATATCCTCACAATTTAGAAAAATTGCTTTCACAAAAAAAGAAATCTTATCTAATAAAGTAGAAATATGCAAATTGACTATCACGCTGTAACAAAATGACTGCACCCACAGCAGAGGCAGGGAATCCTGTAACACAAGATGGCTGTGCCCACAGCAGAGGCTGAGTTCCCATAACGAGCCTAAACGAGCCATCAGCAGGGATCTGAGCTGCGTGGCACTGGGCCGGGGCAGGGCACCTGAGGCTGCGCCCCCCGCCTGGTAGGGCTTGACGGGGACCTCAGGCTGTGCCCCCTGCCCAGCAGGGCTTTACGGGGGACCTCAGGGTGCACCCCTTGCCCGGCGGGGCTTGATGGGGGACCTGAGGCCATGCCCCCTGCCTCAGCACCAGGCCAGAGGACCTGAGGCCGCCCCCCGCCATGCGGGGCTTGACGGAAGACCTCAAGGCATGCCCCCCACTCTGGCCCAGGCCGGGTGACCTCAGGCCATGCCCCCCACCTGGCGGAGCTTGACGTGGACCTCAGGCCATGCCCCCCACCCTGCGGGGCTTGACTGAGATGGGGCTGGCCAGGTCTGGATCTAGCCCAATGGGGGTGGGGCCAGCCGGGTCTGGGTCTTGCACGATTTTGAGGCGCATGTGGATAGGCAGGGACTTGACTGGTTCCTGTGGAGTGCCCCAGACTCACAGGAGGAAGATTTTCATATACATTTTACTAATTTTCTTTCATCTCTGACACTTCTATTATAGAGAAAGGGCAAATAGCAATATTAAAATATTTCCTCTAATTAATTCCCTTTTAATGTGCACAAATTTCAGGCACCAGGTCACTAGTTAAAAATATAAAATTCTAGTAAAACAATGCATCCCTCTTAAACCAGTCCAATAACATTCAATGCATATTATTTAAAAACAATGCTATTGTCCTAAAATTATATAGTGCACCTTTCTAATTCAACAGTATCATTCATCTTGCTGATACCAATCAATCAGTAAAAAGACTTCCAGATATTGTCTTTCCACTGTATGAAAATATTAAAAATAAAAAAAACCTGATTTTGTGATCTTTATTCAGATGACATGAAGAAAAATTTGTTCTAATTGTGCCTTATATGTGACTACCTAAATCTTGGCCAAACCAATAATCAGAGTTATACTGAATGATATTATAGATTGGTCTGAGTACTGGTATACAACTTATTTCAATATATTAACACACACATAAACATACACTTCTCAGAGCAGAGTAAAAACATATGCTAAAGTTCACAAATAACATCACCTGTCTCAGACAAAGAACATCAGATTTATTATCTATTTACAAAACTCTCTAATTTAACTTGAGTTTTAGAAATGCTTAATGATTAACAAATTAGAAAATACATACCTGGATAGCCAATGGAAACAATCAGCTAATTAAACTGCATTAATAGGGCAAAAAAAAAATACCTGTTTAACTCCCCTTTTGACAACCATGACTATAATGAGGATGTGTAAAACAACCATATCTCCTGGAGGAGAAAGCAAATAAATCTCTTTCTGAGGTAAATAAATAGTATCAACACTAACAGAACTGACAGGTCATATAAAACTTCTAAAAGGCAATCATTAGACACTCCTTTCAAATAAGAGAACTGTAATTCCTGAAAATATGTAAAACCCAAAGCAAATTGAATGTTTTTTTAAAATCACAAACTGTAACAAAGCATATTTCTTTGAAATATTTAAGGGGGGGTTCCCCCTTCCCTAATAATTACTGCATCTCTTGGCTGTCCATTTCTTTTCCCACAGGAATTGCAGTTTGTCGTTTCTCATTTACCATTTGAAATAACATGGTAAAAGAACCAGTATGTTGCAACTTGATAATTTCCCTGCAGATGGCTCTATAATCACAGGACTGCCTGGCGGTATATGCACAAGTTGAAAAATAAAAAAAAGAATGAAGAGGACACTCAGGTTTTTAAATTCCTTCTGAAGAGCTTCCAAGACTGGATAAAGCTTTGCACTATTGACTTATTAGGCAACCTAACAACAACAAAAAGTGTAAGCAAACAAATCTATTTAAAAAATTATCTGTACAAGGTAAACAATTTGCTCTTGGGTTGAGTTAGCTCTCCCTTAGAAAAGTGCCAGCCGTCTTTTTTTTTTTTTTCTTTTTCTGACCCCGTGCCATTTTTTTCACCTGACCTGGAAAGAGCCAGGTCCTTTATGAAAAATGAAATAGTACCAAGATATTCTATTCTATTTTAAAATTATTTTTTAAGAACATCTGCATCTTAGCCTAGAGCCATTTCAAGAAACTGCAATCTGAAGAGCTACATAACATGTTATTTCTGGCCAAAAATCTATGATTTGTTTCAGTAAAAATTCTTGTTAGTGGCAGTAATTTTTTTAATACTTCATACCTTTAATTAAGTAATAAGCCTATTATCTTCCTCATATTTGTAACAATCAAATAACAAAGCACAGTTAATTTTAGCTATATGTATTGGAAGAAATCACATAGATCCTGAATTTATGAAAAGAACTATCTTAAAGTATGGTGGTTTTTGTTTTTTTTTAAAATATCTTTTTATTGATTTCAGAGAGGAAGGGGGCGGGACAGAGAGATAGAAACATCAATGATGAGAGGGAATCATTGATTGGCTGCCTCCTGCACGCCCCCTACTGGGGATCGAGCCTGCAACCCAGGCATGTGCCCTTGACCGGAATCAAACCCAGGACCCTTCAGTCTGCAGGCCAACACTATCCACTGAGCCAAACCAGCTAGGGGTAAAATATGGTTTCTTACTGTTATTTCTGGTGACCACTCTCAACAAAAGTCAAATAATATTTCATTTTGAAAATATATTTAAGGCAGGTATATTAGGCAGGGGGAGATAGGAGATGGTGTCAGTTAAACATAGAACAAGGCAAAACAAAAATAAAGTTTGACTAATGTTTGATGTGCTGCACCAATGAAGGCAATATACCACTCTAACAATCAGTGTCGTGTACCAGACAGATTGGGAAACAGACGGGAAACTTTGAAAAAGGAATCCGTTAAGCTACTTGTTCTATATCTACATCACATCTACACACAGTAGGGCAGAAATAATGTCTCCCTACCACTCATTTGAACTCGGTAATGTGAGAGAGGCTGCTCAGGTTCCAAATGCCATGATGTCATGATGAGAAAGAGCACTGGACTTGGAGTCAGGAGACAGAGGAAACTGGATTTCACCTGCACCTTTTAGGAGGCATGAGAGTTTAGGCTAGGTCTTGAATTTTCCTGAGTCTGTTTCCATTTCTGCAAAATATAGGCATTAAAATAAACTAGGCCAAAGATTTCCTACCCATTTCACCACCAATAAAACCTTTTATTATCTACTCCACCCCAAAACACTGAATTCCTACTTTGAAAGGTTTTGGTCTTCCAAACTCCTTTTTCCTGAGTTATAATGAATATTTTTCCCTTCTTAAAAATCCAGAAACAAAGCCATATAACTTCCATTCAGAACTTCTGATTAAAGGAAAATGAAGCACTGCCATGCTAAGTTGAAATAATTCTAATGCAAGAAACTTGTTTTAACTAGCATGGGTAATTTTATTTCAATCAACTACACAACTTGATAGGTATTCTGAAATATTTTCTATCTTGTTAGATTACTGTTTTTGAAGACCCAGGCTGTGACTCACTAGCATAGGTAATAGCTGGTGTCCACAGCAACCTTAAACTATCTATATACACTGAGTGGCCAACAATTTATGATCTCTGAATGCATAATAATCTGGCCACTCAGTGTATGTGTGTGTATGTGTGTATACATACATATGTGTGTGTGTGTGTGTATGTGTGTGTGTGTATATATATACATACACACACACACACACACACACACACACACACACACACATACATATTAATTGCAGGCCCAGTGCATGAATTTGTGCTTGGGTGGGGTCTGGCCAGCCTGGCCAGGAGGAGGGGACATGGGTGGTCAGCCGGCCTGCCTGCTGGTTGAACTCCTTGTCGAGGGGACAATTTGCGTATTAGCCTTTTATTATATAGGATATACAGTGAGTGGCCAGATTATTATGTATTCAGAGATCATAATAATCTGGCCACTCAGTGTATATAAAAGGCTAATATGCAAAGTGTCCCCTTGGGGAGTTCTACTGAGAGACTGGGAGTTTGATTGCTCGCTATGACATGCGCTGATCACCAGGGGGTGATGCGGAACATGGCAGGCGACCAGCGGTGGCAGTGGGGCACTGAAGGAGCAAGGGAAGGAGGAGGTGGGGAGGCAGGGGAACCATGCGGTGGTGGCACATGGGTGGCAAGTGAAGGAGGAGGTGGGGAGGTGGGGAACCTGATCAGCCCTGATTGCTGGCCAGGCATAGGGACCCTACCTGTGCATGAATTTCATGCAACAGGCCACTAGTATTTTTATAATCATCTCGCAAGTGGCATAATTAAAAGCCTAAAGCCTCACATGGAAAGCTAATACAAAAGAGAATCCAAAAACATAATTATAACTTCTCAGTTTTAAGCTAAGAATCCACATGCCTTATATTCTAATAACAGTTATACTAGCAAATGAAGTATTTTCATAAGGGATTAGTAATATACTTCGAATACCTAGTAATAGCTTCATTTAAAACTAAAATCTTTTTAAAAAGTTTTCTAGTGTCTAGAACAAAATACTGAGAAAAAAAGAGGAAAAGGTTGCTATCTTACAACAGGTAAGTAACAAGTCTTATTGAACTTTGCTCTTGTTCAATTCATTTGACAACTTTTGTTTCTCACTAATGTGCAATTTGATCTACAAGCCAAATATATTATGTTTAACATATCATCATATGGAAAATAAAGTATTTTGGCCATGTCCTTCAAATAAACATGTAAGCCTCTACAGAGATGCCTGTGCTATACTTTTAGCAAGCAACGAAGAGTTAAGGAGGCAATAGGGAGCCCATCTTAATTAAGTAGGCTGTGGCTCCTCACTGTACAGAAGTTGGGCCTGTGAAGTGTTTCTTTGTGCCTTTAGTCTGGATAATTTAGTAGATCAGTAAAAGAGATTGTTAAGCAAACTATAAACAAAGGTGGCTGTAATGAATATGTAGGTTGGAAAGTTTACAGGGTACAATAGGTATGGGATCTTGAGGACACCTGTTGCCCTGACACTGGTTATTTCAGACTTAAATGATTGATGCATAAAAAAAGGTTCAGACTGTGTTACTACTGTTGAAACTGGAATAAAGATTATGTAATTAAAAGAACACAACTATCAAATGATAAAACTTCACATGGAAAATCAAATGCAGGTTTTCCTGGTTCTAATATATCTAACCGAGGGTAAGACTATACTGTGTAAATGGGAAGAATTTCAGTAATCTTAGCCACTGAAAAGACTTTCACTTTCATGATGAGAAAATTGGAGCTTTTCCCCTGCCCTAATATGCTTTTATAAAGTTTAAGCATGCTAAAGGTTTATAATATAGAACCTATATTGGTTCAAATATACTGTAGTTCTTCCTGAAGGATGCGGAGTTCAGATAATGCAGGATGTTCTTTATACTTTCTGAGTCAACTGAGCCAGGAAGAAAGAACTATGACTGTATTGCTAATCATGTGAGTTTGTTCATTTATTCAACAAATGTTCACTGGATATCTATTATGCAACTAGGTGGTGGAAGTAAAGCAATAAGCAACATAAAATCCCTGCCTTAAATTTCTCCTGGGTGAGACAAATAATAAACTAACTATATAATATACTAGTGGCCCAGTACACGAAATTTGTGCACTCGGGTGGGGGTTCCCCGGCCTGGCCTGTGCCCTATCACAGTGTGGGAGCCCTGTGATCTATTGCTCCAAAGAGGTAGGCCCCACCCACCCACCTGGGGCTCCTCAATGGATTGCCCCAAAGAGGTAGGCCAGAGCCAGGGGTCCTGCCTCCATGCTGCGCGGAGCCACGGGACTCCCAGGCCCCGCCCACCCGTGCCTGCTGCGCACGCAGCCTGCTGATCGGTTGTTATGCGTGAGGGCATCCTGACCATTTGCATATTACCCTTTTATTAGTATAGATCAGATGGTAATGTGTTATAGAGAAAAATGCAGGAGGAAGGAGAAGGGCAGTGATGGGGGGGAGCGTTGTTACCATTTTATATAGAATGGTCAGATAAGAGTCCCAGTAATAAAATGATATGTCATCAAAGAGAAAAGTATGTGATAAAACTAGCTATGTGGCTACTAAGGGTTGTGTGCTCTGGGCAGAAAGTAAATGCAAAGGCCCTGAGGCAGGAGAGTACTTGCTATCTTTAAGGAGCAGTAAAGAGGGCAGAATGGCCAGAAGGGTAAATAAGTGGCAGGTATAGTTTGAGAGGTAGCAGGAGATAGATAAGAAGGGTTTTGAAAGCCATGTTATGAATTTTGGGATTACAGTGATAACAGACACTACTGGAGGAATTTGAGCCGAAGAATGATACCATCTGACTTAGATTTTAAAAGGATCTTCCTGTGTTAAAAATGACTGAAGGAAAACTGGGAGAGCAGCTGGGTAGAAGTTGCCATAATTCAGGAAAGAGATAACGGTGGCTTGGACAACAGGTAGTGACAAATGATCAAAATCTTGAAGATAATTTTAGTATGAGAAATTCAGTATGGGAAGATAACTACGGTTTCCCTTTTCTGTCAATGAAAGCATAACTTTTTTCCCTTTAGGTAAAGGTTTCCTGTATTCCAGTTTTCCATATTCCTCTGTCAAGTGAGAATTACATGTTATTATTTCTTTAAAAATATATTTTATTGATTTTTTACAGAGAGGAAGGGAGAGGGATAGAGAGTTAGAAACACTGATCAGCTGCCTCCTGCACACCTCCTATTGGGGATGTGCCCGCAACCAAGGTACATGCCCTTGTCCAGAATCGAACCTGGGACCTTTCAGTCCACAGGCCGATGCTCTATCCACTGAGCCAAACCGGTTCGGGCATGTTATTTTTATGTTAGCAACTAGGTCAGTGGTCGGCAAACTCACTAGTCAACAGAGCAGCAAACCACGGCTTGCGAGCCGCGGCTTGCCGCTCTGTTGACTAGTGAGTTTGCCGACCACTGCCTTAGGGAAAAACACTTAAAAAACATTTTAATAATGTACTAATGTCTTTAACCTTAAGTCAAAAGTTCTGGGTAAGGGTAGTGCCTTACGCAGTGGTCGGCAAACTCATTAGTCAACAGAGCTGTAGTTTGCCGACCACTGAACTAGGTCAACCTAGTGCACTACAAAGTAATGGCTGAATTACCTATTTACAATTCCCTTCAAAGTTACTCCCATTATTATGTATGACTAGAAGTTAACTGCATAATTGAGGGGGGTAAATAGGACAAATAATTTAGCTTCTTATACAAACAAAGCAAGTTAGTTTTTGATGATTTGAACAGCCAGAAAAGGTGGAAGCTTGAAAGTACAATGTGCAGCAGGAAGTCATTAATAGATGATGTTCCCTATTATAGATAACATAAAATAATAGTTTCATAGTACCTATTTTTATTCTTTTAATTTAATTCAAAAAGCATTTCCTGGGTACTCCTCTATGTGCTCATAGGGCAACAATTATGCAACAGAAAAATACTTAAAAGTTACTTCTTTCCAAAGGTTAAAGCTATCTTTTGACTATAAGCATCTTGAAGACAGGGTACAAGGCCCATGCTTTATTCATACTTAAATCCCTAAAGCCTAAAAGAGTTATATATTCACAATAAACACATAACATACATTTTCTGACTTTTATGGAATGGATTCACATTTCTCTCACTGGAAATCTAATAAATGAAGCCCACTTTAGTAGTAAAAAGTTTCTAATTCTCATATTACTGTTTTCTGAAATTAATAAATATCTTTGGTGATGTTGGAAAAGATACTGATAACTTGATTTCAAATAATATCAAGTTTTATAGTTCCAAAGATTATTAAGCACATAAGGAAACTTGAGTTTTATTACTTAATTATTAAGTGTTAATTTTTAAAAATACTAGCCATCATATAAAGTTAAAGGGAACTAAATAGCAACCATAAGTATTCACTTAAATTTATAGAGAAAAAGTGAATTTTCTAGTCAGGAGGTGAAGATTCTCTTAAGTTTTGTTTAGAGAGGAACATGCCACATGTTTCAGCAGAATCAGTTTCACAATCATACTTGGGTTGGAACTGATTCTCAAGCTGCTAGAAGCTATCTTTTAGTTTTGAGTTCTATGAAAAAGTTGGGCCAGGTTAAAAGAGGGTGATCAATCACCCTCTTTTATCCTGGCCCAGCTATATATATAAAATTATAGTAGGGCTATTTATACTAAAGTCAAATTATTAAAATATTCAATCCCAATTATTTCAAATATACATTTACTAATATGTCTATTCATGGGCTTACTTAAGATGTTATAAACTATGCTGCATATTATTACCTAATGTGACATTTTAATCCCAGAAAAATTAAAATGCCACAGCACCCACTTTACACATTAAGGCTCTTCCACTGTCCCAGTCAATGCATTTCAGAATAAGGCAAATGATGGTTTTGGAAAGTTTCTATCTAAAGCTCTGGCCGAGTGCTCAAGGCCTTAAGAAAACGATGAAGGGACTAATGAATATTGAATAATGTATTTATTCCCCACTCTCCTCCTCCCCCCAAAAAACCCACCAGCGTTTAACTTAATTTTGTTTTACTTTGGGTCTGTTTTTCATAGAAACTACATTTATGAAGAAGGTAAGAATATATCTACTTTAGGCATATACTTGTGTTTGTTAAGTTTAATGTAGGGGTTGGCAAATTATGGCTATGGGCCAAATTTTTGTGTTTTATTTTTTAACAAATGAAGTTTCATTGGAATACAGCCAGGCCCATTATTTATGTATCATCTATAGCTGCTTCAACATTCTTATGCACAGTTGAGTAGTTGTGACAGAGATTGGTTGGGCCAGAAGGCCAAACATATTTATTTACTACAAAACCCTTTACAAAAAAGTTTGCTTACTCTTGGTCTAACACATTGAGGAAGAGTAGAAATATAGGTTATACAAAGAGATAAGCAGGTTCTAGGAAATTTTCCAGCAATATTATTTCTAGAATCAAGTTAATTTTGAAAATAAAATTATAGATATATTGGGTTATGTACTAACATAATTGCAGATACAGTAAAACCTTGATATAATGGACTAATTCAGGTGAGGGGGTGTCTGTTATGGAGTATAGAGTTTCTGAATGCATATGTTAAAAAGTTGACAAATTAGTTTACTTGTTTTTACTTATGTAGACACAATTGTGTAATTAAAATTAAGCAAGAAAAGTTTAAATGCACTACTGTAATTTTAAGTTTATAATGAGTAGGTCTAGTAAATGCAGCATTCATGAGTCATCTTGAGTAATCAAATGCACATGGCTGGGCGTGGCTTAGTGCATGTCAGAACATGGTAACATCAGCCAGCATGCCTTAACACTACTGAAGAAAGTCACACCATGAGACAACAGAACCAATTACTGAGCGCCATGTGGTGTGATCATGTGCTAATCGTTTGTCCAATATTAAGAGTGGTGACTCTTGATTTAAATACATAGACTATAGTTATAGATAAGCAGAATTTATTTATGTTGGCAAAAATACTACAGTGCTTTTTTCCCCAACATATAGCCTCTTGGATAACATTTGTTAAAAATAATAGTGAAATAACAACAACAACAACAAAAACCCTGTTAGTTTAATTATAAGCAAATCTTGGATATAAGCATTTTTAAAATGAACAGGATGTTAATTTTCACATATGACATACAGATGGGAAATGTCTGTTAAATCCAAAGTCCATTTAATGGAGGTCCGTAAAATCAAGGGTTTACTGTAATAAAAGATGAAAACTTTGAATGGTCAACACTTTAAAATGTGCTTAGAATCTATTCAGTAACTCCTTGGTCAGTGTGGCTCAGTAGTCATCCTATGCACCAGGACATTGCAGGTTTGATTCCTGGTCAAGGGCACATGCCCAGGCACATGGCATGCAGGAGGTAGCCAATTAACTGATGTTTGAGAGAACATCAATGTTTCTCTCTTTCCCTTCCTCTCTCTCTAACAATCAACACACTATTCTTTTAAAAAAATCTATTCAGTGAATATAAACAAAGGAGAGATATTAGAAACTACCCAGGGACTATTCATGTTTTTAAAATGCTTAAAAGGTCAATTACATGAATTTATCTATATATTATACTAGGGGCCCAGTACATGAATTAGTGCACCAGTGGGGTCCACTGGTCTGGCCTGCGGGATCGGGCCAAAACTGGCTCTCCAACATCCCCCACGGGGTCCTGGATTGCAAGGAGGTGCAAGCCAGGCCGAGGGACCCCACTGGTGCACGACTGGGGCCGGGGAGGGATGCGGATGGTTGGCTAGCTGGGAAGGGACTGCAGGAGGGCTTCAGGGTGTGTCCAGCCTGTCTCGCTCAGTCCCAATTGGCCGGATCCCAGCAGCAAGCTAACCTACCAGAGAGTCCGCCCCCTGGTGGTCAGTGCATGTCATTGCAGCGGGCTGAGCGGCCTTAGCATATCATTAGCATATTACACTTTGATTGGCTGAAGAAACGACTGGACACTTAGCATATTAGGCTTTTATTATATAGGATGCTAGTGACCCGGTGCATGATATTCATGCACATTAAAAGGAAATTAGAGGAAATATTTTAATATTGCTATTTGCCCTTTCTCTATAATAGAAGTGTCAGAGATGAAAAAAAATTAGTAAAATGTATATGAAAATCTTCATCCTGTCAGAGTCTGGGGCACACCATGGGAACCAGAGTCAAGTCCCTGCCCACCCACATGTGACTTGAAATCACGTGAGACCGAGACCCAGCCAGCCCCACCCCTATTGGGCTAGATCCAGACCCGGCTGGCCCCACCCCTGTCAAGCCCCGCTGGGTGGGGGGCATGGCCTGAGGTCCCCTGGCCCAGTACCGGGGTGGAGAGCATAGCCTGAGGTCCCCTGTCAAGCTCCACCCAGTGGGCATATGGCCTAAGGTCCCCTAGCCAGCCTGGCACCAGGGCAGGAGGCACAACCTGAGGTCCCTCATCAAGCCCTGCTGGGTGAGGGGTGCAGCCTGAGGACCCCGTCAAGCTCCTCCAGGTGGGAGGCATGGCCTGAGGTTCCCAATCAAGCTCCTCCAGGAGGGGGGCATGGCCTCAGGTCCCCTGACCCAGTGCCGGGGCGGGGGGTGCAACCTGAGGTCCCCCATCAAGCCCTGCTGGGCTGGGGGTGCAGGCTCAGGTCCCCTGCCCCAGCACAGCACCACTCGGCCTCAGGTCCCTGCTGATTGCTGCTTACGGCTTGTTACAGGAATTTGTCCTCTGCTGTGGGTACAGCCATCTTGTGTTATAGAAACCCCACCTCTGCCATCTTTGTGATGGTGTGATGGTCAATTTGCATATTTCCTCTTTATTAGGTAGGACTAGAGGCTCAGTGCACGAATTCGTGCGTGGGTGGGGTCCCTCGGCCTGGCTGGCGATTGGGGCCGATCGGGCTGGGACTGTGAGAGGTTGGCCAGAGGCGGGGCGGGGTGTGTTGTGTGTGGAATGAGCAGGGCTGATTGGAGCCAGCTGGCCAGGGGGAGGGACCACGGGAGGTTGGTTGTGGGAGCACACTGACCACCAGGGGCAGCTCCTGCATTGAGCGTCTGCCCCCTGGTGGTCAGTGTGCATCATAGCTACCGGCTGGTCACCCAGTCACTTAGGCTTTTATATATATATAATAGAGGCCCGGAGCACTAAATTCGTGCACTGGGGGGGGGGGGGTGTCCCCCTCAGCCCAGCCTGCACTCTCTCCAATCTGGGACCCCTCAGGGGATGTCCGACTGCTGGTTTAGGTCCGATCAGGCAGCCAGGCAGGCGAGTGGTTAGGAGCCAGCAGTCCCAGCAGTAAGACATCCCTCTCAAAATCCAGGACTGCTGGCTCCTAACCACTCTGCCTGCCAGCCTGATAGCCCCCCCAACTGCCCTCCCCTGCCAGCCATCTTGTGACAATGTGGGGGTGGCCATCTTGTGATGACATGGGGATGGCGATCTTGTGATAATGTGGGGGTGGCCATCTTGTGACACGAAGGCATGAGGGTCAATTTGCATATTACCTCTTTATTATATAAGATAGATTACACTCTTCAAAATTAGATATCATGCAAGTAAACAAATGACTTTTCAAAGTAAAATCAAACAAAGGGAGTATCAGTGATGGCAAATTTTATGTTAGCACATTACTCAGGATGTAAATGCCTTCCCTAACTTTGAATGAAATCCAGAGCTCGAAACAACCCCAGTAATAAAATTTAAATTTTCATAATTTATTCCTTCTTTCCTTATACTTGAAAAAATAACCCTAAATTTCATTTGGAAAACAAACAAACAAAAAAAACTTCACATTTCTATTGATGTTGAAAACCCTGAGAATGGGTTTAAACTCTATAAAGCATTTACAGAATTCAACCACATACACTTTAAAAACCATACAAGTTACACACATGCATATGCACACACACACACACACACACACACACACACACACATGGTTTTATTCTATATTTGGTTTGTGAAGTCTCAACAAGTTGAAAAACTAGCAGCTGAAGAGTTCAATAAACCTTAAAAGCCAGCTCTGAAATTCAGCCATGTTCTTTCTTCTTTAAAAAGGGGTCAGAAAATAACAATTATCACTCTACAACCACTTCACATCAGTACAAACAACTGGATACATAGGACTCACTGGTCACTTTTCCTTCTACTTTTTGACTTGAATTAGATCAAAGACATCACTGGCTTGTCACAAAAATGAAAATCTTAATAACTATGAATTAAAAGCTTATTATCTGCAATGATACAATTCTGGCAATGTTCTGAACAGTAGTTACTGTCAGCATAAACAGTGGCTATTTCTTCTTACTTATGTATGAAGAAAATCTTTCACTCACTGACCAAATTGAATATAAATTTGGAATGAATTTTAGAACCATTCTCTTTATAACACTAAAATTTTTCTGCTAGTCTGACCTATAAGGTCAGAGAAAGAATTGACCACTTTGGAAATTTTATATCATGGTAGTCTTCAAATAGAGACAGCTTATCTAACAGACAGAAATAAGAAACTCTAAAGTACCTACAGTTGTTGTGTATCTTCTATGTTTGTCTGCCATTGGAGCTAAACAAAAACCTATTCCAACTTATGCTCAAGAACTAAAGGGTTCATTCATGAAGTTCTGCTGAAGCTGGAACTGAGAGTAAATACTGTTTATTGTGCAATCACTAAGATTATTCTAGTCTTAAAGGCGTAATAACACACTTACTAATCTTAAAGGCCTAGTGCAGTGGTTGGCAAACCACAGCTCATGAGCCACATGTGGTTCACGAGTCGCGGTTGGCAGCTCTGTTGACTAATGAGTTTGCCGACCACTGTCATATACTACCCTTTACCTCTTTGCACACAATGTGCCACAATTGTCTAATCCTCACAGCTTCCAACTACACGGTAACATTTAGTCTAGTCCAGTGGTCGGCAAACTCATTAGTCAACAGAGCGGCAAACTGCAGCTTGCGAGCCGCGGTTTGCTGACCACTGGCCTAGTAACACACTGTAATCTTAACTTCCTAGTGACTTCCATAGGTGATATCCTTTGAGAATACTCTATGTGATGCTCAACTTGCTGTTTTCATGGATAAAGTGAAAGTAAGTTTTTCTATAGTTCTAACTCTTGACCTTTTCCTTACTGATTCAGATAGCCAGTACTCTTTAAAAAAATGTTTAATGCATTTATTGGGGTGACATCCTATATAATAAAAGGCTAATATGCAAATCGGCTGAATGGCAGAATGACCGGTTGCTATGACATGCACTGACCACCAGGGGGCAGATGCTCAATGCAGGAGCTGCCCCCTGGTGGTTAGTGCGCTCCCCCTGCTCAGCCAGAAGCTGGGCTCATGGCTGGCGAGCACAGTGGTGGTGGTGGGAGCCTCTCCTGCCTCCACTGCAGGCAAGTGGTAAGGAGCGAGGGGTCCCAGAATGCGAGGACCCCAGACTGCGAGAGGGATGTCTGATTCCCCCCCCCCATTTTAGAGAGAGAGAGAGAGAGAGAGAGAGAGAGAGAGAGAGAGAGAGAAAACGCAGGCTTTTCCCATTTGGGGACCCCTCCCCAGGGGAGTTTGTAAATGCTTCCAATAAACTTCCACATTTTTAATTAAAATCTTTTAGTCTGCAAATTCATTCTTCAAACTTCGTGGGACAAGAACCCACAAGGGGTATCCGTGCCCCCAACTCCAGTATCAAAACAGGCAATCTTTTGGTGCATGGGACACTGCCCAACCAACTGAGCCACACTGGTAGTTTTTCACATTATTTATTCCTCCCAGCTCCAGAAAGTATTTGTCATCTCTTTCCTATTTAAAAAAATCTTAGGTTAGCCAATCTCAGGATTTAATATTCTAACTTTTTCTATTTAATAATCTTACCAATTCTATTTAGACTGCATATGAAAATGCTGGCTCATTGGACATGGTTTAGTGGTCTTTGTGGTAATACCTTAGGATATCTTCTTAGTCATCTCAAGGAGTGCCCCTAATATTTCAAATTTAATACTAAAAATGACTCAGAATTCATATTAATAAAAAAAAAAAAGCCATTTCCGCTCATGGCCAAATAACTCAATAGATTTGAGTGTCTTCTGGATATACCAAAGTTTTAGGTTCAACCCCCAGGTAAGGGCACATATAAGAATCAGCCAATCCTATATAATAAAAGGGTAATATGCAAATTGTCCCTAATAGCGGAACGACCAGGAACAACCTGTCTCTATAATGCACACTGACCACCAGGGGGCAGATGCTCAACACAGGAGCTGCCCCCTGGTGGTCAGTGCACTCCCACAGGGGGAGCACCACTCAGCCAGAAGCTGGGCTCATGGCTGGCGAGCACAATGGTAGTGGCAGGAGCCTCTCCCGCCTCCACTGTAGGCAGGCGGTAAGGAGTGAGGGGCCTGGACTGCGAGAGCCCCAGACTGCAAGAGGGATGTCTGACTGCCGGCTTAGGCCTGATCCTCAGGGCCTATGAGAGGGCACAGGCCGGGCTGAGGAGCACCCCCACCCCCCCGCCGCCACCCCAGTGCATGAATTTCATGCACCAGGCCTCTAGAAATGCATAAATAAGTGTAACAACAAATAGATTTCTCTCTCTCTCCTTCCCCACCTCCTCCCTTCTTCTCTCTAAGTCAATAAATTTTAATAAAAGCCATTTCCAATTAAGTAAATTTTGGGGGAAAATGGAAAGCATAATTTCTTAAACTGTAGTCGATTACCAATCCAAAAGATACAGACCTCTGTACCTGTCTGTAGCAAAGCAAGAAAAGGTGGAATCTAAGCTGTTTTGATTAATCTCAAAAACAGTAAAGTAACTTAGAGGGGGTGGGGGAGGAAGAGTTAGAAAAATATATTTTTCTTGATGGCTGGGATGGTAAAATACACTTTGATAGTTTAACTGAAAAGCAAAGAAATTATCTGATAAACTGTAATGGCTTGTGTGGGAAAATATATACACACTTAAAAACAGGACAAAGGACACAATAACATTTGATAAAAAAACAAATAGATTCTGTTATCAGCCTATTTATGGGACTACAAACTAGTTATTTTCAAATGAGTGAAACATGCCATTTTGATGCACCACTAGGATTTGATGTTCAAAAGCTATAATATAACCAGAATATAACTTTAGAAATTTGTCTAAAGGCATTCTAGAATTTGTCTTGGTGTTTAGTTTCAAGTGATAAAAATCTTGAAAGTGTCTTGCTTCTTTCTTACTTCAGAATTCTGCATCTTCTGTAGCATATTTTAAAAATAGATATATGTTTGGAATTACTAATACCAAGTTAACAAAGAATAAGAAGCAAAGATACTTCTCTCCATCTGAGAAATGCTTCAGAGGCTCACAAGGATGTTCAACCAATGATTAAAAAAAGAAAGAAAAAAGACATAAGACTTTGATAGTTCAGAAAACAAAAATAATTAGTATGAATTCTAGGCAGTAGAATTTGTTTCAACATATTTTCCTTCCTTTCTTGGTTTCTTTTCTGAAAATGAATGCTTTTAAACAACAGCAGCAGCTTCCATGTATCCTTCCTTATATTTTCAAAATTTTCCTTGCTTTTCAACAAAATTTTGTAAATATGAGATGCTAAAGTTTCTTTAAATTTCAGACGGCAGTGGTAGAATTAGCAAAAATAAAGAACAGTTACTGAGTGTCTATTCTACACCTAGCACATAATGCCTTCAAACTACCATTTGAGATAGGCATTAATTTCTCCTTTTACAAATAGAAACTTGGTATTCAGATAATTTGAAAGCAATTTCTTTAAGATTCTAAAATAAAAAGAAGCTCAGGCCAGATAAAATCCATCGTCTGCTTATCTGGAAGTCTGTGCTTTTTCTACATCAACCCTTTAGATGGTGATAGGTCCTTAAACAACAAAACCAATTAAAAATAAATTTGACCAACAAAAACGTAATTGAAAGAATAAACCATGTTTTAAATTCAATATATTAAACAAGATATTTTATAAATAAACAAAGATACATAATACATATTAGCATTCAAATAAAAAGAAAATGGTCTTTGACATTAAGTTAGGTTGTAATTGGCTCTATGTGTGATCTTCGGCAAGTTCCTGAGTATCTCCGAGTCTGAATTTCTTTATTTGTAAGAAGAGTATATTAGTTACCATAGATTTATATGACCAAGACTAAACATTGAGATGACAAAGGATAGTGGCTACAAATCCTCACCTGGTAAGTCCTGCACTTCTAACAGAGTGACACTGAGTCTGTAAAGGATGCTAACAAATATATTGCAAATGTTTCAATTTTTCACAAATTACTAAGGAAAAAAAAACAAAACTGCCTATAATCCCTACCCAGTACTTCAAAATTTCCTTAACTGTTATATCTTAGTAAAAATCAGATATAGATGAAAAACAGCTAGTGTACAAAGAACAATGACTAGAGTTGGTGGTTAGAGACGGGGAGGGGAGATGCAGGAATCCTAAAGGAAAACACCCCACAAAGTCAAAATACTGCCCATGCCTTTGGAAAGACTCACAAGTAACTTTACTAATCACAAATGCCTCTATTATCTATTGGCCATAAGCATACTTTAGGCCTTTAGCTAGGGTAGATTGCCATGAGTGTTTATCCCCTTGCATATCTTGACTGGCTTTATGTATTCCCTAATCCTCTTTTGAAGTGGAAGAATGGATCTGCTATAGAAAAAGTACAAAGGTTGTACTTGGTACAGAATCCAGTAATGCTGTACTTTTAGATGTGGCTTGAGCACGTGTTTATTTTTTCACATCTCTATGCCCTTTTCACATGTCTGGTCTGTTTTCCTTCTCTAACATGCATTGCCACTCATCTTTCCAGACACAGCTCAAATGTCAACTCCTGAGGCCATTAGTACTTCCCAAAGCAGGGTTAGTTCTACCTAACCATGTTTCCAGGGCACTTGGTATACACCTTTACTTGCCTCATTGCAATGTAATTAATTCACTGACTGCTTGTTTCTCATACTAGATAGTAACTTCCCTAAAGGGTGTATGTTTGCATTCTCAATGTCTAAGCATCATTCTACTGTTTTTGCTATAAAGGTCTACCTTATTCAATACTTCAACCTGTCTAGAGAAGCAAGTAGAAAATTAAATGTGCTTAAGAACATCATTTCTTCATCAGTAGGAAGAAAATGATCCCCACGATTAAAAAAAAAAAATCCTCACCAGTGGATATGTTTATAGGTTTTTTTTTTAGGGAGGAGGGTGGAGAAGGGGGAGAGAGAGAGAGAAAGAGAGAGGGAAACATCTATGTAAGAGAGAAACATTGATTAGCTACCTCACGTATGCACCCCAACCACAGATCGAATCCACAACCTTTTGGTGTATAGGATTATACTCCAATCAACGGAGCCACCCAGCCTGGGCGAATTTCTGGTTATGTATTGAGCATATCAGTTTTAAAACCCTTAGTAATTAGCATTTTCTGAAAGGAACTTCAGATTTCCCACTCTAAGCTTCCTAAGGGATAACTTTATGATTGGTCATACAACCAACCAATCAATAAAAGCCAGTAGATTTGAGCAGACATCAATCTCCTAATTTTATATACTGCTTTAATGATGTCAACACACCCTTATTGGACCTTCATCCACAGAGAGAAGTTACCATTCAGTTGTTCTGCAGAGAGGAATAGAGGAACTGAGGTCTGTATTTATAATACCTAAATAACATAATACCATGGCTTACAAAAAGAAAAGGCCTCTAACCAATGCTCTATGGTCAGATTATGTAGCTTATCAATGCCTTGCATGTAGTAAGTTACTCTGCCTATTACTTATTTTTTATGAGTGGTACTAACTGTTAGGTCTAATCAAATAATCGAAGCAATACCCTCTCCCCTGGGAAACTGACCTTTAGACCATTTCCCAACCGACATTCCCTTTCACTTAAACCACATTCCATTTGCTAAGACCAGTAACTTTCCCTTCTGGACTTGCCCAGGATCCTCTGTCATCTTAACACAGTTAGCTTTTCCACGGAGGACCTGACAAAGCACCTTATCTTTTATATGAATACTGCCTGGCCACAATATAAATTAGACAATGATTCACATTGGCCCGAGAATGGAACTTGCGATTTTAACATTCTCTGGGACTTAGACAATTTCTGTCACCACAATGGGAAATGCTCAGAGATCCCCTAGCAATAACTCTTTCACAGTGTCTTTAGTAAAGGTAACATGTATTTTACAGATTAAAGATAGAGTGGATAAGCAGCAAACCTTAAAATCTGAGATGTTACTGTCAAGTTTCTAGTTCAGTTTGGGAAGTATAATATCTAAGTGATCATGAAACAAAATATACATAGCCCATTTTCATTTTTATAACCATTTAAAAAATAATTCACACAATTAAATTACATATATTTCAGGAAAAACATTCAAATAGAAAACCATGACTTTAAATTCCATTGTTTTAGACACTGAAAAGATAAATAGTATTAACTGTGTTCTCAGAAGTGTATATTTTGTTATTATTTACTAAGGTATCTGTTTTTAAAGATTTAAAAAATATATTTCTTTTAAAAAATTGAGATTTCAACATAGAATCCAATCTAAAATACACTTTCAATTAAGTAAAAGGTATTTATTATTTATATATCCTAATGATAGCATTCAATATGTGTAAATACTGTTTTCAGCATGGTTTCAAAGACGTATGATCAGGTTTGAAGTTGATGTTAAATACAGAACTAAAAATACTGAATTCTATTCTGTTCTGTAAAACTCTCAAATAAATCCCAAATAAGGTAGCTAGTAATACAATATATAAGTAGGCTTGACTTGTGAAATTTCCTAATGGTT
Source organism: Corynorhinus townsendii (assembly GCA_026230045.1). NCBI lineage: Eukaryota > Metazoa > Chordata > Mammalia > Chiroptera > Vespertilionidae > Corynorhinus > Corynorhinus townsendii. Next base: position 182,372,946 of record JAPDVU010000001.1, on the reverse strand, counting down.
CTCAAAGGAATCAAGGTTTTGTCAGAATTTCTCCGTCTCTGAGGCTCCTCCTGAACACCTGAGACAATATGGTGAATGCTGTTAAAATTAGGAATGCTAGTGACCTCCAGTCTCTATTCTCCTTCCAGGCTGTTCTGTCCATTTTGCCCTTTTGGTTTATAAATGAAAGAACTATGAAACACCAAAAATAAATTGTTTCTTAAAACTGATCTCACACTAGGAAGAAATAGATGAATTCTGTATGTACTAATGTGTTTTTTCCCCCCTTACCTGTGTAGTTCTACTAAATATTGATATGTAATTTAACTTTTACTATTCTTATAAAATTATAACAATAAATTACAAGAAAATTGCTCAGTTACATGTTTTAGCAATTCTGTCAGTTTTAAATATTATTTCTGTTAATCTAGCAGAAATCATGTGTTCTATGGTTGAACCACCACCTATCGCTGCATAGTACACAACTGTTAAAATGTAAATTGCCCAACTATTTTTAGCTGCTGCTGAAAAAAAAATTTCTGTCTTCCGGAATAATGATTTGAGGCATTGTGTTCATTTTGTTTATCAAGCAGCTATTCAGCCTCTAGTGGGCCCAAGTGCTTACGCACGCAAAAGCTTTTAAGAATGCCTGCAGCTGCAATCCAACCTTACAGGTAGGCTGCAGGTTCAGAGCGCAGCTGCCCTAGGCTGCATAAAACTCAGATCCATCTGGAACTGATTTTCAAAGAGGATTTCAAATTTGAGTTTTCATGTATCACATGGAAGAGAAGGCGGGGGAAGAACACAGGAAAGAAGGAAAGCAAACAACCAAAAGATGGTATCTCTACTTCAGCCTCAATAAAATATGAAAGCTCAAACCCATGCTGCTCCTTCTAGATTACGACTTGCCAAGCCGGATATTCCATTCTGCGTATACTTCGATGAGCGAGCGGTGACTCATCCAGCAGCACCTGCGCCCATGTGTTAAGTACTGCCAAATAAAAGCCCAACATCCATTTACACAACAAAGAGATGTACCCTACAAGGCTTTTGGATTGAGGCCCCACTCCCCATTTGCTCTAAGCAAAGGGAAAGGAAAAAATATCTTCCCTCTTCACACCAGGGATTTTTAAATTGTAGGTGGATTTATGATGTAGGTTAATTTACAAATACTCTTACTCTTTAAAAGAATAAAGTATATTTAATAGCATAAACACCCCTACAGCATTAGATTATCATGACCATTAAAATTGTTCACCAAATCTTTCCGACCTCCTTCACGGACACTCTTAACTCTCAAAGGATACATTTTGGAGCAAAGAGGGATCAACAAACTAGTTGCTTGAAAGCGTTCCTGACGCGAGGCTGAAGTTAGGAAAGGCTTAATGAAGGCTTTAAAACCACAAGGGCTTCACAACGAACATCTGACTTGGTGATTTATGCATATTAATAACCTCAGTCCTACTGAGGCAAGCTGAGTCGAACATGTCCTCCGAATCTTAATGTTTTTAGCTCCACTGGGATTATTACAAATGTAAATTTCTAAGATTCTCAGCTATTAATCTCTGTCTGTCCTCCTGTTCAGCAACATAATGACTAATTAAACATCAAAAGACCTGTACAGGAGATCTTCTTTGACAGCTACTGGCCTAGTCCTCTTCCCAAGAGGGGAATTCAAATGACAGGGACATGGAGTAAAAGCCTATGAATAAGCTACAAATCACTGCAGAGAAATCTAAAAACCTAACATTAAATGCAGATTTATCTCAATCCATGGTTCCGTGAAGCAGCAACCTGATTATGTGAATGTTCTTAATGACACCAGTAGAATATATCCAGCATATCCTTATATGCTGAATATATCCTTCAGCAAATATTGAATATTCGAAATCAGTTTGTTTACCACAAAGTCAAAAAAATGGGTACTTACAGAAGAAGGCAAACCAGGAGGCACCTTTCTGACTTTCTTTGCTTGCAAAGGATCTGCACATGGAAAACAGTATATTTCATCAGCATTTGTATTAGAAAAGATGAGACTTTAAATGAACAGGAAATAAATTTTCCTCCTACTGCCTCTCTTGTTTTCCAATATTTAGGAGTAAGCAAGAGAATATAGGGATGGGAGGCTCATTCTTCACAACTGGTTCCAGTGCAGAACAGGTCCTAATGAAGTGATATATTCTGAAATACATATCCCATAAATTTGGAAAGATGACGGCAAGCAAAGTGAAATAAGAAAGAAAACAACAAACTAATAAGCATATGTGAGGAAAGGGAATTAATGTTTCTTAAATACCAATTACTATGTCTGGGCTCTACACTAGGCACTTTGCATCATTTATCTCAGTTTCATTTGCAGAGGGGTATTCTGTGCAGGAGGCAATTTTCATAATATAACTCCTTAACAGAGACATAAATTTAGTGTCCCTGTCATAATAATGTGTGGTTACAACTGCAACTTCAGCACCAGTTACAGTACAATTTACCCTTGGATGTTTATATCTATTTCCAAGAAATAACTATATAGAGGAAGTATATTTATTTCTCAGACATAAATGATTTATTAGTAAAAATGAAAACATGAGTACTTTCATATGCCTGCCCAGCCTTACTTGGTATTTTAAATTTTTTTTAAATATATATTTTATTGATATTTTTACAGAGAGGAAGGGATAGAGAGTTAGAAACATCAATGAGAGAGAAACATCGATCAGCTGCCTCCTGCACACCCCCTACCAGGGATATGCCTGCAACCAAGGTATATGCCTTTGACCGGAATCGAACCTGGGACCCTTCAGTCCTCAGGCTGATGCTCGATCCACTGAGCTAAACCAGTTAGGACTTGGTATTTTAATTTTACTATCAGTAAAATTTAAAACTTGTTCTTATTTATTATTTTTTTTTAAAAAGGTGGGTGATGAGTACAGCTTTCTAATATTTCACAAAAAATGGGTCAAATTCAGGATTTTTCAGAGGGGTTCACTATTAAAAAGAGAGAAAGCAGAAAAAAGCTAATGTAAAGTATAATTAATTTTTGAAAACTGTAAAAATGGGAATTAAACAAGCATGGTCTTTTCCTGGGTCACAGATGATATGAAAGACATGGAGTTGTTTAAGAAGGAATGAAACCCATTTAAATTCGGGGTGGGAATCTTTTTTTTTTTAAAATATATTTTATTGATTTTTTACAGAGAGGAAATGAGAGGGATAGAGAGTTAGAAACATCGATGAGAGAGAAATATCAATCAGCTGCCTCCTGCACACTCCTTACTGGGTATGTGCCTGCAACCAAAGTACATGCCCTTGACTGGAATTGAACCTGGGACCCTTGAGTCCACAGGCCGACACTCTATCTACTGAGCCAAAACTGGTTAGGACGGGGTGGGAATTTTTACAGTAAATACCCCAGGAGGTTACAAAGCACAACTTTGTAAGTAGGATGTGGAAAAAATTTATACAATAAAAAGGGAAAAAAGCATTCATTAGCACCCAAGTCACTAACCCAACAGGCAGCCTAAATGTCCTTAAAACAAAGTGCCAAAAAGAAACATCTGGCACGCTCTAGATTTATAAAATTTACAGGCAAAATTCCCGTTTCTTGTGTGAAGCTTTTCTAGAACCCAACTCTTCACAACTAATGCAGCATCCCTTGAGCAAAAGCCACTCTAAACAAAGAGAGTCCAATGTACTGCTCCTATTAGTTTGTAGCCCATCATTCTATTATAGGGTAATTCTTAGAAGATGCTGCTATTTAGTTTAGGACTAAATAGAACATTTTCACTTATATTTTAATTTCATCATTAGTTGCCACAATACAATCACATACATAATGTGATATTTAAAATCATGACTTTGGAATTCCCACTTCCATTTGGAAGGGTTCAAAGTGTCATAGTTAAGAGAGGAAGCTGGCTGGCTGGGTTAAAACTTCAGACTCATCATATAGCAGCTGTGTTGAGTGTGGGCAAGTCACTTCATCTCTTGAGCTTCATACCTAAGATGGAAAAGTGGGCTACACCTCCTGGAGTTACTATAATAAAGATAATACATGAAACAGGGTCAGGGCAGTGCCTACAAAGAGTGGCACCATGAATTTTAGCCATTAGTATTAAGTTTACATTAAATCTGGCAAAATGATTATAAATTGGATACTTTTATTTTAACCCTGCAGATTCAAGGCCTCAAAAATTGGTTCAAAACTCGCAATTGTTCCTTTCTATGAAAATCTTTAGTAAAAGGCAAAAGATTTATGCGCCCTAAAGAGAAACCAGAGTATTTGTTAGATACTGTTTTGCAGAATGTTGACTGACTAAAGTATCTAAATAATTTAAGAAGATGCTGAGATTGGTGTAGATGATCTCTGAAAGTCCTTTTAACTCTGAGATTTTATGAATAACAGCAATGCCAAGTAAGAGTGACTAAGACTAAGAAATAACAATGAAGAATCTAAACTAATAAGAGGAATATGCAAATTGTCCAGGATGGCATCACATAATGCCTGTTCAGCAGGCTGTGTCCCTGCCCTCTGCTCAGGCAGCTGCAAGGCCCAGGATAGGTAGGATAGGATATCATAGGAGGGGATAAGAAAGGAGAGGGAGAGCAAGGCAAGCCTGCATGTAGACAGGACAAGAGGAGAAACAGAAATACAGAAAGGGAATAAGAAAAAGACACAGGAATGGAAAAGGGAAGGAAATGCGGGGCTGCAGACAGGAGGTGGTGACGATCATGGGGGGCGGGTCGCTGGGCCCAGTAAGGGGTGGGCGCAGATGGTGTGGAGCGGAGCCCAAGCCTGATGTGCGAGGAGGGTGGTGGCCCTCAGCGCGGGCCGTTGGGACGGAGGGGTGGACGGTCTGAGGCCTTCCAGGTGGAGGCGCTCGTAGCAACTGGTCCACACGGGCCTCGGCCACCCTTGCTGGGCCGGGCACCCTGCGCTGGGAGGGGAGGTGCAGCTTAGCTGGGGAGGAGTTGGACACTAAGGAGGATACTGCTTTCATCCCCAAGGGCTGGACCCCAAAGACACTAGCCAGGGTTAGGTTGCTGACGCATTACGTGTACTTTGTTGACTAGAAGTTGAGGCATCCCAGGCAGGGAATGGGAGGAGGATGGCGGTGGGGAGGCCGGGGAAGGGGAGGCGGCGAAGGCCTGGCCAGGGCTGGGCGTTAATGCCCCCCTGAACAAAAGCTTTAATATCAAAGTGCGCTCAGGCGGGGCTGGAAGCAGGTCCCAGAGAGGAAAGGGGAAGGTTTAAAAGAGAAACCAGTGAATATGGCAGGGGGGCGAGGGGGGGGTAATAATAAGGAAGGAGGGAGGCAGGGTTCAGGCTCACAATTGAAAGGCCAATGGGAAGGGTGAGAGTGGGAGGAGTAAGAAAGGAGACAGACACGGGGAATGAAGGGAGAGAAGGGAGGAGGGATGGAGGGAGTGGGGCCGTAGGAGGTTCAAAGGGAGGGATGGAAAGAAAGCAGGAAAGAAAAGGATGCTAAAATGGAGTAAGGCCAGGAAAATAGTTAAATAAAATGAAGAAGCAGACTGTGAGAGTGAGGGGAGTTTAAAAGGAGGAGTAAGAAACTTAAGTACAGGGTGATTTTTTAAAAATGTAGTCGGACATCCCCTGAGGGCTCCCAGACTGTGAAAGGGCACATGCGTGGCTGAGGCTCCCTGCCCCCGCCCCCTTGAATTTTGTGCACTTCGGGCCTCTAGTAGAATAATAATGATCCACTAGAGAGAATCCAAGATGGCGGTGTAGGTAAACACCTAAACTGCTGCCTCCCACAACAATTTCAAAAATACAACTAAAAGAAAAAAACGTCTATCACCCAGAACCACGGGAAAGCTGGCTGAGTGGAAGTTCTACAACTAGAAGGAAAGAGAAAAGAGCATTGAGACGTGCACGAGTGCTGAAAAGCTGAGGTACGGAGGCGCGTGATCCGGGCTGGAGGCGGGCGTTGCTTTTTTCAACCCGAAGGGAGACAAGCCCCCGATTACTCTGAAATACAGTTTCTGGGGAGACGCGGGGGACCCAAACTCCTACAGGGAGAAGCTGGACTGTCTGCCAGTGAGGGTGGCTTGCTTGCAGAGCTGCGCGCAGGAATAATTGTTTACGGCACTGGGGCAAGGGACTGCCGACAGGGACTCAGAGCCGGCTAACTAGCAGCCATTGCTGTTTGCCACGCCCTAGCCTAGTGACACCCTGAGACCCCGCCCTGCACAACCTACAAACCCACCCAAGCTCTAAGCAGCGGCTTTTGCATAAGAAAGGCCTGCCCTATCGCAGCTTAACCTAGCCAACTTGCAGCCCGGGTCAGACAGCTCCAAAACCTCCAAACCCCAAGCAAAGAGGAGAAAACTGTAGCTCTCACTGTAGCTCCTGCTGGGTGGCCTCAGACAGTAGCTGACCTGCACCCCATTGGAGATCCAGAAGCCAGTGTACCTAGTGGTCAGTGTGAGACACCAGATTTCAACTCCTCACATCCATAAGTGACACATTCAAGAGGCAGACTCAGTGAGCACCAAAGCCCCACTGAAACAAGTCCTGCCCCATAAGCGTGTCTTCAGCGCAGCAGTTCCTCCATTATAGACACAGCTAGTGCTCACAGCTAATTGGCCTGGAGGTCAATTCCTCCCAGTGTACCAACGGCAATTAAGGCTTAACTACACCAAGACTTTGCACTCAGCCCACAAAGGGGTGTACCAAGAGCATCCACCTCGTGTAATTGAGGAGGCTGAGCTACTGCCCCCTATAGATCACCTACCACACAAAGCTACTCCATCAACACAGGGAAGCAGCCAAAATGTGGAGACAAAGAAACATGTCATGAATGAAAGAAACAGAGGAAAGCAAACTACTGGATGACATAGAGTTCAGAACCACATTTATAAGGTTACTCAAAAATCTTCTTAAAACCGCTGAGAAACTTGATGAGACCTTCAAGGAGCTTAATGAGAATGCCAAAAAAATGGAAAAGGATCAGTCAGAAATGAAGCATACACTGTCTGAAATAAAGAATATACAGAAACTCAACTGTAGATCAACGTACCCCAAGAATCAAACCAAAGATCTGAAATATGTGGAAACAAAAAACATCCAACCAGAAAAACAAAAAGAAAAAAGAATCCAAAAATATGAAGATAGTGTAAGGAGCCTCTGGGACAACTTTAAGCGAACCAACATCCGAATTTTTGGGGTGCCAGAAGAAGGGAGAGAGCAAAATATTGAAAACCTATTAGAAGAAATAATGACAGAAAACTTTCCCTACCTGGTGAAAGAAATAGACTTACAAGTTCAGGAAGCGCACAGATCCCCATACAAGAGGAATCCAAAGAGGACCACACCAAGACACATCATAATTAAAATGCCAAGGGCAAAAGACAAAGAGAGAATATTAAAAGCAGCAAGAGAAAAACAGTTAATTACCTACAAGGGAGTACCCATATGACTGTCAGCTGATTTCTCAACAGAAACTATGCAGGCCAGAAGGGAGTGGCAAGAAATATTCAAAGTGATGAACAGCAAGAACCTACAACCAAGATTACTCTACCCAGCAAAGCTATCATTCAGAGTTGAAGGTCAGATAAAGAGCTTCACAGACAAGAAAAAGCTAAAGGAGTTCATCGCCACCAAACCAGGATTCCATGAAATGCTGAAGGGTATTCTTTAAGAAGAAGAAGAAGAAGAAAAAGGTAAAGATAAAAATTATGAACAACAAAATGACATCAAATACATACCTACCAACAAGTGAATCTAAAAATCAAGTGAATAAAAAATCTGAGGAACAGAATGGACTGGTGAATATAATAGAATCAGGGACATAGAAAGGGAGTGGACTGACGATTCTCAGGGGAAGCAAGTGTGAGGGGTACATGAAGAGATTAGACAAAAATCTTACTCCTATGGATGAAGACAGTGGCGGGGGGTGAGGGCATGGGGTAGGGTGGGGTGGGGAATCAGGTGGAGGGGAGCTATGGGGGAAAAAAAAGAGGAACAGCTGTAATAATCTGAACAATAAAGATTTATTAAAAAAAAATAATAATGATCCACTAAATGGTATGCATACAGAACATGAGTGGGCCTCCCTGGGCACTAAGTCTTGGCTATCTATATAGATAAAAGCCTAAGCAACCAAACAATCAGAAAGACCAGAATGACCGGTCACTATGACGCACACTGACCACCAGGGAGCAGACGCTCAACACAGGAGCTGTCCCCTGGTGGTCAGTGCACTCCCACAGCAAGAGCACTATTCAGCTGACTGGCCCGTTCTGGCGGCCCACCAGCCAGCAGCAGTCACTCACTCCCTCAGTAGTCCTACAGGTCCAATCTCCAGAGAATGGGCCAGGCACCGACAGACCAGTGCCACCAGCATGATCCTGACAGCGTGGCCAGCCTCTTGGAAGTTGGCCTTGGGCACCGCAGCCACCTTCCCCTCCCTAGATGCTCATCAAGGAAGAAACAGTATAAAAGCTGTCACCAGGTGGCTCCTGACAACTGGCGTGAATGTCAGCGAGACGGATCCAGATCCCGGGCTGGCAAGGGCACCCCACAACCCGCCTGGAGGGCCGATCATGTCCCGGCCCTCCCCACCCCCCCGGCGATCCCATCCGTGCATGAATTTGTGCATCAGGCCTCTAGTATAAAATAAGTTACTTAGCTTCCTCAGTCTTGGTTCCTCATTTGTAACAAGAGGTTAATATTACAATCTCATAGAGTTTTTGTAAAAATGTAGTGTGTATATATATATATATATATAGCATAGTACCTGACATGGAAACAATAAACAGTATCTATCATAATGAAAATGAAAATGAAAATGAGTAAGATATAAGCACTAATTTCTGAAAAATTTGAGTTTTTATAAAATCTATCCCCACCCTTTCTAGTTATTTCAATCGTTCATTTTATTCCTGAACTTTTAGTAATAGTATATTGGTCTATAGTAGTGTTTTTTGTTACACTCACTCATGTAACATACTAACAAATTCTTTTCTAGAGTGGCAATAACATATCTACACTCAAATGAACGTTCCTACCCTAACTCATTTGGTGGGAAACAAAAGTGGAGATGGAGAAAAGACACTTTACAATTAATTTTTTTCACAAATCTCCCACAATACTAAGAGCTGGGCACATCTAATCACAGCTCTCTGCTGAACATGACAATCCATTATTGTGCCCTTTCTTACCCTCAAAGCATACTTTAGACCCAGAAACAAGGGATATTTCACCAAAATATCAGCTTGACGGAGGTAGATATATAAACTGGAAGCAGACAACAAATATTTGTGGAATTGAAGGAAGTCAACAAATATTTGTGGAATTGAAGGAAGTCAACAAATATTTGTGGAATAAATAATTATGTCACACTTTTTTGGTGTTGTTAATACTCACCTGAGGATTTTTTCCCCTTGATTTTTAGAGAGTGGATTGGAGGGAGAGGGAGAGAGAAACATGGATGTGAGAGAGACACATGTATTGGTTGCTTTCCCACATGCCCTCATTGAGGTTGTGGATCGAACCTGCAACCCAGGTACATGCCCTTGACTGAGAATAGAACCCAAGACCCATCACTGGGCAGGCCAATGCTCTAACCACTGAACATACCGGCCAGGGCAGATATACTTTCTTTTGGTAGATTATCTATATCTATACCTATTTTTTTTATGACAGACAACAGTTTAGTTTTTATTTCATAATCATAAACTTAACTCTGCAACCCAGCTAGACTGGGAAGGGGTAAAGAAATTATGGAACCCAATGAACTGTGGCAAGAACACAAAGATTATAGAACATTCCAAACAAATCGGGATGAAGGGGTGCTCTCTTGAGCTACAGAAGCAATGGTCTGATGGTTAAAATAAAACACAAGTCAAATTTATTAGAATTGCCCACAGTCACCAATGGTGATATTCTTGCTGGTGTTGCCATTCCTGGACCCAAAGCGCTCCATGGCTGTCACAATATCCATGCCTTTGTTCACCTGGCTGAAGACCACCCACCCACTCAGGCTTGGCAGTGCAGATGAAACACTGGAACCGTTTGTGTTAGGTCCAGCATTTGCCAGGGACAAGATGCCAGGACCTGTATGTTTTAGGATGAAGTTCTCATCCTCAAAATTTCTCCCCATAGACGGACTTGCCGCACCTCTACCATTATGGCGTGTGAAGTCACCACCCTAGCACATAAATCCCGAAATAATTCTGTGAAAGCAGGAACCTTTAGAACCAAATCCTTTCTCCCCAGTGATCAGAGTACAGAAGTTTTCTGCTGTCTTTGGAACTTCGTCTGCAAACAGCTCGAAGGAGATGCGGCCCAAGGATTCGTCGTTAACAGCCATGTCGAAGAACACAGTGGGGTTCACCATGGCTGGTCACAGGCAGCTCCAGAGTGGCGGCGTCTGCAAAGCCTAGACTATATATTTTTTTACAAGCTGGTCTACCTTAATATAAATATGCTTTACAACTCCATTTTCCTGTATAAAAGATTCTTTGGTAGGAATCACCAAAATGACACAAACAGCGATCGTCAGAATACACCCGAAACTTGCTGTAAGTAGCAACACAACAACTACTTGGATAGGTAATGTATAAAGAAAATGAGGGTTGAATGCTTAATAGGTACTATCTTTTTTTTTTTTTCCTTTTTAAATGTGGTTTGCGATTTCTAAAATGTTTTTATTGATCACAGAGAAAGGAAGGGAGAGGGAGAGAGGAATAGAAACATCAATGATGATCGAGAATCACTGATCAGCTGCCTCCTGGGATGGAGCCCGTAACCCGGGCATGTGTCCTGACTGGAAAACAAACAATGACCTCCTGGTTCATAGGTCGAAGCTCAGCCACTGAGCCCCAGTGGCTAGGCCAATGTTTCCTTTTAAGGTGATGTTTTGGAACTGGACAGAGATGACAGTTGAACAGTATTGTGAATATACTAAATGCCACCGTACACTTTAATATGATTGTACACTGTAATATGATTAATTTTTACACTTTTACATTTACCTCATTTTAAGAAAATGTGGGGAGTAGAAGAAATTAATATGCAAAGAACACTGAATTTGGAGTCAAAAATCTTAAATTTTATTCTGTGAAAATTACCTACTAATTATATGAATGTGTCCTCTTTTGAGCCTCAGTTTTATGTTAAATCTAGTATTGTATCCACTGCCTAGCAAGACTGTTGTATGGATGAGATTAGAATGAATATAAAATCACTTTGTAAACTGTTCAGCATTATGTCAATTTTAGTAAAAAATATGAGCAGAAAAAATATATGAGCAGACATGTTTATGAGGAAAAACTAGTTCCATTTTTAAGTTTTGTTTTTCATTATTTAGTCCCTCCTATACTGATGACCAAACAACAATGTTTATAACATATATAATAGACGTATTATTTTATGTAAATAAGCCCCAATATCAACATGATACCCAAGAAATCAAATTTCCTAGCCAGAAGAGACTAAGCGTGGGGAGAAGCATTTGTAGGATGGGGTTTGTCTGTGAGACACTCACCAAGTGCTGCAGAGTCATGGAGTGGTCTTCTCCTGGAACTTGTGGTGGAGAATGAGTAGTATGGTGTCCCAGGTTTTCCTGAAGAAGACAGCTGTGCTGGGCTTCCAAGCCCTATATCTTGTCTCAGGAGACTAGACTATAAAACAAGGCCAAGGAAACAAGTTATGTTCCCACTGATAATGACCCAAACCTGAAAATTTCAATACTTCTAAATTATTTATAGTACCTTCAACAATGTCTTGAATTTAAGAATCATCCAATAAGTACTTGAATTCAATAAGACCATTGTTTAAGCATATATTTCTTTTCCCACATCAGTGGGTGGCGCATGTTCTAATAACTATGTGGATCCATATAATCTTAAAGTTGAAAGACACTTTAGTTACTATGTGGCTCCACCCATTCATCATCAAGAATGTTAAAAAAGAGAAACCAAGATAGTAGCATAGGTAAACACCTAAACTGCTGCATGCACAACAATTTCAAAACTACAACTAAAAGAAAAAACAGACATCATTAAGAACCACAGGAAGGATGGCTGAGTGGAAATTCTGAAGGAAAGAGAAAAGAACACTGAAACTCAGAGGAACTGCAGAAGGCAGAGGTACTGAGATGTGCATGCGGAGAGGACTGGCAACTGAGTGAGCAACTGGCTTTCTCAAACGGGAGGGAGACAAAAGCTCCTGACTGCGCTGAACTCCAGTGACGGGTGAGACTCTGGGGACACAGACTCATATGGGGTGAAACTGGACTGTCAGAAAAGAGAAAAGCACACTAGACTCAGAGGAACTGCGGAAGACAGAGATACCAAGGCACACGCGGGGAGAGGGTGGACAACTGAGTGTGCGGCTGGCTTTCTCAAGAGGGAGGGAGACAAAAGCTCACAACTGCACCGAACTCCAGTTCTGGGTGAGACTCTGGGGACCCAGACTCATTTGGGGAGAAACTGGACTGTATGGCAGCAGGCAGAACTCGAGGGCGGCTTTCTCTCAGAGGTGCTTGCAGCGATTACCACAGGACACTGACACACAGGGACCCATTAGGGCAGGGCTGACGGGAAACCAAGGCTGTCTGCTCCAACCTGAGACTCAGCCTCATTCAAGCTGAACACAAAGGCTTTTGCAAGTCTTGTACCATAAGGGTGTCTCCAGCACAGAAGTTCTCCCAGCGCAGACACAGCTGATCCTCACAAACAATTGGCCTGGAGGTCAATTCCTCCCAGTGATACCAACAACAATCAAGGCTTAACTACAACAACACCGTGCACACAGCCCACAAAGGGGTGCACCAAGAGTGTCCACCTCAGAAAGTTCTAGAGGTAACTTGGGAGGCTGAGCAACTGGGCCCTATAGGACACCTAGCATACAAAGCCACTCTATCAACTCAGGGAAGCAGCCAAAATGCGGAGACAAAGAAACAGATCACAAAGGAAAGAAATGGAGGAAAGCAAAGGACTGGATATAGAGTTCAAAACCACGGTTATAAGGGTTTTCAAGAATTTTCTAGAAAAGGCCAATAAATTTAGCGAGACCCTCAAGGATATGAAAAAGGACCAACTAGAAATTAAGCATACACTGACTGAAATAAAAAATATTATACAGAGATCTAACAGCAGACTAGAGGATCACAAGAATCAAGTCAAAGATTTGAAATGCAAAGAAGCAAAAAATACTCAACTGGAAAAGCAAAAAGCAAAAAGAATTCAAAAATATGAAGATAGTGTAAGGAGCCTCTGGGACAACTTCAAGCATACCAACATCCGAATTATGGGGGTGCCAGAAGAAGAGAGAGAGCAAGATACTGAAAATCTATTTGAAGAAATAATGACTGAAAACTTCCCCCACCTGGTGAAAAAATAGACTTACAAGTCCAGGAAGCCACAGAGAACACCAAACTAAAGGAACCCCAAAAGGACCACACCAAGACACATCATAATTAAAATGCCAAGAGCAAAAGACAAAGAGAGAATATTAAAAGCAGCAAGAGGAAAAACAGTTACCTACAAGGGAGCACCCATACGATTGTCAGCTGATTTCTCAACAGAAACTATGCAGGCCAGACAGGAGTGGCAAGAAATACTCAAAGTGATGAATAGCAAGAACCTACAACTAAGATTACTCTACCCAGCAAAGCTATCATTCAGAATTGAAGGTCAGATAAAGAGCTTCACAGATAAGAAAAAGCTAAAGGAGTTCATGACCACCAAACCAGTATTATATGAAATGCTGAAAGGTATTCTTTAAGAAGAGGAAGAAGAAGAAAAAGGTAAAGATAAAAATTATGAACAACAAATACATATCTATCAACAAGTGAATCTAAAAATCAACTGAATAGCAGCGTGGAAAAATGGCGGAGGAATAGACAGACATGTCCCGAGCCTTGTCCCAGAGCAGATAGAAAGAACAGCTGAGGGTCGCATGGAGAGTGTCTGTTGGAGAGTTAAGGGACAGCTATACTCCAGGAGAAGGTGGGGGTCTGCTGGACAGGGGTTCCCTGACCAGACAGATCTCACTACTGCTGGGTTCCCTCCCAGAGCCACTGCATCGGATGTGGGGACCGTGCCATCTTGAAGGGGAAAGTGGATGTTATAAGAAGCCTGAAAATCTACAACTACGGCACCCACCAAACAGCTGCGAACCCCAGAGCACCGGTCCCGAATTGGCGCAAACACACGGATTCAGAGGAGCTCTACGCTCCACCACAGAAAGGTCAGATTTTGCCTGGGATAAGGTGAGGTCTCTGCTCCTGACAGGACAGAGAAATGAGCGCACTGTGGGAGCTGGAGGACCAGGGGAAGTCTGTGCCTAGAAAAATCCATGGCGGCTGGGGCTGGCATGATCCACGAATGTGGAAAGGGGTCCTCAGAACTACTAACAGAGGGGATCTCTAAAAAGATACGCATTTTGATCTGATGCAGAAGGACAGCCTAAAAATGTTGGGAGTGTGCCGGCTTTTTGGACACAAGGGGGCAAAGGGGATTGAGCAGACTTATGCACTGCCTCGGAGTTTGCACACTTGCGCTTTCCCATCTTTGAATCCTTGCTTCTGATTACTAAGCCCAATACATAGGATCACCTAGTTGGGGATTCCCTAGGAGACTGCAGGGGAAAGTTGTTTTTCTGGAACATGGAGATCAGAGTGGGGAATAACTATCAGAGAACCAGCTCTGGGGCAGCCCACTCCCACAAACCAGTATTGAGTGCCATAGGGAAAGCAGGATCTAAGCACTGGCTAGAGAAGACCTATAGACCTGGAGATCAACCCAGAAACACTGCCACCCAGGGGCTAAATCACAAATTGACACTTGTATAATCACAAATAAAAGAATACAAGAAAGTAAGACACACCGCCTGCTTAAAAATCAGGACAGGCTTACAACACTGAGGAGCAGTGGGATGCAGGGAACTGCAATACTGTCCTGACTGGGAAACAGGTGTGCCAAACAGAACAATAGAGGAAGTAAATGACCTTCACTATTGCACATTTTATTTTTATTTTTTATTATTTTTTCTTTTTCATCTTTTACTTAAGAAACTAATTTTTTTCCTCATTTGAATTTACCTTTTTAATTATTACATTTTCATTTTCAATCAGTATTATTACTACTATTATTTTACTTTTTTAAAAAAGCATTTTACTCTTTGAATTTTAGATCAGTGTT
Source organism: Corynorhinus townsendii (assembly GCA_026230045.1). NCBI lineage: Eukaryota > Metazoa > Chordata > Mammalia > Chiroptera > Vespertilionidae > Corynorhinus > Corynorhinus townsendii. The sequence continues at coordinate 182,357,799 of JAPDVU010000001.1, read as the reverse complement.
CTACATTCTATTTTCATCTTTCCTTTAGCATCATTCTACTCTATCTCAACTCTACCTTTATGCCATCACTCTCTTCCTAACTTTTGCCCTTTTGCTGTCCTGTTTCTCTTACCCTTTTCCAGCTTTAGATTTTCCTATTCTTTCTTTTTAGCCCCCCCCCTCCGTTAAAAGTTCACCCTACTTATATATCTAATTTCGAATCCCCTACTCCAAGTTCATACACACCTCTCTCTTCTGTCTTCACTACCAAAAATGGTTTTTCTCTCTGTCCTTTTGTTGTTTGCTTGAATGTTGATTATATCAATTTTTTATGATTGTTTGTGAGATTGTTTTGCTTATTCTTTTTTTGTTTGTTTTGTTTTTGTTTGTTTTTTTTTGCATCTGTTTTCCCTCACCTTGCTTGATATTGTTGTTTGTAGTTTGTATTCATCTCCAGGTACTTGTTGCTGGCATTTGTTGGGATTAGTGGCTGTTCTATTGGAGTTTTCTCCCCATATATAGTCTGTTCCCCTTTTCTTTCTTATTATCTTTCTTTTCTCTGTTACTTTTATTGCCCTACTCCTATTTTCATTTTGGCACTCCTTTCTTTTCTTTTTCCCTCTTCTTCTCTCTCTCCTATCCCCTAATTTGCCTTTCTCTGGTGGTCACCTTTATTTAGGGTTATTAATATCGTGAATACATTTCTGTTCAGTGCCTTGTGTGTTGTACCTGGTTTTGTTGTATTTTGTGCCTTTAAATCAACGCAGGAGAGAGAGAACTATAAAACCAGACACCGGAAGAAGAGACACCATGGGGAGACAAAGAAACAGACCACATATGAAAAAAAACAGGCATCACCAGAAAAGGAAGTAAATGAAATGGAGGCAAGCAACCTGCCAGAGAAAGAATTCAAAGAAATGGTCATAAAGCAGAGAAAAGAATGGAAGACATATTTGACAATATGAGTAAGAACCAAGAGGAAATGAAGAACCAAGAAAAAATGAAAATGACATCGCTGCTGTAAAGAACTCAATAGAAAGCATCAAGAGTAGACTAGAAGAAGCAGAGGACCGCATCAGTGAGCTAGAAGGCAAGGTAGGAAGAAAGACCCAAGTAGAGAAGCTTCTAGAAAAAAAAAAGTATAAAGCAGGGGGACAGCCTAAAGGAACTTTGGGACAACACGAAACAAAACAACATCCACATAATAGGGGTTCCAGAAGGAGAGGAAACTGAGCAAGGAATAGAAAACCTGTTTGAAGAAATAATGACAGAAAACTTCTCTGATATAGGGAAGAAAAATCCCACACAAATCCAAGAAGCTCACAGATTCTCAAGCAAAATGAATCCCAAAAGACTGACACCAAGGCACATTATAATTAAAGTGGCAAACACCAACGACAAAGTAAGAATCTTAAAAGCGGCCAGAGAGAGACAGAAAGTTACCTACAAAGGAACCCCCATCAGACTAGCAATTGATTTCTCAACAAAAACTCATCAGGCCAGAAGAGAATGGAATGAAATACACAAAGTCATGCAAAGGAAGGGTCTGAATCAAAGAATACTGTACCCAGCAAGGCTATCAATCAAAATTGAAGGTGAAATCAGGAGCTTCACAGACAAAAAAGGACTAAGGGAATTTATTACCACCAAACCAGCAATGCAAGAAATGCTAAAGGGTCTGCTGTAAAAAAAGAAATAGGAAGCGAAGAAGGAACACAGGGGTAAAGAATAAAAATGGCAACAAATAAGCACCTATCAATAATAACTTCAAATGTAAATGGATTAAATGCCCAAATCAAAAGAAATAGTGTAACGGATTGGATAAGAAAACACGACCCATATATCTGCTGTCTACAAGAAACCAACCTCAGAAAAAAAGACACACACAGCCTGAGTGTGAAGGGATGGAAAAAGGTTTTTCAGGTGAATGGAAATGAAAAAAAAGCTGGGGTAGTAATACTTATATCTGACAAATTAGATCTCAAAGTGAAGGACATAACAAGAGATAAGGAAGGCCACTTCATAATACTATAGGGAGCAATCCATGAAGAAGAAATAACTCTGGTAAATATATACACAACCTATACAGGAACACCCAAATACATAAAAAAACTCCTGGAGGATTTCAAGGGAGAGACTGACAGCAATACAATCATAGTTGGAGACTTTAATACCCCACTATCACCATTGGACAAACCCTCTAAACAAAAACCATCAAAGAAACATCCATCCTAAATGACTCACTAACCAGATGGAATTCATTGACATCTTCAGAACATTTCATCCCAAAGCCACAGAATATACATTCTTCTCAAGTGCACATAGGTCATTTTCAAAGACAGACAATATGTTGGGTCATAGGCAAAGTCTCTTCAAATTCAAGAAGATAGAAATCATATCAAGCATCTTCTCAGATCACAGTGGCATAAAACTGGAAATCAACTATAGTGAAAACAATCCAGAAAAAATCAAACATATGGAGACTAAACAGCATGCTATTAAACAATAACTGGGTTACCAGGGAGATCAAAGAAGAAATAAGAAACATCATGGCAACAAATGACAATGGAAACACAACAATCCAAAATCTATGGCACACAGCGAAAGCAGTCTTGAGAGGGAAGTGTATAGCTCTACAAGCCTAATGCAAAAAACAAGAAACAATGGTAATAAATTACCTAACTGTACAACTCAGAGTTAGAAAGAGAGCAAGAAGAAAAGCCCAGTGTAAGCAGAAGGTTGGAAACAATAAAGAGCAGAGCGGAGATAAACAACGTTGAGACCAAAAAAACAATACAAAAATCAACAAAACTAAGAGCTGGTTCTTTGAAAGTACAGACAAGATTGATGACCCTCTAGCCAGCCTCACCAAGAAGCAAAGTAGAGGGCCCAAATCAACAATATCAGAAATGAGAGAGGTGAAATAACAACAGACCCCACAGAAATACAAAGGATTGTTAAAAAATACTCTGAATAACTCTACTCCAACAAACTGGACAACCTGGAGGAAATGGACATATTCATAGAAAAATACAACCTTCCAAAACTCATTCAGGAAGAATCTAAACATCTCAACAGGCCAATAACCGTGGAAGAAATTGAAGCAGTCATCAAAAAGCGTCCAGCAAATAAAAGCCCGGGGCCAGACGGCTACACAGGGGAGTTTCACCAAACATTCAAGGAAGAACTAAAACCTATCCTCCTCAGACTATTCCAAAAAATTCAAGAGGAAGGAGCACTTCCAAGCTCCTTCTATGAAGCCACATCACCTTAAAACCAAAATCAGATAAAGACAATACAATGAAAGAGAATTAAGGCCAATATCCCTCATGAACATAGATGCCAATATCCTCAACAAAAGTCTAGCAAATCGGATCCAGCACTACATCAGAAAGATCATACACCATGTCCAAATAGGATTTATCCCAGGAATGCCAGGATGGTACCATATCCGCAAATAAATTAACATGATACATCACATAAACAAACTGAGAGATAAAAAGCACAAGGTCATATCAATTGATGCTGAAAAAGCATTTGACAAAATCCAACACCCTTTGTTGACAAAAACTCTCAACAAGGTGGGAATAGAAGGATCATACCTCAACATAATAAAAGCTATATATGATAAACCCACAGCTAACATCATACTCAATGGACAAAAACTAAAACCATTTCCCCCAAGAACAGGAACAAGACAGGGATGCCCACTCTCACCACTCCTATTCAACATAGTACTGGAAGTATTAGCCATTGCAATTAGACAAGAAGAAGAAATTAAAGGCATCCAAATTGGAAAAGAAGAAGAAAAGCTGTCCTTATTTGCAGATGACATGATATTGTACATAAAAAACCCGAATGACTCTGTCAAAAAACTAATAGACTTAATAAATGAATTCGGCAATGTGCCAGGATACAAAATTAACGCCAAGAAATCTATGGCATTTCTATACACCAATAATGAACTTACAGAAAGAGAGACTAAAAAAGACTCAAAATGGTGCATTTACCATTGCACCAAAAAAATCAAGATACCTAGGAATAAACTTAACTAAGGAGGTAAAAGACCTATACGCGGAAAACTACACAACACTGAAAAAAATACATAGAGGAAGATGTAAACAGATGGAAGAGCGTACCATGTTCATGGATTGGTAGAATCAACAACATTAAAATGTCCATACTATCCAAAGCAATCTATAGACTCAATGCACTCCCCATTAAATACCAACGGCATATTTCACGCACCTAGAAAGAACTCTCCAAAAATTTATCTGGAATGAAAAACAACCCCGAATAGCTACAGCAATCCTGAGAAAGAAGAACAAAGTAGGTGGGATCTCAATACCAGATTTCAAGCTGTATTACATAGCCACTGTTCTCAAAACTGCCTTGTACTGGCATAAGAACAGACATATAGATCAATGGAACAGAATAGAGAACCCAGAAATCGACCTAAATCACTATGCTCAATTAATATTTGACAAAAGAGGCATGAACATACAATGGAGTCAAGACAGTGTCTTCAATAAATGGTGTTGGGAAAGTTGGACAGATACATGCAAAAAAATGAAACTAGACCACCAACTTACAGCATACACAAAAATAAACTCAACATGGATCAAGGTCTTAAACTTATGATGAGAAACCATAAAAATACTAGAGGAATCCACAGCCAGAAAAATCTCTGACATATGCCGAAGCAATTTCTTCACTGATACTGCTCCTAGGGCAAGGGAAGCTAAAGAGAAAATAAACAAATGGGACTACATCAAAATAAAAAGCCCTTGCACTGCAAAGGAGAGCATCAATAAAACAACAAGAAAGCTTACTGCATGGGAGAACATATTTGCCAATGATATCAATGATAAGGGTTTAATCCCCAACATTTACAGGGACCTCATGCAGCTTAACAAGATGATAAACAACGCAATCAAAAAATGGCAACTGATCTAAATAGACACTTTTTGAAAGAAGACAGAAGGAAGGCAAAGAGACATATGAAAACCTGCTCAAAGTCACTAGTCATCAGAGAGATGCAAATCAAAACAACAATGCAGTACCATCTCACACCTGTCAGAATGGCTATTATCAACAAGCCAATAAATGACTTAATAAAAGGAAGATAAATGATCCACTAAAAAAATGGGCAACGGACCTAAATAGAAACTTTTTGAAAGTAGACAGAAGGAAGGCCAAGAGACATATGAAAACCTGCTCAAAGTCACTAATCATCAGAGAGATGCAAATCTAAACGACAATGCGGTACCATCTCACACCTGTCAGAATGGCTATTATCAACAAATCAACAAAGTACAAGTGCTGCCGAGGATGCAGAGAAAAAGGGAACCTTCGTGCACTGCTGGTGGGAATGCAGACTGGTGCAGCCACTGTGGAGAACAGTATGGAGTTTCCTCAAAAATCTAAAAATGGAACTCCCATTTCAGCCAGTAATCCCACTTCTAGGATTATATCCCAAGAAACTAGAAACACCAATCAGAAAGGTTATATGCACCCCTATGTTCATAGCAGCAACATTCACCATAGCTAAGATTTGGAAACAGCCTAAGTGCCCATCAGCAGATGAGTGGATTAGAAAACTATGGTACATCTACACAATGGAATACTATGCTGCGGTAAAAAAGGAGTTCTTACCATTTGCAACAACATGGATGGAGATGGAGAGCATTATGCTAAGTGAAATAAGCCTGGCAGAGAAAGATAAATATCACATGATCTCACTCATTTGTGGAATATAATGAACAACATAAACTGATGAACAAAAATAGATCCAGAGACAGAGAAACATCAGAACGTCAAACCTCAGTGAAGGAGGGGAGGGTGGGGGTAAAGGGGAGAGATCAACCAAAGTACTTACATGCATGCATATCAGCCTAATCAATGGACACAGACAACAGGGCGGTGGGGGCATGAATGGGAGGTGGGGGTTAATGGGGGAATAAGGACACATATGTAATACATTAATCAATAAAGAAATTTTAAAAAATCAAGTGAATAAAAAAATCTGATGAACAGAATAAACTGGTGAATATAATAGAATCAGTGGCATAGAAGGGGAGTGGACTGACAATTCTTGGGGGATAGGGGTATGGGGGATGTGGGAAGAGACTGGACAAAAATCGTACACCTATGGATGAGGACAGTGTGTATGGGGGTAAGGGCAGAGGATGGGTTGGGAACCGGGTGGAGGGGAGCTATGGGGGTAAAAAGAGTAACAATTGTAATAATCTGAACAATAAAGATTTATTAAATTAAAAAAAAAGTATGTTAAAAAAAAAAGGCCACCCAGTCTTTGCTTGAATGCTTTCATGACCACATATGTGTCAATTCTGTTCCTTTCCTATTATCTTTCTGGATAGCTCTCATTGTTTTGAAGAGGACCAGTATTTTCAAGACTAGCCATTCCTTTGGTAGGAATCACCAAAAATTACCACACTTAAACAGTGATTAGATAAGGTGTCATCTTCAACAGTGTCTCCTGAAGGGTTTGAATATCCTCCTCAGTGTCCCTGACAGAGATTCTGGATATATTTTCAGTTTATCAAAGTCTCTTGTAAAATGAAATGGAGGACAATATGTCAGATTACTGCAGAGTAGTTTTCAACACATTTGTGCTAGCTTCAATTGAAAGGTAAACAGTGATCATACCCTATTATTCTATTGCATATGCTGCAATTAAGTCATGTCCCTAGGTACATATGTGCTCCTGACCCTTAAGTCCACACCAACACTCTAACCTGCCATAGCCTGTTTACTTATTTATTCATTTACTTATTTATTTTGTTAATCCTCCCATGAAAATATTTTTCCCATTGCTTTTTGGAAAATTAAAGGGGTGGGGGAAGACAGAGAAACATTGATGTAGAGACACACATGGCCTGGTTGCCTCCCGCATGCACCCAACTAGGGTCAGGAAGGGAACTGCAACCAGGTATATGCCCTTGACAGGGAATGGAATCCAAGACCCTTAGATGCTCGGGCTGATGCTCTAACCTCTTAGCCACAGTGGCCAGGGCCTGTCTTCTTTTTAATGTAGGCACTTACAACTATAAATTTCCCTCTGAGTACTGCTTCCACTGCATCTCATTTGTTCTGTTATATTGTCTTTTCATCTTCACTTGGTATTTCATTTTTCTTAAAAGCCTATTCAACAATGTTGAAGCACAAACAGAATGGATGGGCATGGACAGCATTATGTTAAGCAAAATAAACCAGCCAGAGAAAGATAAATATCACATGATCTCACTCATGTGTGGAATATAATGAACAACATAAACTGATGAGAAAAACTGCCTTTCGTATCTTGTTTTGAGGCATCTGCTGTATTTATTACTTGACCTGCTTTTTCTCATATAGAAGGCATGTATGAAACTGGTCACTGTACATATACAAACAAATACACGAGAGGAACTGGACATTCATATGTCTTTTAACAGTGCTCCTTACAAATTTCCTTGGCATATAAATTCTAATGGGCATATAAGATAATGATTTATACGAAGGGTCAACAATTTGCAGGTCAAATTGGGCCTGTTTCAAAAATATTTTTATTGGAACATAGTCTCACCCGTTCATTTATTTATTAGCTGTGGTTGTTTCTGTGCTATAATAGATAAACTTTCAGATGAATTAAAATGTAGCCAGTGAGTTATTTCTTCAAAGAAGTCAAATAATAGTCATAATAAAGACTAACAGAGACATAAAATAATCTGTCATGAATAGGAAAGCTCATCCTATTCATAAAGAGGGTATATGCTAATTGACTATCATGCCCTCCCAAAGATGGCAGCACTCACAGCCAATAAGGAGGGAATATGCTAATTGACTGTCACACCCTCAAAGATGGTGGTGCCCAGAGCCACAAGATGGCGGTGCCCAGCCCCCTCAGCCCCACTGGGGTGGCAGGTGTGTGACACAGCAGGGCCCACCAGTGGCCCAGGCAGGTCTGGCTGCTCCGTGCGCCTGCCTCTGGAGTCCCCCAATCCCCTCACCCCCCGGCCGCCCAGGGCTGGCCCGAGGCGCAACAAGCCTCAGATGGCGGCTGCACAGCCGCCCAAGGCCGGTCTGAGGCTCAGGTAACCAGGGCTGGCCAAAGCTTGCACTGCCAGCAGTGGCAGCAGCCAAGGTGTGATGGGGGCATCGCCTTCCCCTGATCGCTGGGTTGCCTCCCACCCCTGAGGGCTCCCGGACTGTGAGAGGGGGCAGGCTGGGCTGAGGGACCCCCCTCCAGTGCATGAATTTTCATGCACCGGGCCTCTAGTTTCTTACAAGCCTAAAAGTAGATGAAATGTTTACAAAAACTGTATGTCCTGAAATAGCATGTGCTTCATAGTTAGTTACCCTGAGTTCAAATGCTGACTGTATGATCTAGGGTAAATTACCTAACATTAATGCATCTGTTTCCTTTTCTATTAATGGATGTATTACCAATTAGTTTATAGGGTTGCTGGGAGAAGTAAATAAGGATTTAAATAAAACTAAGCATGGTTGTAGAACCCAGTGAAAACAAAACAAAATGGAAAAATGATTACCACATTCTAAGTATCACAAAAGAATCAAAATAAGATGAATGACATTTTAAATTATTCCCTGGGCACAAACTCGTTGTCCTAAAGTAGGAGACCTTGTGTGCCTTGAATCAAAGATGTTAGAAACAGCAAAGAGGACAGACAGACTCTTTAAAAGAGGGTTTGACAATTAGAGGCTAAATCCTAAGAGGAGTGTGACAGATTCAAACTGTTTAAATTTAAGTCAAGAATAAATTGACATATGACAACTTATTTCTCAAAATGATTAAACAAAAGTAAGTATTTTTGTATAAACCCACCTTTAGCATCCAAACATATAAACACACATTGAGTGAAAGAAAAGGAATGGTGAATTATACAAGTGTGGTGAAATGTTAATTAATGAATCTTGGTTAATAAGGACATGGATGCTCATTGTACTATTATTGCATGTTTCCTGTAGATTTGCAACTTTTCAAAATAAAAAGTTGGATCAGAATAAATATCAAGGATTCACTAGCACACTTACTTTCAAATGTATTATCTCAGTTAATGTTTACTATGACCATAATTATTATGTAAATTTTATGTTATACAGATAGCAAGTGGTAAAACCCTAATTTGAATCTAGGTCTGTTTCAGAAGTTCCTTTCTCAATACAAGACTTCTACAATAGTCTACGAACTTAATTACCATTTATAAGACTGTTAACTTGAAAAAATAAGTGACCTGTACATGAATTTGTGGATAATAGTCCTAAAGCTGTGTAACCCACAGATACATATTGGTAGGCTTTGCACATATGCATAGAATAAAAGGGGAGGGGGAGAACAAGTTTTTTGGGACAAAAAAGTATGCTTGCTAACAATTTCAGTATTGCTAAAAACTTGTTCCTTGCTATAGACAAATATGGAGATGTGGTTAGGAAATACTCTGTCTTGTTCCATATTGAATTTCAATGCTCCCCTGCAAACTGGAGACGCTGTCCTAATCATAGAAATAACCTACTTAATCTATATCTTGAGCTATATAATTAGGCAAAGTAAATGTAGAATAAATTGTTCTTTTTTAAGAACACAAGATGATTATTTTATCCTATTAACTAAAATTAACTAAAAATAAATTGCTTAATACTATAAGAAATAAAAAAGTTTAAGACAAGGTTTTCTCCACAAGAACTTGACAATCTAGGAAATAATGCCCATGAAACTAATGGAATGTGTGACTAAAAAAATTAAGGGCTAAACTATTATAAGCCTAATATTTTTATATTCTCCCACCAACAAAATATTTTTCCTTTGTTTCCTCAAGCATTTTGGTAACATAACACACACATAATGAACTATTTTCCCCTATATTAATTACATATCAACTCATGTTATTGATTTTTCTGCCTGCCTAAAACAAATAAGCATTATTGATTACCACTGATCTTGTCCTAGAGGTATCTCAGGCAAAAAGAATACACAAGTATCCCAGAGGATACAGAACAAGGCAAAGCAGTTTTATTCTTTTTAGCTGTCTTATTCAAGGCAGAATTAAAATTCTGAAAAGATATAGTATTACATTTCTTACACATGCTTAGAAGAGAATCATTTATACAATCACCAAGAACCTCATCTGTGCAAAATAGATCTAATTATTGAAGAATAATCAATGTAGGGTTATCCTTGAAACACTAATATAGCTTAGATTATTGTAATAAAACCTACATCAAGTGAAGTTTCCTTTTGAATTACATATAACAAACCTCTATGCAGTAAATAAAAATCCCCATTTCTTTATAAGGAACTTAATGCAGCCTATTTTATCATTTTTTTTCAAGTTTTCTCCTTTTTCATGTGCTTGAAAATTCCCAACTCTAATATGTGAAATTGAAAAGACTATTTAATGTAAGCCTTCATGATGATATTGACTGAAAAGTAAAGGACACAAACATAGGAGGGGGCTTGGCCAACATGATTTATCAATGTGACTGCTTAATTTTTGTATTAGAAGGTACTCTAAATATGATTTAATAAGAAAGCAAAAGAACATTCTATGTAAAAATGGTACTGCAACAGCCAGGAGGATTCAGAATCACAATGCAATAACTTGGATATTCTTTACCTTTAAAAGATAAAAGTGTTTGAACTCTTGATAAACATAGGCTTGTTTCCTAAGAACTGCTTTTTACCATTAAATGGCTTAGCCCCAACAATGTACTACATGTACTTTGATATCCATAACTTGTTTAAATAAAGACCTAATTAACCCTACACCTAAAATTATTAGCCTCAGTTATTAAAAATTAAGAACTCATCACTATTTTGCTTTCTAAAAAAAATAAGATGGAGAATACCTAATGTTATAGTCACATAATCTCAAAAAAATTAAAATATTTAATATGGACCCCTGGAACCTCTGCTCTATGTATATTCTGCAGAATTCCTTAATTTCATACCTATAACATACCCCCAAAGTAGTATGCAGTTTCAATAGATAAAAGCAAGCAGCTGTTCCCTTTTTGAGAGGAGAATGTACTAATTAAAGAGGTAGAAAGGTATAAAACAATCATGATAAAATAGAGTACATAAACTGTTAAGATTTCTCAGTTGAATTCTTTATACTGCACCATGTATTTGTCACCAAAGGATGAAGAAACAAAACTGTTCTAAAATCAAAATGAGTACAGTATTATCATATTTGCAACTGTCCTTTTAATTTAGAAACATCACAGCAGAGTTTATCTGTAAGTCCATTTGAAATTTCAGAAATTCTAACAGTGGAACTGAAGAGTGACAAAGAAGTCTCTCACCTCAAGTCACAAGCAAAACTCTCAGAGGATGAAGGGGAATTTAGGGCAAAATATAAATGTTAGGCTTTAATAATACCAGTCTTCTGTTAATTTTCAACAAATAATTAAAAAACAGACTGCAATAATATCCAAATTTGGGAAACACCGACATTTGTGAAATAATTGTATTATGATGCAAATTAATTTACATTGAAATTCTAGGGATATGTTAGCAATTATCAGCATGTTGTTAAAGAATTCTATCCTGAGAATCTCATTAGATAGTGAAGCAAAGTACAGTTGTTATCATTCTGAGAACAAAAGAATCTTGAATGAGTAATCAATAGCAACTGGCAGAAAATGAGACATTAATTATGATCCTCTCTAGTGTTTTGTCTAAGACAAGATTTCATTAAATGCTTTGTGCAACCTGAATAGTTCCAAGTCATTACCAACACTCTGGACGAGATATTAATTGTGGGGAGGGGAGAATGGAAATTTACAGAGAAACAAAGTAAAAGGAAACTTAAGATGCTTCTGTATTCCTTTCCCAGGTCAATAAAAACACAACAACCACCGCTAGCCAACTTTAATGCTTGTTCTTTTACAAGTCCCAAATCTTATAATCTTAAGACTGTCTCTTGAAAATTTAATTATCACTTTCTCTGCTTAAAGTGTTATGCAGGTTTGAGAAGATAATGACAGTCATCCATCAAATGCATCCTGCCAATGCAATCAACCCAATCTATCTTGAAAAGAATAAAAAGAAACTATCTATATACTATTAAATTACCAAAACATGGTAAGCTTAGGATTTAAGTTTACCAATCTTCTTTAATTATCAGCAACAGAGGGAAATTTTATCATCTTAATACTTCCTTCTCATAATTTTTTCTCTCTGAACTTTTCTCCCAAATCTGGCATCAGCCAATGAAAATATATCAAGTAGAGATTTGGGATGTAGATCAATAAAAGAAAGACTTCTTGAAAATAAAAGAACTATGAAGAGAACAAACTAAAAGCTATTTTAATATATCCAATATTTAAATAACTGCAACTATGCAATAAGAATAACTTCCTTTTAGGATTTTATAGGCATCCATAAAGAAAGTCCCTACTTCCAAAAGTGCTGTAAAAGGCATACTCTGTTTTCTTCCAAATAAGTTTTTCTGACTGTCTACATGTAGAAACTTCCTTGTTAAACAGGACCCTCTGAAAGTCATCTGCAAAGCTACCAGGAAGCCTTTGAGCAGTTTCTTCTGTGAAGATAAACGAGCCAACTATGTGAAGTGCTAACAGCATTAGAAGAACAGGAGATAAATGTCATTTCTCTTTTGCTTTTGTGGAAATGGTGTTACATAGTCCTAAGAATTTCAGCAGAGGTTCTAATACTTTGAAGCCACTCCCTTTTTACATCTAGTAATTGAGCACCCCTTCTTCCCAGGAATTGTATTTCCAGGAATACAATTAAGAGCAACACAAAACCCAATATTAGTAAGTCCTAGGCATATAGTTAGGCATGCAATACTTTTTGAACTGAAACATTCTATACTGGACATCTTTAAGAAATTAAACTTTTTATTTTTGAAATTCTCAAATATGAACAAAAGTAGAAACACACACACAATACAATGAACCTTCATGTACCTTTCATTCAGCTTCAACTCCTCAGTATTCTGCTGCTCCTGCTTGCTTCATTTATTCTGTCATCTTTCAGCTCTTGTTATACACCCCAAAACTGACAACAATCCCTTATTATCACGTAATATCCAGTCTGTGGTCACCTCTGTTTTAATTTTATATTCTGAAATGGTGTCTATTCTCTAGCCATTATTTAACAGACGAAAGATAAAATGACTTTTTAAAATAATGTTCCCCAAAAGTATTAAGCAGCACCAAAAGTCAGTAATATGCAAAGAGCAGAAACATAAACAATGAAGATTTTCCCCCTTGCCAACTCCCCTGTACAATATAATGCTCTCTGGCCTTTTAACAGAAGCAGGAAATTAAAGTTGCCTACTGCCTGACACTTCAAGATGTGACTTTTTCCCCACAAAACAATTTATTTTACCTTTGTTTCAAACTCACAAATCCCAGAAGCTCACTCTGCAGGCAGCTGATGGCTTATTCCTCTTGCTAATGAGCTTTTTCCTAGATCACAGGATTCAAATTCAAACATTTTCTGAATGCCTACTGTGTGCCAACCATTGTACATGGCCCTTTGACATGCTACTGCGTCAATAAATAATCTCATGAATAGCTTCAACACTGATCCAATATACAACTTTTATGTCTTTTTAATATTCCGGACTCTAACAATCCTCTAACTACCATCGAATAATTTGTTCCCAAGAGGATATTGTTAGTACTGGGAACCACATGACTTCTGAAAATTTTAAGTACAATATTCAACTCTGAGATAACTTATTCTTACAGCACCACTGTCCCCTAATTACTTACTACACTTGTTCTTTCGCCTCAACACATCCAATATCTTGACTTTTTCTTTTCCAGTTCCAAAGTTTAATCATGGCTTCATTTCCTTTTTTCAAAAACTAGACCATAAAAGTCTAATTCTTGAAACATTATCACATCACTATCTCAATTCTAGCCTCACTTCATTTATCAGCTATGAAACCTTGGATAAATTGTATAACCCCTGACAGTTCAGGTTCCTCAGTTATGCAATAGGAAGAAAAATAGTACCAGCAACAGCAGCAACAAAAACACTTTTTTTCAGAGAGTATTGTAAGGACCAAATGAAATGTTTGTAAGGTGTTATACACAATGTCTGGCACTAGTAAGAGTCTCATGTATGCTATCATATGCATTACAATTAGCCTATATAATTGTCCTGCAAACCTGATCACTATATCAATTCAAATATTTGCTTCTACATTTAGTCTGCTGAGAACTATTGGAACAAAAATTAAAGTGCATGTAAAACCTTGTAGATTACTGTCAGTAGTAATTTCTGGTCTCTAACCTCAGATGGATCAGCAGTGCCTTTTAGAAAACCTGTGCTTGTCAGTAGAGAGCTCATGAAATTGGAGGAACAGTTAAGGTCTTTTATTTCAAACAACAGATGCTCTAATCCTTCTATTATAAAAATCCCATTGAAGTGAAAATCTAGCCTCTGCTCGAGCACATCCAGTGAGAAGGAAGTCACTACCTACCAAGGTTCTATCTTAGGTACTACTAGAGGCCCGGTGCATGAAATTCATGCCCTCGGGGTCAGGGGGTGTCCCTCAGCCCTCTCACAGTCCTGGAGCTGTCAGTAGGACATCCTTAGCGCTGCCTTGGAGGCAGGAGAGGCTCCCGCCACACCGCTGCAACTTGCCAGTCACCAGTCGTGAGCCTGGCTTCTGGCTGAGCGGTACTCCCCCTGTGGGAGTGCACTGACCACCAGGGGGAAACTCTTGCGTTGAGCGTCTGTCCCCAGGTGGTCAGTGCGCATCACAGCGACTGGTCATTCTGCTGTTTGGTTGTTTTGGATATTAGCCTTTTATTATACACTGACTGGCCAGATTATTATGATCTCTGAGCGCATAATAATCTGGCCACTCAGTATATATCCTATATAATAAAAGGCTAATATGCAAATTGTCCTCTTGACCAGGAGTTCGACCAGCAGGCAGGCCAGCCAACCGCCCATGTCCCCTCCCCTGGCCAGACTGGCCAGACCCCACCCATGCATGAATTCATGCACTGGACCTCTAATATATATGTGTATATATATATGTGTGTTTGTGTGTATGTATATGTATATGTACACACACACACACACACACACACACACACACACACACACACACACTGAGTGGCCAGATTATTATGATCTCTGAACTCATAATAATCTGGCCACACAGTGTATAAGATGAAAACACTCTTGTATTAAGTTAAAATCAGAATTGCTTAACTCCTGTACCTACTGTCCACAGTTTTAACCTCAAAAGTTACAGATAAAACAACAATTTATGCTTCAAATATTTGAAAATGTTTAATTCTCAGCAGGCCAGTATGACTGCCTACATATGAAAGCCCGATTCTCTTCTCAGAAATACCTATCTGCATAGGAAAAAACCGTGCTTTGATGGAAAATTGTGCATTATCTAGCATAGATGGTCAGTCAGTTCTGATAAAAACATTCAAGCTTGCCCTGGCCAGTGTGGTTCAGTTGGTTGGGCATAGCCCTATGATTGCCAGTTGATTCCCAGTCAGGGCACATGCCTGGATTGTGGGCTGGATTTTAAAAATCATTCATTTAAGCTCTGTGAGGGAATACTGTCTCTGTTGTAACCACTCAACTTCATCTCTGTAGCAAGAAAAGGAGCCATAGCCAATATGTAAACAAATGAGCAAGGCTATATTCTAATAAAACTATTTACAAAAAAAAAAAAAGGAAAGGGGTGGGGATATTTGGCTGATAGCCACAGTTTGCTGACCCCTGGTCTAGAGTACATCTTTCTAGGTACCTGATTCTCAATCTATGGGAGTTATTTTATAACTCTGTTGGTTGTAGTTAACTGATAGCAATGCAAAATCATTTTTATCAGTAGACCTGCAAAAAATTGTCCATTGAAAGAATGAACCCTCCTCACCCTCAAAATCTCTACCATACTCCTCAAAGGAAAAAAAAAATGTTTGCCTCCATTTGAACATTAATTTCCATAATTCTGAATGTGTTTTTAGATTCTCCTTTGAACTGGTTCTAATACCTTATACATTTCTACACCGATGAGATAAAATCTATATACATGTTCATTTTTATATCTGTAGGAGTCATAATTTTACCTATTTAAAAATTATATTTTAATACCTACAATGTGCTATTGTTACATGATAACCTAAACTACCTCCCATCCTACTGTTCTTCATATGTGGCTTACAACAATAATGTCTCAAATAGTTTCCTTGTCTCCAATTAAAAATTCTCCTGTATATCTTGAGCCAGAGCTCAACTTTCTAAGAAACACTTGTATTTTTCATCATGCCACATGTCCAATTCCAAACTCTTACAGGGTAAAATACAAATCCTTCAAGCATTGTTCTTAAAATTCAAAGATCTCACACTGTTCTTTTAAGTAAATATTTCATTCAAGCCAAACAAAAATGCTACTATTCACTTATTTTTTTATTTTAAAATACACTGACTTTTTTTTCTTTTAAAATGCTACTATTAACTTATTTTTTCTTGTAAAATACATTAAAAGGCATTCATTGATACCTTCTATTTGTCAGACACAGAGCTAGATGATTGTGAAATACAACAAATAAGTAGCCAATGATTCTGACCTCACAGAGTACACAGTTTTAGTGGGACAAAATCAAGGAAGTAATCACATGATGTGTTAAATATTACTGCCTCTGCGCGGCTGGTGTGGCTCAATGGTTGAATGTTGACCCTGAACCAAGAGGTTGCTGGTTTAATTCCCAGTCAGGGCACAAGCACGGGTTGCAGGCTCAATCCCTAGTAGGAGGCAGCCAATCAATGATGCAGGTGGCAGCCAATCAATGATTTGTTGTCATCATTGTTTTTTTCTCTCTCTCCCCCTCTTCCTCTTTGAAATCAATATTACTGTATTAAAAAATATTGCTCCCTCTATTTCATTAGTCCTTCTCTTTACTCTGTCAAATTTTACCAATTCTCCAAGATCTGAGAGTTCTACATTTTCCTTTGCAAAATCTTCTCTATATCAAGATCACATTCATTTTTCTTTTTATATCTATAACTACTTATTTGAGAATAGAGGCCCAATGCACGAAGATTCGTGCAAGAATGGGCCTTCCTTCCCCTGGCTGCCAGCAGCGCTTTCACTCTGGCTGGAGCCACCTTTCCGCTCCGGCCTGGAGCCGCCTTTCCGCCTTCCCATGCTGCCCAGAGGCTGAGAGTGGCTGGGGTGGTGCAGAACGCCTGCGTCTTCGCAAGCGTCCCGCCCCGCCCCAGCCACTCTTAAAGACTGATACTATTCTTTTATTCTGTTGCCTGGCCCAGCTCCTTATTCATGGTAAAACAAATACAAATTTGTTGATTTGATTCTATATGTTAGGCAAATCCTGTAATGTGTGGTTGTTTCCTTGACATTTTTCACCCAGTAAGAAAGAAGCATCAACAAAAAGATGAAACATTTAAATGATAAATAAATTTGGTCTGCTTACAATGAAAGTTGCAACAAATCTTTGTGAATTGGAAATGCCTTAGTTATTAAGGTCACAATAGTCCTTATGGAATAAGGGATTCTTTTTATTAAAAATATCACTAAAATTGCAAAAATTTAGCCCATAAAATGTAAAATACAATGTGGAATATAGATTTGTGTAATTCTCTATATTAAAAGCCTAATATGCTAAGTGTCCAGTCGACCAGTCAGCCGTTCAACCAATCAAAGTATAATATGCTAATGATACGCTAAGGCCACTCAACCACTTGCTATGACGTGCACTGACCACCAGGGGGCAGTCGACCAGTCAACCAATCACTATGATGTGCACTGACCACCAGGAGGCAGACAGTCGACTGGCCAAGCAGTCACTATGATGTGCAATGACCACCAGGGGCAGATGCTCCAACCAGTAGGTTAGCTTACTGCTGGGGTAATGCCAATTGGGATTGAGCAAGATGGGCTGGACATGCCCTGGAGCCCTCCCGCAGCCTCTCCCCGGCTGGCCAACTTCCCACATTCCTCCCCGACCCCAATGGTGCACTGGTGGGGTCCCTTGGCCTGGCCTGCACCCTCTCACAATCCGTGACCCCTTGGGGGATGTCAGAGAGCCAGTTTTGGCCTGATCTGCAGGCCAGGCTGAGGAACCCCACTGGTGCATGCATTTGTGCACCAGGTCTCTAGTTAGTCCTATAAAATCAGTGTAAAAATATATTATTTGATTAAAAATAGGTTTGAAATAGAGCAAATCACCTAGAATGCTTAACAAACTTATATTAAATTTATAGAAATCTATAAATCTGGACTAGAGTACTAGTATATCTTTCTAAGAACCCGATTCTTAGTCCATGGGAACTATTTTATAACTCTGTAAATTGTAGATAACTGATAGCAATGCAAAATAATTCTTATCAATAGAGATTAAACAATTGGGTTATTGAAATCATTTTAAATGCATTAAATATTGTCTTAGCAACTTAAAATGTAAAAGCAGTAATGGGTTCCAGATACACCATCTTTGGTTGAGGAGGAGTTTGAGAAACTCCCAGAAGCAGGAAGCTGACTCTGATCCCTCAACCCCCAAGCCCTTCTTCCCTGAAGCAGGCCACATCATCTTCAATGTGAGAGATACCCTTACTATACCCGGAGGAAAGGAGCATCCTTATCTCTAAAGACAAAGGGATGCCAAGAAAAATCCTAACAAAAAGGTCTGGCTAAATTTCCCCCAATTTACCTCATCCTTGTTAATCTATCATATTCCTCCACAACTATGCCCACTCTTCATCAAACCTGGCATTTCAGTTGCTAATGAAGGCTCATGTCATGTAAAACTTTCTGTAAATAAGTATGCATACTTTTCTCCTGTTAATCTTTGTCGGTTTGCTTTTCAGACCTAGCTAGGGACCCTGAGAGGGCCGAGGAAAACTTTCCTCCCCTACAGCAGCAAGACTTTCTCATACTCTTATGGGTATCTTAGGCTGGATAATTATCCTTATTGACCTTATCCTTTAGGGTTTCTCTATATATAATATCAGAAATCACCCCATTATGTAACACAGTTCAAATTATAAAACTGCCAGTTCTCACTGGCTAAGGAAAATAGTTCTCTTAGGAGAGAAGCCTTATTGTGGGGAGAGGAAGAAAGAAGTACCTACACCATAGTATCCTTTATGTAGCAGCTTGTAATCATGCTACCAAGTAGAAATGATCCTGTTCTTGAAATGACCACAGAATTACAAGTTTAGAAGGGACTGGAAATTTGTTTATCCACTGCACTTAAATCTTCAGCCGTGAAGAGAAAAACTATAGAAGTCTTAGGTAACCTTTTACAGAGCTGTAGGAATTCTTTCTATATCTTGAATATGGGTCCTTAGTTAGATAGGTGCTTTATAAATATTGACTCCCAGGAGTGTGGCTTGTCTTGAAACCTATGCTTTTTTTTTCTTAAGTTACTGATTGGGGGGCGGGGGAGGGGGGAGGGAAAAGAGAAAGAGAGAGAGACAGAGAGAGAGAGACAGACAGACAGACAGACATCACTTATTTATACATTCATTGGTTGATTCTTGCATGTGCCCTGACCAGGGATTGAACCTGCAACCTTGGTATATCAGGACAATGCTCTAACCCAGCAGTCACCAACCTTTGGGACCTTGCGGACCTCCCGTTGGCGACCGCTGCTCTAACCAACTGAGTACCAAGCCAGGGTAAACATATGCCTTTGGATAAGCAGGAAAATTTAATTTTGATGAAGTCTAATTTACCATATTTTCTTGTTTGGTTGTTTCTTTCCGTATTCTGTGTAAGAAACCTTTGCTTACCCTCCAATTGAGAAGATATTCTCTTATGTTTTCTTCTTAAATTTTTTTTTTGCAGTTTTAGCTTTTACATTTAGGTATAGGATCAATCCTCAATAATTTTTGTGTTTAGTGAGAGAAAAGGACTGATGTTCATATTGTCTGTACGCATATCCACTTGTTAATGCATTTTTTTGTGGTTCAAAAATCTTTCCTTTACCCATTGGACTACTTCAGCAAACATTGCTGAAAATCTAACTATGTGTGGAACATAAGTAACTTTATCTTAAAGCTAATCCACCACCTTGACATCTGGGTGAACCTGGTCCCCCTTCCCTGCTCTGAAATGCACACACAGAGTTCTGGGATGTTCCCAGGACTCCTGTCGCTCTCTCCAGGCGAGGGGATCTCAGAACTCACTCTGGCACCAGAGCCTCCCACACCTGGTTCTTTCGATTATTCACACATTTTCACTGCTTAGAAGATACAAGCACTTGGTCTGGGAGTGGAAGGTAGGAGGATCCATTAGTCTTGCTGCCACCTGAGACTGCTTTCTGTATATAAATCCCTTATTACAGTCTTTAAACTGACAAGCTGCACTTATCTGCCTTGTTCTTTGGCCTCTTGGCACCTCTGGTGTTTGGGGACCACTTTGCATATACAGCCCTATCAGAAAACAAACGATTTTAAGTGTGTACTGGGCTCTATTTTATTCTAATGCCATATTTCTTAGCCATGATAGTTCTTGCTCCTTAATTACTATAGCTTTATATAAGACCTTTATACTGGTGAGGTAGCATAAATTCTCCAAGTCCATTCTTTACTTTTTAAGACTGCTTTGGGTAGCCGAAACCGGTTTGGCTCAGTGGATAGAGCGTCTGTCTGCGGACTGAAAGGTCCCAGGTTCGATTCCTGTCAAGGGCATGTACCTGGGTTGCGGGCACATCCCCAGTAGGGGGCGTGCAGGAGGCAGCTGATCGATGTTTCTAACTATCTCTCTCCCTTCCTCTCTGTAAGAAATCAATAATAATAATAATAATAATAAAGACTGCTTTGGGTATTCAGGTGCTTTTTATTTTAAAAAAATTAAAATTAGCTTGTAAATTCACACACACACACACACACACACACACAAACACACACACACTCCTGGTATGGTTATAATTGTGACTGCATTTAACCTACAGATCAATTTGGGAAGAATTGACATTTCAAGAATATTGTCTTTCTATTCATAAACATTAATACATCTCTTCATTTGCTGATGTCTTTTTAAACTTCTCTAAATAATTAGTAGTTTCAGTGTTGAGGTCTTACATTTCTTTTAAAATTTATTCCTAAGTATCCTAACTTTTTTAGATGCTACTATAAATGCCACTTCTTTTTTTTAAAAAGCAACAACACACAACTGTTCTTTGCACCCAATAAAATGTTCAGAACTTAAGTGTACTACTCACTTTTGAATGCATATCAATACACAAGACATTTCCATTACCTTGCAAATAGGGACTCCCTCCTCTCATTGGCAACCACTAATTTGAATTTTATCAACACATGACAGTTTTCCCTATTATAGAAATTCACATAAAGGGAGTCACACAGTGACACTTGGCCTCTTTCACTCAGCATAACGTTGAGATAATTAGATCATTCCATTTTATTGCTGAATACATTCAATGTGAGAACATAACAGGTCATTTATCTGCTCTCCTGTTGGTGAACATTTTGGTTGTTTTCAGTTTTAGGCTACAATGAATAAACTGCTACAAACATTTTTGATTTTTTGATGAAAGGTTTTGTGAACGTTTTTGCTTCTCTTAGATAAGTACTTGGGAGTAAAATCGCTGAGTCATAGGTATATGCGTATCTAATTTTACGAGAAACTGCCAAACAGTTTTCTAAAGTCAATGTACTATCTTACAGTCCCACCAGCAATGTTTCATCTTTTTATTTTAGCTATTCTGGTAGGTGTGTACTGGTATGCCACTGTGGTTCTAATTTTCACGTGCCCCATATCTAAATGTGTGGAGCTTTAGTTTATGTGCAGATTGCCCATTTGTGTATCTTCTTTTGTCAAGTGTCTGCTCAAGTGTTTTGTCCATTTAAAAAACTGGGTTGCTTATTTTATATTACTTAGTTGTCAGGAATCACTGTACATATAAGTCCTTTGTCAGATATATGTGTTGCAAATATCTTCTCCTTCTCTGTGGCTTCTCTTTTCATTTTCTTGACATTCTTTTTAGATGAACATAGTTTCAAATTTTTATTGTTCAATGTATCAAGTTTTCTATTATGTTTTCTGCTTTCTATGTCTTCCCTAAGAAATTTTTATTTACCCTTAAGTGGAAAAGTATTCATCCATATTTTCCCTAGCAATCTTATTATTTTAGTTTTCAATTTTAAGTCCATGATCTGTCTCAAATTTATGTTTGTATATGGTGTAAGGTAGGATTGTGTTTTTAAAATAATGACATACAGTTGTTTCAGCAACAGAGATTAAAGAGGTGTTTCTTTTCTCACTAAATTATGGGGTTGCTCTTACCAAACATTATTTACAATATAGCTGTGGGTCTCCTTCTGGACTCCATTAGATTCCATGATCTATTTGTCTATCTTTATAAGAATACCACACTGTCTTAATTAGTACTGCTTTGTAGTAAATCTTGAAGTCAGCTAACATAAGTCCTTTCTCCTTTCTTATTTTCAAAATTATTTTGGTTCTTAATCCTGTACCTTTTCAAGTGAACTTTAAAATTATCTTATCAATGTCTATAAGACCCTGCTGGAATTCTGATTGGGGCTACATTAAACCTATAGCTCAATGGAACTAAGATCTAAATGGTACTGAGTGTTCCAATTCATGAACATGGCCTATCTCTCTATTTATTTAGATCTTAATTTCTCTCAGCACTACAGTCATCCTCCCTTACCTATGTTTACACTTCCTGAGGTTTTAGTTATCCATGACCAATCATAGTCCGAAAAATATTAAGTGGAAAATTCCATAAATAAACAATTCATAAATTTTGGATTGTGTGTCATCCTAATAAGTACATGATGAAATTTCACGCCAACCATAAAGTTGCTTGTAATGTATGTATTGTCAGGTCATAGTAGCCTAACGCTATGCCATAATGCCTACTGTCAATCATCTCATCACATAGGCATTTTTATCATCTCACATCATCATGAGGAGTACAATACAGTAATGCCCCTTTAGCTGCAGGAAAATGTTCCAATGAGTGCCTGAAACAGTGTATAATACCAAAGCCATTATATATATTTTTTCCTATAAATACATACCTTTCCACTTGAAAAAGTATACTATAGCTTCTCTTTGCATATCTGGATTGCTAGTATCACTACTCTTGTGGTTTGGGGCCATTGTTGAGTAAAATAAGGATTACTTGAACACAATCTGATAACCATAATGGCTACAATGTGAGTAATGTGTGGGTACATATATAGTATAGATACTATGGACAAAATATAGACTACTATCTTACCTAATAATAGACAAACATGTAAATTGACTGCACCTCTGCTATACCCACCAGCCAATCAGGAGTGATATGCAAATCAACCCAACAAAGATGGTGGTTAATTTGCATACACAGGCACCGAGAGACCCGGGTGGGTGGGATGCAGGCGTTCCGCCCCACCCCTGGTCTCTCAGGGCCTCTTTCCGGAGCGGAAAGAGGCAGCTCCAGGGTTGGGCCGGAGTGGAAAGGCGGTGCAGGCAGCCAGGGAAAGGAAGGCCCACTCTAGATGAATCTTCATGCATCGGGCTTCTAGTATTTTATAGTTTTGCTTTTTGAAGTCTTACAGTTTTTAAATTCAATTTATCCCTCAGTATTTTATGCTTTTTTGATATGATTATAAACAGTACCATTGTTTTAAATTCTTTTTTTAATCTTTCATTGATAGTGTACAGAAATTGGAGTTTTTAGATTAGCTTTGTATCCTGACACAGCTAAAAGTATTTATTATTTCCAGTAATACATAGGCTTTCCCTTGTGCACAAACATCACCTGCAAATTCAGCTTAATGAATCCCTTTCCAATTTTTATGTCTTCTTTTTCTTGCCTTATTACACTGGCCAGGACATAAAATTCAAGTAACAATAGAGGAAATTCTTGTTTTGTTCCTAATATTAGGGGGAACACTACTAGTCTTTCACCATTAAGTAAACTCTCAGCTATAGACCTTCCATGAATGACTTATCAAATTAAGGAAGCTATTTTCTATGCTTTATTTGTTGAGAGATTTTATTATGAGTATTTGAATTTGTCAAATATCTTTTCTACATCTATGGAAAAATCATATTATTTTCTTTTTAATTCTGTTAATGTGGTAAAATGAATTACTGATTTTGAGATGTTATGCCAAACTTTCATTTTTCTGGTACAAAAAATGAGTTGTTGCTCACCTCATACAATGAGCTACAAGGTGTTCCCTCCTCCTCTGTTTTTGAGTACAGTATGTAAAAAACTGTTTGTTTTTTTTCCCCCTTAAGCATTTGGAAGAATTCACTAGTGAAACCATATGACCCTCAAGTTTTCTTTGTGGGAAAGTGTTTGAAATAAACCTCTCTTCCATTCTACTGTTAATTTAGATGCTTTCCCATACTCTTTTGTCATAATCAGTCTAGCTAGAAGTTATTTATTTTATAGATCTTTTCAATCACATTTTGGCTTTGTTAATTTTTCCTATTATGTATATGATATTACACTGGTTTCTGCTTTTATTTTTATTATTTCCTCCATTCTACTTATTTTGTGTTTCTTTTTCTAACTTCTTAGAGCAGAACCTCAGGTCATGTACTGTAGAACTTCTTTGCGAATACAAACATTTAATGCTATGCCTTTTCTTCTGAGCACTGCCTTAGCTGCACCAACAAATTTTGTTATATAGCATTTTATTATAATTCAGTTAAAATTACCTTTGAAATTCTCGTGATTTCTTTTTAGAACCATAGGTTATTTGGACATGGGCTTTTAAATTTCCAGAATTTTGGTGTTATTCTAGATATCTTACTGATGTCTCATTTAATTATTTTGTGATTTCAAAACTTTTCAATATATTGACACTAGTTTTATAAACCAGCATATGGTTCAATCCTGTTGAATGTAACATATGCCCTTGAGAATAATTTATATTCTCCAGTTGTTGGGAATAGAGTTCTATAAAATATCAATTAGATCAAGGTAGTTGACAGTTCATTTAGTTCTAAGTTTCTGTCTACTTATTCTGGCAACTGCTGAGTTATTCAAATCTATAATTATAATTTGGAATTTGTTTATTTCTCTCTTTAAGTCTATCATTTTTTGCTTCATTTATTTTGAAGCTCTGTTATTAGGTATATACACACTTATTAATGTTCTTCCTGATGTATTGACTCATCATTTTATCATTATCTAATGTCCGCATATGAGATTGGCTATAATAGAAAAAGAGGATGGTAAAGGAGCAAATGGTATGGGTAAATTTCCAAACTAAGTGTTAATTGAGTTTTTAAAGTTAACTGTAATTTTCTCTAGGATATACTATCTGAACTCTGATGAAAATTAAATCTCTTTGGGAAAAAAACAAGACCCTTCTCTAGGTTTGAACACTTTGAAAAAACATAACTTAAATACTTAAGGGGTCTCAATGACAAACTATTGTAATGATAAAAGGATTTTTTACTTTATTATGGCAGTTTTTAAAGTACTATGCCTATCCCATATAATAAAAGCCTAATATGCAAATTGGCCATCACTCCAACACACACAAGATGGCTGCCCCCATGTGGTCAAAGATGGCCGCCCCCATGTGGACACAAGATGGCCACCACAAGATGGCCAGCAGGGGAGGGCAGCTGGGGGCGACCAGGCCTGCAGAGAGGACAGTTAGGGGCGACCAGGCCGGCAGTGGAGGGCAGTTGGGACAATCGGGCAGGCAGGGGAGGGCAGTTAGGGGCAACCAGGCTGGCAAGGGAGGGAAGTTAGGGGTGACCGGGCCAGCTGGGTAGGGCAGTTGGGGGTGACCAGGCCTGCAGGGGAGAGTAGATCGGGGGAATCAGGCCTGCAGAGGAAGGCAGTTGGGGTGACCAGGACAGCAGTGGAGGGCAGTTAGGGGCAATTGGGCTGGCAGGGGAGGGCAGTTAGGGGCAATCGGGCTGGCAGGGGAGCAGTTAGGCATCAATCAGGCTGGCAGGGGAGTGGTTAGGGGGTGATCAGGCTGGCAGGCAGAAGTGGTTAGGGGCAATCAGGCAGAGGCAGGTGAGCGGTTGGGAGCCAGCAGTCCTGGATTGTGAGAGGGATATCCGACTGCCCATTTAGGACCGATCCCAGTCGGACATCCCTCAAGGGGTCCCAGATTGGAGAGGGTGCAGGCTGGGCTGAGGGACACCCCAACCCCTGTGCACGAATTTTGTGCACCAGGCCTCTAGTTATTAATAAAGATGTTAGCTTCTATGCTCTGTGCTGAATCAATTAAAAAAATTCAATTGCAGAATGATCTGTTAGTACTTCCAGTAATACTGCCACCCCAGTTTCCTTTTAATGGCTCATCAGTTATATGATTGCCATGAAGGTAATATGAGGAGACTCATTTAGCAACATATTATTACATCATCTTAAGATGAAGTAAGGCCCATCAGGCATTATTAAATTAGCCTGAATTTTGTAGTATGTCAGCAGCATTTTATGTACATTAATAGCAGAGTTAATGTTCCTTGGGGGTGTTTTGTTGAGGAAAATGATTTCTAAGTGGTGTTAGATATAATTTTTTAGTCATTATTTATATTTTCTTATATCATCATTGTGTGGTTAAAATTATGTAATTTGTGAAAAGGTAAGACGAAATGGCAACCAATTAGTTTTTTCTTCTCTGACCCATTATAATGAATATTGTTTGGAATACAGATACTTCTTTGAATGGGTGTGCTATACCTCTTTTAACTCTTGAATTTCTTGAGCTTACTACTTAGGCCTCAAATCAGCTGGTGCCATCCACAATAATTTCTCCTACAAAATGCAGCATAGTCAGAGGCAGGTAACAATAATAAATAACAAAGCCACCATTTCTTTCACAGTAAGGAATCCCTTTGCTTATTTTAAGAGTCCTCATCTTCAGTGAGGGTATTATTTCTAACTGCAGTGTAATCTTCCTTCCTCTGTGCTGAATTTTGGCTTCCTCTTTGGGACTCATGCATTGCTTCTGTGAATTCATAAACAAATCTTTACCTCAATGTATTCACTTGAATACATTTACATTTTCTTATATATAGAAATATTATTTTATATTTCATACATTCTAGTAATCTTATTTTTTCTTTTCCACACAGGCCTACCAAATCTCTCCAATATGTTATAAACAATTGTTAAACAGCAATCTTACAGTTTCTTCTTTTTTCATTCTCCTTATATGCTTATACTTAGTGTATACAGAGGAACTGGGTTTCTCAAAGCATAATCCCCAGCCCATGTCAATTAGATCACTTGAGGCACTTTAGATCACTTGGGGCACTTGTTAAAAATACAAATTCCCAGGCCCCTACTGGATCAACCAAGTTAAAATGGAAGGATGGTATGGGGACAGACTAGGAATCTAAGGGATTCTTATGATAAAGTATAGCTACATCATAGTTAAAAACATCAAGCATGAGTTTAGGTTTACCACTTGCTAAATGTATGGCCTTAAGCAAATTACTTAACACCATTTACTTATCTGCAAAATGCGTATTGTTAAAATATTAAATCTGTTCATGTTGTGGGGTTAGTTAGTGCTCAGTAGTAAATGGTAGCAATTGTTATTTCAGTTCTATGCACATACATTTAAAATAAATGTGTTTTGTTGTTTTTTAAATCCCCACCTAAGGATATATTAGGCGGGGGGAGGGAGCATAGTTGATTGCCTCTGTAAGTGCCCTGACTGGGGATCAAACCGGAAACCTAGGTGTATAGGCCGACACTACTACCAACTGAGCCACCTGGCCAAGGCTAAAATAAATGTTTGGGTTTTTTTATATGAGAATTAAATCTGGTATAAACACACATTAATCCTTGGCAAAAACTGTTAAGATTCATCTTGGTGAAATTGGTGAATTATATAAATAGAGCTTACCACTGTTTTTAACTAAACAGCAATAACTTTGCCAAGAGAGTATTCAAACTTGTTAATACAGGCATTAACTACGATTTATTGGATGCAGCTGTAGTTTTTAAAAGCTTTGCAATAGCTTTTTTGTTAAGTTTAGCAGTAGTGTGAACATTACACAAGTGGCTCTCAAACTTTTTGGTCTATTAAAAATAATATTAAGGGCTAAAATATCTTTTGTTTTGTGGGTTATATGAACTGAAAACTCTGAAAAATACTCACTTACTTTGTGAAATGTACATGGAAGCAAAAATGCTAATTCTATTTTTCAAATGAGGAAATCAATGCAGAGATAAGATTTAAGGTTAAATGATATTTCTTACAACCATAGGTCCGAACTTGTAGAGATCAGCATTGAACCTAAGTCTTTTGACTCTGAATGGCACAATTATTGGATGTGTATGAAACAGAGTAGTATTGTTAGTATGACTTAAAATTGGCTCACATGCCCATGTATGAAATTAGGGTGGATCTGCATGCAGACAGCAGAAAACAAATTGAACATATCCTGCCTTTCCTTTCTAAACCTTTTGGCTTGATTCTGGTGGCAATCTGTAGTGAACTGAGTTCAGGATTCTCAGTCTAAAGACATGGGGGGAGAGCTGAGAAGATGACTATTATTTGATACAAAACATGATAGGGAATGTGCAAGAACTGAAAAAAAAGTTTCCATATAAAGAGACTATAGAAAGTGAAAAATTTTATTAGATGTAGGACTGAAATGAAAATATTTCCAATGTTAATAAGGTTAACATTACTGGGTTTTTAAGCTTCACAGAGAAACTATATGTTCTTCATGTAATGCATTAGCAGCTTTCTTTTTATGAGGAAATATGCAAAAATCGTTTTCAGAAATGATAAGCATTTGGAAAGAGGTAGGAAGGTAACAGCCCTGCTGCTTCCAGTTAAAATGAATATTAGTTTTTAAAATCTGTGATGCTAAAGACTGTCTGGTGAATTGGGGAAGGGAAACTATTTTAAGTAGGGGGAGCACAAGAAAATATGTTTGCCAAAAACCCAACACAGTCACAAATTAAAGACACAAATAACAGTGAAATAAATTGAACACATTTCTACATCTTCCATTAGAGCATTTATTTATGTATTAAAAATGATTTCACAGCCTTTGTAATTATTAAACTTACCTGACAGCCTGGTAATCCAGTGTCTCTGCTGTACAGGGAAAATGAGCCTCTCTCTGATGTTTTTCCTGTAAAACAAAGAAAATAACTTTATATAAAACCCTCATTTGTTCACAGAATTCAACTTCTAGACCATTCATGATAATAATATTGCAGTCTGGAAGTACAGAAAATTAGAAACAAGAAGATAAAAATCCAATAAGTAAAATTTTAAGCACTTACTATCATTCCAGTCAGCTTAACAGTCAAATTCTGACTTTCTACATGTAATAGCATGTATTTTATTAAATGCTTTCTTTTCATTGTAAAACATTAAAAAATATTCAAAAGAGTGGACATCTATGTAGTCAACAGTATTATACATGTACCCACTAGTGAGAATTACTTTTTCCCTTATTTGCTTCAGATTGAACATTTTTCCCTCTCTCCTTCTCTCTTTCAGAAATTAAAACAGTGTAAGACAGCTCAAATCTCACCCTAGGCCCCAAGGTAAACATTATCATAAAGTTGGTATATATGATTCCCATGTATATTTTCAACTTTTAAATATGTATATATTCACTCAAACAATATACATTACTGATTGTGTATAATACATTTAAACAGATGAGATTACATGGGATCTAGTTTTGAAATTTGGACTTTTGTGCAATATTATATTTTTGAGATATATGTTAGCAGACACCTAGTTCATTCATTTTTACAGTTATAAAATGTCACACTATACAAATAAAGTCAGAGTTGGTATATTCTTCTACTGAAAAATAGATTATTTCTACCTTTTTGTTATCATGAAGAGTGCTGAAACAAATATCCTTGCACAAGTGTTATATATACACATAAGAGTTTCTTCAGAATAGACACAAAGAAATGGAACTGCTGGGTTAGAAGATGTACACTTTCAACTTTTCCTTACTATTCTCTGAAGTAATCATGCCAATTTATATTCTTCCCAGAAATGTTAAGCATTCCTATTAGGACTATATCTGCCTTTCAAATGTCAAATGGCCAAGTGTCAGGAATGGTATGGGCCAGCTCTAGAGGGAGATCAGATAGATGTCCCTCAGTACTGACGATTAACAGCAGTGTTCTGACTCATTTGCTTTTTAAAACAATGGAATTTAAGTATGTTCAGGAAAGTGAGCCATATGTAGAATATTATATAATTAACTAAACAGTCCTATACAAGATTTCTGCAGGGATCACAGTTTAGTGTAATATCAAAGAAGACACAAACAATGACATGGCAGAGTAACTCTTGTTCTCCATCCCAAGGTAAAAGTAACAACATAATTAAATCTGAGAAGTTACCCAAAATATTTAAAGTTATTGAGGTTACATGAACTTTACCATAATTGTATACTATACCAGTTATTAGCCTATGATTGTACAAAAATGCACAGTTTATTAATTTTAAAAAATTCCACACATACATGGATTGTCAAAATTGTCTACTGATATAGTACATAATAAAAAAAAAAGACTTGGAGATATATGGACTATCATAAAATAAAAATGTAAGACATGCCATAGTGGCCAACTCATGTAGAAAGCTTACAACTCTAAATT
Organism: Corynorhinus townsendii; assembly: GCA_026230045.1. Taxonomy (NCBI): domain Eukaryota; kingdom Metazoa; phylum Chordata; class Mammalia; order Chiroptera; family Vespertilionidae; genus Corynorhinus; species Corynorhinus townsendii. The sequence continues at coordinate 182,327,208 of JAPDVU010000001.1, read as the reverse complement.
TGACACCTACTGCACTTTAGATATATCAAACAATTATTGTATTTATTAGAAAATACATTAATAATTAAATGTACAATTCTGAGCCCACTGGGATTATTACAGCATATATCTTAAGAAGCACTATTACTGATGAAGCACATGCTCAGGTAAAGTAATGACAATACAAAAATGCAGATTTATGACAACAGGTTAATTAATGTGATCTATTTGCCTCACATTGTCACCATAAATAAGTTCTATATAAAGAACTTTACTTAGAAAAATATACATATGAAATAAAAAGAAAAATACTGTAACTGTTTAAGGATATATCCTTTATAACGAAGACTTCTTAAGTAAGAGTCAAGGTGATATCTTGGGGTTTTCGACACTTTTACTCTTGGAATCTGACCTCGCAAAACTTTAAAAGGATTGTTTGCAATTCTGACACATATCCCTCCCCATGCCTCATCAAAATGGATCAGGAACCCTGCTGGACCAAGAAGATGGCAGAAACTGAAGGGAAAATGCCAACTCAGAAAGACTGACAGAGAGATTACTGGGGAAAAAATAAAGAATAACTACATTTACGGTTTTGGGGTATTACCTTATTAATCAAATAAATTAAGTAAGTTTATGAGGTCTTAAAAATAATAAGCAAATCATTAAGAAAATGCTGCGGTGCGGTACCTCATAAAAATCAATTGTACAGTACCTGGGTCATAATTTAAGATTTTAAATGACTAGAAAGTTTTATAATTTTTGCCTCTTTGCTTTTATGACCTACTATGAGAAGAACTCATAGTTGATGCCAAATCTTGATCGGAAATATTACCCCCCAACTATTCTTATTGTTTCTTTGAGAAAATAAGCTTCACTTTATAAGATTATCTCCATACAAATATGGCAGCTATCATTAACAGTTTCTTCCCTTCAGTTAAAAATAATCTTGTCTCATATCTTTGGCAGAACAGAATTGGAAGACTACATTAACATTTAAACAAATACAGTACTATAAAGAAAAACAACAACAACAAAAAATGGCTCTATCAATGGTTTGTCAATCACCACAATGTACTAACAACTAAATTTTGGTTGAAAAACACACTAAGCCCTTCCTACCTGGCAAATTCCTTTTCCTGAAACATTATTTCAAACAACCACTAAATACTTAAAGTTAATTAACAACTTAAGGACTGTTATATTTCCACTCACATATACTAGTAAAACAGTATTTTTTATAGACCTCTATCTATTGGCTGGAGAAACCTACCCTATAATACTCTCCTGACAGTATGTGCTCTTTTGCTACTGATTCAGAATAATGTTTTCATGAAAAAATGGCCAGACAGGTATTTTGGAAGATATAGCTGGCTCAGTATTTATTTCTGCAGCAGTACAGTGACTACCTGAAAATTTCCTTCAAACTAAAATATATTACTTTCAATGAATTATATACTATTTAAGAAATTATTATTGACTTCATGAGTAACAGCACAATTAGAACAGTTTCCCTATTTATCTGATAGCTAATATTACTTCAATGTTCAATTTTGTAAGGCATACTGATTTGCATTCATTAATTCAAATTCACAATCTATTATATAAAAAACTCCATGTGCTACATTTTAAATGGATAGCATTAGACTGTTTTTTCTTATACAATAAAGGCTTAATCTAAAAAAAGAATTCCTGGATGTTTCAAAAAAGTTATCTAGGCCAACTTTACTATATTTCAAAATGATATATTTCAATATACAAATCATGAGATCTTTTCCATATTTAGTTTTCAGAGAAACAATATGAAACCCTTATACAGGCAAATCTAAATATTTGTATACAAATCTAAATTTCATCACAGTTCTATGAACAGCCTTATCCTCCTTTGCCTTGGGTATCTTTGAAACTCATTTTTTACCCTAAACTCACAGAGAAGCTTTTCCTCTTTTTTCTTTTCCTTTTTTTTTTTTTTTTTTTTTTTGGTGGGCGAATACTACCAAAGGTTTACTACAATTTGAATCATACTAACCACTTGGAGAAACATAAAACACCATCCTACAAAGTGGGCAAATCTGTAATGCCATTGGGTATATCAGAGCAGAGACCTAGGAATTCTGATTACTGGATTCATCTCTTGGCTCTTGACTCTCTCTCACTGAGTGAACTGGGCAAGTTAAAAGTCCCTTATCGTTAGTGGTCCCACTCACTCTTAGAAAAATCAACTCAGTAACATGCACCTCACACACGCCTGCAGTTTAATTAATGCTTATAATACACTTGGAAATTCTTGTAAGAAAGAACCTAGGCCAATGTTAACCATTAGAATTACAGACTTCATTTTGGTAGCAATCTGCTCAAACTTACAGAAAAAAAATCTAAAAAGGATTTCAAACCAACAGACTATTTTTTAAAGGAAAGAAGAGAGAAAGGGTTTTTAACATAAATGCCTGCCTATTTTCTTTGCAACAATTTGTTTAAGTATTATTGGCTAACACTTGTGCCAAGCACACTGCTGGCTACATTGAAGATATTTAAATATCTAGTGCCAACAAGCACAGCTGCTGGACTCTCTATGCCCTTCTCTTGTTCACTCCATGCCAAATTACTCACACAGCTATGAAAGATGAAGCTGAAGCATAGGAAAATGCCAAGTGTGAGTGAGATTAGTAATAAACCAGAGGATCACTATAGAGGTCAGTGATTAGCAAGTTCCCAGTTGTAATCACTTTTCTAACCCAGCCTTTATCTCCTTTCTTATTCCATCTTAACTCTACACCAACTTCCTGTGACCTGCAGGCATTAGAACTGTAAGCAGCTAGGTAATTTCCAATAATTTCTGCAAAATTGCTAAAGCACCAATAAAGTATGTCATTATCCTTGACAAGAGCACATAGTCAGACCTGGGCAATCCGAATAGACTTTAGAAATGACTTCTTGAGACAAAAACCTAAGACAAAGTAGTCCAGGAAGCAAACATGCACCTATCCAGTTACTATTCACCATGCTCTCCACCCCCCCCTCGTAAAATCAGACTCACATTAAATACAAACAGAGGAGGATGAGAAGGTTTATACAAAACAGTTTGCCTTTTGGCCATCAGAATGGCCAGAGAGAACAATTAAAATGCAAACTTCAGTATGACAGGTTGAGGTGGGTAGGATGTTAGAAATTAATGAACAGAGTAAGATACATTTTTATCAAATTCAGTCATTTATCAAAACTTTCCGGACCACTTTATGGTCCAATTGTGCCACATATAGAATATATAACAAGGTATTCATTATAGGTAGCTCAAAATCTAAACTCTTACTTCTCTGAGACAGTTTACGTTATAAATGCATTTTCTAAACTGTCCCTGAAATCATATACACATCTATATTGCATTGTTGCTTTTGTGTTTTCTCACTTAATGTCTCCATACTTCTCCAACCACGTTGTTTAGAACTCAGAAACAAAGACATGTCATTTTTATAGCAATCCAATAGATTACAGAACTAGGAATCATCTCTTCATCTTGGCTGTATTTCAGGAGAACATGGTGAGTGCATATTCTCTAAAAATAATAAAGTAACCTTTACATCACAATGTTTTTTATTCCATTCTTGAATAAAAAATAATTTGAAATAATTCAATTGATGTTTTACAAGTTTCTAGGGATTAAATAAATTGAGCCAATCCTTAAATACTTTAATCTTGACTACTCCCTTACCTATCCCCCACAAAATCAGGTAAAAATCAGATCACCAAAAAATTTGGCTGGGAGAACACAGGAAAACATATTATCAAATTATCTTTGTAATCACACACTTAAATAATCTACTCCTTCTGAGGTACTGATTGTTTCAACCAAATTCTTGTATGACTGCTTCTCTGAAAAATTTCTTGCTTTATATAATAATAAATAGAACATAAAAGTTTATTATTGTTAATTCCCATCACTTTCTCACATCTTTCTATAGTTTGGCTGTTTAATTTAAACCACAACCTTACCAGGCAAGGTCAGTATCTGAGTCTGTTTTTTATATGGCACCCAGGGACCAGAAGGCAGATGCCACTTGTTCAGAGAACACTGATCTGGAATTCTAGACTTGTTTTGTTTGTGTGCCAGGAACAGATTCTACTCCAACACTCTATCTATGGCACACAGCCATGTGGAAGCAGAGAGACAGTTTAACAGAACTGTGCTCTAAAATAGCGGATAATAAATGATTGTTAATTAGCTAGTTTCCCTTGACAATAAGAACTGGAACAGAAAGAAAGGAACTAGTCAATGGAACTGCTACCATTCACCAACTATCTGGTCAGAAACAGTGACTGGAATGAAACATGCAGGAAGAGTCAGGAGGATCTATTCCTGTCTCTGCTGTGAACTAGCTATGTGACATAAACAAGTCAGTAACTTCCCCAGGCCTCAGTTTCTTACGTGGAGAATGGGTTATGGTGGGACAAGATTGAATTAGATGATATCTGTTTTAATATCACATGAAACTGATACCTCATTTATTTTGCTATTCATCAGGCATCCTCTTCTAACAGAATGCAAATTTGGGCACTGCCAGTAGTAAAAGATAGCTGCTAAAAATGTAGGGACTTTTGGAATAATGACAATGTGCACTTAAAAAAATGAAGTCTATAAGCAGCTCATCATACATTTCTCTGATACACTATGAAATATTTAACTATGAATATGGGATGGTGAATACAGCAAATTGAAGTTAATGTACTCAGAATTGCCAGGACTTCATTATACTCACATTAAGAAAAACTCTTAAATGTTAATAAAATTTCTCACTGGAATGCAACACCCTCCACCTATAAATGTAGAAAGATAGCACACTTTGTATACCATAGAAAATATACAAATGTAGAGCAACTGAAAAGAAACTATTCTATTTTATTGAAAAGATAAAGAAAGACCAAAAGAGAGTCTTAAATCCCCTTTGTGGCCTACTAAGATTTAAACAAGATTCTGAACAAAAACAGATCCAGAGACAGAGAAATATAGATCAGAACGTCAAACCTCAGGGAAGCTAGGGGTCGGTAGGGGAAGGGGGAAAGATCAACCAAAGGACTTATATGCATGCTTATAAGCCTAATCAATGGACACAGACAACAGGGGGGTAAGGGCATGAATGGGGGAGGGTTGAGGGGTAATGGGGAAATAAGGACACATATGTAATACATTAATCAATAAAGAATTTTAAAAAAGAAAGAAAAAAACATTTTTTCTACATAATAGGTACTCTGAGGGTAAAATACAAGACATTTAGTCTTCGTTGTGTGGCTTCCAGTATTGGAATTCACTGCCATCTTTTCTACCTTTACGTTTGAAAAAGGTAAAGGCTAGCCTCAAGTTTTCCCTGGGTTATAATTTAAAATTAATTTGTGAGTCAGGCATAACTCAAAATGAGTTTTTAAAATACCAATTCATTATATAAAACTATATAAGTCAATTTAAGTCACAGTATGTCTGTTTAAAATATCTGCTTAAGAAAAAAGCAAAGGAAGAAAGTAAAGAAGGGAAATATATATAGTAACAAAATCAGGGAGGAGGCATGGGGAAATGGTTTGACCAGAGGTCCTGGATGTAGACTGACTAGGTTTAAATTCCCATTCTGCTTTAACTAACATTACCTATCTTCTCTGTCCCTTAATAGTTATCTCAACTGTTAAATGAGATAACAGTTTCATCTCACTAGGTTTTACATCATGTAAAATGTACTGACATATAAAGTACTTAGAACAGTGAAAAACACAAGATAAGGGCTAATTATATTAGTTATTATTTCTAAAATGAAATATATTGATTGTAAAATCCATATATGTGTATTTTTAATATCAGTGCCAAGGAAAAAGTCTTAAATAGAAAGGGGCGGGGAGGAGGAGGTAGATTCCCCGTAAATAATTTAAAGGGAACTCCTGAGTAGTTTCAAAGTTTTAAAAATTCTTTATGCGTGTCATTTCATTAAAATCTAATGGCTTCACTCTTCTCTTAGCATTAATGAATGGGTATATTTCTAGTACTAATTGTATAGTTAATCACAATTAAGTTTTATTCACAGCTGAAATAAAGAGAAAGAAAGATTTACCAAAGAATGCATGTAAGATCTGGAAAAGGTGGTAAGGGATTTGAAGAGAAATGAAAGCAAGAATAATCTAAAGTGAATTTTAACAGAGTTGTAGATTCTATAATATAGGGGGAAAAGGGTAGATAGGCTTGGATGTAATCCTTAACCTTCTTATTTCCTTTTTCATGGGGGTTGGGGAAAATGGTTATAGGAGATTCTCTTGGGTCTGATGATTCCAACTCACTGCTTCAAGGTAATTTGGTGGTTGTCTGAAATTCAAGGGGGATACAGAGAGGGACCTTCCTTATTAAGTAAAAAGGAGGTGTAACAGTGTTACACTGAGGAGGCGTTTGTTACACAATGTTAGCAATGAATAAATGGATGTGATGTTCGCTATTTCAATATTTTTATCTAGGGAAAAAGCTATTCCTGAAAATATGTACAAAACCCACTGGAAAAATAGAGAATAAAAATGTCAAAATCTTTGAAAAAATATCTTGTCTCTATGTGCTTCATTTTGACTATTTAAATTTAATGTAATTTTTAATATGGCTGGATTTAAATCTTACCATTTTGTGAGGGCTTTTTTTTTTCTTTTTTTTTCTATTTGTCTCATATGTTTGTTTTTAACCTGCTTTTGGATCAAGTGTTCCATTTAGTCTTCTGTACTCTTGGCTTTTACTCTTTAGTGTTTGCCCTCAATTTACAATATAGTGTATCTTTATTGGTTTTTCTCTTTTTTAATTAATATTTTTAAACTTTTCCCCGACACCATTTATCCCCTCTATGTCCTCTTATACCGCACAGTATATATTTAATTGGCAGGGTCTACCTTCAAATAATAATGTAATGGTGTAACAACTTTACAACAACGTATTTCCAAAATCTTCCCTTGCATCCTTTGGGTTATTATGGTCATACATTTCACTTTTACATATTTTATATACCCCATTTATACAGTGTTGCTTAGACATTTAGTTATTTTGTAGTGTGGTTAAAAATGAGGAAATATATCTTTTACTAGTATATTTACATTCTTTTTTTTCCCACTTCTGGGGCCCTCATTTCTTTGTGTAGATCAGGGGTTGGCATGTATGACCCATGAACCAAAGCTGGCCTGCTTCCTGTTTTCGTAAATAAAGTTTTACTGGAACATAGCCATGCTTATTTGTTTATGAATTATCTATGGTTGCTTCTGTGCTTTAATGGCAGAGTTGAATACTTGTGACAGAGATAGTCTGACCCACAAAGCCTAAATTAGGTAATACAAGACCCTCTACAGAAAACAGCTACTGAGTCCTGGTGTAGATCCAAGTTTCTGTCTGGAATCACATTCCCTCTGCCTGAAGAACTTTGTTTAACAATCATTATAGTGCAAGTCTGCTGGGAATGGATTCTCTCAGCTTTTCTGTATCTGAAGAAGTCTTAACTTGGCCCTCATTTTAAAAATAAAAGTATTTTCAAAGGATAGATAAATCTGGGTTGACAGTTTTAACATTTTTAATACTCATACTTTCTATAGGTGTGGTGTAGTTTATTTTTATTTCCCTGTACATACTTATTTTTTCTGTCTCTGGCTGCCTTCAAGTTTTTTTCTTTATTGTTGGCTTTCAGTATTTTGAACATAATATGTCTAGTTGTGTGCATGTATTTTGTTTTTAAAATCTTGGATAATTTTTTTTTCTCTCCACCTGAGACTTAATCACAGATATTAGGCTTTGACATGCCCTATAGCTTTGTCAGCTATCACACTTTTTTTCAATGTTTTAGTTTGGATTTCTATTAACCTATATCAAATTTACTGATTTCTTCTGCAATTGTGCTGTCTACTGATGATCCTAATGGAATTCTTCATCTCTGACATCATGCCTTTCATTTCTTGCATTTCAGTTAGATTCTCATTACTTCCATCTATTTGCTAAAAGATACCTATTTGTGCATGTTGTACACCTTTTCCTCTAGATCCTTTAACATGTTAGCCAGACTTACTTTAAAATCCTTGTCTATAGGTCCAACACGAGTCTTGAGTCTTGTTCTGTTGATTATTGTGCCTCCTGATGTGGCTATCTCATAGTTTTGGTTGAATGTAGGATGTCATGTGTAGAAGAAGTAAATGGTATTTAGCCCAGAAATGACTACTCCTCTTCCTGTATAAAACCCTTAGTGTGAGAAAATTAGCCAAATCAGGAATTTAGGTGAATGTGATTATTGTTGCTGGGCTACCTTCTGTTTACCAGAGGCTTAAACTTCCTCTAGTGATTGGCTCTAGTGTCTAATGCTTATCATGTGGCTGGGGTGCTGTAGGATTTTTCTCAGGGTTAGTTTTTCATCCTGGGCTTTCAACAGATCATATAAATCTGTGTTCCTGAGTGTCTCTCTCCTTCATGGTCCTGCCCCTCTCCCGGTGGTAGAGTACTGTTACTTTCCTGTCCTTTGTTCCTTCCTCTCCCTGTAAGCGCAAAACTGCTTTATATCTGACATTGACCTTGGGTTAAAGTCAACCCTCCTTGACAGCAAAGAGACCTGTGCTTGGTTTAAACTTAAGATCATAGGTCTAAGATTAGTTTCCTGTCCTCCTCCCCTCCCCCCAATCACAATAAGTCTTAGTTTATTTCCTTTGGGCAAGAGGCTTTGCTGCCCCTCCTAAAGTCTTTCAGTATCCAGAGTTCAGGGAAGCTGGCAGGATTTTCTGTCTTTCCCACAATGGCAGCTGATCAACACCTGCATCCCTATACCATCAATAGGAATTCTCTTCAGACTCCTGCTCTACCTGTAATTGTTCTTGGAGATTTGAGGGGAAAAAACTTTAGGGTGAGTGTAAAGCCCCCTTTTCAACTGTTTTCTTGTTAGATGCCCCCAGCTAGTTCAAATTGCTATGTTGCTAGGCCCACAATTGATCTTCTGTTAAACCTTAAAATTTTAGCTGATTCCTCTTACCCACTTTTGTTGTGACAGATAACACACCTTATTCTCCCATGCACTACCACAGGTAAGGTAGTTCATATGTCCCATTTCTCCTTGGAATTCAGGTCATATGACTGCTTGAGATTGCAGCTCTCTTATCAGTTCAAAAAAGAATTTAGTATTGCATCAGGCTTTTAAATTTTGTTTTCATCGTTAAAGAGTGGAAATAGCATTCTTTGCATCTCTCTACAGTCTACACTGTAAGTAGAAGCTAGATGTCCTCTGATCTTCATTTTTGATAGTTTCCATGTATGCAAATTCACTGATCCTTTCTTCTGCAGTGAAAAATCCGCTGTTAAACTCATCCAGTGTATTTTTCATTTCAGATATATTTTTCTTTTTTTTTAAACAAATCTTTATTGTTCAGATTATTACAGGTGTTCCTCTTTTTTTTTCCCTCCATAGCTCCCCTCCACCTGATTCCCCACCCCACACTACCCCATGCCCTTACCCCCCGCCACTATCTTCATCCATAGGAGTAAGATTTTTGTCCAATCTCTTCACGCACCCCTCACACCCGCTTCCCCTGAGAATCATCAGTCCACTCCCTTTCTATGTCCCTGATTCTATTATATTCACCAGTCCATTCTGTTCTTCAGATTTTTTATTCACTTGATTTTTAGATTCACTTGTTGGTAGGTATGTATTTGATGTCATTTTGTTGTTCATAATTTTTATCTTTACCTTTTTCTTCTTCCTCTTCTTAAAAAGAATACCCTTCAGCATTTCATGTACTCCTGGTTTGGTGGTGAAGAACTCCTTTAGCTTTTTCTTGTCTGTGAAGCTCTTTATCTGACCTTCAACTCTGAATGATAGCTTTGCTGGGTAGAGTAATCTTGGTTGTAGGTTCTTGCTGTTCATCACTTTGAATATTTCTTGCCACTCCCTTCTGGCCTGCATAGTTTCTGTTGAGAAATCAGCTGACAGTCGTATGGGTACTCCCTTGTAGGTAATTAACTGTTTTTCTCTTGCTGCTTTTAATATTCTCTCTTTGTATTTTGCCCTTGGCATTTTAATTATGATGTGTCTTGGTGCGGTCCTCTTTGGATTCCTCTTGTATGGGGATCTGTGCGCTTCCTGAACTTGTAAGTCTATTTCTTTCACCAGGTAGGGAAAGTTTTCTGTCATTATTTCTTCTAATAGGTTTTCAATATTTTGCTCTCTCCCTTCTTCTGGCACCCCAAAAATTCGGATGTTGGTTCGCTTAAAGTTGTCCCAGAGGCTCCTTACACTATCTTCATATTTTTGGATTCTTTTTTCTTTTTGTTTTTCTGGTTGGATGTTTTTTGTTTCCACATATTTCAGATCTTTGGTTTGATTCTTGGGGTACGTTGATCTACAGTTGAGTTTCTGTATATTCTTTATTTCAGACAGTGTATGCTTCATTTCTGACTGATCCTTTTCCATTTTTTTGGCATTCTCATTAATATCCTTAAAGGTCTCATCAAGTTTCTCAGAGGTTTGAAGAAGATTCTTGAGTAACCTTATAAATGTGGTTCTGAACTCTATGTCATCCAGTAGTTTGCTTTCCTCCCGTTTCTTTCATTCGTGACATGTTTCTTTGTCTCCACATTTTGGCTGCTTCCCTGTGTTGATGGAGTAGCTTTGTGTGGTAGGTGATCTATAGGGGGCAGTAGCTCAGCCTCCTCAATCACATGAGGTGGATGCTCTTGGTACACCCCTTTGTGGGCTGAGTGCAAAGTCTTGGTGTAGTTAAGCCTTAATTGCTATTGGTACACTGGGAGGAATTGACCTCCAGGCCAATTAACTGTGAGCACTCACTGTGTCTATAATGGAAGAACTGCTGCGCTGAAGACACGCTTATGGGGCAGGACTTGTTTCAGTGGGGCTTTGGTGCTCACTGAGTCTGCCTCTTGAATGTGTCACTTATGGATGTGAGGAGTTGAAATCTGGTGTCTCACACTGACCACTAGGTACACTGGCTTCTGGATCTCCAATGGGGTGCAGGTCAGCTACTGTCTGAGGCCACCCAGCAGGAGCTACAGTGAGAGCTACAGTTTTCTCCTCTTTGCTTGGAGTTTGGAGGTTTTGGAGCTGTCTGACCCGGGCTGCAAGTTGGCTAGGTTAAGCTGCGATAGGGCAGGCCTTTCTTATGCTAAATCCACTGCTTGGAGCTTGGGTGGGTTTGTAGGTTGTGCAGGGCGGGGTCTCAGGGTGTCACTAGGCTAGGGCGTGGCAAACAGCAATGGCTGCTAGTTAGCCAGCTCTGCGTCCCCGTCGGCATCCGCGAGTCCCGTGCCCCAGCGCAGTAAACAATTATTGTTGCGTGCAGCTCTGCAAGCAAGCTACCCTCACTGGCAGACAGTCCAGCTTCTCCCCGTAGGAGTTTGGGTCCCCCGTGTCTACCCAGGGACTGGATTTTAGAGTAATCGGGGGCTTGTCTCCCTTCAGGTTGAAAAAAGCAATGCCTGCCGCCAGCCCGGATCACGCGCATCCGTACCTCAGCTTTTCAGCACTCGTGCACGTCTCAATGCTCTTTTATCTTTCCTTCTAGTTGTAGAACTTCCACTCAGCCAGCTTTCCCGTGGTTCTGGGTGATAGACGTTTTGTCTTTTAGTTGTAGTTTTGAAATTGTTGTGCGAGGCAGCAGTTTAGGTGTTTACCTACGCCGCCATCTTGGATTCCCTTCAGATATATTTTTCATTTTTAGAAATTCCATTTGGTTTTTCTTTTTTATCCTTTTCATTTCTCCTCTCAACATACTTGTGTTTTCCTCTAGATATTGGAATTATGGAGCTCTAGATATTTGAGTAATGGAGCATATTGATAATACTTGTTTTAATACCCTTATTTGCTAATTCTATCACCTCTGTACTTTACTAATTTTACCTGTGGTTATAGAGTATAGTCTCCTGCTTCTTTTGATAGTAATTTTTGGTTTGATGCCAGATATTATGAAGTTCACATTTTTGGGTACTAGATTTTGCTGTACCCCTTTAAATAATGTTGAATTCTGTTGTGATAAGCAGTTAAGTGACTTAGAATCAGCTTGATCCTTTTGGAGGGTTGCCTTTAAGCTTTGTTAAGGAAGGTCCAGAACAGCCCTAATCCCAGGGCTAATTTAGCATCACCAACAAAACGCCCTTCTGAAAACTCCACACAATGCCATTTATAAGCATATCTTGAAGATAGTACAGGTTTGATTTCAGACCACTACAATCAAGCAAATATTCCAATAAAGTGAGTTACATGAATTTTTTGTGTCCCAGTTTATATCAAGTAAAATATATATATATAGACACACTTTCTGTAGTCTATTAAGTGTGCAAGAGCATATGTCTAAAAAACAATGTACACACCTTAACTTAATGCTTTATTGCTAAAAAAAAAAAATACTATCATCTGAGTCATAATCTTTTTGCTGGTAGAGGGTTTTGCCTTGACATTGATGGCTGCTGACTGAGCAGAGAGGTGGTTGCTGAAGGATAGGGTGCTGTGGCAGTTTTTTAAAAGACAACAATGAGGTTTGCCAAATTGATGGATTCTTCCTTTCACAGACAATTTCTCTGTAGTATATGAACCTGTTTAATAGCATTTTACCAAGTAGAACTTCTTTCAAAATTGGAGTCAATCCTTTCAAACTCTGCCACTGCTTTATCAACTAACTTTATGCAATTTTCTGAGCCCTTTATTGTCATTTCAACGCTCTTCATAGCATCTTCTCTAAGAGTAGATTCTATCTACTTTCTTTGCTCATCCATAAGAAACAATTCCTCATCTGTTAAAGTTTTAACATAAGACTGCAGCAATTCCATCACATCTTCAGGATCCACATCTAATTCTAATTTTCTTGAGTTTTCCACCACATTTGCATTTATATCCTCCACTGAAGTCTTGAACCCTCTAAGTCAAGCATGTAAAACTCACGGCCCACAACAAATATTTATGCAGCCCCACCAATATAATGGTATGTAAAAAATGTTTTAATAAAAATTTCGTAACTTAATTTTTACAATAGCTTCTTATACATAATTATTAATAACGAACTACAACATTCGCTAATGACTGATTACTATAATCATGCTGCATTCGTTTCCCTTATGCACAGGCGCACCCTTTCTCTCCACTAATACTAGCAGCGAATATTTTAGCAGCCGATTGCCAGGTCATTAGTCTTGGAATGACTTGTTTGGTGTGCACAACAGGAAATATTTTGCTTATGGAGAACAAGAAAAATAGGTTTATTTGTGTTATGCTTATTAATTTGTGCAGTTATTCAGTGTCTGGTAAGTTAATGTTCAAGAAAAAAATATTAATTTTTATTAGTGTTCTATTATTTTATGTTAACGATTATTCATTTATTTCAGCCCTTTGTATTCAGCATGCTCTTTTGAAATAAATCTACATTTCTATGAAAATTGAAGCTTTTGGTTTTTTTGCAACCCACATAAACTTAAACCTTGTTTATCTGGCCCATGTTAGCCTTTGAGTTTGACATGCTTGCTCTAAGTTAGTGGTCGGCAAACTCATTAGTCAACAGAGCAGCAAACCGCAGCTTGTAAGTCGCATGTGGCTCGAGAGCCACAGTTTGCCGATCACTGCTCTAAGTCATCCATGAGGGTTAGAATCAACTTCTTCCAAACTACTATTAATGTTGGTATTTGGACTTCTTCCCATGAATCATGAATGTTCTTAACAACAACTAGAATGATGATTCCTTTTCAGAAGGTTTTCAATTTATTTTGCCCAGGTCCACTGGAATCACTAGCTATGGCAGCTATAGCCTTATACAATGTATGTCTTAAATCAAAATTACTCCCTGATCCATGAGCTGCAGAATAGATGTTGGGTTAGCAGGCGTGAAAACAACATTCATCTTGTTGTACATCTCCATCAGAGCTCTTGGATGACCAGGTGCACTGTCAATGAGGAGTGACATTTTGAAAGGAATGTTTTTTTGGGGTGCAGCAGATCTCAATAGTGGGATTAAAATATTCAGTAAACCATGCTATAAACATATGTACTGTCATCTAGGCTTTAATGTTCCATCGGAGAGCAATGGCAGAGTAGATTAGCATAATTCTTAAGATTCCCAGAATGACAAATTAAATTAGCATTGACTTTGTCACCAGCTACATTAGCCCCCAACAAGAGGATTAGCCTGTCCTTTGATGTCAGACATTGACTTGTACTCTTCAGCTATGAAAGTCCTAGATGGCATCTTCTTCTAATATGAGGCTGTTTCATCTACATTGAAGACCTGTTGTTCAGTATACCACCTTCATTATCTTAGCTAGATCTTCTGGATAACTCACTGTAGCTTCTTCATCAACACTTGCTGCTTCACCTTGCACTTTTATGTTATGAAGACTGCTTTTTTCCTTAAACTTTGTTTTAAGGAAAACTTCAAAGTTTTGTGCTGCAGCTTCCTCACCTCTTTCAGCCTTCAGAGGGTTGAAGAGAGTTAGGTCCCTGCTCTGGATTAGGCTTTGTTGTGATTGGTTTTATCTTCTATCCTGACCACTAAAACTTTCTCCATACCAACAATAAGGCTCTTTTCGGTTTCTCATTATTTGTGTTTGCACTGGAGTAGCACTTTTAATTTCCTTCAAGAATCTCACCTTTGCATTCACTGTTTGGTGCAAGAGACCTAGCTTTTGGCCTACCTGGGTTTTCAACATGCCCTCCTCACTAAGTTTAATCTTTTCTAGCTTTTAATTTAAAATGAGAGATGTACAACTATTCCTTTTACTTGAACATTGTGAGGACATTGCAGGATTATCAATTAGCCTAACATTAATACTCTGTCTCAGGAAATAGGGAGGTCCAAGAAAGGGAGATAGGGGAAGAGCCAATTGGTGGAGCAGTTAGAACACATATAACATTAATCAATTAAGTTCACCATCTTATATGCAGTTCTTGGTGCCTCAAAACAATTATAATAGTGACATCAAATATCACTGATCACAGATACTAAATATAATATAGTAATAATGAAAATGTGACACAGAGACAAGAAGGGTGTTTGGAAAATGGCGCCAATATACTTGCTCCAGGCTGGGGTTGTCACAAACCTTCAATTTGTAAAAAAAAAAATGCAAAATTACAAAGTGCTAAAAGCAAAGTGCCATAAAATGAGTATTCCTGAATTACGAGTTCTTCCACTTTGGTTGGCTGATAGACCTATTCTCAGCTTTGTGTGAGTTTCAGGATTGTTCAGCCTATTCCTTTCAAGTGAGTCTTTCCTGGTCTCAAGTTAAATTTCCTCTCATGCATGCACACACAGACCAGTACTCTACCAAAGACTTGACAGAACCCATCTACAGATCTCGAGCTCTTTTTTGGTGCTTCCTCCTTTTTGCCCTACAAATTCAACCTTGCTTAGCTTCCTTGAATTCTGTTCTTTGTCTCCTTAACTCAGTAAGACTGCTAGACTCTGTTTGATTTCCTCTCCCCATTACTGTGGCCTATAATCTTCCTCCAAAGTAGTCAGTTAGGAAACTGTGGGACTCGCCTTATTTACTTCCCTTCTCCCATGTACCACTATTTGAAAACGAATGGTTTAATTGGAAACTTCTTGGAAATCCTTCCACCAGCCCCTTTCCTATCCCAAAGAATAAAGAAGTATTCTCATGGTCTTTCTCTAGCAAACCCATTTTTATAGATCAGAAAGCTAAAATACAGTAAAACTTAACTCCTATAGGCTTTCTGATAAAAACAAACAGAAAACAACAACACCTGCTCAGAGAAAGTGTGTATGGTAGAAGATACCATAACACAACACAATCCAAATATGTTGCTATCTTTACATTTTTAAGTAACTTTTAAAAAAAATATTTTTTAATTGATTTCCTAGAGGAAAGGAGAGGGAGAGATAGAAACATCAATGATGAGAATCACTGATTGGCTGCATCCTGCACACCCCCTAACTGGGGACCAAGCCTGAAACCTGGCATGTGCCCTGACCAGGAATCGAATCATGACCTCCTGGTTCATAGGTTGACACTCAACTACTGAGCCACACTGGCTAGGCATATCTTTTTTAATCTTCACCCAAGGACATGCAGAGAGGGAGAGGGAGAGGGAGAGGGCAGAGGGAAAAGGGAGAGGAAAGAGGGAGAGGAAAGAGGGAGAGGGAGAGGGAGAGGGAGAGGGAGAGGGAGAGGGAGAGGGAGAGGGAGAGGGAGAGGCAGAGGCAGAGGCAGAGGCAGAGGCAGAGGCAGAGGGAGAGGGAGAGGGAGAGGGAGAGGGAGAGGGAGAGGGAGAGGGAGAGGGAGAGGGAGAGGGAGAGGGAGAGGCAGAGGCAGAGGCAGAGGCAGAGGCAGAGGCAAGAGGAAAGAGGAAAGAGGAAAGAGGGAGAGGGAGAGGGAGAGGGAGAGGGAGAGGCAGAGGCAGAGGCAGAGGCAGAGGCAGAGGCAGAGGGAGAGGGAGAGGGAGAGGGAGAGGGAGAGGGAGAGGGAGAGGGAGAGGGAGAGGGAGAGGGAGAGGGAGAGGGCAGAGGCAGAGGCAGAGGCAGAGGGAGAGGGAGAGGGCAGAGGGAGAGGGAGAGGGAGAGGGAGAGGGAGAGGGAGAGGGAGAAGGCAGAGGAAAGAGGAAAGAGGGAGAGGGAGAGGGCAGAGGCAGAGGCAGAGGCAGAGGCAGAGGCAGAGGCAGAGGCAGAGGCAGAGGGAGAGAGAGAGGGAGAGGGAGAGGGAGAGGGCAGAGGAAAGAGGAAAGAGGGAGAGGGAGAGGGCAGAGGCAGAGGCAGAGGCAGAGGCAGAGGGAGAGGGAGAGGGAGAGGGAGAGGGAGAGGGCAGAGGAAAGAGGAAAGAGGGAGAGGCAGAGGCAGAGGCAGAGGCAGAGGCAGAGGGAGAGGGAGAGGGCAGAGGCAGAGGCAGAGGCAGAGGGAGAGGGAGAAGGCAGAGGAAAGAGGAAAGAGGGAGAGGGAGAGAGAGCAGAAACCCAGGTATGTGCCCTGACTAGAAATCAAACTGGTAACCTTTCAGTATACAGGACATGACTCAACCAACTGAACCACTCTGGCCAGGCCATTTTGAAGTATCTTAAATTAAATACATCCTACACAACTAGACTTTACCATAATAGAAACTGAGTTTGATAAACTATTAGAAAATTAAAAAATGTTGCTAAACTACTTTTTGTTTTTATGACATTATAAAGAGGTTCTCTTATTTCTAACCTCAGATGTTTTATTTCTAAAATACTTTGAATTCCACTAGGTCTGCTGACATATTTGAATCTAGAACAAACTGCTCTGAGAATATGATCTCCTGCACTAACTGCACACAATATTTTTAAAAGGTTAAAAAGCTGGCAATTTTCCAGTTCTTTCCATCATGTCTGTTATGGAATACAATGTCCAGTTTGTAGTTTCTCCTCTATTTTCTTTTGGCATATTGACTAAGTAGTTTTGTGTGTGCAGGTCTTTAATTCCTGGCCCTATTGTATGTGATTTGATACTACTACTACTATTACTACTACTAACACCACCACTACACACACATACACACACACACACACACACACACACACACACACACACACACATGCTGCAGATACTATAGCATTAAAATATTTGTAAAAAATGCTGTTATTGAACTATTTTCTCTTAAAGGTTATTGCTTCCTAAGAGTATCTGTTTTTGACTATGTTAGCTATTTACATTTATTTTTGACACATTTTTCCTGAATTGCTTTTTGTCTATGTCAGACTGTATTCAGTAATAAAAACCACTGATTTCATTATATTATTTTGAAAAAATATTAAATAACAATAAAACTCACACTTGAAATTTTAATTTTGAAATAATCCTCTTCTTTCTCCGAGAGATTCCTATATCCTCGCAACATAAACTTAAGATTCAGGACTCTAATCCTGTATGTGTCTCATGTAAGAAAACTGGTCATGTGCTACTTAATCACATTGCTTTAATTTGTTGTTTTCAATCTTGTTCATAAAATTGTATTTTGTTTCTTAAACATTCTAAATTCAATCCCACTGAAGGCTAGCCTCTGCACGAAATGTTCTTCTGCCAGAACATGCAGGTCTCTGCTCAAATGTTCCCTCCTCAGAAGAGCCTTCTCTGACTCTTCCTTCTCTATTATATTTTATGAAGTCACACACATTTGCCTGTTTCCTTTTCAGACGTGATATAATTTAGCTGATAACCTTTGGTAAAATCATCATAACTCACTTTTTCCCCTTTTTGTAATACATAGAAACTCTGCTTTAATCTGTATTGCTACTTTATTTATATTTTACTATTATTTTTATTCTACTGTATCACATTTGCTCTAATTTAACCCAAAATTCCTTTGCATTTTCTGTTCTTGTAACATGTGTTTCCATTCAAAACTTTATGAAATATGCATAAGGATTTACCTGCATGTTCATAGTTTTTAAAATTTTATATTTTCTTTCCTTCAGACCATACAAAAAATCTTCTTTTGTGTTTTAGTACAAATTTCTTATTTTCGGTAAAGTGCTCTCCCCCAATATAAAATGCTTTAAAATATTCTAAATGAAAGTTTATAGCAGAAAAGTAGCATATATGGAAGAAAAAAAACCCCACTATTCAGGGATCAGAAGCAATTGTTTAATAGGATATAGAGTTCCCAATAGATATCTTAAGATCAAAGAGGAAGTGCAAAGATATCTCCTAAAGAGTTAAATAACTATGATGTTGATGTTCAACAAATACCATGCTCACTGGAATTCAACTTCTAGCAATAAGAAGAAGCTTAATAGCAGAATATACAGATATAGTCTTAGTATTGAGGACAGAAGTGATCCAGAAATGGTTGCATTTATTCCACACTTACTTCCTCAACTTTTTTGGATTATATTCAGTCTATATCTATTTTAGGAACTACTTTGGATGGTCCTTATGTTTTATGCAAGGAACCGCTATTTTCCCAGATGAATAGAATATCCATTCTTTGGCTCCAAGTTTCCATGACAATAAAAACAAAACATTCATCAGCACCAACTTGGTATTTGATGGCAAATGCAGCTGCAGTTTATAACAGTTCAATCTTTATCCCAACTCCTTTCTGCAGAATAGAGGCACTGTATTTTCCCAAAGCAACTGAATTGTTTTTACAGTGATTCTCCCCCCTCCACAGACCTAAACACTAACAACTAAGTGTGCTAAACAATTTTCAAATCATCCACTCTTCCCCACATCATGCCAAATACAATGAAAAGTTCCTGAATTTTGCAACAAGCACATCTGATCTGTGAACTCTGAAAGATTAGTTGGTTTAAGTATTACGTAACAGCTGTAGAAGAACATAAAGTGTTTAAGCCTTCATGATAACTACAGAAAAGATAAAATTTTGGAGCGACATTCACTGTAAACAAAAACCTGTTAAATTCAATCAGATAATGGTAAGACAGTGCCCCCTTGTGTCTTGGTATTTCTGCCTTGACTAAATCCAATATTCATTTCCTTAGAATTTTATGATATAGATTTGAATAATTTTCATATCATAGAGACAAGTAGGTAACTAGCAGCTTTGCTAAGACAAAATCTTAATGTATCAAAATATAAAAACACTGACTATTCCAATTTCAGTGATTTTTACATGAATAATCTGCAATATGAGGAAAATGTAATGAACTTGGACAGATTAAGTAGTTGTTTTTTATTTTAATTTTCATATTTAATTTACATTAGTAAGAGAGGTTGACAAAGTTTTAAAAGGGAAAAGAAAAAACTCAGCACTATCAGTTAATTTTCCTCTGGTAGTAGTTCTCCTCTGTAACCACTTTACACTAATACTGGTTACCTTCATTATCACCTTGGGACAACTAGTGAGTTCCAAGCTTTACTCAGATGGAACACAGTTTGCACTAAATGGAGACAATTAATGTGAAATTTTAAAAGGTATTTATAGTGACAATATGAGCACTTTTCTAAGTTACATATACTTTTATAAATGAAACATAGAAGAAAATATCTATGTTTTAACCCCATTCAAAATGTAATACTCAAAACTGCAGGCCTGGGCATGAAGTTTGTAAAAAAGCTGAATGTCTGATTTTGGTAGGACCTGAGATTAGTGCTTGCATTTTGGTGAGATTCCCCAGAAGATTCTTATGGGCATTAAAACTTGAGACACTCCCTGCTCTCCTATTTCCAACTACCAAGAGGTGAGGGAGGCTGGGAAGGAGAGGGGACCTGATTGACTATTTGGACACAGGGATTTAGAGACCAGGTGGATTCAAAGAAAAGAAAGAGAATCAGAAACAGCCTTGGGAAGGTAACTTTTAGTATACGACCCAAGCTAGGTCAGCCTGCTTACCTACTGCAATTGCAACTATTTTCCAATCTCTGAAATCACTATTTTATAGTGAAGCAACAACTAAAACTCTGCCAATTAAGACTTTAATTTGGGTGATCAAAAAACAAACTTTCAAAATACAAACAATTATGTAAAAATTTTAAGTCTATCACTCATTATCAATGATGCCTATTACATATTTGTACATATCACAACCCATATTTACTATACATTCTCTCAAATATTTGATACTCACCCTGCCTTGATAAGCAAGTGTCATTTCTCTCATTTTATAAATGAGGTGACTGAGACTCACTGAGATCAACTAAATCATCCCAAGTCTCACACATAGTGAAGGTTGAGTAGAGCTAAAATATAGGTCTGATGTCAAATCCTAGGTTCTTTGCACTGTACCACACTACCATTACTCCTTAATGTGAATGAAGTCTAATTAGATTGCTTGTCTCTTAAGAGAAGCCGAGTCAGTATACTGACATCTGGTAAACACTGAAGAAAACTGAGATATCTCTGGACAGATATAAGAAGAACCTCATATCTGAAGATTAAAGTAGCATAATAGCACTGGTCATATGGAAACTTAGAGTAAGGGGCTCTAGAAGGAGAGAGGGGGTTGCAGGCATGAAGGTGGGAAGATTCCAAAAATAAATTATACTGATAAAACAGTAAACACTTATGCCTGACCCTATGAGGCATTAAAGAACTCCTTCTCTAGGCACTCCTTTAGCTCTTTGTCTTTGTACCACAATTATCCTCTTCCTGGATACAAGTTCAGCTACATGACATGTCACTTTCTTGTAGACCAGTTTGAATACCTACTCCTACTACACCTAATACTGTATTTATGGGAAAAGTTCCAAGCGACTAGCAAATTAGTTTTTAGAAAACACAACATGTTCGTGTGTTCATAAAGAATTATTCATCTTCCCAGTCAATAAGAAAATATCTTGTTACACAACTGAGGAGGCAGATGATCAAAATGGAAGAAGTGGTGGATTTACAACCAGATTTGGGTTTCAATATTTGCTTCACCATTTAGTGTGGGATGTTGGATGAACTTAATCAATCTCTGATTTTTAGTTTCCATATTTTTAAATGATAAGGAGTTAAGAGTGGTAAAAATAATATTTTCTTTTATTTCATTCTATATTTTGATTTTTTCTACAGTAAATGTGTATTATATTTGATTTAGGAAAAAGATATTGTCATATGTAACATAACACAATTCTTATAAACTACAATCTTTAAAAGAATTTATGTATGTAATACATGAATATTATAATATGTGTATTAACTTAATCATCATTACAAAACAGTCACCAGGAACACAAATAGAATAGCAAAGCATAAAAACACAAGAGCTCCCAGTAATTTATGTAGTAGTCTACTTATTTACACATTTATATTAAAGAGCAATGTTTCATCAAATTACAGTCATCCTTAGTATCCAACAGGGACTGGTTCCACCCCTCCCCTCAGTGAATAGCAAAACCTGAGGATGCTCAAGTCCCTTATTAAAATGGCATAGTATTTGCATATAACTGGTGCACATCCCCTCTATACTTTAAATCATCTCTAGATTACTTATAATACCTACTACAATGTAAATGGTATATAACTAATTGTTATACTATATTATTTAGAAAGAGAAAGTCTACACATGTTCATACAAATGCAACCATACTAGGCCTTACTACATAGTACACGTCAGCAACACGTAATATTTCCCTTCCTCCTCCTCCCGGCCCCTGAATATTTTCTATCTGTTGTTGGTTGAATCTGCAGATGTGGAACCTGTGGATACAAAGTGACAACTGTATTTTCAAATAAATTCAGGAATATAATTTATTCTGGCTCAGAATTTGAGCCTATTTGTATTATCATGTTTCTCTTTCTGTCACTTTCATTTTTAGAGTAAACAAATTCTAAAAGGTAAGTTTAGGATGTGCCTCACATCCATTACCTTCTTTCCACCCTCAACCACCACCATCTCAGTTCAGGTTCCTATGGATGAACAACTAAGCAATTATCTCTCAACTGATATCCTCACCTGTTTCTCTTTGTTCCCATCTATCATCCTATATAACAGTGGTCAGCAAACCGCAGTTTGCCACTCTGTTGACTAATGAGTTTGCCGACCACTGCTATATAATAAAGAGCTAATATGCTAATTAGACCAAACAGCAGAACGACCGTCCAGACAACCTCTGGACAAAGCCAGGGCTGCAAGGGCCAGCCGAGCCTGTGAGGGGCTGCGAGGGCCATGGCCCTTGCACGAATTTCGTGCATCGGTCCTCTAGTCCTATATAATAAAAGGCTAATATGCTAAGTGTCTGACCCTTTGAGCGTTCGCTATGATGCACACTGACCACGAGGGGACAGATGCTCCAACTGGTAGGTTAGCTTGCTGCTGGGGTTCGACCAATTGGGACTGGGCGAGACAGGCCGGACACGCCCTGGAGCCTGCCTGCAGCCCCTCCCAGTCCTGATCATGTACCAGTGGGGTCCCTCAGCCTGGCCTGTGCCCTTTCACAATGCAGGACCCCGCATGGGATGTTGGAGGGCGGGTTTTGGCCTGATCCCCACAGGCCAGGACAAGAGACCCCATAGGTGCATGGATCCATGCATTGAGCCTCTAGTACATTGATAATAAACTTATATTCAAGAGCACGTTCTTCACCACATTCCACTGTTCAAAACTGATGAAAATTTATTTCCCAATGCATGGCATACAAAATCCATTTTTTTAAAATTATGACATTCCAAGCTCTCCACATTCAGGTTTCCATCTAATCTTTTTTTGTTGTTTTGTTCTAATTTTGAAAAAGTTCAAAGCTTTTACATTAGTAAGAAAGTTTGTCTTTTCTCTATATCTGGAGGTAACGCAACAACTTCTGGGCCCACAGTTAAAGCTAAAAGCAATCTAAAAGTTGTTCATAGAAAATGACTGAGACAGTAAAAACATTTAAAATCATGGGTTTTGAGTGGAGAAATATTTCTGGAGAAGAAAAGGTGATAGCCTTGCTTTAAATATCTGGAGATGCCATAGTTTGGTGTGATCCCCAGAGCATAGTTAGGGCCAAAATAGGAAAATTCTAGGGAGACAGATTTTGTTTTTAAGCATATTATAAAGCATACTGTTCTAACAGAGATACCCAAAGATTAAATAACTGCCTTGGGGGAAAGTAAGTACTACATTACTGAAGATATTCAATGCGTAAGTTGGACAACACCTTCATGGAGATGTAAAGGCAGGCAAAACAGTAAAAAGGAGAATATTGGACTTGGAGTCAGAAGTCACATATACTGGTTAAAAGCGCAGGTTGTGGAATCACAAAGACCTGGGATTGCAATGTAAATTGTCAATTCTGAGTAAATTAATTACCCAGTTCCCTCATATGTAAAACAAAAACACTTGTGTCTATCATATAGAATAGTTGTGTGAATGTAATGCATTAATATACACAAAAGGCTTAATGGCTGTCACAAAAAGTATTAATAAATACTTAATAAATGTTTCGTATTATATTTACATGGTACTTTGTAATCAACAAACTAAGATATGGAAGGTTTTATTATTAGGTATTAGCTCCATAAATGTAGGGATTTTTATCAATCTTGTCCTCTTTGTTTCTCCAGTCCTTAAAACAACGCTTGGTGTTTCAAGCACTTGATTTACAAACATTTGTTAAATAAAAGCAGATTAAAGTACTATTGGTTGTTGGATTATGAAACATTTGAATGTTGATAATTTATTACTCAGCCATGTGGTATTAGTGAAAGAATATCTTTATGTTAATAACCATAATCCTTGGCATTGTATATTCAACATATATCTACTTAGGACTTAATTCATATGTCAGGCACTAGGTGTTCCTCAATACCTGGGTTTGGAGAGAAAATAATGATTTTATGTTTATCAGAAATATAAACAACAACATATGTATAGGAGAGTCATCCAAGAAAATTATACTTTTTGATGAAGCATTTTCTTAATTAGAAATTTATTCTAAGGAAATAACCAAGTTAGGACAGACAAAACTTTGCACATGAAAGAGGCTCAATACAGAACTGTTTATAAAAAATTTAAATTGCCAATAAAAACTGAAGAGTGGGAAAAACTGTATGATATACAACATGATAGATTACCCTAGAGCCCTTCAAAATAATTTTTATGGTAAGTGCTTATTACATAATATTAAGTGAAACAGCCAAATACAAGATTAAAAGAGATAAATTCTTACTATAAAAAAAGTGTGCAAAAGGGAAACTTGTCATCTAATTATATGGTAGCTAGACAACTGCAAAATATGAGGGTGTCATAAAAATCTAAGGAAATGCACATAATTGATCCGAAAGTATTAAAAATTTTGCTTAATATTATACTTTAGTACATTATTTTTCCTTTTTTTATTGTTTAAAATATTATATATTAGTACATATATCTCCTTTACTTTCCCCCCCATTGACCTTCCCCCAGCCTCCCCTACTCCCTGTCGCATGCCCTCAACCTCCTCACTCACCCCCAGTGTCTTGTGTCCATTGGTTGTGCTTATATGCATGCAAACAAGTCCTTTGGTTGATCTATTTCCCTCCCTCCCCAACACTCCCCAGCCTTCCCGCTGTAATTTGATAGTCTGTTCGGTGCTTTACTGCCTCTGTATCTATCTTTCTATTCATCAGGTTATAATGTTCTTTATTTTCCATAAATGAGTGAGATCAGGTGGTATTTTTCTTTCATTGCTTGGCTTATTTCACTTAACACAATGCTCTCCAGTTCCATCCATGCTGCTGCAAATGGTAAGAATTTTTTTCTTTTTTATAGCAGCATAGTATTCCATTGTGTAGATGTACCATAGTTTTCTAATCCACTCACGTGCTGATAGGCATTTAGGCTGTTTCCAAATCTTAGCTATGGTGAATTGTGCTGCTATAAACATAGGGGTGCATGTATCCTTTCTGATTGGTGTTTCTAGCTTCTTGGGATATAATCCTAGAAGTGGGATTACGGATTCAAATGGGAGTTCCATTTTTAGTTTTTTGAGGAAAATCCATACTGTTCTCCACAGTGGCTGCACCAGTCTGCATTCCCACCAGCAGTGCACGAGGGTTCCTTTTTCTCCACATCCTTGGCAGCACTTGTCCTTTGTTGATTTGTTGATGGTTACCATTCTGACAGGTGTGAAATGGTACCTCATTGTCCTTTTGATTTGCATCTCTCGGATAATTAGTGACATTGGGCATGTTTTCATATGTCTCTTGGCCTTCCTTCTGTCTACTTTCAAAAAGATTCTATTTAGGTCCATTGCCCATTTTTTTATTGGATCATTTATTTTCCTTTTATTAAGTTGTATCAGTTCCCTGTAGATGTTGGAGATTAAACCTTTATCAGTGATAACATTGGCAAATATGTTCTCCCATAAAGTGGGCTTTGTTGTTGTTTTGTTGATGGTTTCTTTTGCTGTGCAAAAGTTTTTATTTTGATGTAGTCCCATTTGTTTATTTTCTCTTTAGCTTCCATTGCCCTAGGAGCAGTATCAGTGAAGAAATTGCTTCGGCATATGTCTGAGATTTCTCTGCCTGTGTATTCCTCTAGTATTTTTATCGTTTCCTGTCTTATGTTTAAGTCCTGTATCCATTTTGAGTTAATTTTTGTGTATGGTGTAAGTTGGTGGTCTAGTTTCATTTTTTTGCATGTATCTGTCAAATTTTCCCAACACCATTTATTGAAGACACTGTCTTAGCTCCATTTTATGTTCATGCCTCCTTTGTCAAATATTAATTGAGCAGAGTGGTTTGGGTCGATATCTGGATTCTCTATTCTATTCCATTGATCTATATGTCTGTTCTTCTGCCAGTACCAGGCTGTTTTGAGAACAGTGCCTTTCTAGTAAAGCTTGAAATCTGGTATTGAGATCCCACCTACTTTGTTCTTCTTTCTCAGGATTACTGTGGCTTTTCGGGGTCTTTTTTTATTCCAAATGAATTTTTGGAGAGTTCTTTCTAGGTCTGTGAAATATGCCCTTGGCCCTTTTAATGGGGAGTGCATTGAGTCTATAGATTGCTTTGGGTAGTATGGACATTTTAATGATGTTCATTCTACCAATCCATGAACATGGTATGCTCTTCCATCTGTTTACGTCTTCCTCTATCTCTTTTTTCAGTGTCGTGTAGTTTTCCACATATAGGTCTTTCACCTCCTCAGTTAAGTTTATTCCTAGGTATCTTAATTTTTTTGGTGCGATGGTAAATGGGATTGCTTTTCTAGTCTCTCTTTCTGTAAGTTCACTATTCGTGTATAGAAATGCCATAGATTTTCTTGGCATTAATTTTGTATCCTGGTACATTGCTGAATTCATTTATTAAGTCTATTAGTTTTTTGAAGGAGTCTTTCGGGTTTTTTTATGTACAATATCATGTCATCTGCAAATAAGGACAGCTTTACTTCTTCTTTCCCAATTTGGATACCTTTAATTTCTTCTTCTTGTCTAATTGCAATGGCTAATACTTCCAGTACTATGTTGAACAGGAGTGGTGAGAGTGGGGATCTCTGTCTTGTTCCTGTTCTTAGGGGAAATGGTTTTAGTTTTTGCCCATTGAGTATGATGTTAGCTGTGGGTTTATCATATATAGCTTTTACTATGTTGAGGTATGATCCTTATATTCCCACCTTGTTGAGAGTTTTTATCAAGAAAGGATGTTGAATTTTGTCAAATGCTTTTTCTGCATCAATTGATATGACTGTGATTTTTATCTCTCAATTTGTTTATGTGATGTATCACATGTATTGATTTGCGGATATTTTACTATCCTTGCATCTCTGGGATAAATCCTACTTGGTCAATGGTGTATGATCTTTCTGATGTAGTGCTGGATCCAATTTGCTAGAATTTTGTTGAGGATTTTGGCATCTAAGTTCATGGGGGATACTGGCCTGTAATACTCGTTCATTGTGTTTTCTTTATCTGGTGTTGGTATCAGGGTGATGCGGGCTTCATAGAAGGAGCTTGGAAGTGCTCCTTCCTCTTGAATTTTTTGGAATAGTCTGAGGAGGAAGGGTTTTAGTTCTTCCTTGAATGTTTGGTAAAACTCCCCTGTGTAGCTGTCTGGCCCCGGGCTTTTGTTTGCTGGATGTTTTTTGATAACTGTTTCAATTTCTTCCATAGTATTGGCCTATTGAGATGTTTAGATTCTTCCTGATTGAGTTTTGGAAGATTGAATTTTTCTATGAATATGTCCATTTCCTCCAGGTTGTCCAGTTTGTTGGAGTAGAGTTGTTCATATTATTTTTTAACAATCCTTTGTATTTTGGTGGGGTCTGTTGTTATTTCTCCTCTTTCATTTCTGATTTTGTTTATTTGGGTCCTCTCTCTCTCTGCTTCTTGGTGAGCCTGGCTAGAGGTTCACCAATCTTGTTTATCCTTTCAAAGAACCAGCTCTTGGTTTTGTTGATCTTTTGTATTGTTTTTTGGGTCTCTATGTCATTTATCTCCGCTCTGATCTTTATTATTTCTGTCCTTCCGCTTACACTGGCCTTCTCTTGTTGCTCTCTTTCTAACTCTTTGAGTTGTAGGGTTAGGTAACTTATTACCATTGTTTCTTGTTTTTTGCAGTAGACTTGTAGAGCTATGAACTTCCCTCTCAAGACTGCTTTCGCTGTGTCCCATAGGATTTGTTGTGTTTTCATTGTCGTTTGTTGCCATGATGTTTCTTATTTCTTCTTTGATCTCTCTGGTAACCCAGTCATTGTTTAATAGCATGCTGTTTAGTCTCCATGTGTTTGATTTTTTTGGATTGTTTTTATTTGATTGATTTCCAGTTTTATGCCACTGTGATCTGAGAAGATGCTTGATATGATTTCTATCTTCTTGAATTTGAAGAGACTTTGCCTATGACCCAACATATGGTCTATCTTTGATAATGACCCATGTGCACTTGAGAAGAATGTATATTCTGTGGCTTTGGGGTGAAATGTTCTGAAGATGTCAATAAATTCCATCTGGTCTAGTGAGTCATTTAGGATTGATGTTTCTTTGCTGATTTTTGTTTAGAGGGTTTGTCCAATGGTGATAGTGGGGTATTAAAGTCTCCAACTATGATTGTATTGCTGTCAATCTCTCCCTTGATATCCTCCAGGTTTTTTTTTTATGTATTTGGATGCTCCTGTACTGGGTGTGTATATGTTTACCAGAGTTATTTCTTCTTCTTGGATTGCTCCCTATAGTATTATGAAGTGGCCTTCCTTATCTCTTGTTATGTCCTTCACTTTGAGATCTAATTTGTCAGATATAAGTATTGCTACCCCAGCTTTTTTTTTCATTTCCATTCGCCTGAAAAAACTTTTTCTATCCCTTCACACTCAGTCTGTGTGTGTCTTTTTTCTGAGGTGGGTTTCTTGTAGACAGCAGATATATGGGTCGTGTTTTCTTATTCAATCTGTTACACTCTTTATTCTGATTTGGGCATTTAATCCATTTACATTTAAAGTTATTATTGATAGGTGCTTATTTGTCGCCATTTTTATTCTTTACCCTTGTGTTCCTTCTTCGCTTCCTATTTCTTCTTTTACAGCATTTCTTGCATTGCTGGTTTGGTGGTAATAAATTCCCTTAGTCCTTTTTTGTCTGTGAAGCTCCTGATTTCACCTTCAATTTTGACTGATAGCCTTGCTGGGTACAGTATTCTTCGATTCAGACCCTTCCTTTGCATGACTTTGTATATTTCATTCCATTCCCTTCTGGCCTAATGAGTTTCTGTTGAGAAATCAATTACTAGTCTGATGAGGGTTCCTTTGTAGGTAACTTTCTGTCTCTCTCTGGCTGCTTTTAAGATTCTTACTTTGTTGTTGGTATTTGCCACTTTAATTACAATGTGCCTTGGCATCGGTCTTTTGGGGTTCATTTTGCTTGGGACTCTGTGAGCTTCTTGGATTTGTGTGCACTTTTTCTTCCCTATATCAGAGAAGTTTTCTGTCATTATTTCTTCAAACATGTTTTCTATTCCTTGCTCAGTTTCCTCTCCTGGAACCCCTATTATGTGGATGTTGTTTTGTTTCGTGTTGTCCCAAAGTTCCTTTAGGTTCTCCTCCTGCTTTATAATTTTTTTTTCTAGAAGCTGCTCTACTTGGGTCTTTTTTCCTACCTTGTCTTCTAGCTCACTGATGCGGTCCTCTGCTTCTTCTAGTCTACTCTTGATGCTTTCTATTGAGTTCTTTACAGCAGTAATGTCATTTTTCATTTCCTCTTGGTTCTTACTCATATTGTCAAATATGTCTTCCATTCTTTTCAGCCACCTTATGACCATTTCTTTGAA
Source organism: Corynorhinus townsendii (assembly GCA_026230045.1). Taxonomy (NCBI): domain Eukaryota; kingdom Metazoa; phylum Chordata; class Mammalia; order Chiroptera; family Vespertilionidae; genus Corynorhinus; species Corynorhinus townsendii. Next base: position 182,297,621 of record JAPDVU010000001.1, on the reverse strand, counting down.
TTCTTTCTCTGGCAGGTTGCTTGCCTCCATTTCGTTTACTTCCTTTTCCAGTAATGCCTGCTTTTCTTTCATATGCGGGCTGTTTCTTTGTCTCCCCATGGTCTCTCTTCTCGGGTGTCTGGTTATGTAGTTCTCTCTCCTGCGGTTGATTTTTAAAGGCACAAAATACAACACAACCAGGTACAACACACAAGGCACTGAGCAGAAATGTATTCTCGATATTAATAACCCCAAGTAATGGTGACCACCAGAGAAAGGCAAATTAGAGGCTAGCAGAGAAAGAAGAAAAGGAAGGAAGGAAGGAAGGAAGGAAGGAAGGAAGGAAGGAAGGAAGGAAGGAAGGAAGGAAGGAAGGAAGGAAGAGGGGAGTGCAAAACTGAAATTGGGAAAAGGAAAAAAAGTAAGAGAGAAAAGAAAGAGAATACGAAAGAAGAGGGGAACAAACTACATGTATGGGGAGAAAACTCCAACAGAACAGCTACTAATCCCAACAAATGCCAACAACAAGTAACTGGAGATGAATACAAACTACAAACAACAACTAATATCAAGTGAGGCGAGGGAAAACAGAAGCAAAAAACAAAACAAACAAAAAAAAAGAATAAGCAAAACAATCTCACTAACAAGCATAAAAAATCGATACAATCAACAATCAAGCAAACAACAACAAAAGGACAGAGAGAAAAACAATTTTCTGGATAATGAAGACAGAGAAGAGAGAGGTGTGTATGGACTTGGAGCAGGGGATTGGAAATTAAGATATATTAGTAGGGTGAAATTTTAACAGGGGGTAAAAAGAAAAATAGGGAAAATTTAAGGCAGGAAAAGGGTAAGAGAAACAGGACAACAAAAGGGGAAAAGTTAAGAAGAGAGTGATGGCATAAAGGTAAAGTTGAGATAGAGTAAAATTATGCTAAAGGGAAGATGAAAATAGAATGTAGAACACTAATCCCAAAGTAAAATAAAGAGTAAATAAAATGATACATTAAAAAAAAAGTTAAAATAGTAGTAGTAGTAATACCAATTGAAAATAAAAATATAATAATTAAAAAGGTAAAATCAAGTGAGGAAAAAAGAAATTAGTTTCATAAGTAAAAGATGAAAAAATAAAATAAAATGTGCAGTAGTGAAGGTCATTCACTTCCTCTACTGTTCTGTTTGGCACGCCTGTTTCCTAGTCAGGACAGTATTGCAGTTCCCTGTGTTCCACTGCTCCTCAGTGTTGTAAGCCAGTCCTGATTTTTAAGCAGGCAGTGTGTGTCTTAATTTCTTGTAATCCTTTATTTATGTTTACACAGAGTCAATTTGTGATTCAACTCCTGGGTGGCAGTGTTTCTGGATTGACCTCTTGGTCAATAGGTCCTCTCTAGCCAGTGCTTAGATTCTGTTTTCCCTGTGGCATTCAATACCAGTTTGTGGGAGTCGGTTGCCCCAGAGCTGGTTCTCTGATGGTTATTCCCCACTCTGATCCCCAGGTTCCAGAAAAAAACCTTTCCCCTGCAGTTTCTTAGGGTGTCCCTAATTGGGTGATCCTATGTATTGGGCTTAGTAATCAGAAGCAAGGATTTAAAGGAAAAAGAAAAAACAAACAAACAACAACAAAAAAACACAAAAAAAGATAAGTGTGCAAACTCTGGGGCTGCACGCAAGTCTGTGCAGTCTTTTTTTCCCCCCTTGGGTCTAACCAGCCGGCACACTTTAAAAATTTTTAGGCTGTCCTTTTGTGTCAGATCAAAATGGGTTGCTTTTAAGAGTTCCCTTCTGTTAGCAGCTCTGAGGACCCCCTTCCACATTCACAGATCACGCCAGCCCCAACAGCCACGGATTTTTCTAGGTGCAGACTTCCCCTGGTCCTCCAGTTCCGCAGTGCACTTGTTTCTCTCTCCTGCCAGCAGCAGAGACCTCACCTCATTCCAGGCAAAATCTGACCTTTCTGTGGTGGAGTGTAGAGGTCCTCTGAATCCGCGTGTTTGCGCCAATTGGGGACTGGTGCTCTGGGGTTCACAGCTCTTCGGTGGTGCCGCAGTTGTTGATTTCAGGCTTCCAATAACATCAACTTTCCCCTTCCAGATGGTGCGGTCTCCGAGTCCAAGCTGGTCACTCCAGGAGGAAACCCAGCAGCAGTGGGGCTGCCCAGTCAGGGGAGTCCCGTCCAGCAGTCCCCCACCTTCTCCTGGAGTATAGTTGTCCCCTCAACTCTCCAACAAACACACCCCGTGCGACCCTCAGCTGTTCTATCTGCTCCAGGACAAGGTTCGGGACACGTCAGTCTATTCCGCTGCCATTTTTTCCTCTCCAGTACATTATTTTTCTTACTTAAGCCACATTTGTAATTCACCATCTGTGATTTTCAAATGGTGAATTATAGGTGTTATTTAAGCAGGAAAGGTAATCTTAACCTCAAATTGCCCCATTTATTAAAAGCAGGCCTGTCTCCACTTCAAAAGACTAGTGACTGAATGTACATTTATATGTTTTACTAGAGGCCAGGTGCACAAAATTCGTGTACTGGGGCGGGGGCGGGGGGAGTCCCTTACCCCAGCCTGCACCCTCTTGCAATCTGGGAGCCCTTAGGGGATGTCCAACTGATGGCTTAGGCCTGCCTCATGCTGGGAGTGGGCCTAAGCCACAGTAGGACATCCTTAGTGCTGCTGCTGCACTCACCAGCCGTGAGCCCGGCTCAGCACTTCTGGCTGAGTAATGCTCCCCCTGTGGGAGCTCACTGACCACCAGGGGGCAGCTCTTACGTTGAGCATCTGCCCCTGGTGGTCAGTGCATGTCATAGCGACCGGCCATTCTGCCGTTTGGTCAATTTGTATATTAGCCTTTAATTATAAAGGATATCTGTTTCAATGAATAGTTAGTGTGTTTTAAATTGTGGTAAAATGCACACAACATAATATTTGTCATCTTAACCATTTAGTATATAATTCAGTACAATGTTAAATACATTTACATTGTTGTATAACTAATCTTTAGAAGTCTTTTCATCTTGCAAAGCTAAAATTTTATAACCATCAAATAATTCTTCATTTCTCCCCCACCCTGCCCAGTCCTTAGCAAACCACCATTCTATTTTCTGTCTCTATGAATTCTACTACTCAAGGTACTTCATAAAAGTGGAATTATATAGTATTTGTCTTTTTGTGACTGGCTTATTTTAGTCAGCATAATGCTCCCAAGGTTCATATATTTTATAGCATGTGTCAGAATTTTCTTTCTTTTTAGGCTTAATAGTATTCCATTGTATGTATATACTACATTTTGTTTATTTTCCATCAATATACACATGAAATGCTTCCATCTTCTGACTATTGTAAATAATACTGGTATGAACATAGGGTGTACAAAATCTCAAAACTCTGACTTTAACTTTGGAGGGTAAGTGCTCATAAGTGGAACTGCTGGATCATATGGTAATTTCGTTTTTAATTTTTTGGAGAAATAAACTTTTTTTTTTAACAAACTACCTGTCACATTCCTGTGGGAAAGAGGACTTCTATACTCCAGATGTTAATACTGATTGATAATGAAATTATGAGTGAAGTTTACTGCCTCCTTTGGTTTATTAATTTCCAAATATTCTATAGTGACATTATGGTAGACAATGAAAACACATATAAAGCTTTTTTTGCTAGTATTATTTTTTCTTGTGAATGTATCATAACACATGCTTGAATATTCCTGGCTCCTAGATATTATAACAAGTGCTAAGGTCTGAATGTTTGTGTCTCCCTAAAATTTATATGTTGAAACCTAATCCACAAAGTGATGGTATTAGGAGGTTGGACCTTTGGAAGGTGATTAGGTCGTGAGGGCAGAGTCCTCATGAATGGGATTAATGCCCTTATAGAAAGCCTGACATAGCTCCTTAGCCCCCCTTCCACCATGTTAGGATGCAATGAAAAGTCTGCGACTCAGAGGAGACCCCTCCCTCAACCAAGTTGGTATTCTGATTTCCTAGCCTCTAGAACTGTGAAAAATAAATGTTTTCTGTTTTTAAGGAACCCAGTCTGTGGTCTTCTATTATATCACCTCAAAATGTACTAAGTTAGCAAGTATACTTTCCTCTCTGAGTGCAGTCCAAAGCTGTAATCCACTAACAATTTGGGGTTTTAATTTAAAGATATAAACATAAGACATTTTTAATGGTGGCACATAAAGATGGCTAGGTATATTAAGGTTTCTCAAATGGGTTAGCTATGATTCAGGAGCAAAGCCCTGCTTAATGAGTGGCACTAATTTTTCTAGGGAAAAGTACTAAGATTCACTAAAGTATCCCTAGTCAGAGAATCTATCTTCTGCTCCCAATTATCAGAATCACTGCTAATATTCTTAAACTATAAGGAGGCAGAGAAATACAGGTAGTGGAAAGCTGGTTATATTAAGATTTCAAAAAATATCCATTTATAGGACATTAGGCATTTGCTTTTGAAATTTAGTGTATGTAATTAATTGTCAAAGATCATTATTCTTTGTGATACATATGAATAAAAAATTTGAGAGCAGGGGAAAGTAAATATTAAAGGGAAGAGAATACCAAAGCACAAGAAAGGCTTTTAAAAGAGGTGAGCAGCTCAAGACAAGGAATGAAGGGGGAAAACAGATTGAGAAGGGCAGAAAGAGAATAATTTTCATGTGTTTGGGATAATCTAAATGTGATGTTAGCTAGAGGACCTTTCAAGGTCTTTTTGGAAACTGTATAAAGTTTAAATATGAACTCAAATTTTCAACTGAAATGGGGCAAATACTAGTTAATCCTATGTAATAAAAGTCTAATATGCTAAGTGTCCAGTCATCTGGTAAGTCTGTTCAACCAATCAAAGCGTAATATGCTAATGATATGCTAAGGTCGCTCAACCATTCTCTGTGACGTGCACTGACCACCAGGGGGCAGACAGTTGACCAGCTGACCAGTCACTATGACGTGTACTGACCACCAGGGGGCAGATGCTCCAACTGGTATGTTAGCTTGCTGCTGGGTCCTGCCAATCGGGACTGAGCGAGACGGGCCAGACACGTCCTGGAGCCCTGCCCTGGAGCCCTCCCCTGGTCCCTCCCCGGCTGGCCAACCTCCTACGTCCCTCTCCAGCCCCAATCATGCACCAGTGGGGTCCCTCGGCCTGGCCTGCACTATCTCACAATCGGGGACCCCTTGGGGGATTTCGGAGAGATGGTTTCGGCCCAATCCCACACTGATGCAGAAATTTGTGCACCGAGCCTCTAGTATAATCATAAATTCACTTATATACTCAAAGCTTCCCAATATCAGAACCATCAGTTATAATATTCTAAATCTAGAATTTTGATCATTTAACAATAGAAGTCTTAGTAATCAAACGCATCAACTGGTAGTATGCATCTAAAAAAAGAGACTATTTTAATGGCTTATAACTTGTGTATACATAAATAACAATAATACTTGGCCACTTTCTTTTTATCTTTTAATCCTAATAAATATCATTAGGCCTCTTCTAATCTCATCTTCCTTTTGCCTATTCTATTCCAAGCCTAATGAATTCCTTTAATAATGTTACTTCTAAAATAAGTAGCTGCCTTTTTTCCCTAGAAATAACTGCTAGAATGGCTTATCAGGTTACATGCATGAATAACCCGCACACAGCTTTACCATTTGGTATGGTTTAGATATGAAATAGGTCTGGTTATTATTAGTGCTGTACTTGTTGTCTGGGGTAGCAGCTGCAGTTGCCTGAACTTCCACTGGAGGCAGCAGATTCCCCAACCAATCCCTAGTGCACTGATTCACGAAGATTTTTGTAACAAATACAATGTAAGAGAAAGAAGCCCTAAGTTAAGGCACATTCCAAGCTTAAGGGAAAACTATTGAAAATCTGATTTAAGCACTTACAGCCAGTTGCAAACTGCAGAAAAACAGTGTTAAAAAAGAAAAAAGTATGAAGAACAGAAACCCTCAGCGCTAATGTGTTATTTTAGACATGGGCATCAAAGTCCAATCTTATGAAAATTCAGTCATCCAATGATGCTAACAAGTAAAAAGAAAACAAATATTGGAACTCCTTTTCCTTTCTGATTCTCTGTTCTCTATGATGGAGTGCTATCAAGGAGAGGTGTAGCTTAGGGATAGGCTGCTGGAAAGAGAAGAAAAAGTAGAATGGGTGATAATATTATTTTTAAAAAAATTCTTCTTTATGATGAACACTTTCTGTCACTGGAGAAAAGCACAGTACCACAGAACTGCAAACAAAAACTCTTGCAAAATTCTCATACTCTACAATTTAAACAAATCTAGATAGCAGTTGCAGTGCCATTGTAGTACAAAGGCAATGCCATCACCACTAAATATAGGTGGCTAGACTACATAAATTCTACTATTCCAATATTCCCAAGTAATCAAAAATTAATTATAGGAATAGTGTTTTAGACACACAATTTACATTTTCAGTTTCTATAAATCTTTTCTTTGACAATTATAGATTTTTCAAAATAATATAATAAAAGCCCTTCATACTTAAGTGTCAAACTTTTACAAAAGTAGAAAAAAGAACATTATTTCATTATCCATTCACATATATACTATATAAATGACATTTTAAATATTAGAAAAGTATTTTATTTATAAGCATATGCTAAGTATGACACACTAGAAACTGTTATCTTTGGAGTGTAGAAATAAGAAAAACCTATTGATTTATTAAAATATGTGACAATTATGTCATGAGGATATTTTTGTTTCAAGTTCAAATGTTCGATCCATGGTTATGATAGGTCAATGTGTCTTCATAAGAAGCATAAAGAGGAAATGTTCCCCCACAGCAACCAAACCAAACCAAACCAAACCAAACCACCACAACAAAACAGCACGGTATTCCACCTGGTCTCTCAATCTAGCTTCTTTCCAACTTCTAGAGAGCAAATATGGGTAAAAACTCCAGCCTTTGACTTTTGTATGTGTCTTAGATACTCAAAGTAAACTTCAAATATGTCAGGCAGTATTTTGAGTGTTAGACTTTAGATGGTGCAAAAAACACATTTCTTTTACACCCTGTGCTCAGGGATGGCACATTACCTAATGTATCAAAGACATTCTAGCTCAAAATTATTGATTGATGATTTTCTTTAGACAGACTTTTGTAGAACTACATATCTACACAGTGATGACATCAGTTCTACATTTCACCTACACACAGAGTGGAAAATAAAAAAGAAAAATATCTAAATTATTTCAAAAGAAACTGAAAATACATCAGGTAAACCAGTTTCTTAGCACAAGACTATTTCATTAAAAAAATGTTCCACATTTTCTGTCCATTCTTAATAGCAACACATTAAAAACTAACCTTTAGTTACACTGATCATTTTACCAAAGTGGTTTTTAGTTTGTTTTCCTATCTCACCAGATAAATCAGAGTAAGTAACATAGGGTTACATATAAAACAAAAAAACCTAAAGGTTAGTAATTTTGTTTTATTACTATTTAATAGAACATCAAAACCTTTTCTCCTACAAGTAATATATTTCAGTTGAAAAACTGAAGACATTTTTAAAAAGGCTTTTCTATCTTAAACCTTACAAATCCAATTCATTTCAGGGAGGGTTGCTGTTTAAGCATTACTAAAACAATTTTAGAAATGACACTGCTTGCTCCTTCAGATCTACAAACCTGAAACATAAGAAGGTTGATACAGACAGTTCTCTAATTTTAAAAAAGTAAAACTCACTTTAGACATTGCCCTAAAAAAATAAACAGTATCAGCCTATGTAAACCATCATTTTAAAGTAATATGCCATACACACTCACACACACACACACACACATATATGTATGTCTCCTGCATAGCGTTTTATAAAAGACTGCACAGAATCTATTTTTCTTTTTTGAACAATCTTTCCTTCTTTGTTTACTTCTTTATATTTTGCTTCTTTAAAAAATGTTCTTTTTCCAATTACATGGAGGAAATAAAAAGAAATGCAACTCTTTTATGTAAAGTAAATCCATCTGGATGTTTGCTGCATCCCATACTATAAACCTGTGATCCCCAACCAGAATGAGTTATAGTAAAGCTGCAGGCAAAATTGTCTCCATATACCACAATCCATTATCCCTGTCAAGTTAATGTTCCATGTTGAGCCATATGGCACGGGTACACATTCAACAAAGGAAATTCCTTAAACTTGTTATAATCAGCACTTGCAGTCATCCAAAAAAACTGACATAAACAGCTTTATTGTGTTTAGTGCATTTCAGTTAATATCCATGACAAAAACAGGAAACAGTACAGGAAAAGGAGGAGGAATGTGGGGGTGCAGAATGATTAAAAAAAAACCCTGTATATTTTATAATTAGATTTTTTTCTAAGTGATTTTCAATTACAGTAAACTCCAACCTCTTAACAATGATCCACTTGGCCATATTTAAGAAAAAACAAAGTTTAATGACATCAATTTTCCATGGCATGAACCTAAACATAAAGTCTTATAGTATTGATTCATAAGCAGTTCAAGCAAAATAATGAGTGATTTGAATTTTCATGTTTGTTTTCTTTTTATAGTAGTCTCATAATTGCTAAAATCTAACAGTGTTTCATTAAAAAATAAGGCAATTTAAACCAATTGTCTTTATATATGTTAAGTGTAGGTCACAGATGAATCAAGGGCTTCCAAAAGCCTTTGGTACCTGGCACAGCCCAGCACATCAAACTCCAGTCAAGGTACAAGTAGAGCAGAACTTCATTTCAGCCCCCGCAGTGACAACAATAAAATGCTGAGAAAACACACTATCAAATACTGAACTCAGCATCAATTTCTGTTAATTACAGCCTTGTCAGCAACGTGATTATTCAAACAACTCATGCAAATGTTAATGAGGCCTTATTTGCATATTTATTTTTTCCTTTGTTGAAATGTCATTGATTATTACATTCTACTATGATGAATGTGGCTGATGATGTGCTCTGATATGTAATTAGTCATTAGGAGGAATGAATAGATCAATTATGAAAAAGGACCAAGATTAAGAAATATCAAACAAGACCGCCCAATATAACTATAGAATCTTTTTAAAAAAGAACCTAATAAATAATTTCTTGACATTTAAACTGCAACATCAGTAGTTTTCAATAAATAAACCACTACTTTTGTGAGGTTAAATGAAGGCTTAAAAATATATCAGTACTTTGATAATCCAATTATGATCATAGAAACCATCTTTTCAAAATCTGCAAACCACCTCAAGTGGCATGTCAGAACAACAAAAAGAAAAATAATTTTTTAGACTTGTACAAATTATAAATTTTATGAGGAGAAGGAGGTTGAAACAGGTCAAAAGAGAAAGGAGTATAACACTCTAGAGAGAAGGGGTAGGAACCTGATGGAGAATGATTACTTTCATAAAAACAAGGCGAGCAAAAACAAACTCTTTCAAATCCCAATTTATTCTTAGAGGAACAGGATTATTTAGCCTCTGAAACTGTTTGCTGTAACTATCCAGCCAGCACTTGCTATTCACAGATGAAAAAAAAAAACACACATTACTGCAGACCAGATGGGAACATTCCACATGACCAAACCAATCAATCACCTCGGTGGGGCGCAGGTGCAACACAGCCGTGTAGCAACACACCATTTCACAGTCTATCGGGCACAAACACATGGCCACCAATCAATGGCACCCCAAGGACCTCGGAGGGGGCAAGCTCTCTGGAGTCTTACTGGTCCATGCCTGATGACTTCATAATCACACATCATTTCATTCACTAGAGGATACAAACTAGCATTCTAATAACCTTCTACTGCAAATGGTCATGTTGTGCATATTAATACAGAGCTGTTTGGAGTGAAGCAACTGACTTTACACGGCAGACTAGGCAAAGCATGCAGGGCTCAAACAACCTGAAGCTAGAAACTTCTTCCTATTTGAAGATGGCTGTTCTGTTCAGGCTGAGATCAATGGCAATGTGATTCATTCTGCCACATCAAAATTGGCATGCAAGGCTCGTATGTTATACAAAGCAACTGTTAAACAATAGTATGCTTGAAGAGATAAGGGACAAAAGAAGATAAAATAAAAAAGGAAGTTGGTAATTGTGTATGAGGGATAAAAAGGCTCCACATCTTTCTAAAATAACCTAACTGCAAATAAATATTAGGTGATCATGAATAAAACTTAAATGGATATTCACTGGCTTTGTTTTCCTCACATTTTTCCAGGGCTTGAGGAGAGACTCTGTACAGTGCATATAATTACAAGAGAAGATAAATAGAACAATTTCCAGCAAACACTGCTATAATTCCAATATTGCTATAGTTCCATTCTCTGTTAGACAGCATTCACAGAGCCCCTGTTGACTCTGTGTCAGAGATGTTTAGGCAGGGATATCTTGGATAACTAAGCATTTTTTAATAACTGATTCACCATACATCACATAGAGATGACCTACTTTAAAAAGAAAACCCAAGAAAAATGTGCTTCATCCTAAAAAAGCAAACTAGTCAACTCAAATCCTTGGTGGAACAAGGCCAAGCATCTATCTATCTTTAAACACAGACTTCCTGATAATTCAGAGGGCAGTTTGAAACCTTACAGGTCCTTAGATCCTACTGGGAACATCAATCACTGGAGCCAGAGTTCATGTGGAAACAAACCAGTGCAAGACATGTAGCAGAGTCTACACTGACCATCTGACAGCACTAAAAGTTGGCTTGAGTGATTAATTTTTGATGTTAATATTTGTATAACTTTACCTCTCAAAAGGAACCATACAGAAAATCTAATGAATATCATGCTTTGCCCAGATGAGGATAACAGTGACTATATCTTCTACAGTCTAAAGTAAAGAATGTATACATTCTATGAATACAGACATCCTTTTGAGAAAAAAAAATCTACTGATTAGTAAAAGGAAGGTATTATTATTCCACAAAAATAACTGGTAAGATCATCTCACTGGTGGTTTAGTATGTAGTATTTACTTTAAAAAGCAGGCCTAACTTCTTTCCAAATGGTAAACTAGAAGGGGACACAAGACTCAAGTCCTAAGACTAGGATTCTGCTTCAGGTTCTCACTAATCAGTTGTGTAGCCTTCATCATATCAGATAATGCTGTTGACTTCAATTTATTAATTTGCAGAGTGACCTGATTAGACAGGACTAGATGGCTAAATGGTACATAGCAGCCACTTGAGAAAACAGTCTGGAAGTTTCTCTGAATTTTGATCTCCCTTTGTGACCTGACATCTTTAAAGGCTCTTTTCAGAGTTCCATGTAGAATGAATACAGATCAGGGGTGCTAAATCCAAAAGTCTAGCAGGGAAGCATAATAAAACATATTTATTGTTATAATGAACAAACATTAATCTTAATTTTAAATGGATATGTGGTCACTCTTATAAAGACACAAAAGGCAACCATTTCTTTGGTTTATAGAATTGTAAAATAATCAACATTTGAGCTGACATTTGCTTGCTCCCTAAACAGACTAACAATACCAAAATTGTATCATATTACCACCTCCACACCTAAACAACATAACTAAAAAGGAGCATAAAAACCTTTCCAATTAACCTTAGGCTAAAGTATTCTGAAGTATCTCACATAGAGGTGAAGCAATCCTTGCAATAGCTCTGAAGCTAAAAACAATGCGGAGTAAACTTATTTAATAGAAAAATATGGCGATAAAGAATGGAGACTGGCCTCAGCAAATCAGCAGGAAGGACTGAATAGCATGCTACCACCAGACGTATCTTGGGTGACCATCAAAACAAATTTTCTCTCTTTCTTGATTCGAGTTCAATTCCTAGTAAAAGCAACTATGTCTAAACCTTTCCCCTAAAGACACAGGAGATATATGATTAAAAACATGCCTGACAATAATGCCTTGAAAAGCAAAGTAAAAAACCATACTTTCACTTTTTAACCACTGTCAATACAAAATGGTATTCAAAGGTAATATAGAGAAAGGTTAAGAGAGCAGCTCTAGATTAAGACAGTATTTGGTTTAAATACCAGTCCCATAAGTTACTAATTTTGTGATTTTCGGACTAGTTACTAAAACTCTCTAAAAACTCAATTTCTTGATTTGAAAAAGATGAATAATAATATAGGCAATATCTACCCCTCAGAGGTTGTTATGAAGATTAAATGAGCTATTATATGTAGTGCTTAGCAACATACCTAACACACAACAAGCAATCTATTTTTGTTATTATTTAATATTAAAAATCAAAACACTAATTTGAAAGTATAAAGATCAGAAGACAGTTAATCTCTTTAATGGTCTAATCTCAGTTCATAAATAGTACCGATCCTAACTCAGTTTTTTAAAAAAATAGTATTTCACAAAAAACTGACAGCCCCCTTATGATAATTAACAATTACCTGCAGCTGCTGGTCAATGTACTCCTCATTTGGCCCCCTAGTAATAGATCCTACAGAAATTAAATTAGGAAAATCTACCAAGAGTGGAGGTTTCTGCTTTTGTCGAGAAAGATTTCTCCCTTTTCTTTCTCTAGAGATAGTTGTGCCAAGTCAAGGAAAAGTGTTGGTCAATATGAACCTAACTGACAAATGTTGCTTCACTAGTATCTACAAAAAACCAAAATGATCAATAAAAATCAGATGTAACCATGTAACTAAATTTACCTAGTTATAGAAGCCACTTCACAGTAGAAGAGGGTGCTCAGCAGAGCAAAAAGGAGGAAATTTTGGGAGGAATACAGTGTTTAATCTAGTAGGAACTACAAAGATCTGGATTTGAATCTAGCATTCACCAACTAAATATCATATGAACTCTGGTGAATTTCTCTTGCTCTCTCTCAGCCTCAGTTTTTTCATCTATGAAACTGGAGGTGAAATGGGAAAGAAGAAATTAACATTTAATAAATGTCTTTTAAGTGTTAGGCCCTGTGGTGGGCATTAGAATACACCCTTCCAATACATCACCCTCAAGAATATGGCATGACCAGAATTACTATCTCCATTTCAGAGATTAATGTAGAGTCTTGAACAGACATTTCTCCAAAGAATATATACAATTAGTCAATGAGCACACATAATAATGCTCATTATCCTTAGTTATTAGGGAAATGAAAATTAAAACCTCAATGAGGTTTTTACACCTACTAGATGGCTAAAATAAAAAAGACAGAAAATTTATGGCAAGGATGTGCAGAAATTAAATTGTTGGTAGGATTTCAAAATGGTAAATAGCAGCAACTTGAGAAAACAGTCTGGCAGTTCCTCAATTAAACAGAGGTATATTACTCAGCAATTCCACTCCTAGGTATATTGTATGCTTGGGGAAAATAAAACATGTTCATATAAAAATTGCATACCAATGTTCATGACAACATTATTCATAATAGTATAAAAGTAAAAATACTCCAAATTTCAATCAACTGATGAATGAATAAATAAAATGTAGTCTACCCACATAATGGAATATTATTTAGCATAAAAAGGCATTAAGTACTGACACATGCTACAACTTGGGTGACCCTTGAAAATACTATGTTAAGTGAAAAAAAGCCAGTCTCAAAAGGCCACATAGTGTTTGATTCTATTTATACACAATGTCCACAATAGGCAAATCAATAGTGACAGCAAGTAGATTAGTGGCTGCCAGCATGTGTGAAGGGGGGAATGAGGACTGATTTCTAATAGGTACAGGGTTTCTTCATGTAGTGATGAAAATGTTCTAAAATTAGGTAGTGGTGATGACTGCACATCTGTGGGAATATACTAAAGACCACTGAATTGTATACTTTGAAAGGATGAATTTTATGATATGTGAATTGTATCTCAACAAAGCTGTAATTTAAAAATTACTGAGTTTCAAAGATTTAAAAAGAACAAAACCACTGCCACAGGGTTATGAATATTAAATGAACTAAACTAAAGCACTCTGCATGGTGCCTGGGACACACTGAGGGTTGTTAATGAAATGTGACCCCCTTTTCCTTTTGTCAAATGCATAAACAATAGAAATATGACACTGATTATAACCTGATAGTTCAATAAGCTACTCAATTCTTGTCATCTGATTAGCCATGAAGGAGCACAGCTACATGTTTATAGTTCTACAGTAAAGTTAGTAAAACTAGTACATAATTATCATTACTACAAAAGAAAATGGTGTTACTAACCAGCCCAAATCTGAAGTTGACCTAAGTATAATGAAAATATACCGGAGACAAAAATATTAGTTATATATAATTCCAAAGAATCCCTTCCAAATCTGTCAGCAATCATTTCAGGAATAATGGAACTGTAGTCATGAACATCACTTCTTTAAAAAAAAGAACATTATTGTTCAAATTAATTTGGTAAGCTCTAATATACATTGCTCTAATTTCAGGATTAAATATTCTGATGTTCAGAAAAGTATCTTTTAAAATCTCAAAACACAAGCAAAAAATTTGTGTCCCATGCTATCAGATGGCTCTCCTGAGAAAAGCTAACACTGATCAAAACAATACAACAGGCAGGTCCTTATATGCCAATTAGTTTATCCCCCACACCAGGTGATAAAGAATAGACAGGGATACCTCTCCCCATGGGTGACTTTTACCTCTACAGAGAGTTCTCTAGATTTATTCTTATACCTTCACTGAGGGTCACCAATGAATTATTTTACTAAATAATTTCATGAATGATTACTATATTCTCACATTCATTCATTCATTCAATCAATATTTCACAAATACTTCTCAAACTCAGTAAGAGTTCCCACCTTGTTTAAATCAGTGTGGGAAGCAATAGGAAGACACCCTTGAAGAACCAGGAACCTAAGGGGACCAAAAATTCTCTATATAAATGGTGGTATCATTTATATAAATGCAACTCTCCCCATTACAGCCTGCCTTTACTTGTATGATCCATAGATGAAGCAAAAACTATTAACACTGAATTTATTCCCTAACCATACTTGGCTCATCCAAGTTTGGCAAAACTTCTTGTATATTATAGGTGTTTTATAAATGTTTACAGAATATATAAATGAAGAAAAAGAGAAGGAAGAATAGAGAAAAGAATAAGAAAGAAAAAAATCTATTGTTTAGATTTGTTTTTATGAAAAAGGACCCTACACCCACCCCCCCACCCTCGGCAAAGAAAACCTCCACACAAAATAGATTTCCACACTGGACTGATATAATTAATCCAATTACAAAGAATCTTGATGATCCACAGTTATCCTATGCTGCCTTATCACAAGAAAGTTGCATTAAACATTAACAAATATGTAGCACAGAGATCCCCACTGAGACCTTTTTTGAACCCACTGGGGGAATAGATAATCAGGTAATAAAGCAAAATTGGTAGATGCAGTTTCTTTTAGGGCACACTAATGAAGAAGAAAGATGGGATCTAACCAAGGACCAATATTATAAAAAACATATTTAATTTAAAGCAATTGAGGTTTTTCCAATACATAGATTAAGGGGAGAGAACAGCTTGGGTTTTTGTTTCTTACAGCAATATACATGAGCAATGATTCTTAAATGGCAGTGAGGTAGAGCACATTATATTGAAGGGAAAAGGGAGTAGAGATTCTGAAATTTAAAAAATATTTCAGTATACATTTTTGGCTTTATAAAAAAAAAAGAATGAAAAGCTCAACCAAATTTTTTTTTCCTTGAGGGATATTCAGTCAACCAAATTTTTGCTAATAAGATTATAAAGATGATACCACAAAGAGGCATATTGAAAGACATATTGCACTAAAGACAAATTACAATAGATCATCAATGTCTCAATTAAAAAAATGGATTCTTTAAATGCAAAATATAAAATATAAGTGTAATAAACTTAAAAATTATAAAACACTGTATTAGCCAAAATTATTAATTGCTTTTATATTTTTTCTCCAATTCTAGTTTTCTGTATATGAAGAAAACAAGCTAAGAATAGCTTCTATTTATAGCCATGCCACAAAGACACACATACACCTTTTACTTAAAGGGTTATAAAATGATTTAAAACTATATAACAAGGAACAGGAAAGAACATATAGTATAGTACATCCTACAGCTATCAAAAACATCACAGGGATTAAACTAATCACTATAAAGTGAGAACTTGCTTTCTAGAAATTAGCTAAGTTTAAAAGTAATAAAGTAAAAATAAAGTAAAACAACTGGTTTAGTATTTTGAAGTTTAAAGGCTAATGCACAGTAGTTTTTTGTTTATTTCTTGAGTAACTGTTCATTCTACCTATACATTTGTCCAGGATAACAGTAAAATATTAATCACTTCATTTTTGGCTTATCTTAAATTAACTTGGTGCCAACTGTATTGCCAATTATAGCAGGAGTTATATGCTTTTTACTCAGGCTTATCAGCTGGATCCACTACAGTAAAATTTAAAAGAATATTATAAAAAGGCACTGGCTGGTGGCTCTGTTCATTTGAGTGTCGTCCATACACCAAAGGTTGCGGGTACAATTCCCAGTTGGGGTGCAGAGGGAGGCAACCTATGGATGTTTCTCTCCCGCCCCTCCCACTCTAAAATCAATAAACATATCCTTGGGTGAGGATTTAAAAAAAGACTATTATAAAAATTCTTTAGCTTCTGTTTTATTTTAGGCTCTTCAACTGGATAAAGAAGAGCAGGGCCAGTTACATTTTGGGCTTCAAACCACACTTAGTATTCTCAGATTTCTGTGCACACAAAGGCCCCAAATAACTTTCTATACAGACCTGACCAAGCAATACAGCCAGATCTTGAGAGAGGCAGCTGAATTGGGCATGCAAGGCAGCTGAATTGGGCATGCAAGCTCAGTTATCTGTCCCCAGTGGGATCTGCAACATTACCCTGTTCAATTTTTCCCATCTGGTTGGTGGCTTCTTCCTGCAGAGGCAATGCTTAGTCAAGAAAGAAAGAAAGCCAGAGAGAGAGAGAGAGAGAGAGAGAGAGAGAGAGAGAGAGAGGGGGGGGAGGAAGGGGGTGGGGGAGGGATATAACCAAGGAGGTATAGCAATGTAAGAAAAAATGAATAGTTGAAATCTAAGACATTATCTAGGAGTCTTAGATCAGCTAGGTGACATATTAGCAGTGAGTGGCAAGCACAGGGGACTTTCTGGGACATGGTCACTTGTTTTCTTAAATTTTGTGGAGGAAATGTAGCTGTCACCTGCGATACCTGGGAAGCCTGTGAACATCAATGGAATCTGTCCAATCTGCATCAATCATACTATCCAGGAGAAAGTCCAACAGACTGTCCTGAATTCTAGGAAGGTCAACAACAACCAAAGATACTTAAGCACACTGGTTTTAACTCCCAGCCACTCCCAGACTACTGTTGGCATTATCTGCCATAACTACACTAACCAATAGTTTCATCACATCTATTTTTTTGTTTTGTTTTGTTACTTAAATCAAGTAATTGGAAAAGAAAATGCTAAATCTCTGTAGCACAAAGTAGAAGTAGAAGCATGGAAACTGAAGTATGTGAAAAGCTCTACTAGAACTTGATGAAAAATTAGCAACACTTTCTATAAACAGAAATCCTTACTGCCCTAGACTCCAAATGTGAGGCCTACTTCTCTTCCTTTAAAAGGGAAACTCACAGAGTTAGAAGTGGTGGAGATACGTTAGCAGCAAATGAAGACTGTCTACCTAATCAGAAGAAATGAAAAAGGACTGGAAAGGAATCTCTCCTTGGGTTTCAAAGTTATTTAGCTCTATAACAGTATCTCAAATAAATAATTTTTAAAAATTAAAAAGTCTTTAGCAGTCTTCACAGCTTCAGAATAAAGCTCATGACTAAAAAATTATCCTATATAATAAAAGGCTAATCTGTTAAGTGTCTGGTCGTCCAGTCATCCATTCAACCAATCAAAGCATAATATGCTAATGATATGCTAAGGCCGCTCAACTACTCGCTATGACGTGCACTGATCACCAGGGGGCAGATGCTCCGACCGGTAGGTTAGCTTGCTGCTGGGGTCCGGCCAATTTGGACTGAGCAAGACGGGCCGGACACGCCCTGGAGCCCTCCCACTGTCCCTCCCCAGCTGGCCAACCTCCCACATCCCTCCCCAGTCCCGATCATGCACTGGTGGGGTCCCTTGGCCTGGCCTGCACCTCTCGCAATCCAGGACCCCTAGTGGAATGTCAGAGAGCCAGGTTTGGCCCAATCCCACAGGCCAGGCCAAAGGACCCCACTGGTGCACGAATTTGTGCACTGGGCCTCTAGTACTACATAATTGTGCACTTTACTGCAAAAGCCTCAGACTTTCATTCACTTAAGAAGTCCCTTCATTCATGTTCACGCACTTTATATTGCCAAAGCCATGTAAACCAAAAATTTTGACATAGCAAAGATTTAAAGTTTAAATTTAACAAGAAATGCACAGAAGAGCAGGTTTCCGTAATGATTTTATCTTTCATAGTTGTGACTGACTTATTTTTTGCTCTAATGTCAGTCATTATTTTAGTTCTTCCAAATAGCCATTTTTGGTAGACAGAATAAATCTCTCTAGTTTTCTTCTACAGCTAATGAATACATCCTCAAATTGATGAGCCTCACTTTATAAAAGGCTTTGTTTCTGCCGAGTCATAAGAAGTTACTGACTAAAGACGAAGAAGAGAAAAAAAAAAGTTACTGACTGTATGTTTTCCTGAATATTGCACTCCAAATTTAATTTTATTTAAATGATATATTCCAAAGGTCCTAATAAAAATGAAAACAGAAAAGAAAATGATAGAGTGCACTGGTTCTTTGGGTGGTTCTATTTGAAGCTGAAAAACTATACAGCGGTACAGTGTTGTGTTATAAGAGTATCAACTTTGGAGTTAGAGAGCTGAGTTCTACTTCCCGATTCACAATTTAATGGCTGTCAGAGCAAGTTTGCTAGCTGGCTTCTCAAGTTTGTTCCTTTACTCATAAAAACACTATCATAAGAAATTAATTAAATGATTAACATGAACACTACTCACAATGTCTGGCCCAAATATATTTGCTGAACAAATTGTAGTTTTTTGTTATATAATCATATTATAAGAATTACATTCTTTTTTTCTTGGTTTTTGATTTTGGCAAATATAATCAAAGCTCTGCAGTGGTGTTTTAGGAAACCAAATGTCCTCTCCTCAGATTACTTACCTTCTGATGAAGGGGACTTGAAGCCATAACTCAAGGCAAATTTCACATTTCCTTACAGGTGCCATGGGAAAGATAAAAATGAAGGGAAAATCAAGCAAGGCTTTTTAAAGGTAGTGACATCTGAATAGGACTATAAAGCATGGGTAAGTTTTTTGTAGGAGACAGAGAGATGAGAAGCAGGAGAAGTAAAAACATCTTAGATTTAATAGTATATAGCACACAATTAGTAAATGTTGGCTAAATGTATAATGTATGAATAAAAATCTCTATATTTTACTCTGATCTTGCCCAATGGGCATACTGTGTGATGACAACCAAATTAGTTATACTAGTGTATGTCTCCTCAAAACTCCAAAGAATCCCTCCCAAATCATTTCAGTAACAATAGAGCTGTACCCATGCACAATATCCATTTAAAAGAAGACTATTGTTCAAATGATTTTGGTAAGCTCATGGAATTTCTCAAATTTTAGAATGAGTGAATTCATATTTAGCTATCAGAAATGTATCCTGAACTAGTAAAAATGTCTGGCTCTACCCATCAGTATTGCTTCATTGTTGTCCTAGGCTAGTCAAGGGAGTCAATTTCCCTGTCAGTCAAGTAACCTCACTGGTCAATGTCATCATTCATACAGCTTCTGCACTTCATGTCAGCTCCAGACTAGGCCTGAAAGAATGCAACTTCCTCCATTTTCAAAAACTGACATCCATAAAACTTGTTACCTTTCAGTATCAGCTAATTTGCAGAGTAAAGAAAAAAAACATTTTCTGAGCCCACTCAACAACCAAGCTCTTCCAGCCTCTCATTAAAAAAGTTGCGTATTTCCCTAGACACTAGTTGACTGCTCACCCAGGTGGGTCTTATAGGAGTCAGTATTTAGCAAAATCATTCTTAGGGTTTAACTTTCACAGTTCCTATGTATAGGCATTAGGTATGATGGTGTACACCAATATGAAAGCACTGTATTCTTCCAGAAGCTGGCAATTTAATGGGAGAGAGTGAGATGCATGCAAATAATCATAACACAAGCCGAAATACATAGCTGCAAGTCATGAGAATACATTAATGGCAGAGATCATATAATTTATCTATAGTTTAAAAATAACTCAACAATTATTGAGCAGCTGTTGCATATCAGGTATTGAATAGGGCCCAGAGGGAAAAAAAGAATCAAAATATCCTATCCTCAAGAAACTTCCAGTCTAAAGCAAGTGAATGCAATTAGCAAGTTTCAGTATAAAATGAACAGAATGCTGTGGACACAGAAAAGGAGCATGAGTCCAAGATGAGAATTTAGGCAAGACTTCCTGGAAAAGCTAATGTATGAGTTGAAAATTTCAAGAGCTCAGGGTCATAACTGATTTGCTTGCCAATGTATATTCAAGTAATTAACACAGTACCCAGCAAATGGTAGAAATGCAGTAAGTTTTGAAATGAAGTGGTGAAATTAATCAAAGAGAGATGTGGAGGACATTTCCTTT
Source organism: Corynorhinus townsendii (assembly GCA_026230045.1). Lineage (NCBI taxonomy): Eukaryota > Metazoa > Chordata > Mammalia > Chiroptera > Vespertilionidae > Corynorhinus > Corynorhinus townsendii. The sequence continues at coordinate 182,277,056 of JAPDVU010000001.1, read as the reverse complement.
AAAGGAAATAGTATGAGGAAAAAAATGCAATCATGAAATACTATCTAATAAAAGAGTAATATGCAAATTAACCATCACTCCACTACACCCACAAGCCAATCAGGAGTGAGTATGCAAATTAACCCAACCAAGCTGGCTGTGGCCACAGAGCGAGCAGGAGGCTTGGGTTTCCCTGGCAATGGAGGAAGCCAAGCTTTCTGCACACCCTGGCCGTCCCAGGACTCCACTCAAGGCTACAAAGTTTCAATTACAGAAGATAAATAAATCCCAACAAAAATGGCTGCGGCCATGGAGCTGGAGAGAGCAGGAGGCTTGGGTTGCCCCCAGTGATGGAGGGAGCCAAGCTTCCGCAGCCCTGCCGTGCTTTGGCCTCCACTCAAGGCCACAAAGTTTCAATTATAGAAGATAAATAAATCCCAACAAAAATGGCTGTGGCCATGGAGTAAGCAGGAGGCTTGGCTCTGCTCAAGGCCACAAAGTTTCAATTATAGAAGATAAATAAATCCCAGATCCCAGGGCCTCCACTTGGGTCGCCAGGGGTTGTGGCCGGCTTGCAAACCACCACAGGCCCCTTGACCAGGCCACCCCATGTCCCAAGGGAACCCCCACCCTGATCTGGGGCACCCTTCAGGACAAACCAGCTGGCCCCCACCCATGCACCAGGCCTCTATCCTATCTAATAAAAGAGTAATATGCAAATTGACCATCACTCCAACACACAAGATGGCTGCCCCAATGTGGTCAAACATGGATGCCCCATGTGGACACAAGATGGCCACCACAGATGGCCAGCAGGGGAAGGCAGTTGGGAGGGACCAGACCTGCAAGGGAGGGCAGTAGGGAGGGACCAGACCTGCAAGGGAGGGCAGTTGGGGGCGATCAAGCCTGCAGGGGAGGGCAGTTAGAGGTTACCAGGCCAGCAGTGGAGGGAAGTTGGGGGCGACCGGGGCTGCAGGGAAGGGCAGTTGGGGGGGGGGGGGAGACCCAGGCCTGCAGAAGAGAGCAGTTGGGGGTAACCAGGCCTGCAGGGGAGGGCAGCTGGGGGTGACCAGGCCTGCAGGGGAGGGCAGTTAGGGGCAATCAGGCTGGCAGGGGAGCAGTTAGGCATCAATCAGGTTGGCAGGGGAGTGGTTAGGGGGTGATCAGGCCAGATCCTACTGGGATCGGGCCTAAATGGGCAGTCGGACATCCCTCAAGGGGTCCCAGATTGGAGAGGGTGCAGGTGGGGCTGAGGGACACACACCCCCATGCATGAATTTCATGCACCGGGCCTCTAGTAGTTTGAAATAAGCAGGTAATAAGTATGGGCAGTTAAGTAATATTAGGACCAAAGACTGAAGGCAAGAAGTAATGAGAAATAGAATAAGATATTTGAATGCCCTAGATTTCACTGAGGTCTGACACAGAAACAAGGTTGGTGGTCAAAAAATGTTTAATGTTCTAATAACGTAAATGATTGACTTTTTTCCCCAAGAGATACAAAGTACTTTGGGAAAGAAGAGGAAAAGATGAATTCCTATTTACAATTGCCAAGGGAGCACATGGTATTTACTAAATGTCTGCTAAATTGATGACACTGTGATCTTACAACCCATTCCTTTATGAATTACAATATTTCAAAATCCAAAGTATAAAGTTTCCATATGGAGTGAAGGCTGTGGAATAGTGGGAGGAAAAAAGTCTATTTCTTGATTTTGTGTCCAAATAGTACAAATAAAGAATTTAAAATATTTGCTAGCTGGTTTATAATTATTTGACAACAGAATCTAAAAAATAACATATAGCACAGTATCCAGTATGTAGAAGATAGTTAAAAAAAAACACCGGTGAAAATATGCATGAAATAGCTGCTCATTAACTGCAAATTCATAATTAAACCATCATGTGAAAGAACAAACAAATGACTTAATCTGAGAAAGTGGCAGTTAATCTAATACATAAAAATCTAGAAAGATTTAGAGAAAATAAAATAAAAGACATGCCAGGTAAATACTGAACAGAAGAACTGAAGTTGCTGCATGAATACTGGATACAGGCTTGAAGCCAAAACACAACTCATGAGATAAAGTTAGTCATTGTAACATAACAAAAGTTCCTTTCACAAAAGAGATAAGATGGTCCCCAGTACTTATACACATAATAGAACAGTGTGGGGGTTCAGAATGAGCCTCACCAAGATGTGTCTCATTGGTATGCAGATTTTTGAGCTAAGGGCAATTTTAGCTTCAGCCTCATGTGAAAACTCTGCTCCTCCCTTTAACTACCTAAAAAAAATGAATTAGAGGCCTTGCCCATAATAAGACATTATCCTATATAATAAAAGGTTAATATGCAAATCAACCAAACAGCAGAACGACCAGTTGCTATGACACGCATTGACCACCAGGGGACAGATGCTCAATGCAGGAGCTGTCCCCTAGTGGTCAGTGTGCTCTCCTATGGGGAGCAGGATTAAGCCATCAGTAGGACATCCCCTGAGGGCTCCCAGACTGCGAGAGGATGCAGTCCGGGCTGAGGGACCCTCCCCTCCAAGTGCATGAATTTCGTGCACCGGGCCTCTAGTATAGTCATATGTCTTTAAAAAACAAAAGGAAAGATAGCTGGCTTTAAAAATCTGAAGTATTTATTTTATTTTATTATTATCTTTCTAATATATACTTTTATTGATTTCAGAGAGGAATGGAGAAGGAGAGAGAGCGAGATAGAAACATCAATGATGAAAAAGAGTCATTGATTGGCTGCTTCCTGCACACCCCACAATGGGGATCAAGCCTCCAGCCCAGGCATGTGCCCTGACTGGGAATCGAACCGTGACCTCCTGGTTCATAGGTTGACATTCAACCACTGAGCCATGCTGGCTGGGATCAAGAATTTCTTTTTAAGTGTACTTTAAAGGAAGGGACAAAATAAACATACACAGAAAAGAAAATTCAAAATTTGACTAAAGAAGCATTTAAAATGAATTTTTAGAAAGCTAACTTTAAAGATACATAGGCTGCTTTGGCACTAGGTAAGCCAGAGAAGACAAACTAGAAAGTAAATGGAAAACACATCAGACATAAAAAAATCTCAAAATACATTGGCTGTTGGCTGTCTGCCTGGCAAAGCTGTTGAGGTAGATTGACTAGTGATTTGATCCAGAAAGGTGTGTCTGAAGAAGCAACACACACATGCGCAATGCATGTACTAACTGAAAAATCTGTAATGAAAATTTTCTCCAGATATGAAGTTCAGAACATTTTTAACAACTGCTCTGCAAATTAAGGTTAACATCACTGTCTGATGCTAATCAAATTGGCCATATGTCAAAGTATAATATAAAAAGTATAATTTCAAGTGAACAGCACATATCCCAGATCCAAAACACCCATTAAAGGAAAGAGAGCCCTTTTATCTGTGTAATTTCTAGTTCAATTGCATTCAAAGACTCAAGAGACAGTCAGTGATTCTTTAACATGGGTTAACAGAAATAAGAGTTAATTTGCTCAAACAAAATTATTTCCTAATGAATCACTGCCCTTCAATTTGCTTTTATTTAACATTTACAAAGGTTGTTATTGAAGTTTGCTGTATGTCACTGCCAGGAGACCAAGCTGTGTCTGTACTTAGAAAAGAACACAATGGAGATAAGGCGGAGTTATAATCAACATTGAAGCTTGCCTTCCTCATACTGCCAAAATCCATCCTGGCCTAGGATACTCATCCTAAATACTGCAAAAGCCAATTAAATTGATCATTATACTGAATACAAGATAAGCTTTCTGCATTGCAAAAATTGATAGACAAATAACAGACAAAAAGTGACTCAAAATGATCAACAACTAAATTTTATTTAATATGTCTCTGTGTTATTTTTCAGTGGGCAAATTACTTAATTCAGTATGATCTCTTAAAAAAATAAAAGTAATTTTTAAAATGTCTATAAGCTTTCTAATCCTTTTTTGAGTAATGAAACACTTTTGAAATTATGCCACTGTTTTATTTTTTAATATATTTTTCTTGATTTTTAGAGAGAGAGGAAGGGAGAGGGATAGAGAGAGAAACATCGATGAGAGGGGAAGTCATTGATTGGCTGCCTCCTAAAAGGCCCCCACTGGAATTGAGCCCACAACCCAGGCATGTGTCTTGCTGGGAATCGGCGACCTCTTGGTTCCTGGGTCGACGCTCGACTGCTGAGCCACTAGCCAGGCTGCTGTTTTTTTTTTAACAATAATCCTCATACTAAAAGTAGCAAGAGTCTAATTAAAATAAAACTATTTTTATCCCAAATTGTGGAAAACACAAATTTTAATTTATCAATAACAAAATGTTTATTGAGTACTAGCAATGTGCCTGGTACTATGTTAAGCTCTACATACTAAGTATGCCCTGTAAGTCTCAAATCAACCCTATAACTTAACTATAATTACTGTCCTCATTTACATACAAAGAAACTGAAGAAACCAGAGCCAGAAATTGAACCCAGGTAGTCTGACATCAGTCATGCTGCAAGAAAGTTGCACTTATACCTACAGTAATGAATTTTTGCTCATTCAAGGCAGATCTTAAAATTACAGTAATGTGAGAGATCATTTTCTACCAAAGTTAATAATATCTAATTATAGACATGCTTTTTTACTCTACCTCTTATTTTATTAGGTTTTAAAGATGGCAGTTGAATTTCAACATAAAGCATTTTTTCTACTTTAGTTCTATTTTTCCTCAAATAAAACTGTCATTAAAAAAAATAAGTTTACACAGTTAGCAGTTTGATGCCAAAGTATAATGAAAATTGGAAACTTAGTATATACGCAAATCAAGTCACACCTGAGAAAGTGACTCAATAAAAGTTGTCAATAAATCACTTCATTATTCTGTCCCCAGGCTTCTTCTTCTATCACAACTACACAAAATACCTGCTTTCAGCTATTAAATTATGTAGTGACAAATAAAACAATGCAGCAGTCTAAATGAAATGAGAATAATTTTTATATAAACTATATTAAACTCTAACCTCTCAGATTTTAAATTTCTCACATGTCTTCTAAGTAATTATTTAAAAAAATCCGTATTAGTGCCCTAGCTGGTTTGGCTCAGTGTATGGAGCGTCGGCCTGCAGACTGAAGGGTCCCGGGTTCGATTTTGGTCAAGGGCATGTGCCTTGGTTGCAGACACATCCCCAGTGGGGGGTATGCAGGAGGTGACTGATCAATGTTTCTATCTCATCGATGTTTCTAACTCTCTATCCTCTCCCTTCCTCTCTGTAAAAAATCAATAAAATATATTTTTAAAACTCCGTATTAGAAATTATGATGCCTACCAGAGTAAAAAAAAAAACAACATAATTAATAAACCACTAAATCCCATTATCTTATTTATAAATCAGCCACATTCGGAGCCTAGAAATTAATTGTTAATGAGAAAATGTTCATATATGGAACCCAGGATTAAAGTAGTGTGATGTTTGTTAAACAGTATAAGCTTTGGGTCAAAGAGACCAATATTTCCCTGTCCCTACTAATAGGATTGATAAGAGAATACTTAACCTGTTGTGCCTCAATTTCCTTATCTGTAAAACAATTATAACAAAACCCATCTCAATTGTGTTTTACTGAGGATTAAATGAGACAATGTTATGAGAACAATTAGAACAGAATCCAACATAGTAAGGTCCTGTGGTAGTCCAGGAATTGGACAGGAGAGAAGGAACGTGGCATTTTCTTCCTTGCTTTCTGAGTACAGGAGGGAGAAGTATATCTTATTTATCTTCTTTTCATTGTACAATCCTCTCCTATTGCCTAGCATCCCTCTGCTCACCTGAGTGCCCAGGGTGCTCAACTCTTCGCTATAAATAGATCCCTGCAGTGATTTGCCATCCACTATACATCACACTCCAAAATGACTGCATTCCCTCTTTCTTCAATTAAAATTTCTCTACTAGGAATTAAGCAATGTAAGTTGACTACTTTTTAAAAATACATTAACAATCTGATAGATTTTGGTTATTAACCCAAAGTAATCACTGGTAGAATATAAGGCAATTAAAAGAAAATTAAAATTTAGGCAAAGTAGAATATAGACTTTCCTAAGAATTTGCCTATGATCTGCTTCTTTAAGTCATTTTTACTAGTCACAGCTTCTCCCAATATAATCCACATCCCCACCAGGTTTTGAGTATTTTCAAAGTAGAATCCATGGCAGTGTGTAAGGACAGCCAGCTGCTTATACTAGTAAGCTGCCAAAGACATCAATGTCACAATAACTACAAAACCATATATTTTTAGTGTTGAAATTGTAGAATTTTCAATTTACCTAAATCAGATACTAACATCTAGAGTAAGATAGATTTGTATTTTATTTATTTGTTTATGCAGTTCATTCCATAAATACCTAAATGAAATATATTAAAGCTGGTGAATATCATTAGGGACCAAACTGTGATTTTTTACAAGAACTTAGAACCTTTGACCAGCTTTAATTTTTCCAAGTAAAGAAAGGGTAGAAAACCATTATCTATATACTAGAGGCCTGGTGCACGAATTCGTGCACCAGTGGGGACCCTCGGCCTAGCCTGCGGGATTGGGCTGAAACCAGCTCTCTGTCATCCCGAGGGGTCCCGGATTGTGAGAAGGTGCAGGCCAGGCCGAGGGACCCCACTGGTGCACGATTGGGGCTGGGGAGGGACGTGGGAGGTTAGCTAGCTGGGGAGGGACCACAGAAGGCTCCATGGCATGTCCAGCCCATCTCGCTCAGTCCCAATCAGCCGGACCCCAGCAGCAAGTTAACATTCCTACCGGTCAGAGCGTTTGCCCCCTGGCGGTCAGTTCACATCATGGCGACTGGTCGACCGTCTGCCCCCAAGTAGTCAGTGCACATCATAGCAAGCGGTTGAGCGGCCTTACCATATCATTAGCAGATTGTCCTTTGATTGGTTGATGGACAACCAAACGACCAGTGGGGTCCCTCGGCCTGGCCTGCACCCTCTTGCAATCCGGGACCCCTTGGGGGATATCAGAGAACCAATTTCAGCCTGATCCCACAGGCCAGGCCAAGGGACCCCACTGGTGCATGAATTTGTGCACTGGGCTTCTAGTAGGATATATAAAAGCCTAAGCGGCCATTTGACCAGTCGCTATGACATGCACTGACCACCAGGGGCAGATACTCAACACAGGAGCTGCCCCCTGATGGTCAGTGTGCTCCCACAGCAGGAGCGCCACTCAGCCGACCAACGGGCACCAGATGCAGGGCTCACTGCTGGGTACCACAGTCCAGAGACCACAATGGAACAGCAGCAAGCCTACCAAGTGGCAGCAACAGGCACAGTGGGGCCGCAATGAGCAGGAGTGGCAGGCGGCATTGGACTGCTGGTTTTGGCCTGATCCCTGTAGGTCATGCAGAGGGACCCCACCAATGCACAAATCCATGCAAGGGGCTTCTAGTATATCATATGAAGTAGATGGATTCCCCCCAAATCTTTACTTTCTTAAACAATAGAAATAAAAACAAATCTGAACACTCAAAGTACTCTCAGTCTAACCCAAAGCTCAATCAGACATTTAATTCTGTTTGGGAATTGTTTTAATTTTATTGTCATGCAAAATAAATATAAAAGAGCAAAATGAAGACGTTTCATGTTAATTTACAATTTTTTTTCCTATTTGCATTAAAAACACACACCGTCATGTTAGTTCTGAGTTTAGTAAGAAACAGCTTTTACTCATTCATTTATTCAATATATATTTTTAATGCAAGGCATAAAGGTACCAAAAGATATAAAACAAGAGTCAACCAAACTATACTAATAAAAGGATAATATGCTAATTAGACCGGACATCTTCCGGACGACCTTCCGAAAGTCCTCCTGGACAAAGCCACGGTGGCAGGGGCTGAGGCAGAGGCGGTTAGGGGTGATCAGGCTGGCAGGGGAGAGCAGTTTGGGGACCACCAGGCCAGCAGGGGAGAGCTATTAGGGGGCCACCAGGCCGGCAGGGGAGAGCAGTTGGGGGGCCACCAGGCCAGCAGGGGAGAGCAGTTGGGGGACTACCAGGCTGGCAGGGAGAGCAGTTTGGGGGCCACCAGGCCAGCAGGAGAGAGCAGTTGGGGTCCACCAGGCCAGTAGGGGAGAGCAGTTAGGGGACCACTAGGCCAGCAGGGGGAAGCAGTTAGGGGGTCAAAAGGCCGGCAAGGGAGAGTAGTTAGGGGGTGATCAGGCTGGCAGGCAGAGGTGGTTAGGGACGATCAGGCCAGCAAGCAGAGGCGGTTAGGGGTGATCAGGCAGGCAGGCAGGCAGGCAAACGGTTAGGAGCCAGCAGTCCCAGATTGCAAGAGGAATGTCCCATATTGGAAAGGGTGCAGGCTGGGCTGAGGGATCCCCTGCTCCCATGCACGAATTTCATGCACTGGGCCTCTAGTTATATTATAAAACCAAGAACTATTTGGGAAGAAGAGTGGGAAGAATCTACATTGAGATTTGGTCAAACTAGAACCAGTTTTGATAGAAATTCATACATCTTTAAAAAGCTTACAAAACTAACTCTCTGCACACCCCCATCCCACTCTCTCACTTAAAATCATAACTGTTTACATAAACATTATAGTAGGTTAAACAGCCTATATTTTTTTTCATTGGCTGAAAAGCACATTGGGATGACTGCCAACCATAACCACGTCCCCAAGTACCAAGCTCCTGATGGAGTGATAAATAAAACATCATGTAATATGTTCATATGTCAAAAAGCAAAAAGTAATACTTATGTTACTGAGATAAACATGCTTTCAAATGGGGTAACAAAAATAAATTTAGTAGTTAGACTTAAATATGGTTCTCAAAATTTAAGCCACTCTCTCAAGTCCTGATCCCTACTGAAAAAATATAATTACCAAAGCCTGACTCTACTTCATGGTTAGGACCAGTCCGGTTTTACCTCTAAATTTACTTTCCAAAAGTTGTTCAGTATCTTCTAGCAGACAAGACTTTCAACTATAGTACTCCTTTCTTGAAAGGTAAGGTATAGCCACTCAAGAAGTGACACCTTAATTATTTATTGAGCACCACTATATTTCACATATGGATACAAAGATAAATAATAGAGAGACTTGAACTCAAGGAATTTATAGTTCAGCAAAAAGTAGAGGTGTACACAACTCTATGATAAAAGTGATAAAAAGTCATGAAGTTGCACAATGCATTGAAAAAGTATAAATGAGGCAGTGATTGCCTCTGAGGTCACAAATGTCACATGTGATCTGGTCCTTGATGGATAACAAGAAAGTCAAAGTCATTAATCAAAGGCAAAAACTGTAAAAGTGAATGATAGTTTTAGAAGGAGTCACTTGGATATGGCTATCTCTTGATAAGAGATGAGGGGGGAAAAGTGAAACTTGAGCCAGAAAATTAAGGTCTTAAAGGGCCACACTAAGGATCTGAGACTTTACCCTCTAGGTAAGGCACAAGGAAAATGATGTAGCGAGATCTATGATACTTCTTGTGAAAAAGCAAAATTCACAATTGAAAAACTTAAATTATTCAAACTGAACATCATGTTTAAGTTAAATGAGTTTAAATTTTATTTTTCCACTTAAATACCACTGTGTTCCCACAGCTTAATCTGGAACGTAATGCCTACACAATATTTTATTTTTATGTACATTATAAACTTATTAAGCACAAAATCTGAGTTCTTTATAGTTCTTTTGAAAATAGTATTCTCTTCATCTTGGTATTTCCCACACTCTCCAGCATGATGTTTTAACACATAGAAGATACTCAATAAAATACAGAGACAGGTAGTGTATTAAAACTCCTACCAGAACTATTAGAATTTGTGCTATACCAAATCAACTTCATAAAAATAAGTTTCACAGAAAAATCAAGGCCACATAGGCCTTGCTGAAAGGAAACTCAACTGCTACACTCCTAGAATACATCAATCTAAGCCACCCTTTTGCAGCTCCTCTGTATCTGAACAGTTGTTTAGATCAAGTTGCAGCTTGGCCATGTACTCACAGTTAGCAGATAGCTGAGGGCATTTCAAGTGGTAGTGTTCCTTCCTCCAAGTCATCTGCCAAAGTTGTCATCTACCTTTAGGCACAGATATAACCAAGGACCCATCCCTGTCAAGCTGCCTGAGGTTTGGCTCCTCTGCACAATGGTGTCAGATAACTGGAAAGTCTGATGACCTGAAAATTCAAGTGAGGTCAGGCCACAGGGCTAATCTGGCATGGAAGATACTCCCAGCTCCAGAGCTTCCTACCCAAATCTAGGGAGACAGATTTCTCAGCAGTCAGAAGACTAATTTTTCTCAACTCAAAAATTTCAGGTATAACTCCTCATTTCCACTTCCCCAAGAACTAAAGAGGAGCAGAGGATTTCCCTTTCTTATAAATAACGTAATAGAAAATATAGATTATACTCTCCAGTAATATTCCTCTGCTCATCCTAAAAGTTTCTAGTTCCTTATGGTATCTGAAGGAAGTAGAGGAAAGGTTGGACCCTTGTTCATATGCCACTTTTGGGTAAGTCTTTTTTTCTCCACCCTTATATGCACATACAAAGTATTTATTCTTTTCAGAATACATAAACCAAATCTACCAATTCCTCTATGTACACAGGCAAATTACGAAATTTTATCAAGGTCTGCTGATCAGTTCTTTCTGTGTCATCTTCCCAAGGACCTCAGTCTAAATTACCTGTCTCTCTCTCTCCCTCTCTCCCTCTCTCTCAATCTCTCTCCCTCCCTCCCTCTCTCTCTTAGGTCTTAGAGAGGATAAGCAATTGCCACTACCTCCAGTGAACCCAAAATTTCTTTTTATGCCTGCAACAAATCCCTAAGAAAAGTTATAGGTAATATGTTTTTAGAGTTTTAGCCTGAAACTCACTGGGATTCTGCTGCTCCATGAAATAAGACACTTCACCACCAAGAAACCAACTAAAAGTAAGTCGATACAGCCCTAGCCAGTTTTGCCCCTGTGCACGCCATAAAAACAAACAAAACAAAACAAAAACAGACCCCCCCTCCCCCGAACACACACACACACACACAAAACCTAGAATTAGATCAGAGCAAATCAGAAAAGGAAGGACATTCAAATATGCCTTCATCTCAAGACCCTATACATTGAATTAACACCGCATCTGGAACAGGATGTAAATACATTCTTCACTCACTGAAATTCTACACTTCTCTTCCCAATGTTAGTTCAGTAACCCACATACTGCAATTTGAATCTCCTATTATCACATCAACTCTTTTTTCCTTTTCCACTAACAACTCAATAAATGTTGGAAATATTCTGAAATGCCTTAATTTTAACATCTCAGTTTCTTCATTTGTTTGAGGAACCAAGTCCATTTTTAGCTTTCAACAGCCAATGCATCTGTTCTATCTAGGCCCAGCCAAAACAACCTATATAAAGACAGACTGAGCCTCTTAAATTAAAGGGTTTTGTGGAACTGAACAGAAGGCAGTAGCCTACATTATTACTCTTGCTTTCTTTTATTTCCTGTATATAAATGCCTCACTTTTCCCAATTAAAAACAAACTTTCACCCAAATTCCTAAAGCCTACTCATGGAAGAAATAAGAAATAGGTACTATGGAAAGATGACTCCAGTTTCTTAAGTGCATAAACATTTGTTTATATTCTTTATTAAAAACGAAAGTATCATACACATTAGAGAGTTTTAACACAAGCCAAGAAGATTCAGTGTCTTTCTTAAAGTGTCACCCAATTTGTAACACTCCTTTATTTTTCCAGTGCTTTCAAAGGAAAAAACATGAGCCACTCCCATAACTATGGTACACTTTAAATGCTTTAGAGTAGATTTCTTTAAAATAAAATCTTAATAATCAGATGAACACAGTCTCATATTTTTGAACCCACATTGATCATGTTAATTAAATCTTCCCCACTGTGTGCTTTACTGACCCTCAGAACCATTATCTTTTGAAGCAATCCATTATGACACTAATCAGATATATTATACATTGTTCAGCTAGCATGTGTGTGCATACTGTGAAAGCTATCTCTTTACAACTTGCTGGGTAATTTAGGAGTTGCTTTTACTTCAAGTTTCCACAGTCCGGTTTCCTACAACACTAAATGATCTATATATCTTCTCATTAGAAATATCAGGACCACTTGGATCTTGGATTAAAATATTATTTCATCCATTATATAAGGCCATTCTAACCTCTTTAATTTTGCTACTTCACAAATTAATGCTTTCTAAATGCCTTACATGTGCATTTGTGGGAACTCTGAATAGTTTACCACAAATCCTAATTTTATTGAAGTCATGTGTAAATGACTTAAATAAGAATATTTAATGACATTAAATAAATCATCATTTTAAACTAACATTTTTTAATGAAGAAAGATAGGAAGCCAAGTTAAACTGCCTTTGACAATTTCTAGTCATTTGTGATATACAATAGTATTCAGTATTCATCCCCCAAACTCCTAAAACACTACATGTAATGGTAGGTTAAGAAAATTGGAACACTTTAATTAGTTAATAGGTGACCTAGGCCACAGGTTCTAACTAAGTAATTATAAGTTAAAATATTTGATGTTAAGACAAGAGACATAGAACTTCTAATACTTTTCTAGAAAAGCACAGTGAATTACAAAATTATTCTTTAAGTACCATTGAACTTAATATTGCCCTATTTACAATATTAATAATTATCACTATTGTGCATACTTCCAAATGCCTCATAAGAAATATTTTTTTTGAAAGATCAGACAACAGCTGACATCTTAGCTTTTCCCAGCTAACCCCACACACTGAAGCACAGCTACAAATGCCCAGAGAAAAGACCCACTGGGTAAAATGGTTCTCTGCTCAGCTTTGCATGCATCCGTGGACTTCACAGTAGATAAATATACCCTTCAGCCAGATTTAAGTGGCACACTGAAGCAAAAAAAGGATATTTGAAATTTAGCCATTTCATCTTAAATTTCTTTTTAAGGGGTGGTTTGTTTTTACTTCAGCTTTTACATATATGAAAAAATCCGCCCCCAAGGACTTATCCACATTTTTATACTAATCATTTCAAAATACTTCTAAAATCCTTAAATTTATAATACACCATAGCTCATTATAATTTTTAAAGATCTACAGTTATAATTTTTGCTTTCACAAATGACACAAAAATTTTACAAAGGTAGGTATATTATTTTATTTATTATGGGCTCTTTGTACACATATTTAAAAGCAAGACTTTTTTTAAATCTTAAAAAAAAAACTGGCATATTAGGTAGAATCTTTTAAAAATTCAGGAACTTATGAACTAGCCTGCTGATGTTTTTCTCAACTCCATTTCCACGAATCCTCCTTTTTCTCCCCCAATTATCTCAAGAGACTCCAAGCCAGAACTCCCTCTAAAGACTTGTTTGCCTAAAATACCGAACTCCAGGGACCACCAGAACAGCTTGCCTCAAACTCTTCCTATGGAGCCAGCTAAGTGTCCGACTGTCAGACTGGTCGCTATGACACACACTGACCACCAGGAGGCAGACGCTCAATGCAGGAGCTGCCATGACACGCACTGGCCATTTAAAAAGAAACAGCACTGCAGACCTGGTGCCAACAAACCTACACTCGGCTTCTCCAAGTGGGACACAGGCCCCACCACCATCCTAGAGCGACACCCACCATATGGCAGCCAATCCTGCCAAGACTCCATGGCACAAAATGCTGCCCACAGCCCAGGCCAGCCCAGAACCGGTGGCTGTGGGCGCTGGGTAATGATGTCACGTAGCAATGCCCAGCTTCCTCTCCCTAGCAACAGGCCATTTAAAATGAAATGGCACCATGGACCTGGCACCGACTAATCAATACTTGGCTGCCCCAAGTGGGATGCAGGCTCCACTACCACCCCAGAGCAACACCCCACCAAATTGCAGCAAATGCTGTTAAGACTCCATGGCACAAAATGCGGCCCACAGCCCAGCGCAGCCGGGTGGAAGGGGACAATGGGGGGTAAAAAGAGGGACATCTGTAAATAATCTCAATAATAAAAATTTTTTAAAAAAAGATGCAACAACATATTTTGTCTGCGTCTATCCTCACTTTTACATGAGTGAAAAATGAGGTTTGAGGATTAGGTTGACTGTTGTCTATACAATCTCAATTAGATGTGAAAAATTTCCTTCTATCCCCTAAAATGCTAATCCTACTTAGGCAACTCTTGCAGTTTTCAGTTTTCACTAGGATTAGCATTTTAGGCTGTGGGCACCAGGTAATGATGTCACGTACCAACACCAGGCTTCTTCTCCCTGGTTACTAGCCTCCTTGGAGTTTCTTCAGCCCAGGTACATGACTTGCTTTATAGATAGGTGCAAAACATTTCACACTTTAATCAAATGTCTGTGAAGTGTTTTCCCGTGCCTCATCTCATTTGATCCTCACAGAAGGCCTGGAGTAGGAGACTTGGCAGAATCCTATTTTCTTTTCATTAGCCGGAAAACGGAGATTTATAAAGTTTAGAAACTTGACCCAACTGAAAAGAAGAAATGGTGGACCTTGAAAATGACTTCAGGTTTTCTCACTACACAGAATATAGTCAAACACTGCTGCAGTTAAATATTTTACTCTTTGTTCTCCCTGCGTGATCTACATAATAATCTGCTTCATATTGATATTTTACCCTCTGTTCTCCCTGCGTGATCTACATAATAATCTGCTTCATATTGATATTTACTGCAGTGCTGCTCACGATTATCTGAAAGAGAAATTGAGGTGCTTCACTGGGCTGGAAAAAGTTTAGCTAAATTAGAAAGCAGGTCTAATTAAGCAAGTTTATTCTATATATATAAAAGGCTAAGTTGACTCGTGCATGTGTGATACGTATAAAGCTCTCACTGGCACCAATCGCTCGAATGTGTTTCCATCTGTCATTGTCGATTGCGAATTTGGTTGACACTTCTATTATAGAGAAAGAGTGAACAGTGATATTAAAACATTTCTTCTAATTAATTTCCTTTCAATGTGAACGAATGCGTGCACTGGGTCACTGATATGCATATAATTTCCCATCTCTCCCACCCTCTTCCCTCTTGAGAATCGTCAGTCTGCTCCATTTCCCTGTTTCTGATTCTGTTTTATTCACCAGTTTATTCTGTTCATTAGATTTCTTATTTGTTTATTTTGATTTTTAGATTCAATTTTTGATAGGTATGTATTTGTTGCCATTTTGTTTTTCGTATTTTTTTATCTTTTTCTTCTCCTTCCTTTTCTTAAATAATCATCTCCAACATTTCATATAATCCTGGTTTGGTAACAATGAATTCCTTTAGCTTTTTCTTGTCTGTGAAGCTCTTTATCTGACCTTCAATTCTAAATGATAGCTTTACTGGGTAATCTTGGTTTTAGGTCCTTACTACTCACTTTGAATATTTCTTGCCACACCCTTCTGGCTTGCATAGTTTCTGTTGAGAAATCAGCTGACAGTCATACGGGCATTTCCTTATAGGTAACTAACTGCTTTTCTCTTGCTGCTTTTAAGATTCTCTCTTTATCTTTAGCCCTTGGCATTTTAATTATGATGTGTCTTGGTGTGGTCCTCTTTGGGTTCCTCTTGGTTGGGGTTCTCTGTTCTTCCTGGACTTGTAAGTCTATTTCTTTCACCAGGAAGGGCAAGTTTACAAATGTTCAAATGGGTTTTCAATATCTTGCTTCTTCTGGCACCCCCATAATGCAAATGTTGGTACACCTGAAGCTGTCCCAGAGGCTCCTTACACTATCTTCTTATTTTTGGATTCTTTTTTCTTTTTGCTCTTTTGGTTGGGTGCTTTTTGCTTCCTCATATTTCAAATCATTGATTTGATTCTCAGACTCCTTTGCTCTACTGTTGAATCC
The DNA here is from genome assembly GCA_026230045.1 of Corynorhinus townsendii. Taxonomy (NCBI): domain Eukaryota; kingdom Metazoa; phylum Chordata; class Mammalia; order Chiroptera; family Vespertilionidae; genus Corynorhinus; species Corynorhinus townsendii. The sequence continues at coordinate 182,261,210 of JAPDVU010000001.1, read as the reverse complement.
TTGTATATTCTTTATTTCAGTCAGTGTATGCTTAATTCTGACAGCTCCTTTTCCATTTTTTTTTTTGGGGGGGGGGAGGTTTCTATAAGATTCTTGAGTAACCTTATAACTGTGGTTTTGAACTCTATATCCAGTATTTTGCTGTCTTCCATTTCTTTCATTTGTGAAATGTTTCTTTTTCTCCATATTCTGGCTGCTTCCCTGGGCTGGAAAGTATTGGGTAGAGCTGCTATGTCTCCTTGAGTTGGTAGAGTGGCCTTGTGTAGTAGGTGTTCTATAGGGCCCAGTGGCTCAGCCTCCCCAGTATCCTGAGCTGGGAGCTCCAGGTGTACCCCTTTGTGGGCTATGAGTACCGTCTTGCAGTTGAGACTTGATTGCTGTTGGTGTCATAGGGAGGAACTGACCTCCAGGCCAACTGGCTGTGGGGACCAGCTCCGATTACAGCAAGAGAGCTGCTATTAGGAGACACCCCTATGGAGCAGGACTTGCTTCAGTGGGGGTTTAGTGCTCACTGAGTCTGCTCCTTGAGTGTGTCACTTATGGATGTGAAGAGTTGTAATCTGGTATGGTCTGCCACTGACCACTGGGTACACTGGCTCTTGGGTCTCCAGGGAGGTGCAAAGTCAGCCACTACCTGGGGCCACCCAGCAGGAGCTACAGAGAGATCTGTTGATTACTCCTCTTTGTATCGGGTTTGGAAGTACCCAGATGAGGCCCAGCTATGAAGCAAGGCAGGCTGGTGCTGGTGCCGGGTCTTGGGCCTTTTATTAAGGTTTGGGACTCCCTGACCCAGCTGCAGCTTGTTTGAGAGATTTTAGCCTAAGCAAGAACAGGCCATTCATATTCAAAAGCCGCTGCATACAGCTTAGGTGGGGTTGTAAATTGGATGAGGAAGGATCTTAGGAATCACCAGGGCAGAGCAAACAGAAATGGCTGCCAGTAAGCCCTCTGACCAGGGAAGTCCCAGCATAGGAACAATGATCCCTATGAGCACCACAGTCTGGAAGAAAGCTGTCTCTGGGTTCCTGCCCTGATGCCACAAAATCCCGTCCTTCCTCGTATGTGTCTGTGTTCCCCAGAACCTCGCCTGGCATTGGAGCTCAGAAGAAGCAGGACCCTGTAAGTTCAGTTCAGGGTGCCAGCCTTTTAAGAGGAACAGCTGGATCTCTAGCAGCCTCTGTGTCACTGAGCCCCAATTTGCACTGGTTTTTACAGCCTGCAGTTCTTACTGTCCATTAGGACTTCTTTTCCCAACTCTGGGACCCTGGGTTGAGGGTGTGGTGTGGGGCTGGGACCCCTTGCTCCTCAGGGCCGTCTCCACAGAGAAGATATCTCCCCCAATTAAAAAACTGGCACACATGGGTGCTGGATCAGCCCGTTCCACGCTTCTGTGCCTACCAGTCTCAGTGTGCTTTCTTCATTACTTCTCTAGTTGTAGGACTTCCATTCAGCCAGCTTTCCAGCGGTTCTTGATAATGGTTATTCTGTATTTTAGTTGCAATTTTGATGTGGTTTTGGGAGGTGACGAGTACAGGCATTTTTACCTACGTTGCCATCTTCCTAGTTGTCTGTTGTTGCATCTTTCTACTTTGCCTCTTGGGGGAAGATAGGTGACAAGGATGAACCCTTACTAGGTGAAGTTTATCACTGAAGAATTAACTTTGGGAACTTCAAATATTTGTCTCTGACATGCTTACTATTTTTCACTCTTCCCAGGCATCAAGTACTTACATGCTGTCCTTTTGCTAATATTTTTCCGTGAAAAATTCAATTCTAAAGTACAGATTATCTTTTTTTCCAGACATTCTCAAGTTGTTGATGTCCTCAAGAACACACATAAGGCTTTGGCCTTTGATCTTTCCCAAACCCTAATGCCCAAAGGGATAATAGTGTTGTGCACACAGAGCAAAGTACAGATGCTGACAAAAGGATTCTTCTCGCTTGCTAGTATCACTTATCAGAGTGCTACAGTTTCCTAAAAAGAAAAGTTCAAGAGACATTCTTGCTTAAAAATACATGAATTTCCAATTATTTAAAATGCCACAAGGGTGAATATTTTGGTCTAGATTTCCATTAGAAATGTTTCTAGAAAAAAAAATCTCTGCACACCCACCCCTGACCCATGTCTTACCTCCAATATTGCCTAAACTACTATTCTATAACTTTTTATTCCCTCTAGTTAATTTATTTACATATTCAGTTATGTTTGTATATATACTTATTAAACTGTTCTTTTGTGATAACTCGATTTACATGCAGTTTTAAGAAATAATGGAAAGATCATGTGTACCCTTTAATTCCCTCCATTTTACAATATTACAGCCAGAATATTGATATTGATGCAATCCATAGATTTTATTCACATTTCCCCCAAGTGGTTTTTTCTTAATTTGAGTAACTTCATGTATCTGTCATCACAAGAACCATAGACAATAGTGTCAACAGCATAAGTATGCCTTGCTTTTCCCCTTTAGAACCAAATCCACCTGTCTCTTTAACCCCTTGTAACCAACAATTTATTCCTGATTCTATAATTTTGCCATTTCAAGACTAGTATACAGATGGAATCATATAGTATATGATTTTTTCATTGTTTACTACTAAATATTAAGGTCCCAGTTTTTATTATTTTTATTTTTTTAAATAAATTTTTATTGTACAGATTATTACAATTGTTCCTCTTTTTCCCCCCATAGCTCCCCTCCACCTGGTTCCCACCCAACACTCTGCCCTTACCCCCCCCCCCCATGTCCTCATCCATAGGTGTACGATTTTTGTCCAGTCTCTTCCTGAACCCCCCACACCTCCTTCCCCCCGAGAATTGTCAGTCCACTCTCTTTCTATGCCCCTGATTCCATTATATTCACCAGTTTATTCTGTGCATCAGATTTTTTATTCACTTGATTTTTAGATTCACTTGTTGATAGATATGTATTTGTTGTTCATAATTTTTATCTTTACCTTTTCCTTCTTCTTCTTCTTAAAGAATACCTTTCAGCATTTCATATAATACTGGATTAGTGGTGACGAACTCCTTTAGCTTTTTCTTATCTGTGAAGCTCTTTATCTGCCCTACAATTCTGAATGATAGCTTTGCTGGGTAGAGTAATCTTGGTTGTAGGTTCTTGCTCTTCATCACTTTGAATATTTCTTGCCACTCCTGTCTGGCTTGCATAGTTTCTGTTGAGAAATCAGCTGACAGTCGTATGGGTGCTCCCTTGTAGGTAACTAACTGTTTTTCCTCTTGCTGCTTTTAATATTCTTTGTCTTTTGCTCTTGGAATTTTAATTATGATGTGTCTTGCTGTGGTCCTCTTGGGATTCCTTTTGTTTGGGGTTCTCGGTGCTTCTTGGACTTGTAAGTCTATTTTTTCACCAGGTGGGGGAAGTTTTCAGTCATTATCTCTTCAAATAGATTTTCAGTATCTTGCTCTCTCTCTTCTGGCACCCACATAATTCGGATCTTGGTACGCTTGAAGTTGACCCACAGGCTCCTTACACTATCTTCATATTTTGGATTCTTTTTTCTTTTTGCTTTTCCGGTTGGGTGTTTTTTGCTTCTTTGTATTTTAAATCTTTGACTTGATTCTTGTGATCCACTAGTCTGCTGTTGGATCTCTGTATATTATTTTTTATTTCAGTCAGTGTATGCTTAATTTCTAGTTGGTCCTTTTTCATACCCTCAAGAGTCTTGCTAAATTTATCAGCCTTCTCTAGAAAATTCTTGAAAAACCTTATAACCGTGGTTTTGAACTCTATATCCAGTCATTTGCTTTCCTCCATTTCTTTCCTTTGTGATCTGTTTCTTTTTCTCAATTTGGCTGCTTCCCTGAGTTGATAGAGTGGCTTTGTGTGCTAGGTGTCCTCTAGGGCACAGTGGCTCAGCCTCCCCAGTTACCTGAGGTGGACACTCTTGGTGCACCCCTTTGTGGGCTGTATTCACAGTCTTGTTGTAGTTAAGTCTTGATTGTTGTTGGTATCCCTGGGAGGAATTGACCTCCAGGACAATTGGCTGTGAGGATCAGCTGTGTCTACGCTGGGAACACTTCTGTGCTGGAGAAACCCTTATGAGACAAGACTTGCAAAAGCCTCTGTGCTCAGCTTGGATGTGGCAGAGTCTCACGGCCGAGCAGACAGCAATGGCTTCCCGTCAGCTCTGCCTTAAGAGGCCCCTAGGTCTCAGTGTCCCTCGGTAATCGCTGCAAGCACCTCTGAGAGAAAGCTACCCTCAAGTTTCATCCACTGCCAGACAGTTCAGTTTCTCCCCGAAGGAGTCTGGGTCCCCAGAGTCTTGCCTGGAACTGGAGTTCAGAGCAGTCAGGAGCTTTTGTCTCCCTCCCGATTGAGAAAGCCAGCTGCATACTCAGTTGCCAGCCCTCTCTGCTCGTGCGCCTCTGTACCTCTGCCTTCCACAGTTTCTCTGATTCTCAGTGTGCTTTTCCCTTTCCTGACAGTCCAGTTTCACCCCATATGAGTCTGGGTCCCCAGAGTCTCGCCCGGAACTGGAATTCAGAGCAGTTGGGAGCTTCCGTCTCCTTCCTGATTGAGAAAGCCAGTCACACACTCAGTTGCCAGCCCTCTCCGCACGTGCGCCTCCATACTTCTGCCTTCTGCAGCTCCTCTGAGTCTCAGTGTGCTTTCCTCTTTTCTTCTAGTTGTAGAATTTCCACTCAGCCAGCCTTCCTGTGGTTCTGGATGATGTCCGTTTTGTCTTTTAGTTGTAGTTTTGAAATTGTTGTGTAAGGCAGCAGTTTAGGTGTTTACCTATGCTGCCATCTTGGTTTTTGCTCCAGTATATAATTTTTAAAGAGTGGCTTATTTCCAAACTCAGCCAAATATACTCAAGATCAATCTAAACTGTTGCACTGATTAGAAAGAAGTTCATTTCTTTTTATTGCTTAGTATTCCATGGTGTGAGTGACCATAATTTGTTTAACTATTTACCCAGTGAAGGATATCTGGATTAGTTCCAGTTTTGGGCTATTATGAAAAAACATTGTGTTCATAGCACCTTTTTTCATAATAGCCCAAAACTGGAAATAATGTTCAAGAGTATAACTGCTGAGTTCTATTCTAATTGCATTTCGTTTTATACTAAAATGTTAAAATGTTTTCTAGAGTGGCTATATACCATAATTAATTCCTTGGGTTAAATTCCTAACAGGTGGAGTTAAGTAGACGCTCAACCTATTTTTTAAATTGGGTGTATAAATTCATCTTCATAAGTGTGTTTGGGCACTTAAGTGTGTTTTCCTTCTAAGTGGAGCATGGCAAATTGGAAAGTTAAAAAGTACACTGTATAACAAAAACATTTGGGAAGTTCAGATGAGCTGCAATGTCTTAAAACTGTTCAGTGTAGCAAGTTAACAAAAGGAATTAGGGACAGATTAAAAGATATAAACAACAGAGAATACATATAACGATACACAAATTATGAACGTATACACATATATTCCCCCAATATCTCTGGGGAAATAGTAAATTACAAGCAGTAATTTCTACTACTACTCTGACAGTATCTAAAGATGTTTTCTAGTAACTTTGTAAAACACCTAAAGATACTATTTACATTTTTTAAGAAGACACTTGATTGGAAGTTTGAACCCCTGGATCCATCATGCCTAAAATCAATCTATTCCTAGCAATCTGGGATATATAAGTCAATAAATATCAATTTTTGTTGAACATAATTTAATTTCTCTCGTTTCTAAGAAAATTCCTGACTAATACACTGGATGAAATACTATTCCACAATAACATTTTTTTTCTGATCACTTTTGGCTGTGCCTTATGTTGATCTCTTCTAAATTTCTATAAGAATTTTTTTGTATTACTCACATTCTACCAAATATATTTAGTGAAATTGCTACACTAAAATAGCCAAGACTGTAAACAGACTGCAACTTATTCACCTTTATATTGTGCCATATAGTATTTTACACAGTTAAGGACAGAATAAAGGGATGAAAAAGAAGAAGAAGGTACTCATCAATTCAGACTGGTCTAAGCAGCAGCAAAAGGAATAAGATCTATAACAAAGAAAAAGAGCAAATAAACAAATGGTTGAACATGCGAGGTAAAAAGCAAGCGTAGGGGGAGCTCTGTAGTAAAAAGGGGATGTGATCTAAATTAGAATCAAGAGGGTTGGGTCCATGTTTCCTAATTACTCATTTCATTTCCCAGCTTTGGTTTCTTCAATAGTAGCTGGGTCTCTTTCACTCAAATTTCTCCCAGTGCCAACATTTTGTGTTGTAAGCAGCCAAAGGTCAGAGAATTCAAATGAATGAATATATAATTCACCCTTTCTTAAGAATTGAGGTTATTTAATTAAACGCTGGAGAAAGTATGAAAGTCTCAATCTTATGAAATACTGTCAAATACTAAGCCATACTGTTTACCCCTAAGCACAATCATAATAATTTTAATTATCTCATCTAGTGAAAAAATTTCATGTATATCAAAGTTAGAGATCTTTTGAGGGCAGAATTCAATTGTGCTTCCATATTCTAAAAATGGTGACTCTGCATTTTTTGTAACTCTAAGAGACTTCTGGATTAGTCATAAATTATAGTGCAGGCAGGATCAAATATACAAGTTTTCTTTGAAATTCGATTGTTTGAAATACCGAATATACAGGAAAAAATTGTACTTGTTTTAAAAATGTAGAAAAGCCCACCGAAACCCACTTAATCCACAATGAAATGAAAATAAAATGTAGTAGCTGTTACCAAAGGGGCATGTTAGACTCTGAGGAAGAAAGAAGGGCAGGCCTGACAAATAGACCTCAAAGGCAATGGAAGCACAATCGGTTTACTTGTAAGTCAAATAGTTCTTATAAACAGAGAATTAACATGTACTTGAACAACTGTTAAATCAGCTAAGATGCTTAAAGTGAGTTATAAAAATATATACAGCAATATTAATATTGTATCACTTTGCATTTCAGAGAACTTTCATGTACTGTCATTTTCCCTTCAAACAACTTACAAGCATTTTCCAGTGTGTGCTCTATGGAAAACTAGCTCTTTGGAGGCTAATGATCCTTTTTTTAGAAAGGCTCTGTACGTCATCTGGATCTGGGATGTGATGGGCTAAACAAAGTTAAATATGCTTTTTCTCCCTTTCTTTCCAGAGTCTTTAATATTCTAAAGTACAATCTGAATCTCTTCAGAGGGAACACAAATTTTTAAAACAACAACAACAAAAAACCACATGCACAAATATACAATGTTTTCCAAAGCTGTGTCACTACAGAACCTTTTCCTCATGGTCATCTCTCAAGACCAGTGTTTCCATAACTACAGTTTGGGAAAATGCTGACTTAGTAAAAACCTGGTAGTATTACATAGAAAGAATAAGCATCTTACATGCCTAATGTGCCTAAAAGAAAGAACACTGGACTGGATGTCAGAAATGGGTTCAACATTCAGTTTTCCAATTATTGTCTCTGAAACGCCAGGGGGGGGAAAACAATTACAATTCTAATTGAAGCCTTTTTCAGGGTTTAAAATATTAGGTACATTCGATTATAGAATTTCAGAGCTGCAGAATATCTCTGAGACTACCCAGTAGTACCCTATTAGAAAGAGAAAGGGGAGAAACCAAGATGATGGCATCGGTAAACACCTAAACTGCTACCTCGCACAACAATATCAAAACTACAACTAAGCCCTAACTGGTTTGGCTCAGTGGATAAAGCATCGGCCTGTGGACTGAAGGGTCCCAAGTTCGATTCCAGTCAAGGGCATATACCTTAATCACAGGGACATCCCTAATAGGGGATGTGCAGGAGGCAGCTGATCAATGTTTCTCTCTCATCGATGTTTCTAACTCTCTATCCCTCTCCCATCCTCTCTGTAAAAAAATCAATAAAATATATTAAAAAACAAAACAAAAAAAAATACAACTAAAAGACAAAATGGACACCATCCAAAACTACAGGAAAGCTGGCTGAGTGGAAATGCTACAACTAGAAGAAAAGAGGAAAGCACATTGAGACTCAGAGGAGCTGCAAAAGGCTGAGGTACGGAGACTCGCACATGGAGAGGACAGGTGGCTGCATGCACGGGTGGCTGAGTGCGCGGCTGGCTTTCTAAAGTGGGAGGAAGAAGGAAGTTTCCGATTGCACTGAACTCCAGTCCTGGGTGAGACGCTAGGAAACCAGACTCATTTGGGGGGAATCTGGATTGTCAGGAAAAGAGAAAGCACACTGAGACTCGGGAGCTGCGGAAGGCAGAGGTCCGGAGGCGCACGCACGCAGAGAGGACTGATGGCTGAATGTACAGGAGGCTAAGTGCACGGCTGGCTTTCTAAAGCAGGAGGGAGACAGAAGCTCCCAACTGCACTGAACTCCAGTTCCGGGCAAGTTTCTGGGAACCCCGACTCATTCGGGGAGAAACTGGACTGTCTGACAGAGGACGAAACTTGAGGATGGCTTTCTCTCAGAGGTGCTTGCAGCGATTACCGAGGGACACTGAGACCCAGGGGCCTATTAGGGCAGGGCTGATGGGAAACCAATGCTGTCTGCTCTGCCCTGAGACTCCACTCCATCCAAGCTGAGCACAGAGGCTTTTGCAATTTTGCAAGTCTTGGTCTCATAAGAGTGTCTCCAGCACAGAAGTGCTCCCAGCGTAGACACAGCTGATCCTCACAGCCAAGTGTCCTGGAGGTCAATTCCTCCCAGTGATACCAATAACAATCAAGACTTAACTACAACAAGACTGTGCACACAGCCCACAAAAGGGTGCACCAAGAGTGTCCACCTCAGGTAACTGGGGAGGCTGAGCCACTGTGCCCTAGAGGACACCTAGCACACAAAGCCACTCTATCAACTCAGAGAAGCAGCAAAAAGGTAGAGACAAGAAACAGATCACAAATGAAAGAAATGGAGGAAAACAAAGGACTGGATATAGAGTTCAAAACCACGGTTATAAGGTTTTTCAAGAATTTCCTAGAAAAGACCGATAAATTTAGTGAGACCCTCGAGGGTATGAAAAAGGACCAACTAGAAATTAAACATACACTGACAGAAATAAAAAATATTATACAGAGATCTAACAGCAGACTAGAGGACCTCAAGAATCAAGTCAAAGATGTGAAATACAAGGAAGCAAAAAACACTCCGCCAGAAAAGCAAAAAGAAAAAAGAATCCAAAATATGAAGATAGTGTAAGGAGCCTGTGGGACAACTTCAAGCGTACCAAGATCCGAATTATGTGGGTGCCGGAAGAAGAGAGAGAGCAAGATACTGAAAACCTATTTGAAGAAATAATGACAGAAAACTTCCCCCACCTGGTAAAAAAATAGACTTACATGTCCAGAAAGCGCAGAGAACCCCAAACAAAAGGAATCCCAAGAGGACCACACCAAGACACATCATAATTAAAATGCCAAGAGCAAAAGACAAAGAGAGAATATTAAAAGCAGCAAGAGAAAAACACTTAGTTACCTACAAGGGAGCACCCATACAACTGTCAGCTGATTTCTCAACAGAAACTATGCAGGCCAGACGGGAGTGGCAAAAAATATTCAAAGTGATGAATAGCAAGAACCTACAACCAAGGTTACTCTACCTAGCAAAGCTATCATTCAGAATTGAAGGGCAGATAAAGAGCTTCACAGATAAGAAAAAGCTAAAGCAGTTCATCACCACCAAACCAGTATTATATGAAATGCTGAAAAGTATTCCTTAAGAAGAGGAAGAAGAAAAAGGTAAAGATAAAATTTATGAACAACAAATACATGTCTACCTAAAAATCAAGTGAATAAAAAATCTGATGAACAGAATAAACTGGTGAATATAATAGAATCAGGGGCATAGAAAGGGAGTGGACTGACAATTCTAGGGGAGAAAGGGGTGTGGGAAGTGCAGAAAGAGACTGGACAAAAATCATACACCTATGGATGAGGGCAGTGGGGGGGAGGTAAGGGCAGAGGGTGGGGTTGGGAATCGGATGGAGGGGAGCTATGGGGGGAAAAAAGAGGAACAATTGTAATAATCTGAACAATAAGGATTTATTAAATTAAAAAAAAAGAACCAATCAGAAGATCAAAAATAAAAAATAAAGAGAGAAAGGTTATTAAAATCCAGATCACCTAACACTCAGCCCTGCTTTTTTCTTATACCACCAACACTTCCTTAAAGTATTTTCACTCTTTAAAAGATAAAATATTAACAAAACATCTCTAGAGGCAAAATGGATCTCAGAAAACTACACAATTGAATGTCTCAGAAAAAAAGGAAAATTGAAGGTAGTATATCATCTTAAATTTCCCATTGACAGCACTTTCACACACCACGTAAAATAAGTAAAGCTTTGATAAACATAAGCTTTAATATAAGAATAATCCATTCTTCAATCAGTTCGGAATTTAAGGTAGGCAATTCTATTAAATAATTCATATATATGTCCAATTAATAAACTGGTCCCAGCATCACCAAAAATACATCTAATCAACAAGAGTAAAGGAAAGCACATATTACTGAAGTTAATGAGGGGACCAAGAGTAGAAAATGAGAACAATAGACTATTTGGTGATACTACTGCAATTCACTGCTATTGTTAAAGCTTTGCAGTGTTACTATAATAGAGTACAGAACTGTTTGATGCTAATTACTTAGTTATGTGCCAAAAAATGTACTTAGTTCAACTTGAAACAAAAAAAGTTCTTCTTTTTCATATTGACAAATCAACTGGATAATTCTGGAATTCATTAAAAAGAAACACTAACTAATCTAAGATAATAGCTTTACTTCCTTTATAAAACAGTTCAAAATATCTAAATGAATATAGAAATGCATGTTTCCATGGAAAATTTTTCATTATTGAATCATTCACAACCCTTGTTAGACAAAATTTCTCATTTGGGCAGTGTGCAAAATCATTAAAGTGTTTGAGAGCTCCATCATGGAAGTACACTTTATAATACACTATTTCTTCAAGCAAATGTGCTTATGGCTGAACATAATACAAAAAACACACAAAACATTCCCTAGACATACAATCCCCCCTCTAATGGTGTTTTTTATTTGTTGCAGCAATGATGAAATATGTTACTGCTTTTCTATTAGCTTTATCTATTTCTGAGCATTTATCATTCATAGCCACCCCTATGTAGTGTCATCACCTGTTATGATGATTACGTATTAATAATTCCAAATGATTCTAGTACCATGCCCACCTCAGTTGTGCTTTAACAATGAAGGTTTTTAGATTTAAACTCTCTTAAATTGTCACTGGCTAGAAAAGTAAATCTATCCACTGTGACTACAGAGTACTATAAACCCACATTTTGAATATCTAATAGTCCAATTGCTTCAGCTCATATCAACTAGGAATGCCTGCTGCTGTGTAACTGTTCTACAATTTAAGGGACATTTATTTCCAAAAGCAAGCTATTGTCCTGCAGATTGCTTAGACTAAATTATTAGATACTTCATTTGATCACTTGTATTGAAAACAAAGGAAAAGAAGTACAGTAAATCAGATATTGCTAATGACCGGTGAAATGCTTCTGAATATATCTGCCAAATCTTTTCAGAATTATTTCCCCCTTTCTTACAGGTAAATGAACATTTTTAAGATTAGGTTTAAAACTTACAATGAAAATGTATTGCTGTACCTTATTAACTGTACAATGCAGTTAGATGAATGCAGATTTTTTCACTTGTACTGTATCAACCTGTTTAAAAATCTGAGTTTTTAAAATTTATTTCAAGATTTATTTTATACATAAGAGAGGGATGACTATTAAAAGTATTCTAATAATGATCTGTAAACTCAAGAAACCAACAAGCACAGGCTCATAATTTCTCCAACTAAGAATATGCTACCTCAAACTGAATTACAGAAATATTTTTAGTCAACAGCTGCTCAGAGCAAGTGGCTGACACATACTTCTTAGAATTCATTTAATTCTCACACTTATGCAACAATTTTAACTAACCTTGGCTCAAACCTGTGCTAATGATAAAATTCTACTGGGCTTAAGAATCATCTCTGTGAGTTAAGAATAAAGGTAAGAACATAAATATTAAAATAAAAATCATTTCCTTATTTTTCAAAACTTAAGAGTTATAGCCTCAATTAAGAAAGCTTAGTTCAATCTGAAATTACAAGCACATTGACTATAACATGCTCTGCCACATTTACTATAAATTAAATGCTACTTGGAGAAAAAACTATACTACAAAAGAAAATTATCTGAAGTGTCATATCTATTTTACTTTGATAATAAGCTCAATAGAAAATTAAAAAAATAAATTAGAAAGTTTTTCTTGGCTAAATGCAAGTATAATTATTTTGTTCTAAATTTATTAAAATAAATTCTGATTTTAACCTGGAATGATCATGTATTTAGTACTGGGATTTTCATTTGCATTTATGTTGAAACAACTTGTCATTTTAAAAAATATATATATTTTATTGATATTTTACAGAGAGGAAGAGAGAGGAATAGAGAGAAACATCAATGAGAAACATCAATTGTCCTTTTAAGACACAGCCATGCTAATCTAAGTGGATTATTTGGATAATCCACTTAGATTAGCATGGCTGTGTCTTAAAAGGACAATTCTAAGATCACAATACAGGTCATGTCCTTCAAAAATAAAGTAATGAAATCAATGACAATTACACAAAACCTTCCATATTTACATGATGCCACCAAAAATCAGTAAAACAGATTAAATAAAGCTTTTTAATGTGCTGAGCACCAGCATAAGCAAAAAGGAAAAATAATGTCATAAAACAGATTCTTTTGAATCAGGTTCTGCAAAAAGGTGAAAGTATCATAAAAACGAGTGGCATCCAAACTGATTTTAAAAAACAAAACAAAACAAAAAGCCTTGGGCTTATCATTTCAGATTGTACAGCTATAAACTTTCATATGAGAAAGATAAAAGGGAGGTGGGGTTGTACTGCAGGAAGTAAAGGGGAGATACAGAGAATGGTTAACATTAAAGGTTTTGCCAAAATATAATAATCAGGTTTAGGTGGTAGGTAATATCTTTCAAAGTGCAACTTTTCCATTGCAGAACAAAACTTTTAAAATCGCCAATATGAACCCAAGTGCTTAAAACAAAAGCTACAATATCTAAATGTACTATTAAGTCTTAATCAAATAGTGCCAAAAGAAAATATTATCCACTGTAAAATCTGCCTAACATCACTGCTTTGTTGTATTTTTAATTACCACTAACATACAACTTTTGACAAATAATAAATATAAATGTCTCAGAAACACTTTTCTGCCCGCAAAGCAAAAAACAAAAAAATGCTTGATGTCACAAAAACACTACAAAAATTGACAGTTAAAACACTGCTGCTTTCTTTTTTGATTCCGATGACAATAATGCTATATGAGAAAGATCCACATTTCTGGATGCTTGCTCCTCACATTGAGCTGAACAAAAAAGCAGAGATGTCCCTAAAAACTCAGGAACTTTCCTCTAGATACTTAGGTGTCCTTCCTGGACAAGAAGACAAAATATGCCTTTGACCAAAGAGACTTCATGAAGATTACTTGCAAAAAAGTACCAACTTACCCATCAGATTTGAGTTCATGAAAGGTGTTGGGGACAGGCCTTCATGGGCCCCTAATCGACTGTCATTCAAGTGATCACTGTAATGAGGGCTGTCTGTAAAACCCTAGGGGAAAAGAAAAGATGGGAGCGTTAAAGAGATTACTTGGCAGTCTTGCTAATTGAGCATAATCATCTAATTAATATACAGACTTACAAATGTTACTCCTCATCAAGTTCATTGCTTAGAAAACTAAACAGAGTTCTTCTTTTGTTATTTTTAAGGTTTTAAAGTAAAAAATGTTTCTTTCTTGATCTTAAAGAAAATTAGCCCTATGATCTTTTTAACATCTAAGAAGAAAGTTCTGTAATTCCTTTTTAAAAAAGGGATGAACTAAGAAAATATATTTCTGTGTTAGGAAATGTTTATCTCTATCCTCCTTTTTCTGTCTCCTTTCCTAAGTGGCAAACAAATCTTTAGCAAAAAAAGATCTGTTTATACTTCTTTTAATACCAGTATAACAAAATATACTCTTACAGAAAATGAGCCATGTAAAAAAGGAAAACACATTAAAAATAGCTGACTTAAGTTTTTTAGAGTCTGAAAAATAAAACTGCAAACAGCATGAAAACAATAAAGCTAATGTTATTTCACAATAGCCGTTATTAAATCTCTCCTTATTAACTTAAAATATGGTTTTTTAAGAGCAGAGAAGAAAAAAAGTTTACAAATATAATGTTACAAAAACTCCGTGGATTAAAAACTGTTCTGGTTCTCAGACTCTTACACATACTAAATACAGCATCACCTTCTAAAATCATACTTATACTGATAAGGCCTTGAACCCTAGTTAATTAAAACTAAAGGTGATACCTATTCTTCCGCCAACTTAAAACAATTTTAGTAAAGATTAGAGAAACTAACAAGAGGCCAAAAAGAAAGACACAACTGTGTTGGCTCACAGAAACCAGAAACCACCCAGAATCCCCTGGGACTATAAAATCATCAATCACTGAACATTTATCATTAACGCAGACTGCAGGGTAACATTCAAAAAGACATTAATGGGGCTGAAACAGGCCTCACTATCTTTGCAGGCATGTTGTCAGTTCAACCAAAAGGCTAGGAACTGAGAGCTAAATAACTGTCAAATCATTACTATTGCTTATGGATGCATGTCACAAGTCCTTCTGCTGTTCTGTTTAAAAACTAATCTTCTGGGAGTGCTAACTCCCAAATGAATCATTGTTTCATTTTTATCTACTTTAGAATCACTGATACACATGTGACAGACATTCAAGAAGAATCTCAGTGACATTTACAACTTGGTTATGACCACAAGAGTATCTATCCTCTGGTAACCACAACCATGTCCCGTCTGTCACAGCTACATGCAACAGAAGCTATATACAAAATAGAGCGGGAGTGGGGGGTGGGAAGGGCACTGGGGGTGGGGTGGGGGGAAAGGGGGACATATGTCATACTTTCAACAATAAAGATTTATTTTTTTAAAAGAATGGCTTCTAGGTCATTCCTTGGAGTTTTCTTTTGTTGCTTAAAACTGAACACTCTTGAAGTGTTAAGTAACATATGGCTATCTTACACATATCTGAGGTTTTTCTCTCTGGCACTCCCTCTCACTGCCATTCTTAGGCAAAAGGTCAAAAGAAGGTACAAATAATTCACTGAGATATTGCTTATCATCATTAAACAATACCATTACTCAAGAAAAATACCAACAGAAATATGGCCATATTGTTCACACTTCATCTGAATACTAAAGGAATAATAATGTATTGATTTTTATGCTCTCAGTTCTTATTCTTAAAGCACAATACAAAGAACTTCCTTCTTTTATGACTAAAAAAATTAAAATCACTTTAATTTTTTAGACTAATTCCTAAAGCACATATATATAAATAAATGTAAGTTTTAGGGTGTCATCAAATGACTGTACACACATCATGCATTAATTTAATTGATTAATGTAGTAGCAAAAAGGAATTCTATCTCTAAATGTTCATTAATATGTGCTCAGAGAACACAACATTCATTTTTCTATCAACCTTGCAAAAATAAGAGTAAATATTGTCCCTACCCATATGCACTCACACAATGCAGGGCACAGAAGAGAATTACTACAAGATTATTTCCCAGTCTACTCAAAATCCCATAGAACTTTTTGAAATTTTATGGAATTGTCATATTGCACTACACAGGAGTCTATGAACATTTTTTCATCGTGTACAAGCAAGATTTGAATATGGATCCTCAATATTTCTTCATAAATAGTAAACATATACTATTAAGCAACATATAAAATTTTGTAAGGTATAATTTTGCTCATTTAAGATAAATATTAAATAGAAGTTTGAATATTTTTTCTTCAACATTCATCTTTGTCCATACAATTTTCTTGAAAAGCAACATCAGCCCAAGAAGAACAACAAAATCGTTCTTCATCCACATATACAATCTGATGATGGAAGAAGGACAAAGAAACCAAACTAATAAATGTTTGTTATAGTTTTACACCTAATATATACCAAATCCTCACTTAAAAGACCTGGCTACTGTTTAAGATTAATTTTGTTATTTCTTTCACATAGTAATAGCAATGATACCCATCGAGGATGTAACTTTTGGTGAACCAAGATGAATAGTTACAAAACAATTTACAAACATTTAAATAAGATCACAAGTTCAAGAATATGTTAATGTGTAAACTAGCTGGATGGTACCTAGATTAGTGCTTTGCAAACTTCAATGTTCATATCAATTGACTAGAGATCTTGTTAAGATGCAGGTTAAGAAGTATAAGGTCTTGCTCTGGCTGGGCTGTTCAGTTGGTTGGAGCATTGTTCCATGCACCAAAAAGGCTGCAGATTCAATTACCTGCCAGGGCACATACTTAGGTTGCGGGTTTGATCACTGATTGGGGTGCATATGGGAGGCATCTGATCAATGTTTCTCTCCCTCTATCTCTCAAATCAATAAAAACATATCCTTTGGTGAGGATAAAGGGGAAAAAAAGTATAAGGTCTTGAGTAGGGCCTGAGATTTTGCATTTTTAACACACAGGTGATGTTGATACTACCAGTTCACAGACCACATTTTTAGTAGCAAGAACCTAGACTATCGGAAATAAAGATCTTTCAAATAGAGAGAGGAAAAGCCCAAGTCTAGAAAAGTGATAAGTTACACACTGCCTACCACCCTGAACTTTTTAAAAGACCAGAAGTTTCCAAGTTAAGTATAAATTAGGAAGTAATACCATAGTTAACAACAACAACAACAAAAACCCTAAAGCAATAAGAGTAACAAAATATTTTTATTCTAGTGGCCCGGTGCATGAAATTCATGCGGGGGGGGGGGGGAGGGGAGGGGAAAGGGTCCCTCAGCCCGGCCTGCACCCTCTCCAATCTGGGATCCCTCAGGGGATGTCCGACTACCGGTTTAGGCACGTCCTTGTAGGCCTAAACTGGCAGTCCGACATCCCTCTCACAATCCAGGACCACTGGCTCCTAACTGCTTGGAGCCAGCAATCCCAATTGCCCCTAACCGCTTCTGCCTGCCAGCCTGATCACCCCTAACTGCTCCCCTGCCGACCTGATTGATGCCTAACTGCTCCCCTGCCAGTCTGATCACCCCCAACTGCCCTCCCCTGCTGGCACCCGGAGAGTTTCTTAAGTGGAGGCACAGCTACTTCAGCTAAGTGTGTAATGTTGAATTAGACCACCCAGAGTCCAGATGTGTAAGGTACTTCAAATAATCATTTATGGGGTGTGTGTGAAAATTTAGGTCTCTGATATTGAGAGAAAAAAACTATTGCTTTAAAATAATGATAAGACTTACTTCAAATACTGTAATGAAAGTATGAAAAAAACCAAAATCCTTACATAAAAAGGTTGCAAAAACATTATTTTACTGTGAAGACAGTAATAACTGAAAATAACAGGTTTCTTTTAGGCCACATCCTAAAAAGGTAGCTGCTTTTTTATGTCTTAGGCCTATACAAAGGTGTTAAAATACCCCTGACCCTGCCTTCTGAAGATTTTAGGGTAACACGTTTGTCTTTTTTTCTTTTAATTTAATAAATCTTTATTGTTCAGATTATTACAATTGTTCCTCTTTTTCCCCCATAGCTCCCGTCCACCCAGTTCCCACCCCACCCTCTGAAACTACGCCCCCCCGCCCCACTGTCCTGATCCATAGGTGTATGATTTTCGTCCAGTCTCTTCCTGCACCCCCCACATCCCTTTTCCCCTGAGAATTGTCAGTCCACTCCCTTTCTATGCCCCTGATTCTGTTATATTCACCAGTTTATTCTGTTCATCAGATTTTTTATTCACTCCCTTTTTAGATTCACTTGTTGATAGATATGTATTTGTTGTTCATAATTTTTATCTTTACCTTTTTCTTCTTCTTCCTCTTCTTAAAGAATACCTTTCAGCATTTCATAATACTGGTTTGGTGGTCATGAACTCCTTTAGCTTTTTCTTATCTGTGAAGCTCTTTATCTGACCTTTAATTCTGAATGATAGCTTTGCTGGGTAGAGTAATCTTAGTTGTAGGTTCTTGCTATTCATCACTTTGAGTATTTCTTGCCATTCCTGTCTGGCCTGCATAGTTTCTGTTGAAAAATCAGCTGACAATCGTATGGGTGCTCCCTTGTAGGTAACTAAGTGTTTTTCTCTTGCTGCTTTTAATATTCTCTCTTTGTCTTTT
This sequence comes from Corynorhinus townsendii, assembly GCA_026230045.1. Taxonomy (NCBI): domain Eukaryota; kingdom Metazoa; phylum Chordata; class Mammalia; order Chiroptera; family Vespertilionidae; genus Corynorhinus; species Corynorhinus townsendii. Next base: position 182,242,960 of record JAPDVU010000001.1, on the reverse strand, counting down.
GCTCTTGGCATTTTAATTATGATGTGTCTTGGTGTGGTCCTCTTTGGATTCCTTTTGTTTGAGGTTCTCTGCGCTTCCTGGACTTGTAAGTCTATTTTTTCACCAGGTGGGGGAAGTTTTCAGTCATTATTTCTTCAAATAGATTTTCAGTATCTTGCTCTCTCTCTTCTTCTGGCACCCCCATAATTCGGATGTTGGTATGCTTAAAGTTGTCCCAGAGGATCCTTACACTATCTTCATATTTTTGGTTTCTTTTTGCTTTTTGCTTTCCAGTTGAGTGTTTTTTGCTTCCTTGTATTTCAAATCTTTGACTTGATTCTTGAGGTCCTCTAGTCTGCTGTTAGGTCTCTGTATAATATTTTTTATTTCAGTCAGTGTAAGCTTAATATCTAGTTGGTCCTTTTTCACATCCTCAAGGGTCTTGCTAAATTTATCGGCCTTTTCTAGAAAATTCTTGAAAAACCTTATAACCGTGGTTTTGAACTCTATATCCAGTCATTTGCTTTCCTCCATTTCTTTCCTTTGTGATCTGTTTCTTTGTCTCTGCATTTTGGCTGCTTCCCTGAGTTGAGAGAGTGGCTTTGTGTGCTAGGTGTCCTCTAGGGCACAGTGGCGCAGCCTCCCCGGTTACGTGAGGAGGACACTCTTGGTGCACACCTTTGTGGGCTGTGTGCACAGTCTTGTTGTAGTTAAGTCTTGATTGTTGTTGGTATCCCTGGGAGGAATTGACCTCCAGGCCAATTGGCTGTGAGGATCAGCTGTGTTTATGCTGGGAGAACTTCTGTGCTGGAGACAACCTTATGAGACAAGACTTGCAGAAGCCTCTGTGCTCAGCTTGGATGGGGTGGAGCCTCAGGGCAGAGCAGACAGCATTGGTTTCCCATCAGCCCTGCCCTAATAGGCCCCTGGGTCTCAGTGTCCCTCGGTAATCGCTGCAAGCACCTCTGAGAGAAAGTTCTGCCTGCTGCCAGACAGTCCAGTTTCTCCCCGTATGAGTCTGGGTCACCAGAGTCTCGCCCGGAACTTGAGTTCAGTGCAGTCGTGAGCTTTGTCTCCCTCCCACTTGAGAAAGCCATCCACATACTCAGTTGGCCGTCCTCTCCGCATGCACGCTTTGGTACTTCTGCCTTCCACAGTTCCTCTGAGTCTCAGTGTGCTTTTCTCTTTCCTTCTAGTTGTAGAATTTCCACTCATCCAGACTTCCTGTGGTTCTGGATGATGTCCGTTTTGTCTTTTAGTTGTAGTTTTGAAATTGTTGTGCGAGGCAGCAGTTTAGGTGTTTACCTATGCCACCATCTTGGTTTCTCCCCAACACATTTGTCTTAATAACTGTGAGGGACCTAATTTTTAAAAACAACCAGCCATACCCCCTTCTTCAACCATATTGTCACATCGTCCAAGTTATACTTTATAAACAGACTTGATGTGCAAAAAGTACACAAAGTCAGCAAACTACTTTCCCTTAGAACTATATATTTAGTAATCACTTAATACTTACATTATTTTATTTTTGTTAAATGAGAACTGATGGACCAAATCTTTCAAACAGACCCACCAGAAGATAAATATCACCATATGTTTGATTCACAGTACATTTGGGCATAACCACTTCAATTACACCTTTTTGTTTAGTATAAAAAACCTTTCCTTGTGTGTGTGTTTTCACTACAGATTGCTTCCTCTAGATTACATTTTGAAAACTGCCTATTACAGATAAAGCACCTTTCCAGGTAAGCTTCTGAGAAATAGATGTAGTTATGCACACAATGATGTGTGCACACTTTTTCATGCACAAATGTCCATATGATGCCTGCACCGGGCTCCCAGAACATGCCCACAGCATGTGCGTGTCTGCTCACTCAGATCCCGGCATAAACAGGCTGTCCCCAAATATGCCAGAGCCCCGATGGCCTCCCCAGGAAAGTTTTTTTTGTTGTCTTTTTGTTTTGTTTTGTTTTTGTTCCTTTTAAAGTTTTATTGGTTCATAAGACCTTTGGATATAAAAAAAAAATACCCCATAACACTATGCAGTATTAAATCACAGTTACATTTTTTTTTGCCAATTACAACTACCCAGAATATACATTTTTTTAAAGGGAAAAAAAATCCTACAGAATTGAATTCTGAAATGACATTATGACTTAAATACTATGACAAAATAAGTGATTCCTTATATGTAGGGAGTGGCTATAGGGTTAAGCCTCGGACTGACCTGCTGGCAAAGCCACAAACAAGTCCCAGCCTAAAGGGCACAGCCCGCTTAGCATAATTAAGCTTGACCTTATGACACTCCCTAGATCATTCCTGGGTAGCTAATGGGCTGTGGGAGGTGCAGCAAGTGCTGCCAAAACAAGTGAAACTCACAAGAACATTATAACTATGTTGACCACTTCCTTGTTTTTCTCCAACTATAAAATAAAGCCTCACCTTGCTGGTTGGATCTCTTTTTGTGGCCTCAGCCAGGCACAGAAGATCCACCACGCCCCAGTTAATTCTCTTTGTCTTTTCCTTAATCCTTCACCACACCCCCACCCCGCCCGCCCTCAGGCTCAGGGAACCCTTGACTGTGCTGGCCCGGCACACTTACAACATTAATTCATTGTACAAAGCTGCCAGACACTTCCAAATGCATAACCATTGCAGAGTGCAAATGAATACAATTCAACACTACACACTTAGCTGAAGTAGTTGTGCCTCCACTTAAGAAACTCTCAAATTTCTGGCACAAAAAGTTGGGCTGTTTTAACTTTTACCAAGAAACCAACTTCACGATCCATTTACTCTCTTTCTGGCCATTCCTATTAAAAAAGAAGAAGAAAGAAAAGAAAGTAACATTCTTCTGCTGTCAGAGCCTGAAAGAGTCAGAATCGCCTCTGCTTGAAGAAATCCACTCCTCTCAATTCTTTGGGCAGATATTCGTGGTCCACAGGCTCGCTGTACACGGGGTTGTATTTGCAGCCCTTGCCATAGCCCAGGTCCTTCATGTACCGGATTGGTGTGTTCCTCAGGTGCAGTGGGACAGGGGGCAGAGGCCCCTGGTGGTTCCGCAGGCAGGCTTTGATGTTGTTGCAGGTGCTGTATACCTCAACAGACTTTGGGGCTCTGGCAAAATAGACTACATACTGGGCCAGAAGCACCTCACAGTCGGGCATGCCTATGAAGTGACAGCCCTGGTAGGCGGCCACTGCTTGTGGTAATGCGGATGGTTCTGCCAGACCTGTCTTCACTGGCAAACTTCACCAGCCTCCTTGCCACATACAGCGGGTCCTATCCTCCTTCAAGCATGCGTGCCAGCCAGTAAAGGGAGGTGCTCGGTCTGAGCCCCCATCGACTTATGAGGAGCAGAGATGCAGTTGTAGTGCTCTTCTCCTGCTCAGTCATGTAACATGTGAGAGTTGTGGAGGCCTCCCTTCACATCATTCTCAGTTATCAGAACTCTACTGGGAGAAGAGGCTTGCCCACTCTTCTTACAAAACGTCTTCCTAGAGCTTAACATGGCCAGCATCACCAGCTCCAGTCTATTCAGTCCAATTTGGACTCCCCAAAGTCGCTACACTGGCTGCGGTGCAAACCTCTCCACCCCCACGGGGGCCTGGGGCTCCGCGCGGGGTAGGGGCCGGGCAGCCAGTGCCAGGAGGTGCCTCAGAGCGCCAGTGGGTCTTTATTTTCATTTTTTAAATTTTGGTTTTAGGGCAAAAGTCTATGATTTTTAATTAAACCTGAAAAACTGTCAGGAACAGGAATGACAGAGTACCCATCCTAGGTGGATGGGATCCTGGGGGTGGGGAGTGGGGAACACTGTTGACACAGTTGTCAGAATTCAAATGGGGTCTGTGGAATGAACTTAAATACCGTTTGAATGGAGATTTCCTCACATGGTTGGGTGGAGAATTGTTATGTAGGCGTGTCTGCTTCTGGGAAATAAACAGGGGAGTATCTGGGCATCCTGTCACGTAGAACATGCTCTCAAACAGCTCAGAAAATGACTGGGGGAAATGGGCAGATATGTGTATAAATGCACACACTCACACACAGTCTAACCTTGCTATTTTCGACTCCACCTTTGTGCACCAGCCTACTTGCTAAGATCTGTAACTCCAGAATCAAGGCTTGCAGAGCCTCCTTGGCCACTGGGCCACGGCCAGGGTGCAGGAACCCTGTAGACAGACACACGGGCACAGTCCCAGCTGAGTCCAACAGGTGCCACTGTTTTCTTGTTTCCACTCCAGTATGTGAACTGGGGTCTATTTCGTGGCGGGTTCTGTTGGGGCTTTGGCATTTCTGTGCTTCCCAGTGGCATCTGGCTGTGTGGGATGGCCAAGCTGGTGCTCCAGTGGCTGCCAGTTCCCTGAGTCCGAGAAGACTGTGCAATAAAATACGGAGAAAAGATCGAGTCGTAAGCAAGTTCAAGCTGCCCCATTTCAACCTTAAGGAATCAGCAGCACCCATCACATACGGTGTCCTATCAACGGAAACACAGAGAGCGCTGCCCCAACCATGCCCAGTGCTGGCTCACCGGAACCCAAAGACCAGCAGCGATGGCCACTTGCGGGTGACATTGTGAAGTCATGATGCTGAGGCGACACCCGAGGTGAGTCCAGCTGCCACAACCACGTCCTGGCCCACGTCCAGGCCTACTCCCCACAGTGAAGCCTGCGGTCAGGCACTGACAGGCGCCTGCTCAGGGAGCCCGGCATAGCCATGTCGGTACTTCCGCAGTTTCTCTATGCACATTTAAACCATCCACGTTCTTCCAGAAAGAAGGACTTTTTCTTCCACTCTGGATGGCTATGCTCCCTCGGCGGCGCCCAAGGACCTGGGGCCTACCTGGCACCCCAGCCTCGCTGACCCCGCAGGCCACTGCCCTCACAGCTCCGTACCTCTGCGGCCCTCCGCACAGCCTGCCGGCGCCATCCAGTACGGTCCGTCCAGTGCGGTCTGTCCATCTGCACGGCTCCTGAGGCCGCCAGGTGACACATGTTCAGACCGCTCCCACCTGGATTTCGCTTTCCCGCACCTGGCGCAGTGCACCTGCATAGAGCTGCACCTCAGTGACTGCACTTTGAGAAACTGCCCTTTATTTTTAAAACACAACACGGCACATACCAGGCCCCAGTGCCGCCCCAGCCTGGGCAAGGGGCGGCCAGCAATTTGCAGGCTGGCAGCACCCCCAATTGTGGTGGGGGTCCCCTCTGGGGCACTGGGCCGACCTGGGATAGGGGCCACCGGCGGTTTGAAGGCAGGCCACGCCCCTGATCCAGGCGGGGTCCCCTCATGGTGACTGGCCATCCTTCTGATCATTTAGGTCATGACGGCCCTAGGCTATTATTAGTATAGACTAGAGGCCCGATGCATGAAATTGTGCATGGATGGGGGTTCCTCAGCCCGGCCTGCACCCTCTCCAATCTGGGACCCCGCAGGGGATGTCCAGCTGCCGGCAGTCAGACATCCCTCTCGCAATCCAGGATGACTGGCTTCTAACCACTCACCTGCCTGTCTGCCTGATCACCCCCTAACCCCTTTCTCTGCCTGCTTGCCTGATCACCCGTAACCCCTCTGCCTGCTGGCCTGATCACCCCTACCTTGGCCCCCTGCTGGCCTGACTGCTGCTAACTGCCTCTGCCTGCCTGCCCAATCACCCCTAAATGCCCTTCCCTGCCAGCCTGATCTTGCCCCTAACTGCCCTCTCCTGCAGGCCTGATCTCGCCCCCAACTGTCCTCCCCTGCCTACCTAATCAGCCCTAACTGCCTCTGCCTCGGTCCCCACCATCATGGCTTTGTCTGGAAGATGCCCAGTCGACCTGGACTAATTAGCATATTACCCTTTTATTAGTATAGGTAGATTATATAAGATAGGACTGCTTAAATGGGGATGGAGGGGATCCTTTCTCAGCAGGAGGAGATACTCTTGGCAGACAAAAACACATAATCCCTGTATCTGGATATGCACTATACTGCCAAACTGGTCATTAAAAAATTGAATCACTTTCTTACACCTTACACCAAACAGCTGCTGCCCTTAAAACCCCTCCTCAGCCGCAGCCTTCACAGTTCACCCAGAGTAGGTTCTGATTGGTCGGTTTCTATGCCAGTGTCAAAAACTCCGTTCCTAGGTAGCCATTGGTTCCTTGCAATTCACCCAGTTTTGGTTCTGATTGGTCAGTTTCTATGCCAGTCAGCATCAAAAGCTCCGCCTCCTAGGCAGCCATTTGCTCCTCACAATTCACCCAGATTTGGTTCTGATTGGTCAGTTTCTAAGCCAGAAAGCATCTCCGGGCCTATATCGAGGCCTGATCATAGAGGCGGGCTGATCAGCAGTCGCCCCAGGCTGCTGGCGAGTGGGCTGAACTGCTGACCTCTGGGAGAGAGAAGCTTGGCTGCTGGCGAGGCCCGGAGAGAGAAGCAGGGTCTGATCACCCTGCTTCTCTCTCCGGGCCTCGCCAGCAGCCACTGCTGCTGCTGATCAGCCCTGCCTCTCTCTCTCTCTCTCTCTCCAAGAGGTCAGCAGTTCAGCCCACTCACCTGCTATGCGTGCAGCCTGGCGTTCAGTTGAGCTTCCCGTCATTTTGGAGGCTACAACCCTGCCTCTTTAGATAGATAGATAGATAGATAGATAGATAGATAGATAGATAGATATGCAGATATATACTCATCTATATGCCCCAGCTTTAATGAGAAAAAGAATGGGTTACCTGCCTAATGTAGTCACCAATAATACCAAACACCTTGGTCATCCAGGAGGACCATGAGTGGGGCAAGGAAGTATAATTACACAGGGGTAGCCAACCAGCTTTCCTTTTGTATGACACAAAATCAAACCACTGCTCCTTTGTGTGTAAAATTAAAGAGAGGTTTCTGGCTTGCGTGGACACCAAAGGAAGGGGCTATCACTACTTGCTCCTGGGAGAGGTGCAGAAAATGTAACTAAGACCTTGTCTATACAAAAAGAAATTGACAGCCAGTTTGAAATGGAATTGCCATGGCCTAGAGCAAAGAATATCCTTACATGATATTATTCTGCAATGTCATTATAATTTTTCTCAGATTTGTATTACCCCCATTACCTATAATAGTACCTCGCACCCTTGGGAATCAATAAAAAATCATCTTTTTGGTGCTTGGAGACAAAGGTAACACATCTCTTGATATTTTAGAATTACAACAGCATAATGTACAATTATCCCAAATAAACTTACAAACTAATTCTTTGAATGTCTGGCAGCAATTTAAAAAGGACATGAAAGGATTTAATCCCTTCCACTGTGTAGAAGGCCCCCTGGGAAGGCAACTGAGCATTCTCTATTGGCTCCTCTTGCCCTTTTTGCCAAGACAGACCCTCTTCTCACAATCCAATTGCCCACAGCTGTTACCTGTGCTTTCTGTTCATGCTGAGGTTGAAGCCTTGTGGTGGCTGGTACATGGATCTGTCTCTCGCCCAATGGGGTGAGCTGGGCCCTCCCTGGAGAAGAAACCTGGGTTCCCCAAAATATGTGATTAGTGCCGGGGCCCTGCCAGCAGGCGAGGGGATCCCAAGGCAAGTGCTGGGCGTGGAGGCCACTGGGGCATAGGCTACCAAAGAGACAGAACTGAACCTCACATCACCCTGCTTGGCCCCGGAGGATGGCTGGTTAGCCAGAGACGGGTAAGATTCCTCAGGGAAGGAACAACCTAAGGCAGGCACAGTCACAGAGGGGCCATCAGGAGAGAACTTGGGGGTCAACAGAGGTGGGGCACAGACCCTCACCCCTCCCAACTTTGCAGGGGCCTGAACCCTCACCCCTTCTGAGGGAGGTCTCCTGCCCTCTTGGCTGCTCCACTTCCCATGCCCAGCTCAAACTGGGACCCAGGTAAAAGACAGAGACTTGGCCAACAGCAGCTTCCCTCTCACTGCACCAAGACTTGTTTGAGTTGTCTTGTACCCATGGTGTGGGGAAGTGGGTTTTTGATATCTAAATCCAGCCTAGCACCAGGAATGCTCAGGGCCTACTCAAGAAGGCAAATAACCCTTCCCACTAATATTTACAGGGTAAAATAAGATTGTTGATAGAGTATTAAATTTGACAGTAAAACAGTAGTCAAGTTCTCAGACTAATTTAAACTGGCTATGTGAAATAAGCAAATATTCTAGAAAAATTAATGGTATTGGACAAAAAGCTGTTCCTAAAGTGTTGACTAAAATTTTTATTGGTAGTTCATCTCATGGTAAAATTGCATAACATGTAATGAACCTAAAGCAGTCATATTTTAGTGCAAAAAATTAAAATTTAAAAGCTATCAAGACTACAGTATAAAATTTCCAAAAGCCTCCTAATATTTAAATCAAAAAAGGGGGGACAGTAGAAGAATATCATGTAAGGAAAAATATCCTGTAAGTAAATTACATCTAGAAAATTTTTACTTTAGAAAATTAACTTTCATTTGTAATGCTAACAGCAAGACACCCATGAAAAACACACATGGTGTCAAAACAAGCCAAAGGAAAATCATTTGGGCAAAAAATGAAAAAGGATCCCAAGTCAAATTTATAGCAAAGACTCCTTTATTAACTTTTGGTCGAGAATATGTTTGCATATTTTCAGAAAACAACTCCAAGACCATGTGGATTCCTGCAACAGAGAAGAATTGACAGGACTGCTCCAGCCATGAAGACAGAAGAGAAACAGTCCAGAGATGAAAGACGTGGATGACGCCTTGCCATACTAGCAGTCAGCAGCTGTGCATAGCGGCAGGTTGCCCAGGACCAAACCAGAGAGGGTCGGACCTGCATTATCATCATTTGTCCACCATCCAGAACTGAAATATCATTGTTGACATGTACACATAAGGAACTGTTTGTGTTGGCCCAGAAAGAAACTCACTACAGACTGATTCATTTGCCTCTCAGCATAACCATTACTGCTTGTCTCATTTTCGGTTCTTATAAGCGTATTTCTAGTATCACATGATCTCACTCATCTAGGGGAAATAATGAACAACATAAACTGACGAACAAAAACAGACCCAGAGACAGGGAAGCATCGATCAGACTGTCAAACCTCAGAGGGAAGGTAGGGGAGGGTGGGGGTAAGGGGAGAGATCAACCAAAGGACTGGTATGCATGCATATAAGCCTAACCACTGGTCACGGACAACAGGGGGGTGGGGGCATGCGTGGGGAGGGGTTTGGGATGGGAATGGGGGAATGAGGACAAATATGTATTACCTTAACCAAGAAATTTAAAAAAAAAGAAAAGAAAACTAAATTCAAAAAAAAAAAAAGAAAGAAAAAGAATGGGTTAGTTGATCCACCACTTAAATAGCCAACTTTTTTTTTCATATTAAGTTTTATTAAGTTTCAAATAGAAAACATTCTAAAAAGAGAAAAGTTATATATAATAACTATGTTCTATATTCAAATTAACAAAGAAAGCACTATCACTCTATTCCTTTTAAAGTCAAGACATATCAAGACCAATTCTTTTCCAAAGAGAGAATTAAGTCTGCTGGGTAAGTAAACTATTTGCCAAACAGCTTAAACAGCCAACTCTTTAAGTACCACATAGAGTTAGGCAATGAGAGCACAGATGCCCATAGGCAGAAAAGGCAAAAGAATGCCATAACATAATGCAATATGGAGCTGACAGAACAGCATGGAATGAAGCAGAATAATGCAGTGACCAGTTAGCTTATCAAAGGGCTGGAGAAAACAAAGGGAAGGTGACTGACCTGAGGAAGGAGTTGGAGTGAGAAGAAAGGAACAAAAACCAAGCAAGCAATGTTACAATGGAACCTAAGTAGATCAGTCAGCTATACTAATCAAGGGATGCTATTTCAATTTTAGAATATAAAGGAAGTAAACCAGTGAAATCATTAAATACAGAGCTATTATGGTGCCTATTTTAAATAGATAGAGCATGACTGTGCTAATAAAAGTAGTCAAACCTGACCTCCTGGGGCTCTTAATTAAGATCTAGACTTCTGTTCAATGGTTTTACCATGAAAATAACCATTAATGAATATGAGATTTTTATACATGAAAGATGATAAACACTACATTATGAAGGGCAGAGCAATACTACCAGAACCATCTATCATAGTAGCTTTTTAGCCATAGTATGCTACTAACCACAAAAAGTTTCCAAATGCACCCTAAAAATTACTGTTTCTGTCTTACAATAAAAATGGACAGCACTCAAAAGATTATTAACTTACAAAATCAGTTGACACATAGATCACAAGACTGTCCAGTTTTAACTTAAAATCTGTCTAAATTATAACTTAATTTGCAAATATTAAATACCTATGAATACACAGTACTTTATAAAAGCTTTGATATTATGAAATGTATTCTACACAATACATTTCATACTTTTCTCTATGCTCATGTCCTGGTACAGAATTTAGAAACATCAATCCCTGCTACAATATGACAACAGACTTGAAGCAATCAATCAAAGTTGCTATCATTTTTAAACTGCACATAATCAATCAAATCTTTTGTCCTATCAAAACCAAACAAAACACCCTGGTCTTTTTACATAATAGTATTCTCCTCAGGTTTGTCTCCTCAAAAACACAAAAACTTTTTCCTTTGGTTAATTTTTTAAATAGTTCATTTAAAAACGATATTCCACCTAAACAGTAAATAAGGTGTAATCACCAGAGAACCTTCCAAGTTGAGAACAGACTCATGGTTTTTTTTAACCTATGTTGCGATTTCTTTATATGAAAACCACTGCCCATTTTAAAATATTCTTTCCAATTATTTTCATTAGTTGAAAAGTGTGTGTGTGGTGGGAAAGGCTCTTTCAATAAAGATTTACTTTCTCAGAAAAGCTTTACTTGACCCTAGCACAGGACCAAATTGGGTGAAGTCATTCTGAGCTCCCACAGCAGCAAGTATTTCCATCATATCATTGCTCACACTTATTGAAATTACCTAATTATCCATTTAAATTACACCATAATTATCTGTTATAATTGCACAGTACAGTGTAGTGGATAAATGTGGAATTTTTGAAGCCAGACTGGCACATGTGAATTCCATCTTTACCATACATTAGCTATGCAACGTGGGACAACATAATCTTTCTTGCCTATTTCCTTAAATGTAAATTAGGGATAATAATAACATCATCATTTCACAAGTTGTTATTAAGCATTAAATGAGGAAATATATGTAGTAATTGAAAAAGTGCCTGGCACATAGTAAATGCTAGCCATTATTAGTATCATCTCAGTTAGAGATTGCTATGTCTTACAAATTCTGAAGACAAGGACTGTGTCTGTTTCTTCGAAAGAGCATTCTCAGAACAATGGCTGGCACATACAGAGCAGGTGCTCAATAAATGATGGATGGGAGTTTTCAGATGTTAAATCTTTAAAATACTGAAAGGCTTTATAGATATTATAACCATGCAATCAGTTTTTCCATAGAACACCTAATAACTAGCAGAAAAAAAGGCTGATAAGTTACTAGCTTTTCTAACCAGACTGAATAAGTAACCACAGAATTTTCATATTCAAAGAACCTCAACTATTCAAATCTTATAGCTTCTAAGTGGTCAAAGCCAGTAGAATCAGACAAAAAGCATAAGCTACCAGAAATCTCTGCATAAGGCCTAAATATAAATGAGTAGTCACACCGCAAAGAGAAGTAAAATAAAAATAAAAATAAATAGAAGTAACATATGAAGTTTAAAAGAGTAAAAAGTCCTTATTACATTTCATTATTTACTTCTATGATAAATTACCAAATAAATGTTTAGATAAGTAAGGTTACACTTTTTAAACAAATCCTTGAATGTGATGGTCTCTCAATTAAATACACCTATGAAAAAGACAAGTGGGTTGACTTGATGTCAACAGTGTGTTACCTGAAAGCCTAGTCTGTGTTTACTAGTCTATCACTCGGTACTTTTTCACTGGTGACAAGCACATTAATGAGCACACAGTATATGACTAATGAACATGTTAACTCAATAAATGAATGAACAATGTTCACTGTTGACGAATCAGGTCTACATCAGAAAAAGCTACCTAATATTCAATATGTTAAGTTTCTGTTATCCTTTAAGAGGTCAGCTGCTAACACATAATCAATTTTCTTGAAAGAGAAATGGATTGTCACCCAGATCCATAAATTCCTAAACGGCAAGCATGTTTTAATTCCTCTTTATGTTCCCCAAAGAGATCAGCACGGAACTTATGCATTAATTAAGTGCTTATTTTGTTTTTTTTAAGGATGAATAGCTTTTCCAGGTAGCTTTTTACTTATGAATGCTAAGTAGTTTCATATAATTATGATAATTCCAGACTGAAGAGTAGGTCTTGAATTGTCATGGGTGGGAGGAAAGAGAGAATCAAAATCTTTTAGAAGGGGAAAGGATTCTCATAAAATATGATGGATACGTGAAATACTGCTTAGCACAAGGGCATGAAATGCTTTTGAACATGACATCCCAGATGATCATTTTAAAAAGTTCACATGGGTTCAGTTCTAAGTTGAATTCATCCATGTTCACAAATATATCCATATAACTGCTAATGCCATCTGTTAGAAGCTATCAGAGTGCCTACTAAATACACTGACTGATATAAACATGCCAGCACTGTATAAAGGCTAATGTGTCATACCAGTTAATAAAACTATATACAGATACTATATTTTCCTGATCTCACAGTTGAGGAAATTTTGTCTTTTTAAATAACTTTCCCAGAGTTAGAGAGTAGTAGAAAAGTGACTTAAACTTGGAATTGTGACAGCGGATGACTTAATGTTAGCCACTAATTTTTTTATCTCCAGCACCAAGAAATCTGTCAGTAGAGTATACACTTAAATAGAGAATAATTTCCATTAAGCCAGCCATTTTCAATGTCTCAGAACCCCTTTGGTCTCAGGGCTTCTTGTATAAAAAATACTTTGTCTTGCCCTAGGCAGTTTGGCTCAGTGGGTAGACAGCTGGTCCACAGCCTGAAGGGTCATGGGTTTGATTCTTAACAAGGGCACATAATTCAGTTGCAGGCTCAATCCCTGGCCCCAGTTGGGGCACATGTGGGAGGCAACAAATTGATGAGTCTATTTCACATCAATGTTTCTCTGTCTTTCCCCCTCCCTTCCACTTGCTCTAAAAATCAATAGGATAAATATTCTCAGGTGAGGATTAATAATCTCAAAAACCACTGAAAACCCAAAGAACTTTTAACTATGTGGGACATACCCATTGATATTTATCATATTGGAAATTACACCTGAAAAATTTTAAAAACACAAGAACCTTCAGAGCAAAGGCATCATCACCTCTCATGAAGCATTTGGAAATTCATAGTATACTTGGAAAGAAATATTGAAATGGCAAACAGCATCTTAGTAGCATACTGAAAAAATAGTTTTAACCTTGCAAAAGGAGTTAAAAGGGTCTGAGGGACCTCAAGAGGTCCCTGGAGCTGCTGGATTAGAGTACAGTTGATCCTTGAGCAATGTAGGCAGAGTAGGGGAAGGTAGATGAGGGGTTGGTTAGGGGCACCAGCCCTGGTGTATAACTTTTGACTCCCCCAAATCTGTGTATTACTTTTGACTCCCGCAAAACTAACTACAGTCATCCCTCAGTATCTTCAGAGGACTGGGTCTAGGGCCCCTGCAGATACAAAAATCTGAGCATGCATAGATTTTATATAAAACGGTATAGAACAATGCACAGAACTGCTTCACAGATTCCCAACTCTTTTCGATCCATCATTGGTTAAAACCACTGTTGGTTGAATCTGCAGATGTAAAATCCAGACATTCTGACAGCTGACTGTATATATTTTATTTTTTTAAATGCACATATAAGTTGACCTGTGGAGTTTAAATGCATGTTATTCAAAGGTCAAGTGTATTTACTATATTTTGAAACAAATCATGCTACTATATCTTGTCAGAATCTGGAAATCCAGATTGAAAACTTTGACAGAGGCCTCATTTTAGAGATGAGAGAAAAAAAAGTCAAGAGGTATGCCTAAGATTACACAGCTTGTCAAGTGTAGATATCTAATCCTACCTAATAAAGAAGGAACATGCTAATTGACCCTCATGCTGTCGAAAAGATGGCGGCGCCCATAGCCAATAAGGAGGAAAGATGCTAATTGACTACCCCACCCTCAAGATGGCGGTGCTCACAGCCAATAAGGAGGCAATATGCTAATTGGCTGCCCCACCTTCAGAGGTGGAAACACCAACAGCCACAAGATGGTGGCACCCAGTCCCCTCAGCCCTGCCGGGGCGGCAGGCTTGCGGCAAGGCCAGGCCCACCCCCGGGCAAATCCAGCTGCTCCACACACCTGCCTCCAGAGTGCCCCAGTCTTCCTCAGCCCCCCAGCTGCCCAGGGCCAGCCCAAGGCGCAGGCAAGCCTCAATTGCGGCTGCCCAGGGCCAGCCCAAGGTACAGGCAAGCCTCGGATGGTGGCTGCCCAGCCACCCAGGGCCACTTGAGGCTCAGGTAACCAGGGATGGCTGAGGCTTGTGCTGCCAGCAGTGGCAGAAGCAGAGGTGTGATGGGGCGTCGCCATCCCCTGATCACTGGGTCACCTCCCCCAAGAAGGACTCCCAGACTGTGAGAGGGGGCAGGCCAAGCTGAGGAACCCCCCCTCCAGTGCATGAATTTTCATGCACCAGGCCTCTAGTCCTATATATAATAAAGATGCAATATGCAAATGGTCATTACGCAGAGAAGTGTAACAACCGAACGCATAACAACCAAATCATGGATCAGCAGGAGGGTGAGGCAGCGAGCTACAAGCAAGCAGCAGAGAGCTACAGGAGGAGGCAGGGCATCAAGCTATGAGGGAGAGGTGGGGGGAAAGGGGGAGCTACAGGAGGGTGGGGCAGAGAGCTACTGGTGAGCTACTGGTGCACCGATTTGTGCACAGGGCTACTAGCCTTACTATATTAAAGAACATATTTTTTACTTTTTGATTACAAAATATCAGTGGATAAATATTTGAAGATAGTTGGTAATAAGGAAAGCAACTGCACAATAGCAAATAGGGTATCAAAATTCCCAGGATCACTTGAATAAGGCAGTACTTTCAGTGTTGTGCAGAAAAAGCTAATAGTGCATTTCTCCATTCACTATTATGTGCTGCTCCTAGGGCTTCCACTGATGAAGCATATCCATGGTCCCTATCAGATCGGACTTTGAACTTCATTTCCACTTCCACTTCCAAACAGGACAAAGTAACGGAGATCAGATTAACCCTCACACTTGAAACAATCACCAAACTAAAAAACTACATTCAACAACACTTTTGAGTCATTGGATATAGGCAGTGAAGAAATGGTGACCTCTAAGAAAGGAGTAAACTAAGTGAATCCTATGATTGCAGGGGTGGGGGAAAGAGGGAGATGGTTTAACCTAGAACTCTATGACTAGTAAAAAAAAAAAAAAAAACAAAACACGAATATTTAAGACACATGGAAGATGAAAAACTTCATCAGCACTAGCCCTACACAATGAGAAATATTAAAGAAAGTCCTTTCGTCAAAAGAATTAAAATAATACCAGAAAGAAATATAAATCTACACAAAGAACTAAAATAAAGCATGTTCTCCTATCACAGAATAAAAAGGATCAATAAAAATATTTATAGAAAATCCCAAATATTTCAAAATTAAATAATACATTTGTAAGTAATTCACAGGCCAAGGAAGTAATAAATAGGAAAATTATAAAGTATTTTAAACCAAGTGAAATGAAAACAAAACAGAACAGAAATTATGGGATGCAGGTAACACCATGGTCAGAGTAAAATTAATCTATAATAATAAAAGCATAATATGCTAATTAGACCAGATGACCTTCTGGACAAAGCCAGGGCTGCGAGGGAAGCCCAGGTTCCCAGTGCCTGCCATGGCCAGAGGGAAGTCCAGGTCCCGGGTGCCAGGGGGAAGCCAGTCCTGGCAGCCGGGGGAAGGAAGGCCTACTCTTGCACGAATTTTGTGCATCAGGCCTCTAGTCCTATATAATAAAAGTCTAACATGCTAAGTGTCTGGTCATCCGTTCAACGAATCAAAGCGTAATATGCTGATGATATATGCTAAGGCCACTCAACTGCTCGCTATTATGTGCACTGACCACCAGGGGGCAGAGAGTAGAAGAGTAGACCAGTCGCTATGATGTGCACTGACCACCAGGGGGGCAGGCAGTCGACCTGTAGTCCAGTAGCTATGATGTGTACTGACCACCAGGGGGCAGACACTCTGACCCGGTAGGTTAACTTGCTGCTGGGATCCAGCTGATTGGTATGGAGCAACACAGACTGGACATGCCCTGGAGCCCTCCCGTGGTCCCTCCTCAGCTGGCCAACCTTCCACATCCCTCCCCGGTCCTTTGGCCTGACCTGTACCCTCTCACAATCCGAGACCCCTTGGGGAATGTTGGCGAGCTGGTTCCAGCCCAATCCCGCAGGCCAGGTCGAGGGACCCCACTGGCACACAAATTCGTGCACCGGGCCTCTAGTAGTACTAAAAATATCTACTAGAAAAGATGAAATGTCTCAAATTAATGACCTCAACCTTAAGAAATTAGAAAACTATGAGCAAATTAAACTCAAAGTAAAGGTAAAAGTAGAAGTCAAACATATTGAAAAAAAGAAAAGGCCAATGAAACCAAAAATTAGTTATTTGAGAATATCAATAAAAGATAAGCCTTTAGCCATACTGATCGAGAAAAAGAAAGGAAACAATTCATCAATATCAGGAATGAGGTTGGTATTGTAACTATAGATCCTACAAACATTGTGCCAGGTAGATTCTAAAATGGCCCAAGGGTGTCTAGTCTTCTGGTATTCACACCCCTATATAAACCATTCCTCTTGAGTGTGAGCTGACCTAATGACTTGCTCCTAATCAATAGAACATGGCAAAAGTGATGGATGTCATGTCTATGATTAGCTCCACAATACTGTGTCTATCTTGCTACCAAATCCTCTCCCTTGCTGGCTTTGATGAAGTTGCTATGATAAAAAGACCAAATTGGCAAGATACTGAGGGCACCTTCCAGACAATAGTCAATAGGGAACTGGGGCCCTCTGTTCAAAAACTAAAGGGAACTGAATCCTGCCATAAACCAAATGAGCTTAGAAGCAGATGCTTCAAAAATCAGTCTTTCAAATGGGACTCCAGTTCTGGCCCATTACACAGTTCTGTTACACAACTCTGCATAATAAATATATAGATATCTATTATCGTTTTATTCAAGGCATGAACCAGAAATGCAATAAAAAATACAATCATAAGAACATTAAAAATTATTAGTTAGAAACTGAATGTAAGTTGTGCAAGATGCGTTCAATGAAAAATGTAAAACATTACTAAGAGAAATTAAAGAAGCTTAAATAGAAGGATATACCATATTCATGGATCAGAAAGCTCCCCATTGTTAAAATAAGTTCCCCTTAAACTGATCTATAGATTCAATGTAATCCCAAACAAAATCCAGAAGACTATAGAAACTGATAGGCTGGTTTTAAATATTTTAATTTATACGCAAAAACAATTTAAAACCAAATAACAGATTGGAAGACATACACTATCTCATATCAAAGTTTATTTTAAACTAGTGGCCTGGTGCACGAATTGGTGCACATTGAAAGGAAATTAATTAGAAGAAATATTTTAATATCGCTATTCGCCCTTTCTCTATAATAGAAGTGTCAACCAAATTCACAATCAACAATGACAGATCAAAACACACATGTGTGACTGGTGCCAGCGAGAGCTTTATATGTATCATGCATGCATGAGTCAACTTAGGCTTTTATGTACATAAAATAAACTTGCTTAATTAGACCTGCTTTCTGATTTAGCTAAACTTTTTTCAGCCCAGTGAAGCACCCCAACCTCTCTTTCAGGTAATTGTCAGCAACACAGCATTAAACATCAACACAAAGCTTATTATTACTGCAGATCATACAGGGAGAACAAAGGGTAAAATATTTAACTGTAGCAGTGTTTGACTATATTCTGCAGTGAGAAAACCTGAAGTCATTTTCAAGGTCCACCATTTCTTACTTCTTTTCAGTCGGGTCAAGTTTCTAAACTTTCTAAATCTCCATTTTCCAGCTAATGAAAGGAAAATAGGATTCTGCCAAGTCTCCTCTCCACCTACTCCAGGACTTCTGTGAGGATCAAATGAGATGAGGCACAGAAAACACTTCCCAGACATTTGGTTAGAGTGTGAAATGTTTGCACCTGGCAATAAAGCAAGTCATGTATCTGGGCTGAAGAAACTCCAAGGAGGCTAGTTGTGGCTAAGGAGAGGAAGCCGGGCATTGCTAGGTGATGGTGATGTCATTACCTGGCGCCCACAGCCACCGTTTTCAGGCTGGGCTGTGAGCCACATTTTGCAACATGGGGTCTCGGCAGCATGGGCTGCAATTTGATGGGCTCCAGGGTGGTGATGGGGCCTGTGTCCCACGTGGGGGAAGCCAAGTGTTGCTTTGCGGGCACCAGGCATCACAGCAGCTCCTGCATTGAGTGTCTGCCCCTGGTGGTCAGTGCATGTCATAGCGACCAGTCAGATAGTTGAACATTTAGCATATTAGCCTTTTATATAAGAGATGTACAGTAATCCAGTATGGTCTTGGTGTGATGATTAAAAAAAACAACAATGGAACAGAATAGATTTTAAAAAATGGATCTTTTCATATATGTCAATTGATTTTCAAAGGTAACTAGGGAATTCAATGGGAAAAAAATAATCTCTTAACAGATACCAATAAAACAGGAGCCTTACTTCACACCTTATTAAAAAATGAACTGTAATGGAGCACATTTGTAAATAAACAGTTAAATGTATAAGTTGTTTAATTTACTATGCCTTGAGACTGCTATGTTACTAATAGTCAAACTTATTTCAAAAGGGTTACAGAAAGATTCCCTGGATGGGAAAATATGTGAGAAGTATGTTGCATTCCTTCCTTAAAGGTTTATAATTTACAATAATATTAAAAACAAAAATCTAACACGAATAAAAACATTTGTTTAATTTTGTTTAACTCAATAATACATAAATATGGTGGACCATGGAACTGTGAATTTACAAATTGTTTATTAATATCCTATTAAACACAGTTTGAAAAACTGTAATCTTATTCAATTTTTTTTGTTTTACATGTTAGGAACTAATGTCCAGAATAAGTAATTAATTTGACCAAATTTGCTTGTCTAATGGAAGAAATTCACTTGTCTCCAGGCTTAAGTTCTCTGTTTTTTGTATTACAAAACAGATAATCATTTTCACTTGGTATGCCTTTGAGGTTTCAAAATCAAGTACTGCTTCAATTTCTGTGCTTCTACTCTCCCTGGGCCATCATTATTAGAACTTTTATCATTCTATAGTAAAGTAATCTGTTTTTCCCATAAGAAGGAGTACTACTTTTGCCCAGGGTATGTGAACTAATCTTTTTTTGTTTTGCCCAACTAATTCCAGAGACAGAAAATAGTGGAATCTCAATAAATGCTTCGAGAATGAAAGAAGTGGAAGAAAAACTTTAAGATCCCACAAACTAGAGTACAGAAGTTCAAAAGAAGACTTTAAGATTTAAAAAGGGAAGAAAGATACTGAGGAAAAGTGATCTAAAGATGTAAGTAGGGTTAGTGGCAAATCAAGTACAGTATTTACAGAGCACAATCTCAGAAAAGTATGAACTCAATGAGATGTAATGTTATCATCAATGCAGAAAAGATATTTGGTTCAGGATAGCTAATACTTTATTGTTTAATCACTAAGTAATTTCCTAAACACCAAAAATACGTTCTGCTCCATGCAAAATGTAGCACATTGATTACAATATAAAACCAAATCCAAATAATTACTTCATTTGATAACACAAAAGATTAAGCATCAGTTCAATATATTAAAGGAAAACCTTCCTAGCTTATTTTCAGAAAATGTTAGAATAACAAAAATATATCACAAAAGGAACTAAAATTAATTGATTATGCTATGTCTGACCACATAATCAATCTCATTTAGGTCTCCTAATTACCCTGTGATGTAGAAATCCTTTAAAATTTTTTTGAGAAACTAAAGCCTCTTCTTTTTGAATTTACATTCCTAAGAATCTGGGCTACATACTTTTCCCCACAATGATCTCCAAATCCCAAAATCTGTGAGATAGTAAACTTTTCCAACAGTTTCAAATTTGTAAACATAATTTTCTTCTTCTGATTTATAGAACCTACTGGTGAGTATTTTAAAACTAGAATAGGTCCCTCATTTTGTTCTGGACGTACTCCAGCTTCCTCCCTAAGGAGCATCCAAGATTATAAAACTTCTAACATCGTTTTGCATCAGAAGGGATCTGTATACTTTTCATAAAACTGGATGTAAAAAGAGGTACACTTATACACTACTTAATAAACTCCAGATATTACACTACATATTTTATAAAACTTCCTCTAATTTAATTCTTATACATTTTTATGAGATCAATCTCCTTGCAGATAAGAAAACTGAACTCAAATTAAGTATTTTATCTTTTCCAAGGTCAAATATAGTGGTAAAACCAAGAAGCAAACTTACCTGATTTATTCCATGGCTTTATTTTCTTTACATATAAAAGTGAATATTTTTATAAGAAATAAAGATAGCCCCATCATGTTACAACTTCTGGCATATCTATTTTTAAAGTCCTTGATAAGTACAAATATCAAGGGGTCTCTTTTATACTTCAGCAAATGTAATATGATAGAAAGAAACAGTAATTTAGAGTCATATTAGTCTTAGATATTTAATATCTGGTAAGTTTTATACATTCTCTGAGCCTACATTTCCTTGACTTCTAAAATGTACAGGATTTTTCCTAGAAGAAAACAAAGGCTAGTAAAATCTTGGACATTTCTCAAAGCAATATTTATTTTATACATCTCCTCAGGCAAGGGAAACAAAAGAAAATAATAAACAAGTGGGACTACATTAAACTCAAAAGTTCCTGCAGAGCAAAGGAAACTATCAACAAAATGAAAAGACAACCTACTAATTGGGAGAACATATTCATCAATACATCTGATAAGAGGTTAAAATCCAAAATTTATAAAGAGCTTATAAAACTCAACACCAAAAACAAACAATCCAATTTAAAAATGGGCAAAAGACCTAAACAGACACTTCTCCAAAGAGGACATACATTTGATATACATCTAATATACATATGAAAAAAATTAAAAATGGAACTGCCCTATGACCCAGCAATTTCACTTCTGGGAATTTATCTGAAGAAACCTGAAATATTAACTCGAAAGAATATATGTACCCCTATGTTATTATTTAGAATAGCCAAAATGTGGAAGCAACCCACGTCCATCAGTATAAGAGTATATAAAATAGCTATGGTACATTTACACAATTGAATACTACTCAGCTGCAAACAGGAAGAAAATTTCACCCTTTGTGACTGCATGGATGGACCTGTTATGCTAAGTGAAATAAGCCAGTCAGAGAAAGAAAAGTACATGATTTCATTCATATGCAGAATCTTATGAATTGAACAAATAAGCAAAATAGGGACAGACTCAGAGACAGTAAGTGGGCAACTCTGGTGGGGAGTACTGTGGTAGGGGTAGGTTTGCAGAAAAAGAAATAAAAGAGAAAGAACTCATGGACAGGAATAACAGTGTGGTGACTACGGTGTGGGAGGCAGTAGGGGAGTGGGTAGAAGTGGAAGAGGGTATATGTGGGATAAATGGTAATAGAAAAATAAAATAATAAAATAAAGGGGGGAAATGTATAGGATTTTTAAAATGACTTCTTGGTGAGCTGGGATAAAACTTAGAATAGGCATCACGTGAAAGGTCTTAAACTATATTATGACAAATGCTGGTTATGATTATTGTTATTAATAAAAATAGGCTAAACAGGCCTAAAAATGTATTCAGCCAGACATCCTCAATTATTTCCTAAGTTTATAGGAAATAATTAAAAAGCCATCAGAAACTAGGACCTCAACAATTACAAAAAGGGACACAAGAGAGATTTTAAAAGATTAATATGTTTTGACTTCTACTTGTTAACTTTAAAGACTAAACAATGAGAAGAAAAAAAGAGAGATTTGCAAAGATCAATCCTGATAAATAATGCTATTTCATAGACATATAAAGTGAAACTCCCAATGAGGTGAGAAAGGCTCTTTCCAGAAAATCTGTATTAGAGCATCTCAACTGGCATTGTACCTAGAATGGCTAGACTGAAAAAATAGGTTTGACTGGCTTAAAATGGAACTACTGACAATCTGATAGGTATGTGATTTGAAGGAGCATATATCATTTTTAACCCAATTATTTTGTTACCCAAGAATATTAAGATTACAATATATAGTCAGGTGCTGTTTTGAATGCAACCAATTGTAACAAACATTTCTCTCTGGGTTTAACCCTAACTTTAAAATATACCCTTTTCTTACCCATAGTTTTCTTCACATTCAGAACATTCAGAGGAGCAGTTATATAACAAAACAGAGATTAATGGGAACATAGATGCAATATATAGAAAACACTTACTTTAATTCTCTGTCCCTCTTGTCTTGCTTTGCTATTTAACTGCTTCATCTCGTGTTTTGTACCTGAGATCAAGAGGCATAAAATACTATTTCAAAATCTGTATCTCCTTTCTAATTATTGCATTTGAACTCCTAGAACCTACACCATTTTCTTCTTCAAAATAAAAAAAGCAAACCATAAACAATCTGGAGAAAGGAAATATCTACTCTAAAGGAGAGGTAACACTAAACTTTAGTACCCATCAAAGCTAATGGGGGGTAGGAAGTAAAAATTATTTTATTTAATTTTTATTAACACAGCTAGATTTTCCCATTTATAAGGAAAACCATCAAAATCAGATATTCTAGTAGTTGTATAACACAACCACAGTTAATTTGTCAAAGCCTAAATAAAACACATGAAGTTTAGTTTGGGAGTCATTACTCTGGGGGCAGTAAGTCTCTATGATTTTGTATCTCCCCTAGTCACCAAATGTGCCAGTTTTTTTTCCCCCCTTTGTGACATCTCTCTTCTTTCCATTACTTTGTGATCTTGATCTATCCATCCTAATTCAAATGTTATATCATCACAAGTGGGCCAGATGTAGTAACATCTTACCAGATCATCTTATTTCTTGTCACCCTTTTACACTGGTTCCATCCTTTATACCTCAACATACTGATCTTTATAAAACACTTTGTGTCGTGACCTATATAAAAGTCTAATTTTAACTGGCTCTCTACTTCCCAAAGATAGACTATATTTCTTCTACAGAAAGGTTACCTGCCTTACCATACTGTTTACCTACAAAGCAAGATGATTTACTTGCTTTGTAGGTAAACAGTATGGTACTGAACTTCGTGATTTGGAAGCATTTATACTTGTGGTTCCATCATTCCACATTTCCAGAAAGTTATCTTCATTTTAACTTTATTCATAGAAATGCTATCTGTCCTATAATATACTACTCAAATACTTTCTCTCCTATAAAGTCTTTCCTGACCACCCAATGTAATCTCTCCCTCTCCTGTAATCCCATATTTACCAATGAGATTAATTTGATAATTATTTGCTGCATTAAAAGAGTTAAAGTTTTATAATTAATTTAATTCTTTAGGCATTAAATGTGACTTGTATTTCTAACTATAATTCCTGAACTCTAAAATATGTATTTATTCATGTTTTACGTTTAACAAATTGAGTGATTTTAAAATATCAGCAAATTAAAACTCAGGACCACAGTAAGCCACAAGCTACTTAAAAGCAGGCAGACAACCTTATTATCCTTATTTACAATGGTGGTTCCCACTGTGCTCTGCTGGAAGAAGAAAACCACAGGTCCTCTCTACCCTTAGATATTCATTCCTAAGTCCTCTACCTTAAAATGTAAATGAACTACGTGCCGGGTTCTCCCAAAATTCAAGCCAGTCCAACCCTTCCTGGGATCAAAATGACCTCTGTGTATTTTTACAGATAGCATGTGAGGGGAACTAAGGCTCTATTATCCCATCTCCAGCTCGCTATTTGTCAAACTATAGAGTGGCTCCTAGTCTACCCTTCCACATGAATGAAAAGATGCTAAATACCTGCTAAAAATGGAGAGAGCATTGAGCAAAATTAAATATTCCTTTAGCCATATCTGGTAGAAATGGTTCAAGAGTCCTAGAGAAATAATACTAAACTCAGCCAGATAAGGTAACCTTATGAATTCATTTTAATTTTCATAAAAGCTGAAAGCTATATGTTTACTCTAGCTGAATTTTTTATTATTAGTATCCCAAATACCTGATCTATGGATTTCTATATGAGTCTTAGGAGGCCAGAGCAACTCTTAAATCCTTGTACCCTCATATTTTCATTTTCTACCTGACCTGGTTTATCAAGCTGCCATCCATGTGTATTCCTGACAACTGGTCTGAAAAATGACCACTGCTGGTTGTTTTTTTTAAATAAACCAAACCCTCATATCCCATCACCAAGACAGAATAGTATGTATTAAAATTAAAGACCTCTAAATGTACCTACTGTTTATCCCTTAATAAAAAGTGCCCACAATTATTCTGTGCTAAGTCATATAACAGCAGCTAAAACAAGTATTTTAAAGCCAACTCATCACCACATAACTACTTTTCCTCTCCTCCACTAATAGGCCTAAGTATGGAACTTAGTAAGTTAGTTATTATTAGTAGCCAGCACCACCCTTCTATCAATGAAAAAAAGAGAAGGGGGATGAATTTAAGGTAAAGAGAAAAAACATGCCCAGGGTCACAGAGCTAGAAAGTAGAAGTCCAGAAATAGAACCCCAACAGCCTGACTTCAATATTCAGGCTCTTAAATTCTATGCTATTCTGCCTCCCAATACACTATACTTACTAAGCAAATTTATTTTTACCATATCCTGTCCCATGTTCTCTTTTGGGATATCAATTACAGATCCTCTTCTCTTTCACCTTTCTCCTCTCTCTTCTCTCATTCTTTTAGTCTATGGCAGAAAATTTAAGACGGTTCCTCGAGTTGGGAAATCCATACAAATCTCATGGGTAGTTTGTATCAAAAGCACACATCACAAACTAGTAAAATCTCAAACTCATTAAGTCGTAGTTTCCTCATCTATGAAATAAAAGCACTGGGTATAAATAACTAACATACCTTCTAATCTTGAAAACTCTATAATACTGCAAAATGGAGACCGAAGGAAGAGCAACATGGACATGACTGTTTCATTCTACAAACCATAATATAAAGATAAGGGGGGTGGGGGAAACATGGTGGAAATTTAGCAATTAGAAAAAATAAGCACTCAAACCTTATTCAACTGAATGTTACTTCTTTCCCAAAATAACTGCCATAATATAATATATATAACCTGAAAAACACTCATGATTAAAATGCCTACTCCTGGTACCTATAAATATAATATCTATTAGTAGTGACCTACCAGTGAACTTCTCTACCTTTTTAAGTGAGAAATGAAAATTTCTACCTTAGGAAAGACTGTTAATAAGAAGACATCTCTCTCCTGTGAGCTCTATAATAACCCCTAGCACAGGGTGCAAACCCAAATGGTACTTCAGTACTTTGAGCTTGGTCTAGGTTGTGTAGCAGAGCTAGGAGGCAGGAAAACCAAGATGAGATGGCCCTTTGAGATTTCCAAGAACTAAAATGATCAGACTATATTTCAGAAACAGAATCTGTACATCAGGAAATATGTTTATTATAACATACAATGAAATATTAGATATTTATAAAGATAATAATGGTGTTAATATTAATAGCAGCTTTCATTTACTATATCAATAAATGAAATACTTAATAGCTATTATTGCATTTCATATTTACCAAAACCCTACAAGGTATGCGTGAAATTATCATAATTTTAGAGATGAGGATCCCGAAGCACAGGGAGGTTAAATAACTTGTCCTACGTCACAGAGTATAACTCTCCAGAGGTTGTAATCCTAACACATAAAAACCCTGGGTCCGTAACAACCAGTAACGACCGCAGGCTCGACTGGACTCCAGGCTAGGGAGCTGAGGGAGCAGGAGCTGTGGGCCACTGGCTGCCCTCGGTGGCAGTTGGGAGAAGGGAGCTGTGGGCCCAAACAACCAAAAGACCGGTCTGGCTCTCATGGTGTGGTGGGGCGGGGCTGCGGAGGCTGAGGAGCCTCGTAGGGCAGGGGCGGTGAGCATGGAGTTTCGAGGGGCTGCTGAGGCAGAGGAGCGGGGCAGGGGCTGCGGAGACGAGGAGGAGGAGCGGGATGGAGGCTGTTAGCGTGGAGCTTTGAGGGGATGCTGAGGCAGAGGAGTGTTGCGGGGCGGGGACGGTGAGCGTGGAACTTCTCGGGGTAGGGGCTGTGAGCCTGGAGCTTGTTCGTGGGGCTGCTGAGGCAGAAGAGCGTCTCGGGACGTGGGCAGCAGAGACCGAGGAGCCTTGAGGGGCGGGGGCTGTTAGCATGGAGGTTCATAGGGCAGGGGCCACGGAGGTGGAGGAGTGATGCTGGGCAGTGGACATGATCCTGATTGCAGCTAGGCCTAGGGAACCCGCACGATTTAATCGTGCACAGGGCTAATATTATTAAATAAAATGCTTCACTAGGTAGTGTCACCAATCAGGTCAATAATTTGTAAGCACCGAAGGAAGGCCTATTGTCATTAATATCACCACCATCCACATCTTAAGTCAACTTCGTTTCCTTTCTCCCTTGATCTCCAAACACAATTAATTTTATTTTATGCAGCAAAAAAGTGCTGAGCACCCATTATATATAAAGCATTATACTAGACAGACAAAACCATTTATATAAATGTTTTTGTCAGAAGAATTCTATATTCTCAAGAATGAGACAACTAAAGAGAAAGGAAATAAATTTCATTTATGTCCTTTATACATCTAAAAAAAGTCAATTAAGCAGCACTGAATCGGCAAATAATTCTTAGTCATTGCACTTGGAATGCAGCACATTTGCAAATTTATTGATTTAAATGTGTTTAACTGTTACATATACACCTAATTGATTAATTCTGATATATGTGATTAAAACAAATACTTATAAAGCACTATGTACCAAACACTGATCTAAACATCATATTATCTCATTTAATCCTTGCAACAACCTTTTAAAGTAGTCATATTATGCCCATTTCACAGATGAGTAAACTGAGATATGGGGAGTTTAAGTAACTTGTCCATAATCACACAGGGCTAGGATTCATACCCAGAGAATGTGGCTCCAGAATATGTGCTCTTAACCATTGCCTTCTAAAGAGGAAAAGAAATCTGAAACTGGAATAAACCATGAACACTATAGTTATTAAGGAAAATCATGATATTCTCAGGCTTTTATGTCTGATACAATGACAAATATAGAAAATATGTTTTCAGGAAATGATTAAAAACGAGGAAGAGGCAGGACAAATTCTTTAAATTTACCTTTTGGACATGTCTTGAGATTTTAACTGTTCCTTTCAATCTCTGGTGCTTTGATCTCGATCACCACTTTCACAGTGAAATTAACAGTGCTAGTCACATCACCATGATTTTTTTATCTGTTCATAAGTGTGTCTTTGTTCTACACAGGTGAGCTATAGTTCAACAACACAGAAACCAGGACTCTAAAGTAGAGAGGTCTGAGGTATATGCCACAAGTACTATGCTGAATGTCTCAAGCATGTTCTATCTCATCTCCACATCTCCTAAGAATGTTAGCCACTTATTCTATACCATCAGATATGGTTTTTTATTTCTGAGTCCCCTAACCAAAATTCTGCACTGAATGATGTGCTGTGGGTAGTTCTGATAACCAGAAATTCAACCATATTACTTGTACATTGTGAAGTTACTTTTCTGGTGGATTTGGCAGATATACCAGACAGAAGCCCTGCTGGAGTGACTTTTCCTACTTCTAAGAGAATGGGTATAAGACTAACACAATGATGAGAACATTCCCTTTGAAAAGCTGTTAAATAAAAACTTCAACCTTTATGATTTTGTGTAGCCAAGCTTACACAGTAAAATACATAGTAAAATACAGTATTAATAAGAGTCCATGTGCCAAATATGGATTTACAGTACTACACAAAATTATTATTTTTTCCTTATAGTTTTGAGTAAGGGTAGAGAAGAAGGAGAACAGCACCTTTGAATCCATGTGAATTAGTAGCATATGTTTTATAATTCTTTTTTTATTTATCTTTACTGTTCAAAGTATTGCATATGTCCCCCCTTTTCCGCCATTCGAACCCTGTATCCCACCCCTCTCCCATCTCCAGGCCTACTGCACTATAGTCTGTATCCATAGGGTATGCATATCCTATATAATAAAAGGGTAATATGCAAATAGACCCAACGGCAGAACAACCAAATAACCAATCAAAGCGTAATATGCTAATGATATGCTAAGGCTCCTCAACCACTTGCTATGACATGCACTGACCACCAGGGAGCAGACAGTAGACCAGTCAACCAGTCACTATGACGTGCACTGACCACGAGTGGGCAGATACTCTGACTGGTAGGTTAGCATGCTGGTGGGGTCCGGCTGATCAGGACTGAGTGAGATAGGCTGGACACGCCCTGGAGCCCTCAGGTGGTCCCTCCCCAGCGTGATCATGCACCAGTGGGGTCCCTCAGCCTGGCCTGTGCCCTCCTGCAACCCGGTACCCCATGGGGGATGTTGCAGAGCCAGTTTCAGACAGATCCCACAGGACACTCCCCTTGGGAGGACACCAGACACAGGGCTCATGGCTGGTGAGCACTGTTGCTGCAGCACAAGCCTCTCCTGATCAGGACTGATTGGGCACGAGCCTGCAACAGGCACAGTGGGGCCGGGATGAGCAGGAGCAGCAGGTAGAAGCTGCAGACAGCGTTGGACTGCGGGTTTCAGCCCGATCCTGCAGGCCACCCAGAGGGACCCCACCCGTGCATGAATTCATGCACCGGGCCTCTAGTATACATTTAAATTCTTTGGCTAATCTCTTCTTGCTTCCTCTTTCCCCCGCTTCCCACTGAAATTTGTCAGTCTATTCCATGCTTCTATGCTTCTGGCTCTAGTTTATTCATCGTTTGTTTTGTTCATTATATTCTACATGTGAATGAGATCATGTGATACTTATTTTTCTCTGACTGGCTTATGTCACTTAGCATAATACCCTTGAGGTCCCTCTATGCTGTCTCAAAGGTTAAGATAGCCTTCTTTTTTTTTTTTTTACAGCTGCATAGTATTCCATGGTGTAAATATACCACAGCTTTTTTATATACTCATCTACTGATGGGCACTTGGGTTGTTTCCAGACCTTGGCTATTGTAAATAATGCTGTTACGAACATAGGGATGCATACATTCTTTCTGATTGGTGTTTCAGGATTCTCAGTATATATTCTTAGAAGTGGGATCACTGAGTCAAACAGCAGTTCCATTTCTAATTTTTTTGAGGAAACTCCATACTGTTTTCCATAGTGGCAGTACTGTCCGCATTCCCACAAGCAGTGTACTAGGGTTTCTTTTTCCTCCACATCCTCGCCAGCACTTGTTGTTTGTTGATCTATTGATGGTAGCCTTTCTGGTAGGTGTGAGGTGGTACCTCATTGTTTTTAATTTGCATCTCTCTGATGATTAGTGACTTTGGGCATTTTTTCATGTCTATTGTCCATCTGTATGGCCTCTTTGCAGAAATGTCTGTTTAGGTCCTCTTTTTTTAATTTTTTAATTGGATTGTTTATCCCCCTTTTGTTGAGTTGTATGAGTACTTTATATATATTTGAAAATTAAACCCTTATCAGATATATCATTAGCAAATATGTTCTCCTATACTGTGGGTTCCCTTTTCATTTTGATGCTGGTTTATTTTGCTGTGCAGTAGCTTTTTAGTTTGATGTAGTCCCATTTGTTTATTATTTCCTTTGTTTCTCTTGCTCTAGGTAATGTATTGGTGAAAATTCTGCTACATGAGATGTCTGAAAATTTGCTGCCTACATTTTCTTGTAGGATTATTATGGTTTCATGACTCACATTTAAGTCTTTTATCCATTTTGAGTTTATTCACGTGTGTTAAAGTATCTTCTACTGTGGCCTCTTTACTTCTATTGTGTAGAGTTTTTTGCAAATATTACAAAACTAGAGGCCTGGGGCATGAAATTCGTGCGGGGGTGGGGGGGTGTACCTCAGCCCAGCCTGCACCCTCTCCAATCTGGGACCTCTTGAGGGATGCCCGACCACCCGTTTAGGCCCGATCCCATCGGGCGGTCGGGCATCCCTCTCACAATCCAGGACTGCTGGCTCCCAACCACTCACCTGCCTTTGACTGATTGCCCCTAACCACTTCTGCCTGCCAGCCCGATCACCCCCTAACCACTCCTCTGCCACACTGATCAACGCCTAACTGCCCTCCCCAGCCAGTCCAATTGCCCCTAACTGCCCTCCCCTGAAGGCCTGGTTACACCCTAACTGCCCTCCCCTGCCAGTCTGGTCACCCCTAACTGTCCTCCCCTGCATGACTGGTCACCCCCAACTGCTCTCCCCTGCTTGTCCGGTCACCCCTAACTGCCCTCCCCTGCAGGCCCACCCCTCCAACTGCCCTCCCTTGCAGGCCTGGTCCCCCCCACCCCCAACTGCCTTCCCCTGCTGACCTGGTCTCCCCCAACTGCCCTCCCTGTTGGCCTGATCACCCACAACTGCCCTCCCTTGCAGGGGCCTGGTCCCCCACAACTGCCCTCCCCTGCAGGGGCCTGGTCCCCCCAACTCCCCTCCCTTGCTTGCCTGGTCTCCCCCAACTGCCCACATCTGCCAACCTGGTCACCCCCAACTGCCCAACTCTGCTGGCCTGGTCACCCCTAACTGTCCACAACTGCCCTCCCCTGCAAGCCATCTTGTGGTGGCCATCTTGTGTCCACATGGGGGCAGACATCTTTGACCACATGGGGGCGGCCATCTTGTGTCTTGGGGTGACAGTCAATTTGCATATTACTCTTTTATTAGATAGGATTAAGCGTTTTCTATTATTAATGTCAAGTTATTTTTTAAATGGCTCAATTTGCTATGATAGAAATGTTTTATTTATACAACTAGAGGCCCAGTGCATGAAATTCCCTCAGCCCAGCCTGTACCCTCTCCAATCTGGGACCCTTCGAAGGATGTCCTACTGCCGGTTTACAGGGATCAGGTCAAAAGGGCAGTCGGACATCCCTCTCGCAATCCGGGACTGCTGGCTCCTAACCGCTTGCCTTCCTGCCTGCCTGATTGCCCCAACCACTCCGCATGCCAGCCTGCTAGCCCCCAACTGCCCCCCGCCGCCAGCCTGCTCACCCCTAAATGCCCCCCTGCCAGCCTGATCACCCCCAACTTTAATTTCATTAAAGTTTAAATTGACTTGTTAATACTTTCAATAAAATGTGTCAAACTAGTTTTGGCCAACATCAATACTTATTTCTGAATTCTTAAGAAACTCAACATACTAAAATACTCAGGAGAATGATGTACTTTGGTTAAGAGATTCTTATTTACAAAATTATATCCATCTTTACCTTATGGGAAAAAATAGTCATGATAGTGAATGATGTTTAATAATAAAACCCCGAAAGTTGATAATCTTCCTATAAAAGAATTTCTGTGGACAGTTTCAAAGACATCCACAAATGTCTATGCTGGTGAGAGGAGCTCAGGGTAAAAATAAATGGTTTGAAACTATAAATAAAACATAACTTCTTAACTAGCCCACTAAATCATTTTAGGCTCAAAATCATGACTGGCATACGAGAAAAGTGAGTGGAAGAGTAGATTTCAATGGGAAAAAAACTTAAGAAGGGTTAGCATTAAATCACTTATTTATCTGACCTTTCAGTAGATAGGTAGGAATACACACACACACACACATACACACACACACACACACACACACACTTGTATGGCAGACTGGGAATATCTAGAGATGAATCTTGTTTTTAAATAGAAAACTAGTTCACTATAAAATAAATTTAACTTCTCACTGCACACAATATACACTCAAAAAAATAAATGAAGAGTGAAAGTGGCATTTCACATTTGACCTACATATCAAATGACAACAAGAAAAGCAAGATTTGCTTTGCAGTCCATCTCTGGAGGACTTTACTGCAGTATCATGAACACATACTAGTAAATGCTTAGATAAATTATCATGTTCTCCTCTCCTAAAATCCTACTTAGTACTCAATTAGAAAAATATTGAAAACTTGAAAGTAAATATAAAGTACAATGGCACCATTCAATACATTTTAAGAAATAATATGTTATCACACAGTAACTCAGGCTTCTGAAAGAAAGTAATCATACATTTGTACACTTGAAACCTATATAATTTTATTAACCAGTGTCACCCAATAAATTTAATTCAAAAGAAAAATATAATCCAGTATTAATGAACAGTATTATGTTCTCCACTATGTAAAATCCCTACTTCAAAATCTAAACAGGAAGCCAGCCTTTCCTATTCACAATATTATTCAAAGAATCAAAAACCTTTAAACCTAAAAAGAAATTTAAACATCAACTCATTGAACTATCCCCAAATTAAATAAGGTGTCCCTAAAGACTAAATGTTAAGTGCATAGTAAAGTCAACAGTAAATCCAAGTCTTGTGATAGAGAGGACAGTGCTTTTTATACTACAACCTGGCTTTCTCATCACTGACTCCTGAAAAGGAAATACTGTAACTTTTAACAGTCACTCTCTATATCTTTTTGAATTACAAATGACTATCCTAGTTCTTCCCAAAGTATTTAAAATAAATTAAACATAGGCTACAGCAATGTAATAGCAAAACTACATACTTTAGTATTTTACATCAGCATTTTCCAATGCCAAACAATATAACTCATATGGAGACTATGAACTCCAATAACATAATTCAGTTTTCCTTCCACTTAAAGCCAATTTGCTTCTAGGGTTAAGAGCCCTTAAATTTTATGCTTTCTATCTTCTCTTGGTTAATTCTGAGAGAAACAAATGTTCATTAATCATTCAAAGTATGACCTTTGGGGAAGGTATGCCTTAACCTCAACAATTTGTCAGCGAGTCTGAGAATACAGCATTTAATTTTATTGCCAATTCTTTGGTTCAATTTTCAATCTCACAATTTAATATTTTAAAGTTTCGTGGGATTTTTGTTGTTTGCTCATTGCTGGAAAAACCTCTAACCTACTGACCTTTCATTGTGTAGAACATTAACTTGGTCCTATTTTCTCTTAACTGCCAACCAAGAAATGTCATCCATTATGTGTTTTGATATGCTTCTAAGAGACAGGGCTATAGAATCTCTAATATAAACAGCTGATGACTACTGGAGCAAGTATGGAAGACAGGAGACTAGAAGCTGGTACTTGGAAAGCTAGTGCCATCTCTCAAAACAAACAAACAATACATGAAGAAAAATGGCCACGTATGGAGAATATTTAGTGAGGCATTCCAAGCTCTTCCAATTTTAGTAGAGTATTATAAGTAGTCTAGGTGTAGAAATTACACCAGGAATATTTTCTTCATTTTAGGACATAAAATAAAGTATCAATGTATGATAGTTAATAGAAAATTAAACCTACTATGAAGGTACTGAATATTCTATATTCCAATGAATGTAAATTAATCATTTCTCTTAAAAAACCAGAGTTCATATATGAAAGAACTTATTTGGCAAATTATCTTTACAGTTTTAATCAAGGGTTGATGAATACACTTACTCTAGATGAGTCATAAGAGGGGCTTGGTTGACCACTTGTTCCCCAAGATGGTGTACTTCCTCGTTCATCCATACCTATGGAGAGAAGAAAGTAAAAGATATAAATCCAAAAGGATACTATGATGGACGTTTCTTTGGTATAACAGAAGAGTACAATTCAGCGAGTGGCATATGTATTTGCCTGAAAATGGCTGCATATCAATCTCTGTCTCAGAAATCAGTAGAAAATAAATTCTGTCAGAGCATCTTCATCACTACTTCATAAAATGTTCTATGTATACTGCAGAATTTCCATACCACAATATATCTTTGGAGACATTAGACTATGGCATAATTTGGGCCTCTCCATCTTTATCCTCATCCACTGCTACTTCTAAGAGTAGATGAACCCTCATAGGTTTCTACAGTTTAATACTGCCTCATGAAAATATAAAGAATTCCGTTCTTAAGAATAAAACTTAGAAAATGAAACAAGTTAAATAAAACTGTTCAAGTTAATAAAACTGGTTTCTATCAGAGCATTGATTAGATATTCTTAAAGACAGCAAACTAAATCAAGCCATAT
This sequence comes from Corynorhinus townsendii, assembly GCA_026230045.1. Taxonomy (NCBI): domain Eukaryota; kingdom Metazoa; phylum Chordata; class Mammalia; order Chiroptera; family Vespertilionidae; genus Corynorhinus; species Corynorhinus townsendii. Next base: position 182,208,694 of record JAPDVU010000001.1, on the reverse strand, counting down.
CAAGTCAACATTAGTTACATCAAAGCCAATCAAAATGACATGACAACTCATCCTAGAAAAATTTTTTCTAAATCTGAATCCAAATAAATATATCCACACTTATGAAAATTGCACAGGAAAAAGTCAAAGTGAGAAGGATTGGTAACCATTAACAACAAAACAATTCATTGTATTCCTTAATGTGCCTTCTGAAGCTTTGGTTCCATTATTTTCACCTTCTAATCCGGTGGTTCTCAGTCTTTCTAATGCCGCGACCCTTTAATACAGTTCCGATGGTCTTAGGCTCTACAGCAGCGGTTCTCAACCTGCGACCCACAGGCTGAGAACTGCTAGCAGGGTCGCCTAAGACCATCGGAAAACACAGATATTTACATTACGATTCATAACAGTAGCAAAATTACAGTTATGAAGTAGCAATGAAAATAATTTTATGGTTGGGGGTCACCACAACATGAGGAACTGTATTAAAGGGTCACGGCATTAGAAAGGTTCAGAACCACTGTCAGTCCCCAGAAAAATTTTAAGGAGATGGAGATCTCTCAATCCAGCCATCTCTCCCTTTTCTGTTTTTAAGACCAGTCTTTTTCATCCTTGAAACCTAACAGGGTATACTTTACCAACCCCTCTGAGCTTCTTTTTATGACAAAATACCAATAGTTGAGTTTTTTGGTTTCATTCTTGCATGAGAAAACTCTAGATGTTAAAAAGAAACATTCCACTAATTTTAGAACCTCTTTTGCTTAAAAAAAAAATTCCTTTTAAGTCTTCTATAATTTAAATAAGAATGTGATGTGCAGTAAATTAAATGCCCCACATTCTCCAGTAACTGGCCAGCATTCCCAAAGCTCTTTTAGAGGAACTGAATTACCAATTGAAGGGTTAAGTGACAAAAAGCAGGGGAAGGAAGTCAGTTTCCAAAGTAAAATCTACTAATTACTATTAGTAAGACCCTAATTCTTTTGATGAATCTGAATTTCTTATATTAATTGATTAATATATATTTTTAAAGTTTTTAAAAACAGTAGAGAAATGATGGGTACCTAACTAAAGACCACACTCTAGGCACAATTTCAAGTGAAACCAAAGTTTTGAAAACACAGATTTATGCACAAAACTAGAAATGTTATATTCATTCTTTGAGAATTATTATCAAAATTCTACATTTACAATTCTATCTTACTGAAACATACTTTGTTACCATCTCTCAATGGGCTATTTTCCAAGCATTTTCTTCACAACCAACACTAGAACAGTAGATACAATTCCCATGAGACCCGATTCAAGACAAAGGCTAGTATTAACCTACAAAATCCACTTATATAAAACTTTCTTTTTAGATACTTTCCATTTGCAATTATTTTTCTATATGAGGTAAAAAAAATTTTTTATACTAAACTAGAGGCCTGGTGCATAAAATTCATGCACGGGGGTAATGGGAGTTCCCTCAGCCCGGCCTGCATTCTCTCCAATCCAGGACCCCTTGGGGGATGTCCAACTGCTGGTTTAGGCTCAATTCTGTAAACTGGTAGTCAGACATCCCTCTCCCAAACTGGGACTGCTGGCTCCTAACAGCTCGCCTGCATGCCTGCCTGATCACTCCTAACTGCCCTACCCTGCTGGCCTGATCACCCCCTAACTGCCCTCCCCTGCCAGCCAGATTGCCTCCTAACTGCCCTCCCCTGCTGGCCTGATCACCCCTAACCGCCTCTGCCTTAGCCCCTGCCACCGTGGCTTTGTCCAGAAGGACGTCCGGAAGATGTCCAGTCTAATTAGCATATTACTCTTTTATCAGTATAGATGACCAACATAAAATATAAAAGTAAATTGGCTACTGGGAAAGCAGGGTCTCAAATATTTGTACCCCCTGTTAAGGGCAGCATTATTTATAATATTCAAATTATCTATCAAATGGGTTAAACAAAATGTTGTATATACTTACAATGGAATATTATTCAGCCTTATAAGAAAAAAAATTCTTACATATGCTAAAAATGGATGAACGTGAGAGCATTATGTTAAATAAGCCAATCACAAAAGGACAAATACTGTATGATTCCACTTATATGAGGTCTTGAGAGTAGTCAAATTCAATGGGCTAGAAAACAGAACGGTGGGAATGGAGGAAGTGGGGGGAAAAAACCACACTTTCATTAAATATTTATAACAATGGAAATTTATTTTGATGATCCCATCCTAATGAAAATAATCAGACCATAATTTATTCAGTTTATGATTAAATTGTTTTACTAGTATATCAAGTAATTAATAAATATGAAACCTTTGTATTATTTCAAATACTTTTCTAAACGAGAATATAGAAAAGATGGGTGCCTGCTACAGAAAACATCTGACAAATTTCAAAAAGAGGTGCATGAAATTTTGTGAAAACACATACTCAATTTTCATCAAGTGACATTAATTACTTCTACAGCATGAAGGAAGAGCAAAGATTAATTAAGTAAAATGGTAATAAAGCCTACATTCCAATAATAATGGACATTGCAGGGAGCTTCAAGGGTGCTGATGAATAACAAGGGTCTGGTTAGGTTTTTATACTCAAAGTTCTATAGTTTTATTGTTAACATATCCAGACTATGAATGGAAGGTCGTGGCTGGCACTGACAAAGGCAAGAGTCATCTTTAGGCATCAATGACTCCTTTCTGCTGAAGACAATGATTGTACAAACATAGAAATATGTCAGGAATAATAATCTTTACAAAGCTTCAGCCATAAGATCAAAGCAAGCATAAAAAAAGAATTATACACAGAAAATAAACTTAATACAGAAAGTATACACATAGATCAAAATCTGAAAAACTATTTATCATAAGAAAATACATCATAGTTAAAATACAGTGATTACAATGCTGGACCAACGTGGTTCAATGGTTGAGCCTCTACCTAGAAACCAAGAGGCCATGGTTCCATTCCCGGTCAAGGCACATGCTCACGTTGTGGGTTCCATCCCCAGTATGGGGTGGGCAGGAGATAGCCAATCAAAGCTTCTCTTTCATTACTGATGTTTCTATCTTTCTTTTTTTTAAATTTAAATTTTATTGATGTTTTCACAGAGAGCAAGGGAGAGGGATATAGAGTTAGAAACATCGATGAGAGAGAAACATCAATCAGCAGCCTCCTGCACACTCCCTACTGGGGATGTGCCCGCAACCAAGGTAACACGCCCTTGACCGGAATCGAACCTGGAACCCTTCAGTCCACAGGCTGATCTCTATCCACTGAGCCAAACCCGTCAGGGCTGATGTTTCTATCTTTCTCTCCCTCTCCCTTCTTCTCTGAAGTCAATAAAAATATATTTTTTAAAAAAAGTGATTACGAGAGAAAACATTTCTATTAAAATGCATCTAAACCATCATTGCCAAATATTTTCTTTCCTTCCCATTTCTAGTCTATCTATACCAATTTAACAGTTTTAGAGAAGCTAGTTCCACAATTGACAAAATTAAAATGGTAGATATAAGAGAAAGTTTACCAATAAGTAAGTGGTAGAAACACTTTTATTCTTGCATAATTTTCTAATATGTTAATCTGATCTATTCCTATCAATAAGATTAAGAGATAGAGAGAGAAACCAAGATGGCGGCATAGGTAAACACCTAAACTGATGCCTCGCACAACCATTTCAAAACTACAACTAACAGACAAAATGGACATCATCCAGAACCACAGGAAGGCTGGCTGAGTGGAAATTCTACAACTAGAAGGAAAGAGAAAAGCACACTGAGACTTAGAGGAGCTGCAGGAGGCAGAGGTACTGAAACGCACCCACGCACAGGGAGAGGACTGGCAACTGAGCGCACGGCTGGCTTTCTCAATCGGGAGGGAGACAAAAGCTCCTGACTGCTCTGAACTCCAGTTCCGGGCGAGACTCTGGGGACCCAGAATGATTCGGGGAGAAACTGGACTGTCTGGCAGCAGGTGAAACTCTGAGGGCAGCTTTCTCTCAGAGGTGCTTGCAGCGATTACCGAGGGACACTGAGACCCAGGGGCCTATTAGGGCAGGGCTGACAGGAAGTCATTGCTGTCTGCTCCACCCTGAGACTCTACCCCATTCAAGCTGAACACAGAGGCTTTTGCAAGTCTTCTCCCATAGGCTGTCTCCAGCACAGAAGTTCTCCCAGCGTAGACACAGCTGATCCTCACAGCCAATTGGCCTGGAGGTCAATTCCTCCCAGGGATACCAACAACAATCAAGACTTAACTATAACAAGACTATGCACACAGCCCACAAAGGGGTGCACCAAGAGTGTCCACCTCACGGAATTGGGGAGGCTGAGCCACTGGGCCCTATAGGGCACCTAGCACACAAAGCCACTCTCTCAACTCAGGGAAGCAGCCAAAATATGGAGACAAAGAAACAGGTCACAAATGAAAGAAATGAAAGAAGGCAAATGACTGGATATAGAGTTCAAAACCATGGTTATAAGGGTTTTCAAGAATTTTCTAGAAAATGCCAATAAATTTAGCGAGACCCTCGAGGATATGAAAAAGGACCAACTAGAAATTAAGCATACACTGACTGAAATAAAAATATTATACAGAGATCTAATAGCAGACTAGAGGATAGCAAGAATCAAGTCAAAGATTTGAAATACAAGGAAGCAAAAAACACTCACTGGAAAGCAAAAAGAAAAAAGAATCCCAAAATATGAAGATAGTGTAAGGAGCCTGTAAGACAACTTCAAGCGTACCAACATCCGAATTATGTGGGTGCCGGAAGAAGAGAGAGAGCAAGATACTGAAAACCTATTTGAAGAAATAATGACAGAAAACTTCCCCCACCTGGTGAAAAAATAGACTTACAAGTCCAGGAAGTGCAGAGAACCCCAAACAAAAGGAATCCAAAGAGGACCACACCAAGACACATCATAATTAAAATGCCAAGAGCAAAAGACAAAGAGAGAATATTAAAAGCAGCAAGAGAAAAACAGTTAGTTACCTACAAAGGAGCACCCATACAATTGTCAGTTGATTTCTCAACAGAAACTATGCAGGCCAAAAGGGAGTGGCAAGAAATATTCAAAGTGATGAAGAGCAAGAACCTGCAACCAAGATTACTCTACCCAGCAAAGCTATCATTCAGAATTGAAGGTCCGATAAAGAGCTTCACAGATAAGAAAAAGCTAAAGGAGTTCATCACCACCAAACCAGTATTATATGAAATGCTGAAAGGTATTCTTTAAGAAGAGGAAGAAGAAGAAAAAGGTAAAGATAAAAATTATGAACAACAAATACATATCTATCAAGTGAATCTAAAAATCAAGTGAATAAAAAAATGTGATGAACAGAATAAACTGGTGAATATAATAGAATCAGTGGCATAGAAAGGGAGAGGACTGACAATTCTCAAGGGGAAAGGGGTGTGGGGGGTGTGGGAAGAGAATGGACAAAAATCATACACCTATGGATGAGGGTAGTGGGGTGGGGGGTAAGGGCAGAGGGTGGGGTGGGAACTGGGTGGAGGGGAGCTACGGGGGGGGGAAGAGGAACAATTGTAATAATCTGAACAATAAAGATTTATTAAATTAAAAAAATAAATAGAAATAAAAAATGCTTCTAAAAAAAAATTAAGAGTTAATGATAGATCAGACCATCAAACCTCAGAGGGAAGGAAGGGGAGGGTGGGGGTAAGGGGGAGAGATCAAAGGACTTGTATGCATGCATAGAAGCCTAACCAATGGACACAGACAATAGGGGAGTGAGGGTTAGATGGGGGGGGGGGAGTTAAGGGGGGATAAGGACACATATGTAATAACTTAATCAATAAAGAAATTTTTAAAAATTTAAAAAAAGAATTAATGAATAAATTAACTAATATAGAGATTTAAAAGACTTTCCTTATTTAATCTTTTATATATAGAATCTCTTAAGTGCCTGCTTTTCTGAATGGAACCAATTAAACAAAGTAACAGTATGTATATATTTTGAGTCCATGTGTCCCATTTTAAAAGATATACTATTCTTATTTAATATTTTCCAGTAAAGAACACTAAATTTTAGATCTTATATCTAAAAACCATGGTTGTAAATTCAACAAAGTAATATGCTTCCTTCTTTTGTAAAACATTTAATAGAGAAAGTAATGAAGCAAATCATAAATTACTACATACACTGGCAATTCCCTAAGAGGCTGGGACCCTAGATAAGGAATTAAGATGGAAACCAAGTTTTTGAGGTGTTAGAGAGCAAGACTCTTGGAGGAGCAAGTAAACTTCTTGGCAAAGGTCAACATTTGGCATTACTCTTTTTATGAAGAAGTCAGTTACAGTCTACCTGCTTCATTTCCACTGCCACCATCCTTTGTTTTTGACCAAAAGTGTTCTCTTTCTTTAATCAATTATAAAATTCTTTCACAGCTTCTATTCTATCCCTTCTTTCATTCTTGAAGTAGAATCCTATAGACTTCTACAAGATCTTAGCAAAAACTGAAAACAGATTTTTTAGGGGGATTGACTTTTATATACCATAAATATCTGCTTTCCCCCCATATGGGCCCCAACTGTACAGAGTCTGTGTACATAAAGCATTACTTAAGGTTTGGTGAGGTTCAGACAAAGACCTGCCTAGAGGTAAAAGGGGTCAATGAGGAGCAAAGCTGCACAGTTTTCCCACTTGCCACTGCCGGACCTATAACCAAATCCACTGCCACGCTAGATTCAGAGACTAGGTTAAAATGAGAAACAGGACTGGAATTGGGGAAATATTTCAGGTAGTAGCAGGGTGTCTAAGTCATGAAAGGAAGAAAGAAGATGGTACAAAGAATGGAGAGGAGAAGAGTAGTTAGGATCTCCCTGCAACAAAGCTGGTAGTAAGTCAATATAACCTCTCTGCCTGACATCATGCCCAAGTCTATCCCTGTGGAAAAGAAACATCTATAATGTAGGGAGTAAGAGCCCAGGGGAGTGTATAGTCATCTCTATCTCTCTCTCTCTCTGTATCTAACACACACACACACACACACACACACACACACACACACACAGCCTTTGGTAGCAGTACAAAAATACCACATCCCAATACTTATAAATAAGGGAAAGATAATACACTTTGCAGGATTGCCATCTGCTAGAGGTGATTCAATAAATGATTTGATGAAAGAAATCTCATTGGAGATGGCTATATCAAATAACCAAAGCTATGAATGTGTCTCTTAATAGCTTCTTTACTCAATTTTATTTATGGAGTAATGATATTCCTTTAGGTAAGATTTAAAGGCTGCCATCAATTTTAAAATAATATATACCTAAAAATCTACCACCACCATTTTATTTTTCAGATTTTTGATACTCATGAAATGAATCTACCAATGTGTTTTGCTAGAAATTCACTGTGAAAAAGGGTCAGTTAGAATATAATAGCAAATCTTTGGGGTTTTTTGCTATATATTAATGAGAAACAAATAAAATAGAAAAGCTATGGAAATATTAAAATTGTAAAATAATTTAAGATAAGTTAAGACATGCTGCTTCATATGAAGTATATAAAATTGATTACTCAGAAAAAATTAATTCTGTACAAAGAATTATTAAATAAAGTCTGATTTTTTTTTTTTGAAGTATCTAAAAAAAGTAAGACCAGTAAAAAAGTTAGAAGGATTTGCCTTCTCAGGTCATCTTTTAAAATTCAATCACAATTTGTTTGGTATTGTTGAGAATAGGTAGGGACATTATAGTGCCAAAGTACACTAGAATAAAAGTAGTAAACACGTGGCTAATTTCAAGAAAATAACTAATTTTGAAAATAACTTTCAAACACAGTAATTTTGCGTTTTTAGCCACATCACTATATGAAAAAAATGCCCTGTAAAGATATAATTAAACAGGATATTTCAGTGATTTAATTGAAAAAGAGAAGCTCAAAAGGAAATGACAGTCTACCTCTTCAAGAAAAATAGAAATTGCATGATGGGCACAGGTTGAAAATAAGTTCCCAGAGGGCATGCAGATATTTTGTACTAGGCTTGGAACTGTCTAGTGACCTAGTATCTTGAGAATCTGCTCCATCTGAAGAGACATTCTAACCCTGACAAAGCTCTTGAGCTGTCTCCAAACCTCCCCTAAAGTAGTTATCAAGTCTCAGGACAAGGAAATCCCTCCCACTGCACCAGGAAAAAAAACACGGCAATACTACTCTTCAATCTAAATATCAAAGCTCTCACCTAAAATACATTGCCAATTTACTTTCTTCCACAGAGCACTAAAGACAGTCAACTCTTTTTAAAAGGGCTTGATGACTTTCTCTGACTCTGGATGAGTCTCAGCAAAAAATCACCCTACACAGACTTTCAGTGGTACAATCCCATTAGGTTTACCTTATAAACATTTCCAGAATATGACCTATGACTATTTTTAACATGATCATTTTAATCCAAGCCACCATCACCTCTGACCTGTATTATTATAAGGGTCTCACTTCTTGCCCCTCTCTTACAGTCTGTATTATCTACATGGGGACTAGAATGACCTTTTAAAAACAACTCAAATCATGACAATCCAATGCTCAAAATTTACCACTGGCTTCCTATCTCATTCAGAATTAAATCCATTAGTCTTTTACATGTTCTGCTATAATCCCTCTCATTTTATCTCCTACTAGGAGCCCAGTGCATGAATTTGTACACCTTGAAAGAAATTGTGGGCCGCAAGGCTGCAGTAGGCACAGGGGCAGGTCTTGGCCCGAGACCCAACCAGCCCTTCCCATCATGGCCCCTGGTCACCTGTCTGCTGGCAGTCCTGCTCCCACCACTGCTGCTCCCACACACTGATGGCGCTGGCCCCAATCGCTCTGTGCTGTCAGCGGGTGCAAATGGCAGCTGCTGCCCCGGTTGCACCTCAGGAGCAGGGGGAGGTGGAGAAACCCTCAGGGGCGATCAGGACCAGCAGCTGCCACTCACACCCACTGATGGTGCCGAGTGATCGGACCAGCGCCAGGCACCCGTAGCAGGTGCGAGCGGTGGCTCCAGTGCCAGTAGCGGGTGCAAATGGGGCCAGCACCGGTAGCAAGTGTGAGTGCCGGGAGGGACCGTGGCGCACAGGAGCAAAGAATTTTCAATAACCACCAGAGGCTCACCCCTATGACAGCAACTGGTGCCCCACCTTGGTCAGGCACCCCCACTCACCTACTCCACCATCCCACCGTGGCCAACGCCCGCCATGTTCCACACACACCCTGATGGTCAGCACATGCCATAGCGACTGATTGCTCAGTTGTTCGGTTGTTCTGCCATTCGGTCTATTTGCATATTGGCATTTTATTATGTAGGATTATTTCTTCTCTTGGATCCCTTTACCTCAAAAACATGGCCCCTGCTTTTGCTCAAACATCAAGCAAGCATGCTTCCTCCTTAGGGCCTTTCCACTTGCTCTTTCCTTTTATAAAATGCTGTCCCCCAGATATATGGTTTCTTTCCTTAGTTTCCTTCAGGTCTCTGTTCAAGTACCATCTTATGGGAAGAAATTTACTGTCTGTCTTTTCCCAATACATTGAAAGATTCATGAAAAATACAAAAACCATCTGTTTTGTTCACTGTTAAATTTCTGGTGCCTAAGACAGTGCCTAACACACAGCAGGTACTAATAAATATTTGTGGAAGAAATGAATGTATAAAATAGAAATAATACAATCAGTTTAATAAAAGTGGAGCTAAAACTGATTCCTTGTTACCTTCTCATCAATAATCAAAACCCATATTCTAAATAACTGTACAGTATTCTGAAAATTCCAGTGAGAAGCAGTTAGACTGTAAATGATTCTATGAACTAGACAAGTAACTACCTTCAAAAACAAAAATTATTTAAAAGTTTTAGAGAAACCTAAATCATCACTAGGCTTGGTGGCTAAATCACATACAGACCTTAAGTACCATTACTTTGAAGTGACCTTGATTGCATATGCCCTACAAAAAATCACTCTGTATTCACTATAGCACAGCCTAAAGTACACTGCTTTATAAAAGAAATTTTAAATTAAAAATGTTCCAAAAAGTTTTATATACTCAACATGATGTTGGGATATTTATAAATGTGGTTAGAAATTTAATGATTCTCTTGAATTTGATAACACTCTTCTTTTGTATTCCCTTAATCAGTCAGTTATCCATTGTATTAATTTCTACCTCAGTAATATTTAAAGTAAACTATCCCAATTTGTTCTCATATATACAGTGCTCTGGATCAGGTCCTGTGTATTGCTTATTCTTCTACTATGTTCCCATTCCAATCTGCAGTTAACATTGCCAGCAACACTTATCTTGCCATAAACACAAGTTGGATCACATCCATTCACTCCTCAAATGTGATCCTCTGCTGCTTCAGAAATAACATTCACACTCCTGAGCATAATATTCTGCAAGGTGGCCTCAATCTACATTTTCAGCTTCAGTACTTACCAAAAACTCAATGCTCCAGCCTCATCAAGACATTAATCACTCCCCAAACATGCCAAAACTTGTCACACATTTATATTCCACTCCTATTGTTTCCTAGGCCTAGAATATACCCCCCCACACCTATTGAATTTCTAATTTTGAATCACCCTAAGATCAAATGCCCTCTCCTTTAAGAAAGTGTTTTCCATCAACTAACTCTAAATTAATCACACTTTTTCAGAAATAACTTTTTTGCACTTATTATATCTTGAGCACTATGGTTCTTGCCATGTATATCCTACCAATAAAACTTTATAATAGGCAACATACCTTGATCATCTCTATGTCCTTCCGGTACCTAACGGAAGTGCAGTATTCTGCATTAAAAGATTAACTAGTTAAGAACATATAAAATTAAGGCATTCACATAAGTCTGCTATAAAAATTCAGTAACTATAAAGATGAGTTAAATGGTTAGAGCATTGTCCCAATAAGCCAAGATTCAGGGTTTGATCCCCAGTCAGGGCACACACAAGAACCAGCAAATGAATGCATAAATAAGTGGAACTGCAAATCTCTCCATCCCCCCTTCCTCTCTCTCTCTAAAATCAAATGTTTTAAATAAAGAAGAAATTCAAGAATTACTATTTTTTTAAGAAAGTATTATTTTGTAAAGCAGCTTGTAAATATGTTGAATGAAATCTCAACACTAACCTAGTGAGCTCATTTTCCAATATAATGTAGTAAGCTCCTTCTGATAGCTACTATAAATTTTGGGGAGAAAAGATAAATATAAAACAACTACCTATAGACTCAAGAGTGAACAAAACCAGGCTGATTTAGTTTGGAAATATAACCTTGGAAGAAGAGATCAGAATGAGTTTCACTTTTTAATAGCTTTTAGAGATCAGCACAGGTGAGTTTCCCCACTCTATTTATTTTTCCCTTGTTCTTTTTTCCCCCCTTGTTCTTCTTTGAGAGGGAGAGGAAGATAAGGAGAGAAACATCAGTTGCCTCCCATACATGCCCTGACCAGGAATCAAACCCACAACCTAGGTATGTGCCCTAACCAGAATCGAACCTACAACCTTTCGGTTTATAGGACAATGCTTCAACCAACTGAGCCATACCAGCCACAGCATGAGTTTACCATTCTTAAAGCTTTATCCAGCAGGCAAGGGGCAGCCATAGCATGTAGGAATTAAAATGGCAATAGATGACCCACTGTCTTTCTGCCTTGAAGAGAAAGAGGACAGAGCCAGCACAACCATAGTCTCCAAAAAGTAAAGATAGAATCCTAAAAAACAGAGAGGAGAAAAAAAGCGAATTCCCAACTCCTGGGTAAATCTCTACCTAAGAGTTTTGGCTGAGCCCCAGAGCACACATTTACAGGACACAGCCTCAGGGCAATTTGCAGCTGAGGTCAAAAGAATCAAATTGAGATTTGAACAGCTGCCAACCTCAGGTAAGAGTAAGTTTTCACTTTCAGTCTAATCCAATTAATGGCTTACTAAAATAAGGAAATCAACTCTCTGGAGGAACAAGAAAGAAACCAAAATTCCCACAAATAACATTCACAATATCCATAATACAATGTGAAGTCCCAAGACAATGAAAATGTGACCAATGGCAAGGGTCATCAAGAGAGGCCAACCTCATGATGACCCAGATAGTGAGGTTTCAGATAAAAACATTAAAGCAAATACTATAACTATGCTCAGTGAAGTAAAGGACATATGATCATCCTACATAATAAACAGCTAATATGCAAATGATCATCATGCCCTCACTCTGTCACACAGCAAGGGCTCAGAAACTCAACACTAAAGAGAGGAATGGGGACCAGCCAAGCACAAATGAGTTCGCAAGAGAGGAATCGGGACCAGCCAGGGACAAATGAGCTCGCAAGAGAGGAATGGGGACCAGCCAGGCTGCGGCCTGGGAGAGAGACAAGTTGCCTGCCTCGCAGACCCAGGCCTCAGCGCCTGTGCCTTCAGCCCAGGAGAGGGACAAGCTGCCTGCCTCATGATCCCAGGAGCCTGCAGCTGTGGCCTGGGCAAAGCTGCCCACCCACGGTCCCCTGCGGCTGTGGCCAGCCCGGGCAAAGCCAACACAGGTCCTGGGTGCCTGTGGGTGCCGACCAGAGGGAGGAAAGCCTGGGTCCTGGGTGCCTGCGGCTGGCCGGAGGAGGGAATCCTGGGTCCCAGGTGCGGGGTGAGGCAGAGGTGGTTAGGGCGATCAAGCCAGTAGGGGAGGAGTTAGGGGTGATCAGATAGGCAGGCAGAGGTGGTTAGGGGTGATCAGGCAGGCAGGCAGGCAGGCAAGCAGTTAGGAGCCAGAAGTCCAGGATTGGGAGAGGCAGTCAGACATCCCCCTAGGGGTCCCAGATTGGAGGGTGCAGGCCGGGCTGAAGGGACCTCCACCCTCATACACGAATTTCGTGCACCAGGCCTCTAGTAATAAATAAAAAGACTAGCGATTTCACACACACAAAATAACAAGTGGAAAGTAATTATTTGAAATCTAAAAATAATTATCGGATGGGTTTAGAGAAGAATGGAGACATGATAAAGGAAAAGAGTCCCTGAATTTCATAACAGATCAAAGAAATAATTCAATTTGATAAAGAGAAAAGAGATTACAAGAAAATGATCAGGGCCTTAGAGACATAAGAGAAGATATTTAAAGGTTTAAGATAGGCATAATGAGAGAACAACACGGAGGAAGAAAACTGATGAAATAATGACCAAAAATTTCACAAATGTGGTGAGAAATAAAAGTGACCCGGGAGAGGAATCCAAGATGGTGGCGTAGGTAAACACCTAAACTGCTGCCTCGCACAACAATTTAAACTGCAACTAAAAGACAAAACGTCTATCACCCAGAACCACGGGAAAGCTGGCTGAGTGGAAGTTCTACAACTAGAAGGAAAGAGAAAAGAGCACTGAGACGAGCACAAGTGCTGAAAAGCTGAGGTACGGAGGCGCGGGATCTGGGCTGGCGGCAGGCATTGCTTTTTTCAACCCAAAGGGGAGACAAGCCCCCGATTAATCTGAAATACAGTTTCTGGGGAGACGCGGGGGACCCAAACTCCTACGGGGAGAAGCTGGATTGTCTGCTACCAGGTTGGAAAGTGAGGGGCGCCTCCTTGCAGAGCTGTGCACAGGAATAATTGTTTATCTGCACTGGGGCACCTGACGGGACACAGTGGGAGACACAGAGCCTGCTAACTAGCAGCCATTGCTGTTTGCCACGCCCTAGCCTACTGATGCCCTGAGACCCCACCCCACACAACCTACAAACCCACCCAAGCTCCAAGCAGCGGCTTTTGCATATGAATGGACTGCCCTATCGCAGCAAAACCTAGCAAACTTGCAGCCCGGAACAGACAGCTCCAAAATCTCCAAACCCCAAGCAAAGAGGAGAAAACTGTAGCGCTCGCTATAGCTCCTGCTGGGTGGACTCAGACAGTAGCTGACCTGCACCCCATTGGAGATCCAGAAGACAGTATACCTACTGGTCAGTGTGAGACACCAGATTTCAACTCCTCACATCCATAAGTGACACATTCAAGAGGCAGACTCAGCGAGCACCAAAGCCCCACTGAAACAAGTCCTGCCCCATAAGCGTGTCTCCAGCACAGCAGTTCTTATAGACACAGTGAGTCCTCACAGCTGATTGGCCTGGAGGTCAATTCCTCCCAGGGCACCAACAGCAATTAAGGCTTAACTACACCAAGACTTTGCACTCAGCCCACAAAGGGGTGTACCAAGAGCATCCACATCAGGTGATTGGGTAGGCTGAGCTACTGCCCCCTATAGGTCACCTACCACACAAAGCCACTCCATCAACACAGGGGAGCAGCCAAAATGCAGAAAGAAAGAAACATGTCACGAATGAAAGAAACGGAGGAAAGCAAACTACTGGACAACATAGAGTTCAGAATCACGTTTATAAGGTTACTCAAGAATCTTCTAAAAACCGCCGAGAAACTTGATGACACTTCTGAGGAGCTTAGTGAGACCTTCCAGGACCTTAATGAGAATGCCAAAAAAATGGAAAAGGACCAGTCAGAAATGAAGCATACACTGTCTAAAATAAAGAATATACAGAAACTCAATTGTAGATCAACATACCCCAAGAATCAAACCAAAGATCTGAAATATGAGGAAACAAAAAACACCCAACCAGAAAAACAAAAAGAAAAAAGAATCCAAAAATATGAAGATAGTGTAAGGAGCCTCTGGGACAACTTCAAGCACACCAACATCCGAATTTTTGGGGTGCCAGAAGAAGAGAGAGAGCAAAATACTGAAAACCTATTAGCAGAAATAATGACAGAAAACTTTCCCTACCTGGTGAAAGAAATAGACTTACAAGTCCAGAAAGCGCACAGAACCCCAAACAAAAGGAATCCAAAGAGGACCACACCAAGACACATCATAATTAAAATGCCAAGGGCAAAAGACAGAGAGAATCTTGAAAGCAGCAAGAGAAAAACGGTTAGTTACCTACAAGGGAGTACCCATACGACTGTCAGCTGATTTCTCAGCAGAAACTATGCAGGCCAGAAGGGAGTGGAAAGAAATATTCAAAGTGATGAACAGCAAGAACCTACAACCAAGATTACTCTACCCAGCAAAGCTATCATTCAGAGTTGAAGGTCAGATAAAGAGCTTCACAGACAAGAAAAAGCTAAAGGAGTTCATCGCCACCAAACCAGGATTACAAGAAATGTTGAAGGGTATTCTTTAAGAAGAGGAAGAAGAAGAAAAAGGTAAAGATAAAAATTATGAACAACAAAATGACATCAAATACATACCTACCAACAAGTGAATCTAAAAATCAAGTGAATAAAAATCTGAAGAACACAATGGACTGGTGAATATAATAGAATCAGGGACATAGAAAGGGAGTGGACTGACAACTCTCAGGGGAAGCAGGTGTGAGGTGTGCGGGAAGAGATTGGACAAAAATCTTACTCCTATGGATGAAGACAGTGGCGGGGGGTAAGGGCATGGGGTGGGGTGGGAAATCAGGTGGAGGGGAGCTATGGGGGGAAAAAAAGGAACACCTGTAATAATCTGAACAATAAAGATTTATTTTTTTTAAAAAAGTGACCCCAAACTTAGGCACATCAGTCAAACTTCTGATAACCAAAAATACAGAGAAAACCTTGCAAATACACAGAAAAAGAAAAAATTACATACAGCAGAACAACAGTTCAAATTAATGAAGACTTGTCATCAGAAACTATGGATTTCAGGAGATGTGGGAACACATCTTCACAGTAAGGGGTGAGGGCAAATAAAAATATCCTTCAAAAATAGAGATGAAATACCTTTTCAAATAAGAAAAAAATTAAAAAACTGTCATCAGCAAAACTGTAGTACAGTGGATAATAAAATTAGTTCTTCAAACTGAAGGAAATGTTATCAGAGAAAAACTTGGATCTTAAAGAAGAAAAGAGCATCAGACATCTACACTAATAAAAGAGAAACACGCAAGTTGACCGTACCTCCGGTAGGCCCACAAGCCATGCCCACCAGCCAATCAGGAGCGAGTACACAAATTAACCCAACCAAGGTGGCTGCGGCCACAGAGCAAGCAGGAGGCTTGGGTTGCCCCCGGCAATGGAGGAAGCCAAGCTTCCTGGCTGGCCCTGGCCTCTGCTCAAGGCTACAAAGTTTCAATTATAGAAGATAAATAAATCCAAGATACCAGTGCCTCCACTTGGGTCACCGGGGGTGTGGCCAGCCTGCAAACCGCCACAGGCCCCTGATCCAAGGGAACACACACCCTGATCTGGGACACCCTTCAGGGCAAACCAGCAGGCCCCCACCCATGCACCAGGCCTGTATCCTATCTAATAAAAGAATAATATGCAAATTAACCATCACTCCAACATACAATATGGCTGCCCCCATGTGGACACAAGATGGCCGTGACAAGATGGCCAGCAGGGGAGGGCAGTTGGGAGGGACCAGGCCTGCAAGGGAGGGCAGTTTGGGGTGATCAGGCCTGCAGGGGAGGACAGTTGGGGGAGACCAGGCCTGCAGGGGAGGGCAGTTGTGAAGGACCACGCCTCCAAGGGAGAGCAGTATTAGGGGAGGAGAGTTAGGGGTGATCAGGCCAGTAGAGGAAGGAAGTTGGGGGCGACTGGGCCTGCAGGGAAGGGCAGTTGGGGAGGACCCAGGCTTGCAGGGGAGAGCAGTTGGTGGGGGGGAGGGGGACCAGGCCTGCAAGGGAGGGCAGTTGGGGGGGACCAGGCCTGCAGGGGAGGGCAGTTAGGGGTGACCAGGCCTGCAGGGGAGGGCAGTTAGGGGCAAACAGGCTGGTAGGGGTGCAGTTAGGCATCAATCAGGCTGGCAGGGGAGTGGAGAGGGGGTGATAAGGCTGGCAGGCAGAAGCGGTTAGGGGCAATCAGGAAGGCAGGCAGGGGAGCAGTTGGGAGCCAGCAGTCCTGGATTGTGAGAGGGATCCCAGATTGGAGAGGGTGCAGGCTGGGCTGAAGGACACCCTGCCCGCACCACCCCCCCCCCCCGTGCACAAATTTCATGCACCAGGCCTCTAGTAGTAAATATAAAATACTATTTTTTCCTTTTAACGTCTTTAAAAGTTTTTTATATAAAAAATTATAGCATTCTCTCATTGGAGTTAAAACATACTTAGATATACATATGACAACACAACATAAAAGAAGGCAGCGGTGAGCATAACTAGGTCTATAAGGTCACAAGATTCCTGTGTTTTATGTGAAGCAGTAAATATTAACTCTAAATAGAGCTTGAGAAAGTAACTATGTATTAACACCCTTAGAGAGGCTTTAAAAAGCAAAGGCACAGCCATAGCCAGGCCGCTCAGTTGGTTGCAGTGTCGTCCCGTACAGCAAAAGGTTTCAAGTCTGATTACCAATCAGGGCATATACCTAGGTTGTTGGTTTGATCCTGGGTTGGGATGCATATGGAAGGCAGCTGATTCATGTTCCTTGCTCACATATGTCTCTCTCTCCCTTCTGCCCTTCTTCCCCCTTCCTCTCTCTTAAAAAAAATAAAAATCAATAAAAACATATCCTTGAAGATTAAAAAAAAATCAGAGGCATCACTAAAAAGCCAACTAATAAGTTAAAATGGAGTCCTAAGAAATAGCCAAACCCAAAAGAAAGAACAGAAGTACAGTCTAACAGAATTCATATAGAAGAAAAAAAAGAAAATAAATAAATTAGCAGACCTAAATCTAGCCATATGATAAAACATTCCATTTTTATCTAGGGAGGAAGACAAACAGAGAAGCAATCAAATAGATACTATTCCTTTCAATGAAAACACACCTCATTGCTCTCTGTAAGTTCATAAAGTTCATGCTTTTGCTCTTCTTGAATAAGACAGTTATATTTGGGTCTGGTGGGGTGGGGGGGGTGGTGGAAACATTGCGATTATACTTACACATTAAACAAAATACATATAGTACTGTACCACTGTGAAAGCTGCATACAAAGGTTTTTAGTTTGTTTTTATGATACCCATTAGGCTCATAAGTCAGTACCAATAAAGAAGCTTCTACATAACTATCCAGTAGGTTTTAGTGGATTTTTGCTGATTACCTAACATAATTTGCTATTTAAAAACAGCTGTGTGAGCAATTACTATTCTTAACTTAATTCCACAAACAATTCTATTCATTTCCTGTAATGAGGCTCGAGTACTCCCTGTGTTGAAGTCTTAGTCCATTAATTCCTGTAATGGCAACACACTCTGCCTCTCTCAGAGAAACTCCATAAAAATTTTTCCTTCATATTTTCCCTATAACTAAAAATCTCTTCCTCATATACGATTCAAGCCATCACTCTTTTTCCCCACAAAACAAAAATTTACATTGACCACCTTCACTCCTTACAATTTACCGGTACTCATTCATTCATTGATGAACTCTTCATAGTAGATAGTAGCTAGCCTCTTCCCAGACCATACCAAGACACATAAAAAGCATTTGTTTACAGGATAAAAATGAATTCGTTCAAGTTGTCAAACATTATCATAAAATAGAGAAGCCCTCTCTTGGTCTTCATTTCTTAAATCTCTATAGCAGAGTTCAGCAAACTTCTGTAAATGACCAGTCAGTAAATATTATAGGCTTTATGGGCCAAGCACTCTCCTTACCAACTATTCAACTCTACTACTGTAGCACAAAAGCAGCCCTAGGCAATACGTAAACAAATAAAAAGCTGTGTTCTAATAAAACTTTATTTACAAAAATAGGTGATGAACCATGAGCCCTATTTTGCTCACCCCTTTGATACTTTATGGTATCCAATCTGATTAACCACCTTACCTCTCTAATATTTCCTGACATTAACCATTGGGATCTCTATTACTACTTCCCTTTGTGTGTGGAAAAAACTGAAAGTACCTGCTCTTTATCCCATGTTCTTCTCAGTTTATGCTCTACCCATTGGACTGCTCATTTAATTTTATGATTTTTACTGTCCCCTCTGAATGATCAGTTTTCAAATGTACATTCCCAGCCTTGAGCTCAGTTCAGTATTTTGGTACTTAAATCACCAAATTTCTGCTGGAAGCTTTCATTTGGTTCTCCTGTTGTCACCTAAAATCCATCATATCTAAAACCAAACTCTTCAGGTAACCTTCATCTCTTCCTCACATGCCTTGGGCCCCAATTATTAATATTTCTAATACTGCAGGTAGTATTATAAAATACAGGTGGGAAAATGTAGGTTTATAGTTGTGAGTGTGTGAAACAGTTTATTCTTGTATTGTTATTTATTAGCTAGAGGCCCAGTGCACAAAATTTGTTCCCTCAGCGCAGCCTGTGCCCTTTCCAATCCAGGACCCCTCGGATATCCCTCTCACAATCCGGAACCACTCGCTCCTAACTGCTCACCTGCCTGCTTGCCTGATCACCCCTAACTTCTCCCCCTGCCAGCTTGATCACCCCTAACTTACCCCACTGCCAGCCTGGTCGCTCCCAACTGCCCCCGTGCCAGCCTGGTTGCCCTTAACTGCCTCCCCCCCACCATCCTGGTCACCCAATGCAGCCTGCTGTTCAGTCATTCGGTCGTCCCTCACTAACCCCCCTGCTGGCCTTGTCGCCCCACGCATCCTGCTATTCGGTCGTCCATCTGGTTATTTCAATCATGACGGCCTCTGGCTTTTTATATATTAGGATTATTGTATTATGTATTTGCATTACTTATTATTATATTATTTTTATTATTTCATATCCTTACTTATGATTTATCTTTTAGGTAATGATGGCTGGTAATTTAACCTATTTTTGCCCACCCCTGTATAATATTTCAGGTCCACCAGACTTGCAAATTGGCATCATCTTTGATTATCCCTTCACTTCTCCTTCTACCCATTCTATACTGAGTGTTCCTTATGAATGTCTCCTGAAGCAGCTTTTCCATTGCTACTAGCACCTTTTATTTAGAGCTTTTGTGGTATCCTACTTAGACTCTTTTGCTAGAGTCTATCTGAATCTTCCTAAAACACTCTTCAATAACACTTCAACCTGCTTATAATATCCTGCCAATGTAATCTTCCTAAAACAATACTTCAAAAACACATTACCCACAGATTTAAAAAGCACATCCAGTACCCACTGCCAGTAAATTAATTCCCAAATTCTTCAATCTGAAATGGAATATTTACTCATCTGTTCTACAAATGTTTATTGTAAATTATGCTAGGTTCTGTTCCTCCTATGTTTAAAGCCTCTGAAAATCCAGTTACAACTGCCTCTCCTCTTTTGACCTTAATAGTCCAAACACTAATTGCCTACTGTGGCATACATACTGTCATAGTCTAGAGAGAATTCTAGGCACTGATAATACAGCCATCCACAAAACACAGTCTGCCTTCAAGATGTAACTCAATGTCTTACCATTCAAACTTTCAACTGTAACAATGAGGCATAATCTTTACATATAGTATCATTCATGAAAATTTCATTGCTCTAGTGATTCCTCTTAGCATTCCTCTACAGTTAATAAAGTCTTAATAGTTTAGTGCTCACTTTAAATTCCACCTCTGCTGTAAAACTTGCTCAACCTCCCTAATCCTTATTAAATTCTCTTTCATACTTGTATCATACTTATGAATCTACTAGAGGCTCGGTGCACGAAATTTGTGCACTGGAGGGGGAGGTCCCTCAGCCCAGCCTTGAGCCCTCTTGCAGTCCGGGACCCCTCGGGGGATGTCCATAAGCCGGCAGTCAGACATCCCTCTCACAGTCTGGGACCCCTGGCTCCTTACTGCCTACCTGCTCACTCCTTACCACTTAACTCGCTGCTCCTTAGCACTGCCTCGGAGGCAGGAGAGGCTCCTGCCACTGCCACTGAGCTTGCTAGCCATGAACCCAGCTTCTGGCTGAGTGGCGCTCCCCCTGTGGGAGCGCACTGACCACGAGGGAGCAGCTCCTGCACTGACGGTCAGTGTGCATCACAGTGACCGGTCGTTCCGCCGTAACAGCTGCTTGGGATTTTATTATATAGATGTCAAACAGCATAAAAGTTATACTGTTCTTAAGTAAACACTATTCAGTAAGTATGTGGTCTCAAATTAGTTAAGAGCAAAGACCACATTCAGTTCTTATTCTGTACCATCTACAGTGCTGAAAACACAGCTGAAGATTAATAAAAAACTTTTTTTATACAAATGACACTGCTAATTAAGGTGTGTTTTTTATAGTAGCAGCTATACCTTTACACTTATCTACTAATATTCACTCTCCCCAGTCCCATTGGTGAACAGTATGAGTATGTAAGAAGCCTTCATAAAGGATATAATTGATAACCAAAGCACAAAACCCCTGGAAGACACTTGAGTGAAATACCTGACATTAGCATGCTCTACTGAAATGAACTAAAACTCTCTGGTTCACACTCATGTATATTTATTACAGTAACATGTAAGCAAAAATTACTGCCATGTACAGATTTTTAAATTTTGAACTCTCATAATTATCTAACTCTTAAGAAACAATTTAAGTCATTTTAAAACATCTACAATTTATGACGATGGGTAATTACATCTACAAACTACCACTGCATCCAACTTTTGTAGCAGTTAAAAAGTTGGATATTGCCTATGTAAATATAGCATAACATTCTTGAAATCTCTAATTCGGAATACTTTTTGTTTAATACTTTTTGTTTGTTAGATAATGGAGGACTACTTATCAAAACTATTTACCTAAAGTTAAAGACATACATTAAAAATGACTTCTTATTAACAGATTATAATCTTGGCATAAAAATAAAATCTGCACCTAAAATCTTACATGTGGCCTGTGGACATGCAAAATGGTAAACTGGACAATTGGCAGTTTCTTAAAAGACAAAAATACATGTACCCTGACACAACAATACAATCACTAGCTATTTACCCAAGATAAAGTGATAAAAACATAATGTCGTTTAATTAATAGTATTCATAATAGTTAAAACTGGAAACAACCTAGGTGACTATCAATAAAAAAAAACGGATAAAAGAAATGTGGTTTACACATTCAATGTAATACTGTTCAACAAAACAAAAAATGGACCAGAGGTAAATGCAACAACATGCATAAATTTCAAAAATATTATGCTTAATGAAAGAACTCAGATATAAAAAAATGAGTTCCCATTTATATATCGATCCCATTTATATAAAAAAGGAAAAAAACCAAAATCATAGTGATAAAAATAAAGACTAGCGGTTTATTAGGTAGACAGTTGACTACAAGGGAGGATGAGGGATTTTTATGAGGTGAGGAAAATGTTTTACTAGTATTAAAAAAAACACAAATATTCAGTGACCATTTTCCTGAGGTTATTCAATTGAAAATAACAACTATAAACAAAAGATTTAAAAACAATTATTTAAAGGCAAGGAAGTAAAAACAAAAGCAGGCAGACAGTGGAGAGGATCTGATCAGTGGGGGAAAAAATCCAGACACACTGGCTAAAATCCAAATCTATAGGGTTTGTCCAATGAGGACACCTCCCAGTCAGCATTGCATGTGGTAGATGAACAAACAGAAAGTCACTGTCTTCTTTGCTTAAAGAACTAGAAAATAGGATCTGGGAGTTACAGTGTGGCTGCAAAGTAAGGAGGGAAACATAGAAAGGAGAAAGCCTCAGTTTCCTCATCTGTGAAAATCAGATAACATTGGCTCTGCTTCCTTTTTTTTTTTTTTTAATATATATTTTATTGATTTTTTACAGAGAGGAAAAGAGAGGTATAGAGAGTTAGAAACATCCATGAGAGAGAAACATCGATTCAGCTGCCTCTTGCACACTCCCTACTGGGGATGTGCCTGCAAACAAGGTACATGCCCTTGTCCGGAATCGAACCTGGGACCCTTGAGTCCGCAGGCTGACGCTCTATCCACTGAGCCAAACTGGTTAGGGCTGGCTCTGCTTTCTTAATTAAGACTATATAAAGTGCCTGGAAAGCATCTTCCATGTAGTAGGTTCCAAGTGTTTTACAATTATCTGCCCTCACAGAACCATTCCCCTGCAATGTTTCAGTGGGTTATTTTAAAAGATTAAGGTAACACATGCCAGAAAATATAATCATGTCTCTGCTTTCTACAATTCTAATTATATGTTTCCACAATTTAACAATTTGTATTCAATACCTATTTACTGAAGATCTACTAAGTAAGGAACCATACTTTGTCATTCACTTCCCACTTATTTGCTTTACACACCTTCTGTGTGATCAGCATTACAAATGACCAGGCAAGTTAAAGTCAATAAAACAGATGTTTCCCCATGCCTCATATGCTCCTTTACATTTTATATCCACTGACCTCATGGGCATAACTTTTGTGGAAAAAATAACAAATTTGTGAACTTTTGAAAACACTAAATTTCCAAGCTGAAGATGTTGCCATAAAAATAGTCCTATAAGAAACTAACCTAAAAATTCCATGTGACCGAAGTCAGAAAGAAAAGCTTTAATTCTTACAAAGTAAAATTAAAGATGTATTTAATTTTGGCTAGAAAATATGTAAAAGCAAGACTAATGAAAAATCAGAATAGCTAGAAGAGAAGAAAATTTAGTAAGGTGAATCCATCACAAATCTGGAACTCTCACTGAGCATGACGATTCATTCAACAAACAGAATGTAGTCCTGGAAGAGTTTCTCTAATAAACAAAACATTGATTAAAATAAAAATAATTAAATGATAATGTAAGAAATGTTAAACTGCACTGTATTTTTAAAATCCATAGGAAAATTTTAAATAATAAAAAATTTTAAACTCAGCAGAATCATATCCCTCATTATTGTATAGATTTAATATAATGTGTTATGACTCGTGTCTAGATTTCTAAGATGCAATAATGATACTATTTCTCACTTTCTCCTCCTAAAGGATTTGCAGTAGCACTTAACATCTCTGCTTTTTCACTTTTCCAATTTAATTTAAAAGCTTTTTCTTTGTTTCCAATTTGAAGCCATCTACTATGAATGTAAATCATTCTACCTTGTCTCTTTTTATCTATTAAGCTTCTTTTTTTAATCCTTGACTGAGGATATGTTTTTATTGATTTGAGAGAGAGGAAGGGGAAGGGGGGGGGCAGAGAGAGAGAGAGAGAGAGAGAGAGAGAGAGAGAGAGAGAGAGAGAGAGAGACATTGATGTATGAGAGAAACATTGATTGGTTACCTCCCATATGTGCCCCAACCAGGATCAAACCCACAACTCAGGTATGTGCCCTGATCGGGAATTGAAGCTGCAACCTTTTGGTATGCAGGAGGACGCTCCAACCGACTGAGCCACCTGGCCAGGGACTAGGCATTATTTTACTTAAGTATATTTCTTGTTCTGTATAATTGAAATGCAATAACAAAGACTTCAAGAAATTCAGTATCTGTTATTTCACTGACATTTCATTGACTTAAATATTGCTTTAAATGACTTATAAGAACACCTAATTTCTCCAAAGAATATATATATAAGTGCCCAACAGGTCTATCAAAGATTATCAACATCATTAATAATCAAGAAAATGTAAATCAAAACCACAATCAGACATCACCTCATACCTGTTAGGCTGGTCATAATAGAAAGCAAACAAAAAAATAAGTATTAGTGAGGATGTGGAGAAATTAGAACCCTTCACACTGTTGGTGGGAATGTAAAATGGTACAGCCACTACTGGAGGTTCGTAAAAATAATAAAAATCGAACTACCACAAGATCCAGCAATCCCACTTCTAGGTACTTATAAAAAAAAAAAAAAAATTGAAGCCAGGATCTCAAAGATTCCCCCAACCCCAACTCTTGTGCATTGCAGCAGTTTCATAATTGCCAACATGTAGAAACAGCATAAATATCCATTGATAATGGATAAAGAAAATGAAGTATGCTCATACAACAAAATACTACTCAGCCTTTAAAAAAAGAAATCCTGTCATTATACTAAATGAAGTAAGTCAGTTTCAGAAGGATGATTACTGCATGATTCCACTTACATGAGATACTATAGTCAAATTCAAAGAAGCAGAAAGTAGAATGGTGATTGCCCAGGGGCCACGAGAAGGGGATGGGGAGCTGTTCAATGGTAAGAGTTTAAGTCACGCAATGTAAAAAAGTTCTAGAGATCTGTTGTACAACAATGTGCATACAGTTAATAACTCTGTATATGCACTTAAAATTTTGTTAGGAGGGTACATTTCATGATAATGTGTTTTTTACTACAATTAAGAAAACTGAATTAACTCATAAGAAAGAACATTCATATGTAAATAATACCATCCAATGGAGGGGGGAGAGAAGTAACTTTGAAATACAGAAGTGATGCCCATTTTTTATACCTTTTTATTTCTGTAAGAATAATGTGTTTTCATTCCTTAATTTAATCTTCAAAATGAAAGCTTCCTACTTGTGTTTCCCTTCACCCGTGGCCATCTGATAAGCCACAATGAAGCTAGATTCACAACTAGCTAGAGATTCATTTATTTTGTTCCCTGTCAAAAAATAAGGTAAAAGGCATTTTTTGTAATTACATAAATGCCACACAGACAAGGGCTGTAAAATGGCAATTACTAGTATACTTACAATATAAAATATGCTGAAAACATACCAAGAAATGAATTCTAACTATGGGCCCCAATCCAAACCCTTAAAAAAAATGTGTTTAGTAAACTTTTGCTTTAATGGTCATATCTTCTTCTGATGTCACCCAAAATACCTTTCATGAATACGAAGAAAGATAGTACACTAGTAATGGAATTAACTAAACAATAAATGGATTTTAACAAAAGTGAAAGGTAGCATTGTTCATAGAAACTAAATGGCTACTGTAAATTTCGAAAGACCATTTTCTCTTTAAAAAAAAAAAAAAACTCAATTACTTTTACTTTTGTGTAAGATGTCTTTTGTATTTTAATTCCAAACAGTTGCCAAAATAAGCCCATTTACATGTGATGCCTGTCAACTAACAAATTTACATTTGGATTTTATTGGCTTTGGACCCTGCATTCTGTTCTCTTCTTTGTGCCATTGTTGTTTTTAGGTTTGGCAGTAGCTCTAGATCTTTGTTTAACTTTGTCCCTTTGTCTAACTTCTGTAGTATATACACATTATAAAATTTGCATGAAACAACATTTTAGGTTCCACTGCCACAAATTCCCACCATGGCAAAGGCTTGAAAATTATGATTATGTGGATCCAAAAGGAAAAAACACAAACACAGCACCTAATTTCTCTACCTGAAGATGTAAAAAGCAAGAGAACAAGCTATTTGGTTCAACAATATATACAAAAGATTCATCATGAAGTTCATGTCTAATTTTAACATATTAAAAGCTGAGTATCAAAGATGACCGCCTGGAGAATCTTTGAGAGAATCCAAGATGGTGGCGTAGGTAAACACCTAAACTGCTGCCTCGCACAACAATTTCAAAACTACAACTAAAAGACAAAAGTCCATCACCCAGAACCAGGGAAAGATGGCTGAGTGGAAGTTCTACAACTAGAAGGAAAGAAAAAAGAGCATTGAGACATGCACAAGCGCTGAAAAGCTGAGGTACGGAGGCGCGGGATCCAGGCTGGCGGCAGGCGTTGCTTTTTTCAACCCAAAGGGAGACAAGCTCCCAATTACTCTGAAATACAGTTTCTGGGGAGACACGGGGGACCCAAACTCCTACGGGGAGAAGCTGGATTGTCTAACACCGGGTCGGAAAGTGAGGGGGGCCTGCTTGCAGAGCTGCACGCAACAATAATTGTTTACTGCACCGGGGCACAGGACTCAGTCGGAGACACAGAGCCGGCTAACTAGCAGCCATTGCTGTTTGCCACGCCCTAGCCTAGTGATGCCCTGAGACCCCGCCCTGCACAACCTACAAACCCACCCAAGCTCCAAGCAGCAATTTTAGCATAAGAAAGGCCTGCCCTATCGCAGCTTAACCTAGCAAACTTGCAGCCTGGGTCAGACAGCTCCAAAACCTCCAAACCCCAAGCAAAGAGGAGAAAACTGTAGCTCTCGCTGTAGCTCCTGCTGGGTGGACTCAGACAGTAGCTGACCTGTACCCCATTGGAGATCCAGAAGACAGTATACCTAGTGGTCAGTGTGAGAAACCAGATTTCAACTACTCACATCCATAAGTGACACATTCAAGAGGCAGACTCAGCGAGCACCAAAGCCCCACTGAAACAAGTCCTGCACCATAAGCGTGTCTCCAGCACAGCAGTTCTTATAGACACAGCGAGTCCTCACAGCTGATTGGCCTGGAGGTCAATTCCTCCCAGTGTACCAACAGCAATTAAGGTTTAACTACACCAAGACTTTGCACTCAGCCCACAAAGGGGTGTACCAAGAGCATCCACATTAGGTGATTGGGAGACTGAGCTACTGCCCCCTATAGGTCACCTACCACACAAAGCCACTCCATCAACACAGGGAAGCAGTCAAAATGCAGAAACAAAGAAACATGTCACGAATGAAAGAAACAGAGGAAAGCAAACTACTGGACAACATAAAGTTCAGAACCACATTTATAAGGTTACTCAAGAATCTTCTAAAAACTGCCGAGAAACTTGATGACACTTCTGAGGAGCTTAGTGAGACCTTCCAGGACCTTAATGAGAATGCCAAAAAAATGGAAAAGGACCAGTCAGAAATGAAGCATACATTGTCTAAAATAAAGAATGTACCCCAAGAATCAAACCAAAGATCTGAAATATGAGGAAACAAAAAACACCCAACCAGAAAAACAAAAAGAAAAAAGAATCCAAAAATATGAAGATAGTGTAAGGAGCCTCTGGGACAACTTCAAGCACACCAACATCCGAATTTTTGGGGTGCCAGAAGAAGAGAGAGAGCAAAATACTGAAAACCTATTAGAAGAAATAATGACAGAAAACTTTCCCTACCTGGTGAAAGAAATAGACTTACAAGTCCAGGAAGCACACAGAACCCCAAACAAGAGGAATCCAAAGAGGACCACACCAAGACACATCATAATTAAAATGCCAAGGGCAAAAGACAAAGAGAGAATCTTGAAAGCAGCAAGAGAAAAACGGTTAGTTACCTACAACGGAGTACCCATACGACTGTCAGCTGATTTCTCAGCAGAAACTATGCAGGCCAGAAGGGAGTGGCAAGAAATATTCAAAGTGATGAACAGCAAGAACCTACAACCAAGATTACTCTACCCAGCAAAGCTATCATTCAGAGTTGAAGGTCAGATAAAGAGCTTCACAGACAAGAAAAAGCTAAAGGAGTTCATCGCCACCAAACCAGGATTACATGAAATGCTGAAGGGTATTCTTTAAGAAGAGGAAGAAGAAGAAAAAGGTAAAGATAAAAATTATGAACAACAAAATGACATCAAATACATACCTACCAACAAGTGAATCTAAAAATCAAGTAAATAAAAAATCTGAAGAACAGAATGGACTGGTGAATATAATAGAATCAGGGACATAGAAAGGGAGTGGACTGACAATTCTCAGGGGGAAGCAGGTGTGAGTGGTGCGGGAAGAGATTGGACAAAAATCTTACTCCTATGGATGAAGACAGTGGCGGGGGGTGAGGGCATGGGGTAGGGTGGGGTGGGGAATCAGGTGGAGGGGAGCTATAGGGGGAAAACAAAAAGAGGAACACCTGTAATCTGAACAATAAAGATTTATTTAAAAACAAAAAACAAAAATGACCGCCTGACCCTCTCCCCTGTGCCAATTCAAAGCCATATTTGTTTGGCTGCCAAAATGCCCACCTTTCTCTTTAGCTCTGTTTTCTTCCGATGTGTTTTTAGTTCTATCTAACACAGAAGTACTTAATGTCAGGTAAAGTCTCCTGCCTCAAACTCTTTATGTAACTCTGATAATGATAGTTTACTTAATACTTGAGAATTTTTTTATAGATTCACATAAGTGGATCATACAATGGATCAATATTTTACAAAGGATTTATACAGTATTATGAGTTTGATCTTCAGTACTCTATGGGAAAATGTTAAAATAAGCATGGATATCCTACATAAGCAGAGAATTTGACTGTAATAACCTTCACAAACCCCATCTATTTAATCATAAATAAACTCAATTGCTTTCATATTCATATTATGAGTAAGTTAATTACCCTAAATGCAACTTTTCATCATAATCAAGGGAGCAATATCATTAGGAATATTCATACGAATTTTATTGGCTCTGAACTATGTTTTTTGTATTTATATCTGATCATGAGATATTCTCCATGTTCTCAGAACTTATAGCCCTTCAAAAATAAATAAATCATAGGGTTAAGACCTTATTTGAAAGGATTTTTAACTCCTACTGAATACTAGCTTAAAAACAGCTGTTCTTTCATTTGAAGGTTCAGCTCCTTTTAACATCACTTCTGCAGGAAAGGAAAGCCAGTAAAGCTATTTTACACAAAGTCAAACTCCTACTATTCAGCCAGTTCTTATGGAACCCCTTTCCATCTGTTCCCTGACATTTCATTCAGGTTATGCACTTGCCAAAGATCTTTCTTTGGATACCGAATCCACTGGTGAAGACAAATGGGGGGGGGGGGGGGGAATTAATTTACTTAAATATTATTAATTTAAATTATGAAAAGTTATCATGCATTATGTCAAGATAGGCTCTACAATCAAATACATAATCTATGTTATAAACAAAAAGAAGAATCTAAACTGAGCAAAATTTAATGGTTCATAATTTTTAGCTACTTGGTTGCTTTAAAAATTTATTCTATGATGAAAAGATAATAAATAAGAATCAATATAATCATGTTTTCATAGAGAGAAGATAACTTCTCAAAAGAAAATAATATCCTGAAGAGAAGTTTGAAAATCTTTTTTCGATAGCTTATAAAGAATTTTAATAACAAAAGTTCTTATTCAGGAAATAAAGTGTAACAGAATAGATACTTATTGATTCCATGCTTCAGTAGTTATTGAAGAAGCTTTTAAAAATGGTTTAAATAATTTTTAAGCAGAAGTTAAAATATTAGATCTAAGAGTAATAAAGATAATCAATATAAAGAATTTACTAAGTCTGGATGACAACCAACCATGATTTTTGACAAACTCAAAGAACTGTGACTACTAAATGATTAGTAGCTACTGTGTCAGAAGACAGGCAGATTAGTAATTCTACTTGTCCTTCAGGAGGTTCAGAAGCAAGCCTGAACTGTACAGATAAATTGGTCTCATGATTTTTGAAAAGATGGTCTGAATCTTAGGATGTGTAAGTATAATGTCAAATGAAATCCTTAGGCATAATTTATTTTTCCTTTTTAAAGACTTCAAAAATTCTATAATATTCAAAGAAATAACAAAAACAAGAATCTAAATTATGATGAAATACAAGGTATTGTTTTTGTCCTCATTAAAGTTTTGACAAACCAAAAACAGGGAAAACATTTACTGAAATAGATGGAAAGGTAGGTTCCACAAATAATTAATAAAGATAAATAACCTGGATGGGGAAGCTAAGTTAAATGGCTGGGAGTGCAAACGGCAATGAAATCACTCTGGCTAACAAAATATTAAGAACTGCTGTTGGAATATTTCTTACCACTCAATAAATGGGGTAAGGTAGCAGATGAGTTTCAATATGGAAAATATGTAAGAAAAAACAACCCAAGCTCTGTTTCTAAAGTAGCAGCTTCCTATTAAAGATAATAAAAATACTTTTTAAAAGAATAAAAATACTTTAGATAAACTCCAAGGCTTTGCCCTTTTTCTTTTATTTCCATACATGTTATATTTTAATTGTCCTTTTTTAATTGAGGGAAGGACATGCTTTGGAAAGAATGAAGACATGAGAATACATTTCCATACAGGTGATTTCACTTCTAGAAACCTGAATCAGCGGATTCCTCCAAACTAACCTCTGAGTAGTACCCAGACACGTTCCTATTATTGACAGCTTTCCATAACCCAGGTCCCTCATCAGACATTGTGAGTTAACAACTATTAACCCCTTTCCAATACAATTAAAATATAAATTTTTCTTTTAACTTTGTTTTTGCTCAAATGTATGAAAATAGTTTATTTTAAAGACTGTTTTGTTTTGTAATTAAAACTCCCTTTCCCTAGAAATCCATCAAATTGTTTTAAACATGGCTTATATCATATTACAGTGTTAACTTTGAGATGCCATATGATTTGGTTCAATAATACACGTATGTTTAACTAGAGATGGAAGTCGTTCCTGAGTAAGGAATATCGAGTTTTCTGCCATGTCTAATTAAATCACATGTGTATGCAAGCATAAGCATGTGTAGGAGATCAACTACATATTCATAAGAATGGAGGGTGGAAATCAGTACTAAAATGGATTCTACCTTTCAGGTATTTTGCCCATTAAAACCAGGGTTATTTCTTGCGGCATCGGAGAATCAAAGAAATGGAACACATGCATCTAAGAAATTGAACAATTTTCCAAAGTAGTCAAAATTGCTACCAACAGCCAATATGATCAGAAGAAAATGACAGTCCGAACTGTCTATCTTTCTCCTCTACCCTATTTTCACACTGGAAACCTTGACCTTCTACTGCATACCCACCCCACCTAATAGGTAGCTTGTACTATTCTTTAAAATCTGAAGAGAAAGACATTTTCAGAACTATTCTGGTTTTGTTACTTTAGATTTTATCACCTCACAACCATCAATTTAAGAAAATGAACACATTTTAAATTTTCACTTCTTTGTCCAGGGGAAAACAATTGACCTTTCTCTTTAATTAATTGACCTCCTCCCTTACTTGCAGCTGCCCAGATCCTATGACTCACTAAGAAGAAAACCTAAAAAAATTCTAGAGGAACAAATAGACAGGGCTTGCTTCTTTCTCTCTGCTCTATGTAAAAGTCTCTCTGACATATGACACCAAGAAGACAAAGAAAAAGTAGCTAAACTAGACATCATAAAAATTAAAAGAAATTGAAAAGTCTACAAAATTGCATATCTGATCATCTATCTAGAACTATGACAACTCAATAATAAAAAATAATTTTAAATAACCAAATGATCTGAACAGACAGTTCTGCAAAGACACACAAATAGGCAATAAGCACATGAAAAGATGTTCACCATTATTAGCCATCAGGGAAATGCAAATTAAAACCAAAGTGAGTTACCAACTTCACACCCATCAGGATGGTTATAATTTTTTTAAAAAATCACAATTGTTGGCCAAGAGAGAGTGGAATCCTTAAACACAGCTGGTAAGGATGTAAAATTGTACAGCCACTTTGAAAATGTCTGTCAGTTCCTCAAAAATTAAATATGGAATTATCATATGACCAGCAATTCTACACTCCTAGATATAAACCAGAACTAGGTAAATGTCAAAATTACAGTCAACTTGCTCTTTAAAACAGCTCCTCTCCAACTTTTTTATTCCTTTCCTATTACTTCCCTAATCCAGACCTATTTTCATCAATATGCCTTCATCACCCTCATCACTAGTGTTCTATTCAATCCATTCCCCAACACTCTTAGTGAAAACCTCCCCAACACACCTTCATAATCTTTCAAGAGTCCCTCAAAGCTCCAACTACTCAATTTGTCAGTCAAGACTCCTCACAATCTGAAACTGATTTACTTTTCTAAGAAGATTCGTGCAATAGGCCTTCCTTCCCCTGGCTGCCAGCTCCGGTTTTCCTCCGGCACTCGGGACCCAAGCCACAGCAGAGCCAAACCTTCAGCCTTCAGCGGAGCCAAGCCTTCAGCCTTCAGTGGAGCCAAACCTTCAGCCTTCAGCCTTCAGTCTTCGCTCGAACGGAGCCTTCAGTCTTTGCTCCCTGCCTGCGTATGCAAATTAACCTGCCATTTTGTTGGGTTAATTTGCATCCTCACTCCTCATTGGCTGGTGGGCGTCATGTAGGTAGGTCAATTTGCATCTTTCTCTTTTATTAGTGTAGATTCCAATTAGGAGTCTCAAATCCTGTCAGGCCAGGATCTTCAAGTGTCTTTTCCTCCAAGAATATAAACAAGAATTAAATTAAGAAAAATTTAACCTACCTAAGCCACCCTTTGGAGTCCATTAAAAGCATCTATCCTAGCTAATAAAGAGGGGATATTCTAATTGACCCTCATGCTGTCGCAACGATGGTGGCTCCTACAGCCAATAAGGAGGGAATATGCTAATTGACTGACCCGCCCTCAAAGATGGCGGTGCCCACAGCCACAAGATGGTGGCACCCAGTCCCTTCAGCCCCACCGGTGCACCTGCCTCTGGAGTCTCCCAGACACCTCAGCTCCCCAGCCACCCAGGGCTGGCCCGAGGCACAGCAAGCCTCAGATGGTGGCTGCCCAAGGCTTAGGTAACCAGGGCTGGCCAAGGCTTGTGCTGCCAGCAGTGGCAGCAGCCAAGGTGTGATGGGGGCATCGCCTTCCCCTGATCACCTCCTGACCCTGAGGGCTCCTGGACTATGAGAGGGGACAGGCTGGGCTGAGGGACCCCCTCCCCGCCCCGTCCAGTGCATGAATTTTCATGCACCAGGCCTCAATCTATATATATAAAAGCCTAAGGAACCAAACAACCAAACTACTGGTCGACCAATCGCTATGACATGCACTGACCACCAGGGGGAAAACGCTCAATGTAGGAGCTTCCCCCTGGTGGTAAGTGCGCTCCCAGAGCAGGAGCACCGCTCAGCTGCCCAACCGGTCCCGGCAGCCTACGAGCCTACCAGTAGCCACTCACTCCCTCAATAGTCCTGCAGGTCCAATCTCTGGAGAATGGGCCAGGCACCGACAGACCAGTGCCGCCAGCACAATCCCAATAGCGCTGCCAGCCTCCTGAAAGTTGGGCACTGCAGCCACCTCCCCTTGATGTTCCACAAGGAAGAAACAATATAAAAGCCGCTGCCAGGTGGCTCCAAACAATTGGTGTGATTGTCAGCAGGACAGATCCAGATCCCGGGCCGGCAAGGGCATCCCACCTGGAGGGCCGATTGTATCCCGCCCCCCTCACCTACCTCAGGACGGGCACCAGACTCAAGGCTCACAACTGGCAACCACAAATTGGGACTAACTGGGCGCAAGCCCATGGCAGGCGCAGCGGGGCTGGGATGAGTGGGAGCAGCAGGTGGTGTTGAACTGTCAGTTTTAGCCCAATCCCTGCAGGCCACCCCGAGGGACCCCACCCATGCACAAATTCATGCACTGGGCCTCTAGTCTATATATATAAAAGACAAGCAACCAGAACAACGGAATGACAGAAGGACCGGTCACTATGACATGCACTGTGGTGGCCAAATGGCCCAATCAGGCCCCAATTAGCCCCCCCAACCTCCTGCGGCCCCTCCCACCCATCCAGCCCCACCCCTACCCTGATTGGGGGCAGGGGCAGCCAGTCAGCCAACCTCCTGCAGCACCACCCCCAGGCAGTCCCGGCACCCACTGTCCACCCAATTGGGGCTGGCCAGCCCCGCCAACCTCCCACAGCCCCTCCCCCATAATGGCTGGCCCCGGCACCCATCGTCCTCCCCACCCCAATCAGGGGTGGGGCTACAGCCGGCCCGGCCCCAATCAACCCCCATCAGAGCAGGGCCGCCCAACCCACCCACCCATGCACAAATTCAAGTCTTGTGATAATGACTTGACTGCAAACACTTTTCATGCTATTATTTGAATACAACTACTCTTTCAGAAAACACTGATCATTTTAACAGTTTGAAATCAAATACCCTAACTCATCATTGTATATACAAGGGTTGGCAAAAGTATTTTTACAGTTGTTCATATGGAAATAACATAAATAATATAATAATTAATAATAAGACAAGAATAAACTTTGTATTTCACATACTCACAATTGTAAACCTAATTCTGTAGACCCATGTAAATAAACTTTTACTAATTACTTAGTCACCAAAGACTCTTTTTCTTCCCTTCCTCTGGTAACTATAGGTAACTGTACCTATCTCATGGGTTAAGGACAGGGGGGCAGTTGTTAAGGATAAAATAAAATAATTAATGTTAAGTACACATAGAAAGCACTCAGTGAATGTTAATTATTATTATTATATTATTATTTCCTAACACACGTGCAAAGGTCTTGGAACTAATATGTTGAAGAAAGTATCTTATGTCACTATTGTTCCTTCTATAGTACCTGAACAATGGGGTATTTACTGCACCTAAAAGCAGTGGAAATCACAGCAAACAGAATTTTAAGTGACAACATCCCCTTTTCGAATAATAACTTACAGACTCTCAATGCATTTTTTTTTTATTTTATTTTAGAGAGGAAGTGAGAAGGAGAGAGTGATAGAAACATCAATGATGAAAGTCATTGATTGGCTGCCTCCTGCACACCGCCTACTGGGGATCAAGCCTGCAACCTGGGCACGTGCCCTGACCAGTAACCGAACCCATGAACTCTTGGTTCATAAACTGATGCTCAAACACTGAGCCATGCCAGCTGGCCTCAATGCTTTTTAAAAGGCATGGAAATAACCTTGAGCTGGGAGTCACCCTAGTTCTGTGTTAAAGTCACAATTCCACTGTATTATAGTGGATGGTTTGGTAAAGTCATTTAAATCCTCTAAGTCTTGATCCCTTACATGTAAAATAGAGACAACAGCGCTAGTAAATTCACTGTACTGTTGTGAATATGCAGTGAAAAACATACATATGAGAAAAATACATTATGAACTATTTGTTTACATATTAGAGAGGCCCAGTGTGTAGGATTCGTGCATTGGTGGAGGGCATAGCCTGCGGGAATCGGCCTGCTGTGGGAGCACCTCTCATTCTGATCAGCTGAGCAACTGTGGACCCGCCCTCTGAGCGGCTGCTCCCTGGTCCAGCAACTTCCATGGAGCTGGAGCATTCACCTCTCCAGGGGACCCGGTCGGGGCTGAGCCCAGGGATAATAGCACTGAGAGGCGACAGAGTAGGCCTCAGTTCCACAGTGGCCATGAACCTGCCTCCCAGCCTCTGGGGTCAGCTCTGCAAGTGCGGTGGTGGTGCTGCGCCGTCTGCGGGCATCTGGAGAAGGTGGCAGGGAGCAGGGAGGAGCCTGGGGCAAGGAGGCAATGATCGCAGCCTGGGTTCCTGCCCATTGGCCCTGGGTTCACAGCAGGAGCAGCGCTCATCGTGGTCAGTTGAGCAGCGCTCCCACTGTGGTAGCGCACTGACCACCAGGGGGCAGCTAATGCGTTGAGCATCTGCCCCCTGGTGGTCAGTGCACATCATAGTGACTGGTTGACTGGTCATTCTGGTTGTTCCGCCATTTGGTCACTGGGCTTTTATTATATAGGATCTTTATAAATCTACATGTATATGTATATATAAATTATACATAAATAAAAACCCTATTTTAAAATGTTCTCTATATTAATTAGTTGTCATAATTTATGAACCTATTCACATCCAAAAGGAACAAAGATGAACATATGAAATCCATAAATGACCTTAAAACCATATATTAATTATCAATATCACTTCTGCTTCTCCAACATCACACTCCGTTTCACAAGTGGCAATATTTTATTGAGTTGAAGTCCAAAACCAGTTCTTGCCTACCAAGAAATGGTTAACTGTAGCGACGAAACTATAGCAAAAGAAGGACGGAAAAAGCAATGAATAAGAATAACCAGACAAGACTAGGTGGTTTGGCAAAGTGGATAGTGTGTCAGCCTGTCGACTGAAGGGTCCCAGGTTTGATTCCGGATAAAGGAACATGCCCGATTGCAGGCGCAATCCCCAGTGGGGGGTGTGCAGAAGACAACTGATCAATGATTCTCTCTCATTGTTGATGTTTCTATCTCTCTCTCTCCCTTTCCCTTTCTCTCTGAAATCAATAAAAATCTATTTAAAAATAAAAAGAATACCAGTCAATCACATGATCTTGAGGTTCAGTAGCTAGTAGTTCAAGTCCACTAGCCATCTGATAGCAGCCATCAACTAACAAGAAAAGCAGAAAACTAAAGAATCTTCCATTCATAGTCTAATCAACAGCAAAAAACGGCCCTGGATACTGAAATAAATTACATCAATTTCAATATACATATAATTTAGTTACCCAAGTATCCCCCAAAAAAGAGACATTTGCTTAAAGAACTGTTAACTATATTCAAATCCAAATAGATACTACCGAAACTAACATGTTGATCAATAATGCGAAGTAGCTCACTAGTAAACTTAATTGAAATATATTATTCATGCGTGAATTTCATCGCCACCATATCACCAAATAACTTCAGGATAAATAGTGTTGGTTAAATATTCTTTTAGAGGGCAAATAGCATTCTCATGGAGTCTTACGTGTCAATTCATGGCATCTATTTCTGAACCATTTCCATTTATTTTCCTTTCTAATGGGTACTCCGGTGTTTACTTCCCTTTTGAACCTGTACAAGTCCTGCCAAATATCTACAAAGCTGTGAAATTAGTGGTATTTAGTTAATGGCACATTTTTAGAATTAAATAAGCAAAGCTGCCAATTTTTAACAACATTCATTAAATTCTGAAAGTAGAAAATAAGAACCTATTTTCTATCTTTCTCACGGTGTTCACATCCTTGCAGTTCCTTGTAAGTAGAAAACTTCTATAGTTTAGAAAACAAAATCAAAGAAGCCGAACTATCATATGCACCAAGAGTTGCTTTATAAAAAAAGAAAGAGTATTAAACATCTTGCCAGCACTATTCACACCAAATTAGTAATTCACCTCAGGTAATAAGAAGGGGAGAAACTATAACATTCCCTATCACCAACTGTGAAACCAATAATCCCCAAGGTCAAAGGAGTCCAGAATTTACCACTGCTAAATAAAAATTCTGCATTACCACCACAATATACCACCCCTTTCAAATTATATTAAATTTTTTAATTCTCATATAGTTAAATTGACCATTTAACCCCTGTTGGTGTACCATTCTATGAATTATAACATTAATTATGTTGTTCAGCCAGTAATTTCTCAAACATTTGTTCTGCATTGTACTATTTCTCCTCCCCTTTTGGGATTCCAATGTTAGCCCGTATGTTACTGGCCCACGGTTTTCTGGCGCTCTTTTTTATTTTCCTCTTTATTGTTCAGGCTAAAAAATTTCTGTTGACCTATCAAGTTCAGTGATTCCTTCCTTCATCGCCATTCTGCTATTGAATCCATCTAGTGAGATTTCATTATGATTATTGTACTTTTCAGTTTCAAATTTTATTTGGTTCCACTTTATCCCTTTTATTTGTTTGCTGATGATACTTTTGGCTCAATACTTGTTGCAGGGATATTTGCAATGCCTTTATCATCATGGCTGGTTTAAAGCCTTTTTCAAACAATTCCAACATCTATATTACCTTGTCAGTATTGTCTGTCATTGCCTTTTCCAATGTTATTTGTGGTTCTTTGCATACTGAGTAATTTTGGATTACATTCTTAATATTTTAATAATATGATATGAAATTCAGAATCTTTTAAAATCTTATGGAGTATATTAATATTTCTGTTTTCAGAGGCAGTTGTTCTCATCAATTCTTGGCAGCTGTAAGTTCCAAAATACTTTCTGTAGGTTGTGGTACCAATGTCAGCTGTTTTCAAAGCCTTTGCAATGCTATTTGGATTTTTCCTATAGGTGTGCCACCCAGTGGTCAGTCTGCAACCTGGGTGAAGTTTTATCCCAAATCTGTTTTCAAAGGTTTTAAATGCTAATTAAGATCACATTCTTGCATATGCATAGTTGACAAGTAAGCCCAGGTTTGTACACAACTTCATGGGTTTCTTTTCTCAAGCTCTTTTCATTTTCTCCCTGGCACTTCCCAATTTCCTGAGGATATTCTTTTCTCTCCTCCAGCAAGACAGTATACTTCTACAACTATGCCTGTCTCTGGACAAACATTGGGAGGACAGACTAAAAAAAGCAAATGAGTTTGCCTCTGCCCTCTTGGAAGCACAGTTGCATTAAAGAGTGGTAAGGGTTCCCCTCCCTCAGAGTTTTGGCTCCTAGAGACACCCAATGCAAACTGATGTCATTACTATATGGGTTGTGAAAAAATAGAAAAAAAAGGAGAAAAACAATGGCCAGCCCCAACTCTGAGCTTTTCAGCCTTTTCTCACACCTCAAGCCAGAACTAGAGGGCTTCTGAATCTCGTTCTGTTTATACCACCACACTTAATTCCAGATTTCTGGCTGCAATGAGGTAAGGTCAGAGGATCCTGGAGGTTTGGTGATATTTCAAAATCTGATGTTCTTTTGCAATGTGCCTGCTGATATTTACCATGTGTTCTGTGCAGGCTTTACAGTTACAGTCAGCTGTAAAGAAAGGGTGTTTGTATTTATTCTATGGTATCCAACGAAAGATACTATCCTTTTTCAAATAAATAAAAGAACACTACATTTCCTGATTTTAAATTATGAGTTATAGGGCCTATTAGCTTAATGAAATTCTCTAACAGAAGCCAGGTCAGAAAGACTCAGAAGATTTATTTATTTACTCCCCTAAACCTCAAGCCAAACAATTCTTTTAGCCAAACTCTTGGCTACAAAGGTGACAGAAACATTACTGACTAGCACTTCAGCCAAATGCAAAGAAGTGTTTATCTGAGTTCTATAAGACCACATCAAGGTTTTAGCCATCCTGACAAGTGCCAACATTCTGAAAACAGGAGTAGCCCATAGCAGTGTAAAAGTAAAGGTAAGAAGTAGAAAAATATGGAGCTAGCAGCATCTGGTTTCTAAGACTCCATAAAAACATTTCCATGTTGTTTACTTCATGAATACAAATAGCCCTATTTATTCTATTGAGGTTTAGATGAAAACTCTACTCCAGAAATAATCACTCACATTATAAGCAATGGCAAATATTTAGCTGCCTTAAGGCTCTATTCAGTCCAAGTGACAAAGCAAGTGTCTGGCATCAACCACAGTATCCCCAAGATCAGGCAATTGGTTAGACTCCATAGTCACCCAAATGGCAGGATTAGATGAATAAAGAAAAGTTGGTCAGTCCAAAATATCTAACTTCAACAGCTGCACTGTCTAAAATTCCACCATAGTTACTCAGTTCTACAAATGTGTACTGTGATTATGTACATGCTAGATACTATGCCACAGGCTGATTAGAAAACTATTGTCTAGTAAGTTGGGTTTTACATGTAAATAATGCAATTAAGAAAAAGAAAATGAATTATTACATTATATTTTCAATATGATTACCACTAGGTAAAAAACAGAAAAGAGGAGGAAGAGAAAGGAAAAAGAGAGAAGAGGAGAAAGAAGAAGAAGAGAGGAGAAGGGGATAGAAAAAAAGAAAAGAAAGAAGAAGAAAAGGAAACACTGAAATTTTTACAGTGTTTGAGTTTCAGCAGAGACAATGGGTAATATTTGTCCGATTTTTTTTCCTGTTCATGCTTTCTAAATTTACTTAATGAATGTAATCACTTCCAAAATAAAAAGCATTCATTAAAAATAAAAAAAAGCAAACTGTACACAATTATCATGTAACCCAGGTGTCCCATTCCTAGGTGTTTACCATACAGAAATGAAACTTAACATTCACACAAAAATGTTCACAGATTGTCTGATAATATTCTCTAAAAACCATAAATAGCATAAATATCCTTTAACACGG
The DNA here is from genome assembly GCA_026230045.1 of Corynorhinus townsendii. Classification (NCBI taxonomy): domain Eukaryota; kingdom Metazoa; phylum Chordata; class Mammalia; order Chiroptera; family Vespertilionidae; genus Corynorhinus; species Corynorhinus townsendii. The sequence continues at coordinate 182,168,251 of JAPDVU010000001.1, read as the reverse complement.
ATAAAGAACCTGATACATCCACATAATGTGACACTACTCAGCAATAAAAAGGAACAAAATATTGATAACTTCGACAACACAATTGAATCTCAAAGATAATATGCTTAGTGAAAGAAGCCAGTCTCAAAATACGGTATTATTATATCAATGCAAGTTCTCAAAAAGATAAAGCTGTGGTTGGCAGGGATTAAGAAGTGAGGAAAGGGAAATGAAACAAAACAGCAAGTGTTACAGAGGATGTTAAGCTACTGAAACAATCATATGTTGCTTGTGGGAGTATAAAATGGTACATCAGATAACTTTTACCAGTTAGAAAAGCATGGTGGGGAAAAGTTAGCAGAAGTCTTAGGAGTCATCTGGTGTTCCCTTCTAGTTAGCGCAAAGTCCTACCAACAGCATGCTAGGTGTATGGTTGCAATAAATCAGGAAGGGAGCACTCACACCTCTTGAAAGGATCATTTTTACTGCTGAAACCACAATCTCTTGGAAAATTCTCTCTTAAATTGAGAAAAAAAACTGCACTCTAGACAGAAGTTGGCCTATGGATTCAATTCATTCCATTGTCTGTTTTTACAAATAAAGTTTTGTTGGAATACCGTATGTTTACCACATATTGTCTATGGTTGCTTTCATGTAACAATAGGCAGAATCAAATGGTTGCAACATAAACCCCAAAATATTTATCAGGCCCTTCACAAAAACAGTTTTCCTACCACCATTCTAGAGGAACACCAGAAAAGTCTTTACCTTCTTTTATATAGCAATATTCAAAAACAGTTTTAGCCCCATTTGCTCTTGTCTTTCTATCTCATTTACTCTACTCCTGTTACCTTTTTCAGTAGCTCCTATGCTAAACATTCTAGACACTATACTTGATGAGTGACCTCTTAAAGTACGAAAATTAATTCATCACCCCATTTAAGATGACAGTGGAACCATTGGTACCTATGATTCTGACACCACATTTGATTTATACAGTTTGTTTTATGCTCCACCACATTGCTGACTCACATTTTTTGTATGTATATATTACTTTTATAAATAAAAATACTGTATGAGGAGATATCCACAAATTATTTCCATATAAGACCAGGCGTTATTTCAGGTATTTAAAGATCCTAGGTGATAATTTTCCCTTTTTCTTCACTTCCTGTAGGCTATAATTCTATTACGTTGTTTGATACAAGCCTTTCAGTTTGAGGATTAGTCTCTTGAATGAAACAAAATAGGCTCTGTAATCAAAGTTCCAAGGGGAAAATTCCGGGAACTGGCTCAAGATTAAGAGAGCTATGAAAAGGGAAGCAGGAGGGTGCCCAGAAGAAACCTCAACAAGTGTTATGTCTTGAAAAGAGAAAAAGTTTACAAATCAGACAGGATGAGGCTTGATTTGGGGTCTGTTCCTTTTTAGCTACTTAACACATGATTCTAAGTTCAAAAGAAGATTAAAGGAAAGATATACTGAATTAGCTAAGCATTACTTAAATATTTGTTTAACATAAAACATAACCCAATGTTCTGATGTAAGACTCACCTTTACTTAGTAGCCACAGGCCTCTACCTAGAAGAACTGCCTCCCCTCCCTTATCTATCCCAAGGAAGAGTGAGCTTCCTGACTAGTGTACACATTTCTTGACTATGTGGAGCTAAAATAATAATAAATCTGCCAACACTAGTGTTTGGCACTATTCTTCCAATCAGGTCCTGGAACGGTATAAGACAGAAATTCTGGGTATTTTCTTTGAAGTGTTGGCAAGCTCTTTTGGCAGCTGCAGTTCTAAAGCTATAAATTCTAATCATTGTATCATTAATAAAGCTGACATTTCAATCTTCATATGTCGATCTCTTGTGTCTTATGTTTCATTTGGTTCCAAATTCAGGATTAGGATCCTTTTATTGTATGTTCCACACTGCCCTTCTTCTCCCCCCCCCCCCCCTTAAAAAATACATTTGTATTGATTTTACAGAGAGGAAGTGAGAGGGAGAGAGAGAAACATCTATGTGAGAGACATCTACTGGTATGTGTTGCCTCCCCTACACACTCCAACTGGGGATCAAACCCATAATTTGGGTATGTGCCCCAACTGGAAATCAAACAGGCGACCTTTTGGTGCTCAACCAACTGAACCATACCAGCCAAGGTTCACACATTGCCCTTCTTGCATAGGTCACAGTGCCAATGCATCCTCCACAGTGTTCAGATTGTTTCTTTAAAGTAGTGGTCGGCAAACTGCGGCTCGTGAGCCACATGCGACTCTTTGGCCCCTTGAGTGTGGCTCTTCCACAAAATACCACAGTCTGGGCGAGTCTATTTTGAAGAAGTGGTGTTAGAAGAAGTTTAAGTTTAAAAAATTTGGCTCTCAAAAGAAATTTCAATCATTGTACCGTTGATATTTGGCTCTGTTAACTAATGAGTTTGCCAACCATTGCTTTAAAGTATAATAAAAACTAATGCATTTTATTTGCAAAGAAATAAAATCAAAATCTTTCAGACTTGTGTTTTTCATCCAATTGACCTTTCAGTATGGCAACCAAAACAAATTTTTAAAATTCCCCAATAAACATGATATTTAATATGTCTGTACAGCAAGAGAAAAAGGGAAAGCCTCAATATTCTAAAAGAGAAGAAAAACCACCTGGCGTGGCACTGTGCAGATTATTCCACTCCTACCTGTATAAGCTGGAAATAGTAACCTGTTCTTTTTTCAATTCAGAAATTCTGTAAAGTCAGGATATTACCACGTATTTCCTTCTACTAGTCCCATGACCCAACAAGAGAGGTCTCATCCAAGAAATATGATCACCAGAGTCTACTATTTAAAAAAAAACAAAACCCCACTAATTTCTAACTATTCAGAATCACAGTTCCTACAATTCTAGGCCAAACCTGAAAAATACAGTACTAGTATAATAAATATAAGGTTTTATATCTACTAGGTTTCAGTCACTGCAGTAAAGTCATATAAAGACCAAAGAAGTCACTTCTTTGTAAAGAACAAGACTTTTACCCTGGATGCTATCCTAAACAAATGTGTTTTCCTACTAGATTCTGAGGCGTCAATCTTATTCTGAACAGCATTCCCAAATTGTTTCCTCATGATTGGTGAGAATTCTGACCTATACCTGGTATACTAAGCCACTATTAATACCCCTGTTTCCTCTCCCACCACTAGTCTAACCTGCTATACTCAGGGGTTTACCCATGTCTATGAATTTCAGTGTGACACTTTGACCTCCTATTGACCTTTAAAGCTAAAACTACTTTAAAGGTTTTGCCCCAGAGCTCTTGGGTCTAAGTCTGCTCTTTACTGACTCATAGTGTGCCCAAGAGCTAACAAGATGCTTAAGCTTTCCATATTTGAAATCTTGACATTTTCTTTTTTTAAAAAGAAAAAAAACCTGAATTTTTTGTTAGCATGACTCTATAGTTTTGTTCTATGTGAGACCCCAAAAGCAGCAGAAATTCCCATCCTCTAAATGCTTAAGGAGAGAATACATGGTGAAAGAAGTAAACATGAATTAGTATAACATACTATATCAAATCTAAAAAAACTACAAGGTGATAGGTGTTTTACTCTGGACAAAATCCCATCCACTTCATTTAACACAAAAATTAAAGCTTATTATCCTTAATTTAAAAAATAATAGATTGCTCCAGGACAGCCATACCCTCAGGTTCCTATCCACACTTAGTCATCCTTTTCCATGAAGTCTTCCCTGATTAACTAGAAGAAAGCTGAGCATTGTTCCACCTACACATAGTCCAAAATTCTTCCATGTCTGCCAGCTGAAATAACATGCTTACCTAACTGCCCATATAGAAAAATAAACAATCTATTTATTTAGTTGTGCACATTTCCCAAGTGTTATTCAGCTAGCTGGCTGTATTAGATTTGAATAAGATAATGGTTTTCTACATTGCTTGTCTACCTTCAGTTACTTGAACACTTGGAAATTTAATGTTTGAGGCAAAACATAATCTATGGAAATTAGGCAACAAGCTACATAATAATAGGTCTCCCCTCACTACTTCATTTTTTTCAAAAGGAAACAAAACACTTTTTAAAAAGACATTGCTACTAATACACGTCAGACTTTGTCAGTTCCAGTCCTGAAAAATAAAAACACGAGGTTTACAACATATTGAACTCTACAACAAATCCTCAATATGCACTCAATACATTTGTCTCTACGCCTACCTCCCAAAAAACAGTTTGCCACTTATTTCCTGACCGCTGTCTGTTAACAACATTGGGTTACATACAAATGGCACACATTGCCTAGGTTTTTTGGGACAATTCCTATTTTATATACCCTCTTTTTATGAGGATTTCAATGTACAATTAAATATTATTAAATTTTTATAAGTTTTTAAGACTGTGAAAAAAATGTTGTTCAATACACATTGTCAATATATTTATAACTAAAAAGCAACCCCTCTAAAGACAGTAGGCAAAACACTTCTGAAACATCTTCAATATTGCCCACTAAAAAGCTGTATACTGATAGGGCTGGCCACCATAATATTAGAACTCTGCCTTCTTTTTCCTTAGGATGGATTCCTAAAATTTAAGTTGCTACCAGGCTATCAATTCCTCCCCTTCTTATCAGTGTACCAAACTCCAAAACAGTTTGGTCTTGATTTTCTTACTAAAGACTCATAAAATAAAATCAATTTAATTCTCTCCTAAACCTCCGTCAGTATATGCCTTCCAACTAATTTAAGAATTCTACCCTCACACTTGAGCATACAATCAGAAGACCCCCCTTACCAGAAAAGAATCAACAGGTAATGTGGCTTATCCACATCAGAAGTTGAACAATAGCAATCTCTGTGGGTGGTTTTCTGGTTATTTTTTGTTTTGTTTTACTTTATTTTCCCAATGGTTACCCTTTTGATTGGTTTTCAAAACCTTTAGACTAAAAGGCAAAACTTAACAGCAGGACATCAGCCTCTTCCTGGGCATCCTTGCACGCCCTAGAACCTGCAATATGCAGAGGCTTGCCAAATTAATCTGGTGTCCCTTGCCTTCTCTCCCAGATTGTATTATCTGACAACCTCTTATTCTGGGTGAAGAAGAAAATGGTGTTTCATGTATATTTAAGTCCAAGTATGTAATGTGGTGCCTCAGACTCATTGGGAGAGTTCAATCGAAGGAATGACTTGTGAAAATCTGCAGAACAGATCAACTAGATCTCACAATTCCTAAAGTTGTTTCCAGTTTTTGATGATTGCTGGCTTTTTGTTGTTGTTGTTTTTCCACTATTATCAAGAAGCCTGCAGTGACCATCTTTGTACATCTATCTTGGCACACTTCTTCAAGTATATTGAAAGGAAATAATGTTGGGTTAGAGTGCTAGAGCAGGTTTCTATAAAGCTTATCTTAAAAGGAACAGATAACTATTTTTTTCACTTTGCAGGCCATTTGTTCTCTGTTAAAAATACCCAATTCTGCCTTGTAGCACAAAAGTAGCCACAGACAATACAAATACAGAGAATGTGGCTATATTACAAAACTGTGTTTATGAGAAACAGACAGTGAGACAGATTTGGCCCCAAGGGCTGGGGCAGTAATTGGTAACCCTGTACTAGAGATAATATACATGTAAATGACAGTGCCAGACTGAAAGTTATATGCATTTGACATTTGCATTGATAGTCAAACAGATCATTTTTTTTCAAACAGATAATTTTTAAGTGGAGATATGAGGCCCCCTAAATGGACACTCCAGAGAGAACATAATCTCTCTGTTAAGAACTGTGAAGGGTCTGAGATTTTGCCCTACTTGTAAACTAACAAGGTAGATTGTCAGTTTCATGAATGAAAGCAAAGGACATGAGACTCCTGAGTCAGCAAAAAAGTCTAGTCAAATCCCATGACAGAAACATGAATGAGCCCAAATGGATGTCTGCACACACAGTGGGTTTACAGGAGAGGAGGTCTGAGTTTAGGGAACAAAGTCTTTTATAGTGAGCCGTGAGCATGCCCTACCTTTGCTCTGAAGAGAGATGTTATCTCTATTATACTGAAGAGTAAACATCCCTGCCCTTTGCTCCCCAGAGAGAGACACTATGTCTACTTTCCAAGGCAGTTTACTATACGAGGATCCTTAAAAGGATGGTCCAAAACAAGGGCAGTCAGTGCCTCTACTTGCAAAACATGCAGAAATGTAAGAGGACTGTGGAAACTTACCTCCAAACTATGTGCCCCTTTCTACACTATCTTGGGCTCCTGGCAAATTTTCCTAAAGCATTCCACTCTATCAACCAAGCTGATTAATCTGACCAACAAAGGTAAGACCAAATCTATTTAATTTGTCTTAATAATCAAATAACTATAAACAGAACTCCAAGCAGCAAGATGAGGCCAACCTGCAGTAGTGACCACTAGTCTTCCAGGGTCCTAGGCCAAATCTGCTGGACAAATCCCATAAACCATGAGGGTCTACTGCAGAAATCCAAGTGGCTTTATCCTTATGTGTCTGAAATGACTGACCTTTCCATTTAGACCAAATCATTAATCCAGCTATAGGAATATGTACCAGTGATTACACAAAATCTGCCTTATAATCCACCTGGCTCACAAGGAAATCCAAGGCAATCCTATCACCTTTAAGAACCCTGGCCAGTGACTTGAGGCTGACCTGAATACCTTCTAGAGTCCAGGTAGTATCATTGATCACTTCAGCTAAAGAAGTCAGATATCGATTTCACAACACCTAACCTAATTCATCCTAGGGATAACTGCCTGCAGAGTACATGTAAATAATGAATCAGCCATCCCTCTAAGAAGGTCCCCCAAGTAATCAAAGATAGCCTAATGTTGGAGAGATCTCTACAATCATTTGAAAACTCCACATTTCACTAAATACCTGAGGTCTCTTACAACTCCCCAATGGTGCATGTCACTCTATTTTGGGTAGGAAGGCAAGTTAATGTCTGGCTTCCATACAGGAAGTACAATGCCAGGAGTGCTTAAGGTGCCCATGGAGAGAGGGCTATTTATAATTCTTGGAAGTCCACAAGTAGGACCTCAATCAGTCAGGGGTACAGGTTGACAGTGCATCAAATGTGGCCCTTTGAAAGGCTGGTGTGCCTTAGGATTCTCAATTTAGTTTTAATCTAGTCATTTTTGGAGACTATCTAAGAAAAATCAGTCCAACCTGTCCTGTCTGTCCAAACATCAGCCAGGTGGCATTTGGCCATTTCAAGGAATGGCTGTGCAAAGGGCTACTGAAATGGGGGCAGGGAAAGCATCTGGAGGTTTTGGCAGGTGTTTTGTGTGGGAGGTATAGGAGTTGGGGCCATTCCCTGCCGTTTCCAGGACACTTCTCAATAAGGCTAAAAGGAATGACAATCAAATCATGGTCAGAACCATCTGGGGTGAAGAGCAGAACCAGTTAAATTTAAGGCACTTGCCACAGTTTGGGAGCACTGCAACAAGAAGTTTTCCTTCTTGAGGATGGCTCTAGGGCCGTTATGAAAGACAAAAATCACTAATGTCCTGTCCCATTACATTCCCTTCCCCCTCTTCCCATCCCCCCTTACTTCCCAGGGCCTAAGTTTCCCACCCTAGGAGCCAGGGAAAAACCCATGTGATCCATTCCAGTAGCCATAAATTAAACGTTTATCTAACTATTTCAGACCTATTCTCTTCATCTGGAAGAGTCAAGTACAAGAGAAAAACAAAGGTATATTTTTAAAATAAAAAATTCCAGAGAACTATTATTCAGCCCCTGCACTTTGACTCATATAAGCAATTTAGGGGGACTTTAGAAATACTGCATTTTGCTGAAAATACCTAGTTGTTAAGCCCATTTTCTTTCTGCAAAATTCTATAATCCCCAAAGTTTGTAACAGTACCTGGCACACAGTAGGTATTTAATATACATACTGAATACATTAAAATCAGAAGCCAAATATTATTTTTTATTCTCTCTGCCTTCCTAATATAGTCCATTCCCATCCCACCCAAAACAAACTAAATGCCTCACATCAACCAGAGAGATCATGTATATAGAAATGCAAAAGAGAAAAACACATTATTTTTCTTTTTACTCATAGTATTATACAGTTTGGAAAGAAATCTGAAGCATCTTATATATAACTAGAGGCCCGGTGCATGAAACTCGTGTACAGGGGTGTGTGTCCCTCAGCCCAGCCTGCACCCCCTCCAATCTGGGACCCCTAACTACCAGGATTGGGCCTAAATGGGCATTCGGACATCCTTCTCACAATCCAGGACTGCTGGCTCCCAACCGCTCACCTGCCTCTGCCTGATTGCCCCTAACTGCTTCTGCCTGCCAGCCTGATCACCCCCTAACCACTCCCCTGCCAGCCTGATTGCCCCTAACTGCCTTCCCCTGCAGGCCTAGTCACCCCTAACTGCTCTCCTCTGCTGGCCTGGTCACCCCTAACTACCCTCCCCTGCAGGCCTGGTCCCCCACAACTACCCACCTCTGCAAGCCTGGTCCCCTGAAACTGCCCTCCCCTGCAGGCCTGGTCCCCCACAACTGCCCACCTCTGCAAGCCTGGTCCCCTGAAACTGCCCTCCCCTGCAGGCCTGGGTCCCCACCCCCAACTGCCCTTCCCTGCAGGCCCAGTCACCCCCAACTTCCCTCCTCTGCCAGCCTGGTCACCCCTAACTGCCCTCCCCTGCAGGCTTGATTGCCCCCAACTGCCCTCCCTTGCAGGTCTGGTCCCTCCCAACTGCCCTTCCCTGCTGGCCTGATCGCCCCCAACTGCCCTCCCTTGCTGGCAATCTTGTGGCGGCCATCTTGTGTCCACATGGGGCAGCCATCTTGTGTGTTGGAGTGATGGTCAATTTACTCTTTTATTTGATAGGATGATATCAATGCATTTTTTAAGTATTTATTTTTGGAGACTCTCAATAATTCTTTAAGGCAGTTAAAGAAAGTCAAGACTCTTTCCCTTGCTCAGAAGAGAAAGAAAAGTGTTATAACTTATCCCAGAAGCACGAGGAAAACTATAAAGAAAAATAAGGAAGAGGAAAGAAAGAAGGGAGAGGGAAGGGAAGGGGAGGAGAAGGGAAAATATTAGAGACAATAAAATATTCCTGAGGAGGATACTGTGATGTGTCACCCAATCCCTCTTAATTAAGTACTCAATGCCCCAACTGCTGGAGTGCCCGAGCTACAGGAAGCAGCTTTTGCCCAAGAGATGCCCTTTCCTGGGCAGCCCATATGCAATGATAGATCCATGTGAAACTATAAGGGCCTGGTAATCTTAACCCAACTCAGAAAAGAATTCACAGTAAAGGGCTGGTCAAGGATATCATTGGGCCTGAATCACAACTTAAATTTTCCCTCTGTCCAATCCTGTTTCCTTCCTTTCCTTTTCACAGATGTTGATCCCAAAAGCACTCAATTAATATCTTGTAAGCTCAACTCTACCTCAGGCTTCCCATGGAAACCATTCTGCAACAATTCCCAAGAGCCACACTGTAGATCTATAGAGCACACAAGAATTAAAATACCTATAATAGTTTCCATTTATACATTCTTACAGCTGGAGAAACAATATACTAATATATAAAAACCCTGGGTCCGTCACATCCACAACGACCAGGAGGCTCGACCATTCGCCAGGTTTCGTGTGCAGCAGGCGAGTGGGCTGAACTGCTGACCTCTCGGAGAGAGAGGTGGGGCTGATCAGCAGTGGCAGTGGCTGCTGGCAAGGCTGGGAGAGAGAAGTAGGGTGATTAGACCCTACTTCTCTCTCCCTCTCCAACAGCCAAGCCTCTCTCTCTCTCCCACTAGCAGGGTCGCCTAAGACCATCAGAAACCACAGATATTTACATTACGATTCATAATAGTAGCAAAATTACAGTTATGAAGTAGCAACAAAAATAATTTTATGGTTGGGGTCACCACAACATGAGGAACGGTATTAAAGGGTGCGGCATTAGAAAGATTGAGAAGCACTGGTCTATGCTGATGGTACTAAGTTAAGTCCAGTAGAAAGCCAGCACAACCTCAAAGGCAGTCCCTTTTTATATTGAAAACAGCCCTGGTTGGTTTGGCTCAGTGGATAGAGCACTGGCCTGAGGACTGAAGGGTCCCGGGTTCGATTCCAGTCAAGGACACATGCCCAGGTTGTGGGCTCAATCCCCAGTAGGGGGCGTGCAGGAGGCAGCCAATCAATGATTCTCTCTCACCACTGATGTTTCTCTTTCTCTCTCTCCCTCTCCCTTCCTCTCTGAAATCAATAAAAATGTATTTAAAAAAATAAAAATAAATAAAGAGAAAACAATCCTAGGCATTTTCCACCTCCTAAAATCTTTTAAAAGTACCACTTTGTGGCTCTAACTGAACCAGCTCTCAGACCCACAGCAATATGACTAAATAAATATGGGGTCACATGAACTGCCAGAAACGCTACTTTAAGAAATACAACATCAAGAACATCTGAGAACTTTTCATCCAGAAGAATGATTGTTAACCATCCTCTAAAAGAGGGTCTCCAAACTTTTAGAACTAGAATGACTATATCAGCACTATCCACAAACCCCAGGATCCAGGAGGTTCTTACTTGACGTAGGGCTGTATTTAAATAATTAGCAAATGAGGCAACAACTAATTTCTTTACTTTTGACTTAAAGAGAGAAAAAGACTTCCCTTATAAAAGAGATCAGTTTTGACCAACTATGAATTAAAAGCTTCTGCAAATGAAAGTGAATTGATTCTGTGTCTCTCCTTCCTCCAATTCTTTTGTCATGTTAGTATTAAGACCGACTTGCTTTAAAATTTTGCTTTTATAAAACATTTTCTAAAGAATTTTCAATTTTTTACTGAGTTAGGTTGCATGTCTTGTATTTAAGCCTCAGAGTTTACCAACTATTTTGTCTCCCATTACCCTACTTCTGCTTTCCCAACAGCAAATAAAATGAATGCTACCAATGTTCTCACTTGGGTCCAAGTTTTACACTTTGTATATTTCCTGGCCTTCATTTGTTGTTAAAGAGTTTATAAGGATGGGAGGGAAGCAGGAGGAACAATCAAGTAATATGACTACTGCATGCAAAGGGAAATAAAATCAGATATACAAAGGAAAGATTTAGAACTTGCTACTACATCTATGTCAAATATAGTAAGTCCTCACTTAATGTTATCAATAGGTTCTTGGAACTACAGCAAAATGACGTATAACAAAACCAAGTTTACCAAAGGCTAATTGATATAAACAAGAGTTAAGTTCCCATGGCATCTCAACAACATTATAAGGCAATGACATTATTCGAGAATCTGCTGTATATGAGCCAAGCATGGATGAAAATGACATGTCCTTGGGACCTTGAAGTTCATGTAGCACAGAACAAATGTGTGTTGAAAAATTTAGAGATGTCCTACAAGAGCTAGATTGATCTTTGGTTATCTATAACCCTGATTTATGTTTTCCATGTTTCTCTCTCTCTCTCTCTTCCCCCCCCCTCAGCAAATAAATCAATTTAATGAACTTATAACAACCAACAAAAGAAATATTCAATGAATTCTTTGTAACGTTGATATTAAAACTAGTGTTGCATACCAGAAACACATCATCCTTATCTTTGGCTATAAACCTACAGAATTCTCACTAAACAAGAATAATTGGTACTGGATTAAAAAAAAATCCACCAAATGAATCCATGTAAAAACAGGACCAAATTTTCATAATAACTAGTGAAAAAAGAATTGCTTAGGACTTTAATTTCAAAATAAATTTATTTTAAAAAAGATATCACAAAATGTAGGTCATTATTATGGCCATGTGCTAATTCTGAGAAGAATGAACAAAATTGAAGGGAGGTCATAGTTTTAAATAATACTGTATAACAGCATCCTTCACTTCCTGACTTTCAGAACATTATCTAAACAAAAGTAATTTTTCAACAAATGTTCCTCTTAATTCTATGACATCCAAATCACTTTTTCCTAAAGAACCAAGTCACTGGATCATTCTCTTGGTAAATTTCTCTTCTACAATTGTTAACTAATCTGTCTCTGTCACAACCTCACCCACATAAGGCTTTGCATATGACTGAAACTGTTCTACAATGGCCCTTTCATGAACTTCATGACATACAGCACTTCTGCATTATCTACAATTTTTCTTTATACTCTGTTTGTACTGTCACTAGAGAGAAAAGAAGGTTTTGGCTCAACAGCCATGGCTAGACAGTCTAGCTGAGGGATATGTTTGAATGGAGATGATTTCGCAGGTAAATACTCTTGGTCAAGAAAACGTTTGCTTCCTTATCCAACCTTTATCCATGGAGACCTAGGATTGTGAGCCTTTATATAATAAGGACTTAAATACAAAACTGATGACCAAGGGATTTAAGAACTGAAAATTAAACTTTCATTAATCGAGATTATATGAAAAGAAGTTTAGTAAAAAATAATGTGACTGCTACCATACATACCATAAATAACATATTTTTAAAAATTAAAATATAATCAAAAATATTGTTTAGAGGACTATTATTTTAGTTATATCACTTTCCCTGATAATTCAGAAGATGTATCTCAATCTGTCAGCACTTCAGACTTGTTTTTATGTTAGTTATTACACATAGAAACCACAAAATTCTAGAACTAGAAAACACATTAGAGATGATGGGACACTACCTCCTCGTTTTACAAAGGAAGAAACTTAGGCCCAGAAATGTAAACAGACTTGTTCAATATTGACAATTCATGGAAGAGCAAGGGAACTTAATGACTTTATAAAACGTAACTACCTAGAATAAGAATTGACTGTAGTTATCCACTATCCTACAGAACACAAGCATCAAGTTATTTCAACCCATGGAAAGTGGGGATTTAGTGAAAAGCTTAAAGGTTGGTTAAATTTCTCATATTAAATGACCTTACAAAATAGGTTTTCTCTTGTATAAGAACGAATTTTTCTAAGTTTTCTATCAACTAAGTAGTGGTATACTTTAGACGTAGTACACTATTTTTATTTTTATTTGTTTTTAATTGATTTTCACAGAGAGAGGACGGTAGAGGGAGAGAGAGGAACATCCATGTGAAAAAGAAATTTCTCTTCTACAATTGTTAGAACCCCGGGGATAGAGCCCTCAACCTGGATATGTGCCCTGATTGGGAAAAGAACTGGCAATCCTTCGGTGCATGGTACAACATTCAACCCACTAAGCCATACCGGCCAGGGCAAAGAAGTACACTATTTTTAAATGGTGATCTCTCAAGGTCACCATAAATCCAATTCACAATCTAGAATTGAGCCTCTTTTCTCAGATGCAGTGTTCAAGTTACCTGTTAGTTTTTCAGGTGTGAACATAATAAAGGATTAATTTGAATCAATAATTACCCACAAACTGCTAAGTATTATGTATAAGCAGTACAGCATAAGAGGATCCACAGACTATGCTTGCTTTATTTTACCCGGTTAAAGTTGAAGCTTTTATAGAGATACCAAATGGAAACTGAGTTTCCCTTTCGACTGACAGCTTGTCAGTCCAAAAAAAAAAAAAAAATCTCTTAGGAACTTCTCTTAAATCAATCAGTTTTCTGATTGGGATATATCTGTGTAGGACTTTAAAAATGACGTGCTTGACTGGAAACTGTCTTTTGCTAATCAGAGTATTCTGTTCTGTGTCCAAAATATGCATGAAGGGGTCAACTAACTGTAGGCAATCAACATGGATGAATGTCTACTCAGAAATTTCAGATTTATGAATACAGAATATGTGGTAAGTGCATTCTATTTCTGTTTCAACAGACTTGAAATGTTAAGTAATTTAAAAATTGTGATCGAATATGATTTTAAGGGTGCTCACGTAAGAAAAAAAGAATGTCATTTCTTTGAAGGCGTATTCCCCGTTGTGCTCAGTTTTCAGGAGAGTGTAAACTACCAAGTGTTTGTTTCCTCATGGGGACTGTAGAACATTTCCCACACCACTTGCATACACAACACTTTCATCACCATGTATTTGCCTGTAGAGCCAGCTCCCGGATTTTCTCTCTTGAATCAATTGTGGAAGTCACGTCGTGCTCTAGGTATGACTTCCTAATGCAGACAAAGAAAACTCTGTACAAAAGGACTGGGGAAAGAGACATGCTCCTCAACCTCAAAATATTCATATCCCAAGTTCAAGGCTCATTGGTCCTTCTCTTTCTAGAAATGTTTTCCTTCAATCCAGTGGTTATAATATCTTCCATACCTTTACCTACTCTTTTATTTCTATGACTTTCCAGGGACAGCAGAAATCCTTCTATTCTATCTTTTCCCTTGAACTCTTAAGAAAAAGACAAGTCCCAGAATAAACCATGGAAGCAGGTGAAATTAAGAACAAGTCATTCAATATTATGTGCCTCTTAATATTATACATATAGCATCAATTACAAAGTTTTATTGACAAAATTTTAATGTTTCAGAAAAAGTGGGAGATAGTTGAATACATTAAAAGACACATCAAGGAAAATCAGAAAAATCCAGAATGTGAAATATTCTACTGGGGGGGAGGGGAGGGAATGTTGTAAGGGAAAGTTTTAAATCAAAAGAAACTGAAAATCAGAAAAAAAATTCAACTGCAAATAATATATTTTTTAATCCATGGAAAACATTTTTGGGACAATTCAGGAAATTGTAAATAGAAAATAGTGTTAGGGAAACTTCTGCTTAATGTTTTTTTATGATGATAATGGTGATAGTTATGTAGGAGAATGACCATTTTTTGTGACATGCTTACTGAAATATTGCATGTTTATAGTCAAAATCATAAAACCCAAAAGCCATTACAATAGTGTGATTCCTGGTCAGTGGAGTATAAATAAAAGCATTAAAAGAATTACAGAAAAGGTAAAATTTATGAGTAGAAAAAATAAGGCTATGGAGACATATTAAATGTACACCTGCAAAAATAAAGCACTAAGGTAGAATTTTAATAGTGCAAAATTAAAATGAAGAAATAGAAGCTGAGCCTGGTGATGGTAAATATTACAGATATGATACTTCAGTGGAGAGAAGAATGAGGCTAAATGTGCAGAACTAGAAGTAATTAATAAAGAATATAGACAACAAAAACAAAACTAGACTCTGAAAAGTAGAACTGAAAATAAGGTAAATCATCCCTTATTTACTCAAAGAAACAGCTTTTGGTTTCACTGATTTTTTGTTTTCAATTTCATAGATTCTGCTCTTTTTCTTTTTATTGCTTAATTTGCTCTTCTTTTTCTAGTTCCCTGCCATCTTATATTACTGATTTAAGTGTTTCTTTTAATATATGCATTCAATGATATAAATTTCTCTCTAAGCACTGTTTTTGCTGCATCCCACAAAATTTGAAACTGTGTTTTCTTTTTCATTTAGTTCAAAAAAATTGTTAATTACTCTTGAGATTTCTTAGACACATGTAAAATTTTAATAGGAGAGGTAAGCGCACACACCATTACCTTGTTCTCACTCATGGGGAAAAGCATTCAGTCACACAACATAAAGTACGATGTTAGTTGATTTTTTTTGTAGGTTTGTTAACCATGGTATATTATTCTTTTTATGGATAGTGGGATTCAATTTGCTAATATTTTGTTGAGTATGTTTGCAACTATGTTCATGAGATATATTAGTTCATAGTTTTCATCCTTTCACTTTTTATCTTTGTCTAGTTTTGATATCAGTTTAATTTTGACTTCATATAGAGGGTTGGGAAGTATTCCCTCCGCTTCTATGCTTAGAAGAAATGGTAGAGACATAATGTTATACATTCTTTAAGTATTTGGTAGAATTCAACAGTAAATCATCTGTGTGTAGATATTTCTTTTTTGGTTGGTTTTTAACTATGAATTCAATTTTATTAATAGTTGTAAGACTTATCACCATAATCTTTTCCTTCTTGGGCAAGTTTAGGTAGTTGGCTAAGGAATTAATCCATTTCAATAAATTGGTCCATTTTACCTAATTGGTAAAATTTGTGCATATTGAGAAAATCCAAGATGGTGGCGTAGGTAAACACCTAAACTGCTGCCTCGCACAACAATTTCAAAACTACAACTAAAAGACAAAACGTCTATCACCCAGAACCATGGGAAAGCTGGCTGAGTGGAAGTTCTACAACTAGAAGGAAAGAGAAAAGAGCATTGAGACGTGCACGAGCGCTGAAAAGCTGAGGTATGGAGGCGTGTGATCCAGGCTGGCAGCAGGCAGGCATTGCTTTTTTCAACCCGAAGGGAGAAAGCCCCCGATTACTCTGAAATACAGTTTCTGGGGAGACACGGGGGACCCAAACTCCTACAGGGAGAAGCTGGATTGTCTAACACTGGGTGGGAAAGTGAGGGGGGCCTGCTTGCAGAGCTGCACGCAACAATAATTGTTTACTGCGCTGGAGCACAGGACGCAGTTGGAGACACAGAGCCGGCTAACTAGCAGCCATTGCTGTTTGCTACGCCCTAGCCTAGTGACGCCCTGAGACCCTGCCCCACACAACCTACAAACCCACCCAAGCTCCAAGCAGCAGCGTTAGCATAAGAAAGGCCTGCCCTATCGCAGCTTAACCTAGCAAACTTGCAGCCTGGGTCAGCCAGCTCCAAAACCTCCAAACCCCAAGCAAAGAGGAGAAAACTGTAGCTCTCACTGTAGCTCCTGCTGGGTGGACTCAGACAATAGCTGACCTGCACCGCATTGGAGATCCAGAAGACAGTATACCTAGTGGTCAGTGTGAGACACCAGATTTCAACTCCTCACATCCATAAGTGACACATTCAAGAGGCAGACTCAGCGAGCACCAAAGCCCCACTGAAACAAGTCCTGCACCATAACTGTGTCTCTAGTACAGCGGTTCCTATAGACACAGTGAGTCCTCACAGCTGATTGGCCTGGAGGTCAATTTCTCCCAGCGTACCAACAGCAATTAAGGGTTAACTACACCAAAACTTTGCACTCAGCCCACAAAGGGGTGTACCAAGAGCGTCCACATCAGGTGATTGGGGAGGCTGAGCTACTGCCCCCTATAGGTCACCTCCCACACAAAGCCACTCCATACACACAGGGAAGCAGCCAAAATGCGGAAACAAAGAAACATGTCACGAATGAAAGAAACGGAGGAAAGCAAACTACTGGACGACACAGAGCTCAGAACCACATTTATAAGGTTACTCAAGAATCTTCTAAAAACTGCCGAGAAACTTGATGACACTTCTGAAGAGCTTAGTGAGACCTTCCAGGACCTTAATGAGAATGCCAAAAAAATGGAAAAGGACCAGTCAGAAATGAAGCATACACTGTCTAAAATAAAGAATATACAGAAACTCAACTGTAGTTCAACGTACCCCAAGAATCAAACCAAAGATCTGAAATATGAGGAAACAAAAAACACCCAACCAGAAAAACAAAAAGAAAAAAGAATCCAAAAATATGAAGATAGTGTAAGGAGCCTCTGGGACAACTTCAAGCACACCAACATCCGAATTTTTGGGGTGCCAGAAGAAGGGAGAGAGCAAAATACTGAAAACCTATTAGAAGAAATAATGACAGAAAACTTTCCCTACCTGGTGAAAGAAATAGACTTACAAGTCCAGGAAGCACACAGAACCCCAAACAAGAGGAATCCAAAGAGGACCACACCAAGACACATCATAATTAAAATGCCAAGGGCAAAAGACAAAGAGAGAATCTTGAAAGCAGCAAGAGAAAAACGGTTAGTTACCTACAAGGGAGTACCCATACGACTGTCAGCTGATTTCTCAGCAGAAACTTTGCAGGCCAGAAGGGAGTGGCAAGAAATATTCAAAGTGATGAACAGCAAGAACCTACAACCAAGATTACTCTACCCAGCAAAGCTATCATTCAGAGTTGAAGGTCAGATAAAGAGCTTCACAGACAAGAAAAAGCTAAAGGAGTTCATCGCCACCAAACCAGGATTACATGAAATGCTGAAGGGTATTCTTTAAGAAGAGGAAGAAGAAGAAAAAGGTAAAGATAAAAATTATGAACAACAAAATGACATCAAATACATACCTACCAACAAGTGAATCTAAAAATCAAGTAAATAAAAAATCTGAAGAATTGAATGGACTGGTGAATATAATAGAATCAGGGACATAGAAAGGGAGTGGACTGACAATTCTCAGGGGGAAGCGGGTGTGAGTGGTGCGGGAAGAAATTGGACAAAAATCTTACTCCTATGGATGAAGACAGTGGTGGGGGGTGAGGGCATGGGGGAGGATGGGGTGGGGAATCAGGTGGAGGGGAGCTATAGGGGGAAAACAAAAAGAGGAACACCTGTAATCTGAACAATAAAGATTTATTTAAAAAAAAGAAATGTGCTACCAGACCATGAAAAGACAGGAGGACCCTCTGATGCATATTGCTAAGTGAAAGAGCTCAGTATGAAAAGTCTACATACTGTATGATTCCAAGTATCTGACATTATGGGAAAAGCAAAATTCTGGAGCTAGTAAAAGCTCAGTGGTTGCCAGGAGTTAGGCGAGAGAGAGGGATGACTAGGCAGAGCACAGAGGATTGTTAGGGCAGTGAAACTATCCTGTATGTTATTATGATGGTGAATACATGTCATTATACATTTGTACAAATCTATGTAATTACAACATTAAGAGTGAACTTTAATATAAACTACGGACTTTAGTTGATAAAAAAAAAATTTTGTGCACATCAAGTTGTTTAGTGTTCCTATTGTTCTTTGGATTCCTGGGGGCGTCTGTAGTGATATCCTCTCTTCCATTGCTGATACTGGTTCTATATGGCTTCTTTTTTCTTTCTTATCAGTTTTGCTAGACATCAATTTTATTTATCTATGAAAAAAACTTTTCATTTTATTGATTTTCGCTTTTTTTTTTGCTTTTTTTTAATTGATTTCTCATATTATCTGGAACTTATTTTGTTTTCTTTTGCACAGGGTAATGGTGTGTGCTCATAACTCTCCTATTAAAATTTTACATGTGTCCAAGAAGAAATCTCAACAGTAATTTAAATTTTTTTTTTAACTAAAAACGTTTGAGATGGAAACATAGATGACTAATTTGGAACCTTTTTTCCTAATGTAATTAATGCAATCAGTTTTCTTGTAAACACTGGGCTGTAAATTTTGATGTTATATTTTCATTTTGTTTAGTTCAAAATATATTTTAATTTTCCCTGAGGCTTCTTCTTTTACCCAATATATTATTTAGAAGTCTGCTATTTAATTTCCAAAAAAGCTTGGATTTTCCTTTTATCCTCTCTGTTATTGATTTCTAGTTCATTTTTATTATATTCTGAGAATATGCTTTGAGTTCAATTTTTTTAACTTGTTAAGATTTATATAATGACTAAGATATGTTATATTTGGGTAACATGTACTTGAAAAGAATGTATATCTGCTGTTGCTGAGTATTCTATAAACATAAATTAAATCTAAGTGGTAGATAGTGTTGTTCAGGCACTCTGTACCCTTGGTGATTTCTGTCTGGTAGTTCTATCTATTCCTAAAATAGGACTATTGGAGTTCTGTCAATTTTTGCTTCATGTATTTTTAATTTTAGTGTTGTTAGGTATGCACACATTTAGAATCTTTTTATCAATATGTAATGGTCCTCTTTATCCTATATAATTATCTCTGCTATGGAGTCTACTTTGTTTGCTATTAATATAACCACTACAGTTTTTATTGGTTTTTGTACAATATCTTATTCCATCCCTTTACTTTTAACCTATGTTATTACATTTGAACTAAATTTCTAACAGATAGTATACAATGGGGTCATTTACTTATGCACTCTGACAATCTCTTTTAATTGACATATTTACAGCATTTAAAAGTTTAATGTAAATATTGGTATGTAAGAATTTACATCTGCCATTTTATTTGTTTTCTGCTTCTTCCATTTGTTTTCCTTTTTCTGCCTTCTTTGGGGTTGAGTATTTTTTTAATGGTCCACTTTAATTATCTAACAAATCAATGTAATTCTAACTTATCTCTTTATTTTATAAGTAGTGATTCTAGGGAATATTACATTCATACTTAACTTTTCGGTCTAGTTAGCATTAGTATTTTACAACTTCAAGTGGACCATAGATGTCATATATTGTACCTAATCAACTGAAAACCCCATCAAACAATGTTATATTTGCTTTCAACTGTCAAATATATTTTGAAGAACAGTCTATGATATTTATGCAAATATTTACCATTTCTGTTCATCTTCTTTCCATTCCTGATATCCAAGTTTCCTTAAGCAAATGCTTAGATCTTTCGGCAAATGAATACTCTTAGTTTTCCTTTATTTGAATATGTCCTTATATTACTCTCATCATTAAAAAATATTTTTCCTGGTTATATACAATACTTTCCTTTCAGCACTTTTAAGAATGTTTTGCGCCTTTTCTTCCCACCTCAATGGTTTCTGATGAGAAATTATCGTTCAAGTCATTGTTCCTATATAGGTAATGTCATTTTTCTCTGGGTCCTTTCAATATTTTTTTGTTTTTGTTTTTCCAATTCATTATGACATGTCTAGGTATGAATTTCTTTCCGTTTACCTTATTTCAGGTTCTCTGAATCTATATGTATACATCTTTCACTAAATTTGTGATGTTTCGAGCCATTATTTCTTCAAATAGTTTTTGGCACCACAGTCTTTTCCAAAATATCTCTAAATGTCCAACATGTTATTTTCTCATAATTCCTGAGGCTCTGTACAATTTTTAAAAATTTGTCTCCCCTTTGTTATTGAGTTATCCAGAGAGTTTTTTCCCACTTATTGTATTTTTCAGTTCTAATAATACCATACCTTTCTTATATCTTCTCTTTTTCTGCTAAAACTTTCTACTTTTCCATCTATTTCACGAGCATTCACAACTACTTGCTGGAACATTTATATTGCAGCTATTATAAAGTTTCTATAATACCCCAACATCTATATCATGATGATATGGTATGTTTGATCATCTCTTTTCATGTGAATTCAAATTTTCCTGGTTCTTCATATGCTGTATACTTTTTTATTATAATCTAGACATTTTTTTAATTTCTTTATTGATTAATGTATTACATATGTGTCCTTATTCCCCCATTACCTCCCACCTCCTATTCATGCCCCTACCCCCCTGTTGTCTATGTCCATTGATTAGGCTTACATGAATGCATATAAGTCCTTTGGTTGATCTCTCCCCCTTACCCGAAAATTGAAATGGTAATGGAACTGTGCCCACAGAAGCTATGTTGATACCTGTGGACCTAACCTAACCATACCATATTGATCACCTGTTAAAGCAAAAAAATAATATAACATTATCCACAGGATTAAAACAAGAGCCAGAGTTTCAAACATAATATTTAAAATGTCTAGATTATCTTTTTAAAAAAAGATATACCATACCAGGTGATCAATATGGTATGGTTAGGTTAGGGCCACAGGTATCAACATAGCTTCTGTGGGCACAGTTCCATTACCAGTTCAATTTTCAAAGCCTCTGCCATTTTATCTCAATCTGTCCCACCTTGTATCATCCAATAATCAGTCTAGAACTTGGGCAATAATTTGTTATTTCCATGTATGTATAACTCAGAGGCAAGCCCATGAATTCATAACCAGCTTTATAGTACTGTTTTACCAAATCTCTCCTGCTACAGATATCAGTATTTTTCAATTCCCTGTGGGATCCCTTTTCCTTTCCTCAGTCAGAATGCTGGGGTTTTAGGTTATCTGCTTGGTCACACGCCTCTACTATTATACCTGCTCTGGGGTCACACAGAGAAAGGAAAGGGGATGGGTGAGAAATGGAAGTTTGTCAGTTGGAGAGGAAAGTTCCCTTCCCTAATTTTGGCTACAGGCTACTGCTGCAGTCCTTGTTGCCATACCCAAAGAATTATTTGGGACTATGGCATGAGAGAACAGAGGAAAGAAAACAAGAAGAATTTCCACCTTCACACTGTGTTAGGAGTTATCTTTCCCACTCCATAAGCCAGAACTAGTGGGCTTCTTTTAGAGCTCTCTTTGTCTATACCAGTGATCGGCAAACTGTGGCTCGTGAACCACATGCAGCTTGCAAGCCACGGTTTGCCGCTCTATTGACAAATGAGTTTGCCGACCACTGGTCTATACCTAAGTGCTCACTTGTAGCCATCCAACTATTAGTTCAGGTTCAGGGATCCTGGAAGGAAAAAAACTGGTAATCTCACAGTCGATATGATGATACTTTGGACTTCAGTATTTTTTCCAATCTACCTATTATTAATTATTCTTTAGAGTCCTCAAATAGCTGTTCCATCCATTTTGTCCAGGTTTTATACATGCATTTAGTGGACGAAATAGAGTGTGTGTGCTTAATCTATCTGAAAATGAAACCATACACAAAATTCTATTCTCCAATAATTCTCATTAACACATGGATGCTTCAAATATAATTATCAGAATATATAATTCATCTAAAATAAGAAAATAGTCATGAGTTCTCCTTCCATTTACAAAAAAAAAAAAGTGCTTTTCACATAGTAACTAACTCATAGAAAGACAGCCATGATATTAAGAAAAGCTGATCATGTTTTGGCTAAAGAGCTTTTATGAGTATATACTATCACTGCAAAGCCCTCATAATTTTATAGTGCACTATCAGAAAAAAAAGGGACTCGGCTTAAGACACAAATAGAAGGATATCCAGTGTTCATGGATTAGAGTAATTAATATTGTTAAAATATCCATACTACCCAAATCATCTACAGATTCAATGAAATCCCTATCAAGATTCCAATGGGAATTTTTTTTTTTTTTTACAGAAGTAGAAAGAAAATCCTAAAATTAATTATGGAACTACAAAAGTCCAAAATAGTTACAAATCTTATATCTGATATCCAGATATAGTATCCAAAATATATGAACACGTCATACAACTCAACAGCAGAAAAACAAATAATCCAATTAAAAATTGGATCAAGGACCTACACAGACATTTTTCCAAAGACATTCAAATGGTCCACAGTATGTAAAGAGGTATTTAACATCATTCATCATTAGGGAAATAAAAAACAAAACCATAAGGACTCATTCCAGCTACATTGGTTATCTTCCAAAAGACAAAAAATAAACACTGGTGAGTATATTAAAGGAACCCTTTGTGCATTCTTGGTAGGACTGTAAATTCATACAGCCACTGTAGAAAACAGTGTGCAAGTACTCACAATATTAAAAATAGAACTACCATATGATCCAATAATTTCATTTCTGGGTATATATCAAAAGGAAACAAAGTCACTATGTAAAGAGACATCTGTATCCCCCATGTTCACTGCAGTCTTATTTACAATAGCCAACATATGGAAAAACCTAAGTGTTCACCAACAAATAAATGGATAAAGAAAATGTGGTATATATACACAACAGAATACTATTTGGCAATAAAAAAGGAAGGAAATCCTGCCATTTATGACAACATAGATGGACCCTGAGGGCCTTATGCTGGGTAAAATTAAGTCAGAGAACAACAAATACTATTGGATCTCACTTATATGTGGAGTCTAAAAACAAAACAAAACTCACAGAAAAAATATCAAATTTGTGTTTACCAGAAATGGATGGAAAGAGGAGAAATGCGATGAAGGTAGTCAAAACACACCAACTTACAGTTAAAGATAAGTAAGTACTGGGGATGTAACATATAGCATGATAACTGTAGTTAACACTGCTATAAGGTACACTTGAAAGTTGCTAAGAGAGAAGTTCTCATTATAAGGAAAAAAACATTTTTAATTTTTTTTTTACCTCTATGAGATAATGGATGTTAATTTATTATGGTAATCATTTAATAATATATGTAAGTTAAGTTATTACACCATGTATCTTATACAGTGCTGTTTATCAGCTCTATCTCAATAAAGCTGAAAGAAAAAATTTTAAATAATATATCTGGTATGTTATTAAAAACAAACGATATTTAATTATAAAATTATTAAAATGATAAAAATATAATATGGTATTTGTAAATAGATCTAAATGATACAGTTCATCCAACTTTATGTCTGAATATGAAACCTTTACTATTTTGAGAGAAAGTGATCAAAATAATATTTTAAAACAAATAAAAAAAGGGCTTGCTTTCTCACTCTTTATGAAAAGCACAATGACACGATAGCCACATCACAAGGTATTTATGTGGGTGATCCATTTATAGGTAACTAGTCAAGAATCACCATCCAAGAAAATGTTAAGTGACTTTCAATAGTCGATTCAAATTAAAATCATTCAGGACATTTTCTTTCAAAAGGGTGATTTTTAACTCTTTCAAACTCTGGGACTAAGAAATACAAGTTGCAAAATTTAGGTTTAAAACAAGAACAAAATAAAAGATCAAAAGAATATGACAACAAAATTTAAGGGTGTTGGAGAGAAACCAAGATGGCGGCATAGGTACTTAATACCTAAACTGCTGCCTCGCACAACAATTTCAAAACTACAACTAAAAGACAGAACGGACACCATCCAGAACAACAGGAAAGCTGGCTGAGTGGAAATGCTACAACTAGAAGGAAAGAGAAAAGCTCACAGAGAATTGGTGGAATGGCAAAGGGTTGAAGTACGACAAAGGGTCTTTGTGCGTGCAGAGAGGAAGGGCGGCTGAGAGCCTGGCTGACTTTCTTTGGTGGGAGGGAGAAGGAAGCCCCCGACTGCACTGAACCCCAGTTCCGGGCGAAACCCCGTGGACCCAGGCTCATACAGGGGGAGTCTGGACTATCAGGTAGAGAGAAAGGCACTTGGAGACTTGGAGACCCAGGGGAGCCCCAGCGGTCAGGGATCTGGAGGCACGCGCGCACCAGTGCGCACCAAGACTGCAGAGGTTGCCACAGGCTTTCCCTGGCAGAAGGGAGTCGGGAGCTCCTGACTGCACTAAACCCCAGTTCTGACTGCACTGAACCCCAGTTCCAGGCGAGCCCCTGGGGACCCATGCTCTTGCAGGGGGAATCTGGACTCTCGGACAGAGGCTCAGGAGCCGGGGAAGACAGAGGTCTGAAGGCGCGTGCGCGCAAGGGCAGGGCTGACGGGAAGCCAAGACTGTCTGCCCTGAGACTCCACCCCATCCAAGCTGAGCACAGAGGCTTTTGCAATTTGTCAAGTCTAATCCTATAAGGCTCTCTCCAGCACCGAACTTCTCCCGGAATAGACACAGCTGATCCTCACAGCCAACTGGCCTGGAGGTCAATTCCTCCCAGTGATACCAACAACAATCAAGCCTTAACTACAACAAAGCTGTACACAGTCCACAAAGGGGTGCACCAAGAGTGTCCACCAAAAGTTACCTGGGGAAGCCGACCCACTGGGCCATATAGGACACCTAGCACACAAAGCTACCCTACCAACTCAGGGAAGCAGTGAAAATGTGGTGACAAACAGATCACAAATGAAAGAAATGGAGGAAAACAAACAACTGGATATAGAATTCAAAACCATGGTTATAAGGCTTTTCAAGAATATCCTAGAAAAGGCCGGTAAATATAACGAGACCCTTAAAGATATGAAAAAGGACCAACTAGAAATTAAACATACACTGACTGAAATAAAAAATATTATACAGAGACCCAACAACAGACTAGAGGAATGCAAGAATCAAGTCAAAGAATTGAAATACAAAAAAGCAAAAAACACTCAACCGAAAAAGCAAAAAGCAAAAAAAATCCAAAAAGTTGAAGATAGTGTAAGAAGCCTCTGGGACAACTCCAAGCATACCAACATCAGAATTATGGGGGTGCCAGAAGAAGAGAGAGAGCAAGATACTGGAAACCTATGTGAAGAAATAATGACTGAAAACTTCCCCCACCTGGTGAAAGAAATAGACTGACAAGTCCAAGAAGCGCACAGAACCCCAAACAAAAGGAATCCAAAGAGGACCACACCAAGACACATCATAATTAAAATGCCAAGAGCAAAAGACAAAGAGAGAATATTAAAAGCAGCAAGAGAAAAACAGTTAGTCACCTACAAGGGAGCACCCATACGACTGTCAGCTGATTTCTCAACAGTAACTATGCAGGCCAGACGTAAGTGGCAAGAAATATTCAAAGTGATGAATAGCAAGAACCTACAACCAAGATTACTCTACCCAGAAAAGCTATCATTCAGAATGGAAGGGCAGATAAAGAGCTTCACAGATAAGAAAAAGCTAAAGGAGTTCATCACCACCAAACCAGTATTATATGAAATGCTGAAAGGTATTCTTTAAGAAGAGGAAGAAGAAGAAAAATGTAAAGATAAAAATTATGAACAACAAATAGATATCTATCAACAAGTGAACCTAAAAATCAAGTGAATTAGAAACCTGAGGAACAGAATAAACTGGTGAATATAATAGAATCAGGGGCATAGAAAGGGAATGGACTGATAATTCTCAAGGGGAAAGGGGTGTGGGGGGTGTGGGAAGAGACTGGACAAAAATCGTACACCTATGGATGAGGACAGTGTGGGGGAGGTAAGGGCAGAAGGTGGGGTGGGAACCAGGTGGAGGGGAGCTATGGGGGGAAAAAGAGAAACAATTGTAATAATCTGAATAAAGATTTATTTTAAAAAATTTAAGGGTGTTGGGATTTGAGAAAGGCTTACAGTTTAAGGAGATCAATTTTTAAGAAAATCTAAGGAATCACACAACAAAGGTGTTTGTCTCCATAATAAACTAAAAACTTCTTCATTGACTTGTTTTAATCAACTTTTTCTATACTCTGAATGTTATAAGACAACTCTTGTACAATGTCAGTCAATAATGATAAATAAAAAGGGCACTACCATACAATTATTTATTTGTATGAGTCAACTTCGTAGTTCTAACAAGAGCTTATAAAAAAATAAGGTATAAAAATTAGTTTTTTTCATTTCTTTAAAAAATATCGAATGCTTTGCCATGACAAACTATTAACCCTAAATGTCACATTTTCAGGCCATCATCATTCAAGCAGTAGGCTGAAAGACATTTTTCATAATGCATACTACTAATGAGATCTTACTTCCTCCAAACTTTATTTAAATAGACCCACACTTTACTTGTTAACCAATTATAGAAGTCTGAATTAAATAAGTTAAGACATCATAATGTAGTAACTAGAATTACATGGACGATAACATAAGGTCACAAGTTTAATCACTTTCTATGCAAGTTCAATATTCAGCTTTTTCCTATGCCCTTAGATTTGGTCAACCATTATATCTTGTCGGACAGCAGTCACTGGATGGGAAGAGAGAGTTCATGAGGAAAGAGGAGAGAAAAAAGGCAAAGAAATCAGAGAAGAATGGGCCCATGCAAATCCTTTACCATTAGGGAAAAACAACTTAGTGAGTGAGATAATGAGTCAAGAATATCATCACCTTTCATTCCATGTACTAGTCCCATATACGGGGACTGGGAAATTAAAGCAAAAACCTGAGAATTTATTTAACTTATCTGAAGTGTGGCATGGAAATTTTAATTTAGGAGTTCTGTTCAAATTTGTTAAGAAATTCTTAAAAGTTCAGCAGTATTCCAAAACATACCCCAAGAACAAACTGGCCCATTAAAAACACATACTATCTTGGTTCTTAATTCTGTAGGAAGGATGCTACAGGCCAACAGACATATAGAGCAGTATTAATAACAGCAAATATGCCCATGTTGAAAACTAATTATCACCCCCTCCCTTATTAAAATAAATATTTCCAGTATTACAGGCAACACAAGCCGTAAAATGCAATCTAGAATTTACTACTCAAATGCATGTTTCCAATATTTTTAAATTGCTGATTAGGAGGGCAATGAAAAATATAAGCGCCATTTCCCTCTAAATCAGTGGTTCTCAATCTTTCTAATCCCGCAACCCTTTAATACAGTTCCTCATGTTGTGGTGACCCCTAACCATAAAATTAGGCTCCACAGCAGTGGCTCCTAACCTGTCTCACTTATACTACTATGCCTCATCGCTTGGGTCCCAAAAGAGCTAGAAGAATCCGCAAACTTTTCACTATCTCTAAAGATGATATCTGCCAATATGCTGTGAGAAAGCCCCTAAATAAAGAAGGTAAGAAATCTAGGACTAAAGCACCCAAGATTCAGCATCTTGTTTCTCCATGTGTTCTGCAACACAAACGTCAGCATATTGCTCTGAAGAAACAACTTGCTAAGAAAAATAAGGAAGAGGCTATTGAATATGCTAAATTTTTGGCTAAGAGAATGAAGGGGACCAAAGAAAAACAGCAGGAACAGATTGCCAAGAGATGTAGGCTGCCCTCTCTAGAACTTCTACCTCTAAGTCTGAGTCTAGTAAAAAATGAAATTGTGAGTAACAATAAATAAGAACAAACGTTTTTTAAAAAGACAGAATCTAGACCCACCATCAACAAAATGAAAAGGGAGTCCATTGCATGGGAGAACATATTAGGCTATGATAAACCTAACAAGGGGTTAATTTCCAAAATATTTAAGGAACTCATACAGCTTACAAAAGGAAGACAAACAATCCAATTAAAAAATGGGCAAAGGACTTAAATAGACATTTCTCCAAAGTAGACATACAGAAGACCAAGAGACATATGAAAAAATACTCAAAGTCACTAACCATAAGAGAGATGCAAATTAAAATGATAATGAGGTACCACCTCACACCGGTCAGAATGGCTATCATCAACAAGTCAACAAATGACAAGTGCTGGTGAGGATGTGGAGACAAGGGAACCCTAGTACATTGTTGGTGGAAATGCAGACTGGTGCAGCCACTATGGAAAACAGTATGGAGTTTCCTCAAAAAACTAAAAATGGAACTGCCATTTGACCCAGTGATCCCATTTCTAGGAATATATCCTAAGAAACCCAAAACTCTAATCAGAAAGAATATATGCACCCCTATGTTCATAGCAGCAAAATTTACAATAGCTAAGATCTGGAATCAGCCCAAGTGCCCATCTAGTAAATTAGTGGATAAAAAAGCTGTGGTACTTTTACACCATGAAATACTATGCAGCTGTAAAAAAAAAAAAAAAGATCTCTTACTTTTTGAGACAGCATAGAGTGACCTAGAGAGTATTATGCTAAGTGAAGTAAGCCAGTCAGAGAAAAATAAGTATCATATGATCTCACTCATTTGTGGAATCTAATGAACAAATAAACCAATGAACAAAATAGATCCAGAGACATAGAAGCATGAATCAGACTGACAAATCTCAGAGGGAAGGGGGGGATTAACCAGGGACTTATATGCATATATGCATTGCCCATGAACACAGACAACAGTGAGGTGAAGGCCTGGGAGGGGCAGGTGCAAGGTGGAGGGAGTCAAGTGGAAAAAAAGAGGGGACAATTATAACACTTTCAACAATAAAGATAAATTTAAAAAGACAGATCTTAGTTTGAATCAAGTTTTCAAACATAACTGCCCAATAACTATACATAATTTAGTAAATCTTTCCCCTAACAAAGAAGGCAGAACACTTTGGCTTTTGTGTCATATCATTAGGAATATATCTTAAAATAACAACATGAAATCTTATTTTAAATCTACTGTTCTGCTCCAAACACATTTCCTTTCACTGAAGACATCACAAAGAGCAACAAACACATAAGAGTTAACTGGAAAAGCTTTGCATGTTAGGTGAAAATGGGAACGGTAATATCTACACACATGTAAAAAAACTATAATTAATAATAAGCAGTAACATTGTAATACCAAAAATACAGCAATTTTTCCCTGCTGGATACATTTTAAGACATAACTTTTAATCCTAAGACAAGAAAAAGTGTGTTTTGACATTTATTTTCAGCTACTTTATTTTTTCTATCTTTACTCATTTACACCCATCCTATATAATAAAAGCCTAATATGCGAAGTGTCCGGTCATCCGGTGACTAGTCAACTGTTCAACCAATCAAAGCATAATATGCTAATGATATGCTAAGGCCACTCAACCACTAGCTATGACATGCACTGACTGACAACCAGGGGGCAGACAGTCAACCAGTCAACCAGTCGCTATGAAGTGCACTGACCACCAAGTGGCAGACGCTCCAACCGGTAGGTTAGCTTGCTGCTGGGATCCAGCCAATAGGGACTGAGCAAGATGGGCCGGACATACCCTGAAGCCCTCCTGCGTCCCTCCCCAGCCAGCAGGCCCCAATTGGGACTGGGCAAGATGGGGCCAGAAACATCCTGGAGCCCTCCCACGGTCCCTTCCTGGCCCTGATCATGCACCAGGGGGGTCCCTCAGCCTGGCCTGCTCCCCTCTCACAACCCAGGATCCCTCGGTGGATGTCAGAAAGCAGGTTTGGGCCCAATCCCTCAGGCCACTCACCTCAGGAGGGTGCCAGATGCAGGGTTCATGGCTGGCAAGTGCTGCTATGGTGGCACGAGCCTCTCCCAATCAGGACTGATTGGGCGTGAGCCTGCAGCAGATGCAATGGGGCCAGGATGAGCGGGAGCCACAGGTAGAAGGCTGTAGGTAGCACTGGACTCCGGGTTTTGACCCGATCCCTGCAGGCCACCCCAAGGGACCCCACCCATGCACGATTTGTGTACCGGGCCTCTAGTATATAATAAACTGTGTGATACTTAGTGCCATCTCTGAAGTTAAAAAAATTAACACTGAAAAGGGAATACAGCCAGGTCAAGGAAAACTAGATATGGGAGGGCAGCTTGACATTTCAAGGTTAAGTTAACACTTTTAGGTGGATCTAACCTCTCCTATACAGTATCTCCTAGGTATCAGACCCAAGTATGGCATGTTCCTGTTCTCTGTAAAGGCTGAATTATGTTCACTACTAAGCTCAGTACCATAATTTACTAAGTCAAGGTCAGCCCTCTCTCTAGGAGCCAGCAAACTGATTCCTGCAGCAATAACACTGGAATTATAATCTGGGTCCTTGGGTTTTAACACACAGGCTAGTTCAGTGCTTGTGAGGTAGTAGTGTCAAGAATTGTTAAAAAAAAAAAAAAAAAGATTTAGACACATGCAACACATATACCCACACTCATTGTGAAAAATAAAATACACACACACACACACACACACACACACGCAAATAATCTTCTAAAGCAGAGGTTAGCAAACTACAGCCAGTTGTCTGGTTTTTATTAAGTTAGGAAGTATTTTAAAATGTTTAATCGTTACGGTTTAAATGGTTATGAGAAACTATGTTATATCCTGAATTTTGCCTGTTGGCCTGCAAAGCCTAAAATATTTCACTGTCTGCACCATGCAAAAAGTATGCTCCCCTGTAAGTTTTAGCTCTAGCATGTAAATATGTTCATAAGGAACAACCAATATTTAAAGTTAAAATCTAATACCATTACAGAAGCGGTATTATCAACTTAAACATTGGTATAAACAAACATGATATACACACGGAAAAAGGCAGGAAGGAGATCAACATAAAAATATATAACTAACTTATCTTGATAAACTGCATTTTCACTTTTTTTTTTCCTGTACTTTCCCAATCCTCTTAAGTGAGCATATCATTGTTAAGATCGGAATATAGTACTAGAATATTATAGTGCAAATTTTTAAGAAAATAGAGACCAAAAAATTTTTGTGACTAGAATTGCAGTTACGTGGTTACTTACATATAGGTTCAGTAACACTTTGGTATTCGCCATTATCTATAAATCAAACTGTTAAGAATTAAAATAGTACATTTACATTCTTTCACATACATAAAAAAGAGAAGGCCCTGCTTCATCAGAAGTCAGAGTTGTAGATCTGAACTCTCAGGTCACTACTTTGGAAGTAACTTTCAGGCACACTACAAGATACTTCATATAATCTGAAGTTTAATTCAAACATTATCTCCTACATTCATGTTAGCTTCAATATTTTTCAAAACATAGTAAAAAATGTGACTAAAACCCTAAATATATTCTATGCATACTCCATATATATTATATAACCACAGCATTAACATCTGAAGTCATACTGGGCAATACAAGTTCTTATTAACTAAACAGTTCAAACAAAAACATATTTTTTACTGATAGAAAATAAAATGCTACTATTAAAAAATCAGACAACTGTTCTGCTAACACTAAGGTACAAACAATGAAACAATCATGATTGTTTTCATAAGTAGTATTTTAATTTTCTTGTTCAATAATTATTGCTTAGCTGTTGTTTTGAAGCCCACTATTAACTATAAACATACAAGAGCATACTAATATACATGATATATGATATGTCATTATGACCAATTTAACCCTAACTTGATAAATGAGAGGTTTACTTTGAATGGTTAAAAGGCATTTAAAGTCACATCTTCTCTGTTTTCTGAAACAAAAACCAGTCTCTGCTTTATGGTTTATTTCCTGAGTTTATCTTGAAAATGCATGTAAGTTTTATTTCTGAATGATGTTAAAGTCCAAATTTATTTCTCCCAAACCACAAATTTAAATTAGAATACCACTTATTAGCTTTTCCTTCCAAGTGTCATTCATATTTCTGTTCCCTTTATAGCACAATGTTAACTGGTAAAGAATTTCATATCATTAAAATATTAAACTGCAAACTTTTAAAAAGTAAAAACTATTGGTCATATCATGTACCAAAACTACTGAAAGTAACAAAGATCCCATAGCTAGTTAACACTGACTAGAGTCTTAACTTTGCTTAAAATAGCAGCTATAAGAGTTTTTCTTCCCTCCCTCTTCTCTTGAGAATCTTCAAACATTTATTCCCAGGACAAAAACCACAATCCAGAGCCCTATTCGTAACAATTTAAAGGCAAAGGCTTCATCTCACTACTGCATTTTGCAAGAAGACATCAAAATTCAAGAACTGGCCTTAGCCTCAAAAACATATCTTACTTATGAAGACTAACATTACAAATCCAGATTCTATTGTCAAGGATAGTTAAATATCCTCCAAAAATCCAACCATGAGCTACTTATTTAACAGAAAACACATTTTAAAGACTTTTTGTTTCATCTGAAATGTCTATCCTGTTAAGTACTACATACAAACAAATCTTGTCAGAATTATATTTAATTAGCATATACTGTAGATTAACATCTCTTACAGATGTACAAAACAGAGACAATTGTCATTCTAGGACAGTGGTTGGCAAACTCATTAGTCAACAGAGCCAAATATCAACAGTACAACGACTGAAATTTCTTCTGAGAGCCAAATTTTTTAAACTTAAACTCTATAGGTAGGTACATTGTTATTAACTTAATTAGGGTACTCCTAAGCTGGCCTTTGCTAAAAACTCAAGGGGCCAAAGAGCCGCATGTGGCTCGCGAGCCGCAGTTTGCCGACCACTGCTCTCGGATGAAGTTTCCTTTGTTTTAAAAAAGAATTGCATACATATATTTAGTAAAGCAAGTAAAAAAAAAAAAAAAAGACCCTTTGTATATAAGGATATACAAAATAACTCAGTTCTATAGTCAACAGCCTCTTTCTAAAACCTTTGAAATTAATTTACTCTAAAAGATAGGCAGGAATTCAATAGGTTATAAAATTGCTAGGAGATTTCTATTTCTGGTTTCTGCCATAATAAATACTAGGGGTTTAAGCTTAGCTGCTTTTTTTTTACTTAAAAGATTTTTTCCACAGTCAGCAACTTACAACAGGACATACTGTAATACCAAAATGGAAACTACTTAATCAACATTTCCTCATGGAAACACATATCATATATAACAGTCTGTAAGGGTAAAGTTTTAGTTCAAAAAGTAGCATTTATATTTTATTTAGCAACACAAGCTCAATTTTTTTTTCTGGTTCTGTCAACATGTTCGGTTAATTTTAGTCAACATTAATAATACACACAAAAAAACTGAAATGTAAGCAATAATATAAGGCAATTTGTTTATAAGTTTGAGTAAGACCACGCTTTTATATTTTTAGAACATAGGTCACAGGTTTTCAAGTCCTATAAAATAAATATGATCCTTTTCTCATGCTTTGTTTTTTAAAATTGTTCCTGTAAAGAATTTAAGTCATGTGGAAAACTCAACAGTATGTGAATCATCCAATACATAAATCTTTCAGGTTTCAAGTTCTAAATTGCAGTCATCTATAGCATCACAGAAGGCTAACAAAGGATTGAAAACTCTTGGGCATAATTTCAAAATGTTCCTATTCCCTTTTTGCCCACTCTTCAAAACATACCATTTAATAATAATAATAAACATATCTCATTCATAGTTGGTCCTGTTGGTTTAAACACATTTAACTTCTAAATTCTATCATTTACAAAATATTGCAGGAAGTAACTATTTTGTCATTGAGCTCATTTAATATATAAAAAAATAAACTATATATATATATATATATATATATATAGTTTATTTTGAAAATCTGTAGACCCAGGGGAAATATAGTTAATTTGGCTTCTGACTCACACTTTTACATAATCATTTGCAATACTCCTCATTCAATTGCCTCATTCTTTGTGCTTCCTCTTCACAAAGTCTAAGCTCACTTCCTAAGAGCTTTCTTCTTGCAGGAATCAGCATTTATTGACCTCACAAAGTACACACACTTGCTGTTGTCAGCAAAGAACACAGAAATTGGAGAAAAAAGCATCACAGAAGCACTGGAAGTGTATGAAAGTATATCTTCTTATACAGTTATATTTGTAAAGATCTGGGACTTCATATTTAACCTAAGAAATACTGAAGATTTTTATATTTAAAAAGGAAATACAGCATTCCAACCCAAGAGTTCATTTCATCTGACTGAGTCAGGACCTGACAGTCAGTTGCTAAAACTGAATGGAAAGAAAGGTAATTTCTACTACATTTACTGGTACTTAACACAGTTAATATTAAAATTCAAGTATTTTTCAAAGCCTCCTGAGGTCATCTGCAATCTTAACAATGCCCTGGCCCACTTCCAATTTGGATCATTAGTTTCTGCTTACCTAAATTCCTAATACCATTCCAAATGGCTCAGGTATTCTTTATTTCCTGTCTTGAACTATAGTTGATGCACTAATTATTAAACAGCCAAAGTGAAATAAGCTTCTTTGGGTGTCTATATGCTATCAAAAACATTTCACATTCCTTTAGGATTAGTAAAACAGTAGTTTAAGCCATATTCTGTTGTGACTTTTAAAATTTTTTCTACTGTTATTTTGTATGGCACACAGAATGTTTTCATTATTATTTTACATAGAATTTTTTAGTTTTATTTTTTTAAGAGAAATGGTGAGCTTAAGTGCTAACAAAGGTGTGAAACTGCAAACCAGAGCTAGTACAAAGATGAAACAGAGCTAAATGGACCCAGTTCACCACTCCCCCATCCCTATCATCAACATCCACACACATATCCCTCCCTGCCATTCTCCTTACTTCCCTCCTCTCTCTCTCTCTCTCTCTCTCTCTCACACACACACACACACACACACACACAAAACACACACATTTCCCTAAATTTGTATATATACATATGTACATGCATGTATTTGTATAAATGTGTATCTATATATATAAAAGGCTAATATACTAAGTGTCCCTCCCACCATGCAAGTGGTCGCTATGATGTGCACTGACCACCAGGAGGCAGATGCTCAACGCAGGAGCTGCCATGACACACACTTGCCATTTACAGAGAAACAGCAGTGTGGATCTGGCTTCCCCCAAGTGGGACACAGGCCCCACCACCACCCCACAGCAACAGCCCACCTAATCGCAGCTGACGCTGCCTAGACCCCATGGCACAAAATGCAGCCCAGTGGCTGTGGGGGCCGGGTAATGATGTCACATAGCAACACCCGGCTTCCTCTCCCTAACCATGACTAGCCTCCTTAGAGTTTCTTTAGCCCAGGAACATGACTTATTTTATAACCAGGTGCAAACATTTTACACTTTAACCAAATGTCTGTGAAGCGATTTCCCATGCTTTATCTCATTTGATCCTCAACCAAGTCCTGGAGTAGGAAGATAGAGGAGACTCAATGGAATCCTATTTTCTTTTCATTAGCCAAAAAACAGAGCCTGAGGGCTTTTGTTTTTAAAATTCCACTGCTGAATTATCTGGTTCTGCTTAAGAAATATTCAGCAATCTTGCCTTCCCTGCCCTTAGAGGTTAAAACCTTTATAATATTTAAAACATATGTATATAAATAGAATATAGTTATTAATTTTTATTTGATAAAGCTTTCCACGTGATTTCAAGTATATTAGATAGGCCTAATTTAAAAAATATTTCTTTTAAGAAGAGAGAATAAATCCTTGAGTCACTCCAGGGCCCTAGAAATGTCCCAAAAGCCATCTCTCGATTATAGTCTTAAATTTTAACTTGAAAAGATTATCAAATATACATATATAATCCAAATATTATATTACACTAGAGGCCCAGTGCATGGAATTTGTGCACAGAGGGGAGTTCTTCAGCCCAGCCTGCACCCTCTCCAATCTGGGACCCCTCGGGGGATATCCGACTCGCAATCCAGGACAACTGACTCCTAACCACTCGCCTGCCTGCCTGCCTGATCGCCCCTAACCCCTCTGCCTGCCGGCCTGATCGCCCCTACCTTGCCCCTCTGATGGCCTGATCACCCCTATCCTCTCTGCCTGCCTACCTGATCGCCCCTAACTGCCTCTGCCTGCCTGCCCAATCGCCCCTATTTGCCCTCCTCTGCCAGCCTGATCTCGCCCCTGCTTTCCCCTACCAGCCTGATCACCGCTAACTGCCCTCCCCTGCCGGCCTGATCGCCCCTAACTGCCTTCCCCTGCTGGCCTGATCTTGCCCCCAACTGCCCTCCCCTGCCTGCCTGATCTCACCCCAACTGCTCTCCCCTTCCATGCCTTATCGCCCCTAACTGCCTCTGCCTCGGCCCCCACCACCATGGCTTTGTCCAGGAAGAAGTTGGACATCTGGAAGATGGCCAGTTGATCCGTTCTAATTAGCATATTACCCTTTTATTAATATAGATTATACAGTATTGGTTAAATGGGGGGGGGGCTTTTTCAGCAGGAGGAGATGATCTCGGCAGACAAAAATACATAGTCCCTATTTCAGGACTGATAGCCAGCCATATGCACTATACTGCCAAACTGGTCATTAAAAAATTGAATCATGTTCTTATACCTTACACCAAACAGCTGTTGCCCTTAAAACCCCTCCTCATCCCGCACCTTAGGTTTTGCCTTTGCAGTTCACCCAGAGTAGGTTCTGATTAGTCAGTTTCTATGACAGTCAGCATCTCCAGGCCTATCTCCTGGCCTAATCATAGAAGCAGGGCTGATCAGCAGCCACCCCAGGCTGCTGGCAAGCGGGCTAAACTGCTGACCTCTGGGAGGGAGAGAGAGAAGCTTTGCTGTTGGTGCTGCTGATCAGCCCTGCCTCTCTCTCTCTGAGAGGTCAGCATTTCAGCCCACTTGCCTGCTGCACATGCAGCCTGGCATTTGGTCAAGCCTATAGTCATTTTGGATGTTACGACCCTGGCTCTTTATATATATATATACAGATAGATAGATACTTTTTGCAATTATTCTAAAATATATCAATTAAATTTATATGGGTTTTTATATTAAAAATTTGGTTCAGACCACAGAATTAATCCTCTTTCTTAATGAGACCTAGCTTGAAATTTTACCACACATAAAGACTACAATATATTTTAAACTACTAATTTCTCCAGAGAAAATACAAGAATTATTTTCTCAAAAATAAATTTCTATACTTTATGCATTTTGTTATCACAACTATATAATTTCTCCCAACTTAATTTGAACTCTAAACTCTTTATTTTTTATTTTATTTATTTTAATAAATCTTTATTCAAATTATTACAATTGTTTCTCCTTTTTCCCCCCATAGCTCCCTTCCACCCAGTTCCCACCCTACCTTCTACCCTTACCTCCCCGCCACTGTCCTCATCCATAGGTGTACGATTTTTGTCCAGTCTCTTCCCACACCGCCCCATACCCTTTTCCCCCTGAGAATTATCAGTCCATTCCCTTCCTATGCCCCTGATTCTATTATATTCACCAGTTTACTCTGTTCCTCAGGCTTTTAATTCACTTGATTTTTAGGTTCACTTGTTGATAGATATGCATTTGTTGTTCATAATTTTTATCTTTACTTTTTTCTTCTTCCTCTTCTTAAAGAATACCTTTCAGCATTTCATATAATACTGGTTTGGTGGTGATGAACTCCTTTAGCTTTCTCTTATCTGTGAAGCTCTTTATTTGCCCTTCAATTCTGAATGATAGCTTTTCTGAGTAATCTTGGTTGTAGGTTCTTGCTATTCATCACTTTGAAAATTTCTTGCCACTCCCATCTGGCCTGCATAGTTTCTGTTGAGAAATCAGCTGACAATTGTAGAGGTGCTCCCTTGTAGGTAATTAACTGTTTTTCTCTTGCTGCTTTTAATATTCTCTCTTTGTCTTTTGCTCTTGGCATTTTAATTATGATGTGTCTTGGTGTGGTCCTCTTTGGATTCCTTTTGTTTGGGGTTCTGTGCGCTTCCTGGACTTGTAAGTCTATTTCTTTCACCAGGTGGGGGAAGTTTTCAGTCATTATTTCTTCACATAGGTTTTCAGTATCTTGCTCTCTCTCTTCTTCTGGCACCCCCATAATTCTGATGTTGGTACGCTTGAAGTTGTCCCAGAGGCTTCCTACACTATCTTCAACTTTTTGGATTTTTTTTGCTTTTTGCTTTTTCAGTTGAGTGTTTTTTGCTTCTTTGTATTTCAATTCTTTGACTTGATTCTTGCGTTCCTCTAGTCTGTTGTTGGGTCTCTGTATAATATTTTTTATTTCAGTCAGTGTATGTTTAATTTCTAGTTGGTCCTTTTTCATATCTTTGAGGGTCTCGTTATATTTACCGGCCTTTTCTAGGATATTCTTGAAAAGCCTTATAACCGTGGTTTTGAATTCTATATCCAGTTGTTTGTTTTCTTCCATTTTTTTCATTTGTGATCTGTTCCTTTGTCGTCGCATTTTCACTGCTTCCCTGAGTTGGTAGGGTAGCTTTGTGTACTAGGTTTCCTAATATGGCCCAGTGGGTCGGCTTCCCCAGGTAACCTGAGGTGGACACTCTTGGTGCACCCCTTTGTGGACTGTGTACAGCCTTGTTGTAGTTAAGGCTTGATTGTTGTTGGTATCACTGGGAGGAATTGACCTCCAGGCCAGTTGGCTGTGAGGATCAGCTGTGTCTACGCTGGGAGAAGTTTGGTGCTGGAGACAGCCTTATAGGATTAGACTTGACAAATTGCAAAAGCCTCTGTGCTCAGCTTGGATGGGGTGGAATCTCACGGTGGAGCAGACAGTCTTGGCTTCCCGTCAGCCCTGCCCTTGCGCGCACGCGCCTCCAGACCTCTGCCTTCCCCGGCTCCCAAGCCTCTGCCCGAGAGTCCAGATTCACCCCGCAAGAGCGTGGGTCCCCAGGGGCTCGCCTGGAAATGGGGTTCAGTGCAGTCAGAACTGGGGCTCAGTGCAGTCAGGAGCTTGACTCCCTTCTGCTAGGGAAAGCCTGTGGCAACCTCCGCAGTCTTTGTGCACACTGGTGCATGCATCTCCAGACCCCTGCCTGCCAGGACTCCCCCAGGTCTCCGAATCTCTGAGTGCCTTTCTCTCTACCTGACAGTCCAGACTCCCCCTGTATGAGCCTGGGTCCACAGGGTTTTGTCCGGAACTGGGGTTCAGTGCAGGTGGAACTAGGGTTCAGTGCAGTCAGGGGTTCCTTCCCCCTCCCGCCAGAGAAAGTCAGCCAGGCTCTCAGCTGCCCTTCCTCTCTGCGCACACAAAGACCCTTTGCCATACCTCAACCCTTTGCCGTTACTCCAATTCTCTGTGAGCTTTTCTCTTTCCTTCTAGTTGTAGAATTTCCACTCAGCCAGCTTTCCTGTGGTTCTGGATGGTGTCCGTTCTGTCTTTTAGTTGTAGTTTTGAAATTGTTGTGCAAGGCAGAAGTTTAGGTGCTTACCTATGCCGCCATCTTGGGGTTTTTTCCTGAACTTTAAACTCTTAGAAGCCTTAAAATTTAGGTGGCAAGTTAAATACTTAGCATTTCTTAGATTAGTAATACCTTCACATTTTTAAGAATATATTTCAAAATTACATGACATTTAATTAATAGATTCAATTCTATCCTCTAGATTTTTCATACAAGGCCAACTCAGATTAATATTCCAGTATTTTGTCATTTCAAAATACCAAGATATTTAATACGTTTTATTATTAATTCCATAAACTCCAAAGTTTAAAGTTACCAGGGACTTTGGAAAACTATGTTTAGAGGGGCAGGGGGAGGGAAGCTAGCCACCAGGTCACTCTGCTTAAATGTAAAATTACACAGTTTTTTTGTTGGGGGAAATGCAACTAGCACCCTCCTCTATCAATGTACTTATACTTATCACTAAAAAACTGTACCACAAACCCTTCATTTTAGTTATATCTATTTATCTATGTTTCAATAATTTTGAGATTTTAAAGCCAATGATTATTATCCAAGGCATTTTCTTTGGCAAATTTTGTAACAGAGATAACTTACTGACTTTCAGTGGCCTTAAGGTTAACTTTGGAATGCAGTCTATTATTATTATACCCTTTATTATGGAAATACTAATCTTGTTACTTAGATACAGCCTGTATTTTTTTTGGGGGGGGGGGGGTGTCATTTTTGTCATCTTTTTTTGAGGGAAGTAGTCTTGGGTTTATTCCATAACATCCGCAAAGACACTGAGCTTAGCCCAAGACCTATCCAAAATCGAACAGTATGCACTTTTGTCTTAAGCCAGCCTTCTCTCTCCACAAGTACAGAAATCCCAGATGTCTCCCTTGAATGCTGCTAAATTTTAACTCTAACTCCCTTTGTCTCACGTGTCTCCCCACCCCCATATCCTATTCGCTCTGGGGAAATTCAGTAAATGGCCTGGCTGTCCAGGCATGCTTAATAGACTAACAATAAAGACATTAAACCAAACAAAAAGGGCAGATCAACAAACATATAGACAAGACTTAATATATCACAGTTCTTTTTCTGGAAATTTCTCTCCATAGCACTGACTACCCTTTAAAGTTATTTTAGCTAAATTCTGTCTGTCCTAAGACATCACATTTTCAAACAAAGCATCAGAGTTCCCCTGCAGGAGAGCTGACAGCTTTAATCTCTCTAGCTGCAGTCTTCCCACACCAGAGGTGGAGGATCCGGGGCCTTTTTGGTAATTACAGAATTTTGATCCCCAATACAAATTAGGCATTTTTCAATTTGAACAAGACCCCACATAGTTAAATATGACAACAGCACTCTTTTTCCTTGAGCCTGATTTAAGAAAGTATCTTTTAACATTTTAATTTCTTTATCATTTTGCCTTTTAACTGAATTCTTCCCCATTATGACCTGGCTTGAAAAAGATGTTCCTGCCCATTTCAGATCACAAATTCCAAAGCTTAGCACAGGCTTTATGTGCAGTGAATCTCCGCACTGAATTTACCAGTGATCCCCACCTTTACTGTTGATCCCCACCTTTACCGGTGATCAACTTCTTTTCGCTCTGGAGAATCTTTTCTAGTCCTTGTCTCGGGAGCCATAAATGCCACAGTCTTTTCACAGCAAAGGTTCAGGAATCTGGAGAAGGGCTGCGCATAAATGGATAGAGACTAGACAAGAAATATCAATTTGGAAAGCATTTGGGGGAACCAGGTGGAGGCTTTACCCTCTAGTGGGGTGGCTCCCTGAATATCTGGACCCACAGCTTTTTATTTACTGGAAAACACACTGGCCCTTTAGGAATGCAAGCAGGCATATCAAAGGTAAAGTTTGGTAAACAGGAAAAGATTATCAGGTTAGGGGAAATGCCTACAGCTGTTCAGCAGCAAGTAATAATATGCAGATCTTCAGCCCTGCTGAAGATGTCCATCAGCCTTCTGATGAACTTCTCAAATTTATTATGCTAACTACTGTTCTTAGTCTCCAGCACACATACACAGAAAAAAATAAAATAAGCTATTTTAAAATAAATATCCCTTTGTATAAAACATTCTTACAACAGCCTTTAATAAAATAATTTTAACCCAAGAGTATTCTCTCAAGAACCTAAAATTCTGGGACTAGGATAAGATTTATAAAGCAGTCCTAGAAAAGTAACTTTACCTGCTTTCATGCACTTTGATGTTTAAAAGCTCAAGGTAAAACCACATGATCAATAGGTTCGAATCCTCACCTTTTCATTTTTACCACTTTCATGAATCTCATCAATTATTCTAAAACTCCTGAATTTCAATTCTTTCATAGTTATTGATGTTGTCTCTTCAAAATGAACCATAATTTCCTGAAGGCAAAAACCATATCTTAATAGTCGTGAAGATCCCCACACATATCTAAAACTACAGTAGAGATTCAATTAGAAATTTATTGACTGATTATTTGAGATTGAAATTTTTACCTTTTTAAAGCACATGCTACCCTAAAATATACTTGACATTATATAACCTTTCATTCTAGTTGATCACACTTGATAAGAAAACAGGTGGGAATTAAGTGTTTTGAGAATTTTTAATCTGCACCCTGCCATCAAAACCTAGCATCAGGTTTAATTTTGTCCTTCTGAGAAAGGTCTATTTGTCAACCAACTCACTAACAGAACTACAAGAGGGACTCTGAGAGTAGGGTTAGCAATGCTAAGTTTATGCATTAAGCCCTGCATTATACATAATGCAACCCTGAAATGTAGATGTTTTTATGCTCAATTCTCATATTACTGTGACAAACTAAAGAGAAATATAAGATTCTTACCTTTTCCATAGAAAGACACAAATAGAAGACATTCA
This sequence comes from Corynorhinus townsendii, assembly GCA_026230045.1. NCBI lineage: Eukaryota > Metazoa > Chordata > Mammalia > Chiroptera > Vespertilionidae > Corynorhinus > Corynorhinus townsendii. The sequence continues at coordinate 182,125,576 of JAPDVU010000001.1, read as the reverse complement.
TTTGTTGAAGGTGTAAAGTAATAAATATAATGAATTAAAATGAACTTGGAATTTTTTGATAAACTCACTTTAAAAGCATTTGATGGGGGAAATAACACTTGGAGAGTTTCAGCAATAAAAGAAACTACTCTTTTTATGACTGAAGGATAAATGTATAATTGTAAAAGTATATGTAGAGCATTGGGTATTAGTTCATGAATACACTTGAGTATTTAAAAAAGAAACAGTTTGAGGGAAACACCCATTAAGAATATGTGTGAGCCCTAGTTGGTTTGGTTCAGTGGATAGAACGCCAGCCTGCAGACTGAAAGGTCCGGGGTTCAATTCCAGTCACGGGCACATTCCTGGGTTGTGGGCTCAATCCCCAGTAGGGGGCGTGCAGGAGGCAGCCAATCAATGACTCTCTCTCATCACTGATATTTCTCTCTCTCTCCCACTCCCCCTTTCTCTCTGAAATAAATAAAAAATATATTTTAAAAAAAGAATATGTGTGAAATAACACATAGTACTATAAATCTGAAAAAATATGAAACTAAGAATATTTCCCATATGAGGAAGAAAATAACTATTTATTTAAAAGCTTTTATTGTATTACATATATATCTGCTTTCAAAAACACTGGTAAAGATTCCTGTAAACTGCCTATGAAGAGATTTAATAAAGAGAATTCTCATTATCTTTCAATAATAATTTTAAAATATTACAAGACAGAATTTAAAAGAGAATGCAAAGGATAAAATATTAAAAACATCAACAAAACCCATGGTGAAGCTATTAAAGAAGTAAGACATCCTGTGAAAATGGAAGCTTTCTAATGATAATTTAGACTTTTAATCTTGGTGAGTATTATGAAAATTTCAAACTAATCCATCAGTTTACTATGTCCTTTCTTAAAAGATAAAAAATAATCAAGCTTTTAGCTTCTTGAGCAGTCTATTTTAACTGATAATTTACACAATAGTCCTGGCTATTTGGCTGGCTGACCTTAAGTATGATTTTCTTTGTCTTTGTTGTTTTTGTTATCCTTTGATAATTTTTAATAATAAAGAAACTAGAATTTACTATTACCTGGGTAATGGAAAGTACCTTCAAAGAAGGATTATGTAATTTACACAATAATATAACCACAAAGTTCTGAAAATATAGCTATAATTAGTGAACCCCAGTCTATTTCCACTAAATTTAAACCATGGTCTACCTATGGGAGGAATATCTTACAGGTAAACGAAACCAAGCTGGGTCTATTCTGCTAGTTTTTTTTTCATTTTCCAACAAGCCACACTGTTGTATAATTACTATCTCAGAAGCAGTAAGGTCTGTTTTTTGAACTACCTTCTCATAACAGTAGGAGCTTCAATTTTCTTTCAGATCCTATAGAATGTATAATATCTGACCATTATTTTGAAATATGTTTTTTATTGATTTTAGAGAGATTGGAAGGGAGAGGGAGAGACAGAGAGAAACACTGATGTGAGAGAGAAACATCCATGCCTCTCATACGTACCCTGACCAGGATTAAACCCACAACTTAGGTATGTTCCCTGACTGAAATTGAACCTGCGACCTTCAGTGCACAGAACAACACTCAACCAAGCCACATGGGCTAAGGCCTATAATACCTAACTTTAAAATGTATAATACAACTTTTAGTTTCACTAAACTAGTCATCCTCTGATCCCTCGACATTGTTAACTCTGAGACCTCAGCAAATTCCAAAGTGTCTGACTAAAATCAAAGGCATAGAAAACTCAGCTTGATCTGGAAAACTGAACCAAGAATTCTGTACCTCATCACATAATCATGAATTGCAATCAACAGCTGTTCCACTCACCAGCTATTTTAAACCATTTTATATGACTGTAGCAAGACTAATTCTTTTCTAAATAAGCATGACAACACTTATACCAAAACTGCTTTTCTTCAAAATTGTCTCCTTAGAAATCTTAATACTTACTTAACCTATGCTACAACTTGCCAAAAAACTTTAGAACTTTCTTTTCCGAAATTTCCATCGCAGAAAATTTACTAACCACATATAGAAATCCCTCTCATTGCTATGCAAGCAAACATTGGATTAATACTCTTGGCCTTGTTTTTTCAACTCTCCTTCCCACCACCTCCTTTACTCCCATATTCCTCTATATCTGGCCTCTGCCTTTTCCTTTCTTCTGGTTTTTGAAATCAACACAATGAGAATTTATAGGGTGGGAAGGAACCCTGAAGTGACCCAGGAGAATAGACAGTGGAACAAAAGAAACAGACCTGGATGTAAACAATCATTTTCATGCCTCCTACTTTCTAGTATCATGGGTAAAAATACGCAAAAAAATATAAAAATATATACATTATCTAATGTCCATACTTCCTTTTGAAAGAAGTATCTTCCAAGCCAAAAGTTTCCAAGTCAAATGTTCAGGAGGATTAGAAAAGTGATATTTCCAAAATGTTAACTGTCCACTAGGTGTGACTTATATTTTACCTCCTTTCCACCAACACTTGATATCCCACCTTACCACACTGTTCATCATACCCAGCACTAAGATTAACTTACTCCACAATAGTCAGTGTTCTAAGTTGAGACCAACTCAAATCACCACCAAGAGTTCACAAATACAAAAAAAATTATAATAAGTATTTCCTAAAAAGGACTTGGGTGGAAAGGTTATGAAGTAGCAAGAATTTCTCCCATCACAGATGCTATTAGCACAGGTGCCTTTTTATCCCCTACTTTCTAAAATGGTATCATATTCTAAGGATGTTGGGCTCAATGATCAAAGTAGATAAGGGCAATTTGGTCCATTACTGAGCAATATAACTAGGTAATTCATTTAAATCATGGGTATAAAGAAAAATCTACATTTCTTGAGAAAATAGCTGAAAGATCATTTTAGATAAATAAAAATTAAACTGCTTAATTAAGATTATGTTAAAAGGGAGAAATTTTCCTTTTGTTTTGTTCCTGTAATGCTGCTTTTGTAACTTGAAAAATGAAGATCACCTTTTACACCACAATACATTAACATGGTATATATAAATACCTACACATTCTTTCCAAACCATAAACTCTCCTTACCTGCTAATGGGCAATGAATTGTATACATGCAGATTCACTTCTGATCGCATTTACCTCAACTAATTTCAATTATTCAAGTGAGGCTCATTTAAAACATGAGATTATTTAAAATATATGAGACAAAGCAGATGACCAAGTTTAGGAAAGGAAACTAAAACCAAGCCTTAGAAACAGGACTCCTATGTCTGATGTGGAAGGGAATTTAGAATTGGAAAGAATAATCCAAGTCAGAGAGCTCAATTATGCTCCTGCCTAGGTTCTGAAAAGCAAAGAAAAGGATCAGAAATAATCAATATGTAAGTGAAGACTTTCCAAAGTTTTTTCCTTGCTCACATACAAATTTGTCTCTGGGTCCACAGTGGGAAAGGAGCATGCATCAATTACTCTTGAGTCATAAAATCAGAAAGGTAGTAAACTCTTGAATGAAGGAGAAGACATAAACTACTCAATTAGCATGACAGAAAAATTAATATTACCACACCACTGAAGCTTTGGAAGAAGGAAACTGAAATGTTTTTAGTAATCAAGATCAATAAACAAATTAACTGCATGCTGCTCATCTAATGTGAAATTTGTTAAATGTTCATAAGTTATTTGTTTTAGAGTTCTTTATTGTTTTGGGTTTAAAACATATATGAAAATATATAAGGACTCATGTTTGTTTGTAATTTTAATCCCCCTGCCCTATTTTTCCAACTACTATAAAATCACCAATGGGATTTTCACAAAAAATAAATAAAAATAAAAGCTTTGAGGTTCATACTTTGTAACTTGTATATTTTTAGAAACATCTATTCATGTTTCCATGTTTTGGCAGTTTGTGTCTGGACACCTTCATTTTAAGGTTTAGTATAACAGAGTCTATCAACACTTTCCCAATTACAAAGAAAAATAAGTAGAAAAGTTCAATTAAGTAATAGTCCAAATTATCAAGTCTCTCAGCAATCAATTTTCTTAAATAACTGTGAAAACATTTTGCCAAAGAAACCTGAAACACTGATTTGAAAGAATATATGCACCCCTATTTCATTGCAGCATTATTTACAACTAGAGGCCCTATGCATGAAATTCATGCACTGAGGGGGGGCGGGTGTCCCACAGCCCAACCTGAACCCTCTCCAATCTGGGACCCCTTGGGGGATGTCTGACTGCCTGTTTAGGCCCAATCTCCTAAACAGGCAGTCGGACATCCCTTTCACAATCCAGGACTGCCTGCTCCCAATTGCTTGCCTGCTTGTTTGATTGCCCCAACCGCTTCTGCCTGCCACCCTGATCACCCCCTAACCACTCCCCTTGATCGACGCCTAACTGTTCCCCTGCCAGGCCCGATCATCCCCAACTGCCCTGCCTGACAGCCCGGTCACCCCCAAATGCCCTCCCCTGCATATTCCCTCTTTATTAGATAGGGATTTTTCTTTAACATATTGGACAGTGTACCTGCTATGGTCTTGATAAACCCGTAAAAAATGTAAACCCAAACTAAAAGTGTCATAAAATAAACTCCTTAAACAGGAATTTCATGAGACCTTGGAAAGATGATATCATGTGGTTGTTCCTTCATTTCTTCCTTCTGTTTCTTTTTCTTCATGTTTCATCTTTTGTCCTTTCTTTCTTTTCTCCTTTTATTCCTTTTCTGTCCTCTCTTTCTCTTAACTTTTCCATTGATAGAATCGTCAGTACTTAAATCTGTCTTGCTTCCAGAAGACAAAAAAGAGGGAAACACACCGTCATCTGAAGAAAAAGATGATCTATGTTGGGATTGGTGGTGTTTCTGGTTTTGCTCTTTTGTCATTTCTGCTGGCGCCAGCATCTTCAGGACTTGTGTGTGGGCACTTCTTATTCATGTCTACAAAACCTCCCTGCCTTGGTGAAAACTGTAGGGGAAAAGGCCTTCCTGGGTGGGCTCAAACCCTGCCCAAGGTGCTGAGGAACCAGGGCGGGGAGCACCTGCCACCGCCCTTGCAGAGCCAACCTCCAGACCTCCCGGTACTCTCCAATAATGTAACTGCAATGTGCCCGTTTGCCTTCAGAAATTAGTTGTAAGTTATTCCGATGTGAAACCCTACCTCAGACATTTCCTTTGCGGTTTCTAAAGATTTTAAACAAAATCCATTTACCTCCCTAACCTGGTCAGAAGTTTCTACCCAATGGGAGAGGTATGCTGGGTAGCATCGCCCAGATACCCTCCCTCCCCCCATGTCCAATCACTCCGCTGGGGGCAAGGGAAGTTCTAAGGCTATAGATGTGTGTGTGTGTGGGGGGGGGGGGGGATCACTCCATGGGGGCGCAGGCTCTTTGGAGGCTGACACCCCAGGCTGCCGCTGGGAGGGGATTGCTCTGGGGGGCACGGCTGCCTCCCAGTCCTACACCCCCGGCTGCAGCTGGGAGCTGATCGCTGGGGATGGGGGGAGGAGGAGCGCAGCCGCCTCCCAGGCCAACCACCCAGGCCATGGCTTTGAGCGGATCACCCCGGGGGCACGCGGCCTGCTCGCAGGCTGACAGTCTGGGCCAGGGCTGAGAGCGGATTGCACGGTGGTGGGGGGGGGGGGTACAGCCAGCTCGCAAGCCGATGGCCCCGGGCCAGGGCTGGGAGAGGGTCACGCCCGGGGGGGGGGCTGGGGGGAGGCATCTGGCTTACAGGCCGACAGTCCTGGGAGCAGATTGCACGGAGGGGGCAGGGCTGCCTCCCAGGCCTACAGCCCAGGCTGCGGCTTTGAGCGGACTGTGCTGGGGGCGCGCAGGCACCTCGCAGGCCGACGGCCCAGGCCGGTGCTGGGAGCGGATCGCGCCGGGGGGGCGCGCGGCTGCCTCCCAGGCCAACAGCCCAGGCCACATGCTGCCAGTTCTCATTGGCAGCCCTCCCTGGGGGACTCCGGCGAGCCTGAGAGGACTGGGAGCCGCCATCTTGTGTCTATGAGCACTGCCATTTTGTCGTGAAGTGACTGTTAATTTGCATATTACTCTTTTATTAGATAGGATAGCCAAGATATGGAAGCAGCTGTGCCCATCAGCAGATGAGTGGATAAAAAAGCTGCAGTACATTTACACAATGGAATACTACTTGGCCATAATAAAGAAGGAAATCTTACCTTTTGCTACATATGATGGACCTGGAGAGTATTATGCTAAGTGAAATAAGTCAGTCAGAGAAAGACAAGTACCATATGATTTCACTTATATGCAGAATCTAATGAACAAAATCTATACATATAAAAGCCTAAGCAACTGGAATGACCAGAATGACCGGTTGCTATAATGCGCACTGACCACCAGGGAGTAGATGCTCAACACAGGAGCTGCCCCCTGGTGGTCAACGCACTCCCACAGCCAACCTCCCCAGCCAGCTAACCTCCCGTGGTCCCTCTCCCAGCCCCCGGGCTGGGATGGGGAACCTGGGGTGAGTGGCAGCAGATGCAGCCCCTTTCCCAGAGGGACCGATGGCCAGCTCCCTCCTTGGGGCCAGCTGCAAACCTCCTGTGCCCCATCCCTCTCCCTGGCTGGCAGGCCCCGATCAGCCTGTCACCCACCCACTGTGGTGGTGGCATGGTGGCAAGAGAAGGAGGAGAGGGGGAGGCAGGGAACTGCATGGTGGCAGAGCATCAACGATGGCAGCATCGGCGTCCAACATCCATTCCTTCCACATCCAGCCCAACAACTGTCACCTCCTCTCTGGCCCGGCCCTGAATGGCCTAGCCCCAATTGGCCCTGATTGCCAGCCAGGCCTAGGTACCGCCATCCATGCACGAATTTCATGCACCAGGCTTCTAGGAAACTAATAAAGTGGAGATAGATTCATGAGTACAGAGAACAGACTAACAGCGTCAGAAGGAAGGGGGGTTGGGAGCTGGGTGAGAAGGGTGAAGGGATTAAGCAAAGAATAAAAGAGAAAGATTCATGAACACAGACAACAGTATGGTGACTGCCGGAGGGCAGTGGGGACAGGGGGAGGTAAAAGAAGTTAAAGGGGGGATAAACAGCGATGGAAGGAGACTTGACTTGGGGTGATAAATACACAACACAATATATAGATAATGTATTGTAGAATGGTATACCTCAAACCTGTATAATTTTATTAACCAATATCACTCCAATAAATTCAATTTTTAAAAAAGGAAAAGAAAAACATTTTGCACTAAGCAATATGCATTTCCCAAAACTGATTCATATGGTAATGTAAATGTTTAATCCTTTGATTAAAACTTTATAATTCGATCAATAATGGTTACATTAACTCAAGGTAAGACATGCAAATGATTGAGCATTGCACCTAGTTCACATTTTACTTTTTAAAGAAATATTAATTTAAATGTTTTAAATATTTCTAAAGAAAACCCTAGAGATAATTTGAATTTAGACTCAAGTAAATTATCACAGACTATAAATAATAGTATTTGTGGACATTGATGAATCCAAATTTCCTCTTTTTATTAATTTATCCAAAATTAAATTTGTATATATACATAACTCATGAAAACTCATCTTTTCTACTCTGAACAAAAAGGAAGATGAGGACTAAAATAAAATTATAAAAATATAAATTCAATATTTATAGTTACCATACTGATCTAGTTTAAAGACTGAGGCCCCTCAATTTATATTTTAGCTAGATTTAAACTTAAAAACTTACAATACAAGATATAGAGAGCTGGGGGGGTAATAAAAGATATAGAGGAACAAGTTAAATAGCACCAATAGGAAGCAACCAAACATGCTCCCCAACCCCACCCTCCACCCCCCCCAAAAAAACAGATGTGTACAATAAAAGGCAAGGTCTAATTAGAAAGTCAGTGCCATTAAAAGGGGAGGGGAGGGATGGTGCTAGATTTTAAAAAACTTAAGAGGTAATAATTATCAAATGTAATGAATCATTTGGTTTGTACAGATCAACTCCAAATAATATTTTCCAAAAAAATGAAAATAATATGTGAATTGGGTATTAGATGAAAATCTGCTAACATGGAAAAGCAGAAATTGTTAGCTAAAAAAGCGTTTACTTCACTTGTGCAGCTATTCATGTCCAAAAACAGCATGTACTAAAATAACACATACAATACAGTATAATTTTAGTAAAGAAATAAATACATGTATGTACATACATTTACATAGGAAAATATCTGGAAGAACATATAGTAAAGTATTAACAATGTCATCTCTAAGTGGTGGAAATATGGTGTTTTTATTTTTGCTTTATATTTTTTAACTGTGTGTATTGCTTTTGCAATGTTTAAATATAATTTTAAAGAATATACATGCATTCTTCCAAATCATTATACGAATGCCATTTTTCAAATTCCAGAATCCATAACTACACATATAACCTACCATACAAGATACATTTATAGTAAATAATACGCATTTGTCAGCCACCTTTTTGAAGAGCTAATTTTGGTGACAGTCATCTTAATGTAAAGTGCCAACAGAAAAATTAGGTGAGATACGCACTCATCCAATAAGAGTCATCCAAATATGAGTGAGCACTTTCTTTAATAGTATGTAACTTACGTTCAGTGGCATGTATCGGCCTCAACTGAGAAGCAAAATAATCACTTTCAGGTTTTTCAATAGAATTAACTTCAGAAAGCAAAGTAATTTTAAAGCATAACATATCTGGCTTCTAAATAATAAAACCTGTAGTTGATCCCTGACTGGTGTTCTAAGTGGTTAGAGTGTTGGCCTGAGAATGGAAGGGTATTGGGTTTGATTCCCGCTCAAGGGCACGTGTCTGGGTTACAGGTTTATCCCTGGCCCCAGTTGGGGCACATGCAGGAGGCAAGCAATCAATGTGTCTATCACCTCTCACTCTCTCACTCTCTCTCTCTCACCCTCTTCCCCGCCACACACACACTCTTCTCTAAAACTTAATGGGAAAAATATCCCAGGTGAGGATTAACAACAACAACAACAAAACTGTAGTTGAGCTGGGGGAAAAAATAACCTAGATTCAAAATCATGTAAGTAACAGGCACCTTTATTCCAGGTTAATCATCTATATACAAGCCTATATAAAAACCTAAGCGACCGTTGCAACTCAAACAGCCAAACGGACGACTGAACAGGCTACATGGGGTGACCAGGCCAGCAGTGGGTGTTAGTGAGGGACAACCAAACGACTGAACAGAGGGCTGCGTGGGGCGACCAGGCTGGCAGGGAGTGTTAGTGAGGGACGACCAAACAACTGAGCAGTGGGCTGCGTGGGGAGACCAGGCCAGCAGGGGGGACAGTAAGGGGTGACCAGGCCAGGGTGGGGGGGGCATTGAGGGGCGACCAGGCTGGCGGGCAGGGGGGCAGTTGGAGATGACCCGGCCAGCAGGGGGGGCAGTTGGGGGTGACCAGGCCATCAGAGGGGGCTGTTAGGGATGATCAGGCAAGCAGGCAGGTGAGCAGTTAGGAGCCAGTGGTCCCGGATTGTGAGAGGGATGTCCCAGATTAGAGAGAGTGCAGGCTGGGCTGAGGGGAACGTCCCCCATGCATGAATTTCATGCACCAGGCCTCTAATCTATAATAATAAAAGCATAATATGCTAATTAGACTGGGCAGCCGAACAACCTTCCGGATGCCCTTCCAGATAACCTTCCGGACAAAGTTGGGGCTGCGAGGGCCAAGGCAAGTTGCCACGGCTGCAAGGGTGGAGCCCCTTGAATGTATTTTGTGCATCAGGCCTCTAGTTTAATCAATATAAACTTAAGCAAATACAAAACAATACCAACAATTTTAGTTTAAACAAAAACAATTTTAGTTTAAAAAAAAATAGAACAATGTAGTAGAAATAATATATGTACAACGAATACTTAGGTATAAAATTACACCTTCAAATATTTATATGAAAGTTCAAATGTTAAATTCAAAGAGAAAAGTAAAAATAAATACAGAAAGGCAAGAGAATGTCAAAGAACCTTGTAGAAGAATTAAGAGGACAGTATACTTAAACCTCACAACAAAATTTTTAGCCTACATGTAAAGAAAGCAAAGCTCAAGTCTCAAGAAAATGACATCTCTTCCTAGGGTGAAATAGTAAGAGAAATTACAGTCTTTCAAACTGTAATTTTATTAGAATTGAAGGCAATTAAACAGTATAACGAAACAATTACAATATTTTTTGTTACGCTTCACACTTTTTTTTTTTTACAAGATACTCCCATGTACATTAAATGGGGTGACAGACAATGAAGCAGCACATCACTCTCATTGTGAAGACTGGTACTTTGACATTTTAAGAAATTTACCCAAGGGTACAACGTTTGTCTTGGGAACAGAAATCCAACTCTAAGCCTTTATTTTGTATTACTATTAAGTAGTCTACTTGTATTAGAATTACCTGTTTATTATCTTTGCACTATATTATTGTTTACTAGAGGCCCAGTGCACAAATTCGAGCATCTTCAAAGGAACTGTGGGCCAGGAGGCTGCAGTGGCCACAGGGGCAGGTCTCGGCCCATCCTCTGCGCCACTGCCTGGCTCCTACTGCCACGGCCCCTAGTCCCGTCTGCTGGAAGTCCCGCTCTCACTGCTGCTGCTACCACACACTGACGGCACTGGTCCCACTCGCACCTGCTGATGGCGTGGAGCAATTGGGTCTGGCGCCAGTAGTGGGTGCTTCTCACACCTGCTGATGGCGCTGAGTGATTGGGACCGGCGCCGGGCACCAGCAACGGGTGCAAGAGCAGGTGCGAGCGCCAGGCGAGACTGTGGTGCACGAGAGCAAAAAATTTTCAGTAACCACCAGAAGCCTGCCCCATGACAGCGACCAGCTCCCCACCTTGGTCTGGTTCCCCTCCTCACCTGCTCCACTATCCCGCCATGGCTGATGCCCACCATGTTCCATGCTCTGCCACCTGCTGCCAATGCCTGCGATGTTCCGCGCGCAACTCCTGGTGGTCAGTGCCCATCATAATGACTGGTTATTTGGTTGTTCGGTTGTTTGGGTTGTTCCCCTGTTCAGGCTATTTGCATATTAGGGTTTTATATATATAGATGTGTCACTATAATTCCTTGGGGGTAGACATTATATCTGCCTCTAGCCATTTTCGTAGGACCATCACCTGACACTGTATCCTATATAATAAAAGCCTAATATGCTAAGTGTTGGTCGTCCAGTCGTCCATTCAACCAATCAAAGCATAATATGCTAATGATATGCTAAGGCTGCTCAACCGCTCATTATGACATACACTGAACACCAGGGGGCAGTCTCTCTGACTGGCGGATTAGCTTGCTGGTGGGGTCTGGCTGATGGGGACTGAGTAAGATGAGCCAGAGATGCCCTGGGAGTCTTCCCATAGTCCCTCCCCAGCTGGCCAACCTCCCAAATCTCTCCCCGGCCCCGATTGTGCACTGGTGGGTCCCTCGGCCTGGCCTGTGCCCTCTCACAATGGGGACCCCTCGGGGGATGTCGGAGAGCTGGTTTCAGCACAATCCCACAGACCAGGTCGAGGGACCCCACTGGTGCATGAATTCGTGCACCGGGCCTCTAGTTTTATTATAAGTGTTCAAAAAATGTCTGTTAATGGACATGTATAAAAGTACTCAAAGTAACCTATTAAATGAAGAATTCATTTAATTATTTTTACAATACACATATACAAAACCCTCACTAACAGACCCAATTAAATGGGCATCCCAGGCAGCCATGTTTGTACCAGTTAACAACAATCATGTCTCTAACCCCAACTAACTTAATCAGACATAGGCAGCCAATCCAATCCACTGGCTTATGGATCACCAAATGTTCTCCTTTGCAAATTGAAACCAAGAGGCAGACAGAAAGATAGTGCTTAAGTTAGACATCTTGTGCATTTAATCAATGGGGTAAATAAGGAAGCTAGTCAGTAAAAGGACAGGAGCAAAAAGCAGACATCACCTGGGAACGTGAATTCAAAGAGACTCTTTGTCCCCTAAAGCACAGAGAAAACAGACTCTGTTCCAATTTTTAATTCCTATAAGACTTAATTGTATTCGTTTTCATGTTGCACTTCTGCGATTTAAGTATCTTTACTTGAACCAGCCTAAATGGGTTATTTTTTGAAAGTACATGAGCCTTTACTGTAACAATTTTACACTCCCATGGCTACTTTCATTCTCCACAAACAACTACATATTCTTGAGATTTCAATTAGCAGCTATACACGAATAACTCTTAAAACTGTTCTACGTACCAAACGTTTCACAAATTTGGGAAACACCTAGTACTATAATAAACTATCAACCTAGGATAAAGAACAAAGCTATAACATCACAAATTCGCGTGTTAAAATTCTGAAGTCAATAACTATCATCTAGGTAAAAGAAAAAAAAAATCTAGAATCATTAGGATAGAGACGTTTCATGTAGATGTTTCGTGTATATAGCATCTTTTTTCATTTGCTTGGTAGTTTTGAGATTCTATCATACTATATCCATATTGTGGTATAATTTTTTAAATCTATTCACCAGTTGATAAATACTTAGATTGCTTCCCATTTGGTATTATTATGAATAGAGCTCTATGAACATTCTGGAAAAAATTGTGTATGTATGTTTTCATTTCTCTTGGATAAATTCCAGGGATTGGGAATGTTGGGTCACATGGTAAGTGCATGTTTGACTTTATTAAATAAAAAACATATAAAGCCAAACTGTGCTCCAGGGTAGCTACATCATTTTTTTCACTCCTACTTACAAAATGATCATTCCAGTTGTTCCACATCCTCAGCAACATTTGGCATTTAGCAGTATCATTTGTTGCTACTGTTGTGTGTTTTCAAAGTATTACATATAGTATTACATGTGTCTCCTTTTTCCCTCATTGACCTCACCCCCATCCACCCCCACTCCCCAGCACATGCCCTCACCCACCCTAGTGTCTTTGTGTACTGGTTATGCTTTAATTTAGCCGTTCTAATCAGTGTGCAGTGTATCTCATAGTGTTTTTAATGCCCATTTCTCTGATAACAATGTTAATGACACTGAATATGTTCACAAGTGTTGTTGGCCTTTCATGTATCTTTGATCGAATGTCTAGATCAGGGGTGGGGAATCTTTTTTCTGCCAAGGGCCATTTGGATATTTATAGCATCATTCGCAGACCATACAAAATTATCAACTTCAAAATTAGACTGCTAGCCTGGCCAGCATGACTCAGTGATTGGGCATCTACCTATGAACCAAGAGGTCATGGTTCAATTCCTGGTCAGGGCACATGCCCAGGTTGCAGGCTCAATCCCCAATGTAGGGTGTACAGGAGACAGTTAATTGGTGATTCTCTTTCATCATTAATGTTTCTCTCTCTCCCCTTCTCCCTTCCTCTATGAAATCAATAAAAATATATATTTTTTAAAAAGATAAATGTCCCTCCTTTAAAAGAATTAGCCTGATATATTTGGTCAAACATTTAATTAACTCACCCCTAATGCCTTGGCAGGGCCAAACCAAATGATATCGTGGGCATTATACACAGCTCTCGGACCAAACATTTCCCATCCTTGTTCTAGATTCTTTATCCCCCTTTTTAAAAAAATAAACGAGTGCTGTCTTTTTTTGTATAAGTTCTTTGTATATCACAGGTAGAAGTCCTTTTCCAAATACATATTTTGCAAATCAAAAAGAATTCACAACACTTAGATAGCTAAGAACTTTGATGCACAATCTCCTTTACCATCAAGTGACAAAAAAAGTAGAAATACATGAACACTTTGGATCGGTTACTTTCCAGCCATACACTTCCTTACTCTCATTTCTCTATGACTAATCAATGTGTTTTTGTCAGGCACATTCTGCTTCCTAAAAACACTTCCAAATATGCTCACACCATACGTCAGAATCTATTTTCTCTATCATCCCCCATTTCTCGGGAATGAATAGTTCACATAAGCAAATAATACTGACTGACTTAAAGTATAAACTAAATTAAATAAAAATAATTTTGTTTGGAGACTCAGAAAATTCATTGAGGAGATATTTAAATTAAATCAATAGAAAATCAAAGTAATAAAACTCTGACATACAAAAAATATGATTTCAAGTACTATTATGAGTAAAATATTACTATGTTCTCAATAAACTTTAATCCAGTAGCTTCTGATTCTGAAAACTCAATTTTATGAATTTAAGGCACAAGAAAGTCACAAGTATACCTTGAGTTCAGGTCTTGCCTTCAACTTGTAAAAAATGCAACATTTGTTAAGTGCAATAAAGTAAAGTACAAAAGGAGGTGTGCTTGTAAAACAAACCGCTACCACTGAACACAAGAAGCAGAAGTAGGAGTCAAAGCACATAAGGTATCAGTCAAAAATCAGTGACCTAAGCAAAATGTCAGCAAACCAAACAGTGCACATTTTATAGAAGAACTAATTAATACATTAATAACTCAAGGGCTAACCCATGTTCTAAACTGTCTAGATTTGTTCTGTTTAATACGGTAGACACTAGCCACATGCGCCTATTTAAATATAAATCTTAAATAATTAAATAAAAAATTCAGTTCCTTTGTTGCATTAACCACATTACCAGTGCGTATTACCTATATTTGACAGCACAGATTAAAAAGAAAATAATTTTCATCATTACAGAAATTCTATCAGATATACTAGCCTAGGGCAGTGGTTGGCAAACTGCGGCTCACGAGCCGCGGTTTGCCACTCTGTTGACTAATGAGTTTGCCAACCACTGGCCTAGGGTATTCAGCAGGCCCAACTAAAAAGCCTAAGGGAGCTATATTCTTCATAAGTTGTTCGTTTTTTTCTATGAAGCAATTACTTTGTTTTAGTAATTAAGTAGTTATACTGAATACTAAAAAGAAAAGAATATTTATATCATATATGTAAGATACAGGCAAATAATGGAACATAAATATTCTCCCCTGAGAGGTAACAATACTGAATTTAGCTTTGATATTCCCTTGCTTTTTAAAATAATTTTACCAAATGTTTCCCTAAAACATATTATTTTGGTTAGCCCACTTAATCTCATTTTAGCAGAGTCACACTTTTTCTTTACATCACTTGTTCTTTCCACTATTTCCACTTATTCTGAAGTTCATTCTCATCTATCTAAATAACACTGCTACTAAATATACTCGAGTACAGTTCTCTTCAGAAAAAGCTAGGCCTAAATCAATGAAATTACCTCCTATGAATCAAAGCTGTTCAAGTATTAAACAAAAGGCTTAAAGTTCCAAATGATTCTCTATAATATGAATAATTTTTCATATATATTTAACTGATCATAAACCAAAATGAGAATAACTTCCTTGTGCATCAAAGATAGATCTTAGTTGCTGTACATACATATACCTTTCCTTTTTTTTTTTTTTAATAGTAGAGCAGCAGTTTATTGAAGTATGTTCCCTCAACTGGCAGCATCAACTCATAAAGGAACTTGTTAAAAATGCAAATGTTCTGCCCCATTCCAAACCCACTGGATCAAAAACTCCGGGGATGGGATCAGTTTGTTTTAACAAGCCCTAGGTGATTCTGATGTGTCCTATAGTTTAAGAACCTCTAGAGAAGTATCTCAACAATTAGTGTACATAAGAAATTTCTAACAGTTAACCAATAAACTCAATTACCAAAAATAAATTGTCATTTTTCCATTTACTGAATTTTATACACTTCAGCTTACTCTAAAATATTATATTCAAAACAACTGACCAAAATGCACACACACAAAACAAAGCTACAAACTTAAGTGTCTGTGTGTGTGTGTGTGTGTGTGTGTGTGTGTGTGTGTGTAGCTTTTCTCCTAATTTTTTTAATTAGCCACTTTCTGATTATAGTCTCTATTTTTTCCCCTCTCTTTTAAAAAACCATTTTCCTAATATGCATCTTAGTCAGTTGCCTTTCTTTGGAAAACAGCACATGCCCTTTTCTAATTTTTCCATTTCTAACACAGAAATTTGTTTCCGGATGATATATAGAGGTTGCAATATATTAAGGTTCTCAAATTCACTTATATATTGCAAATACTTTCCCAATTGTGTGGTTTGCCCTTACACATTTCAACTTATATTTATAACAGTTTGGCTTTTGTAAATTAAAAATATTTTAGCATATAAATACAAAATAAGGTAAGACTCATATGTCCACCACCCAGATTTAACAAATGTTATCTTACCAAATACAATTCAGATGTGTAATAAAATAATATAGATAAAAGCATTTTTTATCAGTAAAATATTTTTATGTTTTCCATTTTTAGGCTTATTTCTTTCTTACCCTGAAATAAGACAGTCAACTATTATTTTTCAGAAAGTTTAATATATTATAGAAAATTTAAAGCATAAACCTAAAACAGACAGCTTTAGCAATGATCATTTTATAGTCTACCTTGTTTCACCTCTATAGAGATCAATAAGTTTTTTCAGTAAAAATACCACAGAGTAAACATTTCAGGATTTGTAGGCCCATGGGTAACTGTTCCAATTACTCAATTCTGCCTCTATATTGCAAAAGCAGCCATAAGCCATAAGGGTGTGGCTGTGTTCCAATAAAACTTTATTTACAAAAAAGGCTGCAAGCGGTATAGCTTGCAGGCCAGGTTCTTTACTTCTACCCACTTCCTCATTCAAGTATTATTTTAATGAACCTCCAATATGTCATTTCATCTGAACTGTAAATATTGCTGTACCTCTAAAAGATAAAGGCTTTTTTTTTTTTAAGGCTCTTTCTGGAAACATAATTACAATACCATCATCACAAGTAAAAGTTAACAAAATTTGATTGAAATAAATACCCAGTGTTCAAATGTACAACTGTCTTATAATTTTAATTTTATAATCTGTTTGTTTATATCAGATTCAAATAAAGTCCTGACATTGCTACTGCTTAACATATCAGTCTCTTAAATCCCCTTTAAATTTTAGTACCCTTCAATTTTGAGTAAGTTAAAACTGTACCTCCCACAAAAAGTACTCCTATGTCCTAATACCCAGTACCTATAAATGTAAAATTATTTGTAAATAGGGTTTTTGAAGAGGTAATAAAGGAACTCAAATAAGATCACCCTGGATTTAGAGTTGGCCCTAAATCTACTCACTATTGGTCCTTATAAGAAGGGAGGGAGGAAATGCTATGTGAAGATGAAGACAGAGGTAGGAGGTATGTTGCCACAACCCAAGAAATATCATGGTACCACTAGCAGCTCAATAAGAGGCAAAGAAGGATACACCCCTAGAGCCTTCACAGGGAGTGTGGCCCTGGCAACATATTGATTTTGAACTTCTGGCCTACAGAACCGTCAGAGAATAAATTTCTGTTTCTGGAAGCCACTCTGTAGTAATTTGTTATAGAAGCCCTAGGAAACTAATATACCTATCCCAAAAGAACTTCTGCAATGATGGAAATGTTCTGTATCTGCAATGTCCAATATGACAGCCACTAGCCGCGTATGGCTGTTGAGAACTTGAAATTCAGCTAGTGCAGTGGTCGGCAAACTGCGGTTCGCAAGCTGCAGTTTGCTGCTCTGTTGACTAATGAGTTTGCCGACCACTGAGCTAGTGCAAACAAAGGATATGCGTTTTTAATTTTATTTAATTTTAATGAATTTAAAATTTAAAATATGTCCTTTTGGGGGGCAGGGGTTTGATCTATGGAGTTTCCCATAATTTGAACTTTTCTAACTATAACTCCTTCCTATTAGTCAACATTTTCCTCTTTTGTATTTTCTATATTTTAAATGATGAATTTAGATGCTTGATCAGATTGAGGTTCAATTCTTTTTTTCAGGGAGAGACAAGTATACTTCATGAGGAATATTTTGTCTTCTATCAGGAGACAAACTTTCCAGATGTCTTTCCTTGATAATATTAGTATCCATGATGTTCAATGGTTCCATTCATTAATATATTAAGGCTTGTAAAATGGTATTTTAATTTTATAATCCTTCCCCATTAGTTAGCTAGAATAATTCTATAAAAATAAGCTTCCCCCATCTACTATTTAGTGGCCCAATGGTACAGTTCTTACAGGAAAAGCAGGAGAAATGGTCAATTCTTTTCTTCCATTTTCAACTTTTAAAAATAATAATCAGTTCATTAGCATCCTCTACCAGCCATTTTTTTAAAGTCAAATGAACTCATCTATTTAAACATATAGGTTGTGTCTCAACCCATTACAGATATTATCTTCATTGAAGCTCATATTGTCCCATTTTCTGCCACTAAGAAACTGTTCAAGTTGGACCCTGAGTCTTTCTGACAAAATCCCAGTAGTCTTTGAAGCATCCTTATTATCTGGTACGAGATGTTGTTTCAGGCTTTTCTTGTACATTTTCTGGCTCAATTATGAAACGAACCACTTTTTCAAAGTATCTCTGATTACTTTTAGTGAAAAATAACATATACCGACCTCAATTTAAATGCCAGAAAAAGCAAACCTCTTTTTTTAAAACTTAATTCTAAACTTTTAACAAAATGGTTACTTGTAATTAGCTGTATGTCTGCCTAACCCTCCTATTATATAGTAACTAGAGGCTCAGTGCACGAAATTTGTGCATGAGTAGGGTCCCTAGGTCTGGCTGGCAATCAGGGCCAATCAGGGCCTTCTTTTGTTCCATGCCACCCCCTGGTGGTCAGCGCACATCATAGCGAGTGATCGAACTCCTGGTCTCCCAGTCAAACTCCCGAGGGGACACTTTGCATATTAGCCTTTTATATATATAGACTAGAGGTCTGGTGCATGAAATTAGTGCACTTGGGGGGATCCCTCAGCCTGGCCTGTGCCCTCTCACAGTTCGGGAGTCCTTGGGGGATGTCCGACTGACGGCTCGGGCCTAAGCCGTCAGTCGGACATCCTTAGCACTGCAGCGGAGGCAGGAGAAGCTCCTGCCACCACCGTTGTGCTTGCCAGCCATAAGCCCGGCTTCTGGCTGAGCAGCGCTCCCCCTGTGGGAGCACACTGAACTCCAGGGGGCAGCTCCTGCATTGAGCATCTGCCCCCTGGTGGTCAGTGTGTGTCATGCAACCAGTCATTCCACTATTGGGCCGAAACCGGCTCTCTGACATCCCCCGAGAGGTCCCAGATTGAGAGAGGGCGCAGGCCAGGCTGAGGGACCCCACCAGTGCACAATCAGGACTTGGGAGGGATATGGGAGGTTGGCCAGCCAGGGAGGGATCACAAGAGAGCTCCAGGGTATGTCCAGCCCATCTCACTCAGTCCCTATCGGCCAGACCCCAGCAGCAAGCTAACTTACTGGTCGAAGAGTCTGCCCTCTTATGGTCAGTGCATGTCATAGTGACTGGTCAACCAGTTGACTGTCTGCCCCTTGGCGGTCAGTGCACGTCATAGTGAGCAGTTGAGAGGCCTTAGCATATCATTAGCATATAATGCTTTGGTTGAACAGCCAACTGGACAACTGGACACAATATATTAGGCTTTTATTATATAGACTAATCAAAAAAGCAGACTTTGGTTACTAGCATATTTTATTTTTTTAACATATTCACACAGGTATAGAGCTCGGCGGACTATGTTTATTAGGTAATTCAGTATTTTTTAGGATGACATTATAATCATTTGAAATCACCAAAAGAAAAATCAATTATTCCATGATTGACAATCATTAAAATATCCACAATCCACAGTTATTTTCTTTCTCAAAGGAGTGTAATTATTACAAGGTACAGAAGTATAATTATTATTATACTAGGGGCCCAGTACACAAATTCGTGCATCTTGAAAGGAACTATGGGCCACGAAGCTGCAGTGGGCACAGGGGTGGGTCTCAGCCCATAATCTGTACCCACGCCCAGCCCCTCCCACTGCGGTCCCTAGTCCCCTGTCTGCCAGCAGCCCCACTCCGGCCGCCGCCACTCCCATGTGCTGACAGTGCTGGCCCCGCTCACACCCACTGACAGCACAGAGCAGTTGGGATTGGCACCAGCACCAGGTACGAGGGGGGGCTAGCGCCATCAGCGGGTACGAGCAATGGCTGCTGCCCAAATTGCCCCTCAGGAGCAGGGGGAGGTGGAGAAGTCCTCAGGTGATTGCAGCCAGCAGCGATGGTGCCAAGTGATTGGGACTGGCACTGAGCACCAGCAGTGGGTGCGAGTGGCAGCTCTGGCGCCAGCAGAGGGTGCAAGTGGGGCCAGCGCCGGCAACAGGTGCAAGCACCGGGCAGGACCGCCGCACGTGGGAGCAAAGAATTTTCAGTAACTACCAGGAGCTCACCCCAATGACAGCAACCGGCGCCCTTCCTTGGTCTGGCACCCCTGCTCACCTGATCCACCATCCCGTCATGGCCAACACCTACCATGTCCCACGCTCTGCCACCTGCTGCTGATGCCCACCATGTTCCACGCACACCCCCTGGTGGTCAGCACATGTCATAGCGACTAGTTGTTCACTTGTTCTGCCATTCAGTCTATTTGCATATTAGGGTTTTATATACATAGATAACTATATGTTTTAAATGTACCATTTAGTAGCAAATTCAATGACTTTAATACAGCTTTAATTCTTGCTTTAGATTGCATTTTTGTCAACTATAGATAAAAGCACTTTGATTACTAATATTTTTAATGACCTGTTACTATAGCCTGATAATTTGAGATCATGGCCAGGAGTTAGATGCTGGTACATAAATCCAAATGTCTAAATTTAATCCATTAATCACAAAGATAGCTATATACATGTTATTTTCCATTTCAAATAAGCTAAAGCCCTGACCAGTTTGGCTCAATGGATGGAGCGTCAGCCTGTGGACTGAAAGGTCCCAGGTTCAATTCCAGTTAAGGGCATGTACCTGGGTTGCAGGCACATCCCAGCAGGAGGTGTGCAGGAGGCAGTTCATCGATGTTCTCTCTCATCGATGTTTCTAACTCTCTATCCCTCTCCCTTCCTCTCTGTAAAAAATCAATAAAATATATAGAAAACAAATAAGATAAAAATTTTTGCTGTAGGAGGTCCAATATTTTATCAGCATTGAAAATGTTTTTTAAAAAGAAAATCTGGGGGGATGTTCACAAAATTAAACCAAATATATTTCAAGGATATCCACTATTCACAGTTAAATAGCTAGACGTCCAATGTTTTAGCAAATGTATTTAACAAACACATTCTGTAAGTGATCTAACTATAAAAACAAAGATGGCATTTAAATAAATTTTTTGGTAAAATCTTACCCAGCAAGTTTAGTCAATGATAAACTTATTGGCTAAAAATCATCTAGGAAGCAAATCCATGCAAGGGGCTAATATAGAAGAATATGAAATAAATTAATATATACAGACATTCATACATATCTCATCTGTAATCATTTCTATAGATGAATTGACTGATGAATGGATGGGCAGATGGATGGGTGGAAGGAAGGAAAGAAGGAAGGAAGGAAAGACAAAAGGAAGAATTTATATTGACACTTCAAATTCCAATTACACATTACAGGATTTCTTCCTTCTAGCCTTCCCCCTTTTTATATTTAAAACTCTCTCCTCCAACAGTAAGAAATCTGGCTCCCATTACCCATATAATCTTTATTTGCCTATTTGCTCAATCCTGGTTTACAGACAAAGTACAGTAGTTTTGGATTTGTAAACCCATACCTCTGCATAAAGAAGGAAAACCTATAAAGCAGAGTTCAATATTT
This sequence comes from Corynorhinus townsendii, assembly GCA_026230045.1. Taxonomy (NCBI): domain Eukaryota; kingdom Metazoa; phylum Chordata; class Mammalia; order Chiroptera; family Vespertilionidae; genus Corynorhinus; species Corynorhinus townsendii. The sequence goes on along the minus strand of JAPDVU010000001.1, from coordinate 182,103,948 downwards.
TTTGAGTTATTATTATCTTCAAACCTGAGGCCATATAGTCCAAAACTGTGTTCAAAAAGTTATTTGTGTTACTTTGTCCCCCCAACCCACATGTAATTATGTTATTTATTTGAAATCGGTTGAGTTCATTTGTCTCTATTTTAGTCCATTTTCATACTTTCTCCTCTAACTTCACAGATTTTTTAAATGTGAAACATTATCATAGTTCCAAAATCAGATATACTCAATGTCACAACCTCCTCCATTCCTTTAATCCCATTCCAATCCCTCATTCCACCCTGTTCCTACGCACTGTGTCAGTGGTTACTGATTTACCCTTCCTATATTTCATAGCAAATATATATATTTTCTTATGTTGTCTTCTTTCTTACATAAGACAGCAGAGTGTAGATGCTCTTTTGCATTTTGCTTGTGGTTTTTAACCAAAAAATATCCTAGAAATCACTCTATATCAATTCACAGAGATTTCCTCATTCTTTTACATACCTGCACTGTGTGAATATACCATAGTTTATTTACTCACTCTCCTCTATATTGACATTTAAGTTGTTTCTAACATTTTGCAATTACAAACAATGCTGCAATGAACAGTCTTTTCTATACGCTTTCTTATATTACTAGAGGTGACTCTTCGGGGTAAATTTTCATAAGTAGAACTGCTAGGTCAAAAATAAATGCATATGCAGTTTTGTTTTATACTGCATAAGTCCCTTCCAAAAGAATTGTACCAATTTACATTCTCATAATCAAGGTATAGTAATGAGTCACAGACATTTTAGTGATGGGGGGAAACTTATTAATCCCTAACGATGGATAACTCACTTCTTCTTATAATAACTTCGTTGAGATATAATACACATACCACACAATTCACATACTGAAAGGGGACAATTCAACAGTTTTAGTATATTCACAGTGTTGCAACCATCAAATCACCACCATCAACTTTAGAACATTTTCATTATATACCATCCCCAAAAAACCCATATCCATTAACAGCCACTCCCCATCTGCCCCCTTCTATCCTAACCACAAATCTACTTTTTATCATTATAGATTTGCCTATTCTTCATAATTTCATATAAGTGGAATCATACAATATGTGTTCTTTTGTGATTGGCTTCTTTCACTTAGCATGTTTTCAAGGTTCATCCATGTTGTAACATATATCAGTACTTTGTTTCTTTTTTTATGGCCCAATAATACTTCATTGTATGGATATGTAACATTTTATGTACTCATTGGTTGGATCTTTACCTTTTTACTTTCTGGCTATTATGAATAATGCTCCTATAAACACTTACATACTAGTTTTTGAATGGACATGTTTTCAACTCTCTTGGGTGTATACTTAGGGGTGGAACTGCTGGGACATATGGTAACTCTATGATTACACTTCTGAGGAACCATCACATTGTTTCCCAAAGCAGCTTGTATCATTTTACATTCCAGCCAGCAGGATTAACTCACTTTTGTTGTTGTTGTTAATCCTCACCCCAGGTTATTTTTCCCATTGATTTTTTTATTTTTATGTCATGTAATCTCTTTATTTTTAATTCATATCTTTCTCTCAAATACTGCAATTCATTGATGAAACTTCTTTTCATGATGATAAACAAAGACACTCACAAGTATTACAAATATTAAAAAAGGAAAATGTATTGCTTCAAAGAGGCCCATTATTTAGTTCTTAGAGCAGACTTGTTCTCAGTAAGGAGAAGGAATTTATGTTTAAAATTTCTCAGTTGTAGATATTTTTTTTAAATGCTACGAAAGCATGGCATGGATTTAACTGGTAATACCAGATTCAAACACCAAATGTGAAAAATTTCATATGCTCTAAATAAACATTAAGAAAAGCAAAGATAAGAACATTTCTATATTACTACCTATTCTGTCAAATGACAATTTATCTTTATTCCATGATACCAGAACATTTGACCATTTTTCTAACCTCTCATCAGAAGTGCCAAAACAATGCCTATTATTAATGCATTCATTCACTCATTAAATTAATAATGATTTTTTTCTTTATTAAGGTATTACATATGTCTTTATCCCCCCCATTGCCCCCGCTCGTGCCCTCAACCCCCTGGTGTCTGTGTCCATTGGTTATGCGTATATGCATGCATACAAGTCCTCTGGTTGATCTCTCCCCCCCGCCCCAAACCTCCCTGCCTTCCCTCTGAGGTTTGACGGTCTCGAGGTCCTTCCCATATTCATCCAATTCCTTAACCTTACTTTCTGTATATAAGCTCAGCCTCTACAGATCCAATGATTTTTAAAGAGAGTGGAAGAGACAGAGGGAGGGAGGGAGAAACATGGATTTGTTGCATCTCATATGCACCCTTGACCAGGAATCAAATTCGCAAACTATTCAGTCCAAGGGCCAGCACTCCAACCACTGAATCACACTAGCCCAGGCAGGATAACTCACTTTTTAACTTGACTTATTAAGTCACCTATTCTAGTTCTAATAACTAGAACAAACAAAACAACTTTGAATAAAATCATGTGTAATCAGGCCATTGTTGAATCAGATTAGTTAACTTTCTTTGTGCTATCATTGATTTAAAAATTAATCAGCAATGCAGATACATAAGAGTGTAGACTGTAACAGTTGTGAGTTAATATGGAAGCATTACAGCACACAATAGTTTGTATTTATATTAAGTATATATTCTGTTTTATATAGTCCAGATTAAATTCCTCCACAAAAGATGTCTCTTCACACGTATGTAGAATACATGCCAAATAAAAACCACAGTCAACAAGGATAATTTTATTTATTAAAATAATGTTGGCCTTTCCAATCACCTGACTTTTGCACTCACATGCCTAATGAATCCATTTACCTTGAAAGAGACTATGACTTGCTTCTAACAGAATATAACAAGACAGAGTTAATGAATATTACCTTTCTTACAATCAAAGACATGATTTCTTATTTTAAAGTTCTGCTACTGTCTTGGGAAGGAATGTTTGTGTTCCTTTACTTGCCTTCCTTGAGCATCTCAATAGCCAGTCTTGGTGGGAGAAACCGTGGAGTTTTAATTAAGATAAATACAGAAAGAAAAGGGGTGAGAAATCCCACTTTTTTTTTTTAACCCTAGGGATTTGTGGGAAGAAGAGAAAGGACCAAGTGAAGTGTAAGATGTATATCCCAAAGTGCCTTAAATAACAAACTCTTCTCTTCCCTTGTCCTCTTGCTCTGGAAGAAAGGCACTTCTTGAGATGTTTAGTGTCAACCTGGGATACAGTCGTATCAAAATACCAGTTTACATTATCTACCATCAACAAAGAATGAAAATACCTCTTTCCTCACAGCTAACAGGGTATTGTATTATATTTCTAAATTTCTGCCAATCTTATAGGTGAAAATTGGCATCTCAGTGCAAGTCTTAACTTGGATTTCTCTTGTAAGAGTGAATATCTGTTCATATGTTTAAGAGAAATTTTTATAGCTTTTTGTGCGAATTGTCTGCCCATGTCTTTAGCCTATTTTTCCATTGGGTCTCTTTATATCTGGTCTTTTCTTTTTGCCCTCTATTTTTAAAGGTTCTTTATAGGGATATTAGTCCTTTATCTGTGATATGTAATGCAAATATATCCTGCCAGTTTTATATCTGTTTTGATTTTATTAGTTTTTTGCCATATAAAAAAGTCTTACTTTAAATTTTTATATACTCAAAAATTTATCACTTTTTCCTTTTGTTGAATCTGGATTTTAAGTCATAGAGAGAAAGCCTTCCCTTACCCAGATTACAAAAGAATTCATTACTGTTTTTTTTCCATATCTATATAGTTTTATTCTTATATTAAAATAGCTGGTCCATTTGCAGTTTATTTTTCTATATGATGTGAAGTATAAATTAATTTTTTTTCCAAATGATTAACCATTTATTTAAAAGTCCATCTTTACCCCAGTGCTCTGAAATGCTAGGTTTATCATGTACTAAATGTCCATGTTCTTGAGTCTACATCTTAATTTTCTTATTCTACTCCACTGTTCTGTCTGCATTATATTAAACAAAAATCTAATCTGCAAAATGACATAGACAAAAGGTAGTATAAGATTCCTTCCATTCTATATCTAACTCTTAAAAAGAAACTTAGACCATATTCATAGTCAATCACCATTAAGTGACTAATTGTTCTAATCATATACAACAAAGAATGACTATTTAGACTAGTTATGTAAGGAAACGAAGGCACATTAGGATTTGCTGGTTTACAAATACTATCTTAAAATTTTGTCCATCAATTGATAATTAACAGAACCATAGAAACAGATACTGACTTAGTATGATAGGCAAAATTATTTAATTAATAGATTTTGGCAGTTTTCTTAACTTCAGGGATAAATATTTCATACCTCCTCCATATCTTTCAATATCAATTTCACCTTGATATTCATAGGTTATTATTAAATTTAATAAACGTCATGTAGAGAGTAGTAAAATAAAGATAACAGTATATTTTTATATTTCTAAAACAGAAATCATGCTGATAACCTATATACTTCATTTTCTCTCCTGCTACTATGAGCTATACTTGATCTTAGCCAAGCTTATTCCCTCCACCTGTTTACTTGACTTGATCCATCCTCCTCTCACCTATTCAAGCAATTCTTACTCTCCCTCCTGTATCATCAATTATTTTTCTTTCTATTGACTCATTTCCATGATCCTGTAACATGCTATTAACTCTCAATTTTTAAAAAGATTAAAAAGTAAAAAATCTACTTCTGACGCACCTCTCCCCACTACCACACAACTATAGCCCTTTTCTATCTTTCCCACAGGAGCACTAAAGAGCCTATACTTGCAGTCTCTAAATTCTTTACTTCCACTCTCCCAAAACCCCACAGTACACTATTGTACCCTCCACTCTACTACAACTGTTCCTTTCAAAAGTCACCAATGAGCTTTATGTTGTTTAATCAAGTGGTCAATTTTTAATCCTCATCTTAATTGACCTATCAGCAGCATTTAATTGTTCATAAAACAGTGTTTCTTCCTTGAAACAGTACCTTCATTGCCTTCCACAATACCACAATACATTTTATGCCGAAAGTATGTTATTTAATATATCTTTAACTCACAATTGGTTGACTTTAAAGTTCATGTAATACATTTACTATAAACAAATCATTTATTTGGATTTAGGCATGGGCAAAAATTTATAGTTGTGAGCACACAAAACAGTTTATTCTTATATTTTTATTACTTATTGTATTATTTTCCATATAAACAACTGTGAATCTACGTTTGCCCACCCCTCTATGTTCTCAAATTTTGCTATTACATGAGAAAACAAGTGTTTAAAAAGTTTAAATATCAAAGTCACCTGAAGGAGCAATGACATACACAGTCCATATATCTCACAGTCACACATCAAGTCACTGCAAACAATTATACCCAGAGGCAAAGAGAGAAATATGCTAGAAAAAGAACTTCAATGGGGGAATAAGGACACATATGTAATACCACAATCAATAAAGAAATTTAAAAAAAAAAAAGAAAGAACTTCAAGCCTATGCACTCTTCTCAACCAGGAGAGAGAAACTAGGCCTACTTTCATATATCAACACAGCCTCTGATTTTAACAAGGCTTACCTACTTCACTAAACCTAGGAGGTCAGTTTTTAGTTGTTCAGATTATAAAGCAGAATAAAGATTATACAGCATAGTAAAAACCAAAAATTGGCCAGTCCTGCTAAAAATTGACAAGCTAAGAAATAACTATAGGTAAAAAGGAAATAAAAATGCCACTATATAAATGCACAGTAATCAGAAAAAGATCTGCATAGTCTCAAATAATGTTATTGACCTTCTTTTTTCTTTTCCAACTGAAGCATGTGTCACATCATTAACTGAATTTTCTCCTGTTTGATACAGTTTGTTTTTGTTTTTACATAGTTACATTCTAGTCTCTCTCTTCATATTTCTGAGATCTTTTCCTGAAGATGGATACAAATGATTGTCTCCAATGCCAATAAAGCTGCCTTCTTTCTTTAAAAGAAGCTAACATGAGTTAAAGGTCAATGACAGAAAGATTAAAGGATACTACTAACAAAAAAGTTGTAATGGAGTTTTTATCTAATACAGGAAAATCTGGAGTAAAGTTTATTAAATCACATTGTCTAGCATTTTGCAAAGCAGCATCAAAGACCAAACCCATCACACAGCAGATATGCAAATCCAATCATTTCCACAATTCACAAAACAGTAAAAAGACACTATTATTTTAAAAGTGGCTAAATTTAACTACTAAAGCTATGGCTTTCAAACTTGATTTGTTTTTATACCACAATATACAGTTAAATATATTTTAATATCACCACCTAGTGTACACAAATGTATATTTATATAACAAAATAACATTGTATAGAAACAATCCTCTAAATGCATGTGATGCATTCTTGTGGTTTCTGTTCTTTCCCATTTCTTTATCATACTGTGTGAGATTCCCAAAATATTTTCTCAACCCACTAATGGGTAATGGCCTGCATTCTAAAAATGACAGAAAGTATAAGTTAGCTATTTTGAATAAAAGCCTCTTGGAGAACAATTTTCATAGGCCTCATGCCCTAAATATTTATTAATTCTTACTATGTGAGAAATACTATGTGTTTGACTACCCTATGCTAGACATTGTAGTATAGAATTTGAGATTGCTTATACAAATATAACAACAGTCTTATACTTATCTTCACTAATAAAAGAGAAAGATGCAAATTGACCACACCTTCACAACGCCCACCAGCCAATCAGGAGTGAGTATGCAAATTAACCCAACAAAGATGGAAGATTAATTTGCATATGCAGGCACCAAGCAGCCAGAGGAGGGGCGCGATGCTTATGTTGTTGCTATGGTGACGACGCAGGCATTCCGCACTGTCCCAGCTGCTCAGGGCCTCTGGGCATAATGGAAAGGTGGGGCCTGAGCGGAAAGAGGAGGCTCTGGGGCTGGAGTGGAAAGAGGCAGCTCCCAGGCCAGAGTGGAAAGGTGATGCCAGCAGCCAGGGAAAGAAAGGCCCATTCTTGCACAAATCTTCATACATCGGGCTTCTAGTTTTAACAATAAGGTTAGATATACAAGGAGGAAAAGACAGACCTGTGAATCCATTTACTCATTAAACATTTTTCATAGGTTTTTTTCCAGCATGCCTACAGTATTTCAAAAAGGTTTATATTTGTACTAGAGGCCCAGTGCATGAAAATTCATGCACTGAAGAGGGGCGTCCCTCAGCCCGACCTGCCCCCTCTCACAGTCCAGGAGCCCTCAGGGGTAGGAGGTGACCCAGTGATCAGGGGAAGGCAATGCCCCATCACATCTCTGCTGCTGCCACTGCCGGCAGCACAAGCCTCGGCCAGCCTGGTTACCTGAGCCTCAGGCGGCGCTGGGCAGCCGGGCAGCCGGGCAGCTGCCATCTGAGGCTTGCCTGCATCTCAGGCCAGCCCTGGGCAACTGGGGGCTGAGAGGACTGGGGGACTCTGGAGGCAGGCACATGGTGCAGACCCAGCCTTGCCGCGTGCCTGCCACCCTGGAGGGGCTGAGGGGACTGGGTGCCACCATCTTTGAGGGCATAGCTGTCAATTAGCATATTCCCTCCTTATTGGCTCTGGGCACTGCCATCTTTGAGGGTATGGCAGTCAATTAACATATTCCTTCCTTATTGGCTGTGGGCGCCGCCATCTTTGCAACAGGGTGAGGATCAATTACCATATTTCCTCTTTATTAGATAGGATTACAATTATTAGTATGGCATATATATTCTTTCTTCTATTAGATACATGGAACTATTCTGATCATATCCAATACATCTTTATTATCCTCAAAGCCTAGCATACAATAGGCACTTATTTACTGAACTAATGGTTTTCTCTAATCTCAAAGATTAGTTAAAACTGTAAGAATTAGGGTAAGGCACAATAAAATAGCTTTGGGTTAGCAGGTACTTTTGGGTATCGCTATCAAAATACCTCAAATATCAAAGCAAATTTCTGAAAGACTAAATTTTGTTCCATACATTTGTAAGACTTTTGAAATTACTTAAAAGAGAACTATTGCAAAAATAACTTATACCAAACTTCATAATGCAGTTATTAATAAAATCCTACTAAAAAGAAATATATACTACTAGTTAGTAAATTTAATTTCTATAGCAAGTGAATGTCCAGAAGAAATAAAGCTGTTGAAAAATAACTTAATTACTTCCCAAAAAAAAGCTCAAAAATCTTTTTTGTTGTTGCTATCCTCACTTGAGGATATCTTTCCACAGATTTTTAGAGAGAGGAAGGGAAGGGGAGAGACACATCAATTGGTTCCCACTACATGAACGCTGGCAGGGATCAAGCCTGCAATGGAGAACATGCCCTTGACCAGAATCGAACCGGGGACCCTTCAGTCCTCAAGCTGATGCTCTGTCCACTGAGCCAAACTGGCTAGGGCTCAAAAATATTTTTAGTAATACAAAAAAATATAGCACCCAGAAAGGTAAAATTCACAATGTCTAGAGTCTAATAAAAAATTACTAGGCATCGAGAGGAGCAGAAAAGTACAAATCAAAGAGAAGAAAGAAAAAAAATCAATCAACTTAAATTTAATTAGAATTGACAGATATAAGAATCAACAGACCTGGATATTAAATCAGTTTTTATAAACTATCCCATATGTTCAAAAAGTTTAGTGATGTAGAAGATATATAAAAAACACAAATCAAGATGCTGATGAAAACTAAATACTTAAAAACATAGACATTCAATGTAAGGAATAAAAGTAAAATCAAGAATTAAAATGTAACAACTCTTTTGCCTTTTCAGGGTCCTGTGAAATATCCTTTTCTGAAAGTCATGAAATTAGACATTTTCTCTCACACACAGTCACCAACAAAATCTGGGAGAAATCAAGCAGAAAAAAATCAGTTAACTTAAAGGTAATCTGTATTGGGGCCTTGTTGTCCATTTCTTACAGATTATTATTATCTGGGGGAAAGAGTATAATTTTTGTGTCCTTACCATGGAAAAGTGTAAAACATTCTCTTCCCTCTGATACAGAAAGATGAGTGCAAGTGGAATATATAAGAGAGTGAGTAGGGTGGTAATGCTTATAATAATAGAACATGTCCATATTCTACAAAAGCCTTATAAAGACTATTGTCACTCTTCTATACTTTTGGCTATGACCTCTGGGCTGATTCTGTCATAAACTTTACTCTTCAGCTTCATTCTGAGGTGATTCCACCATTGAGAACAATGTTTTATCTTCCTCAACTTACACAAAATGTCATTGGTATTTACTACTTCACTGGTATTTACTGCTCCACTGGTATTTATTTCAGTTTGTCTTAATAGTCTCTTCTGGAATCAAGGGATTTTACTTAAAGACCTATCTTATACAGATTGCCCTGAGGCTAAGAAACTCTCAAATACTGACTAAATTCTTAAAGAGAGGAATAAACCTTCTCTCTGGAGATGAATTCTGAAGTTTTGGAGCCACAGTAAGTTTTTCAGGTCACTATGACACCAGAGCAACATTATTAAGGCTTCTCTGTAGAGACCTAGAGGATAGATTTTAGCAATAAACAGTACTTCAAATTGTATATTATTTTGTTATTTAGAAAACATTATCACATGCATGATCTCATTTATGTCTCATAAAATCCTTGTAAATAGGGCTTATTCACCTCCACAGTGATAAATCATGTGAAATAAAAACCTTGACATCATCTTGAAAAAATCCAACGCTACCTCACACTACTAACTCATTTAAGATGAGGTTCTATCAATTCCACATCTGCATACTCTCACTTATATCTTCACCCAGATCTGCTCCACACCAAGCTGTCATTTAAGCTGTGTATCACTCACCTTCAGGGCCATCACTCACAATGCAGTGTAACATCTGACCAGACTTAAGTGGTTGTCCTGGCTTCAAGAATACTGCCCTCATTCAAGAACCTTGCCTCCACTCTCCCTATTACACATTTTCTATTTTCCTTTCTAAAAAGGAGGGGACTTCTGATTTGAGCCATGATATACGAACTGGAACTGAATTTAACCTCCCACTGCAAACAATTATAAAGTTGGAAAACAAACAATAGAAGACTCTGATCCCTGAGAAAAGGGAAACTTATGTGAACTCTACCATCAACATTGGAAGCAATTTGCAGTTCATTGTGCAGGAAGGAAATCTCAAGCAGAACAGAGCAGTATCACTGAGTTGAGGGGGCAGAGATTACAGTTCTGGAATTTGTGGGGCAGAGATCCATAGAGGAAGCTAAGCCGATCTCAAAAAATCTGCAGGGGTCCCCTTGAGTATCTTACTCAAGTATATGATAAAACGCCACAAATGCAGCCAGAAAATTACCAAGACGTTATAGGTTCAACAACTCCAACAAGAGTTCAAACAGGCCTGGGAGATGTTTTAAGTTGGAAGGAGTCATAGTAGTGCATAAACATTGAAAACTTGAGACATTCAGTAAAGGCCTCAGAAGGGTTACATGTTAGTAACAGACTAAATTATTCTTATCACAAAAGTTACTCTAGTCCCACTCTACAAAAACAAATATACAAAAATACAAACAAGACAGAAAGGATTGAGTTGATCTCTAGTAATTTAATTTCCTATCATAACAAAGTCCTTCATTCTTTAAAAGAAGACAACAAAATCCAATCACTCAATAATGTTAGAATCTACTCAACATTACCAGACATATGCAGAAGCAGGAAAACATGCCTCATACCGGAAGAAAAATCTGTCAATAGAAACAGACCTAGAATAAAAAGGTGATGTTAGCAAAAAGACTTAAAAGCAACTATTACTAATTGCTCAATGATTTAAAGAAAAACAGGATCACCGTGAGGAAAGATATGCACAAGACCAAAAAGAGACCTTTACAAATAAAATACAATATTCAAAACAAAACACTTACTGGATAGGATGAACAACAGACAAGATAAAATAAAAGAAAAAAATCAGTAGCTTGAAGATAAAATAATACAAACCATTAAAACTTAACTGTAAAAAGAAATTTGACTGAAAATAATTAATTGAATCACCACAACCCATGGGATAATATCAAGAGAGCTAACATTTGTGTAACTAGAGTCTTAAAGAAAAAACATGTGATGATATAATGGTCAAAATGTTTCCAAATTTGATAAAACACTATAAACATACATATGAAAAACACACATACACATAGGAATCTCATAATCAAATTAGTAAAACACAAGGAAACTTTAAAAGCAGCCATAGACAAAACACCATATTACACAGAAAGGAACAGAGATAAGAATTACTGAACACTTATCTTGAAAAACAATTAAAGTAAAAAAACATAGAAATCTTCAACTTTGAAAAGAAAAAATCAATCTAAAATTCCATTTCCAGCAAAAATATCCTTCAAGAATAAAGGCAATACAAAAAGAAATTGACAGCCAGTTTGAAATGGAATTGCCATGGCCTAGAGCAAAGAGTATCCTTACATGATATTATTCTACAATCTCATTATAATTTTTCCCAGATTTGTATTACCCCCATTACCTATAATAGTACCTTGCACCCTTGGGAATCAATAAAAAATCATCTTTTTGGTGCTTGGAGACAAAGGTAACACATCTCTTGATATTTTAGAATTACAATAGCATAATGTACAATTATCCCAAACAAACTTACAAACTAATTCTTTGAATGTCTGGCAGCAATTTAAAAAGGACACGAAGGGATTTAATCCCTTCCGCTGTATAGAGGGCCCCCTGGGAAGGCACCAGAGCATTCTATATTGGCCCCTCTTGCCCCTTTGGCCAAGAGGGGCCCTCTTTTCACAATCCAATTGCCCACAGCTGTTGCCTGTGCTTTCTGTTCATCCTGAGGTTGAAGCCTCGTGGTGGCTAGTACCATGGATCTATCTCTCGCCCAGTGAGGTGAGCTGGGCCCTCCCCAGAGAAGAAACCTGGGTTCCCCAAGATATGTGATCAGTGCCGGGGGCCCCGCCAGCAGTCGAGAGGATCCCAAGGCAGGGGGTGGGCGTGGAGGCTACGGGGGCATAGGCCACCAAGGAGACAGAACTGAACATCTGATGTGAGCATCACCCTGCTTGGCCCCGGAGGATGGCTGGTTAGCCAGAGACGGGCAAGATTCCTCAGGGAAGGAACAACCTAAGGCAGGCACAGTTGCAGAGGGGCCATCAGGAGAGAACTTGGGGGTCAACAGAGGTGGGGCACAGACCCTCACCCCTCCCAACTTTGCAGGGGCCTGAACCCTCACCCCTTCTGAGGGAGGTCTCCTGCCCTCTTGGCTGCTCCACTTCCCATGCCCAGCTCAAATCGGGACCCAGGTAACAGACAGAGACTTGGCCAACAGCAGCTGCCCTCTCACTACAAGACTTATTTGAGGTGTCTTGTACCTATGGTGTGGGGAAGTGGGTTTTTGATATCTAAATCCAGCCTAGCACCAGGAATGCTCAGGGCCTACTCAAGAAGGCAAGTAATCCTCCCCACTAATATTTACAGGGTAAAATAAGATTGTTGAGAGAGTACTAAATTTGACAGTAAAACAGTAGTCGAGTTCTCAGACTAATTTAAACTGGCTAAGTGAAATAAGCAAATATTCTAGAAAAATTAATGGTACTGGACAAAAAGCTGTTCCTAAAGTGTTGACTAAAATTTTTATTGGTAGTTCATCTCATGGTAAAATTGCATAACATGTAATGAACCTAAAGCAGTCATATTTTAGTGCAAAAAATTAAAATTTAAAAGCTATCAAGACTACAGTATAAAATTTCCAAAAGCCTCCTAATATTTAAATCAAAAAAGGGGGGACAGTAGAAGAATATCATGTAAGGAAAAATATCCTGTAAGTAAATTACATCTAGAAAATTTTTACTTTAGAAAATTAACTTTCATTTGTAATGCTAACAGCAAGACACCCATGAAAAACACACATGGTGTCAAAACAAGCCAAAGGAAAATCGTTTAGGCAAAAAATGAAAAAGGATCCCAAGTCAAATTTATAGAAAAGATTCCTTTATTAACTTTTGGTCGAGAATATGTTTGCATATTTTCAGGAAACTCCTCCAAGACCACGTGGATTCCTGCAACAGAGAGGAATTGCTCCAGCCATGAAGACAGAAAAGAAACAGTCCAGAGATGGAAGACGCCTACGACACCTTGCAACACTAGCAGTCAGCAGCTGTGTGTCGCAGCAGGTTGCCCAGGACCAAACCAGAGAGGGTCAGACCTGCATTACCACCATTTGTCCACCATCCAGAACTGAAATATCATTGCTGACATGTACACATAAGGAACTGTTTGACATTGAAATTGGGACTCAAAAGAACTGTTGGCCCAGAAAGAAACTCACTACAGACTGATTCATTTGCCTCTCAGCATAACCATTATTGCTTGTCCCATTTTGGTTCTTATAAGTGTATTTCTAGTATCACATGATCTCACTCATCTAGGGGAAATAATGAACAACATAAACTGATGAACAAAAACAGAGCCAGAGACAGGGAAGCATCGATCAGACTGTCAAACCTCAGGGAAGGTAGGGGAGGGTGGGGGTAAGGGAAAGAAATCAACCAAAGGACTTGTAAGCATGCATATAAGCCTAACCAGTGGTCACGGACAACAGGGGGGTGGGGGCATGTGTGGGGAAGGGTTCAGGAGGACAATGGGGGGATGAGCACAAATATGTGATACCTTAATCAATAAAGAAATTTAAAAAAAAAAGAATAAAGGCAAAATAATACATTTTCAGACTAGCAAAAATAAAAAGAATTCACTGTCTATAGTTCTACACTATAAAAAATTTAAAGAAAAGTCTTTAGGCAAAAGGAAAATGAGATGAGATAGAAACTTGGATATACATAAAGAAATGAAGAATGAGACAATGGAAATATATGGATAAATATAAACTCTCTATTAAGACTGGTTAAGAAAAACAGAGAAAAGGCACAGTTACCAATATGAAGAGGGAAAGGTAAAACATGATTACATATCCTATGGAAAAATTAAAGGATAATGGGATATTATGAATAATTTTAGGCCAATAAATTGAATAGCAGATGAATTGAAAAAAATTCCTTAAAAAACACAAATTACAAAAACTAATTCAAGAATGCAAAAAATACCTGTTTAGCCTTAAATCAACTAAAGAAATTGAACTCACAATTTAAAACCTTATAAAGAAAACACTAGACCTAGAAGGCCTCATTGGTGAATTCTGTTATATATGTAAGGGAGACATAACATCACTTCTACACACTCTCAGAAAATACAAGAGTGAGGGGTCACTTCCCAATTCATTCAATGAGGCTAGCATGATCCTGATGCCAAAATCAAGAAAAAGATAGTACCAAAAAAGAAAACTACAGATTGATATTCATCAAAAATACAGATACAAAAATCCTTAACAAACTAAATTCAGTAATATACAAATAATACATCCTGATCAAGTAGAATTTATTGCAGGAACGCTTGGTTTAAACATTCAAAATACACACCCTGGCCAGTGTGCCAGGTGGTTAGAGCATCGGCCCATGTACTAAAGGGTCAGAGGTTTGAACCCCACTCAAGGGCAAGTACCTGGGTTGCAAGTTCCATCCCCAACCCAGGTCAAGTTCGGGAGGCGACCAATCAATGTGTCTTGTCTCTCCCACATTGATGTCTGTCTGTGTCTCTCTCTTTCTCCACCCGCCCTTCCATTCTTTCTAAAAAATCAATGGAAAAAATATCCTTGGGTGAGGATTTTAAAAAATTAAACATTTTATAAAAACCAAACATTTTTATTCACTATATGAAGAGAACAAAGGGGGAAAAAATCCATCTGATGATCTCAATATGATTCAAAAAAAGCATTTGACAAAATGTCAATGCATTCATGACTTAAAAAAAAACAACCACTCAGCAAACTGGGATTAGAAAACTATTTCCACAACCTGGTAAAGGACATCTACCAAAACCTACACTTTAAATCATACTTAATGGTGAAAAACTGAATGTTTTTCCCCTAAAACGAAGAACAAGGAAAAGATATCCACTCTCATCATTTCTATTTAACATTATATATTTAGAGGCCTGGTGCATGAAATTCGTGCAAGGGGCTTGGCCCTCACAGCCCTGGCTTCATCAGGAAGGTCATCCGGAAGGTCATTCGGCTGTCCAGTTTATTAGCATATTACACTTTTATTATTATACTAGAGGCCTGGTGCACGAAATTCATGCACGGGGGTGGGGGGTGTCACTCAGCCCAGCCTGCACCCTCTCCAATCTGGGACCCCTCAAGGGATGTCCAATTGCCCGTTTAGGCCCGATCCCACCGGACTGCTGGCTCCCAACTGCTCACCTGCCTGCCTTCCTGATTGCCCCAACCACTTCTGCCTTCCAGCCTGATCACCCCTTAGCCACTCCCCTGCCAGCCTGATTGATGTCTAACTGCTCCCCTGCCAGCCTGTTTGCTCCCAACTTCCCTCCTCTGCCGGCCTGGTCACCCCTAACTGGCCTCCCCTGCAGGCTTGATCGCGCCCAACTGCCCTCCCTTGCAGGCCTGGTCCCTCCCAAATGCCCTTTCCTGCTGGCCATCTTGTGGTGGCCTTCTTGTGTCCACATGGGGGCAGGATCTTTGACCACATGGGAGCATCCATCTTGTGTGTTGGAGTGATGGTCAATCTGCATATTACTCTTTTATTAGATAGGATAGAGGCCTGGTGCATGGGTGGGGGCCAGCTGATTTGCCCTGAAGGGTGTCCCAGATCAGGGTGGGGGTTCCCTTGGGGTGTGGGGTGGCCTAGGTGAGGGACCTGTGGTGGTTTGCAGGCCGGCCATGCCCCCCCCCCCCCCCCCCCCCGTTGACCCAAGCAGAGGCCCTGGTATCTGGGATTTATTTATCTTCTACAATTGAAACTTTGTAGCCTTGAGCGGAGCCAAGCCTTCTGCTCACTCCCTGGCGGCAGCCATTTCTGTTGGGATTTATGTATCTTCTATAATTGAAACTTTGTAGCCTTAAGCAGAGCCATGGGCCAGCCAGAGTGTGCGGAAAGCTTGGCTTCCTCCATCGCCAGGGAAATCCAAGCCTCCCTCCTGCTCTCTCCAAGGCCGCAGCCATCTTGGTAGGGTTAATTTGCATACTCACTCCTGATTAGCTGGTGGGCATGGCTTGTGGGTGTAGTGGAGTGATGGTTAATTTGCATATTACTCTTTTATTAGATAGGAAAATATAATGGCCAGTATCCTAAATCAGTAGAAGAAATAAAAGCTACATAGATTAGAATGGGAAAAATATCTTAATTTGCAGACAACCTGACTACAATTGCTATGAATACATAGCAAATACTAAAGCACCCAATTAAAAATATATATATTATTATATCTAATAAGTGAATTTAATTTAGCAAGGTTACAGGACACAAACTCAATATATAAAAATCCATTTTTTTCTACATAGCATCACCAAACAATTGAAAAAAATTTAATATCACATATAATAGAATTAAACAACATTAAACACTTATGGATAAATGTAACAAAACATGTACAAGACCTCTCTACACTGAAACTGCAAAGTATTGCCAAGGGAGATTTACAGAAGATCTAATCCACAATTACTTACTGGTAAGTATTATCTTGCTCCCAACTGCAAATGAAAAGGACAACCCATTTCTAAGCCTTTGGGTCTTAGAAATCATTTAATTTTGTTTTCCAGTTTATGCATTTTAGAGATGTATTTACAAAATGTTTCCATAGTGTTCACCTCTGCAATAAATAATAAGATAAAGTCTTCAGTTTTATTCACTTTCCATTTCAGTGTGGCCCTATGAAGAAAATAAAAACTTATAGTGCCATAAAATACAGCTCAATAAGATGAAGTTTTATTTTGCTTTAACATATCTTTAAATGAACTTTCAAGATTCACATGTTTGTTTCTACAAAGTAATGGTTCATTATCTTCAGAGAGAAAACAAGTGGAGAACTGAAACCTCATATTCATAAATTTGAAACAAAGACACACTTCAATGGTCCTAAACTGGAGCCAGGTTGTTGCTTAAGAATTAAGTAGGAAATTGTTAAAAATTCAGATTTCTGGGCTACACCCCAGATCCATGCAATCAAAATATCAGGTGTGGGGGGATCCAGGAATAGCTATTTGTTAAAAATTCTCCATATAATCTCAGCTACTATAGTGCTGAGTTTGGGGTCAGAGAAGAGCAAATCCCTCCACCAAACACATTCTAACAGTGATTACTTCACCAAATTTTATAACTGTGATATCTGAATACATGATATTAGACAACTGTCCATGAGACAAATATTTTTAACAATCTGAATAACTTAGCTACTGCTGCATAATTGTATGGGTCAGCTTTGAAATGTGATTCTGCCACTTAGCAGCTCTGGTACTCAAACCATATGAGGCCTGTTTCCTCATCTGCAAAAATAGTAGTAAAATTGAATCTGCCTCAAAGAGTATTGTGAAGGTTAAGTTAAATAATTCATGTAAAAGTATGGCCTGTACTCAGGGCCTTTACATAAGGAACTAGTATTTTATTGAATGTTTTCTATTACAATAAAATTCATTTTTGTGCTTATTTTCTAAAAGGGAGAACAATTAAGTTGGTGAAACTGAAATTTTAAGACTGCCAACAAATGGTAATGCTTTTGTGGCTTTTAGCTTCATTACGACATATGTGTTGTACAATTATGTCACTTTCTATAACAGGTCAAGTCATTATACCTATTTTAAGAAATCAAATGTCCTACTGAAATCAATATGGGCTCAAGAATGCCCTTTACTAGTGATCCCCTACACTCCTTCTGTTAAGTAAAAAGGTTAAGTCAAAGAACTATTGTTCCCTATCTTGTGAGACAGAGAGAGAGCGCTATTCATCATTTACACATTCATGAAAAACTTTGAGAAGAAACTTAACAGTGTAAAACTCTGCCAAGGGAGTGGGAATGGGAAACAGGAACGAATGACCAGAACTTTAGTTTTCCACCATATGCCATTCTATGCTGTTTATATTTTTTAGCTTTGGCTGGTATTTTTATAATTTTTCAAAAGTAGTTAATAAAATAAACCATTTTCAGTCTCTTACGTATAGGCTTTCTAAATTAATTTAAAACTTAACACTTCCCTAAGTCACCTAGGTTATTAAAAACCACACTACAAATAGATAAAGCACACTTCCCCTGGAAATAATACTTCCATAACTGAACAGACAACTTCATTAGACTGACAACAAAAGTCTTTAAAATAAGAAGGAATTGGAGGGGAATATAAAATTAACAACTTTATTTTACAAATCTGAAGACTTACTTTGGATTCTGCCTGAGCACTTTTACACTGTTTATGTTTACACCCAAACCAGTTGAGCCAAACCAAAATATTTCTGTTATTGGTCCAATAACACAGTAACCTGTTCATCTGACATTAGAGCACCAAACAAATGATTTCCTAGAGTTTCCCAAGACTATTTTCATATTTAAGTACACTGCTTTTGATACATTCTTCTAAACCAAGAAAACAGTTGAAACTCCAAAACTAATTTACTAGTAGGATATTGGATACCAAAAAAATATCTTCCTACCACAACACAATCTAAAGACTATTTTCAATACAAAAAAAGCTCTACAAACCAGGTATTCTTTAAACATCAAAGAGATCGCCAATGAAAACAGATTATTATTAAATGTTAACAAAAGCTCCTTTTTTTCTAAACTTTCTGGCTATTCAGTTAACATCTTCACCAAAAATTGTCATTTATAATTTTGAAATGTGTTTACAAACACAGCTTTGTTTCACAGAGCTCAAAAATACAAAGCCTCCATTCAAATAATAAAAAATACCAATTATCTCATTTTAGACTCACTGAATATTCCAAACCTGCTCCTTTCACAGGGAGCAAAAGGGCACTTTCAGAGAACTAAAAATCAACCTTAGTCTATAAAAAGGTGGCATCTCAGAAATCTGTAGGTGTTACAAGCAATGAAAGTTACTGTTTAAAATAAAAATCCGTGAAAATATATTCTACACATTTCATGGGTAAGTTATATGAGAACTGAGACATATAAGAGTACTCTAATAGCCAACAGCTCAAAGTTGCCGTAAGTCCGTGAGAAGTTTACAATGGAGAATTTTTGTTGAGGTAGATTACTGAGATGAGAATTTTTGCCATCTTTATCATCCAGATCACATCTCCAGCTTAATACAATCCTGACAAAACTCCTTAACCTTCCACCGTTTTCCTTAAAACAAGATTTTTCCAAATTCCACGTACTAGAATAATGTTTTAGCTCTAAATTACATCAGAGTGGTCAACTCAATTCCTATTTAAATGAATGAATGATACAGTTGCCAAAAAAAGAAATCATGTATAGATCTGCAGCCTAACTTAAAAAAAAAAAAAAGCCAACATAGTTTCTACAGTCAACAAAATTAGCTTTGGCCCCCTAACTGAAGATGATTTAAAGGCATTAAGTAAAAAGGTGGTAGTTCACCTTTCTATCACAAATTAAACAGGTGAATTGACTCGATTCCATTAAAATTAGAGCATATTTTTCTGTTCTTAATGTATGTTTTCCCACATTTACTCTAACGCTAGATCAGACAACCCCTCTTTCATGGCTCACCCTCTCTTCCATTTGGCAAAAATCAGGGTTGTTTTAGGAAAAGTCATTCTTGCAAGGCTTTGGCCATCTACTGATTTCCAGACTGTGGTAAAATGATTCCTACAGACCTGATACAACAGAGCTCCTCTATCCAATCAATCTCAGAATCGGACAAGCCATTCTCCCCACAATCTGACATTACTAGAGAACAAAAGTAACACACACCCTGTGAAAAGAAACTAAGAAAGTATCACTTCTCTTTGCTTTTGAAAGCCAGGGCTGTGGTTCAGTAGAGGCAGCTGTATTCACATACAACCTCATTGCCTTTAACCACTTGGCCACTTCTTGTTCATCCTTGGTGTTTAAATGTGGAGTCCTGGATGGACTAAGATCCTTTCAGAAGAAGTAAGAAAACGAGTAGAATTTATTCATTCTAACAAATGAACACTTCAGGTCTCCAGTCAGTTAATCTACACAAGTTCAGTACTTCCGTAAAGCTTCACCATGCAGCTGATGCTAGAAAAGATAAATGCCACTTAGGAAATTTAATCTAGGAAATTTAATTTAAGGAATTTAATCTTGCTTTCCACCAACCAACTGCACATCCCCAAACCTAAAAATAGTCAAACATTAAGTGTCTGTTGACCTCAAAATAGAGTACTTTGCAGAAAAACAAATGTAAAACATTATCCTTGCTTTTGGGTAGCTAAAATCTGGCTAACAAACACGTAATTTTTTAAAAAGATGAAAGTATTCTAAAGAACTTTAGGGTTAAAAAGAACTTGTAGGTCACAGAGCAGAACTCCTGCAAACAGAAATCCTTTGTTCAATGTTCATCAGAAGTAGGCTTCAGTCTTCTTTTATTTTATCTTATTTTTAATTGATTTCATAGAGAAAGGAAGAGAGATAGGAACATCAATAATGAGAGAGAATCATTGATTGGCTGCCTCCTGCTTGCCCGTCACCGGGGGCCAAGCCCACAACCCAGGCATGTGCCCTTGGCTGGAATTGAACCTGGGACCTTTTAGTCTGCCACTCTATCCAGTGAGCCAAACCAGTTAGGGCTTCAGTCTTCTTTTAAACTTATGAATCTATCCAGCTATAACTGGTTGTACTCAAAATCTATTGGCCATAACTGCCATATTGAAATTAGCTTTGCCTTCAGGAGCCAAAAAAGAAGTCTTACTTTCCTTTACCCAAGAGTCCTTAAAATATATGGAAGCCACATTTTTACAAAATTATGACCTAAAATGGGTAGAAAAGATTTTAAAATGACAGGGGATTCAAATGGCACAAGAATTACAAGAAGGTATTCCAGTGTGGGAGAAAAGAATAACTAGAAGTAGAAGGTCTGATACAGGCACCAGTGTGACTAAATCATACAATTCACACTGGGAAATAGTGAGTGAAGAAAGGGGAAACCTATATTCCTATCAGAATATTAAAGTACTTAAATACCGAGGTGAGACTTTTGATTATTTTGATAGCCAATAGGGAATAAATGCAGAGACAAACCACAGGAGGAAGATGTATAAAAAATATTAGGATTTTGTTATGGACTAAACATTTGTGTCCCCCCAAAACTTATCTATTGAAGCCAGTAATTAGGATGAGATGAGGTAATCAGAATGGGACCCCTGTGAAGGAATTAGTGCCCTTACAAGAAGAGACACCAAAGAGTTCTCTCTCCCCCAACGTGCTCTAGTTCACACTGAGGAAAGACTATGAGAATGCAGCAAGAAGGCAGCTGCCATCTGCAAGGCAAGAAGAGTGAGCACCAGAACCCACCCATGCTGACACCCTGATCTCTGACTTCAGCCTCCAGAACTGTTAGAAAATAAATTGCTCTTGTTTAACCCACTCAGTCTGAGGTATTTTCTTATGGCAGTCTGAGCAGACTAAGACAGATTGGAAAAGAGAGCAACGGGCAGCAAGGAGCCCAAGTAAGGATAATACTGAAATGCCCAGAGATGGCAAAGGAATGCAGAGGTCATCAATTACCTACGAAGGAAAAATAAGCTATTTCACCTGGTCTCAGAAGTGACCATCAAATCATTCCTTAACTCCTGCTATTCATTCCCCAGGGTCCTTAGTTTTGCTGTTTTACCTACCACCTACTCTCACATCATTGTAATTTAATATAAATCTTTCAAGAAAGCTTTAGGAACTATTACAATGGGAAACCCAGAGACAGAGGCCCCAGAGTGACCGTCAAATCATCCTATAACCCTTCTCACCCAAACCCAGTCATTGCCTTATCCCGAAGAACAATGAACAAACAGCTCCTATGGAGCCCACAAATCCACAGGCCTCCATCAAAGCCACACCAATGTGGTCTTGATGTCCCTACTGGCTCTAGGTTCCATGGAATTTGGATTCGCTGATATCCTTCTTTAAAATAAAAGAAAACTTCTAAACAATACAATCCTATAAACATACAGAGAAAACCCCAATATTTTCCAATAAAAGGTGAGCCAGGTGTTTTATTTAACCAGTCAAGGATACTAAATGAAAAGGGTAGTTTGGGAGCCTGGGGGAGCCCTCAATTTCTCTAATCACAAAGAACCCAGAAACAGTGGCTTCAGAAGACAGTCCCAAGCCTTGATACCTTGTCATTTATGGATGAGACTAAATTAGCCTTCCCTGCCTATACAGCACATTGGAGTTCCACTTGCAGTTCCCAACTTCATCCTTGTACCATCTCATCCTCACTCAGGAGTGAGTATACCAAAGCCACTCCATCCTGTACTTTTAAATCCTTAAAAAGTTGACACTTAGTGAAATTAAAATTTTGTCCAGATTACTACTCATTAAACAAAGCAAAAGCAGACTATTCCTAAGAACTATTCTGCTGTTGCACCTACTTAACCTGAAGTTAACCTTGCACTACCACAGATCCTCAAGAAGCATTTTAAACAGCTAAGCTGAGAATAAAGGGCTCGAGGGTACTAATTTCGGGGCTCTCTGGTTTGGGATATAATTAACAGAGTTTTAACAAAGAATATGGGTGAGAATTTCTTTTACTTTATTGATGTAACTTTCCCTATCTAACCCAAAAGAAAAAGAACTCACCTGAAGAATTGTAAAATTTTGAGGGTTAGCTACCATAAAGGAGTCCCTGTAGGTCATCATCCCTCTCAATCACCTGATTTAATCTTCAGTAACTATGTAAATGAAATGTTTTGCATGCAGAGTCACTTTCTCCATATATAATTGCAAGCTTTACATCCCTTCAACAGTTGCTATGCCACCAAACATAAAAAGTCAACTAATATTCATGCAGAACCATAAACCTCCACATTTTATAAAGAATTTCCTTAAAATTGCTTACCTTGATCATTATCACAACCCCCTAAGGCAGCATTTTTATTCTCCTCATTTTAGATATAAGATAAACAAGGATCAGAGAAGTTAATGTAGTGCCCTAGAATCATAAATCTAGTAAATGATAACACCAACACTGAACCAAAACTTTGACTCCAAACCCCTCCTCTTTCCACTATACCAGAATGTGTCTATCTATTCTCCACCAACTTAAACAAACTACTCTACATAGACAAATAAAACTGTGTGTTAGTAAGAGCTCTAGTACCTACAGATACACTTCAGTGTAATGAATACCCAGTCTAGTCTTAAATAAATGAAAATATAAAATGAACTAATCAGCACCCTCTCAAATTATAAAAGTTAGCATAAGTCTTTTCATTTAATTCACTGAAAGTTCTGTTTCCAAAATTATATTTTTACAACTTCCATTGAAGTATGTTCTGTATATTTAATAACATTTTTAAACTACCTTTGGAATAACTATTTTCCACCTGCTTTTACTTGCTTTTATAAAGCAAGTCTTTGAACACTACGTCTTTGAAAAGTGGAAGTGAAAATAAAGAATTTTCCACACTATGAAGTAACCATTCTTTTCTATGGCCTCAACTAAATAATAGATGTGAATATTCCAATATCTTACACATATATCAAATTTCATCTTCTCCCCAAGGCACAGAGTCTGATGACAGCTGAACAGTTAAAAGAAGAACCATGCATAAAAAGAATTACACTCTCCTAAAAACATTTCAGATTGCAGTTGTTTATATTCAGTATCTTGCAATACTACAAACAGTTTTATTTTATGGAGGCTTTTGATAATTCTGTTTTCTTTTTAATAAAAATAAATCTTGAAGGTCTTTCTTTTGGCGAATATTAGCATTATACCATTTAAGCCTCCTGTTACAAAAACAAATTTTAAAGATTTTTAGAGATTTTAAATTCCTCCTCAAGGCAAACCATGCCGTGGTGTAGATTGGTATCAGTGCAGGTGCAACTACAACTGATCAGTTTGCTGCTTCTGAGGGGCAATAAGAAACCACAGGGAAATGTATATCACTGTTGATTTTTCTATTTCCTCTGTAAAATGAACAGTTACCAACTTCCTACAAGAATTATGAAGTAAATAACACATGAGTAAATATTTATGAAATACTTTTATCATTATTGATTTTTTAAAACAATAAGACTCCTCTCCTGCCCTCAATGATTTACTGGGCAAAGTCCTACTGTTGTACAATTAGTTCAGCAAACCTTCAGTCTGCTCATTGTGGCACTACTCTTTTAAACTTGGCAGGAGGTTATTATATAACTATGAAGGCAAGAGAGATCTTGGCTGTATGGCCTGTTTTGTGTTCCTACAACAGAACATCTCAAACTCCTTCAAACTTTAAGTGGATTTAACTATTCATGGTTCTTAAGACAGTAACACTGGGGACAGTACAGAGAACAGGTTTGCAAGACAACCAGAAGTCAGAATGGCCAACTGGCCTGCCTCTTACACAGGTAAACAACAAACTAATTTATTTCACCTCACTTCATTGCTACTTTCATAGTTTATATTAGACTGGAACTAAGAAGCCAATGACAGACTCCTGAGGGACTTTTCATATACTCATTAGAATCACAATTTGTTTTTAATAAAGACCCTTTAACTGAGTATAGTGCAGGAATAAACATTATGCTACTAATCTATGAAAACTTTTAACATATAAAAGGAGATAATAAAATTACCAAAGACTGGTTTTGTTGTCTATCCCCTAAGGAACCATATCTTAGCTCCTCCTTTTCTTTATGAAGATGGCTTTGGTAGAATTCTCTTCTCTGTTTGCTCTCAGACAGCAATTAAAATTGAGTATGGTTAGTGTTGAGATTTCCTTTCAGAGGTGATCATATAATTATTTTCATTTGGTTTTATATATACATGTATATATATATCTCCTGTTAGCATTCTGAAAATTGCCATGCAAACTAACTAGGGAAATACCAGTACACTCCTTGGCCCAAAAGATGAAAAAGCTTGTCCCTCCTCAAAATAGAAATCTATTTCCTAAATCGAAGTATTGGACAAACTATTCAAAAAGCACAAATCTCAATCTAAGAAGCCTACATTCCAAGAAGAATTTCCTTTATAGTAACAAGTCCACCACAATTTTTTTCTTTATTGAAAGTAATAAAAATCTCTAATACAGATTTTTAATCCAAAAAAGAACTACTTATTTTGAGTTGAAAACACCTGGGAGGCACACACACAGAGGGAGGTCTATAATATCTTTTTGGAAATCCATGGAGCCAGGTGGGTATTGGAACCCAGTTTTTCATATTTTAGAAAAGAAATATAGAGTACTATATATACCATATGTCACAAATCACCCCTAGCACCTGGTAACAATACAGTAACTAGGAAAATAGAGAATGTCAATGGCCTCCATTCAGATAAGATCACATTTTGCCATGAAAAACAGTTTATGGTCAATTTAAAGGAAAATTTTTTATTCAAACTTTTTTGGATTTCAAAATTGTAGATCAGGGATTGTGGCCCTTTGAAAGATAACCGGTGGTCTTGACATATAATAAATAAAGTATGCTCTATCTCCTAAAACAAAAACAACTAGCTGATGCTTAGATAAGAGACAGGTAGAATATTTAGTAGTCTTGAAATGGGCCTAATTACTTGCCTACTTGGAGAGGCAAAATCAACTCAAGCCAGCTATAAAGTTTCCCCTTTAACTTTATCCCAAATTGGGACCAACATTGAAAAACATTTTCCAAAACCATAACATGTCAATGCCACGCTGAGAGGCAAGGGGCTTCTGACAGGTGACAAAGTCAGCTACATATAGAAGGGCTTCCACATGGCAAAAAAACTAAGAGGGAGAACGCAAAGATTTTCACCCATGGCCTATGAGTGCCCATACAAACTCAGATTCTCTAATTTGTGGCCAAATCATGCTTCTGCCATAAGTCAAAGTGAGCCTAGCATTTTTTCCTCTCTATCGGCACAACAAACCTTTTCTTAAGCCCCAAAACTGGAAAACAACAACATATGCCTCAAGGACTGAAAAGCTTGATGACTGTAATTCTCTCCTAGGCGGGATCCCTGTGGCGCCCCACCACTACTCAAGTCTTGCTGAGAACAGCAGCACATTTGCTCATCGATTAGAGTTGCAGGATCATATTAAATTTAACTGTGCGCTCCACTAGTACATTAACCACCAATGAAGTCGTAGAATAGTAATCATGAGGTGATTCTACTCATTTTAAAGCTTCACAATGGCTCACCAGCAAAACAAAAATAAATAAATAAATAAATAAATAAACCAACAACTGTTGAGAAAGGTTGCATCCAGATCCTTAATGTAACTGGAATTATCTTTCAAACTCAAAGACTCCCTCGGCTCAAATGCAGGCACCTTCCTAACACCTAAAATAGACCTG
Organism: Corynorhinus townsendii; assembly: GCA_026230045.1. Lineage (NCBI taxonomy): Eukaryota > Metazoa > Chordata > Mammalia > Chiroptera > Vespertilionidae > Corynorhinus > Corynorhinus townsendii. The sequence continues at coordinate 182,077,570 of JAPDVU010000001.1, read as the reverse complement.
ACAAAATGACATCTTAGACAAACTTTCTCAATTTTTAATAACCAAAAATATGGGAAAATATGGTAGTGTAGTTGTTTTTAAAAAGTAATATTTTTCTGTCCCACAACTTATCTCAAATTGTTTTATTGTTTTATATTGAAGGTTTCATCCTTGAGTCACTATCCAATGCAATAAAAATTATTAACAATCCCTAGTCTGTTTTCATTTTTGTGTGATCTTCAAATGTGATCTTTAAGTCCCCAATCAGCTTAAACTAGCTTGGATAACTCACCATGGTCTTTATGAAAGCACATTTTAAACATGGAACAAACAAAAAAAACAAAGTTCTCCCTAAAAAATACACATTTTCTTCTCAAGTCAAGGGTATGTTAAGAAATTACAGATGGTCTACCTGTAATCAGAAAACAGAGGTTCAAATGACAGTTACATTACTAAGAAATCTCTCATTTAGTTTACAAAGTAATAATTTCCTCTCTACCAAAGCCATTTTTCTTCTAATGTAATGATCTCTCTCCATAGACTTCTATAGAAAGAAATGATCCAGAAATAAAGACATCTAAAGAATACACTTCAATGGTGGGCTTCTCACTAAGGAAAAGATAGTATAAGTCTGCATCCCACTCCTCTGGCTCCTTAACACCACAAGTACAACTCAAAACAGGAGGAGGGCGATGCCACAGCTAAACATAATGCACCTTACCAGAACTTCCATTTTACTCAGTGATTACCTAAAACACATTTATATTACACCAAATATGTTTGTGCTATAGAGCAGAGAGTAAAATGACATGAATTTTTAAGATTTCTTCTGCTCACTTGCAAGGTATTGCTTCAGGGTACCAAGGGAGTTTATGTTCCTTCTCCTCTACCATTAAGAAAAAAGTGGAGAAGTTCTGCCCTAGAGACTCTTAACATTTTCACCAACCTGTCTCCCAACTATATTATCCTCTCAGGTCATGTAATTTTTATTTTATTTATTGAGCCTACACCTCATTCCAGAAAGAATTTCAAGTTGCTGGGGAGAGAATATGGAGAAACACTACATCCAAGTGATGCTGCCTAAGCATTGAAGAGGGTTTTCAAAAGGTATACAAAAGGTGTACACATTTCTACTCATTATTCTGCACTATACAATAGCTAGTCTACAAAAAAAAGTCTTAAGAAGAAATCAACTACAAAAATAAAAGGTAAGGTTTTAAGATACCTGATGACTTTTCAAAACTACCCTTCTGCTGACTTCTTTTTAGACTTTTAACAATGTATATAACTTTATAGCACAAAAGGCAACTCTGACATGTTGCCCTAGTGGCAGCATTTCTCAAACCTCCTCCCCCACCTCCAACCAGGAAACATTCCATTTTATCCGAAGTAATATGAGATAATGCCTGTCAATTGCTCAGCACAGTGCCTAGCATATAATAATAGTTCAATAAACAATGACTATTACACTAGTTATAATTATTACTATTAATAATAATTAATATTATCATTAGTATTACTTAAGAGGGTGCCACCCAGCTAAGCAAGTCACAAAGCAATGATTCCAATTCAGCTGTCTGGCTCCTAAGCCCAATTCTTCCCACTGCACTATACTGTCTCTTTTATGAAAAGTCAAGAATTCAAGTGCTCTCTCAATTACAGACTCCCAATTAGATTCCACTCCGTTTCAATCAATACAGGACAAAGAATTACAGGAATTCCCTCGTCACACACAATCCATTTATATACAAATCTATACTCCATATACAAATGCCATCAGATACTCCATTCATCCTATCTAATAAAGAGGAAATATGCTGACTGTCATGCCCTAACAAAGATGGTGACACCCACAGCCAATAAGGAGGGAATATGCTAATTGGCTGTCACACCCTCAAAGATGGCGGCGCCCACAGCCAAAAGATGGTGGCGCCCAGTCCCCTCAGCCATGCGCCTGCCTCTGGAGTCCCCCAGTCCCCTCAGCCTCCTAGAGGCGGCCCAAGGCACAGGCAAGCCTCGGATGGTGGCTGTCCAGCTTCCAAGGGCCAGCCCGAGGCACAGGCAAGCCTCGGATGCCAGCTGCCCCGCCACCCAGGGCCAGTCCAAGGTGCAAGCAAGCCTTGGATGGTATCAGCCCAGCTGCCCAGGGCTGGCCCAAGGCACATGCTCACTTCTGGTATATTCCATATCAAAGTATTGGTGCCCTCCTCCCCCAAATCTTATACATCAGACATGGTGGCTGCCCAGAGCTGCCTGAGGCTCAGGTAACCAGGGCCGGCCAAGGCTTGCGCTGCCAGCAGTGGCAGCAGCAGAGGTATGATGGGGGCATTGCCTTCCCCTGATCACCGGGTTGCCTCCCACCCCTGAGGGCTCTGGACTGTGAGAGGGGGCAGGCCGGGCTGAGGGACTCCCCCTCCAGTGCATGAATTTTCATGCACCGGGCCTCTAGTCTATAAATAAAAGCCTAAGCGACTTACAGCAGAACGACTGTAATGACCAGTTGCTATGATGCATACTGACCACCTGGAGCAGACACTCAATGCAGGAGCTGCCCCCTGGTGGTCAGTGCACTCCCACAGGGGGAGTGACCACTCAGCCAGAAGCTGGGCTCACAGCTGGCAAGTGCAATAGCATTGAAGGGAGCCTCTCCCGCCTCCGCAGCAGCGCTAAGGAACAGCAAGCTTACCAGTAAGGAGCCTGCCACTAAGGAGCAGCAAGTCAAGAGGTAAGGAGTGAGCAGGAAGGCAGGGTGGTAAAGGGGGATCGGGACCTAAGCCAGCAGGCAAACATCCCCAGAGAGGTCCCAGACTGCGGGAGGGCACAGGCCAGGCTTAGGGACCCCCCCACTCTGCACAAATTTCATGCACCAGGTCTCTCATCCTTTATAATAAAAGCCTGATATGCAAATTGTTCAACCGGGAGTTCGACCAGAAGTTGAACCACTCGCTATGATGTGTGCTAACCACCAGGGGACAGCATGGAACATAGCAGGCATTGGCAATGCAGCACAGGCAGTGGACAGCAGTAGAGGCGCTGGCCCTGAAAGGCCCTGACAAGAGCGGGACCACGGCGGGATGGTGGAGCAGGTGAGCAGGTAGTGCCAGGCCAAGGCAGATGCAAGTAGGAGCCCAATCGCCCCGCAGTCGGTGACCAGCGGCAGCGGCTGGGGGTGGGGCCACTGCCCAGTTCCCAGGCACCGAGGGAGCCAAGTGGGGGGGGGGGGAGGGGGTGAAGGGGCAGCCCCAATTGATCATCCTGCAGGAGGGATGGTGGAGCAGGTGAGGGGGCAACGCCAAGCCACAGCGGGGTGCCAGTCGAGGCTGCAGGGCTGCAAGGCTGGGGGTGCGAGCTGGACCTGCAATCCTGGGGTGCGAGCTGGGACCCAATCCCCAGCTCCCTGAGGGATCCCACCCATGCATGAATTCGTGCACTAGGCCTCTAGTATACTAATAAAAATTTGTGTTTTTACATTAAATAATCAACCAAAGTCACTAATTTTATATATCTAACTCTACCATTAACATCAATATTTGGCCTGATAATTTATCTCCGAGTTTATTTCCCTAAGGGGTATTCATTTACTCACTTAGCTTTAATTATAACTTATAGGCACAAAAAAACAAGATCTGTATCTCCAGCCAAAGGAAATCAAATAGTGGTTAATAATATATGTATGTACAAAAAGGTGTTCACTATCACATTTTTTATAATAAAAAGAAAATTAACAAAATTTCTTGCAGTAAGAGAACTGACTTGATAATCTAGGCTATGTCCATTTCCACGTAATGTCATAGAATTTTAAACCAATTTTAAACCAAGTATTTATAAAGACTTGAGAAAATACTCATAATATTAAGCAAAATTTAAAATTCAGAATGTAAAGTGAAACCATCATTAAGCTTTCAACTTTGTAAATGTAAGGCTAAAAGGAAATAAAACAATTTTCTCTGGATAGTGAAATAATAGGTATTTTCTTCCCGTTTTTTCTGTTCTCCAATGATTTTTCAACACTACCTATGTATTAATTTTATAAGCAGAAAAGAACTGTTGTTGTTTTTTAACCAACATCCCTATTTAACTCATCTCTTTGCATACTTCTGTCATAAATCCCTAAATTAGCCAGAAAAGTCCCAGGTTATGTGAATTTTAAAATGCTCAAATCAATTCAACACCTTTACTCTCTTCCAGCACTACCATCCTCTCTAATCATGCCAGAACTGCAACCTTGGTTCATTTCTCTTACCTACATAAATCCAATCCTTCAAATCTATCAATCCTTTTCTCCTTCCTACTTCCTATACTAATGCCTAGCTCATACCTACATTAGCACAACGGCTTCCTGAATAAATAAATGCTTTCCTTATTCTATTGTCTCACCACTAAATATTCACTCCACCACAGCTCACTATTTGCCAGGCTCTGTTCTTGAAGCTTCATCTGTATTCACTCAGTCAATACGCATTACAACTCTATGAGGATAGCTACTGCTATTAAAGTTTACAGATTGAGAAACAGAAGCACAGAGTGGTTAAGTAATTTGCCCACAATCACCCAGTTAGTAAGTGACAATTACTGGATTTGAACCCATGCAATAAGGCCCCAGATAGTAGTCTTAAATAATAAAAGGCTAATATGCAAATCAACCAAATGGTAGAACAACCAGTGACTATGATGCGCACTGACTCCCAGGGGGCAGACGCTCAACACAGGAGCCAGGCTCATGGCTGGCTGGCGAGCACATCGGTGGAGGAGGCAGCAGTGCTAAGGATGTCCCGGGAGCAGGCCTAAGACGTCAGTCAGACATCCTCTAAGGGCTCCAGCACTGCGAGAGGGTGCAGGCCAGGCTGAGGGATGCCCCCCCGCCACGAGTGCACAAATCTCATGCACCAGGCCTCCAGTATATAAATATTAGCTCCTCCAGGAATGCAAGAACAGGGATCAATAAAAACCAGCTTCTCTTTCCTTGAATGTTACAGTCCCTTGAAGTAAGCCAAATTCCCATTTTGGGGTCTCTTTTCATGCTATTCCACATCCAGGAGGCCATTTCTTCTCTTCCCTTATTCATTTTCCATATCTTCAAAAGTTAACTCTAAATTCAACATCTATGAGTTTCCCTTAGACCAGTTACCTGACTCCTCAGCACATCCTTTTTCTTATGAACTCAATTTAAACTACATTAATATGTAGTTTCTGACATTTTTTTGACATTTTTTATGTTACAAAAGTTTATCTACCTCACAATTTTACAGTTTCTCTCCCTGTCTACATAATAAATGCCCCCACTTTTCTTTGGTCTATATCCTTCTCCATTTCCCACCTTTCCAAAAGCTACTGGAATAGCAGGCTACACAAAGTAGATACTAAATAAATATGCAATTAACTGATAAATATGGCTCCACTATTTAACAAAGCAGAAAGTCATTAGTCTTTTGAACTGACATATTTAAATATTTATTTTCTCATTTTATTCCCTAAATACAAAAGCATTAGATTTGTAAATTCAATATTCCGGTCAAAAAATATATTCAGGTGGTATCCAAAGCAGTCCTATTAAGTTTTTTTTAAAGGTGTCCAACACACTGTCCAGAAATGGTCTTTTTCTTTTTCTTTTTTTTTCAGAAGGCACTTTCTAATGGTTATGTTAGTCTCTTAAGGCAAGAGTTATCCAAGTCTGACAACATTAAGTAGGCAGTGATATTCCAGGCATGATTATCAATTGTTCAAGAACAGAAAGACTAGCAGGCTTTAATAAGAGATTATTCTAAATAACCCCATTAAATCTAAAGTGTGAAAACAACTGCGTTTACATTTAAGGTTTAGTATCTTCATCTTTATCTTTCTGTTCTAAGAGAATTACTTAAAAACTCAAAGAAAACGATATACCAAAAGATAGTAGCCTAAAAGAAAGTTAAACTTGTATTTAAATAATTAATTATAGGCATACCACACTGTATATAATAAACAAGTCTCTAAAAATAGTGATCCAATCAAATTATTTTTCAAATACATTATAAACCAATGACTACTGAAGGAATACTACAGTAACTATTCTAAAAAACACACAATACTCATGGTTATAAACTTGTCTCTAATTTTTCTGTTTTTCAAGTTTGTGTTTTCATAAACAGTTTTTCTCTAAAGACTTTTTGCTACTTAACTTTTACCTTAAATGAGTTGCTTAATAGCATACAATATTTATCCTAAAATACTGTATTTTCCCTCACATGCCTGCTGACTCTGCAGTTACTTCATTCACACTACAACTTGAAGGAAACAAATGTTTAACATGGTTTGGTTACCCAAATAAAAGCACTGAATTTGAACATGTTATATTATGACACATTATAGTTACTATAAATTTCAACACTGGCAAGTACAAAACATGAACCATACCGTACTCATAACCTTAAAATACTTTACATATAAAGGCTAAACCTAGTTTCTACCTGATGTAATGTACCATTCCTACTTACATTACAGTTCAGTTGCATTGGTAAATTTTGGTTTGCTTTTTTGATTTTTTAAAATATTTTCAAATTATGGTACAGGCAATTTGAAAAGCTTACTCCATGTTTAACACGGTGAGTAGGTATTTAATAATCTTACCGTAGATTTTTTTAAAATTACTTTACAAGTAGATGCAGTTATAAAGGGAAACACTAGAAATCTTTGTGGTGATAGAACTGTTCTTGTGTCTTGACTATATCACTATCAATAACCTAGGTGTAATATTGTACTAGTGTTGCAAGTTGTTACTTGCAACTGTAGGAAATTTGGTAAATGCACATGGGATTTCTGTATTGTTCCTTACAACTGCATATGAAACTACAAAAAATTAATTCAATAAAAAAATTTTGCTGAAGAGCAATTGAATGAGAATTTAGTTTTCTGGCACTACAGCAACATTCTCAAAAAGCTTAAGTGTACATATAAAAAATGTCTACCTCCAGAAATTAATCAGTAACTGAGAATGAAAAACTATATACCTTTTAAAATTTAAGAGCTAGAACTAGTTTTTACAATTATTTCCAAAAACCTTGGGCAAGAACTATTATCAAAGTCAGATTTGAACAAGGAAAAGTAAAGCTTTACTTGCTAGTTAAAACAACTTTCTAGATAGAAATATCAGACAGAGAGACTCAATATGGCTCACATACCGAATATATATCCCAAGCCCTCGCAACATCTATTATTACTTGGATTCAAAAACTAACAAATTTTTCATATAGCATATAAACGTTAAACTACTAAAAATTAAACCCAGGATCAGAACTTAGTTCCACATATTCAAACCCTAAAGGTGAGGGGACAGTGGATTTAATAAACACCTTAACTATTTCAATTTTGTTAAATCCTTTCAACAAGCTTTCCTTTTTATACAGTGCCCTAACAGAGTGCCTCACCTTTAACGCCTATAGAAATGCCTCTCTCAAGGTCACTGTTGAGAGCACCTCCCAGACTCTATCATACCATGCAGATAAATTCAGTCTTATCAGGCAAAGAAACTTAACACCTTAATGAAAAAATGACATTTTAACAGACTCCTCAAAACAAATAATAGTAAATACTACACATTCATTCATCTTTTCCATAGTGATTTTTTATGAAGTACCAGCTATCATAAGAGTTATTTGTTTTGCTTTAGAAATAAGATTTAAAAAATAACATTATGTACTCTAGCATGTATGTTTTCCATTTCAAAAAATTCCAAAGGTGTTATATATTATTTCTCAAGAAAATCCCACTGTGAAATTAAATCATCCTGAAAAGGACAAATAATCAAGAAAGGAATTATACTGCACAATTATAGTCTTCATGAGGCAAAAGGCTAGGGTTTTACAAATGACTCCAAAGACAAGAAAACTCTAATCTTTAAGTCAGCTCTTCAGAAGGAAAGTCAGATCTTTAGATCCTTATAAGCTGCAAACAAACAAGCATTAGGATGTATTACATATCCTTTGATATCAAGACAGATAATTCAAATATCAGTAAAATATATAAATAATACTACTATACCAATTTCTTTTAGACATTGTCTTTAAGATAAGAAATGGCTATAGGAAAACCATATCTACCAGTATACATACTATGATATAAAATAATCACATGGCATTTTCCCTTCCCCAAAACTAATTATTAAAGGTCACAGCTTTTAAAAATTCTTTTCTAGATTTAAAACAAACCACACAGATAAAAATTACTATGTCCACTAAATACAAGTGCTTAAATTCAAACTTACAATGGATAAATAACAATTCTAACAATTTTAAAACTAAAAAGTTTCTACTCCAAAAAAATCAAATACTACTACCACTTCTACAATGTAAAATAAATTTTTTTTTCATATAATGCAAGCAAGGACCTACAACTTCTCCAACGCCATGTTTGTAATACACAACAAATTCACCTACTTTTTAATTTCAGACTATAAAAATCACATATTCTTAATTTTATGAAGTGAAAAAACTAATTGTCCTTATTCTAAAAACAGATAGTATTTCTAATAGCAAGTTTCTAAAGTCCATGTTACTGATATCAATGAGTGTCAGTTAAATATAATTTCCACAATTTAAGCTGGAACTAACAGCCTGAAACAGCAATATATCACCATTCATTAATGAAATATACTAAGCATGTACTACATATTAGGCAAAGTAAATTTGAAAGTTCTTGAGAATGAATTATTAGTTGCAAAAATTGAGATATACTCAAAACAGTAGTGAAGAAAGGAAATATAGCCTTCGTCTACATTAACTAATAATGTTCTCCCCTCTCCCCAAAAAGTGACTATTTTCAAATGATTGCCAGTAAAAGGAAAAAGGTGGGAGAAGAGCTGGGGTTTGGCTGACATGGTATGGTACCCTTTTTATTAAGGATAGTGTTAGCCTTAGGATATTTACAATCCAAAGTGCTTTTATTGTACTTAATTTAAAATATTAAACGACATACTATTTTCCTCATAAGCTACGATTTCATCATTAAAAATGAATTTTAGTAAATTAAGTTATTGTATGTCTTTTAAATAGAAATGTTTTTAAATATAAAGTGTAATAAAGTAGTAAAATGATTACTAATTTAATCTTCCTTTCTAATGTTTTGCTCTCACAGTATCTTAAGAAATCACTATCACTTTACCAGGGGAAATAAAAGTACCGGTCAAAGAGGAATTTAGGAGTTTCAGCCCAGAGATTTGACAGCTGGTTTTTTTAAGGTGATACTGTCATGGCTTTAGGTGTTTGTTTGTTTTAGTTTGTTTTTGTTCTTGTTTTCATCTATCTCTGAGCACTAATGAATAAATTTAAATTAAACAGAAAATTATAGCTTTTGTACATTAGAACGGACCTAGCTTTTACAATGTCTTTTTTTAAATCATAAATTTAAATAAGTTACAAAAACAAACATATGCATACTTAAGAAATATGGGATAAATGTTTATGGAGCAGAGTAGTTATAAATATACAGAAGATAAATTTAAAGAGGACAGCACTAGTGTAGGAATGGGAATCTAATTTATCTTACTCTAAACATTATCATCATGTAATCTGAATGTATGACAGAATTCAGTCACCTAATAGGTGTCATTTGAAAATAAATCTAACTCCTTTTCATTTATGTGAAACTTTTATTCCATTAACATTTTAAATAACCATCCAGCAAATTGTTAATTTGCTGCAAACTACTAAGGGAATGGGCATCTTTTAAAATAAGCATCTTACTAATTGTTGCTTGACTCAATTCTACTTTTCATGAGCATACATAAAATAATATTTTACCAATTCTTTAGAACCCTGGGTTACATAATGCTAATGGACTAAAAATTTAGCAAAATTTAAAAAGACATATTTAAATAAACATTTTTTAAAAGATCACATATGGCCATAGTGCATTTTCTTCTGTTACTTTTCTAAATACAGAGGCATGATATAATCCCTTATACTCAAATAAAACAATTTTCAATTTAAAAATTCATAGAAAAAAAGAATAATTCCTAATCCATATTGAAATTCTTAGTGAAATGTCAATAAATCCTTAAAGCAACAGCCCACATTTTGGACTTGGTTGTTTTTATTTATAATTTTATTTTTTTCCTGTTTTTATTTATAATTTTAACAAGACACTAAAGAATACAATGAAGAAAGATATTAAAATACTTTACATATTTTTCTACTAAACTGTATCACAACATCAAAAAATGAGGTTCTGATTTTAGACACCATCTTACCTGATCCACTGAACTGACTGCTTCCCAGTGTTGTTGGTCTGGTTTTCCCACTATTAACAGGTGGGGAAAACATCTGCAAAATAACCCAAAAGTATCTATTAGTCCTTAAATTCTTCTAGACTCTTTGCAAACCAAGAGTCATCAGTTAGTTACTATATTTCAGAAGGATGTTAAAATAAAATTTGAAATGTACATTCGACCCAGAAGGCAAATATACTATGATACTATTTGCTAACACTACTTGGTTATATTCTGTCCTGCAAAACCAGATACTTAAATGAGAGATTCTCGGATTATTAAGTTTAAACAGTAAACTTTTGTCCATGATTGTAACTCATTAAATATCATTAAATTTACATTACAATTTAATACACACAGAATCATATCAAATGAAACTACCACATACACTAAGGATCCACTATATTAAGTTTTATAAAGTAGGGATTGGTCCTGACTCCTAACAGCATTAATAAAGGAATTCAATCATTGAAAGTAAGGGCAGTGGGCCCTTAGGTTTCAACAGATACTTTGGAGACACTCAATTATTACCCGTGTAAAAAATTTTAAATATATCTACATACACACAAAGATGTATTACAAAGATACTCAGCTCAAAAGGCTGGCCCTCTTGTAAATGACATCTTTCACATACCACACCTTGGGGAGAGAAATGGTTACGAGAGTTGAAGAAAAAATAATTTTCTTCTTTCATATGAAATTCAAAATCCCTAATAATCATCAGGGTCAGAGGGTGACTCAACCTAAGCGCATGATTACATTGTTTTCCTTTCAACTGGTTAAAACAAATGACCCCTTTGGCAATAAAGTTTTAAATCTGCAAGTCTAGACATTACATCAAAGTTCAGGTGTCCAACTTGGGGGAGCTGGACTCCAGCCCTGAGAACTCCGCTCAAAGCAAAGGAGTTCACGCTGCCTAGTCTCCACGTCGCTTCCCCCCACCTCCTTTCTTTCTCTTTCTTTCTTTTTTAGTAAACCTCAGCAGAACCCCAAGATGCCGCGGGAAGCTCTCATACCGCACTGAAGTCCAGCAGGTCGCTCAGCTCCTTGTCGGTCCCTATAGCGGCCATGCGCTGCTGCTGAGGATTCATCTTGGGCCACTTCTAGCAGGTCCTAAGGTAGAGGAAGAACCAGGCTCAGCCAGCAACCACCGAGGGGATGGAGCGGGGCTTAGGGAAGAGCAGGAGCGCGGGGCGGACTCTCAACACCCAACTCGGTCCCCGCGCCGCGCGGGCAGGGGGCGGGAGAGCCGGGATCCCGCGCCCGGTCCGTGACTCCACGCGTTCTTCGGCGCGGCCCGGGAGCAACGCAGCGGCCCCCGCAACTCACCGCCTCTCCCGCAAGTTTCCGGGCCAGTCCCTTTTTCCCTCCGCGGCGCCCCCCCGCCCCGCGCCGCCGCCGGGGGCTCTGCGCACGGGGCCGGCCCGGGCGGGGGTCTCGAGGGGCCGGTGAGGGGCGTTCGGGCGTCCGGCAGCCGAGCGGCGGCGGGGGAGATGCCAAGTGACTCTCGGGCTCGGCAACAATAGAACTGACAAGTTACAGGGAACGCGCCGCTCGCAGGCCCGCGTCCACGGCCGCCGCCGCCCGGACCTCCCCGGCGGGCCCCGGGGGTCGCCAGGCACCCCGCAAGCGTCCAAGGGGCGTTTGTAAAAAGAAAACAGAACACCGACAACTAGTCTCGCTCTCGCCCGGCGTCCTCCTCCCCCGGCTCGGCCTCCTCCCACTTTTGCTGCCCTGCCCGCGGCCGGCCGGCCCCGGACCTGCCGAACAATGAGCCGGGCTCGGCGGCCGGAGCAGCCCGCTCTCCCAGGCGCCCCGAGCCCGAGCCCAGAACCGAACGGGGCGCACAGGCCGAGCGCGCCGCCCGCGGGCCTCGCCGCCCGCGACTCTCGCCTCCGCCCCCACTCTGCTCCCCAACTTGGAGGGGACCCCCGGTTCGCTCGGTACAAAGGGGCACAGAGTTGGGGCGCCGGCCGGGGACACCTCCGCTCCGGCAGGGACGCGGCGGCGCCCCGCCGCCCTGCCACGGCGTCCCCCTCCCGCTCGCCTGCCCTCAATTACCTGCCGCCCCGTCTCCGCATCCAACCACCCCGATTAAAGTTCACTTTGGCCGGCAGAGCGGGCTCCGGCTTCCCCTTGCACTGCCGGGGGCTCGGGTCACTTTGCCCCGCGCGAGCTCTCGAATCCGGGCGGGGGAGGCGGCTCTCGGGCCTGGCCGCCCCTTCCTCCCGGGGCGGGCTGGCGGTCCCCCCGAATAGAACTTGTGGGTCTCCTCAGGCGGACATTTTTTTCGCTGAAGCGGCCTCAGCACTGCGATCGGCAGGGCTCCGGATCCCTCCGCGCCGGGAAGAGCTCGGCTTAACCCCTTCGTCCCCGGGCCGCTCCCGCCGCCCGCGCCGCCGCTCCGAGGAAGTGGGGCCGGCGTGGAGGGGGCGGGGAGGAGCCGGCGGGAACGGGGAGGGGCGGCCGCGGGTCGGTGGACAAAGCCCGCGGCGGGGCGAGGCGGGCCGGAGCCGGGCCGGCGGGGAGGGGCGGGAGCCGCGCGCAGGTACCCCGCGAAGCAGGGCCGCCCGCCCGCTGAGGACGCCGCCTCCGGGCCCCCGGGAGCGGGACGGCGGGCTCTGCGGCGCCGGCTCCAGTTGGTCCTGCTCCTGCCACGGGCCCCGAAGCGGAGCAGCGAGGACGCCCCTGCGGGCCCATCTAGATGCGCTGCCCGGGCCACCGGCCCGAGGACGCAGAGCCTGAGGCTGCAGTTCCGGAGCGAGCGGCGGTGAACGCTGGAGCCCGCGCGCGGCGGGGCCCGGAGTGCCAGCCCCGAGAGGCTGCGCCCCGCTGGGCACGGAAGATGTGTGCGTGGGGAAGGGACACCCGGCCGCCTCGGTCCGCACTAGGAATAGGTGCGGTGGGTCAGATGTGCTGCTGAGCGGAAGGCAGAAGGGGCAAAACCTCCCTCAAGCCACACAAAGCTGCGTGGGCTGCAGGTTCCCAAATACGACACTCACTCAAGCCCCCACGTCTACAGTCATCTCTTCCCACCCGAATCCCACTCGAGGCCACCAAACTGCTCAGCGGGACGAGCTCTTGGAAATGGACCAAACCAGTCCCTTCATTTGACCCAGGGAGATTCTGTCGCACAGGCACTATCTTGGCGCAAGTTCTGAACTTGGCCTAAAGAATCCCCAAACGGAATAGAAGACAAAATAACTAAACCTCAATTCCTTTCGATTCGGAGATGGAAGTAAGGTTTTCTCTAATGGCAGCCAGTGTTTTCACTCTTTGGGAGCAGTGAGTGCAGTAAAGACTAGTAAGAGCCAGAGAGGAGAAACACTGAAGAAAGGAGACATCCAAAGTAACAAATTGAAGGAAGCAGCCGATACCTTGAGGGTAACAACCATGACAGAGAGCCTTTGGAGCCCAGTCTTACAGGGAAGCAAGGGGGGAGCATTCCCTGCAAACATGCAGTTACCAGTTACTTGATTACAACCGGAGCTGTCCAGCGGGAGAAGGCAATTGTAGCTTGGGGTAGGGATTTCCATGACGTCAATGGCTACACCCTGGACCTTGTGCCAGATCCAGTAGTAGCCTCCCCTATATCCACTCCTCCTTACCTAGGTAAACACCCGCCCCCACTTCTTAGGGTCACATCCCTGCCCTGGCTGGGTACTGGAGTATATGGTTGCAGTATAAGGAAGTTAGCATAAATCCAACTAAAATAAACCAGCATGTGCACATTCCCTGCTACAGTTACTGGTCAGCAGTGGGCATAATACAATTTGGGCCAGTGAGAAGAGCAATTTGCTGGGGACTTCTGGGAAAGTTTTTATTTATTTTATATTCCAAAACGGCTTCAGAGGCAACCTGCATGTACTCAAAAATCAAGGTTTCATAAAAACTCAAAAGTGCAAGGCATGTTACCAGAATGTTCTATGGGAAGAGCCCTGGACTGTGGGCAGCCATCTCCCATCCACAAGGTCCAGCCAGGCTAAAATAAATCAGACATGGGGAAAGCATAGGCAGAAAGAAATGTGATCTCTGATTATGTTTTTGAGCCTCTGATCAGCTTCTGAACCTAGGTCTCTCTTCATCGATTAAACCAACAGGATTAGGGGTTTTCTGCTATTTGTAACCTAGTGTGTATACATGGCTATTCATCAGATGGGAAGTCTGACAAACTTTTAAGGCACCATTCTAGTGGTAAGATTCAATGACTCAGAGAAGTCTTGGGAAATGGGGAAAGTATATAATCCCAACTGAAAGATTTATGCTCTTTTCAAGAGAAAAGGAAAGCCAGTTTCTTCTCATCCTTCTCATACAACTAATTCGCAGAAAGAAATAGCTGTCTGCCCACACCCTCAGTCACGGAGCTCCCTCACTCCTCTGAGGGATTGAATAGTGAACTTTTCATAACTATTATGGGCCATATCGTTTTATACTTTATTTTCCTCGAGGAGTTTGTATACTCCTTGAGGGCTGGAACTGCCTTGAGGACTGGGACTGCCATGCAGCTGTCTGTATGTTAAGTACCATGCACTTAACATAGTGCCCAGTGCATAATAGGCACCTTATTTATTTATTTATTTATTTTTATGTTAATCCTCACCCGAGGATATTTTTCCATTGATTTTTAGGGAGATGGATGGGAGAGGGAAAGACAGAGAGAAACATCGATGTGAGAGAAACACATTGATTGGTTGCCTCCTGCACAAGCCCTGACCAGAATCCAACCCAGGACCCTTTGGTCCACAGGACGATGCTCTGTCCCCTGAGCCAAACTGGCTAGGGCCATAATAAACACCACTTGACATTATAACATGATTCTTTTTTAATGCTGAAATGTTATCTTTGCATGTATAAATAGGGGGATATCATTCCTACTAATCTCATAATGTTCCTGATATATGTGGAAGATTTTTAAAAGTATAAAACTGGAATTTTGTGTCACTTGTGACTTATTTCTGGGCCTTTGCTGACCTTGCTAGGTAGAGCTAAAAGGCTTTATTGAAAAGCTCAGAGAGAAACAACCAGTAATACAATTCAGTGATGATTAATAGAACCATTTCTATAGAGTACATTAATCAATATCAACAAATCATCATTGAAATCTATTTAATGAACATTTCTTACATTCGAGGCATAGTGCTAAATGCTGTGAGAGTCTCAAACCCACCCTACCCTCAAGAAAGTTATAATCTGATAGATTTTAGTCCATTCACCTTAGCCTTCTATTGGGCAGACATGGGAGTTCTGTCAGCATTGTTTCAGTCCTTACTTTCTAAGAGGTCTCCTCACCCCCCACTCTCCACTAGAAAATACACATAGTTTTATCAGGGAGACCCGAGTCACCAGAGAAACCTTTACAGGCAAAAGGAAAAACAGCCAAGGCAATAGGCTTTGCTTCCTTAGGAGATTTGGCTTGACCTTGATCTCCTGTTTAGAAAGCAAGTATTCTAGAAAGCTCAGAGAAAGAGTTGTTGGAGGCGGGAAAAGAATAGAGCTCATCAAGTGAAGGGGCAGGTTGCTATCTAGTTGAAGTGACTGGCCTCCTAGTATTGTCCACTTAGAACCGAAGTAGATGGCCAGTGTGCTCCCTTGTAGCTCCCTGCTCCTTTGGAGAACAGCTAGGAGTCCATGCTTTTTATTCCACCACAGCTATACCCTTGGGACTAAAGGAAACACTTTTATGTAGCAGTTAGCTTAATAAGAAGTATTACCTTCAGTTCATCGTACTCCCATTACTGATGAACTAAAAGCCAAATTTCTACTAGTCATCAACAGTCCTCTCTCCTCATTCTCTTCTACCAGCCAATAGTAATCTTCACGTTTGTGGGATTTTCCTGGTATAGATTTTGCTTTTTCTCTATGTTAATAGAGTTATTTACTCCTTGCTAGTGCCATTTTTTTATTCAAGCTTATAAATAGTTGTATGAATGCTATTTTCAGATATGATGAGATAGATATTCCCTAATGCCCCATCTCATATCTAATGTCTTTTTCCCCTTTAGGGTTCCTTCTTGCATATTTCATAAAAGCATATGTTTACACACAAAAAAAAAACACAAAATAAATGCAAATATCAGGGGAAAACTGTCACTCTAAAACATCAGATTTAGAGAGTCACAATTTAATTTTTAAAAACTCAGTACAGTTAATCAAGTTCAATGAATAATAAACTCTCTTTCATATTCTGTGTGAATCTTGGCACAGTGCCTAGTATATAGTGGATGATCAATAATATTTGTCGAGCCCAGCTAGCATGGCTCAGTGGTTGAGCGTCAAACTATGAACCAGGAGGTCACAGTTTGATTCCCAGTCAGGGCATATGCCTGGGTTGCACACTCCATCCCCAGTGTGGGGTTTGCAGGAGGCAGATGATAAGAGAGAGCACCATTGTTGATGGTGCTCTCTCTCTCTCTCTCTTCTCTCTTTCTCTCCCTCCCTCCCTCTCTGAAATCGATAAAATACATTTTTTAAAAAAATATTTGTTGAAAAATACACAGTTCTGCATTTCTAAGTAGTAATTTTTTTTACAAATATTTGTATTATAGAAAATTTCAAACTTATTTTAAAAGGTAGACAGAGTTGCCCAGCCAGCTGGCTCAGTGGTTGCAGCATTGTCCCATACACCAAAATGTTTTGGGTTCTATCCCCGGTTGGGGCTGTACACAGGCAACCAATCTACCAATTGATGTTACTCTCTCACAACAATGCCTCTCTCTCTCTCTCTCTCTCATTCTCTCTTCTATAAAACATACTCTCTGGTGAGGATTAGTTTTTAAAAAAGTAGAGTAATATTAAGAACTTCCATGTATTTAATAAGTACAGATTCTTCTATCTTCTATCTTATTCCTGCTTTAAGTTAAAGTAAATCCAGAATGCCATGTCATGTCATAAAATGAATTTTTAAGGATTAAAAGCATGAGGATGCAAAGAGGAGACAATGCCAACAAAATTTGAGAAGACTTTTAGCTGGAAAAGTAAGAGTGATAAAAAAAGTAGTAGACTAACAAAACATACTCTTAAGGCAGCAATGAATCAAAATCAATCACCAAACCCATATATAGTTTAAGGTTGCCAAAAGACTCTAGTAACCAAAAGAGTCAAAACTAGGAATCCAAGTTGGCGTGTAGGTAAACACCTAAACTGCTGTCTCGCACAACAATTTCAAAACTACAACTAAAAGACAAAACGGCTATCACCCAGAACCACGGGAAAGCTGGCTGAGTGGAAGTTCTACAACTAGAAGGAAAGAGAAAAGAGCATTGAGACGTGCAGGAGTGCTGAAAAGCTGAGGTACGGAGGCACGCAATCCAGGCTGGCAGCATGCGTTGCTTTTTTCAACCCGAAGGGAGACAAGCCCCCGATTACTCTGAAATACAGTTTCTGGGGAGACACGGGGGACCCAAACTCCTACGGGGAGAAGCTGGACTGTCTGCCATTGGGTCGGAAAGTGAGGGTGGCTTGCTTGCAGAACTGCGTGCAGGAATAATTGTTTACTGCGCTGGGGCATGGGACGCAGGGACATGGTCGGAGACGCAGAGCCAGCTAACTGGCAGCCATCGCTGTTTGCCACGCCCTAGCTAGTGATGCCCTGAGACCCCGCCCAGCACAATGTACAAACCCACCCAAGCTCCAAGCAGCAGCTTTAGCATAAGAATGGCTCGCCCTATCACAGCTTAACGTAGCAAACTTGCAGCCTGGTCAGACAGCTCCAAAACCTCCAAACCCCAAGCAAAGAGGAGAAAACTGTAGCTCTCACTGTAGCTCCTGCTGGGTGGCCTCAGACAGTAGCTGACCTGCACCCCATTGGAGATCCAGAAGCCGGTGTACCTAGTGGTCAGTGTGAGACACCAGATTTCAACTCCTCACATCCACAAATGACACATTCAAGAGGAAGACTCAGTGAGCACCAAAGCCCCACTGAAACAAGTCCTACACCATAAGTGTGTCTCCAGCACAGCAGTTCTTCCATTATAGACACAGCGAGTCCTCAGAGCCAATTGGCCTGGAAGTCAATTCCTCCCAGTGTACCAATAGCAATCAAGGCTTAACTACACCAAGACTTTGCACTCAGCCCACAAAGGGGTGTACCAAGAGTGTCCACATCAGGTGATTGGGGAGGCTGAGCTACTGCCCCCTATAGGTCACCTACCACACAAAGCCACTTCATTAACACGGGGAAGCAGCCAAAATGAGGAGACAAAGAAACACGTCATGAATGAAAGAAATGGAAGAAAGCAAACTACTGGACGACATAGAGTTTAGCACCACATTTATAAGGTTACTCAAGAATCTTCTAAAAACCTCTGAGGAACTTAATGAGACCTTTAAGGATCTTAATGAGAATGTCAATAAAATGGAAAAGGACCAGTCAGAAATTAAGCATACACTGTCTAAAATAAAGAATATACAGAAACTCAAATGTAGATCAACGTACTCCAAGAATCAAACCAAAGATCTGAAATACGAGGAAACAAAAAACATCCAACCAGAAAAACAAAAAGAAAAAAAAATCCAAAAATATGAAGATAGTGTAAGGAGCCTCTGGGACAACTTTAAGCATACCAACATCCAAATTTTTGGGGTGCCAGAAGAAGAGAGAGAGCAAAATATTGAAAACCTATTAGAAGAAATAATGACAGACAACTTTCCCTACCTGGTGAAAGAAACAGACTTACAAGTTCAGGAAGCACACAGAATCCCATACAAGAGGAATCCAAAGAGGACCACACCAAGACACATCATAATTAAAATGCCAAGGACAAAAGACAAAGAGAGAATCTTGAAAGCAGCAATAGAAAAATGGTTAGTTACTTACAAGGGAGTACCCATACTACTGTCAGCTGATTTCTCAACAGAAACTATGCAGGCCAGAAGGGAGTGGCAAGAAATATTCAAAGTGATGAACAGCAAGAACCTACAACCAAGATTAT
The DNA here is from genome assembly GCA_026230045.1 of Corynorhinus townsendii. NCBI lineage: Eukaryota > Metazoa > Chordata > Mammalia > Chiroptera > Vespertilionidae > Corynorhinus > Corynorhinus townsendii. Next base: position 182,058,421 of record JAPDVU010000001.1, on the reverse strand, counting down.
TCTACCCAGCAAAGCTATCATTCAGAATTGAAGGGCAGATAAAGAGCTTCACAGATAAGAAAAAGCTAAAGGAGTTCATCACCACCAAACCAGTATTATATTAAATGCTGAAAGATATCCTTTAAGAAGAGGAAGAAGAAGGAAAAGGTAAAGATAAAAATTATGAACAACAAATACATATCTATCAACAAGTGAATCTAAAAAGGGAGTGAATAAAAAATCTGATGAACAGAATAAACTGGTGAATATAATAGAATCAGGGGCATAGAAAGGGAGTAAACTGACAATTCTGAGGGGGAAGGGGGTGTGAGGGGTGCAGGAAGAGATTGGGCAAAAATCTTACACCTATGGATGAAGACAGTGGCGGGGGGTAAGGGCATGGGGCGGGGTGGGGAATCAGGTGGAGGGGAGCTATGGGGGGGAAAAAAGGGACACCTGTAATAATCTGAACAATAAAGATTTACTAAACAAAAGACTCATAACTAGTTGCTCTTGAAGTGAAGTGAGGTAAGAGAGAAATACTATAGTGAGGATTCTTTTCAAATCTGTTTAAAAAGCAACCAGATCCCCAGATGTCTTTTGACACTCCATGTGGTCAGGCAAACAAATGTCTCCCTCTTATCTAGGTAAAATACTGCAAACTTATTCTCTGCAAGTAGTGAACCAGGAGACCTCTGAGGGGTAGGGAGATTAAATGAATATTTGTATATTGGATGCTGAGGAACCCAGGTATCTTCACCAACTTGACTCCCAGATGTTGGCAGCCAGGTTTTCAACTTCCAAGGAGATTAGATCTTTCCATGTGGAATCTAATCAACCCAAGAGGAAAGACCTAAAGGTACTGACATTGGAGTTTCCCCAATTATGAGCTCAAACAAACCACTCTACAGATAAGTTTATGGCTAACAAAATCTTATTTTGCTGCCCTATTCTTAAGTATGGAGCAGACAACCAGGATTATCAGACTTTTGAAGGAAACCACTATCAGGTGAGACATTTAGAATTGAAGACAGGAAAGTATAAATGGGGGAAGGGTGATAAACAAGAAGAGAAAGGTAAGGAAATTTCCTAGAAAGGAGAACAAAAAGTCAGAGAAGACCACTTCAGGGGTTTCAAAATCCAAATAAGGACTCCAAAAAGAGAGGTGAGGGGAAAAGGAGGGAAGTCATCAATGAAATAATCTAAGAAAAACTCCCCAAACTGAAGTACGTGAGTTACCAAATTAAATAGGTTCACCAAGAGCTCACCACATCAGATAAAAATAGAGCTGTACCAAACCATGTGACCAGGAATTGTGAGTATACTGGAAACAAAGGGAAGACCTTCAAGCTTCCAGAGAGAACACAAAACAGCACAAATGCAAAGGATTCAAAACAAAACGGCATCCATTGTTCCACAGCAACATTGGAAACTAGAGGGCAACGAAACGAGACCTTTAAATGTTATGAAGAAAAAATACTTGCTAAGTGGATTAATTATTGGGAGCATTTTTAAAATAACTCTATATATCATTTTAAAAATCAAATAGTACTTGTGTTTAGTTTTGATCAATGTGAATTAGGGATACAGAAATACACCCATGTCCCAAATAGAACACACAGTGGCACCACCTGCAAATACACATACACTTTTTGTTATTTTCTCAGCATCTCTAAAGGGCATTTTAAGATTATTAGTGGCTTCTGAATTTTGTGTGAGCAATGAATCCTTTTATTTAATACATTCTCCTTTGAACATAGACAAATTCAATATACATATTTCTTATAGTCAGATCTCATTTATTCGCTACAATGAGAGAAGCATTTCAAACAGCATATGCCATTTCAGAACATATCTTTGCCAAGTAGTTGAAGAGAAAGGTGCCTAGAAACTAGGACAACTAATAGAACTGTCTTGGAAAAGCTGCTTCGTTTTCAAACACTAGACTGCTTCGTTTGCTCCACCCACTGACCCAGCCATTGTTTGAAAACAGATTTGGAATACCAACAGAAACTGAAGACATCCCGCTGCCATGTAAGCTCCATGGGAGCAAAAAACCTGCAAAAGGATGGCAGTGGACATCTGTCATACTCATGAACGTCCACCATCTCCTTTTCTTAAAATACATTTTTGTTGATTTCAGAAAGGAAGGGAGAGGGAGAGAGATAGAAACTGCAAAGATGAGAGAGAATTATTGATCAGCTACCTAAAGGGATCGAGCCCACAACCTGGCATGTGCTCTTAACTGGAATTGAACCTGGGACCCTTCAGTCTGCAGGGTGACACTCTATCCACTGAGCCAAACCAGCTATGGCTGTCCACCATCTCTTAAACAGCCTTTCTGTATTAAAGGACATTACCATGATAGGACTCTTGCCTCCCTAACATGTAAGTCGCAACCCAAAATTTTTACAGCCAGAACACAGACTTACAACATAGACACCTGCAGACTTTGGTTCAGAAGTGGGCAACACAAGAAAACAGGCTATGGTTGGAGCTTCCATTTTGTCATTTGATTGTTGTTGGTCTTTTTCCTAATTGATTATGATGCACACTGAAGTTTGAGAAAAAGTGTCTTAGAATGGTGGCCCTGTGAGGTCCTTAATGCCTCAGGATAATAAAGATGAACATGAAGTGAGCTGTCAAAGTATATTTACTTTAAATAGATAATGGCCATTGGAGAAATGTACTTATCAAGATGGAGCCGGAGTAGCTCAGTTGGTAGAGTGTAGTCCCAACTAGCCAAGGTTGTGGTTTGATCCCTGGTCAGGGCGCATACGAGAATCAGCCAACGAATGCATAAATAAATGGAACAACAAATCGATCTCTCTCTCTTCCTTCCTCCCTCTCTCTAAAATCAATAAATAAACTTAAAAAACAACAACAAGATGGAGCAATGCTGAAAGAAATAAAGTGAGAATAAATTAAATGTTTTTAAATAGTTGCCAAAAGCAAAAGTTATTACTAGTGAAAAGTCTAGAAAAAGGGCCTAGGTTAACACCAAGTTCAGCTCTCACCATGTGTCACATCTTATCTTTTTGCACTAGTCATTGGTATCTTAAACAAATTTAGTCTATTGTAGTAAATTTATTGTTTATCTTAACACTTCCCAAAAAATCTGGAGAGTACGTAATCAATATCCTCAAGCTTTTAGGCGCATATGCCATTTCTCTCAACTAGGAACTCTTTTGGGGTAAAAAATGTATTTCCCTTTTCTTACTAATGACTGCATCTTCTCTCTAACCCCAATAATCCTTCAGTAATTGTTTATTAATTGTGAGAAATTGTATTTTCAGTGGAAGTTGCCTGTCTTGAATTCATTCCCTGGATGATTTGATAAAAATGAATTGATAGAGTTGGATTGGATGATTTAGATTGCATTTAATTATCCACACTTTCATTTGAGAGGAGTTAGGAAACAATTGTTCTCATGTACTGCAGAAATATTTTGTTTTGGGACCATCTGTTGAATTCCTAATTTCACTGAAACAGCATTTTTATGTAATTGCAGACTACGTTTTGGTGATTGGCACATTCTTCTCTAAATCCAAAATAACTTACTATAATTTTTCTTGTTTCATTTGCATTATAAGCCTACAGGATTTTTAAAAACTGTTTTTAGCTTTAAACATATTACCTACAGCTTTCAAACTGTATTCAGTAGCATGATAAAAGGATGCCATTGAATATTTTAAACATCTTTTACTTCCTCTGAAATTGGGAATGAAACCTGAGGAAAATACTAGATGGGACTGGCTCATTGATTCCTAGTCTTTGGCTATCCTCCTCCACTCTATTTCTAATGGTCTGATGGTATTCCATCTTGATTTCACTCCAACTTTAATAAAGTATGGTTGATGGGATTAAAACTGGCAAAGATATATACTTTGCTTTCTAAATCTCAGAGCTTACATTTAGTCTTTATATATGACCTGAGCTAGGATTAAAGTGAAAATGAAAGCATTAATGAACACCTACAATATACTTCCATTTCCTTCTGTAGCACTTTTATTTGAACAAGAGATTTAGTGCTTTACTTCTCTTTTAGCCCAATACTGTCGTTTTCTTAGAAATGCAGTTTCATTACATTCATTTGTTGAATCCAAGTGTTCTGAGTTGTTTTTTGATGAGCTCTGTAAGAACAGAAGCACTAATCTATAAGGAAAAAAACCTCTCTAACTTGTCTCTCCCAAAGTGCTCCTGTATTGACTTGTGTGACTGTCAGTCACACTTGAGTGGAGCCCACAATGCTAATGAGATCAAAATCATAGGCTTAAACCCAAAGGATCTGTTAACTTCTCCCAGAGAAGCAGGGGTCTCGTCACTGCAGATCAGTCTTCCATTCCTGACGATCTCAGAAAGCATTGGTCCCAGAAGGGCAGGACACAAGAATGCCACTGACGCATCAATAACATCAAATAGCTGCTGTTTTTTGCTCTACCTAAGAAAGGAACTGATTCAGAGATAGGTACACATGGGGAACTTATAGAGAGCACTATTTGAAACATTACAGTGATTGGGTAATGGGTAAGAAAGTGGGGAAAGGGGTGGACATATGTTCAAGTGGAAACTAATTTTCTGCATTTATGTTAGAGACTTAAAATTGAGAGCATACTCTAACACAATTTTAAAATATAATTCTTTTATAGAAATGTTCAAACACCTACAAAAGTAGTAAAAATAGTATGATGAATGTCCTTAAACCTGTCACCCAGCTTCAACAATTATTCAAGCATTCCCATCTCCCAATTAATTTGAAGCGAACATCAAACCATTTCATAACAAATAGTTCAGCAATTATATCTAGAAGATAGGATGCATCTAAAAAATATAATGAAAACATCATTATTACATCTACAGTGTTTATAAAATGCCATATCATCATCAAATATTCACAAAGTAACTAAATATAGATGGATACTGTAACTAATGCTGCAATGAACATGAGAATGCAGATATCTCTTCAAGATAGTTATTTCACATCAAATTTTTCCCAACTGCTTCACAAATGGTTTTTGTTACAGCTAATATGTTTAAACTAGAGGCCCAGTGCACAAAATTCGTGCACTGGAAGTGGGGTCCCTCAGCCCGGCCTGTGCCCTCTAGCAGTCTGGGACCCCTCGGAGGATGTCCAGGACCCCTCGCTCCTTACCACCTGCCTGTTCCCTGCTCCTTACCACTCGGCCCACTGCTCCTTAGCAGAGGCAGGAGAGGTTCCCACCACCACCGCTGCACTCCCCAGCCCTGAGCCCAGCTTCTGGCTGAGTGGCACTCCCCCTATGGAAGCACACTGACCATCAGAGGCAGCTCCTGCATAGAGCATCTGCCCCCTGGTGGTCAGTGCGCATCATAGCGACCGCTCGTTCTGGTTGTCCCATCGTAGTGGTCGCTTAGGCTTTTATTATATAGATTAGGATCCAAATAAGATCCACACAGTGAATGGTTTGATAAGTGCTAAGCCTGTTCATCTATAGCTTCCCCCTCTTTCTCTTTCAATTGGTTTGTTAAAGCAAAGTTGTGTTCTTTGTCCTGTAGGATTTTCCATAATTTGGATTTTCTGTTTGTATCTCTACTGGTGTCATTTAATATGGTCCTTTATCATCTGTATTTTCTGTAAATTATTATTTAGACCTATAGCTTTGATCAAATTCTAGTTGGAATTTTTGTTTTTAATCCTCATCCAAGGACATGCTTAGAGAGAGGTGAGGGGGGAGAGAGAGAGAAAGACATTGATGTGAGAGAGAAACATCTATCAGTCACCTTCCCTACCTGTCCCAATCGGGGATCAAACCCTCGATCTATGTATGTGCTTTGATGGGGAATCAAACTGGCAACCTTTTGGAGCACAGAATGAGGTGCAACCAACTGTGCCACTCCAGCTGGGCTAGTTTGATTTTTAGCAAGCATATTTCAAATGCGATGTTACATATAGAAGGCAAGTACTGTCTGCTTATCTCTCTTTTTGTGAAGTTAGTCATAGATCATTTCCTAGTTGTATTATTTCATTGGAGTTTAGAATGTGATGATGTTCTATTACTTCTATTATTAGCTGAAAAACTGTAAAGAGAAACTTCCTCCCATCAACTATTAGGTAATCCTGAGATACTATGTGTATGTGAGAAGTAAGATAAATATTTGAGAAACCAAGATGGTGGCATAGGTAAACACCTGAACTGCTGCCTCGTACAACAATTTCAAAACCACAATTAAAAGGCAAAACGGACATCATCCAGAACCACAGGAAGGCTGGCTGAGTGGAAATTCTACAATTAGAAGGAAAGAGAAAAGCACACTGAGACTCAGAGGAGCTGCAGGAGGCACAGGTATGGAGGCGCATGAGCAGAGAGGACTGGCAACTGAGTACTCAGCTGGCTTTCTCAAGCGGGAGGGAGAAAAAAGCTCCCAACTCCTCTGAACTCCAGTTCCGGGTGAGACTCTGGGGACCCAGACTCATTCAGGGAGAAACTGGACTGTCTGGCAACGGGCAAAACTCGAGGGCAGCTTTCTCTCAGAGGTGATTGCAGAGATTACCAAGGGACACTGAGACCCGGGGGCCTCTTAGGGCAGGGCTGATGGGAAGCCATTGCAGTTTGCTCCACCTTGAGATTCCGCCCCACCCAAGCTGAGTGCAGAGGCTTTTGCATATGAATGGCCTGGTCCTTTGAATTCTAATCTTACCTAACAAACTGCAGCTGAGTCAGTGAGACCCAGAACATCCAAAAGAAGGCCCAAGGCCCCACAGCAGCTTGCACTGCTTCACAGCTGGGCCTCATCTGGGCACCTCCAAAACCCAAACAAAGAAGAGGAATCTGCAGATCTCTCCATAGCTCCTGCTGGGTGGCCTCAGGCAGAGGCTAAATTAGCACCGCCTTGGAGAGCCAGTGTACCCAGGGGTCAGAGTGGGACCATCCAGATTACAACTCCTCAGATAAGGGACACACTCAGAGGGCAGACTCAGTGAGCACCAAAGCCCCACTGAAGCAAGTCTTGTCTCATAAGGGTGTCTCCAGCACAGAAGTTCTCCCAGAGTAACACAGCTGATCCTCACAGCCATTTGGCCTGGAGGTCAATTCCTCCCAGTGATACCAACAACAATCAAGGCTTAACTACAACAAGACTGTGCACACAGCCCACAAAGGGGTGCAACCAAGAGTGTCCACCTCACGTAACTGGGGAGGCTGAGCCACTGGGCCCTATAGGACACCTACCACACAAAGCCACTCTATCAACTCAGGGAAGCAGCCAAAATGCAGAGACAAAGAAACAGGTCACAAATGAAAGAAATGGAGGAAAGCAAATGACTGGATATAGAGTTCAAAACCACGGCTATAAGGTTTTTCAAGAATTTTCTAGAAAAGGCCAATAAATTTAGCAAGACCCTCGAGGGTATGAAAAAGGACCAACTAGAAATTAAGCATACACTAACTGAAATAAAAAATAATATACAGAGATCCAACAGCAGACTAGAGGATCACAAGAATCAAGTCAAAAATTTGAAATACAAAGAAGCAAAAAGCACCCAACCGGAAAAGCAAAAAGAAAAAAGAATCCAAAAATATGAAGATAGTGTAAGGAGCCTCTGGGACAACTTCAAGCGTACCAACATCCAAATTATGGGGGTGCCAGAAGAAGAAAGAGAGCAAGATATTGAAAACCTATTTGAAGAGATAATGACTGAAAACTCCCCCCACCTGGTGAAAGAAATAGACTTACAAGTCCAGGAAGTGCACAGAACCCCAAACAAAAGGAATCCAAAGGGGACCTACCAAAATACTTCATAATTAAAATGCCAAGAGCAAAAGACAAAGAGAGAATATTAAAAGCAGCAAGAGAAAAACAGTTAGTTACCTACAAGGGAGCACCCACACGACTGTCAGCTGATTTCTCAACAGAAACTATGCAGGCCAGACAGGAGTGGCAAGAAATATTCAAAGTGATGAATAGCAAGAACCTACAACCAAGATTACTCTACCCAGCAAAGCTATCATTCAGAATTGAAGGGCAGATAAAGAGCTTCACAGATAAGAAAAAGCTAAAGGAGTTCATCACCACCAAACCAGTATTATATTAAATGCTGAAAGATATCCTTTAAGAAGAGGAAGAAGAAGGAAAAGGTAAAGATAAAAATTATGAACAACAAATACATATCTATCAACAAGTGAATCTAAAAAGGGAGTGAATAAAAAATCTGATGAACAGAATAAACTGGTGAATATAATAGAATCAGGGGCATAGAAAGGGAGTGGACTGACAATTCTCAGGGAGAAAGGTGTGTGGGGGTGCGGGAAGAGACTGGACAAAAATCGTACACCTATGGATGAGGACAGTGTGTGTTTGGGATAAGGGCAGAGGGTGGGGTGGGAACCGGGTAGAGGGGAATTATAGGGGGGAAAAAGAGGAACAATTGTAATAATCTGAAAAATAAAGATTTACTTTAAAAAAAGGTAAATACTTGATCATGAATTTGTTTCTTTGCATTTTCTAAGGGTATCAATAGAATTTTTGTTTGAGAGGATCAATCTGAGCTAGTAGATTTAAATGTATATATAATATGCTTCACCCCATTACAGTTATTCTTAGTCATACTCAAAGAGGATTGACAAATGGAAGCATCTTCAAGTTAGTTTCTGGGTCCCTTTTGACTTGACCCAGAAGTCTTTGATACTTACCTTCTGATATGACAAGATGTTCCAGGATCATCTTGTAATTTCCTGCCTCAATCCTAGAATCAGCCATGTCTCCAAGGACACCTGGAAAAAAATGTTTTGTAATGCTTGTATCTTATGCATATGCCATTATTTATTTAACCAGTTCACTATTGAGGAGGAAGAGGCTTCAGATAGTTTCTAACTATTCCCTATTATGAATTAAGTACTTAGCTACTTTATAGAAATAGCATGTATAAGTGACTTGAAGATGTACTTATAACTGTTTATTTTCCCCCTATTATTTAATTTTAAAGAAAGGCTAGTCAATTGGCCCATTTATGGCCTGGCTCTAAACCAGGATACATCATTCAGCTATTACAGATATTGGCCTCTAGGGTGGAGCTTCCATACAATTAATTAAAAGGTGGCAATAAACATAACATAAAACTTGTGGTGGAGGGAGACTGTGTTTATTTAATCCCAACACTCATCAGCTCCTCAGGATATTTTATTTGTTGGAACTGCAATCCTGCTCATAGTCCTTGGACATTTCATCATGAGCCAAGTGATAAGATAAGGCTTGGGAGGAGTATGACAAATGGAAGATTTTTGTTGATAAACTATATTGGAGGTGGCTCACTGATAACTGCAAAAAGTTATAAATCACCATTTCCTAACCAACCAAAATTCCCTGTTTGGCTGATTGGAAATATTGGCTAAAATGCTAAGTGAATTAAGCTTTCTTCCAAGTAAATGCAATTGGCATACAGTTTTGAGTATTAAAATTTTTCTTTCATTTTTGAATGTCATGCTTCTACTTCCAATGGATATATCCTACACTCTGCCTCTTTCCCCAGAATGTTTAAAAGCTGTTTTTCTAAAATTCCTGGGCATAGACAGCAACCCCTTTCTTTAGGAAGAAAATGAAATTATAATAGAAGTTTCCAGAGGGAAGTCAACAGTGATTGTCACCACTTATTTCCTTTATATATATATAGTACTTAATTTATGTAGTCAGGTTCTGTGGGATAATGTTGTTATTGGTCAAAACTCATTAAATGAATTTAGTTGCAATTTAGACGTATACTAAAAATTAACTTTTATCCTACAGAACAGTTAACATTCAGGGTCAACATAACATACACTTTTCATATTATAGAGGACCCTCAAGCATTAATGCTTAAGCAGAATACAGAGAGGGCTTGGAACTGTAGAGTTTGTATATTCTGACATCATGAAACTTCTAGTTTATCATGCCAAAAGAGAAAAGTGATATAAATGCTTTCCTATAGGCAGTTATGTTAATTTCCCTTTCTTTTTGTTCATTTATGTTCATTGCTATGAGAAAGTTTTGTGGATGAACATGATTGTCAGATAATATTGTTTACCCAGTTAAATTTGAATTTCAGACACACAGGATAATGTTTGTTATAAGTATGTCCTAAATATTTCATGGAACACATCTATTCAAAAAAATATTTGTTCACATTTAATTGGGGGTCCTGCATTATATCTGGCAACCCTACGGATGAATAAAGCCTAATAACAACTGACTTTTGAAAATTAAAAAGAACTACGTGGCCCTGATTGGCATGTTAAGTGGTTAGAGCATCTGCCTGCACAACAAAGGATCTCGGGTTTGATTCCTGGTCAAGGTTGCAGGTTTGACACCCCCCCCCCCCCACCCCGCCCGGCCCCGCCCCTGCCGGTCAGGGCACAACTGGGAGGAAGGCAACCAACTTCTGTGTCTCTCTCACCTCTCTCTCTCTCTCTCTCCCCCCCCTCCCTCCCTCTTCCTCTTTGCCTCTATTCCACTCTCTCTAAAAGTCTATGAGAAAAATATCCTCAAATGTGGATTCACAAAAAAAGAATTGCGTGATGTATAATGTAGAACAACACTTCTAAATGTATGTACAAGTCACCTCACCCGCTGGTTAGAAAGCAGATTCTGAGTCTGCAGATCAGGAATTGGACCTGAGATTCTCTGTTTCTAACAGGTTTCTGCTTGATGTTGATGCTGCCACTCCGTGAACCACCGTTTGTGCAAGGCTGTTACGAACATCTCTTCTTGTTGGTGGTTTTTGTTGGTGTTTGGTGACCTAGTCTCTGAGCTTAGAGAATTCACGGATATGTGAGTCTTGGAAGAAAGTAAAACCTGATTCTCGTTATCTAGAATCAAGATACTGATAGAAGTTGTAAGACATCTTACCATCCTCCCTTGGTCCTCCTCCCTCGCCGCCCGGATTCAGGAGCATGACCTGTTCTGACGAACCAGAAGCACCCGTAGCCCTTTGAGCAGAGAACTAATCACACGAAGCAGCAAGGGTAGCAGTCAGTTCTCTCTCTGGCAACAGTGCAGTTGTGGCCAAATTAACTTCCCAGCGCAGTGCTGGTGTTGGAGGAAGGGAGCAGAGGCAGTAATAGCAGTCTTCTCACAGGGGCTGTTTCTACAGCATAAAATTTGGGCTTTATTTATTTATTTATTTGTTTATTTGTTTATTTATTTATTTTGGCTAAACAGCTCTGAGTTTGAGTCTCTCGGCCCTCATAATGATTCTGTGAGCTTCCCACTTCCTTTGCTACTAAATCAGTCAAAATTCATTTTTGTTGTTTGAAACTAAAAACCCTGCAGAAGCCAGAGGATCTGCCAGAAGCTAGTTGGCTTGAACAGCCTGTCAACTGGCAGTATGTGGATGGGATGCCACCTCAGTCATCGCTCAGAATGATCTCCACCTCACAGGGTGAGGACGATTCTGAGAACTGCAAACTCTAATTAGTGGGAGGGTATCTATTTCCTGGCACACATCTCTGTACCTCCTCTGGCTATGAGGTTTCTGTTAATAAATAGTCTTGACTTAATAGGGCTAGATTTATATGCTAACCCTATCATTAACTATTTATGTGACTTTGTACAAATAACTTAGCCTCTCTGAGCTCCATTTCCTTGGCTGTTAAAGAGGTGAAGACTACATGTTTATTATTACACTAGAGGCCCAGTGCATGAAATTCGTATACTCCAGGGCAGGGGCATACCTCAGCCCGGCCTGCGCCCTCTTGCAGTCCGGGAGCTGTCATTTGGACATCCTTACTGCTCCCGTGGAGACTGGAAAGGCTCCCACCACCACCGCTGTGCTCGCCAGCTGTGAGCCCGGCTTCTGGCTGAGCAGCACTCCCCCTGTGGGAGTGCACTGACCACCAGGGGGCAGCTCCTGTGTTGAGCACCTGCCCCCTGGTGGTCAGTGCACGTCATAGCGACTGGTCATTCCAGCATTGAGTCAATTTGCATGTTAGCCTTGTATGCTTGCAGGATCGGGCCAAAACCTTCTCTCCAACATCCCCTGAGGGGTCCCGGATTGCGAGAAGGCGCAGGCCAGGCCGAGGGACCCCACTAGTGCATGATCAGAGCCAGGGAGGGATGCGGGAGGTTGGCCATCAGGGGAAGGACCGCAGGAGGGCTCCAGGGTGTTTCCAGCCAGTCTCACTCAATCCCAATCGGCCAGACCCCAGCAGCAAGCTAACGTACCGGTTGGAGCATCTGCCCCCTGGTGGTCAGTGCATGTCATAGTGAGCAGTTGAGCGGCCTTAGCATATCATTAGCATATTATGCTTTAATTGGTTGAACGGATGACCAAAAGACGGACACTTAGCATATTAGGCTTTTATTATATAGGATTGTTCATATTATATCATAATTATTTCTTTTTTATAATTTTATTAGTATGTAATTTACATATTATAAAATTCAACCATTCCAAGTGTACAATTCAATGATTTTTAGTAAATTATTGAGTTGTACAGCCATCAACATAATCCAGTTTTTAAAACATTTCTATCATCCCAATAGAATCCTTCATGGTTATTTACAGTTAATCCCTATTCCCACCCTTGTCCCAGGCAACCACCAATCTACTTTCTGCCTTTTCTGGATATTTCATATAGTAGAGTCACAGTCATAATTATTTGTTACACTAGTTTTTTGGTGCTATATAGTGAGTTTCCAAAAGGCTTATGTCTAATCAAACTTTTTATCTAAAATGTACAGCACAGTGCTTTGTAGATAGTAAGTACTCAAGATAATAAAATAAAAGAACAGTGATAAATATCTTATGAAGTTGTTGTAAAGATTAAATGAATCCATTAGACTCTTGCTTCTCAAAGTGTGGTCCATAGACCAACAGCATCAGCATCACCCAGGAGCTGGCTACAAATATAGTCTTGGGCCCCATCTCAGGCTTAAAACCTGCATTTTCATAAGATCTCAAGTGATTAATATTCTCATGTAAATTTGAGAAACACTGCTCTAGATTGTAAATTCCATGAGAGCAGAGATTTTGTGTGGCATGTAATAGGCACTCAATACTATTTGTTACATGAATAAATGAACAGTGATACATATGAAAGCATTTTGTAAACTGTTTAAGTCCTATATACACAGGATTGCCAAAGAACAGAAGTGTGGATTTTTGGCTTAATTAAATCTGTTACAGAAACAGTTTGGACTAACATTTTATAATGCCAACTTATATACTGAAGCAAGTAGAGCTAGAGATAAATATATTTTACATTTGAATGATAATCCCATAAGGAAACCCAGATTTTAGATTAAAACAATATTAGTCCCTTAACTGAAATGGACTTTATAGTTAGTTAATTAGCATGACAGTTAATTATAGAACTTCTTACATCTAAGAAAATTGCAGTTCCATTTTTTATGAGATAATACCTTGATTAAGAGCTAAGAAGCCAATGTCAGACTTAAAGAGACAGGATTGGTAGATGTTGTGTAGTCAGTATCAACCACTAACAAGAAAAGCCCATCTAGTTTCCCTCTTATAGTCTGGATCAAAATGCTTTAATTTATTCATTTAATCATTCTTCAGATCATCAAACATTTATCAAAATTGTCACTATTTGACAAGTGCTGTGCCAGAGATTTCTGATGGATTGCTAGGTACGCTATTCTTAAGGAGTTCCATATCATTACAATGATGATAGCTTTTTAACTACATAGGCTAACAAAAGACTTTTTATGGTTTCATGAATTTCAAATTCTTAAAATTTTATGAATATTAAATCACATTATTTATATATTGAACAAAGTTATTGGAAGGGTTAAATTATATTTTCCTGCTAAATTCAGGTTATCTGGTTAATACTTACAAAACATGAATTTTTTTTATTTAGGGTTCCTCTAAGGAATAGAACAGGAATGTCTTGATTATTTTACATTTGCCCCTCTCAATCTATTTTTCATCCTATTTGTCTTGTGGTATATGGTACCACCAAGCCCTCTAGCTTTGGGTTGGGTTTGGCCAAAGGAAGGCGCCAACACAAATTTAGAGAGTGGGAGAAAAAGAGGACAAGCGTTTATTCCCGCTCTTCTGGTGGGCAGTGGCTGCATTTCTCTATTTATAGCCACACCCTTTGTCAGGCATCCCCTTTCAAACTACAACTCCTAGAGGGTTCCTTCCTCTGCTCTTTGGGCTTAAGGCTTCCAATTGTTACCTGCTTTACCTTTGCTTGTTGGTTCCCTTAACCCTTCCCATACCTCTATAAATTGTCCCTTTATTAAGCTCTTTCTACCCTCCTGGAGTGTGCCATCTCTAGTGTTACAAGAAGAGGCCATCAATCAGCCAATATCTAAGGACTGCCTGCTGGGCTGACACTGTCAAGACATATAATACATGATCCTGCTCCTGAGACACTTAGAGTCTAGCTAAGGAGATAAAACCAACATATGTGAAGCAATTAGGAAACACTATACATTTGTATCTAATGAGAGACATTTGGGTTTTTGCTACTTAGCAACCATTCACTCTTCTAATAACCACACCCTGATTTTCCTCTTCTATTGCTCTCTGCCAACTTCTTTTAGGTAGAGCGGACTACACTCTCAACATGAGTAAATCATGTGAATCAGCTCTGACCTACTGGATTCCTCTGACCGCATGTCCTAATCAGAGCCAATGAAATATAAGGAGACTATTACTGGCACTTGTAGGAAAAAGGCATGCACTCTTCCACTGAGATTGCTAAGAGTAAGGATTATGTGAACTGGAGCTGCCAGGAGCCACCATATGGAGCCTGAGAATGAAGCCAACACAGAAGACAGAGCCAAGAGATGAAGCGGAATTGAATTCTAATGACATTGCTTAAGCCCTTGGATCAACCTATGCCTTGAGCTAAATATATCACTAGTTCTTCAGTTATGTAAGCCAATAGCCAATGTAGTCTCTCTCTCTCTCTCTCTCTCTCTCTCTCTCTCTCTCTCTCTCTCTCTCTCTCGTCAGTTTGAGTAGTGTTTTTTATTTTGTCACTTGCAACTAAAATAGCTCTAACAATTCATAAATTGGTAACGGGAGTGGGGATTAATAAGAGAAAGACATTAAAATGTTGAGTCAGTTGATTCAGATGAGGCCCTACCTATACTGGACTAGGGATTCAACAGTGAAGTAGCAGGTTAAACCTGCACCTGTTATACACTGGGATTCAGAATATGTGCTTATCAAGTATGAAATGTAAAAGGGCCTGCTTTGAAAAGGTCAGATATTGGAGTACTTCAGCTATTCCGGATTTTAGTAAGGTCCTAGAAGAAAGATTTGAGTTTAGGTTTTATCTAAGGCAGAGAAGGAAAATACTGATTTGTTCTGAATGACCATTTTTGCTTATAGGCAGAAATCAAATATGACAGAAACTTTAATAATCTGAAGCCATTAAGGGTTAGAAAAGCCCCAAGAGACTGTTAAAGCCAACAAAGGCAAGAAAAGGCACTTGGGCGGGCATTACTTAGGGTTGCTCTGAGAAACATAACAGGGATGTCCAGGCCTCTCTCAAGTAATTCCTGCCTGCTTAGGAAGGTATTAATTATCTCATTCTTTTCCCTCTAGCACCACTGTGCCCTCCCTCCTTACCCTCCTACTTGCAAAACCAGTAGCTATTGTTTCAAATTGTTCTCAGGCAGAAACCAAAATGGAGGCCATCCAGCTAGGGGAATATCAAGTCCTATTACTAAAAGACAAAAATATAGCTATTGGAATCTAGATGCAAAGGCTGCAGCTTAAGATGACCTTGACTTTGGAGTCCCCCCCCTTCGCCCCCCCATGAGTTGGGCCAGATGTAAATAGACTGAAAGCTTACTAAGAACTAAAGAAAATTGTACTGTGAGAGAAACTCTAAGTCTGGAGAAGAAAGGCTAGGTCTTAGTCTTAGCACTAACTGCGATAACAGGTAATGTACAAGTCTGAGTGGCTTAACACAATAGGTGTTTATTTCTCACTCAGTACTCCTGGCCTTCTACAAGGTGATTCAGTTACCCAGACTCCTTCCATCTCATGGAGGCTCTCTTATGACTATCCTCCAAGATCTGAGGGTCAGTTCAGAGCAGCCAGAGGAGGAAAAAGAGACCAGAGAAGTCATAACCTTGTTTATAACCACATTGGCAAGAAGTAATTCACATCATGTCCACTTCTATTCCAAAGGAGATAATCAGTCATATGACTATCAAGAATAATGAGGAAGCTGGGAAATGAAGTCTCTAGCTATAAAGCTACTTCCTAGCAACAATTCCACATAACAGAAGAGAATCACATCAATTTGGTAGTGAAAGCTAGTTATCTCTGCCATAATAAGTGATTTTACAATCACCACTGTATCAGGAAGCAGAATGCCGAGGAGGTGTAGTCCCTAGAAGGATTATCCTCCCATGGTCCATTACAGATATGACATGAAAGAACAATGAATGAGAAATTCTCCAAGAATAGAACATATGGCAGCCAGATGGGTTGATCAAAGAACTTTTTCCTCTCTCATGGTGGGAAGCCCTTGCTATTCCTGTCCAGCTAGATATGATATATGCTATGAAATGGAGACCACTGTGAGTTTGCCATTAGTCATTTTTCCAAATATGAGTTTTCATTGCAGTTGTTCTTTTCTTTTTCTGTCATTATATTTTAAGTATTTTGTAGCTAATTTTATCATGTAGTCTTATGTTACTACACTATGAAGAACTATATTGCTGTATGATAAAGAAACATTTCTTACCCTACTATCCTGGACTTGGAGTTATCTGCAGTAACTAGATGAAACTTGGGATCATCTCTCTTTGGGAAGGAAGTGAGTACAAAATATTTTTGCATTGAGTAGGCATAGATATTTTTATAGGCATATGTAGAGCCCTTATTGGGTGGCTAGGTTGATTGGAGTGTTATCCCGTGCACCAATAGGTTGTGGGTTTGATCCCCAGTCAGGGAATCTATGAGAGGCAATCTGTTGGTATTTTCTTTCACATGGATGTTCCTTTTCCTCCTCTCCTCTCCTCTCCTCTCCTCTCCTCTCCTCTCCTCTTCTCTCCTCTCCTCTCCTCTCCTCTCCTCTCCTCTCCTCTCCTCTTCCCTCCTCTCCCCTCCTCTCCCCTCCTCTCCCCTTCCCTCTCTCCTCTTTTCTTCTCTCTCTCTCTCTTTCTCTCTCATTCCCTTCTCTTTCTAAAGTCAATAAACATATCCTCCACTAAGGATTTTTTTTAAAAAAAGAAGGCATATGTGGAGGAAGAATGTTAGGGTATATCAACAGAAGAACAGGAATGTGTGGTATGTCTGCTGTTTCCATTACCCAGGACACATCCACCATTCCTCTGACAATCATACTCCTATCCTCCCAAGTGCAAACACCTTCTTGTGCCATTCAGGTGGTACTGATGGACTCAAGTCCTGGGATGGGCTTGTGAACCAGTCTAGGCCAACCTGAGCATTTCGTTCTCTTGGAAACAGTGATTTAGAAAAAGGCACTTGACCTTTGCTAGTAGTGAGGACAGTATGAGCTTAGAGCTGCTGGTTGCTCATTTGTGGAGCTTGAGAACAAAGATAACAGCAGAGGAAAGAGCTAACATATCAGGGAGAATCTGAATCTTGATGACATAATTTGAACCCTTCAGCAAGCCATATCTAACAAAACTATCTTGAACTTTTCAGTATGTGAACCAATAAATTCCCTTCTCTGTTCAAGCTGATTTAAACTGGATTTTATGTCCCTAGCAACCACGGTTCCTTACTGAATCAATACTGAGTTGTGTAAGGATAAATCCATAAACATATACATATAGGAATAAATGAACATGAATATAATTGTGAGACAGACTTACCTAAAACTGGAAGAGTAAACTGAAGAATGGTCCATAGGGTAAGAGGGAACTAGATTGGGACAAGAGCTTGAAAATCCATCAGAAGAACTTAAATTAAATAGTCATGAAAATAGCAAAGCAAGAAGAGATGTGCTAAAGGTAAAGATTTAGGATAATTGTTCTGGCAGGTTAGATTGGAGCAGAGGGAGAAGGAAGTCAGAAAGACCATAGAGAGACTGTTCAATTAGCTATGGCTGGCAGCATTCAAGGGCTTAGAGAACATGAAACAGAGACTAAGGAAGGGATCTGATAAGAGTCAATTTAAAGAGGATAAATCAAAGGTCTGATGACTGGTTGGATAAAAAGAATAAAGAGATGGAATGAGTCAACAATGACATATGAGTATCCAAGCTTTAGTGGCAGGGAAAGCAGTCGTATCAGCAAAAACGAAAGGAGATTATTTTAGAGATAGTAAGATTGGTTTTGGACTTGTTGCTATTGAGGAGACGGCAGGACACCTGATTAGAAATATTGATTATGTACTTGAAGATGTGAGTATGCAACTTGGGACAAAGGTGACATTAAAGATAAGGCTCTGAACAAAAAAAGCATGAAGTAGCAGGTGTAAATGAGTACCAGAGGGTGAGAGAAAAGCAGAAAGTAATAATTAATGTTACAGACCAGGAGGAAAAGTGGCATCCAAAGTGAAGTGGATCTAGTGCTTGGTGGAGACACAGAAAGAGAGCCAGGACCCTTTAGGGCATAAAAAGCTTAGAGAAAACCTTCACGTGATGTTAAAAGCAATGCTGAGCCCAGACATACCACGGTCTATATGGCACTGGATGGATCGGCCCATCTCCAACTGTTCTTCCTGTTCATTGCACAGCATTTGCATTGGCCTCCCTGATTTCTACTAATTCAAACTCATCACTCTTTGGCCTTGGAGCCTTTGCACTTTCTGTTGTCTCTGCCTGGAAAGTTCTTCCCCGAGACATTTGTTGGGCTTTCTCAGACAACTTTATCAAAGAGGCCTTTCTAGATCAACTTACCTAAAATATAAAATAACACACCACTCCCAATTGCATCCTTATCTGTCCATCTTACTCTGCTTCGTCTTCATAGCACTTATCACTACACAACATCCTATTGTAGATCTATGTGTGTAAATGAACTGTCTGCCTCCCCCACTGAAGGACCTGTGCGGAGACCCCCAGAGTACAGGACTTGTATTACTTATGGATGTATCCATGGTAAGTACAACAGAGACTGGCACATAGAAAGCTCCCATAAAATCTTGTTTGATGACGAATGAATGAGTGAAATGCAGTAAATGAGATGAGAAAAAAATTACAAGAGGGCCGAGTTAGTCACTTAAATTCCTAGAACATTCCTATCATTTCAGCCAACAAACTCTGCTTACAGCTCCCACTTCTGCTCCATGTCCCAAGACAAAGGGAATTTAGGAATTTGGGAAAGTTTGCTACTGCTAAAGCAAGGCCTTGGGTGATTCTGGTAAGAGTGCCGTTTTCTCCTGCGTTAACCCATTTAGAAGAGATCTCCAGTCCTGGATTTGACAGGGTTTTGTTTTTCCTCCACCCTGCTCCAAGTAGAGCTCTGAGAGAAAAAGGAAGTGGTGGTGTTAGACAGGGCTAGAGTCTCAAGGTCTGGTCCATTCTTACTAAATGCTATTCTTGCTAAAAGTTAAAATGTAGCGCAGTATTGGGCAGACCAGCTGCACACAGAATGAGCTTAACAGGAACTCAACCCTATAAATATAGCCAATTTGCATGGAACAAATCAACGTGAAACTGACCAAATAGTGCATATACGCAATGACTAAGCCTCCCTTCCAAGAGGCAGAGCTTTGGATATGAATCCCTTGTCTCCTTCACTTGCTGCAAGAAAACTACCTTGTGACAACCACTTCTCATGAACAGAGCACACCAGCTGCGAACCCTTGGGTTCAGTAACAGTGCTGGCTGGAAGACTCAAAGGTTCCCAAGTGTTTCTCTTCCTGTGAATCAGCAAACAGGTGAATTTCGGAATGATGACAATTCCGAGGGGCAAGTGTCACATGCCAGGCAGAAAAGGGCACCAGGGGCAATCTCCGTTGCCACCAGCTTTCCGCCGTGGCCTGTACCGAAACCAGCACGCCAACGAGTCAGGGGATAGTGGTGCTTTCATCGTTTCCCTCCCCGGAGGCTACTCCCCGACCTCTCCTCTTCTCCCCAGTCGCCTCTCCAAGCTGCAGGCTCAGCCTCGGATTTCCGCTGATCCTGGCGGCTGGGAGCCCGGAATCCAATTA
The DNA here is from genome assembly GCA_026230045.1 of Corynorhinus townsendii. Lineage (NCBI taxonomy): Eukaryota > Metazoa > Chordata > Mammalia > Chiroptera > Vespertilionidae > Corynorhinus > Corynorhinus townsendii. The sequence goes on along the minus strand of JAPDVU010000001.1, from coordinate 182,038,374 downwards.
CTTTTCCCAAGGGAGCGCCATCCGCCAGTCTGACCGCGAAGGGCGAGCGCGGCTCGGGAAGCCGCCGAAGCCGACCCTCCCCCGCGCCCAGGGTCTCGGGGATCGGCAGCCTCGGGCCGGGCGGGGCGAGCCGAGCCGAGCCAAGCCGAGCCAAGCCGAGCCAAGCCAGGCGCGCCACGCTGCCTCCGGGACTATTTGTCCTTCCGCGCGGCCTGCGGCGCGGTGCCGACGTCGTCCCGGCTGAGTGGCAGGAGATTAGCCCAGGGCTTCCCCGCCGCGCGCCCCCGGCTAATCGGCGCCGCGCGGGCCGTGCTCGAGGGTCGCACACACGCACCTCCCCGAGTCCACGCCGCCCACGCGCGCCCTCCGCGCACGCGCCCGCCCGCCCCGCCGCGGGGTCGCACGCGCCTCGGTGCGGGGCCTGGTTCAGGTCGGGGCCTGGACCCTGCGTCCTGGGCCCCTCGAGGCTGCTCCCTAAAGTGAAAGTGAAATGAGGACGCAGGGCCCCGGGGTCCGCAGGGGAAGGTGTCCGCGCCTCGTAGGTTCTACTCGCTCCGCCGCCGTCCAGGCTCGCTGGGCCGCGGGGAGCGGAGCCACCGGGACTCCCGTGCAGAAGGAGGACCCTCCCGGGTCTTTAGGGATTGGGTGGAGAACGCCTTTGGGCTCCTTGGGTGTCCCTAGTCAGAGGATCGCAAACTGGTGGGTGTCTCACTGGGTTTTCGGCCGCGGTCAGAGCACTTGATATATCCCTTCTCCATCTGGACCAAAAAAACCAATCAACCAACCAAACACTTGCTCCCGCACACATTGTCAAACTTATGAGGCTGCAACTGACATCCCCGCTTGAAGGAGAAAGTGCACTATTGTGCCTTGTTTTCTCTTTTGAATGCATCCTCCTGAGACTGTGCTGACCCTTAGGCCCCTGGCGGTCCTGACTTGATTGACATGCGTGATTAGCAGGCCAGTGAGAGAGAACCAGGGAAATTGCTATCAAAACAATTACATACAGGGACATCAGAACAATGACCGAGAGCCCCCAGGGACTCGGGACCATCCTAGCTCTGCCAGGGATGCCCTCTGGGGCGGCGACCAAGTCAGATCATCTCTTTGTGTCTTCGTTTCTCAGGCTAAGTAAAAAACCATTCTAACTGCTCCCTAAGTATGTTATAAAAATAAACTTAGGTGACCAAGGCCAAAACGTTGAAGGTTTTGTTTTTTTTTTTGGGGGGGGGGGGAAGGTGGTGGTGATTGAAAGGCAGTCTCTGAACAGAAGATTCTGTAAAGGGAAGCCGTTTGATCTGGTCCCGTCAAACTACATTTAATACGCACGAACGCTGTGGATGCAGGCTGCACATGGCCGTCAGGATTTACACCTTAGAAAAGCCACACTAATGCCTGCGTCCTCAGACCTTGTCCCAGGCCTGGGCCAGGCCCCATCCCTGTCTTGGCCATTTTCATTCTCTGTTTTTGCTCCAAGGCCACAGAGCACTGCTAGACATGGATACAGAATGGTGCTGCGGTTGGGGCTTTCCGCTTGAGCCTAAGCTGTCGCTTGGGGCTCAGCCATGTCAGGGTACCAGACGCCGGTTTAGTGGAGTGACTGACAGGCTTCCTGAGACAGAGCAGATCCTCCACCAGGAAGGAGCCAAACACTGTGCTTGACTGAGTTAGGAACAAAGACTAAGTCTCCAGGAGGGAGAGGTCCGTTTGTGTTCGGTGTTGTGTCTTTTGGCCCTGAGTCCAACAGGAGTGGAGAAGGGGGGAAAGACCGAAGGAAGCTATGGGTGAAAGCTGGCATATCTGTTTCAGACGTTTCAAATCCTACATTTCACAGTCATAACACATGTTCTCACCTTCACTAGAAAAGATCAGGCTATCAACAAAAGACCTGATTTTTGAAATATAAGAACCGTATCCTGTATAATAAAGAGGTAATACACAAATTGACCATCACTCCAACATACAAGATGGCTGCCCCCATGTGGACACAAGATGGCCTGCAGGGGAGGGCAGTTAGGGGTGACCAGGCTGGCAGAGGAGGGCAGTTGGGGGGGACCAGGTCTGCAGGGGAGGGCAGTTGGGGGGGACCAGGCTGGCAAGGGAGGGAAGTTAGGGGTGACTGGGCCAGCAGGGGAGGACAGTTAGGGGCAATTGGGCTGGCAGGGGAGGGCAGTTAAGGGTGACCAGGGGGGCAGAGGAGGGTAGTTAGGCACAATAGGGCCAGCAGGGGAGCAGTTAGGCATCGATTAGGCTGGCAGGGGAGTGATTAGGGGTGATCAGGCAGGCAGAAGTGGTTAGGGGCAATCAGGAAGGCAGGCAGGCGAGCGGTTGGGAGCCAGCAGTCCTGGATTGTGAGAGGGATGTCCGACTGCCCGTTTAGGCCGGATCCTAGTGGGATCGGGCCTAAACGGGCAGTCGGACATCCCTTGAGGGGTCCCAAATTGGAGAAGGTGCAGGCTGGGCTGAGGGACACACACACACACACACACACACACACACACACCCGTGCACGAATTTTGTGCACTGGGCCTCTAGTTCTATCATAAAATAAGAAGTTCGAAGGAAAGTGATTCCTGTATTACTTAATTGAATAACTCGAGGATGTCACTGAGGACTCAAGTGGATCTATTCTGCCTGCTCTGCCACCCTCAGATGATGGTATCTCTCCTTCCATCTCCCTTCAAGGCTGCATCATAGTTTCTGCATTTCTTGGCATAAAATGTAATCAAGGGCACCCAGCAAGGAAGAGGGAAGTTGTCTCCCACCTCTCTGTCTCTGTCTGACTCTCACAACAAAGGAAGGCTAATTCTTTCTAGGGGTCTCTAGCAGAGCTTGATTGGAAAGAATTGTGTCACACTCACACATATCCTAAACTAATTACTTGTAGAAAGAATGATGCCAAACATAATCTACCCTTGGTGCTGGGGAGAGAAACCACCTTTCATGAGTACACTGAAGGGCATAATCCAAATATTGAATTTTTCCAGAAAAAAAAAAAGGAAAAGTGGCTGTGCTTTAGGCCTCAACAGATTCCTTCATCTTTCCTTTCCTCTACTTCAAAATGTTTCTGTATCTATTCTCCTTCATCACTTCTAAATTTTTTATCTTCCTTTGTGTTCTTTCTTTACTATCTCAATGGAGAGATAATCCAGCTCCATTTCAGGACCTAGCCCTCCATCCATCTTGCTTTGCCCTGGCCTCTCACAGTGTTTCCTAACCTAAACCACATGATGTTACCAGCAGGCTGTTCCACCTAGCATTCTCTTAGAAACAGAGGAGATGAAAAGCCCCTTTTGTTGTCCCAGGAAAATCCAGATTGAAAGTTGCAAGAAATTGTCCAGATCCTATCGTGTGGGGCTGGATTAGGAGCAGGGATAGGGGGCTGAGGACCAAGGGCGAGCTTTATTCTTTCCTAACAGGCTTCCATACCTAGGTCTTCTCTCTCTGCCTCAGCAACGTGGGAGTTTATGCGGCATCCTCAGCTACTGAGCTTCAGGCTGCTCCCATTTTGCCCTCTCCTTCCTCACCAGTGCTGCTCTCCTAGAGCGTGGGTCCCACTGTATTTTTCTGAATTACAACCTGGATGAACTTTGATAATGGCTTAGCTTGAGCCTGAAACTTGGTCCATTTCTTCTCATATTCATTCCTTTTTTCATTTAACATATATTAAATGTTGACTCTCTTCCAAATACTGTGCTGTGTGCTAGGAGACATTGGTAAATAAGGCAGAGTACTCTGCCTCCAATTAATTTAACTGACTCTGGTGGGGGAACTTTGTCTCTCCACAAGGCTTGGCATGAAATTCCAGGTTATATTACAGGGACTAGCATGGAAATAAAACTTAAAAACAAGGCCCAATCATTGGCTCTATGCCAGCATAATCCATGCTTTAATCCTGCACAGAAAACTACCGTTATTAGTCTACATTATTTTGATCTTTACACAGCTCATAACATATCACATCTTTTCACAGAGGCCATTGTTTCAGAAAATTACAGTTTCCAACAATATAAACACCATGTAGGGCAATGAACTTGTGGCACAGTACATTTTATTAATAACATGCCTTGTCAGCTTGAACAGGCTAAGCTATGGATGGATGAATACTGCAAAAATGAGCCTGTATCTGATACAAGTTTATGTATCATCACAGTTGTTACCATATCTCTGCTCACAGTCAGGAAGCTGCCACATCGTATTAAACAGAATGGTGTGTGGATACATTTTCAAGAGATACAAATATTTACTGTAACCTACCTTTCTTTGGCTACACTTGCCTGAGGATGTATAGTAAAATCAAAATTTTAAATTCCTCCTGGTATATTATTCCCATTTCATTTTTAGGAGAAACTAGATTCTCCAAAAAGTGCTACACTGTATTGAAATATAAAACTGCTTATATATTTTCTACCAATAGTACTTCTGCTTCAAATGGTGTCATGGACCCTCAGTGTCTAATTTATCTTGACAGTGTCTGAAGTGGAAGTAAACCAATTCAGACTGCAGGTCCTGAAATATGAGTTAGAGAAGGTGGATGTAGCCGAAGTGAAATGAGAGCATTTAAATGAAATGTGAACTCCAGTCAATTTGAATGAATTCCCTTAGCACCTTAGCCCAGGAAAGAACCTGTAAGGGCTTTAATCCTCACCCAACTCATGACAAAGTGCATGACCCTGAGCAAGTCAGTTAATTAATCTCTGTGTGTTGGTGTCCCCATTTTACAACAGGGTTAATAAGACCTGTAGTGAACCTGCACTTGGAGTTCAGAAGAAAAGAGAATTACACTCTTTCTGAAATGTAGCTGAATAATTATCAATCAATTATCAACAGGAATTTATTGAGCTTTGCACCCACCCATCATTATATGGTAAAGAAAATCATTAAATGCTAAAAACAAAACAAAACAAAAACAAACAAACAAACAAAACAACACAAAACTTCACTACATGAATGAGAAAATGAATCAATGAGCCAAGTACTGCATGCCAGCCAGGTTCTGTTCTATGGAAGACCCAAGGTGCATGCCTGCCTTTAAGGAACGAAGTTTCTAGTGAAATAAGACATATATAGCCCTGACCTGTGTGCTCAGTGGTTAGGGTATGGGCCCATGCACTAAAAGGTTGTGGATTAGATTCTGGTCAAGGGCACGTACCTGTGTTGTAGATTTGTTCCGCTGGCCCTGGTCAAGGTGTGTGTGTGAGGCAACCAGCCTATGTGTCTTCTCTCTCTCTCTCTCTCTCCCCCCCACCTCCCACTCTCTCTGAAAAGCAATGGAAAAAAATCACTGAGGATTAACCAACAACAACAAAAGACATGCATAGATTAAAATGTATTTAACAATTAAGGTGTAAAATGCAAATGTATGTTGTCTATCATCTTCAAACTAGAATTTCCAGATTCTCACCTTCATTGTAAATCCTTCTCTAAAACTGATCTAATTGAGAATATGCCTGTGGTTTCATTGCATAGAAGCATTAGAGGATGTTTAATAAAAGACTTAAAATATAAAAATATATTTCATTAGAGTAATATTATGTAAGGAAATGCAATTGAAATATAAGTTTGGGAGGTAGGGGAGAAAGATATAAAACAGTTAAAGAAGAACTTGTTTATATTTCTTCTTTTTATATTTTTATTGAGGTATAACATCTATACAATAACATGCACAAACCACCACTTAAATCAAGATATAGGTAATGCCCTTCTCAACCATGACATTTCAAAGTTAATAAACTTCTTTCCCACCCCAGACATACTATTATTCTGACTTTTTAGGCTTATAGTACTATACAGTACTATAGACTTTATATAAATGGAATTATATCCATTGTGCAAGCCTTCTTTTGTTCAACATTATGTCTGTATGATGCAACTATTGTTGCATACACCAGAGTTCATTCTTTTGGATTGTTAGAAAACAGTTATTTTTAAAGTTTGGTCTGAGGGCCCCTGGGGGAGTCTCTGAGAATTTTCAGTGTCAAAATTATTCTCATAATAATTTAGGATTTTATTTATTTACCTTTCCCAGTGCATTGATGTTTTCATTGATGGTGCAAAAGCAATGATGATTAAAACTGCTTGACATTGGCATGAATATATTTTAGATTCATGATTTTTGTGTCCTCTCTGAAATATCTTTGCTTAACCTGAGGATACAAATATTTTTCTATTATTCTCTTCTGTAAGTTTTATAAATTTAGATTTTACATGTAAGACTAAGACTTATTTTGTTGTAATTCTTGCATATAGTGTGACTAGGATCAATAGTCCTTTTTTAAAATAATGGATGTTCAATTGTTATAGGACTACTTACTGAAAAGACTACTTGTTCTCTCTATTTCCATTGAATTACTTTGGCACTTTTGTCAAAACTCAATTGAATACACACACACACACACACACATCTTACTCAGTTTCATTTATCTATATGTCTTTCTTTTTTCAAATTTTATTTTATTGTTTAAAGTATTACAAATAGTAGTACATATGTCTCCTTATATGTCATTCCATTCACTAATGCCATAATTTGAATCCTCCATGAAGATGGTATATTTCTTTATTTAGGTACTCTTTAAAATTTTCTTTAGGTTTTTGCAATTTACAATATAAAGATCTTTTGTTAGGTTTATTCATAATTATCTTATTTTTGGTGTTATTGTAAATGGAATGGCTTTTTAAATTTCATGTTCTAATAGTTTGCTGTTAGTAACAAAGATATATGTTTAATATTTGCTTTAAATAGATTCTTTTATATGAACACTGTATCCTGTGACCTTGCTAAATTTATGAGTTCCAGTAATTATTTTTTGGATTCTCCTGGGATTTTTTACATTAATAATCTTATAATTTACAAATAGAGACAATTTTATTTCTCCATTTTTGTTGTTGTTTTTGTGAATCCTCACACGAGGTTTTTTTCCATTGATTTTCAGAGAGTGGAAGGGAGTAGGGCGTGGGGGGGGGGGGAGGAAAGAGAGAGACATCGATGTGAGAGACACATCGATTGGTTGCCTCCCACACCTGCCCCGACTGGGCTGGGGATGAACCTGCAACCTAGATATGTGCCCTTGACCAGGAATTGAGCCTGAGATGTTTTGGTGCACTGGTTGACACTCTAACCATTGAACTACCGGCCAGGGCTACTTCTTCCTTTTTTATTGCCATTTCATTTTCTTTCCTCCTTGCAATGACAAGGATCTGTAGCAGAATGTTGAGTAGATATAGTGATAGTGGAATGTTTGCGTTATTCCCACTGTAGGGGAAAATAATTCGGCCTTTCACCATTAGCTGTGCTGCAGATGTTCTTTATTCAGTTGAGGAAGTTCCCTACTATTTCTTGTTTGCTGCAAGTTTGTAGCAAGAATGAATGTTGTATTTCATCAAATGCTTTTCCTTTACCTATTGACATGATCATGTGGTGTTTTTCCCCTTAGTCTGTTATCACAGTGAATTATAGCAGGCAGCACTGGGCAAGATTATTTGTTATAACATTGATGACATGCCTAGAACCCGAACTCTTTTTTTATATTGATTAGGATATGGTAAAATTGGTACATTACCTATAGTTCTGATGCAGTTATAAGAACCTATCTATGATGATGAGCTAAGTGGGTGTTTACTATACATTGATTGATTTGTAAATCTTGAACTAATCTTGCATTCTGGGATAGCACCTAATTGTTTTGGAGTGTTATTCTTCTTATGTACTGTTGACTTGATTTACTAGTGTTTTGTGACAGATTTTGCCTCTATATCCATGAAGAATATTGGTCTATAATTTTTATATCATTTTTGTCAGGTTTTGATATTAAGCTTATGTTGGTTTGTTAAGGCTGCCATAACAAGCGAATACAGGCTGGGTGACTTAGACAGAACATACTTATTTTCTCACAGTTCTGGAAGGTTAGAACTCCAAGATCGAGTTGTTGGCACATTTGGTTTCTCGTGCAGCCTCTCTCCTTGGCTTGAAGATAGTTACCTTCTCACTGTGTCCTCACATGGCCTTTCCTCTATGCAGCACATGCCCCCTTATGTCTTTCCTTCTTCTCACAGGGACAACAGCCTTATTAGATTAGTCTTTTTCATCTACGGTTTTGAATTTATTGGCATAATGTTGCTCATAGTGTCCTCTTATTATTCTCTTAATTAGTTGCCCAGTGCATGAATTCGTGCACCTTGAAAGGAACTGTGGGCTGCGAGGCTGTGGTGGGCACAGGGGCAGGTCTTGGCCCATCCTCTGTGCCCCTGCCTGGCCCCTCCCATGGTGGCCCCGGTCTACTGTCTGCCAGGAGCCCCACTCCCCCTGCCGCCACTCCCACATACTGATGGCGCCGGCGCCCACTCACACCCGCTGACAGCGTGGAGCAATTGGGGCTGGCACTAGCAGCAGGCTGCCCTGGTCACCCCTCAAGAGTAGGGGGAGGTGTAGAAGCCCTCAGGCGATTGGGGCCAGCAGCTGCCACTCGCACCCACTGACGGTGCTGAGCAATCAGGACTGGCACAGGGCACTGGCAGCGGGTGCAAGCACCAGGTGGGACCATAGCATGCAGGAGCAAAGAATTTTCAGTAACCACTAGAGGCTCGCCCTGATGACAGCAACTGGTGCCCCGCCTTGGTCTGGTGCCCCCATTCACCTGCTCCTGCCATGGTTGATGCCTGCCATGTTCCACGCTCTGCCACCTGCTGCCAATGCCTGCCATATTCCATGTGTGCCCCCTGGTGGTCAGTGCACATCATAGCAACTGGTTATTTGGTTGTTCAGATGTTCAGTTGTTCAGCCATTGAGTCTACTTGCATATTAGGGTTTTATATATAGAGATGTCTGCAGGATCTATGTTCACAACCTGTTTGACTAAGACCTTGTTTTAGACAGTCATACTTATTTTTAAAAGAACTTAAGAGAGGGAAAAATAAAAAATTATAGTTCTTCTGGATGTGTAGCTTTTCATATAAAATTTAAAATTGGCTTATCAATTTCTACAAAAAGGTTGGTATTTTGATTGAGTGCATTGAACCTATAGATTTGTTTGGGAAAACTGCCACCTTAACAGTATTAAATTGTTGGATCCATGAACAAGGTACATTTGTCTATTTACATCTTCTTAAATTTCTCTCATGAATTTATTTTCATTTTCAGGATACAAATATTGTACAAATTTTGTTGGATATAGTCCCAAGTATTTGACATATTTTGAAAATGGTATTTTTATTTACATTTCAATGTCCAATTGTTAGTTTCATATAGTGTTATATAGTGAAATTATATCTTGTGAAATCACTAAACCCACTTATTAATTCTAGCAGTTTTTTTGGTAGAAATTTCTGAAGTTTATATATATATACACACACACACACATATATATATAATTATGTCATCTGTGAATAAAGATAGTTTTATTTCTTCCTGTCTAACCTATATGCTTTTATTTCTTTTCCTTCTCTTATTGTCCTGACTAGATTCTTGAGTACAATATTGAGTAGAAGCAATGAAAGCAGGAATTCTTGCCTTGTTTTCAGTCTCAGTGGGAAAACATTTAGTCTTTTATCATTAATTATGATATTAGAAATAGGTGTTTCCTAGACTTTTATTAGGTTGAAGCAGTTCCATTCCTAGGTTCCTGAGATTAGTACATGTTTTCTTAGTAACCTAGGTGATGAAATACACATGAAGTACTACAGCTATATGTAGAAGTATGAAGATTGTCTAAAACAAAAAGCACTTCTGTGATTGAATTGTAAACTGAATTGGTTGCTTTTTTCATAGAACACCATTTTTACTTGAAAGAACCAAGGACAAACTATGATTACTCAGACTTAGGTATTTGGCAGATAGTTTGTTAAAAAATAAAAGGTGTGATCCTATCATGTCAAGGCAAATAACTGGCTATATTTAACATTGATAAAATTTTCATTTTCAAGCAAAAATTAGAATTTTTAAAAATATATATTCATTCTCCTGGGCTTAACATCTTCTCAATATGTCATGATTTTTCTGTTGAGATTGGTGGTGATATTAACAAGTGTGATTTTTCTGATGTATAATGTGTGTCAATATTTAGAAGAGCTACATATTTTGGTGAACCAATATTTTAAGAAACTACCACTTAAGTTTTAATGTGGTATTAAAGATCATTCACAATTCTCTGAAAAAGCTATTAAAATAATCCTTCTCTTTTTCTCTATTGTATTTGTGAGGCCATATTTTCTTCCTATACTTCAACCAAAACAACATTATGTGACAGATTGAAAACAGAAGCAAATATTAGGATCCAGTTGTCTTCTATTAAGCCCAGCTGAAAAGAGATTGACAAATATATCAAATAATGCCACTTCTTCTTACTAATGTTTTTGTTTGGAAGATAAAGTCATACATAAAAATATGTACATTGACATGTAATGGATTTATTATTTTTACTTTTAAAAAATATTTTTATTGATTTGAGAGCATAAGGGAAAAGAAGGATCAGGAATCAAACCAGTGACCTCTTGGTGCATGGGATGATGTTCAACCAATATACATAACATTTTAACCATTTTTAGGTGTATAGTTAAGTGATCTTAACTATAGTTACATTGTGGTGCAGCTGACACAATCATTCATCTCCAGAACTTTTTATCTTCCCAAACTGAGACTCTTTATTCATTAAACAATAACTCTCCATCAGGTACCTTTTTCCCTAGTCACTGGAAATTGCCATTATGTTTTCTATCTCTATAAAATTTGCTACCATAGGTATCTCCAAAAGTAGAATCATACAATATTTTTCCTTTTGCGTCTGGCTTATTTCACTTAGTACAATGTCTTTAAGATTTATCCATGTTGTTATTATTATTTTTAAATAATAGAAAGCTCTCAGTTTTAATTTTTAGCATGACAAATATTAATAGAAATGCCCAAATATATGAAAAACTCTTTGGTGTTTTAATAAGTTTTAAGAGTTCTGACACCAAAAAGTTTGAGAACCACTGTTATACAATATCACAGTGTATGTATATGTGCATGTATGTACATAATTCATTTAGCCATTTTATTGCAAAGGAACAATTGATTTTTCTTCAGTTTTTGGTTATTGTGGATAAAGTTGTTATGAGTATTCTCATACATGTCTAGCGGAGGACCTCTATACTACTTTCTCTCCAATGGCTAGGAGTGATGTGGCTGGATTCTTATGCCTTTTAAAAATGATGGTGGTAGATATCAAATCTCTATTGCATTTAAGTTACATTGGATACATTTCAAAGTACAGTGTGCAATGGACTCGGAATGCTAATATTTACAATATATAGGATATTTATTCTTTGCATTTGTTTAAACTTATGATGAGAAAATTTAGATATCAATGTAAGTATGTGTGAGGCATATAACATTTAAATATGCTATATTAGGAAGCCCATGAGGAAAGTGTTTTGAAGACTACAAGACAGTAGACCCTTTAGGAGTTCAGAAGAAGAGCAAGACGACTGAGGATAGAGGAGGTCTCTCTCTCCCTCCTCTCCTTTCCCTCTTGCTCTCATCCTCATTACTTACCCTGTCATCTGACAAACATTTACTCAACAACTATTATATGCCAACCACTCTGTTAGGCATTGAGGATATAGCTGTGAACAAGACAGAGAAGGATTGAGCTCACAGTCTAGTGAGGGTTATAATCACCATGAATTAATAACTGAAATGACTGTAAATTGTGTCAAATATCTCAAAGGAAACAAACAAGTCTTATGGTAGGGGATAGTGGTGGTATTGGCTATTATGGATGGTGGTCACGGTGGCCTCATGTTGGAAGAGCTGACTCTGCTTAAGAGGCAAGAGAAGAGCAGTCCAGGCAGAGAGTCTCATACTGAGAGCATTAACCAGACTTTGAAGAAGAAAGAGCTTGGAATGTTCTAAACACTGAAAGCAGGACATTCTGGTAGGATTACAGTCAGGCTTGAGTCTTTTTAAGTTATTACATAGTAAACTCTTGAAAATGTCTATACACAAAATATATGGTAGTTAATATAAAATATGTAATAAGGTAATAATAAAATGTAGAAAATGTACTGATGCTTATTTCTGAGAAGTGATAAAAGTGAACATGCCTCTACCTTCCCCCGAGAACAGGAGATAGGAAAGGAAGATTCCAGAAAACAAAACGAGGTTACCATCTGCATCAGCTATCATCTCACTGAGGGAAAGAGGGTGCCTTGTTAATTTTTGTATCTCCAGGGCCTAGCATTGTGCTTGATCTTAAAGGGGTTGCCTAATCCATGTGTGTCTTAAGGGAGAGAGAAACAGAATTAACATTTATTTAGTGCCAAACTCTGTGCTGGAGCCAATTAAGCAAAACCAAAAGACAAATAAAATACAGTAAGAATTGCAACATGCACAACAGACAATAGGTTGATGTGCTTAATAAACTTTAAAAAATGAGCATATTGCTTAAGAGCATATATTCTGGAGTGAGAAAGGTATAATGCTTTGAAAGCAAATTAGGGATTGTGTGGATGTTTAGTCCACCAAGGGGAGCCAGAACAGGGTGGGGATGGGGAGAAAGAGAAAGAAATGAAAGAATGAAAGGAAAGGGAGGGGGGGATGGAGGGAGGAGAGAAGGAGGAAGGGAGGGAGGGAGGAGGAAGGAAGGAGGGAGGGGAGGAAGGAAGGAGGGAGGGAAGGAAGGAGGGAGGGAAGAAAGGAAGGAGGGAGGGAAGGAAGGAAGGAGGGAGGGAGGGAAGGGAGGGAGGGAGGGAGGGAGGGAGGGAGGGAGGAAGAATACCATGGATCTGTGATGTCTGTGAAGCTCATTCCTAATCTGGTGCCCCTAAGGCTGACCTTCAGATGTTCCCTCACCACGGTTGTTCTCTTTTTCTGGTCTCATACTGAGAGTGCAAATATAAATAGAAGAGACATATCCCTCCCAAACCGTCCAGCTTCAGAGAGAATGACAAGGACCTGAGTAACCTGTTAATTGAATGATGACTCCCTAAAGGGCATACTACTCCTTTAAAACACCTGGTCAGTGTATCATTTTATTCATTACATAATATACTACTCTTAATTTTGAGGAGGAAATGAGCTAATTTTTGTACTACATGATTTTCCTACTTTAACCAAGCTAATTTTTGATAAGTTAATTTGTTTAACATAATTGGTTACCTAGTATGTGCCACTGACCCAGAGGCAGCAGATATAGCAGGGGTGAATAAAACATGCACAGTCTGAGACTTCATAGAACTGCTATTGTACATGGAAGTGGGTTAGGACAAACAGGTGAGGAAATACAGTGCATAACATAATGTCAGATAGAGTATAAATATTATGAACAAAAACAGAGGAAGGCCTTAGTCAGTTTGGCTCAATGGATAGAGTGTCGGCCTGTGGATCAAAGGATCCTGGGTTTGATTCTGGTCAAAGTCAGGTACCTCAGTTGCAGGATCCTCCCCGGCCTGGGGCCCTGGTCAGGGCGCATGCAAGAGGCAACCACTCTCCCTCAAAATTAATGGAAAAATATCCTCAGGTGAGGATTTTAAAAAAGACACCAAAAAAAACAAGAATGGAGGAAGGAAAGGAGCTCACTGTTGGGAGAAGCAAGGTGGAGCAAAGGAGGATGGGTAGAGCTCATCTCCGCCAACAACATCACTGCCAAGAGGACTCTGACCCTACCCATCCTCACAGTTCCCAGCTGAATTTCATTTAATCAGTGTTCAGGCGAAACAGCTTGTCAGGGCAAGACCTAGAAATCAAATGGTAATATATATGGCATAAATGCCTGGAAATAAAAGTGTCTCAAATGTCATCAGTTCCCACTTATGCTTTCCAATTTGCTGACAAACCAACACCTGAAGTAAAAAGGGGAAGGCACAGTATCAAGTAGTTTATTACAACAATCAGATGGTTTGTTCAAGGAAATCTGTAATAGTAAAAGCTGAATATGCCAATTAGACTGGTAGTCCCTCCAGACGTCCTTCCGAAAGAAGCTAGTGCTGCGAGGGAAGCCCGGGTCCCGGGTGCCTATGGGTGGCCGGAGGGAAGCCAGCCCAGTCCTGGGTGCCCAGAAGGAAGCCGGTGCCGGCAGCCAGGGGAAGGAAGGCCTACTCTTGCACGAATTTCATGCATCAGGCCTCTAGTAGAAGATATTTGTCTAATCAATACGATTTGGAAAAAAATACCAGTTCTCAAAGGACTAGGGCTAGTTCTAGTATTAAACTGGTTTTGTTTATACTGGTGTCCTTGAAAAGTTTCTTACCAAGATCACCGATAACAAACTAATACTAAAGCCAATGGTTAATTTTCTCTCCTAACTTTTCTCTTCATTTATTGCAAAGTATTTTCTTCTCTCCTCCTTCCTTCTTCTCCTCTCCACTCTCTATCTAGATTTTATGTAGTCTCACACAGACCTAATAAACCATCTATATGCTGATGACCCTAATTTATATATTCAACCTTGTTTTCTCTCCTAAACACTGGATTCATATATCTAACTGCTTACTTGATATCTCCATTTAGTAATTGAAATTAAAATGGTTAAAATATAAAATTTTATTTCTGTTTATTTTTCAATACCCATTATTGACTTCCCTAAATCTATTTCTTTATACGTCTATTGTTTATCCTATTGCTTGATACAAACATCTTGATTTCTCACTTTAATTGATACCCTAACTGCAATCTATCAGTAAGTTTTATTAGCTCTAACTCCAGATTACATCTGGACCACCCATTTCTCATCATCTCTATTTGAATAGTCATAGTTAAAAGAAGTCATTATATTTTGCCAAGTCTATTGCCAGAATGTCCTAATCAGTGGTTGGCAAACTGTGGCTGGTGAGCCACATGCAGCTCTTTGGCTCCTTGAGTGTGGCTCTTCCACAAAATACCACAGCCTGGGCGAGTCTATTTTGAAGAAGTGGCGTTAGAAGAAGTTTAAGTTTTAAAAATTTGGCTCTCAAAAGAAATTTCAATCGTTGTACTGTTGATATTTGGCTGTTGACTAATGAGTTTGCCGACCACTGTCCTAACTGGTCTTCCTCCCCAGTGCAGGTGAGGCAAGGCTGTGTGCTGAGGGAGTTGAGACCCTGTTCTGAGCCTGAGATTCAGAGTGATGGTGTCTGCAACGGAAAGACGATGGTGAGGTGGTCACTGGGTCTGGGCTGGGGTCTGTGAGGTCACGGAGGGACTGTGCACGCAGTTAGAGGAGAGCCAGAAGTCCCTCCCCACACACTTGCACTGCTAATAGATGGTGCAGCAGGAACTAGAAAAAGCCATCAGGAACCAGGAAGAAAAACCCCTTTCTTCCTGCAAGGTCCTTCCCATGCTCTCTACTGATAAAGTTCAACATGTGCACTGTGAGGGAGAAATGCTGCAGAGCAGGTCCTGAAGGGTGAATCTAGAGCTCAGAGGTAGTAAATTGATTAAGTGGGACAATCTCTTTCATAATAAATACATCTTAACTAGCTTCACAAGTCCCCATGGTATAAGGCTTATTAACTTCATTTCTGGGATTATTCATACATTATTTATGGAACTGAATTTTAAAGTTAGAATGTACAACTTCCATGTTTCTGTTTCCATTCTTATGTCAAATTTCTTCTATGAACATCGATATAATTAATAACAACAACAACAAAAAAATCCAAAGCAAGATATGCCAGAAATGGAAAAAAGATGCCTAGGCACCAAATACCTTGGTCCCAGCGGCCACATTTAGCAAATGTTTGGACAGAGGGCTGAGCCTGGGCAGCAATGCTTCATGGTTAGATGAATTAATAAGATGCTTCTTTCAAATAGATATTCTCCGAGGGGTGTGGTCTATATACTTTACTGTGTAAATTACTCTTTAAGTAACTAGTCTTTTAGCCCAGGTTAATTCATCACAGTAGCTACCTAGCAAAAAACAAAAGTAAGTCTCTAAGAGGGAAAATAAGGCTTGAGGGAAGATTTAGGACAGGAGGTGTTATGGACTGAATATTTGTGTTGTCACATGCTGAAGCCCTAACTCCCGGTATGTGGAGATGGGGCCTCTCAGAACGTGACTAAGGTTAAATGAGGTCATAAGGGTGGAGCTCTGATCTGATGAGATCGCTGGCCATCTAAGAAGACATTCCACCCACCCCCACTCCATGCACCCACTGAGAAAAGGCCATGTGAGCACATTGCACACTAAGGGGAGAGCTCTGTCAGACACACACCCTGCCAGCACCTGGGTTTTGGACTTCCAGTCCCCAGAACTGTGAGAAAACAAATTCTTGTTCTTCAAGCTACCCAGTAGTTTGTGATAGCAGCCCTTTCCATAAGAATAAAGGCATTGTCTGGGAAAGGCAAGCTCAGAGGAATGCCATAGAGTTCTCAGGATATGTGTGTATTGGGGGTAGGGAAGAGATACAAAAAAAGAGGAGAGTGGAAGAATAGCAAAAGCAAATTTCTTTCACTGTGCTACCATTTTGCTTAAGATGGGCCTTTTTAATTAATGGAGGTAAATGGAACTATGGTATCCCCAAAACATATTGACACTCTCACATTTGGCTTTAATTTTTTTTTTTTTTACTTTCATCCGAATATAAGTTTGTAACAGTTTTCAACATAAAGATCATAAAGACTTAACTCAGAAGTTAAGAAACTATATTCGTTCTTTCAACCATTAAGCCTCTTCTATATAGAAATGTTACCTCAACTGCTCATTTGTTGTTGTTTTTTTAAATAAAGAGAAAGGTGGAACATTATTTGATTTTGAAAGGACTTCTCTACAGGAAAACTCAACTCAAGGTGTAGAGATATGTATACGATGTACCTGAATTAGATGATTTAGGGATAGATTCTCAGTAGTATTCTGATACAGCTAGCAGGTACTTAGTAAGGCCAGTGAATGATCAACTGTGGTATAAAGTAAATAAAACATAAACATTAAGCTTTGCCCCTGACTCTGTTTGCCATGTATGGTTTTCCCTAAGACATCCTCACTATATCTTGTCATGAAGCTGTTGCCAGTTCAGTAATGCACCCTTAAATTATTTCCCTCTTTTCCTACCTTATTTGCTTATTTCCTTACTCTAAATGTCCTCAGATCACAAACCTCCCAATGAAGGGCTAGTACTCAAATTTGCTCAGTCTCTTTTTTTGTAAATAATCCAAGCTAAGACAGTGCCCAAAACAGTACAGAAATGAGTGCTTAAGAAGATATTTTATAAAAAGATATATTTTATAAATAAATGTATTCAAAATTTGCTTCAGGAACAGAATGTGAATAATTATTCTTTGGTAAAACTAAGAATTCTTGGCAATAAAGAACTCTAAAATTAAGATTTAAAAAATTATGACATTGACATTGTTAGAGAATATTTCCTTTTGTATAGAATGTTCATGATTTGGGATTTGTCTGATGTTTCCTCATGGTAAGATTTAAGTTATACATATCAGGTCAGAACATTATATAGTGATATTGTATCCTTCTTAGGGCATTGTATCTATGTATGATGCCCATAATATCACTTTATTAGTGATATTAATTTCAATCATCTAGTCAAGATTGTTAATACTTTTTATTTTACGTGTGCACTTAAATATCTGTATTTTTACCACTTATAATTTCATCATAGTTTGGCAGTACTGCAACACTGTAGCAGGCTTCATTATTATTACCCCATGCTTCAGCCCCTCTAAAATATATTCACCACAGAGGTGGGCAGAGGGGGAATAAATGGGAACAAAAAGAGACTTTGCTTTGGGCAACGGACACACAATGTAGTAAGCAGATGAGTTGTACACTTGAAACCTGTATGGTTTTGTGAACCAATGTCAACCAATAGGCTAAAAAAATTACAATTAAAAAAATAGAATAAAATGTATTCACCACAGAGGCAAAGATTATTGTCTGTTTTATTAACTAATATAAAATATTCTAAGCACATGGTACAGTGCCTAGCACATATTTACTGAATGATTGAATAAAAAGATAATTCAGATTAGTTAAAATGTCAATAACAGAATTATAATAAAAGTACTTTATGACAGACATTTTAAAAAGTTTATTGTTCAATTACAGTATACGTTCAATATTATTTTATATTAATTTCAAGTTCACAGCATAGTGGTTAGATAATCATATACTCCCCCAATATTTTAAGTACATAACTGGCATCATACATAGCTATTACAATATTATTGACTATATTCCCTATGCTATACTTTATATCCCCATGACTATTTTGTAATTACCAATTTGTAGTTATTAATCCCTTCACCTTTCTCACCAAACCCCCAAACTACCCTCTCCTCTGGCAGCCATCAGTTTGTTCTCTGTATCTCTGTGCCTGATTTTATTTTGTTATGACAAAACGTTATCAAAGCCATACTATTGCCAGGCCGGTGTAGCTCAATGGTTGAACATCAACCCATGAACCAGGAGGTTATGGTTCAATTCCCAGTCAGGGCACATGCTTGGGTTACAGGCTCTGTCCCCAGTAGGGGGTATGCAGGAGGCAGCCAGTCAATGTTGATATTTCTCTCTCATCAATATTTCTATCTCTCTCTTCCTCCCTGTTTCTCTTTCTTTAAAACTCAATTTTAAAATATTTTTTAAAAAGCTATACTGGTGTGAGGTGATACCTCATTATGGTTTTAATTTGCATCTCTCAGATGATTAGTGACTTTGAGCATTTTTTCATATGTCTCTTGACCTTCTATATGTCTACTTTGGAGAAGTGTCTATTTAGGTCCTTTGCCCATTTTTTAATTGGACTATTTGTCTTCCTTTAGGTAAGTTGTATGAGTTCCTCATATATGTTGGAAATTAACCACTTATCAGATGTATCATTGGCAAATATGTTCTCCCATACAGTGGGCTCCTTTTTCATTTTGTTGATAGTTTCTTTTGCTATGCAGAAGCTTTTTATTTTGATGTAGTCCCATCTGTTTATTTTCTCCTTAGTTTCCTTTGTCCTAGGACAGTGTTCGGCAAACTGTGGCTCGTGAGCCACATGCGGCTCTTTGGCCCCTTGAGTGTGGCTCTTCCACAAAATACCACGGCCTGGGCGAGTTTATTTTGAAGAAGTGGTGTTAGAAGTTTAAGTTTTAAAAATTTGGCTCTCAAAAGAAATTTCAATTGTTGTACTGTTGATATTTGGCTCTGTTGACTAATGAGTTTGCCGACCACTGTCCTAGGACATGTATCAGTAAACATATTGCTATGAGAGCTATCTGAGCTTTTGCTGCCTATGGTTTCTTCTAAGATTTTTATGGTTTCATGATTTACATTTAAGTCTTTTATCCATTTTAAATTTATTCTTGTGTATGGTGTAAGTTGGTGGTCTAGTTTCATTTTTTTGCATGTACCTGTCCAATTTTTCCAACACCATTTATCTCTTAATATTTGAGACAGCATGGAGGGACCTGGAGAGTATTTGCTAAGTGAAATATGACAGTCAGAGAAAGATAAGTATCACATGATCTCACTCATATGTGGAACAAAATAAACTGATGAAAAAAAATAAATCCAGAGACATAGAAGCATGGAACAGATTGATGAATTTCAGAGGGAAGATGGGGTTGGTGGTGGGTGGGAGAGATGAATCAGGGAACTTATATGCATAGCCCATGGACATAGAGAATAGTGTGGTGAAGGCTTGGAAGGGGGGCGGGTGTGGGGTGGATGGAGGTTAATGGGGGAAGAAAAGGGGACATCTATAATATTTTCAACAATAGAGATAAACTTTTTTAATGCCATACTACTTCAGCAGTCCATGGCTATAGGATACAAACACAGAACAGAAAGTATATGATTAAGCATAATTTTAAACCTCTTATCCCCTCCACTCCCACACACATTTTAGTCAATATATTTAACCAAAACCGTCAGTTGCAAAATTGACTGATTTAGGATGCATTGCAAACTCCCCTTATTACTTTCTGGAAATAATATTATTAGACATGAAATGGCTAAAAAGTGGGTAAGTGGAGAAGGTACAAAGGAGGAGAATGAATGTTGCATGGACACTTCTAGGTTTTACTCACCAGTGCTGAATTGAGTCATATACAACAGGCCTTACTTTGCATGGTTCTGACATGCATGATTTCCAGTTACTGTGGTTTAGTTAAAATAGCCCAGTCCTCCAGCACCACAGTTCACATTTCAGTTACCATGGTTCAGTTCAGTTCAGCAACTGCATGAAGTACAAACTTTATTGCTGGCTCTTCAGTCCACAAATCACACTATGTAAATACCAGATGCATATCATGATCAGTGACCAATCACATCACTTCTTTCAAAGTCCGTTAGTGATTGGTTATTCTGCACCTGGTATTCAGTTCACATACAGAGATAGCAAAAGTGTGTAGCTGTGTTTCCATCTTGTCTCCCAGTGGCAAAATCCACATGACATTTTACAAAAATGGATCATCAAAAGAGATAATTAGCTAAGAGATAAAAGTACAGCAAATAACGCCAGAGTGATATTGCTGGAAGTAAAAATCGAGTTGAACGTGGAGTTATAGAATAAATAACTGACCGTGAGAATGTTGGAATTACCAACATTTGAGAAATTCTAGATATGCAGCAGAGGAACTCAGTGAAGGCAAATTTATCAACATAAAGAAGGAAAGTGGTTATAAAAACAGCAACAACAAAAATGAAGATGTCCCAAAAGAAGTAACAGGCAAAATTCCACATTAATGGAACTTATGATGATATTTCACAACATGAATGTGCAAAAGA
The DNA here is from genome assembly GCA_026230045.1 of Corynorhinus townsendii. Taxonomy (NCBI): domain Eukaryota; kingdom Metazoa; phylum Chordata; class Mammalia; order Chiroptera; family Vespertilionidae; genus Corynorhinus; species Corynorhinus townsendii. The sequence continues at coordinate 182,017,693 of JAPDVU010000001.1, read as the reverse complement.
TAAAATTTAGGAAGGAGAATAACAATTCCCTAGGGCAGTGGTTGGCAAACCGTGGCTCACGAGCCACATGCGGCTCTTTGGCCCCTTGAGTGTGGCTCTTCCACAAAATACCACGGCCTGGGTGAGTCTATTTTGAAGAAGTGGCGTTAGAAGAAGTTTAAGTTTAAAAAATTTGGCTCTCAAAAGAAATCTCAATCATTGTACTGTTGATATTCGGCTCTGTTGACTAATGAGTTGCCGACCACTGCCCTAGAGCATACAAAAGATCCTCTCTCCCTGTATAGTAAGTTACACAACAGAAGAAGGCAAGCAGTGTTTAAACTACTCTTGATACATTTTTAACAAAGAAATAAAACACTTTAGTTCTCAATGTTTTAATGCCTTAAATTCCAATATACTAAGTAAATAATAGTTTTATTGTTTTTTCTATATATATATGTATATCTGACAATAAGAGTTTAAATGTTTTGACAAAAATTTTAAAAGTCATAAAAAATAAAAAATGTCCCATTGATTATTAAGGTAACTGCACAGTTTCAGCTTGCACACTCATTTTTATGGTGCTGTACTGCCATGCAAAATAAAGATAGCCTTGATTTCATTCAAAGTAAAGTGCAAGTTAAATGCTCAGAAATGAAAATTAGAAAGTTCTTACCATAATCATGATCTGAAGAAAAGTAAGAACTGCTGAATGGAAATGATAAGCTGTGAACGTTAGCCTCCCACTTGGATCAATCCCAAATCTGTATCTCTAGCTTCGGTTTCCAAGTGACTTCTGAGCGTTCCACCAGCACCTCACATACAGCACATCAAAAACTGAACTTCCTCCTAACGCTGCCACCTACCAAAAAGCTCCAAGCAGCTTGATTCTCTGTAATGGGGTGTCAACTAGGGTTACTTTTAATGGCTATTAACAGAGACCTGAAATAATAGTAGCTTAAATAAGAGAAAGATTTATTTTTCTATGAAAATAAAACTCCAGAATTAGATAACCCAGGGCTAACATGGTGGGTGACTCACCAATTTTCAGGAATACATCTTTTTGTTCTACAATTCTTAGCACCAAGTGTCTATCTTCAAGTTACTTCATGGCCTCAAAGTAATTACTGGTGCTCCAACCATCACATTCCAGGAATAAAGAAGGAAGGTAAAGCGAAAGTGCTGCCACCCTGTTGAGTCAGTGTACTTCGGAGAGGTGTCATGGGTGCCCCACCCAAAGATGTCTGTTTATGCCCTTACTAGAGGCCCGATGCACAAAATTCATGCACCGGAGGCTGGGGCTGGGGTGGGGGGCGGGTCCCCTCAGCCCAGCCTGCTCCCTCTCACAATCCAGGACCCCCCTCTCCTTATTGCCCACCTGCTTGCTCCTTACCATCCACCTGCTCGCTCTTTACTGCTTGGCTTGCCACTCCTTGACGCTGCCACGGAGGTGGGAGAGGCTCCTGCCACCGCTGCTGTGCTTGCCAGCTGTGAGCCCAGCTTTTGCCTGAGTGGTGCTCCCCCTGTGGAAGCACACTGACCACCAGGGGGCAGCTCCTGCATTGAGCATCTGCCCCCCTGGTGGTCAGTGCGCGTCATAGCGACCCATTCTGGTCATTCGCCGTAACGGTTGCTGGGCTTTTATATATATATATATATATATAGACTAGGGGCCCAGTGCATGAATTCATGCATCTTGAAAGGAACTGTGGGCCGCAAGGATGAGGTGGCATAGGGGTGGGTCTCGGCCCATCCTCCACACCCACACCTGGCCTCTCCCACTGAGGCCCCCGTCCCCCTGTCTGCCAGTAGCCCCGCTCCTGCCGCTGCCACTCCCACATGTTGACAGTGTTGGCCCTGCTCACATCCGCTGACGGTGCAGAGTGATTGGGACCGGCACCAGCAGTGGGTGCAAGCAGGCACCATCAGCAGATGCGAGTGGCAGCTGCCGCCTCAATCACTTCCCAGGAGCAGGGGGAGGTGGAAAACCCCTCAGGGATGATTGGGGCCAGCAGCTGCCGCTCACACCCACTGACGGCGCCAAGCGATCGGTACCAGCGTCAGGCATCGGCAGAAGGTGTGAATGGGGCCAGTGCCAGCAGCAAGTGTGAGCACCAGACAGGACCGTGGCACATGGGAGCAAAGAATTTTCAGTAACCACGAGTAGCTTACCCCAATGTCAGTGACCGGCATCCCACCTTGGTCTGGCACCCCCACTCACCTGCTCCACCATCCCACTATGGCTGATGCCCACTATGTTCTGCGCTCTGCCACCTGCTGCCAATGCCTGCCATGTTCCCTGCCCGCCCCCTGGTGGTCAGCGCACATCATAGCGACTGGATGTTCAGTTGTTCAGTTGTTCCACCATTCGGTCTATTTGCATATTAGGGTTTCATATAGAGAGATGTCTTACTAGACATAATGGGGACTAGAAAACATAGTTTTTATATAATTTTTAGCTGGGCATGTTGCCAGCTTTGGTACTATATAGGTCAGTTACATAAGAAAATGGGTAGCCCTAGCCCAGTTGTTGGCAAACTGTCGCTCACAAGCCACATGCAGCTCTTTGGCCCCTTGAGTGTGGCTCTTCCACAAAATACCATGGCCTGGGCGAGTCTTTTTTGAAGAAGTGGCGTTAGAAGAAGTTTAAGTTTAAAAAATTTGGCTCTCAAAAGGAATTTCAGTAATTGTACTGTTGATATTTGGCTCTGTTGACTAATGAGTTTGCCGACCACTTCCCTAGCCAATTTGGCTCAGTAGATAGAGCATCAGCCTGTGGACTTAAGGGTCCTGGGTTCAATTCTGATCAAGGGCACATACCTTGGTTGCAGGATCCCAGCCCTGGTTAGGGTCATGCAGGAAGCAACCAATCTATGTGTCTCTCTTGCATTGGTGTTTCTCTCTGTCTCTCCTTTTCCCTTCTCCTCTCTCTAAAAATTAATGGAAAAAATATGTCCTTGGGTGAGGATTAAAAAAGAAAGAAAGAAAGAAAATGGCTACTGGGTAACAATCTGTGGTCTTTGTCAGACATCATTAATGATTCTACCATTCACCTAGTCACCAAGGGAAAGAACTAGGGATTTTCTGAGACTCTTCTGTCTCCTTCACTATCCATGTTCAAGATTAGCTTATCATACTTCCTAAATTTCTTTCAGATTTGAAACTCCACTTTTTATTTTAAGCTGCATTGCATAAAATAGTGCATGGCAGACATTGTTTATGTTAATAAATGTTAGTGTAATGCTGATTCAATAACTGCTTTTCATACACTTGAGGGAACTTATCTCAGTGAACTTTAAATTGGGGTCTTAAATAATATTCAAAGAATATTCCTAGTACATTATAATGTGTCATTCCTGGAATTCCTTAAGTCACAGAATAATTCCCTATTCTCTAACACTAGTGGGATTTGAATTAGTTATTCAACTTCAACAGTAAGGCTGGAACATAGCTAAACTCACGCCTTCTCTGTATTTAACTTTTGCATAACTTTGTTAGTAGCTTTTGTCTCTTGTACTGTCTCCTCTAGGAAACCCCTAGGAGAATTTCCTCAGCATGCTACAAGCACACACATGTACATGTGCTCTCTCGCGCGTGCTCTCTCTCTCTCTCTCTCTCACACACACACACACACACACACTAGTGATGACCTCAAAAGTCTTGTTCTTTAGCAAGTTAAAATGTCAAACATCTCAGTGGCAGGTATTAAAAACAGTAAGCCTGTCCCTGCTGAGCCACCTGCTGAATAGTCCATATGTAAGGTGCTAATTTTAGGCTAAAAAAGGAACATTGTAAAATGTATTCTTTTCTCACTGCTCCATAAGGGCCTTTTCTTTTCTTCTCAAGCAGCTGCAGCAAAAGCTTACATGAATGCAAAGTGCAAGCAGTACTAGAAACAAGGAATAATTTAAAAGAACTCACTAGATGACTTAAACAAATAAACCTATTGGGTTAAGCATATTGTTCTGGAGAGAATAAACAGTGTGACTGGCCTTGAATTGATGGAATTCACTGGAATAAAGCAGGACTGATAAATTCGGATAAAATATTTAGCAGTTGTTCTTTATCCTGGGACAAATGACCAACTACTTTAAATTCATTTCCTGCAGCTGGTGAGTAGGTGGCCAGGTCTGCATCCTACCCACTGTTAGCCAAGTAACAGTTCTTGACTTTGACAGGTTGCCTCCAATAAATTAGATGTTAAAGAAAGCAATGTACATTGCAGATCACTTACAAAATATTTTTGTTTCTCTAATTCCTGACATTCTGGTATAAATGAAGATCTGCAAGCTCTGAACATGCTCAGAAAAGGGGTTGTTTTGACAAGATGGAGAATAGGCTGTTTGCGAGCAGTCTTCAGGCCAGAGCTTTAATAATGTTCATATTACAAATGCTATTTTATCTTTACTTTAAAAAAAATTTTTTTATTGATTTCAGAGATGAAGGGAGAGGGGAGAGAGAGATAGAAACATGAGAGAGAATCATTGATCTGCTGTTTCCTGCATGCTCCCTACTGGAGATCAAGCTTGCAACCTGGGCATGTGCCCTTGACCTGAATTGAACCTGAGACCTTCACTCCTCAGGCTGATGCTCTATCCACTGAGCCAAACCAGCCAGGGCTATTTTATCATTACCTTTAACATTTTTTCTTTGTAGTTCTAAATATTTCAATTGATCAAATAATTTATTTTAATACAATAGTATTGGGATGGGACAGTGGAAGCAAATGCAGAGATAATTGTTGCAATTTCTTATTAAAGTCATAATTTCATTAAGTTGGTTTCAGTTTAAAATTTTGTACAAAGTTGAAGTCTTTTCTACATGAGTATGAGTCTATATAATAAATTCTATATGCAGAAATTCAAATATTCAGAAATTAAGAAATAAGGAATCAGATATACAAAGGCTAATGACTCACTTTAGAGATATTTTAGGCCTTCTGTGCTGTGTATTTGTAATTTGCTGCACCCCAACTCCCATTTTCTTTAGTTGTGAGGCTCTTGTGACTGCTTCTCCCTATTTTTATTTACTGCTCTCTTTCTTTCCCTATCACTGCCTCTGTGATGTTTCCATATCTCCTTCTAACATTTGTATTTATTCATTCTATAACCCAGAAGTTTCCTCAAAGTGCCAGTTGATCAATTAAAAATTACACATAAAAGCTGAGAACCAGACCGCTTCACTGGCAAATTCAACCAAATGCTCAAAAAAGACTTAATACTTATTCTTCTCAAATTATTCCCCAAAATTGAAGAGGAGAGAAACCTTCCAAACCTATTTTAGGAGGCCAGCATCCCCCTGATACCAAAACTAGACAAGAATACTACAAAAAAAGAACATTATAGGCCAACATCCTTGATGAAGATAAATATAAAAATCTTCAACAAAATATTAGCAAACCAAATTCAATAATACATTAAATGGATCATACACCATGATCAACTGGGATTTATCCAGGGATGCATGGATGGTTCAACATTTGCAAATCAATCAACGAAATACTTCACAGCAACAAAATAAAGGATAAAAATCACATGATCCTCTCAATAGATGCAGAAAAACCATTTGAAAAAAATTATCTATTTATAAAAACTCTTAACAAAGTGAGTATAGAGAGAACATATTTCAACATAAAAATATTATAACAAGCCCAGCCAGTGTGGCTCAGAGGTTGATCATCTACCTGTGAACCAGGAGGTCATGGTTCGAGTCCAGGTCAGGGCACATGTTTGGGTTGTAGGCTCAGTCCCAAGTAAGGGGAAAACAGGAGGCAGCCAAATCATAGGTCTCTCTCATCACTGATGTTTCTTTCTCCCTCTTCCTTCTTCTCTGAAATCAATAAAAAAAAATTTCAAAAATAATATAATAAACCCACAGTTAATATCATACTCAATGGTGAAAAGCTGAAAGCTTTTCCTCTAAGATCAAGAACAAGAGAAGAATGCCTATTCTCTTCACTTTTATTCAACACCAGAGGCCCAGTGCATGAAATTCATGCATGGGGGGGGCGGGTAGTGTGTCCCTCAGCCCAGCCTGCACCCTCTCCAATCTGGGACCCCCCAAGAGATGTCAGACTACCCTCTCACAATCCAGAACTGCTGGCTCCCAACTGCTTGCCTTTCAGATTGCCCCTAACTGCTTCTGCCTGCCAGCCTGATCACCCCCTAAACACTCCCCTGCCAGCCTGATTGATGCCTAACTGCTCCCCTACCCGCCTGATTGCCTCTAACTGCCCTCCCCTGCAGGCCTGGTCACCCCTAACTGCCCTCCCCTGCAGGCCTGGTCACCCCTAACTGCCCTCCCCTGCAGGCCTGGGTCCCCCCAACTGCCCTTCCCTGCAGGCCTGGTTGCCCCCAACTTCCCTCCTCTGCTGGTCTGGTCACCCCTTACTGCCCTCCCCTGAAGGCTTGATCACCCACAACTGCCCTCCCTTGCAGACCTGGTCCCTCCCAACTGCCCTCCCCTGATGGCGGTCTTGTCACAGCCATCTTGTGTACACATGGGGGCAGCCATCTTGTGTGTTGGAGTGATGGTCAATTTGCATATTACTCTTTTATTAGATAGGATAATGGCCTGGTGCATGGGTGGGGGCCAGCTGGTTTGTCCTGAAGGGTGTCCCAGATCAGGGTGGGGATTCCCCTGGGGTGTGGGGCAGCCTGGGCGAGGGGCCTGTGGTGGTTTGCAGGCCCGCCACGTCCCCTGGTGACCCAAGCGGAGGCCCTGGTATCTGGGGTTTATTTATCTTCTGTAATTGAAACTTTGTAGCTTGAGTGGAGCCAAACCTCCTACTCACTCCGTGGCCACAGCCATTTTTGTTGGTATTTATTTATCTTCCAGAATTGAAACTTTGTAGCCTTGAATGTAGGCCTGGGCTGGCCTATAGCAGGGAAGCTTGGCTTCCTCCATTGCTGGGGAAACCCAAGCCTCCTGCTTACTGCAGCTCTGTGGCCGCAGCCATCTTTCATTCTCTCTCCTGATTGGCTGGTGGGCGTGGCTTGTGGGTATAGCAGAGGTATGATCTATTTGCATATTACTCTTTTATTAGATAGGGTAGTATTAGAAGTATGGCCACAGCAGTTAGGTAAGAAAAAGAAATAAAAAGTATCTAAGTGGGAAAGACAGAAGTGAAACTATCACTATTTCCAGATTACATGATATTAAATATAGAAAACCCTAAAGACTCCACTAAAAAACTGTTAGAATAAATGAATTTAGTAAAGTTGTAGGATACAAAAGTAACATACAGTAAACTGTGGTGTTTCCATACTGAATAATGAACTATCAGAAAGAGAAATTAAGAAAACAATCCCATTTATAATTGTATCAAAAATGATAAAATAGCTAGGAATAAATTTAACTAGGTGAAAGCCCTGTGCACTGAAAACTAAAAAACACTGATGAAGAAAACTAAAGATTACACAAATAAATGGAAAGATTTTCCATTATCATGGACTGGAAGGATAATGGTTAAAATGTCCATACTATCAAAAGAATATATAGATTCAATGCACTACCTAGCAAAATTCAAAAATTTATAAGGGAGCATAAAGATCCCAAAAGCAAAAGCAATCTTGAAAAAGAAGAGCAAAGCTGGAAATATTATACTCCTATACTACAAAGCTGTAGTAATCAAAACAGTATGGTATTGGCACAGAAACAGACACACAGAACAATGGAACAAAATTGATAGCCTAGAAGTAAACCCACACAGATGTGGACAATTAATCTACAACAAAGGATCCAAGATATACAATGGAGAAAATACATAACTTTTTGATAAATGGCATTGAGAAAACTGGACAGCCACATTCAAAAGAATCAAGTGACTATTATCATTCACAACAATTAGAGCATACACAGTAATTAACTCAAATGGGCTATAGACTTCAATGTAAGACCTGAGACCATAAAACTCACAGGAGAAAAAAATGGACAGTAAGCTCCTTGATATAAGTCTTAGTGATGTCTTTGTGGATCTAACACCAAAGGCAAAGGAAACAGAAATAAATAAATAAACTACATCAAACGAAAAAGCTTCTGCACAGCAAAGGAAACCATCAACAAAATGAAAAGGCAGCCTCCTGAATAGGAGAAGTTATCTTCAAACTATGTATCTGATGAGGGTTTAATATCCAAATATATAAAGAACTCATACAACTCAACAACAACAACGACAAACAACTTGATTAAAAAAGGGGCCAATGATCTAAAAGGACATTTTCCCAAAGAAGACATACAGATGGCCAAGTGGCACACAAAAAGGATGTTCAACATCCCTAAATATTAAGGAAATACAAATCAAAATGACAATGAAATATTACCTCACACCTGTTAGAATGGCTATTATCAAAAAGACAAGAAATAAAAAGTGTTGGGGAGAATGTAGAGAAAGGGAACCCTTATATGCTGTTGGAAGAATTGTAAATTGTTTGCAGCCACTTTAGAAAACAGTATGGACATTCCTCAAAAAACTAAGAATAGAACTACCATATGACTCAGCTATTCCACTTCTGGGTATCTATCTGAAGAATAATAAGAACACACTAATTTGAAAAGATATATGCACCCCTCCCTGTGTTCACAATGGCATTATTCATGATAACCAAGACATGGAACCAACCTAAGTGTCCATTGATAAATGAGTAGATAAAGATCGGGTATATATGGTATACTGCTGATCCATAAAGAAAAAATGAAATATTGCATTTGCAATGACATGGACGGACTTGAAGGTATTATGCTGAATTAAATAAGTCAGATGCAGAGAAATGCTGTGTGCTTTCACCCATATATGGAATCTAAAAGAAGGAAAACAAACAAAATAAAACCAAAGTAAACTTATAGATACAAAGAGCAGATTAGTGGTTACCAGAGGGGAAAAGCAGGTTGGGAGGTACGCAAAATTGGTGAAGGGGGTCAATTGTATGAAGATGGATGGTAACTAGACTTGTGTTGGTGATCATTTTGCAAAGTTTACAGATGTCAAATTATAATGCTGTACACCTGAAACTTTTACAACAAAATAAATTCTAAAAATATTTTTTATCTCTTTAGCATTGTGCTAACTGTAAATGTAACCGCTGACATGTCAAGTTTGGAGCTAATTTTGGAGAATTATTATTATTTTATCAGAATTACTTGGAACTTAATTTTTTTCTCTATTTGTAAATCTGATTTTATGATTGAAGACATAGGGTCTTCTTAGGGGACTGGCTTTCTCTATAAAAATATTTATTTTAGTTGGCCAGAGTGGCTCAGTGGTTGAGTGTTGGCCCATGAACCAGGTGGTCCCAGTTCAATTCCCAGTCAGGGCACACACCAGGAGAGTGGGCTCGATCCTCAGTAGAGGGTGTACAAGAGGCAAACGATTCATGTTTCTCTCTCATGGATGTTTCTATTTCTCTATCCCTCTCCCTTCCTCTCTCTCAAATCAATTAAAAAATATAAAAAGTATTTAGTTTTGCAAAAGCAAATGATTTAAATGAAAGCACCTCCAACTGACCTTCAACTGTTAGTCACAATTTTACAAAAGAGACAAGTCAATCAGCTCTCACTCTCCCACCTCAATTTCCCCCCCTTGCAGCTGTGTGGTGTTGGCCTAGTTATTTAACATCACTAGGCTTCGATTTCCTTATCCATGAAATGTGGATAACAGCACCTACTCCTACCGTGGCTGTGAAGATTAAAAGAGTTAATGTGTACAAAGTGCCATGAGCCATATCTGGCACATAGTAAATGTTTTGAAAAATATAGCTATTGTTATTTTATCATTATTACCTCTACATAAATACTTTCTCCTATCCTTCCTACTTTTCTTTCTCCTTCCCTTACTTGTAGTGAGGGAACACATTACTTCCAACCATGCTAGGAGATTAAGAAGTATGATCTGAAGCTGTTGTTACAATCTAGTCCTTTTAAAAGAATATTTAAATCCCATAAGAAAATGTTTAAGTCCCAAACGAAAGAAAGTCCACCAAGCTGCCATATTGCACAACTCCAGGGGGCGCCTCAAACTTATTGGTATCTCTGAAATTGTGTAGCGGACAATCCATGCAGCCACACATGGTAGCTCTGAAGCCTCTCATTCAGTCACGTTAATTTTTTTATATTCCTCCTTTCATTGTTTTTTTTTTCTTGTATATGTAAATATGTATACTCCCTAGAATGACATGCACACATTAAAGCTTTCCATATTGGTTCCCTTATACAAGTCTTTTTACTTCCTTTCTGTTAAAATGGGAGTTCTGTGGGTTTGTGTGCATAGAAGCTTATATTCATACCTATGTGAAGTATTAATAGTGACAGAAAATATAAGTAAAAAAATAAAGAATAAATTACATTTACTAAGATTAAAAATGCTCATCTATACTAATAAAAGGGTAATATGCTAATTAGATCACACATCTTCCAGATGTCCTTCTGGACAAAGCCATGGCAGCAGGCGCTGAGGCAGAGACAGTTAGGGTGATCAGGCCAGCAGAGGGGAGCAGTTAGGGGGTTATCAGGCCAGCAGGGGGGAGTAGTTAGGGGGCAATCAGTTCGGCAGGCAGAGGCAGTTAGGGGTGATCAGACAGGCAGGCAGGCGAGCAGTTAGGAGCCAGCGGTCCCAGATTGCAAGAGGGATGTCTGACAAACCGGCAGTCAGACATCCCCTGAGGGGTCCTGGATTGGAGAGGGTGCAGGCCGGGGTGAGGGATTTCCCCCCCATGCACGAATTTTGTGCACCAGGACTCTAGTAATGTAGAAACAGGATTGCTTTTTCTTACATTTATGAAATGATTACAGTTGGATCAAGGCAAAATATTTAAATAGAAGTAAAACATGAAATTAATTGACCACTAGGTGATAGGGACCCATGGTAGATTTCCTGCCACTAAATGAAAGGCATAGACAAGCCTGACTAACCAAACCTTTCAGTGATGTCAACATCTGCTTTCTTTTTGCGTGTGTAAATACTGCCAGTGATTTAAATAAATATAACACTTTTTATTATTATAAATAAAATGCTTCATTTAGTTAGTTCTGTGGTTGATATGAGGAAAAATTGTTCTCTGATTAACTATTTCAAAAAAATCCTTTGAATTTTGAATATTGTGAGTGTTTTATTTTCAATACAATTTATGACCAGTAATGGAACTACATACAGGTGGTATTAGATTTCTATGCATTTCTTGCCACCATTTTTAAGTATCCCAGATGTTTCCTTTATTCATAATGAGTTTATTCCATTGCCATTCATGCACAAGGGAAGGAGAAAGCACGCCAAGGTCTATGTAGCTACAGGGAGTAGAAGAAGCAAAAAGCGTTGCTAATCTACAAATTTGATAATTCACCCTCAAATAATTGAAAGTTTGATGTATTTGCATTAGAAACATGTGAATCAGGAATACTAAAGTTCAACACATTTCTGTGCTAAACTTGAAACAGCACTCAGATGGAATGAACCATGTTTTAATATGTGCTTTTTTTCCATGTATTTTTTGTATATAATTTCCCTACTTATGGGGGAATCACAACTTTAAATTAAAACTGCAACTTTACCTCTTGAGATGAATATTCTGCATGAAATGATCTATGTCTTCTCAAAATTGCCATTCAGTTCACTTCAACAATCATCTATTGAGCATTATTCTCTGCTACTTCTGAGAATTCAAAGAGGAATAAAACATAATCCCTGTTTTTAAGTCATTTTTTCTTCTTGGATGCTAGCTGCTACTGCCACATATCTACATTTTAAGTGACTATCTTTAGACTGATGTTGACTATATTTATGATCAGATTTAATGCTTGAATAATAACCTTCAGTTTACCCTGTAAATAGTAGCAGAAGAGATTTCAAAAATTTTAAATTTCTCCTTTTTATTAAGCTTAAAATTTAATTTTAAACAGCATTTTTGGGCTCATTTGCAATACAGAGGGATTATGGGAAGTCTCAATAACTTTTTCAATGGACTGGCTTGTAGGGTGTAAGCAAAGTTTCACTTTGGCTTTTGTTAAACCTAATTGCTTATAAAAATATTGGCTTCTCTTATAACTTAATTTATATGAGACCTTGATTATATTGTAAAAAGCTAAATTATATATGTAACTAAAGTAGCATCTTTATTGAAAAAGCAAAGTAAGCAAATTTATATATTTGACCCAGGAGGTACAAATTCTGTCCCCTCCCCCAGCCTATCTAAAATGTAGGCTGCTAGAGGGCTTTTGTCTTTAAAATTTCGTTGCTTTTTTTTTTTTAATTACTCTGCTTAAGAAATCTCATTCTGCAACTTTGCCTTGCCCTCAGAGTTTAAAATTTATAATATTTAAAATATATGTATATAAACAAAGTATATTTATTAATTTTTTCTTGATAAAGCTTTCCACGTGATTTCAAGTATATTAGATCAGTCTAATTAAAAAAGATTTATTTTAAGAAGAGAGAATAAATTCTTTGAATCACTCCAGGGCCCATGAAATGCTTCAAAGTTATCCCTTGATTAAAGTCTTGAAATTTAACTTGGAAAGATCATCAATATATATATATATATATATATATATATATATATATATATATATATAATATAATCTTTACTATGTGTATATATATACTAAAGATTATATTATATACTTTTTATAATTATTCTAAAAGATAGCAATTAAATTTAAGCTGGCTTTTATATTAAAAATTTGGCTGAGACTGCAGAATTAATACTCTTTTTTAATTAGACCATATGAAATATTATATTTTAGGATGAAATTTTACCACACTTGGTAAATCAATATATTTTAAACTACTAATTTCTCCACAGAAAATACAAGAATTATTTTCTCAAAAAATATTTTTATGCATTTTCTTACCACAACTATATAATTTTTCCTAACTTAATTTGAACTTTAAACTCTTAGAAGCCTTAAATTTTAGCTGACAAGTTAAATACTTAGCATTTCTTAGATTAGTAACATTTTAAAGATTGTATTTCAAAAATACAAGATATATTTAATAATAGATTCAATCTGTCCTCTAGATTTTTCTTATGAGGCAAACTCAGATTAACATTTTAGTATTTTGTCATTTCAAAATACCTAGATATTCAACAAGTATTTTATGATTTAATTCAGTAAACTTTCAAAGTTTTAAGTTGCCAATGATTTTGGAAAACCACGTTTTTGGCTGGTGAAACAAGTTTGGCCAGCCTGGTCTATTTAAATGTAAATTGCCACATTTTTCCTTAGAGGTTGCTACCAGCGGGAAACTAGTGTGACCCGCCCCTTCCTCCATCAGAGAGGCACAACTAGTCTTCCCCCTTGGCTACTTGGACCTTCATAATTAATATATTGTTTATCTATGTTTTAACAATTTTGATATTTGAAAGCCAATTATTAATATTAAAGGCATTTACTGTGGAACAGAGATAATTTACTGACTTTTTAGCAGCCTTTATGTTAACTTTGGAATGTGGTCCATTATTATTTAAAAACTGCCCTTTATTATGGAAACACTAATCTTGTTGCCCAAACTCAGCCTGTATTCTTTCTTTTCTCCTTGGGTCATTTCTGCCACCTTTCTTTTGAGAAAAAACAGGTTAGGGTTATTCTGTAGCATTTATAAAGAGATTAAGTTTAGCTCAAAACCTTGTCCAACATCAGATGGAGTGCTCTTTTGTTTTAAGCTAGCTTTCTCTCTTTATGAGTACAGAAATCCCAGATGCATTCCTAAATTTTGTAAAACTTTTAAAAGATGAACCAGGAAAAAACATGGTGGACATGAGACTTTTCTGAGCACTCTCAGAAGTGGGCATCCATTTTATAGGATCACTATGTGTCTCGTAACCCCCACATCCTATTTGTTTTGGGAAAATTTAGCAACTGTCCTGGTCAAGTTTCTTTTCTTACTAAATTAAAGGCATGTTCAATAGATAATAATAAACACGTTAAACCAAATAAGATGACAGATCCTAAATCTTTTCCTATTCTGCTCACTCTCCATGGCATTGACTAGCTTTTAAAGTTGTTTTTGCTAAAATCTGCTGTCCCAACGAGTCCTACAGTAATTTTTAAACAAAGCATTAGAGAGTCTCTCAGCGAGAGAGCTGACAGCTTTAATCTCTCTAGCCACAAAGTCTTTCCTCTCCAGAGGTAGAGGATCAGGCAGGGCTTTAGGTATTACAGATTTTTGATCCACAATACAAATTAGGCATTCTGCAATTGGAACAAGAACCCATATAGTTAAACTAGAGGCCCGGTGCACAAAACTCGTGCACGGGGGGTGTCCCTTAGCCCATCCTGCATCCTTTCCAATCTGGTACCCCTCAAGGGATGTCCGACTGCCCGTTTAGGCCCGATCCTACCGGGATCGGGCCTAAACGGGCAGTCGGACATCCCTCTCACAATCAAGGACTGCTGGCTCCCAACTGCTTGCCTGCCTGCCTTCCTGATTGCCCCTAACTGCTTCTGCCTGCCAGCCTAATCACCCCCTAACCACTCCCCTGCCAGCCTGATTGATGCCTAACTGCTCCCTGCCAGCCTGCTCGCTCCTAACTGCCCTCCCCTGCCAGCCTGGTAACCCCTAACTGCCCTCCCCTGCAGGCATGGTCACCCCTAACTGCCCTCCCCTGCAGGCCTGGGTCCCCCCCAACTGCCCTTCCCTTCAGGCTCGGTCACCCCTAACTTCCTTCCTCTGTTGGCCTGTTCACTCCTAACTGCCCTCCCCTGCAGGCTTGATCACCCCCAACTGCCCTCCCTTGCAGGTCTGGTCCCTCCCAACTGCCCTCCCCTGCTGGCCGTCTGTGGCAGCCATCTTGTGTCCACATGGGGAAGTCAGCTTTAACCACATGGGGGCAGCCATCTTGTGTGTTGGAATGATGGTCAATTTGCATATTACTCTTTTATTAGATAGGATATGACAATGGCACTCTTTTTCCTTGAGCCTGATTTAAGAAAGTGCATTTGACATTCTAATTTCTTTATCCTTGAGCATATAAGCTAAAAATTTACTATGATATTTTTGCCTTTAAACTGAATTCTTCCCCATTATAGTCTGACTTGAAACAAAAAACGTTCTTGTCTACCTTGGCTCGCGACCTCCAAGGCTTGGTGCAAGCTTTACACATAGTGAATCTTTCCATCAAATTTACTGGTGACCCCCCTTTACCGGTGATCAATATCTTTTCTACGCTCAGGCGAAACTTCTTCTCCAGATGTCTTTGTATCAGGTGCCATTAATGCCGGGGTGTTTCTCAGCATCTAGAAGGGTTTAGGAATCTGAAGAAGGGCTGCAAGTAAATTAATAAAGAGACTAGACATGAAATATAAATTTAGGTAAGTTCCCTGAATCTCTGCACACAGGGCTTTTTATTCACACATCTTGCCCTCTAGCAAAGCAGTTATACATATCAAAGGTAAAGTTTGGTAAACAATAAAAAGATTATCAGGTTGAAAGAACTGCCTTCAGCTGTTCCAGCAGCAGGCAATAATATATGCAGATTTTCAGCCCAGCCTTCTGATGAACTTCTCGCATTTATTATGCTAAATAGTGGAATTTGCTTCCAGCACTCCTTTCAATAATCATTTGTAAATTGTTCTCCAGACAAGATAGACTCCCCATTTTTTGCTAACTCTTAGTATTGCCAATCTTTCTTGTTATGTTTATAATGATATTCATCTAATAAACGTTTATGGCAAAACTTCTGCATACAGAGAAGCATTGAACAGAGCATCAAATCTCAGAGGGAAGGCAGGGGAGAGGAGGGGTAGTGGTTAAGAGATCAACCAAAGGACTTGTACTAGTATGCATGCGTATAAGCATAACCAATGGTCACAGACACTAGGGAGGTGAGGGCATGTGTTGCGAGGGAGGGGGGAGTGCTGGGGAGAGGTCAATGGGGGGGAAAAGGAGACATATGTAATACTTTAAACAATAAAGAATTAAAAAAAAACACCCTTCTGTGTACAAGTAACACTTTGTGTGCTATCAGTGACACAAAGTGATTGTCCTACAGGAGCTCACAATGTGTTGGTTGAGAAGTCTGTCGCATGAGAAACTAACTCCAAAACAAGTTAAATGGTGATTAATGACAGAACTATAGATAGCATACAGTGGGAAGTGAAGTAAAGGTTTAACATAGAGAATGAGGTTCTTGATCAAGAGTTCACTACTGGTAAGCTGCGGAGCTAGGATTTGAGATCAAGTCTTTCTGTCTCCACGTGTTTTTTCACATTAAAATTGCAAAACACAAGCACTGGCCAGATAGTTCAGTTGGTTAGGTGTCAAGGTTGTGGGTTTGATCCTAAGTCAGGGCACATCCAATGAGTGCATAAATAAGTGGAACAACAAATCAATGTTTCTCTCACTTCCTCTCTCTCTCAAATCAATTAAAAAATTTAAATTGCTACACACAGTACCGTAAGTATCAGGCTTTATCACAGGAATATGAAACATTAAAATTATTTTCAGCATTTCATGTGCAACTTCTACTAATTATAAAATTTCAACTAATTGGGTGTCTTTCAGAGCCTTTTTCATACACTGATTTGCGTATGACCAGAGGGGGGAAGATCATTGTTTCTTTACTGTGCAATGGAAAGAACATGAATAGTAAAGTATATTTTTACTTAGGTTCTATGAGCTTCAATTCTCTCCATCTATAAAGCCTTGCTGTATTGTGGTAGAGACTAAATGAAATTGTTAATAATAGGTCCATGGCATAGCATTTGTCACAGTATGGCCACTACAGAAAGGTGAATCTGAAGTTTAGAGAAAATATGCCTTTAAACCAATCTGAGAAGATATGTTAGAGTTGGCAAGAATTGAGAGATTATCTTGTTTACCTCCCTGATTGCCCAGAGTTGAGCATGGAAATCCAGCGCATTAATTTGCTTTTCTCAAGGTCATGTAGACAAATGTAAGCAGAGTAAGTTTTATCATGTTTCACTTACTTTTCTGTACCCAGTGAAGGGATATCCTACTTCCAAGATCACAGTAGAGAACTGGCCTGAATTTGGGAGTCTCTTGTCAACCTTTATGGGTTCAATAATAAGATTGTGGGGAAAATAATGTGTTTTTTAATCATTAATTATATTTAACAACTTCTTTTTATTTTATTTTGTTATATCCAGCTTTCTTCAGATATAACAACATACAACTTTGTGTAAGTTTAAGATGTACAATGTAGTGATTTTATATATGTACATATGGCAAAATGATTACTACAATAAGTGAGTTAACACATCCATCACCTCACATAGTTACAAGTTTTTTGTGGTGAAAACTTTCAAAATCTACTCTCTTTGTTACTTCCAAATATACAATATGGCATCATTAATTATAGTCACCATGTTGTACATTTCCAGAGCTTATTCATCTTATAACTGGAAGTTTGTACCTTTGAGCACTTTGACCTATTTCCCCCACCCCTACTACCCTCACTTCCAGCATCTGACAACCAGTAGTTCTTTTTCTGTTTCTGTGAGTTTGATTTATTTTTTTATTCCATATATAAATGAGACCATACAGTATTTTTCTGTCTAACTTATTTCACTTAGCATAACATCCTCATGGCTTATTCACGTTATTATAAGTAAACTAGAGGCCCAGTGCACGAAATTTGTGCATTGGGATCTGGGGTCCCTCAGCCCAGCCTGCCCCCTCTCACAGTCTGGGAGCCTTCAGGGGATGTCCTACTGACAAGAGCGGGCCTAAGCCACAGTCTGGCCTCCCTCTGTGGGAGGTGACCAGGTTGATCAGGGAAAAGCACCACCCCCATCACCCCGCTGCTGCTGCCACAGCCACCAAGGTGTTTTCATCAATACAGACTCTAGTCCCTTCACCACGAAAAAAACGACAACTTTCTTTAGGCATTTTCAAGATGTATCTTTCATAGGATATGACATTTCTTT
Source organism: Corynorhinus townsendii (assembly GCA_026230045.1). Classification (NCBI taxonomy): domain Eukaryota; kingdom Metazoa; phylum Chordata; class Mammalia; order Chiroptera; family Vespertilionidae; genus Corynorhinus; species Corynorhinus townsendii. Next base: position 181,999,837 of record JAPDVU010000001.1, on the reverse strand, counting down.
CTTTCTTTTTTTTATCCTCACCTGAGGATATGTTTCCATTGATTTTTAGAGAGTATGGAAGAGAGAGGGAAAGACAGAGAGAAACATCAGTGTGAGAGGGACACTTTGATTGGTTGTCTCCTGCATGAGCCCTGACCTGGGCCCTGGCCAGGTCGGATCCTGTAACCTAGGTACATGCCCTTGATCAGAATTGAATCTGGACCCTGTGGTCGGCAGGCCAAGGCTCTATCCACTGAGCCAAACCGGCTAGGGCAGGATATGACATTTCTTAGCCCCTCCAGCAGCGGACCTTCGTTTTTTCTCCAGGAGTGTGGTGGAAAAACCCTAGATCACCTTCTTGGATTCTTATTACCCAAGTTACCAAGAACACTGTGAGTGGCGCTGTGTATAGGGAGCTTAGCCAATGAGCAGTCAGAAAAGGTTTTTCCTCTGCAGCTCAGGCTCACAGGCCCCCTTGTGTGTGTCTGCTGGAGTGGGGGCATGCTCAGAGCCATGCCACGGCCGCCAGGAGCAGGTCCCCACCCCTGTGTGTGTCCGCTGGGGTGGGGCATGCTCCCAGCCATGCCCAGGAGGCTCAGAGCACGCTCCTGTGTGTGTCCGGTGGAGGCCTGCTCCTAGCGGCGCTGTGGAGGCTTAGAGCACACCCCTGTGTGTATCTGCTGGGGACCTGCTCCCAGCTGTGCTGCAGGGGCTCGGAGCAGGAGCCCCTGTGTGTTGTGTCTCAGCTCTGGCCCACGCCAGCCCCAGCCTCCCTGCGGCCACTGGGGCTGGAGCGGCATGCAGTCCCTTCCTGTCCATCTATATTTCCTCTTTATATATAGATAGCAGGGTTTCTTTCTTTTTATGGCCAAATAATATTAAAAACAAAAGTATGGAGCCCCAAAAGACCCAGTTTGCCAAAGCTATCTGAGAAAGAAGAACAAAGCTGGATTTCAAACTTCACTTCAAAGCTATAGTAGGCAAATCAGTATGGTACTGACATTAAAACAGATAGGTAGACCAATAGAACAGAATCAAAAGCCCAGAAATAAACCCATGCATATATGGTCAACTAATATTTGACAAGGGAGTTAAGAATACTCAATGGAGAACACATAGTCTTTTCAATAAACGGTTCTGGGAAAACTGGGTATTCATATGCCAAAGATTGAAACTGGACCCCTATCCTGTGTCTTTCACAAATAATTAACTTGAAATGGATAAAGACTTAGATGTAAGACCTCAAACCATAAAACTTCTAAAAGAAAACATAGAAAAGAAGCTTCTTGACATAGGTCTTAGCAATTCTTTTATGGCTATGGCACCCAAAGCAGAAGCAATAAAAGCAAAAGTAAACAAGTGGGATTACATCAAACTTAGAAGCTTCTGTTGAACAACTTACAGGTTTATTGACTATTCATATTTATTTTCCCGTGAATTGCCTGTTCTTTATCTTTTACTTAATTTGCCGGAACTCTTTATGGGATAGATTATGGGATTTAGTCCTTTGTTGTTTTATCTTATAAATATATTTTCTCTTCAAAAGATATGTTTTTTCTTTTATCTTTTGTTTACCTTGTTTAAGCTATCCTTTGTATATCCAAGTTCTACATTTTTCATGCGGCCCAATCTGCCAAATATGACATGCTCTGAGAAGCTCTCTAATTCAATGTAATTTTTTTTTTCTTCCTTGTCCTGGCACCTTTTGTTGAAAACAGTACATTTTCTCCACTGAATTGCCTTTGCCCTTCATAAAAGTCAGTTGTTCATACATGTACGTATGGTTCTATTTCTGGACTCTATTCTGTTCCAATTATTTCTTTGTCATATTTACATAAATACCACACAGTATTTATTACTGTAGCTTTATAGTAAGTGTTGAAGTCAGGTACCTTTAACTCTCTAAATGTGTTTTTCTTTTCAAAACTGTATTGGCTATTGTAGGTCCTTTACATTGCCATATAAATTTTATAATTAGCGTTTCAAGTTCTACTAAAAAATAAAAGTCTACTAGGAAGTCATTGACTCTATAGCTCAACTGGGGAGAATTGACATCTTTACAATATTGAGCCTTCTGAAACATGAACAAAGTAAAAATATTTATTTAATCAGGATTTCTTTAATTAGTCTCAGTAATGTGTTGGAATTTTCAGTGTACAAGGCTCTCATATCGTTTGTCAGATTTATCCGTAAATATTTCATAGTTTTGATGCCATTATAAGTGATACTTTAGTATTTTTTATTTCCAATTGTTCATTGCTTGTATCCTGCAATTTTTCTAAACTCACAAGCTCAGTTATTACTTTTAGTAACTCTTTTTTTTTTAGCTCTCTTAGGGTTTTCTACATAGACAATCATATTGGAAAATGATGACAATTTTAATTCTGCTTTTCCAATCTGGATGTCATTACTATCTTTTCTGTGCCTTATTGCACTGGCTAAGACCTCCAGTAAAATGGTTAATAGAAATAGCGAGGGCAGACATTCTTATCTGGTTCTCAGTCTTAGGGGAAAGCATTCTGCTTTTACCTTTAAGTATCATGCTAGCCGTAGATTTTTTTTTTGTAGATGCCCTTTATAAGGTAATTTCCTTTCATTTCTATTTTGCTGAGAGTTTTTATCAGGAATGGATGATGCATTTTTTTCAGACATTTCATGTGTTTTTTGGAAAGATCATATGGTTTTCTTTTAATTATGTGCTAATATGGTGAATTGTATCAGTTGATTTTAAAATGTAAGACAACTTTGTATTTCTGGGATAAACCCAATTTGGTCATGATGTTTTATCCATTTTATACACAGGGTGGGACAAAAGTAGGTTTACAGTTGTGACTATGCAAAACAGAGTTTATTCTTGTATTATTGATTATTTTGTTATTTTCCACAGGAACAACTGTAAATCTACTGTTATTGAAGTTGATTTACTAAATTTTGTGTAATTTTTTTCATCTCTCATGAGGGATATTAGTTTGTAGTTTTATTTTTTCACTAGTAGCCCTGCGCATGAATCCGTGGGCCAGTAGCTCGCTGCTGCCTTCCAGTAGCTCTCTGCCCGCTCCCCCCAACCCTCCCCCCAATAGCTTGCTGCCCTGCCCCCTCCTGTAGCTCTCCACCCCCCACTTGTAGCTCGATGCCCCACCCTCCTGCTGATCCGTGATCCAGTCGTTACACCTGTCGGTCGTTACGCTTCATGGCATAACAACGATTTGCATATTACATCTTTATTATATAGGATAATGTTTTTGTCTGGTTGAATTCATAGAATGAGTTGAAAAGTTTTCCTCTTCTTCGGTGTTTTGGGAAGAGTTTGTATAGAATTAGAATTATTTCTTCCTTAAATGGTTGGTAGAATTTACCAGTAAAGCCATCTGGATCTGGAGTTTTGTTGTGGGAAGGATTTAATTTCTTTAATAGATACAAATATATTTAGGTTATCTACTTCTTCTTGAGTGAGTTTTTACAGTTTGTGTCTTTCTTAGATTTGTCCAATTTATTTAAATTGTTAAATGTATGGGCTTAAAATTATTCATAATATTCCCTTATCTTTTTAATATCTATAGAATCTATATGATGTCACCTCCCTTCTTGATAATTTGTGTCTTCTTTTTTTTTCTGATCAGTTTAGAAACTTATCAATTTTATTAATCTTTTCAAAGCACTAGCTTTTAGTTCCATTGATTTTGTCTATGGTTTTTCTTTTTTTTATTTATTTGATTTCTGCTCTGATGTTTATTATATTCTTTCTTTTGTTTATTTTGTGTTTAATTTGTTCCCTCTTTTCTAGTTTCAAGGGTAGAAGCTGAAGTCATTGATTTGAGATCTTCTTTTCTAATATAGATTTTAGTGCTATAATATTTCCCCTAAGTGCTGCTTTGGTAAATATCACAAACATTATATCTTTGTTTTCACTTTCATTCAATGCAAAATAATTTCTAATTTCTCTTTCAATTACTGCTTTAATTCATGTGTTACTTATAAGTGTTTTATTTGGTGTCCAAATATTTGAGGATTTCCCTGAGATCTTTATTGATTTCTAATTTAATTTCTCTGTGGTCCAAGAACATGCTTTGTATGACTTGAATCTTGTTATGTTTATTGAGACTTGTTTTATGGCATAGAATCTGTTCTATCATGGTAAAATATTCCATGTGCACTTGAAAAGAATGTGTATTCTGTTATTGGATGGAGTGTTCTAGTATGTCAATTAGGTCAACATGGTTGATAGTATTTATAAAATCTATCTCCTTATTGGTTTTCTGCCGACTCATACTAACTATTATTTATTATTGGGAAAGCATTATTGAAATCTTTTAGTAAATTTTGGATTTTCTATTTCTCCTTGTAGTTCTATTAATTTTTTGTTAACATAATTTGAAGCTCTCTTATTAGGTGAATAAATTTATTTATTTATTTATTTTTAAAAGGCTTTTAAAATTTAATTTATTGGGATGAGGTTGGTTAATAAAATTATATAGGTTTCAGGTGTACAATTCTATAATGCATCATCTATATATTGTATTGTGTGTTTACCATCCCCAGTCGAGTGTCCTTCCATCTCAATTTACCACCCTCTTCTTCCTCCATCCACCCCCCTCCTCTCTGGTAATCACCATGGTGTTTGTGTCTATAAGGTGAATTTTTGTGTGTGTGTTTGTTTTTTTCTTAATCCTGTTTAGATTGTTATACTCTGGATTAAATGACCCCTTTATCATTATTAATGTTCTTTAAAAATCTCTGGTAACATTCTTTGTTCTGAAATTTATTTGATGGTAATTGAAGTTAATATTTTTATTGCTATTAATATGATATATTATCCATTCTTTACCTTTCAACCGATTGGAGTTTTTGTCTCTAAAGTATATTTCTTATAGATAGCATATAATTGTCTTGCTTTTTTATTTATTCTGACAATTTCTGTCTTCTGACCATTTACATTTACCATCATGTGCTGCATAATGATTTTTTGGTCAGTGATGGACCATATATGACAGTGGTCCCATAAGATTATATTGGAGCTGAAAATTTCTGTCACCTAGTGATGTTGCTGCCATTGATTGTAAAGTTGTAGTGTTATGTGTTTGTGTTGATGCTGGTATAAATAGACATGCTGTGCTATCAGTTGTATAAAAGTGTAGTTCATACAATTATGCACAATACATAATACTTGATAATGATAATAAACTTTATTACTGGCTTAAGTATTTACTATAGTATATTATTTTAGAGTGTACTCTTTCTACTTGCAAAAAAAAGAAAAATTTGTTGTAAAACAGTGCAGCAGCATCATACATTTGTTTGCAATGTATATAAACTCCACAGTAATGTATAATAATGTGCTAGGCCAGTGGTCGGCAAACTCATTAGTCAACAGAGCCAAATATCAACAGTACAACGATTGAAATTTCTTTTGAGAGCCAAATTTTTTAAACTTAAACTTCTTCTAACGCTTCTTCTTCAAAATAGACTCGCCCAGGCCATGGTATTTTGTGGAAGAGCCATGCTCAAGGGGCCAAAGAGCCGCATGTGGCTCGCGAGCTGTGGTTTGCCGACCACAGTGCTAGGCCTTTGCACTCATTCACCACTCACTGATTAACTCTCTCAGAGCAACTTTCATATCTGCAAGCTCCATTGATGGTGCCCTATACGGGTGCACAACTTTAAACCTTTTATCCCATAGTTTTACTATACATTTTCTATGTTTAGGTACATATATACTTACCATTGTGTTACAAATACCTTCAGTATTCAGTACAATTATATGCTGTATGGATTTATAGCCTAGGAACAATAGGCAATACCACATAGCCTAGGTGTGTAGTAGGCTATACCATCTAAATTTGTGTAAATATACTTACTTTATGATGTTCACACAATGACAAAATCACCTAATGACACATTTCTTGGAGTGTATCTCCATTGTTAAGCAGCACATGACTGTAATGTTATTTTTGTTGTTAATCCTCTCCTGAGGATATTTTTTCCATTGCTTTTTCAGAGAAAGTGGAAGGGAGACAAGGAGGGAAGGTGAGAGGGAGTGAGGGAGGGAGAGAGGGAGGAAGAGAGGAAGAGAGAGAAACATCAATGTGAGAGACACATTGACTAGTTACTTCCCACATGGGACCCACTGAGGGCGGGGAGCAAACCCACAACCCAGGTAGGTGCCTTTGACCAGGAATTGAGCCTGTGACCCTTTGGTGCACAAGCAGACATTCTAACCACTTATCAACACTGGCCAGGGCTGTAATGTTATTTTAAACCAGAGGCTCAGTGCACAAAATTCATGCACAGGTAGGGTCCCTAGCAGCTGCTGGTTGCCAGCTTTTCTGGCTGCTAGCCACCAGCTAGGGCCTTCCTTTGTTTCGTGCCACCCTCTGGTGGTCAGTGCATGTCATAGCGAGCGATTGAAATCCCAATTGGTCAAACTCCTGAGGGGACACTTTGAATATTAGGCTTTTATATATATAGATGATCACTCTCTTTAATGCTATTGGGTTTATAGCATATATTTTAACTTTTTCCAACTACCTTCAGGTGATATTATAGCACCTCATATATAGTATAAGAGCCTTATATAATATCAATGTTGTTGCCATATTTTTACATATATTATACATCCCACAATGCATTGTTAATTAACTTGTAAATAGATTTAACATTTTAATTCACATATATTTATCCAAGAAGTTATGATTTCTATTGTTCTGCATTCCTTTGTGTAGATCCATATTTCCATATGGTATTATTACTAGTATTATTTTGCCTTAAAGTTCTTCTTTAACATCTCTTATAGCACAGATCTGCTCTTGAGGAATGTTTTCAGCTCTTACATGTCTGAAAAAATCTGCATTGAGGCTTTGTTTTGGAAAAATACTTTTGTTAGGTATAGAATTCTAGGTAGACAGTTTTTTCTTTTACTACTTTAACAATGTTGCCTCATGGTGTATTCTATTGCATTGTGTCTGTTGTTATCCTTATGTTCCTTTCCACATAATGTGTCTTTTTACCCCTCTGGCTACTTTTTATATTTTCTCTTTATCACTGGTTTTAAACAATTTGATTATGATGTTCCTTAGTGTAGTTTTTCTCATGTTGTTTTTTTTTAATGTGGGGTTTATTAAATTTCTTGAATATGTGGGTTTAAAATTCCCTTCAAGTTTGAAAATTTTTAGATTTTTATTTCTTCAAATATTTTTTTCTGTCATGCTCTCTTTTTCCTTACCTTTGAAGATTCCAATTATACATATAAGAGGCCCTTGAAATTATGCTAAGGATCACTCATGCTCTGCTCATTTTAAAAATTATCTTTTTAATTTTATTTTTAGTTTTGCATAGTCTCTGTTTAAGTTCACTAATTTTTTCTTCTACAATGTCAAATCTGTTGTTATACCATCCAGTGTGTTTTTCATTTTATCCATTATAGTTTTCACTTCTAAAAATGTCAGTGGACTCTTCATATCACACCTGTCTTTACTGAAAATTAAACATGTGACACATATTTTTAATGTCATTGTCTGCTAATTCTTTCATCTTTGTCAGTTCAGGGTTGGTTACAATTAATTGAACTTCTTCATCATTTTTATTACACTTTTTTTTATTGTTTTAAGTATTACAAATAGTAGTACATATGTCTCTTTTTTTCCCCCCATTGACCTCCCCCCGACCTCCCCTACCCCCCAGTACATGCCTTCACCTGTCCGTCCTTCCCCCCCTCCCCCAGTGTCTTGTATCCATTGGTTGTGCTTATATGCATGCGTACAAGTCCTTCGGTTGGTCTCTTACAGCCCCCCTCGTCCAAACTCCCCTGTCTTCCCAATGTAGTTTGACAGTCTGTTCAATACTTCTTTGCCTCTGTATCTTTTTCCCACTATTTCTTTCCTTTAAAAAGTTTTGCCTTTGCAGACTAGAAATAAACATATAATAACAAAACAAAACAAAACAAAAAAATGTTTGAGTCCCAATTTCAATGTCCAATAGTTCTGAGTCCCTGTTTCAATGTCTAACAGTTCCTTATGTGTACATGTCAGCAATGATATCTGGATGGTGGCAATGCAGGTCCGACCCTCTCTGGTTTGGTCTTAGATAACCTGCAGCGGTGCACAGCTGCTGACTGTTCGTGTGGCAAGGCGTTGTCAGCGTCTTCCATCTCTGGACTGTTTTTTTCTCTTATCTTCGTGGTTGGAGCACACCTGTCAATTCCTCTCTGTTGCAGGAATCCACCTGGTCTTGGGGTTGTTATCTGAAAATATACAAATATATTGAACTTCTTCATCATTATGGTAAGTTTTCTCCCCCTGCTTTTTTGCCTTACTGACAAGTTTTTATTGAAATCTTGACATTATGAATTTTTTGTAATCGGATGCTGGATATTTTTCTATTCCTATAAATATTTTTGAGTTTTTTCTTTGCACAGAATTAAATTACTGTGAAACAGTTTGATCCTTTTTAGTCTTCTTTTTAATATTTATTAGGCAAGATTGAAGTAGTGCTTAATTTATAGCTAGTTATTCCCTACTTCAGAGGCATGATCTTTCTATGTACTCTATCTACCTAATGCCTTGTGATTCATTAGGTTTTTCCAGTAAGGCAGGTTGAATGGTACACTATATACTCTTTTGTGTTTCTCTTTCTTGACTCAACATTATATCTCTAAGATTTATCTGTGTTGTTTCATGTATCAGTAGTTTGTTTTTTATTTATTAATGTAAAGCATTCCAAGCATGAATAAACCATAACTTATTTACCAATTTTATTATTGATGGACATGTAGGTTTAAGGGTTATTGTGACTAAAAATTGCTATGAACATTCATATACAGAATGGTTTGAGAGGTGCTATCAGAAATGGATATTTCTGGGGAAGGTGAAGTTTTTTTTAATTTTTAAATAAGTAAGATATGACTAGATTAAAAAGCAAAGGAAAAGTTTCTAGACAGAGGGACTGAATCAGCAAGAAATTATAGAGAAGTGGGAAGAGAGGAGACTGAAGTAATAGGTAGATACTGCCATCATAAATTAAAGGATCCAAACTCCACTGTGAAAAATTTCAAATATGTAGTCACATAATCAGGTTTTGTTTTTTTTTAAAAGAAAAGTATTTCTGATGACATTGTGGAGAATGGATTGGATGAAGATGAGATTGGAGATTGGAAAATCTATTTGGAGGTTATTGCAGTAATTTAGTTCAGAAGTGATGACACCTGAACTGAGGTGGTGATTAGTGTGAATAGTTAAGAGGGGAAATGTTTGAGAAATCTTAAATAGATAGACTGCTGGGAAGAGACAGGAAAGAATCAGTTATTTGACTTGGGCGGTGATTTGACATGGTAGTCCATTCACAGAATTTTTAACACTTTTAGACAAATTTGGTGAATTGTATTGAAAATGCAAAAAGTGAAGACATTTTTAAAAAGTGTTGAGGAGGGGCTTGCCATATCAGGTAGCAAAAGATTATGTTATGAAACTACAAACCCTAAGTCACGAGGTTTTGAATTTGAAGTTTCTGTATGGTAAATATAGCATAACAATGTTAAAGAACAAGTAACAAACTTGGCAGAAATTATTTTAAAATATATAGTAGGAAAAGGGCATATTAAGTAAGAAAAAGACAACAAAACCTAATAAGAAAATAGGTAAAGGATATAAACGACCAATTTATAGATAAAATACAAATGGCCGATGATTATAAGAAACTGTTAAACCACTGTCTAAGTGGTTATGCCTAAAATTCAAAGAATGAGATAAAATTTTATGTCTCAGAGTAGCAAAAGGTGAAATACTTAAGATATCAAATGCTGGCTTGAGACCAGGAAAACACTCACATATTGAAGAGAATGTAAATTGGAACGATCTTTTGGAAAGCAATTTGGCACATATTTTTTGACCTTGAATCTGTTATAGGACCTTATCCTTCAAAAATATTTGTACTACAAAACAAAGATACACTTTCAAGGATACTCATTTCAATGCTGTTTAGAATAGTGAAAAATTGAAATAGTCTAACTAGGAGTTTGATTATACATATAGTGAAATGCTATGCATATATTTTTTATGATGTAGCAGGCCTATATATACAAAGAATATAAAGATATTTACAATATGTTGGGTGAAAATGTCAGATTTTTAGAAAATAATGTCAGGCATGATCTCATTTTTTACAAATAAAGATTTTTAAAACGCATTATATACTGGGAAATGTGCCATTAACCAAGGATCTAGCAAAAAGCATGATAGACAAAGTGCCTGCAACTATAGAGTTAAGAAGTTGTTAGCACTGATTGCCACTCAGGGAATGAGATAGTTGTGGGTAGAGTAGGGAGGATGTTTACTTTTTACATACTTAGACTGTTAACTTTTTTCTAAAAAATAACTTTCATTTTTTGAATTTAAAATTAATATTTAGGAGAAAAAGTCTTACATTTTACATTTTCAAATATTTAAAATAGTGATAAAGCTAATTAATGTTTTTAAGAGTGTGAAGAAATGGATATCCTCATACTCTCCAGGTGAGAGTTATGTATTTGCTTAAACATTTTGGAGTGTAATTTGGCAATATATTCTTTAACCTTAAAATTTTTCTTTGAGCTCTGGCCAGGTACTTCAGTTGGTTAGAGCATTGTCACAATACACCAAGGTTGTGGGTCTGATCCCGGGTCAGGGCACATCCAAGAAGCAACCAACGAATGCATCAATAAATGGAAAAACAAATCAATGTTTCTCTCTTTCTCTCTCAAAATTCAATTAATCAGTAAAAAATTTGCTTTGATACAAAAATTCTACTTCTAGGAACTTACCTTAAGGAAAAATTTTAGATGTATGAAAGCTAAAAATATATTCATTTTCTTTATACTAGTGTAAAATTTAGCAACATGGGATTTCTTAATTAGATTATGGTACATAAATAAAAAATTTTAAAAGAGAAAATGTAATTTATTTTAGCCTTCTCTGTTCTTTTTTTATATAAAATATACTTCTTTTATTGATTTCAGAGAGGAAGGGAGAGAAAGAATTAGAAACATCAATGATGAGAGGGAATCACTGATTGGCTGCCTCCTGCACGCCCCCCACTGGGGATCGAGCCCACAATCTGGGCATGTGCCTTGGCTGGAATCAAACCCAGAACCCTTCAGTCCGCAGGCCAACACTCTATTCACTGAGCCAAATCGGCTAGGGCTTCTCTGTTCTTTTTTAAAGTTGAAGTTATTGGGGGTGATATTGGTTAATAGAATATACAGGTTTCAGGTGTACAATTCTGTAATATATCATCTGTATATTTTAATGTGTGTTTACTTCCCCAAGTCAAGTCTCCTTCCGTCTCCTTTTATCCCCCTTTACCCTCTTCTACCTCTCCACTTCACCGTACTGTTTGTTCTCTGTATCTATGGGCCTGTTTCTATTTTGTTTGTTAGTTTATTTTGTTCATTAAATTCTACATACAAATAAAATCATATGATACTTGTCTTTCTCTGACTAGCTTATTTCACTTGACAAAATACCCTCCAGGTCCATCCATGATGTCGCAAAGGTTAAGATTTCCTTCTTTTTTACAGTTGAGTAGTATTCCATGATATAAATTATCACAGCTTTTTTTTTATCCATCTGTTGATGGACACTTGAGCTGCTCTCAAATCTTAACTATTGTAAATAACATGCAATGAATATAGGGGTGCAGATATTCTTTCAAATTAGTGTTTCAGGTTTCTTTAGATATATTCCCAGAAATGGAATTTCTGAGTCATAAGGCAGTTCCATTTTAAATTTATTGAGATAACTCTGTACTGCTTTCCACAGTGGCTGCACCAGTCTGCATTCCCACTAACAGTGCATTAGGATTCCCTTTTTTCACATCCTCGCCAACACTTGTTTGTTGATTTATTGATACTAGCCATTCTGACAGGTGTGAAGTGATATCTCCTTATACTTGTAATTTGTATTTCTCTGATTAGTGATGTTGAACATCTTTTCATGTCTATTGGCCATCTGACATTCTACCTGGAGAAGTGTCTGTTCAGGTCCTTTGCCCATTTCTTAATTGTCTTGTTTGCTTTTTTTTTTTTTTTTTTGGTGTTGAGGTGTACAAGTTTTTTATAAAATTTGGATAATAACCCTTTATCAAATGTATTGGCAAATATGTTCTCCCATTCGGTAGATTGTCTTTCCATTTTGTTGATGGTTTCCTTTGCTGAGGAAAAGCTTTTAGTCTGATGTCGTCCCGTTTGTTTATTTATTCTTTTGTTTCACTTCCCTGTATCAGAAAAATAGTTAGGAGAAATGTCCGCTCTTTCACTGCTCATGTTTTCTTTTAGGGTTTTTACGGTTTCAAGTCTAAAGTTTTCAGTTTATTTTTGTGTATGATGTAAGAAGGTGGTCTAATATTTTTTTGCACATATCTTTCCAGTTTTTCCAACACTATTATATGTTTTTGCCTCCTTTGTCAAATGTTAATTGACCATAAAGGCATGGGTTTATTTCTGGGCTCTCTATTCTGTTCCATCGTTTTATGTGTCTGTTTTTATGCTTGTACCATACAGGTTTTTTTATTTTTAAAGTATTACATATGTCTCCTTTTCCCCCCATTGACCCCTCCCTGGCCGCTGCCACCCTCCAGGACAAGCTCCCATCACTCCAGTGTCCGTGTCTATTGGTCATGCTAATATGCATGCATACAAGTCCATTGGTTGATCTCTTATCCCTCCTCTCCCTCCCCTGCCTTTCCTCTGAGTTTTGATGGTCTGTTTGGTGAGTCTTTGTCTCTGGATCTATTTTTGTTAATCAGTTTATGTTGTTCATTATATTCCACAAATGAGTATGATCATGTGATACTTATCTTTCTCTGACCGGCTTATTTTGCTTAACATAATGCTCTCCAGGTTCATCTATGCTGTTGCAAATGGTAAAAGTTCCTTCTTTTTTATAGCAGTGTAGTACTCCATTGTGTAGATGTACCACAGTTTTTTGTTTGTTTGGTTTAATATATTTTTATTGATTTCAGAGAGGAATGGAGAGTGAGAGAGAGATAGAAATATCAATGATAAGAGAGAATCATTGATCAGCTGCTTCCTGCACACCTCCTAGTGGGGATTGAGCCTGCAACCCAGGCATGTGACCTTGACTGCAATGGAACGTCCCCCGACCCCCCGCCCCGCCCCGCGGACCCTTCAGTCCGCAAGCCAACACTCTATTCACTGAGCCAAACCGGCTAGGTCAGTGGTCGGCAAACTCATTAGTCAACAGAGCCAAATATCAACAAATTTCTTTTGAGAGTCGAAAACCAACTTCTGCGCATGGGCCACGAAGTTTCAATCACACTGTACGTGCGTGCCCATGCGTGGTATTTTGTGGAAGAGCCACACTCAAGGGGCCAAAGAGCCACAGTTTGCCGACCACTGGGCTAGGGCAATGTACTACAGTTTTTTAATCCACTCATCTGCTGATGGGCACTTAGGCTGTTTCCAAATCTTAGCTATTGTAAATAGTGCTGCTATGAACATAGGGGTGCATATATCCTTTCTGATTGTTGTTTCTGATTTCTTGGGATATATTACTAGAAGTGGGATTACTGGGTCAAATGGGAATTCCATTTTTAACTTTTTGAGGAAACTCCATACTGTTTTCCACAGTGACTGTACCAGTCTGCATTCCCACCAGAAGTGCACGAGGGTTCCTTTTTCTCCACATCCTCGCCAGCACTTGTTGTTTGTTGATTTGTTGATGATAGCCATTCTGACAGGTGTGAGATGGTACCTCATTATTATTTGATGAGTATAAAAAGACCCCGAATAGCCACAGCAACCCTGAGAAAGAATAACAAAGTTGGAGGGATCTCGATACCAGATATCAAGCTATATTACAAAGCCACTGTTTTTAAAACTACCTGGTACTGGCACAAGAACAGACATATAGACCAATGGAACAGAACAGAGAACCAGAAATACACCCAAACCACTATGCTCAATTAGTATTTGACAAAGGCAAGAACATACAATGGAGTCAAGACAGTCTCTTCAATAAATAGTGTTGGGAAAATTGGACAGATACATGCAAAAAAATGAAACTAGACCACCAACTTACACTATACACAAAAAATAAACTCAAAATTATTAAAGGACTTAAGCATAAGATGGGAAACAATAAAAATCTTAGAAGAATCCATGGAAAGCAAAATATCAGACATATGTCATAGCAATATATTTACCGATACAGTTCCTAGGGCAATGGAAACTATGAAGAAAATAAACAAATGGGACTATATCAAAATAAAAAGCTACTGCACAGCAAAAGAAACCATAAACAAAACAACAAGAAAGCCCATTGCATGGGAGAACATATTTGCCAATGTTATCTCTGATAAGGGTTTAATCTCCAAAATTCACAGGGAACTCATACAACTTAACAACAGGAAGATAAATAATTCAATAAAAAAAAATGGGCAAGGGACCTAAATAGACACTTTTGAAAGATGACATACAGAAGGCCAAGAGACATATGAAAACATGCTAAAAGTCATTAGTCAAAGACCATACAGTTTTGATTACTATGGCTTTATAGTATAGTTTGATATGTAGTATAATTTGATTTAAACCCATAATTCATATGGGATTCAATTTTACTTGGGATTATGAAGTAGAGATTCAATTTCATTTTAAAAGTACCGATAACCAGCCCTAGCTGGTTTGGCTCAGGGGATAGAGCGTTGAGCTGAGGGCTCAAGGGTCTCAGGTTTGATTATGGTCAAGGGCACATGCCTGGGTTGTGGGCTCGATCTCCAGTAGGAGGCATGCAGGAGGCAGCCAATCAATGATTCTCTCTCCTCATTGATGTTTCTATCACTCTCTCCCTCTCTGAAATCAATAAAAATATTTTTTAAAATATGGATAGCCAGTTATTACAGCCTGTTTATTTTTAGTCATTAATATTCCATTGCACTTGTCATGTAAATATTATACAGGAGCCCATAGTAAATTGTGAAAAATGATTGTTAGCACCTTTCCCCAATTCTATATTCAATAAAGTGATACTAGTAGCTTGAAATTAGCGAAGTTTGTAATATTTACACATGGAAATCAACTAACAATTACAAACCAAGACTGTTTGGCTGGAGAACTGGCTTATTCAAGATGAATACTTTTTAAAAAAATATTCTAGATTTGGGAAGCAAATATTTTAGCTATGATTGTTGCATCAATGAATGAGGTTGATCTCAAATTTTCTCTTGTAATACCCTTGCTTGAATTTGGTATCAAAATTATACTATTGCTCAGTGGATGGAGCGTCGGCCTGCTGACTGAAGGGTCCCAGGTTCAATTCAGTCAAGGACATGTACCTTGGTTGCAGGCATATCCCCAGTGGGAGGTGTGCAGGAGGCAGCTGATGGATGTTTCTCTCTCATCGATGTTTCTAACTCTTTTTGTCTCTGTAAAAAATCAATAAAATATATATATATTTTAAAAAATTATACTATCATTATAATTTATTTGGTGAGTGCATATTTTTTTTTTCTATTGTCTGGAAGTTTGTTGTTGCTGTTTGTTAATCCTCACCCAAGGATATTTTTTCCATTGATTTCTAGAGAGAGTGGAAAGGAAGGAGGAAGTGGGGGAGAGAGAGAAATACTAGTACATTGATTGGTCAGTTGTCTCCCGCACTTGCTCCAACTGGGCTAGGGATCAGACCTGCAATCTAGGTACATGTCCTTGACCAGGAGTCGAACCTGTGACCCTTTGGTGCATGGAGTGATGCTTTAACCACTGAACACATTGCCCAGGCTCTGGAATAGTTTGATTAAAATTGACATGAACTCTTCCCAGTAGACCTTGCGTGTGTATATCCACTTGTCTCAGTACCATTAATTGAAAAGACTGTTATTTCCCCATTGAATGATCTTGGCACCCTTGTTGAAAATCAATTGGTCACAGATGTATGGGTTTATTTTTGGACTCTCAAATTTATTTCCTTGGTCTAAGGGCCTATTTTCATACTCGTAACACCCTGTTTTTAATATTGTAGGTTTGTAGTAACTTTCTAACCAGAAAGTATGAGGCCTCCAACTTTGTTCTTCTTTTTAAAAATTGTTTGACTATTTAGAGCCTCTTGCAGTTCCATGTGAATTCAAGAATTGGCTTTTCTATTTTTGCAAAAAAAAGGCCATTGGAATTTTGAGAGGAATTTTTATTAATCTGTAGATTGCTTTGGCTAGTATTGCCATCTAACAGTATTGTTTTCCAGTCCATAAACACAGGGTGTCTTTTCATTTATTTATCTGTTGAATTTCTTTTGGCAATTTTTATGTTTATCATTGTACAAGACTTTTACCTCCTTGTTTTAAATTCATTCTGGGCTATTTTTGTTTAGGGGATGCTATTTTAAATGGAATTGTTTCCTTAATTTTCTTTTCAGATTACGTACTATTGGTGTTATAAATAAACTTAGTACTGACTTTTGATTGTTGACCTAATTCAACTTTGTTGAATTAGTATATTAACTCTATTAGTTATTTTTTACATTTTTGGGGGGATATTTTTTATATGGTGCATAATGTTATTTTTGAATAGCAGTAGTTTTACTTCTTTTCAATTTGTATGCCTTTTTGTTATTGCCTAATTGCTCTGGCTAGAACTTCCAATATAGTGTTGAATAGCACTGGTGACAGTGATCATCCTTGTTTTGTTCCTGATCTTAGTGGGAAAACTTTCAGTCTTTTGCCATTGAGTACCATGTTACTGTTTTCCAGTGGCAGTTTTGGTCTAAATTGTTTTTATCAACTGTATTTGCAATATATTGAGCTTCTTGAACAAAAAAAAAATTGTCTTTAATCATTTCAGAAACATTATTATTATCTCATTCATTTTCCCATTCATCTTTCAGTATTTTTTAGGTGTTCTCACTGTGCTATTTGTTCATCTTTTTCCATATATTCTCTCTTTGGCTTTCTGCGTTGTATTCTGCATAATTTCTAGCAGATCTATCAAGTTACAAATTATTGCTTCATATCTGTCTAATCTACTATTTAGTCCACATACTGTGGTATGTTTTTAAAATTTTTTTAAAATTATATTTTGAATTTCTTAAAGTTCTTATTGGTTCTTTTACAACTCACCTAAATTTTATAAACTAATTTTTGGCTATATTTTCTTTCTTAAACATATTAAATATGCTTATTTTATATTCTATATCAATAATTTTTATAACTGAAGCTGAAATTCTGACAGTTTTATCCTGCCACTTTTTCACAATAACTTCACATCTCATAATATTGTACTATGGATTTATGTTCCTTGAAATTTTCTTAGATTTTTTTTGAGACCTAAGTTGCAGCTGAATGTCTTAAGAGAGATTTGTTTTATTTTCTGCTAAATGTCTGGGGCACCACCAACCTAGGACTAATTTGAATGAAAATTTCTGCTTGGCTGAATGGTGAGCATCAACTTATGAACCAGGAGGTCATGGTTCAATTCCCAGGAAGGACACATGCCCCAGTTGTGGGCTTGAGTCCCATTATGGGGTATGCGGGAGTCAGTGATCAATGATTCTCTCTCATTATTGATGTTTCAATCTCTCTCTCTCCCTCTCCCTTCCTCTCTGAAATCAATAAAAATATATATTTTAAAAAAAAAAAGAAAATTTCTGCCAAAACCGGTTTGGCTCAGTGGATAGGGCATCAGCCTGCGGACTGAAAGGTCCCAGGTTCGATTCCCGTCAAGGGCATGTACCTGGGTTGCGGGCACATCCCCAGTAGGGGGCGTGCAGGAGGCAGCTGATCGATGTTTCTAACTATCTTTCTCCCTTCCTCTCTGTAAAAAAATCAATAAAATATATTTTTTAAAAATAAAAAAGAAAATTTCTGCTTGTATTTTTGGGACCATTCTGATTCTGTAAATTCTGTCACCAAACCCATTTGATGATGGGCTTGTAGTCTTGAATTATCAAGGATGCCTTATTTTTTGTCTCTTTTTATGGCCAAGAATGAGACAGTTTAAGTATAATAATGAGGTGAACATCTTTATTCTTTGTCTATTTGTTACTTAATATCTTCTTCTTGGGTGGATTGTTTTCTAGTTTACTCACTGAAGATATTGCTTTTTTGGGATTCCTTGCTTTATAACATAATATATTATCCTGCCTTCCTCAGGCCTACATTTTCTCTTATCTGTCATGCTCAACATTTTTTAAACTAAAGCTTTAGGCCACAAAAGATTGACAGATACCCAAGGTAGGACCTGACTTCTTATCTCTCAAATCTCTCTAGATTCATTATCCTTTCCTTCTTAGTCTTTATTTTGGCTTCTGAGAATCTCTTTCTTGTATTGTTGATAAATCATCCATGCATCCACAAAATTTTTAAAATTTAATCAGCATTTTTAAGGTATTTTGTATTGAGTTTTAAAATTTTTTGATAGCTAGTATGCCAAGAACTATAAATTTATATTGTTGCTGAATAAGGATAACCTGTACCATATTTAGCCCAATCTTTCCCCTACTCATAAATGTTCATGTTTTTTCAGTTTAAGTATAATAATGAGGTGAATATCTTTATTCTTTGTCTATTTGTTTCTTTTTAATATTTGGATTATTTCCTTGGAATCATTTTTCAGTAGGACTTTTGGGTGAAAAGAAAAATAACCATCCATTTGAAAATTTTTTAGGTTGTAGAATCTCTAAGACTTGCATGTAGGAGATAAGGTAGAAGAAGGAATCTAGTATGAGACTTAAGTTTCTGGCTTAGGTAACTGGGTAAATGATGATGTCATTAACTAAGATTGGGGATACAGGTTAAGGTGGGTGTGTGCGTGGGGAATGAAAACAAGTTCAGTTTGGACATGTTGCATGTGAGGTGATTATAGGTCATGTAGGAAAATAAATTTTTAGTAGGCAGTAGGAATACAGGGCAGAGGCTCAGGAGAGGGTTTATGGCTATCGCCACAGATTTGCGATTCACTAAATTGGAGTTCCTGGATAGATATATTTTCAGGGGTCTGTGTGTTCACTTAATTGATTTTTATATTCATGTTTTTATTTCAACAATAATCTGGATCATTTGATGACCACCTTCTAAATATTGCCAATTTACTTCAGTGTCCGAATTTGCATTTATGTTTATAATCTTGCTGGTGCCAAGTATCCTGGAGCCAGGCTTATTAAGTAAATGATGCAATCAGGTCAGGTGAAGACAAAATGGTGTCATCGTGTGTTTGCCCATATGAATGAAGGTTTCATAGTAGTCTCAACAGAGAAAAGTGGTGGGAGAACTGAATCATCACATGATACACACTTCTATTTAAATTAAAAATAATCTATGTTATTAGCAGCCGCCCCATATTCACATTATGAGCTGGCAATTTATTTTCAAGGAAACAACATAGCAAATTAATGTTTATTTCATATTCTGAGTTTTTTAGATTTTTAGTTTTATTTAAATTCATTTTATAAAGATTTAGATGTATACATGTGTAAGAACTATAAGCATAAGGAATTTATATTTAGCTAGGTTCATAACATTATAATAAGAATAATTTTGGTCAACATTGAAAACTTAAGAGAATACTTTTCCTTTAAAAGGCATCTGTACATTATACACAATTGTGTGTGAAAGCTGAGCCATGGATATAAATGAGATTTGTCCAGAGAAAGTACAGAATGAGAACGAAAGGATGCTTAGAAAAGAATCATTAGAACATCAGAAATTCAGGAATGAATGGAGGGAGAGAGAAAAACTTAGAAACCCAAAGTTAGGAGGAGAATAAGGAAACCAAAAGAGAAGAATTCTCAAAAGGAGAAAATTGAAATGTCCTTAAAAGGCACAGATAGTCTTTGCCCAAACATTTTTATATTCATGTTTTTATTTCAACAATAATCTGGATCATTTGATGACCACCTTCTAAATATTGCCAGTTTACTTCAGTGTTGAATGATAGTGTCAATAGTCATATTTTTTAAGTTGAAGGAGTTAATAGGAGGTGAGAATATAGTAGTGAGAGGATACCTTTACCAAAATATGTTTCATTCTGAGGAAAAGAAAAGAATGTTTCTGGAATGTCCTTGAATATGTTTATGTGCTAAAAATAAGGGGTCAATGGTGAAGGGTCCCCATATATGTGAGAAGGAATAATTGATAGGAGAAGGTCTCGAGGAGATGGGACAGAATGCGGTACAGATAACAAATGGCAGGATCACCCTTGAAAATGATAATGTTCCTTGGAGATGAGATATGAGGAAGTTTAAAAGTGAAAACTGGAGTCATATGTGGTGACTTTAGAGTAGTGGCCAGAGTGACAGGGTGGCAGCAGTTTAAGGTTCAGGAAAACGGTGGTGAAGATAGGTAATAGCTATTATGAGAAATGGGCAGGGAACTTACCAGTAATGCTGGGAACTTTGCAGAACTCTGAATTCTAGTGTTGGCTGTGCCCTTACTAGCATTATGAATGGGGCAAGTAATTTAACCTGTCAGTATTTGTAGAATGAGAAATTGGGAGTAGGTAATTTCTAAAGAACTGGATAGTCCCTATATCATATAATTTAGAAGTGAGGCACTAAATCCTTTGTAATAAATAATCTAACACAATATATATTTTATTTTTCCCTTTTAAGAGTTACTTTGGGAGCAAACAAAAAGGGGGGGGGGGGGCGCATTTTAAACTACATTTAATTTAAAAGTCCACATGGAAAATTAAAAAGCCAGTTAGAATAGAAAGGAAAAGGGAAATGGAAGACTTTTTTTTTCTCCTTTACAAACACACCAATCATTCACTGAAGCCAAACAACAGTCACAAAAAGATAAAGGTACTAGGATAAGCAAAAAGATGTGAAAGAAATTATTGTCAGTATTTTATTGGCTTTTAGTTATTAGGAATTTGTAAGTGAATTCCAGCTATGTGTTAAGTTATTGCAAAACTCCAATGAGGAATTGAGGACAATGAGACAGCCTGGAGAAATTTCTTATAACACATTCCACTCTAAAGACTTATCTGTGGTACATCTTTAAGGAAGGGGTGGCTCTGAATCAACAAAGGCTTAACAAAGACCGAACATGTAAATCTAATTGGTCCCCTCTCTTGTTCTCAAGAAATTGGTTCATAATTAAACTTTTTAATATTTAAATTTAATTTGCAAATGGAAGTATGAATCAACCAATGTAATTTCTCAAAGATCACATCTGGCTGTGTAAAGAGAATTAGGCATTAATCAACCATGGATACCTAACTCTTCCTGCAAGAAAGTTCTTTACATTAAAAAACAACAACATAGCAATCTGAGTTGAGCTTGAAATGCCAGAAAATCCAGGACTACACGATTCCCTGAGCAGGTTAGCCTGGAATACTTAGGAGCTGCTTTTGTGGAGCTGTGTACACCTACCGGACGCCGCTGCGTCCAGCTCTTGGCTAACAGCGCCACCTGGGAGGAGAAGGAAATCTCCAGCAGAAGGAAGGGTTCCATCCCAACAACCCTTGCACTGTTTGTCTGTTTACACTTCTGCTTTCCTCACCAGAAGGTGAATTCTTGGTGGGGAAAGAAATCATCAAACTCCATTGTATCTCTAGAGCCAATAACAGTAACTTGAGCATAGTAACTTTCTAGTATACGCTTATAGGATAAATGATGTAAACTATGATTCAGTGTTCCAAATAATTAAAGGCAGCGTGTATAATAATTTCCAAACATTCTTAAGGTATGTGCAGTAATGTTCTTTTCAGTTATGCTAACAAAAAAAGAAATGGCATCTGGCATATTTGAAACTTAAAGAGAGTAAATATATATTTCTGAATACATGTATGAGCATATGTTGTTTTGATTATTTCCACACATCACTTGCCAGGCAAGATCTTCTGAAATACCATCTTTATTTTGTTATTGCCCTGATTAAGGACCCCTGATGGCTTCTAGTTGCATAAGGTATTGGTTTGGAGCCTTAAGACAATCTAAAAGAAAAAAAAAAGCAGAATTTTCAATTAAGTCCAATATTTCATCAGCATCATATAATGGAAATAATATAGAATTGTATTAGGAGGGCAAATTTATTAAGTAGTTATCTGGAATGCAAGGGATGAAAATTCAACTCAATTTAGTTTAAGTGAAAAGTTAGAAAAAACAAGAATGAGAGAAAGAAAGAAAATATTTCTTTTTTTAAAATAAATCTTTATTGTTCAGATTATTACAATTGTTCCTCTTCCCCCCCCCTCCCCCATAGCTCCCCTCCACCCGGTTCCCATCCCACCCTCTGCCCTTACCCCCACCCACACACACACACACACACTGTCCTCATCTATAGGTGTACGATTTTTGTCCAGTCTCTTCCTGCACCCCCCACACTCCTTTCCCCCAAGAATTGTCAGCCCACTCCCTTTCTATGCCCCTAATTCTTTTATATTCACCAGTTTATTCTGTTCATCAGATTTTTTATTCACTTGATTTTTAGATTCACTTGGTGATAGATATGTATTTGTTGTTCATAATTTTTATCTTTACATTTTTCTTCTTCTTCCTCTTCTTAAAGAATACCTTTCAGCATTTCATATAATACTGGTTTGGCAGTGATGAACTCCTTTAGCTTTTTCTTATCTGTGAAGCTCTTTATCTGCCCTTCAATTCTGAATGATCACTTTGCTGGGTAGAGTAATCTTGGTTGTAGGTTCTTGCTATTCATCACTTTGAATATTTCTTACCACTCCCTTCTGGCCTGCATAGTTTCTGTTGAGAAATCAGCTGACAGTCATATGGGTGCTCCCTTGTAGGTGACTGTTTTTCTCTTGCAGCTTTTAATATTCTCTCTTTGTCCTTTGCTCTTGGCATTTTAATTATGATGTGTCTTGGTGTGGTCCTCTTTGGATTCCTTTTGTCTGGGGTTCTCTGCACTTTCTGGACTTGTAAGTCTATTTTTTCACCAGGTGGGGGAAGTTTTCAGTCATTATTTCTTCAAATAGGTTTTCAGTATCTTGCTCTCTCTCTTCTTCTGGCACCCCCATAATTCAGATGTTGGTACGCTTGAGGTTGTCCCAGAGGCTCCTTACACTATCTTCATATTTTGGGATTCTTTTTTCTTTTTGCTTTTCCGGTTGGGTGTTTTTTGCTTCTTTGTATTTCAAATCTTTGACTTGATTCTTGCGATCCTCTAGTCTGCTGTTGGATCTCTGTATATTATTTTTCATTTCAGTCAGTGTATGCTTAATTTCTAGTTGGTCCTTTTTCATATCCTCAAGGGTCTCGCTAAATTTATCGGCCTTTTCTAGGAAATTCTTGAAAAACCTTATAGCCGTGGTTTTGAACTCTATATCCAGTCGTTTGCTTTCCTCCATTTCTTTCATTTGTGATCTGTTTCTTTGTCTCCACATTTTGGCTGCTTCCCTGAGTTGAGAGAGTGGCTATGTGTGCTAGGTGTCCTATAGGGCCCATTGGCTCAGCCTCCCCAGTTACCTGAGGTGGACACTCTTGGTGCACCCCTTTGTGGGCTCTGTGCACAGTCTTGTTGTAGTTAAGTCTTGATTGTTGTTGGTATCACTGGGAGGAATTGACCTCCAGGCCAATTGGCTATGAGGATCAGCTGTGTCTACTCTGGGAGAACTTCTGTGCTGGAGACACCCTTATGAGACAAGACTTGCAAAAGCCTCTGTGCTCAGCTTGGATGGGGCGGAGTCTCAGGGCAGAGCAGACAGCAATGGCTTCCCGTCAGCCCTGCCCTGAGAGGACCCTGGGTCTCAGTGCCCTGCGGTAATCAATGCAATCACCTCTGAGAGAAAGCCGCCTCGAGTTTCTCCCGCTGCCAGATAGTCCAGTTTCTCCCTGAATGAGTCTGGGTCCCCAGAGTCTTGCCTGGAACTGGAGTTCAGAGCAGTCAGGAGCTTTTGTCTCCCTCCGATTGAGAAAGCCAGCTGCATATTCAGTTGTCAGTCCTCTATGCTCGTGTGCCTCCGTACCTCTGCCTTCCGCAGTTCCTCTGAGTCTCAGTGTGCTTTTCTCTTTCCTGACAGTCCAGTTTCACCCCATATGAGTCTGGGTCCCCAGAGTCTCTCCTGGAACTGGAATTCAAAGCAGTCAGGAGCTTTTGTCTCCCTCCGATTGAGAAAGCCAGCCACGCACTCAGTTGCCACATGCCTCCATACCTTTGTCTTCTGCAGCTCTTGTGAGTCTCAGTGTGCTTTTCTCTTTCCTTCTAGTTGTAGAATTTCCACTCAGCCAGCCTTCCTGTTGTTCTGGATGATGTCCGTTTTATATTTTGGTTATGGTTTTGAAATTGTTGTGTGAGGCAGCAATTTAGGTGTTTACCTATGCTGCCATCTTGGTTTCCCCGAAAGAAAGAAAACATTTCTTTGAGTAAATGGGAAGTCCAGGAGATTGCATCTGGCTGAAGGCATGGCTGGATCCAGGGGCTCAAACAATGTTGTCAGACAAAGGTTTTCATTCTTCAGTAAGACTTCTCCTCTAGGAAGGCACCAGGCTCACATCCTTCAAGTTTAGCCATCTCCAACGTAGGGGAAATCTTCCCAATTAACTCCAGAGGAAAAGTTCTGGGGAGGACTCTGCTTGGATTGAACTGGATTATGCACCCATTTCTCAATCAATACTGTGGTGAAAGAATGGAATAC
Organism: Corynorhinus townsendii; assembly: GCA_026230045.1. Lineage (NCBI taxonomy): Eukaryota > Metazoa > Chordata > Mammalia > Chiroptera > Vespertilionidae > Corynorhinus > Corynorhinus townsendii. Next base: position 181,975,290 of record JAPDVU010000001.1, on the reverse strand, counting down.
TTTGACTGGCTAAATATACTATAGATCACATGTCCCAGCCTTGTGGCCAAAGGACGTGGGGATCCCATGATAGCCATTTTTTTCTCAAGATCACTTGGAATGGAGAAGGGTAATTCTCCAAAGGAAAATGTGTGACTATTACCAGAAGGGAAATGTATGGGCAGAAGTAGCTTGTATGTGCAGGTCCAATGAGCCAGCTGCTATCTATCCAGATTGCTCAGGTGTACCATTCTAAATGACTGGTTTGTATGCTGTACATTATTAACTACTTTGAATAACCCTAACCTTAACCCTACATAAATATCATCCCTGCATGACAGTATCTCACCACTTATGAGTTAAAAATAGCACATATAATGCAACATGAGCACAGTTGAACACATAAAAAAGGACATTTATCTTTATGGAACAAAAATTACTTTGCACTTAAAAACAATTTCTGACAGGGTATTTTCCAGAGCCTGGTCAGATTTGGAACAGAGAAAGAGACTTAGTGAAACCCGGTGTCCTTTGTTTTGTTTAGGTATACGTGGTCCATGAAATATTTATATCATGTTATCACTCTCCCCAATATCTAAAAGTGGTTTGATTTTTTGGTAGCAGGACTGACTACTTCTGTCAGTAGTGAGCTTAGGGAAATATACTCCAAAGCAAAGCTAAGTCCCAAGTCCCTAAGATGCCCTTCAAAAGCAGTCATCCATTTAATTTGATCTATTAAACAAACTTAGCAGTTGGGATGCCCACACAGCGAGAAAGGCTGCTTAGAGATGGAATTTTGGCTTTAATTGGAATCTTCTGTTCTTTATTAGACAACCATACATTTCTAATTATACACACCATCTTCATTTCAAATATGGATTTATAAAAGCTTAGGAATTTTCATTCTTAGCAACAGACTTAGGAATAAAAACAAGCTCTTATCATGGACATATATGAGGAGTTTTCCTTTCTCTTTCGTCCTTTTTTTTTTTTTTTTTTTTGCCATACCCCAAAAGGTCATTGATAATTGACCAAACATCCACTTTATATCTAGAGCTCTGTTAGCTGCTTGAAGCTATTAAAAGGAAATTTGAGAAACAATCCCTGTCCTTGAAGAACTTAAATAATATATTTCAGGGGGAAATATTAACATACCTGGAACAATCAGGTACAATTAAATGACTACTTTGCTGTTTCTACTAATGATATAATGACTTCCCCTCCATTTCAGTCTGTTGAAATTTTACCCAGTCTTCAAGGTCTGTCTCCATAACTTTCCTTAATTTAGCTTGATGTGATTGCTTGAATGCAAAGTGGGGCTCACACTCCTCTGAAACACCCACCTAAATACTTGACACTTGAGAGTGTTGTTAATAGCTGCAGTCCAGGCTCTGTAGCCTGGTAAGGAACCCCTGACCGCCTCTTCTGCCCTATCTCCCCTTGTTCTTTTATTTGCACACTGTTTTGAAGACAAATCAAATTCTGACCCCAAACCTGGCTTAATAAACAAAGCAAAACAAAGACAAAGTTACCAAATGCTATGAATTCCCACATCTAGTCTTCAATGCCTAGACTTGCCTTTTTCCGTCTCTTTCTCCCAATTTAGCTTCTGATAAATTCCCTCTCACCCATTAACCTACCTCAGACATAATTCTGTCAATGAGGTCTCTTCCCTTTCCATCCACCTGGTTGTGCTGTCTCTGTCTTTTGTTGTTTTATGATTCTGGGTGGCAGTGATTTGCTTTCAAGTCTGAATTCCCCTTTTTAGACTCTTAGCACCTTGAGGGTAGCACCCATACTCTACTTATTTTGGAATCCCATGCCTAGTAGGAATGTCTGGCATGCAGCAGGTCCTTTGTAATGTTTTCCTGAAACGAATTGGATCACATTGCACTAACTAAAAGTATAGAGAAGACCTGAGGTAGCTGAAGATCCTAATTGAGCCCTGGGTTTTATGTCAATGTTGAATTGGAGAGAGAGAAAAAAAAAAAACTTACAGAAGGGGGAAATGACAGGACCAATGTGCCAAAGGGAAGAATGAGCCTGGCAAAAGCTGGGGACTGTGGATGGTCATATCCGGCTGGAGCGAAGGCTGCAGAGTGGGGAGTATTGGGAAATAAGGGTCAGAAAGGCCAGGTAAGGCCATGTTCTGAAATACTTTGAGTGTCAAGCAGAGGAGGTGAAACATGATGCAAGAAGTTCTGCAATCCAAGAAAAGAAAAATTTAGAAATATTCCAACTATTTGTTGTGTGCACAGCGAGCCTTATCTCTTCCACAGTCCCCTATTTCAGAGCTGACCATATTGTTACTATTGTTATGTTGTGGGTCCCAATTGGCCTTAAGTCATCTGAGCATAACAGTGTGGTGGTTTGAAGTAGGGTGTGATACCCTGGGAATCAGAAACCCTGGAGTTGAATTTCTGCTCTGGCACTAATTTATTACCTGACATGGTGAAATAGCTTTACTGCTCTAATCCCCAATGCTCCGATCTGTAAAATGAAGGCAAAGGTGGGTGACATGATTCATAAGGTCCCTTTGATCTCTAGGAGCTAATTTATTAATCTATCTTTGCCCCATGGTTTTACTTGGTCATTTATTTACCTGTTTTCTGGGTATCAGCATTGCTTTATTAGACTGATCTCCATAATCTGCTCTTCTAAGACCATCCTTTGAGGTCTTGATCAACTTGTCCCACCTAGAAATCTCTCCCCAACCTCCACACTCCCTTTGAAACCCAGATCCAGTCCTACATCTTTTTTCAAACTTTTCCTAACCTCTCCGGGTCTCTAATATTTATCTGCTTGCTTTTGGTGTTTAACGATATTTCGTCTTGAGTTATTCTTTGTTTCATAATGGCTACTCTCTCTCCAATTAGTTTGTAAACTTCTTAAAATAAGGAACCGTTTTATGCAATATTTGTTCATACCCTACCCTACCCCAACCCACTCTCGAGACCCCAGCACAAAGCTAGGCACAAAAAAGACATTTAATAAGGCTCTTGAATATTGAACTAAATGATGTACAAGGAATATTACTAAAAATGGAATAACCAAACCATCAAAAGGACATCTATAGGGCTTGGAGTTGAAATCATGCAGCATATCGATGGTTTTTTAGATCAGATTCTGTACCCAGCGAAAGACTTTTAAAATAGGGTGATCTGTGCAGTTCCTGGTCTGTGGGCGTGGTTTGAATTAAAGAGTGGGTGGTATTACAGCCAACTCAAGGAAAAGAGAAAACAGAGAACTGTTTACTGAGTGACTTTGCCGTTGGATGTGTCCCAACTGCAGCTTGAGAACATCGGGCAGAGTTACCACCCTGCTGCCACAACCTCTGCCAACTTGGATAAGAAGCAGCGAAGTTGACCTGTCTTTTGGCTCTGGAACAAGGCAAGGGAGTGCACCAGCAGGCATGGGAAGGGAGAAGTTGTGAAATGAAAGATATGAAAAAGAGATGAGTCTGATCCTCTTCCCTCTTTTCCCCCTTTATGTCGAGTCTCTCTCCTGTCACCTCGATACCTGTAAAGTGGAACACACCAGATCTCTGCACTTCGCATCAGTTGAGTCATGAGACCCCGCGGATCTATCTGAGAGAGGTCACAGGAGGCAGTGGGAGTCAGTTGTTTTGAATTGTTTTGTTTCCTAAAGTGATCCTAAGCTAAGAGGTTTGAAAATACTACTCTGCTCAGGCAATTAGCCTTTAAACAACCTAAAAACAGGTTTTAAAAACTCAACGCAGAATGTAAGAGGAAAGATTACTGTTTCAAGTACTTGAATTCTAGATCTGGTAGTATTGGGGCTCTCTTGATTGCAAATTAGCTAATGGAAAGAAAACATCTGAGGTTAAGAACTCCAAATCCTGCTTTTGCTCTCAAATTGCCTCTGGCTGTCTCTGGTAGGAAAGTCTAGAAACTATGGATTCATTGTACACCCCGGCCCCCCCAACTTCTGACAGGCCCCAAGGCTGTTGGTGTTTGTAACAGAAGAACTCAGCAATGAGCTGATTTGTCTTACTGTGTGCGGGAAATGTAGGAATAACTCCCATGTGTCATCAACCATTTAGTCAGCACTTAGTTCCTTAGCAGGGAAATGGTGAGATTTATTAGGGAAAGTATCCGTCATCCCATATAAATAGATGCACAGTTAAAGCAGATGCAGCAGGCCGGGAGTATATTTCTGTGTGACTAATCATGAGGAGTTTATTATCAAGAACTATTTGGACAAATCAGTCATTTGGGAAGATGTCAGACATAAGGATACACTTAACTTTTGTGCAAAATATTTCTCAAAACAGTAATTTAGGTTCTAAAGTGCATTGTAGGTGTAGGAATCATTTTAATTAATTGTTTTTGTTTGTTTTGTTAATCCTCACCTGAGAATATTTTTTTTTCATTGCTTTTTAGAGAGAGTAGAAGGGAGGGAGAGAAAGAGAGAGAGAAACATCCATGTGAGAGAAAGACATTGATTGGTTGTCTCCCATATGTATCCCAACCTGGAGCCCGGGGGATCGAATTTGCAACCAAGGTACATGCCCTTGACTGGAAATCAAACCCGTGGCCTTTTAGTGTGTGGGCCGATGCTCTGAGGAACACCAGTCAGGGTTAATTAAATTTTTCTTTTACTTTAATTTTTCACTTTTGAGAAAATATAAGTAAGTGATTAAAATAGCCCAATAATAGAAAAAGGTACATAAAATAGGTCTCTTTCCCACTACTGAACCCAGGCTCCACCCAGTCTCCTGACCTCTTAGAAGCCATCATAGTTGCCATTTTTTTTGTATCATTCAGAAATATTCAATATAAACAAGCTGATCTTTCCCATCAATTTTTAAAAAATACTTTTTTATTGATTTCAGAGAGAAAAGAAGAGGGGAAGAGAGATAGAAACATGAATGATGAGAGAGAATCAGTGATTCTGATGCCTCCTGCATATCCCCTTCTGGGGACTGAGCCTGCATATGCCCTATTTGGGAATCAAACCATGACCTCCTGGTTCATGGGTCAATATTCAACCACTGAGCCACACTTTCAGGGGAGGCTGGGCTTTCCCTTCAATCTTTACAGGCATGGTAGTCTACGGTCCACATTCTTTCTCAGTTTAGTCCTTTCCTTAACAAGTACCCTGGAAATCATTCCTTATCAGTCTGTGCATATGGGCCAGACGCATTGTTCTTAACAGATTTAACTGATGTTGACATCTTGCCATAATGGCTTTAGGGTTTTTTGTTTTGTTTCAACATTACAAATACATTTAACCACAACCCCTACTGCCCAATTCTCCTTACTCTCTGCCCAAAAGTAATCACTCCCGAAATTAGCATGTATCCTTCCTGCCTGGTTTTTATATATTTAGTATATACATATTTAGTATTTCATTGTGTGACTCTGGCACCCTTTATGTATTCACAATTCTATTTTTGAACACTTAGGTTGTTTCCAATTCTTTTGCTGTTAAAAACAATGCTAAAATAAACATTCTGTTCCACATCTCCTTAGGATATATACCCACAGTGAATTGCTAGATCATAGTGTATGTACATACCAACTCCATATATTACAACATTGCTTTACACTGTGGTTTTTAACAATACACATTCACACCAACCATGCTTTAAAAAAATTTCTTTCTGGGCACATTCTTACAACACTTGGGCTTCTCAGTATTCTAAGATGTTTCCAATCTGATAGGTGTGAAATAGTGCCTTGTTATGGTTTTAACTTGCATTTATTATTGAGGATATATTTTGTTATGTTTTTGGATATTTAATTATCTCTTGTAATTAACAATTGAGATCATTGGCATTTTCTACCATATTGCTCATTTTTTCTTATTGGTCTATGAGGGTCATTTTTATATTCTGGATACTAATACTCAGTAATATGTATTTAACTTCTCCAAGCCTATAACTTGCATTTTTACTGTTTCTGGTGTCTTTTGTCTAATGGAATGTTAATATTTTAATGTGTTCAAATTCTCACTGTTATCATTTGTGCTTTTGGTGTTTTGTTTAAGAAGTCTAAAGAAATGTAGTGAAGACATTCTCCTTACTTCTTTTTAACTTTAAAGATTGTCCCCCATATATTTAAGTTTTTAATCAGTGTGGGATGTATTTTTTTGTCATGGCATGAAGTGTAATCTAAAAAATTTCCCCCTGGATCTGTACTGGTTATGGCCAGTTGTCTTAGCACCATTTAAATAAAGGTCACCACTTCTTGTTGATATATAAAGCCATCTCTACCCATGTCAAGTTTCCATATATGTACAGGTCAATATGGACTTATTTTGTTCATTCTGTTCCTTTGGCCAAATTTTATATCCTTGCCCAAATACCACACTGTTTAAATAACTAGAGCCTTATAAATAACCTAGTAGATCAAATTTCTGCTCCTTAGTTTTTTGTTTTTCAAAATTTTCTTTGCTAATTTTATCTCTTTAATTTTCCATGTGAACCTTAGGGTAGGATTGTTACATTATTTGAAAATTCTTATTTGGATTCTGATTGGAATTAAAATGTATTCATAGATCCATTATAAATTCATGGGGGGGGGACCTACAGAATTTAACACTTATATCTTTCAATCATTCAGTGTCTCATCATTTATCCAGGTCATTTTTTATGTAAATATTATAATTGTCCCCAAATAGGGCTTGTATGTATTTCATTAATTTTGGCCTAAGTATCTACTGTAAATGAGAGATTATACTAGTACACACACACACACACACACACGTGCACACACACACATGTATTTTAAGCTAATTTCCTTATAAATACTGCTTAAACTGCATACCACATATTTTGGTACTGGTGTTTTCATTATGTGAGCAGTGCTAAACAGTTTGTAATTTCCATTAGTATTCTATCTCAATGATTATTTAAAGGTTTTTAAAATGAATAGAGCAATGTAAATATTATACTGATTTCTAATTTTATTACATTGTTGCCAGAGAACATGTTTTATATGATTTGGGGTCATTGGGTATTTGTTTGAAATTTATTTTTTGACTTATTATAGTCAATTTTTAAAAATGTTTCATGTGTACTAAAATGTATTTCTTGTAATTTAGACCATTAAATGAATCAGAGGGTCAACTCACACTGAACCCACTGTGGCTTTGTTTTTTCTCTTCATTCTGAAGTTTGTTTTTTTTCTTTTGAGTTCAGCCGTTTATTTAAAAACTATTTCTATTGCATTTTAACCAGCATTTTCACGGGTAGCCACCAATCTGCTACATCTAAAAAGCTGTGGGAGTTAATTTACTTATCTTACAGAATGTTTACAGGTTCCAAGACTGTTTTCCTCAGTTTCTGTTTAGTCAACTTACAAGTAGACTCTTTAGTCTTGCTCCTTGACAATGGTGACTCATTTTGAAGTTCTGAGTTGTTATTGTTATGGCCTTTCTTCAAATGCCCTTGTCTCTCAGACTGAGGCAGGTAAGCTCTCCCCGGGCACAAGCTCCTGGACACCATGCTGTGTTCACATCCACGGTCCAGGCAGGAAAAGTGGGCCTTCTTCTCTGTAGTGAACTTCCTGGGTGTGTTGCCTTTCCTCCATCCTCCAGCCATTTCTAAAACGATGGCCCTGACAGACCTCATCCTTCCTGGCTGGGATGGAAACATACCCAGTTGGAAGCAGCTGACAGGCCCACACCTTCCAACAGTGGGCTTTCCAATACAACATCTTGGGGCCCTTATTTCCTATCACTGCTTTCTGGCTCCCTTTGTCCACAGGCATTCCACAAGCAGCTATCTGAGTTCACATCTGAGCTTGGCCATCTCTATTGCAGCTGTGGGCTGGCATTGCCGCTGATGAGTCAATTCCCCAGTGAGCCTGCAGAGCTGCCTTGATTTCTCTTCCAGGTAAAATTATCTTAGAACAAAACCAACTTGTCTTTAAAGATGTGAGACCTATGCAGTTACATTGGGCCCCACACTCAGAAAAGCTGGTACTTGGGTTAATGCTCTGTTGTTGCTCTCTTAAAATTTTTAATAACTTTGAATAAAAGTTCAAAAATTTATTTGTACTACATTCCACTACTATGTAGCCCCTCCTTAGGAGAAAGTGACACTTGGAGAAGTAGGTGGGGCTTACTGACTAACTCAGCTTCTTAGGAGTTCAGGGCAATAAATGTTGAGAGTAATTGTTTAAGATATATTTTCAGATGTAGTGCCATATCCTGCAAAAAATATGGGAAGCTTCCATGCAAATTAAACATTTTAGTGTCCAGGAAAGGGAGAGCTGACCAAATGAACTTTCTGCAATCATGTTGATGTTCTGTATCTTCACTGTCCAGTACAGTGGCCACTAGCCACATGTGACAAAGGACCTGATTTCTACATTTTAATTATTTTGAATTTAAATAGCCTTATGGGGCTATTGGCTACCATGTGGGGCAGTGTAGCTCTAGAACAACACAGTAATGTCTGACCTTCTGTGGTTTGACTGTATCTTGCAATGATTCAACATCAAGACTTAATATTAAGCTTTGTCAAGAAAGGATTTTCTAATTCAGATTTAAGGCATATTTGAAGTGGATGGGAGAACTCAAATTACAGTATGTTTTTTTTCTTAACTGTAGGAAGATATCCTTTCCACTCATGAACACCAGGACATGTGGCTCACTGACAAGGGAAATGTTACATGGACAAATGAATTGCCTAAAGACTGCCCTTTCAGCTGTAAGGAATTATGAAAGAAATAGAGAAGACAAGAAGAGGCAAGGTCAGAGGCCAGAGTCTTGGCAAGGACTGATGGTGAAGGTGTAGTGGGAGATGAGTTGATATATGACCTTGAGCCATCCCTCCTGGACCTGGGTGTACAAGTGACCCAGCAAGTCCCATTGTTTATGATGAGACATAGTCTTGAGTGCAGACATACAACAGAGGGCTCTGATCAAAGCAAAGTGATAGCTCAGGAGGAACTTTGTGAAAGCCAGAAACACAAATTTCAGAGATAGACACTACTTTATCTCAAAAAGCCACACAGGAAAACTATACTCCAGTTATCAGTCCAGGGAACACAAAATCCAGCACTCCACTATCCACCAATGAAGATCTAGATAATACCACCGCTGTGGCCACGGATCATTAAAACTCTTACAGACCTCAGCACACACGGATGTTATCTTAGAGGATAACAAGGAGATGGAGAGAAAGTTTGAAAGCTTCAACATTTTACCCAAAGAAATTCAAGAAAAATAACACAAAGGGGTTGTCTGAATTATTGAACTGAACTCAATTTAACCAAGTGGGATAAGTTTAGGGCTTTTTTGCCCAGTTCCTTATGGATGCACAGATGAGTTACGGAGAAATAAAGAAGCTGCACTGTCTTTGCACAGAATGAATGAATTTGTGACCCCATACAAATATGTATGACTTTCTGCCAAGCCAGTTATGGACAGAAATTCTACTCACATTATAGTGGCAGAGGTAGAATATGTGGCAGGGGTGGAGCAGGAATGCTAACCTGCTCTCTTAAGCCTAGGAGCCACATCATGACAGAATTGGCCTCTCATTTCACAGAGAGATGCCCTCTCTTCAAAGGCACTGGGAACCTGACATGGGAGGGTCATTTGGGAATTATCTGGAAAGCAGTTTTTTTCTTATCACCTCCTGGGATATAGAGGAGGTTGTATATATGCCAGCCTACTTGTCCAAGAACTTTGAGATCCATGGGAGAGGGGTAGTGTGGCACATTATGGTGTCATTTTTCCTGTGAAATTCCCTAGTCATCTTCTTGTGCTGAATGAGTCACATCCGGGATCAAGGAGGCAATATTTACTTGGACAAAATCCTAATATAGTTATCTGGATATAACATCCCATCAGTCCCCTGTCCATACAGTCCTCTGCGGGCTACAACACCACCTACAGGCCAACCCTGAAAAGTACAAGTCCAAAAAAATTGAAGAACTGGTTTCTATTCTGTACAGCCAATTCACGGTTCTAGAGTAAGAACCCATATGGTTCATCAAATACATTTATCAATTTCTGGCATTCATTATAAAATTGATTACACATTTCTTCTCCTGGGATGTTTTAACAACTGACATCAAAAATGCAAGAAGCTTTTTTTGGGGAAGAGGCGGGGGTTCTCAGAGGCAGATGCAGCCAGCCTTCAAATAAGCCTTGCTTAATTCCTCCAACTTCCCCCTAACCTTCCTGACTCAGCTCAGAGGACCCCGGCCCTTGTGCTTCCATCGCTTGGATTTCTTTCTCTGGGAAATTGGCTTTTGGAAAAATTTAGTTGCATATCCTCCTTGGGAACACAAATCACTTGTCATAGAAGCTCTAGTGGCTATGATAAATGCAGAAATTCAGTTTGCACCAAGGTCACCTTTTTCAAGCACTTGGGATTTACCATTTCATACCCAATCCTGGAAGCTACAGGGAAGACTACAGCACTACTCCTAGAAATCATCCAGCTAGGAATTCTGAGGGCAACCAGTCCAGGCCGTTATTAATTTATAATCAGGCATAGACAGGGGACCACACAATTGGATTTCTATGATGTCTAGGTGTAAGGGGAATAAAGTGGCTAAGGATAAGTTTTAAGTTTGTAGTCTGAGCTACTGGATTGTCTTAGTCCATTTATGCTGCTAAAACTAACTGCCACAGACTGGGGATATTAAAGCTTACACACAACAGGAACTTTCTGTTTATAGTTCATGGAAGTCTGAGATCATGGAGGCAGGATGGTCACCTTCTGGTGAGGGTTTTGTAGCTGGCCCCCTCTCGCTGTGTCTTCTAATGGTGGAAGGGGTTAGGGAGCTCTCTGGAGTTCTTCTCTAAAGGCACTAATCCCACTCATGAGTACTCCATCCTTAAGACCTAAGTACTTCCTAAAGGTTCCACCTACTAATACAATCACTTTTGGGGGTTTGGATTTGACATATGAGTTTTGGGGGAGACATTCAGACCATAGCATGGATGAATGATAAAGCCAGTAACCGCAGTAGAAAACTATGGGAGAAAAAAATTGGGAGATAAGATCATCTGCTACGTAAATGTACTTCTTACTAAATAGGATCCAGGGTGAATATTTATTTTCCTACATAATAAGTGAGGCTGCTTTAAAAACAACAACAATCCTGGTGTTGAAAGCCAGACACCTAGTTTGTCTTTTGCCATGAATGACTCAAAATGACTAAGGAACGTCTTTGGAAGTACCTCAGAAGCTCTTTTTACAAATAGGGTGACTAACCATCTCAGTTTGTCCAGGACTAAAGGGTTTCCCAGCATATGGGACACCCAGTTTGAAAACTGAGACACCCTTAGGTAAGCTTTTCCGGTTTACCTGGAACTTAGGGAGATTTCAGTCCTAAAACTGGGAGAGTTACAGGCAAAATGGGTGAGTTTGGTCAACCTATTTATAAACTACACAAGAACTGCCAGCTTGTTGTCTTATAGTCATAACCATATCACTCAACTTGATCTCCTCCTTATTTTATAAACTTGGACCTAAATGTCTTTTGGCTGTTTCAAAAGATCAAATTTATATTCCCCAAACAAATATGTGACAGCACTCAGAATAGTCTGAATTTGGAAGGCAATTTGAAACAGCTTTTCCCTCCCTCCCTCCCTCCCTGCCTTCCACCTTCCTTTTTTCCCTCTCTCCTTCATTCCCTCCCTCCCTCTCTCCCTTCCCTGCCTTTTCCTATTTGGGTCACTATGTAAAAGTACATAGTACTAGTGGTAGACATGGCAGACTCTTTCTTCGACCAAACTTTAGTCAGGCTCCTCTGAGTCCTCTTCTCTTCTAGGTCTTGACCTTGGCCCCATCCTATCTTTGGCTTGTCTGGCCTGGTTTTAGCAAAAATTCTTCTAAGTCAATTTAGCAAGAATCCTACTACCCTTGATAACCCTCAATATCTGATCAAGTTCTTCATCTCCCACTCTTAATATCTGATCACCTTGGCCTACCTACAGTAAGAATCCTATTAAGTTAGTTTCTAAGGAAAGAATCCAAGATGGTGGTATAGGTAAACACCTAAATTGCTGCCTCACACAACAATTTCAAAACTACAACTAAAAGACAAAATGGAAATCATCCAGAACCACAGGAAGGCTGGCTGAGTGGAAATTCTACAACTAGAAGGAAAAAGAAAAGCACACTGAGACTCACAGGAGCTGCAGAAGATAGAGGTACAAGGCTCATGCGCACAGAGTGGGCTAGAAACTGAGTATGCGGCTGGCTTTCTCAATCGAGAGGGAGACAAAAGCTCCTGACTGCTCTGAACTCCAGTTCCGGGGGAGACTCTGGGGACCCAGACTCATTCAGGGAGAAACTGGACTGTCTGGCAGCGGGCAAAACTCGAGGGTGGCTTTCTCTCAGAGGTGCTTGCAGTGATTACCACAGGACACTGAGACACAGGGGCCTATTAGGACAGGGCTGACGGGAAACCAATGCTGTCTGCTCCGCCCTGAGACTGCGCCCCATCCAAGCTGAGCACAGAGGCTTTTTGCAAGTCTTGTCTCATAAGGGTGTCTCCAGCACAGAAGTTCTCCCAGAGTAGACACAGCTGATCCTCACAGCCAATTGGCCTGGCGGTCAATTCCTCCCAGTGATACCAACAACAATCAAGGCTTAACTACAACAAGACTGTGCACACAGCCCACAAAGGGGTGCAACCAAGAGTGTCCACCTCACGTAACTGGGGAGGTTGAGCCACTGGGCCCTATAGGACACCTAGCACACAAAGCCACTCTCTCAACTCAGGGAAGCAGCCAAAATGCAGAGACAAAGAAACAGATCACAAATGAAAGAAATGGAGGAAAACAAATGACTGGATATAGAGTTCAAAACCACGGCTATAAGGTTTTTCAAGAATTTCCTAGAAAAGGCCGATAAATTTAGCGAGACCCTTGAGGATATGAAAAAGGACCAACTAGAAATTAAGCATACACTGACTGAAATAAAAAATAATATACAGAGATCCAACAGCAGACTAGAGGATCGCAAGAATCAAGTCAAAGATTTGAAATACAAAGAAGCAAAAAACACCCAACTGGAAAAGCAAAAAGAAAAAAGAATCCAAAAATATGAAGATAGTGTAAGGAGCCTCTGGGACAACTTCAAGTGTACCAACATCCGAATTATGGGGGTGCCAGAAGAAGAGAGAGAGCAAGATACTGAAAACCTATTTGAAGAAATAATGACTGAAAACTTCCCCCACCTGGTGAAAGAAAGAGACTTACACATCCAGGAAGTGCAGAGAACCCCAAACAAAAGGATTCCAAAGAGGACCACACCAAGACACATCATAAATAAAATGCCAAGAGCAAAAGACAAAGAGAAAATATTAAAAGCAGCAAGAGAAAAACAGTCACCTATAAGGGAGCATCCATATGACTGTCAGCTGATTTCTCAACAGAAACTATGCAGGCCAGAAGGGAGTGGCAAGAAATAGTCAAAGTGATGAATAGCAAGAACCTACAACCAAGATTACTCTACCCAGCAAAGTGATCATTCAGAATTGAAGGGCAGATAAAGAACTTCACAGATAAGAAAAAGCTAAAGGAGTTCATCACCACCAAACCAGTATTATATGAAATGCTGAAAGGTATTCTTTAAGAAGAGGAAGAAGAAGAAAAATGTAAAGATAAAAATTATGAACAACAAATACATATCTCTCACCAAGTGAATCTAAAAATCAAGTGAATAAAAAATCTGATGAACAGAATAAACTGGTGAATATAAAAGAATTAAGGGCATAGAAAGGGAGTGGACTGACAATTCTCAGGGGGAAAGGAGTGTGGGGGGTGCGGGAAGAGACTGGACAGAAATTGTACACCTATGGATGAGGACAGTGGGGTGTGGGGGGTGGTAAGGGCAGAGGGTGGGATGGGAACTGGTGGAGGGGAGCTATGGGGGGGAAAAAGAGGAACAATTGTAATAATCTGAACAATAAAGATTTATTTTTTAAAAAAAGTTAGTTTGTAAGAATCCCCTTACTCTTGATGTCTCCTCTGAGTAATTTTTTATGCACTGACCTCCTCACTCTGCTCAATGGCTATAAATCCCCAGCTCTCTTTGTAATATCTCCCTTAGTGCAATGCTCTTATTGCAATGGTTCTGAGTAAAGTCTTCCTTACTATTTTAATAAGTGTGTGAATAATTTTTCCTTTACCATTTATGGTGCCATAACTCAGACAGGATCAAATTCTTCATTGGATACCTAAACCTTCATCCAGGACCCTAAGTGTGCACTTTTGAAGCCTTCGTTTCACTCCTAACTGGTTAAGGATCCACTGGTTAGTCCAACTCCCAAGTCAGTGCTCTGGATAACAGTCAGTTGATGCCTGGTAAGGACAGATTTTGATTCTTAAGATTCTGACTATACTCTCTGAGTCTGAGTCAGAGTTTCAGGATTCTTTGGTTAAAAGATACCTGTTTGAGCAAGTATCTTCCTGTATGGAAGTCTTTTGGATCTTTTTGAGTAGGATTTACTCCCTCACTCTTGAGTGGGAAATTCCTGACTCTTTTAAAAAAAAAATTATTGATTGATTTTTAAGAGAGAGAGAGAGAGAGGTTTGTTGTTCTTATGCATTCATTGGTTGGTTCTTGTATGTGTCTGACTGGGGATCAAACCCAAAACCTTGGCATATGGGGACAACACTCTAACCAACTGAGCTACCCAGCCAGGGCCTGAGTCTTTTTGAGGCCTCTACTCTAGAAGCTGGGTTAGAATCCCAAGCTTCTTCATTTAAAGTACCATGGGTTTAAGAACCCAGGAGCTTCACAGTAGACTGAAACCCCTTTCTCATACCCCTGCTGACTATGTACTCCACCACATGGCACTAACTCTGTCCACTTCCTTTCTTTTTAAAAAAAAAATTTTTTTTTTTTGGTCTAAAGTTTTACATATGGTGATTTGGCTCAGTGGATAGAGTGTCAGCCTGTGGACTGAAGGGTCCCAAGTATGATTCCGATCAAGGGCACATTAACGGGTTGCGGGCTCAATCCCCAGTAGAGGGTGTGCAGGAGGCAGCCGATCAATGATTCTCTCTCATCATTGATGTTTTTCTCTCTCTCTCCCTTTCCCTTCCTCTCTAAAATCAATAAAATATATTTTTAAAAAATGATGAATCCAAGAGGAATCCAAGATGGCGGCGTAGGTAAACACCTAAACTGCTGCCTCGCACAACAATTTCAAAACTACAACTAAAAGACAAAACGTCTATCACCCAGAACCATGGGAAAGCTGGCTGAGTGGAAGTTCTACAACTAGAAGGAAAGAAAAAAGAGCATTGAGACGTGCACAAGCGCTGAAAAGCTGAGGTAAGGAAGCGCGTGATCCAGGCTGGCAGCAGGCATTGCTTTTTTCAACCTGAAGGGAGACAAGCCCCCGATTACTCTGAAATCCAGTCTCTGGGGAGACACGGGGGACCCAAACTCCTACGGGGAGAAGCTGGACTGTCTGCCATTGAGGGTGGCTTGCTTGCAGAGCTGCACGCAGGAATAATTGTTTACTGCACTGGGGCACAGGACCCGGGGACGCCGTCAGGACGCAGAGCCCGCTAACTAGCAGCCATTGCTGTTTGCCACGCCCTAGCCTAGTGACACCCTGAGGCCCCGCCCTGCACAACCTACAAACCCACCCAAGCTCCAAGCAGTGGATTTAGCATAAGAAAGGCCTGCTCTATCGCAGCTTAACCTAGCCAACTTGCAGCCCGGGTCAGACAGCTCCAAAACCTCCAAACCCCAAGCAAAGAGGAGAAAACTGTAGCTCTCACTGTAGCTCCTGCTGGGTGGCCTCAGACAGTAGCTAACCTGAACCCCATTGGAGATCCAGAAGCCAGTGTACCTAGTGGTCAGTGTGAGACACCAGATTTCAACTCCTCACATCCATAAGTGACACATTCAAGAGGCAGACTCAGTGAGCACCAAAGCCCCACTGAAACAAGTCCTGCCCCATAAGCGTGTCTCCAGCGCAGCAGTTCTTCCATTATAGACACAGCGAGTGCTCACAGCTAATTGGCCTGGAGGTCAATTCCTCCCAGTGTACCAACAGCAATTAAGGCTTAACTACACCAAGACTTTGCACTCAGCACACAAAGGGGTGTACCAAGAGCATCCACATCAGGTGATTGAGGAGGCTGAGTTACTGCCCCCTATAGATCACCTACCACACAAAGCTACTCCATCAACACAGGGAAGCAGCCAAAATGTGGAGACAAAGAAACATGTCACGAATGAAAGAAATGGAGGAAAGCAAACTACTGGATGACATAGAGTTCAGAACCACATTTATAAGGTTACTCAAGAATCTTCTAAAAACTGCCAAGAAACTTGATGACACTTCTGAGGAGCTTAGTGAGACCTTCAAGGACCTTAATGAGAATGCCAAAAAAATGGAAAAGGACCAGTCAGAAATTAAGCATACACTGTCTGAAATAAAGAATATACAGAAACTCAACTGTAGATCAACGTACCCCAAGAATCAAACCAAAGATCTGAAATATGTGGAAATAAAAAACATCCAACCAGAAAAACAAAAAGAAAAAAGAATCCAAAAATATGAAGATAGTGTAAGGAGCCTCTGGGACAACTTTAAGCAAACCAACATTCGAATTTTTGGGGTGCCAGAAGAAGGGAGAGAGCAAAATATTGAAAACCTATTAGAAGAAATAATGACAGAAAACTTTCCCTACCTGGTGAAAGAAATAGACTTACAAGTTCAGGAAGCACACAGAACCCCATACAAGAGGAATCCAAAGAGGACCACACCAAGACACATCATAATTAAAATGCCAAGGGCAAAAGACAAAGAGAGAATATTAAAAGCAGCAAGAGAAAAACAGTTAATTACCTACAAAGGAGTACCCATACGACTGTCAGCTGATTTCTCAACAGAAACTATGCAGGCCAGAAGGGAGTGGCAAGAAATATTCAAAGTGAGGAACAGCAAGAACCTACAACCAAGATTACTCTACCCAGCAAAGCTATCATTCAGAGTTGAAGATCAGATAAAGAGCTTCACAGAGAAGAAAAAGCTAAAGGAGTTCATCACCACCAAACCAGGATTACATGAAATGCTGAAGGATATTCTTTAAGAAGAGGAAGAAGTAAAAGGTAAAGATAAAAATTATGAACAACAAAATGACATCAAATACATACCTACCAACAAGTGAATCTAAAAACCAAGTGAATAAAAAATCTGAAGAACAGAATGGACTGGTGAATATAATAGAATCAGGGACATAGAAAGGGATTGGACTGACGATTCTCAGGGGAAGCAGGTGTGAGGGGTGCGGAAAGAGATTGGACAAAAATCTTACTCCTATGGATGAAGACAGTGGCAGGGGGTAAGGGCATGGGGTGGGGTGGGGAATCAGGTGGAGGGGAGCTATGGGGGAAAAAATAGAGGAACACCTGTAATAATCTGAACAATAAAGATTTATTTTAAAAAAAATAAAGTTTTACATATGTCTCCTTTCCCCCCACCCCTCACCCCTCAGCCATTCCCACCCCGGGCAAGCACTTCCTTTCTTGTTGGAATTATTTTACTAAGGATAATTTAGAGTTTCATATAAATTCCCCAAGCTGGTTCCTCAAAGATAGCATGGAGATTCCTCAAAAAATTAAAAGTAGAACTACCATATTGGTCTGCTCTTAATAAGAGATTATGAAAGACTTCTCTTTAGCTTTTAAATAATTCTCCTAGGAAATAAAGATACTGTGTTTTATCAGAATAACTTCCTGTGCTTTCTGTTAACCTTTATTGTATCCTTAATTATCTAAGAGAATCAAGTCCTCTCATTTTTAAAAAGTTAGCTTTTTATTGTTGTATAATCTCCTATGTTTACTATTGAATTTTAATTTTCTGAGGGAGAGAGAAGCATTGATTTGTTGATCCACTTATTTATGCATTCACTGGTTGATTCTTGCATGTGCCCTCACCGGGCATCGAGCCTCGAACCACAACCTTGGTGTATTGGGACAATGTTCTAACCAACTGAGCTGCCTGACCAGGGCCTAGTTTTTAATTACTTTATTGTCATTTTGTGAAATAGGTAGCTAAGTGTTGTTTCACAGTGACCCAGGATTATATTTAGTCAAATATTCAAACCTTTTTAAATTTTGGACAATTTTGCCTTCCCATAATCAAATCCTGAATGAAATCTTGATCTTGAACTGACTTTGAGACTTCTCAGATGGCTCTTGGAAATTTTCAAAGGACTTTTTAGTTTCATCTTGTAAAGAAATATGCCAAAAAATAATTAGGTTTACTAGTATTTGATATACTCATTTGCATGAAAATTATTGTCAAATGAGAGATGCTTTAACCTTCTTTAGGTTGTATTTGTTGTTCTTTTTAAAATATATTTTATTGATTTTTTTACAGAGAGGAAGGGAGTGGAATAGAGAGTTAGTAATATCGATGAGAGAGAACCACCGATCAGCTGCCTCGTGCACACCCATAACTGGGTATGTGCCCGCAACCAAGGTACATACCCTTGACCGGAATCAAACCTGGGACCCTTCAGTCCGCAGGCCGACGCTCTATCCACTGAGCCAAACTGGTTACGGCTGTTGTTGTTGTTGTTTTTAAATAAGATTGTATTTGTATGGATAAAATGTTAATATAAATATTTCAGAAATCATATAAAATTTGGCAATACTTTTGCTGTCCATGATATGTTTTAGTATAATGCTATTAGTCATAATTCCAGTTATTTTATTTATTATTATTATTATTTTTTGTTAATTTTTACCTGAGGATAATTTTTCCATTGATTTTTAGAGCAAGTGGAAGGGGAGGAGAGAGAGAGAAAGAGAGAGAGGAAACAAAAACTGATCTGAGAGAGACACATCGATTGGTTGCCTCCTGCATGTGCCCTGACTGGGTTGTGGATCGTAATTGCAACCCAGATATGTGCCCAGGAATCAGACTTGAGACTCTTCGGTCCATAAGCCAACACTTTAACCACTGAGCAACACCAGCCAGGGCTCCAGTTATTTTAAAGGTTGTATGCCACAGAAACAGCCAAATCCCCTTGTCAATTGAATCATTTTTATAATGAATTATCATCACTTCTTTAACCATAGCCATTTTAAGTCTTTTGTCATCAATAAATAGTTTTTGTTTTACTCTGATTTTTCTCTGAAAGAACTTGCAATCAACTATAGGCCTGAGTGCTTCATCTTGAACAAAAAGAGACTTGTATTTCTGAGGATCACAGAAAGGTATATGACAGGCCTCTGGGATACAGGCTTCTGATGGCATTGCTAAAATAACTCTGAGGTCATATCATTCAACTAAGAAGAAATTTCCAGAACCCTACTGAAGAAGCTGATGGATTCATAAAACTGCTAACCCAAGGCCAAGCAGAATAAGAATTAATTGCATGAGACTCAGCAAACTGATGAAGTATGACTATGGCTTTAGTTTGGAATATTGGTGCTGGATTTAATGGACCCCTTTCCCTTTTCTCTTAAGTTATAACTCACAACCATTTAGTAGATAATACTTTTGTAACCAGAAAGGAAATATATTTTTTTTATCCCTTCCTGATCTCCCCAGAATTTAGGAAGTCTTATTGAGTGTTCTCATTTTAATGGCAATATCATTATTTGCATAAGTTCAATAAGAATCTGTCCTCCTTGAAATTGGAAACATTGGTTATATAACCAAGGCATTGACGAGATGTCAAATTTGAGAATGATGTGCACAGAATCAGATATGACCAGATAGTTTTAAGGAACTAAGGCTGACTATGGAGCCAATGCTTATAAAGCCCTTTTAGGAAAACAGGGCTGGTACCTGGCTTACAGGCTCCCAGCCTTACAGGTGAGTAAGGAAGTTCCCTTACTGGCTAGACCAGGAAGCTAAGGATATTGTAGGGACCTAGAGAAGAGAGAAATTCACCCAGATCTATAGGTAACACAGTTCAAATCTGGAGGCAAGTCCTTGCCTTGGCTTCCTAGTTTTGAGCAGCTTTGAAAAGTCTAATTTGATTTTCCCCCCTTTTGCCCACCTCCACCTAGCCAGCCGCCCCCCTTCCCTCTGGCTATGATTTCTTATGAAAAGTTCTAGCAAAGTAAACTTTCAAAAGTTTGTGTGGTCAATTACTATTTTTGCTGCACTCATGTAAGTACTAGGACAGATCTAATGAGACCAGACTTATTTTATAAGCAAAAATAATCCAATTTTTTAAATTTATTTCAGAGAGAGCAAGGGAGAGGGAGAAAGAGATAGAAACATCAGTGATGAGAAAAAAGCATTGATCAGATGTCTCCTGCACTCCCCCTACTGGGCATTGAGCCCACAACCTGGGCATGTGACCTGACCGGGAATTGACGTGTGACCTCCTGGTTCACAGTCCAACGCTTAACCACTGAGCCATACCAGCCAGACTAACTTTGATGTAAAAAGGGTGAGTGTAGAGAAAAATTTTATGCGTCAGTGGAATACTATAACACACCTTTGTGGATTATCAGACGCTAGGCCCATTCATTATCTTTGTGGTTTTGTTATCTACTTACAAATTGGACTGAATGCTGCCATCTTGCATATTTTGTCAGTCTTTACGAAATTCTCAGTTCTTCTAATTTCCTCCAATATCTGGCTATAACTCCCCAAATTAACATTTCCAATCTTTCTGTCACTTTCCTAACTTGGTGTTACTGAGAACTAAAACCTTACTGTCCGGATCTTACTGGGATTCTAGGTTGTCTTACAAGCTGAAGCTGGACAGCAGAAGCCTTCATGGTTGGAGTTGCTACTGTGTAGGCCACTCAGAAACTTTCTTGAAAGTTTTTGATCTTCCATGCTCTGCTCTGGGAAATAACCATGACTGTGACAGCAATGTTTATACCATCACCCATGACGTTCAAACTGCAAAGGAATCTTTCAGGTTGCACTACTGTTCTCACTCTACCCTCTAAGGATGCTTCAAGTCCAATATCTAGAAATCTTCTCAAATGACTGCTCTCTGGACTCAGAAAACTGGATTTATAGGCCGCTCCCATCTTTATTTTTTCTATTTTGTTTAAATAGAAATTCTCTTTCTTAAAGGTCTGATGATTTGCACCATCCAGTAAATATCCTCCAGTCCCAACAGATGGTTCATCTAATCCTTAAGGAACAAAAGGAGACTGAACAAGAAATGGATTTATATCATTCAGAGGAAAGAAGAATATTTCTCTTTCCTTAACAAGAAGAAGGACTGACAAATCCTCAGGCCTCCATCTTGGACATGCCCTGTCTTTGGCATGCCTACCTCAGATTTAACAAGAATCCTGCTAAGTAAGTTTAGTGAGATTCCCCTTAACAGTTAATATCTGATCACCCTTGTTATCTGGTCAAGTGTCTCATCCCCCACCTTTGATGTGTATGTCCTTGACCTGCCTTTGGCAGGAATCCTGTTGAAAAAGAATCCCACTATTCTTGATGTCTCCTCTTAGTAATTTTCCATCCACTGACCTCTCGCTCTGCCTCTTGGCCTGTTGTATTGGGAGTTGAGCCCAATCTCTCTCTCCTATTGCAGTAGAGTCAGATCCTGTTGCAATGGTCTTGATAGAACCTTCTTTACCATTTTAACAGGTGTCACAAAAATCTTTTCAGACACATCAGACGAAAGGGGTTTTTTAATCAGTAAATAAACCACAAGAGATATGAGAATCAGTGTCTCCCCTTTAAAGGTTATTTTGTCCCATCTCCTACCCAGTTTTTGAATCCCCATCCCCTTATTTTTGGCTGCCTAACACATTTCATGGTAACCACTAATTCATCACATGGAACTGAATAAGAACCATTTAATATGATTATCTTCTCCATTAAAGCTGTCATCATAATTAGAGCTGCAGCGAACTGTTTGCCAGGAATTATCATTTCTGCCAAGAAAAACTTGGGTGTCATTTTAGAAAAATTCTTCAGAGGGGGAGGAGATCAGGACCATCTGTGTTGGGATCCAAAGCTGAACAACGAGAAATAAAGCCCCTTTTCTCTGCTATCTGCCAACCTCTGGCCAGCCCTCCAGCTGGACCTTGCCAAAGACTTTAGAATGATTCAGCTCCAGGAGAGTCCAAAGAGCACACCCTGGCAGGGAATTACAGCCCTGGAAAAGTCACCTGTTAAGAAGAGTAAAAAGGCAGCAGCAAATAAAAATTAGGCCTTCATGCATAAGGCTTCCTAAAAGTTGTTCCAAATGGTTTTGTTTTGCCACCCCACTGTTTCCAGGGCAACCACCTAAGCCAGGACAGAAGTAGAAGGAGACATGAGGCTGGAATGGGACCACCCACTGCAGCTCTCATTTTATCCTGATGGCAAGAACCTTTATACCGACTCCAAGTGTTTGTGAGGCCTCTCGCTGTGAATCACTGGAATAACATTTTACCCTGATGGAAGTGTGTCACAGGCTGCTGCTCCCACATCCCCACATACCGAGGTGTTTTTAAATGGAAGCAGATATCCCAGGGGAATTTTCTCTGCACTACTAGAGTAGCTTTGTTGTACATTTTTAGATTACACACTGTAAATTATAGATAAAATGCATTATGCTAATTTCCTCCTGCATCTCTTTTAGTTATTTTTAGGAAAAATGTCTTTGACATTCAGCTGCTCAGGTAAATGTTTGAGATGAAGAGAATAATGAAACCAAGGCAGAGGGATGCTCAAGACTGAGACTGCAACCACCTCACAGCCTGGCACTTTGTAATGAGCATAAATTGTGTTCAGCACGGCTTTTACCTGCAGATCGTGGAAGAATCCCTGTCCTGGGCATCGGTAGATTTGGTTGTGTCTTCTAATTCTGCAACTTTTTGGATATGTGACTTCAGAGTAATTTATTTCATTTTCCTAAGTCTTAGCTTCCTCATCTAGGAAATGAGAAGTGTTTGACGAGATCTCTAAGGTGTCTTACATTTATCACTCTCTATGATACTCTGCTAAACTTGGTAAAATACCCTCAAATCATGTAGAGCAGATTATACTGACTAGCTTTAAAAAGAATGAATAAACTCGCTCTGTAAGCATTAAAAAAATTCAGTAGCACCAAACAAACAAGAGGCTGCATTTCCACCACACACCCAAAAAATGTCAGTAGCATTACAACGCTTCAATCCACATTCTTTATGATCTCTGACTGCACTGGGTTGTTGATTCTTTTCACTGGCTGTGCTGAGTATCTCCCATTTGCTCTTCAAGTTGACTCTCCATTGTTTTCCACCATGGAAGGTTGTCATGTAAGGACTACAACCTAGGCTGTTGCCACCTTACTTCCAGGTGGGCCCAAGGAATTGACAGGAGATTGAAAGGAGGGCACTGTGAGGTGATTTAGTCTCATCCCTCAACCAAAGGTCACAGCTTCTGGAATGCAACCTCTCTACAATCTGTCTCAGGTTTTCCTAACAGCCCTTAGTCAGTTCAGGCTGCTATGACAAAGTGCCATGGCTTATAAACAACAAAAATGTATTTCTCATGGTCCTGGCAGCTGGACGTCAGATTAGGCTTCTGATGAGTGCCCACTTTCTGGTTGCAGACCACCAAATTCTCACTGTAACCACATGTGATGGAAGAAGGGCTAGAGGGATCTCTTGAGTCTTTTTTATAAGGGCACCAATCCCATTCATGAGGGCTCCACCCGCATGACCTAAGCACCTCCCAAAGCCCCCATCTCCTATTACCAGCACATTGGGGGTTGGAATTTGAATGCATTCAGTCCATAACAGGCTGTCTTCTGCTACCTTCAACATCTAGGGGCACTGCATAAGCCCTGTGGTTCTCTTCACCCTGTGCAGGACTTTGAAAATTGGTATTTGTTCAAGTCTCCCCAGATTATCCCATTTGAATGAATCATCTATAGCTTGCCTGTACCCTGACTGATACACTCAGGGTACAGGCAACCTCTGTACATACTTGTATTAGACAGATTTCAGAAGCTGATACTAGAAACCTGTCTAGTAATTTAAGCAGAAAGCATTGGTGCAGGGAATCCGATGTTCAGAGTTAGAAGGGCTGGAGGAATAGTCTCTAGGCTGGGCCTCTAGTAATGACTTCAGAACACCAGCACAGAGCTAACCAGTCTAGAGAACTCTCTCTGCAACAACCAGGAAGCTGGGGGGATCAAGGAGTCCTGTGCCGCCTGCCAGTTCCAAGATCACACTACTTTTGCCACAATTCAGGAACCAGAAAGT
Source organism: Corynorhinus townsendii (assembly GCA_026230045.1). Classification (NCBI taxonomy): domain Eukaryota; kingdom Metazoa; phylum Chordata; class Mammalia; order Chiroptera; family Vespertilionidae; genus Corynorhinus; species Corynorhinus townsendii. Next base: position 181,951,172 of record JAPDVU010000001.1, on the reverse strand, counting down.
TGTAGCTTCCATTATTGGCCCAAACCATGTGTACCTGATTTGTACCATCAAAATGAAGTCCCGCCTTCCTTCCTACTCGATTCAATTCTAAATTCAGTTTTCACACAAGTACATCTATTTGGTGGAGTCTAAATCATATTCCTAGTTGCAAATGAGCCTGGGAAATGTCAATTTTAGCTTCCCAGACATTGTTGTAGGGGAAGCCACACTACAAGGAGATTGGGATGAATTCTGAGTAAGACAATCTATTCTGTCACAAGATTATTTCTGAAAGCATGTTTCAAACAGCATATTAAAAAAAAACATGAACATTGTAGAGCTTTTAACAAAGAGACTAGAATTTAAATCTCCGCTCTAGAATTTACTAGCTGCCTGACCATTGGCAGGATGCGCTAAATATTACTTGGATCTCTTTTTCATCTGTACAATGGGAATAATAATGTTTACTTCCCAGAATTGTCATTAATTTATCAGATTCAATACTGTTAATTAGTATAATTGATTTTTACTGATTATTATATTAATACCAGAAATTTTAGTTGGAAGTCACAGAAATCTAATTGATTGATTAAACCAAAAAGAAATTCATTGAAAGATATATGGCAGGTCACAAAATTACCAGGAGAGCTAGAGAGCCAGGCTCAAGGCTGAACTTCCAGAACATTGCCTAGAAACAGGCATCAGAACTAGGCTGAGGAGATTGCTGCTGCCTCCACAACTCCCTCCCAGCACTCAATGCTGCATTTTCCACAGCCAGCAGGAATTTTACTGACGCAGGTGCTATTACTAGCTCGGTTATCAGAAACTCAACAGTGCCACCTCTGAAGGCCAAGGACAATGGTGTCACTCTTACTGGCAAAAATGGATTCCCATGGCATTTCTTCTTCACATTAGTCTCTTCCCAAAGGACATTTCACAAAGTATCTGAAGTGTGGGCCTAGATCACATACTTGTACTCAGCTACCAAGTGGGCCAGGGAAGCATGATTTCTGACTTTTAACTTGGGGAATAAAGAAACTCTCTAACCAAAGGGAGAGTTGCAAAGTACTGGGCTCCAGACAAATACCCACAATACCTCCTCCAAATGGTTAAGTCATGGGGAGGCCGGAGACAATGTGGATTTAATTATTGAGAGACAGAGTCTGAATGGCATTCTTGGGTCATCCATCTACTTACCTTCTGTTCACGGGAGGGCAGGGCATTTTGCATGATCACTTACCAGGACTGGAAAGGGAATTGTTTCAAGATGTTCTTAGCAGAAAAAGATGGTGTGAATGCCAGACAGACAATATTCAAAGATATTCACTATTTGCTTACAATGTGCTAAGCACTGTCTTAATTTCTCTAGGTCCAAAGAAAAATAATGATGTTGGCTAACATTTATTAATCATTTAATTGGTGCCATATATTTCCTATGCATTATTTCAGGTTTTCTTTATAATAAATACTATAAAGTAGGTACTCTTAGTTTCTTAGGTTAGTATTATTGATTTAATTGTGTCCACCACCCTCAAATTCACATGTTGAAGTCCTAACCCTAGCACCTCAGAATGTCACTTTATTTTGAAATAGGGTCATTGCAGATGTAATTAGTTAAGATAACCTCATTAGAGTGGGCCCTAACGCAATATGACTGGTATCTTTAGAAAAACGGGGAAATTTGGACACAGATTTGCACACAGGGAGAGTGCCATGTGAAGATGAAGGCAAAGATTGAAGTGCTGCTTCTACAAGTTAAGGAACACTAAAGATTGCCAGCAAACCACCAGAAGCTGGGGGGAAAGCATGGACCAGATTCTTCCTCGCAGCCTTAGGAAGAAGCAACCCTATCAACACCTCAGTCTTGGCTTCCTAGCCTCCAGAACTGTGAAACAGTAAAATTCTACAGCTCATGGTCCTTTATTATAGCAGCCCTTGAAAATAATGCAGTCCAGCTTCTTAGAAGCAGAGCCCAAGATGGAATTCTTATGCAGGAGACTTATTGAAGGAATACCTTTCTAGGTTTCTCCTGTGTTTTCCAAAATGAGCACAACAATAGTTCTGGTCCCATATGCTCTTCATATTTCTTCTCAAATTGCCACTCCTCCATCAAGAAGTCAAGTATTTGAGCCCTAGCCAGTTTGGCTCAGTGGATAGAGTGTTGGCCTGCAGACCAAAGGGTCATGGGTTTAATTCTGGTCAAGGGCACGTATCTCAGTTGCAGGCTCCTCCCGACCTGGACCTTGGTTGGGGTATGTGCAGGTGGTAACCAATCAATGTGTTTCACTCACATTGCTATTGTCTTTCCCTCTCTCTCTTCCACTCTCTCTAAAAATCAATGGAAAACATCTTCAGGTGAGGATTTAAAATAATAATAATGAATAAATAAAATAAATAAAAAGAAGTGAAGTATTTGAACTTTGGAGGACCTTATGAGTGTCTTGACTAATAGACCAAGGCAGAAGTAACTCTGTGTGACTTCCAAGTTTAGGTCACAAAAAGCCACCATGATTTGAGGAAGTCAAAATTAGCCCATTCAGAAAAACCACATACAGAGGGACCGAGGGCCACAGTGAGTGGTTTGTATCCACTGCTATACATGTGAGTAATAAGACTCCAGATAATTCCAGTTCCCAACCTTCAAGTTCTCCATCTCACAAATATTATGAAAAAGAGACAAGCCACTCCCACAAAGTTCCTGACCCACAGAATCCATGAGCATAATAAATAGTTGCTGTAAGCCATCAAGTTTTGGGGTAATTTATATTGTAGCCATAGTAACTGGGAATACATGGGATTAGGTGTAGCTGTAACAAAACTTTAAAATTGTAGTAGCCAGTGTGGCTCAATAGTTGAGTGTCCACCTATGAACCAGGAGGTCACGGTTTGATTCCTGGTCAGGGCACATGCCTGGGTTTCAGGCTTGATCCCCAGGAAGAGGTCTGCAGGAGGAAGCCAATTGATGATTCTCTCTCATCATAGATGTTTTTATCTCTCCCTCTTCCTTCCTCTCTGAAATCAATAAAAAATATTTTCAATTAAATTTTAAAAATAATAAAATTGTAGAAATGGATTTGGGACTTTGGGGCAGTAGATAGAAGGTGAAAGGGCTTTGAAGAGACTGGTGACAGAGTCTAGTGGCCTTCAAGAGGGCTCTCAGAGAGGGCTTAAAGGAAAGTAAGGAAAATGTTACTGGAAATTGGAGAAAGAAGATCCTTTTCTGTACTGACATAATGTTTATCAACATTATAACCTGTGATAATATAGAAGGAGAAAATATACCTAATGAGCTGTGATCTAACTGAGATTTCCTGGAAGAATGTTGAAGGTGCCACCTGGCTTCTTCTTGCTTACAGTAAAATGTGAGAAGTCAGAAATAAGCTAATAAAGAGCTGAATTTGAAAATAAAACTATCATTTCCAGGCTCTTCAAGATTGTCAATTAAGAAAAAGCTTTCACAGCAAAGATCAAATCCAGGGAAGAACTATAAGATCCATTGTTATGATCTCAGAAAAATCTAAAATGGTTTCCGCAGACAATAATTTAGTCAGACAAAAGGTCCTCTAAGGATTTTAAGGGTATCTGTATTTAAAGAAGATTTCTAAGAATCTTAAAGGTGCTGTCCCCCAGGAACATAACAGGAGGAGCAAAGCAAGAGAAGCTTATCTCAAAGAGATCCGTGGATATAGATTTTGTTTAATGGAGTGGATTATAAACTGATTCATAAAAACCCCCACAAAGGTTTGAAAATAATTTTATCAACTTGGATGAAAAGATACAGAGATAATAAAAAATGAAAGAGAACTTTGGACCCTCAACTTTCTATGGGCAGAAAATTACTCAGCTGCAAATGTGGGCTATTTTCCATGCAAACTGGAGAAGTCAAGAATACAGAGGGTAGAGCCCAGAGCCTTGGTGAATCATGCCTAGGCAGTAGGCCTGATCCTCTAATCAAGGAACTGACAACAATATGTCCAGCTGGGTTTTAGTATTGCTCTGGACCAATGACTTCTGTGTAATTCATCCTCACCCTACCCCCTTTTGGAATGACAATGTCTATCATAGTTATTTGGGCCTGTCCCATCACTGTATGTTGGGAATATGCAGAAAAGATATTTTGTCTCTTTAGTTCATAGGTCTACAGATTAAAATGAACTGTGTGTGAGGAAATCCATCCAAGGATATTTATCTGTTAATCTAAATGACAATATTTCCCCTACCTCCTAACACAGTGCCTGACATAGAGAAGGTACTTAGAAAACATTTGGTAAATGACCGCATGAATAAGAGAATGTTACCCATCGTACTGGAAAAATAGGCATTTTAGTTAGTAAAAATAATTATGGGTTGGCATAAGGATAGATATATAGAACTGAGAGACCATAAATAAAATCATGTACTCATGGGCATTTGATTTTCAACAAGGGTGCCAGGACTATTTAATGGGGTAAGAAGAGTCTCTTCAGGAAATGGTGCTGGATATCCATATGCAAAAAAATGCAGTTGTACACCTACCTCATACTATATAAAAAAATGAACTCACATTGAATCAAAGATCTAAATATAAGAATGAAAACTATACAATTCTTAAGAGAAAATATAGGTTTAAACCTTTGTGACCTTGGATCAGACAATGGTTTCTTAGATATGACACCAAAAGCCTAAGTAACCAAAGAAGAAAAGAAAAATTGGACTTCATAAAAATTAAAACATTTTTATGTTTCATACAACACTGTCAAGAAAGTGAAAAGACAACTTAAAAGAATGGGAGAAAACATTTGCCACAACTGGTCCTCCTCCACAACACCTCATAGACTATCCATTCTAAGTCCCCCTAATGCTTAACTAGTACCTCTACTTGTTTCAGTGGCCAAACTGACGCTGTGAACAAAAACCCACATTCCTGAGGGATCTGAGTCACACATTTGGCTTTTATTACTAGCCCATGAAGGTAACAAAATGTATAATATATGTACAATATAACGTTCATCCATCTTGTAGCATATATTAATTGCATTACTATAAGGTTGAATAATATTCCATTGTATGTATATATCACATTTTTTTTTATCCATGCACTGTGGATGGATAATACTTAGTTGCTTCAATCTTTCAGCTATTGTGAACAATGCTGCTATAGACATGGATGTACAAAGAATGTTTAAAAATTTATAAGGTACCTTAGATTCCCTGATTTGCTGAGTCAAATCTTAGAAGTGGGAGAAGAGTTTAGAAGATATAGTTTATGTTTTCCAGGTGATTTGGGAAACACACAATGTAGACCTTGGATTGATAGTTGGGAGTCCAGTGATTCCCACACAATAATTATACTAACTAGGAGTATAAACAACAACAGCAAACCAACCCAGAATAATAAGGTTGTAAGGTGTGAATTTGGTGTGTTGTTAAAAACTGAGGAGAATTTGGATTAGACAGAAATGAGAAGTGAAGGCATTTCAGGTTGAAGGAAAAATAAATTTAGAGGTATAAGAATTATGATATTAATTTTCTAGGTGTCCTTAATTATGAAATCACTAGAGGCTTCTTCTGTGCACGGATTCATGCACCGGAGGGGTCCCTCGGCCTGGCCTGCTCCCTCTCTCAATCCGGGACTCCTCTGGGGATGTCGGACTGCCAATTTTGACCCGATCCCCACAGGCCAGGCTGAGGGACCCCACCAGTGTGCAAATTTGTGCACTGGGCCTCCAGTATGCATATAAGATCTTTGGTTAATCTCTTCCCACCCCCCACCCCCTTCCCTCTGAGATTAATAAGTCTGTTCCATGTTTCCATGTCTGTGCATTGAGTATCTGCCCCCTGGTGGTCAGTGTGCATCATAGCTACCATTTGAACAAATGGTCACTTAGGCTTTTATATATATAGACTAGAGTCACAGTGCATGAAATTTGTACATGGGGGGGCGTGTCCCTCAGCCCAGCCTGCATCCTCTCCAATCTGGGATCCCTCTCACAATCCAGGACCACTGGCTCCTAACCACTCACCTGCCTGCCTGCCTAATGCCCCCAACTGCCCTCCCCTGCCAGCCTGGTCGCCCCCAACAGCCCTCCCTACAGGCCAGTTCATCCCCAACTGTCCTCCCCTGCAGGCCTGGTTGCTCCCAACTGCCCTCCCTTGCCAGCCTGATTGCCTCCAACTGCCCTCCCCTGCTGGCCTGGTCACCCCCAATTGCCCTCCCCTGCTGGCCTGATTGCCCCCAACTGCCCTCTCTGGCCACCCTGGTCACCCCTAACTGCCTCTGCCTCAGCCCCCACCACCATGGCTTTGTCCAGAAGAAAGTCAGATGTCCAGAAGATGGTTGGTTGACCCGGTCTAATTAGCATATTACACTTTTATTAGTATAGATAGATTATACAGGATAGGATTGCTTAAATGAGAGTGGGGAAGCCTTTTTCAGTAGGAGGAGATGCTCTTGGCAGACAAAAATATATAATCCTTATATCTGGACATCTGATAGCCAGCCATATGCACTATACTGCCAAACCAGTCATTAAAAAATTGAACTGCTTTTTTACACCTTACACCAAACAGTGTTGCCCTTAAAACCCTTCCTCAGCCCCCACTTCAGGTTCTGCCTTTCTGGGTGAACTGCGTTAGGTTCTGATTGACTGGTTTCTATGCCAGTCAGTGTCAAAAGCTCCACCTCCTAGGCAACCATTGGCTCCTCTGGGAAATCCAGAATGGCCCCGCCTTCACATCAGAGCCAGTCCTTCAGTCACACCCCCAGTCCACTACCAGGTGTATCTCTGGCCACTCTGAGAAGCAGCACCTCAGGTCTGTGCTGGTGGCAATTTTGAATTCTCATCCCTAACCTAACCTCCTTACAGTGCGAGCTCCGGGAAGGCAAGCATTTGTCTTGTTCATTCTTAGTTCACTCATAGACTTTACCTGTGCCTATGCATCTATGCTAGTACCGATGATGACCAGTCTAACAGTTGCTTCAGTCATCACGGTCACTGCCTTTTTATATGTAGATAGCTCATTCAAAGTCCTGATTGACTGATGGTATATTTTCATTTGACCATTATTGAAAACAACACAAACTGTTGTCCCACTAAGTAAATAATAAATTTTGTTTTATTTATGAAACTCTCATTAGAGCAACAATATGGTTAGCTTAACCTTTCTATACACATCTGTTTTCTCTGGTGTGAGGATGGAACACCAGGAAAGAAAATTTGATGCAGAAATATAATTTCTTAAAACTGAAATTCATTAAAATTGTTTTTTGGGCCATAATTTAAGACCAATTTGTACTACAACAAAATTATTCCAAACTCTTTTTCCGTTAGCTGAGAGAAAGTGACTGTTGAAATTTGATCCAACATTGAAATGAAATTGCAAACATCAGTGTGGGTTTTTTTGTTGTTGTTGTTGCAGCTTTAATTTAGAGGAAAGACTCTGCCAGAAATCCTATTTTCCCCAAATCATTCCATCTATTTTTAACTTAATACATTGGTAGTATTCTGCCCCCTTTGGTTGAGTTAAGTTAAAAACAAATTTATCTTTTTTAACCTATAAGGATGTTAACTCAGTACTTAATTTATTCTCTAGATAAAATGGTATGTGTTTCTGATATATCTATTTTTTAAATTTCTCATTTTTAGAAATTGCTTGGGTATGACCAGGATAATTCCTCCCACCATAGCTTTAAAATAAATTTTACTAACCCGTTTTCATTTTGTAAGGGAACTACTGATAATCACTGTGACTTTCTGCTTCTCTTCAAATGCAATTCAAATTATTTGAGAAAGTGTGAAGTTAACTGAAACTTACTATGCTAAGAGAATGTTTCCCTCTCCTTGACTTCTTTAATTAATTTATTCAACAACAACAAAAATAAAGCACTAACTACGTCTCAGGAATTGTAATTAGTGAGGAAAAAGAGAGTTTCTCATATGTAGCTTATAGTTAAGTGAGAGAGACAGACTTTTATGAGAAAATCTCACAAATAAATGTATAATTTCTATACTTCCAAGTAGCAAAACTCACTCTTTTTCATGCTTTGAGAGTGATTAACAAGGATCTGGTCTGTTTGAAGACCCATGAAAGGCACTTGAACTGAATTAAAGAATAAGTAGGATAAGAAACATAACACTGGGTATATGGGAGGCCAAGAGGATTTCAGGAAGAAGGAATGGCATGAACAGAAGTTAAATGTCAGCCTCTGTGGCTTGAACCCAGGGAGCAAATGTAAATGTACTTCAAGTTATATTAAGGACTTTTGCCTTTATTCCATGTGCAATGCTGTACATTAACTTGGATAGACATCAGCTAAGAATCTTTCATCTGCAAGTGATGGAAAATCCTGTCTAACGTACCTTAACCCCTACCCTCACCCACCCCCAAATCATTGGCTTATGCAGTGGCAAAGTTTAGAGGTCAGACCCTATCCAAGCACAGCTTTATCCATAGGAGGAGGATGTCTTCATGCCCCAGCTCTGATTCTCTGGGATCCCTTGACTCTTCTCTCATCCTTTATCTAGCTTAATCTTCAGTCTGGTTCTCATCTTGGTCATAAGAGCCAATGTCCCTGATTGGATTTGCTAAAATTAATGCCCACCTTGAACCAATTCTTTTGGCTAGGGGAATGCAGTACTTTCAGTGACTTAGGTATTGGTTAAGTGCCCTCTAAAACAATCTCTGTGGCTTCAGGAGAGTATACCAGTTAAGGCATCCATAACTCTGGAGCTCGAGGTTGGGGTAATCCTAAACCACTTGGGAAAGTGATTTTCTAAAATAAATTTAGGGTATCTACCATAGGGAGAGTAGAAACTTTCTGGACAGAAATCATTAGATGTCCGATAGACTTTTGAAGAGTTTTAAGCAGGATAAGAATAGAGGAAGTAACATAAACAGATATACATTTAGAGAGAGAGAGAGAGAGGATGGCCTTCAGAGTAGAAATGGATTAAAATGAAATGGCTGGGAACAAGAATGCACACAGGGGAGACCAATTTGTAGGTTGGAATAATAGTCCAGTGTGATGATAGCTTGAACAAACGAAGTGGCAGCAGAGTTGGGAATAAGCAGAAAGATTCAAAAGACATTTAGAAAATAAAATAAACACAACTTGGTGATTAATTGGATATGGATGAAGTGAAGACAAAGAAATTATTAAAGATAACCTCAGGTTTCTGACTTACACATAAAGCAGATAAATGGTGCTGACATTATACAGTTAGGATTATTAAAAGAAAACCAGCTTTGAGAGATTCAGTCTCAATTTCAGATTACTTTCAGTTCTTTTTAAGACATCCAAGTGGAATTGGCCAGAAGACACTTAGATTTATTCAAATATGTTTATTAAAGGCTTTGGGACAAATCACCTTACACATTTGGCTACATTTCCCTAACACCCTCCCTATTACAAAAAAGTACTGTAACCGCCCCCCCCCCCCATCCATGGAGGATATGTTTCAAGACCCCCAATGGAAGCCTGAAAAAGTGGGTAGTACCGAGTCCTATGTATGCTATATTTTTTCCCATGCATTATGGACAAAAAAGGGGCTGCATACAAAACCTGACAAGCTCAGGGGAAGCCTGTGTGGCAGCTTTACAAACTCAGAGACCTAAAGTAACTACATAGGATGGTCTGAAGTTAACACTCCTAACTAAAAGCGAGTCATGGTGGGTAGTCATGTCCTAGGCCAGTATCTTCCCTGACAGAGGTCAATTGTTACCTTAACTGAGCCTGTCTGTTGTCTTTTTTGCATCTGTGAAAACATACACAGGCTGGTTAGTTTTAAGAAACAGCAGATGTGGGAAGAGCTCTGAACACCAAGTGAAGGTACCCTTTGTGAAATACATTTGTAAGGAAAATCTCCTTTTATAAGGGTTTCTCCCTTGCTTCACCAAGGAGTGGGGGGTGACTTTATCTCTAGAACACTTATCAAGGCAGAAGACAAAGACTTAAATATGCATAGCAACCTTACCCTTGCTTTCTGTGCTTTTTCTGATAACCTCCCATAACTGATTCCCCCAACCCCAACATCTTCTTTTGTCTTCAGCTGAATGTCCGAATTTTTATAAAAATGTAATTGAATGAAAGAGAGGACATAACCGGAAGCAAGATCTCAACAGTCTAAGATAAAATAAACAACAGTTTGCAGCTTATTTTATGCACATGAAAGTGGGAGAAACCAAGGCAAGGATTAGATTCTAGGGTAGTTAAGATTATGTGCTCTTTTGAGGGTGGTTATGCTTTAGAAGGAGGGGTCTGAAAAGAGGCATTTCAAAACTGTGTTAACCTAGTTGCACAGAAACAATGAACAGGGCATGCTTAAGGCAAAGATGAACCTTGTACTAAAGAAGTTATATGCCTGGAGTGTGACTACCCACCATGGCATGCCCAGTTAGGAATTTATAATCAGACTAGAGGCCTGGTGCACAAAATTCATGCACGGGAGGGGTCCCCTTAGCCCAGCCTGCACCCTCTCCAATCTGGGACCCCTCAGGGGATGTCCAACTGCCAGTTTATGCCCTCTCACAATCCAGTACCGCTGGCTCCTAACTGCTCACCTGTCTGCCTGCCTGATCACTCCTAACTGGCCCCCTTGCCAGCCTGATCACCACAACTGCCTCTTCCTGCCAACCTGATGGCTCCTAACTGCCTCCCTCTGCAGGCCTGGTCACCCCTCACTGCCCCCCTGCCGGCTTGGTTGCCACCAACTGAGCCCCCTGCCAGCCAGGTCACCCTTCACTGCCCCCCTCTGCCAGCCTGATCACCCCTCACTGCTCCCCTCTGCCAGTCTGGTCGCTCCTCACTAACCCCCCTGCTGGCCTGGTTGCCCCACTCAGTCTGTTCGGTTGTCTGTTCGGCTGTTTCAGATGTGACGGTCCCTGGCTCTTTATATATATGGATTGTTACCAGGAAGGGTGGGTCTATCCTGGCATGGTCTGGAATCTGTGGGTTCGTGACTTCGTGTAGGAAAGATTTTATGATATAAGTCCAGGTGATTTTGAGAGTATGTTTATTAAAGCTGAGAACAGTGAAACAAAGGAAGGGCTTAAGATCGAAGAGGCAAGATCACAGCAACAGGAGTGAGCCTAGGCTGAGCTGCCTAGATGCAGTAAAGGAAATCACAGTAAGAGAAGTGAGCCATACTGGACTGTGTGGACTCAGGAAACAAGGTACAGAAGTGAAAGGAGGGCCCTTAGAACAGGTGCACGGGGTTAGCCTGGGACAAGCTACTGCTACCTGCTACTGCCCTGGTTTCAACTCTCCGAGCTTAGGAGAAAAAAAGCAAAGATGCACACCTGAGAAAAGAAGGTAGGGGGAAGGCTTAGGCATGGTCAAGGGTCCTTTGTCTTAAGGGTTTTTATCTGATTTCTAAAGGCAAGAATTTTAGGGGAGGACTCAATCAGAACATTCATCTACTTTCCAGGTGTGTTCTTTGATATGCTGATACATCAAAATGAGCACATAGAGGGGGATCAGGGTCATTCTCTGGTCAGTTTCACCTTCAAAGAATGTCCCTGGAAAGAAACCAGGACCAAGGTGGGCCTGCCCCAGCTCGGTCTGGAATGTGTAAAACATTTGATCCTGTGTCCTTGGTTAGGGAAGATAAGACCTTGCGGTTTATTAGCTGGCTATAAATTGCTTGGCCTTGTTTAGATATCTGTCTCAGTTTCCCCATTCCACTTGCCAAGGAATTTTCCTAGCTGTTTACTTACTTGCCTAAAGATCACCCTGAGAGGTTACTTTGCATAGAACCACACCCCCTACAGAGCAATAACTCCAATATGCAGCAAGCTATAACATTTACATTTGTATGTGTGCATTCTATGATATTCCCACAATTATCTTAGACAAAACTGCCTAACAACACATTTCTCAGAAAGCATCATTAAGTGGTGGATGACTTTACTTCCAGTTTAAATATCTAAGAAAATACATCTCTTTGGTTCTACTAATAACTATCATGGCATTTGATAGGTTGGGTTTCCACAGAAGTTGACTTGGAGGCAAGAATGTGAGAGCTGGTAGTTAACTGGGGAGGTGGTCCCTGGAAGCACTTTTAGGCAAGTGGAGAATTGAGACAAGGAAGGGAAGAAAGCCAGTAAAGGATTCATTGTTGAACAGGTTACTGTGATGGGCAACTGTGCCAAGGGGAAACTCTGGGAAACCATGTAGAATATTCTGTAGAGTTATTCCAGTAAGAGGCAAAATAGTTGGGTATTTGTCCTTTAATTCCCATCTGTCATTGGCTGAGGGCTGATTCCTGCAGGGTTATCCCATGTACATTGAGCCTGCCCTATTTCCCTTAGGTAGAAAGTGGCAGGTGCTTACAGCAGGATGCTGTCAGCATAATGTGGGGATCAGAGACTATGGAGGGGGATACAGGCAGGGAACCAACAGCATCTGTAATAGGCAGAACTGTATTCTGGTCAAATCATAGGTTGGTGGCCTTTGGGTCAGTGTCTAATCAGTTCTGGTTCTTGTAAGAATTACAATTATATAATATTAAGAATTCAATAGGCTACTTTTACAAGAGGGATGTGGGCATGGCAAGAACTATTGATTATCATTCCTAAGTAAAAGGAGATAAGAGCTATGAAAATAATTACAGTGGCAGATCATTTATCTGGGCGTCTAAACACCATAACATCCAAACAACAGAACTATTAAAAAGAATGTTGTAGATTATCCAGTGATAGCAATACTGTAACAACTATGTCACTGCATGTTGTGATGATACTTAGTTATTTGTAAGGTTTAGACACAAAAAGCTGTTTATGAAGCTTTGTATTGCAGTTATACAAATATATTTTTTATTGGCCCTAATCCAAATAAGAGCGGGAAAAAAAATCAAGAAACTGCACTCATTATTTCCTTCCTTCAAGATTTAGCCCAAAAGTTTGTGTAGGCAGCTGGGAACAGGGGGATGAGCAGGCTGTGGCGGGCTGGTGTACAGCTAGAGCCTGAGCAGTGTGACAGACAGGGTATCCATGTGGGGAGGTGATGCTCTGACCAAGGTGTCAGAGCATGAGTGGCACGAGAAGGGTGCTCACATGGAGGGGTGGCAGCAACAACGGGAAGGTAGTTACACACAGGGCTAGTAAACAAACATGTGAATCCAGTTGACCCTTGAAGAATATGGGGTTATAGGCACCAAGCCCCTGTACAGCTGAAAATCTGTGTAAAACTTTTGACTCCCCCAAAACATAACTACAGTCCCTTAATATCTATCCATGGGATATTTGTTCCAAGACTCCTAGCACACCAAAATTTATAGATGCTTATATAAAATGAAGTATAATAATGCATAGTTGGCCCTGCACACCTACAGTTTCCTCACTGTGGATGGAAAATTCTGTTTTCAGTCCACATTTGGTTGAATCCATGGATGTGAAGCTCAGAGATAAGAAGGGCTGACTGTATGTTTATTGGGGGGAAAAACAACACACACAACTACATAAGTGGACCTGCACAGTTCAAACCTGTGTTGTTCAAGGGTCAGCTATATATTGAAAATAATGGTTGCCCAGATTCTCATTGTTGGAAAAGGCAAGTACGAATGAGAAAACTAGAGTGAACCTTGTGTTTTGGGATCAACAGTACCAATGAACTCATGGATTTCTATAGGTGGGTGGGTACTTAGATAGATGGATGGATAAATATGATTGTAAATCCTATATAATAAACAGGTAATATGCAAATTGACCCTCATATCATCACAAGATGGCTGCCCCATGTCATCAAAATATGGCTGCCCCCATGTTGTCACAAATGGCCACTCCCCACGTCATCACAAGATGGCTGCCCCCACATCATCACAAGATGACCGCCCCATATCGTCACAAGATGGCCACCCCCATGTCATCACAAAATGGCCATCCCCATGTTGTCAAGATGACCACCTCCACGTTGTCATAAGATGGCCAGCAGGGGAGGGCAGTTGGGGAAGACCAGGTCTGCAGGGGAGGGAAATTGGGGGCAACCAGGCCTGCAGGGAGGGCAGTTGGGAGTGATAGGGCCAACAGTAGAGGGCAGTTGGGGGTGATCAGGACAGCAGGAGAGTGGTTAGGGGGTGATCAGGCTGGCAGGTAAAAACAGTTAGGGGCAATCAGACAGGCAGGCAGGCGAGCGGTTAGGAGCCAGCAGTCCTGGATTGTGAAAGGGATGTCCGCCTGCCAGTTTAGGCCCGATCCCTGGGATCGGGCCTAAACTGGCAGTTAGACATCACCCAAGGGGTCCCAGATTGGAGAGGGTGCAGGCTGGGCTGAGGGACACCCCTCTCCCATGCACAAATTTTGTGCACCGGGCCTCTACTGTATGTATAAATACATATGTATGTACATATATTCACTAGCTTTGTCTACTGTGAGAGCCTGGAAACAGCAATATCCCAATAGCAATGAGCACATTTAGCATCCAGATCTTGGTTTCTAAATGCCATTCTCCATTTAAAGGAAGGTAGAGTAGAGACAGGGAATGTACAAGATGAGCCTGGAATATCTTGTGTCAGAAAGGAAGGAAGCATTCAAAAATAATGAAGATCTTAAAAAAAAAGAAAAGAAAAAAGCCAGCTTCTGGAGGCTCCCACTGGCCAATTTTGGGACAATTAGATCATCAAAATAATAACAGTAGTATGAATTATAAAATTGAATTGAATAGGAATTCATGAATCTATATTGATATAAAATATAGAAATAAAGAAGAAAGATTTTCCTTATAACTAGTAAATGTAGAAAAAAGTGATGGAATTTTAGAAAATCACTATTTGACAACCATCTATATATATAAAAGCCTAAGCGACCGAATGACGAGTTGCTATGATGTGCACTGACCACCAGGAGGCAGGTGCTCAATGCAGGAGCTGCCTCCTGTTGGTCAGTGCACTCCCACAGCCAGCCTCCCTCCTGCGGCCCCTCCCCCAGGCCAGCCAGCCCCAATGGCCCTGGTTGGAACCTCCCTCGACCCCTCCCCCTGGTTCGCTGACCCCAGTTGGAACTTCCTGTGGCCCCTCCCCCTGGTGGGCCAGCCAACCCCCTGTGGCTCCTCTCCCCCCTGCCTGGTTGCCCAATGTCCCCTCCTCCTGGCCGGCTGGCCAACCTCCAGCGGCTCCCATCGGCCCCAGCCCCAGCCAGGCTGAAGAACCCCACCCATACACAAATTCGTGCACTAGGCTTCTAGTAATAATAATAATTAATTGAAGGGGGGAAAATCACAGTCAGTACTAAAACCAGTGCATTAAATTTGATGAAGAATGGGATAAAGAACCTCACAATAGAGAGAATCCAAGATGGCGGCATAGGTAAACACCTAAACTGCTGCCTCGCGCAACAATTTCAAAAATTCAACTAAAAGACAAAACGTCTATCACCCAGAACCACGGGAAAGCTGGCTGAGTGGAAGTACTACAACTAGAAGGAAAGGGAAAAGAGCATCGAGACGTGCACGAGCGCTGAAAAGCTGAGGTACGGAGGCGCGTGATCCGGGCTGGCGGCGGGCGTTGCTTTTTTCAACCCAAAGGGAGACAAGCCCCCAATTACTCTGAAATCCAGTTTCTGGGGAGACGCGGGGGACCCAAACTCCTACGGGGAGAAGCTGGACTGTCTGCCAGTGAGGGGGGCTTACTTGCAGAGCTGCGCGCAGGAATAATTGTTTACAGCACTGGGGCACGGGACTCCGGGACGCCCTTGGGGACACAGAGCCGGCTAACTAGCAGCCATTGCTGTTTGCCACGCCCTAGCCTAGTGACGCCCTGAGGCCCCGCCCTGCACAACCTACAAACCCACCCTAGCTCCAAGCAGCAGCGTTAGCAGAAGAAAGCCCTGCCCTATCGCAGCTTAACCTAGCAAACTTGCAGCCTGGGTCAGACAGCTCCCAAACCTCCAAACCCCAAGCAAAGAGGAGAAAACTGTAGCTCTCACTGTAACTCCTGCTGGATGGCCTCAGACAGTAGCTGACCTGCACCCCATTGGAGATCCAGAAGCCAGTGTACCTAGTGGTCAGAGTGAGACACCAGATTTCAACTCCTCACATCCATAAGTGACACATTCAAAGGCAGACTCAGTGAGCACCAAAGCCCCACTGAAACAAGTCCTGCCCCATAAGTGTGTCTTCAGTGCAGCAGTTCTTCCATTATAGACACAGTGAGTGCTCACAGCTAATTGGCCTGGAGGTCAATTCCTCCCAGTATACCAACAGCAATTAAGGCTTTAACTGCACCAAGTCTTTACACTCAGCCCACAAAGGGGTGTACCAAGAGTGTCCACATCAGGTGATTGGGGAGGCTGAGCTACTGCCCCCTATAGGTCACCTACCACACAAAGCTACTCCATCAACACAGGGAAGCAGCCAAAATGAGGAGACAAAGAAACATGTCACGAATGAAAGAAACGGAGGAAAGCAAACTACTGGATGACATAGAGTTCAGAACCACATTTATAAGGTTACTCAAGAATCTTCTTAAAACCGCTGAGAAACTTGATGAGACCTTCAAGGAGCTTAATGAGAATGCCAAAAAAATGGAAAAGGATCAGTCAGAAATGAAGCATACACTGTCTGAAATAAAGAATATACAGAAACTCAACTGTAGATCAACGTACCCCAAGAATCAAACCAAAGATCTGAAATATGTGGAAACAAAAAACATCCAACCAGAAAAACAAAAAGAAAAAAGAATCCAAAAATATGAAGATAGTGTAAGGAGCCTCTGGGACAACTTTAAGCGAACCAACATCCGAATTTTTGGGGTGCCAGAAGAAGGGAGAGAGCAAAATATTGAAAACCTATTAGAAGAAATAATGACAGAAAATTTTCCCTGCCTGGTGAAAGAAATAGATGTACAAGTCCAGGAAGCACACAGAACCCCATACAAGAGGAATCCAAAGAGGACCACACCAAGACACATCATAATTAAAATGCCAAGGGCAAAAGACAAAGAGAGAATATTAAAAGCAGCAAGAGAAAAACAGTTAATTACCTACAAGGGAGTACCCATACGACTGTCAGCTGATTTCTCAACAGAAACTATGCAGGCCAGAAGGGAGTGGCAAGAAATATTCAAAGTGATGAACAGCAAGAACCTACAGCCAAGATTACTCTACCCAGCAAAGCTATCATTCAGAGTTGAAGGTCAGATAAAGAGCTTCACAGACAAGAAAAAGCTAAAGGAGTTCATCACCACCAAACCAGGATTACATGAAATGCTGAAGGGTATTCTTTAAGGAGAGGAAGAAGAAGAAAAAGGTAAAGATAAAAATTATGAACAACAAAATGACATCAAATACATACCTACCAACAAATGAATCTAAAAATCAAATGAATAAAAAATCTGAAGAACAGAATGGACTGGTGAATATAATAGAATCAGGGACATAGAAAGGGAGTGAACTGACGATTCTCAGGGGAAGCAGGTGTGAGGGGTGCGGGAAGAGATTGGACAAAAATCTTACTCCTATGGATGAAGACAATGGCGGGGGTAAGGGCATGGGGTGGGGTGGGGAATCAGGTGGAGGGGAGCTATGGGGGAAAAATAGAGGAACACCTGTAATAATCTGAACAATAAAGATTTATTTAAAAAAAAAAAAAAAGAACCTCACAATAAAGTATATTTTAATTACAAAGTTAAAAAATATAATTTTACAGAGGAGAAGCTTCAACTTATCTTAGTCAAATATAACTAAAGACCCATTGAGGGAACAAAAGGAGTCATTCCAAAGGCAATAATCTTTTCACTTCCAAGAATCAGATCTAACCATCCCTATCTAACTACCTTCCACTTTCTCCCTCGCTATATCCTCTTCTTAGATACCTGACCCTCTTGACCAGGTATCTAATTTAAAAATTAAAATGAGATCATTCCACTCTGAGTCTTTAAAATATTCCCTTTCTTTTGTAGCTGCTTTCTTTTCACAAAAACTTCAAAATAGTTTGAATGGAAATGTTGATTAGTTTTTATTTCTTGTTTAAGTTGTGGCTATGTGATTTACAGTGAGAATTATGACCACGATATATGAGGTTTTGACAGGTTTTTCAAAGTCAGAAATTCATTGGTAAAAGTCTTAGAGGAATTAATAGCACTGTATTTTGACAGTTTACTCCCCATAGTGAAATTAAAATGGCCACAAATTCTTTACAACTCCTCCCATCAAGAGGTAGAGAGTGTTGAATCTGGGCCAGCCTTGTGACTTTGACCAATCGAATATGGTGAAGTGACATTGCGAGACTTCCTGGCTGAGCCTCAGAGAAGTCTTGATGCCTCTACTTTAGCCCCGCTGAAAGCAGCTGCCATGTGAGAACCCCGCAGCTAGCCTACTACAGAGGCCAATGTGGAGGCAATCAGAGGGCCCCAGCCAAAAGCTGCAGACAACTGCCAGACATGCGAGACTATTCATGACCATGCTACACCAACTGATTTGCCAATAGACACGTCAACCCATCCAACCAAGGAAAGCAGAGGCAAATCATCCCCATTGAGAGCCCTGTCCAAAATACCAACCCATCTTCCCTAATAATAGACAAACATGTAAATTGACTGTACCTCTGCTATGCCCACAGCCAATCAGGAGTGAGTATGCAAATTAACCTGCTAAAGATGGTGGATTAATTTGCATATACAGGCACAGAGCGGCTGGGCTGGGTGGGATTCCTGCTATGAGGGGGAGGGGTGGCGGAGGGAGCTACAGGAGCAGTGCTCTGGCCAGAAGTGGGGACTTGGTGGCTCCTGGGCTGCCGGGAGCGAAGTCAGGGGAAGGTAGGCCTATTCTTGCACAAATATCATGCAACGGGCCTCTAGTAGAATTATAAGCTTTAATAAACCAGGAGTCAACAAACTATGACCTGTGGGCCAAATCCGGCTCACTGCCTCTTTGTAAATAAAGTTTTATTGGAACAAAGCCACATCCATTTGTTTACATATTGTCTATAGTTGCTTTTGAGTTAAAACAGTCATTTGAGTAGTTGTGACAGGTATTGTATGGTCTACAGAGTCTAAAAATATCTATTTGGCCCTTTACAGAAAAAGTTTGCCAAGCTTCATTTTAAGCCATTAAGTTTTGGGGTAGTTCGTTATGCAGCAGTAGATAACTCAAACACTCCCTTTATAGCAGAAGAGCAGTCAAGTCCTTGCTTGAACTGTAATTAATTTCTATAATTTCGTGTACACATGTTGAAACCTGTGAAGGCATTTAATTTTATCTAGACCGACATCTGTTTTCATATAAATAACAATGTCATTTTTCTAAATAGAATATGTTAATAATGCTGGGTACAATATCCAGTTTCTTGATACAAAGGACTGTTTGAATTTAATAACCAGATAAAATCCAATATGGTTCTTTTCCTCCCTCAGAAAATGTTTTATTTAAAAATTATTCATGCTAAAGTGATTTTAACTTGATGTCAGAAATGAGCCTCAGTCCTATATGAAAATCTTTCAAAGTGTGATTATTCACTGTAGAAAGCCAAGCTCTAAGTGTTACTGCTACATTTCACAACTTTTGCCTGAAAGTCAGCCCTTATCTTATTTTTTTAAAGTAAAATATTAGCCTGTCTTCAACCTTCAAAGAGATGAGCCATATTTTCTGACTTGTACAAGGTATTTTTAAAAAACTAATTTTAGGGATTGGCAGGTCTACTATGTAATCCTGGCTTGTTGAAAAGTATATGAATAGATTTCTTCATGAGTTTGGGAACTATGAATAAGTATAATGTAAAAACTGTCAAACTCAGATATTTATCTGTGTACTGCAGAAGTTTATTATCTATTCTTCTATGCCTAAATACATGGACAATCAGTTAATGGTGATTAAGTGCTACTATTTCTGCAAAAAAAGACCCAACAGCTATAGAATAAAATAAAGGTAAAGGGAATGGGAAATATATTTTTTCCATGCAGCTTTAAAGAGCTATGAGATGTACAGCAGGGCATGAGTGCACATGGTTAGTTGTCCTCAATCAGTTTTGAAGCATGTACAACTATGAGAGAAAATAGTGGTTACAGAAACAATATGAAACTGGGAGCCTAAATTGCCATCATTAAGAATTATTATGGAACCAAATAAACTGATGATCAAAAATAGACCCAGAGTCCTAGAAGCAGGAACAGACTGTTGAACCTCAGAGGGAATGGAGGGAGGGTGGGTGAGAAGAGATCAACCAATGAACTTGTATGCATATATGCATAACCCATGGACACAGACAATGGGATGGTGAGGGCCTGGAGCGTTGGGGGGGGGGGATGGGGGGGGAGCGGGGGAAGGAGGAGGACAGGAGCAGGCTGGAAGATGTTAATTTGGGGGAAAAGGAGGACATATGCAATCTTTTAACAATAAAGATTAAAATAAAAAGTTATTATGATTCTGAAGGCCTACCTCTAGGTTAGCAATCAGACTTAAAGGATTCTCCTCCGAGATATTTTAGATTGTCCATTCAAATTTTAAGAAAAACTTTTACAATTTCTAACTTGATCTCTACCTTTCCTACATGCCCATTATTTATAACACATATCCAATATTTAAAAACTATATTTAACAACATATTATACTTTTATTATCCTTGAACCAGAATTGTAAGATTTCAGGACAGGAAGAGACTTTGCAGATTTTCTGACCCACTTGCTTTTGCAGAAAAGGAAATTGTTGTTTTGTGTGTGTGTGTGTGTGTGTGTGTGTGTGTGTGTTTGCATATTACATATATAATATGCAAAGGACGAACTTAGGTATCATTTTGTACATATCTAACAAACTACCAGATTCTAAATATTTTTGAGCGGAATAGAAATAATATGTATCAATATCAGTCAGGCGAATTTACTAATTTTAATAATAATTTAATGAAGAAGTTGAGACTATTCTGATTGTTTACAGATTATAAAAACTTGGGTAAGAGTGCTGAGAAACCAGCAATAAAATTCAAATGGATGTAAAAATGAGGATAAAGATTGAATTGGTCAGTTGCCCTGTGATTTAATCTGAATTGTGTATTCTTGTTGAAATCTTAACCCCATACCTCAGAATATGACTGTATTTGCAAATAAGGTCTTAATGAAGTAATTAAGTTCAAATTAGTCCATTTTGGTGGGCTTTAATCCAACATGACTGGTCTCATAAAAAGAGGCGATACCACACACACAGACACACAGAGGGAGGACCTTGGGAAGACAGTAGGAGGGATGCCTCAGAGGAAAACAATCTTATCAACCCCTTGATCTTGGACTTCTAGACTTCAAAATTGTGAGAAAATAGATTTCTGTTGTTTAATCCACCCATTCTCTGGTACTTGGTTATGGCAGCCCTAGCAAAATGTGATACCCAGAGCTTGTAAAAATGTGATACCCAGGGCTGAAGATGACCAAACGACATGATTGTCATCTTTATTATGGTGAACACCATACTTCTGTTTATGGAACATAAGATTTTGTAAACTGTATACAAGTCAGATATTCTGTTGCCCCAGTTTCTTAGTTCAAAGTTCTCCCCAACGACACACATTTTAGACATCTAAAAATAAATGGAAAAATGTTTAAATTTTACTTAAGTCTCTTAGAACACACACAAAGTGACTCGATATTCATAACACATGACTACACTTCCTTTAAAACCCCTTTCCTCATCTAAAAAATCTCCCTGTCACAACACAGCAGCTAATCCAATTTCTTCCTCTTTATTTTTTATAAACTGGTTTCCAAACTCTTTCTTAGCCAGTGCTTACTGGCTTTGCCTGTCTTAGTACCTCTTCTTGTCCTCAGCATCTCTCCAACTTTTCCAATAGATTTTTTTTCCTGAAGAGGTTTGATTAAATTTCTTTCCTCGTACCCACTCCACCAATCTCTTAAAAAGACCAAGCAACTGACCTTGCCAAGAAAGAACTCCCCTTGACTGAAGGAGAGAAGAGAAAGGCTGTGAACAGTCAGACATAAACTTTTTTTCCTGTCAAAAATGCATTAAACTTTTTGGCAGCTGTTTCACATTGTTGCTGATATTAAGTTTATAGTAAACTAAAATGTTCCAGTGTATTAAGTGAAATCATCCCCATCCTGTACTCAGGACTTTAAAAAAAACATTAAATGTAAAACTTTTTATTTCTTCCTAAGTTTTATCTTTGCCCCAGAGTTTATAAACTCCAGGATCCTTTTGAATCTCTTTTCTTCCATCTAACAGGTAGACATTGTTTCTAGTCTTATGGATTTGATAGCCTGGGACCACCGGCTGAGAATGAGTCAGCAATATAGTGTGGCTGTTTTTATAAAGTTAACTGTGATAGTGAAATATATTAATAGGTCTATGACATCCAAGAGCTAGGAAAGTAGCCCTCTGCTAAACTTAGATTTGGTCACGCCCTTCAAGTGTTATGCCAAGTTTGGGCACTGGCATTTTAATGTACATGTGAAATGGCAGGGACATTCTGGAGAAGAGTCACAAAAATGAACCCAAAAATGAAATGAAATATGGTTAAACTAGTTGAGATTATTGAAAGCAGAGGAGACTTTATTTACATAAAGACTCTGTAAACAATACATAGACCTATTGTTTTTCAGTTTCTGAGGGAGTCCAAGACAAAACAAGAGGACGTGACCTTCAGAAAATGGAAAACAACATAAAGGTCTAATAATAGAGAATTGTTTAAATAAAGTATGGTGCCTCAGTATAATAAAAACCAGCATGAAACACTTGCTAAAACATAGAGAATGCTTTTTTTTTAATCAGCTCAGAGTAAGGAAGCCTCTTCAAAGATTCACATAAAACTCAAACCATACAGTAAAAAATATATATATAATTTAAAAATTCCATTATGAAAACAATAAAACTAGAAAGAGACTTTTAAAAGTCAAACAGAGCAAGTAATAGAGCAAAGGCCTAATTTCTTCAATGTACAGAAAAATTGAACAATTCAATAAAAAATGACGAACAAACCAATAGAAAAATGTACAAAGAATTTAAAGGAAAAGTTCATATTAAGATAAATGCACATGGGTAATACAAATAGTAAAAGTTATTTAACCTCATTAATAATTAAAGAAATATATATTATAACTGGAACTAGGTATACATTTAAAAATCTTGTTAAAATGCAAAGTTGAAAAAGGTGGACAATATCCAGAATTGTCAAGAATATATGTAAGCAGGCACTCTAACATACCATTGGTAGTACTATGAATTGATATATTGTTCTTGGAGAGTAATTTGGCAAAAGTGATCAATTTTCCATATTTACTCCCTTTGATCAAGCCATTATACTTCTAAAAATTTATTGTAAAGATATTCTTTACACAAGTACAGAAAGAGGGAGATACAATTGCAATGTTGTTATAAAAAAAATCCCCAAATGCCCATCAATTAGAAATAATTTAAGTAAATTGTGGTTCATATATTAAATAAAATTCTAGGCATCCATTTTATATTCCTGTGTATTGTTATGCACACAGACATGGTAAGATAGCTTAAATATATTGTCAGATGAAAAACACATTGTAGAAAACATTATGTAAAGTATGATCTCATATGTGAAAATAAAGTGTGTATACACACACACATACACATACACACACACACTGAGTGGCCAGATTATTATGATCTCTGAACGCATAATAGTCTGGCCACTCAGTGTATATCCTATATCATAAGAGGCTAATATGCAAACTGTCCCCTCGACCAGGAGTTCGACCAGCAGGCAGGCTGGCCAATCACCCATGTCCCCTCCCCCTGGCCAGGCTGGCCGGAGCCCACCCATGCACTGGGCCTCATGCACTGGGCCTCATACATGAGTGGCCAGATTATTATGCGTTCAGAGATCATAATAATCTGGCCACTCATGCGTAAGACTACACACTAATCTGGTAGTCAGGTCTCTATCCCATAACCAAGAGAATGAAGGATTCTCCTCTAGCAAAATTGATCAGTTTAAGAGAAAGTACTTGCAGTTATGTTCTGTGGTCCTGTGTATTTATAGCAGAGAACCCATCAGTCAGCAAGGGTCACTCAGGCACACAGAGCATCTAACCAAATCAGTTTTTTAGTGATTTCTTAAATATGAACAGAGAAAATGATCAGATATTTGAGGTATGCTTCCAACCAAGAGACCAAAACGAAGAAATTACAAAAACAAACAAAACAAAACCCAAACAATACACACACACACACGAAAAGAAAAAAAGCCCTCAGAAACAACACCTGAAGAAGCAAAATAAATAAATAAATAAATAAATAAATATAAATAAATAAATAAAAAGTCATTAACAGCTTCGGTTTCTATGACTCACAAAAGAATTTTCTTTTACTTAAAAAAATAATTTAAAAAAAAGAAAGGAAAGAAAAGACATTTTGTGGATAATAAACAGCCATGGAAAAATTTAGTACAAGAATTGGAAGATAGTTTAGGAAATGTCTCAGAAAATAATACAAAAAGCAAGCAATGGAAAAGCAGCGGAAGAAGGCCACCAACCACCCCGTGTCAGTCATGCGGCAGGAACTTGGCTGTACTGCGCTGTCCTGCCTCAGAGAAGAAACTCATCTGCTGCAGACCCAGCCTGGTGGCTGCCTTGGAAAGCAAGGGAAGGTCAGCATGCATCAACCACAGCACAGCCTGGAATTTCCAGAGAGGTCTTATTTCAAAACTTTATAAAGAACAAGAACCACGTTGATTTCTACAAGGGAAATTAAACTGGCCTGAGTTGGAGGGAAAGGATAATGTGTCTAACCTGTAACTAACTCCAGGCAACAGAAGGTCTTATCTGAGCAACAGCT
This sequence comes from Corynorhinus townsendii, assembly GCA_026230045.1. Classification (NCBI taxonomy): domain Eukaryota; kingdom Metazoa; phylum Chordata; class Mammalia; order Chiroptera; family Vespertilionidae; genus Corynorhinus; species Corynorhinus townsendii. Next base: position 181,926,479 of record JAPDVU010000001.1, on the reverse strand, counting down.
CTTTCCTGATAACTATGTGGACCAATGGCTCCTGGAAAAGCTCCGGGAAATATCAATATTGGGTTGTGGTATTTGAGTCCAGCATGGTGATGAGCAGCTATGTAGTTTCCGTGTGTTTTTTTTTTTGGGGGGGGGGGGCGTTTGTAGTATATGGACAAGGGTCATCTGCCCCCACCACCCCCTACCACTGCCATTGGCTTTTTGGGACCAACCTGGCTTCTTCACTGATTGGCTATGCTTTGTTTGATCTTATTGAAGGACTGAGGAGAAGTGGGCAAACCCACTGACTTTGTTACTTTCACATATGAGATTTCCCCAGTACTGAAGACCCTGACAGTCTGTCAGCACTGATACCATCTATGCCATGTCAGTCTTCATGCTCTTCGGCCACCTCACCCTCTTCGACTAGGGCACCAGTGCTGCCATTGTGTCCAGCACACTGTCCTTGAACATGGCCATCTTTGCTTCTATCTACTTTGCCTCATGCATGCCCGGGTTCCTGCATGCCTTCATCATGGTGACATTTGCCATTCAGATTTTTTCCCTGTGGCTCATGTTACAGAAGAAACTGAAAGCATGTATTCCTCACAGCTATGTGGTAGTCACTTATTTTTTTCTTTTGCATCTGAGAGGCCTGCTGTCCATTAGTGTGTGGGAGCCATCTTCTGCCCTTCTGCTGGTGTCCGTCTCCTGTCTCTGCTTTTTCTACCTCATTCACCTGCAGCTTTAAAAAGAAAAACATTCATGGGCCTTGGGATAAGGCTGGGATCAAAGACTTGTCCAGGGTTCTCAGTTAGGTCAGAAACCTCCATTTTGTTATCAAGACAAGCTGATGGACCAGCCTCCCAATGAGAATAAGATTTGAAGGCAGAGTTCCATTCTGGAAGCAGCAGACTGATGTGGGTGGGAGAACAGAGATCAAAACACAAAGTTTACCAAAGGCTTGGGTTGTGAAGAGCCTTATCCCTTCTGTTATTGGTGGATGGAAAAACTTCCTGGGGCCTCATGGATGGATTGTCTCCCATTTATTACTCACTATAACAAATGAAGTGATGTGGTTTCTAATTATTAAAAAATAACAACATATAAAAAAAGAAGAGGAAAGAAAATACAAGAAGGTAAGAGTATCAGTCCAAGAGAGCCAATAGCTGAATAACAGTGGAAGACAGCAATGATCACAGAAACACAAAATTTACCCAGAGTGAAAGGACACAAGTTCCCAAACAGAAAGAACATAAAGACCGTAACAGGTGGCCAGCACACTGAATGAATAAAGACCTATATAAAGGCATACCATTGTGGAATTTCAGATCCCCAGGCATAAAAAAAATTTAAAGAGGAAAATAAATCCCACACAAACAAACCAGATAACACACCGAGTTTTAAGAATCAGAATGGCAGATATGTCAACAGCAATTCTGGAAGCAGAAAACAATGGAACAAGGCCTACAAAATTCTGGAGGAAAATTATTTGCAATGTCAAATTCTTTACCGAGACAAACTACCAATCAAGTGAGGGTAATTTGTAATAAAAGCATTTTCTGTTGTTTATGAGCACAAAAAATTTACCTTTCATGCAAAGTTCTTCAGGAAGTTATTCAAGTATGCATCATCAAGGCTGAAAAACAAGTAAAGAATATTGGGGTTCAGGAAGCACGAGATCCAAGATAGAAAAGAGGTGAAAGGTCTTTCCAAGATGGAAACAAAGCTAGACTCAGCTTCCAGTAAGGTTATGGAGGACTCTAAAACTCTAAAAGGAATATTGCAAAAAAAAAAAAAAAAGAAAGAAAGAAAGAAAAGAAAAGAAATGAAAAAAACAATTGATGTATTTGTACGGATTTAGGTTTTATATAGTTCTACTGGAAGGTTTGGGATCAGTTTCACAAATACTAAGCAAATATGAAAAGAAAACACAGGCAATAACTGACTCTAGAAAAAAATAAAAAGCGTAGTGCCAAAGTGAAATGCAGTATTCTATATAATAAAAAGCTAATATGCAAATTGACTAAACAGTGGAACAACTGGTCGCTATGATGCACACTGAACACCAGGGAGCAGACGCTCAACACAGGAGCTGTCCCTGGTGGTCAGTGTGCTCCCTCAGTGGGGGCACTGCTCAGCCAGAAGCCAGGCTCATGGCTGGCAAGCACAGTGGCAGTGGTGGGAGCTTCTCCTGCCACTGCAGCAGCGCTAAAGATATCCAACTGCCAGCTTAGGCCCACTCCCTATGGGAAGTGGGCCTAAACCGTCAGTTGGACATCCCCCGAGGGCTCCTGGGACTGCAAGAGGGCGCAGGCTGGGCTGAGGGACCCCCCCCCACCACCCGAGTACACAAATTTCGTGCACTGGGCCTCTAGTTTATAATAATAAAAGGGTAATATGCTAATTAGACCAGACAGCTGAACGACCTTCTGGACGAGATTTTCCAGACAAAGTCAGGGCTGCGAGGGCCGAGCTCCTTGCACAAATTTCATGTGTCGAGCCTCTAGTATAATATATTAAGTGACTAATTGTGACCAATATTGATATCATTTATTCTTTACAGCTTGTTCTTTTAATGTGTAGTAAAATACACATAACATGGAAATTTACCATTTTAACCACTTTAAGTGTACATTAAGTACATTCACAATCTTGAGATATTTTTTACTTGAAATAAGTTTTAGTTTTCAATTTTTGTGAAATATCTTTTTCCATCCCTTTACTTTCAGTATGTGTGTGTCTTTTTGATCTGAAGTGAGTCTCTTGTAGATAGCATATGTAAGTGTCTTGTTTTGTTATCTATTCAGCCTTTATATGTCTTTTGATTGGAGAATTTAATCTATTTGCATCTAAATTAATTGTTGACAGATATGTATTTATTGCCATTTTATTATTCATATTTTTAAAATATTTTTTTCCTTCTTTTTCTTAAAGAAGACCTCTTAATGTTTCTTGTAATACTAGTTTGGTGGTTATGAACTCCTTTAGCTTTTTCTTGTCTCAGAAGCTCTTTATCTGTCCTTTGACTTTTAAATGAGCTTTGCTGGGTAGAGTAATCTTGGTTGTAGGTCCTTGCTTTTTATCACTTTGAATATTTCTTGTTAATCCCTTCTAGCCTGCAAAGTTTCTTTTGAGAAATCAGTCTTATGGGAGTTCCCTTATAGATAACTGTTTCTCTCTTGCTGCTTTTAAGATTTTCTCTTTGTCTTTAACCTTTGGCATTTTAATTATGATGTATCTTCATGTGGGGCTTTTTGGGGGATACTCTGCACTTCCTGGACTTGTATGTCTGTTTCCTTCACCAAGTTTGGAAAATTTTTTGTCATTATTTTTTCAAATAAGTTTTCAAATTCTTCCTCTGTTCTCTTTCTGACACCCCCATGATGTGAATGTTAGTATGCTCAAAGTTGTCCCAGGGGCTCCTTATATTATCCTCATTTTTTAAAAATTCTTTTTTGCTGTTTTGATTGGATGGTTTCTGCCTTTTACCTTCTAAATTGCTGATTTGATCTGCTGCTTCATCTACTCCACTGTTGTTTCACTGTAATGTATTTGTCATGTCAGTTAATGTATTCTTCATTTGTGACCAGTTCTTTTTCTGTTTCTATCTCTGTTTTTAACATTTCCTAGCTCTTTGTTGAAGTGCTCACTAAGTTCATTGAGCATTCTTATAACCAGTGTCTTGAACTCTGCATTTGAGATTACTTGTCTCTATTTTATTTAGTTCTTTTATGAAGATTTGTTCTGTTCTTTCATTTGGGATATGTTTCTTTGTCTCCTCATTTGGGCTGTGTTTGTTTCTATGTATTATGTAGAGCTGCAACTCGCCCAGACTTAGTAAGCTGACCTTATGTAGTAGGTGTCCCATAGGGTCCAGTGACACAGCCTGCCCAATCACCCAAGCTGGGCACTTCAGGTGAGCCCCTGGTGTGCACCCCTTTCTGTGTACACCCTCTTGTTTTAGTTGAGCTTTGAATGCTGTTGGCACCTCCATGGCAGGGATTTACCCCAGGAGTAGGTGCAAGGATTAGCTGCAACCACTGTGGAGGATCAGCTGTGCATGGGGCTGACCCCAAGGAGCAGAACTTACTTGGGCAGGGTTCTGGTACCCACTGAGTCTGCCCCTTGAATGTGTTGCTTATGGAGGTGCTTGTGTGATGCTCTGGCATGATCTGAAGCTGTTTACTGCATCCACTGGCTCTGGGGCCTCCTGGGAGTTGCAGGCCAAGGTCAGTCACCACCTGTGCCCTGCCCAGGGACACTTGTCATGAGCTACACAGATAGCTGCTACTTGTGCTGGTCTTAGAGGTGCCCAGGAGAGGCCAAGCAGTGAATCAAGACCAGGTGCCACTAGTGCCAGGCCTGGGGCCACTTAGCAAGAGATACGGGCATGCTGAGGCCAAATGCTACATGTTTGAGAGATTTTAGGAAAGTGTAAAGCATGAGGTAAGATAGGCCATTTGTATGGAAAAGCCATTGGACATGGTTTGGGTGGGCCCACAAATTGGGTGGGGCAGGGGTTACAGGGAATCACCAGAGCGAGGTGAATAGTGATGTAGACTGAGATTTGGCACCCGCCTTCTGGCTCTGTGGAGGGAGGGCTCAGCAAAGGAACAATGCCAGCACTTCTGTCTGTGAGAAAGCTGCCCCTCCAGGTATTGCCCTGATGCCAGCCAATTCATTTTCTCCCTGTATGTCCCTGGTGCCTTTGGAGCTGCCGTCTAGGACTGGAGCTCAGTGGGAGTGACTCTGAGTAAGTCCATGTGCAAGCCTATTAAGAGGAATGCATGGGACTCCAGCAGCCCCATCTCACTCAGCCACAATCCTCACTGATTTTTACAACCAAAATTTATGGAACTTATCTTCCTGGCACTGGAATCCTGGGCTTGGTGTCTGGTGTGGGGCTGGGACCCCTTGCTCCTCAGGTGAGATAACCCATGGTTGTGAGACCAACCCTTTCTGCCTCTCCGCCCCTCCTACCAGTCTTGATGTGGTTTCTTCTTTATATCCTTAGTTGTAGAACTTCTGTTCAGCTAGATCTCAGGCAGTTCAGAACGATGGCTGTTCTGTAGTTTAGTTGTAATTTTGATGTGGTTGTGGGACGATGCGAGTACCCTATTTACCTATGCCATCATCTGGACCAGAATCCCTGCTCGTTGATATCATTTTAATGTGAACAGTAAAAGATGACTTAGTAGAGTGTTATATAACTCCAAGAGGAAGGAACTATTTGTGCGCATTGAGAGAAGAGTTCACGAGTTCAAAGTAATATGCACAGAATGATACCATCAAAAATGTACACAGGAGAGACTTTACAGAGGCCTCCCTTTTGCATCTTGGTCACCAACATGCCATCCAGACTGAGGAAAACTCAGAAACTTTGGTGCCACATGAGCCACAGACACGGCCACATCGGCAAGCGTAGGAAGCCAAGGTAATGCTGGTGACAGGATCAACTTAAACAAATATCACCCAGTTACTTTGGAAAGTTAGTATGAGGCATCACCCCTTAAAGAGGAGCCAGAGCTTCTGTCCACGGTCAACCTTGGTAAACTGTGGGCCTTGGTCAGTGAGCTGACCCGGGTACATGCTGCCACACGTAAGACTGGAGCTGCTCCTATCGTTGATGCGGTGCAATTGTGCTCCTATTAGGTGCTGGGGAAGGGAAAGCTCCCAAAGCAGCCTGTCATCATGAAGGCCAAGTTATTCAGCAGAAGAGCTGAGGAGAAGATCAAGGGTGTTGGGGGAGCCTGTGACCTGGGAGCCTGAAGCCACATGGAGAGATGGTCATTAAATGCTCACATGTGAGAGAAAAAATGTACACAATCTATATGTTTACAGAAAGGCTGAAAAGAAAGTACCAAAGTATTCATAGTGGGTATTTCCGGATGTTTGGATTATGGGTGAGTCCCAGTTCTTTTTTGGGTGATAAGTATTTTTAAAGTGTGTGGTGTTTTTTTGTTTGTTTGTTTGTTTGTTTTACAGATAAATAGGAGTTACTTTTGAGATGAGAAAAAGGATCATCAAATCATTACTTATATCAACAATATAGGATATGGATCTAATTTGGTAGTGGAGAGTTTCAGTTAGATATTAGAAAGCTTTTAACCCTACAGGTAACTAAACACTTTTCCTGATCTTTCCTTATTCAAGAAAGGATAAGTATGCCCAGGAAAGAAAGAAGTGGAGGGGGAGGGGGAGCATGCTAAAAAAGCAGCTGCTGAAAGCTCCCAGAAAGAGGGGGAGAGGACTCACATCAATGTGACAGAATGATGGCAAGTTGAAAAATATAAAAACAAAATTAGAAACCATGGAGCCTAGATATGGCTCTGCCTGGCTTTCAGTCAGGGTGGCGGAATCTTGTTGAAAGCTCATGAGGAGGGAGAAGAAATGAAGTCACTGGGCCACACACTGGTGTAAAAGAAGAAAAAGGAATAGAAGGACGAAAGAAAAAGAAATGTTATTGGCAGTGGTGACTTTTATCATTCACAAAGCACAGGAGAAAAAAGAATCTTATGCAGCATATGTGAAACAACCAGTATTTCCTGCTGGAGCCCTGCCCTTGGCAACACTCTAGCATTTGGGAGGTTTCTAATCAATTGACTGGCCAAAATGTGATGGGAATAAAGAACTTTCCTTTCCTACTGCTGTGTCTGTAACCAGCCACATGTTCCTAATATCTCATCATGGAACTTGGGACATATTTTCTCACGAAAAAAAAATGGTACAAGTAAACTTTTAGTTCCTCCCTTGGTTCGGTTCTGCTTGCATTTCTAGCCTGATCTATTAGTCCTCTCTGAAGTGCCATCATCCACCTACACCATTTGCAACCCCCTAAAAATGCCACAGCAAAGATCATTAGTTTTCTATCATCTTCCCTTTCTTCCTTTTAACAGGATTTTTATTTTGTTGGGGTAAATTTGTGCCCAGCTTAAAAAGAATAAAATAAAAAAAGAAAACCTTTATCTCTCAGCTTCCTTTGGAATACATGGCAAAAGAATTTCAAAGACCTAGGGCCTGACATCATTGAGTCACTAACCATGGCCAGCGTTTCCTAGTATGTAGGAAAAATAAATAAACTTCACGTGTGTTTAAACCACTGTTATTTTTGTAAATATATATTTTATTGATTTCAGAAAGGAAAGGAAAGGAAAGGAAAGGGAGCGATAGAAACATAAACGATGAGAGCGAATTATTGATTGGCTGCCTCCTGCACGCCCCACACACTGGGGATTGAGCCCACAACCTGGGCATGTGCCCTGACTGGGAATCAAACCAAGATCTTCCAGTTCATAGGTTGATGCTCAATCACTGAGCCATACCAGCCAAGCAAACCACTGTTTTTGAAGACATTTGAAGTAGGAGAAATGGCATGACTAAGAGGGGAGGAAACACTTGTCATGTGTGGAGAATCTGAGCTTGCAGAATGGAAGGCTCCTTTGAGGATTAGTACAAGAAAAGGCTGGAAAAGAGATTGGTGGCAAGGTTGTGAGAAGATTAAATTTCAAGATGAAGATTTTTATCTTATTCTGAAATCAGAGGACAGCCATTAAAAAATATTGGGGGTAGTACTGGCAGTATGTAGACAATAGTCTTAAAAAAAATTGTTAGCATTGCTGTGGAGAATTGACTGGAAGGTGGAGGGGGACCCATATGGCAAAAAGAGCAATGAAAGGATCTCAGCAATTATGTAATTCTAAGGCAATGGGGCTTGGACAAGGTGGGCAATAGTGACATTAGAATGTGAGAACAGACTTTAGACACATAAGACATCTGGGTAAAATGGCGTATGGTGATGGATGTATACTGATTAAAAGGAAAATATGACATATGCCCTACTAAAGGAAAGATCAAAGAGGAAAGTATATTTAAAGACCTTATTCTATTCCTACAAGCAGAAGTTTTTTGTTTTTATGACCAGCATGTTCCTTTTAAGGGCTGTTTAAAAGCAGATCTGTTTAATGCATACAGAGTCAGGAAAAGGTACTGGTAACAGCTGGTTCTTCTTTAGTCCAGTGCTCTCCTGCTGGCCAGGTTTTTGGCCAATTGGGTGACTGTGGCCAGTTGGGTGATCATAATTAACTTCTCTAAACCTCAGTCTCTTAATCAATAAAATGATGATAATAATGTCAGTTCTGCTGGTCTTGCAAGGTATTATGAAAATCAAATTATTCTAGTTTAAATTACATTAAAATATTTATTGATCATATACTGTGTGTAAGCTCTGTGCTAGGTACAACAGGAAATATAAAGATGAAGGAGACAAAAGGCCCTCTCTATGGAAGACTAAAACAAATACAAAACAGAAGATGGTAAAACAAAAATACAAAATGGGATAATATAAGTGTCTTAGGAGACAAAGTCCTTAAGCGTTCAAATAACTGAGAGTGAATATCTGGAGGATAAACTCAAGAATAGCTTCATGAAAGAGGGATCATTTGAGGTAAGGCACTAATAGGTAGAGAATGGAGAATAAAGAGAAAGTAATTCATCCATTCATCTATCCATCCTACATTTTTTTTTTGGGCGGGGGGGCAGGCAGGGCGGAGATTCTGTTCTGTGACAGATCACAGAGATAAATAATACTCTGCCCTTGTGTAGCATTCTCTAGAAGAAAGCTTATCCAGAGCACGGGTAGTGTGGGTGGAGGGGTGGAAGGGAGGTGTTAAATGGAAAGTGATTAATTCAGTACCTAACAAATTAAGACAATGGATGTTAACTGCATAAAATCTAAAGTAGAAGAACCTAAGATAAATGCAGTAGCTAAATACAGAGTGTCTAAAGATAGGGATTGCCTGTATGACTAGAAGATTTCCTCTGTTCAGAGGGTGAGGGGATTTCAATTATATTTGGGGAGCAGAGATGAGATCTGGGTGAGAGAAAATGTTTATGTGGTTAGTGAACAATCTGAATTGAAGGATGCTTTTTTTGCACATATATTCTATTTATTTTGGTTCTTCTCTTTGATCATTCTTCAAACATCCTGCCTAGAGTTCTGAAACATGGAGCACCAATGAAAGTCCAGACAAAGCTATAGACATGTAGGTTGCAGAGGTCAGTTTCCTCTCAGTTGTTTCCTGTCTATAACCATCGATGCAGAAATGCTCTTTTATGGGGGATCTTGAGATGTTTTTCTCTCTTGCCCTTCACTATGCATCAGCGATGACTGATGCTCCTTTCATGAGGAAGATAGAATTTATGAAGAAAACTATGGGGCTAACATACATTTTAGAACATGCTTATAAGAGAGGAGGAGAGGCAGAGGCAGAAACAGAGATAGAGAGGAAGGGAATGAAAGGGAGAGAAAAAAGAGAGGAGAAGAAGGGAGAAAGATAAGAGGGGAAGGAGAAAGATGGGTTGATCAAACTGACTGGCTTTTATGTACAGGAAGGCTGTGTAAAGTGAAGTGAGACCTATTGCTATTTGTGTTCCTATAATGAAAAAAGCAGAAATTATTTTTGCAAAAAGGGGACGTAAAAATGAAGCATTCTAAAGCTTAAACAAGTCAGGAAAGATGTATTATTAACCACTGTAATCAAAGAATTCAGGAGGAAAAAGAAAAGACCTGTTCCTTTCTGATTTCCAGGGCCTATGCAAGCCTCCTCTTCTCTATCCCTCTCCTTTCCATAACTTACAGAAATGACATCAGTTCTGCCTCTTCATTATCTCAATCATATATTGTTTCCTTAGATCAAGAGGAGAATCTTCCCCATCCCGGAAATCATCAGATATGAAGTAAAATTAGTCATCTGCCTTTATAACAACCTCCTCTCCCCACCCTGTTCCTCTGTTAATATTCTTATTTGAGCGCATCCATTTGTTCTCCAATGACAGGAACCTTAAAGTTATCTTTGAATTCTAACACACCTACGTCCCTGCTAACTCGGAACCCTTAATGATACCCTTCCAAACTGCAGCCTAATTGTGGCACCCTATAAAAATGCCTGCAGCTCTGCTCTTGGAGCTCAAGAATTCTGACTATTTGCTCCTACTGTCAGCGTTGAGCCTTTTTGTTCTGGTCTGAATGTATCCCAGCATGTATTTTGTTGCCATACACTTGGATCCTGTATTGACAGCTAGTGTCTGCAGAATATCAGTCCCATGGACTGCCTGGCATTCTGTTTCATTTTTAACTCTACTTGTGTCTATTGAACAGACCTGAGCTCCCAAATATGAACTCCAATTCTCCCTACACTGACACCCAACCCTGGTGTGATTATCCCCTTTGGTGTTTTCTTAGAGGCAGAAAGATGTGGTAGTAAAGTGAATGCTGTAGTTGGAATCAGCAGACAAAATTTAAACTCTTAGTTCTACTCTTTGCTACTCATGGACATCCTGGAAATTCACTTAAGCTGTGTGTGTGTGTGTGTGTGTGTGTGTGTGTGTGTGTGTGTGTGTTAATCCTCAACAGAGAATATTTTTTCCTTTGATATTTTATTTATTTATTTATTTTTTTTAAATAAATCTTTATTGTTCAGATTATTACAGGTGTTCCTCTTTTATTTTTCCCCATAGCTCCCCTCCACCTGATTCCCCACCCCACCCCAGGCCCTTACCCCCCGCCACTGTCTTCATCCACAGGAATAAGATTTTTGTCCAATCTCTTCCCGCACCCCTCCCACCTGCTTCCCCTGAGAATCGTCAGTCCACTCCCTTTCTATGTCCCTGATTCTATTATATTCACCAGTCCATTCTGTTCTTCAGATTTTTCATTCACTTGATTTTTAGATTCACTTGTTGGTAGGTATGTATTTGATGTCATTTTGTTGTTCATAATTTTTATATTTACCTTTTTCTTCTTCTTCCTCTTCTTAAAGGATACCCTTCAGCATTTCGTGTAATCCTGGTTTGGTGGTGATGAACTCCTTTAGCTTTTTCTTGTCTGTGAAGCTCTTTATCTGACCTTCGACTCTGAATGATAGCTTTGCTGGGTAGAGTAATCTTGGTTGTAGGTTCTTGCTGTTCATCACTTTGAATATTTCTTGCCACTCCCTTCTGGCCTGCATAGTTTCTGTTGAGAAATCAGCTGACAGTCGTATGGGTACTCCCTTGTAGGTAATTAACGGTTTTTCTCTTGCTGCTTTTAATATTCTCTCTTTGTCTTTTGCCCTTGGCATTTTAATTATGATGTGTCTTGGTGTGGTCCTCTTTGGGTTCCTCTTGTATGGGGTTCTGTGCGCTTCCTGAACTTGTAAGTCTATTTCTTTCACCAGGTAGGGAAAGTTTTCTGTCATTATTTCTTCTAATAGGTTTTCAATATTTTGCTCTCTCCCTTCTTCTGGCACCCCAAAAATTCGGATGTTGGTTCGCTTGAAGTTGTCCCAGAGGCTCCTTACACTATCTTCATATTTTTGGATTCTTTTTTCTTTTTGTTTTTCTGGTTGGATGTTTTTTGTTTCCACATATTTCAGATCTTTGGTTTGATTCTTGGGGTATGTTGATCTACAGTTGAGTTTCTGTATATTCTTTATTTCAGACAGTGTATGCTTCATTTCTGACTGATCCTTTTCCATTTTTTTGGCATTCTCATTAAGCTCCTTGAAGGTCTCATCAAGTTTCTCAGCAGTTTTAAGAAGATTCTTGAGTAACCTTATAAATGTGGTTCTGAACTCTATGTCATCAAGTAGTTTGCTTTCCTCCGTTTCTTTCATTCGTGACATGTTTCTTTGTCTCCTCATTTTGGCTGCTTCCCTGTGTTGATAGAGTGGCTTTGTGTGGTAGGTGACCTATAGGGGGCAGTAGCTCAGCCTCCCCAATCACCTGATGTGGATGCTCTTGGTACACCCCTTTGTGGGCTGAGTGCAAAGTCTTGGTGTAGTTAAGCCTGAATTGCTGTTAGTACGCTGGGAGGAATTGACCTCCAGGGCAATTAGCTGTGAGCACTCCCTGTGTCTATAATGGAAGAACTGCTGCACTGAAGACACGCTTATGGGGCAGGACTTGTTTCAGTGGGGCTTTGGTGCTCACTGAGTCTGCCTCTTGAATGTGTCACTTATGGATGTGAGGAGTTGAAATCTGGTGTCTCACACTGACCACTAGGTACACTGGCTTCTGGATCTCCAATGGGGTGCAGGTCAACTACTGTCTGAGGCCACTCAGCAGGAGCTACAGTGAGAGCTGCAGTTTTCTCCTCTTTGCTTGGGGTTTGGAGGTTTTGGAGCTGTCTGACCCGGGCTGCAAGTTTTCTAGGTTAAGCTGCGATAGGGCAGGCTTTTCTTATGCTAACTCGGCTGCTTGGAGCTTGGGTGGGTTTGTAGGTTGTGCGGGGCGGGGTCTCAGGGCGTCACTAGGTTAGGGCGTGGCAAACAGCAATGGCTGCTAGCTGGCTGGCTCTGTGTCCCTGAAGGCGTCCTGAAGTCCCGTGCCCCAGTGCAGTAAACAATTATTCCTGCGTGCAGCTCTGCAAGCAAGCCACGCTCGCTGGCAGACAGTCCAGCTTCTCCCCGTAGGGGTTTGGGTCCCCCGCGTCTCCCCAGAGACTGGATTTCAGAGTAATCCGGGGCTTGTCTCCGTTCGGTTGAAAAAAGCAACGCACCCAGTCGCCCTCCGCCAGCCCAGATCACGCGCCTCCGTACCTCAGCTTTTCAGCGCTCGTGCACGTCTCAAAGCTCTTTTCTCTTTCCTTCTAGTTGTAGAACTTCCACTCAGCCAGCTTTCCCGTTGTTCTGGGTGATAGACGTTTTGTCTTTTAGTTGCAGTTTAAATTGTTGTGGGAGGCAGCAGTTTAGGTGTTTACCTACGCCGCCATCTTGGATTCTCCCATTCCTTTGATATTTTAGAGAGAGTGGAAGGGAGGGAGGAAGAGAAAGAAATATTTATGTGAGAAAGACACATTGATCGGTTGCCTCCTGCATGTGCCCCCAACCCTGGTACATGCCCTTGACCGGGAATCGAACCCCTGACCCTTTCGTGTGTGGGTGGATGCTCTAACCACTGAGAACACTGGCCAGGACCCACTTAAGCCTCTTGAACTTCAGTTTTCTCACCTGTTATGCATATGTGGTGGATGTAGTTGGGGCCGCCAGTCAACTCTGCTCCCTGCAGCAGGAGATCTGAGTGATATATTTCCACAGATGCCTCATACTACAATCAGGCATTGGTGCCTAGTCCTCCTCTCATACTGCTTTTGTTGAGATCACTATTTTTTCGTCTTTCCAAATTCATTGGCGGTCCTCATGTTCAGTCTGCATATTGTTCAACGTTTTGGCGGCACTTGACACAGCTGATTAATTTATTTTTCCTAAAATATTTTCTTCATTTGACTTCCAGAAAGCTATAGCTCCTAGTTTTCCTCCTATTTTCACTGGTAGACTAGAAAGAAGTCTTTACTAATTTGCTCCTTGTTGAAATGCCCTAGGAGGGGTCAGTTCTCAGCCTCTTCACTAGCTACACTGCCTCCTTTGGTTATTTTTTTCCACACCTTTAGTTTTAAATGCCTTCTATATGGTTTGTCTCCAGTCAAAACTCCTCCCTGAGCTCCAGACTGACAATTCATCTGTGTGCTAGATGACTACTTGAAAGCCTATTGATTGTCTAACAGGTATATCAAACTTAAAATGCGCAAAATACAACTTCTGATTTTGCTGTGAAAATAATTATTTATAGTAGGCAAGATTAGAACAATGGAGACCAAATAGAAAGCTATTCCAATAATCCAGGTGGGATGCAGGTGAGAGATGATGCTGGCATGAACAATTGGTATGGGGACTTTGCAGATGTGATTAGGCTACAAACCTGGAGATGGGGGATTATCCTGGATTATCAAGGTGAGCCCAATCTAATCACAAATCCTTAAAATCAGAGAACCTGTCCCAGCTGCAGTCAGACAGAGAGAGATGTGACGGTGGAAGTATGGTCAGAGAGGTCTGATAATTACAGGCTTTGAAGATGGGGGAGGAGGTCATGAGCCCAAGAATGCAGGTATCTTCTGGAAGCTGGAAAAGGCTGGAAACAGATTCATCACAAGGGCCTTTAGAAAGGAACACAGCCCTACAAACTCTTTGATTAGCCCATTGAGACCCATGACGGACTTCTGACCTACAGAACTGTAAGAAAATAAGTTGGTTTACTTTAAGCCACTGAGTTGTTGTAATTTGTTATAGCAGCAACAGGAAACTAATACAGCATGTGTATACTGATGCTTATATTGAAAGCAGGTGTGGACATTCAATGAAGTAAAGAATTATAATTATTTCTGAATATGGGTAAACATAGTTGCCTCATTCCCCTCAATTCATCCTCTCAGTATGGGACTCCTCCTCACTTCTGGGCTCTCTGGGTTTTTTATTTTTTTATTTTAAGAGTTTATTTGAGCAAAAATCAGTTGAAATCAGGCAGTGCGAAGCCAGAGGTAGTTAGGAGCACTCCACTGTGAGGAGCTTAGGGTGAGAGACTTCTATAAAGAAAAGGCAGAATCAAGTAAGGAACTATTTGATTGCTTATAGTGTAAAGTGTAGTTGGCTGTTTGTGTCTGGTTGTCCTTAGCATTTGGATTTCATAACCTTGAGGCATTTACAGGCTTAGATTTTGGTTTGCTTACATAGGCCACCATGGCATTAGAGCCATCTCAGTCTTATGGCCTCCTTGTTTAATTAACAATTCCCCCCTCAGGTCATCCTCTCATACATAAGAGATTGAGCAAAAATTGGGTATTAGTGCCACTTTCAGTCACCATCAGAGTTAAGTTCCTCTAGTCTCAATGAGAAATTCACAGGTTGTAATGTCAGATCTGTGGAAGAACTGTTTTTTGCTGCTCATCTTGATTCTGTTTCTCCAAGAGCAGTGAGACCATCTGATGGCTGTGAATGTGCACATAAGACCTTTGAGAGAGCACCAGCGAGACCACAATGATGACTATGAAGAGGACAATACCAAGAGACCGCAGCATAGTCCTTAGCCAGGGCTCCCATGAACCAGACCAGCTGGTACCAAATAAACCAAAGAAAATACCTGAAGGGGCACCAATCTCTTTTAGCCAAGTGCCTTATTTGTTAACTTTGTGTGTGTTGATCTGGTACTGCAGGAGGTATTTGCTATGGCACAGACTCCTCCTTGTTCAGCCAATTGACAATCTAAAGCAACTCTATTATCTAAAAAATCACCTTAGCAGGATATCTAGGGACTTTTGTTGTGCAGCTAAGGCCTTAAGTAGATTTGGCCATAGTTGCCAGAGTTAAGGAGCAGTGCCTTCCCCTGCATTAACAGAGAGAAAAACCAAGTCACAGAAAGGCAAAAGGAATAAAGTTTCTATGTTGGAGATGAAGATCTTGATCTGTGACCTTGGGGAGCTGTTTACTTCAAGATGCCATCCTGGTCTGAGGAAAAACATGTAGGCAGTTATTTGAGCTGTGAGCTGAATTAGCAGCTTTTTTCATGGAACACCATTTTTTACTTGAAAGAACACCTGATAGACAATCTATGATTAGTCAGATTTACATTTATGGTGGACATTTTCCCAAAAATGAATGACATGAACCTGTCATTTCAAGGAAAACAATTGAAAGTATTTGTTGCCAATAATAAAATTTGAGCTTGCAAAAAAAGTAGAATTTTGGGAAACTTGTATCTATCAACGTGAACTTGACAGCTTCTCAATATTTAAAAATTTTTCTGATGAGATTTACAATGAAGGAAACTGATGATTTGAAATGCCATCTGTGGAATGCCCTATATGAAATCCCATATAGGGAATAAAATATGCAAATTCTATGCTTAAAGACCCCTTGTTTGAGAATCTGGTTTGCTTCATTTTGAAATACGTCAACATTTGGAAAATCTACATAACTCAGTAAACTCATATTCTACAAATGATCAATGCATGGTTAAAGATTCCAAAAATCATGCATAAGTTAAAGATCCATTCAGAGTTCAAGATAAGAAATGCACTTTAATATAGCAGTATGAATGCTCATTTATATGATTTCAGATTCCATATTGCAACCAACATTTTGAAAATTTAATTGTTGAGTTTTGACATAGTATCTAAGAAGCATTTCCACAATTATCTGCAAAGGCTATTAAAATACTTCTTTTCCCCGCTTTAATAATATGCAGGTATGAACATTAAATGAAGTTAAGAATTGTGATTATTTCTAAATTTGGATATTCTAATTTCCAAACTGAAACCACATCCATGTTTAAAATGACACAAGTTTTTCTAGTACCTCAGCGTGGTCAGAAAGGTGATGAGGCCTTCCCAAGTGTTAGTCTAGGTCTGAGAGAAACACCATCCACTCTATCTGACGCCCACTGAGTAAATTTTAAAGGTAATAATGGGTAATAAAAAGTACACTTTCTCATAAACAAAATGCAGACATAAACTTAAAAACATTAAATCAAGGTAGAAAACAATACGACTCAAAGAACAGATGACTAATTGTAGAACATGAACATACTTAAAACAACCTAATTATGATACCATAGATGGCTACAGCCAAGTGGAACAGAGGGTATTGGATAGTGTTACAAAGATAGGATAAATTCCTAGAGATAGAATTATTTGCTGGTGTACAACATACACTCCATTACTTCTTTACAGTGTTTAATCCTTCATCAAATTTTGCCCTGGCTGACTGGATAAATAAGTGGAACAACAAATCCATCTCTCTCTCTCTCTCTCTCTCTCTCTCTCAATCAATCAATTTTAAAAATCCTTTATCAATTTGACCTGGAAGGTACTCTTTTAGCCAGAAGCTGAGAGGGAAAAGTGTCAACAAAGAAACAAACAAGGACTGTATAAAGCAGAAACTTGCTATCAGGAAGCAAAACATGAAGTTCCAAGTAGCATTTAGAGAAAAGATATTAGAGAGTGAGGAGAGGGAGTTACTGTGAAAATCTCTAACAGGGCCTGAAGTTCCTTTGGCAGCAGCTATGGAAAAGTGGATACTAATATTATAACCGTTGTTTTTAAGCAGGGTAGGTCAAAGCTCTCTGAGCAATATCTGCATGTTTGCATGGAGGGAATAATATATGCAAATTCCATGTTTAAAGACCTCTTGCTTAGAAATCTAGTTTGCTTCATTTTGCCTCCCTAATCTACTTACAAGGAGACTTTTGTTTTAATGTCAAATAGGCTTTAGCCTGTACAGGTCTAATGGCACTTTGCCACTGGTGCAGGCTTAATAGGACATGAGGAGATTGTAAGTAAATTTCATTAGAAGGCTACAATCTCTACTTCATGAAAGATTATATATATATATATTATGTAGGGGGTCAGGATATCACTCCAATTTGCTAGAGCAATAACCTAGAAACACCCTGCAGGGATTACCTATTGGTTTCTGAAGCAGCCTCCGTAGTCCACTTGCAGTCATGAGCAAGCTACATAACCTCAGAGCCCTGACTGCTCAGACTCCTGAAGGCCCCCTCCTTCAGGCAAACAGTTGAAAAAGTATGGCTAAGTATAATTATTGTTTGTGTATTGGCTTTGATAGAAAACAACAGTGCGTATTAATCATTTTTACCAGTTTTTGTTTTTGATAGTCCTAAATTTCTCATTGTTACAGAAAAATTAAAATACAAGAAAAGGGTCCTGGCCAGGTAGTTCAGTTGGTTGAAGTGTCATCCCATACACTGAAAGGTTATGGGTTTGATGTCTGGGCGCATATGGGAGGCAACAGATTGATGTTTCTCTCTCTCCTTCCCTTTCTCTCTAAAGTCAATAAAAGCATGCCCATGGGTTAGGATTTTTTTACAAAGGGAAAAATATGAAAGAAGGGAAGTATTTCTAATTTGGCAGACTAAAACAAATACAAAATTTAATAAACATATAATTAGAGGTTAATGAAGACTTCTGTTTAAAGTATGAATTTTTGAGTGTTTGCATGTGAATAAGCATGAGGATTATTTGAAATCTTAAAAGCTCTGCTGTAAGGAAGCACTATTCTCACTCAGGATAGCATGAGAATATAAATAGTATAAGACTCAGAAGAAAATAGTAAGTAACACAAAAATGATTGGTTAAAGAAGAGGCAGTACAGGGCCCTTCCCTCAGCCACTCATGGGGATTCACAGATTCCCCAGAAAAGATATTGGACATAAACAACAGAATCACATATTGTTTTCTTGTGTGTGTGTGTGTAATGTATGTGTATGTATGTATGTATGTTTGTATGTTTAACTAGGTAATGAATTCATGTTTCAAAATTCTGAAAGTACAAGAGTATACAATACATTCTCTTTAACGCCTATCCAGCCACCTAGTTCCCCTCTTCAGAGGTAACTAATATTACCAACATCTTATATATTCTTCAATGTATATATGAGCAAATATACATAAGTTTTTGTACAAGTGATAATGTTCTATATATTTTAAAGCTTGTGTTCTTTTCACTAAACTATATCTTGGAATTAAACCATATCAATAATAAGTTTACCCATCTTTCAGCAGCCTAGTATTCCATTGAATGGATGAATCATAAATTATCTGACCAGCTCCACATTGATGAACATTTAAGTTGTTTCCAGTCTTTTGCTATTCAAATAATGCTGTAATGACTTGTCTTGTACATAGGTCACTTTATACATATGTAAGTAATCAGTAGGATAAATTCCTAGAGGTAGAATTATTTATTCTAAGAGTATATGTGCTTATAATTTTGATAAGTGTTGCTAAATTACTCTACATAGGGGTTGTACTAATTTAAGTTCCTGTTGGTTACTTATGAAAATGCATTTTAACACTCTCACTAATATATAGTGTTACCAAGCTTTGTGATCTTTTCCAATTTGATGGGTTAACCATGATATTTCAGTTTAATTAGCCCTTCTCATTATGAAATTGAACATCTTTTATATGTTTTAGAGCCACTTATATTTCCCTTTATGTAAACTGTTCATATTTTGTGGCCATTTATCTTTAGGGTTATTGGTTTAGCTATAGGGTTTTTTTGTTGTTAATTTATTTATTTTTTATTCAATAATCTTTACTTTAGGCCAAAATGAATCTGTAGTTGCTGTCCATGATGAGAAAATATATTTAGTTGGTGGATATTCGATTTGAACAAATGAGCTTCTGGCTTGTATCCAGGTGAGTGGTTGAAATTCCTTTTGAATGTTCAAGTGGTTCAGTGAGATTACTTTTTTCAGTGCTGGGACTGAAGGAAGACATTTACATATAGAAAGAGGCTTGAGCTCTCTTTGTGAAGCCAAACTTCAGCCACTAACTTCATCCTGTATCCTAAAAATGGTGCCTAATAAATGATTGAGCCCTGTTAAAAATAAAGATGGGGACAAGTTCTGAAAATATATGTAGCATAAGCTGGAAATGGGGAAAGTAAATGTAAATATCTCAAAATCTTTGGTATTAGTACATTCACACCCCCATAACTTTACAATTGTCTCCACTCCATTTCCTTATTTTCTGTATTGCACTTCATTCATTTCCATAAATGCCACCTATAAACGTGTTCTTTTTTGTTGTTAATCCTCACCCAAGGATATTTTTTCCATTGATTTTTTTTAGAGATAATGGAAGGGAGGGAAGGAGAAAGAACGAGAGAGAGGGAGAGAAGAAAAGAAAGAGAAGGCACAAGCCCCCAACCAACTGGGACCAGGGATTGAACCTGAAACCCAGGTATGTGCTGTTGACCTGGAATCAAACCCACAACCCTTTGGTCCATGGGCTGACACTCTAACTACTGAGCAACACCAGCCAGGGCCAAAGGTGTTCTTTCCTGGCAGAAGTGAGAAGTTGTGATTTATGACAGATCTGATGGGGCAGCCTCTGCCCCAAACAACAGTCCTTGCACATCAGCGTGTGAGCAGATCAGGCAGGGCAAGTTGCTAGTTGGTCCTTTCAGAACAGCAATAGCTTGTGTTGATTTACATATTTGAAGTTTTATTTATTTGTTTATTTATTTATTGCCAGTTCTTACAATAGATGTGTTTTATTTTAGATGTTCTCTGATAACATATTAGCAATAGAGGCCTGATGCACGAAATTTGTGCATGGTGGGGGAGTCCCTCAGCCTAGCCTGTGCCCTCTCACAATTGCTCCTACCTGCCTGCCTGCTCACTCCTAACTGCCTTCCTGCTCACTCCCAACCACCCACCTGCTCACTCCTTACAGCTTGGCTTGCCACTCCTCAGTGCTGCTGCGGAGGCAGGAGAGGCTCCTGCCACTGCCGCTGCACTTGCCAGCCGTGAGCCTAGCTTCTGGCTGAGCAGCACTCCCACTGTGGGAGCACACTGACCACCAGGGGGCGGCTCCTGCATTGAACATCTGCCCACTGGTGGTCAGTGTGCATCATAGCAACCAGTCGTTCTGGTCATTCAGGTCATTCCACCATAATGGTCGCTGGGCTTTTATAGACTGGAGGCCCAGTGCACAAAATCTGTGTGCGGGTATGGTCCCTAGGCCTGCGATCAGGGGCCATCTTCTCTGGCTGCCTGCAGCCGGCCCCGACCCCCGCCACCACCCACCCCGGTTCCCCGTTTGCCATCAGATGATCAGAGCCTGATGGCTGGGGGAAGGGACCAAGAGGTTGGCTGTTCCTGCCCTCTGTGGGTTGCCCTCTGTGTGTGTGGGGGGGAAGGGGGGACTGATGGGGCAGGAGCCTTGGCCTAGTGCCACTCATGTCCCCTGCCACTCACTCCTGGTTCCCCATTCACCATTGGGTGATCAGACCCTGCCAGCCAAGGAAAGAGACAGAGAGGTGGTCAGTGCACCTCATAGTGACTGGTTGAGCTGTCATTCTGGTTGTTCCACCATTAGGGTCAATTTGCATATTACCATTTTATTATATAGGATAGAGGCCTGGTACACAGGTGAGGGCCGGCCAACCTGCCCTGATGGGGGCCCTGGGTCACAGTGGGGGCGGGGCCAGCTGGGGCAAGGAAGGAGTGATCTTTCTGGTCTCTGGTCATTCTGCTGTTTTGGTGAGTGGGCTTTTATTATATAGGATGTATTAGTCCTGACCTTTCTCCTGATCTCCAGAAATATATATCCTTTATAACTACTCACATTACCTAATCTAATCTTTGTTGGAAGGTGTTTTTTTCAATAATTGCTTTAATATCTTTAATAGTTGCAGGACTATTTAAGCTTTTAATTTTTTCTAGTCACATCTCATAAGGTATAGATATTACTTCAAGAAACTTTTCCATGTTGTCTAAGTTTTTAAAATTTGTTGCTGTATTTATAGCTTAAAATAATAAGATTATTTATAGATAAAAATTTGATTCTTTGTGATAAGAATTGCAAAAAATTTCCTATTATTTCCAGAGTTTGTAAGTATTAAAAATTATTTGTTGCCTTTATGTCTGAATAACAATTTTGATGATATAAATTTCTTGGATCACACTTTCTTTGCTTGAGGATATAAAAGACATTTCTCCAGGCTTCTAGACTTGCACATTGTTGTGGATAAGTCTGATGTTTTAATCCTTCACAGACAACTCATTTTTACCTGATTGTCTAAAGGATTTTTCTTTATCTTCAAAGTTTAGCAACTGCATTAGGATATATCTGTGTTGACCATTATGTGCCAATTTTCCCTGAAACCTGAAATGCCCCTTCTGGGATCTGTAGTGATGTCCCCTCTTTCATTTCAGATATTAGTAGTTTGTGTTCTCTCTCTCTCTCTCCTCTCTCTCTCTCTCTCTCTCTCTCTCTCTCTCTCTCTCTCTCTCTCAACCTGGCTACAGGTTTATCAATTTTATTGATTTTTTTTCAAAGAATAAACTTTTGGTTTCATTGATTTTTCTCTCCCTTCCTTTTTAAGTATATTAAATATGTTGTATGTATATATGGGCTCTTATTTTGTAAGAGGAATTGCTTTATCAACTGTTTAAATCCATAGCAAAATATTTGGTCAAAATTTTCATCTGTTTCATGGAAATACTGCTTCAGTCATTGTTCATCTCCACTTCTTCTTTTTCTTTTTTTCCCTCTTTTCTTTTAATAATGTATATAGAGCCTAGGTGATTTATGTTTGATTTCTCATGTTAGATGAGTGGGCTTTTCCTTGACCAGTTATTTACAAATGGTTCATATGTTGGAGATACTAGAGCTGTGTCCAAAACTAGCAGCACCTCTCCCTGAATGGTGTGAGTCCATTTTTTTAAATTATTATTGTTTTAAGTATTACAAATAGTAGTACATATGTCTCCTTTTTTCCCCCCCATTGACCTCCCCCCGGCATCCCCTACCCCCCAGTACATGCCTTCACCTGCCTGCCCCCCCCCAGTGTCTTGTATCCATTGATTATGCTTATATGCATGCGTACAAGTCCTTCAGTTGATCTCTTACAACCCCCCCCCCCGCCCCAACCTCCCCTGCCTTCCCGCTGTAGTTTGACAGTCTGTTCAATGCTTCTTTGCCTCTGTATCTATTTTCCCCCCATTTCTTTCCTTTACAAAATTTTGCCTCTACAGACTAGAAATAAACATATAATAACAAAAAAAAAAAAGTTTGAGTCCCAATTTCAATGTCCAACAGTTCTGAGTCCCCCGTTTCAATGTCAAACAGTTCCTTATGTGTACATGTCAGCAATGATATCTGGATGGTGGGCACATGGTGGCAATTCAGGTCCGACCCTCTCTGGTTTGGTCCTAGGCAACCTGCAGCGGTACACAGCTGCTGACTGCTAGCGTGACAAGGTGTCATCAGCATCTTCCATCTCTGGACTGTTTTTCCTCTTGTCTTTGTGGTTGGAGCAGACCTGTCAATTCCTCTCTGTTGCAGGAATCCACATGGTCTTGGAGTTGTTTTCTGAAAATATACAAACATATTCTCGACCAAAAGTTAATAAAAGAATCTTTACTATATAATTGATTTGGGATCCTTTGTCTTATTTAGACACCATGTGTGTTTTTCATGGGTGTCTTGCTGTTAGCATTACAAATGAAAATTTTGTAAAGTAAAAATTTTCTAGATGTAATTTACTTATAGGATATTTTTCTTACATGATATTACCCTACTATGCCCCCCTTTTTTTGTATTAATGGAGGCTTTTGTAAATTTTATAAAGCAGTCTTGATAACTTTAAATTTTTAATTTTTTTTTGCCCCAAAATATGACTGCTTTAGGTTCATTGCATGTTCAGAAATTTTACCATGAGATGAACTACCAATAGAAATTTTAGTTATTACTTTAAGAACAGCTTTTTGTCCAGTACAATTAAATTTACTTGAATATTCACTTATTTCAATTAGCCTATTTAAATTAACCTGAGAACTTGATTACTATTTTACTGTCAAATTTAATACTCTACCAACAATCTTAGTTTACCCTGTAAATATTAGTGGAAAGGATTATTTGCATTCTTGAGTAGGCCCTGAGCATTCCTGATGCTAGGCTGGATTTAGATATAGGGCAGCTGCTGTCGGCCAAGTCTCTTGTCTGTTACCTGGGTCCCGATCTGAGCTGGGCCAAGTCTCTGTCTGTCATCTGTATCCCAATCTGAGCTGGGCGTGGGAAGCAAAGCAGCCATGGGGGCAGGAGACCTCCTTCAGAAGGGGTGAGGGTTCAGGCCCCTTCAGGGTTGGGGGGGTGGGGGTCTGCGTCCCACCTCTGTTGACCCCCAAGTTCTCTCCTGATGGCCCCTCTGTGACTGTGCCTGTCTTAGGTTGTTCCTTCTCTGAGGAATCTTGGTGTGAGTCCATTTAACTGTCACCTCTATCCAGCCGACAGAAATAGGCAGCTGTCAGATTCACACCATTCAGACTCCTAATTGGAAATAGTCGCCACCAGACTCTCTTTTTTCCTTCCTCCCTCCCTCCCTCCCTCCCTTCCTTCCTTTCTTCCTATATATTTTTATTGATTTCAGAGAGGAAGAGAGATAGAAACATCAATGATGAGAGAGAATAAGTGATCGGCTGCCTCCTACATGCCCCCTACTGGGGATCGAGCCCGCAACCTGGGCATGTGCCCTAACCAGGAACCCAACCATGACTCCTGGCTCGTAGGCTGATGCTCAACCACTGAGCCACGCCGGCTGGCCAGATTGTTTCTTAAAATACAGCTTTTTATGAGTTCTTTTCAGTCCTGTCACCACTGCTTCTCAGAACCAAATGAGTGTCTATGGATGCTTTTGTCACCACCCCACACCCCCATCCCTGTAGGACATATGAGGATTTTTAGCTCTGTGTCTTGGGCACATTCCTCATCTTGGGGTTGTGCCAGCTTTCTCAGGGACTTATATTCCCTTTTGCATCCTCCCACTTCCTGTTTGATTTTTATTGCTTTTGGCAGCCCTTCTATTTGTGGCTTAGGGTTTCATATGGAATCCTAGTTTGCATTTCTTTTTTATTTTTCAATTATAGTTGACGTGCAATATTATATTAGTTTCAGGTATACATGCCAGTGATTAGACATTATATAACTTACTAAGCGATCCTCCCGATAAATCTTGTACCCATCTGACACCATACAGAGTTATTAGAATATTATTCACTATATTCCCTGTGCTGTACTTTACATCCCCATGTAACTATTCTATAGCTAACAAATTGTATTTCTTAATCCCTTCACCTTTTTCACCCAACCCCTACCCATCCCTCTGGCAATCACCATACTGTTGTTTGTGTCCATGAGTCTTTCTTTTTATTCTTTTTTTAATCCCCTCACCCTTCTCACCCTGCCCACAACCCCCTCCCTTCTCACAGCTGTCAGTTTGTCCTCTGAATCCATGAGTCTGTATCTACTTTCTTAATTTTGTTCATTAAATTCCACATATAAGTGAAATCACATGGTACTGGTCTTTCTCTCACTGGCTTATTTCGTTTAGCATAATATTCTCCAGGTCCATCCATGCTGTTGCAAAAGGTAAGATTTCCTTTTTTATGGCTGAGCAGTATTCCATTGTGTAAATGTACCACAGCTTTTTAATCCACTCATCTACTGATGGGCACTTGGGCTGCTTCCAAATCTTAGCCATTGTAAATAATGCTGCAATGAACATAGGGGTGTATATATTCTTTCAAATTAGTGTTTTAGGTTTCTTCATATATACAGTATTCCCTAAGAGGAATTGCTGGGCCATAAGGCAGTTCAATTTTTTATTTTTTGAGGAAACTCCATGCTGCTTTCCACAGTGACTGCACCAATCTGCATCCCACCAACAGTGCACAAGGGTTCCCTTTCCTCCACATCCTCACCAATACTTATTGTTGATTTATTGATGATAACCATTCTAACAGGGTGAGGTGATATTCCATTGTGGTTTTAATTTGCATTTTTATGATGATTAGAGATCTTGAGCTCCCTTTCATATGTCTATTGGCCATCTGTATGTCCTCCTTGGAGAAGTGTCTTTTCAGGTCCTTTGCCCATTTCTTAATTGAATTGTTAGGGTGTTTTGGTGTTGTTGACTTTTACAAGCTCCTTATAAATTTTGATATTAACTCCTTGTCAGATGTATTGGTGAATATGCTCTCCCATTCAGTGAGGCATCTTTTCATTTTGTTGATGGTTTCCTTTGCTGTGCAAAAACTTTTTAGTTTGGTAGTCTTATTTGTTTATTTTTTCTTTTGTTTCTCTTGCTTGAGACAATATATCAGAGAAATATTGCTACTAGAAATGTGCAATATTTTACTGTCTATGTCTTCTTCTAGGATTTTTATGGTTTCAAGTCTTACATTGAAGTTTTTAATCTATTTTTAGTTTATTCTTATGTATGGTGTAAGAAGGTGAGCTAGTTTTTTGTTTTGTTTTATTTAGGTGTTTGTTTGTTTTGTATTATGATGGGATAGCATCAGAAAGCAGCGCCACTCACAGAAAGAGGCCTGTCTGGCCCATTACTGGTTGTGTATGTTGCATGCAACATCTTCATGTCCTCTGATTCTATGATCAGAACCATCAGTCTCTTCTCTATCATCCAATCTTTCCCACAAGTTTCAGATTTGGAAAGAAAATAATTTTTCCTGGCTGTTACTGGGATTGTGATCTAAGAACTCCCCTTCCTTCAGCTAAACATATTCATTATGCAGTTCTGCAAGTCAATTTTTTATGTCGGTGTGTCTGTAGCACAGCCTGCTTTACTGTGGAAAAATTAGTGTGGATTCAGGAAGGCACTGAAATGTATCTCTGATCTATAGGCATATGTAAAATTTCATCAGTAGCTATTTCTTTGTGTTACTCTGCCCTCTTTTAACATGTCTATATTTCTTTGAAAATAAGTAAGTTGTCATTATCATCTTTGTGTATATCACTTTAAAAAATGTTTCTAGGGAAACACTGAGAAAGGAAACAGGAAATGGAAATTAAGGAACACCCAAGATAAATATTGAACAGCAAGATAAACATTGCCCACTAACAATTTGATCTAGCTGGAGACTTTTGTCAAAAGAATGCAAGTG
The DNA here is from genome assembly GCA_026230045.1 of Corynorhinus townsendii. Taxonomy (NCBI): domain Eukaryota; kingdom Metazoa; phylum Chordata; class Mammalia; order Chiroptera; family Vespertilionidae; genus Corynorhinus; species Corynorhinus townsendii. The sequence continues at coordinate 181,900,199 of JAPDVU010000001.1, read as the reverse complement.
AAGTTACTACTCACATTTTGTTAATAGTTAAAATTACATACAGTAGTCCCCCTTATCGGGGGTTTTGCTTTCCATGGGTTCTGTTACTACAATCAATGGCAGTCTAAAAATATTAAATGGAAAATTCCAGAAATAAACAATTTATAAGTTTTAAATTGCATGCCATTCTCAGTAGCATCATGAAATCTCACACTGTCCTTCCCTGTCCCACCCAGGACATGAATCATCCCTTTGTCCAGTGTCTCCATATTGTCTAATGCTACCCACTCATGAGTCACCTTGAAGCTGTGTTGGTAATCAGATTGACCAACACAATATTTCAGGGCTTATGTTCAAACAACCCTTAATAATGACCCCAGCCCTAACCGGTTTGGCTCAGTGGATAGAGCGCCGGCCTGCGGACTCAAGGGTCCCAGGTTCGATTCTGGTCAAGGGCATGTACCTTGGCTGCGGGCACATACCCAGTAGGGAGTGTGCAGGAGGCAGCTGATAGATGTTTCTCTCTCATCAGTGTTTCTAACTCTCTATCCCTCTCCCTTCCTCTCTGTAAAAAAATCAATAAAATATATATTTAAAAAAAACAAAAAATAATGGCCCCAAAGAGCAAGAGCAGTTTAAGTTTAGCATAGCTACTCAGGTGTAGGAAAAAACATAGTACATATAGGGGTCAGGACTATGGTTTCAGGCATCCACGGGGGTCTTGGAATGTGTCAGTAGTAGGTAAGAAGGGACTACTGTAAACGTACCTGTGGGCAAATCAAACCAAACTTACTGGTAAGAAGGCAAAATCTTTTTAGATGTTATTAGTAAATTCTTGCTTCCCTTCCTTACTTTATGGAATTTTTAAGTCTTACATTCCACACGAAGTCCAGTTATCTTTATTGTTTTTTGTAGAGCATACTTCTACTCTATGTAAGCCTAGCCTCTGTTCTTTTTATGTTCTGTGAAGCAGTACTGGCCATACTAGTTTAAGGGTAATTAAAAAGAGCACCACCTTAGGATTTTGCAATATCAACAGCACTTACGTTATAGGGAGAGTGATGTTAGGATTAGATTTAAGCTTTCCTGTACCGGGCTGGCATGGACAGTTGTTACTGAGGGTCAGAATTATCCAGTCATTTCATTTTTAGACGTGGGTTTATACAAATAAGTTAACAGGGAAATACGGACATTCAATATGATCTAAGCCCAGGAAGGATTCTAATGTAAAAAGAAAAATACATTTGTAAATTAGAAATGATCTCCCGAAAGAAATGCTGTAGTGATTGCACTCTCATAAGGATATAATATAATCTCCCATACATTATGTAAAATCTACCATCATTTCCAAAGCCACAGAGAACACATGGTTTCTCCTTTTCAAAAGTACTCCTAATCCCTTGGCTTATACAACTGGGGCTGCACTGCCAACACAGTTATTTCCAGTTCTTGTCCCATAAACAGAAGCACTTAGACACAAATACTTGCAATAAGAAGGTAGTTTTGAAAGGCATTTCATTAATAGTTATGGCTTTGGAAATGATTAGTTAATGGGAATCATGTCCATACTGAGTATTGTTTTCTGAGAACTCATTTATTCAGTGATCATTCAGCTGAGAATGTTTCCAGAATGAACGTGTTTTTTCTTCTTGTTTGGCTTTTAGTCAGGTCATATTTTTGCATTAAGATCAACAAAAAGAGGGCCCTGGCTGAGTGACTCCGTTGATTGGAGAGTTGTCCCATCTACCAAAGGATTACAAGTTCGGTTCCAGGTTGGAGCACATACAGGAGCAACTGATAGATGTTTCTCTCTCACAGTGATGCTTCTCACATCAATGTTTCTCTCTCTCTTTAAAAAGTAAAATAAATTAAAAAACAAACAAACAGAAAAACCACACATATCCTCAGGTGAAGATAAGGAAGGGAGGGAGGGAGGGAGAGGAAAAAGAGAAATGATGAAAGCCAAAAAGCGAAAGCAACCCAAATGTCCATTAACTAATTCAGTGGATAAATAAAATAGCCACATGATGGAATATCATTTTGCAATAAAAAGAAATGAAGTACTGGTACATGCTAACACACGGATGAACCTTGAAAGCATTATGCTAAGTGAAAGAAGCCAGTCACAAATGACCACATATTGGATGCTTTCATTTATACAGAATGTCAGAACAGGCAAATCCATACAGGCAGAAGGTAGGTTAATGTCTATCTAAGGCCGAACAGTGGGGAGCATGATGAAGGTGACTATTACAGGATACAAGGTTACTTTGGGGGCCAATTAAAATGTTCTAATTTATTATAATGATGGCTGTACAACTCTGAATACATTTAAAACATCATTGGATTGTGTACATTAAATGGTTGACTTGAATGGTTGACTTGAAATGTCTCTATTAAGCTATTAAAAATTAAAAAAGGAAAATGAGAAAATTTTCATATCGGTGAAATTTTTGTAATAATAGCCCTTGTAAGAAAAAAATGTAGTGGCAATGTTGATATAGTATATCAATGGAAAATTAGTCATAAAATAGAAATTGTTATACGTTCTAAAATGTTTTATCTGGCAAAATGTTTTTACTACTTTGATGCTTGGTTTAGTGTTTCCCTTAGGGAATCTCAGTCTTTTTCTCTTATGGTCTTCAATGGACTGGATAAGGCTCACCCACCTTATTAACTGTAATCTGCTTTACTCAAAGTTTAAAATTTAATCTCATCTAAAAAAAAAAAAAAAAAACACCTTCAAAGCAACTTCTAGACTGGTGTTTGACCAAATATCTGGGTACAATGGCCTAGCTAAGTTGATACATAAAATTAACCATTATAGTTACTTATGTGAGGAAGTAACTGATTTTAATTTTTTCATTTCATTTTGGCTATAAACAGAGCAGGCCAGCTCTTGAGCAGAAAGAATCTAGTAATCATACAGTCACCATGTTTGATATTTTAGAACTTAATTTCTTTGCAGAACAAAAATTAATACATGCTTATTGCTATAAATTTGAAAAATAATGTCAGAACATAGAATAAATAAAACAAAATCACCATGCCTTCATCATTTTGAGGGTGTTTGTTTGTTTGTTTGTTTTCCAAACAGACTTTGTATAGAATGGCTTCATAAATTGGAGAATCAAAGTTTTTAGTATAGGAAATACTTAAGTCAACTATACAAAGTATTTTAAGAAAGCTTATTTTAAAAAGCAAAAGAAAGCTTATTTTATTATGATGCAAGTAAATATGCTGTCTTCAGGATACATGGTGACTTTTTTTAGACAATCCAGTAAATCAAGAGAAGCAAAACGATGTTGCTCACGAGGCCCTTCTTATGCGATCATGGTCCTTACACTTACTATCGCTTTAGTCTTGCCCTTAACACAGACAATGACAGTGCTTTGCCTTTCTTCCCAAAAGTTTTGTACCCTATCCCAATGCCCACAAATATTTTCTCCACAAACTTAAACAATGAATTTCTGCAAAGAAAACGTTTTACCTTAATTACGACTCAAAGCACAGCTTACTTTTGATCTGGGGACCACATGTGTGCAAGATCAGCAGTTATTAACTGAGAGTATGCTAAGTTACAGATAGTTATGGTTAATTTACTCACAATGTTACCGGCATGGGAGTAGTGGAAGGGAAGAAAAATGAATATGAACACATGCTACTAGTATTTGCTGTGTTCTAAGGCCTATCACATGATTTAATACTCAAAATAATCCTGCAAAGCAGGTAATGCTTTCCATGTTTTTGATAGATTAGCAAATGGAAGCTCAGAGAAGTTAACAACCTTGTCCTCGGTCATCCAGCTAATACAGAGGGAAGTCTTTCTTCATGCCATAGATTTATCCTCAGTAGTCTCCGATCAGAGGAAAGAAGACACTTTCTGAGCCTCACCCCTGGAACGGATGATCCCTTGGCACTTTCCTAGGATCTCCCCGGCATTCTTCAGCTCCCACGTGTGGCCTACCTAAAAATGCTCTGGTTCCCAGCAGACATAGCAAAGCCGGAGCTGTCTGTCGTACTTGCCTACACTCCTTGAAGCTGCCTTGGCAATGGTCCAGGGGCCAGGCTGTCTAGTCTCTATACAGAATCTGGTTTCTTTCTCAAAAAGCAATCTTTGTAAAGTTGACTGGAATTTTTAAAATTAGCAGTTATGTTTGAATTTGGATCTATTTCCAGTCAAAGTTTTTTCATGATATGTGATGAAGTGTGTGTATAGATTCTTACAATTCCAGACAAGTCCGCCTATATCACAAAAGCTGGGATAAAACTTATGATGGACTGGATGCAGAAGCCAATGAATAAAAGATGAGGCCTAGATTTTTGTTTTGAGACTGAGTAAATGATGGTGTAGTTTTCTGAGCCAGGGAAGACTGAGAAGCAGTTTAGTGAGGGGATTGCAGGGAAATGTTCCGTTTTGAACTTTCAACTTCCCTCATACCTCATATCCAGTTCCTCATCAACCCTGTCATTTCTACCTGAAAATATACCCTGATTCCAACACTTTTCACCAATCCACCACTATCCCTTGTTCAGGCTCACCCAGGAAAATAGCAATCATTTAAAACAGGGGGAATTCAATGCAGGGAATTGATTACACATGTGGTTTAAGAAGTGAGAAGCCAAATGGTCTGGTGAGGAAACCCAGAGATTAACAGCTTTAGAAAGCTGCTACCATGTCCAGGCTGGGAGGACAAAAGGAAGAGGGGTCATGACCACCCAGAGGAGGCTGGATCCATGGTGATATCATGTGGCAGGAGCTGGAGCCATTCCATTCCTGCCAGAGGTGCTGCCTGAGGGAGAGAGAGAGAGAGAGAGAGAGAGAGAGAGAGAGAGAGAGAGAGAGAGAGAGAGAGAAATGACCAGGCTTCCCTTGTTCCTGCCCTCCCATCTCCAAACAGTGCCTATAGCCACCCAGAAGCCAGCTGACAAGGAACTTGGAAAAGGCAGAATGTAGGTGTCGGCCAGCAGAGGTACGGAAGGGAGAGGAATGGGTCTGAGAGCCAAAGGCCCAGCTGGCACACACCTAATTCAAGGCACTGCAACCTCTTGACTGGGCTATTATAATAGTCTTCTAAATCTTCCCCCTGCTTCCACTGTAATGTCTCCTGCTGTAAGGGACTAGGCAACTGTAACAAAGAGGCCCAACAATACCATCGCTTCCTGCTTAAAGAAAAACTTTTCTTTCTCTCTGACAGGTCGGTGGGGAGCTCTGCTCCTACAGTGATTCAGAGACCAGGGTCACTTCTAGGTCATTGCTTCTCTATTTCCTTGGGTATTGCCATCATTTGCAGAGTCAGCTGCTAGGGGCCATTGCTGTGTCTGGGTTCTGGCTTTCAGGAGGGGAAAGCATGGACATTCAGGGCAAGGATTTTTTTCTACCTAGTGATTCAAAAAGTTCACACATCATTTTACTCACATCCCATTGGCACATACTTAGGCATCTACCCACATGCAGCTGCAAGGAAGGCTGAGAAATGTAGCCTTTAGCTGAGTAGCTAATTGCACCCAAGAAAAAGGAGAGATTGAATTTGGAGGGTACAAGCTTACTCTCTATAATCTATACCCCAGTCAGCAGCCAGAATATTCTGTTTAAAACACACCAAGCCATGTCTCCTTTGCTCACAACTCTTCAAAGGCTTTCCATTGCCATTATGCTTATATCCAAATTCCTTGTCATGGAATACAAAACTCTTCAAGTTCTGACTCCTGCCTATATCTTTGACCTCATCCCTACCACCAATAGTGGGGTCCTTGATTTGTTGCATTTGCCAATTTCTGGGGTGTAAATACTCCTACCACGGCTGATATCAAGCTAATAATGGAACATCACTGAATACAAAGTGGGAAGAGAAGCACACTTTGTCTCTTGTGAACTAGTATAAGCTGACTTTGGCACGCTATTGCCTACCGTTCTTTCACTTCCTCAAATTCTCCAGCCACATTAGTTTCTTTGCTGTTCTACCACAGTGGTTCTCAAAGTGTGCTCCCCAACCAGCATCCTCAGTATCACTTGGGAACTTGCTAGTGATGCAAATTCTTGGGCCCCATCTCAGGCTTACAGATACTCTGTATGTGGAACCAGCAAAGTTTGGACAAACTTTCCAGTTGATGCCAATGCATGCCCAGGTGGGAGAACCACTGCTCTAATATACTAAGCTTCCTCCCAATTCAGGGCCTTCATTTCTGCATCTTCTACCTCATATTCTCTTCCTCCAGATTTTTGTTATCTAGGTCTCTGGTCAAATATCACCTCCTTGAAGAGGCCTTCCCTCCTAACAAGCACATTCTGTTCCCCTTAGTAGAATGTAAGCTGACAGCAGGGAAGTTGTCTTACTCACTTCTGCATCTCTAGCACCAAAAAGAATGCTTAGCATATGCTAGGTAAAAGGATATATGTGTCAGATGAATTAACATATTATATAATTAATGTGAAAATTAGTTTTATAGTCTAACTAGCACACTGAGAAATAAAAAAAGAAATTCAAAAAAGAGAGAAGACTATTATAGTCAGACATTTAGGGATCATGTACCTTCTTTCTCTCAACCCTGTAACCTGAAATTCAACACACATACATGTAGTAGTTTAGGCATAAGTTGTTTAAACATATTTTAAGGGAAACAACCACCAGTATTTCTACTTACCAATTGTTTCTGGCTCTTTCTTGGGGGAAAGTGGAATAGCCTTATTGAGATATAATGCACATGCCACACAATTCACCCACGTAGAAAGTGTGCAATTCAGTTGTTTTAGTATATTCACAGAATTATGCATCTAGCAACACAATCAATTTTAAAATAGTCTCATCAGACTATTCTAAATAAATACAAATATTCTAGAATATTCAAAAGAAAATCTATATCCTTTAGCAGTAACTCCTACCCCATTATTTTCTCAACCATCCCAAATCTCAGCAACCACTCTACTTTCCGTTTCTATGAGTTTGCCTGTTTTAGCCATTTCATATAAATGGAATCATAAAATATGTGGTCTTTTGTGACTGGCTTCTTTCACTTAGCATAATATTTTAAAGGATTATTCAATGTTTTAGCATGTATCACTACTTCATTTCTTTTTTCTGCCAAATAATATTTTCATTGTATGGATATACCACATTTTATATACCCATTCTATCAGTTGATGGACATTGAGGCTCTTTCCACTTTTTCGGCTATAATGAATAATGCTGCTATGAACATTCATGTATAAGTGTTTTTGTGGACATATGTTTTCATTTTTCTTGCGTATATATTCAGTAATGGAATCAATGGGCCATATAGCCATATGGTAACTCTATGTTTAAACTTTTGAAGAATGATCAGATTATTTTTAAAAACTATACCATTTTGCATTCCCACCAAGAGTGTATAAGGAGTCCAATGTATCCACATACTTGCCAACAATTGTTATTACCTGCATGTTTATGGGTTTTTTTGGGGGGTTTTTTTAGTATTTACTTACAATTTTTATTGTGGTAAAATTAGTATACATTATATATATTTCAGGTGTACAAAGTTATTACTGTGTTAAGTCTAGTTACTATCCTTCCCATATAATTAATCCCTCTCATCCATTTTGCCCTCTTCCCCTCTGGTAACTGCCAGTATGTTATCTGTATCTGTGAGTTTGTTTTGTTTTAAATCTTTATTGTTTAGATTATTACAGTTGTTCCTCTTTTCCCCCCCCGCATAGCTCCCCTCCCCCAGTTCCCATTCCACCCCATGCCCTTACCCCCCCTTACTGTCCTCATCCATAAGTGTATGATTTTTGTCCAGTTTCTTCCCGCACCCCCCACATCCCTTTCCCCTCGAGGATTGTCAGTCCACTCCCTTTCTATGCCCCTGATTCTATTATATTCACCATATTATTCTGTTCATCAGATTTTTTATTCACTTGATTTTTAGATTCACTTGTTGATAGATATGTATTTGTTGTTCATAATTTTTATCTTTACCTTTTTCTTCTTCTTCTTCTTCTTAAAGAATACCTTTCAGCATTTCATATAATACTGGTTTGGTGGTTATGAACTCCTTTAGCATTTTCTTATCTGTGAAACTCTTCATCTGACCTTCAATTCTGAATGATAACTTTGCTGGGTAATCTTGGTTGTAGGTTCTTGCTATTCATCACTTTGAATATTTCTTGCCACTCCCTTCTGGCCTGCATATTTTCTGTTGAGAAATCAGCTGACAATCATATGGGTACTCCCTTGTAGGTAATTAACTGTTTTTCTCTTGCTGCTTATAATATTCTCTCTTTGTCTTTTGCCCTTGGCATTTTAATTATGGTGTGTCTTCGTGTGGTCCTCTTTGGATTCCTTTTGTTTGGGGTTCTCTGTGCTTCCTAGACTTGTAAGTTTATTTCTTTCACCAGGTGGGGGAAGTTTTCAGTCATTATTTCTTCAAATAGGTTTTCAGTATTATGCTCTCTCTCTTCTTCTGGCACTCCCATAATTCTGATGTTGGTACGCTTAAAGTTGTCCCAGAGGCTCCTTACACTATCTTCATATTTTTGGATTCTTTTTTCTTTTTGCTTTTCCGGTTGGGTGTTTTTTACGTCTTTGTATTTCAAACCTTTGACTTGATTCTTGTGATCCTCCAGTCTGCTGTTGGATCTCTGTATATTATTTTTTATTTCAGTCAGTGTATGCTTAATTTCTAGTTGGTCCTTTTTCATACCCTCAAGGGTCTCGCTAAATTTGTTGGCCTTTTCTAGGAAATTCTTGAAAAACCTTATAACTGTGATTTTGAACTCTACATCCAGTCGTTTGCTTTCCTCCATTTCTTTCATTTGTGATCTGTTTCTTTGTCTCCACATTTTGGCTGCTTCCCTGAGTTGAGAGAGTGGCTTTGTGTGCTAGGTGTCCTATAGGGCCCAGTGGCTCAGCCTTCCCAGTTACCTGAGGTGGACACTCTTGGTGCACCCCTTTGTGGGCTGTGTGCACAGTCTTGTTGTAGTTAAGCCTTGATTGTTGTTGGTATCACTGGGAGGAATTGACCTTCAGGCCAATTGGCTGTGAGGATCAGCTGTGTCTACTCTGGGAGAGCTTCTGTGCTGGAGACACCCTTATGGGGCAAGACTTGCTTCATTGGGGCTTTGGTGCTCACTGAGTCTGCCCCCTGAGTGTGTCCCTTATGGATCTGAGGAGTTGTAATCTGGATGGTCCCACTCTGATCCCTGAGTACACTGGCTCTTGGATCTCCAAGGAGGTGCTAATTTAGCCTCTGCCTGAGGCCACCCAGCAGGAGCTATGGAGAGATCTGCAGATTCCTCTTCTTTGGATTTTGGAGGTGCCCAGATGAGGCCCAGCTGTGAAGCAATGCAAGCTGCTGTGTGGCCTTGGGCCTTCTTTTGGATATTCTGGGTCTCTGACTCAGCAGCAGTTTGTTAGGTAATTTTAGATTTCAAAGGACAAGGCCATTCATATGCAAAAGCCTCTGCACACAGCTTGGATGGGGCAGAGTCTCAGGGCAGAGCAAACAGCAATGGCTACCCATCAGCCCCTGTGTCTCAGTGTCCCTTGGTAGTCGCTGCAAGCACCTCTGAGAGAAAGCCGCCCTTGAGTTCCGCCCGCTACCAGACAGTCCAGTTTCACCCCATATGAGTCTGGTTCCCCAGAGTGTCACCCAGAACTGGAGTTCAGAGCATTCAGGAACTTGTGTCTCCCTCCGGATTGAAAAAGACAGCCAACCTTTCTGCGCACACATCTCCGTACCTCTGCCTTTACTTCCACAGCTCCTCTGAGTCTCAGTGTGCTTTTCTCTTTCCTTCTAGTTGTAGAATTTCCACTCAAGCAGCCTTCCTGTGGCTCTGGATGATGTCTGTTTTGTCTTTTAATTGTAGTTTTGAAGTGGTTGTGCGCAGCAGCAAGTTCAGGTGTTTACCTATGCCACCATCTTGGTTTCTCCTGTTTTGTTTTGTTTTTGTTGTTGTTCATTTTTTTGGTTTTTAGATTCAACATACATGTGATATCATACTAATTCTAACTAATTTCTCTCAATATAATACCTTCAAGGTCCATCCAGTTTTTTGTAAATGCAAGATATTCTTCTTTTTATTTTATTTACTGAGTAGTATTCCATTGTTTATATACAGGCTGGGGCAAAAGTAGGTTTATGGTTGTGAGTACACAAAACACAGTTTATTCTAGTATTATTATTTATTAATTATTGTATTATTTTCCATATGAACAAATGTAAACCTAATTTTACCTCACACATGTGTAACATCTTCTTTATCCAGTCACCCATTGATGGGCACTTAGCTTGTTTCCATATTTTAACTATTGTAAATAATGCTGCAATGAATACAGCAGTGCATATATCTTCTCAAATTACAGTAAACCCTCAATTTTAAGGACCTTGATTTAACAGACCTTGGATTTAATAGATAAAATTTCCAGCCCATATGTCATATGTGAAAATTAACACCCTGTTAATTTTTAAATTCTTTTAACCAAGATTTGCTTATAATTAAATTAATAGGTTATGTTTTTGTTATCAATTCACTGTTATTTTTAACACATTTTTAAAATATATTTTATTGGTTTTCTACAGAGAGGAAGGGAGAGGGATAGAGAGCTAGAAACATCGATGAGAGAGAAACATCAATCAGCTGCCTCCTGCACACCCCCCACTGGAGATGTGCCCGCAACCAAGGTACATGTCCTTGACGGGAATTGAACCTGGGACCCTTGAGTCTGCAGACCGACGCTCTATCCACTGAGCCAGACCAGTCAGGGCTATTTTTAACACATTTTAACGAATAGGCCATATGTTGAAAAAAAACTGTAATAATTTCTACAACTATAGTCTACATATTTAAAACCAAGAGTTACCACTCATAAACAATGTTTGGCAAATGATTGGCACGTGATCACACCACATGCCATGTGGTAATTGGTTCTGTTGTCAAGTGGCTGACTTTTTGCAACAGTTTTTTTTATCTTTTATTTATTTCTTTTTATTTTTTTTCTTTATTGATTGAAGTATTACATATGTGTCCTTATTGCCCCATTGCCCCCCACTCCCCCACTCATGCCCTCAACCCCCTCCCCCAGTTGCCTGTGTCCATTGGTTGGGCTTATCTGCAGCAGTTTTAATAGGCTGGCAGATGCTCCCACTGGCGCTGAGCCATGCTCCATCCATGTGCATTTGTTTACTCCTGGTGACTGGTGAGTGCACACATTTACTAGACCTATTCAGTGTAAATTTAAAGTGAGTTTAATACATATAGAAAACCTTCTGTGAAATTAAACTTCTCATACATACTTAATTTTAATTGTACAAATGTGTTTCCATAAGTAAAAACAGGTAAATTAATTTGTCAGCTTTTTAACATAAACATTTGGAGAAACTACTTTATTATATAAGAGATTTTTAGTATGAATGGACACCTCCTTGCCCAAATTAGTCCATTATATTGAGGTTTTACTCTATAGCGTTTTTATATTCTTCACATAAATACCCAGAAATGGGATAGCTGAGTCATATGGTAATTCTATTCTTAACATTTTAAGGAATGTCAATACTGTTTCCCATAGTGGCTATACCACTTTAAATTCCCACCAACAGTGCACAAGGGTTCCCTTTTCTCCACATCTTCACCAACACTTATTTCTTGTCTTTTCAGTAATAGCCATTCTAATAAATGTGAGGTGACCTATCATTGTGGTTTTGATTTGCATTTCCCTGATAACTAGTGATGTTGAGCACCTTTCCATATGCAGGTTGGTCATCTGTATGTCTTCTTTGGAAAACTGTCTGTTTAGATCGTCTGCCCATTTTAAAATTGGATTGTTTTGTTGTTGTTGACTTGTTCTTTATATATTGTGAATATTAGCCCCTTGGCAAATATTTTCTCCTCTTCAGGAAGTTGCCTTTTCATTTTGTTTATGGTTTCCTTCATTGTGCAGAAGTGTTTTAGTTTGATTTGGTCCCATTTTTGTGTTTTTTATTTTGTTTCCCTTGACTTTGGAGTCATATCCACAAAGACATCACTAAGACTGATGCCAAGGAATTTATCCCCTATGTTTTCTTCTAGGAGTTTTATGTGTTCAGGTCTTGTGTTAAAATATTTAATCCATTTTGAGTTAATTTTTGTGTATCATGTGACATAGTGATCTAGTTTTATTCTTTTACACATGACTGTCCAATTTTCCCAACACCATTTATTGAAAAAACTATCCTTTCCCCATTGTATGTTCTTGGCTCCTTTGTCATAAATTAATTGCCCTTATATGTGTGGGTTTATTTCTGGGCTCTCTATTCTGTCCCATTGATCTGTGTCTCTGCTTTAATGCCAAAATCATACTGTTTTTATTACTATAGCTTTGGAGTATAGCTTCAAATTATGGAGTATATCTTCAGCTTTATTCTTCTTTCTCAAGATTGTTCTGGATATTCAGGATCTTTTGTGGTTCCATAAGAATTTAAGAATTATTTGTTCTAGTTCTGTGGAAAATGGCATTGGAATTTTGAGAGGAAATGCAATTGTTACCTGTATTTTTAATGACATCTATCCTAGTAGTTATGAAGTGGTTTGGATTTGCATTTCCCTAATGACTAATGACTTTGAGCACCTTTTCATGTGCTTATTATCTATTTGTATATCCTCTCTGAAAAAATATCTATTCAGATCCTGCCAATTTTTAAGTCCAGTTATTTATCTTTTATTATTAAGTGTAATAGCTTTCTATGTATATTAGACAGAAGTCCTTTATCAGAAATAAGATTTACAAATTTTTCTCATATTTTGTGCTTTATCTTTTTACTTTCTTGTTCTTTGAAGCACAGGTGTTTTTAATATTGACAAAGTCTACTTTATTTTTTCTCTTTTGCTTGCGCTTTTAGTGTCATATCTAAGAAACCATTGCTAAATCTAAGGTCATACAGATTTATGCTTATGTTTTCTACTCTTAGTTTTATAGTTTAGCATTGATTCATTTGAGTTGGTCTTTGATCCATTTAGGTCCTTAATCTGTTTTGAGTTAAAATTTTGTATGTAGTATAAAGTAGGGGTCCAACTTCATTCTTTCACACTTAGATATCTAGTTGTTCCAGCATTAGTTTTTGAAAAGACTGTTTATTTCCTATTGAATTGTCTTGACACACTTGTTGCAAAACAATTGATTGTAAGTATGAGGGCTTATCTCTCAACTTTCTTACCTTGATGTGTATGTTTACCCTGTGCCAGTTCTTCTGGTCCTTTTAATCAGTGTCTACTTGGTTATTGATTCATTCAGTGTGCAAACATATGCTTTATCCCAAAGCAATTTTATCTGCATTACTTTCATTTTACAGCTAACAAAAGGTAGTCAGTTTTACCGTCTTAGGAGAGAAGAGAAAGAGAGAGGGGGAGGGGGAGGGGAAGCTATATGCAGAATGAAACTAAAATATTTGGAGATACCTATACTCTTGGCATTGTTAGTGAAAGGTCTTGGTATTTTGATGAAAATGTACTTGATTAGTTCTCCTGACTTTGTGATAAAATAAACTATTCTTCTTGGGAAATTGTGATGTCACATTTTGCCAACACTCCTCCCCTCACTCCCACCCACTGTTCTCATGTCTGAGGCCCTACAGATGCTCCCATAGAAATAATTTAAGTTGATGGAAACAATTGCTTTTTCTTTGGTCCAAAATGAAAATGATTTAATTCTACCCATTGTGAAAATGGAAATGGCCAAGAAGTCTCATCAGATATAGGCTTGGACACCATCCTAAAGTAATTGTATCTCAACAAAATCAAACACATACAATATGCTGTGGTCAATATTTTTTTCTAAACAGAGAGAACTTTAACTGGTAGTAATCTTGAATTCAAATGGGGCTTGCCTCGCTTGGCAAGGGGGACATTATTTTTTTAAGAATTTTAATTCAATCATACACAGAAGACATTTTTTTTCCAAGTACATTTTCAGTTTTCAAAACCATGTGTTATTTATAGAAAATAGAATTCATGTGTTTTTTATTCATTTACACTTAACTCATTAAAAAATTCCTGTTAAACCACTTGGTATTCAAGGACTTTTCAGCTTTCTAAATAAGTTTCCAAAAGCTCTCCTAAAGATATGAAATGGTGTTAAATAAATATGTACATGAGTTTCCAAACCATGTTCATAATTTTTCTTTAGCATTTTGTGCCTATAATTAGTAAAATGTGCTTTTCTACTATCCAGAAAGAGACTAATGTGAGGAAATTTATAATTTCTCAATTAAAAAGCCCTCTAAATTTACAAATAAAAAGTTTTAAATATCATTAGACAAATTATTTAATGATTCATATATATATGCATACTATTAAAAATGTCAGGAAAACATCAGAAATTAAGGAGGAAGAAAGCAAATGAACAATTATTGAGCACTTCTTGAGTACCATGTACTGGGCTTATCCTATCTAATAAAAGAGTAACATGCAAATTAACCATCACTCTGCTACACCCACAAGCCACGCCCACCAGCCAATCAGGAGCAAGTATGCAAATTAACCCAACTAAGATGGTTGTGGCCACAGAGCCAGCAGGAGGCTTGGGTTTCCTTGGCAATGGAGGAAGCTAAGCTTTCTGCACACCCTGGCTGGCCCAGGCCTCCACTCAAGGCTACAAAGTTTCAATTATAGAAGATAAATAAATCTCAACAAAAATGGCCACAGCCAGGGAGCAAGCAGGAGGCTTGGCTCCACTCAAGACTACAAAGTTTTAATTGTAGAAGATAAATAAATCCCAGATACCAGGGCCTTTGCTTGGGTCACTGGGGGCCATGGCCGGTCTGCAAACCACCACAGGCCCCTCGCCCAGGCTGCCCCACACCCCAAGGGAACCCCCACCCTGATCCAGGATACCCTTCAGGGCAAACCAGCTGTTCCCCACCTGTGCACCAGGCCTCTATCCTATCTAATAAAAGAGTAATATGCAGATTGACCATTACTCCAACACACAACATGGCTGCCCCCATGTGGACACAAGATGGTCGCCACAACATGGACAGCAGGGGAGGGCAGTTGGGAGGGACCAGGCCTGCAAGGGAGGGAAGTTGGGGGCGATCAAGCCTTCAGGGAAGGGCAGTTAGGGGTGACCAGCCTGGCAGAGGAGGGAAGTTGTAGGCGACCGGGCCTCCAGGGAAGGGCAGTTGTGGGGGACCCAGGCCTGCAGGGGAGAGCAGCTAGGGGTGACCAGGCCTGCAGGGGAGGGCAGTTAGAGGTGACCAGGCCTGCAGGGGAGGGCAGTTAAGGGCAAACAGACTGGCAGGGGAGCAGTTAGGCATCAATCAGGCTGGCAGGGGAGTGGTTAGGGGGTGATCAGGCTGGCAGGCAGAAGTGGTTAGGGGCAATCAGGAAGGCAGGCAGAAGTGGTTAGGGGCAATCAGGAAGGCAGGCAGGTGAGCAGTTGGGAGCCAGCAGTCCTGGAATATTAGAGGGATGTCCCAGATTGGAGAATGTGCAGGCTGGGCTGAGGGACACAGTCCCCCGTACAGAAATTTCATGCATCAAGCCTCTAATCACTTTATATACATAGAATTTAATCCTTAGGAGATGGTTATTTTGATCACACTTTCAAAGGTAAGAAAATTGAGACTCAGAGAAACAAAATAATCTTCCTAGAACCACATAGGTAGAAAGACAAAGCCAGAATTCTGACAAAGGTCTATTTATTCCCAAGTCCATGTTACTGGTGCTATCCATGAATACCAGTGAATTTGAAGTTAAGAGATCTGGTTTCACATTACTGTACTTTTACTATGTATGGTACTATGAACTTGAATCAACCTTAGCTTCATTGACTATAGAATGGAGTTGATAATACCCACCTCATAACACGGCTTTTGGAGGAAATGAGAAAATGCACACATGAATCGAGCCAGGCTGAGTTGAGTTGGCTCTCTTGTCTCCAGCCTTGTCCTCACTTCAATGAAGTTCTCACACAGCACAGTCTAACACTTTTAAGTCCCAGGTTTCATGTCTATTACATCTTCCAAAATTTTCAATGATTCCCCAGTACCTTATACTATAATTAAAAGTTCATATTGATTTTGTGATAAATTAGCATATCCAATTTTATTGCCTTTTATTCTCTCAATAAAACTTTAACTTCAGTTAGATTAATTTATTCCCACACCCATGAACCAATATGTACACTATACTTTTTTTAAAGATTTCAGTAAAATACACATAACATAAAATTTACCATTTTAACTATTTTTAAGTTTATAATTCAGGGGCATTAAGCAGTTCACATCGCTATGCAACCATCTTCACGATCCCACACTATAGTTTTCCAAGAAACATTTCACCATACTCCACATTGAAGTTTCTGGACTCAAGCCCCATAATCTGTGAAATCTTCCTTCACTATGTTTACCTGTCTTGTATTGCATATTGGAAGACAGTTTAGCACAGTGGTTAAGGGGACAAACTCTGGATCAGATTGTTTGGATTCAAACGCCAGTTTTGTTATTCTTTAACTATATGACCCTGGACAAGTAAATCATATTCTTAGTGTCCAGGTATTTATTCAAATGATTTTTAAAATTGTCCACACAGAAGCCTGAACATGAATGTTTATAGCAGCTTTCATCATAGTTAACAGAAAATAGAAGCAACCAAGTGAACGGTGAATGAATAAACAAATTGTGGTATGTCCAGGAGAATATTATTCAATGATAAGAAATGATCTAGCAACCCATGGAAAGACATTGAGGAATCGTAAATGAATATTGCTGAGGAAAACAAGCCAATCTGAAAAGACTACACATTCTATGATTCCAACTATATGATATTCCAGAAAAGGGAAAACTATAGAGACAATAAAAAAATCAGTGGTTGCCAATGATTTAGGGTCGGGGAGGGGGAAGGAATCAATAGGTATAGCACAGGGAATTTTTAGGCCAGCGAAACTGTTCTGTAGAAAACTATAATAATGGATACATAACATTATGCATTTGTCAAAACTTCTAGAACTATGCAACACAGAATGAACCCTAATGTAAAATGAAGACAATGCAACAAATGTACCATATGATGTTAATAATAGGGGAAACTAGGGTGAGGGAGAAAAGGGGTATTTGGGAACTCCGTACTTCCTGCCCAATTTTTCTGAAAACCTAAAATTGTTTTATAAAATAAACCCTCTTAATTTAAAAAACTAATAAAAAAATGAGAAATCAATAATATCCAAATATTTGGAAACTAAATATCACATTTCTAAATGACCTATGTGTCAAAGAAGACATCAAGAAGGATTTGAACTGAAGGAGAGTATTTTGAACTGAATGAAAATGAAAACACAACAAATCAAATTTATTACTTGCAGCTAAATCTATACATTAAAATTTATAACACAAAATGCCTATGTTAGAGAAGAAGGAAGGTCTCAATTCAGTGATCTCAGCTTTTACCATAAGAATTTGGCAAAAGAGAAAGACAAACCCAATATAAGCAGAAGAAAGGAAATAATACAGACCATAGCAGAAATCAGAGAAATAGAAAAAGGAAAATAATAGTAGGAATCCATGAAAAGTTTTTTAAGTAAAAAAAAATTAATAAACCTCTAGCCAGACTGATTAGCAAAAGCAAAAAAGACAGAAAACACAAATTAATAATATCTGGAATGAGAAAAGAGACATCAATACAGATTCTTAAGATGTTAAAAGGATATAATGAATACTATGAACAACTTTGTACCAATAAGTCTGACAACTTAGATGAAATAGATTCCTTGAAAGACAGAGACTACCAAAGATCATCCTAGAAGAAATGGATAAACTAAATATATGTATATTTATTAAAGATACTAGAGGCCTGGTGCACAACTTTCGTGCACTGGGTTCGGGGGAGGGGGGGGAGAAATCCCTCAACCCGGCCTGTGCCCTTGCAGTCCGGGACCGCTTGGAGTCCTCAGCACTGCCCCAGAGTCAGGAGAGACTCCCGCCACTGCCACTGTGCTCGCCAGCCGTGAGCCTAGCTTCTGACTGAGCTGCACTCCCCGTATGAGAGCGTACTGACCACCAGAGGGCAGTTCCTGCATTAAGCGTCTGCCCTCTGGTGGTCAGTATGCATCATAGCAAATGATCGTTCTGCCATTAGGTTGATTTGCATATTAGCCTTTTATTATATAGGATTGAATTTATAATTTAAAACAATCCCATAAAGAAAACTCCAGGCCCAGAAGGGCTTCCCTGGTGAATTCTACCAAACACTTAAAAAGAAAATTAATATCAATTATCCATAAACGCTTCCAAAAGATTGAAGAGGAGGGGCTACTTCCTAACTCTGTGAGGCTAGCATGATTTGGACATGAAAAGAAGTCACACATATTAAAGAAAACATCTCTTCCTTTTAAAGTCATGTATTTTATTTCTATTTTTGATCCTTCTGCAAAAATAACACCTTAAAATATTGGAAAAATTATTATCTATAATAATAAAAGGGTAATATGCTGATTAGACCAGATGCTTTCCGGACGTTCTTCCTGACCAAGCCGGACTGGAGGGAAGCCAGCCCGGGTCCCGGATGCCTGCAGGTGGCCAGAGGAGGGAAGCAGCCCAGGTCCTGGGTGCCTATGGGCAGCTGGAGGAGGGAAGCCTGGGTCCCACGTGACGAAGGGAAGCCGGTGCCAGTAGCTGGGGGAAGGAAGACCTACTCTTGCGTTGGGCCTCTAGTATTTTATAAAAGCTTTGTAGAGGTGTCAAGGTAGTAAGGAAATTCTGAGCCACAATCTTAAAAGACACTAGAATCTGGAGACATAGGCATTAATGCATGGAGGCTACTTTCACTCTGAGGAGACTTGTTGAACTTGGCACATTTGAGCTTTGGTTTGAGAAGTCTCATGCATGGAGGAAGCAAAAGTTGACACCTATGGCCTGCGCAAGGTAGGACCTCTTCTTCACTGATGTAAAAAGAAACCTGAAATATACCTACCCTCTCATAGCCAGCTGAGAGAAGGGAGTGTTGCCTTGGTACAGAGTAGAAACAGATGTAAAGAGAAAAGGTGAAAAACTCCTCCCTGAGAGGTTATGACTATGGGCTCACCCTCCCAATAATTATAGATGTGGATTTGGTTGGTCTAGGGTACATGAAGCCAAGAACTTGGATAATTTGGTCCTAAACTGGTAGAAGAAAATCTTCTCTGGAAGAAAGTACATTCATCCTATACCTCAAAGAGTCCTTTCACATAATATTTTGGGCCAATAAGCATGCACAATAAGATACACACACACATATGCACACACACACACACACAGAGAAAATATCCCACGAGAAAAACTGCAGAAACAGAATACAAGAGAAAGTCAACTTATCACCCCTTAAAGAAATAAAACACAAACTTAAAGTAGAATAATCCAAAAAGGTAGTGATCAGATTTGAAAAAGAACCAATGATATTGTACAGAAATGGCTACAATATATGAATAGATAGGATGAGTGGATAAATACAACAGCAAATTAGAAGATATTTTAGAAGAAATTATGCAGAACGCATAGATAGACAAAAATATGTGAAATAGAGAAGAACAGTTAGGAAACATGGAGGAGACAAGCAGAGCTGATATTCATTTAATCAGAGTCCCAAAGGGAGAGGAAGGAGAGGATGGAGCAGAGGCAATACTTGAGGAAATAATGACCAAAGATGTTCCAGAAATGATGGAGAATCTCACGTTAAATGACTTGGCCATCTCAGGCTAGCTCTCTAATATCTGCAACATGGGCTATTCCATTTTTTAAATACTACTTCCTTTGTGCTATGGAAATTAGAAGCTTCACATATGTGTTGCTTGCCGGATATGTAATTTAAAATAAACAAATGGGACTACATCAAAATAAAAAGCTTTTTCACAGCAAAAGAAACCATCAACAAAACAACAAGAAAGCCCACTGGCTGAAACCGGTTTGGCTCAGTGGATAGAGCCTCAGCCTGCGGACTGAAGGGTCCCAGGTTTGATTCCGGTCAAGGGCATGTACCTGGGTTTGAAGGCACATCCCCAGTAGGGGGCGTGCAAGAGGCAGCTGATCGATGTTTCTCTCTCATCGATGTTTCTAACTCTCTATCTCTCTCCCTTCCTCTCTGTAAAAAAATCAATAAAATATATTTTAAAAAGAAAAGAAAAGAAAGCCCACTGCATGGGAGAACATATTTGCAAATGTTGTCACTGATAAAGGTATAATCTCCAACATCTATACGCAGCTTATATAACTTAATAAAAGGAAGATAAATGATCCAATAAAAAAATGGGCAACGGACCTAAATAGAAACTTTTCGAAAGAGACAGAAGGAAGGCCAAGAGACACATGAAAACATGCTCAAAGTCACTAATTATCATAGAGATGCAATCAAAACGGCAATGGGGTACCATCTCACACCTGTCAGAATGGCTATCATCAACAAATCAACAAACAACAAGTGCTGGTGAGGATGTGGAGAAAAAGGAACCCTCGTGCACTACTGGTGGGAATGCACACTGGTGCAGCCACTGTGGAGAACAGTATGGAGTTTCCTCAAAAAAACTGAAAATGGAAATCCCATTTGACCCAGTAATCCCACTCCTGGGAATATATCCTAAGAAACTAGAAACACCAATCAGAAAGGATATATGCACCCCTATGTTCATAGCACCACAATTTACAATAGCTAAGATTTGGAAACAGCCTAGGTGCCCGTCAGCAGATGAGTGGATCAGAAAACTATGGTACATCTACACAATGGAATACTATGTTGCCATAAAAAAGAAGGAATTCTTACCATTTGTAGAAACCTGGATGGAATTGGGAACATTATGCTAAGTGAAATAAGCCAGTAATGAAAGAAAAATACCACATGTTCTCACTCATTTGTGGATAATAAAAAACACATTATAAACTGATGAACAAAAAGATAGATACAGAGGCAGTAAAGCATCAAACAAACTGTCAAATTACAGGGGGAAGGTTAGGGAGAGGTGGGGGCAATAAGAGATCAACTGAAGGACTTACATGCATGCATATAAGAATAACCAACGGATGCAAAACATTAGGGGGTGAGGGGATGTATGGGAGTGGGTGGGGGGGGGCAATGGTAAGATATGTACACATATAATACCTTAATAAAAAAAATGAAAAGAAAAGTAAATAAATAAATAAATAAATAAATAAAATGCTACTTTCGTACTTGATAAATTGCAGCTCTAGCCATCTTTGACTAATATTGAAAAAGCAGGCAAGTTTCAGGTGGGCTGTCCATAATAAGAAATTAACAGTACTTATATCTTGATGATCTATGGATATTTTAGTATAAAAACATTTTAATGGTATGCCAAAGAACATATTTGCATAACCCAGACACAGACAACAGTGTGGTGATGGCCATAGGGAGGGAAGATGGAGGCTGGGAAGATGGAGGCTGGGTGGAGGTGGGCAAAAGTGGGAGAGGGGGAATGGCGGAGGAGGGGGGATGGAAATGGGGATATTTGTTACAGTGTCAACAATAAAAATAAAGAAAAAAATTTAATGGCAAAGTATGGTGGTGCTGTTTAACATTTATTTTCTAGACCAAAATTATGGCTGTCATACTTTATGGTGTAGAATTCTGGAAAATCAGGTACCCATTTGTGGTTTACAGTGGACACAAATGACTTTCTGAAGACAATCTCATGCTTAGCATAGTATTTTATCTCTTTGGTGCAACACCGAGTACCAGATGGGGTGACTTTCTATATAGGCAGCTTTTGACATGTTTTAGTATTCACTAAAAAATGTCAACGCTATCCCCTAACCCTGCTAATTATTAAAACATTAGTGGCCCAGTGCACAAAATTTGTGCATGGGAGGGAGGTGTTCCTCAGCCCAGCCTGCACCCTCTCCAATCTGGGACTGCTGGCTCCTAACTGCTCACCTGCCTGCTTGCCTGCTCACTCCCTAATGCCACCCCTTGCTGGCCTGCTCACCCCCAACTGCCCGCCCCCCGCTGGCCTGCTCACCCCCAACTGCCCCCCCCCCCCCCCGCTGGCCTGTTCACACCCAACTGCTCTCCCCTCCTGGCCTAATCACCCCTAACCACCTCTGCCTTGGCCCCACCACCATGGCTTTGTCTGAACCACCACCATGGCTTTGTCTGAAAGGTCTCTCAGTCTAATTAGCATATTACCCTTTTATTAGTAGAGATAAGGTTCTCTACTTACTTAATGACAATGAATAGCTGTATTCCAGATATTTCTCAGGGGAAGTTAACCTCAAATTCAGAGCTATTCATTTTTTTAAAGCTTAAATGAAAGAAACACTCAGGAGGACTACTTAAGGGATTTATAATTTATCCATTTCTCTGGATACACCGAAATTTACTCCTGGATTAAGGCACACCATACATAGAATCTTGCCTATGATGACCCAGTGATGAAATTATTTTCTGGTTTTAATTCAAACATAAATTTGCTTTCATGAGAAACTGATTTGCTTTTAGCATTAGGACATAAAACTTTTCAAACCTTCCTTTCTTTTGAACATATTTTCTTATTTTTAACTTATTTGATTTTGCAATATTGTTTGTATCTTTATATACTTCCTTTTTAAAAGAAAAGGAAGTTAAAAACACTAATTATCTAAATATGCACCCAACATCAGGGCACATAAACTTATAAAGCAAATATTAACAGAACTAAAAGGAGAAATAAGCAGCAATACAATAGTTGTTGAGGACTGTAATACCTCACTATCAACATTGGATAGATTATACTGAGAATCAATAAGGAAAGATTGTATTTGAACAACAGTATAGACAAAATGGATTAAAAGGCACATACAAAATATTTCATCAAATAGCAGAATACACATTCTTCTCCATTGCACATAGATCATTCTCAAGGATATAGCATATGTTAGGCCACAAAACAAGACAACAAATTTAGGAAGACTGAAATCATACCAGTTTTTTTTCTGACCACAATAATATAAACAAGAAATCAATAACAGGAGGAAAGCTAGAAAATTCACTAATAAGTGGAAATTAAAC
Organism: Corynorhinus townsendii; assembly: GCA_026230045.1. Classification (NCBI taxonomy): domain Eukaryota; kingdom Metazoa; phylum Chordata; class Mammalia; order Chiroptera; family Vespertilionidae; genus Corynorhinus; species Corynorhinus townsendii. The sequence continues at coordinate 181,877,245 of JAPDVU010000001.1, read as the reverse complement.
AACACATTCCTGAACAAACTATGAATCAAGAAGAAATCAAACATAAATAAAAAATATCTTGAAGGGTGTCAGTAGGGAAAAAAGGAGGGCATCTGTAATACTTTCCACAATAAAGATAAATTTAAAAATTTAATGAAAGAATGCCACCTAAAAAATCTTGAGACAAACAAAAATGGAAACACAACATAACAAAGCTTATGGGATGCAACAAAAGCAGTTCTACTAAGATCAAAGGAGTTTATAGTAAAAAAATGAATATATCAAAAAGAAAAATATCTCAAACCCTTTAACTTTACACCTCAAGGAGATAAAAAAAAAAAAGAACAAACTGACTTCAAAATTAGTAGAAGGCAGAAAATAGTAATAAAGTGGAGAACAGGAAAGCAATAAAAAAGAATAGCAAAACTAAGAATTGCTTCTTTAAAAATATTAACAAAACTGAGAATTTTTTAGCTAGACTAACAAAGAAAAAGAGAGAGAGGACCCAAATATAAAGTTATAAATAAAAGAGACATGATAACTGATACCACAATATATAGGATCTTAGGAGACTACTACAAATAAATATATGTCAACAAATTAGACAACCTAGAAGTAATGGATAAATTCCTAGAAAGATACAACAAAGGGGAAATAGAAATTTTGAACAGACAAATAAAAAGAAAGGAGATTGAATCAGTAACCAAAAACCTCCCAACAAAGAAAAACTCAGTACCAGATGGTTTTACTGATGAATTTTACCAAATATTCAAAGTAAAAATAATGCCAATCCTCAAACTCTTCCAAAAAAAGTAAAGCAGTGGGAACACTCTCAGACTCATTTCTTGAGGCTAACGTTACCCTGATATCAAAGTCGGATAAGGATACTACTAAAAAAAAAGACTACAAGACTATCCCTGATGAACACAGATGTAAAAATTCTCAACAAAATACTAGCGAACTGAATTCAATAGCATATTGAAAGGATCATACACCATGATCAAATGGGATTTGTCCCTGGAATGGTAGGATGGTTCAACATACACAAATCAGTAAATGTGATATACCACATTAATTGAATGAAGAATAAAAATAATAAGATCATCTCATTAGATACCAAAGAGTCTTTCCATTCAACATCCATTTATGATAGAAACTCTCAACAAATTGGGTATAGAAGGAACATAAGTCAATATAATAAATGCCATCTATGACAAGTCCAAAGTTCACAAAATACTCAGTTGTGAAAAATTGAAAGCTTTTCTAAGATCAGGAACAAGATAACGGTGCCCACCCTCACCACTCCTAGTCAACTTAGTACTAGTAGTCCTAGCCAGAGCAATTAGCCAAGAAAAAACTTTAAAATGTATCCTAATTTAAAATCTATATATATAAAAGCATAATATGCAAATCGACTGGACAGTGGAACAACCAGTTGGCTATGACATGCACTGACCACCTGAGGGTAGATGCTCAATGCAGGAGCTGCCCCCAGACCACAGGCCCCGGTGAACCCGCTGGTTGCCCCACACACAGAGGGCAACCAGCGGCAGCAGGGGGTGGGGCCGGTGAGTGGGCAGGAACGGCCAATCTCTTGGTCTCTCCCCCAAGCCTGCAGGCTCCAATCACCCGATGGGGAACCAGGAACTGGGAGTTGCTCTGGCTAGGACTACTAGTACTAAGTTGACTAGAAGTGGTGAGGGTGGGCACCCTTATCTTGTTCCTGATCTTAGAAAAGCTTTCAATTATTTACAACTGAGTATTTCGTGAACTTTGGACTTGTGAATCCAAGATGGCAGCGTAGGTAAACACCTAAACTGCTGCCTCCCACAACAATTTCAAAACTACAACTAAAAGACAAAACGTCTATCACCCAGAACCACGGGAAAGCTGGCTGAGTGGAAGTTCTACAACTAGAAGGAAAGAGAAAAGAGCACTGAGACGTGCACGAGCACTGAAAAGCTGAGGTACGGAGGCGCGTGATCCGGGCTGGCGGCAGGCATTGCTTTTTTCAACCCAAAGGGAGACAAGCCCCGGATTACTCTGAAATCCAGTCTCTGAGGAGACACGGGGGACCCAAACTCCTACGGGAAGAAGCTGGACTGTCTGCCAGTGAGGGTGGCTTGCTTGCAGAGCTGCGCGCAGGAATAATCGTTTACTGCACTAGGGCACAGGACTCGCGGATGCCGTCGGGGACACAGAGCCGGCTAACTAGCAGCCATTGCTGTTTGCCACGCCCTAGCCTAGTGACACCCTGAGACCCTGCCCTGCACAATCTACAAACCCACCCAAGCTCCAAGCAGCAGAGTTAGCATAAGAAAGGCCTGCCCTATCGCAGCTTAACCTAGCAAACTTGCAGCCCGGGTCAGACAGCTCCAAAACCTCCAAACCCCAAGCAAAGAGGAGAAAACTGCAGCTCTCACTGTAGCTCCTGCTGAGTGGACTCAGACAGTAGCTGACCTGCACCCCATTGGAGGTCCAGAAGCCAGTGTACCGAGTGGTCAGTGTGAGACACCAGATTTCAACTCCTCACATCCATAAGTGACACATTCAAGAGGCAGACTCAGTGAGCACCAAAGCCCCACTGAAACAAGTCCTGCCCCATAAGCGTGTCTTCAGCGCAGCAGTTCTTCCATTATAGACACAGCGAGTGCTCACAGCTAATTGGCCTGGAGGTCAATTCCTCCCAGTGTACCAACAGCAATTAAGGCTTAACTACACCAAGACTTTGCACTCAGCCCACAAAGGGGTGTACCAAGTGTGTCCACATCAGGTGATTGAGGAGGCTGAGCTACTGCCCCCTATAGGTCACCTACCACACAAAGCCACTCCATCAACACAGCGAAGCAGCCAAAATGCAGAAACAAAGAAACATGTCACGAATGAAAGAAACGGAGGAAAGCAAACTACTGGATGACATAGAGTTCAGAACCACATTTATAAGGTTACTCAAGAATCTTCTTAAAACCGCTGAGAAACTTGATGAGACCTTCAAGGAGCTTAATGAGAATGCCAAAAAAATGGAAAAGGATCAGTCAGAAATGAAGCATACACTGTCTGAAATAAAGAATATACAGAAACTCAACCTTAGATCAACATACCCCAAGAATCAAACCAAAGATCTGAAATATGTGAAAACAAAAAACATCCAACCAGAAAAACAAAAAGAAAAAAGAATCCAAAAATATGAAGATAGTGTAAGGAGCCTCTGGGACAACTTTAAGCGAACCAACATCTGAATTTTTGGGGTGCCAGAAGAAGGGAGAGAGCAAAATGTTGAAAACCTATTAGAAGAAATAATGACAGAAAACTTTCCCTACCTGGTGAAAGAAATAGACTTACAAGTTCAGGAAGCACATAGAACCCCATACAAGAGGAATCCAAAGAGGACCACACCAAGACACATCATAATTAACATGCCAAGGGCAAAAGACAAAGAGAGAATATTAAAAGCAGCAAGAGAAAAACAGTTAATTACCTACAAGGGAGTACCCATACGACTGTCAGCTGATTTCTCAACAGAAACTATGCAGGCCAGAAGGGAGTGGCAAGAAATATTCAAAGTGATGAACAGCAAGAACCTACAACCAAGATTACTCTACCCAGCAAAGCTGTCATTCACAGTTGAAGGTCAGATAAAGAGCTTCACAGACAAGAAAAAGCTAAAGGAGTTCATCACCACCAAACCAGGATTACATGAAATGCTGAAGGGTATTCTTTAAGAAGAGGAAGAGGAAGAAAAAGGTAAAGATAAAAATTATGAACAACAAAATGACATCAAATACATACCTACCAACAAGTGAATCTAAAAATCAAGTGAATAAAAAATCTGAAGAACAGAACGGACTGGTGAATATAATAGAATCAGGGACATAGAAAGGGAGTGGACTGACGATTCTCAGGGGAAGCAGGTGTGAGGGGTGCGGGAAGAGATTGGACAAAAATCTTACTCCTATGGATGAAGACAGTGGCGGGGGGGGGGGGCGGGTAAGGGCATGGGGTGGGATGGGGAATCAGGTGGAGGGGAACTATGGGGGAAAAAAAAAAAAGAGGAACACCTGTAATAATCTGAACAATAAAGATTTATTTTAAAAAAATAAAAAATAAAAACTTTGGACTTGTCATAGATGGCATTTATTATATTGACTTATGCTCCTTCTATACCCAATTTGTTGAGAATTTCTATCATAAATGGATGTTGAATGGAAAGACTCTTTGGTATCTAATGCGATGAACTGGGGATGGGTGGCAGTGGAAGCGGGCAGCACCGGGGCCCCAATCACCCCGCCGGTTGCCCCACACACAGTGGCTGCGGCAGCTGGGGGAGATCAACCCTGATCACAAGCCAGGCCTACGTACCCTACCCATGCATGAATTGCGTGTGCCAGGCCTCTAGTAAATAAATACAGTAGGCCCTCAGATTACATCGGAGATCCGTTCCTATGGTGCAAAGTAACACGATTTTTGCTGTAAGTTGGAACCCACCTACATAAGCACCTACATCACTCACATGGAGCACATACACAGCAGTAATGAAGTAAAACAAATTTAAAAGAAAAATAACAATTCCTGACCTTTACTTGTGGTAAATAAATAATAAAAATCATAAAGCACATTATGTACATACGTCAAAATGACGAAACTATTTTTTTTATAAATAAACTAGAAGCCTGGTGCATGAAATTTGTGCACAGTGGGGTGGGTGTCCCTCAACCCAACCTGAACCCTCTCCAATTTGGGATCCCTCTCACAATCCCGGACTTCTGGCTCCCAACCACCTGCCTGCCTGCCAGGCTGATCACCCTTTAACCACTCCCCTGCCAGTCTGATCAATGCCTAACTGCTCCCCTGCTAACCTGGTCTCCCCTAAGTGCCCTCCCCTGCCAGCCTGGTCGCCCCTAAGTGCCCTCCCCTGCCAGCCTGGTTGCCCCTAAGTGCCCTCCCCTGCTGGCCAGATTGCCCCTAACAGCCTCTGCCTCAGCTCCCACCACTGTGGCTTTGTCCAGAAGGACGTCTGGATGGATGTCCAAAAGATGTCTGGTCTAATTAGCATATTACCCTTTTATTAGTATAAATAACATGTAAAAAATCAATAATCAATAATATATATTTTTAAAAGTTACATTATTTTACACACTTTAAATTATACAGTACATATTCAACCTCTTTTGCCCTGTTTTTTTCTAAGTATATTGTACTGATTTTTTTCATAGAGAGGAAGGGAGCGGAATAGAGAGTTAGAAACATCGATGAGAGAGAAACATCAATCAGCTGTCTCCTGCACACCCCCAACTGGGAATGTGCCTGCAACCAGGGTACATGCCCTTGACCAGAATCGAACCTGGAATCCTTCAGTCCACATGCTGATGCTCTATCCACTGAGCCAAACCGGTTAGCCCCCCCCCTCAACTTCTTTTTTTTTTTCTTTTTAGATTATCCACATTTGTAGATATGGAATTAATTCATTTTTGCATTGATTTTTAGAGAGAATGGAAGGGAGAGGGATAGAGAGAGAGAAACACCAATGTAAGAAACATCCCTTCAATTGCCTTCCTTAGGAGCCCTGACCAGGGATCCAACTTGAAACCCAGGTATGTGCCAGGTATGTTCCCTGACCTGGAATCGAACCTACAACCTTTCCGTACACAGGACCATGCTCACGCTCAACCAACCTATCCACTTCAGCCTGGCGGTTATAAAATTTCTGGAATTTTATTTCAATAAATTCTCACAAAGTCTGTGGTCTAGGTCAGTGGTCCGCAAACCGTGGCTCGCAAGCCACATGCGGCTCACGAGCCGCGGTTTGCCGCTCTGTTGACTAATGAGTTTGCCGACCACTGGACTAGTCTAAATATTACCGTGTAGTTGAAAGCTGTGAGGATTAGGCAATTGGGGCATATAGTGTGCAAAGAGGTAAAGGGTAGTATATGACAGTGGTCGGCAAACTCATTAGTCAACAGAGCAGCAGACCATGGCTTGAGAGCCGCATGTGGCTCGCGAGCCACAGTTTGCCGACCACTGGTCTAGGTAATATTCACATTTTGCTGATGAGAAAAAAAAAACAACCTCTTTGTTTTGAGACATTATTCTTCCCTCATTGCTGCATTTTCCTGCCAGCCCTAGAAAGACTCTTGATAGCAGTTTCACTGAGTATCCAGAGTCAGAAGCATTCTCCTCACCATTACCCTCTCCAAAGCCTCCTCTGCACTGGTACTGAGGCTGTCCTGGAGGGCGCAGAGGCTAGGTAACAGAGACAATGACAGGGTTTGGACTACTGGAGCCATCGTATCCAACTCTCCTCTCTCAGCCTTTCTCCACCATGCTGGAGAAGGCAGGGCCAGCAACTTCCAGCAGCACCGAGCTTCCAGATAGGCCAAGGTTTGTGGTGCTAGCTCTTTGGATACCAGAGGTGCTACAAGCGATGGAACTGCTATTTTTAGATACTTTTAAACACCCCAGGGCTTGAGGTAAGACTCCGTTTCTCGACTGTGGGACATGTACAAAAAATCCTTAGGCATGCTTTGACTTTCCCTCCTGCTGGTGGCCTTAAATTCTTCACATACACACCCCCTTCCCCCAGCTGGGTGTGGGCACCACATCTGCGGGAGAGCATCAGTGGCCAGGACATTTCTCTGTGTTATCTTAGGCTCCTGCATCTTTGATTGAGTTGGCTGTTCTGCCTGCTTTGCTCCCCTGCCCTCTTACCCCCATCAACTTTGGGCCTTGAAAATATCTTGGTTCTCAGGTTTAGCTCAGGTGGTATTTGGGAGGGTCTCAGACTGCCTGTGTTTGACAGCAGTTCCGGAGACCGAGCAGGTCACGATGACTTCGTGATTCCTAAATCCCAAGTCTCCCACCTGCTCCACCGGTTCCATGGCTCCAGCCCACGCTGTCATCTTTGTGGCTATGGGTGCTACCATATTTGTCATGGAGTGACAGTTAATTTGCATATTACCCTTTTATTAGATAGGATGGGAGATGGCAACATAACCTATGAATGACGTACATCAAGTCTGATGTAACCTGAGGACTGCCTGTAAATAAAATGGATCCCAATCTATACTAATAAAAGAGTAATATGCTAATTAGACTGGGAGACCTTCCAGACAAAGCCATGGTGGCAGGGCTGAGGCAGAGGTGGTAAGGGGTGATCAGGCCAGCAGAGGAGGGCAGTTGGGGGCAATCAGGCTGGTAGGAGAGGGCAGTTGGTGGCGAGCAGGCTGGCAGGGGGGCGCAGTTGGGGGTGAGCAGGTCAGCAGGAGGGGGCAGTTAGGGGTGATCAGGCGGGGGGACAGTTGGGGTGAGCAGGCCGGCGGGTGGGGGGGCAGTTGGGGGTGATCAGGCAGGCCATTGGGGGCGATCAGGCCAGCAGGGAGGGCCATTGGGGGTGATCAGGCTGGCAGGGGGTGGTTGGGGGCAAGAAGGCCAGCAGGGGAGGCATTTGGGGGTGTTCAGGTTGGCAGGCAGAATGGTTAGAGGCAATCAGGCAGGCAGGCAGGTGAGCGGTTAGGAGCCAGTGGTCCCGGATTGTGAGAGGGATATTCAACTGCCGGTTTAGGCCCAATTCCACACTGATTTAGGCCTGATCCCTATGGGTAAGACATCCCCCGAGGGGTCCCAGATTGGAGAGGGTGCAGACTGAGCTGAGGGACATCCCCCGTGCACAAATTTCATGTACCGGGCCACTAGTTTATAGTAATAAAAGTGTAATATGCAAATTGACCAAACAACCAAACAACAGAACGACCATCCAGATGACCTTCCAGATGACCATGCTATGACACACACTGGCGCCAGGCCAGCAAAGGTGGGTGCGATGAGATTGGTAGGGGGGCCTGCCATTGCCCCATGATTGCCCTGCAGAGGGAGGCCCAGGCCACTGGCCAGCAGGGCAATCAATCAAGGGACTCTGAAATCACCCCAAAGAGGGAAACCCAGGCCAACCTCTGTGGGACGATCGATCAGGGGGCTCTGTGGAACTGGCAAACCGGGGGTGTGTGGCCTCTCCTTCTGCACATCCTGTTAATACTTCAGCTTCAATAATGTTAGATCACAATCTTTTGATAATAAATCTAGTACCATTGCAAAGACCCCATTTACTATTACTATACAATCTCTCTTCTATATGGAATCTATAAAAAAAAGAAAAACAACTTAGAAACAGAGAATAGATTGGTGGTTGCCAGATGTGGGGAATGGGGAGTAAGGGAAATGGGTAAAAGTAATCAAAGGTACACATTTCCAGTTGTAAGTTCTGTGAGTGTAATGTACAGTAATGTACCTTAGTGACTATAATTAAGAAGACTGTATTATAAACTTGAAAACTGCTAAGAAAGTAGATCTTACAAATTCTCATCACAAGAAAACCAACTATGTGAGATAATGGATGTTAAGAAGAATTACTATAGTAATCATTTTACAATATATCTACACTAATAAGAATAAGATGCAAATTGACCGTACCTTCATGGTGCCCACCAGCCAATCAGGAGTGAGTATGCAAATTAACCCAACAAAGATAATGGGTTAATTTGCATACTCAGGTGCTAAGTAGCCGGGGGCGGGGCGGGACGCTTGCGTCATTGCCATGGTGGTGACGGGGGTGTTCCGCACTGCCCCAGCGGCTCCGGGCCTCTGGGCAGCGTGAGAAGGCAGAAAGGCGGCTCTGGGCCAGAGCGAAAAGGTGGCTCTGGCTGGAGCGAAGGCAGTGCAGGCAGCCAGGGGAAGGAAGGCCCATTCTTGTTCAAATCTTCGTGCATCGGGCCTCTAGTACATATATAAAATCATTACGTTGTACACCTTAAACTTATAGAATGTTATGTGTCAATTATATCTCAGTAAACTGGGGAAAACACTATTATTTTGTGAACTCCTTTTTATGTTTTTATGTTTCATTATGATGCATAAATATGATTATGTATCTTATTTTTTTAACAGTAACATATATGCCCTTTATTACATTAAGGCAGATTCATTCTATAAATCTAATTGGTTAGGAGTTTTTATCATGAAAGGGTGTTGAAATTCGACAAATGTCTTTTTTGCAACTATTGAGATGATCATATGATTTTTATCCTTGATTCTATTATTGTGTGGTGTATCACATTAATTGATTTGGATATGTTGAATTATCTACTCATTCCAAGGGATAAATCCTCCTCATAACGTATGATATTTTTGAAGTGCTATTGAATTTGGTTTGCTGATATTTTGCTGAAAATTTTTGCATTTATATTCATCAGAGATACTGGCTGGCCTGTAGTTTCCTCTTCTTATAGTGTCTTTGTCTGGTGTTGGTCTTAGGATAATGCTGATCTCATAAAATGAGTTTGGAAATGTTCCCTCTTCTTCAGTTTTTTTTTTTAAAGAAGAGTTTAAGAAGGATTGGTGTTAATTCTACAAATGTTCAGAAGAAATCACCAGTGAAGCCATCTGGTCTTGGGTATTTTTTATTGGAAGATTTTTAATTACTGATTCAATCTCCTTACTCATTCTTGATTTGTTCAGATATTCTATTTCTCCATGATTCAATTTGGTAGGTTGTATGTTTCTAGAAGTTTATTGATTTCTTCTAGGTACCCAATTTGTTGGCATATAACTATTCATAGTAGTCACTCATTGTCCTTTGTATTTCTATGGCATCAGTTGTAATGTCTCTTCTTTCAGTTCTGATTTTGTTTATATCTCTTCTTTCTTTTTTTCTTATTTATACTAGCAAAGGTTTGCTTAATGTTTTGTTAAGGGTTTGCTAGTTTATCATTTCCAAAGAACTGAATTTTATTGATTTTTTTTTCTGTTGTATTTCTATTCTGTATTTAATTTATTTCTGCTTTAACCTTTATTTCCTTGCTTTTGCTAACTTTGGGATGTTTGTTCTTCTTTTTCTAGTTCCTTGAGGTGTAAAGTTGCTTTGCTTATTTAAACAGGAGTTTGTTGTGATAAACTTCCATGTTAGTATTGCTTTTGCTGTATCCCATAAGTTTTGGCACATTGTGTTTCCCTTTTCATTTGTCCCAATAAATTTTAATAAAGGTCCACAGCTAACATGATTCTCAATGGTGAAAAATTTTAAAGTTTTTCCTTTAAGATCAGAAACAAAGCAAAGATACCCATTTTCATCACTTTTATTAAACACTGTACTTGAAGTTCTAACCAAAGCCAGTAGGCAAAAATAAAAATAAGTAAAAGGTATTCAAATTGGAAAGGAAGAAGCAAAATTATCTAATTTTAGATGACTTGATCTAAAAACGCTAAAGAATTTTTTTAAAAACTAGATTGCCATATCCTATATAATAAAAGGCTAATATGCAAATTGTCCCCTTGACTGGGAGTTTAACTGGGAGTTCGACCAGGGGGCAGGGCCAGCTGGCCAACTGTCCACGGCCCCTCCCCCCAATTGGCTCCACCCCCAATCACCCTCCCATCCCAATCAGGGGCCTGACTGGCCTGCCAACCTCCCATGGCCCCTCCCCCAAGCCAGCCCAGCCCAATTGGCCCCAATCAAGTCTGGTTGGCCAGACCCCACCCATACACAAATTCATACACCAGGCCTCAATTTTTAAATAAAAGAATATAACTCAGGAACAGCCAGATGGAGGGGATGCAGAGGGCAGCAGAGCTTCTGTGACTACTCTGAGCCACTCTCCTAGAATCTCCATGTGTTCACCACATCGAAGCTCCTGACTATGTATAGTTGTAGAGAGCGCCTGGGAAGGCACATGAGCATTTCTTTAATTATTGTCAGCTGAATCCAGTGACGTTGGCAGAGCCACATTCTGGAAACACACCTTGCCAGAGGCAGGAGTGTTGTCAGCCTGACCTTCAGCTCAGGTGCCAGGGGGTGGGTTTCATTATCGAAATCCAGCCAAGCACCAGGAACAAACATGATTATCTGGGCCCACCCAGAAGTGACAATTACAAAGAACCCACAAGAATGCACATAATCTCCTTTGTCTTGGGTTTTAGTAAAACTTCCTGGTTTTTGCTGTACAAAATAAATGCACTGTATTGACTCTGGGTCCCTCCATCAGAGGACAGTGGTCCCACCCAGTCCCAGCTTTCCCTACTGTATTTGTGTCTGTCTCTTTCATTTTCTTAATCCCCCATCGCCCTTACTCAGGAACTGGACCACTCTAGCCACGCTGGATGCAGAGAAGAGAGAAATATTTATATATAGAATTAGATGTTTTGAATAAAATGTGCTATTTGATGAGTAAATGCTGCTCATGTGTACTCAATCAACAAATTTATGAATTATATTAGAGTATATAATTCCATGTATTTATTACTTACAAATTCTATCTATCTATCTATCTATCTATCTATCTATCTATCTATCTATCTATCTATCATCTCTATTATATATAGAGATAGACAGGTTGACTGGTTGCTATGATGTGCACTGGCCACCAGGGGGCAGATGCTCAACACAGGAGCTGCCCCCTGGTGGTCAGTGTGCTCCCACAACCAACCTCCTGTGGCCGGCCAACCTCCCTCGGTCCCTCCCCACAGCCGGCCAACCTCCTGTGGCCCTGCCCCCAGCCAGCCTGCCCCCCCAATTGGCCCTGATCACCAACCAGGCTGAGGAACACCACCTGTGCATGAATTCATGTACCAGGCCTCTAACTACTTGTAATAATTAAGAAATATACCTGTCTGTATGATCTAGTACTCTACCACTGCTTTAGGGCTTAAACTGAGACATAGGGAAAGAAATCTGTATATCTTTGAATTCCGGTTTTTTATATAGCCACTTTGATGCAGTTATTACAGAATCATCCAAATGGTCATGATCATGAGAAAATATGAACTCTTTTGTTGTTTATACCTCATTCCTATACCACCAAATAATCCTAAATTTGAAAACAAAAATATCAGCTTAATATTTGAAAATGAAACTAGTAGAATCCATACATAATATAATAACAACTTCCTATAGAAATAGAGGAAGATTTTGTGTGTAAATCAGTAACTAAAGGATTTTGGAAAGAAAACTGAAATGAAATTCATTGAACATATTTATTATGAACTGCTCCTATGTATAAATCTCAGTGAGGAGCACACAAAATTTCAAGTAAGATAAAAAGGAAGTGGTCTTGGGAAAAGATGGTTGTATTGCCATGCAATTATTCAATCCAGCTTAATCTGATCAATTTCACTATAGTTTGACTGAAGAAGAAAATCCTGAAATGCAGTTTTTTAGAATGCTTGCCATCATTCATTAAACGTTCATTGAGATTAGTAGACGTTTTGTGATAAGCACTGAAAATGTAAAGACCAATAAGACACAGTCTCCACCTTCAACAAGCTGGTAGTCTAGTAGAGGGCAACAGATAAGTAAACCAATAATTACAATATAGGCTGACTATTGTTGTAACTATTAATAATAATTACAAATTGGATTGGTCAGCTATATATGCAATGCTGCATAAGAATGTGGTGACTTAGAATGGGAGAAAATATTTGTAAATCATTTATCTCATAAAAGTAATATCCAAAATAGATAAAGAATTCATACAACTCAATAGCAAAAAAGCACAAACAATCCAATTAAAAAATGGACAAAATATCTGAATAGACATTTTTTTCCAAAAATGACATACAGAAGGCCAACAGCTGCATGAAAAGATGCTCAATGTCACTAGTAATCAGGAAAATATAAATTAAAACCACAATGAGATATCACATGTTTCAGAATGGCTATTGTCAAAAAGATAAAAAGTGTTGTTAAGGATGTGGAGAAAAGGGGAACCTTGTGCACTAGGTGGATATGTAAATTAGTACACTACTATGGAAGAAAGTATGGCAGTTCCTCAAAAAATTACAAATAGAACTACTGTATGACCCAGAATTCCACTTGTGGGTATCTATCCAAAGAAAACAAAAAAACACTAACTCAAAAAGATACATGCATTCCCAAGTTTATTGCAGCAATCTACGTGTCCAAAATAAGAATGAGAAATTTTGACTACAAGCCCATGGATAGGGGCAGAGATATCAGGAAAGCTTGCCAGAGTTGGTAAGGTCAGATGAATGGGTAAAGAAGATGTTTTATTTATACCTTTTAATTATACATATATATTATCCTATATAATAAAGAGGTAATATGCAAATTGACCATCATCCCAACACACAAGATGGCTGCCCCCATGTGGTCAAAGATGGCCATCCCCATGTGGACACAAGATGGCCACCTCAAGATGGCCAGCAGGGGAGGGCAGTTGAGAGGGACCAGGCCTGCAAGGGAGGGCAATTGGGGAGGACCAGGCCTGCAGGGGAGGGCAGTTGGGGGCAATGAGGCCTGCAGAGGAGGGCAGTTGGGGGGACCCAGGCCTGCAGGGGAGGGCAATTGCGGGGGGGGGGGACCAGGCCTGCAGGGGAGGGCAGTTAGGGGCAACCAGGCCTGCAGGGAAGGGCATTTAGGGGCGACCAGGCTGGCAAGGGAGGGCAGTTAGGGTGACCAGGCCAGCAGGGGAGGACAGTTAGGGGCAAGCAGGCCAGCAGGAGAGGGCAGTTAGGCATTGATCAGGCTGGCAAGGGAGTGGTTAGGGGGTGATCAGGCTGGCAGGCAGAAGCAGTTAGGGGCAATCAGGCAAGCAGGCAGGCGAGCGGTTGGAAACCAGCAGTCCTGGATTGTGAGAGGGATGTCCGGCTGCCCGTTTAGCCCGATCCCACCAGACATCCCTCAAGGGGTCCCAGATTGGAGAGGGTGCAGGCTGGACTGAGGGACATCCCTGCCCGTACATGAATTTCATGCATTGGACCTCTAATACATATATAATAGAATATTATTCTATATAATTAAAGCCTAATATGCTAATTGTCCGGTCATCCATTCAACTAATCAAAGCATAATATGCTAATGATATGCTAAGGCCGCTCAACCGCTCACTATGACGTGCACTGACCATCAGGGGGCAGACAGTAAATTGGTTGACCAGTTGCTATGACGTGCACTGACCACCAGGGGGCAGACGCTTCACCAGTAGGTTAGCTTGCTGCTGGGGCCCTCCCGCGGCCCCTTCCTGGCTGGCCAACCTCCCGCATCCCTCCCCAGCCCCCATCGTGCACCAGTGGGGTCCTTCGGCCTGGCCTGCACCCTCTTGCAATCCAGGACCCCTTGGGGGATGTCGGAGAGCTGGTTTCAGCCCAATCCTGCAGGCCAGGCTGAGGGACCCCACTGGTGCATGAGTTCGTGCACTGGTCCTCTAGTTTAGATATAAAAAGGAATAAAATTGTGACCACAGGAATGATCCCTGAGGACATAATGTAAAGTGAAATAAATCAGAATGAGAAAGACAAATATTATATTATCTCAATGATATCTGAACTCTAAAACTAAACTCATAGAAACAGAGAATAGATTGGTGGTTGGCAGAGCCAGGGAGGGAGGTAAAATGAGAAAAGGGAGTCAAAAGGTACAAACTTCAGTTATAAAATAAATAAGTTATGAGGGTGTAAGAAATGTACAGCATGGTGACTATAGTTAATAATTCTGTATTGCATATTTGAAAGTTACTAAGAATAAATCTTAAAAGTTCTCATCACAAGAAAAAAACTTTTCTAACTATGTATAATGACAGATGTTAACTAGACCTATTGTGGTGAGCATTTTGCCATATATACAAATACTGAATCATTATATTGTACACCTGAAACTAATATAATGTTTTATGTCAATTCTACCTCAATTTAAAACAATAAAAAGAATGCAGTGACCTAAAATCGCAAGCATCTTCCCCTGCTCATAGGTCTGTATGTGAGAGACTCTAGTCTCCAGGTTCTGAGCTTGACAATGAAGATCAGGTTCAGGGTGGCTCCAGGTGTCCCTTGTCTTTGAATCAGTGGCTGCTGGAAGTATGTGGTTTGCTTCTTGTGTCTCACTCTGGGCCTCAGGCTGAACAACCACCAGCCACCTGGGATATGCTCTTCTCATTATTGGAGTGCAACATCCAAGCATATTTTAAACCTTTGTTTAAATTACAGGTGCTGACATCTCATTGGCCAAAGCAAAATTTATGATCAAGCACAACACAAAGAGGGCAGAAAAGTATACTTAGAGTATACAGGAGGAAATATTTGCTGAACAATAACCCAAACTCACACATGTGAAGTGCAATGGGAGAGACCGAAAAGAATATTATGTAAATCAAAGTTCTTGGTTGTAAGCAATAGAAACAGATTCTGCCTTATTTAAGCAGAAAATGGATTTATTTAGGAGTTCTTAGCCCCTAAAGTCTCCTGAAGTCTTGAAAACTATGCAGCCAGGAATTACTTCCAAAATCACACAGTGTCCTACTGGAGAGGACACTGTTGTTTTTGCCAGTAGCAAGAACACTCAAGCTCACCCTGCCCACACCACTGTTGCTACAATTCCTGGCACAGTAGAAACTGGGTAAGGTGACTTTTCTACTGCTACACATTGTCAAAGTTATGCAAACGTGCGCGCGCGCGCACACACACACACACACACACACAGGCTTTTTTATGCCATTAGCTTTCTAATTCATAATCTGGAGTAGATGTGTGCTATTGGCAGATCCTAGATCACGTGCACATTCCTAACTACAAGGAAGGTGGGAAAGCAAGTAGCTGGCATATCCAGTTTCTACAGAGGTGGAAGTCTCTGCCCCATAAGAATGAGGATTGTCTCAAACTTATGTAATGAACTCAGATGCGATGTGGCAAGAAAAAAAAAAAAAGAATGAGAAATTTCAACTATAAGCCCACAGATGAGGGCAGAGATATTAGGAAGGCTTTCCAAAGTTGGTAAGGTTCAAGTTGAATCTTGAATAAATGAGTTAGAAAGTTGAAGACAGGTAATATGAATAGGGAAAACAGCACATTTGAAGGTCTGAAAGTAGTTCAGCGTGGCTCAGCTACAGTACATGGAGGTGGATGTGTATGGAGTGGCAGGGGGAAAGAGCATCATGAAATTAGTAAGAAAAATGGGGACTATATCATGTTAATTGGTCAGGATGTGTATGTAAGAAATAGAAACTACTTTAGGTATTTTAGAAAGGTATTTAATACAGGTATTTAATATTTTAGAAAGGTATCCTATCTAATAAAAGAGTAATGTGCAAATTGACCATCACTCTAACATACAAGATGGCCGCCCCCATGTGGTCAAAGATGGCTACCGCCATGTGGACACAAGGTGGCCACCACAAGATGGCCAGCAGGGGAGGAGAGTTGTGGGCAATCAGGCCAGCAGGGAGGGCAGTTGGGAAGAACCAGGCCTGCAAGGGATGGCAGTTGTGGTTGATCAGGACAGCAGGGGAGGGCAGTTGGGAGGGACCAGGCCTACAAGAGAGGGCAGTTGTGGGTGATCAGGCCTGCAGAGGAGGGCAGTTAGGGATGACTGGTCCAGCAGAGGATGGCAGTTGGGGGGTGACCAGGCCTGCAGGGGAGGGCAGTTGTGGGGGACCAGGCCAGCAGGGGAGGGCAGTTAGGGGCAATCGGACTGACAGGGGAGCAGATGGCATCAATCAGGCTGGCAGGGGAGTGGTTAGGGAGTGGTTAGGGAGTGGAGATGGCAGGCAGAAGCAGTTAGGGGCAATCAAGCAAGCAGACAGGTGAGCAGTTGGGAGCCAGCAGTCCTGGATTGTGAGAGGGATGTCCCAGATTGGAGAGGGTGCAGGCTGGGCTGAGGGACACCTCCCCTCCTGTGCACGAATTTCATGCACCAGGCCTCTAGTTTAATACATAAAATATTAGTGAAGGGCTGGAGGAATAGAAGTCAAGGGACTGCTATGATTTCATAGCTGAGATCTAGTGGTCAGGAAGCTGCCGCTGCTGCCATTGATGTTGCCTCAATTGCTCTCACATCCATGGAACTGGTGAATAGATACCAGAACTCAGCTACTCCACTGCAATTGCCTCTAACACTCACATTTTCATAATCATGCTTACCAGTAGTAGCTATAATAACAGAAGACAGCTTCTATTTCATTTTCATCTTCCAAATTTAGTGCAAGTGCATCAGATTGGCAGAACCAACCACATCTAGAACTCTTGTGGCAAGGCTTTATGGGGAATATAGCTTTCAGCTTTCCATAATCACCAATTAGTAGGCAAATAGAATGGAGATTGAAATAGCCAATCCATAGTATTAGTACACCATGTTAATGAGCATGAATTTTATCTCAAGGACTATGTAAAAAATCGATGTATTTTTAAAGCATGGGTAGTGCATACTTATATTTGCTTTTTAGAAGGTGATTTTATGACAATAAGAGGAAGTAATTCCAGGAGTATTCAGTAGAAGATCTTCTCACTTGAGATAGAGTAGAGGAACAAATAAAGGGTAGGAAATGGCTTAGGAAGATGTAAAGAATGTAGCATCTTCAGAACTTAGTACAGGATTGACTGGTTATGGTGAACTGAGATTACACCTACGTTTCAGGGTTGGACAATCAGAGGAATGGCAATATGGCTCAACAGAATGGAATAGAGAAGGGGAAAAAGTAGGAGCATAATAGATTAAGGTTTAGAAATGTTGACTTTTTAGACCCTGTAAAACATCCAAATAGGATTATTGAGTATGTGATTGGCTATATGACTCTAAGGCTTTTGAGAGGGACGTGCTCTGAATATCTAAATTCAGGAATCAGGAGTACAGAGGTTAAAGTCAATGTCATAGGAAAATTCAGTAACAATATATTTAGGTAACCAATACGAGCTATTCAAACAAATAACCCCAAAATCTCAGTGACTTAACATTGTAAGGTTTATTTCTTTCTCCCCTCATAGTCTAGTATAGATTGATGTATTTGGTGGGGGAGGTGTTTCTGTTCCATCATCATTCAGAAGCCCCATGTTACTTCTACCCAGGTTACTTCTACCATCTTCTAGGCCTTCAAAATACCGTGGTGGATCCTCTGAACCTAGCCAACTGAAGAACAAAAAAGATCTTGAAAGAATGTTGAGGGTTTAGAGGTCAGGGTAGAAGTTTGAATATGGCTTCTCAAACTATCTGTAGCAAAGGACCACTTTAAAAAAACCTTCCAATACTTACCTGGCAGGGGAGATACCATAATCATGAAGGTGGTTTTCCCAGTGCACTACTGATGTGCTGACCCTGTGACTCCTCCAGGTGTGGGAAACTCAACTGCTTAATTTGTGATAGTAGGAGACTGCATTGGTGCTCTCCCCTGGCATATAAAAAATAAAATAAAAAAATAGAAAACCTTCCATCCTGTTGCAGATTATTACTTTTGTAAATAACAATCAAATGTTAGAACGTCAAATTTCTATAAAAATTTCTAAACACTCTGATTTGCTATATTTACCTTGTTATGGACCAGAAACAAACAAGTCATAGAATGATACTGTTCTCTGAACCACACTTTCAAGAAGCATTGGTGCAAATTGCTTCTGATGACCTTCCATTGACCTGAACCAATTATATACTGCCACTTGAATGTGTGAGGAATGGAAAATGTTCAAAGGAGGAAATTAAGTAATTGTCTCTGCCTTGATCCACTCTTCTGGCCCCAAATATCAATTTTTCTCCTATTCCCTTACAGTAGTAATCCATCTCCAAAGGATATAGCCTAAAGGCCCATGAGTCATTACATCTGTTTAAAATCCCAGATGGTGCGCAGATCTTTCCATCAGATCTAGATGTGAATTCTCTTGGTTTGATGTCCTCTGAACTAAAAAGACAAGCAATCTACTCCTCCCACCAGACTTATACCCAATATATAATGGTAGAAGTGAAGAAGAATAACTGTGCAATACACTCTTGTTAGGCAGTGAGAAGAATGAGAGTCACAAAATTATGTATATAAAATATTATAAACATCTCTCTATATGTTTATATATTATATATAATAAATGTCCATATATATATATATATATATATATATATATATATATAGAGAGAGAGAGAGAGAGAGAGAGAGAGAGAGAGAGAGAACCAGGAAAGCCAGTGGTATAATTCAGTACAAATCGAAAGGTGGAGAACCAGGGGAGTTGGTGGTATACGTCCTGGTCTGAGGCCAAAGGCTCAAGAATCAGGAGCATTGATATCTGAGGGCAGGAGAAAGTGGACGTCCCAGCTCAAACAGAGAGAACAATTCACCCTTCCTCTGCCTTTTTTGTTCTATTCAGCCTCTCAACAGGTTATATGATGCCCACTTACCCACTTTGGGGGGTAAATAGAGGGTTATATGGAGGTTTGATATATATACCCAGGCTTTGACATAGGATTGGAAAGTTCAAAAGTTGTTTCCAGGCTAGTTAAAACAAGAACAGAATCATTTCCTCACGCCTCAACCTACTTGATTTTAGTAATTCAGCAGCTTTACTATAGTGACTCATTTTTCTTCTTCACTATTCCTCACTAGGAACATAAAGCAATTAGAAGTAAACAGGAAGGAGCAATCCCTTCTTCCTCCTACAGCCTTGCAGTCTCCTTTAAGTGTTCTCTTGTTACAGAGAACCAGAATAATCAAACAATGCCGGAGAGTTTGGAGTCACACTTTATTCACCAGTGGGCTTAGAGAAAATGAATTCAAATTCTAAGCAAGGCTACAAGCAGAACTTCCCTTTTTATTAAAGAGACAGCCCTATGTGTGCTTAGTGGTTATCTCGCTGCTGGCCTTGAAAACAACACAGTTCTATCCAATTAAAAAAATGCGCCTGGCATGGCATTGAGAGTATGGGCATATCTAGTCTCTGGCCTACAAGGTCAGACAGTTAAGTTTATCTTCCTCATTATTCAAGCAGGCTAGAAAGCAAAATTATTTTTTAGAATAAGAGTCCGTCTAAAATAACAGCAGAGAATTCCAAACAGTAGTTTTACAAAATAGTGGTTAGCCTTCTCACTCTATTAGCAGAACGAAACAGGGAGCAGCTGGCAAAGCAAAAAATTGGTTTGAAGATTCCCAGACGCAAGCATCACAAAGCTGAAGGGTGGCTTTGGAGCTTGAGTAATAGTTGAATATGCACATGGGCAAGGGTACAACTTTAGACAAGACCCAGAGGGTAGCATCAGCTTGACTCTATAGGGGAGCTCTGGAGTGTAAATTATGTCTCCAAGTTGTTCCCATGTAAGTCAGGGGAATTAGGGCTTTCACAATCCTGCATTTATCAGTCCTTGGTTGAGAGCTGGCCCGAAGGGCATATAAATCCCCAGGTACTTCCAGTCTCTGTGAAGGCAGGCAAAGAGACTCCAATAGCCTAAGTGTAGTTCTCTGAAGAAGAGGAGCTGCAGATCCTGGCTGTTGAATGTAAAAGCCCAATGAAACTTGCTGCAAAGGGAGCACCCCAGAAAGGTGGATGAATACCCAGGAGTAATGGTTGAAGCACCAACAATATTCCCTCTGGAGATATAGTTCTAAAAGCTGCCTTATTTCTCTACTTTCTTTACCAAATCTTTCTCGCTCAATTTAATAGTTGCTCCTTTGGGGAGATGCTGGTAAAGGGTATAAGCTTTCAATTACAAGATGACTAAGTTCTAAGAACCTAATGCACAGCATCATACGTATGGTACTGTATATTTGAAATTTGCTAAGGGAGTAGATTTTAAGCTTTTTCACCACACACACACACACACACACACACACACACACACACACACACACAGTAACTATGTGAGGTGATAACTGTGTTAATTACCCTGATTGTGGTAATCATTTCACAATGGATATATATTTAAAATCATCATGGTATACACTTTAAGTGTATCAATTTTTTGGTCAGTTATACCTCAGTAACGCTGGGGAAAAAATAATAGCTGCTACTTTGAGGCTATATGCAATAGTTGCTCTCAGATACATCATGTGTAATCTGATCTTATCCTAAGGGCTGAGTCATTTTGTTGAAATCCTACTAGGGCTTTTTTGCTCAAAGCCTTTTAAAGGCATTTCTCTCTTTGGAAGTAATGTGTTTTCCAACCCCGCAAAGCCCCCAAATGTGGGACTTTCTCTATTCCCTTTCATTTCTGCTTGTAAACTAGTTAATTCTATTCTATGCTAATCTCTTTCTGGTAGTACCTTGCAAATCACACTTAAAAAATCACGAACAATCCTAGCTGGTGTGACTTAGTTGGCTGGATGTTGTCCCATGCACCCAAAGGTTACTGGTTGGATTTCTGGTCAAGGCACATGCCCCAATCCCTAGTAGAGGATGTGCAGGAGGCAGCAGATCAATGATTCTCTCTCACATCGATGTTTCTCTCTCTCTCCCTTTCTCTCCCTACCTCTCTAAAAATCAATTAAAAACCCTATATTAATAAAAACCTATGTGGTTGTAATGCCCTCACGCCATGACACCCTCATGCCATCACAACCCATCACCAGGAGGCTGCGTGCACAGTGGGCACATGCGGGTGGGCAAGGCTGCATGAGTGGCGAGGTGTGCACAGGTGGGCGGGGACTTGACGCTGTGTCCCTGGTGGAGACTTGATCAGGAGGTGCATTGGGGGAGCAGATGGCGGCTGCCGCTGCCCAGGGCCAGCCTGAGGCTCAGGCAAGCTACCAATGGCAGGCTGGCCCAAGGTTCAGGCAAACAGCCAATGGCGGCTGCTGCTGGCAGGGTCAGCCCAAGGCTCAGGCAAGTTGAAAATGGCGGCTGCTGCTGAGAGGGCCCAAGGCTCAGGCTACAAGGGCCTGGCCCAGGCTCAGGCAAGCCACAGTGGCTGTGAGGGCCAAGGCTCAGGCAGTTTGCAGCTGGCAGTGGCAGCAGCAGAGGTGTGATGGGCGTGTCGCCTTCCCCTGATGGCCGGGTTGCCTTCCACAGAGGGAGGCCAGAGACAGCAGCAGTGAGGGGGTAATGGAGGTGGTGCCTTCCCTCTGTGGGAGGCCAGATTGTGGCTTAGGCCCACATTCCGTGGGCCTAAGCCGTCAGTAGGACATCCCTGAGGGCTCCCAGACTGTGAGAGGGGGAAGGCCATGCTGAGGGACCTCCCCCCCCCAGTGCACAAATTTTCATGCACCAGGCCTCTAGTCTGTTATAAAAGTCACCAACATCTACTATTAATATTGCTTTCTGATTCTACCCTTAACACTACAAATTATGTACTTGTACTGATCTGCATCCTAAAGTATTGTAGGTAACAGTGTAGCAACTGCCTAATATGAATCTTCAGTTATCCAGCCTACTATATACTACCTTAATTCCTACATGACTACTATGCTAAACTAATGCTACATATTTTAGAAATTTTTTGTTATAATAGACCACTATTTCTATTATTAATCAAGGTTCATGATTATAGCTTTATAATTGTGAGTTTAAAAGAAAGGGGGGTTCTACAGAAAGTAATCTCACAGGGTGATCTGATCATAAATTCCTAATTGAGCAGGTCATGGTGGATGGTCATACTCCAGGCATACTCTCATTTTTTTATAATTTATGTTTTTTTTAATTGTTTACAGTATTACAAATGTCCCCATTTTTCTCCCTTCCACCCAGCCCCCGTCCCACCCCAGGCCTTCCCCACATTATTGTCTTTGTCCATGGGTTATGCATATATGTTCTTTGCTTAATTTCTTCCCATCCCCACCTCCTTTCTACCCTCTGAGATCTGTCATTCTGTTCCATGCATCCATGTCTCTGGACCTATTTTGTTCTTCAATTTATTTTGTTCATTAGATTCTGAATATAAGTGAGATCATGTGATATTTGTCTTTCTCTAACTGGCTTATTTTGCTTAGCATAATAATCTCCAGGCCCACTCATGGTGCCCTTCTTTTTTATAGCCAAATAATATTATTTTATAAATTTACCACAACTTTTTTTATCCACTCATCTACTGGGCACTTGGACTGTTTCCAGATCCTAGCTATTATAAATAACTCTGCTATGAACATATGGGTGCATATATATTCTTTCTGATTGGTGTTTCAGGATTCTGAGGATATATTCCCAGAAGTGGGATCACTGGGACATATGGTGGTCCCAATTTTAATTTTTGAGGAAACTCCATCTTGTTTTTCACAGTGGCTGCACCAGTCCGCATTCCCACCGACTGTATACTAGGGTTCCCTTTTCTCCACAACCTTGCCAGTACTTGCAGGTATGAGATGATACCTCATTGTCGTTTTGATTTGCATTTCTTTAATGATTAGTGACATTAAGCATTTTTTCATGTCAGTTGGTCATCTGTATTTCCTCTTTGGAGAAGTGAGTATTCAGATCCTTTGCCCATTATTTAATTGGATTGTTTGTCTTCCTGGTGTTGAGTTGTATGAGTTCTTTGTACATTTTGGAAATTAACTCTTTATCAGATATATCATTAGCAAGTATGTTCTCCCATACAGTGAGTTTCATTTTCGTTTTGTTGGTGGTTTCTTTTGCTGTGCAGAAACTTTTTAGTTTGATGTAGTCACATTTGTGTATTTTTTTTTTACCTTTGTTTCTCTTGGCCTAAGAGATGTATTGGTGAAAATATTACCGTCTGAAATGTCTGAGATTTTACTGCCTATGTTTTCTTCTAGGGTTTTTGTGGTTTCATAGCTTACATTTTTTAATATATATGGGATTGAGCCTGCAACCCAGGCATGTGCCCTGATCAAAATCAAACCAGCAACTTTTTGATCCATGGATCGATGGCCAACCAAGTGAACCACACCAGCCAGGGCAAGTCTCCTATCCATTTTGAGTTTATGTTTGTGTATGGTGTAAGTTGGTTAAGTTGTAGTCTATTTTCATTTATTCACATGTACTGGTCCAATTTCCCCAAACCATTTACTGAAGAGACTATCTATATTCCATTGTATGCTCTTGCCTTCTTTGTCACATATTAGTTGACCATATTGGCATGAATCAATTTCTGGGGTTTCTGTTCTGTTCCATTGGCCTATATGCCTGTTTTTCTGCCAGTTCTAGGCTGTGTTCATTACAGTGGCTTTGTAGTATAGTTTGATATCTGGTATTGTGATCCCTCCAACTTTGTTCTTTTTCAAGATTGCTGAGGATATTTGGGTGTGTGTGTGTATTTTGGTTTGTTTTTTTTTTTTGTCCCATATAAATTTTGGCAATATTTGTTCTCAATTTGTTAAATATGCCATTGGTATTTTAATTGTGTTGAATCTGTAGATTGCTTTGAGTAGTATGGACATTTTAATGATATTAATTCTTCCAACCCATGAATATGGTATATGCTTTCACTTGTTTGTGTCTCTCTCTATCTCCTTCTTCAATGTCCTATAGTTTTCCAAGAATAGGTCTTTTACTTTTTGGGTTAAGTTTATTCCCAGGTATCATATTTTTTGTTGTTTTTGCAATGTAAATGGGATTATTTTTAATTTATCTTTCTAATAGTTCTTTATTGGTGTATAAAAATGCCATCCATTTCTGGATGTTAATTTTGTATCCTGCTACTTTGCCAAACAGTTTTGAGTGAAATTTTAGGGTTTTCTATTACAATATCATGTCATCTGTGATATAACAGTTTTAGCCTAGCTGATTTGGCTCAGTGGATAGAGCGTCGGCCTGCAGACTGAAGGGTCCCGGGTTCAATTCTGGTCAAGGGCACATGCTCAGGTGCAGGCTCGATCCCCAATGGGGGCATGCGGGAGGTAACCAATCAATGGTTCTCTCTCATCATTGATGTTTTTATCTCTTGTTCCCTCTCCCTTCCTCTCTGAAATCAATAAAAAACATACACCCATATCCTATATAATAAAAGGCCAGTGACTGTAATGGCGTAACAACCGGAACGACTGATCAACCAGTTGCTATGAGGTGCATTGACCACCGCTCGGTCCCTCCCCATAGCCCGTAAGCTCCGATTGCTGAATGGCCAACAGGGAACCATGGGGAACCAGGGTGGGTGGCAGTGGGGCAGGACTGGGGACTGGCGAGCAGGCAGAATGCTGACCTCTTGGTTCCTCCCCCAGCCTGCAGGCTCAGATCTATCGCCCAGCTAACAGGGAACCGGGGTGGGTAGAGGTGGCAGGGCAGGACTGGAGACTGGCGAGAAGGCAGAAGGTGGCCTTGATTGCAGGCTAGGCCTGGGGACCCTACCCTGCATGATTTCGTGCACTGGGCCTCTAGTGTATATATAAAATAAGTTTTAATTCTTCCTTCCATTTGGATGCCTTTTATGTTTTCTTCTTGTCTGATCGCTATGGCTAGGACTTTCAGTATTATATAGAATAAGAGCTGACATTTCTGTCTTATTCCTGATATTAAGGAAAATGGTTTTAGTTTTTGCCCATTGAATATGATGTTGGCTGTAAGTCTGTCATTTATGGCCTTAGTATGTTGAGGTATGATTCCTCTATTCTCACTTTGCTGAAAGTATTTATCATAAATGGGTGCTAGATTTTGTCAAATGCCTTTTCTGCATCTATTGATATGATCATGTGATTTTTATCCTTCATTTTGTTTATATGATGTATCATGTTTATTGATTTTCCAATACTGAACCAACTTGCATCCCCAGAATAGGTCCCACTTGGTCATGGTGTATGATCTTTTAGTGTATTGCTGAATCCAATTTGCTAATACTTTGTTGAGGATTTTAGTATCTATGTTCATCAGGGATATCGGCTTATAATTTTCTTTGTAGTATCTTTATTTGGTTTTGGAATTAGGGTAATGCTGGCCTCATAAAAAGAGCTTGGAAGTCTTCCCTCTCTTTCAATTTTTTGGAATAGTTTGAGGAGGATTGGTGTTAGTCCTTCTTCAAATGTTTGGTAAAAGTCCCTGTTTGCTGGGATTTTTGTGATTACTGGTTTAACTCCATTAGTTGTTATTGGCCTATTTAGGTTTTCTGATTCTTTCTGATTGAGTTTTGGCAGATTGTGTATTTTCCAGCAATTTGTCCATTTCAGCTAGGTTGTCCAGTTTTTTGGTATGTAGTTGTTTATTGTATTTTCTTACAATCCTTTGTATTTCTGTGATGTCAGTTGTTACTTCTCTTTCATTTCTGATTTTATTTATTTCGGTCCTCTCTCTGTTTCTTCATAAGTCTGGCAAAGGCTCATCAATCTTGTTTATCATTTCAAAGAAGCAGCTCTTGAGTTTATTGATTTTTTTTGTCTCTAGGTCATTTATTTCCACTCTGATCTTTATTACATCCTTCCTTCTACTTCCTCTGGGCTTTTCTTGCTGTTTTCTTTCTAATTCACTTTGTTATAGGATTAGATTGTTTATTTGAGCCTTTTCTTGTTTTTTGAGGTAGGCCTGTAATTCTATGAACTTCTCTCTCAGGACTGTTTTCACTGTGTCCCATAGATTTTTGGGTTGCTGTGTGTTCATTTTCATTTTTTTCTAGGAAGTTTTTGATTTCTTGCTTGATCTTGGTAATCCATTCATTGTTTAATAACAGGCTACTTAGCTTCCATATGTTTGAATGTTTTTGAGTTTTTTTATTATAATTGATTTCCAGTTTCATGCCATTGTGGTCTAAGATGCTTGCTATGATTTAAATATTTTTTAATTTGTTAAGACTTATTTTGTGTCCTAACATGTGGTCTACCTTTTTTATTTTATTTTTAATATTTTTATTGGTTTCAGAGAGGAAGGGAGAGGAGAAGGAGATTGAAACACCAAGGATGACTGAGAATCATTGATCAGCTGCCTCCTGCAATACCCTCTGGGGATTGAGCCTACAACCCAGGCATGTGCCCTGACTAGGGATTGAATTGTGACCTTCTGGTTCATAAGTCAATGCTCAACCCTGAGCTACACTGGCCATGCATTTTCCCCTTCCATTTTAAATGCAGCCTTGCTGGATACTGTAGTCTTGGATTCAGTTCCTTGCTTTTCATTCTTTAAGTAAATCCCTTTTGGCCCTAAGTATTTCTGTTGAGAAATCAGTTGACACTCTAACGGGGACTCCCTTGTCGGTAACTTTCTGTCTCTCTCTTGCTGTCTTTAAGATTCTTGCTTTATCTTTAATATTTGTTATTTTAATGATGATGTGTCTTGGTGTGGGTCTCTTAGTGTTCTTCTTTTAAAAAAACCCACACACGTGTTTTTATTGATTTCAGAGAGAGGAAAGAGAGGGTGAGAGGGATAGAATAATCAATGATGAGAGAGAATTAGAGATTGGCTGCCTCCTGCACACCCCTATAGGGGTTTGAGTCCACAAACCAGGCATGTGCCCTGACCAGGAATCAAACCGTGACCTCCTTCTTCATGGGTCAATGTTCAACCACTGAGCCACAATGACCAGCTCTTTGTATTCCTCTTGATTGGGACTCTCTATACTTCCCAAACTTCTGTGACTTTTTCCTTCACCGGGTTAGGAAAGTTTTCTGTTGTTATTTCTTTAAATAGATTATCTATCCCTTGCTCATATTCTTCTCCTTCTGGACACCCTATGATTCAGACTTTGTTACATTTCATGTTGTCCCAAAGAGAGCTATCGTCCTGCTTTAAAAAAAATTTTCCCCCTGCTCTAATGGGTGTTTTTCCCACCTTGTTTTCCTCATCACTAATTTGATCCAAAAACTTCATTCAATCTAGTTTTAATTCCTTCCAGTGTATTCTTGATGTCTGATATGGTATTCTTTATTTCCAACTACTTCTTGTTCATGGTTTCTACTTCCCATTCCATGCTGTTGTAGTTTCCACTAAGTTCCTTGAGCATACTTATAACCTTTACATTGAACTCTATACCTGATAAATTGCTTGCCTCCATTTCATTTGGGATTTGTTTCTTTGTCTCCCCATTTTGCTGTCTCTGTGTTTGATTCTATGTATTAAAATTGCTATGCCTCCCAGTTTTCATGGGATGGCCTTATGTAGGAAGTATCCTTTGGGACCAGTGGTGAGTGTCTTTGATCTCCTGACCTGGATCCTCTAGGAATTTCCCTTGTGTGGATTATTTCATCTCTCCTTATGTTGTTGGGTCTTGATTTGTTGTCCCATTCACAAGTGGGATCTCCCTGCAGGCTGGCTGACTGCGAGGCTCAGCCCCAACCATATAATGTGAGTTGTTCTGCAGGTGCTGACAGAGCAAAACAAGAAACAAAACAAAAAAATACAAAAAGACCCTGTACAACAGTAATATCACAAAAGGAAAGGGAATTAGGAAAAACAAAAGAGAACAAGAATATAAGAAAAGAAAAAAGATATGAGAAGAAAAAAGTGCAAGAAAAACCCTGACTGGTTTGGCTCAGTGGATAGAACGTCGGCCTGCAGACTGAAGGGTCCCAGGTTCGATTCTGGTCAAGGGCATGTAGCTTGGTTGCGGGCACATTCCCAGTAGGAGGCGTGCAGGAGGCAGCTGATCAATGTTTCTCTCTCATCGATGTTTCTAACTCTCTATCCCTCTCCCTTCCTCTCTGTAAAAAAAATCAATAAAAATATTTTTTTAAAAAGTGGAAGAAAAAGAATATGAAAGGAAAGAAAGGAGAGAATAAAGAATAGGAAAAAGAAAATGGTGTAAAGGAGGAAAGAAAAAATTATGAAAAGGAAAAAAGAGAAAGACAAAAGAGAAAAATAAGAAAAGGAAAAAAGAAAAGAAAGGAGAAAGAACAAAAAATAGAGTAAGAAAAGGAAAGAGAAGAATAAAAGTTATGAAAGACCAAGGAGAGACAAAAATAAGAACAAAGCAATGAAAAAGAAAATAATGCAACAAAACAAAACAAAAGCAAAGTGGAGTTTGTCTTAACAAAGTCTTGTGCCACCTGAGAGCTGCCTTTGGATCCTGCCCTTATGTTGACTGAGGCTGGTTTGCATGCCATTCCTGGGTCTCCTGGGAGGTACTTTGGTGCTAGCCACTGTCAGAAGCTGTCCATGTTTGGCTCTGGGCAACCTGTTGGAAGCTTCAATGATCCACAGTTTATGGCTGCCTCCACAGAGCTTGGCTTGCTGAAGTGGCCAATCTGCACTCTAGGGCCAGCTTGTTAGCAGCATGGGGGCCCAGGGGCCAATTAGCAAATATCCCAAGGCACTTGAGCTCTGCCTCCATGCCAGCCAGCTATCAAACTTAATCACTGGAAAGACTTTCTGAAAGGGCTTTGGTGGAATTAGGAGGATGACACCTCTGGGTTTCAGGTGAGGGGGAGGTCCCCTTCAGATTTCAGGAAAGATGGTGGGTATGTTACCTTATCCCAGAACCACACATTTGAGCCTGTCTCAGAATATTTCCCTGATATCAGCAGGGCGGAGTCCCTCATATGCAATCCAGTGGGGACTGCTAGAAGCTGGGAGTTTCTATCAGCTCTCCATGGAGCAGAGGTACCAATCAGGTTCCTGGACAGTGGGGGAACGGCCTCACCCCAAAGCCAGCCACTGATGGCCTGAGACTGTCCAGACCAATGGGCTTGGCCTCTGCTGTTACCTCCTCAGCAAGGATCGAGATGCAAGGCGGGGCAAGTGGGATTCCTGAGGGTGGGGCAAGCTGTATTTTCAAGGGTATTTGCCTTTCTGTGGGCTGTTATTGCTTGGAGGGGCTTGAGCCTCTCAGGAAAAATGGCTGCTGCAGTAAGGGGTATGACTGAGTGCAGGTCTTCTAGCTGCCGTTTTCTTACTGCTCCCCCCAATGCCTCCCACCCCAGCCTCTCCTCAGATGACTCCTGTCTGCACTGCCCTCCCTCCACCAAAGACTCAGGTGAGTGGCTGCAAACAAAAATCTAGTGCTTTGATTTAAAAAATAAAAAAAGTGGCTTTGTCTCCAACAGACTCCCTTTTTCCCTGGTAATGGCTCCACCACCTTTCAGCACTGAATGGTATGCCGGCCGTTGTTCAAAGCTCTTGTGCTTTGGCATGGGGAGCTCAGCCTGGGGTCTGGACCTCGATCCTCTCAGGGAACCCTCCCTCTTTCCCCCAGAAGCCGAGATATTCCTCCTCACCCTCAGCCTGCCACCTGTCGGAGCTGGGCCAGCCCCTCTCGAGACCCTGCCCTTCCAACCAGTCTAAAAGTGGTTTCTGCCCTTCCTTGTTAGAAGGCTCCTCTTCAGCTAGTCTTCAGTTGGTAATTCAGGGTGAATGTTCCCCAATTTAGTTTTATTTCCAGTTTGTTTCTGGGAGGAGGTGCAAGAAAGATAAACCTACTCCACCACCATCTTGAAACCTGGCATATAACTTCTTTAGTAAAAGGTTCATCTTTGGCCTAAACAAACTCCAAACATTGTTTCTGGTCATCTAGGTCAGTGGTCGGCAAACCAGGGTTCACGAGCCTCGGTTTGCCTCTCTGTTGACTAATGAGTTTGCCGACCACTGGACTAGACTAAATGTTACCGTGTAGTTGGAAGCTGTGAGGATTAGGCATTTGTGGCATATTGTGTGCAAAGAGGTAAAGGGTAGTATATGACAGTGGTCAGCAAACTCATTAGTCAACAGAGCGGTTTGCTGACCACTGATCTAGGTTAACTCACTTTTGAAATAACAATCCTCAAAAGAGCACATAATATTGTTAACTATCCTGTAATCCAATCCCTACCTTGCATAGGTTCCTTCCTAAATTTCAAATGCATAAAAGAAGCTTCAAAACTGTTATTCTTTGGAGCATTTGAGATCTTGCTCCCCAGCATATGTCAGCTTGGCTCAAATAAGCACTTAAAATATTTTTCTACAGTTTCGGAGGTTTCTTATGTTGACATAACAACCCTCAAATCTCAGTGTCATAACCCAACAAAGATTTATGTTTTGCTCTAATCAGCCCAATGAGTGTGGTGGATGTGCTCATGCAATTATTAAGAATAATAATTTATTCTTAATAATTGCCCTGGCTGGGTATCTAAGTGGTTGGAGTATCATCCCATACACCAATATGTTGCAGGTTCGATTCCAAGAAAGGGCACATAGCTAAGGTTGCCAATTTAATCCCTGGTTGGGATGTGTGTAGGAGGCAACCTCTCAATGTTTCTTTCTCACATTGATAGTTCATTCTCATTCTCTCTCTCTCTCTCTCTCTCTCTCTCTCTCTCTCTCACACACACACACACACACACACACACACACACACACACACACACACACATTAATGAAAGCATATCATCCCCAGGTGAGGATAAAAATAAAAAGAATCCCAAGGTCCTTCCATCTCTTCTTGCTGTCATCCCTTAGTTCTCAGCCTTAGAGTTTTCTGTATCTGGCAGACTGATGTATAAACAACAAAAAGGAACTATAAATCACTGAAAGTTTTAAGGGTCAGGCTTAGATTGGGCAACCATTGCTTCTATCTACATTCCACTGGCCAGAATGTAGAAGTAAAGGAGCTAGGAACTGTGGGTTTCCTAGGTACACAAGAAAAAAAATAAGATGGTAAATGTCCCAATTATGTCCCAATTAATTGATTATCTGTCTAGACTTAGTGGGACAAGCGCAGGTGACCAGGAGTCAGCAATAACGGCCTATCCCCTGGTACTTCAATGTCTAGACAGCTGAGCCGAACCAGAACACATGACACACAAGATAGAATTAGTATGCAATCACACAGGGTTTATTTACCTATTCCTAGTGGGTCTTAGACTCCAGCAAAGGCCACCCCGCGATGCACACTGAAGGACAGACGACGAAAACAGAGACAGACAGGCACGCAGCCGCAGTTGGTTCAGGCTCACACAGCAGAGCAATCAGGGGCTTGTCTCTTGGAGCGACGTGGAGTCCTCTTCTTATCGGGCAGGAGACCTCAACTGAAGGCCCTCTCATAGTTATATAGACCCGTGGTAAGCGGCCTGTGTCCTTATCAGTGTGGGCCAGACGGTGTGCCTTATGCTGGGAGCAGGGTGTTTACACTTTAAGGGCTCAAATCTTTTACATTAAGATAATGGGGTGTTCATTAATTTTGGAAGTTAGAGTATTGGGGGTTTCCATATAGCAAACATTTCACACAATAATTATTTCATACATTAGAGGGGTTACATTATTATAGCATTAAATATTTATCAAAGTTTACACCACAGTTCCTTTCAGTTGCAGGAACAGAAAACCCAACTCAAATAGGCTTTGTCAGAAAGGAAAATCTTTACCTCTACCTTCTCAGATTTCGTTTTGGGAGGCTTGTGAATGAAACTGACAAAAGACAGGCTAGCAAGAGAAAAAACATTTTAATCACATACTATGTAGGGGAGTTCACAAAGAAATGTGAATCACAGGGGTGATTAGAATTGGGGGCTTTTATATCCTTTCAATAGGTGAAGGGGAGGGGTAAAAGGACATGTGCAAACAAAGCACCTTTTAGAAGGTGGAAGGAGGAAAGAGGGAAAACAAGAGACTTTTAGGAAAGATAAATGGGCCCTTAGGGGAATAGATTGTAGATAGTTTGTGACAATGTTGTGGTTTAGGTGTGGTGACAATTCTCATGGTTTCTAAAGATATGAATCAGTCTTTCCTAGTTGCTCCCTGGGAGGAGATTTATGATAATTGAGTTTGTTTGTTTTTTTGTGGGGAGGCTCTGCCTTTAAGGCAGATAAGGGATTTCAGGAATTCAAACGCCTTTAGCTAAAAATAATTTTTATGCTACAGTGGCTTATTCTGGACTCCTTCAGCTTAAACAGAAAGGAAATTTATTGGCTCATATAATAGAGAAGTCTAGAGGTAGGATGCGTTCATGTTGGGTTTGATTTGAAAGTTTATGATGATTCTCCCCTATGATTGATTCGCCCAGCTCTCCCTTGCATGTTAGTCTTATTCTCAGTTGGCTCTCCCAAGTAGCAAAAAAAAAAAAAAAAGTTTGTAACTCTTCCAGTATTCACACTTGAATACCGTATCATCCAGAGAAAGAAAAATCTTCTCTTTTGTTGACACAAAAGTCCTGTGCTTTACTCCGATTGGCTTTTGAAACAAAAACTGGTTCAAAGGGAGAAATGGGTGATTCTGATAGTTTTAGCCTAGTGGATAAATTTTGGAGTTGGGGGTGGGGGTGGTATTTCCACCCAAATTGCATGAGTGAAGAGAACAGAGTTGTGGAATGGAAGTTGGGAGATCACCTATATCCATTACACTCAGAGAACAGTTGAAACATGATCTCACTTAAGGAGAATAAGTATTATGAGGAGACTTAGACAGTTGTGTACAGAATGGAAAGGGGCAGAAAATACAAATCAGTGGAAGAGAAACTCTTAAAAAA
Organism: Corynorhinus townsendii; assembly: GCA_026230045.1. NCBI lineage: Eukaryota > Metazoa > Chordata > Mammalia > Chiroptera > Vespertilionidae > Corynorhinus > Corynorhinus townsendii. The sequence continues at coordinate 181,844,283 of JAPDVU010000001.1, read as the reverse complement.
TGATGGGAAGGTGTGGACAGTAAGTCAAGAGAATCAAGAGACACATATTCTAGAAGCCAAGGGAGGAAGTTTAAGAATTGAGAAGTCAAATCATCCAGATTACTTCCTGGATTTCATAGTCATCAGGCATCCTTTATATTCTCATGTAAATGTTCCTTTTGAGTGACAATGTGTTGACCAGAGTTTTCTGGTCTTCAGGGCAGTTATGTTTTTCATGAAAGAAAGCAAAAGGACTAAATTGGGATTTTGGTTTATGTATTAGTCTCTAGTTTGGTTGGCATGAATCATTCCCCGGATTTAAATTAGCTCTGAGGGCTATGGACCGAAGGGGGCACATGCTAACCTGACAAGCTCATGGAAGGCCTGCATGGCAGTCTTGCAATCTCAGACCTAAAGTAACCACAAAGGATGGCCTGAAATTAAACTAAAAGCAGTTATGGTGGGTATTCTAGGCCGGTATCATCCCTGACAAGGTCAACCTTTACCTTAACTGAGTCTGTCTGTCTTTTTGCATCTACGGTAACATATCCTTAAAATGTCAGGTAACTTGTAACTTCCCTTTTTCGGGATCCCTCAGGCCACAACCAAATGCCCTGGGCACCAGGACAGGAGACCATAAATTCCTTGTAATTATTATTATGTTAATTATTGACTATTAATTATCTTGTACCCACCTAAGTAAAAGAAGTATGTGTCTATCATTTTACTCTTTATCCAATGCTAGAGGTTTCCCCACTTTGCCTTCTCCCACCTCTCTAATCTATAACCAATGGATTTCAAGTAACCTACCTACGTCTCCTCCTTTGACTGCAATGTATAAAAATAGGTGAAAAATCACCTTTATCCCAATCCGTTGAGTTTCTGCTTCCTGGCAATTGTTGACAGTTTGGCTCAAATAAACTCACAAAATTTTTTTTACATGTTTGAATGTTTTTACAGTAACAGGGCTAACAACTTGAAGTTTCTGTCTCTTCAAATTGAGGACCAGGCTCTAGAATACAAAGTGAAATCTTAAGTTCATTTTCATACTTTAACATGCTTTGCTAAGTCACTGTATTTCAAATATTAGGAGCTATATTTGAAATATAGTGACTTAAAATTGTGCCAAGATTTTTGACTGTTTAGCTTTCTGTGTTTGTTATTTTTATTCTTTTGTGTCTTTTCCTATAAAGCGTATTTTCAAGGTGAGCAAGAAAGGGAAAACTCGGTAGAATATCCTTGGCCCAGTTGGGAAAGGAGGTCCTGGTTATTTGTAGCCTGACCAGGCCTCTAGGGGTGATGCAAGTCACCTTTTGGGAAGATGGATCTGGGAACGGTAATCAGTAAGGAAGGAACTGATTTATATTACAATGATAAACAGCAGAGAAGAGCTTGGAGCAGTCATAATGAGGAAGAAGAAACTAATTCAAATAGGTATTAGTATTCAGTTGATTGAATGTTGTGTGCAGTGATCGTGTATGTGTTCAGGATCTAACAAGAGGCAAGATTTCAAATGCAGGTCACGCTTGAGAGCTGGACCATTCTGCCATTGATATTGTGAAGACAACGAGGAGAGGAAACTTTCCGTACAGGTCAGAATACAACGTCTATTAAGTATTTGTACAAGCAGTTTCTTGGCAAATGTTCTTGTAAATGCACCTATCTTAACTTTTTTTCCTCTCATTATGGGCATCCATACGACAGTTAGGAATTTAAAGGAGACACAAGCAAAACTGTCTGTTTGAAACAAATTTAGTAAAATCAGCCAATTATGAAAAGAACATGACTTCACTTTGTTCTCTCCTCTGGGTGATGTCTTCGCGCCTTAGGCACTGTGCTGCTTTTCAGTGGCGCCCCTCTCCCTAGACGTCCTTTCCAAGCCTGCCGAGAACTAGCTGTTACACTTAGGGAGGCCCCCAACGCACGTCTCCACGCCTTCGGATTCGTTGCAGCCCTTACTTCGGGATTGCTACACCCCCCTCCCCCCCACCCGGCGGGTTGGGGAGCAGACCGGCAGGCAGGGCCTCGCCCCAGGCGGGCGCGTGGCGGGGCGGCCGGCCTTCGAGGGCCTGCGAGGCGGCGCACATGCCAGCCCACCTCCGGGTCGCCGAGAAGAAAGGGAACCCGGACTAACCCAGGCCGACCCGGAGCCTACCCATGAGGCAGCGCGCGGGCTCCTCGCGAACCCCTCGGCCCCCTCCCCGCGGCTCAGCTGCCTGCTCCGCAATGGGAGCCGGCGTCGTCGCGGCCGTGTAGTTGTTCGTGCTCCTCCTTTTCCTCCTCCTCTTTCTCCTCCTCCTCAGGGCCCCAGTCAGGCCGATCCGCTCCGCTCACGGTAAGCGCCCCCCGCCTCCGCCCGCCCCGCGCTGCGGCAGGCAGAGGCCCTCCCGCGCGGCCGGCGCCACCTCATTCCGGGGGCGCCGGGCTGGGGGTGTCGAGGCCGGCGCGGGTCGCCAAGAGCAGCCAGGGAGCGGGGACGGGGACTGGCTGCGCGGCGGCCGGCGGCCCGCCATCTTGCGCCGGCCCTGGCGTGGGAGGCATCCCGGCGTGGCGCGGCGGCCGCTCGGGGCGCAGGCCGGGGCCGCGCAGGCCGCCGCCGCTGCTTCCTGCGCCTCCTCCTCCGCCTCGCTTCCTCCCTTCCCGAGGCCGTGCGCCCGGGTGCCCCTAGCCGGGTTGTGGCTTTTCTCTCTCGAGCCAACTCCCGTCGTCTCCACGCATTTTGTGCTGATGTTTGGCGGAGACCCTGCTCCTCTCAACGGCAGCCTTCCCCAGAGTCTCCTGGTTGTCGGTAGAGACGACGGCGGTTCGAACTCTTGGGCGTTGGAGAGCCGGGGCCCAGGGTCCCCGCCCAGGTGGCGGGCACGGCCCGCGCACACCCTCCTCCGGTCCCAGGGACTTCCCTGCTCTGCGCGGACGTCCCGTCCCGTCTCATTGTCTCCAGAAAAAGGGCCCAGAGGGAAAACGTGTACTTGGAGACACAATTTTCGAATGAGCTTGCAGGCTTCACTTCATGAGACGGAACGAATGATCTCACCCTGAGGTTTTCTCCGGCTCTAGCGAAGCAAGTGGTTCCTCCCAAGTTGTCTCAAGTTATAACGCTTTCAAGAGAAATCTGCTAGAGAGGAGAAACGTCTAAGTGAACCCCCTTCTGCAGGCACGGGAGACCTTCCTTCAAGGGGTTCTCTGTGTTGCGAAGATTTAGTTTTGTTTTTAATTCTAATTTATAATCTATTTTTAATTTGTTTATGGTTTTCAGGTTTGGTTTGTGTCTTAAGAATTTGACGTCTTTTAGTGCCATTGCACAGAAAATGGAAAGGAGAGGTTTAAAGTACAAAAGCTGCCTCTGGGCATTTGTCAGGTGTCCTGCATTGGGGGGTTACTGTGCCAACCCAAGCTGTCTTTCAGCAGACACTTGCTGTGCCTGGGAAGGCGCAGGTTTGCTTAGAAAATTAAGTGCTTTGGATGTTTTAAAACATTAGTGCAAATAACCTTACAAGTATCTAACATTTGTATCTGTCATTGATACCCCGAGACCTACCCCGAAACCAAGGTGAGGAAAGAGCCTCTGGGAGAGTTGTGGTTTTTTTGTTTGTTTTTTTTAAAATATATTTTTATTAATTTAAGAGAGGAAGGAAAAGGGAGAGAGAGGGATAGAAACATCCATGATGAGAGAGAATCATTGATTGGCTGTCTCCTGCATGTGCCCTTGACAGGACTCAAAGCCAGGACCTTTCAGTCTGCCCTCGGATGCTCTATCCACTGAGCCAAACCAGCTTGGGTGGGAGAGTTCTTTAATGAGCTCATGGCTGGGAAGTGATAGAGCCAATTCTAGAACCGTAGGTCTTCTGATTCCTCATTTAGTGTTCAATTATGTTTTGTTTTTAAAGAGAGTGAGTAGTGAGAAGAGGCTCACCTACAAAATTTAGATACTACTCAATTGCCACTTGTTTTACAGTTTAAGAATTCATTTCTGAACCTTGCAACCATTTTGTTTTTCATTTTTTGTGTTACCGTATTTTTCGCCCAAACTTTGAAAAAGTTGAAGATGGCACATTTGAACATACCTACTCTACTCCAAAGTGTTTTTTTTTTAATTTAATAAATATTGTTCAGATTATTACAATTGTTCCTCTTTTTTCCCCCCCTAGCTCCCCTCTACCCGGTTCCCACCCCACCTTCTGCCCTTACCTCCCCCTCCCCCATGGTCCTCATCCGTAGGTGTACGCTTTTTGTCCAGTCTCTTCCCGCACCCCTCACACGCTTCCCCCCCCCCAGAATTGTCAGTTCACTCCCTTTCTATGCCCCTGATTCTATTATATTCACCAGTTTATTCTGTTCACCAGGTTTTTTATTCACTTGATTTTTAGATTCACTTGTTGATAGACATGTATTTGTTGTTCATAATTTTTATCTTTACCTTTTTCTTCTTCTTCCTCTTCTTAAAGAATACCTTTCAGCATTTCATATAATGCTGGTTTGGTGGTGATGAACTCCTTTAGCTTTTTCTTATCTGTGAAGCTCTTTATCTGACCTTCAATTCTGAATGATAGCTTTGCTGGGTAGAGTAATCTTGGGTGTAGGTTCTTGCTGTTCATCATTTTGAATATTTCTTGCCACTCCCTTCTGGCCTGCATAGTTTCTGTTGAGAAATCAGCTGACAATCATATGGGTACTCCTTTGTAGGTGACTGTTTTTCTCTTGCTGCTTTTAATATTCTCCCTTTGTCTTTTGTCCTTGGAATTTTAATTATGATGTGTCTGGGTGTGGTCCTCTTGGGATTCCTTTTGTTTGGGGTTCTGTGAGCTTCCTGGACTTGTAAGTCTATTTCTTTCACCAGGTGGGGGAAGTTTTCAGTCATTATTTCTTCTAATAGATTTTCAGTATCTTGCTCGCTCTCTTCTTCTGGCACCCCCATAATTCAGATGTTGGTATGCTTTGAGGTTGTCCCAGAGGCTCCTTACACTATCTTCAAATTTTTGGATTATTTTTTCTTTTTGCTTTTCCGGTTGGGTGTTTTTTGCTTCTTTGTATTTCAACTCTGACTTGATTCTTGTGGTTCTCTAATCTGCTGTTAGGTCTCTGTATATTATTTTTTATTTCAGTCATTGTATGTTTAATTTCTAGTTGGTCCTTTTTCATATCCTTGAGGGTCTCGCTAAATTTATCGGCATTTTCTAGGAAAGTCTTGAAAAACCTTATAACTGTGGTTTTGAACTCTATATCTAGTCATTTGCTTTCCTCCATTTCTTTCATTTGTGATCTGTTTGTCTCTGCATTTTTCACTGCTTCCCTGAGTTGGTAGAGTAGCTTTGTGTGCTAGGTGTCCTATAGGGCCCAGTGGCTCAGCCTCCCCAGTTACCTGAGGTGGCCACTCTTGGTGCACCCCTTTGTGGGCTGTGTGCACAGTCTTGTTCCTACTCCAAAGTTTTAATAGTTATTACCATTTTGCTACATTTGCTTTATTTACCCATTTCACAATCTTTTTAAAAATCATATATTTAGTGATTTTTAAAAAGAGAGGAGGGGAGAGGAATAGATAGGAACATCGATAAGAGAGGAACATCATTGATTAGCTGTCTCCTGCACACCCTCTACTAGGGATGGAGCCCATAACCTGGGCATGTGGCTCCTTGGTGGATGCTGAACCACTGCGCCCACTGGGCTCATTTCACATTCTCTTTGGTGAACATTCTCAAAAGTCCATTGCAGATACGACAATTCACACTGAAGTGTACGGTACGTGTGTCAGTATGTATATCATAAAGTTAGGACAATTTTCTACATAACCACAATGCCACAATCACTTAGAGTTAATAATCCTACAATGTAGTATGTTTGTAGTATTCACATTTTCCCTGTAGTTCCCCAAATATCCTTTTTAATAGTTTATCAATATCCAATCATGCATTACATTTATTTGTTAGTTTAATTTAATTTAGTGTTGTTCCGTCTTTTTGTGTGTGTGTGTGTGTGTGTGTGATGACATCGACCTTTTGAAGAGACGAGGCCAGTGATCTTGTCGCATATCCCACATTCTGTATTTTATTGACAGTTTCCTTCTCTTTGGGTTTACATTGTATCCTCAATTGCCTGTATTCCTTCACTAGATCAGACTTAATATTTTTGGCAGGATTACTTACTTAATAAGTCATACAGTGTATTTCACATTATGCAATATTTTTACAAGAATGCAGACCATGCTGTTTTGCTAAAAGGGCATATGACCATCTTTCGCGTGTGTTCTAAAATTCAAGTTGATACACTTCAGAAGTGGACAAGTGTTGAACACAGGTGTATACAATGGTGACTAGAAGGGAATATGATACAGGAATTTTTTAATTCATTGGATTGATTATTCTCATTGGTGTCTACAAATCTAAAACTGAAAATACCTTGCAATTACGAAGCAAAGAAGATGCCTACCCTCTCTTCAATAAAATTATGAACCATCAAAGGTTTCAAAACTTTCAAATATTTCATTGATGATGTACATGCAAAATGAAGACCCAAAAGGAGTGATAAGCTAGAACTTACGAGGGAAGTATTTGATATCTCAAATCAGTATTTACAAGATAAATATGTTCCAGGTTTATATGTGACAGTAGATGAGAAGTTACTTTTAGTTCGTAGAAGCATATTGTTCACTCATTGATTGTTGAGTTGAGGAAAATTTGTTTTGGATATCTTATCTGAAGACTCAGTCTGAGATTTCCCAAATTTCTCTGTCAGTTAGAGTCTGAAGTGCTTGCTATCTATCTTTGCCTTGGTCTTCAGGTTCATCTAATAATTGTGAAATGGCTCCTTTGTCAATTTTCTTTTGTCCTATTATTGGTAGAAAATAAGTTCTGATTTTTTAACTGTATTCAGTGAAAACTAAAAGCAGATGAAAAGGATCAGGATATGCCATCCAATTATGTGCCACTTTGACATAAAGATTAGTTTGAACAGAAGGCAATTGAGAATCAACAGATAGTTTTCTGCCCTCCCATTTTCTGCCTAAAGTAGAGCATTAATTTCCTTTTGTGTGCACAGGAAAGAGACACTCTTATCATTTGAGATGGAGAATTGATGCTGAGTGAGTTTGCATAAATTGACCTAACTAAAATAACTCTTGTCTTTCATTATATTTCATTATTTTTTATATATTTCCTAGTTAGTACTTCCCTGTGATTTGTCTCTCAAAGCTCAAATCCTCTTTCCTTTAAAATGGTATATAAGCCTCTGAGCCTAACTGCTTCTTTGAATTTTACCCCTCTTGAGTGAACTCTCATCTGTGTAAACATTAATAAAAATTGTGTGCTTTTTCTGTCTTTTGTTAGTTCAAGTTGAAGGTCCCCAGCTACTGCAACCTAAAAGGGTAGAAGTAAAGTTTTTCCTCCCAACACAGACCACAAAGATGATGTCTTCAGTCTTTTATGCCTTTCATTTTTTTGAAAGGTGATGCAATATTTTGTACAAAACAATAAACTGAAGAAAAAAAAGAAAATGAAGTATAATATATTAATGATGATTTATTTCGTCCATGGATTATCCTTCTAGGCAACTAAATCAGTCTTCTATTTTCTTATTATTTTAGTTTTACTTTTTTAAAGCATAGTTGGTAATAATTGATGTGCAATGGTGAAATCTAAGATGATGGAATTAATGAAATATTTCAAGGTGTAAGAAAACTGAAATCACTAAGATCCCATAATGTATCTTAGATTTATAAAAGGATTCTGTAGACTCATAGTAATCATAAGATAAAATGAGTTTTATTCTATTTAAAAGTAATAAATTTTCCCTTTGCTGTTTGAAGATCTCAGGATAACATTAAAGGTAATAATAAAATGTCAATCTTTACAACTATAACTGCTCAAGAAAGAAAATAAAAAACTAAAAGAAAAACAGAAAAATACCCTAAAGTTGTTCTTACGGACTCTGACAGTATACTGAAGGTGAATGATTAATTTGGACAATGAGATACAGAGGTCCACCCTTTTCCAACACACATTAAACCTGTCTGCTTCTCCTACTATCTTGATAGGTTTGTCAGCCTTTTGTACTACATCTTGAATGAATGCAGGTAGTACTTAGAAAGTTATTTTTTGAAGTTCCAAAAAATTTTTTTTTCTTCCCTTCTTTCCAAACTTTACCTGTAGAGATTCTTCATAGTAAAACATGATTGAATGGAACACTGTAGGATCAGGATGTAATATTGAGGCCTTTTGGTGAACTAGATTAAATCAAAAGTATTTTTTATTTCAATTATTTTCATTGTGAACATGCAGTTTTTCTGGTTTAGTATACCATGATAAACAATATGTGATATTTGGAATGATGTTGATTTTGTTTCTTTGTGTTACTAAACACAATGCCTTATACATAATTAATGCTTGCTTAATAAGTGCTTTTTCTTAGTGTTGTGCTCATCAACTGAATATAACAGTTTAAAATTAGTACTTTATTCTTTGGATTGGTATATTCAAAATTTTGGCTAGCTAATACAGCCAATATAGTAATTTAGCCTACCTATTAAATAAAGGTTTTGACTTAGTTTATCTAGTGTAGCAGTTCTCTAAGTGTGGTCTGGGGACTTGAGACACTTTCAAAGGTTCTGCAAGTTTTCCCTTTACCAACTATTTATCTTGCGAGGCTGCATTTTCTTCAGTTCAACAGAGCAATATAGTGAAACAGATTGAATGCAGAAGCAGATAAAAGAATCCAGTTCTTTTTAAGACAGTTGTTAATGAGATTTGTAAAAATGTAAAGCAGTGCCACTTCTCTCAATTTTTTGTTTGGGAAAATATAATTATTTTTCCTAAAATATATTAATACTTAATGGTTTTATTATAGTTATTTTAAAGTAAATTAATGTATATTTTTAAAACTTCTTGGATGGGGTTTGTGGACTCAAAGGAAAAGATTTCATCCTTAGAAGTTAATCAATCACACACTTTTTTTTTTTTTGGCCAAATTTAATATTTCTTCAGTATGACAACTTCTTGAATGCCTTTCGTTTGAGGACTACTAACCAAAGCAAAGATCATTAGTCTATGAAATAATTTGTTCCTAACTTGTAAGCTCTACCCCTGTGTTTTTCTTATTTGGTAGGTAATTGCTACCTTTGGCAAGATTGAGATGCAAAACCTTGAGAGGGTTGAGAGGCTTTGAGAGGGGTCTGAGGGTTTTAGGTATGTTCTAATCCCTATCTCCTGCTTTGTTTACTCATTCATTCCTCATTTGGCTTTTCCTATTCAAGGTATAGCTTATCTTTTTTTCAACTCTACAGTATTGCCAACTGCTAAAATCCCTTATAAACAAAATGAAACATAGAAATGGCTTTTTTTAAGCTACACGGGAAAATAAATAACATCTTCCAACTTTATTGCATAGAAAAATGTAAATAGAAAATTGGCACTACTTTTTTGACACTACATTGCTAGTGTTTATGTTCATTTGAGAAGTTATAACACAAGAGATGTCTTTCTAATAATTTATTGTGGTATTTTAGAGATTATAAAGTATATGCACGGTTATCATATTTCATCAAGACAAATACTTCTTTGAGATGGGTATATCATCATTATCCATCCTTTATAATTGAGGAAATTGAGTTTCAGAAAAAGTTTATTTCATTTATTGTAATACTTACTGTGTGCCAGATGCTGTATATTCATTTTGTAAGATGTGATGCCTTCGTCTTCCCTCACTTTAATCTCAGCCTTTCTATTTTGGTATTACATATTCTCTTCTTCTTGGGCTAGATAGTACAAGACTAGCCTTATAGCCTGGCAGCACCAACCACTGGTGGACGCACCAGTTGCTAGAGCTTTTGACCTACTCTCTACCTCACTACATTCTGGAAACCTCTAAGACTATGATAACTCAGCTGTGCATAGGTTGGTGACGAGTTATTAGTTTGGAAATGATAAGTAATACAATTTAAAGCATTATTTTTGGAAGTTGTTAATTTGGTGGTTCTATAATGCATGGATGAAAGCAGATAAATCTGGATGCTCAGAGACCGTGTTAAAACTGAATTTTATAAAGTAAATCTGTTACAATCAATAGGTGTGAGGTGAGGTAAGGGCCTGAACAAGTGTTTAGTGAATGGAAAGAGAAGGGTGGTTGTGGGAAATATTTTGAAGGAAGATTCTATAAGACTGGGGAATTGATTAGATATGAGGAGCAAAAGGAGACATTGGAAAAAAACTCCAGGGACTTAAGATCAGAAGGATGACAATTTCACATATAGAAAAAGAGAAGTGCAAAGGTAGAACTAATTATTTTATTTTTTAAAATCCTCAGCTGAGGATATTTATTGATTTGAGAGAGAGAGAGAGAGAGAGAAAGAGAGAGAAACATGGATATGAGAAAGAAACATTGATATGTTGCCTCCGATACACGCCCCAACCAGGGATTGCACCCGAAACCTAGATATGTCTGACCTGGAATCAAACCCTTTTAGTTTATGGGCTCATGCTCCAACCAGCTGAGCCAGTCAGAGCAGAACTAATGTTTTTAAATTGAGGTAAGATTCACATAACAAAATTCACCACTTTATAGTGTACAATTCAGTAGCATTTATGAGTAATACTGTAGAACTAATTTTTGGGGCGAAGTTATATTCACTTTGGAATTTGAGATAAGTTTATATACCCATATAGCAGTTTTGAGCAGTTAAAAGATGAAGGACTGGGAAATAGTTGAGAAGAGTTTAATATTTGATGATTTTATAGGCCACTACTGAGAACTGATAGTGGAAACTATGGAATTTATTGTTAGATTTGTCTTTTAGGAAATAATTTTTGTAGGACTGAGGTCTAAACTTTATGGAAAATTGAATTTTACATTATTTAAGGAAGAAGAGAATATGGAGAATCTAGAGTTTAAAAGGAGGTCGGGTCTTGGCTGGGTTGCTCATCAGTTGGTTGGAATGTCTTCCGATACACCAAAAGGTTGTAGGTTTGAGTCCCAGTCCAGGCACATGCCTAGGTCAGGGTATGCATAAGGGAGGCAACTGATATGTGTTTCTCTCTCTCTCCCTCTCCTCTTTCCTTTCTCCTCCTCTCCTCCTCTCCTCCTCTCCTCCTCCCCTCCTCCCCTCCTCCCCTCCTCCCCTCGCCTCCTCCCCTCCTCCCCCCCTCCTCCCTCCTCCCTCCTCTCTCTCTCTCTCTTTCTCTCTAAAGATTAATAAAAACATATCCTGCCCTAACCGGTTTGGCTCAGTGGACAGAGCGTCGGCCTGCAGACCGAAGGATCCCAGGTTTGATTTCGGTCAAGGGCATGTACCTTGGTTGCGGGCACATCCCCAGTAAGGTGTATGCAGGAGGCAGTTCATTGATGTTTCTCTCTCATTGGTGTTTCTAACTCACTATCCCTTTCCCTTCCTTTCTGTAAAAATAAATAAATAAATAAATAAATAAATAAAATATATTTAAAAAAATAAAAGCATATCCTTGGGTGAGGCTTTAAAAAAATTCCTTTATTGGCTTTCCATTGCTATTAGGATAAGGACAGAATTCTTCAATGTGATGTCCAAAGTACAATTTTGTTTGACTCCTATCTTGAAACTCCTACTATATATGCATATACGCCCTTGCTTTTGTTTCCTAATCGCACTGGTTTCTTTGCAGTTTCTCATATTTGTTGTGCCATAGATCTTTTGTACATGCTGTTTCTTGTCTGGAATGTTTTCTTCCCTTTCCTATTTTCCTAGCTAACCTCAACTCATTCTTCAAATAACAACTTAATCACTACTTTCTCAAGGAAGTAAGTTTTGATTATGTGAACTAAACCTAATTTCCTTACTCTGTGAGTTTTTAAATTCCATGCCCTTAGCCTTCATGCACATGTTATTATCCATTGCATCACACCAAAACTCTGATCAGCAGCATTGGGAATAGGGCAGGGGAAGAAATAAGGATTTATACTTTTAAATGTTTATCGAGAGAATATAACCAAATTTAATACATAGGTATGGGAACCCCACATACATGAGAGAGTCAGAGACCCCACATGCAGGAGAGGTTGAAAATAGAAAGGGGGACTGAAATACATAAGACTTCCTGAGTTAGGGATGAGGTAATAATGCATCTTGGGGGCTTCACAGAATCATTGCATGATGTTGATGAAGAAAAGATATTTAGTAAATAGAAGGTTGCCCTGCAAATGAAGTTATCTCTGATAATCTCTTATGGGCAAGGCCCTTAATTCAAGTTCTTCTAGGTAGTTAAAGGGAGAGGCAGAAGTTTCTCTAGAGCCTGCAGCTAAAGTTGCCTTTAGCTCAGAACAATCTGCATAGCACAGAGACAGATCTTGAGGTAGCTCATTCAGAACCCCCCCCACAGTTCTATTCTCTGAAACTTCCCTGGAAGTTTCACATTCCAGAAGTTGGGCTGATAGACTGTTCTGTCATTAAACCAGTCTCAGTCTTGAGAAAAGTTCAAACAGTGTGTCTCATTTCAGGAGGCAGTGATGTCAGTGGGCAAGGATTCATACTCTTTATTGCATGCACTTTTGTATGATTGAATCATTTTTAATGAACATTTTTACTGAAAAAAAACCAAACAAAACAACAACAACTAAGAAACACATCTTTGTTGTAAGGATTAATGTGTGTGTTTCTTCTATGTGGAACATATCCAAATTCCCCAGCTAGATGTGATTTTTTTTTAACCTTCTAAAATAGAGATTCTTCGCCTTTTTGGTTCATGAAAGACCCTCATGAGAATATGATGCTCCCTGAAAATGTTAAAGTATGTACAAAATTTTGCACATTTAATATTTCTGTGGTTCCCTCAACACCTTGTCAATAACAGTTTTATTATTACTCTACCATGCTCTATTTTGTATATTTATCATAATCTTCCTACTAGTTTCTTGAGGTAGGGACTTTATTCATATTCTATGCATCATTGAGGATTGTGCCTTATGTTAGACAGAAAACGATTGTGTTATTTTTAAAGCCTTAATTGTTTATATTATATTTTCATTGTTTTTAGAAAATCTGATTGAGCTCACTCATTTGGAGGATTGTTTTCCCTTTAGTGGAGGGAAAAAAAACCCTTTCCTTTATTCTTAGGTTAAGTGCCTAGGACCTGCAAATTAACAGAAGAAAAGGTATACAAATTTTATTTAATGTCAATATTTCAATTTTTATGTTCATGGAGATCTTAGAAAAAAAATGAAGACACAAAGAAGTAAGTGTAGACACTAAGGCTTTTATATGTACCATTTTAATGAAGGATGATAATTTTGTGGAGAAGTGTCAGGACAAAGGAAAAGGGGATTGGGTTTGTAAGGAGTGGTAATTTAAAGGAAGGTAAACATTTAAGGGAAACTCATGGAAGATAAGGGTTTTTTAGTGAGATTTGTTTGTGTAGATCCATCTTGGTGCTGAATTTCTGTTTCCAGTGATAATGGCAGTTTTTCTTTCTGATATGGGAGAGGGCAAGGGAAAAACCTTCATAACAGGAAAATTCTGTCCTCCTTTTAGACAGATGGGGGAGGGCAGAGAGTTCTTTCTGTGTTTTCTGTTTTTTAATTGCCTTCAGATCAAAACAGTCTTTATGCCAAAGTGACATATTTTGGGGTGGTCTATTCTGATCCCCTGGGTCAGGCTTTAAGGAATTCATCTGAATTTCTAATTTCAGAGAATTAAAGTGGTAATTCTTTGAGTACCTACCTTCAGAGAATGAAGTTTTTTCTTTAAGTTAGGGTGGAGGACAGGAGAATTGAGCTTTATTCTTGGAAATAGCCAGGGAAACTTCTTTTAGGACCTAGATTTTTTTCTATCCTAGTTCTGATCTCTTTTGTAGGCCACTTTTTTCCAGACTGAGTCCCAACCCTTCTCCTCCTCTGTTTGCCTGTTAAGATTGCTGAATGTATAATCTTTTAAAAAATGACATTTGAAGTTTTTTGTTTATTAAAAAAAAGCCTTGATACCCAAATTCTCCCTTATTTAAAAAACAAAACGGTGTATATCCATATTCTTTCTTATTTAAAAAAATAAAACAATGTATATTCTCCCTTTTTTAGGTCTCCCTGTCTTTTTCTTTGAGTGACTATTTTCAGAATGGAGTATTTTTCTTAAGAAAAAATTAGATTCTTTCAGAAATTGAATGAGCTTTGATGAGATATCATCTAAAGTTTCTATGCCCCTCAGTATTTTGTCTGTAGTATTTTAGCTGCTAGTGATCTGATGTTTCTGATTGTGCATTTTGTGTGGTTGGAATGTGCCCTTTTCAAGAATATGTCTGTGGTGTTTAACAATTGGACTTATTCTAAAAAACATACTTAGTTTTCTAACGTTAGAGCATTCTTTAAAATAACAGGCATAAAAGGAGATACTGATCTACTTAATGTTTGTAAAGAAAAACTTTGAAGTTTATTCATTTATAAAATTTCATATTCAAAGACCAGAACTTTATCAAATTTTAGTTCTGGGTCTCTCAACTATATATGAGTTTAATGCTTACAATTTAAGTTTTCTATTTGTGTGATTTGTCTTATAATGCCAAAGTAGACATCAAAATTCTCTGCTTTTCAAATCTTGTTACCATTCTTTTCCATAATAAAATCAATCAGTGATAAATATAAAGTGATATAAAACAAGTTTTTCTGTAAAGTTATATTTATTGTTGAAAGTATTACAGATGTCCCTCCCCCAAACCCCCATTGACTCCCTCCACCCCGCCCCAGCCCCCCTAGCCCCAGGCCTTCCTCCCATACTATTGTCTGGCCATGGCTATGCATATATGCATATAAGTTCAATGATTAATTTATCACCTCTCCCCCTTCCCTCTGAAATATGTCAGTCTGTTGCATGCTTCAATGTCTTTGGACCTATTTTGTTCATCAGTTTGTTTTGTTCATTAGATTCCACATATAAGTGAGATCATGTGATACTTGTCTTTCTCTGGCTTATTTCACTTAGCGTAATACTCTCCAGGTTCCTCCATGCTGTCTCAAAGGGTAAGAGATTATTTTCTTTTATATAGCTGCATAGTATTCCAGTGTGTAAATGTACCAGTTTTTTAATCCACTCATCTACTGATGGGCACTTGGGCTGTTTCTAGATCTTAGCTATTGTAAATAACACTGCTATGAATATAGAGGTGCATACATTCTTTCTGATTTGTGTTTCTGGCTTCATATGATCATTTCTAGAAGTGGGATCACTGGATCAAAAGGCAGTTCCATTTTTAATTTTTTGAAGAAACACCATACTGTTTTCCATAGTGGTTTACCAGTCTGCATTCTCACCAGCAGTGTACTAGGGTTCTTTTTCCTCCCCATTCTTGTCAGCACGTGTTGTTTGTTAATTTATTGATGGTGGCCATTCTGGCAGGTGTGAGGTAATACTTCATTGTCATTTTAATTTGTATCTCTCTGATAATTAGTGATGGTGAGCATTTTTTCATATGTCTTTTGGCCATTTGTATGTCCTCTTTGAGGAAATCTGTTAGGTGCTTTGCCCATTTTTTTATTGGGTTTTGTGTCTTTTGTTGAGTTGTATGAGTACTTTATATATTTTGGAAATTAACCCCTTATCAGGTGTATCATTTGGCAAATATGTTCTCCCATACAGTGGGTTCCCTTCTTATTTTGGTGCTGGTTTCTTTTGTTGTGCAGTATTTTTAAGATAATGGATATTAAAATTAATTTTCTAGTATCTACTTGAAATAGTTGGAAATTCTTGTGATCACAAAACCAGGGTTGGAAATATTAGAATGTTACTTACAATTAAGAACCCACTTTGAATCCTTAAAGCTCTATTCATTTGGGATTAGAATTCTAAATTATGGACCTGCATTTTAATATCCACTAGTGACAAAAATGAAAGAATTGTTTGTAAAATGAAACAACATAAAGCTTTAATATTAGTGAAATGATATTGATGCCTGATTTCTTGGGAAATTTGAGAGTGCAAACAAGTAACAAATCAAACTTCTGAACAATGTTTAAATTACCCTGTGTCATACAAATCATTCCACTAAAAAAAACTCTCCTAAGTATATAAGCAAAATTGTGAAAGGTTTAATGTTTCTTACATTTAGCATGTTAATCTTAGACTAATTTGAGTTAGTTAAACTTTATTTTTATATGCTATTCTTATTTTGAATATAAAATTTTACTATTTGAAATGATTATATTACCTTAAATTTTTCCTTTTATGTTTAGTTCATCATATCTAGCTTTGGTGTCGTCAGCTTCTTGGATAGGATTGCAACCTCCAATTAATCATTTTTATCCTGAGATAAAAAACAAAGATTGACTTTATAATGTGGTTTCTTGGATTATTTCATTGAATAACTAATTTTTAGAGTTTGAGGAGATGGAGAACTTCCTCGCATTAACTTTTATATTCTTTATCACCTACTCATTTTTAAAAAGGATTATTTAAGAAATTAAAATATGGGAGTGTATGTAGAAGCAAATTGGCTTATTTCACTTAGCGTAATACTCTGTTTTTAAAAATGCTAATGGTATAAACACTTTATCCAGATATTAATTTTTATGCATTTCTATGTTAGTATTTTTGAATTAGATACTTGTTTTATTTTATGAGATTAGTAGTATATATATAATTTAACCATGCTGGTGAATTGTAGGTATGTGTATTATGTTTATGTTCTGTGTGTTTTAACTAGTTAATAAATGCTTTTTTAAAAAGCTGAAAATATGGCAAGATAGAGTTGACAGCCACATTCCGGAAGGCATATAAAGCTAAAATTTCAACATGAGAAATAGGACTATGATGAAGATCTTATATAACAAAATGATTTGTAAATGCTCAGCTCATAAATTCCATTATAATAACAAAGTTGTGGTCTGTTCTTAAGAGTTCTTTAAAATAGGATTTAGCTCAGAGTTAAAAATGGTTAAAATTTAATGAATGATTTTTGTGTGCCAGGCACTGAGCTTGTGCTTTATGTATATTACCTCATTTATTTTTCATTATGACTGTAATATAAGATATACGTAGTAAATAAAAGCAAGGCACAGAGATGACCTAACTTGCCCAGTGTCATACAGCTAATAAGTGATTGAGCCAGAACTTGAATATGACATTCATTCTTCAGCAAGTTTTACTGTTTGTGGTTAATAAATGTTTAAAGAATACAGTTTATGGAACACAACTATAGGCCACTATGTTCTGGAAATGTGGGAAATTGGTTGAAATCTTTTTTCTCTTGTGATTACCATGTAAAACTGTTGACAGATCTGTTTGGTGTTTTTAAAAAAATTAATAGAGTTGATTACTATTTAGAAACAATAAAGTAACAGTTTACAGTGAAGTCTAAAGTATAGAGCTGAATTGAACCCTAGAGATCTTTCATTTGAACTAAGAGCTTAGACCCAGAATTGTAAGGTGACTTGACTAAAAGTTGTGGCAGTATTGGGGCTATGACTTGTTCTTCTACTAGCCTACTGTTCTTTTTTATGCTTAGACTCTATAGTTGCGGTTTGTGTAATTGCTTAATCTTTTATCAGAGAGGAAATAAGACTATATCTAGTACATGGCACACATATGCTATAGTGTTTGCTATGTACTAGATCAGATGCATTACCTTTATTATTTAACACAGTGACATTGTACCTGGTGACATCTATCAATGTATAAAAGTAAATTTTTCAAGCAATTGAAATTTAGACCCACATTTCCATTAATTTTTTGTTTTGTTAATCCTCATCCGAGGATTCTCTCCCCCTCCCCCCACCACCTTTGGTTTTTAGAGAGCGTGGAAGGTAGGGGAAGAGACACAGAGAGAGAAACATCCATATGAGAGAGACACTTTGATTGGTTGCCTCCCACACGCACCCCAACTGGGGCCGAGGATGGAACCTGTAACCAAGATATGTACCCTTTACCTAGGAATAAACCTGCGACACTTTAGTTCATGGGCTGGCACTCTAACCATGGAGCACAACCAGCCAGGGCAATGGAAAATTTATTTAAGATATAATTTATTATGTTAGATACTAGAGGCCTGGTGCACAAAATTCGTGCATGGGTGGGGGTGGGGGGAGTGTCCCTCAGACCAGCCTGCACCCTCTCCAATCTGGGACCTCTTGAGAGATGTCTGACCGCCTGTTTACACCTGATCCCACCATAATGCTCTCCAGCTCCACTGGGATTGGGCCTAAACAGGCGGTCGGACATCTCTCTCACAATCCAGGACTGCTGACTCCCAACCACTCGCCTACTTCTGCCTGATCACCCCCTAACCACTCCCACTGCCAGTCTGATTGACGCCTAACTGCTCCCCATCTGGCCCGATTGCCCCTAACTGCTCTTCCCTGCTAGCCTGGTCACCCCTATCTGCCCTCCCCTGCCAGTCTGGTTGCCCCTAACTGCCCTCCCCTGCAGGCCTGGTGGCCCCCAACTGCTCTCCCCTTCTGTCCTGGTCACCCCTAACTGCCCTCCCCTGCAGGCCTGGTCGCCCCCAACTGCCCTCCCCTGCTTTCCCGGTCACCCCTAACTGCCCTCCCCTGCTGGCCTGGTCTCCCCCACTGCCCTCCTCTGCCGGCCTGGTCACCCCCAACTGCCACAACTGCCCTCCCCTGCCAGCCATCTTGTGGTGGCCATCTTGTGTCCACATGGGGGAAGCCATCTTGTGTTGTAGTGACGGTCAATTTGCATATTACTATTTTATTAGATAGGATGTTAAAGCTGAAACAAAAAAAAAACCACAATAAAATACAGATTATAATTATTTATGTTAGCAGACTCAAAGTGAATGAATTAAAAGGTTTTTGATAAGTCAGCTATTTGGAATTCCCCCCACCCATGGAAACAGATGTATTAAACATGAGCATGAAGTTTCTACCTGAGTTAGTAGCTGAAATAGATAGCATGTTTTCTTGTTCTGGCTATTTTGGAGCCAACTCTGAGCTGCAGAAGCTAGAGATCTTTTGGATCTTTGAGATTCCCACTGCATATATTTGCTGGATAGTCCACTTCAAATGGCAGCTGATTTAATCCTTCATAGAATTCCGTGCCTTACCACCAAAATTCTGAAGTGGTGACTCTTGAGAAGTTTTTATGGTGATGGTTTTGGTATATTCCAGTGGCTGAGATGCCAAAGGAAACCATAAACTGGATTGTTTGTTTACTAAGACAAAATATGGTAATGATTCTTTTAAAAAAATTTTTTATTGATTTCAGAGAGGAAGGGAGAGGGAGAGAAAGATAGAAACATAAATGATGAGAGAGAATCGTTGATTTGCTGTTTTCTGCATACCCCCTACTGGGGATCGAGTCCGCAACCTGCGCATGTCCTTGACTGGAATCGCACTCAAGACCCTTCAGTCCGCAGGCTTACACTCTATACACTGAGCCAAACCGGCTAGGGCTGGTAATGATTCTTTAGACCAGCATTGTCCGATAGAAATATTCTGTACCTGCACTGTCCAGTACAGTAAGTCACCAGCCATGTGTGACTTTGAGCATTCAGAAAGTGGCTAGTGAAACTGAATTTTAAAATTTATTTAACTCTAATAAATTGAAACATAGTCATATGTGTCTAGTGGCTACTGTATTAGTGTATTTTTAGGCTGAAATAATGGTTCTAATTGCACCAGAGGTTTTCCAACTTAATTTTTTTTCAAGTTATATGTTTTTTAAAAATTCTTTATTATTGAAAGTTTTACGTATGTCTCCTTTTTCCCCCCTTGACCTCTCCTTGCCTGCTCCTGCCCACCAGCACATGCCCCCAGCTCCCTATTATCTGTATCCATTGGTCATGCTCATATGCATGGATACAAGTCCTTTGGTTGATCTCTTATTTCCCCCTGCCTTCTCTCTGAGGTCTGTTTGATGCCTCTATGTCTCCGAATCTATTTTTATTCATCAGTTTATGTTGTTCAGTGTATTTTACAAATGAGTGAGATCATGTGATATTTATCTTTCTCTGACTGGCTTATTTCGCTTAGCATAATGCTCTCCAGCTCCATCCCTGCTGTTGCAAATGAAGAGTTCCTTTTTTTCTTTTCTTTTTTTTTTTTACAGCAGCATAGTATTCCATTGTGTAGATATACCACAGTTATTTAATCCATTCATCTGCTGATGAGCAGTTAGGCTGTTTCCAAATCTTAGCAACTACGTATAAATTGTGCTGTTATGAATATAAGATTTCTGATTGGTGTTTCTGATTTCTTGGGATATAGTCCTAGAAGTGGAATTATTGGGTCAAATTGGGAGTTCCATTTTTAGTTTTTTGAGGAAACTCCATTTTGTTTTCCATAATGGCTGCACCAGTCTATATTCCCACCAACAGTGTATGAGGGTTCCTTTTTTCCACATCCTCGCCAGCACTTGTCATTCGTTGATTTTTTAATGATAGCCTTTCTGACAGGTGTGAGATGGTACCTCATTGTCTTTTTGATTTGCATCTCTCGGATGATTAGTGACTTTGAACATGTTTGCATATGTCTCAGACTTCTGTATGTCCTCTTTCGAAAGGTGTCTCTTTAGGTCCTTTGCCCATTTTTTGATTTGATTGGTTATCTTGCTTTTGTTAAGTTGTATGAGTTCTCTATAAATTATGGAGATTAAACCCTTATCTAATGTAACATTGGCAAATACGTTCTCCCATGCAGTGGGCTTTCTTGTTTTGTTGATGGTTTCTTTTGCTGTGCAGAAGCTTTTTATTTTGATGTAGTCCCATTTGTTTATTTTCTTCTTAGTTTCTATTGCCCTAGGACAGTGGTCAGCAAACTCATTAGTCAACAGAGCCAAATATCCACAGTACAACGATTGACATTTCTTTTGAGAGCCGAAAACCGACTTCTGCGCACGGGCCATGAAGTTTCAGTTGCACTGTACATGTGCGCCCGCACGTGGTATTTTGTGGAAGAGCCACACTCAAGGGGCCAAAGAGTCGCATGTGGCTGACGAGCCGCAGTTTGCCGACCACTGCCCTAGGAGATGTATCAGTAAAGATATTGCTACAACATGTGTCTGCTATTTTGCTGTCTGTGGAGTCTTCTAAGATTTTTATGGTTTCCCATCTTATGTGTAAGTCTTTTATCCATTTTGAGTTTATTTTTTTGTATGGTTTAAGTTGGTGATCTAGTTTCATTTATTTACATTGGTTTTCTAACTTTATGTTTGTGAGTGTATAATTTAGGTCTCCAAGTAGCTTTGGAAGAAGGTTATCTTAAAAATTATCTCTATAGTCGTAGGCAATGGTTCATATCTTATTCATATAGACAAGTCATTTATTAATTAAATATTTATAAATGGAATATTTTAGGGTTTTGCTAAAATACATTTATATAGTCATTTAACATAAATCTATATATATAAAAACCTAATATGCAAATTGTGCCCAAGGGAGTTCGACCAGGTACCAATAGCTCACTGTGACATGCACTGACCACCAGGGGGCAGCACGGAATGAAGGAAAGCCCTGGTTAGCAGCCAGCAGCAAGGGAAGGAAGACCCTGGCCTGTAGCTGAAAGGCCCCGATTGGCCCTGATCGCTGGCCAGGCCTAGGAACCGTACCTGTGCACAAATTTCGTACACCGGGCCTCTAATATAATATAATGAGTCTCATAGGCTGTGTAATTGTAGTTCTTAAAAATATACTGTATTCTTGGTACTAGTAGGTGCTTGATGCTGAGCAAGAATTGTCATGTATTTATAGGATATATACATAACACTAATTTTAGTTTAGAAACAAGCTACAATTATTCAAATACGTGAGTTAAATAGCGAGACCTTAAAACTTTGTGAATTTAATTAAAAACAAGATTTCCATAGAGTCTCTGGTGATAGTAGTTCAACCATTTATAGCAATTACTTATGAAGTTAAAATAATACTTTTTTCTCCTGGTAGTCTATTTCAGTTCAGACCAAATGCCTTCAAAATTAAAAAGCAGGAAAACTTGCTTTTTCAGCCTGAGGATAAAAAGCAATATGAAGGTTGAATTAGCTGTGTTTCTTAATATTTTAGATATCTGCTATCTAATTTTTGAACTTTTTTGCTTTATAATTAAACCAGTTTTTTAAAAAAATGTGTATTTTGTAAAATTTATGCTTGTGTGTGTGAATCCAGAAAACACATTCTTAAAGCAGTTCGGCTGTCATTTTTACTTTTTGCACGTGTCGGGGCCTGGGTTTCACCTCTCTACATCGAGTGGACAGTGAGCCGAGGCCCCACGTGGCTCTGGGCCCTGAATTTCACCCATGGCCTTGGTCAAGGTCACAAGTGATTTTCAACCAACCCGACAAATGTCTTTTTTAAGCCCAAAGAATATAGACATACTAGACTGTGGATTTCTGAAGACATGGACTATGACATACTCATCTTTATTTTTTTTCCCCAGAACAGTGGTCGGCAAACTGTGGCTCATGAGCCACATGCGACTCTTTGGCCCCTTGAGTGTGGCTCTTCCACAAAATACCACGCGTGGGCGCGCATGTACAGTGCAATTGAAACTTTGTGGCCCATGCGCAGAAGTCGGTTTTCGGCTCTCAAGAAATTTCAATCATTGTACTGTGGATATTTGGCTCTGTTGACTAATGAGTTTGCGGACCACTGCCCTAGAACTTAGCACATTACCTTGCATACAGAAAGCAATGAAGGAGTATTTATTTTTGAATAAGTTAATCTATGATAAAATACATCCAGCTAATTTTCTTTTTAACTTCATAGATAAAAACCAGAAAAATATAAATTAAAGCATGTTTAAAATTATGTGTTCTTATGGAAATAATTTCAGTTATATCTGAAATAAGAATAGGTAGCAGTAAAAGATTAAGATCACTTAGTATTTGAAAATTCACACTTACTTAAGCAATACATTATGAGGTGATTCCTCATTTTTACCAAAGGATTCATTTAAAAAATATTTATAATTTAATAATGCAGATTTATTCAAGTAGTAAATGCTTAATGGAATCATCATTTTGCTTACTAAATTAAGATTCATTGAGGAATGACCCAGTTTTGTAAATAAATTACATGTATATGTCAAACATCAAACTTAAAATTGAACTTTTTTATAGAAAAGATATTAAATATGTGTACATTTAATTTAATAAAATTCACTCATATTAGGTATTTTTATTTTATAGGAAGGAGAACATACAGTATGTAACTTGGTGCATTGTCTGGAGTCACATGGTGAGTTTGGAGATAAATTAGATCCAAGAATTTCTGAATACCAAGTTTCATGTTTCAATATTTGGCATTACATAAAATGACTCATAAAATAGACTGATATCATGTGTCAATACATACATGACAATTTACAGAAAGTCAACTCTGCAACTTGATTGGCGACAACCCTTTTTAGCCAAAAAGTAATTGTTACTGAATTGTTACTGCCATAACTGATACTAGTATACATAGATTATGTATTAATAACTTTCCTTCTGGAGAAAGGATGAGAGGTAGGCATATTTCCGTAAAGATAAAAACGCTTAGAATTGTTAAAGTAATAAATGCTCACATAAAAACAAATAATGGAAATTAAAAAGTAAAGTATAAATGAAGTGTTTTCTTATTATGCTCATAACTGCTATTGTCAGTTTAGTATACATAATTACATATGTTTCTTTTATGCATAGACAAACAGTAATTATTTCTAAAAAAATTATAAAGCTATTATGTGTCTTAAAATTTTTCCCCTAACAGTATATTCTAGGTATACATTAGTTGCCCTTATTTGACACTAGAGGCCCAGTGCAAGAAATTCGTGCATGGGAGGGGAGGTGTTCCTCAGCCCAGCCTGAACCCTCTCCAATCTGGGACCCCTCGAGGGATGTCCGACTTCACGTTTAGGCCCGATTCTGGTAGGATCGGGCCTAAACGGGCAGTTGGACAGCCCTCTCACAATCCAGGACTGCTGGCTCCCTATTGCTCGCCTGCCTGCCTTCCTGATTGCCCCTAACCACTTCTGCCTGCCTGATCACTCCCTAACCACTCTCCTGCCAGCCTGATTGTTGCCTAACTGCTCCCCTGCCAACCTGATTGCCCCTAACTGCCCTCCCCTGCAGGCCTGGTCACCCATAACTGCCCTCCCCTGCAGGCCTGGTCCCCCCAACTGCTCTCCCCTGCAGGCCTGGGTCGTCCCTTCCCCCAACTGCCCTTCCCTGCAGGACCGGTCACCCCCAACTTCCCTTCTCTGTCGGCCTGGTCACCCCTAACTGCCCTCCCCTGCTGGCTTGATCGCCCGCAACTGCCCTCCCTTGCAGGCCTGGTCCCTCCCAACTGCCTTCCCTTGCTGGCCTTATTGCCCACAACTGCCCTCCCTTGCAGGCCTGGTCCCTCCCAACTGCCCTCCCCTGCTGGCCATGTTGTGTCCACATGGGGGCATCCATCTTTGACCACATGGGGGCAGCCATCTTGTGTGTTGGAGTGATGGTCAATTTGCACATTACTCTTTTATTAGATAGGATAGAGGCCTGGTGCACAGGTGGGGGCCAGCTGGTTTGCCCTGAAGGGTGTCCCGGGTCAGGGTGGGGGTTCCCTTAGGGCGTGGGGTGGCCTGGGTGAGGGGCCTGTGGTGGTTTGCAGGCTGGCCATGCCCCCCAGCAACCCAAGCAGAGGCCCTGGGATTTATTTATCTTCTATAATTGAAACTTTGTAGCCTTGTGCGGAGCCATGCCTCCTTTTTGCTCTGCTGCTGCAGCCTTTTTATTGGGATTTATTTATCTTCTATAATTGAAACTTTGTAGCCTTGAGTGGAGGCCTGGGCCTGCCAGGGTGTGTGGAAAGCTTGGCTTTCTCCATCACCAGGGAAACCCAAGCCTCCTCTCTCCAGCTCCATGGCTGCCGCCATTTTTGTTGGGATTTATTTATCTTCTATGATTGAATTTTGTAGCCTTGAGTGGAGGCCTGGGCCTGCCAGGGTATGTGGAAAGCTTGGCTTCCTCCATTGCCAGGGAAACCTAAGCCTCCTGCTCGCAACGTGGCTGCAGCCACCTTGGTTGGGTTAATTTGCATACTTGCTCCTGATTGGCTGGTGGGCGTGGTTTGTGGGTGTAGCAGACTGATGATTAATTTGCATACTATTCTTTTATTAGATAGGATTTCATTTTCTGTGGTTTCAGTTACTTGTAGTAAACCACAGTCTGAAAATATTGAACTGTGAAAATCCCAGAAATAAACAATAAATTTTAAATTGAGTGTCTTTTAGAGTAGCATGATGGAATCCACCGTCCAACTCCATGAGACCTGGGAGAATCATCTCTGTCCAGTGCATCCATACTGCATAATGCTACCTGTCCAGTAGTCACTTAGTCACTTAGTGACAGCTGTCTCAGTTATCAAATAAACTGTGGAGATATCAGTGCTTGTGTTCAAATAACCCTAATAAGTAGCCTTTTGCTCTCACAATGCCTAAGCCATTCACCTCACTTCATCTCCTCATTTGGCATTGTAATATCCCATATCACAGGAAGAAGGGCGAATACAGAACAACATGATATTTTGAGAGAGAAAGACAACATTCACATAACTTCTACTATAACATATTGTTATTATTGTTCTATTTTATTAGTTATTCTTGTTAATCCCTTACTGTGCCTAATTAATAAATTAAACCTTATCATATGTATGTGTAGAGAAAAATCATCTATATAATAAAGAGGTAATATGCTAAAACTGTGTCCCAGTCACAACTGGTCAACAGGCTGTTTGTGCACAGGAGCTGGTGGGTGGGGATGGGGACTTCCGCCCCCAGCGGAGGCGCGTGCAGGCCTGCCCAGCGCTAATGTCACGCTGCCTCGGAGGCGGAGGCCACTCTCTATGGAGACACGCACAGGCCTGCCGCACCTCCTGGCCCGGAGGAGGACGTCAGGACGGGCTGTGATGACTCCCCTGGCAGAGGCGCACGCAGGCTTGTGGTGCCGCCTGGCCCAGAGGTGGGGTATCAGGGCGGGGGCGGGGCCTCGGTGGAGAGCTCTTAGCACTCCTGCACTGGGGTCTGAAGGCATGGAGAGGAAGGGAGAGCAGATGGGCAGTTAGGGGGTTTAGGCCAGGAGGGGAGAGCAGATAGATAGTTAGGGGGATCAGGCCAGGAGTGGAGAGCAGATAGGCAGTTAGGGGGAATCAGATAAGGAGGGAAGAGCAGTTAGGGGCATCAGGCAGGCAGGCAGGTGAGCGCTTAGGAGCCAGTGGTTCTGGATTGCGAAAGGGATCCCAGATTGGAGAGGGTGCAGACCAGGCTGAGGGACCCCTCTCCCCCACCCCACGCACGAATTTTGTGCACCAGGCCTCTAGTCCTAATATATAAAAACCCTGAATCATAATGACCAGTAATGACCAGAGGCTGACCAACCAGAAGTCAGTGCTGGCCCCTTCCCCAAGCAAGCGGTAAAGGGCAATCAGGAAGGCAGGCAGAGGGGATTAGGGATGATCAGGTAGGCAGACCAGCGGTTAGGGGTGATGAAGTAGGCAGGCAAGTGTCTAGGGGTGATCAGGTAGGCAGGCAAGTGGTTAGGGGAGATTAGGTAGGCAGGCCAGTTGTTAGGGGTGATCAAGTAGGTAGGTAAGTGGTTAAAGGAGATGAGGTAGGCAGACGGCTGGCCCCGCCCCCACGCAAGTGGTTAGGGGCAATCAGGTAGGCAGACAGCCCCTTGCAGGGCTGACCCCGCCCCCCAGCAAAGAAAAGGGAGGCCCAGGCCAGCCAAGCCATTGCATCCAGGCCTGTTGCCTGCAGAGGGAGTCCACCAGTGGCAGGGGATGGGGGGCAGCGCTACACAGATGGTAAGCAGTGGCAGCAGCGGAGGTGGGGCCAGCTGCCTGCAGCCCAGGGAAGGAAAGCCCCGATAGGCCCTGATCTCAGGCCAGGCCTAGGGACCCTACCTGAGGGGTCCCAAATTGTGAGAGGGTGCAGGCGGGGGTGAGGGACCCCCCTCCCCCAGTACACGAATGTTTGTGCACCAGGCCTCTAGTGCTATATATATAGGGTTTATTACTGTTCTTGGTTTCAGGCTTACACTGGGGATCTTTGAATGCATTACCTGTGAATGAGTAGAACCACTGTATTGCCAGTGGCAGTATTCTGTTAGAATGAGGAAGTCCATTCATTGTCTTTTGTATTAGTTTTCTATGGCTGCCACAACAAAGTATCATGGACTGGATAGCTTAAACAATAGAAATTTATTTTCTCATAATTTTGGAGACTACAAGATCAAGGTGATGGTAGCGTTAGTTCTTTTTTTTTTTTCCTGTTTAAAGTATACTACATATGGTTCCTTTTTCCCAATTGACTCCCCTCCCCCATTCCTACCCCCAAGAGCAAGCCCCCACTGCCCCAGTCTCTGTGTTCATTGGTTATGCTAATACGCATGCATACAAGTCCTTTGCTTGATCTCTACTCCCCCTCTCCCCCCACATTTGTCTCTGGATCTATTTTTGTTCATCAGTTTATGTTGATTATTATATCTTACATATGAGTGAGATCCTGTGATATTTATCTTCTCCAACTGACTTATTTCACTTAGCATAATGCTCTCCAGTTCCATCCATGCTGTTGCAAATGGTAAAAGTTCCTTTTTTTTTTTTTATAGTGGCGTAGTATTCCATTGTGTATATGTACCACAGTTTTTTAATCTATTCATCTGATGGGCACTTAGGCTGTTTCCAAATCTTAGCTATTGTAAATTGTGCTGCTATGAACATAGGGGTGCATATATCTTTTCTGATTGGTGTTTCTGGTTTCTTGGGATATAGTCCTAGAAGTGGGATTACTGGGTTAAATGGAAGTTCCATTTTTAACTTTTTGAAGAAACTCCATACTGTTTTCCACAGTGGCTGCACCAGTCTGCATTCCCACCAGCAGTGCACAAGGGTTCCTTTTTCTCCACATCCTCACCAGCGCTTGTCATTTGTTGATTTGTAGATGATAACCATTCTGACTCGTGTGAGATGGTACCTCATTGTTGTTTTGATCTGCATCTCTCGGATGATTAGTGACTTTGAGCATGTTTTCATATGTCTCTTGGCCTTCTGTATGTCCTCTTTCGAAAAGTGTCTATTTAGGTCCTTTGCCCATTTTTAAAAATTATATTATCTTCCTTTTGTTAAGTTGTATGAGTTCTCTGTAAATTTTGGAGATTAAACCCTTATCTGAGAGAGCATTGGCAAATATGTTCTCCTATGCAGTGGGCTTTTCTTGTTTTGTTGGTGGTATCTTTTGCTGTGCAGAATCTTTTTATTTTGATGTAGTTCTATTTATTTATTTTCTCCTTAGTTTCCATTGCCCTAGGAGCAGTATCGGTAAAGATATTGCTACGACATATGTCTGCTATTTTGCTGCCTATGGAGTCTTCTAAGATTTTTATGGTCTCCCGTCTTATATTTAAGTCCTTTAGCCATTTTGAGTTTTTTTTTTTTTTTATGGTTTAAGTTGGTGATCTAGTTTCATTTTTTTGCATGTATCTGACCAAATTTCCCAGCACCATTTATTGATGAGACTGTCTTGACTCCATTGTATACTCTTGCCTCTTTTGTCAAATATTAATTGAGTATAATGGCTTGGATCAATTTCTGGGTTCTCTGTTCTGTCCTCTTGGTCTATATGTCTGTTCTTATGGCAGTATCAGGCAGTTTTGGGAACCGTGGCTTGTTAATATACCAGGTGTACCTGTTAATAATGCGGATTTTTTTCAATAGATGGAGTGACACATATTTTGATATATATGCGATTTGATATGTATGCTATTTTGTTGTATTGACAGCAGGCTTCAAAACTTCATATGTCAAATTTTCTAAAGGTGTTAATATCATAGTTATTTTTATGCTTAAAAATGTTGAATTTCATGCCAAAAAAAGAGCATTTGTGGGAAGTTTTAATTCATTATTTTGAAGAAAAGTGCTGCTGAAAGTTATCATATACTTCAGGAAGCTTATGGTGAATATACTCCATCTCAAGATACTTGTGAATGGTGGTTTAAATGCTTTAAAAGTGATGATTTTGAAGTGAAAGACAAAGAATGTCCAAGTCAACCAAAAAGTTTGAAGACCAACAATTACAAGCATTATTGGATAAAGATGCGTGTCAAACTCAAAAACAACTTGCAGAAAGATTAAACGTTGCTCAGCAAACAATTTCCGATCATTTACAAGCAATGGGAAAGATTTTAAAGGAAGGAAAATGGGTGCCACATCAACTGAAGGAAAGACAAATGGAAAACTGAAGAGTCATCACTAAAATGTTGCTTCAACGACACAAAAGAAAGTCTTTTTTGCATCGAATTGTGACTGGAGATGAAAAGTGGATTTATTTTGAGAATCCCAAATACACAAAATCATGGGTTGATCCAGGTCAACCATCAACATTGACTGCAAGGCCAAATTGCTTCGGAAAGAAGACAATGCTCTGCATTTGGTGGGATCAGGAAGGTGTGGTGTATTATGAGCTTCTAAAACCAGGTGAAACCGTTAATACTGATCACTACCAACAACAAATAATCAATTTGAACCATGCTTTGATCATTAAATGACCAGAATGTGCCAGAAGACACGGCAAGGTAATTTTACTTCATGATAACGCACCATCACACACTTCAAAACCAGTTAAAGACACATTAAAAGATCTTGTCTGGGAAGTATTAACCCACCCGCTATATTCACCAGACCTTGCTCCTTCAGATTACCACTTGTTCCGATCGATGGCACACGCACTTGCTGAGTAGCACTTCAAAACGTACAAGGAAGTGGAAAATTGGGTCTCTGAATGGTTTGCCTCAAAACAAGAAAAGTTCTCTTGGGATGGTATCCACAAATTACCTGAAAGATGGGGAAATGCGTAGCTAGCGATGGACATTACTTTGAATAATGATGCTTCTCTTGAAATTAGCTTGTTTTCTTTGATTACAAAATCTGCTACACCTGGTAGCTTGATAGCTGGTATTGTGATCCCTCCAACATTGTTCTTTCTCAGGATTGCTGTGGCTATTCGGGGCTCTTTTTTTTTTTTGATTCCAGATAAATTTTTGCAGAGTTTGTTCTAGGTCTTTGAAATATTCTGTTGGTATTTTAATGGGGATTGCACTGACTCTGGAGATTGCTTTGGGCAGTATGGATATTTTAGTGATGTTGATTCTACCAATCCATGAACACTGTATGTTCTTACATTTGTTTATGTCTTCCTCTGTCTCCTTTTTCAATGTCCTATAGTTTTCCAAGTACAGGTCTTTTACCTCCTTAGTTAAGTATTCCTAGGTATTTTAATTTTTTTGGTGCAGTGGTAAATGGGATTGATTTTTTTTTTTTTTTTTTTTTTTTTTTTTTTAGTTTCTCTTTCTCTGAGTTCACTGTTGGTGTATAAAAATGCCATAGATTTCTGAGTGTTATTTTTGTATCCTACATTGCTGAATTCATTTATTAAGTCTAGTAGTTTTTTGATGGAGTAATTGGGGTTTTCTATGTACTCTGTGAATAAGGACATTTTTACTACTACTTTTCTAATTTGGATGCCTTTTCTTTCTTCTTCTTGTCTGATCGCTATGGCTAGCACTTCCAGTACTATATTGAAAAGAAGTGCTATCCAGAAGTGGTGAAAGTGGGCATCCCTGTCTTTTTCCTGTTCTTAGGGAAAATGGTTTTAGTTTTGCCCATTGAGTATGACGTTGGCTGTAGATTTGTCATATAAGGCTTTTATTATGTTGAGATATGGTCCCTCTTCCCACTTTGCTGAGAGTTTTTATGAAGAAAGGTGGTGGATTTTGACAAATGATTTTTTTGCATCGATTGATATGATTATGTGATTTTTGTCTCTGTTTATGTGCTGTATCACATTTATTGATTTGCAGATATTGTGCCATCCTTGCATCCCAGAATAAATCCCACTTGGTCATGGTGTATGATCTTTCTAATACAATCCTAGATCCGATTTGCTAGAATTTTGTTGAGGATTTTATTAGCACCTATGTTCATCAAGGATATTGGCCTGTAGTTCTCCTTTTTTTGTGATGTCTCTATCTGGTTTTGGAATTAGGGTTATGTTGGCTTTATAGAAAGAGCTTGGAAGTGTGCCTTCCTCTTGAATTTTTTGTAATAGTCTGAGGAGGATAGGTTTTAGTTCTTCATTGAATTCTTGGTAGAAATCCCCTGTAAAGCGGTCCGGACCAGGGCTTCTGTTTGCTGATAGATTTTTGATTACTGCTTACATTTCTTTAGTAGTTTTCGGCCTATTCAGGTTTTTTGATTCTTCCTGATTGTGTTTTGGGAGCTTGTATTTTTCTAAGAATATGTCCATTTTGTCTAGGTTGTCCATTATGTGGGAATAGAGTTATTCATGGTATTCATAATCCTTTCTATTTCTGTACAATCGGTTGTTACTTCACTCTTTCATTTCTGATTTTGTTTATTTGGGTCCTCTCTGCTTCTTGGTGAGACTGGTTAGAGGTTCATCAATCTTGTTTATCCTTTCAAAGAACCAGCTCTTGGTTTTGTGATCTTCTATATTGTTTTTATTTTTTTTTGTCTCTATGTCATTTATTTCTACTCTGATCTTTATTATTTTGTTCCTTCTGCTCACTCTGGGCTTTTGTTGCTCTCTTCCTAACTTTTTGAGTTGTACGGTTAGAGGTTAGATAATTTATTACCCTTCCTTCCTCCCTCCCTCCCGTCCTCCCACCTTCCTAGGCCTGTAGAGCTATGAACTTCCCTCTCAAGGCTGCTTTCACTGTGTCCCATAGATTTTGGGTTGTTGTGTTTTCAATTGTCGTTTGATACCAGCCAGGATATTTTTTATTTTTTGGTAACCCAATCATTGTTTGATAGCATGCTATTTAGCCTCCAAGTGTTTGATTTTTTTCATTGTCTTTATTGTAGTTGATTTGTAATTTTATGCCATTGTGATCTGAGAGCATGCTTGATATGATTTCTATCTTCTTGAATTTCAAGAGACTTTGTCTGTGTCCCAATATGTGGTCTATCTTTGAAAATGTCCCTTGTGCACTGGAGAAGAATGTATATTATGTGGCTTTGGGGTGAATGGTTCTGAAGATGTCAGTTCCATCTGATCTAGTGAGTGATTTAGGACTGATGTTTCTTTGCTGATTTTTTGTTTAGAGGATCTATCCAGTGGTGTTACTGGGGTATTAAAGTCTCCTGCTATGTGTGTATTGTTGTCAGTCTCTTCCTTGATATCTTCCAGAAGTTTTTATATATATATAGGTCCTCCTGTATTGGGTGCATCTATGTTTACCAGAGTTACATCTTCTTGTTGAATTGCTCCCTTTAGTATTATGAAGTGGCCTTCCTTATCCCTCATTATGGCCTTCAATTTGAGTTCTAATTTGTCACATATAAGTATTGCTACCCTAGCTTTTTTTTCATTTCCATTCACCTGAAAATTTTTTTTCCATCCCTTCACTATCAGTTTGTGTGAGTCCTTTGTTCTGAGGTGGGTCTCCTGTAGACAGCAGATATAAGGCAATAGCAGAGCCTGGTCCGCCAGTCCCCTACAGCCCTGTGGAATATGACTGTCCCTCACTCACACACACACACACACTCCCTGCACATCTATGCACTCTCCTTTCACTCTCTCACTCACTCTCTCACACACTGTCTCCCTCACTGCCTTCCTGTCGGCCGCCATCTTGGATCTCCAGGATTTGTTCTTTTGATTTGCGAATATTGTATCATAGTTTCATCCCTGGAATAAATCCCACTTTGGTCATGTTGTGTGATCTTTTTAATATATCACTTGATCTGATTTGCTAATATTTTGTTGAGGATTTTAGCATCTACGTTCATCAGGGATATTGGCCTTTAATTCTCTTTCTTTGTAATGTCTTTATCTGGTTTTGGAATTAGGATAACGCTGGCCTCAGAAAAAGAGGTTGGAAGTGTTCCTTATTCTTGAATTTTTGGGAATAGTGTGAGGAGGATAGGTGTTAGTTTTTGAACGTTTGGTAAAACTTCCCCGTGAAGCCATTTGGACAAGGGCTTTTGTTTGCTGGGAATTTTTTGATTATTACTTCTATATCCTCAGTTGTTATTGGCCTATTCAGGTTTTCTGCTGCTTCTTGATTCAGTTTGGGAAGATTGTATTTTTTTTAGAAATTTCCATTTCATCCACATTTTCCAGCTTGTTGGCATATAGTTGCTCGTAGTATTTTCCTATAATTCTTTGTATTTCTCTGATGTCAGTTCCTTCACCACTTCCATTTTGCATTTTTCTTATTTGGGTCCTCTCTTTGTTTCTTGAGGAGTCTGGCTAAAGGTTGATCAATCTTGTTTATGCTTTCAAAAGAACCCACTTGTGGTTTCAGTATTTTTAAAACTGAGTTGAAAATTTTTGATTATCATATTCTTAATCCTATATTTTGTTTTCTGAATATTACTTTTTATAACATCCCTTCTTGTCTCATACGTCTAAATATGCTAATTATATTTTTTCTAATAATTATCTTGCTGTCTGCGTTGCCACTTTTCTTTAGGATTCGTTTATCTGTTTTATTGATTTGGGTCTGAAAACAGGAGGTTTTCCTGAAATTTATTGGTTGTCCATCCACATAAGAGCAAGGCACTAAAATGCTACCTGGGGACTCTGTGTTTAGTCAGAACATCTAGGATTGTTATTATTTACTATATGTTCTTTGGTCTGTATCTTCAGGTGAGAAATTTGCCCTCCATGAATTAAGCCTCATTTTGTTCCCTGTTTTTGTCTAGCACCTCATTCCTGCTTTGCTCTCTTTATGCCTGGCATTCCTAAGTTTGGTTCAGTTTTTGTAGTATATTTTCCACTTATTGCCTCATTTTTTCAAATTATAAGAAAAAGTTTATTTAGAAAGTCATAGAGGTAGAAGTGAGCTGTAGAAGAAATGGTTTTAGGAAACAAGTTACAGAGGCAAAAGAAAGGCCAGTGGAGAGAGAAGGGTAAAGGTTACATGCTTTGTGGGGGAAGGAGAGAAGGATGGGAAAGGTGTATGCATGCTCCTGAGAGAGAGAACCCCACCTATTGCCTCTTATTCTTAGTTTATCTCCTTTTTGTTAATATTCTTTTTTCAGATAATGATTAAGTGAAATAATTTTTGTAGATATACTCATATTCAGGCATACGACTGAAACTCACTTTGTACCTAAATTTTCGGTCCACTGTAAATAGCTAGTCAGCCATTACCTGTTTCTATCTCTACCTACCTATGTATCTATCTAGTTATCTAACATCTAGGAGAATGAGTTCTGAGTGTCTCACTATTGCTGCCATGTACTAACTACAAATATCAGTTCAGAAATTGCTTACTAGGATTATTAAAGTAGAATTTAAATATACTATGTATTAAAAATGTATTTTTCTTTTTAAAAATAAGGTTTGCTTTCCTTTTGAAAATTAGGTAAGTCAAAAATGGCAGAACTCTTCATGGAATGTGAAGAAGAAGAGTTGGAACCCTGGCAGAAGAAAGTAAAAGAGGTTGAGGATGATGATGATGATGATGAGCCGATCTTTGTTGGAGAGATAGCAAGTTCAAAACCAGCAATTTCAAGTAAGCATTTACTTTTAGTGAAGCCAAGTTTTATAACATACTGTTTCTAATGGAAAAAATTTACAAACTGACTAGAGGTACTTATGTCCTTGGTTCTCTGTAAAGAGTTGGGAATGAAAGATTCGGTGTGAGTTATGTAAGAATTTTTAAAACGGGGGGAGGGGGGGCGGGGGGGGCCCTAACCGGTTTGGCTCAGTGGATAGAGCGTCGGCCTGTGGGCTCAAGGGTCCCGGGTTCGATTCTGGGCAAGGGCATGTACCTTGGTTGCAGGCACATTCCCAGTAGGAGGTGTGCAGGAGGCAGCTGATTGATGTTTCTCTCTCATCGATGTTTCTAACTCTCTATCCCTCTCCCTTCCTCTCTGTAAATAAGCAATAAAATATATTTTTTAAAAAAGAAAGAAACAGGGTGGAGATGTGATTGGGTACATGAGGGAGGAGGTAAGAGGTTAAAATATCAGATCTGAGAAAAAGAAATGGACTAAGATTAGCTGGTGACATTGGAGGTCTTTTGTTATCGTAATTTTTGTGGAGCTAAATTTTCTATTTATTCTTTTTTTCCACTTAAACTCAGAAGTAGAGGGAAAAAAGGGTTTAGAATACTTTGTTTAAAATGTCAGAATGTACTAAATAAGTTTGTGTTATTCTCAGATAGGGATTCTCAATTCCAGGCAACTGCCTTACTGCAGTATCATTCATTCATAGATACAAAATGTATAGGCAGTGAATGATTGCAGTCTTTGGCCTGTATGCTAATAGGTGCTTCTGATCACATCTATTTTCCAGCAATTTGCGTTTATATTCATGAAAGAGAAGGGCACTGTCTACAGCTACTATATTTGGATGACATAGCAGTTAAAACGTAAATCTTTATGATTTTTTAACAGAACATCTTGATACCTTTGTAGATTCTAGATTTCAGTTAGAGTAATTGGATTTGACCTTGTTATAATGTTAAAGCAAAGAGCAATAACACCTTTAAAAATATTCGCTCAAAAATATATAGAAGTGTAGAGAAATAATGTATGAATTTTAGATTTTCTTACTAAGACAGTGCTTAAAAATGTGATTAAGAGGCTACTTTAGCCCTGCTGGTGTAACACAGTGGATTGAGTGATGTCCCATGCATTGAGTGGTCACCGGTTCGATTCCTGGTAAGGGTACATGCCTGGGTTGTGGGATCGCCAGTAGTGGTGTGCAGGAGGCAGCCCATCCATATTTCTATCCCTATCCCCTTCTTCCTTCCTCTGTCTCTAAAATCAATAAAAAGACAGGTATTTTTTATAAAGAAGCCCTTGCTCTTTGCCCTTTTTTTAAAAAAAGAGGTTACTTTGAAATATTTGGAAAGCCTGATAACTTTGTTCTGTTGGCCCTAAACTTGTAAGGGCACTTTTATTCAGTTTTATCAGAGGGATAATAACAATTTAATTCTTCAATACCATTTCCTCTGGCAAATTAATAATCTCTCATGGAGGTTCTACTTGGAGTGCCACTTGGATTATAAATTGAATGATACTTCTTGATGATAGTAGAACATCCTAATATATAAAAACCCTGGGTTGTAACCACCAGTAATGACCAAGGCTCAACCAACTGGACCTGAGGGGGCTGCGAATCAGGGCCAGAGAGAGGCCTGAAGAGAGAAGCAGGGACTGATTCGTTGCCTCTGTGGCAGCTTTTGGTCAGCACTTGCCTCTCTCTTTCTCTCCCAGTCTGGCTAGCAGCCATGCCTCCATTTCTCTCCAGGCCTCCACTGGGGCTGCTGATCAGTCCTGCCTTTCTGATCAGGCCCCATTGATAGGCCCAGAGATGCTGACTGGCATAGGAACTGGCCAATCAGAACCAAATGTGGGTGCTGTGAAGAACCAATGGCTGCCTAGGAGGCGGAGTTTCTGGCGCTGACTGGCATAGAAACCGACCAATCAGAACCCAGCCTGGGTGCTGTGGGGAGCCAGTGGCTGCCTAGGAGGCGGAGCTTTTGATGCTGACTAGCATAGAAACTGACCAATCAGAGCCAAATCTGGCTGCTGTGGGGAGCCAATGGCTGCCTAAGAGGTGGAGGTTTTAATGCTGACTGACATAGAAACCGACCAATCAAAACCAAATTAGCAAGCAGAGGAGGGCAGTTGGGGGCGAGATCAGGCCAGCAGGGGAGGGCTGATGGGGGCTAGATCAGGCTAGCCATGGAGGGCAGTTGGGGGCAACCAGGCCAGCAGGGAGGGCATTTAGGGGCAATCAGGCAGGCAGGCAGAGGCAGTTACGGGTGATCAGGCAGGCAGCAGGTGAGCAGTTAGGAGCCAGTGGTCCCAGGTTGTGAGAGGGATGTCCGACTGCTGGTTTAAGCCCGATCCCACAGGCAGTTGGACATCCCCCAAGGGGTCCCCAATTGGAGAGGGTGCAGGCTGGGCTGAGGGAATGCCCCCCCCCCCTCTGTGCACGAATTTCATGCACCGGGCCTCTAGTAATTATATATTCTTTTTAATTCTTGTTTCTAGTAATTGTGATATTTTATACTGGTATATTACCATATTGTAAAATTGTTATTGAACTTCTCTTATTGAAAATGTGACAGTTAAATTTCAAGTTGATATTATACTAATTGTACATGATTTAACAGTGTTCAACTAGAATAGTGTATATTAGTTTTAAAATATGTCAAAAAATAGAATTTCTTTTCTTAACTGTTAAGATAAAGAATTTAAATGATTGTATTGTTGGTTATGTGTAGGCCATAAAATGTTAACATGGAATATGGTTTGAATGTTTACATAGAATTAGCAGAAAGAAGGGTAAAATTTGTGTTTTGTAGGATACAACCACTAAAAAGTACTTTTATAATAGTTCTTTGGTGGTTTGGTGGTTTGGGTCAAACTGCGGCTCGTGAGCCACATGCGGCACTTTGGCCCCTTGAGTGTGGCTCTTCCACAAAATACCACATGCGGGCACGCACATACATTGCAATTGAAACTTCGTGGCCCATGCGCAGAATTCGGTTTTCGGCTCTCAAAAGAAATTTCAATCGTTGTACTGTTGATATTTGGCTCTGTTGACTAATGAGTTTACTGACCTGGTTTGGGTAAATACTTAATCATGAATTTCAGAATGAAAATGGTGTTAAGTTATTGGAGCAGAGTTGTTTCTTCAATAAGACATATGTAGGGCTTAGTTATAGAACACTACATTGTCATTATCAGATAATAGGCCTACTTCTGTATGGCCCCTCTATAGGATTATTTTATGGGATCAGTTATTTTTACTGTGATGGAAGAAAAGGACATTTTAATGATGTTTTGAGTGTTTGTGCTTTTGGCTTTTTCTAACCAACAATTTTAGGCAAAACCCGCACTTCCAAATTTTAGTTTGATTATTGAGTAACCTAAGAGTTAGAGAGTTTATATGCATGTAAGAATAAGGAACTTTAAACTGATCCTGAAGGTTATATTAGGCTCACATTGACTTTTGTTTTAGTGGTAGATTTGAAACTCCTTAAGTTATAAGATACTCAGGTAAACTATAGGTTCATTTTAGTCTGTAGCCTCTTATAATTTCCCTTTCAGAAATCAAGAGTAATGGTGCAGATAATCCAATGAGGTCCCTCATAAGGTCACTTCAAGGCTTTTAGGGATGTGAGTGGCACATGGAGCTTGGGCAAGGTTTTGATTTTGAGTAACAGGAACCTGAGTGTATATACAGCCCTACTATCACTCAAAGAAAGACATATACTTCAATTATAAGTTGTATATGAATGTACTTTTGGAAAAGTTTTACTAATAATGTGGAATATTTCTTTGCCATGTAAAAGGTTTGACTTACATTTAGTCAGATTTAACAATTTTTTTATTTTTGGCCTTTGGATTTTGAGTTATAGTTAAAAAGGTTGTTCTAATACTATGCAACAATTAAAGCTTGTAATCTTGTTCCTTTAGTATATAAATATATATATGTTTAACTGTATTTTAAAATTAGTGATAACTTATAAACTTCTTCCAGGAATCTGTTTGTTTTCAGTTCATGATTTATATTATCTTAATATATATTTCATTCAAACAAACGAATTTTAAAATAAATATAATTTTTTTAGATATTTTGAATAGAGTAAACCCCAGCTCATATTCAAGAGGAATAAAGAATGGTGCACTCAGTCGAGGTACAGTATTATTTTCCTCTTTTAATTTTAAAGTGAAGTATTTTGATATTGATTATATAGAAATATATTCAATATATTTTGTAATTTTGAAATACAGGTATTACTGCTGCATTCAAGCCTACAAGTCAACACTACACGAATCCAACATCAAATCCAGTGGCTGCCTCGCCAGTAAATTTTCATCCTGAATCTAGATCTTCAGATAATTCTGTAATTGTTCAGCCTTTGTCTAAACCTGTAAGTGTTTTTGAAACTACACAGTCAGCTCAGGCATACATTGGATATTATTTATAAACTAGAGGCCTGGTGCACAAAATTCATGCATTGAGGGAGGGGAGTGTCCCTCAG
Source organism: Corynorhinus townsendii (assembly GCA_026230045.1). NCBI lineage: Eukaryota > Metazoa > Chordata > Mammalia > Chiroptera > Vespertilionidae > Corynorhinus > Corynorhinus townsendii. The sequence continues at coordinate 181,805,366 of JAPDVU010000001.1, read as the reverse complement.
CCCTCTCCAATCTGGGACGCCCTCAGGCAGTCAGACATCCCTCTCAATCTGTGAATGCTGGCTCTTAACCGCTCACCTGCCTGCCAGCCTGATTGCCCCCTAACCGCTCCCCTGCCTGCCCGATCACCCCCAACTGCTCGCCCCTGCTGGCCTGATTGCCTACAACTGCTCTCCCCTGCTGGCCTAATCACCAACAACTGCCCTCCCCTGCCATGACCCGACTCCTCCGCACAAGGCAGCGGAGACTCCGGAACCGGCCTCCTCTACACCTCGTGGAACCGCGGGACCCCCATGCCTCACCGTGCAGAGCGGCCACCGGGCCCTGCCTCCACTGTATGCACAGCCATCTTCTGGTGGCCATCTGGTAATGACATCGCGCACAAGGACCACCTAGGCTGTTATTAGTACAGATGTCAACAATACCCAATTAAAATTCTGAACTATCATGGGTACTTATTCGGTAGAAGCATTATCAGCATTAGAAAATGTAACCATCTTTAAGACTTCAACCAGTACTCAAAGTAATAACTGCAGGAACTAACTACCCAACCTGTTTCTTAGTCAGTAATATGCTTAAATTAAATAGCTACAGTATTAAAAACAGTACTATCAAAACATGAATAAAAGTATAATCAGTAATGAATATTGCATAATGGCAAACTATTTAAGATTGTAAAGTATGTCAAGTATTCTTCATTCTTAATTGAGAAAATTATTGAGAGCCTATCATAGCTTTTTATTCTGAAACCTTTATAGTACCTTTATAGTATTAATAAAACACCTCAACAGTATGTACTAGTTAATGGTAATAGTTAAAATTTATTGAACTGTTAATATGTGTAAGGCTTTGTGCTCAATACTATATATACCATACACACACACACACACACACACACACACACACACACACACACACACACACACTAGTAGCCCTGTGCACGAATCCGTGTGCCAGTAACTCACTGCCACCATCCAGTAGCTCTTCGCCTGCTGCCCTGCCCTCCTGTAGCTCCCTCTGCCTCCCCCTACCCTCCCTCATAGCTTGCTGCCCTGCCCCCTCCTGTAGCTCCCTGCTGCCTGCTTGTAGCTTGCTGCCCCACTGCCGATCTGTGATCTGGTTGTTACACGGTCAGTCGTTACGCTTCACAGCGTAATGACCATTTGCATATTACATCTTTACTATATAGGATAAGTTAATCTGATTTAATTCTTAAATGTCCCTGTGAAATAGGCACTATTGTTACCCTATTTTATATTTCAGGAAATTGAGGCTCACAGAGGTTAAATAATTCACTCAGTGCCATAGAGCTGGCACATGATTGATTTGGAATTTTACTCCAGACTAACTCATAGTTCATATGTATTTGCATATATACATATATATTAGAGGCCTGGTGCACAAAATTCATGCACAGGGAGGGGGTATGTCCCTCGGCCCAGCCTGCACCCTCTCCAATCTGGGACTCCTCAAGGGATGTCTGTCTGTCCATTTAGGATGTGTGACTGCCTGTTTAGGCCCGATCCCATTGGGCAGTCAGACATTCTCACAATCCAGGACTGCTAGCTCCCAACTACTCGCCTGCCTGATTGCCCCTAACTGCTTCTGCCTGCCAGGCTGATCACTCCCTAACCACTCCTCTGCCAGCCTGATCAATGCCTAATTGCTCCCCTGCTGACCTGATTGCCCCTAACTGCCCTCCTCTGCCAACCTGATCACCCCTAACTGCCCTCCTCTGCAGGCCTGATTGCTCCCAACTGCCCTCCCCTGCAAGCCTGGTGACCCCCAGTTACCCTCCCCTGCCAGCCTGGACACCCCTAACTGCCCACCCCTGCTGGTCTGGTCTCCCACTACTGCTCTCCCTTGCAGGCCTGGGTCTCCCCCAACTGCCCTCCCCTGCTGGTCTGATCGCCCCCAACTACCCACCCCTGCAGCCTGGACACCCCTAACTGCCCTACCCTACAGGCATGGTTTCTCCCAGCTGCCCTCCCCTGCTGGCCTGATGGCCCAAAACTGCCCTAACTTGATGGCCATCTTGTGGCGGGCATCTTTTGTTTTATTTTTTTAAAAATAAATCTTTATTTTTTAGATTATTACAGTTGTTCCTATTTTCTCCCCCATAGCTCTCCTCCACCCACTTCCCACCCCACCCCATGCCCTTACCCCCCACCACTGTCCTCATCCATAGGTGCATGATTTTTGTCCAGTCTCTTGCTGCACCCCCCACACCCCTTTCCCCCCGAGGATTGTCAGCCCACTCCCTTTCTATGCCCCTGATTCTATTATATTCACCAGTTTATTCTGTTCATCAGATTTTTATTCACTTGATTTTTAGATTCACTTGTTGATAGATATGTATTTGTTGTTCAAAATTTTTATCTTTACCTTTTTCTTCTTCCTCTTCTTAAAGAATATCCTTCAGCATTTCATATAATATTGGTTTGGTGGTGATAAACTCCTTTAGCTTTTTCTTATCTGTGAAGCTCTTTATCTGCCCTTCAATTCTGAATGATAGCTTTGCTGGGTAGAGTAATCTTGGTTATAGGTTCTTGCTATTCATCACTTTGAATATTTCTTGCCACTCCCTTCTGGCCTGCATAGTTTCTGTTGAGAAATCAGCTGACAGTAGTATGGGCACTCCCTTGTAGGTAACTAACTGTTTTTCTCTTGCTGCTTTTAATATTCTCTCTTTGTCTTTTGCTCTTAGCATTTTGATTATGATGTGTATTGGTGTGGTCATCTTTGGACTCCCTTTGTTTGGGGTTCTCTGCGCTTCCTGGACTTGTAAGTCTATTTCTTTCACCAGGTGGGGGAAGTTTTCAGTCATTATTTCTTCAAATAGGTTTTCAGTATCTTGCTCTCTCTCTTCTTCTGGCACCCCCATAATTCGGATGTTGGTATGCTTGAAGTTGTCCCAGAGGCTCCTTACACTATCTTCATATTTTTGGATTCTTTTTCTTTTTGCTCTTCTGGTTGCGTGTTTTTTGCTTCTTTGTATTTCAAATCTTTGATTGATTATTGTGATCCTCCAGTCTGCTGTTGGATCTCTGTATATTATTCTTTATTTCAGTCAGTGTATGCTTAATTTCTAGTTGGGCCTTTTTCATATCCTTGAGGGTCTCAGTAAATTTATCGGCCTTTTCTAGAAAATTCTTGAAAAACCTTATAACCGTGGTTTTGAACTGTATATCCAGTCATTTGCTTTCCTCCATTTCTTTCATTTGTGATCTGTTTCTTTGTGTCTGCATTTTGGCTGCTTCCCTGTGTTGATAGAGTGGCTTTGTGTGCTAGGTGTTCTATAGGGCCCAGTGGCTCAGCCTCCCCTGTTACCCGAGGTTGGACACTCTTGGTGCACCCCTTTGTGGGCTGTGTGCACAGTCTTGTTGTATTTAAGCCTTAATTGTTTTTGGTATCACTGGGAGGAATTGACCTCCAGGCCAACTGACTGTGAGGATCAGCTGTGTCTACGCCGGGAGAACTTCTGTGCTGAAGATACTCTTATGAGGCAAGATTTGCTTCATTGGGGCTTTGGTGCTCACTTAGTCTGTCCCCTGAGTGTGTCCCTTATGGATCTGAGGAGTTGTAATCTGGATGGTCCTATTCTAACCCCTGGGTACACTGGCTCTTGGATTTCCAAGGAGGTGTTAATTTAGCCTCTGCCTGAGGCCACCCAGCAAGGTGCTACAGAGAGATCTGCAGATTCCTCTTCTTTGTGTGGGTTTTGTAGGTGCCCAGATGAGGCCCAGCTGTGAAGCAGTGCAAGCTGCTGTGGGGCCTTGGGTCTTCTTTTGGAAGTTCTCGGTCTCCCTGACTCAGCAGCAGTTTGTTAGGTAATTTTAGATTTCAAAGGACCAGGCCATTCATATGCAAAAGCCTCTGTGCACAGCTTGGGTGGGTCGGGGTCTCAGGGCAGGACAAACAGCCATGGCTGACTGTCAGCCCTGCTCTAAGAGGACCCCGGATCTCAGTGTCCCTTGGTAATCACTGCAAGCACCTCTGCGAGAAAGCCACCCTTGAGTTCTGCGTGATGCCAGACAGTCCAGTTTCTCCCCATATGAGTCTGGGTCCCCAGAGTCTTGCCCGGAACTGGAGTTCAGAGCATTCAGGACCCTATGTCTCCCTCCGGATTGAAAAAGCCAGCCGCATACTCAGTTACCAGTCCTCTCTGCGCGCGTGCCTCTGTACCTCTGCCTTTACTTCTGCAGCTCCTCTGAGTCCCAGTGTGCTTTTCTCTTTCCTTCTAGTTGTAGAATTTCCATTCACCCAGCCTTCTTGTGGTTCTGGATGATGTCCGTTTTGTCTTTTAGTTGCAGTTTTGAAGTGGTTGTGCACAGCAGCAAAGTTCAGGTGTTTACCTATGCCAGTGGTTGGCAAACTGCGGCTCGTGAGCCACATGTGGCTCTTTGGCCCCTTGAGTGTGGCTCTTCCACAAAATACCACGTGCAGGCGTGCATGTACAGTGCGATTGAAACTTCGTGGCCCATGCACAGAAGTTGGTTTTCGGCTCTCAAAAGAAATTTCAATCGCTGTACTCTTGATATTTGGCTCTGTTGACTAACGAGTTTGCCAACCACTGACCTATGCTGCCATCTTGGTTTCTCTGTTGTGACAGCCATCTTATGTCCACATGGAGGTGGCCATCTTTGACCACATGGGGGCTGCCATCTTTTGTGTTGGCATGATGGTCAATTTGCATATTACCTCTTTATTATGTAAAATGTGTTGTATATAAATGCATACTTTAAAAACAATGGGAGCATTTCTTTCTTGTGACCATTTTCAAAGTGCAATTTTCAGGCTCTGGAATTTCTTCTGAGATTCTTTCATGAGTTTGAGAATCAACACTATTAATACTAAAATAGAAAGACACTATTTGCCTTTTTCACTATGTTGACATTTGCACTCATAATACAAAAGCAATGGTAAGTAAACTGCTGGTGCCTCAAGACAGTGGTATTAAGCTGTACTAGTAGTTTTTGTATTAGTCACCACCATGTATTCACCGTAAAAAATATTACAGTCTTATTCAATTTACTTGAGGAAGTATTGAAATGTTTTGTTAACTCTCTAATTTTGAATATATTTTAAAAATATTTTGTGTAGTGAAATGGGTAGTATGCATAAAGCACTTCTTTGTCTGAAGTATGATATATTTTGAGGAAAATCACTTGTGTATTGAATTGTAAGCTAAATACCCACTTTTAAAAAAGAAGAACATTTTTACTTGAAAGAGTGACTGACAACCCATGGTGTATTATTTATTTTTGTTAGAACTGTTACCATAAACATACGGTTTAAAACGACACACATTTCTTATGTCATACTTTTTATGGGTTAGGATTCAGATCTTAGTGGTTGCATGATAATTTGTTCTTTAATTTTTTTAACCCTTCTGCAATTGTAGGACATATAGATTGCCATTGCCTTTATTTGCAAAAATTAAAAAGTAATGATAACATTTATTTACTGTTTATTTGCATTTAATTTTTTTTGCTATTAAAATGTTATCATTACTTTCAAATGTTTAATTGATTTCTAATGAATATTGGCGTTCTAGGGAAAATAATACAAAGTTCCATTAAAAAAACAAGAATTCCATTAACCCCTAACCCAGTTTACCATAATACTAACATCTCTCTTATCATAATCAGTAGTCAACATTAACTAACTGCAGACCTTATTTGAATTTTACCAGTTTTTCCATTAATGTCATTTTTCATTCCCAGGATCCTAGTCAGGATCATAGGTAGTTATAGCAATTAGTTATTTCTTCTTAGTCTCCTCATCATTTTCTGTAGTTACTGACTGTCCTTCATGACCTGGATACTTTTTGTTTTAGATACTATCATCTTTATTTATTTTTTCACTTTTTGAAATGTATATTTATTAATTAATAATTAACTTTGTTACATATATTTTTAACTTTATTTTATTGTTTAAGGTATTACAAACAGTAGTACATATGTCTCCTTTTTTTCCCCCCCCATTGACCTCCCCCTGGCCTCCCCTACCCCCCCGCACTTGCCCTCAAACCCCCCCTTCCCCCCAAGTGTCTTGATATTATCATCTTTAAAACAATGCCAATTCAGTACTTAAAAGTTGCCATTGCCTTTCTTTGCATTTATTTGACTAGTTAGTTGGAAAAAAGTTTTTGTTATGTATTGGTCGTTTGTATTTTGCTTTTTTAAAAAATATATATTTTTATTGATCTCCAGAAAGAGGAAGGGAGAGGGGGAGAGAGAGAGATACATCAATGATGGGAGAGAATCATCCATCAGCTGCCTCCTTGCACACCTCACACTGGAGATTGAGCCCGCAACCCAGGCATGTGCTCTGACCGGGAATAGAACCATGATCTCCTGGTTCTTTAGGTTGGTGCTCAACCTCTGAGCCACACCGGCCAGGCTATATTTTGCTTTTGAAGTGTCTCAGTTTATGTCCTTTGCACATTCTTAAAGTGACTTTTTCCCTTTAGATTTTTTAAAAAATAGATTTCAGAAAGGAAGGGAGAGAGAAAGAGAGCGAGAGATAGAAACATCAATGATTGGCTGCCTCCTGCACACCCCCTACTAGGGGAGGTATCTTGTCCACATCCCGGGCATGTGCCCTTGGCTGGAATCAAACCTGGGACCCTTTAGTCCATAGGCCGACACTCTACCCACTGAGCCAAACTGTCTAGGGCCCCTTTAGATTTTTAAGCATTGCTAATCTTAAAGCTTTTGCATGTTAGATGTTATGATGTATAGAATGATCCAGAAGTCACAGAGTTTATTCTCCTCAATGATGATCATTTATAAATAGTGCTTGAGTATGTTGTGCGTATCATTATATTTAATATATAATAGTATTGGAGTGTACAGTATATCTCTAAATTATATAGACCACACTTTTCATAATTAGTTATACTAAACATGTGTGTTAATGTAAATTTATACTGCCGTATACTTTACCACATGATTCATCTCATACTTTTTACTCTTGAGATTGTTCTGCTTACTGGAACCATCCTCATGGAAGGGCTGGAACTTCACTTGAGCCTTAGGCATCCAGCTGGCCTAGATTGTTCTTTTAAACAGCTTCCATTCTAAATCCTGCCTGCCAGTTTTTCTTATTTGTTCACCTTGACGATCAGGCAGCTTTTGTCTTTACCCTGTGAGATGGGAGATTCCATGGCCCAGCATAGGTTTCTGTGGGATGGTGGGAAGAGTGAAGAACCCATTCTTTCTCTTCCTGATCCTTGGCTTATACATTTTTCCAATAAAGAAGATTCTAAAACTCATACCATCTATACTAATAAAAGGGTAATATGCTAATTAGACCAGACGTCCTTCTGGACATCCTTCTGAGGGCTGGTCCATCGCCGCAGTCCCTTTTGCAGAGGCCACGGGAGAAGGCAGAAGGGAGAAGGCTGGCGCCATGGGAGAATGGAGAAAGTGGCAGGCAGTTAGGGGGATCAGGCCAGGAGGGGAGAGCAGTTAGGGGCAATCAGGCCGGCAGGGGAGCAGTTAGGGGCATCAGGCAGGCAGGCAGGTGAGTGGTTAGGGACCAGTGGTTCTGGATTGTGAGAGGGATGCAGGATTGGAGAGGGTGTAGGCCAGGCTGAGGGACACCCCCCCCCCGCACGAATTTTGTGCACTGGGCCTCTAGAGTGTGTGTGTGTGTGTGTGTGTGTGTGTGTGTGTGTGTATAGCTAAGTGACCAACCGTCCGATGGACCGGCCAGCTGGTACATATGACGCACACTGGCAATCTATAATAATAAAAGGCTAGGTGACCATCGGAACTGAACGGATGACCGAACAGGCTGCGTGGGGCGACTAGGCTGGGAGGGGGTTTAGTGAGAGACAACCAAACGATTGAGCAGCAGGCTCGCGGGAGGTGGGGGGGCAGTAAGGGGCAACCAGCTGGCGGGGGGGGGGGCAGATGGAGGCAACCAGGTCGGCAGGGGGGAAGTAAGGGATGACCAGGTCAGCGGGGTGGGTGGCAGTTAGGGGTATCCAGGCCAGCGGGGGGAAGGCAGTTGGGGACGACCAGTCCAGCAGCGGGGGCAGTTTGGGGTGACCAGGCCAAAGGGGTGGCAGTTCGGGGCGATCAGGCAGGCAGGCAGGCAGGTGAGTAGTTAGGAGCCAGTGGTCCTGGATTGTGAGAGGGATGCCGGCAGTTGGACATCCCCCGAGGGGATCCCGGATTGGAGAGGGTGCAGGTTGGGCTGAGGGGGACACTCACGTCTGTGCACGAATTTTGTGCACCGGGCCCCTAGTTTAAAAATAAATGACTCATGCATGTGCGATACATATAAAGCTCTTGGAATGGATATTAATGAAGTAGGAAGCTACCTTTGGAAATAGTATATCTATAGATAATGTTAAAAATACGTCTAAGTGGACGATTCTTTGTCCTAAAAATGAGCATGTTCATAAAATAAATGAATAAATTTTGGATATACTTGATGGAGATTTTCACACCTATTTGCCTGATGATTCCATCGATTCAACATATGATGCGGAAAAGGAATTTTCCTATCATGTTTCTTAATAGTATTACTCCTTTGGGAATGCTATGTCAGAAATTAAAATTGAAAGTAAGTGCAATCATCATGGTACTGAGAAATCTTAATAGTACATGGGGTCTTAGTAATGGTACTAGATTTATTATCAAAAAATTGCGACCTAACATAATCGAAGCTGAAGTATTAACAGGATCTGCAGAAGAAGAGGTTCTTCTGATTCCAAGAATTGATTTACCCCATCTCACACTGGCCTTCCATTTAAATTAATTCGAAGACAGTTTCCGTGATGCCAGCATTTGCAATGACTATTAATAAATCACAAGAACAAACTCTAGACAGAGTAGGAAGATTCCTACCTGAACTCATTTTCAGAAATGGTCAGTTATATGTTGCTTTCTCTTGAGTTCAAAGAGCATGTGATGTTAAAGTTAAAGTTGTAAATACTTCATCACAAGGGAAATTAGTCAAGCACTCTGAAAGTGTTTTTACTCTTCATGTGGTATACAGGGAGATATTAGAATAAGTTTAAGCAATTTATCAGTCATTGTTTTTATCAATTTTTTATATGTTTTTGCTTTTATATCATGTCTTTGTAATTGTTATATCATGTTATTTATCAATTTATGTGTTATTTTATATACATTTTACTAATTTTCTTTTATCTCTGACACTTCTATTATAGAGAAAGGACAAGTAGCAATATTAAAATATGTCTTCTAACTAACTTCCTTTTTTTAACATTTTGCAATAGACCCATTTATCAAATTATCACATTGCATACCTTATAATTACACAATGTTATATGTCACTTACAGCAGGAGGCTGCTGATCGATGTTTCTCTTTCATTGATGTTTCTAGCTCTCTATCTTTTCCCTTCCTCTCTGTAAAAAGTCAATAAAAACATATTTTAAAAAATTTTTTGCTACAACTTGACCCCCTCGTTTTAATTAACTAGTCAGGAGAAAGCCAACTCTCAGTTTGCTTTCAGCTTTAGAAGATGGTAATTTTGGTAGATGGTAATAATTACCTTTGTGTTTTATAAGTTATTAGTAATTGAGTCATCAAAGATGATTATTATAATATTGCATGCAGTTAAATTTACTTTTATAAAAGTGTGAAACAGAATAATTATAACTGTGTTGAATAAATATAATACTCCTCCTTTGAAATATTTTAACAGGGTTACATAACAAACTCATCACGAGTTGCATCTAGTAATTCTACAGAGTTGCTGTTTGATTTGACCCAGGATACAGGATTATCACATTACCAAGGGGGACCAACACTTTCTATAACAGGTTGGTTTTAGTACTTTTTCAAAAAATTGTAAAAAGAAACTTGTTGAATATGCATATGAAATAGACTTTCTGTTTGAAGTCTTTGTCTTCATGTTCAGTTTTTTATATAGTAAAGTACAATGGTGCTAATCTTGCATGTCTTTCTTGGGTCGTTTTAAATCTTATTTAATGATAGCATACTTTACCTCTCCCTTTTAATTAAGTAGGCTAATTGACTTTGAGATTGTTCTCACTTGCACTAAACATGCGCTGAAAATAATTTCCATAAGTTAGAGAAGTCCTCTGATAACCTGAATATTCTGTTAAAGGAAGTACTAATTACCTTCTATGATGACGAGTGTGAAAAAGTATATGATAATAGTTAATGTTTTAATTAGCTTAGTGTGTTTCTACTAATTTAATTATTGACATATGATAAATATGATTATAGAGTGCTATTATAAAGTGGGTATAATAAATTTCTATATAGTTAGTATTCATTAAATGGCTTTTGAAGGAGTAATGAAATGTCCCTATTGAAGAAGAGTTAAAGTTCTTTGATTATATACTAACTAGGGGCCTGGTGCATGAAATTCATGCACTGGGGGAGGGGGGGTGACAGGTCCCTCAGCCCAGCCTGCCCCCTCTCACAGACTGGGAGCCCTCAGGGGATATCCTAAGCTGCAGTCTGGCCTCCCTCATCGGAGGGAACCGGGGAAGGCACCAGCCCCATCACCCTGCTGCTACAGCCACTGCAATGGCCAAGGTGTTTTCATCAACACGGACTCCAGTCCCTTCACCATGAAAAAAATGACAGCTTTCTTTACGAATTTTCAAGATGAATCTTTCATAGGATATGACATTGCTTTTTTTTTTTTTTTATCCTCACCTGAGGATATGTTTCCATTGATTTTTAGAGAGTGTGGAAGGGGGGGGGGGAGAGAAAGAGAGAAACATCAGTGTGAGAGGGACACTTTGATTGGTTGCCTCCTGTATGAGTCCTGACCTGGACCCTGGCCAGGGAGGAGCCTGTAACCTAGGTACATGCCCCTGAGCAGAATCGAACCTGGACCCTGCAGTCAGCAGGATGAGGCTCTATCCACTGAGCCAAACCGGCTAGGGCAGGATATGACATTTCTTAGCCCCTCCAGCAGCGGACCTTCGTTTTTTTCCCTCCAGGAGTGTGGTGGAAAAACCCTAGATCACCTTCTTGTATTCTTATTACCCAAGTTACCAAGAACACTGCAAGGGGCTGTGTATAGGGAGCTTAGCCAATGAGCGGTCAGAAAAGGTGTTTACGCTCGAACTGGTTTGGCTCAGTGGATAGAGCGTCGGCCTGCAGACTGAAGGGTCCCAGGTTTGATTCCTGTTAAGGGCATGTACCTTGGTTGAAGGCACATCCCCAGTGGGGATTGTGCAGGAGGCAGCTAATCGCTGTTTCTCTCTCATCGATGTTTCTGACAGTCTATCCCTCTCCCCTCTTCTCTATAAGAAATCAATAAAATATATTTTTTAAAAAAAGAAAAGGAAAAGCTGTTTCCTCTGCAGCCCATGCACAGAGGATCCCCTGCATTCTGTGCACTGGGCTAGGGGTGTGTCCCTGGCTGCCAGGGGCACACTCCCAAGCCTGGCGGCCCTGCGTTCACTGTGTCCACTGGGCTGGGGGGCATGGACCCTGGCCGCTTGCTGCTTGCACTTGGTGTTCCCTGCCTCTTGTCCCTGGGACCCAGCCAACTTGACGGCCCTGACCACTTGTCCTGGGACCTGGGCTGCTTGGCGCTGGCTCCCGTAGGCCACTGCTGGCCAGGGGCATTCTGGGACCCCAGCCACTCAGGGCCTGTGCATGGGCCTACAGTCTCAGAGCAGCCTGGGTCCCGAGGATGTTCCCAGGACCCAGGCCTCTTGGCACCCACATATGCAAATTAACCTGCCATCTTTGTCGGGTTACTTTGCATAGTCACTCCTGATTGGCTGGTGGGCTATGTGGAGATATACGGTCAATTTGCATCTTTCTCTTTTATTAGTATAGAAAGCAAAAATCTTCATCAATCTATAATAAAATAGTTTGCTATAAAAAAATTTATATAATTGAAAATTACCTGTAATCAAAGCAGTTATGCTTTGTATATTAGCAATTTTGAAATATTTAAAATATTTGACTAAATAGAGATACACAAGATTTTTGGGACTTTTAAAATTATTTTCTAACAAATCAATGTAGAAAATTTACCAAACTTCCCCCAATGTTTTAATAGTAATATTAGTGCCTAAAATGCTTTTCTATTTAGATAATGCTTATTTGATACTCACTTCTTTGGGTGTCACTTACTTGTGACACTTGTAGAAATCTAGTTTTTAAAATAGGTAGGAACCAGCTTTAGCCCGATACAGTTAGTTAGAGCTTTGTCCCAATATGCCAAAATTGCAGGTTGGATCCCCTGATGGGGCACATACAAGAATCAACCAATGTATCCATAAATAAATGGAACGACACACCTCTCTCTCTCTCCCTCCCGCTCTCCTATCCCTCTCTTTTCCCTTTCTCTCCCTCCCCCTCCCTCTCTGAAGTCAATCCATAAAAATAAAAAATAGGTAGGAACCAAAAGGAACATGGAGAAAAAAATAATTGTCTTAAGTCAGGTTTTACAAAACACCATGGACTTTATTCATAGGAAAAGTCTGAATTCTTGAAACTTGTTGCAGTAAGGACAGTGGCACTTACTCTTTAAAAAGTTTCCTACTGCAGAAAGATTTCAGCCTGAGCAGTAAGTAGGATGATTTAGAAATGTCTTGAGATTTTTTTAGTCTTTATCAAGTCTTTACACTTAGTTTTCTCATATTATTAAAATGGAACTCTTATTTTTCTTATTTAGTGCATTCTCTAGATGTGGAATCAGCCATTTGGAGATACATTTTTAATTCTTGCTCTATTTTAGTCAGAGCTTTTTGAAGTACAAATAAGATAAAATGTGAAAATGCATTATGTGCTTTAAAGGACTTGACAACAAATAGTTGCTGTGAATGGCAATATGTGCTGTGTGTTCAGTAGCATGATTAACTGACCACTGTTAGGTGATCACGAATGCTGGAGATTAGATTTGAACTTGATCTTGAATGAGAATAGGATTTTTACTGGCAGAGAAAGGGCTATTGAGTATAGGAAACAACATAAACCAAAGACAACAGAGATAAATAAGTTAAATGGTCAGAATTTAAAGCTCTTAAATGCAGAGGGATTTTATTTCTTATGTTAAAAACATTTTGAAGTAAAACAGTTTTATTTCTATTGTTTAGCCTGTTATATAATCAGATGCTTAATCCAAAGTACCAGTATTCATTGGCTTTTCAAGTAACCTGAGCATCTTACGAGAATGCTATTGTGATTACAAAAACTCTCCCAGGACCCCCATAGTATATCCATTAGAAATTACCTGCTTTGAAGATGGAAAAAAATCATTTTGATGTTATCTCAAAGGATGAAACAGAGGAGCCAATTAATATAATGGCGTATTTTTCTGACATCTTTCCCCTTATTAAGCAGATATGTCAATCTATTAGAATAATTTTTTTCTTCTAAAGATCTGAAATATTTTTAGTATGATTATATTCTTTATTACTGAATGGTTTCTGTGACAGCTATTGTGTTCGGTGCTTGAAATGCACTATTTTATCTTAAAACAGCGTTGTAAAACAAGGTAGAGTAACAAGAGGAAACTGAGGCTCAGAGAAGTTAATTAAATAAGCCAAGAATACATACAGCTAGTCGGTGACAGAGCCTGAAATATTTATTTTTTTATTTCCAATTGTAAATCATTATTTTTCAATTATAGTTGACATATAATAGTTTCATGTGTACACCCCAGTGATTAAACATTACATAACTTACTAAGTGATCATCCCAATAAATCTCACACCCATCTAACACCATACATAGTTCTTAGAATATTGGATATATTCCCTATGCTGTACTTTATGTCCTCACGTCTATTCTGTCGTAACTAATTTGTACTTTTTAATCCCTTCATCTTTTTCACCCTTACTCCCAACCCCATGATGTTCTGGCAGTCATCAAAATGTTCTCTGTATCTGTTCTGGTTGTTCGTTTATCTTGGTTTTTTTGAGTCAATTATTGATAGATTTGTACTTATTGCCATTTTATTGTTCATATTTTTTATACTTTTTTCTTTTTCTTCCTAAACAAGACCCAAACAATTCATATAGTACTAGTTTAATGGTAATGAACTCCTTTAGCTTTTACTTGCCTGGGAAGTTATTTATCTGTCATTTTATTCTAAACTAGGGGCCCAGTGCACGAATTTGTGCACTTTGAAGCGAACTGTAGGCTGCGAGGCTGTGGTGGGCCCGGGGGGGGGTCTCGGCCCATCCTCTGCGCCCCCACCTGGCCCCTCCCACCGTAGTCCCCAGTCTCCTCTATGCTCAACAGCTCCACTCCCATTTCTGCCACTCCCATGCACTGACAGCTCTGGCCCCGCTCGCACCCACTGACCGTGCGGAGCGATTGAGGCCAGCACCAGCAGCTGGTGCAAGTGGGGCTGGTGGTGGCTGTGGTACTGGCAGCGGGTGCGAGTGGTGGCTGCTAGTCCCAATCGCCCCTCAGGAGCAGTGGTTGGTGGAGAAGCCCTGAGGGGCAGTCTGGGCCAGCAGCAGCCACTCAAACCCGCTGAAGGCACTGAGCAATTGGGGCCGGCCCTGGAAGCAGGTGTGAGCGGCGGCTCTGGTAGTGGGTGTGAGTGGGGCTGCTGTCGGCAGCAGGTGCGAGTGCCGAGTGAGACCACGGCACGCGGGAGTAAAGAATTTTCAGTAACCACCAGAGGCTTGCCCCAATAACAGTGACTGGTGCCCCGCCTTGGTCTGGTGCCCCTGCTCACCTGCTGCAGCCAACGCCCACCATATTCCATGCTCTGCTGCCTGGTGCTGACACCCACCATGTTCTGTGCGTGTCTCCTGGTGGTCAGCGCTCATCATAGCGACTGGTTGTTTGGATGTTCCTCCATTCACTCTATTTGCCTATTAGCCTTTTTTTATGTGGAACTAGAGACCCAGTGCATGGATTCGTGCCCCAGTGGGGTCCCTCGGCCTGGCCTGCACCCTCTCACAATCTGGGACTCCTTGGGGGATGTTGGACTGCCAATTTTGGCCCAATTCCCACAGGCTAGGCTGAGGGACCCCACTGCTGCATGAATCCATGCACCAGGCCTCTAGTATGCATATAAGATCTTTGTTAATCTCTTCCCGCCCTCCCCCTTCCCTCTGAAATTCATCACAGTCTGTTTCATGTTTCCATGCCTGTGTGTTGAGTATTTGCCCCCTGGTGATCATTGCACGTCATGCTACTGGTCGAATGGTTGAAAGGTCACTTAGGCTTTTATATATATAAACTAGTGGCCCGGTACATGAAATTCATGCACATAAACAGGGAATTAATTAGAGGAAATATTTTAATATTCCTATTTGCCCTTTCTCTATAATAGAAGTGTCAACGATGAAAGAGAATTAGTAAAATATATATGAAAATCTCCCTCCTGTCAGAGTCTCGGGGATGCTGTGGGACCCAGAGTCAAGTTCCCACCCACCCATGTGTGCCTTGAAATTGCACGAGACCAAGATCCGGCCAGCCCCACCCTTGTCAAGCTCTGCTGGGCAGGGGGTGCAGCTTCAGGTCCCCTGTCAAGCCTTGCCAGGTGGGGGGTCACGGCCTCAGTTCCCCCAGTGCTGGGGCGGGGGGGGGGGCATGTCCCCCGGTGCGAGGGAATGACGACCATTTGCATATTAGCTCTTTAGTATATAGGATGATAGCTTTGCTTTTCCTCGCTTTGAATATTTCTTGACAATCCCTTCTGGCCTGCAAAGTTTCTGTTGATAAATTAGCTGACAGTCCTTTGGGAGCAAGGATGGGATATTTCTGATATATTTACTTTATTTATTCTACTTTTAGTGTATAGTTGGGAGCATTAAAATATGATGTGCAGGTTTCGAATTCTTATTACCAACAACAGTTGTATGTTATTTTCAGAACTTTCACGTGGCCTAAATATCCTCATTTTTCTTGATAATGCTTGGAATAAGACTAATAATCTCTTAGATTTCAGGTCATGGTTTTTAAACTAAAATTCTTTTTAGAAATGAAATCTTTGTACAAACATAATTTTATGTAACAATCTTATAAAAAGTAAAAGGACAGTTTCTCAGTCAGACATGTCCAATTGTCCCTAAGAGGAGCCCATGAAGCTCTGGGAACAACTTCAAAACTTAACTCCTTTCTTTATGAGTCCTTTTGTATGAATGAATGAATTATTGCCATTCAAGAGTAGTTGATTTCACTTTGGAATAAATGGATAGTATAACTTGAAACCATGAATAGACTACTTCTTTGTTAGGTAGAAAAAGAACTTAACTTTTCATTAAACATTTTAAGTTGTTAAATCAAAACTTTGCAAAGGGTCTCTAAATGTTTAGAATAAAAGAAAAAAATCTTTAACAAACTTTAATGTTCTTACCCATTTAAAGATAATTCATTTGTAAGAATGTAATTCGGGATATTCTCTGTGCTTTAATTATAATTTTTTTTTTTTTTGCTTGATATATTTTGGTCAGACTTCTTCAGCGTAGCTGTTTATATATTTATTCAAAGTAATATTTTATTGCATAGAAGTATTATTTTATGAATTGAGTATATATAGATGTTTGCATAATTTTCCTGACTTATTCACATCAGTTTTTATAATTTATTGTCATTTTTAATATAATAATTCAGTTATAATGCCTTTACTTTAGCTCCAAAGTATTTTTATTTAATTATAAGCAATATTCTGAAGTGTTTAAAAATATTTTTTCCACTGTTTAAATTATTGTAGGTGTGAATGAAAGTTTGTTATTACCAAAACGTCCTTGTACTTCTGAAGTAATCAGTGTTAATCCAAAAAAGTCTAAACCCAGTGAAAGTGTTTCTGGAGCAAATTCCTCAGCTGTATTTCCTTCAGCTAAGTCTCTTTCAGTGACATCTCCCCAGGCTATGTCATCAAAAGGTAAATATGAAATGTGGCATATAAGAAAGAAATATATACATACAATTTAGAAATTATAGTAAATTTACAAACTATTAGTGGTTATTTAAGGTTAAAAAGTGATAAATCTTGAACCATACATTTTGACTTTATTTTAGGTACAAATAACTCATCAACTCAGTCTAAAAATGGAACACCTTTTCCAAGAGCTTGTCCGAAGTGCAATATTCATTTCAATCTTTTGGATCCTTTGAAAAATCACATGAAGGTAAAACTTTTCAAAGTTTGATTTTAAAAAGGTTTGCAAATCCCTAAAATATTAATTGATTTTTAGTAATTAATGGTTCAGCCATTTAGATAAGAAATTTCCTATTGGTATTTCCATATAACAGGTAAAAGTTTATATGAATAATGATTATTTTCATAGAAGATTTTAAAATTCCTTCTGAATCACTAAATTTAAAAAATTAAGTCCATATACATCATAATGTACTAGAGGCCCAGTGCACAAAATTTTGCACTCGGGGGTTCCTCAGCCCAGCCTGGGCCCTCTCGCAGTCAGTGAGCCCAGGGGGGATGTCTGACTGATGGGTAGCAGGCCTAAGCCATCAGTTGGACATCCCTAGCATTGCCGCAGAGATGGGGGAGGCTCCCGCCACTGTCACTGTGCTTGCCAGCTGTGAGCCTGACTTCAGGTTGAGCAGCGCTTCCCTTGTGGGAGTGCACTGACCACCAGGGGGCAGCTCCTGCATTGAGCAACTGCTCCCTGGTGGTCAGTGCGTGTCATTATGACTGGTTGTTATCATTAGGTCAATTTGCATATTAACCTTTTATTATATAGAACTAGAGGCCTGGTGCATGAAATTTGTGCACTGGGGATGGGTCCCTTTAGCCCAGTCTACACCCTCTCCAATCTGGGACTCCTAGGGCGGATATCAGACTACTGGTTTTGGCCTGATCCTGGGGACATCCCTCTCACAATCCTGAACTGCTGGCTCCTAATTGCTTGCCTGCCTGCCTGATTACCCCTAACTGACTCCCCTGCCAGCCTGGTCGCCCTTAACTGCCCCCGCTGCCGGCCAGGGTGCCCCCAACTGCCCTCTCCCTGATGCTCTGGTTGCTCCTAACTGCCCCTCCCCACCACCACTACCACCCCCTCCCCCCGCAGGCCTAGTTGCCCCTCACTGCCCCTCCTGCCGGCCTAATGTCCCCCAACTGCCCCCCCCCTACTGCTGGCCTTGTTGCCCCTAACTGCCCCCTCCTGCCAGCCGGGTTGCTCCCAACTGCCCCTCCCACCCCTATCCCACCTCCCCCTCCCGCCGGGTTGGTCGCCCCATACATCCTGCTGTCCAGTCGTTTGGTTGTCCCTCACTAACCCCCTTGCCAGCCTGGTTGCCCCACGCAGCCTGCTTGTTCAGTTGTTTAGTAGTTCTTCACTAACCCCCTTGCCGGTCTGGTTGCCCCATGCAGCCTGCTGTTTAGTCTTTTGGTCATCCCTGCTCGTAAGCAGCCATCTTGTGAGGGCATGAGGGTCAATTTGCATATTACCTCTTTATTATATATGATACTTATTGTATTCTAATTTTAATAAAAATGCATTAATCAGATTATTTTATTTACTAGATTATGCCATGCTTCAAATGTTAAAAAGCTGGCATTTTTTTATGTTAAACATTTTGTATAACTTAATAGTTTCTTCAGTTAATTTTGTGTCCTTCCATGCTTGTATGTACATGTCACAATGAAAATCAGAGTTTTACGTTTAATTTTCAACACTCAAACATAAAATTCAAATGGTGGAGCATTTCATATAAAATAAATGTTTTAACTCAATCCAGAATATTGTTTGTGTAATTATTACAAAACAATTTGAGCTTATTATTGGTATATGAAGCTCTTAAAATTAGATTTAAAAATTCTGCAAAGTACAAATGAAATATGAGATTTAGATAACACTTTATTTAAAATATTTTATTACATTTTATAGTATTCTGCTCTGTCTTTGTAAAGATAGCCTGTAACCTTCTTGCGTGCCCAGTATAAATGTCAGGAAGGAGTAAAAGGAAAGAAAAGGTAGTGTAGATTATATGAAGAAAAGGAAAGAGAAGGGTGCAATGGTAAAGAAATAACTAAGAAAAAGTTCTTGTTCACTATTTCAGAGATTTCCAAATTTTTATTGAAATTTAACATTTTACAAAACAAGTAGAAATAAGGTAATATATTTGGAATAGTAAATACAATATATTCATGTACAAAACGATTTTGACTTTCAGTACTTCCAGCTCCTAAATTGTAGACCCTGATAACTGTACTTTGTGCTTTGTTCTTATATGAGAACTAGAGGCCCAGTGCATGAAATTTGTGCAGTTGGGGGTGTTCCACAGACTAGCCTAGCCTGTGCTCTGTCACAGTGCGGGAGCCCTGTGATCAATATTCCCAAAGAGGTAGGCCCTGCCCACCCATCCAGGGCTCTTTGATGGATTGCCCCAAAGAGGTAGGCTCGAGCCAGGTGTCCCACCCCCGGCGTCGTTGTGTGGAGCCGCTAGGACCTGCCTCCATGCTGCACGGAGCCACGAGATCCCTGGTGTTGCCTCTCCACCATGCACGCAACATCAAGTCCCCACCCACCCGTTCACTCCCTCTGCTCACACAGCCTCCTGGTGATGGATTGTTAAGGCCTGAGGGCATGAGGGCATCATGGCATGAGGGCATGACTACCACATGGGCTTTTATTAGTATAAATTAACCTGTACAAGTGCTTTCCATTTTCCTACCTGTGTAATGTTTTGATGAGTTACCTAATTTTTTAATGTTTTACATTTTCTATATAAATTTTTAAAAAAGGGTTAAATTCTTTATTTATTTTCATTTAATTATTTGAGTAGGTAATACAGTCATATGATTAAAAATTTACAAAAGCATACAAATAAAAAACTTACTCCTGTCTTATGTACCTGGTTTTACCAGTAAAACACTAAAAAAAAATTGTATTAGCTTATTTTGTATCTTGCATATACAGGTAATCACAACTTTTTATTTTCTTTTTGTTTTGTATACAAATTGTAGCATATAAATATATATATTTATGTACCTGGGGAAACTGTCAATTATTTTTCAAAATGTAGCTTTACTTCCAAAATGTATTTTAACATTATTTGTGATTACTGTATTAGAAACAATCAAAACTTTATACAGTATCATATAATAGAACCCTTTGCAGCATTTTTTTAAAGGATGAATTTCTATAATAGATAATGGTATCAGAAGGTCTCTAAGACATACTGAATTAAGTTGACTCTAATATGAATAATTTATTTTGTGTTTAT
This sequence comes from Corynorhinus townsendii, assembly GCA_026230045.1. Taxonomy (NCBI): domain Eukaryota; kingdom Metazoa; phylum Chordata; class Mammalia; order Chiroptera; family Vespertilionidae; genus Corynorhinus; species Corynorhinus townsendii. The sequence continues at coordinate 181,785,231 of JAPDVU010000001.1, read as the reverse complement.
ATCATACAGTTATCCTAGGACAGGGAAGTTTAAAAGTATGTAGAGTTTTTACCTTATGGCTTATGCATTTTATATATCAGTTAAAGTTTTAGTATTATAATAATTTTCATTTTGAATGGTCCTGGGCACCCCGTAGCTCAGTTGGTTAGATCATTGTCCCCATACTCCAAAGTTGTAGGCTCGATTCCCAGTCAGAGCACATATAAGAATCAACCAATGAATGTGTAAATAAATGGAACAAATTGATCTCTCCTTCTCTTCCTCCCTCCCTCCTTCCATTTCTCTCGCCTTCCCTCTATTCCTCTCTCTCTAAAATAAATAAATGATTAAGTAAATCTTTAAAATAATTTCCATTTTCAAAAATTGATTTTTAGATGATTTGTAAATGGTTTTTCTATACCAATTAAGTAATGTGGTTTTTTTAATGAAAATATATAAAATGCAAGTCAAATATTTTACAGTAATATGAACAATTTACTTATCTAAGACCATGTGCTGGACCACTCAGCTTTTTTTTAAGTTTTTAATTTTTTAAAACATTTTAATATATTTTTTATTGTTGATAGTATTACAGATATCTCACATTTCCCCCACTCCTTTCACCCCTCTTCTCCGTGCCTCTACCCTCCCCCCCCCTCAATTGCCCGTCTCCATGGGCTATGCAAATAAGCATATAAGTTCTTTGGTTTATCTCTTCTTGTCCCCACAACCCCACATCGAGGTATGTCAGTCTGTTCCATGCCTCCCTGCTTCAGGTCAATTCATTTTGTTCATTAGATTCCACAAGTAAGTGAAGTCATGTGATATTAGTCTTTCTCAGTTTGGCTTATTTCACTTAGCATAATATTTTCCAGGTCCATCCATGCTGTCCCAAAGGGTGAAAGATCCCTCTTTTTTTTTTTTTTTTTTTTTTACAGCTGCATAGTATTCCATAGTATAAATGTCACACAGTTTTTTTATCCATTCATCTACTGATGGGCACTTGGGGCTATTTCTAAATCTTAGCTATTATAAATAATGCTGCTATGAATATAGGGGTGCATACATTCTTTCTGATTGGTATTTTGGGGGTTTTAGGATATATTCACAGAAACGGAAATTGCTGGATCAAATGGAAGTTGCAGTTTTAATTTTTTGAGCTAACTCCATACTGTTTTCCATTGTGGCTGCACCAATCTGAATTCCCACCAGCAGTGAACTCTATGGTTCCCTTCTCTCCACATCCTCGGCAGCACTTGTTGCTTGTTGAGTTTTTGATGATAGCCATTCTGACAGGTGTCAAGTTGAAAAGGGAACTCACTGAATGGGAGAACATATTTGCCAATGATACATTTGATAAGGAGTTAATATCCAAAATTTTAAAGTACTCTTACAACTCAACAAAAAGAAGATAAATAATCCAGTTAAAAAATGGGCAAAAGACCTGAATAGACATTTCCCCAAGAGGACATACAAATGGCCAAGAGACACTTGAAAAAATGCTCCAAGTCACTAATATCAGAGAAATGCACATTAAAACCACAATGAGATATCACCTCATACCTGGACTACTAAGCTTTAAATATGTGCTTTTGTTTACTTTTAGAAAACTTTTTGAGATGGGCTTTTTTCTCTCACTTTTTTATAGCCAGTTAATGAAACCCAAGTTCTCACAAATAATTTTTCTTTTTTGAAAGTGTATGGGCCATTTAATGTTGCATGGAAACTTAAAAGTAGGTATACTGTATTTTTTTAGGACATTTTATATTTATGTATCATATCTAGCTTATTATTACATTATTTATATTTCTAAATCTCCACTTATTTTTGTCTACTTTATCTGTCATGAATTTAGAAAACACCATAGCTTAGTCTACATATTTGATTATCAGTATTTTCTTTGATCTATTATTAGACTTCCCTGTTAAGATTGTTGCTGTTGTTTGTAATATAAAACTAACTCTTATAACTTTGTTGTAAATACATCCTTTAGCATGTTTATAAAATGTCCTTTTTTCTCATAATGTTCAATGCCTTTTAGGTTTATAACCCTTGTTTTCTTAAGGTTTCCATTTGCCTGATATATTCTTTGTCCTTTTATTTTAACAGTTCTGCATAATTTTGTTTTAAATATGTCTCTTGCTTTCAGCATATTTGTTTTTCCCTTGCAATTCTATATGAAAATATTTTTTGATTTGCATTTATTTATTAAACACTAGAGGCCCAGTGCATGAAATTCATGCATGGATAGGTTCCTAGTGGCTGGCCTCCCTTCCTTGGCTGCCGGCTACTGGACAGGGCCTTCCTTTGTTCTGCGCTGCCCCCTGGTAGTCGGCACATGTCATAGATGTCATAGTGAATGATTGAACTCCTGGTCGGTCGAACTTCCAAGGGGACACTTTGCATATTAGGCTTTTATATATAAGCTAGAGGCCCGGTGTACGAAATTTGTGCACTGGGTAAGGGGGTGTCCCTCAGCCCAGCCTGCACGCTCTCCAATCTGGGACCCCTTGGGGGCAGTCAGACATCCCTCTCACAATCCAGGACTGCTGGCTCCCAACCACTCGCCTGCCTGATTGCCCCTAACCGCTTCTGCCTGCCAGCCTGATCACCCCCTAACCATTCCCCTGCCAGCCTGATCTATGCCTAACTGCTCCCTTGCCAGCCCAATTTCCCCTAACTACCCTCCCCTGCTGACCTGGTCATCCCTAACTGTCCTCCCCTGCCGGCCTGGTTGCCCCTAACTGTCCTTTCCTACAGGCCTGGTTGCCCCCAACTGCCCTCGCTGGCCTGGTCACCCCCAACTGCCCTCCCCTGCAGGCCTGGTCCCCCTAATTGCCATCCCCTCCAGGCCTGGTCGCCCCCAACTGCCCTCCTCTGCCAGCCTGGTCACTCCTAACTGCCCTCCCCGCAAGCCTGATTGCCCCTAACTGCCCTCCCTTGCAGGCCTGATCCCTTCCAACTGCCCTTTCCTGCTGGCCTGATTGCCCACAACTGCTCTCCCCTGCCAGCCATTTGTGGCAGCCATCTTTGACCACATGTGGGCGGCCATCTTGTGTGTTGGATTGATGGTCAATTTGCATATTACCTCTTTATTATATATAGGATAGATAGATATTCTCTGATGATAGATTTATTTGATCTTCATTCTGTCACAATTTTTTGTTACCCTATCTTTTTAAAATATCTTTACGTGCTTGCTTTGTATGTATATATGTATTTTTTTGTTGTTGTTCTCCTGTTTATCCTCATAATTTTGCTAATGTAATTCCAGTACTCTATTCCTTTGGCCATTTTCTACTATTAAAATTGTTTAAAGTAGCATTACATTTTCTATTGTTAACCCGTCTATCTTTACTTCTCTTTTCCTACCTGACTTTACAACTTAGTGTTTACCTTTGTATTATTAAAAATTCTCATACCTATACTACTTTATTTGATAGCTTTAAATGATATTTCTTGATGTGCTGCTAGCATATATGTGACACTCTATGAACTATCTCAATTTCATTATCATTGTTCTTTAACTCCTTCCCAGTTTTTACTTGTTGGATGTATCATTTTTTCATTGTGAGCAAAAATATGCATTCTAAAGGTGAAATAAACATATTGAAGTACAAAGCTATATCCTTTGTTTGCATTTGATTTTCTTAACCTTATTTCCACATTTGTCTTAATACTTTTTTTACAGTAAATATATTTAGTGTTCATCACTAGTATTTTTGTCATGATTTCTTTGGTTATTTCTTGTTTTGCTGAAGTTTATTTTCTAGTAATTTCCTGAAGAAGGTCCTGGGAACAGCATTCTTTGAGTTCTTTCATGTAATTGTATTCCATTTTTGTAAAAAAACAATAACAGTTTGGCCAGATGTAAACTAAGTTGGATCCCAATCTGAAGATCTTGTGGGTGGTGCTCCTGTTTTACAATATCAAATGTCGCTGTTGAGAAATCTGGGATAAGCCTTAATTAGTTTGCTGTTCATAAGTAATTTGATGTTTTGCCCTGGCTGTTCACAGGATTTTTTATTTTGGAAGACTGATAAATTTATACTAACCTGACTTGGTACTTGGTTAGTATAAATTTTGGGTCAATTTCTTCTCTAACATATATGTTTTTTTCAACTTCTATATTGGTGTCTTCCTTTATTTTAATGCAGTTTTCTTGATTTATATTTTTAAGTATTTATTCCATAAAGTTGTTTTGCTCTTTTGTTGGGGGAGTGTTGTCCAGTATATTTGTTCAATGTTTTTGCTCTGGCATAGGTGTCATTTTCTTTCTAGTAGTTTTAACTCTTTCTTTCAAAAGCAATTATATGTTTTTCTCATTACTAGCCCATGCCATCTATTTTATTTTATTTACTTTATTTTATTTTACACTGTCTATTTACCATTATATTCTACTCTTTCTGCTTTGTCTTTATCTAAGTTGATTTTCCACCTCAATTTTGCTTCTCTCTTTTGTCTTCTTTTTGTCTTGCCATTTCCTCTTGCAAGGATCTTCCAAATAGACACAATTGCTTTATTAAGTTTTTTACAAACTGTAGCAAAATTTTTAGCCTGTTAACCATCTTACATGCATCTGCTCATTTTTTTTGTCAGAAATTTACATTTTCCTTTTTATTTTAAAAGTATTTTTGTTTATCAGTTGATATAAGTTCCTGTCATTGAACAAATTAGATTTATTGGGCTGTTTTGTGCAAGGCTCCTATTGAGGAGCAGAGGTTTCCAGGATAATCTCACAGACTACTACTATACTACTCTTTACTGGACAAAAGGCTTCCTGAAAGTGTGACTTGTGTGTCTGCTTTTATAAGTAGCATTGCCTTTTCTACTTCTCTCTACCAAATGAGTCCTGGGTACCCATTTTTGCAAACAAAGGATATAACTTTGGACTTCAGTACGTGTTTTTTAGTTTTAGAATGTATATTTTTGCTGAGGCTTTCTAAGATCTTTACTATTAGGCCCTTTGAATGTGTTGATCTACTTCCAACTGCATGTCTTCTGTCTGAACTTGGCTGCTTTGGGTAGTGCTTTCACTGTGGAGTCTGTGGAGTTTAGTCTGGCACTTAGTTTCAATGAAAATAAAAGTTTTAGAATTTGGTTGCTGTGGCTTTTGGATGAATCCCAGAAGGAGAAGGAGGAAATGTAAACTTACCTAGGATAATCATATGAGGAAGTATTATTTTACTATTTAAAAATGGTACCTATCTTCTTGGCTTTGAAAATCCTACCTAAATTTTTTATTACTAACAAAGTAACAGAACATGATCTATCAATGGAAAGGAATAAGTAACAGAAACATGGTCTATCAATGGAAAGGAATGAGAATGAAGTTCAGATGGTGTCTGCTGTTTGTCAAATTACAGTATATTGAAATAAAGTTTTTAATATTGCAGAATGTCTAACCCATGACAAGAAGGGATAAACCAGGGGCAATAGTGAAGGGCTAGGGTTTAATAAAGATGACCAATTGATCTTGGACCATAGGTCAGCTATGCATATCCATAACTTTACCCTGTTTTATAAAACCTTAAATCAAGACTAGTTCTCATTTCTTCAGTTACTGTCTTGCCTTTTGAATATTTTATTTAGGATATTTTTGCTGTCCTCTCAGTTATTAAATCCTTTAACATAGTTCAATTCACCTTGTCCATTCTTAGTTGTCAGTGGTTTATCAATTCAGCTATTTTATAAGGATATGAAACCTTGTTTAAAAGATACTGTGAAGATCCTATCTTTTCTGTATTTTTTTAAAAAAGAAAATAGAACAGCAAGCAATTAATCATTTGTTATACATACTATAATTAGTGGGTAGTTAGGGTAAATTTAACTTTTATAGATGTACCAAATTAGAAATTTTTAAAGAATATAAACCTTGCAGCACATTCTACTATAGATTACTAGATTATTTTGTCAGTTTCAGAAAAGAATGAAGTATCACATATGACTCAGAATAACTTCTACAGTCTGAAAGTCAGATTTAATGTTTGTGTATATAAGCTTAGGGACACTATCCTGTATTACATCATTTTTGTGCATTATAACATTTTCCCATTGTTGTTTGAGATCCTCTTTAGTAAAACTGTAGAAAGGTGATAAGTTTGTCTGTCGAACTGATGCTACTAATAACCATCGTTTGTAGTAGTAAGACATATGTTTTGAATCGTTTTTCTAATAGTGCTGGTAGATTTACTCTGAACCATCTTTTTCTCCTTAAAGTAAAAAACAGCATTTTTAGGAAGAAATTTAGCCTGACAAAAGTCCTTAGAAATAACTTGACTTTCCTAAGTTTGAGCTCTTAAATATTATGTGTCTCAAGAAGAATCTAGAAATGCCTTTCTCCTTTTCCTCTCTTTGTTATATTTATTCTTTTTTTTAAATATATTTCTATTGATTTCAGAGAGGATGGAGAGAGAGAGATAAAAACATCAATGATGAGAGAATCATTGATTGGATGACTCCTGGACACTGCCCCCCCCCCCCCTTGGGGATGGAGCCTGCAACCCAGGCATGTGCCCTTGACCAGAATCGAACCTAGGACCTTCAGTCTGCAGGCCGACATTCTATCCACTGAGCCAAACCGGCTAGGGCCAACTGTGTTTATTCTTAGTAGTGGACTGCAGATGGTCATTTTGTATTGGAGAGCTAATATATTTATCCTGATTTAGTTTATGGGCACAACCTTAACTCTTAAACACTAATTTTGTCCCTGTTTTTCAGTCCATTTTATTCAGTATTTTTTCCCCTCTCTTTTCGGTGTACTTTAGATTTTGTGGGTTTGGTTTTTGTTGGTCTCTTTTCCTTTATAGGTTTCAAAACTGACAAGTGAACAAAATAAGTGCAATTGAAGGAAACGTTATAGGTCTGCTTTGGATCAAAGGCCCAGCTTCTCATGTGACACAGAAAGTTTCACTGCTGATCTAACATTTCAGTGTGACAGGAGAGGAAGTGGATGTTGTTATCTTAGAAATGGAATAGAGTTGCTTTTTGATTTTTAAACTTTCTGATGTTGCTACTAATTTACTAAAGAACACATTTAGGAAGAGTTTAAGTCAGTTGGTTAATGTTTTAAAAGAATTATCTGGATGGCTATTAAAAATGGAGATTTCCAGGGTCTACCTCTTGACATTGTGGTTTATTAGTCTGAAGTAGGCCCAGGAATCAGCATTTTTGACTAGCATTTCTGATTTTTCTAATGCAGGTCTTCCTCTGAGAAAATCTGCTGTAGGGAAATTTTGCACTTAAAAATTATGTAAATAAATGAATTAGTTATATCTTGCTAGGGAAAAAAGCTCATGTATGAAAGTATTCCATATTAAAATCAGTTTGTGTAATATGCTGATTTTACTAAGGAGGAATTAAATCTCCCCTTCAAATATTTAACCATTCTATATATCAGATGTAACTGTTGATGTTTTCAAGACACATTTGATACTTCTTTCTTTTTCACCATATATTTTACAGCACTTTGAGTATGGGGAATGCAGATTAGCTGTGCTCAATGTCCAGTTCCAACCACATATTATGAAATTTACTATGTCACTTAATAATTAACATACACATTATGACACATAAAACTACAATTTCTTTCTAGACTCTTTCTTGACATGGATATGAAATAAATGATTTTTAGTTTAGTTTTAATTAAAGTATTTAAATTATTATCAATACATCTGAAACGGTTAATTGCAAGGAAGATACTTTTAGATCAATAGCAAGTCCTGATTTTAAGGTTTTCTTTTTTTGAATTGTTTTAGACTTGTATATGCACCACAAACTTTTGGTGAATATTTTTCTAGCTACATTACCAAGCATTGTTTTACATAGTCTGGCAATGGCTTTAAACACAGAAAATTTGGGGATATCTGTGTTTTTAAAGGGTAAAGAAGGCTTCTATTTTTTTTTTCTCTTTCAGTACTGTTGTCCAGACATGATAAATAACTTTTTGGGACTGCCTAAAACTGAATTTTCAAGTACAGCAGATAAAGATAACACTATTGATTCAGAGAAAGGAAAATTGATCATGTTAGTTAATGACTTTTACTATGGAAAACATGAAGGAGATGTCCAAGAAGAACAGAAGACTCACACAACCTTTAAATGCTTCAGTTGCTTGAAAATTCTTAAAAATAATATTAGGTATGTAAATATTTACTTTATTTCTATTTGAAAATTGGAATGCTGCAGATAAAATTTTTGTGTTTATCTGATGTTTTTCTGTGCCATTCTAGATTTTTAACACTTTCTACTAAGAAGAACAAAGGCAGATTCTCTTGTTGAGAAGCTTTTGTCCATTCTTGTATTTTAGAATTGAATCCTGGAGATACTTGTATTTTTTATAAATAACTTAAGAAAGGATGTTCTTATTTCAAATAAATCAAAATTAACTTATTTTCCCTACATTATCTGTGATCTAGGAATTTCTTGAGATAATTTGTCTTTTTAGCTGCTTTTGAATTTTATTTTTCTTTATAAGAACCACTTTTTTAGTTTTGCCCTGTTTGACTTTCTCAATACTAATTGTATTTAATGCTCAGATTTGTCAATTGATATTTATATTTTTTAAAGTATTTACCTTGCATAAAAAGTGATCTTCTTTAGAGAAGTACCAGTTCTTTAGAAAGAATGTCTGCTTTATTTTAACATGTAACCCCTTTAAAAATTAGAGATTTAATTTCCAGTGGATTTTTGAAGATTTTCTTCATGTATGCTGTAAGTTCATGTAGGAACTTAGACTTCATAATCTTTGAGTTACACAGCAAACTCTAGTAGCTGTCATCTTATAAATGAGTTAAAGAACAAAGTAATAAGATATGTTGATCAATATTTTTCATTGGCTATATAGCTTTACATGTATATTAGGTAAGGTTGTTTTTCCATAATTTTATTATAAAATATTTTTAAACATTTAGCAATGTTTTTAAAATTTTATAGTGGATACCTGTATACTTATCACCTTGATTCTATCTGTTAACATTTTATTGTGCTTCTCTACTTCCCTTAGGTGAGTTGTGTGTTTGTGTGCACAAACATATAAATATGCCTTTCTGTGTTTATCCTTGATAACTATTACTTATAATTAGCATTCTTAGGCATCAGTATTTTACTTCTGGATCCAGTGTTTATTTTATTTTCCTGTAAGTTCCTCTTGGGTTCAAAAAGAAGACAGAAAAATCCAAAATACACTATGCTATCCTGTACTTCTATAGCAATTATTAATGCTTTGTTTATGGTAGTGTTTTAGTTTGCAAACTTCTTTCACATATATTATTTCATATGAGTTTTCACATTTATCTCCTTTTAGTAAACTTTAACAGCCATCAATAGACAGTGGTTCTAACCATTTAACAGAAGTGGTATTGTACTTTGTGATATAACACTGAAACAGTATACAATAGAATTGTCACACATTTCCATATTCTTACCATTTTGATAGTAGAATACACCAGAAAAGTTATGCTAGTAAATACATTAACTTGCATAGAAATATGGTCACTGACTTAGTTCCTTGTTATACCTAAATATTATGAATATTATGTTGGAAGTTATTTCAGCAACAGTTTTTTGGCTTTTCCTTTAAGATTAGCCCATATGTTTAATAAACATATGAAAATAAAACATTTCCTTTTTTGCTGTTGTTTCAGAAGACTAGTTGCATATTTCTAGAATATCAGAATTATGTAGACATTTTAAACAAAAACAATTTTTTATAACGTCCAGGAATTGAGCATTTTTTTTAATGCTGATTATTTATTAAATGTAACTTTAATGAAACAGTTGCTAATAGAAGAAGTTATATATGTTAAATAATATTTTACCTTATGGTAAAAAAATGGAAAGGCAAATTGATACTTGTAGAGAATGGCACGATACTCATAGATATAGGTTTTTACGCTTTGCTCTTTGAACATATTTTGGTATGGTATTTTTTTTCCTACATTGAGTCTCACCAAAAACACTTAAGTTTATTTATTCTGTGAACATCCTTGCAAGAGGTTTGGATTTTTTTTTTTGTTTCCCTCATTTCCATCTGTTTTTTAAGTAGTACGAGCTCCTGATGGGGGCTCATATAATAACTGAGGGAAAGCTTGCTAGTTAAGTGATTATATAGATAAACTTTTAATTGCTTAAAGTTGTAAGCTGAAATTTTAATGGCTCGCTTTTCTCTATGTGTAAATATTTAGCCAAGTCTAGGATTTTTTATAGGTGTTCGTAGAGTTGGTATTAAAACCAAAGGAGGACAAAAAGATTTTTCAAGGAGTGTCATAACCTAGTCTAAAGAGAAGTAGTGTTGTGCATATGTGAAAAAGGGATAAATGTTATGACCTTCATGATGATTGCTATCCATATTGATGACATTATTACTTTGTTTTAAGATTACTTCCTTTAGGGACTCAAAGTGAATAATTGTTAATAGTTGCTCCAGCCTAAAACTTGTTATTTTGATTGAATAACTTTACTTTCAACTATAGCAAAAGCTTCAGTAAGCTCTTTTAAATAGGTATTCCCTTTTATATTGCACCCTCTGTTGTTGAAGGTCATAGTTCCTACTCATAAGAAGCCTTTTAGGGAAGCTGACATAGCAGGATGTAAAACTGAAAAATGGACTTTGTCTACAAAGAGCACAGTCTGCAAGTTAACATGAACAGTCTGTGCTAACAGTAAAACAGTATCATTAAATAAAACAAAAAGTTTTTGTAATTGTAGGCATTAAAATTGCTAGTACATACATTTAGAAACTAAGACACAAGTAAAAATACCAGTAATTTGTCTTTTAAGCAACTGGAATCTATTGTATATCTTCACGGCCTTAAAGGATTACTCTCATAAATGAGTAGCTGCTTTTGGTGGGTTTCCTTCCTTTCAGTATTTTATTCAAAAATGTAAATAGTATTTCATGTATGAAAAAGAAGCCTGCTATTTCACCTTAAAAAACATTTTAATAATCTGAAATTATTAAGTTACAGCAAATTAGTGGTATTTCAGATTAATTACATTAATGGATTTTAAAAACAAAGATTACAAAAGATGTTTATGTAGTCACTTAATGAAAGTGACTATTTGAAGTGCACACTTTCTAGAGGAATTTAAGGCTTTTGAGATTTTATTTCATGTAATATATCTATATTCTAAGACTCAGATAATTATTTGTGAGACTTTTGTTTTTAAATCTGAATTTTGCACCTGTTGACAATCATTTATAGGTTTATGAACCACATGAAACACCATTTGGAACTTGAGAAGCAGAGCAGTGAAAGCTGGGAAAACCACACCACCTGCCAGCACTGCTACCGTCAGTTTCCCACACCATTTCAACTGCAATGTCACATTGAAAGTACACACACCCCCCATGAATTTTCTAGTAAGTAACAGTTTCATTTTAAGTACCGAATATTATTGATTTTGTCAATATTAATTCTGAATAAACCTTAAGCTTGTTAGAACAGTAAGAATAAGAAAAAGACTGGAATTTGAGGGTAAAATGGAAAAAGTTACATTTTGATTAATATAAACTTTTAAATAAAATTACAAAAATTAAAGTCATTTTTGTAAATAATTAAGGAAAATAACCTGCATGTTATAAGTGGGGAGCTAAGTTAGAAGCCTTAGATCATAGTTTTCAAATATGAAATTAATGCCCTTTATTTAAACTTGAATAAGAAAAGGAACGAATAGTGGTAGTTAAAAACCATAGATTTTGGAACTAGACCACTTGAGTTCAAATCCCAGATCTTCCTCTTATTACAGCTATCCGATCTCAGGCAAGTTATTCCTAATATTTGACTAATGGTAATAATAGAAATACCTTGCTTCATAATGTTGTTGTGGGAATTAAGTGAGTTATTGTAAGTAAAGTGCCTTAGAACGTAGTTAACTGTAAAACTAACTGTTCACCACTACCACCAAGTCTGCTGTTGTTACTGTTATTGTATATAGATGCATAAAATGAATTTTATATATATATATCTGTTGGCGTCAAAAAGATATTTTATTTGAAAAATTAAAAAAATAAAATAACTTGAAGTATAATTGACATACATTTGATTAGTTTTAGGTGTACAAATAATGATTTGGTGTGTGTGTGTATTTATATATCTTGAAATGATGGAATGTCTTTCCCCCACCCCCACTTTTAGCCATTTGCAAAATCTGTGAATTATCATTTGAAACAGAGCATATTCTTTTACAACATATGAAGGACAATCATAAACCCGGTGAAATGCCATATATTTGCCAGGTATACACATATTTTATTGTGAACTTAGTATTTGTTTGTTTGTTTTGTTTGTTTTCTGTTATTTTGGTTACAAGATTTAAACCTGTTAGGCCAGGAGTCAGCAAGTCTTTTACTGTAAAGGGGCAAATAGTAAATGTTCAGGCTTTAAAGGTCATACGGTCTCTGTTGCAACTAATCAACTCTGCCACTATAGCACAAAGGCAGCCACAGAAAATAAGTATGTGAATGAATGTGGCTGTGTTTCAATAAAGCTTTATTTATGCACACAAATTTGAATTTCATATAATTTTCTTGTGTCATGAAATGCATCCCTTTATTTTCTAACCATTTAGATAAAATTTGCTGTTAAAATTTCTCTTGTAAATGATTTATTAGTAGAAAGTCCTGTGTCATAATTCATGTATTATATATAGGGTCAGTAGAGACTTGGAATTGGCCCACAAGCCATTGTTTACTCATTCCTATACTGACAAAGAAAAGCTCTGAGGGGAAAAGACAAACTATGAACTTATCTTACTATATAGGGAAGAATAGAGTTATACAAGGGAAATATGAAATTATTTTAGATACAGAGCATACTACAAAATTCTCTGGGCCTAGTATTTTTCCAGAATTTGAAGGAATAGGAAAGCATGATAAAAATAAATTGCCATTGCCATAGCCTGGAGGTAATTTATAATCTAAAGGAAGATGCTTGTTTACATAGCAGAAAAAACTTTATAGGACAAGAAGTGTCAGCTTGAAAACTCAAGTCAGGATAGGGGGTGATACGTAAAAAGGAAAAGAAGGGACTCTAATTATATTTTGGGAAATATTCCTAAACTTGGAAAGATAACTTTTATGTCTCAAAGATCATCTTCTAGTGCTTGCGTTAATGGGATTCTTTGTTTTGTAGGCATCAGAGCTAAATTAGTTGTACGTAATGTTCTTCCAAATAAATGACTTATTGCTGTAATTGTATATCATGCACATTTTCAAGTTAAGCTTAACATTCTTTTTGTTTGTAGGTTTGCAATTATAGATCGTCATCATTTTCTGATGTAGAAACTCATTTTAGATCATCCCATGAAAACACTAAGAACTTGCTATGTCCATTTTGCCTAAAAGTTATTAAAATTGCCACACCCTATATGCATCATTATATGAAGCATCAGGTGAGATGACCAGTTCTTATTTGTTCATGTTGTTTTAGAGAAAAGATGGATTATGACTTAGAAACATAAGATTTGTTCTACAAGGGAAGTAAAATTGTTCCAGATGACACTGTTAATTTGCAGTTTGTGCTAAGTTACTTATGAAACTTCCACTTTACCTTGCTTCCTTTCTGGTGGTGTTGTGGCTCATAAATGAAAGATAGCTAGAAATAGAAAACCTAAGGATTGAAGGAAAAAAAGGAAGATGAGTGGAATATCCAAAAGATCAAATATCTCAGGATCTGAAAGTGGTTATGGGATTTTGAAGGTAGATAACAGGAGCATGGGAAAAGATGAAGTTGAACTGAGAAAGAAAAGATTGGGGACTCATAATCTTATTTTCCTCTTTCTCTTACTACTTTATTGCTACTTTCTAGCCCCTTATTCTGAGAAAACATGTTGTTGTCATTGACCAGCAGTAGTCTTTTTATAGCTGCCAGTGACAAAGGAAATAGTAATGACACTTACTGCTGGATATATGAGCACTGACAAAGAACTGCATTTAGGTCATAATTTGTTTTGTGAGTATCTTCTGCCAGTTCTGCTATGTAATTTTTGGGACCCAGGATAGTGCTTAGACCTCTATATTGAATTCTGATTTTTTGCTTACTGGTTCTTTTCCATGAAGCAATTAAACCATCCTTTGTTTGGACTGAAAACTTTGATGCAACACAATCTGTTCCTTAGGAATCTGATTATGTAGCCAAGTTTTGACACCTCACTACTCATAATGCTCATCATATTTTTTTTATATATTTTTTTTTAAAAAAAATATATTTTATTGATTTTTTTACAGAGAGGAAGGGAGAGGTATAGACAGAAACATCGATGAGAGAGAAACATTGATGAGCTGCCTCCTGCACACCTCCTAGTGGAGATGTGCCTGCAACCAAGGTAATGCCTTTGACCGGAATTGAACCTGGGACCTTTCAGTCCCAAGGCCAATGCTCTATCCACTGAGCCAAACCAGTTAGGGCCATATTTTTAATTATTGGTTAAATTGACATGCCAGTTTATTTAGCATTGCTTGCTCACTTTGCTTTCCATTTCTATCATTAGATAATCATAAAGTCAGCTTTTGGTTTTTAATTGGGAAAAATTATGAAAGACTTACCAAATGAATTTGGAATTACGTATGTTGTGACTGGGATGCTACCCATCCTTGAGAAGTTCTGTCAAGATTTTTTGTTCTAGGTTTCCTTAACAATATCTAATAACACCATGTGTTAATAGATGTTTCCCCCCAAATTGTTATTGGTAAATAAATTTGGTAAATGCCTGGATTTTTAAAATTAAACAGTTTTGTCTGTTTCTTAAAATAGGACTTCTCAGATTTTAATATGCTAAAACATTATAAGTCTCCAAGTAAGGGGTATAAGTATGTATTATTCCCCTTTTATTGAGGACAGAGTTTGGGAAACACTACTTCCGTTACTCTTTCTAATGTTTGGCCTTTAATTTTGAAAGGGAAAATGAAATATGAGATAATAGTTCTATTTCATTTTGGGGCTTTTTATGTAATTTTTCCCATATGTTTTACTAAGCTCCAGACTAAAATTTTGATGTGGAAGAATGATAATTATGAAAGAAATGTGTGGACCTACTTTGTGGGCTCTATTTATAATCAGTTTTTGTACCCTAAGTTTTATGTCTTAATTTGCTTTGGGTTCCCAGGGGTTTTTTTTGTTTGCTTGTTTGTTTGGAGTACTTAGGAGGTAGATAGCTAGCAGTAGACAAAGGGGAATCTGTTAATAAGAAGGATAATCAGGCATTCTTCAAGGTATTTACAAATTATATAATTATTTACAAAAGATTGGAAAACCTTAGCTGAGCCGGATTATAAACTTGTAATTGATGACACATTATTAGTGCAATATTAAACAATAAGAATTGTTGACCCTGTGGCTCATTTTATTGTCTTTGAAGATTTTGGTTGTAACTTTTCTTTAAGAGGTTCTATTATTAACTCCGGGGTGATTTTAGAGCTGACAGCCCAGTTTGTATGACTTAAAATAGTGAAAGTGATTTTGGATGTGTTAAATATGCTAATTAGATCTTTAATAAAAGTAACAAGCAGTTAAAACAATATGCAATCATTATAGGCAGCAGCAGGTGTTTTATATACATTATCTTACTTAATCCTTACACTTACTCTATGTATATTATCTTCTAGATAAGAAAACTAAGTTGTAGAGAAAGTAACTTGTCCAATGCTGCACTACCTAATAAAAAGCAGAGTTAAAATTGGACTTCAGAGCCCAACCTTTTGTTGCTTTCCCACAAAGTTAGATTTCACATTGGTATTAATGTTATAAGGGCAGAAAATACTTATAGTCAGAATTACCCTCAAGTTTCTCAAATAATGTAGTATGTTTGTCAAAAGTTGAACATAGACAATTATTTACCTACCCTTGGAATGATCACTATTTTTTTTTGTTGACTGAACATCACGTTATTAAAATATCGTGAAAAGCACTTTTGAAATGCATATATATACATGAGAGATGTCCAAGACTTGTGTCCAACTAAGGGAATAATAGATTAATGTATTCTCTCTCAGGGTTCTGGACAAATGTTCATTGAATGGAGTGTCAGATGTTTTGAATTAATTAAATTGTACCTGCTGCTCATACGCATTTTCTCTGTCACTTTCTTTCTGCCTCACTACCCTTATATTTAACAAACATTTATTGGTTGCCTTACTGTGTGCCAGGAGCTGTTTTAGGTATTTTGTAGCAATGAACAAAACAAAGTTTGTATCCTCTGGAATTCGTATTATTGTGGAGAAAGATAATATAAAATGTGTGTTTATGTTTGAGCATATCTGCATGTTAGCTAGTGATAGTTACTGTGGAAGGAAATGTGGAGGATAGGGAGTGCCAAGGATTGGGAAGTGTTGGAGGAGTGGTTGCCATTTTGTATATAGAGTGGTAAAAAAAAGGGCCTCTTGGAAGGAAGTAAAGGAGTAAGCCATGTGGAAATCTGGAAGAGGTAAGTGAATTTATACTCAGAGAACAACCAAAGAGGTCAGTTGTGGCCACAGCAGAGTAAACTAATAAGAGGACTAGTAGGAGATAAGGTTGTAGCAATAGAATATGGGCCTGTTCTTGTAGAGCCTTGTAAATCTGAGTCGGGACTTTAGAAAGTCCTCAGAGCATTATAAGTATGTGAAAGGTTTGCCATGTTGTAGTACCATTGGCAGCTATGGGAAGAATACACTACATGGAGGAAAGAACATGACAGGGAACAGATAGGAGGTTATTATAGTACCCCAGGTGAGTTATTTGGACCAATATGGTAGCCGTGGTTGGAGGTGATGAGAAGTGGAAATATTATGAAAGTTTTTGAAGGTGAAGCCAACAGGTTTTGTTAATGGGTTGGGTATGGGGTGTGAGAGAGAGTGACCAAGTTTTTTGTCCTAAGAATGAAGTTTTCACATACTGTCATATGGGGAAGACTCAGGAAAGAACAGATTTAGGGGGCAAGGATATAGGGAGGATATTCAGAATTCAATTTTGTCCATGTTGATTTGAGATGTATATTAGACATCAAATGGGAATGTTAAGTAAGCAGTTGGATAGATGGTATTAAAGCCTTGAAACTGGATGAGGTATTTAAGGAGTGATTATAGATATAGAAAAGATTCCTGGGAACTGGATTTCAAACTTTGTAAAGAACTTATGAAATGCCTGCTATGTACCAGTAACTGTGCTAGGTGCTTCCCAGGATATTACCTTATTTGAGGTTAATAAATGATTGATTATATTTAAATAGTAATGATTTATCTGGCAGATTGCAACTTTAGAGAAAACATTCTTTTGTATTTAAGTTTATATGTATGTATATTTATATGTATATACATAAATAATTTTTAAATTAGTGAGACCATATAATAAAGTTTGTAGTTGATATTATGTAGTAGAAAGAATGTTAGGTCAGGAATCTAGCAATGTTACTTAGTAGTTATGGGGAAATGATTTAGATTTTTCTTGGGTCCTATTTCCCATGTATAGTAGTATAGTGACAGGGTTGGTTTTAAGGAGGGACTCAGTCAAGGTATCTCAATCAGTAAGTGTATCAGGGATAATTTTGATTTATCCCTCCATATTCATACTATTCAGTGTGGCAGCTACTAATCATTTGTGACTATTTAAGATTAAATAAATGAAAAATCTAGTTCCTCAGATGACCAGCACATTTCAGGTATTCAGTTAACTCCATGTGGCTGGTGGCTACTGCATTGGAAAGTACAGCTCTGGAACATTTTCATAATGGAAGAAAGTTTTATTAGCTAGTACTGCTTGATACAAACATTTCTATAACAACTTTCTTTAAATGTCTGGTTAGATACTTGAATTTCTTTTACCAACTTTTAACCAATCAGAAAGAGCAAAAATGAGAATTTGTATTTTTCTGGGATAAAAATATAGTATTGCTCATTTTTATAGTATCCTGTGTCTAAATACTTTAAAATTATAATTAATAGAACTTTAATACCACTATTGAGATACCTTTCATTAGAAGCTATTGATACAACTTTTATGTTCAACTTCTGTACAGTAACAGACATTTTTGAAACCTAAATACTAATGCAGAGTATATTAAAAATTGAAATAATACTTCACTAATATTTATGATGAGAGATACAAGGTACTATTTTTAAAATTATTTAGGTATCATTAATGTTAAATCAGAACAGTTTCAGGACATAGGATTTGTGGTTGTAGAAATTATTTTTCCTGTTTTCTAAACAGAAAAAAGGAATACATCGCTGTTCAAAATGCAGACTGCAGTTTTTGACATGCAAAGAGAAAATGGATCACAAGACTCAGCATCATCGAACATTTATAAAACCTAAAGAGCTAGAAGGACTACCTCCTGGAACAAAAGTGAGTGTAAATATGTTGTATTTTAACATATGGTATGATAATAAAATTAATTCCTGTCTGGTTTTATCTACTGAATATAATACTTTAAAAAATGGTTTCTGATTTTTATGACTCCAGTGTCAAATTTTAGCATTCTTATGTTTAGAAAAAAACCTAACCATTGTTTTTTGATATTCCTTTGTAAAAAGTGCAACTAGATATTGTGTTTCCTGGGTCAGTGGTTTGTGTCAATATTAGATAGCCTATTTTTGAGCTATTCTTGTAGGCAGTATATATATATATGGGTTTTACTTGCTAAACTATTTGAGATCAGGAATCATGATTTATTTATCTTTGTGTCCTCCACATCTAGTATAGTGCTTTGAATGCCATAGGGTCTTAGATGTTTATTGAAGTTGTTATTACCGAGTCTACTCTCAGAGAAACAAGTTCTGCTGCTGGATAGCATTGTGTTTTAAGTGAGCAAACACATGTCTGACTACATACTGATGATTGTATTTTACCTTTCCCTTTTTGCCTTATATTCCTGTTTTTTTCTGACTTCTTTATATACAGTCAGCTCTTGAATATTTGCTCCAGTGGAGGGAAACAGAGGCATGGATAATCCAAAGTGAAATAATCCCCAAAACATTTATATTTGGCTTTGGGTACTTACCTTTGAATGTGGGTATGTCTGTTATTTGAATTAACTAAACAATATAAAGCCATGCTCTGAAGACCTAGAGCAAGAGAAGCTATCCAGCATCCTTCCCTGCAATCCATTCATTCCATGCTGGGACTAGACATGCATAACACGAATGTAAGCGGTGCAGTCCTCTCTCATATTTTCCCTTATTAATGATAATAGCAATAATAATAATATTAATAATAACGATACTAAATGTTTTTCTCGCACCTTAGAATTAGGCTTTCAGTATGCTTTTTCATAGATTCTTTTATTTAATTCATACAGCAATCTGGTGAGATAAACAAGGCAGGTATTGCCCCATAGTATATAGGTAAAGAAGCTTAGAGAGGATAAGTTACTTATTTTAGGCCACATGGCTATGAAAGAGTTGTATGAGATTTAACTTCAAATCTTCTGATTCCTAGTCTATTGCTTTTGTATGCTGCCAAACATGTTTTATAGGACTTCCTCATAGACTAATAATATGTACATGGAGGGGAGAATAGTCATATGATTAATGAGAATGTTGGTAGGCGTTTGTGTTTTCCATTGTCAACTAAACTAATATAATTTTTGAATACTATATCATAAGCTTTATATTAGTTCTCTTTAAGGAAATTCTAAATTTTATTACACTCTCCATGAAGTATATTGAATTGATGTAGCCCCTCCCACAACCTTTGTAAACATAAATTCTGCTAAATGAGTCCCTGAAAAGAGGAGGTCACATTTACTGTGGGTAATGCAGGGCATACTTACTGTGGGTAATGCAGGCCTTTCTAGAGTTATTTTTCAGGTTTTGAGATTTAAATTTTGACCTCTATATGAATTTTTTAAATTATATCAGAGCATAAAAATAGCTATGGAATGTGCTCTTTAATGTCTATATAATTCCTAATTATTCATTAATAACGTTTAACTGATCAATATAAAAGTATAAGTAAATAAGTATCAACTTTTAATTTCATTTAAATATTTAAAATAAATGGAAGACTTATCCAATTATAGTTTATACTTACTCTTTTAAAAATACTTGATATTTAACTTTTTGTTACATGGTGATATTTTAATACTTACGCAAGGATTAATTATCTAAAGTAAATATTATCTCTGTTTTTGTAGGTTACTATTCGAGCTTCAGTTGGACCTCTTCAATCAGGATCTTCAACTGTACCTTCCATTAGTACAAACACTTCTACCCTTCAGGCCTCACCTCCAAGAACAAAATGTGTAACTGCTAAAAATCCCACAAAATCTAACACAAGTAAACTTACTACAACTAAATCTAATGCAAGTAAACCTACTACAAGTAAGCCTAATGGAAGTAAATCTAAATTCAAATCAAAAGTCTCTAATATGCAAAAAAAACAAAGCACTTTGGCTAGTAGCAACAGAAAAAGTAAAGTCAATACAGCATTGAGGAACTTAAGGTAATCTCTTATTCCTGATATATAATGCTAGTTTAATCTTATTTAATCTAAATGTACACAACTCTCAACTTTCATATGCTATTACTTTTATGGCATAAAGACCAAACAAATAATAAAAGATTTTTTTTTTAACAACTGTTGTTGAACAGTACTTTCCTATATTTTTTCTGTAATATTAATCTTTATATTGGTATTATTATATGTTGTGCTCCTATCTTATGACATTTGAATTGGTTAATTTTATTCCAGTGACAAGCATTAACTGATGTTACACTTATCCTAGCTGTTGTTCCATAGCAAATGTTCAAGTTATAAATCTGTGTTTAAATATCTCCATTTAAACAGCATGGTTTTAATTAACAGAACATTAATAAAGCTCTCCCTTATTATTTTTGTTTTAAAATATATTGTTAACATTTTGTTTATATCTCCATAAGGTATCGACTGGGAATTCACAGGTGCATTGAGTGTTGTTCCGAAATAAAAGATTTTTCAAATCACTTTCCTACATATGTCCACTGTAGTTTTTGCAGATACAACACTAGCTGTAGCAAAGCCTATGTGAATCATATGATGAGGTAAGATGAGTTAAACATCTGTAATTACCAATTGAATTATATAGCAGGTTTGGTTTTTGAAAACAGTTATCCTGTTAGACCAATTTTTCTCTTCAAGGAGTTAAAAACATCCAGCAATAGAGAATTTCTAGGATAATGCTTGGTACTGTTTTCCAGCATAGTAACTCATAAAATTACTGTAACTAAAATTGTAAGAACAGTTAGACTAAAGAAATTATATAGATCTGTTAGAGAAATAGATTTTCGATGGGAATTTCTTTTTCCTTCAATGGTTATTTTTAAAGATAAAAATGGAAATGTTTCAAATATATTTACCAAACAAATGCATGTAATCTCATGAGTGTTATTCTCTTCAGAGCAGTCACTTTGAGAGACTCCAGGATTTTCAGTGGTGCTAAGAACTTGATTGAATCTGTTTCTCTCTCATCCCTCTGTCCACCTATCTGTCAAGCTATCTATCCTTGCATTCAGTCAGTAAAATGAGAGACTATTCTAGTTATGATGCCATTGTTGGAATTTTTTCATTAATTCACTCAACTTAGATTATTTGAGTACCTAGTACATATGTACATTATGCAGAGAAAGCCTCACAGATCATATTCATTTGTATCTTATTAGTAGAATCATCTTTTAGGATAGATTTTATTTGTTAAAAATAGTAAAAAAGTGTTCGGATGTAAACTAGTTTGGTTGTTTCTTTTTTTTAAAAGTCAGAATTAAAATATAATGGAAGTGATTTTCTCATAGATCATAACATGACCTTTATGTTACTTTCTGGTAATTATCAGCTGCTCCTCTCAAGAATTCTCCCACCTTTCTTGATTGCTTCCACACCTTTCTCACAGTCTCCTTCCTCCCACTCCCCCTTGATTAGCCTAACCTTATGATACCTTACTTTTTTGTGCTAGCACTTTATATTAACTTTTAAGTTATTATATCCCCTTTTTACCTTGTATCATTATAATCTCATCATATATATGTTTATTTCTTTTGAATTCCTATTTCCCTGTCACTTTCAGGGCTTTGATTCCTCTTTCCAAAGTTCAGCAGCACTCCTCTTAACTTTATAGTCAACTTCACCCTCAGGTGATCTGTTTTGATTGTTGCTTTCTTTTTGTTCTAGAATTCTTTTTAAAAAAATGTTTGTATTGATTTTTAGAAAGAGAAGGAGAGAGAATCATCAAATGGCTGCCTCCTGCACACCCTCTAGTGGGGGTCGAGCCCGAAACCCCAGGCATGTGACCTGACTGGGAATCCAACCAGTGATCTCTTGGGACTACCAGCTGGGCTCTTCTAGAATTCTTTACCTAACTCGTTTATATCTGAACATTTTTTTTTCCTGTTATCTTCATCCAGACATTGATCTCAGAAATAATGATGTTCTACTTCTACAAAGTTAACCCTGTCCTTCATCTCTTCTGTTTCTTCCACCACCTTATTCAGTTAACTTGCTACTCTATCTCTTCTCTTAACCAGGTTCCTTCTGTTTACACACATTTTTTTTTTTTTAATCCTCACCAGAGGATATTTTTCCATTGATTTTCAGAAAGAGTGGAAGAGAGAGAAAAGACAGAAATATTGATGTGAGAGAAACACATTGATAATTTGCCTCCTGCATGTGCCCTAACCAAGGCTGGGGAGGAGCCTGCAACCGAGGTACATGCCCTTGACCAGAGTCGAACCCAGAACCTAAGACCCTTCGGTTTGCAGGCTGACACTCTATCCATTAAGCCAAACCGGCTAGGGCTACTACACACATTTTGAGGTTCTTTTTTTTTTTTTTAGGATGAAGGAGATTTGTCTCTACTGCCTACTTATTTCTTGTCCTTCTCTCACTGTTTTACATTGGTACAAAGTGTTTGTTACTAGCTTATTATTTCTTTACCCTTAAATTTGAGTATCATCCCCACCTGCCAACTAACCATGCCCTTTAAAGATTATCTGTCATGTACTTATGCACCACATTTACTCACTTTTTAAAATTCTTACTACTCCATGACTTCAGAGTTTTTGACATTGTTGTCATTCACTGTTGAAACTATCCTCCTCAGCTTCTTTTAAACTGTTACCACTCTTTTTCTTCTTCCTTTTTGGCTGCTCCTCTATTTCATTGCCTTTTCTTCCTTCAACATTTCTTGCCTCTTTACATTTCCTTTGTTGATAACTTAACCACTGTCACTTTTACATTTCAACTTTAAATCTTTCCCCTTTAATGCTTAATTTTCCAGATATCAACTGTATATTTTTATTTATTTTTATAGATATTTTTCCTTTGACTCACTGGCATCTAAAAGGAACAAAATTAAGCCAAACATTATATACTCTGCAGAAATCATACAACTACCACCCAGATAACTCTTTCAGGGCATCATCTGTATGACTGGAACTCTAGCTGGAAATAACTCACTGTCCCAAGTTTCTTAAGCTCATGAAGTTCTTTTGATTTGCCACTTTGCATGGCTTCCTGAACACCCACCTCCTGCATTTTGCTACTCTGCCTCCCAACTACTGCAATGGTCTGCACCTATATTACCTGGGTCCTCTAAACCAGGCCCCAGGCATTCTTTCTCTCGGTATACTTTTGTGTGAAGCCTCTTATTCTGTGACAAATATGCTGCTGCCCAAAATGGGGCTTTAAATCTGCCCTTAATTTACAGGGGGTCAAATTGGAAAATCTTGTGTCATTCCACCCTTCCAACTCTCGTTCATTCCCACTTGTCCTATACAATCCATTCTGTTCCAAAACATTTTTAATGAGCCCGACTCCCATACCCTTTTCCCAATTCCTCAGTGAGCCCCAACCCTGCATTTCATTGTCATCACACATGCTAAGCTCTTATTCATTGTTAGCTTCATGTGGAACTGAAAGCTTCCATTGCCACTCTTATGGTATGGTAGATCTCTTTTCCTTTTTCTCTACTTCACTGGTGCTCTTGCCTCAATGCCTTGGGTATCTCCCATTGAATGGCCCATCAGTAACACTGCAAATTTTGGATTCTTGTTATAACCTTGAGTTCTGTAGGTACAGAAGTTACATTTTCTCCAGAGGATGAGTACATTTAATTCCAATTCATACCACCTCTGTACTCTCAATTGGTCTTTTTCCCACTGGTCTTAAATTTGCCCCAGTCATTCTTTCTATAAAGACTCCCATCCCCCTAAGTTGACTACTCATTTCCACAGTAAAGTTTCTTCCTGTACTCATTTTTGATAGTGGCTTTCCTTATTTTTGTTAGTTCCTGGAATGTTCCTGTCCTTCCTTTCAGTTAACCTTTGAAATGTTTGGTCACCACAACCACTCACAGGGATCATTCCTTCCTTTGAGTTGTGGACCATTCATTGATTCTGCCTTTTATTACATTTGTTTGTGTCTGTATATCTCATTGAAAGACAGGGCTCTTTGTGTTTACCATGTCATCTACAACATTACAAACAGCAATTGATAGTTATTGTTTGTTATAATTATAAAAGGCTCTACATAAAATCTCAAAAGAGAATATTCAAAAATAGTGATGCAATTGGAGCATTTTTGGAATAAGACTCTTTCAAGGTAGATCATCATTAAACATGTAATTTTTAAGTTATTTTTTTTTTAAGTGGAGCATTATTTGAGTGTGGTGGTTTTATTGCACCTTACTTACTTACAGCTTTTAGGTAGCAATAGGAGTTTCCTAAAATAATTCAAACAAATTGCTGAATGTTGGAATTTTCGTCAATGTGATGTATAAGAAGGCTTTTCCTCTACATATAATAAAGTTAACAGACATAAGTACTGTATTTTAATATCTCTTTCTAGTGGAGTTTGCTGTTTGCTAAGAAGTATGACAGGCTTGTGGAGAAGAATCAGACAAATCTGTATTTTAATTTAAGCTTCATAATTTATTAATTTTCTTTGTGACTTTGGGCAAGTTACTTAACCTGACTCCCAGTTTTATTTTCTTCAAACGAAAGTTACTTTGATTGTTAAAGGAAATGTAAAATTAAAGTGCTTAATAATATGATTTGCACTTAGGAAGCATTCAAGTAATTATAGCTATTGTTTTTTTCTAAGTTGTCAATATTAGCTGTTGTGGATAAGGTCCTTGCCATTGATTTTCACAATTTAGTAGGAGAGATAATACTATTTACCTAGCTTAATGTGATAAACAAATTACAATGAGAGCACAGAGGAGGTAAGAACAAATTCTTTAAAGAATAAATAAGGGAAGGTGTCCTATAGATGATATTTCACTTAGGCTTTGAAGAGTGATTTAAAAAATTACCAAAGAAAAGGAATGTTGGTAAAATCATATTCTTTTACAATAAATAAGACAGAGTACTGAAATTTTATAAGATATGCTTGAGTTTAATGTATATTTTGTGTAGATTTATTGGTTCTAAATAATTGTCATTGGAAGGACAGTTAGGTAATTGTGATAGCTGGTTGCCTGTGTACAGTCTCCAGGTAATGCTGATTTTAAATCCATGAATCCACTTTTAGTTATATTGTGTTAAACTAATCCTGTCTTTCTAGTACAGGGAAGCTTTCCTTACTATATTTAAAAGGGTATATAGTGTGGCTCAGTGGTTGTGCATCGACCCATGAATCAGGAGGTCACAGTTGGATTCCCAGTCAGGGCACATGCCTGAGTTTTGGCTTAACCCCCAAAAGGGGGCATGCAGGTGGCAGCTGATCAGTGATTTTTCCTACCTCACTCTGAAATCAATAAAAACATATAAAAGGGTATATAAAAGCAATATTTGGTTACAAAGGTTCTTTAGTGGTTTTCTGTTCTTTGCTTAGTGAAAGCATTATTTTAACTCATGAGTTTTGCTTTAAATTTTTTTTAAAACCCCTGCTAGTAACTGCAAAGAACTCTCTAAATGTTTGATTTAATAAATGGCAAACAGTGGCATTTAGCTTGAGTATTGTTTACTTGCAAGATCATTTAGAGTCTATCCCCTTCCCCAACATAAGTATGTTAAGATTGGAAAACGATTTAAAAAATAATGATTATTCTTGATAACTGTCCATATTACAGTAAAAACATTAGCAAAAAATTAAAATGCTTTCAACTCTTCAACAGATAAAAAAATTAATTTGTGCTTTACTTTTTTAAAAACGTGAATATTTACTTTTATGTAATGATGAGGGTACTGATCATATGAGCAAATACATAGAGAAATTTGTATCATTAGAAAATAAATAGGTAAAATGGAATGTAAGATAAAATATAGAATTACACAGAATAGACAAACATTATTTTATTTATACCATGATCTTTTACTCAAACCTAGAAACTTAAATATAGTCTTAAAATATAGCTATACATTAATGTGACTATTGTAGAATAAAATTAATAAAATCTATTTTGTCTCTCCAGCTTTCACAGTAACCGCCCAAGTAAAAGATTTTGTATTTTTAAGAAGCTTTCAGGAAATCTCAGGTAACTAGTTGATTTTTTAAAATTCTTTCTATTGAAAAATTTTATGACTTAAATTTTTTATATAATATCCTCAATGAGATATAATTCATCTATCATGCAATTCACACACTTAAGTTGTACAATTAATACTTTTTAAATATATTCACTGAGTTGTGCAGCCATTGCCACAGCTAATATTAGTACATTTTCATCACTCCAAACTATAACTCTGTACTCATTAAGGTTATCCCCATTTCCTTCCAGTTCCACCAATCCCTAAGTAACCTCTAATCTTCTGTCTATTTGTATAGATTTGCCTATTCTGGACATTTCATATAAATGGAATGGTACATTATGTGATCTTTTGTGATTGGCTTCTTCCATTTAGCATATTTTACATGTTCATCTGTATATATCAATACTTCATTTTTTATTGCTCAATAGTATTCTATTGTATGGGTATACCAGAGTTTGTTTATCCATTTAGGTTATTTTAACTTTGAACCCATTATAAATAACTACAGGCCCGATGCATGAAACTCATGCAAGGGGCTCGGCCCCTGCCTCGCGTTGGCCCCCGCCCACCACCCACCACCCACCACCGTGGCTTCGTCCAGAAGGACATCCGGTCTAATTAGCATATTATGCTTTTATTATTATAGATGCTGCTGTGAACATTTGTGTAAAAGTTTTTGTTTGGGCATGTCTTTTTCATTTCTCTTTAGTATGTATCTGGGATTGGAATTGCTGGGTTATATGGTAAGTGTTGAATCTTTGAGGATCTGCCAGATTGTTTTACAAAGTACCTCAACTATTTTATATTCCCACTAGCAGCATATGAGGGTTCCAGTTTATCCACATCTTTGCCTACATTTGTTATTATCTCTTTTTTATTATAGCTATTTAGTGGGTGTAAGGTGGTAACTTGTTGTGGTTTATTACCTTTTTTTTTTAACCTGATGTTGCGATGTCCAATTTGGAAATCTAAATGACTGCTGCTGTCCTTAGACTAGAGGTATGAATAGCCTATATTCTTTTGCTAAATTTGTTTCAGTGATAACAAGTGGTGTCAGGATGAAGTAAATAGAGAACAAAAATTTAAGATTTTATTCTTTTCCCTGTGCTTCACTCCATCTCTCCCTACCTCCTTTTTTGCTTAATTTTTCTTTAGATCATCTTTCATCATCTGATATACTTTGTGCTTTATCTTTTTAATTTTCTGTGTCCTATTACTTGAATCTCTGTTGTTTGGATTTTTGTCTATGCCATGCTTTGATTAGTGTACTCAGCAAATATTTGTTGAATAAATTAAAGTATAGGTTGAAAATTATTTATGTGGACAATAGCTCCCATCTACGATGTTGGACCAGTAGCTTACAGGGAAATGAAATTTGATTCAGTTTAAAAAGTATTTTAGTACTAATTTTAAAACATTAATTGAGTTCAGTGAAATAGATTAAACTATATTAGATATTGCCTTTACTAAAAATTTTTATAAGAATTAAAAAGAGTTTTGCATTCAAAAGATGAGATTTTAGTTTTAGTCTTATTTCACTGTTGTCAAGCTTAATTGTGTGTTCTGTTTTTAAGTGAACTGTATTATTTTAAAAATCTGGATTTTTTTTCCCCCCTCTACTTTAATAGGAATCAAATTGAAAATAAGTCAATTCCTATGAATGGAATATAGCATACTTATAATTATATAGAACAATAATATATAGAACAATATTTTTTATAATTATTCCTTTATTATAATGGAATATTCATTCTTTATCTCTTTATTATGTATCTGTCATGTACATAATATACAGTTCCTGTAAAGATGAAAGTAATGAAGTCTTAGAACAAAGTCTACAGGGAATGTACAGTTTATTGGATGGGAGATATAGGTGAACATAAATAACTAATAATGCAAGGAAGATTTTTAAAAAACATATATTTTATTGATTGTTTACAGAGAGGAAGGGAGAGAGATAGATAGTTAGAAACATTGATGAGTGAGAAACATGGATCAGCTGCCTCCTGCACACCCCCTACTGGGGATGTGCCGCAACTAAGGTACATGCCCTTGACCGGAATCGAACCTGCGACCCTTGAGTCCGCAGGCCAATGCTCTATCCACTGAGCCAAACTGGCTACGGCAACAAGGAAGATTTTAATAAGTGCAAGAAAGGCTATTTTTTTCAAGGATAGAGAGATTATTTGAAATGATCTGGATAGGTATTAATTATACTTTGCTTTAAAGGATGAATATTATTTATACTGATAGAAGGGATACAGTGGCATTGAAATTGGAAGAAATAGCATGAATAAAAGTGCAAAAATGAAAAAGTAGAAGGCTTATAGACGGAATACTTAGCAAATGAATGGAGCATGAAGTTAATATAGTAAGGTTGAAGTCTGGGGCAATGGTTTTGAGCTTAGAGCCAGTGAAAGCATTGAAAATAAGGCTAAGGAGTTTGGGCTTAATTTGGAGGGTACTCGAGAACCTTTGATGTTTTATATAGAATCAAGTAATACCTTAAGGAACATTGAATTGAAGATAACCTTCTCACCTTCAACAGTAGGGTGAGTTCTAGATGCATGAATTCTTAGATTAGGACTATTGTGATAGTTTTGAATGGTTTAGTAAGGACTTGAGTAAAATGGTGAGGTGGTATTGCGTCATCTTTAAGAATATGGACTCTGGAATCAAAGTGCTCAATTTAAAACCTGATCCTGACCATAACCATCTCTGTGTCCTTGGTAGAATACTAAGCTAACTATCCTCTATAAAAAGATAATGAATACTTTTCTTCGGTGGTTCTAAGATTTAGATGAGATGCTGTGTCTAAATTTTTTAGAATGGCATAGAATAAGTACTCAATAAATTGTTAATATTATAAAATGCTTGGCATATTGACTGTTTTAAGGGAGGAGATACAGAGATAACTATAGTTTGAGCTTTATTGTTAGAGGAAATGGCATAATAAGAAAGACAGAAGGAGTCGATTTGGGGAAGAAATACATGATTTTCGTTTTATGGCCAGTTTTGATATGCCAGCTTGACATCTAGTTGTAAATACACAGTAGACCAAGCATGTCAAACTCATGGCCCACATGTGGCCCACAACGAGTATTTTTGCGGCCCAGCCAATATAACTGTATGTAAGAAATGTTTTAATAAAAATTTCATAACTTAATTTTTACAATATCCTGTTATACATAATTATTAATACAAACTTCAACGTTCGCTAGTGACATGTTGTATTCATTTCCCTTATGTGCCTTACATGTAGGCGCACCATTTCTCTCCACTAATACTAGCAGCAAATATTTTAGCAGCCAATGGCCACATCATTAGTCTTGGACTGACTTGTTCGGTGTGCACAACAGAAAATATTTTGCTTTCAGAGAATAAGAAAAATAGGTTTATTTGTGTTACACTTATTAATTTGTGCAGTTATTCAATGTCTGGTAAGTTAATGTTTAAGAAAAAATATTAATTTTTATTAAAATGTTCTATTTTATGTTAATGATTACTCATTTATTTCAGCCCTTTGTATTCAGCATGTCTCAATTGAAATAAACCTACATTTCTATGAAATTGAAGCTTTTGTTTTTTTGTGGCCCACATTAACTTAAACTTTATTTATTTGGCCTGTGTTAGCCTTTGAGTTTGACATTCTTGCAGGAGACTGTTAGACTAGAGCTTCATGGAAGAAGTCAGTCTATGGTGTGTTACTTGTTTGTATTTGTGTATTGGTAAAATGCTCAAATATTTAAAGTATGTGGTGAATTTCAAAAGTATATTTATACTTTGTTAAATTGACAATAACAATGATAGCATTACTTGATCTTTTTTTTAACCTAAGCAAAAATAATATATTAGCAGGATTCTAAAGAATCACATGGGCCCCTAAGAGGAGGAGGTACAGCTACAACAAAAAAGGGAAGCAGAAAGCCATCACTTACTGACATGGCTCCTCTAGTCTAACCCACTGAGGCAGGATGATCTTGTTTATTATTTTCTCTAGAGTTGGTTTTCATTCTCCTTTCTTTGTACAGACCATTGCTGTCTAATGATGACCCAAACACAGTAATCTGAGCCTCCTACATTTTCCCAGATCAAGGAGTTTTATTATAAATTTGTAATTACAAGTCCTTGTTTAGAGAAGGCTTGATTTAGGCATTCCACCCTAACTATATCCTATAGAATAGGCATTTAGCTACTTTTTACCATTGAGACCACTTTTAGTGTCTGCGAGGGCAGTTTGTTAATAGAAAAGAACATACACACACACACACATTTAGTCACTAAATTATTTAAATCTTCCCTTAAGCTTTTAAGTTTAGCTTAAAAATATTGCATTTAGAAGTCAAGTACATTTTAATAATCACTTTCTAGAGGGCCTTTAATGTTTGGTAAGATTCATTTAAGTTGAACAGACTTAAGTTTTTTATTTTTTTTTAAATATATTTTATTGATTTTTTTACAGAGCGGGAGAAGGATAGAGAGTTAGAAACATCGATGAGAGAGAAACATCAATCAGCTGCCTCCTGCACACCCCCTACTGGGTATGTGCCCGCAACCAAGGTATATACCCTTGACTGAAATCGAACCTGGGACCCTTGAGTCCTCAGGCTTACACTCTATCCACTGAGCCAAACCAGTTAGGGCCAGACTAAGTTTTTTAAACAGTCCCATTTGCAACTCCAGTTCCTTTAAACAACTTAACATCATTTATACATTTAATATATTTCCTTTTCTTTTTAATAGCACTTCACATGCTTGACTTGACAAGCTCCCAAGTTCTTAACTCTTAAAATATAATATATTAAACATATAGTGAATTTTTAAGTTTTCAGAAACATTTACATACTTTTGTAGGCTTAATAATATTTAAGAATACCTTTCAACTAAAAATCAAAAGTTTAAACATTTTTAGTGAGAATCTTAAGGGCACTGTCACATAGTGTAATATACCAATTATCTATACTAATAAAAGGGTAATATGCTAATTAGATCAGGTGAGCAGACATCTTCCAGATGTCCAACTTCCTTCCGGATAGTTAGGGGTTGACCAGGCTGGCAGGGGGGCAGTTGGGGGCGACCAGGCAGGCAGGCAGGCAAGCGGTTAGGAGCCAGCAGTCCCAGATTGCGAGAGGAATGTCCAACTGCCAGTTTAGGCCCGTGCATGAATTTCATGCACCAGGCCTCTAGGGTTTAAATATTTCAAATAGCAAATACTACATAGTTTATTCTAATGAGTCTAAAAACTGTTCCTGAATATAACAGAAAGTATTGATGACTGTGGACATTGTTTCCTAGGCTTTTTGAAAATTCATAATCATTACATATTTTATTTAAGAACTATGGCACTCGGTGTTTGGTAAGGAAATAAGTAGTTCAGGCCCCAGCAAGTGGGCCAGTTCACAGTGCAAGAATCATTGGGAACTCAAGCTTTGGACTTCAGTAGTGAAATAACTAATTCACTTTAATTAATTCAGTGTTAAGTGAGAATAATATATATGTTGTGATAAGAATAAAAATAATACATGGAAAAACCTTTAACACATAGTATACAATCGATACAGCTACAAAATCATGTATATATTTAAAACCTTAACATTTCTCCTCTAATTTTTTTCTCACCTAAATAAAACACTAGATTATAGCTTTGTTAAGGCACAGACTGTATTTTTTTCACTTATATTCACAATATAGTACAGTAGTAGTACAGTATGTGTAAAGACAGCCTTAGTAAATATACTATATTGAATGAACGATTCCTATACCCTTGCATTTGCAGATGGTGGAGGTACAGGTGGATTGTGACTTGTTGCAGTGACACAAGTTGTTAGTGGAACCAACACTGGGCTTTAGGTCTCTTAAACTTCTAGCTTTTAGCAACTGGTCTGAGAAGTGAAAGTTTATAAAAAGAATACTTTCTGTAAATAAATAATAGCATAACTTGGATATGGCTATGCCATTTTCTAAAGAATTATTTTTGTTATACCAAGTTTATATAACAAATAAAATCAACATTTTGATACAAAAAGCCAATTATGAAAAAAATAATCATTGAACTTATTTATGGATTTTCATAAAAGATTAAAAAAAAGCTTTTTCTTTTATACTATTTGCTTTTTTTTTATTATTTTAGGGACATTACTGTGGTGTGCCTTGATTGTGATTTCCTAGCTGATTTTTCCGGCTTAGATAATATGGCTGCACACTTGAGTCGGCAGGAAACTCATACTTGTCAAGTTGTAGTAGAGAAAGGTATGTATATAGACAATTGTGTTACTTTGGATTTTCGATATTTTTTTCCCCACTATTTTTGGTCAGCCACAATATAGTAGGTTCTTAATAAAATCATTGCTCTCACTCATCATATTTCACCAGTTTTAAATAGAAAACTTTTTTTTTTTAATTTCAGTTTCTGCTCGTATCCCAACTTCTGAACATCTTTCTGAGTAAGTTTAATTTTTATTCAGTGCATTTTACTTTGATGGATTTTAGCACTATTGAATTTTTAAATGTATCATTAATAGAAATGAAAAATATTAAAGTATTTTGTGTTTGTTGTTTTTTTTTGTTCTTTTTAAAGCTGCTTGTTGAAATAGGTTCCTGCTCTATGGAGCTCGTGACCTGGTGCGAGACAAGTTGGAATTTCCTAAGTTCAAAGTTCTGAGATGTTTTCTTACACAAAGGCAGTTAAGCAGCCAAGTTCATTACACTAGCTCTCATTATTCAGCTTTTTTCAGCTTCAAATGAGACTAGGTTCTTTATTCCACCTTATCTTTGTGTCAGGTTGACATATCTTAACATATGTTGTTTTCTCCAGTTGGCTCTTTCCCAAAATAACTTTTGTTGCTACAGTCATTTCTTACTTTGCTTAAAATAATTTGTGTTTTTCTCTGTTGTACTTGCCTTCAGAATAATACATTTCAAATGATATGGCTGTTTGTCTTTTTGTCTATTTTGTCTGCTTTCTTAATTTCTTATAGGCCTTAAGTGTTTAGGCCCAATGATTGTCTTTTTCCTCTTTCGTTGTCTGTCATTGTGCTATTTTTCTTATTTTTCAGATGCAGAAGCAGCCCAGAGATTTCAAAAAATGTCCAGGGTACACCTGGACAGTGTCCCCCTTCGATGGACACAACTGATGCCTATTCTCTCTTTCCAAGGAGTATGAATAATTTTACAGTGGGACCTGCTCTAGGTTGTGGTCTCAAGAAATCAGGTCTTGAGGAGACTTCCTTACTTCAAGACTGGTCTCCCATAAGGTTGATGCTAATTTACCCAGAGATGGCCTCAAAGCCCACCAAATTGAGCACAAATTCCCAGTGGGTTCTTTGGCTCTTGATCTTAAGCTAGTGGGTTACTTCTGGCCAAGAAAGCCCATCAAATCAATACTTCAGTCCAAGTTGAAGTTTAGTCATTTTGGCTACTGCCCTTTAATCTTCCTCTTGCATGAATGCAGTCCAAGGAGTATAAAAGCTTTGGTTGTTAGGAAGCCATAGTTATTTTCATGTCCTTGGAGCAACAGGTCTCTACAATTATGCTCCAAAATTGCAGTTATATTTATTGTCATTTAAAATATATTACCCAGTTCTAGCTCTATAGTTTACAACAATACTGATTCTCAGCTTTTTTATTTTGAATAAGTTAATTTAATTTTAATCGTTTATTTTTTGTTTTCCAAATTTACTGATACTATGATGTTTATTTTTATACTCTTTACTATTCTTTAAAACTGTTTAGTGTTTGCTCTGTTTTGTCAAGATTTCCAAGAGATTCCCTATAATTCTCTACAGATTCTCTATGGCTGCCTTACTTAGAGCTTTTTAATTTGGCTGTTATTTATACCATTAGATATTATTGTATTTTCTCTTATTTTGGGATTATTATTAATATTATCTTAATGATTATGGTAAGAGCTGTAAAGAATTACCAAAACCTCTTATAGATATTAAAACAAGTTTTAAAGTTACATATTTGTCTGGCTAATACATAGTATCTAACCATTAATGAAGTTTTTTGGGTAAAAGGTATCATTAAAAAAATATGAGGGTGCCCCAGCCGGTTAGCTCAGTTAGTTGGAGTGTCTTCCTGTACACTATAAAAGGCTGTGGGTTTGATTCTCGGTCAGGGCACATACTTAGGTTGCATGTTTGATTCCCAATTGGGACACATCTGTGAGACAAGTTGATGTTTCCCTTTCACATAGGTCTCTCTCCCCTCCTCCCTCAATCACTCTCTGCCCCCACTCCCTCTCTTTCTCCGTCCTTCTCTTCCTTTCTCTCTTAAATCAATAAACATATCCTCAGGTGAGGATGTAAAAAAATAGAAAAATATATGGGGGATAACAATGCACTTGTTTTTTTCATGTATATATTTTTTCACATATGCATGTATATTAAAAAATTGACATTTGTTTATTTTAAAGACAAGTCACCTTTTGTTGCCATAGGATAGGCAGACTCTAAAATATGACTCAGTTGTGTGTTTTTTACTCCAAAATGAGAACTATTTTACTTGGAAACAGGTTAAAGCCAGTTTCAATGATTATTTACTATGTAATGTGTTCCTTGCAATTAATAATAAAAAAATATCCATTAGTTTTAAACTACCAAATTAATTTCTATATTAATGATTATACAAAAGCTGTGAAAGTGGTATATAGATGGACTTGGTGATATACTAGTTTTTATTTCTTTATCTGTGTCTAGGAAAGTTTTATCATTCATCTTTCTATGCATTTTTAAAAAATACTTTATTATAATTTTGCCCAGAAACAACATCTTTCCATTGTTAACATAAATTCCTTTTTCATTTACAGATATTTGTTCTGCCTTGGTTATAGTTTGAAAATAGGATAAAATACATTCTTGCTATAACAGTAAAGGAGTACTGCTTTTTGTTCTTCCATAGGACTTTATTTTATTGTTTAAACTTGAAGTTCTGTCATCTATAAGTTTTTTAAAAAAAGAGGTTTAAATAAAACAATTAAGGTGCTAAGTACCAAACTTGCTTATTTTAGACAGTTGATTGAATTTGGTGCTAATGAGTTTTAGCTTGAATCTGATCAAGTTATTCTAGTTTATTCGCCTGATCAGAAATTACCATTCCATGCATATGTGCTTTTGATTACCTCTGAATAAAAATTCAGATTGGGACATTTTGAACCTATTAGTACTCTTAGAAAAGTGGCTCCTAAACTGCAGAGATAGGGATTCTTGCCCTATTTTGTCACATTTTGGTAAAATACCTCACCTCTTTTGGACCTCATTGACTTATTCCGTGACTATTTCTTGAGCATCTACTTTGTGCCTGGCCCTGTTATAGGTTCTAAAGAAATGGACTGACATCTCTGCCTCTTGAAGCTTATGATTTAGCAGTGAAAAAGATATACTATGTTAAATGGTGGTCAATACTATGGAGAAAACTGAAGTTAGGGAAGGGCGGATAAGGAGTAAATGGCAGTTTGTAGACTACCATTTAAAATTTTATGGTCAGGGAAGCCTCACTGAGAGATGATATTTAGGTAAAGACCTGGAGGAACTGCAAAGAGCCTGCTTTGGCTGCCATTGATTGAACAAGAGGGAGAGTAGTAGGAGATGGCCCTGCAAAGTAGTGTGGCCATGTTGTATAGGACCTTACAAACTATTGTACAGCATTTGGCTTTTAACTCTGAGAAAAGCCATCAGAGGATTTTGAATAGAGGTGTGTTTTATACCTCAGTAAAACTCACAATCAACAATAAGACCTTAAATACAGAAGAGTGATTATTACTCTAGCTGCTGTGTTGAGAATTAACTGTAGAAGACCAACGGCAGAATCAGAGAGATTAGTTAGGGGGCTGTTGTGATAATCCAGGTAGGAGATGGTGGGGTCCTAGGCTAAGCTGCCTGCAATGTAGGCCATCCGAAGTTTGATTTTGCATATATTTTGAATTTGTTGATGATTTGGATGTGAAGTATGAGAGTAAATGTTGAGAATTATTCCACACTTACTGGTCTGAGCGACTGGAAAGATGGCATTGATATTATATAAGGTAGAAAAGGCTTGGAGAAATAGACTCAGGAGGGAAGTTCCATGAGGACTGATCTGCTACATGTTTTAGTTTGAGATAACTATTAGAAATCAAGTGGAGATGACATTAACCTGTATGCGTTCAGAGGAGTGTTCTAGGTAGTAAATATCATTTAGCATTTTAAAGTGTCATGGGAATGAATACAAGGAGAGCTGAATTGTGAGTAAGATCGATGTATTGAATCACTGTCAATATCCTGGTTATGATATTGTACTATAATTTTGTAGGATGTCATCATTGAGGAAAAGTGCACAAAGGGTACATGGAATCTCTATATTATTCTTACAGCTGCATGTGCATATACAATTGTCGCAAAATAAAAGTAATTCCATTTAAAAGGTCATGAGACTATGAGGTCACTAAGGGATACAGTAGAGATAGAGAGGGCAAGGTCCACAGACTGAGCTCTGAGGAATCTATACTAATAAAAGGGTAATATGCTAATTAGACCAGGAGACCTTTCAGATGTCCTTCCGGACAAAGCCATGGTGGCAGGGCTGAGGCAGAGGTGGTTAGGGGCAATCAGGCCAGGAGGGGAGGGCAGTTGGGGGCAATCAGGCCAGCAGGGGGTGGCAGTTGGCAGCGAGCAGGCTGGCAGAGAGGGGCAGTTGGGGGAGATCAACCCGGGAGGGGGTGGCAGTTGGGGGCGATCAGGCTGGTGGGGGGGTCAGCAGTTGAGGGCAAGCAGGCCAGTAGGGGGGCATTTGGGGGCAAGCAGGCAGGTAAGCAATTAGGAGCCAGTGGTCTCGGATTGCGAGAGGGATGTCGATGGGATCGGGCCTAAACCCAGCAGTCAGACATTCCCTGAGGGGTCCTAGATTGGAGAGGGTGCAGCTGAGGGAGAAACCTGCCCCCCCCCATGCACGAATTTTGTGCACCGGGCCACTAGTCTGATAATAAAAGGTTAGGAAGATGAGGAGGAATTGTCAAAGGAAACTGAAAAGAGTGGCTAATGACATGGGAGGAAAACCAAGGGAGTTCATGTGCCTTTGGAGCCTTGGTTCTCTGTTTGTGAATATGAGTGCTGACTTATTCTAGAGTTCTGAGATTCTGTTATTCAGTATTGGTTATACCTACATGTCATAATTTGTTCTGTTGAGAAGATGAATTCAGAATGCTACATATCCTTATCCCCAGTAGCTTTTTGACCTTGGGAAAATTAAATCATTCATATTGTTCCTCAGTACATTTAACTTCCTACATATACTCTAATAAAAAAGTAATTCTCTTACATCTCTATAAAAGAAGGTAACTAGGTCAGTATTTTCCAAACTCTGTTTTATAGAGTTAATGTCAATAATTTATAAATTGTCTGGGGGAAAATGTTTCCATGGTCAAGTAAGTTAAGGAAATGCAAATTAAAGTTACAGAGATTCTTTAATATGTGAATATCGAAGAGAATATTTATTTGACCTTGGTCATGCTCTGGATGATGATTTGGGGGTTATTTCTATAGAAGTTACGATTTGAATTGTTCTTAAGGATGAGGTATACAAGACTAAACAGTTCTGAATGGTAAATATTTCCATATGAGTGTTCTACAGGCACCACAAATTCAGTATGTCCAAAATGGAATTCATTTTTTTCTGCAACGTATGCTTTTCTCTTCTTGAATTGTCTTTCTTGGTTATTGGCATTACCATTCTCTTGTGCCTCAAGGCAAACATTTGGTGGCTCATATTTATGCTTCTCATTTACATTTATCAAGTTGGTACTTATATTCTGTTGATTTTACCTTGTTTATCATCTGCCTAAACTTTGTCTTCTGCTTTACTTAAGACAGTCATTAACTGTTCTTTATATGGACGCCTGACTAGAGCCTACCCTCTTTTAATATGTCCTTTCTCTTTCTGTTGCACAAACTGATCATATTTTCCTATTAGAATAAAGTTCTTAGCATAAACACTTTAGCATGGCAATCAAGACTTTTCCTGAAATGGCCCTTGCTATTTCTGCATCTTCAAGTTACTCTTCCTTGTTCCCTACAACCAGTCATATGGGATCACTCAAGGTATCATATAATTGCCATCATGTTTTTTATTTCTTTGCCTTTATTCTGCCTTGAATCCCTTTCCCTGTTTTGCTCTTTTTTACTTAATCCTCACCCAAGGACATATTCAATGATTGTTAGAGAGAGAGGTGGGGGGAGAGAGAGGGAGGATAAAAAATCGATGGGTTGCCTCCCATATTGCACCCCAACCAAGATTGAACCCTCAATCTAGATATATGCCCTGACCGGGAATTGAAACCATGACTTTTCAGTGTTCAGGACAGTGCTCCAACAAACCTAAGCCACACCGGCCAGAGCTTTGCTCTCGCTGCAAACCAAGTTCACTGTGATGTATTCACTCTGTCCTTGCCTCTTTCACCTTCATAGTAACTTAGTCCTTTCTTTATACAGCCACTGAGTCATAAGGTGTCTCTTTTCTAGCACTTTACAATTCTGTAAACATTTGCTTCAATATGTTTCCATGACAGTGAACTTCTTGAAAGCAGGGACTGTGTGTTAAATGGACTGGAACTCTTAGCACAGTTACCTGATGTATGTTCAGCCCGGTAAATGTTTAGCTCAGTTACCCTTTCCGTATATAATATCTGTTAACACCTCTCAGAACAAGTGATCAGAAATGGTGCACTAGATTTTTACTCTTATTTATTAGTATGTTGATTAGTATCTTAAATTTAATCCTGAATGTCTAGTAGTAAGTGTAGGGTGTTAAGAATTGGTTGTCTTTACTACTGGCTAGTTGTACAACCTCTTTCCAGCTTTTTTAATAGTATGCTTACAAATATTCTTAAATTGAAGATTAAATTTTGAAAATCAGCATTGAAATTTTTGGCTTTTAAGTATTATTGGAAAGAGTGTGGCCTGGCTGAAATGAATCAACATTTTCTCCCTTATAGCTCCTTTCCCCATCCAATGGTATGTTTATAGTGTGAATGAAACTTCAAAAGAGCATACTAATGTAATTGACACAAAATATTCATTTTACATGTAACCTTGGGTCATCTGACGTGCAGAATAATGCAAGTAGGGACATTTGTTTCATTTTCAACTTCAGAGGGAAGAGATTGTCCTTGAGAAATAAATCAGAAAGATTTATAAACAGAAGAAAAATTACTTCTTTGCAATCTCTATTTGTTGTTGAAATTGATCACCAGTCAGTCCTGTTTTCTTTACATTGAAGTCTTAAATAGTGTTTGTTGAAATGCTATACAACATTTTTCTATAAAAAATTGACAACATTCACAGGTAAAAAGTGTAATTATGTAATGGCAGATTATTAGCTCAGAACTTTGAGCTTAGCAAATTTCACTATCTTCTACCAAGCAATTGAATATCTCAAATAATGACTATTTCAGCAGGTATCTTTAATGAATAAAAATTACAGGTAAAAACTTTTTTCTTTTCAAAAAATGTTAATGATGTATTCATAGTGCATTATAATTTGTTAATCTTAAGTATGCTTCCATAGTTACAAAAATGTATACATTTTAGTGATGAATGTAATAATTCAATGAAATTTTAGATAGTGTACATTTAAATTTTTTTTAGATTTGTTTTTTTAAATGTTTTTACTGGTTATTATAATTCTATTCATTAAACAGTATACCAATATGGTTAAAACCCAAACAAAATTGGCATCCCAATTTTGATAAGCTTCTTAAGGCTAGTTATTTTAATAATTTATTTTGTTCTCATTTATCAGTTTCTTAGCCAGTAAAATGGAGAGTAACAAAATACTCTATACCAACCTCCATTGCAGAGATGATAAGGACTCAATGTCACCAGTTGAAATGCAATAATATTAACACATGCTTAACAAGTAGCTTTCATTTTAATTGCTGCATAACACCAATTTATTAGGATTGCCATATGTGTAAATGGTTATCAGGATAATGTTTCTTAAAAATGTAAAGTCTTTGATAACATTTTCAACAATAGGCTGAAAAGAAAAAGACTTTTATAAAATACTCTTAAATTGCTTTGTGACCAATTTGTTTCAGTTTTTCAAACTAAGTTTAAGATTATTAAATGCTTAGAAACAAAAATCAATTGTAATTTACAGATTTATTTCAAAGCTTCATTAACCCAATACCTATTTTTGTTTCATCAGACTAATTTTTATGTTTTCTTACTGCTTTATACATGTTAATCTTAAAACTATTATTTTTCCATATATAAAATCATTAAAGTAGTGAAGTTGTACTGTACACTTGATGTTATTTCATTTTTATAAGTATTATTGTTCACAATTAAATACTTGAGAGAATTACAAATCTTTAATCCGAAAACGATTGACATTTGTGCATTTTGCTCACTTTTTATGCAAATTTTATTCATTTACATTTGTTTAGTAACTTAGTTCTAGTTATTTTAATATACTACCAATATAGTTCTCATGCACAAAAGGACATGCTCTATTTTAAATTGTTTGCAATTTCACATAATAACTAAAACATAGGTAAGTAATTGTACACAGTTAAATTATTAAAATATAGTAAGGCACTAGCATTGTATAGACCTAATTTTTAAAATTTATCCTAAGAGAATGGATAAAGAAAAAGGGTTTATACCAGTTCCATATTTCAAATACTAACTATGAGAGTAGCTTTTAGCATGGTTGACACTCTATTTTACTAGCTGTCTTCATTTGTGTTCATGAAATTTAAGTTAGTATAGTTGTTGCTAATGTTAAATATATTAATACTTAAGTGTAGCTATTAAACCTTCATAAAGTTATGAAATACTCAACTCTATTAATGGCATTTCAGATCAGGTAGGCCTCCTAATTATGCAGATTTTAATATATAATATCAGCAAATGATATAGTCATCAACAGTTTCTGAAATAAAAATATTTTGGAAAAGTTAGTTTTTATATTGAATTATTTTAAAAGTTTCATAGGTGGCATATGCCTTTGTTAATATAAGAAGTTACTATTAATATAGTTTTAGAAATCAAGAAGTTTAAAAAATTTATAGTTAATATTTGAACTATGTTTATAAAGGTTTTTAAGAGAATATATCCTCCAAAATTCTAAGTTTCTGTGATTTTTATCACCGCTAGGTAAGTTAATTGTAATAGATACTGAAATTGCTATTATCATTGAATTTCACCATAGATAATATATATTCTCTCACATTTTAAGTCCTATAATAATAGTCAATATTAATGCATATCACATATAGTAACCATATTGAGCCTACTTTTATTTTATAATGGGTAAATCTTTTTTTGGAACTGTTTTACTAGTGTATTAAGCCATTTATTTTAAATTGTACTGTTTTATCTGTTTCCATTGTAATTATAAAAAATTCAATACTTATTTTGTTTTCAAGATTAAAAAATGAAGCGCCCACTAAGGAACGAAAACCTGTGTCTGAGGTAAATTTTGTCTTATTTTATACCTTAAAGATTTATTAGAAAGCATTATTGGTGTTTTTTTAAGAAAAAGGTTTAATTCAACGGTCTTACATCGATAACAATTGTGTTGGCATGTTATCAGGAAAAAATTGAGATTTAAAAAAATTTTTCATTAGATATAAAAATATCTAATCCTAAGTAAAATTGTAAGGTGGTTTTGTTTTGACAAAGACATTATATATTTCACTTGCCTGTTTAATTCAACTAGTGAGTAATGAAAATAAGTTTATGATTTTAAAATTCTGAAATCCATAAAACCTCAAACTTTTGGTACATTGGAAGTTTAATCTTTCCAGATGATATAACTTTGGGTGAGGGACGGGAATTTAGACTGTCAAAAGATTTAACTTATTTTTTAAGTGAAAGTATTTTGGATATATGGTAACTATGTTTTAGCTATCTTAAACAGGCACTGTGAATATAACACTCAGGGTTTTCATATAAATG
This sequence comes from Corynorhinus townsendii, assembly GCA_026230045.1. Lineage (NCBI taxonomy): Eukaryota > Metazoa > Chordata > Mammalia > Chiroptera > Vespertilionidae > Corynorhinus > Corynorhinus townsendii. The sequence goes on along the minus strand of JAPDVU010000001.1, from coordinate 181,742,898 downwards.
TTATTTACTTGGCAGTTTAATAAATGAGAAACTTCTAATTTCTAAAGTTAAAAATAATTTTGCTCAAGTGCTTGCTTTCTTGATGTTAATTTTGTTTAAATGTTACTTAATATGACTTGTGATGTTTTTGCTGAGTATAATAAAGTGAGGCAGGTTTAGCATTTATCTTTTGCATAACATTATGTCTTATACAGAGTAAGTAAAACCAAGGCAGAAGTAGCAGCCTTCTTCCAAGCAGCTTTTATACCACAGAAAGTTTTCTTTTGTATGAAAGGTTTTTAACTGCAAATAAATTTCTTTAATAGATGTAGGATAAAATGGTTATCTGTTTATTCTTGAGTAGTTTCGGTAGTTTGTGGTTTTTAAGGAATTGGAACATTTAATCTGAGATGTTGAATTTATGTGTATAGAGTTGTTTGTAGTATTCCCTTGTTCTTTTAAATGTCTGTGGGTTCTGCAGTGATTAATCCTCTCTTTCATTCCCGATATTGGTCGTTTCTGTGCTTTTTTCCCCCTATTGTTCTCATGTACTGTATATAGTACATGACAGAATACAATGTTACTGTTTTTGCTTTAGTCAGTTATTTAGTAATTAAAAACTTTAAAAAATAATATTGCATTTACCTTCATGTCTACTATTTCCAGTAGTCTTCATATCTTTATGGAGCTCTTTTTTTCTGTCTAGTATCATATTCCTTTGGCCTAAAGAACTTGCTTTACTATATATTTCATTACATATTTACTGATAAGTAATTAGTTATTCTGTTAAAATTTTTTTCCCATTTTTTTAAAGATTTTTTTTGTCAGTATAGAGGGTTGACAGTTTTCTTTCAGCAGTTTAAAGAAGGTATTGTACTGTCTCTTGGCTTGCATATGTTCTGATGAGATGTCTTACTGTAATTTTTATCTTTTGTTTCTATGTATGTATGTAATATGTCATTTTTCTTTGGTTGCCCTTAAGATTTTATCTTTAGTCTTCATTATTTTGAACATGATTTGACTAAGTTTGGTTTGTTCATTTGTTTATTTATATATTTATCTATTTTTGTATTTATTTTTTTGCATTTATACTGACTGGTGTTCTCTAAGCTGTTTTGTATCTTCAGTTTCTGGGGTTCCAATTTCACATGTGTTGTATCATTTCATGTTAGTCCCTGTTCTTAAATGCCTGTTCTGGTTTCTACACCCCATCCCCAAATACACACATACTCTTTTCTTTGTATTTCAGTTTGGGTAATTTCTATCTACTGATCTATTGGTTTGTTTTTAGGTTGTGTCAGGTCTAATGATGAGACCGTCAAAGGCATTTTTCATCTGTCATTATGGATTGTTTTTTTTTTGTTTGTTTGTTTGTTTTTTTCTAGCATTTGCATTGATTCTTATAGTTTCTGACCCTCTGCTAAAATTCCCATTCTAGTCATACATGTTGTCCTCCTTTTTCTACCAAAGCATTTAACATAATAATAATAATAATTTAAAATTTTCCACCCCATAATTCCAACTGCTGGGTCATATGTCAGTCTGGTTCTGCCGATTGCTTTGTCTCCTGATAGTGCATCCCCACCCCCTCCCCACCTTGCTTTTCTGTTTATTGTATAATGTTGGTTTGAAAGCAAGACATATGTAGGACTCAGATAAAAGTATTTATATCTGAAAATGGGCATACCTTTTCTTATGTTGGGTCATTAGTATGGGACTTGGGTCCATGTAAGAGTGATTGGACCTGGATTTTTATTTTCTTCATTAGTTTGAACAGGTATTTCTTTCAAGTATACATGTGATTTGGATAGTCCCTTGAGTAGATCCAGGTGGTTAAGTATGCATGTTGGAAAACTTTAATTAATCTTCTAGATTTTTATCACATGCATTGCAGTGGAATCAATGTTGTCCTACCCCAGTAATATTTTACTGTTACTACTATGTAATTTGTATATCTTTCCATTTCCTCTTTAAAAATTAATTCCTTTCATATGCTAAACAGTATTTGGTGATTTTTAGCTCTTTATATAAAAGAATGAAACACTAAGAAAAAGTTCCTAGAAAACCCTATTGTTTGGGATGGAGACAGGGCTGTTTTGCATAGCCATACAGGCTGTGCACTCAGAACTCCAGAAGGCACTATTTTAGTTCTCTAAAACATTATTGATATTTACCATGTTAGAAATTATAATTGTGAAATCTTAAAATACCGATATTTTACTGCCTATGGATTCTTCTAAGATTTTTATGGTTTCCCTTCTTATGTTTAAGTCCTTTATCCATTTCGAGTTTGTTTTTGTGTATGGTATAAGTTGGTGATCTTATACCATAGTTTCATTTTTTTGCATGTATCTGTTCAATTTTCCCAACACCATTTATTGAAGAGACTGTCTTGATTCCAACGTATGCTCCTGCCTCTTTTGTCAAATATTAATTGAGCATATGGCTTGTGTCAGTTTCTAGGTTCTCTGTTCTGTTCTATTGGTCCATATATCTGTTCTTATGCCAGTACCAGGCAGTTTTGAGAACAGTAGCTTTGTAATATAGCTTGATGTCTGGTATTGTGATCCCTCCAACTTTGTTCTTCTTTCTCAAGATTGCTGCGGCTATTTGGGATCTTTTTTTATTCCATATGAATTTTTGGAGAGTTTGTTCTAGGTCTGTGAAATGTGTTGGTATTTTAATGGGAGTGCATTGAATCTATAGATTGCTTTGGGTAGTATGGATATTTTAATGATGCTGATTCTACCAATCCATGAACATGGTATATTCTTCCATTTGTTTATGTCTTCCTCTGTTTCTTTTTTCAACATCCTGTAGTTTTCTGAGTACGGGTCTTTTATCTCTTTAGTTAAGTTTATTCCTAGGCATCTTAATTTTTTTGGTGCAATGGTGAATGGGATTGTTTTTTTTACTTCTCTTTCTGTGAGTTAATTATTGCTGTATAAAATACCATAGCTTTCTGGGTGTTAATTTTGTATCCTGCTACATTGCCAAATTCATTTATTAAGTCCAGTAGTTTTTTGTTGTTGTTGTTTTATTATTAATTTTTTTATTGATTAAGGTATCACATATTTGTCCTCATCCCCCCATTCCCATCCCAGACCCCTCCCCACGCATACCTCCACCCCCCTGTTGTCCGTGACCACTGGTTAGGCTTATATGCATGCATACCAGTCCTTTGGTTGATCTCTTCCCCTTACCCCCACCCTCCCCTACCTTCACTCTGAAGTTTGACAGTCTGATCGATGCTTCCCTGTCTCCAGGTCTGTTTTTGTTCATCAGTTTATGTTGTTCATTATTTCCCCTAGATGAGTGAGATCATGTGATACTAGAAATACACTTATAAGAACCAAAATGGGACAAGCAATAACGGTTATGCTGAGAGGCAAATGAATCAGTCTGTAGTGAGTTTCTTTCTGGGCCAACAGTTCTTTTGAGTCCCAATTTCAATGTCAAACAGTTCCTTATGTGTACATGTCAGCAATGATATTTCACTTCTGGATGGTGGACAAATGGTGGTAATGTAGTTCCGACCCTCTCTGGTTTGATCCTGGGCAACCTGCCATGACACATAGCTGCTGACTGCTAGTATGGCAAGGCGTCATCAGCGTCTTCCATCTCTGGGCTGTTTCTCTTCTGTCTTCATGGCTGGAGCAGTCCTGTCAATTTCCCTTTATTACAGGAATCCACATGGTCTTGGAGTTGTTTTCTGAAAATATACAAACATATTCTCGACCAAAAGTTAATAAAGGAATCTTTTCTATAAATTTGACTTGTTTTTTTGATGGAATCTTTAGGGTTTCTATGTGCAATATCATGTCATCTGTGAATAATGACAGTTTTCCTTCTTCTTTTCCAATTTGGATGCCTTTTATTTCTTCTTGTCTGATTGCTATGGCTAGCACTTCCAATACTGTGTTGAACAGGAGTGGCAGAAGTGAACATCCCTGTCTTGTTCCTTTTCTTAGGGGAAATGGTTTTCATTTTTAATAAAGGATTGAAATATAATAAAATCATATAACATACAATAAAATTTACTGCTGGTGTGTGCTGGTAAAGAATCAATGATTGCCAGTATAATTTTGATCTCGTGCCATTCCTTTGATTTGTGTTAAGATGCCAGCATTTTTACCCACCACTGCTTTTGTTTTAAACCTCAATGTGCCTTGGGTGTTTTGGAGGCCCTAGGTATCTGTGAACCATACTCAAGAACTGCTTACATGGTTTTATATATGTAAAGGTCACCTCCTGGATTGCAGTACAATCTGCATAGTCTGCGTGGGAATTATTTAATCTCTAATATATAAAATCGGGTGCTCTGCTGGCTGATTTGTTGGTGGAGAGGATGGTTTCAAAACCATTATAGGAAATCTTTTCTTTGGGGCTGGTAATTTTCTCCAAAGAGGAAATCTTCTAGGTTCCAGTTGAGAATGGTAGGATGAAGAGTGATTCCTCTGGCTCCTGGGACTATGGATTCCTTTACTCAGTTTATGGACTTTTATTAATTTTTTTGTTTTATTTCTGTTTCTTATGCCTGCCCTTTGTTGTTCCTGGTGTTTGTTCACAGGTTTACATTATGTCCAGTTAAGAGTTAACCTTGAGCCACTGTGTAAGGATAGGTATCTGTTGTGTGAGTTATTGAAAAAGCATTTAGATTTCTCAGTAGTCTTTGTGCTTCATTTTTACCTTTTCTGTACTGAATATTGTACTGAATTTCTCCAAATACCAGATTTATTGGGTTGCCTGGACAAATTGATTCTCTTATTACACTTTCTACTCAGATGTTTTGTTGTAATTTCCTCCACACTGTGAAGTCAGTTTCCAGTCCTCCAGCCACTTTCCATTTAAAAATTTGTTGAAATCTTTTTGACAATAAGTTTGCTTTGGTGTTTTCTTAGTCTTTATGAGTGAAAATGGTTTCTTTCTTTGCCCTCATTGTAGCAAGATTTTGGGAAAGTGAGGAAATAAATGTATGTGATTAATATACCATTATCACAGGCTTGTTTTAGTCACTATACTGATTAAGAGCTAGATCTGGATTTTAGTCTTTACCACTTATTGTGGTATTGTATTGCTTTAGTTCTCTACTTAACCTGTGAAGTCTTATTTTTGATTTGTAAAAATAGAATTTATGATATCTAATATGAGAATTAAATGAGATAGTGACTATAAAGTTCTTAACATACTACATACATTTTATGTGCTTATTAATTGGTAACTTTCATAAATTGTTTTGCTGGCCTCTGGCAAACTGAGGTTTTATTGTATTCCTTCCTCTCCATAAAAGATTGGAAATAAGCAAAATATTTAATTTGTCTATCATTTAATGTTACTTAGTTTGACAATGGAAGGTTACTGTGACTCATATGAAATGATAATTTTCACAAATGTTTGTATTTAAGTGTCTATACTTAATATGTTTGTATAAGAAATACTGTGAATACAACTTGTTCAAATATAAGTTGTCTAAAACTGTAACTAGTTTTCTATTCAAGTAAAATGAATTGAAAATTGGAAGTTGAAAATTCGTGTATAACTTTAGACTTACCCCAAACTTAACTATAGTATGATTATTCTTAGGTATCTGCAGTGGGTTGGTTTCAGGACCTCACTCCCATCCCAAAGGATACCAAAGTCCGTGGATGTACAAGCCCCTTATGTAAAACAGCATAAAATAGTGCCTACAGTTGGCCTTCCACATCCGTGGATTCCCAACTGCAGATTGAAAATACTGTTTTTAATCTGAAGTCAGTTGAATCCATGGAAACGAAACCAAGGGATTTAGAGTGCCAACTATATATTTATTGAAGAAAAATCTGCATTTAAGTGAACCTGCACAGTTCTAACCCGTGTTGTTCAAGGAACTGTGATTGTAATTATGGTCCGTATTTGAAACAGAATCTAAGGAAACCAGGTATTCTTATAACTGGATAACTGTTTCATGACTTTGATTCAGAAACTTGTGGTAAAGAATTTTGTATAGGTTTCTTTAAAAACAATTGTAAAAATTATACTTTTGATAATGAGAATTATTCTAGTTTGTATTTTTAATTAAAAATTGTTTTTTAGTTCCTTGGTATATAAGATTGCACCCTTAAATTTCTTTTATCCAGAAAGGTTAGTATAATAAAAGTAGTTTAAGCTGATCCATGATGATAAATTATTATTTATCATTTCAGGAAATCGCAAGACCTAATATGGCTGAAGGAGAAACAGAAACATCAAATTCTGAAAGGTAAATATAAGGAAAAACTGAATCTCAAATCCAAGTATGTATATAAAATGACAATTGAGTTGTATTGTAGTTAAATAAAGGAGTATTTAAATACTTGTATATGTTATTGTTTTTAATAATGACTTAATTATTTAATAATGACTTAAAATAAATTTTTGCAATTTTAATACAGCAAAATTATATTACAGATCCCTAGTTTTAAAATACTTTTATACATGTAGAGTATAAAGCTGTTAAAAAAATTTTAAAGTACTTAATAGTAAGTAAAATTAACAGATTTTTATTGCCCCTAGTAAATGAAAACAGTTACAATTAGCTACAAGTTACAACATGGGGACAATTATCACAAATAGGTAATTTTAAAGTCTTTTCTTTTTTAAGTATTTTCAAAGAGCTTTAAAGCTACTTATTTATGTGGTGGCATCTCAACTTAAAGTTTTAAAATTTAGAAATTGGTTTTTAAAAATTTAATGCTCAGGTAGAACACTAAAGAACACAAGACATTCACAATCTTTTAGTAAAGGAATTCCAACTTTCTAATTAGAACTCTTTCCAGATAAAGATAATTTTATTTTACCTTTAAATTAAATAATTTCTCCATTTTTATCTTTCTATTGTGTATTTTACAGTAGGTTGCTTGTTAATCTCATGAGATTAATCTGTTGCTCTTAAAAAACAAATTATGGCATAAGGTTTTATGAAAGGTCTTAACTTAGATTTAACTTAATATTTTTCATAGAATCCTAGAGGGAAGGGAGAAGAGTTTACTAAAATTCAACTAGAGGGAAAAAGCAGACTAGTCACTTCTGAATTACTTAACATTTTTTGTAAATTGTAGTTAGTCCAAAAAGAGCTGAACAAAAGTAATAATTATACCACTCTAAATGAGGAAAATATAATTTTTTTCAGATGATGTAATTGACCTATAAGAAACAAAAAAGTGAGCTAAAATTCTTTTCTATATACCAATAACATCTTTTCTATATACCACTTACAAAATATAATGGACAAAAGAGTTAATTCACAATATTAACAAAAATGAGAAATATGTAAGATCTAAAAAAACACAAAAATTTACTGAGATGGAAAATAATATATTAATAACTTGCACGATAGGCCATTTGCAAATTAAGTTGTGGGTTTAATGAACATTTAGTTGAAAATTCCAATGACATTTGGTTTGGAAACTGACAAAGTCTAAGGTTCTGACTTTTCTATTTATTAATATCATAATTTATATAATTATTGCCCTGTTGTTGGATATTAAGGTTGTTTCTGTATTCACTATTGCAACATTATTTTAATGGACATCCTTGTACAAATATTCTTTACATTTTTAAGTGATTAGATTTAGGGAGAAGAGCAGTATAATGAAGGCAGTTTGCTCTATTAACAAAACACATTGTAAAATGTATAATTGTTAAGACTATGTAGCATTGGCTCAAGAATAGTGTGAAGACAGATCAAAGCAAAATGCATTGCAGAGAAATGAACTTCCTGTATAATAAAGAGGTAATATGCAAATTGACCATCATGCCCTTGCACAAGATGGCCACCCGATGTTATCACAAGATGGCCGCCCCCATGTGGTCAAAATATGGCCAGCAGGGGAGGGCATTTGGGGGCGACCGGGCCTGCAGGGGAGGGAGAGCAGTTGAGGAGGACCAGGCCTGCAGGGGAGGGCAGTTAGGGGCAACCAGTCGGCAGGGGGAGGGCAGTTAGGGGCGACCAGGCTGGCAGGGGAGGGCAGTTGGGGGCGACCAGCCGGCAGGTGAGGGCAGTTGGGGGCGACCAGGCTGGCAGGGGAGGGCAGTTGGGGGCAATCGGGCTCGCAGGGGAGCAGTTAGGCATCAATCAGGCTGGCAGGGGAATGGTTAGAGGGTGATCAGGCTGGCAGGCAGAAGCGATTAGGGTCAGTCAGGGAGGCATGCGGTTGGGAGCCAGCAGTCCTGGATTGTGAGAGGGATCCCAGATTGGAGAGGGTGCAGGCTGGGCTGAGGGATCACCCCCCAACCCCCAGTGCACGAGTTTCGTGCACCAGGCCTCTAGTATAAATATAATTTAGTAAGTAATAAATATTTGATATCATTGATTTGATATTTGTCATTTCATTAGGGAAAAGTCTAAATTCTGGGTAGACTGATGTAAGAAATAACACTTGTGTTATCATAAATTAATTTTCACTAACATAAGCATTGTTACATCTAGATAAGGGGCTAGAGATCCTCTTAGAAGTCTTGTTTCTAATGTTTTATTATTTACTAGATAGTTTCTATTAACACATCAGGGTAAGAGTAAACACATAGACACACACTCAAGCATGAATACATCTATGAATATATGCATGTATATTTAGATACATTTTTCAGGCATATTTTTGTGTTTTCTTTATTTAGGTTGTTAAAAATTAGGAAAGTATTTGTGAGTGCTTATCAGATTTTGTATAGGGAAAGACCCTATAACCATAAGAGGACATGTAAGTCATAAAAGAAAAATAACTATTTTTACATACTGTATATATTTATTTCTTAATTAAAGTACTCTTAGAAATTAATAAGAAAGCATAAATTTTAACTAAAAACAGGCAAGGGTGTTAACAAATGAAAATGATAACGAGGACTAAAACCAGTTGATAGACTGACTCTACAGGTCTATTTTTAATATGGGATTCTGGAGTTTTTCATTTTTGCCTCAGAAAATGGTCATCTCCTAAATTGTAACATGGCAAGTACCGTGAACCTGTTTGTTTTTTTTCCCCCTTCCTTTTTGGTGGGCAAGTGGGCCTTGGCTTTTTTTTTTTTTTTTTTTTTTAATTAGAGCATGTCTTTATTTTGATCATGTTAAAAAATATTGTATTATAAAGCAATAGATAATAAATGGCCTTATCCTTTCAGTAAACATGATAAAGCTTCTTCAGAGGAAAAAAGTGGATGTGATGCAAATGCATTTGAAGGCTCATCAGCAACAAAAAATGAAGAAAGCATAATAGTTCCAGATAAGGAAAACAATACCTGTCTTGAAGACAAGGAAACTGACTCAAAGAATATCTTCAGTTATGTTTCAAATACTGGTAAAGATAAAGTGGAAAAGGAAAAACAAATAGAGCACATTGATCAGGAAACAGAGTTGAAGATGTGCCAAAGTTCAGAAAACATAATTTCATGTGATCAGATTAAAGATCAAAGCTCCAATGAAGCTAGGTTTTCTTCAAAGAATATTAAGGATTTGCGGTTAGCATCTGGTGATGTGAGCATTGATCAGTTTTTGAGAAAAAGAGATGAACCTGAATCTCTTAGTTCTGATGTTAGTGAGCAAGGCAGTATTCATCTGGAACCTTTGACTCCATCAGAGGTACTTGAGTATGAAGCCACAGAAATTCTTCAGAAAGGTAGTGGTGATCCTTCAGCCAAGTCTGATGAAGTAGTGTCTGATCAAAAAGATGATGTTCCTAGAGAAAATAGCCCTAGCACAACAGAGACAACAGTAGACCTGGCAGATGAAAAAGAAAGAAGTTGATTTAGTTGTCAGTCTCACTTTTAGTGTATCAGTGGTAAGAGCATTCAGATCAGTGCTACCAGGTGAGCTCAGTAGAGTTCAGATATAGAAAAATGTGAGGAGGTCATTCATACACTTTATCTGTATGTTCAACCTAGGTTATTACAGAAATCAATTCAATAATAGCATGATTAGTATGAGTTTCCAAGAGGTTTTAAAACGTAAATAGAAAAGCTTCATTTAACAGTTCTCAAGGAAATGGAACTTGGTTGCCAGTATGAGTTTATTATTAGAATATTATTTATGTTTATAAAGCAGTGAAACTTCCATCAATCCTAGGCTAAAAATCCCTATTACCTTTATATTCTTCTCAATTAACTTAAAAGAAGAAATTTGGAAACCATATATCTTTTGGGAATTTTAAACTAATGATTAATTGGCATTGTTAATAAAGCTTTATTTGGAGTATGATGCTGGTAAATGCATAGAGTGTGAAATTAATGAATCTATTGAGAATTTTGATACACATAAACAATTTTGGATTTAATATAACATTCCAGACTGCCAGAAGCATGTAAACAGAATATTTGAATCTGTGTACCTCCATACACGTATTAGTCTGCCAGGCTGTAAGCTTACCTTAATTAAACTTTCAGTGAAAGTGAAATTATTAAAACATAAATTTATATTTGTGTTTTTGTCAGTGTGAGCTGTGCAGAAATCCCTTGATGTTGCTAGTTGTATAAAGTAGAAACCCATTGTTAAAACTCCTGTAGTTATTATGCTTTTAATGTTGTTTTACTGATCTTTAGAAATAGACCCATAAAAATGGTCTGGAAACCAAACCAAAGTATGGAATGATGTAGATATTGTAAAGCAGTCAACTGAAAACATGTCCTGGCGTGAATCCAGCCGTGTTTAAGTGACATTTTCTTTCATTGTAAAATAGGAACTTCAAATGGGACCTAAAGCAGTGATGTAAAAAATTGTTTTGGGATATTTAGTCTAATTTATCCATAAGATGGCTGCTAAATTGACTTCTCAGTTGTTTTTAATCATCTAGAAAATAATAGATTTAGAAATGAGTAAATGAATAACCATAGTTTGCTTTGAAGTAGTACTAATAAACTTTTATTTAAAATGTTACATTTTAACTTCTTAAAATTTGCTTTGAATCCTTAAATTTTGTTTCATTGAATATTAAATGTTTTAAATGTCCGTTAAAATCCTGCTGTATATAGTAGTTTTTAAGTAAATATTTCCAATAAAAATATGAACCTGAATAATTTTATTTCTCAGAAAACTGCTTGAATAAGTTTACCTTTGGCGCCTTTAGAAACTATATTTGTTTAAGGAATTTTCATGTTAAAGTTAGTGGTAGGATTTCATTCTGTACCTACCTTTTCCATACCTTGGTTATTGATATAACATAAATTAGTACGTAAAGTATAGGGGAAAATACTGCAAATATTTACAGAGAATGGACTTGTTTCCTAAGTCCTTTCACTTCAAGAGGTATATAATTTAATATTAGAGTTCTCTATCTGCTCAGTACATTAAAAGGCTAAATGGCAAAATATATTATCAGCGTATTTTCTTGAATATTTGGGAAGTAGGAGTGTAAATATTTTCACTTTTTCTGCACCTAAGCAAAAATAGGGAGAAAAGGATCCATTAACTGTCACCCTTAACCTTGTTGAAACATACATCTATATAGCAGAAAAGATTTGGGGAGTAATTTAAATCTTAGAAGAGCAGGGAGTAGATAAAAGTTTATGTAAGGACCACTTTCTGAATGTCATTCAGTTAGTTGCCAAGCCTATGCTTGAGCCCTGTACCAAAATAAGTCCAAATGACACTATAATCCCTTTTGAGCTTTGGGGTTGTTCTTTTTCTGCCTCTATAAGAATAGTGGTATTCAAAATAGCTGATCAGTAAACTGATTTTTAGAGAAAAAGGAAGTGAGAAGGAAAGAGACACATTGATGTGAGAGTGAAGCATTGACTGACTGCCTCCTGCAGCACCCTATTGAGCTCAGGCATGTGTTGGGAATCGAATGGGCAACCTTTCCGTGCTCTGGACAATGCCCAACCAACCAGCCAGAACCTAAAATTTCTTTTAAAAGAATTAGTAAGATATGAGTTACCTTGTTTTTGTTATAAGTAAAAGATGAGGAAATGAACTATCTGGGCAATTATTTGCCTAAGATTACAAAGCCAAGATTGAACTCAATTTGATCTGATTTTAAAGTTATTGTTTTCTACCTTATAGTTCTTATCATTTATACTGAATGCTGCTTATTAAAATAAATATCTTTTTTTGGCAAATAACACTCCCATTGATGGTACAATTATAGTTTGTTTTGTTATTTATACAGTTATATGTATATGTCACGGAGGACTTCTTAACCTAAAGAAAAGGACCTCGCGATCTTTTTTTATTTTTTTTTTTAAGCAGGAATTGAGGAATTTTATCTCAAGAGGAAGGATTAGATAATCATTTTGTTAATAGGAAATACAGCATGCAATTTAAAGATATACTTTACAGCCCTGGCCAGTGTGGCTCAGAGAAATATGTGTCTTCTGACCCCATTTCCCTTTTCACCCACTTCTCAAATCAGGCAACCACCAATCTGTTCTGTATTTCCAAGAGCTCAGGAATTTTATTTGTTTTTTCTTTTAGATTCCACATATAAGTGAGATCATATGGTATTTATCTTTCTCTGTCTACCTTATTTCACTTACCATAGTACCCTCATGGTCTATTCATGTAGCAAATGACAAGATTTCACTTTTTAATGGATGAATAATATTCCAGTGTGTTGTGTTGTTGTCTATGTGTGTGTATCACATTTTCTTTAGGTGTTCATCATCAGTGGACACTAAGATTTTTCCATACCTTGGTTATTGTAAATATGCTGTAATGAACATGGGTACATATATCTTTTCAAGTTTTAGTGTTTTCAGATAAATATCCAGAATTGGAATTGTTGGCTCATATGATAGTTGTATTTTTTTTTAAATCCTCACCAAGGATGTAGGGGGGTTTTTTTGTTTGGTTGTTTTTGTTTTGTTGTTTTTTAGAGAGAGAGGAACAGGGAGAGAGAAACATCGATTGGTTGCCTCCAATATGTGACCCTATAAGGGATCAAACCCACAACCTTTTTTGGTGTATGGGACTACACTCCAACCAACTGAGCCACCTGGCCAGGGCTGGTAGATCTATTTTTAATTTCTTCAGGAACCTCCATACTGTTTTCCATAGTAGCTGCACTAATTTACATTCCCACCAATAGAGCACAAGGGTTCCCTTTTCTCCACATTTTTACCAATATCTATCATTTCTTATATTTTTTATAATGGCCATTCTAACAAGTGTGAGGTGATATTGTGGTTTTAATTTGCATTTCCATGATGATTGGTGATGTTGAATATCTTTTCATGTACCCATTGGCTATTTGCATATCTTCTTCGGAAAAATCTCTTTTCAAATCTTCCCCATTTTTTCAGAAGATGGCTGCCAACAGGAAGGCAGACTGCAAGATAGTGTGTGAGTGAAAAAACAAAGGGAGAGTGTGTGGTCACCTGGGGAGTGTTTGTTGGAGAGTTAAGGGACAGCTATACTGCAGGAGACTGTGGGGGACTGTCGAATGGGGCTCCCCTGACCGGGCAAGCCCTCACTACTGCTGGGTTCCCTCTGGAGCGACCGGCTCGGACGCAGAGACCACTCCATCTTGATGGAAAAGTGGATGTTATCGGGAGCCTGAAAAGCCCAGGGAATCTACAGCTACAGTACCCAGCTGCGAACCCGAGAACACCAGTTACCAAGTGGCACAAGCAGCAGATTCAGAGGAGCTCTACACTCCACCACAGAAAGGTCAGATTTTGCCTGGGATAAGGTGAGGTCTGTGGTTCCAGCAGGAGAGAGAAACATGCACATGGGAGCTGGAGACTGGGGAAAGTCTGTGCCTAGAAAAATCCGTTGCTGTTGGGGCTGGCATGATCCATGAATGTGGACGGGGGTCCGCAGAGAGCTAAGAGAAGGGAACTCTAAAAAGCAACCCATTTTGATCTGTGCGCAGAAGGACAGCCTAAAAATTTTAAAAGTGTGCGGCTGCTTAGACCCAAGGGGAAAATAGACTGCACAGATTTGCGTGCAGCCCTGGAGGTCGCACACTTACTCTGGCTCTTTTTTTTCCTCCTCTTTAAATCCCTGCTTCTGATTACTAAGCCCAATACATAGGATCACCCAATTGGGGACACACTTAAGAGACTGCAAAGGAAAGTTGTTTTTCTGGAACCTGGGGATCAGAGTGGGGAATAACCATCAGAGAACCAGCTCTGGGGCAACCCACTCCCCCAAACCAGCATCAAATCTTCCCCATTTTTTCTATTGAATTTATTGGGGTGACATTGGTTCTCAAAATCATACAGGTTTCAAGTATACAACTCAACAAAACATCTGCACACTGCATCTTGCGCCCATTGCCCCAAGCAAAGTCATTTTTGTCCCCATCCCCCCTTCCCACGCCCCGCCTTTGCCCACCTCCACCTATCTCTGGACCTATCCTTTCCCTTTGGCTATCACCACCTGTTGTCTGTGTCTATGTGATATACACTGAGTGGCCAGATTACTATGATCTCTGAACACATAATAACCTGGCCACTCAGTGTACTTCTCTTGAGTACCTCATTTATTTGATATCAAAGATACTATAAATCGTGCACCTGATCAGTTTTCCCCTTAGTATTGGCTGATAGAAAGCTCAGGGCAAATAGGTGGTTGATCTCCAGCAAAAGTCTAGAATACTTTTGGTACCTATTTGAGATACAAATACACTGAGTGGCCAGATTATTTATGCGTTCAGAGATCATAATAATATGGCCACTCAGAGTCTGTGTGTGTGTAGACACACACACACACATATACATATATCTCAATACTTTCACCTTCTTTCTTCCAGTCTCCCAGTCTTCCTCCCTTCTGACAGCCATGAGTCTGTTTCATGTATCCACGCTTCTGTTTCTGTTTTGTTCACCAGTTTATTTAGTTCATTAGATTCCATGTATAAGTGAGATCATGTGGTATTTGTCTTTCTCTGACTGGCCTGTTTCACTTAGCATAATACTCTCCAGGTTTATCCATGCTATTGCAAAAGGTAAGATTTCTTTCTTTTTTATGGCCGAGTAGTATTTCATTGTGTAAATGTACCATAGCTTTTTTATCCACTCATCTACTGATGGGCACTTGGAATGTCCAAATCTTGGCTAATTGTAAATAACACTGCAATGAACCTAGGGCTCCTCAATGGATTGCCCCAAATAGGTAGGCTGGAGCCAGGGAAGGCCTGCGGACCCCTGGACCAGCGCAGAGGGGCAGGGACATGAGCATCAAGGTCCCAGGCCAGCACAGGGGGCGGGGACATGAGCCTCATGTCCCAGGCCCATTGCCGGGAGTGGGGACTCGAGCTTCATGTCTCTGGGCTTGTTGCCGGGGTTGGGGAGGTAAGCCTCAGTCCTGAGGCCCGTTGCCAGGGTCAGGGACGCAAGCCTCATATGTCTCTGGGCCAGTGCAGGGGTGCAGGGATGTGAGCCTCATGTCCTGGGGCCCATTACCGGGGTTGGACGCAAACCTCATGTCTCCGGGCTGGTGCGAGAGTGGTGGGGGGTGGGGGGGTGCAAGTCTCATGACCCCAAGCCTGTTGCCAGGGTCAGGGATGTGAGACTCATGTCTCTGGGCCAGCACAGGGCACGGGGACACAGCCTGCTGATCAGTCATTATGTGACAGTGTCCCAACCAATTTGCATATTATCCTGTTATTAGATAGATGGGCGCTTGGGCTGCTTCCAAACCTTGGCTATTCTGAAAAAGTCTGCAATGACCATAGGGGTAACATATATTCTTTCAAATTAGTTTTTCAGATTTCTTCGGATAAATTCCCAGAAGTGGAATCGCTGGCACAAAAGATAAACTACATATGGATTAAAGACTTAAAATGTTAGACTTGAAACCATAAAAATCCTAAAAGAAAACATAGGCAGTAAGATCTAGGACATTTCTATTAGCAATATTTTTTCTAACATCTCTGACAAGAAAAGCAAAAGAAAAAAATAAATGTGACTACATCAAACTAAAAAGTTGTTACACAGCAAAGGAAACCATCATCAAAATGGAAAGATAACCCACTAAATAGAACATATTCGCCAATGACCCATCTGATAAGGGTTTAATATCCAATATTTGTAAAGAACTTAAAAATTTAATGCCAAAAAATCCAATTTAAAAAATGGGCAAAGCATCTGAATAGACACTTCTCCAAAGAGGACATACAGATGACTGAAAAGATGCTCAATATCACAAATCATCAGAGAAATGCAAATTAATACCACAATGAGATATCACCTCACATCTGTCAGAATGGCTGTCATCAATAAATCAATACATGTTGGTGAGGATGTGGAGAAAAGGGAACCCTCATGCACTGTCGGTGGGAATGCAGTTTGGTGCAGCCACTGTGGAAAGCAGTATGGAGTTTCCTCAAACAATTCAAAATAGAACTGCCTAATGGCATACTGTTTTGATTACCAGAGCTTGTAATACAGTTTGAAATCAGAGTTTGATATCTCCACCTTTTGTTTCTCAAGATTGCCTTGGCAATCAGTGGTTGTTTTTTTGGGCCATTTGGGCACACCAACCTCTTTTTAAAAATGGCTTCTCCTAAATATTACAGTAAAACATGCTGTTTGTGGAGAATTGGGAATTATGTAGTTTTAAACTTTTGAAATATTTTACCACTGCCTTAAAAATATTTTTAATTGCTCTGATTACATCAAGGGCTAGCAAATTGTGACTCACAGTTGGCCACCGTTTTCTAAACAGAATTTTATTAGAAAACAGGCATGTCGTTTGTTTACACATTTTGCAGCCTTTGCACTACAACAGCACATTGTGCATGATGGACACCATGTGGCCCACAAGCCTGAAGAGTTACAATCTGACACTATAAGAAAAAGTTTGCCAGCACCGGTCCTTTATTTTCATACGGACCTATCATAATTTTATAACTGCTCTTTTATTTTCAGTGTCATAAACACTACAGTGAAACTCTTAGTTCGTAAATTTTGGTTCACATGGTACTTACAGAAAGCCTCTTGTTCCAACATGAACTTCTAAGAATTGTTTCTCTAGATTTTCTTTTTACTCTTCAAACAAACAAAATCAATTTCTTAAAAAACTAAATGTGATTTTTATTTCTGTGTTCACCAAATATTTCTAGTACGAGACCATATGATTATTCCAGGCTGCTGAGGTGTGTATGAGAGCAGCTTCTGGTTGGAGAATTTAATTATTGATGAGACTTTAGACCCCCTTTTCCCAAGCGGCGTGGCTACTTCTTGCATTTGAGGTTGTGATGCTCCATCAGACCGAGTTCCCTAGTGAGTGTGGTCAGGGCCTCCCTGTTCATTCACATGGACATGTAAAGCGTTTTGAGGGAGAAAAAAGCTTTTTTATTTTAAGCTAGTGCAGTTAGGAAGTTTTGTTTCTACAGCATAATGTAGTCTATCCTGGCTGATACAGGAACTAGTTCTGAAAGTAGAATGCTTCCACAAAAAACAAACAGAAAAACAACTAAAATAAACGATATTGCACTGGCTTTGAAGACAGATGACGAGGCTACCTAATAGAATCCACATTCTGCTGTGGTGAAAGATTTGGTAAACTTGCCTGCAATATTCAGAAGACAAATAATACACTTAATAAAGTATCTGTAGGAAGTTTGGATGACAAAGTCATAATAGTATGTTTTGTTTACATATTAGCTGCATTTGACAAAGTATTTTAAGAAAGAAGTGAACTCAGATGAGAAAATGCAGGATTGCAAATGGGAACAAAAGAGAATAGCAAAAGTCCAGAAATTCAGATTCTTGCAGGGTTGGAGGAGGCAACAACTTCTCATCCCCAACCAGTAAAAAGAAAGATTTTAAGTAACTGAGCTTAACTGAACAAAGAATAAGGTCATTATATTAACTGTTTAAACTTCTAATTAGGTTAAACTTCTGATAATGTTTCTATGTGGAAATACCTTAACAGACTTTCTTGGGAAATTTATATATTTTTCCAAATCTCAAGACAAAATCAGTCAAAAAATTTGTGAAACAGGACAAAATATTGTAACTCTCTTGTGAGAATTAAAGCATAGTAATCAATTTAGAGCCATTATTTGTTTGAGGGAATCCACTGAAGTCAACCCCAGAAGAAAGGAGGGAATGCTAGCACAAGGAATACAAGACTAAAGGCAGCATTTCCAGGAAACAGACCAGGAGCACATAAAAGAGAAGTGGTCACAATCTAACCACTCAGTCTTCCTTTAGCTATTGCCATGTTATAGTGTATATTCATGTACCTGTCTGCAGCTCACAGTGAGTCATTCTTTAAGTAAAGTAAGTTTTAGAAGGTTTATATGCATATTATACTTTATACAAATTCTATCAGTGGTGTTCCAAAATAAATTACACATATGGAAGCAAACTAATATCTTAAATTGGCAATATTGACTTGTGATTCTGTGTGGGGCTGTTATCCTTGATAGGAGATCCAAATGTAACAAAATTACAGTAGTCTTCTCCATCTCTTACCTGCAGTTTATGATGCCTGCGATCAACAGCAATCCAAAATGTTAAAGGGAAAATTCTGGAAATAAACAATTTATAAGTTTTAAGTTGTGTGCTATTCTGAATATGTGATGAAATCTCGTGCCATCCTGCTTTGTCCCATCCAGGGCATGAATCATCCCTTTGTCCAGAGTATCCACACTAGTGTATCTGCCCATTAGTCACTTAGTATTTGTTACTAGATCGATTCTTGCAATATCCCAGTGCTTGTGTTCAAGTAACCCTTATTTTACTTAGTGACTCCAAAGTGCAGGAATAGTGATCCAGAAATTTGGATATGCCAAATAGAAAGCATAAAGAGTTTCCTTTAACTGAAAAGGTATATATGCGTAGGAAAAAACATAGTAGTACTGTAATACATAGAATTTGGAACTATCTGAGGTTTCAGGCATCTACTTAAGGTCTTGGAATGTATCCTCCTCAGATAAGGGGGGGACTAGTATATTCAAATACTATCAAATAAATTTGTTGGCATTTCCCAGTGTATGATTATTTGCCAAAGGTTACTGTTCTTTGCAAATACTTTAACAAGAAAAGAAGTAAATGTTGTAGAACATTCTGAAGTGAAATCAGAAACTGATCTAAACTTGAAATTAACAAAAGCAATAGCACTTTAAACTAGGAAGTTAAAGTCAGGGCAAACAGACATAATACTTGTATCATTAAAAAAGGGAGAGTTTCTATGAAGCCATACATTACCTAATGCAAACTTGAATATGTTTTTCGACAGTTCTAACTATTTGACTAATTCAAAAATGAGAGAATTTTCTATGTCTGAAATATTTGTTACAAAGTAAAGATAAAGACTATCAGCGTGATTAATGCATTGTATGATTTTAAATTTCATTTTAAGAATAACTTAAATATTGGTGTTACTTCCAATTTTTAAAATGATTTTTATTTGGGATATGTATTAATGTTACTTCATATACTGTTTTCTGTTATCAGACATCTTTATCAGGTAGAGATAATGGTATTGAAATATATAATCTTTTTTATGTTTGTATTGATTTTAGCCAAAGGAAGGGAGCGGGAGAGAGATAGAAACATCATTGATGAGAGAGAATCATTGATCAGCTGCCTCCTGCATGACCCCTACTGAGGATCCAGCCACAACTCTGGCATGTGCCCTGATCAGGAATGGACCCCTGACCTCCTGGTTCAAGGGTGGAGCTCAACCACTTTGCCACACTGGCCTGGCAGAAAATATATAATCTCAAACTTATGGACCTGGGTCTTAGAGGTTTTATGAATTCGACCCCAAAGGCAAGGGAAGTAAAGTAAAAAATAAGTGAATGGGACTTCATCAAACTAAAAAACTGCTGCACAGCTAAAGAAGCCATCAACAAAACAATAAGGCAATGAATGGGAGAAGATATTTATAAACAACAGCTCCAACGAGGGGTTAATATCCAAACGTATAAAGAATTCATACAACTCAACAACAATCCCAGTGAAAAATGGGGAGAGGACCTGAACAGACATTTCTCCCAAGAAGACATACAAATGGCCAACAGATATATGAAAAGATGCTCAACTTTACTAGCTATTAGGGAAATTCAAATGAAAACTATAGTGAGATACCACCTCACACCTGTTAAAATGGCTATTATCAACAAGAAAGTAATAATAAGTGTTGGAGAGGTTGTGGAGAAAAAGGAACCCTCAGCAATGCTGGTGGGACTGTAAACTGGTACAGCCACTATGGAAAATAGTATGGAGGTTCCTCAAAAAATAATAGAGTTACCATATGATCCAGCAATCCCTCTTCTGGGTATCTACCCCCAAAATTTGAAAACATTTATTTGCAAAGATATATGCACCCCTATGTTCATTGCAGCATTATTCTTGGTGGTCAAGATATGGAAACAACCCGAGTGCCCTTCAATAGAAGACTGGTTAGAGAAGATATGGTGCAGCTCTGGTTAGGTGGCTTGGTTGGAGCATCATTCCGTACACCAAAAGGACTACGTCACTTACATTACTGTCCTCTCCCTCTCCCTCTTCCTCTCTCTCTCTAAAATCAATGAAAATACATCCGTGGGTGAGGATTAAAAAAAAAAAAGATGTACAATGGAATACTACTCAGGCATCAGAAAAGATTAAATCTTGCTATTTGCAACAGCATAGATGGATCTGGAGAATATAATGCTAAGCAAAATAAGTCAGAGAAAGCTAAGAACTATATGATTTCACTCATGTGTTATAAAGCTGAAACTCAAAGACACAGTAGTACCGTGGTTACAAGAGGGAAGAGTGGTGATCGTGGTGGTGGTGGTGGGTAGTAAAGGTAGTCAAATATATGGTGACAGAAGATGATTTGACTCTAGGTGGTGGGCACACAATGTAATATACAGATCATGTATCTGAAATGTACACTTAAAAGCTGTATAATCTTTCTAATCTGTGTCACCCCAATAAATGTAATTTAAAAAGAAGTATATAATATTGTTAATACTAAAGAAATTATCTTTTTTAAATTTCTGAAACAGTATAACAAAAATGATTAGGTGTTTATTATGGTCACTCATAACTGTTTAAAAATGCATTAAGTATAGTGTTATAAATAATACACAATGATGAGACTGTATAATTAGGGTATTCCTGAAAATTCCAAGGAATTTTGATACCTCATTCTCACATCCTAAATAGTAATATGTGTTAGGAATTGGAAATGCCAATACCCAGTAAATCCATTCAGATAGACAAAATGGCTTAGGAAACAGGTGCTGAAGTGTCAATCTTCTACCAATGCCCCCATGGGCTTAAGATACTCCAGGTAAGTGGGGAGCATCTGGGGGAAACATGACTTTAAAATTGAGAGTGTGGCTATTGCTGACTGGACTCGTAAATAAGAAGCACAAATTTTGAGAGAGTTATATTGTCAAAGAAACTGACCTGGACTAAAAGTTGATGACTTTTCAAAACTTAGTTTTTCTTCATCTCAAAATCTTTTTATCCCAGCATCTGTGGTCATACCACCCAGAACATACCCGATTTTCATTTTGTTAATACTGTTTCAGAAATTAAAAATAAAAAGATAATTTCTTTAGTGTGAACAAGATTATATGTTTTTATTTTTTATTGTTTAAATTAGTAGTACATATGTCTCCTTTTTCCCCCATTGACCTCCCCCCAGCCTCCCCCACCCTCCCAGCACATGCCCTCACCCCCCCCCTCCAGTGTCTGTGTCTATTGGTTATCCTTATATGCATGTATACAAGTCCTTTGGTTGATCTCTTGCCCTCCCCTGCCTTCCCACTGAAGTTTGACAGTCTGTTTGATGTCTCTTTGTCTATCTATTTTTGTTCATCAGTTTATGATGTTCTTTATATTCAACAAATGAGTGAGATCATGTGATAGTTCTCTTTCTCTGACTGGCTTATTTCGCTTAGCATAATGCTGTCCAGGTCCATCCATGCTGTTGCAAATGGTAAGAATGCCTTCTTTTTTACAGCAGCATAGTATTCCATTGTATAGATGTACCATAGTTTTCTAGTCCACTCATCTGCTGATGGGCACTTAAGCTGTTTCCAAATCTTAGCTATTGTAAATTGTGCTGTTGTGAACATAGGGGTGCATATATCCTTTCTGATTGGCATTTCTGTTTTCTTGGGATATATAGACATAGAACAAACTCTCCAAATATTCATCTGGAATAAAAAAGACCCCGAATAGCTGTAGCAACCTTGAGAAAGAAGAACAAAGTTGAAGGGATCACAATACCAGATATCAAGCTGTATTCAAAGCCGCTATTCTCAAAACTGCTTGGTACTGGCACACGAACAGACATGTAGCCCAAAGGAACAGAGCAGAGAACCCAGAAATTGACCCAAGCCATTAGGCTCAATTAATATTTGACAAAGGAGGCAATAGCATACAAGGGAGTCAAGACAGTCTCTTCAATATATGATGTTGGGAAAATTGGACAGATACATGCAAATAAAATGAAGCTAGACCACCAACTTACACCATGCACAAAAATAAACTCAAAATGATTAAAGGACTTAAACATAAGATGGGAAACTATAAAAATCTTAGAAGAAGTCCTAACTGGTTTGGCTCAGTGAATAGCGTGTCGGCCTGTGGACTCAAGGATCCCAGGTTCAATTCTGGTCAAGGGCGTGTACCTTGGTTGCAGGCACATCTCCAATAGGGGGTGTGCAGGAGTCAGCTGATTGATGTTTCTGTACAGCAAAAGAAACCATCAACAAAACAGCAAGAAAGTCACTGCATGGGAGAACATATTTGCCAATGTTATCTCCGATAAGGGTTTAATCTCCAACATTTACAGGGAACTCATACAACTTAACAAAAGGAAGATAAACAATCCAATCAAAAAATGGTCAAAGGACCTAACTAGACACTTTTCAAAAGAGGACATACAGAAAACCAAGAGACATATGCAAACATGCTCAAAGTCACTAATCATCAGAGAGATGCAAGTCAAAACAACAATGCGGTACTATCTCACACCTGTCAGAAGGGCTATTATCAACAAGTCAACAAATGACAAGTGCTGGTGAGGATGCGGAGAAAAAGGAACCCTCGTGCACTGCTAGTGGGAAAGCAGACTGGTGCAGCCACTATGTAAAACATTATGGTGTTGCCTCAAAAATTTAAAAATGGAACTGCCATTTGACCCAGTAATATATATTTCTTTTTAAATTACATTTATTGGGGTGACACCGATTAGAAAGATTATATAGGTTTCAAGTGTACATTCTGATATATGTTCTGTATCAGAATTTTTTTTAAATATATTTTATTGATTTTTTTACAGAGAGGAAGGAAGAGGGATAGAGAGCTAGAAACATCGATGAAAGAGAAACATTGATCAGCTGCCTCCTGCACACCCCCCACTGGGGATGTGCCCGCAACCAAGGTACATGCCCTTGACCGGAATCGAACCTGGGACCCTTCAGTCCACAGGCTGACGCTCTATCCACTGAGCCAAACCGGTTTCGGCCAGAAATGTTTTTTATTTCAGCTTGTTCCTAAAAAATATTTTGACAGGATATAGACTTTTTTAAGTAGATTTTTTCTCTCTCTGCACTTTAAGAACTGTTGTGGCACTTCATTGGGTTTTCTGATAAGAAATCAGCAGTTATTTTAATAATTGTTCCTCTATAATAAAATGGGGTTTGTTTTTTCCTTTGTCTTTAGTTTTCAGCAGTTTGATTGTGGTGTGTTTGGGTATGGATTTCTTCTTATTTAGGATTTGCTAAACGTCTTGAAATTTGTTTGTTTCTGTCTTTGACCTAATTTTGGGAGTTTTCAGTCAAGGAGAACTCTTTTTAAATTTGTGCAAAAATGTACATAACATAAAATTTACTATTTTAACTTTTTAAAGTATACAACTCAGTGGCATTCAGTACATTCACAATATTATACAACTATCACTGCTACTTATTTCCAGGACTTTTTCATCATCTCAAACAGAAACTCTGTACTCATTGAGCAATTAACACCCCATTACCCTCCCCCTAATCCCTGATAACTGCCACTTTCTATCACTGTGAATCTGTCCATTCTAGATATCTCATTTAGGTAGAATCCTATATAATAAAAGGCTGATATGCAAATCGACCAAATGGTGGAACGACTGGTCGCTATGTCACGCACTGACCACCAGGGTGCAGACGCTCAATTCAGGAGCTGCCCCCTGGTGGTCACTGTGCTCCCACAGGGGGAGCGCTGCTCAGCCCAAAGCTGGGTGAGCACAGTGGTGGTGGCAGGAACTTCTCCCGCCTCCGAGGCAGCGCTAAGGAGCAGTGAGCTGCGCAGTAAGGAGCAGCAAGCAGGTGGGCAGTAAGGAGCAAGGGCTCCTAGGCTGCAAGAGGGATGTTTGCCTGCCAGCTTAGGCCCACTCTCCCCGAGGGGTCACAGACTGCGAGACGGTGCAGGCTGGGCTGAGAGACCCCCTGAGTGCATGAATTTTCATGCACTGGGCCTCTAGTCATACAATATTTTTTTGTCCTTTTCTGTCACTTAGCATAATGTTTTCAAGGTTCATCATGTTATAGCATATATCAGAACTTCATTCTTGTTTCATGAATGAATGATATTCCCTTGCATGCATATACAACATTTTACTTGTCCATTCATCTCTTCATGGGCCCCTGGGTGGTTTTTTTTATCCGTTATGAATAATGCTGCTATGAACATTTGTGTACAAGTATCTATTTGACTCTTCGTTTTCTGTTCTTTGGAGTATATACATAGGAGTCATATTATAATTCTATATTTAACATTTTGAGAAACTGCCAAACTTTTCTACAGTGGCTGCACCATATTTCATTCCCACCAGCAGTACAGGAGGGTTCCAGTTTCTCCACATCCTCACAACACAGGTAAATTTCAGGGCTGTTGATATCAGCCATCTTAGTGAATGGTATCAGCTACTTTTTCTTTCTTTTTCTGTCTGGCACTTCGATAATACAAGCATTAGACCTTTTGGTATTGTGTCACAGGTTCCTTAGGCTCTGTGCTTTCTTAAAATTTAAATTCTTTATTATTGAAAGTAAGGCTCTGTGCTTTTTAATAAATATTTTTCTCTCTGTTTTCACTCCAGGTAATTTTAAGTGACTCTTTTTTAAAATTTTTTATTTTATTGTTTATATACTACAAATAGTAGTACATATGTCTCCTTTTTCCCCCCATTGACCTTCCCCTGGCCTCTCTTACCCCCTGGCACATGCCCTCACACCCCCGCCCCCAAAGTCTTGTGTCCATTGGTTATGCTTACATGCATGCATACAAGTCCTTCGGTTGAGCTCTTCTTCCCCCCCGCCACCCCTCCCCCCACACACCCAACACTGCCCAGCCTTCCAGCTGTAATTTGACAGTATGTTTGATGCTTCTCTGCCTCTGTATCTATCTTTTTGTTCATCAGATTATAATGTTCTGTATTTTCCATAAATGAGTGAGCTCATGTGGTATTTTTCTTTCATTGCCTGGCTTATTTCACTTACAATAATGCTCTCCAGTTCCATCCATGCTGCTGCGAATGGTAAGAATTCCTTCTTTTTTTATAGTAGCATAGCATTCCATTGTGTAGATGTACCATAGTTTTCTAATCCACTCATCTGCTAATGGGCATTTAGGCTGTTTCCAAATCTTAGCTATGGTGAATTGTGCTGCTATGAACATAGGGGTGCATATATCCTTTCGGATTCGTGTTTCTAGTTTCTTGGGATATATTCCAAGAAGTCAATTACTGGGTCAAATGGGAGTTCCATTTTTAACTTTATGAGGAAACTCCATACTGTTCTCCACAGTGGCTGCACCAGTCTGCATTCCCACCAGCAGTAAAGGAGGGTTCCTTTTTCTTCACATCCTCTCCAGCACTTGTCATTTGTTGATTTGTTGATGATAGCCATTCTGACAGGCGTGAGATGGTACCTCATTGTTGTTTTGATTTGCATCTCTCAGATGATTAGTGACTTTGAGCATGTTTTCATATGTCTCTTGGCTTTCTGAATGTCCTCTTTCGAAAAGTGTCTATTTAGGTCCGTTGCCCATTTTTTGATTGGGTTGTTTATCTTCCTTTTGTTGAGTTGTATAACTTCCCTGTAGATGTTGGAGATTAAGCCCTTATCAGAGATAACATTGGCTAATATGTTCTCCCATGCAGTAGACTTTCTTATTATTTTGTTGATGGTTTCTTTTGCTGTACAGAAGCTTTTTATTTTGATGTAGTCCCATTTATTTTCTCCTTAGTCTCTCTTGCCCTAGGATTTGTGTCTGTAAAGATATTGCTATGACATATGTCTGCAATTTTGCTGCCTATGGAGTCTTGTAGAATTTTTATGGTTTCCCGTCTTTCATTCAAGTCCTTTAGCCATTTTGAGTTTGTTTTTGTGTATGGTGTAAGTTGGTGATCTAGTTTCATTTTTTTGCATGTGTCTGCCAAATTTTCCAGCACCATTTATTAAAGAGGCTACTTTGACTCCATTGTATGCTCTTGCCTCCTTTGTCAAATATTAATTGGGTATAATGGCTATGTGATGTGTCACATTTATTGATTTGTGGGTCCTCTATTCTATTCCATTGGTCTATGTCTGTTATTGTGCCACTACCAGGCAGTTTAGAGAACCGTGGCTTGGTAATATAGTTTAATTTCTGGTATTGTGATCCCTCCCACTTTGTTCTTCTTTCTCAGGACAGCTGTGACTATTCAGAAGAATTTTTTTTTTTTTTTATTCCAGAAGAATTTTTGGAGAGTTTGTTCTAGATCTTTGAAATATGCCATTGGTATTTTAATAGGTATTGCATTGAATCTATAGATTGATTTAGGTAGTATGAACATTTTAATGATGTTGATTCTACCAATCCATGAACATGGTATGTTCTTCTATTTATTTATGTCTTCCTCTATCTCTTTTTTCAATATCCTGTAATTTTCTACATATATGTCTTTTACCTCCTTGGTTAAGTTTATTCCTACATATCTTAATTTTTTTGGTGCAATGGTAAATATTGTTGTTTTTTTTCATTTCTCTTTCTGTGAGTTCATTATTGGTGTATAAAAAGGCCATAGCTTTCTGGGTGTTAATTTTGTATCCTGCTATATTGCCACATTCATTTATTAGGTCTAGTAGTTTTTTGATGGAGACTTTGGGGTTTTCTATGTATAGTATCATGTCATCTGCAAATAAGGACAGTTTTACTTATTCTTTTCCAGTTTGGATGCCTTCTATTTCTTCTTCTTGTCTGATCGCTATGGCTAGTACTTCTAGTACTATGTTGAACAGGAGTGGTGAAAATGGGCATCTCTGTCTTGTTCCTGTTCTTAGGGGATATGGTTTTAGTTTTTGCCCATTTTTGCCCATTGAGTATGATGTTGGCTGTAGGTTTGTCATATAGGGCTTTTGTTATGTTGAGGTATGATCCCTGTATCCCCACTTTACTGAGAGTTTTTATCAAGAAAGGCTGTTGGATTTTTCAAATGCTTTTTCTGCATCAATTGATATGATTATGTGATTTTTGTCTCTCAGTTTGTTTATGTGATGTGTCACATTTATTGATTTGTGGATATTGTACCATTCTTGCATCTCTGGAATAAATGCCACTTGATCATGGTGTATGATCTTTCTAATGTATTGTTGAATCTGATTTGCTAGAATTTTGTTGAGGATTTTAGCATCTATGTTCATCAAGGATATTGGCCTGTAGTTCTCTTTTTTTGTGGTGTCTTTATTTGGTTTTGGGACTAGGGTAATGCTGGCTTCATAGAAAGAGCTTGGAAGTGTGTCTTCCTCTTGAATTTTTTGGAATAGTCTGAGGTAGATAGATTTAGTTCTTCCTTGAATGCTTGGTAGAACTCCCCTGTGAAGCCGTCTGGACTAGGGCTTTTGTTTGCTGGAAGATTTTTGATCGCTGCTTCAATTTCTATGGGAGTTATTGGCCTATTCAGGTTTTTTGATTCTTCTTGATTGAGTTTTGGGAGCTTGTATTTTTCTAAGAATCTTTTCATTTCATCTAGGTTGCCCATTTTGTTGGAATATAGTTGTTCAGAGTATTTTTTTATAATTGTTTGTATTCCTGTGAGATCAGTTGTTACTTCACCTCTTTTGTTTCTGATTTTGTTTATTTGGGTCCTCTCTCTTTGCTTCTTGGTGAGCCTGTCTAAAGGTTCATCAATCTTGTTTATCCTTTCAAAGAACCAGCTCTTGGTTTTGTTGACCTTTTGTATTTTTATTTTATTTTTATTTTTTTGGTCTCTATGTCATTTGTCTCTGCTCTGATCTTTATTATTTTCTTCCTTCTGCTTACGCCGGGCTTTTCTTGTTGCTCTCTTTCTAACTCTTTGAGCTGTAGGATTAGATAATTTATTACCATTGTTTCTTGTTTTTTGAGATAGGCCTATAGAGCTATGAACTTCCCTCTCAAGACTGCTTTCACTGTGTCCCATAGATTTTGGATTGTTGTGTTTTCATTGTCATTTTTTGCCATGATGCTTTTTATTTATTCTTTGATCTCTTTGGTAACACAATCATTGTTTAGAAGCATGCTATTTAGCCTTCAGGTGTTTGATTTTTTAATTGTTTTTATTGTAGTTGATTTCTAGTTTTATGCCATTGTGATCTGAGAAGATGCTTGGTATGATTTCTATCTTCTTGAATTTGAAGAGACTTTGCCTGTGTCCCAATATATGGTCTATCTTTGAAAATGATCCATGTGCACTTGAGAAGAATGTATATTCTATGACTTTGGGGTGAAGATGTCAATTCCATCTGATCTAGTGAGTCATTTAGGATTGATGTATCTTTGCTGATTTTTTGTTTAGAGGATTTGTCCAATGGTGATAGTGGGGTATTAAAGTCCCCTACTTTGACTGTATTGCTGTCAATTGCTCCCTTGATATCCTCCAGAAGTTTTTTTTATGTATTTGGGTGCTCCTGTATTGGGTACGTATATGTTTACCAGAGTTATTTCTTCTTGTTGGATTGCTCCCTTTAGTATTATGAAGTGGCCTGCCTTATTTCTTTTTATGTCTTTCACTCTTATATCTAATTTGTCAGATATAAGTATTGCTACCCCAGCTTTTTTTTTTCCATTTCCATTTACCTGATAAACCTTTTTCCATTCCTTCACCATCAGTCTGTGTGAATCCTTTTTTCATAGTCTTTTTTTCCTGTAGACAGCAGATATATGGATCATGTTTTCTTATCCACTCAGCTACCCTCTGTCTTTTGATTGGGGCATTTAATCCATTTACATTTAAAGTTGTTATTTATAGGTACTTGTTTGTCGCCATTTTTATTTTTTAAGCCTGTTTTCCTTCTTCGCTTCCTATTTCTTCTTTTTACAGCAGACCCTTAGCATATCTTGCATTGCTGATTTCGTGGTAATAAACTCCCTTAGTTCTTTTTTGTCTGTGAAGCTCCTGATTTCCCCCTCAGTTTTGTTTGATAGCCTTGCAACACAACCACACATTTGCTTAGGATAGCAGAGTTGAGCAGGAGCAGCAGAGATCATAGGTAGTACTGTAACCACCTCATACTCTGCTTGGTGTCACTGTGCAATTATAACTGAGCAGCATTGCAGGTGTCCTGTGCATTGCCACAGGGCAACATTTATTTCATTTCTTACTAGTGCCCCAGTGCACGAATTCGTGCACATTGGAATGAAATTAATTAGAAGAAATATTTTACTATCATTATTCGCCCTTTCTCTATAATAGAAGTGTCAACCAAATTCATGATCAACAATGACAGATGGAAACACATGCGTGTGATTGGCACACAAGAGCTTTATATGTATTGCACATTTGCAAGTCAACTTATAGATATAGAATAAACTTGCATAATTAGACCTTGCTTTCTGGTTTAGCTAAACTTTTTCCAGTCCAGTGAAGCACCCCAACTTCTCTTTCAGATAATTGTCAGCAACACAGCAGTAAATATCAACACAAAGCAGATTATTATTGTATGCTGGGAGAACAAAGGGTAAAATATTTAACTGCAGCAGTGTTTGACTATATTCTTCACAGTGAGAAAACCTGAAGTCATTTTCAAGGTCTACCATTTCTTGCTTCTTTTCAGTTGGATCAAGTTTCTAAGCTTTTAAATCTCTAATGGGGAAAAAAAAAAAAAAAAAAGGATTCCACTGAGTCTCCTATTTACCTACTCCAGGACTTCTGTGAGGATCAAATGAGATGAGGCATGGGAAAATTCTTCACAGACAGTTGGTTAAAGTGTAAAATGTTTCCACCTGGCTATAAAGCAAGTCATGTTCCTGGGCTGAAGAAGCTGCAAGGAGGCTAGTCGTTATTAGGGAAAGGAAGCCAGGCGTTGCTATATGATGTCATTACCCAGTGTCCACAGCAACTGTTTCCAGGCTGGGCTGGGCTGTGGACCACATTTTGCACCATGGGGTCTCAGCAGCATTGGCTGCAATTTGGTGGTCTGTTACTGTGGAGTGGTGGTGGGGCCTGTGTCCCACTTGGGGGAAGCCGATTGTTGCTTTGTGGACACGAGGTCCATGGTGCCGTTTCTCTGTAAATGGCCAGGGTGAGTCATGGCAGCTCTTGTGTTGAGTGTCTGCCCCCTGGTGGTCAGTGCATGTCATAGGGACCAGTCAGATGATCAGACACTTAGCATATTAGCAATATATATATGTAGACTAGAGGCCCGGTGCATGAAATTCAGGCATGAAGGGTTTTCCTCAGCCCGGCCTGCACCCTCTCCAATCTGGGACTCCTCGGGGGATGTCCGACTGCCGGTTTAGGCCTGATCCCACAGGATTGGAAATCCCTCTCACAATCCCAGATGACTGCCTCCTAACCACTAGCCTGCCTCACTGACACCCCTAACCCCTCTGCCTGCTGGCCTGGTCACCCCTACCTTGCCCCCCTGCCAGCCTGATCACCCCTACCTTGCCCCCTGCCTGCCTGGCTGACCCTAACCTCTCTGCCTGCCTGCCTATCACCCCTAACTGCCACTGCCTGCCTGCCTGGTTGCCCCTAACTGTGCTCCACTGACAGCCTGATCTCGCCCCTAACTGCCCTCCCCTGTGGCCTGATCTCATCCCCAACTGCCCTCCTCTGCTGGCCTGATCTTGCCCTCAACTGCCCTTCCCTGCAGGCACCTACTGCCCCCTACTGCCTCTGCCTCAGCCCCCACCACCATGGCTTTGTCCAGAAGGAAGTTGGACGTCTGGAAGATGGCCAGTCAATCTGGTCTAATTAGCGTATTACCCTTTTATTAGTATATATAGATTATATAAATAGGATTGCTTAAATGGCAGGGGGAGGTGGAGTTTTTTCATCAGGAGGAGATGCTGTTGGCAGACAAAAATACATAATCCCTATATCTGGACTGATAGTCAGCCATATGCACTATACTGCCAAACCAGTCATTAAAAAATGAATCTTACACCTTACACCAAACAGCTGTTGCCATAAAACCCCTCCTCAGCCCCCACCTTAGGTTCTGCCTTCGCAGTTCACCCAGAGTAGGTTCTGACTGGTCGGTTTCTATGCCAGTCAGCATCAAAAGTTCCACCTCTAAGGCAGCCATTGGCTTCTCGCAGTTCACCCAGATTTGGTTCTGATTGGTTGGTTTCTATGCCAGTCACCATCTCTGGGCCTATCTCCAGTTCTGATCATAGAGGCGGGGCTGATCAGCAGCCATCCCAGGCTTCTGGCAAGCGGTCTGAACTGCTGACCTCTGGGAGAGAGAGAGAGGCTTGGCTGCTGGTGAGGCCCGGAGAGAGAAGCAGGGTCTGCTTCTCTCTCCGGGGTCTGCTTCTCTCTCCAGGCCTCGCCAGCAGCCGCTGTCACTTCTGATAAGACCCACCTCTCTCTGTCCCCCATAGGTCAGCAGTTCAGCCTGCTCACCTGCTGCACATGCAGCGTGGCGTTGTGTCGAGCCTTCGGTCGTTTTGAATGTTACGACCCTGGCTCTTTATATATATAGATTACCAGTGCATCCCCATCATGTCAACACAAGTAAGAAAGGTAAAAGTGGACTTCAAATGTCATGTTTTTAAGGTACAATGGAGAGTGGTGGAGCAAAAGTAGGTTTATAGTTGTGAGTATGCGAAACACAGAGTTTACCCATATGTTATTTATTAATTATTGTAGTATTTTCCATATGAACAACTTTAAACTTACTTTTACCCCACCTTGTATTGTTGTCACATTAAATGGCAAATCATTGTATTTATTATGTATTAACATTATAGCTGTGTTATAATGGACCTTTGATTAATGACAAAGGTAATATTACAGATTAGAAAGGAGAGAAACCCATCCAGATGAAAAATGTGAACTTGACCTTACCTCACATCACACATTAAAACCATGCAAGATACATTATAAATCTAAGTGAAATAAAAATTTGTGAGATAATATAGAAAAATGATTTCATGACTTTGGGGAATAGAAAGTTTTCTAAAGCACTAACTATAAAGGGAGGTTAATAAATTTGAATACATTGTAATTATGACTTATTTATGAAAAAAATACCACCAAAAGAGTGATAAAGCAAGCCAGTTTTTTATAACTTAAGTTGTCAATCCATAATAACCAAGTGTTCAATCAAGTGACACTTATAGGTATCCAATTCCATTTCAATCACAGAGCTCAAAGTTTGCAGAAAAGAGAGAGAACAATCTAACCTTTCCTATTCTCAAAAATGTGTAATAAATTTGGAATATTCATTCTCAAATGCAAAAGTGAATTTATTAAATGAGCAATAAATGACTTGTTGATGTTTAATATTGTAAAGCAACTAGAGGCCCAGTGCACAAATTCATGCATGGGTGGATCTGGCCATCCTGCCCTGATGGGGGCCAGTCAGGGCCGGGCCAGTGGGGGTGGGGGATGCGGCGGGTTGGTTGGCTGTCCCGCCCCTGATCGGGGTGGGAGGGGCCGGGCTGGTGGGGGTTGTGTCTGTGGGAGGTCAGCTGGCTTGACCCCACCCCCAATTGGCAAAGTGGGGGCCAATCGGGGGTAGGGTCAGCCGGGGGCGCTGGCCAGAGGACCTGTGGGCAGTTGGCCGGCCAGCTCTGCCCCAAGTCGGGGGGCGGGGGGGAATGGGTGCCAGGCCAGCCTTGGGGAGGGGCCGCGAAATGTTGGGGGTGCCGATCGGGGCTCCCATTGGGCCAGTTGGCTGTCACAGTGTGTGTCATAGCAACCAGTCGTTCCGTTCATTCCACCGTTCCGGTCGCTTGGATTTTATATATATAGATACTATGCAAAGAACACAATAGATATTAGATCAAATATGTTCAAATATTTAAAAAATAGTTTGTTTTTATTCGTATGATACCAATTACAACATTTGTAAAGCACTGGTTCTTTTAGACACAGAATTGAACCTGACTAAATTGAAAAGGAAGCACATTACAATGCAGTTATCCATGTGGTTGTCATTTAGAGCCTTGGCTTTACTGAAATAATCATTAGACTAGTAAACAAACCTCAACACAACCAGTGCACTACTTTATGTTAGTAGATGCATTAGCTTTATTGTAGCTGGTGGGCAAAGATAATTTGATGAAATTCTTGGAGGATGACACATTTCACTGTGAAATGTTTCCCCATCCTTGCTTCGTCTGGTGTACATAGGAACAATTAGCAGCTTAAAAGTGGCCAGTTTAGGTCAGTATAAACTATAAATACAAAATTTTAAAGTTAATATTTCAAAAATCTGTAATAGAATCCAACAAATGTTAATGTGGACTCAATCAAACGATTCCATGGTTTTCATATATAACTACCAACAATAATCTTGGGGTAGAGTATTAGTCATTAAGTCTTTTTAAAATGTAATTCTTTATGCTACAAGAAGCTTTTGACAATGTTCTTCAGTAGGAAGTATATGGGAAATCTCCGTACTTTCCCTTCAATTATGCTGTGAACCTAAAACTGCTATTAAAAGTACACTCTTAAAATAAAAAAATAAAAAAAGACAGCTAAAGAGCACTCCTTCCTTAGTGACATTCATTTCTTACAACCCATTGCCTGCAATTCAGTCAAGTGGCTATACATAGCTGCATCTACAAAGCTGCATCATGGTCAGGAAATGTAATTCTAATCTCAGCACTATGTGCATCCCAGAAAGAGAAGAGAAATTGCTGGGGTAATTAACAGTCTTCTATGCCAGCTAACAACTTTGGTCAAGTGACTTTAAAATATATATATATATACCATATTGATTTCAGAGAGGAAGGAAGAGAGAGAGAGATAGAAACGTTAATGATGAAAGAGAATCATTGTTCAGCTGCCTCCTGCATGCCCCACACTGGGGTTCGAGCCCATTACCTGGGCATGTGCCCCTGACTGGAATTGAACTTGGGACCCTTTAGTCTGCTGGCCAACACTCTATCCACTGAGCCAAACCAGCTAGGGCTCATCAACTGACTTTATCTCTGCTTCCTCTATACAAAAGAGATTGCTTGGATATAGCAGAGGTGCTAAGAAGAATGAATAAATGAGAAAATGAAAGCTAAAGTTCTTGCAATATAATGTTAGAATCTATTTAATAATTTTTATCTCATATACCTAATACTTAATTTATTTTAATGAATAGGTTATTGTTTGGGAGAATTTCAAAGAAATATTTTTCTAGATATTGGGAAACAGAAGGTCCTTGTAATATTCACAACCTATTTACTATTTGCCAAGCATCATACCAGGTATTGTATGTCTATCATCTCTCACAATTTTATGTAGAAGTATGACTATTATAATTATTTAAAGATGAGCAAAGTAAGGCTTAGATACTCAGAACAGCTGAAGCTGAGGTCCAAAATGAATGTGGTTTTTTTTTTATAGGCAGTTGAAATCAAAGTCTAAATTGAAAAACATTTGGTCCTATTAGGAAAGACATGTCATAGATATTAAGATTTTATTGACAGAGAAAACAATGACTAAAAATAGGATACATTATTTATGCCAAGGAATCTAAAGCCAATTGAATGTCTGAAATTAGTTAAAATTATTGAACACTGGAAAGAATGAGCCTAAAGTTATATATTAGTCCAATGGAAAGGTGATATTGAAGACAACTGATAAGGCCCCAGCATTGCTAAAGTCTTTATAAAGAAGCAACACTCAGAATGTAGATACTTGAAAAATAAATTAGGCGCACTGTGACACATTTCAGCAGAGAACAGTGAAAGTAATTCAATGCTTATTGCTCAATAAGTTATTGATTCTATCAAACTGTGCCTTTGCTCTTTTGTAAACAAACCTACAAGACAATGCAACCTAAACTAATAATACAGAGCATGTAAAAAGAAAACTGAAAGCCTATTTTCTCCCTACACCCTTTCCAAATCCTAATTCATAGAATTAATCACTGTTAAAATTTGACATGTGTGCTCCCAGGCTGTATGTATATATGTATGCATGTATGTATATATATATGAGTACAGAGATTTACTCATACTTTCACCCATACTTTTCTTTTAGTCAAACAGAATCATACTACATGCATTGTTCTGCAGTCAACTATAATAAAATACAACTTGTTAAGTAAACCACCATCTTAAAATGAAATTGAAATGTTACTTAATGCAGTAAGTGTCTGCCTCTATTTGCTTTACTTGTCTAATTGTCTATTTCAAAGCCTATACTATACTGCTTTAGTTACAGAAGATTGATAAGGTTGATATCTGAAGGCAATTTTTTTTCACGGTATTTTGACTATTCTCTATACTTCAGATATTCTTGGAGATTTTCCTCTTCCATCTGAACTTTTCCATAAACCCTTTTTCGTATGAACAAATTTATCTACTTCCATGAATAACCCTTCTGATTTGGATTATATTTCAGGTATTAATTTGGGAAAGATTGAAATTTTTTTTGAAACATTAACTCTTCCCATTCATGATAGATATGGTATTTCTATTCAAGCTTTGTTTTATGTCTTTCAGTAAGATTACAGAATTCTTTATCATATGTTTGCTTAAAATTTACTCTTTTTTATGCTATGCTAATGGGAAAATTTCCACTTCCATTTCTAAGGAGTTAGAAAAGCTATTGGTATTTGTATATTCATCTTGTATCCAGCCATTTTAATAAAATTTCTCAGTAGTTCTTGCAATTTTTCACTGGCATTTCTATTTTTTCACTGAGATGTCTGGTATTTTTCTCCTTTCCGAATATTTTCTTATTGCATGCCCTATAATGTCCAAAACAAGGTCAGACTATGTAGTATTCATTTGCCACTTCTTACTATCTGAGTGGAAAAAGCCAAATATTTACCTTCTATCCCCTTGAGCTAGGATGTGGGCACTTGAGGTAGACTCTGCTAATCAAATGTGTTCCATTAGAGAACTCTGAGATAATGAAGCAAAAATGCAGAACCATTTAAGAATTTAATTTTTCACAATGGCACAATATTTACCCTCATGGGCTAACAGTGTCCACGACACAATCCATAACTGGATTTAGGAAACTTCAATGCAAGCAGTAGCTTCATTAACTTATCATAAGATTTTTGAGGTTCATTCACATTGTGGCATGTATTTCATTCGTTTTCTTGTGAATAATATTTCATTATAACGTATATACAATAATTTTTTTATCCATTCATCCGTCAGTGGAAACTTGGGTTGTTTCCATCATCCACTTGTTGCTCTAAACATGAATGTACATGTTGAAGTATATGTTTTCAATTATGGGGGTGTAATACATCCAGGAGTGGAATTGTGGAATCATATGGTAATTCTGTTTTTAACTTTTTCAGGAGCCACGAAACTTTTCCACAGTAACTGGACTATTTACTGCCAGTAATGTGCAAGGTTTCCAATTTCTCAGCATCCTCACCAGCCCTTGTTATAGTTGTTGTTATTGCCATGCTAGTGGGTGTGAAATGGTACCTCATTGTGGTTTTAATTTGCATTTCCTTAATGACTAAAGATATTGAGCATCTCTTCCTGTGCTCATTGGCCATTTGTACATCTTGTTTGGAGAAATGTTAGTATAAGTTTTTGCCATTTAAAAAATAAGGTTGTTGTCTTTTTTGTTGTTGTTGAGTTGTAAGAGTTCATTATATACCCTGGATACTAGTCCCTTGTCAGATATGCCATTTACAAATATTCTTTCCTATTATGGTTATTGTCTTTTCACTTTTTGATTATGCCCTTTGATGCACAAAGGTTTTCATGTTAATGAAGTCTACTTGATCTGTTTTTTGTTGTTATTGTTGCTTGTGATTTTGATGTAATACCTAACAATCCATTGCCAAAGCCAAGGTTATGAAGATTTACTACTATGTTTTCTTCTAAGATTTTTTGGTTTAGCTCCTATATTTAGCTAATAAATAAATTTTTAGTTAATGTTTATATATGGTATGAAGTAGGGGGTCAAACTTCATTCTTTTGAGTGTGATATCAAGTTGTCCCAATATCATTTGTTGAAGAGACATTTCTTTTCCCATTGGATGGTCTTGGCATCCTTGTCAAAACTCAATTAGTCAATGACCTCAAAGATATAGGGAACAAAAGAAAAAATAGGACTACATCAAAATTTTAAAATTATGTTCATCAAAAGAAGCTAATAACACAGTAAAAAGGCAATCCATGGAGTGGAAGAAAATATTTGCAAGTCATATATCTGAAAAAGGGTAAATATTAAGAATATGTAATTATTAATAGGCCCAGGGATCGGGCCTAAACCGGCAGTCAGACATCCCTCTCACAATCCTGGACCACTGGCTCCTAATCATTCACCTGCCTGCCTGCCTGGTCACCCCTAATTTACCCCCCTGCCAGCCTGGTTGCCCCTAACTTCCACCTGCTGCTGACCAGGTCACCCCAACTGCCACCCCCCGCCAGCCTGGTCACCCCCAACTGCCCCCCTCTGCCAGCCTGGTCGCCCCCCGCTGGCCTGGTCACCCCATGCAGCCCGCTTGTTCAGTTGTTTGGTCATCCCTCACTAACCCCCCTGCCGGTCTGGTCGTAGGCAGCCATCTTGTGAGGGCATGAGGGTAAATTTGCATATTACCTCTTTATTATATAGGATGATGTTGAATGAGACATTATTTAAGGAACTGCTGTATATACATGTCATAGAATATCATCCACCTTTAAAAAGGAATAAAACCCACGCATGCTACATGAATGAATCTTTTTTTAAAAAATATATTTTATTGATTTTTTACAGAGAGGAAGAGAGAGGGATAGAGAGTTAGAAACATCGATGAGAGAGAAACATCGATCAGCTGCCTCCTGCACACCCCCCACTGGGGATGTGCCCACAACCTAGGTACATGCCCTTGACCGGAATCGAACCTGGGACCTTACAGTCTGCAGGCCGACACTCTATCCACTGAGCCAAACCAGTCAGGGCTACATGAATGAATCTTGAGGACACTATGCTAAGTAAATTATGCCAGCCTTAAAATGACACATACTGTGTGATTTCACTTACATGAGGTACTTAGAGTAGTGAAAATAGTAAAGACAGAAAGTAAAAAGGTGATTGCCAGGGTCTAGGGAGAAGTGATAATGAGGAGTTATTGTTTAACGGGTTTAGAGTTTCAGCTTTGTAAGATGAAGAATATATGTAACATTACTGATCTTAAAAATGGTAAGAATAGCCTTGGCTAGTGTGGCTCAGTGGTAGAGCATCAGCTCATGCCCTGAAAGATCGCAGGTTTGATTCCTGGTCAAGGGCATGTACCTGGGTTGCAACCAGTTGATGTGTCTCTCTCACCTCAATGTTTCTCTCTTTCTCTCCCATTCTCCTTCCCCCTCCCTCCTTTCTATTCTCTCTAAAGATCAATGGAAAAAGTATATCGTCAGGTGAGGATTTAAAAAATGGTAAGGATGGTAAATTTTGTTATGTGTACTTTGCTGTAATTTTTAACAGTCAGTACAGTAGTTACCTTTGGAAAAGGAGGAAGGGATTTGATGGGAAAGGGGCATACCCATTTACTGTTATTTTATCCCAGTAGTATAATTTTTATGGAATTTGGAGAGTTAGGCAAAATCATAAATTTAAGCTGTTGTATAAATTAATAAAAAGAGACTTGGAGAGCTTTGATAATATTCTCAAAATTAGTTAATTCATACGGAATAAGAAAATAGAATTTAGAATTCAGTGGTCTAAGTCTGTTCTGAGGTTGTTTTCTGTCCAGCTAGGGGTGGTTAGGTCTGAGTTTAGCTTGAATATAACCTCAAAGAAGTGAAAAATCAGCTATTGATTGAGATAAGAATACATCACTGGCCATTCTCATCTCTTCATTTACCTTTTCCCAGTTGCTGTGACAAAGATGCTTCATTAAATGGAGAATAGGAAGCAGAATTCACACTCAATTGTTTGCCTTTGGTGCCTAAATGTACTACCAGAGGATAAACAGATTTAATTCTGTACTTTGAATTTTGGAGCTGTAGAATAAAACATCACAAATTCAATGTTGATTATGTTTAGATGTTAAGTTGATTCTTGCTGCCAAATGACAAGACAGAATAGTGATGATCATTGAATTTGCATCAGTGCAGTATTTGTGCTTACTTATTCATGAGTGCTGCACTGATTCTCCCCAACTCATAAAAGGTTTATAAGAATACAAGAGGGAACATACTGAAAAGTTTTTAAATATTTAGTAATTAAATGGCAAGTTTTCAAATTATGCTGGAAAATTAAAGTCATCTTTCTTATTCAGTGCAACAGACCTGCATTAGAATTTTGAAGTAGTTCATTGCTTAAAAGAGTTCAAAATCCCTGTTCACATGTTTAGAATCCCCTTCTCTTATATGGGGATATGAAAAAAATTGAATATATTTCTAGATCTACCTAAACCAAACCTTTGATAGAATCTCATTTCCTCTCATTTCTCACCTCAAGCTGACATATTTAGCCATTCTCTAATCTACGTATTGTGAGAAGCACCTGACCATGGAGATGACTGTTAACTCCTTGGAGACAGTTGCAGATTTTAACTTCATTCTTTCTCATACCCAGGGCTGTGGTTCCCAGTCTAGGCTGCAGGTAAGAACCAACTGTGAAGGTTAATTTTACATATCATTTTAACTGGACCATGGTGCCCAGATACTTTATTAAACATTATTTCTGGCTGTGTCTGTAAGGATGTTTCTAGTTGAGATTATCTTTTGATCAGTAGATTGAGTAACACACATTGTTCTCCCCAATGTGGCCTCATCCAATCTGTTGAAGGCCTGAATAGAATAAAAGGCCAAGAAAGAAATCATTCTCTCTGCGTATCTCAGAATTTGTCCATTGGTCATCTCTTTCCTTCATATTTGGACTCAGTCTGGAACTAACACCATTGGCTCTCCTGGTTTTTAGGCCTATGGAAAACACAAAAGAGAGGATTATAAGATATGAAGGGTATAATTAACAGATCAAACGTATATCTCAAAACAGTTGTACAAGGAAGTAATAGAGGAGCATCATTATTTGAAGAGAAAATTGCTGCAAATTTTCTGGAATGAAAGAGACTACATGGGGGGAGGGGGGGAGTGGCGGGGGAGCGGGTGGAAAGAAAAGACACAATTTCAGATTGAAGGTATACCAAGCCCTCTCTTGGATAAATTGAATGAGATGCAGAAGTAGATACATTATCATCAAAGTACAGAATTCAGAAAGAAAAATTTAGAAGACTCCAAAGAGTAAAAGATAGTACATTTATAATGGGAAAAGTTCAACTGACTGACTGTAGACTTGGTATGTTGACTATCATAAGATGATAGAATAATTTTAAATATTGAGGAAAAATAACTTTCGGTCTATAAATCTATACCCCGATGAATTGTCTTCAAGATTAAGGTAAATAAAATCCCTTCTAAGCGAGCAAAGATTAAATTTATAACACTCAAGTCACTGAATTTTTATAAAAGTATGTATTTTAGAAAATTTAAACCAGAGTAAGAGATAAGCTTTAAGAATAATATATGAAAACAATGTGAAAAAAATCAAATTAATATCCGATTATATAAAAATAAAAAGGAATGGGGGAACTGGAAGAAATAAGGTAAAACTAAGAAACTGAATGAACATGGAAGAGGGAGGTAGTGTGGGCTTGTACATCAGAGTCCTTACATTTCAAAGAGGAAGAGATATTGACTAATTTTATATCTTCAGTCAAGTACAATCAGAAACTTGCAAATCAGTAAAGAAAAAAGTGAGTAAAGAAAACTCAATCAACTAAATAAATAAATTAGCAAGCAAAGTAGGAGGAAGAACAAATAAAACAGAAAGTAGAAAACAATACAATATGGTTGAAATGAATCCAAGTATATAAGTAGTAATGATATATGAAATGGATTAAACTATTTTTTTGAAATACAAGATTGTCAAACAGGGTTTCAAAATACCAACTAGCTATATGTTCTATTTAAAGAACTCATCTAAAATATATGACACTAAAGGATGAGGACTTGAGGTTGTTATTACTATGACCCCATTTGTACCGAGGCTGGCGGCCCCGGAAAACTCAACTCTACTCTTACAACCTGCTGATCTGTAGACAATTAATGATTCATGTTTATTAACCCTGTTATTATAAAAAGATTTGTTCTCCAGTCTTCCAAGTTTAACATATTATTTTAAAGAGAAACATTATTAATTCTTCAGTATTTGAAGAAATGATTGCAGACAAAGGGTGCCTTTTGGGTTTTCACGTGCCAATCTGGAAAAGGTGCCAAGATTCATTTACTACTTGCACCCTTCTGCAATCTAATTAAAATGTGCAAGCTCATTCTAGCTCAGTCCTAATGAACTAGAGCTGCAGTGCAATCAGAAATCACTGCTGTACTAAGCATAATTACCAATCCCTCCTCGAAGGAGACCATAAAGCTACAAAACGATTTTATGTTAGCAGTCTTAAAGATGGTACTGTCCATTCAATCGCCGATGCTAAAATATTAAAATTTTCCTGATATCCTATATTATTACACTTCTATAGTTGTTATTTTGATCTAATATAATATTTAGTATTAGATATTAAATAGTGTATTTGAAAGACTGATATTTTGCTTTGGGTTTATTAAAATATTAGGCTGAGCAATTACTTATCATCTTTCTCTTGATAAGATGCAGATAGACAGATGCACACTCATTTCTCAGGGCAAGATTGTGAATGTTATCTACACTTAAAAATAATATTACATATAGTAGAAAAGATGAATGAAACGGAATGCAATCCATAAGTAAAGTTCAATAGATATAGTGTGCGTGCCCCACGTTGGACTGCCAGTTGCGAGTGTCCCCCCGCCCCCCCCCCCGACGTCCCGCATGGGGTTCAGGGTTCAGGTTCTGGAGGAGGCCGCATACAAATGAAAGAGACTAGACAAGAAAATCTTAATTTGGGAATTGGGGGCCAGGTGGAAGCCCAAGAAAGGACTACACTTTGCTCTGGCCTTGCCATCCTTTTTATTCAGGTCTGGGGTACACCCATAGCCCTTAGGCAGGCAATTCCAGTAATAGCTGGATGATAGCCCATCAGCAAGGATTTACATAAAACTAAAAGGTGGAAGTTGCTTCAGCTCTCTTTGTCTCAACTAGACAGTGGGTGCATGGCTCTGACCCTTGCCAGAGCCTCAAGGCTGACCAGCCTTCCGGACTCCTTGTCCACCTCTTTCTGCCAGTGAAGGCAATGGGCAGCTTCCAACAATATAGGAATTTGGTATATGACAAAGGTGGCATTAGTGGGGAAAAGACAGATTCTTCAAATAAATAATGTTTAGACAACTTACACCAAAATAAATTCTTCACAAAGCAAAATTTGATATTAAAAATTATTCCTTAAAGTACTAGAAGAAAACATAGATTATTATATATATAATCTTGGAGTAGAGATGGCCTTTCTTAGTATGGTGTAAAACCAGGATTATATAAAGGAAAAGAATAAGTAAATTTGACTACATAAAAATTAGTAACATTTCCATGAAAACTATATATAGTAAAGTTAAAAATAACATACTGGCAAAAACATTTGAATATAAACTACAAAGTGCTGTATTAAAATCTACATTGAGTTTCTACAATTCACAGGAAAAGATGCACACCACCAATAGAATATGGCAAATATATAAAAGATAGAGTAAAAATAAATGCTCATCCAGCACATTGTTTAAAATATAAAAGTAACATAAGCAATGAGATACTATTTCTACTTATAATTTTTAAAAATATTTTTTATTATATTTCAGAGAGGAAGGAAAAGAGAGATAGAAACAACAATGATGAGAGAGAATCATTGATCGGCTGCCTCCTGCACGCCCCACACTGGGGATCGCCCTCACAATCTGGGCATGTGCCCTGACTGGGAACATG
Organism: Corynorhinus townsendii; assembly: GCA_026230045.1. Classification (NCBI taxonomy): domain Eukaryota; kingdom Metazoa; phylum Chordata; class Mammalia; order Chiroptera; family Vespertilionidae; genus Corynorhinus; species Corynorhinus townsendii. The sequence goes on along the minus strand of JAPDVU010000001.1, from coordinate 181,699,754 downwards.
GAAACTCAATTTTCCTTCAATGGGTGAATGAATAAACCTATTATGGTATATCCAAACAATGGAATACTCTCAGCTATAAAAAGAACTGAACTTTGATACATACAACAACAATATGGATAAATCTCAATATAATTAGCTGAGTCAAAGAAGTCAAACAAATATAAAATTATAAAAATTCACATTAATCTGTATTTACAAAAAAGAGATTAGATGGCCTCACAGTTACATTTCAAGGCTTATCAGAGTGTATGCTTTATATGTGTGCAGTGTATTGCATGTCAAGTCATAATTCAATATCACTATAAAAATAACCATTCTCTCTGTATTCCTACAGCTTTGATTTAAGAGTCTGACCTTTGGAGTTGGAAGGCCTGGGATGGCGTCTGTTTTTTATCATGTATTAGCTGTGTGACTTTAGGGAAGTTACAATCAGTTTTCATCATTGATAAAATGGATGTAACAAAAGTTCCTATTTCAAAATATTGTTCAGAGGATTGAATCTGTAATAATGCAGCACTTGACTCACTGCCTATCAACAGGTAAGTGCTAAAATAAAATGCTCACTGTGCCCTGGCCAGTGTGTTCAGTGGTTGGAGCCTCAGCCTGCATACCAAAGTGTCTCTGGTTCAATTCCTCATCAAGGGCACATACCTGGGTTGTGGTTTGCTCCCCACCCCCAGCTGGAGTGCGTGCAGGAGGCAACCAATCAATGTGTCTCTCTCATATCGATGTTTCTCCCCACTCCTCTTCCCCTTCCTATACGCTCTCTGAAAAGCAATGGAAAAAAATACTAGTATCCTCTGGTAAGGATGAACAATAATAAAAATTGCTCTTTGCTATTATCAGTAATACCACATAGTGTCTAACAGACAGGGCAGGAATATGTCTCATCAATCCTTGAATTTCACAGTTGGACCAAGTACACTCTCAATCTTTAGTCAATTTAATTGGATAAAATGGCTTATTATTATAATACACAGAAGTGCCTTTATCATTCCTCAGCACTTAAGCATTTGGGCCATTTCCAGGTTGTTGTTTTTTTATTTAGTTAAAAATGTACACAGTTATGACATATTGGCACAGTAATCACACAGACCCTTCCCAACTTCCATTTCAATTTTTTTGGGGATGCATTCTCAGGAATAATATTATCACAGCAAAGGACATGATTAGAATATTGTATTGCAATCACTTTTATTTTGTTTACAACATTTTCCCATCCTCTGTCATCTGGTACCATCATCCCCTTTCCTTTGGAGAATGCATAAGGAGGAGAAGGAGAGCCTGGGGGGCATGGCCATTCATGGTGTCCACCTTCATTGGTGAGTCTCTCATTGTCCTGTATTCCTCTGGGCAGTGACTGATTTGTTGGTGGGAGGGCATGTGACCTGAGTCTGTCCAATAAGTGCCCAAATGGGGGAGAGAAAGATAGTCCTTTCTTTCTTTTGAATCTTGAGATGTACAGTGTAGGCCTTAGATGGTCAACAGCTCAATCTTTAATAATGTTAGCAATTCTATTGTTTTAAAGTTACAGAAGAATAAATTTTTTACTTAAGTAAGGAAGTCTTGACCAATATGACTAGTTTTATAATTTTCCCCTAAAATTCGGGTGACACTCCTTGTAGTGTCATCAAAAATATATGAGTAGACCTACATTCCCATTGTCCACACTACAAAAAAGGAAAAGAACAGGCCAATATCCCTGATGAGATACTAAATCCTTGAACAAAATATTAGCAAATCAGATTCATCAACACATTAAAAAGATCAAACATCATGATCAAATGGGATTTATTCCAGGGATGCAAGGTCAGTACAATATCCTACACCACATAAACAAAATGAAAGATAAAAACCACATGATGCTATCTATAGATCATTTTTTATCAAAAAATATTTGATAAAATCCAGCACATATTCATGATAAAAAAATTAAGCAAAGTGGGAATTGAAGAAACACACCTCAATCTAATAAAGGCCATATGTGACAAACCCACAGCCAAATCATACTCAAAGAAAAACTACAAGTGTTTTCCATCACATTGGGAATAAGACAGACATAGTACTGGAAATCCTAGCCACAGTAATCAGACAACAGGAAGAAATAAAATGCATTCAAATCAGAAAGGAAGAAGTAAAACTGTCATTATTAGCAAACTAGAGGCCCAGTGCATGAAAATTCATGCACTGGAAGGGGGGTCCCTCAGCCTGGCCTGTCCCCCTCACAGTCCGGGAGCTCTCAGGGGCGGGAGGCGACCCAGCCATCAGGGGAAGGCGATGCCCCCATCACACCTCTGCTGATGCCACTGCCAGCAGCACAATTCTCAGCCGGCCCTGGGCCTCTGGCGGCTCTGGGCGGTTCTGGGCAGCTGGGCAGCCACCATCCGAGGATTGCCTGCACCTGGGGCAGGCCCTGGGTGGCTGGGCAGCTGCCATCCAAGACTTGCCTGTGCCTCGGGCTGGCCCTGGGGGCCTGGGGGGCTGGGGAGACTGGGGGACTCTGGAAACAAGTGGCGGGGCTGAGGGGACTGGGCACCGCCATCTTTGAGGGCGTGGCAGTCAGTTAGCATATTCCCTCCTTATTGGCTGTGAGCGCCGCCACCTTTGAGGGTGGGGCAGTCAATTAGCATAATCCTTATTGGCTGTGGATGACACCATCTTTTGCGATGGGGTGAGGGTCAATTAGCATATTCTCTCTTTATTAGATAGGATGACATGATATTATATGTAGAGAGAACCCTAACTCTAAAGATTCCACCAAAAAATGACTAGAACTGATAAATGAATTTAGTAAACTAGCAGGATACAAAATCAATATCCAGAAATCAGTTGCATTTTGATACACCAATAAAGAACTATCAGAAAGGGAACTAAGAAAATAATCTCATTCATAATTGCTTCAAAAAGAATAAAATGCCTAGGAATAAATTTAACCAAGGATGTAAAAGACTTATATTTGGAAATTGTAAGACACTGAAAGAAACCGAAGAGGATACAAATAAGTAGAAGCATATACCATGTTCATGGATAGGAAGAATTAATATCATTAAAATGTCCATACTACCCAAAGTAATCTACAGATTCAATGCAATTCCTATCAAGATATTAATGGCATATTGTCTGTAACTAGAACAATTATTCCAAAAATTTATATGGAACCTTGAATAGCCACAAGCAATCTTGAGAAAGAAGACCTTGAATAGCCACAGCAATCTTGAGAAAGAAGATCTTGAGTAGCCACAGCATTCTTGAGAAAGAAGAACAAAGTAGAAGGAATCACAAATGAGACTACATCAAACTAAAATCTTCTGCACAGTAAAGGAAACCATCAACAAAATGAAAAGACAATCCACTGAATGGGAGAACATACTTGCTAATGATACATCTGATAAGGAATTAATACCCAAAATTTATAAAGAACTTACACAACTAAACACCAAAACAAACATTCCAATTAAAAAATGGACAAAGACACTTCTCCAAACAGGACACACAGATGGCTAATAGACATATGAAAATGTCACTAATCATCAGAGAAATTGCAAATTAAAACCACAATGAGATATCACCCCACTCCTGGCAGAATGATTATCATCAATAAGTCAACAAACAACAAGTGTTGGCAAGGATGTGGAGAAAATGGAACCCTTGTGTACTGCTGGTGGGAATGTAGATTGGTGCAGCCACTGTAGAAGCCAATAGGGAGTTACCTCAAAAAATTTAAAATGGAGCTGTCTTATGACCTAGAGATTCCACTTTTGGGAATTTATTCAAAGACACCCAAAACACTAATTTGAAAGAGTATATGCATCCGAATGTTCATGGCAGCATTATTTACAATAGCCAAGATTTGGAAGCAGCCCAGGTGTCCATCCATAGATGAGTGGATTAAAAAGCTGTGGTACCTTTACACAATGGAATGCTAGTTGGCCATAATAAAGAAGGAAATCTTACCCTTTGTGGCAGCATGGATTGACCTGGAGAGGATTATGCTAAGTGTAAGAAACCAGTCAGAGAAAGACAAGTACCATATGATTTCACTCGTATGTGCAATCTAAGGAACAAAATGAACTAACAAGCAAAATAGAGAGAGGTTATAGATACAGAGCAAGCTGACAGCTGTCAGGGTGGGGGGGGGGGGGATTAGGGCTTTTGGGCAAGAGGGGATAGAGGAATTGAGCAAAAAAAGAGAAAAAACTTACGGACACAGACAACAGTGTGGTAAGTGTTGTGGGGGAAATGGTGATGGAGGAGACTTGAGGTAGTGAACACATAATACAGTGTTCAGATGATGTGTTGTGGAATTGTGCACTGGAAACCTATATAATTTTGTTAACCAGTGTCACCAAATAAATTTAAAAATATCATTGAGTCTTCAGTATGAGTTTTCTATTTTAAGATACAGTGGAGGGTTATAGTTGTATACATATATTGTCAGTCACACAAATCCCCAATCATAAAGCCATTTCTTAGTGAAAATATTCAGGCAATTTTTAAATTCCTAGTATCTTACTGTGTAGCAATGGCCCAACTTCTCCTTTTCAGGTACTCCCTGATGGCCTCTTAATATAACAACAAAAAGATGATAGATTTAAAAGCAGCACCCTTCACTTTATAACAAGTAGCTATTTTGTTCTGTTCTTACCCAGCTAAAGACACTTGATGCCTACAGTGTAGTCAAGTAAATGACAAAAAATTCAATGGTTTGTAATTAGTGTGTAACAACTTTGATTTGTTTTTCTACCAAGCCTTAGTGGAAAGCTTCTCCAAATATTTTTTAAAATATTCACATGATATTCTATTTTCTTGTTTCCACCATTTACTTGTAATTTTCAGAGTAATGTTTATGTCATTTTTCCCATGCCATTTAAAGTAAGACTTTTCATTGCCTGTACCTTGTATCAAAAAGCATCTGCTCAAACTCCCATTAATAATTGAAAATCCTGGTGGCTTTCATTCTCCACTTGTTAGTATTCATCTCTCACTAACTTCTCGCTGTCGAAAAGAGTTAATAACAAGTTGGCTATTATATGCTTTAAGTGAGCTATGAATGGAAAAGATTATTAAAATGCTACATGAGATATAACTTCAAAAGTAGGAACTATTATACATGAAAAGCAAGAATATTGCTAAAATTGTACTATACTCTCTATGAATAAACAGGACCGACAAGGCAGAGTTTCTAGCTTTGCTGACACTAACAGCAGCGAAGCCAGGAGACGGGCCGGTGCTTCAGAAATAATATCCTTGGGGGCCTCCTGTACGCCGGGTTGCAAATGATTAACACTCAAGTTACAGAGCCACTTGGCCTTATCTGCATAATATCAGCTCATGAAACATCTAATAACAGTGTAATTATACAACCTTTTCACCTTTTCAAAAGCAGCTTCAATTACAGATAAGAAAAATGACAAATCTACATATTTTTCTTCTTTGAAATTTGCATAAAGCTGAAGAGTTGTATCTGCCATGACTTAATATTTATGATGAGAGAATAAAATGTTTCATTAGGAACATGACTGGCTGCAGTTTTACTAGTACTGATTCACTTTTCTTTTGTACTGTATATCCTTGTCATACTTCACTTAGCCTTTGTAATTTTTCACTTCATTTTAAACTGCACATCAAATTACTTAGTGATTTTGAGATCAGTTACTTTCCTCCTCTGAAAAATGAAATAAGACTAGAATAGGTTATTATATTCAAACCAGAGGCCGGTGCATGACATTTGTGCACTTGGCGGGGTTTGGGGGGGGGGGGGTGCCTCAGCCCAGCCTGCACCCTTTAGCAGTCCGGGAGCCCTCAGGGGATGTCCAGCTGGCAGCTTAGGCCTGCTTCTAAGCTGCAGTCGGACATCCTTAGCGCAGCCTTGGAGGCGGGAGAGGCTCCCACCACTGCCGCTGTGCTCACCAGCCGTCAGCCCAGCTTGTGGCTGAGCGGTGCTCCCCCAGTGGGAGTGCAGTGACCACCAGGGGAAAGCTCCTGCATTGAGCATCTGCCCCCTGGTGGTCAGTGTGCATCATAGTGACCGGTCGTTCTGTCATTCGGTCGATTTGCATATTACCCTTTTATTATATAGGATGGTTCTTTAAACTGAACCCCAACATATAAAAATATGATACTAGAGCAGTTACGGCTGAGGCTGGGGTAGGGAGGCACTTCTCTCCCAGGGAGAACCCTGAGTCTCCTTCCCCTCCAACCTGCAAGACCTCTAGGGAATCTAATCAAAACAAAACAAAACAAAATACCAGAACTAGGAAGTGAGGTCACATGATAAATGATCAATATAGTAATCCAAGAATAAAATTAAGAAAACACCATTCACAATAGCAAGCAAAAGAATAAAAATCTTAGTAATTCTATATAATAAAAGCCTAATATGCAAATTGTCCCCTCAGGCAGTCATTTGACTGCGAGACCAGGAGTTTGACTACTCACTATGGTATGCACTGACCGCCAGGGGGTGGCACAGAACACGGCAGGCCTCAGTGATGTGGCACTGGCAGTGGATGGCAATGGAGGCACTGCTGGCCCCGATGGCCCCGATGAGAGCGAGACCGCGATGGGATGGTGGAGCAGGTGAGCAGGTGGCGCCAGGCCAAGGCAGGTGCAAACGGGCCTGATCACCCCACCAATTGCCCCACAGGCAGCAGTGGTGGGGAGTGGGGCTGCTGCCCAGCTCCCAGGTGCTGAAAGAGCCAGGTGGGGGCCCAGCCCCGATCTATTGCTCTACAGGCGGGATGGTGGAGCAGGTTAGGGGGCAGCTCCAGGCTAAAGTGGGGTGCCAGGTGGGACTGTGGGGCTGGGGGCACAAGCTGGGGCCCAGTCTCCTCAGGCCACCCCGAGGGACCCCACCCGTGCATGAATTCATGCACCAGGCCTCTAGTAAAGTTAATAAAAGGGCAAGACTTATACACCACAAACTATAAAACATTGTTGAAAGAAATTAAAGGCCTAAATAAATAAAAATTTCTTTTTAAAACACCTCATATGGTGCTTTTGTAGCATAAAGATACATAGCTATACATTAAAGACACGGAAACAAACCCTAGCCAGTTTGGCTCAGTGGATAGAGCATCAGCCTGCAGACTGAAGCGTCCCAGGTTAGATTCTAATCAAGGGCACATGCCCGGGTTGCAGGCTCAATCCCAAGTAGGGGGTGTGCAGGGAGAAGTCAATCAGTGATTCTCTCTTATCATTAGTGTTTCTATCTCTCTCTCCCTTTTCCTTTCTCTCTGACATCAATAAAAATATGTTTCACACACACACACACAACCCAAAAAAATAGTTGGCAGTGGTTAGGTCTGGTCTACGGGATTATATAGTATCTTAATATATTTTTTGTTTACTTGTATTTTTTTGCATTTTGACTGTAAAAATATTTTAAAGAGAAAAACTGACATTTTAAATTTTAAAATCTTCTTTCTTCCAACTGACTGTTAATGGAAAGGAAGCCAGTTAGTTAAAGTGGAAGTAGTAGTTGTAACAAAACAAGTGTGCAGTCTGAACTGGTTCCACTTTTGTAAAGAAAGGTGGGAAACCACGTCCAGAGGCAGGAGTGTTCTTTAGCTGGAAACGTGCCTGTGACCGTGGTTGTCTATTTCCTTGTGAAAGAAGGTCCTCGGGATTGCCCTTGTGTGTCTAAGAAGATTAAAACGGTGAACGAGAGTGACTGTGATGAGCTAAGATGTGGTTTTAGGATAACTACAGGTCCAGAGAAGAATTAAAGTGACCCAGTCGAGAAGTTGGAGGAATACCTTGTGGAGAAGAGTGTTAACATCTGAGAACAGGAGTGTTTGCTCTAGCAGAGCTGATGGGAATGGCACTGCGCGTGAGGTGCTCCTAACAGGCCCCCGGCCAGAGAATGGGGTCTGGACCAGGGCATTTTCCTGTGAGGGGAACCCAGGAGGACGTTGGCTGAACTGGAAACAAAGGTCACTGGTATGGCTGGGGAAGAAGCAGACCGTGTTCCTGAGATTTGGGGAGTTAGGAGAAAGGAATGTCAGTGAAGCCGTAAAATAAAAAAATCCTCCAAACGGAAGCTAAGAAAAATCTCTGGAGTGAAAAATATCAAAATATTGTTCTTCCCATTTGCTTCAATGGCCTCCCCTCCGATTCCCCTCTGGTACAGAAGTTCTATCTGCATGTTGGCACCATAGGGAAAAGAAATACTGGTGGAGACCAGCTAGTCAGGAAAGAAAGAGTATTAACATGGATAGAGGAAGTGCTGCTTCACAAAATTTGGCTACGGACATTATGCATGCAATGTTTTCTTTTAAAGAACCTGGTATAGTCTATATGATTATCCTGTTTTATAGACATGAAGAGAAAGGAGTTTGATTACCTATGGTCAAGTTTTCCTGTCAAATTCAGCCAGCTCGGAGACCAAGCCCGCACTCACCACGCCCATAAGTGCTCTCTTACTGGGAAAGAAAAATTCAGTTTGGGTGAGTCAAGATAGAGAATTCAAATGGGAAGAGTGGTCTGTTTGGCATTGTTAAAGATATTATAAAGTTTCAGTATATTGAGTAATTTCCCAAATATTCCAGAGACATCTCTTAAGATCTAAAAAAGCAGAAACACTCCATTCTTCAAGTGAAAAAATTGCAAGTGTATTTTTTTAAAACAGAAAGATTTTTTTAAATGTTTTTATTGATTTTTTTAGAGAGAGAAAAGGGAAAGGAAAAAGAGAGAGAAACATCAATTGGTTGCCTCCTGCTGGCCCCCTACTGCGGATGAAGCCCACAGCCCAAGCAAGTAACCAGCGATCTCTTGGCACATGGGTCAATGCTCAAACAGCTGAGCCGCACCAGCCAAGGTTGCAAGTAGAATTCTTAAAATGCAGTATCATTAATGGAATTAGATACACTCAGCTACCTAAGCAGGGCATACCATGTCCAACTGGCCTGAGATGTAGGGGAAATCAAATATTATTAAACTAGAGGCCTGGTGCACAGATTCGTGCACTGGTGAGGTCCCTTGCCCTGGCCTGTGCCCTCTTGCAATCTGGAACCCCTCAGGGGATGTCGGAGAGCCCGTTTAGGCCCGATTCCGCAGGCCAGGTGCAGGGACCCCACCGGTGTATGAATCCATGCACCAGGCCTCTAGTATGTCTATAAGATCTTTGTTTAGTCTCTTCCCGCCGTCCCCCCTCTCCCCTTCCCTCTGAGATTCATCAGTCTGTTCCATGTTTCCATGCCTGTGTTTTCCACTCCTGCATTGAGTGTCTGCCCCCTGATGGTTAGTGCGCATCATAGCTACTGGTTCCTTAAGCTTTTATATGTATAGACTAGAAGCCTGGTGCACGAAATTCGTGCACGGGGGGGGGGGTGTCCCTCAGCCCAGCCTGCACCCTCTCCAATCTGGGAGCCCTCAAGGGCAGTCAGACATCCCTCTCACAATCCAGGACTGCTGGCTCCCAACTGCAACAGAGAGGAATTGACAGGACTGCTCCAACCATGAAGACAGAAGAGAAACAGTCCAGAGATGGAAGGCGCTGACGATGCCTTGCCATGCTAGCAGTCAGCAGCTGTGCGTCGTGGCAGGTTGCCCAGGACCAAACCAGAGATGGTCGGACCTGCATTACCACCATTTGTCCACCATCCAGATATCATTGCTGACATGTACACATAAAGAACGGTTTGACATTGAAATTGGGACTCAAAAGAACTGTTGGCCCAGAAAGAAACTCACTACAGACTGATTCATTTGCCTCTCAGCATAACCATTTATTGCTTGTCCCATTTTCGGTTCTTATAAGTGTATTTCTAGTATCACATGACCTCACTCATCTAGGGGAAATAATGAACAACATAAACTGATGAACAAAAACAGACCCGGAGACAGGGAAGCATCGATCAGACTGTCAAACCTCAGAGGGAAGGTAGGGGAGGGTGGGGGTAAGGGGAGAGATCAACCAAAGGACTGGTATGCATGCATATAAGTCTAACCAGTGGTCACGGACAACAGAGCGGTGAGGGCATGCGTGGGGAGGGGTCTGGGATGGGAATGGGGGGATGAAGACAAATACGTGATCAGTAAAGAAATTAATAAAAATATACTTGGAATTAAAAAAAAGAACAAGCTAACTACAGTGAAGTGATGATCTTTGTAAAGACAGGATGAGCAAAGGGCTGGGGGAGCCAGAAGAGGGAGGAAGGCATCTTGCAACAAGAACCTGGAGAAAGCACCCCAGGCCAGAGGCCAACCTTAGTCCCTGGAATGGCTGCCAACACAGCAGCTGCAAAGCCACAGTTATACCATCATAGCAACAGTCAGAGAGCAAGATGAAGCCTGGACAGGCAGCTCCAGTGTTGTGGTTAACAGGTGTTGAAGCAAGTATGAAGAAAATGTAAGATAAACCACAGCCGGGTTTTAAGGGGTAAGCTCTCTATTGAATACATAAAGAAATAACATAGGCAGGCAATGCTGGTATTTCAGAGGAGTTTAAACTCATCTTCAAATTGTCAGGATCCCAAGACTTTTCCTATGGTTTTTCTAAGCCTTGATGGTTGCCTGGGTTACAGCTGATTTAGAAAGGATGGAAGTGTGGAGAGTCAAATGTTTGGAAGTGAAATACGAGCCTCTGTAAGAAAGTGGCTGGAGTTTGGAATGTTCATGATTGCTAATTCCTCATGCTCTTTTCTTCTTCCCTTAAGTGTTGCAATGCACCATCCATCTATCCATTCATCACACATGTATGGAGTGCCTACTCTGGACTAAACATTGATGATACTAGGTGATCAAATGCCATCACTGCTTTCTGGGAATTCAGCCTTACTGGAAGGCAACATTAAACAATACTAATATCAGGCAATAAATGTAAAACGTACACTGGAAGTACAGTGGAAGAACTGACTGGTCTACCAGACAAGTCACAGTGAACAACACCTCCAAGCTTGATTCTAAAAGACGGGCAGGCAAAAGGCATACAAAGGCACAGAATTGCATGAAATGCCCAAGAAAGGTGACTAGCTTTAGGGAAACATTTGAGTGGCAGGAGATGAGCTGGAAAGGTTGGGAGGGACTACTATATAGAAAAGAGAAAATCAATTGCATTAAGAACTTTAGTCCCACGGAACTTCTGGGTTCAGAGCTAATGGAGTTGCCTCTAGGTAACCCTGCCCTGGCTTCCTCCTGTTGTCCTCTAGCCTGGCCATTTCCAGGACAAAGTTTTGAAGCAGGTGAAGTACAGAATGTCCCTCTGTTTTCCCCCAGTTTTATTAAGAAATAATTGACATACAATGCTGTGTAACTTTAAGGTGTACAACATGATGATTTGATTTATAAACATTGGGAAAGGATTACCACCATAGGTTTAGTTAACATTCCTCATTTCCTATAGATACCATAAAAAGAAATGAAAATTCTCCTTGTGATGAGAACTCATAGGACCTACTCTCCTAACAACTTTTTTACATATCATACAGTAGTGTTAGCTATAGTCACATCCTCAGTACTTTTCCCTGGGAGCTTATCCCTTTTGACCACCTTCCTCCAATTTACCCTTCCCTCACCTCCGCCTCTGCTAACCACAGATCTGATATCTTTCTCTACAAGTTTGTGGAGTCAGGTTTTTGTTGTTGTTGATTTGTTTTGTCTTAAATTCCACATGTACATGCTATCATACAGTATGTGTCTTTCTCTGTCTGACTTATTTCGCTTAGTGTAATTCCCTCCAGGCCCATCCATGTTGTCACAAATCGATGGACACTTAGGTTGTTTCCAGGCCTTGGCTATTGTAAACAATGCTGCTATTACTATGAGAGTGACAATATCTTTTTGAGGTAATGTTTTCATTTCTTTTTTTTTTAAAGATCTGATTTTTATTTATTTTTGTTAATCCTCACCCGAGGATATTTTTCCATTGAGTTTTATAGAGTGAACAGGAGGGGGAGAGACAGAGAGAAACATCGATATGAGAGAGACACATCGGTTGTTTGCCTCCTGCACATGCCCCAACCAGGGCCAGGAACCTGCAACCAACGTACGTACCCTTGGCCAGAATTGAACCAGGGACCCTTCAGTCTGAGGACCAAGGCTCTATCCACCGAACTAAACGAGCTAGGGCTGTTTTCATTTCTTTTGGGTATATTCTCAGCAGTGGAATTGCTGGATAATGTGGCAGTTCTATTTTTATTTATTTTTTGCGGAAACTTCATACTGTTTTCCATAGTGGTTACACCAATTTATATTCCCATCCAGGGTTCCCTTTTCCTTGTCTCCTCATCAGTATTTGTTATCTCTTGTCTTATTGATGATGGCCATTTTAATCTCTATCTCCCTTCTACTTCCCCTCCATTCTTCCCCCAAATGACCTCTGTCTCCATATTTCTTCCTAGCTTCCTTTATCTTGGCAATGTAACAGGGTCCACCAGCAAGAGACTCCCTTCTTCATGGCTTGGCTCCAGGCTCAAATGAATTTGAAGACATTAAAAAACATAGTAGGTTCACTGTGCTACTTCTTAACACAATACGACTGACTCTTAGCAGAAGTGGTCAAGGTTTTCAACAAACTGATTTTTGGACCTGGCAAGTATGCAATATATACTTGTGTATGTATTTGTGGAGATTTCAGGGGAGGAGGGGAGCAGATACTTTGGGGGTTGCTGAAGTCATCACCGGCATCCACACCTCACTGAGAGTGAGGAGCTGGCCACACCTAACCACTGTCATTGTATCGGCTGGTGTTGTGACCCTGGCACCTGTAGTCTGGTGTGGGCAGCTTTGCTTGATTGGAGCTTCAATATACAAGATGTTCGATATACAAAATAGTTATAATTATTACCTGTTAAAGATGTAGTAAATTATTTACACTAGCAAAACCACCACCACCACAGATTTCACTCTTAAAGTCCCACTATATCTGTAGGCTTCCTCCCTTAAGAACAACTGGTGTTTTAATGTGATTCTTTGAACAGATCAAAGAGAGAAAAGACAAAGTTACAAGGCCATAAATTACAGGGTGGTTTTGTTGCCAGAACTGATGAATGGCCTACAAACAGAAGCATCATATTCTAGGAAATGAAAGATGCTTCCTGGACCCTATGCTCTGTCTTTCACACACACCCCCTTCGAGGAGATGCAGGTTCCTAGCGTGTCCTCCATGTTCTATGTGGAGGTTCTAGAAGACAGCGGGATGAAGAGAGAGTTTATATTATCAGCATGGTGAGGGGAAGGTGAGTTTTTCAGTGCAAGCAAAAACCTGCTTTCTGGTAGTTAGGGAAGAGCCATTTGCCTTGTGTGTGGGTAGTCTAAGCCTTTTACAGTCCCTGGAGAGAGAAGTAAGAGATGATACTAATAAGCTCTGATCTTGCAGATGCAGAATGCTGCGCCAAGAATTCACTATAAAAGGCTTTGCCAATGAAGGATTAGGACTGGCTCTCAAATCACAATGCGAGCGTTTCTCTTTTTCTAGTTTTTTCACCACCTCTTCCCTCCTACAAAGAGACAGAGGCCTGCACTCTTTTCCTAATTCTACTGAGGGTCTTTAGCTTCGCGAGCAAATGGAAATGGAGGTTTCCTTTTAAGCCAGCATCTTAAACAGGTCAGCTGGGAGCTCTCTGCACCTCCCGGGGAAAGGTAAAACAGGAACATGCTCCCGGGGCCCTCGAGGGAAGAACGTCACACAGCAGGGGTGGCTATAAAGCATCGCGGGCCAGGCTTTCATTGCGAGGCAAGCCTTAAAACTGCTCGTTGCCAAAGGTGATGCGCTACCTCCATGCAGTCAAGGGAGATCGTTGTTGGAGGCGGGTGCAGTGGCCTCTGGAGAATTCTGAGCATTCTCTCTTCTCCTGAGCTGAACTCCCCCAGCACCTTGGGTAAAGGAAAATCCAAACGGAGGGGCCGCAGAAGCGTTCTCCCCCTGCAGGCGGGCAGGCCCTGGCATAGCAGTACAGGGCTCAACGAGCAGCAGGAGGGTTGTTCGTGCAAGGCGTAGGTTTGCTGTGTTCCCAAACGGAGGCGAAATCTGGCCTCCGATCCCCGAGGTCTAATTCGGTAATGAACTGAGACAGCTTGATAGGCGATGTTTCCACCCAATTCCCAGACTGTTCTGTTCTGGGAAGATCTTTTCTAAGTTGAAAATGGAGTAAATGTAATGGGCCCCACTCAAAAAATGACAAATCTCATTGTAAAATCATTTATAAATGAATTGAACCAGTGATGCCTTAAAATATTCCCCCATTCCTAAAGTCGAATATATTCAAGAGTCTCGTTGTCAAGAAAACACGATAGGTTTATTAAATACCCCATAGGATAATGTACTTTCAGCGCCTGCCTTATCTTATGCAATTTTTCCGTTTAATCTGGGTTGTATGTATGCTGTTGCAGCTTCAAAACATCTGGGCACAGCACTTTTTTCCCCCTGCACCTGCAAGGGTAAGTACACACATAAACAAAAAAGAAATTAAATCTTCCGCAGAGCTGGGGGGAAAAAAGGAACCCAACCAGCCATGAAGCTCAAGGGAGCCGTGTGACAAGAGCTGAGCTGTAAACAAGCTTGAGAGGGATTTAATTCTTATGACAAGTGCCAGTGGTGGCATCTCACATGGACTCGGCATATGCACACATTTCAAAGAGGAGCCACGCAGGATTTAATGCAAATGGGAAAGAGGGAAAAAAGGAAAAGCTCTCAGCGCATCCGCTTCTCCTCGTCTATAAATAGCCAAGCAAATCAGGATGAGCTAGTGTTGTAATTATCTTGATTTTCAGAATTTTTGCCACTCAGAAGAGATTTTTAAAGTCTCCTCCCTGCTCTTTATAATTATAGCTGCTGTTTCAGCCTCTGCCAAGGGTTGGGGGTTGCAATGTGGTATTCGCCAGGTGGCTGCTCTGCAGCAGAGAAAATTACCAAGTTTCCTTGGTTGGTCCGGTTTTGTCACTTAGGATCCAACTCAAAACTTCCAAGGGCAGCCATTCATCATCTTGTGACAGCCACTTCTTACTTTGCTTGTAACTTCTAGACACTGGCGCTGTGGGCACCCCACCCCCCTCCGCCACCACCGCCACCACCGTCCCCCTGCCCGTAAGTAAATGGCGAGGCTGAGGTTCAAGAGTAGCTGTGTTTCATTCTGCATGGAATTGCACACACCCATGTCAGGAAAGGGGTAGAAACCACGTCTTGTGACAGGCCTAGAAGCCAGGCCCCTCCCAAAGGTGAAATGCCATGTTCGCTGTGCCTATTCTCTGTGTTCAAGAACTGGAGTGCAGGGTGGGAAAGGAGAGTAGCGAGTGATTCTTCAGATCAGACCAGTGAGACTATACTAATCGGTGCATTGCTTTGGATGCCCTTGCCGCGCCTCAGTAACAGGGGCGGCTCCTGCCAAGTGCTATATATTCCGTAGCATTGAAATGCAATTGCTGCACTTGGATTTTTCTTTAACACCAGGTACCATGTGGGTTGTCTTAATGAGACATTTTTGTTTTGTATACACAAAAAATTTTGGCACTTTCCCATTATTCCTTTTTATTTATTTATTTTACACCAGTTAAAGCCATTTTGGACACTGTCTTTTCTTGTTGGTAAGATCACTGGAGAATAACCAGGCTTTTTGTTGGTTCAGGTTTGTCCTGCGTGTCCGGCACCATCAGCTCTGGCGGTTGGTTGGAAGTACTAGGCTGTGTGTGGCAGGGGGGTATGGCCTCCAAAGACTTTTACTTGGTGGAACTTCATTCATGCTGACAATGGGATCCTATGTTTATGCAGTTCTGTAATACCTCTGTGTACAGTTAGCATTATAATGAAAGATGAAGAATATGAACTAGAAGGTAGGTGTAAGCCATTACCAGGCCCTTTGCAAATGGCCTAAATAGTGTTCCCATAGAATTAACTCTTGCCCTTAGTATATAGCTATATTAATTATGCAAATTGCATAAAACTGCCAAAACACAGTAATGTATATATAGCAGGATAAGATCTTGGAGGGGGAAATCTACATAGTGTGCTTTTTTGTCTGTGACTGGGAAAGCCGTTTTAGTGGGCGACTGCCACGTAAGGCTCAGTTTGATGTGCACTGGAATGATGCATGCATTGTACAGTCTGCAGATGCGGTTTCTGGTTGCATATGGCAATGAGATGTTTATTACAGTTAAAAAGACATCTGTTATGTAGAGTTGAAATAAACTTTGCATTCTCTTTTAAAAAGCAATATGATAAACCAGACAGGTGGGATGGGAAACCCTGCTTGTTGCCTAGCTAACATCTCTCTCCTACATCAAGACCAGGCAAACTGTGGTCAGCAAGCTAAATCCAGCCTGCTGCCTGTGTTTATGAATAACGTGTTCCTGGGACACAGCCTCCCCGTGTGTTTACTGCCTGTGGATGCTCTCATGCTGCAAGGGCAGTTCTGCCTAATGAGATGCAAGAGAAAGTGAACTCAGTGAGGCCTTCAGGGAAGCTCCTGTTTGTCTAGATTGTAAGGGGAAAGCTCCCTGAATCTTTTTCCAAAAAGGCATCTACCTTTGTGGCATAGACCTCCCTAAATACAGTAGCTAACCCAGTGGTCAATAACAGCATTCCTGATGATGGCGACGCTGTGACTTAGCATGTGGCTCATGAGCCGCAGTTTGCTGACCACTGCACCAAGCTGCTAAGTCAGAGCGTCGCCATCACCAGGAATGCCCCTTGAGTGTGGCTCTTCCACAAAATACCACGGCCTGGGCGAGTCTATTTTGAAGAAGTGGTGTTAGAAGAAGTTTAAGTTTAAAAATTTGGCTCTCAAAAGAAATTTCAATCGTTGTACCGTTATTTGGCTCTGTTGACTGATGAGTTTGCCGAACACTGGCTTAGTGCCATTGAATTTAGGATGTGAGAGGAGCTGGAGCCTGGTGGAATACAACCCAGTTCTGTATTTGAAGACTTTCTTTTATCCTGTTTATGAGGAGGTAAAAACCACTCCTGACTGATGCCCACAGCTCTCCCTGCAGCACTTTTCCCCCTTTCCCTGCCCTCCTCTTTCTTCTCTCTGCCGTGGTTTCCATGCGTGGCATTGCGGGGAAGGGGTGGTGAGAGATGAGGAAAGCAGAGGGGCGGAGAGTCCTGAGAACAATCTGGGCAATTTCTCCCCCCGGGGCTTCATCATACCCTGGTCAAACTACACCCATTAATGGATTTTTCTCACAGTGCGGTCATTGCAGTAACAAAATCAGTCCCTGCCATAAGGTAGCTTCAATGGGGACACTACTACCCACCCCACCCCACAGTACCCTCTGCTTTCTTCACTGGCCTCAGGAGGATAGTGAAGATTCTAGAAGAAAACCTTAAGTGGACATTGAAATTCCTAATCTTTTCTCATAAAATCCAAGCAAAATCCAAGGAGATTATGCAGCTCAAGTGATTGTCTGATATGTTCCTCCTTACCATCCTAAAAGGTCTGCAATCAAATATGATCTCACCGTGTGTAAGACCCATGTTGAGTTTTGAAATACAAAGATGATGAAGTTCTGGACTTGAATTCCTGGAAGTATTTATTAATAGGAATTTTCTTCATTTTTAAATTTAAAAAAATCTTTAAAAAGAGTATAATGTGGCCACTTGCATAAATGCTTTTATCTCATAGATATCATCAGGAAAGCATAAAAATACTTTTATTATTAGTATTAATTTTAAACATTATTCAGTCTAACTAATACTATCTTGGTTTGGTTGTAAATGGTCTATAGTTGATTTAATTCTTCATGGTTTTGTCTACAAGTTAATTCCGACCCAAGGGTGTAAAAAACGTATGCTGGTGACTCTCAGGCACTTCTAAAGAGTGAGGGGAGTGGAGGAAAGAGCTCATGCTTCCAGGTCTTACAGAACCACATTGTCATCTCTGTTTTGCCTTCAATTACTATGACATCATGTTCTACTTCTTTACTGCTTCTGATTCAGTATTCCTTATTTATAAAATTAGCTTTATAATACTTAATGTAAATACAACTGCCTGGAATAGGGCCTGATATATATATATATATATATATATATAGATAGATAGATAGATAGATAGATAGATATAGATATAGATATGTGTATTGGTATATATACACCTATATGTTGACATATATCTATATATTGATATATATACATATATATACATATAGTACTTACTCAATAAGTAGACTTTGGTAGCTAAAGCTATTATCAGTAGAAGTCTAAAATGTTTTTAATTCAATCAAACTAATGGATACTCACAACTCACTCTGTTCATGTAAAGGCTTTTAGTGAGTGAATTGAACTTGCATTGAATTGGACAGTGCCCACATAATTTCTGCTGCCCCAGGTTTTGTTTCTTCACTCCTTACGGGGACCTCCAGGAGAGAAAAGTAGTGACGTGCTGGTCTGTAGAACATACCAGTTTAATTGGCCAAACTGACATTTAGACCGTGCAGTTTATGTCACGAAAGGAGTGGGTTTCAGATATGTATAAACAGTGCAGTGGTTTTAAGGGTTACTAGTATTTCCACTTGTCCCCTTTGCAACAGGGAAGAAACACTTGCTCCCCTCCCCCCAATTTTTTTCTTCATTCTAGTAATCAGGGGAAATGCATTTTTAAATTAGGTCTAATAATAAATAGGTTCAGAAATGTTTAAAAGTTAATACCAAATGTTACATTTCCCACAACAAATTCACACCAGAAAATAATTAGATTCTGTACCAAGCTCAATGATGCTGAGTCTTACTCCACTGATTCCTATTCTCTGTAGGGAGGCAGACCCAATGTTATTGCCTGAAGATTGTTTTATGGATTTTAGTTTCTTAATTCTCTTGAGAGAGTTCAAATGGCCACAGCTGCTGGGCTTATCAAAGTGTAGCTACAGACATTTGTACTGTGTTTCCTAGGGTTTTTTATATTCCCTATGCTTATTTAAATGTAGTGTGACTGGCCCTAAGCCCAATCAGTTTGACTTTACATTGAGAGTTTATTGGGGACCCTGGAGGTGGGATTAGAGTGAGTTTCATGATGAAAATTCAAACACTGAGGTAAAAAGATGTCTTTGGGAAGAACCTTTGTCTAGGAAAATGAAGAAACAGGCAAAAGAGAAGAAAAATTATACCCACAAAGGCTGCCCAGGTAAGAACTTCATAATAAGAATGGAAGAAGTATGGAAAACAGGGAATAAGCCTGAGAAATGGAGAGTCCATCCTGGGTTTCACCTTTCTGGAACTACTTGCATATGGTAAGAATTGTGCAATTCTAGGGTGTTTGGGGGATTTACTTGTATAACAGTCTGGGATGAAGGATTCTAATTCTTTTTATAGGATGGTGAATTATTTCATTTTTCCCATTTCATTAGTATTTTAGATTTCATATTGCATCATTTTTTTACCTTTGTATACTTTTATAGATACCTACCCTTTTGTCTCGGTTTTCAAATATATTGGTGTGTGTGTGTGTGTGTGTGTGTGTGTGTGTGTGTGTATAGTATAATAATTTTAAATTTCTAATTTCTTTCTGTATTTTTTTCTTTCCAGTTTCTCTCTTTTTTCCCCTTTTATCATTCTTCTCAGAAGCTTGTCTATTTTATTAGTTTACTTTTAAATCCAGCCCTTGCTTTAACTAAATTTTTCTATTTTTTGCTGTTGCTGTTGTTTGAAGTATTTTATTGACTTCTCATCTTATATTTATTATTTTCTTCCTACATATTTGTTTGGGCTTTCTCTATTGTTCATTTTCCAACTTCCTGAAGTAAGAACTTAAATCATTCTGGTTATTGATAAATATGTTTATCAAATCTATAAATTTACTTCTACATAGTGATTTAGTATGTCCTAGAAATTTGACCTGTATATTTTAATACCATTTAATTTTAAGTTTTCTCTTTAAAAGACCAAAAGATTATAGGTACATTTTTTAGTTCCTAGATGTGTATATCTTAAAGTTTCTTTTCTTGTTACTTATTTCTTACTTTATTATTGCATATGGTCAGGTAATACTATACCATTTGTTTCTTTGGAATTTATGGTGGCTTCTGCCACATCTGTTACGTAGTTGATTTGAGTAAATGTTTCATATGTGCTTGAAAAAGTAGTGTATTCTACTTAGTGATGATAGATGCATGATACATAAGATGTCTATACTCAGATAGAGTGTAGGTGGGGTAGATAGACTCAAGTTCTTAATTTGGTTACATAAATCTTTATATTTGATTTTTAAGATTCTGAACAAGAGTTGGCCACATGGACTTAAAGACCTCCTAATTGCCCTATCCGATTTGGCCAGCATTGGCCTGCAGACTGAAGTGCCCCAGGTTCGATTCTGACCAAGGGCACATGCCTGGGTTGCGGGGCATGCAGGAGGCAGCTGATCAGTGATTCTCTCTCATCATCGATGTTTCAACTCTCTATCCC
The DNA here is from genome assembly GCA_026230045.1 of Corynorhinus townsendii. Classification (NCBI taxonomy): domain Eukaryota; kingdom Metazoa; phylum Chordata; class Mammalia; order Chiroptera; family Vespertilionidae; genus Corynorhinus; species Corynorhinus townsendii. Next base: position 181,679,425 of record JAPDVU010000001.1, on the reverse strand, counting down.
TCTCCCTTCCTCTCTGAAATCAATAAAAAAATATATTTTTAAAAACCCTCTTAATTCAGGTTGAGCGAATGATACTATGCTAATAACTTATTCTTATGGAGGCAAAACATGGCAGTTGTAAGAAGAGGGGAAGTAGAGAAGGAAGGAAATAAATGAGGTTCTCACAGTGGAGGGAGAATTAAGGAAGGTTGCTCCGATGTAGGCCCTGTGGTTAGCTTGTAGCCTGGAGAAAGATAACGTGTGTATGTGTATGAGTGCGTGAGTGTGTGTTCCTTTCACTCGGGAACCAAACTGCTTTGTTTTGGGACATCTTGTATGGTGGGGAAAGACAGAGAGAGAGAATTCTTTGCTGTTGCCTGCAAACTGCTGCTTCCTCGACACAACGAGAAAGCTCTATGCTGTACTGGGCAGGGATAGGTAATTACATTGGAACCACTGCCCCCCCACCCCCATCATTCTTGCTTTGTGTGAACAAAACTCAAATTTGGCAGCAATATAGATGGAGGTTACACATTAATGGTGTCATTTGGCCTGACACTAGTGTTTTTCAATGCATATGAGCTCCCCTGGGGCTCAGAAATATTTTGGGAAGTGGACGTTGTAAAAGATTGGACGAGAGCAGGGGAAGAACTGAAGCCATTGTATTTGAGGCATCAAATGTTAATATGCCTTAATTTGTACTCATAATATGGTTTGACATACTGTTTTTTTTTTATGTGTGTGTGTGTGTATGTGCATTATCATTTTATGTGTACTTAGAAAAAGATAACATGTAGCATGCATATAACTTTTTTCACATTGCCTTCAGCTACACCTTAGCATAAAAGAAATCATAGTAAAATAATTGGCATAAAGCCATCAGCTTTGTTAACCTGCTTCATCTATTCAACAATATAGCATTGATATAGTATAATAGTCAATAAAAATATTCCACAGACAGAAAGAACGAGTACATTTGAAAATTTTAAGTATTCACACACTAGCTTGTCTGATCAGACCCAATTTACTTAGCAGGAAGTATCCAAATATTTAAGTATGCAAATGTATGAAACCAAATGAGACATCATTTAATTCCTTTATTATCTTATAGTGAAAGACAGCAAATGAGCAAGCTGATGGCTTTATGCCAATTATTTTACTATGATTTCTTTTATGCTAAGGTATAGCTGAAGGCAAGCCCTCAAATTCTAGCATGAGCATGCAGCAGCAATAACATGAATATTTTAGGGGCTATGATTCTTTTCATGGGTTATGGTTGGAAATAAAAAAATTTCAGTTGCAACTGCTTTGGCAAATATGTCATCAACAACTGGGACTAAATGTGAGTGCGTGTGAAGGGCCTCAATCCCAGAATTGCTTCTAAAAGACACAAATCAAGGGTCCAAGGCCCTTCACATTGGGATCATCTTTCTTCCTATCTTTCTAGATGAATCTTTTATAACTACTTCAACTCCACACCTCCCTCCAGTCTCACCGGCTTCCTTGAACAGGACAAGCATTTTCATCATTCAAGAAATATAGCCCAAGGACTGTCTTCAAATACTAAGGCCAGCTTGGCCGGTGTGGCTCAGTGATTGAGCATGGACCCATGAACCAGGAGGTCACCGTTCAATTCCCAGGCGGGGCACACGCCTGGGTTGGGAGCTCAATCCCCAGTAGAGGGTGTGCAGGAGGCAGCCGATCAATGATTCTCTCTCATCATTGATGTTTCTATCTCTCTCTCCCTCTCCCTTCCTCTCTCTGAAATAAATAAAAACATATTGAAAAATACTATAGCCAGCAAGTCTCCGGTACAATGGCGGCAACACAGAAACTCAGAGGGACTGAGAGCGGCTGAGCTAAAGAGAGCAGTGGCTGATAGGCTCAGGTTGTGACCCCAGCCTGAGAAAAACAATTCCTCTACTCTTTTCTGCCAGTGGTCTTAATCCAGCATCAAGAAGGGTTCATGAACCTGGAGAAGGTGCTGTGCATAAATTAATCAAGAGTCCAGAGACAAAACATAATTTTGAAAGGCATTATGGGGAGTCAGAGAAGACTTAGCTAAAGGAACTAAGTTCTCCTTGTCTCAGAACCCCTTGCTTTTTATTAACACAATTTGTCCTAAGGCAAGGTGGAGATATACACATCAAAGGGTAGGGTTTGTATACACAATCCATTGTCAGATTGGAAGAATTGCCTTCGGCTGTTCAGGTGTTTGGCCAGTAGGAGGCAATAACATGTAGATTAAGATGCCCTTACCTGTCTGGCAGCAAGCAATCATTTAATGCATCCTTTTCAGGTTTGGGGAAATGCCCTCAGCCATCTCCAGATGATTCAGCCCTGCTGACATGCAGCAATTGGCTTCAGGCACTTTTCCACCGACTGAACACTTAACTGCACCTGCCTCTAACAGACTGTTTCTATTGGTCAGACGGTGACCTCAACAGACACCACATCAAAACCCCTCCTTTTGGCACAGCACAAAGCCCTGTCCTAGTGACAGCTTGTTGGGAACATCCATCCACATTGAAGTGAGACATTATTAACCTTGAGGAAAACTAGCCAGATAGAGTATTTAGCCTATTTGTTTAAGGGAGTTTCCCCCTTCCAGGAAAAAAAAAAGTACAGTAGTTCTGTGTTTAAGGCACATCAAGAATTAATGAACCTCATTCCCTCTTTCTTACCCAAGGCACATCACTGCTTAAAATCACAAAGTGCTGGCCTAGGCAGTGGTTCCAGAACCTGGGGCCTCAGCACAACATTCTAAAGACTCATCCTCATAATAAATTACTGTTTTAATGGTCGTCCTGGTAACATATGGTGAATGGAAAACACTTTCTGTAGTTTAAGCAACATAGTTCCCATTAACGGTTTACTATACTTGAGACTTTAAAGAAATTTAACTAACTGCTCATTTGGTGCAGTTTCTGCTGAATTATTTAAAGCACCTCCTTACTGCTTTAACTTTGCATTTGCATGAGAAAGTACAATGCCAAATGAGATTCTTCTGTTGCCTCAAATGCTAAAAATAAATACAAGCTGAATCCCAACCATGAATACATTTCTCTGTTAATGCTATGACCTTCCTCTTATCCTAACCCAGGCTAAATAATTCAATAAACAATGCCCACATTTGCAGAAGGACATAGCCTGGTTAGGACGCCATTAAGGTAACAAAACATGAAAGTCTCATGAATGGCTGTGGGAAGTGCTGGAGACACTTGGTTCCGAGTTCTACATTTAGGTAGAAAACTCCACATTTAATTTGACTAATACAAGTTCCACCATCTCCAGAACTACATGATGTGAAATGTACATGTAAGTACTGACACTCAGAGGAAACCAGAAATTAATGATATTGGCTCCGTTGGCTGATTTGAATTTTACTTATTGGGATAAATAGTCACAAGAGAAAATCAGATGCAAGACATGTAACTTTTGCTGACCATGTTTTATTTTGCAAAGCTGAGTGTTTCTCTTGCTCTCCCTCCTCCCCAGCCCTGCAACTTTCTTCTCATTACATGAAGCTTAGCTATTGACTTTAAGCCTGCATCAGATGACTTTCACAAAGTAGACCCAATCTGTTCCCTATTCCTCATACACACTTCTCTGGCTCCCAAGAAACCTTTCTACAGGCCACTTCTACCTGGAATGTCTGCTTCTTGCTGCCTCAGGTCCCTCCCCCTCTATTCAAAGCACTGTGCCTTAGGAAGCTCTTCCGTCAGAGTCCTCAAACAATCCCCGCCGGTCCCAGGCATTCTGATCGCTCCACTATGATTGTGCCTTGTATCCTCATACATGTCATCTTTCCTAAAATAATTTGCAAATATGGTTGTGAGTTACTTTTGTGTTGCCACCCATTTTCACTTGGATATAGCTGACTTGTACAGTGTCTTCCTCACAGCTACCACTCCATAAATGTTATTCCTAGACCACTGGAAGCTTAACATATCAAATTGAAACGCAGTGCCATCTACTGGTAAAAATGCCACAATACTGTCAATATGATTACATTCTACCTAATGAATATATACATTCAATACATGTACTAGTATACACACATAAACAAGTTCTCAGTTTGATTAAAGAATAAGAAATATATCAAATCAATACTTTAGTAAGATGTATGTTCTCAAAAGAGAAATGACAATGAAACAAGAAATGATCCCCATTTGGATCCTCTAAATGAAACCATCATCTCCAAAAAACGGGGTGTGAATTGTAGGCTATGTCCTCCAGATGTTTTGCAACCTCTCCTTTCTATTTATTGAAATAAATCATATATGAAATAAGGAACTAAGACAACATACGATAAAATGTCTGCTGTCATTACATTTCGATGGGAAGGGCACTGGTTAATGAGGAAGACTAGTTTTTGTGTTTGTTTTAGCCCATGTACTCAGTCCTTCCATCCAATGAGCCGTATCTCCGGTTCTGACAATATCTCGAAGTCATGAGTCTCTGAGTGAGTGTGATTTCTCAGCACAAAGTAGAGGGATGTAGAAAAGAGCAGGTAAAAAATATTTAGTCCCCGTTTATCAGGCTAACATGTTAGCCTATTAAATAATTGCTCACACCCTTTAATAACTCCAATCTTTCTACTCCCTGTAAAGCCAATCACATCACGGGTGAATTAACTGCACAGGAGTGGGCCTATAAACGAAGAGAAAACTTTTCTTTGCTCGCACAGAGGCTGATTGAGATAGCGTGGGATCATCAGTGACCGAGCAGATGCCCATCTATAACCCAGAGACAGCTCTGAGCTGTTTAGAGAGCCTTTCATTTCCTACAGAGAGGTGAACTCAGAACTTGTCACTGATTTTTGCACCCTCTTAATCTTCCTGTTTATTCTTTGCTTCATTAAAGTCAATCTCCACAGGGCAGACTGTCATCCGAGCTCAGCCGGTCCTGCTGCCTGCTCTCTCCAGAGAGCATCCTTCATCCTGATAAACGGGCTGTGAGCCGAGCACGTGACTGAGCTCCTTAAGGTAAGTAGATTACAGAGAGCTTCTCCTTCCACACTCGAGCGACAGCACTTGATAAGCAGGAACCTTGACATGGCATCTCGGTGGAGACAATGCTTTTTCTGAGAGACAGGGTTTCACATTTACGGTTTCAAAAGGAGATAGAGGATATTTATTCTTATCATTGTGTCATACTACACCTTAAAGGCTGCATTAGCTCGTGCCACTCATCTGCCAAGTGTCTCCCTCAGGACTCAGGATCATTTATAGGATGTCCTCTGTGTGCCAGGCTCTGTGCAAAGCACTGGAGACATACAGATCCACACAGGCAGGGACGATGGTGGCATGGCAGGATGCACAGTGAAGCTCTGTGGGAAGCTGGGACACATGCCACCAGACAACAGCAGCCTGTATACTGTGTGTCCGTTTGTTGGACTTCCAGACTATGTCATCCCAGAGCAATTATTATATCAGGATGAAAAAGCAACACCAGGGCCCGAGACTGGATTCTGGGCAGCCCTGTTCCTACCCTGCCTCACGTTGACAGGTAAGGCAGCAGTCCTCCCCTTGAGGTGGCATGACTTTCCTACCTAATAAACCAGGCGTGGACCAGAGTCTGGAGAAGGAAGGACTCACCTCTCAGGTAGGGGCTTAGCAGCATCTCGGGTTCCTGAGCTGAGGGCAGGTGCTCCTGTGACCACCTGCTGAGCATCGGAGTCACTCCCCAATACCTGGATGATGGAAACTGAGAAAAACACCCCATGGGTTGTAGCAAGGCCAAATGTATGGGCAGTCCTATAAAAAGTTGGAAGCTTCACCCAGCCTGCCTAGCTCAGTGGTTGAGCATGGACCTATGAACCAGGAGGTCACAGGTTCCATTCCCAGTCAGGGCACATGCCCAGGATGCTGGCTTGATACCCAGTAGGGGGCATACAGGAGGCAGCCAATCAATAATTCTCTCTCATCATTGATGTTTCTCTCTCTTCCTCTCCTTTCCTCTCTGAAATCAATAATACACACACACACACACACACACACACACACACACACACATATATATATATAAAAATATATATATATATATTTTTTTTTAAGTTGGAAGCTTCCATCCTGGATGATGAGGGCGAGGTCTATGTGGAAAGTGTTACTGTGAGGTCACTCCTTCTTGACTGAGAAGAAGGATGAGGTCAGAGGAGACTCCCAGCCACCGCGCCCTAGTTTTCCCCAGGTCAGAGTCACAGAAATCCATGAAGAGTCATAATAGTTGGTCCTTCTCCATGATTGCACCTTCTGCCTGGGAGGCTTGACAGTCAGGGGACAAGACGATCAGGGAACAAGGAGATTGTGTTATATTCTACCAGGGGCTGCTCAGGGCTCCAGCCTGCCTCTAGTTCAGTCAGTGGTCATAGCAGCAGGCACAGCGCTGCTGGCAGGGCACTAAGGGCAGGGGCTGTGACCCCTGTGGGGCTGCTAACGGGCCAATCCACCCTCCTCCCAAAGCTTAGTTCCGCTGAACACTCTTCCAGTCAGCCCCCCAGGCCTTTACTGCACCACATACACCTCTCCCGCTGAGCTCCCCTTACAACGCACTGTTAGCATTTTATTACATTCAGTCTCAGAATCCAGTTGTTCCTTGTCTGTTGTGTTACCACCATAGGGTCACATTTGTGTCTTTCACTTCTTTGAAATGAGACACACTGTATCAGACTTGCAGCAGGTGTCCAATCCTTAACCTCACTTCAGAATCAGAAAAGAAGATGCTTTGTAGAAACCTTCCTACTGCCACCGAACAGGAAACAAATTTGTAGAATTGCTGCTTTATCCATGCCACAGTGTCTAATGAGACTTCCCAATCACTGGGCGGGGTGCTGTGGAGGAGACAGAATGTCCAAGAGATGGGCCCGGTGCTCAGGGACCTGTCAGGGAGGCATGGAAACAGGTCCTGCGCCCCAGTCACCAAGGGCGGAAACCCACAAGGAATGAAAATTAAGCCTGAGGGGTCTCAGGTGAGGGAGATAAGGGTCAGCTGAGAATGAAAGTATGTTGAATGGAGGGGGTGGCACCTGAACCTGATCTTGAAGGAATTGCTATGCGGGAATGGGAAACAGTATTCAAGTGTGGATGCAGTTTGGCCCTCACCAAGCTTTATGTCCAGCCCACAACCAGACCACAGGGTCAGCTGGGACGACCGCGGAGAGCCTCCTGTGGGTTTGCTGAAAGAGCACCTCCCATCCGCTAGAATTAGAGCTCTTTGCAGTGGCAGTCCCCAATGCCCCACACACAAATTGCTGTTTTTCTCCTCTTTTTTCTTCGTTCCCATTGTCTCCTCTCTCACTGCTCCCCTCCCCCAGGTAAAGCTTTGTGGTTCCACTTGCCTATGGCAGCATAAGTCTGAGATGGGGCCCTGACCCTATCCTGTCAGTTCCAGCCCCAGCCCCAGCCCCAGCCCCAGCCCGCCAGACCAGGGCTCACCTGTGGCCCAGCTCCTCACGTGGGGTGCATTTATGGGCCTGTCTCGGGCCTTGCGCTGATTAGCTTAAATGGGGGGGTGGGGGCAGCATAGGGTGCTCTCTCAGTCCTGCCTGCACTCTGCCTCCGGGGTGCACTCTGTATGGAGTGAAGCCAGGCTGGCTGGGACTGCACAGGCAAGGAGCTGGAGCCTTCCCACTGAAGAGGGAAGAATGGAGAGGAAATTGTGGGGGCAGCCTTTAAGCTGAGTTAAGAGGAAAGGCCATGACCCAGCATCTTGCTGTGCTCCCCTCCCCCCCTCTGCTCAGGGTCCCTGCCCCCTCACTCCTCCTTCAGGTTGGCTCTCCACAGCCCTCCTCCCTGCACGGAAGGGTCCTCCTCTGCCCAAGCCAGGACACTCCTGGGCACCCTTCCTGACCCTGCCTGGAGCTTGGGCCTGTCCCGCGCCCTCACAGGAGTAGCAGCTTCAGCCTGTTGTTGCTTCTGCTCACCACTCACCCTCACTGGGCATCCCCAGAGGCCAGCCATCTCCACCCTCCACTCTGTTTGCTTTCTTTTGTCTCCCTTTCCTCCTTCCCTTTGGATTTAGGGGCAGAGGGAAAGCAGCTTGGTGAGCTTGGGGTGGGGGCGGGGCGGGGAGCACAGCGAGATGCTGGGTCATGGCCTTTCCTCTTAACTCAGCTTAAAGGCTGCCCCCACAATTTCCTCTCCATTCTCTCCTCTAGCGCTGGGTCTTTAGCTTCCTGCCCTCAGCGTAGCTGGAAACTGGCAGCAGCCACATCAAGAGGCGTCTGAGAGCAGCACTGGAGGGAAAGGAGCGAGTGTCTGGAGCAGCAGGTGAGGTTCTCCCCCCCGCCCCACCTCTGAGGCTCTAGGCTCCTGTCTGCGGGCCCTGAGGCTCCTTCCCCCCTCCCCGGGCAAACGCAATTCGCTGTTGCTTTGGAGTTGTGTGAGCCTTTTCACCTTTTAAGTTCCTTTATCCCGAAAGCAAACATTTAAATGTGGCAGAAACACATGATCCAGTTCTAATCCTTGGGTAGAAAGGCGGTTTCACATCGTTCAGTGTCACCCTATCTGAGGCAGGCAATGAAACGGGGGCGGGCCGAGGTGCTTCCCTCCACCTTTTGTCCCTGTTGTCACCTGCCAGCCCATGGGAGCCTCGGTCCTCCGGTCTGTCCTCCGCAGCCACCAGCAGTGCTGATGTGAGCCTGCCTGGGCCCGACCGTCCAGGTACTTCTAGACTCTTGCCTAGGATTTCCTGTGGATTTGCACCAAATGGAAAGGCTAGAGGGGTGACCTCTGTGCTGTAATCAGCCCCAGGAGCCTGGTGTTTGAAAGCGTAGGCAGCAACCCCCACGCTCCGGGCCTCCTGTGACGGACGGCTCCGGGGACCCAGCTCAGGGCCCGTCTGGGTGGGCAGGGAGGTCTTCGCAACGGGGTCCCACCAGGTTGTCTTCCACTTCCACAGCCCAGCCACCCCACTAGCGGCGGTCAGTGTCTTAGATCAGTTCTCGGTGAAGGTTCAGGAGCTATTCACTGGCCCCCAAATGACACGAAATGAAGACATGAAATACTGTCTCCTCGAAGGAAGTTTAACACCAGGAAAAACTGAAACTGGACTCACCATAGTTCTCATGTTTGAAATTGCCCTGTGGAAGCACTTGCATGCATGATAGAGTATCCTTCTCAATTTACTGAGGGAATGTTCCAGAATCCGAGAAGCCAGGGCCGCTGAGCCGGAAAGCTGTCCTTCAGGCTGAGCCCTGGCTCCCTCTAGCGTCCCCGGAGCAGCTTTCCGTTCAGACGGAAACTGCCCAGGACGTGGGAGCTCTGTTTACCGGTGAACGGGGACGCAAAGCCCCGTTCAGCTGACTTCTCCCCTTAACCCTCCTCGTTGGCTCTTGACCCCGTGCCTCTCCTCCCTAGGTGAGCTCCCGTGCCATTTCCCGTTGCTTATAACTAATGTTCTATTATATTCACTGTATAAGATAACTGTTTTGTGTGTCTAAGACTTTAAATTTGGAATTCAGAGAATTAGAGTCAGGAGGAAAGCTAATATAGCTTCCGACTTTCACAGATTAGGAAGCAAATTTGTGGAATTGCTGCTTTATTCCCCCCCCCCCCCACCCCCACACACACACACTCATGGACCTTCCAGCGAGGCATGGAAAGGTGGAAACCCATAGGGCAGGTAAACATAAGTCTGAGGGGTCTCAGGTGAAGGAGCTAAGGGCCAGCTGAGAACGAAAGGGTGGTTGTGTGGAGAGGGGGCACCTGAGCCTGACCTGGAAGGCCTTGCTAGGCAGCTAGGGGGAATGGGAGGAGAGTGCGCGGGTGTGGAAGCACTTACAGGGAAGGAAAGGTGAAGGAGAATATTGGGCGCTAAGACTGGACCGCCTAAGGGTCAAATGACAGCAGCCCTTGCATGCCAGCCAGGAAGCGCCACTGTCACCGGTGAGCAGGAAGCACTATCAAGGAAGAACTTATAAAAAGTGTTCAGCCTCTTGAACACGTGTGAACTCCTTTTAAAAAAGCGACTTTCCCTTCCATCCTGGGAGGTTTAAGTACTGACTGGACGTGCTTTCACCCAGCTATCTGCTATGACTTGTAGATTCACAAAGGGGATTCAGGCTGGACCAGGTAACTGCTAAGGTTACTTGTGATTGGGATTCCATAATTGGGATTTTGAACCAGAACCTGACTCTATATTGTAGGGAAGACTGTAGGATTTCTTTCTGTTCTCAGCTTGTGCTAAGTTAATGTTTTCTCAATTGACAGGAACAGAGTTGTTGCTTTAGGAAGGGGACTTTGGCAGCAAGGTTTAAACTAGGTCACTGGTTAGGACACTAGTATTCATTTTCAAGGCCTAACCCAGGTTAGTGGAACTGGGAATAGGAAGCAGATTGACATTGTGGTTGCAGGATCAAGGTTACTATTTCGTTGTAATTATTTGGGACCCTCCTCCTTGATGGATTGAAAATGCCACAAGATCAAGAAGTGTATCGTATTTGACTTTATTACCCCCAGTGCCTAACAGGGACGAGCACGTGTAAGTGCTCAACGTGTGTTAAATACATCTGTGGAGTAAATGTCACCTGGCTTGATGAACACAGAGTGGAGATGGTGTTACTCGAGGGGCACAGGCTATCCCAGCCACTGGCCTCGGAGCAGCCAGAGTCTCTGCATGTGAGCCCGGGACTTGGTGGTCCTGCTTCCGGGGCAGAGGGACTACAGGAGATGGCAGCAATCTACTTCCTCGCGCAGCCCGTCCCTCCAGCCCACCCCGGCAGGCCTGCATCCCCACCATCGCCTCAGAAGTGTTCACAGTTAGGTCACCCCATCCTTCTTGCTTTTGTCTTCCCTCTCTCGTTTTACTTAACGGCTCACCAGCATTTGACACAGTTGACCATTTCAATCCAGGAGTATTCCCTTCACTTCACTTCCAAGACATCATTCTCTTGATTTTCTTCCTACATCACTGATGACCCCTTTCATTCTAATCATTCTGGCTTAACCTCCTGTTCCCAATCTTTAAATCAAAGGTTTTCAACCTTAGCTTCACATTACAGTTACCAGAAGCTTTTCAATCTCTTGATACTCAAGCTGCACCCCACACCAATTACATTAGAATTTTTGAGGGGTGGGCACAAGTTCAATATTTGTTTAAAGGTGATCCCAATGTCGAAATGACTGTTGCAAATGTTAGTGTTCCTCAGAGCTTAGTCCTAAATCTCTCCCACCTCTGGCTATACCCCAGTCCCCTGGGTTCCAAGAGTATCTTTACCGTGTTGACAGGTAGATCTATACTTCTAGCCCCAACTTCTTCTCTGAACTGTAAACTTGTATATGCAACTTCCTATTCAAGATCTCCACTGGGATATAGAAAGCTCAGATTTAACAGGTCCAATAGAACTCTTGATTTTTCCTGACCTCAAATCCATCCCAGGTGATAGCATCACCACTCGCCCAGTTGTGCTCGCAAAGATACATTGGGAGTAATCTGAGGTGTGTGTTGTCAGTCCCCACATCAAATTAATCAAGTTATAATTATTTGCGACCCTCCTCCTAAAATACATTCCAGACTAAAATACATTCTAGACTCAACCACTTCCCATCACCTTTACCACCACATTCTCAATGCTCACCTGCTGTACAGCCACAGCTCCTCCGCTGTTCTCCCTGACTTCACTCTTGCTCCCTCAGCCTTCGCACAGCTCTCAAAGACCTTTAAAAACCCACATAGTGTCAGATTTCTTCCTCTTTAAAATTCGGTCCAGTGGCTCTTTATTACATCTAGAACAAAATTCAAACGCTTTGGTCTGGCTTTCAAGGTTCTTCATGGTCTGGTCCTTCTCTACTCCTCCTCCCTCCCTCCTTCTCCCCTTCATTGGCTAGGTTCCTGCTCCACCTTGCATTTGCTGTTTGTGGAATACAGCCTTTGCCTCGGAGCTCTCAGCCTAAATCTTCACATGGCTTGACACTTACCATTCAGAGATTTTCTCACGTTACCCCTTCAGAAAAGTCTTCACTGACCCAGCTCCTAGCTTAAAATGGTCGCTCCCCCACAATGGACCTCTATCTTAACCTTGCTTTCTCTTCTCAGCTCTTAGTGTTATCCGAAATTATATTTGTTTGTATTTCCCCAAAAGAAAGCAGGGCCTTGTCTGTTTTGTTAAAACTGGATTCTCTGGCACCTGTTAGGCTCTCAGTAATTATTGGTTGAATGAATTGTTAAATCCAGACTTGAAATGCAAACTGGTAGTGAAGCGGACTGTACTACCAAGGAGTCGTTGTGAGTGGGATGAAATAATCTCAGCACAAGCCATGATTAATTAAAGATTCTATTAAAGGGCAGCTCTCTGCCCTAAGCGTCCTTTCTTCCGCTCATCGTGGTGTCTGAGACTTCCATTAGCAGCTCAGATTCATGACACTGTGTTAAAAGTTTCGCCTTCTCTTGAATTCTGTACTAAAATTCAAATACCCTCAGCATGTGTCTATTGGCCAATAAAAAAAAACTAGGGAAGAAAGACTTTCAGAGAGATCAGACCAAAAGCAGAGGGAACTAAGAATAGAGGGAAGGCAGATGATTATCATGCTAAATTTTCTTCACTGTAGAAAGCTGGAGGGCTATAGGCCTTAACAGAACACCTTCTGTGAGGATTCCATTGTGACTAGCAACCTCCTAATTTCTCTCTCCCCTATGTACCTCCAATTCCATTCCCCAATCTCCATTGTAATTTCCTGAGTGTGGAGACTTGACAATTTGGTGATGTATCTCCAATGCTCCTCTTCCTCCTGATTGTTTTTCTGTCACAGCAAATCAACAAGCCCTACCTACCTGTATCCAGAGGAAAATAGTTCTGTAGCAGGTGGTTTTAAAATACCTAAACAAGCCCTAGCCAGTTTTGCTCAGTGGTTAGAACGTTGGCCTGCGAGCTGAAGGGTGGCAGGTTCATTTCTGGTCAAGGGCAGGAAGTTGGGTTGCAAGCTGGATCCCTAGCTCCTTTTGCAGGCTTGATCTGGGCCCCTATGGGGCATGAGCAGGGGCAACCAATCAATGTGCCTCTCTCACATGATGTCTCTCTCTCTGTCTCTCCCCCTTCCTTCCATACTCTCTAAAAATCAATAGAAAAAAATATCCTCGGGTGGGGATTAACAACAAAAACAAAAATACCTAAATAATTTTATTTTATTAAATGCTGGTTTAAAACATATTTTCTCTTTGTACTTTATATATTAATTATTTATTACATATTAATTCTCACCAGAGGACACATTTATTGATTTTAGAGAGAGGGAGAGTTAGAGAAAGAGAAAGGAAGAGAGAGAGAAAGAAACATTGATGTGAGAGAAAACCATGGCTCGATTGCCTCCCCATACACCCCAACCAGGATTGATCCCGCAACCTAGGTATGTGCCCTGGCTGGGAACTGAACCTGAAACCTTTTTGGTGTATGAAAAGATGCTCCAAGCAACCGAGCCACCCAGCCGGAGTGACGTAAGGTAATACTTCTATTTTAATACATGTTAGAAGCAAAGAATTTGATTTTCCTAGTGTTCCAATCTGGGTTCCCCAAGGAGCACAGATTAGCATGCAGAGCGTGCATTGGGAAGTACCCTTTGTAGAAGGGAAGGGGTCAGGACTTGGGTAGAGGAAAAAGCTGAGCTCAATGCAGTCTCATCAAAGGCCTCAGCACGCCCGGGAGTTCTTCCGAAAAGCTGGTATGGCGTTTAGAGTTGACCCCCCTTGCAGTGAGGCAGCTAGGCTCTCACACTCCCACATCAACCGGAGATTGGATGCAAGCTAATCCTGGGTGAGAAAGATCGCCCTGTAGCCACGGGCACGTTCTGGGGAGGGCTGAGAACTAAGGACTGTCCACTGACAACACTCCCAGCAGTAAAGGGAAATAAGTACTTGGACCTGAAGACAGACCTGGGGAACACGGCACAGCATCCATCACACCCGGTGTTTTCATGTTGATAATGCTTTTTGGTTGCTAGCATGATTCTGGGTATCTGTTGCGAGGCAGGTGGATAAGAGTCTCCACTGAGTTGGCTTTATCACTGGGGAATCTTTTCTTGTCAACGCTGTGCTTCTGAAGCACTTTTCCTGTTCTGGCCGTGGTATGTGCTCTAGTCCCATGCAGACAGGAGTGTTATCTTTTGATGGTGTCATCATTCTTATTTAACATTTTGGGAAGCAGTCGGGATGCATCAGGCCCCTGGGATTGTGTCTTAGCCATCTGCAGTGGCCAGTTGGGCTGATTAGAAAGATAAGATTCCACTCTCATTAATTTTGTAGACTCATCTGAATCAAATCCCAGGAGTTTCCCTTAAAATAAACAACACAAAATAAGTCCCCAGCCTACACAATGTTGGAGGAACTAATTATTCAGGCTTCCCATCGTAGTTTTGTGTATGTAAGGACTGCAGATCGGGGTCTTGCGTAAGCATAATTGAGAATTAATGTGTCCTGTGGCTCCGAGACGGGAAATAAAACTGAGCTGGCCCACAGGAGAGGGAAAATGATTCTTATTGTGCAAGCAAGGCACGAAGGACCCATAATTATGGGCTTTATTGCTCAGACCCAGCCAACGGACAAAAACAAAAGGGCCTTCTTTCTACTATGGTTTTTCACCCTGGCAAATGTAGTCTCTGAAATAAGACTACATGAGGCCTTAACTTGTTTATCCCTGCAGAACATGTGAACGTGAAAGAGCTTTGAAGGTATACTTAGTAAATTCTACATACATCTGAGCAAACATTAAGCAAGTAATAGAGTCTCCTTCGAGATGGTCTACTTGTCTGGAATTCTAATGTGGTTGGGACAAGGAGTTGGCCCCAAGTGCTTTCTGGGTCCAATTCCCTTTCCCTGCACTACTCCCAGTATCTGAGGATGAAGACAGAAGTTCACTTGCTTTCTTGCAGCTCGGTTCATTGCCGAGGATGCTCTACTCAGTGTTTTGTTTGGATGGCAATGTGGCCCAGTGGCTTGGCATGTGACTATTATATCCTGGCTTCATCACTTAGTAGTTGTTATCATCTTAGGCATCCAAATTATTTGCTCTGGTCCTTGGTTTCTTCCTCTCCAAAGTAACAGTAACCATGGTGCCTATTCTTAGAGTTGTTGAAATGACTCAATTAGACCATACATATGAAGTTCTGTTGCTGCATAGTAAAACCAGTAAACATTAGATCTCATTTCTTTTCTAGGAATGAGTTGATAGGTATAAGATTAGGTTCAGAATCATGTGGACAATTTCTGGGACAAAGAGATGGGGAGATAGCTTTGGCTGAGCTGAGAATTATTTGAATACATACAGTTAAGTAAATAAAATAGCAATAAAGAAGAATAGTTTCCATGCAGAGTTTTAAACCAATGAGATAGATTCCCCCTTTAAAGTTAGATGGAACTGTGGGGACTGGATTAAGCAACTTAATGGTAGCAAAGGTAGTATTAAACATTCGTATTAAATGTTGAGTTAGGAGTGGCTATTGCTGTCAGTGAAAGTCCAGGAATGCATTTCTGTCAATCACAAAAGACACAAGTCAGTCAAGAAACTAGAATTTTCTATACCAAAAAAAGCCTTCCCTGGCTGAGCACAACAAGATATGGCCTCCCCAAATTCAATAACCTTTTTTTCCACAAGAAATACTAATCTATATATGTCAAAGCCTAAGCGACTGTTCGACTGGTAGCTATGACACACACTGACCACCAGGGGGCAGATGCTCAATGCACAGGCATGGAAACATGGAACAGACTGATGACTCTCAGAGGGAAGTGGCAGGGGTGGGGGTGGGGGGAGGGTGGGAAGAGATTAACCAAAGATCTTATATGCATTCTAGAGACCCCTCAGCCCGGCCTGTGGGGATCTGGCCAAATTCATGCACTGGGTGTCTGACATTTCCTGAGGGGCCTCGGATTGTGAGAGGGCACAGGCAAGGCCAAGGGACCCCACCGGTGCATGAATCCATGCACTGAGCCTCTAGTTATATAATAATAGTTTACTTGTTTGTCAATAAACTCAAGAACAGAATTTCAAATTTGATCTGGAAGCCAACATAGGCTCTGCTCCACTATGGTATTTTTCCCTGGGCGGGAGGAACAGTTCTCTGTTGATGGGGTCTCTCTTTTCTGCGTCCAGCACGGAAAGAGAGATAATCTGGTTCTTCGAATAGAGGCGGCTGGGGATTGAGACATGAAAGGAAGAGACAAGACACAGAGATAGAAGGAGAAAGCTGGGAACCGGGTGGGAACGCTACCCTCTTCTGCTGGAGAGATAATGACCCAAAGCCGATACAGCGCGTTTATTTTATACCCCCAAATACCAGGAAGTTTCATCAAATGGTCAAGAGAAAGGAAATTATTTGCATTCTTGAGTAGGCCCCAGCATTCCTGATGCTTGACTGGATTTACATATCAAAACACTCTCCAACACCTGGGCAAAGGTAAGAGTCAGTGCTGATAACACATCTGTCTTTTTGGAAAATGTGTATCCAAGATGCGGCTATGCCTGTCGCCTTGGGTTCAGCTGACAATAATTAAAGAATGCCCATGTGCCTTCCAGGTGCTGTCTATACTCTGTGAAACCTAATACATTTCTAATGCTCTTCTTACACACTCTAGGTATTTTATTTGGAAATTTTAAACTTCTATGTTAGAACGCCTGTTGGTTTTAATGTTTTAGAGAAATGTACCTCTCATATTGCTTTTTCTAGTTGAACATATTCCATGTTTATTAATTCAACAAGTATTTATTGAATGCCATGATGAACCATTTATATTAAGTGGGTGTTCTGAATAGAGGTAAAAGGAGGAGGATTTAAAAAAAAAGGTTAATAGGTAAACATCTTTTCAAAATCTATTCAGTATATATGTATAAATTTCTTTTTTGCATTCATGAGTCTAAATGCACTAAACTCTATGCTTTCTTAGAATTAGGCTACATCTCTATGGTATTTTGGTAAAATTTCCATTTTGCACACGGTATCATGCATCTACTTGGACATATTTGTTAATTGATGCTAAAAGATTATTATAATCAGTCATGGAGGCAATGAGTCTGAGCAATGTGATTACCATTAATATAGTTGCTCTTATTTGAAGAAAGTTATAGGTATAAACTTAGCCTGAATAAATGATACAAGTTGTAAATCTTTTTCCAGACTTCAAGCTTTAAGAAAGTCTGAGGAGTTAAGCTTTATTTCTTTGAAGTGAAATACAAAAGCCCAGCCAGTATGGTTCAGTGGTTGAGCATCGAGCTATGAATCAGGAGGTCATGGTTCAATTCCCAGTCAGGGCACATGCCCAGTGGGGAGCATGCAGGAGGCAGCTGATCAATGATTCCCTCTCATCATTGATGTTTCTACCTCTCTCTCCCTCTCCCTTTCTCTCTGAAATCAATAAAAATGTATTAAAAATAAATAAAAATGAAACACAAGAACGTCAAGATGCAATAGAGAGAAAAAGGAAAGATGGAATAGAGAAAAAAGGGAAGTTAAAATGAACTATTGCCTCTCTGAAATTATAAATGTTGGTAAGCACTTCGATAAATTGACCTACTAGGGGTGAGAATAATTTTTATAATATAAAGGTTTTGCTGGAGGCATCAGAAAATTAGCATCCAGTAGAAATTGAAAATAAGCTTTAGTTAGGTATTTCACTTATTCACATTTCATTCTTCTGTTGTTCTTTCCAGCCTTCTTTTTACTTAAGGGAATCTCATTTTATTTTGGCCTTTACTGCAAAGACTGAAAGAGCTCTATTCCCAATCTACTGAATCAGACTATCTGGCAAGTGGGGTTCATTCACCTGCAAGTTTTTTTTTAAATGTGGTAAAATAAACATAACATGAAAATTACCATCTTAATTATTTTGAAGTATACAGTTCAGTGGCACTAAGTACATTCACATTTTTGTACAACCACCATCCATCTCCAGAACTCTTTTCATCTTGCAAAACAAAGTCTAATTTCCCTCTTCCCCTCCCCCTTGTAACCACCATTCTGCTCTCTATCTCTAAGAATTTGACTACTCTAGGTACCTCGTAAGTGGAATCATACAGTATCTGTCCTTTTATGACTGGCTTATTTCACTTAGCATGATATCTTTGAGGCTCATCTATGCTGCAGCATGTGTCATAATGTCATTTTTAAGGCTGAATAATACTGCATTGTTTATATATACACACCACACTTTGTTTATCCATTGATCCATTCATGGACGCTTGGGTTGCTTCTACATTTTGACTATTGTGAATAGTGCTGCTATAAACTTGGGTATATAGATCTCTCTTCACAATACTGCTTTCAATTATTTTGGGTATATGCCCCGACATGAAATTGCTTGGTCATATAGTAATTTCATTTTTAATTTCCTAAGGAAGCACCAAGCTTTTCTATAGTGGCTGTACCACTTTAAATTTCCACCTACAGTGCACAAGCGTTCTGATTTCTCCTGATTTTTTTTTTTAAAGCAGTAGTTATCCTAAGGTGTGTGAAGTGGCCTCTAGTGATTCTGAGTTGCATTTCCCTAATGACTAATGATTCATAATGTTGAGCATCTTTTCATGTGCTTCTTGGCCATTTGTATCTATTCTTTGAAGAAGTGACTATTTAAATCTTCTGCTCATTTAAAAAAAAGTGTTTTGTTGTTCTTGTTCAATTGTAAGAGTTCCCTGGATATTAACCCCCTATCAGATATATGATCTGCAAATATTGTCTCCATTCCATTGCCCTTTTACTCTGAGTCCTTTGCACAGAAGATTTTTATTTTGATGTAGTCCAACTTGTTTATTTTTTTCTCTTGTTGCCTGGGCTTTTGGAGTCATGTCCAAGAAATCATTGTGAAGCCCAATGTCATGAACCTTTCCCCTACGTTTTCTTCTAGCAGTTTTATAATTTTGGATCTTACATTTAGGTCTTTGATTTTTTTTAATATTTTAAAAAATATATTTTATTGATTTTTTTTTACAGAGAGGAAGAGAGAGAGAGATAGAGAGTCAGAAACATTGATGAGAGAGAAACATCGATCAGCTGCCTCCTGCACGCCCCCCACTGGGGATGTGCCCGCAACCCAGGTACATGCCCTTGACCAGAATCGAACCTGGGACCCTTCAGTTCGCAGGCCGACACTCTATCCACTGAGCCAAACCGGTTTTGGCAAGGTCTTTGATTTTGGATTACTTTTTGTATATGGTGTGAGGTAAGCTGTGGCATGTGGCAGCTGCACTTATACCTAAAGTTTCACAGATGTTTCTGTTGTTTGTGAGCCACTACATTATTTCAGTGATAATCAACCAGTTCTCGTGTCCCCCAAATATCAGATGATCCACTTGTAGCAAAAAATGGTGAAAGGGCCAAGCACAGAGACAAATATTTATACCAAATTCACACCTGACTATGCATATTATTTGAGGGTAACTTAAAATGTGAAATAACTGCTATCTACTGTATTTCCATATTTTCTCTGCTTTTCCCCCCACATCCACTAATTGTTCCAGATACCTCAAACAGAAAAATAAGTAAAGCCAGAAATAAGCAATAAAAAGTGGTCAGATTCCCTGGAACAAAAACGAATTTTCCTGTTGGTGGACATATCTGCAAGCCAGGCCTCACAGTGCTCCCACAAATCATGCTTCTGTAAAGATGAGCTTATGATTCAAAATTATAAATATCCAAGTAAATAATCACCAAGTGGAGCCAGCAGAAAAGTCTAATACCAAAATTAGATCCCTAAGAACTTCATATAATCAAATTATCAACTGCAATAAACTTTGTTTGACTTATATTAGTATAAGATAAGATGAAGGTATTTTCTATTTTAACACAGTATATTTTGGAATTGGTGTAGTCAAGGTTAAACTGAACTAGCAAGCTATCTGTCCAGAGTTCAGGTCCACACACACCTACCCTCACAAAACAAGGAAGTAAGAATATTATTACAACTATTCTGGTGGACATTAACTGGTTAATGAGAAAACTTTATATTCTCTAAGTATAAAAATAAATGCTAAAATTGAATTCCAATTTAGGATGAAAACTCTTCACAAGCAAGGGAATAAACTTCTCACACAGCAGTTTACAGCGTGTACCTTTTATGTTACAGCATAGACAGTATAATCAGCTTCTGTTAAACATCTGTGAATATGTGTAATTTCCTGAGGTGTTAATAATTGTAATCTCTGGGTGGCAGGAATATATGTTCTGGTCTTATATTTAGTCATCTATACTTTCTAAAATGCACATATACAACTTTTGCAATAATAAAAGCAAAAACAAAATAAACTACAGTAAACATCATACTCAGAAGTTGAAGTATGGTAGCAACCACACTTGGGTAAGAATTGCTGTTTAATATTTTAACCTTGCTGTTTTGGGTTCTGTACTCATTTAAAAGTTTTTTTGATTTTTTCTGAACCTATGTATGATTGAATACTCTATTGATGATGGTTTGAATATCCCATTGATTGTGATCTCACTGGTCATCGAAGCACATTCCTCTGGGACCCAGGACAGATAGTGATCCTAAATTGTCTCAGCAGCTACAGATAACTGAGTTTCGGTTGACTCAGTGATCTCAGAATCTGGACAGCACAATTATTCTAAAATTGCCCAGGTGGTCCCAGATAATGTGTTTCCGTTGATTCAGTGATTCGTAGATATTTTGGATAACTAAGTTGCTCAAATTCTGCTTCTGTAAAAATGCTTTTTTGCGAAACAGGTTCCTCATTCCAGACCCAAAGATGTAATCGATACCTTTGTGATATTCTGCATATAAGCCAGAGGTGGCAAGCTGTTCGGGGCTGCGAGGTCTGGAGCGCTTTTGCTCCCTCGTATGCCGCTGGCTTTTAATAAATGACTCCATAACTCGACCTTTTTTAAGGCGTCCTTTGTAAGATGGGGTTACAGCACACCATGTGGAGGCCCCAGCGAGATCCGCCACTAGGGGGCGCTGGTCTGGACTCCAAGGGAGGCCAATTTCCCCTGGGCTGGTAGTGGAGACTGAGGTCTCTCTAGGGGGTGCACAACCTGAGACGTACCAGGACCCCGGAGAACTTCCCTTCGAATCCAGCGAGCAGACAGGGAACATTGGCACATCCCTAAAAAAATTTGTCTCGGAGTCCTGGAAACCCTCCTGGAGGGTTTGTCAAGGTTATGTCAGTTTGTTGAAATCCTCTTGGGAGACACTGAGTGGTTCTTCCCTTCCTGTTTAACCTTTGACTGTGTGACTGGATTACTGATCTTTTTATCAAGGTTCCTTGCAGGATTTTACCTCTCCTGAAATAACCCTCTATGTGTAACCTGCCCCTCCTCGACTAAGCACTCTTTTTCCCAGGTCAGCGCCCGGAGTGCAGGATGACTTTCCCCTCACAGTCCCTGGCGGACTCCAGGAGTGGTTTTAACCTTTTTTTCCTTCACACACACCGGTCCCGCCCACTGGCCTGTGGTGGTGGCAGCGGAGCCAGAAAAAGCTGCGGTGGCCGTGGCGTTTGCTCGCCCTCCCCTCCCTCAGGGTGTTCGCTTCCTGAGCCCTCAGCCTACCTGCGCCCCCCCTCCCTTCTGGTCCCGCCCTGATTATGGGAGATGGACCGTGTTCCCGAGAAACTCCTTAGGTTGTAGGATGGAGCATTTATCTGTTTGTTGCGTCTATTAGTCTTGTTTCCTTTGTCCAACATGAGTGCCGTTTCTGTTTTGCCGAAACATGGGTCTAGAATCCTGTCCTGGGATGTGGGAAAGGGATGCCCCCATGTCTGTTCTTGTTAGGCCCCCATCAGGGGACTGTTATCTGTTATCTGTTCCTGTTATCTGTTCAGATCCCAAGACTGTAAGAGTACTTGTTCACTGAAAGGGTGTAAGTACAGATGTTTGTTTGATATTTTGTTTGTCTGCCTGGGTATAATTATTTGTTCATGTAAGGGTGGAAGTCTGAGGAAAAAAAAGAAAGAAACATTTATTTAAGGCTGAGTGCTCTGACACATAGCAAACCGCCCCGAGTGGCCACTGGGATTCCTTTTTCCCAGGGGTGCTTGCTCTCTGTCAGAAGGGGAATCGGCCCGCCTAACTGATAAAATTTACGTTTATTAATTTGAAGGTATGAAGTTGTAACAGTTGTGGTCCGAAGAGGTTTAAAGCAGGGACCAAATTCTAAAGTTAACTATTTATAAGAAGGAAGCCAGAGCTGGCTAAGTCTCCAGAAAGCTAAAAGAGAAAAACTAAATGAATCTTATTTCTGACACCTGCCGCCCCCCAGTCTTAATCAGTGGAGGAGGAACGGTCTCAGAACTCTTTGTCTCAATTGGCCATTTGAGTTTAATATGATTAATGATTACCATACATTGTGAAACCTTTAGAAGGAGAAGGAGAAGGGTCCTTTTTTGTGTGTGGCAACTCTCAAGTTATGGGTTTTAAAATCAGTACTTTTTAACGGAAACGCACTCAAGCAGAGGGGCTTTTCAGAGAAGTCAGGGAGTCTGGTTGCAGTGTAAGGGTCACCGGTTCCCCACACGCCATCTTCGCTGGCAGGAGACAAGCGCTTTTCCCAGTGGACTGCCAGATGAAAACGCCTCGGTGGAAGCACCTCCATTCTCCACCTGGGAGCCGCGCCTTGCTCCCTGCCTCTGCCCACCGGGTGCCCATCCCCTCCAGGGGTTGTTTTGAGTAGCTGGAGGCGGCAGCAAGGAGAGAAATTCCCTTGTGACTCCCTGCGCCCCAATGAGACCCAAGAACCCCCAGTGATTCCTTGGACACTTTTCACCATGTTCTGTTAGAGGGCTTAAAGGCGTGTTCTGTTAGGGGGCTTAAAGAGGGCAGCTAGAAATTCCCTCATTCCCCTTTTCAGGCTTATCAGAAACTGATATCTTTTATCTTTAGGAAAAATGTGCCAGTTTGAATTTCAAGGGGCTAGAGGCCTGGGAACAGGTTGCTGGGCCTGCTCCCTCCTCCCTCTGCCTTTGAAATAGCATGCAATACTGGAACACTGATTGCTGGACATGTTTAGAAATACTTAGTGGAAGGTTTGAGGCATGGTTATGCATTTTTGAAGGACATAGAAAGAAGGTTTGAAGGCTAATTTGAAATTGTGAGATTTGTGAAGGTTTGTGTATGTGAGGAGAAGGAAAAGGGAGAATGTCCTGGCAGGTTAGCTAGGGAAGCAAAAGGGAAGATTCAGACTCCAAGGATCTTTAACTTAGAGGAAGAGGACTGACAGGGACGGGGCTCCTTTCCATTAGGCCCCCAGGAGCCCAGGGTAACCTTACAAGTGGGGGGCAAACCTGTTAGTTTCCTGGTGGACACTGGGGCAGCCTATTCAGTCTTGACAGAGCCGATGGGACCTGTAACCTCTAAGAAGACATCAGTCCAGGGAACCACTGGACAAACTGCCTGTTTTCCTTGGACATCGAAAAGGACTGTGGACCTCGGAAGGAACACGGTAACGCATTCATTTCTGGTCATGCCAGAATGCCCATACCCCCTTCTTGGACGTGACCTCCTACAGAAGCCACAAGCCACCATATCCTTTGAGGGGGACGGAGCACACCTCACTGTGGATCCAAGGAACCCAGGTCCAGTTACATCCTCCCCCACCTGTATTCTTTTAACCTGTCCTCTCTCAGAGGAATATCTCTTGCAGGAAACGGAAAAAGCGACACCAGGTGAAGAACATGAGCCCTCCACCTACTTGGAGGAATTACAGCGTCTCTATCCCATGGTCTGGGCAGAAAACAACCCCCCGGGGTTGGCAAGTCATCAAGCTCCTGTAGTAGTCCACTGCCACTCCAGCTCGGCCGCTGAACTGGACCGAAGTGGAACAACGGGCCTTTGAGGAGCTAAAGAAGGCTCTCGTCTCAGCCCCTGCCCTAGCCTTGCCAGACATCACGAAGCCCTTCCACCTCTATGTGAGTGAGATAAGGGGCATTGTCAAAGGGGTTCTCACTCAGACTCTAGGTCCCTGGAAGAGACTTGTTGCCTATCTGTCTAAGAGACTAGACCCTGTGGCAGCAGGGTGGCCAGTGTGCCTCCGGGCAGTGGCCACCACAGTGTTGCTGGTAAAGGAGGCAGATAAGCTGACTATGGGCCAGGAACTATCCCTGACAACACCCCATGCTGTGGAGGCCCTCCTTCGAGGTGCTCCGGAGAGATGGATGTCAAACACCAGGATCACTCAAGCTCTTCTGGACCAGCCCCGCATCCGGTTCCATAAGACACTGGCCATCAACCCTGGCAGCCTGCTTCCAGATGATGACCCGGAGGAACCCATTCATGACTGCATAGAGGTAACAGACGCAGTACAAACGGCTCGCCCAGACCTGACAGATGTCCCGCTACCATCACCAGATGAGGTACTGTTCCCGGATGGGAGCAGTTATGTTCGGGATGGCAACCGATATGCAGGGGCAGCGGTAGTCACCCTGAACCACACCATTTGGACACAGTCCCTGAACGGGGGGGCATCAGTATAAAAAGCTAAACTTTTGGCCTTGATGCAGGCCCTTCGATGGGGACACAGTGCCATCCACCGGGAAAGAGGGTTACCAACTTCAGCTAGAAAGGACATTAAAAATAAGGAAGAGATTTTAGCCTTAGCAGAGGCCATCTGGCTCCCAAGGGCAGTGGCAATAGTGCACTGCAAAGGATATCAGAAAGGCGAGACAATTGAAGCCAGAGGAAATAGAGCCGCAGACCAAACTGCCAAGGAAGCCGCCCAAAAACCAGTGGGGCCTTTACAAGTCTTAGTAACCCTACCGGATCTGGACCTGCCATAGACCTGCTCCTACACCAAACAAGAGGAGGAATTGGCAGAACAGAAGCAAGCCATCAAAGACCACATGGTTGGTGGACCCTACCAGACGACAGACTGTTGATCCCAGAGGCTCTAGGTCAGACGTTAGTTGCCCAGTTACACCAGGCTACCCACCTAGGCGTCACCAAGACTTCTGAACTTCTGCGAGGCAGGTACTACATACCAAGCTTACATGAGATAATTAAAAGCATAGTCACTAGAAGTACTGTCTGTACACAGGTAAATGCTAAGCAAGGTAAGAGGGTCCCCCTGGGAATTCGGGCCCTGGGGAAATTCCCCAGGAGAGCATTGGGAGGTGGAGTTCACAGAGATTAAGCCACCAGCATCAGAGTACAAGTACCTGCTAGTTCTTATAGACACCTTCTCGGGTTGGGTTGAAGCATACCACACTAGGACAGAAACTGCCTCTATAGTAGTCAAGAAATTACTCCAGGAGATTATACCTAGATTCGGGCTGCCAGTAGTCATAGGATCAGATAATGGCCCGCCTTTGTAGCCAAGGTATCTCAAAGTATAGCTCAAGCCTTAGGCATAAATTAGAAACTCCATTGTGCATACCAGCCACAAAGTTCAGGACAGGCATGAGAAAGACTCTAAAAAAGGAGTTTAACTAAATTTGTCCTAGAAACCGGTGAAAACTGGACCAACTTCCTGCCCTTCACCCTCTTATGGGCCAGGTGTACCCCTTACCAGGAGGGGTTCCCCCCTTTTGAAATCATGTATTGTAGACCTCTCCCCATCCTTCCCAGGGTCAGGGAGAAACTGAAAGCTGGAATTCATAACCATTCCTTGCTCAAGTCCTTACAGGCTCTGCAGTATACCCAGAGAGCCACCCATAAGCTTGTTTGAAACGCACTGCCATTGCCCACCACAGACCCTGTACATCCCTTCCAGCCCGGGGACTCGATGTGGGTAAAGAAGTTCACTGCCCAAGGACTCACCCCAACCTGAAAGGAACGCTATACTGTTATCCTGAGCACGCCCACAGCTGTTAAAGTAGACGGTGTCCAGACCTGGCTACACCACTTCCAGCTACTGCACCAGGAAATGGCCTGGATCCTGGCAGCCAGCGGCCTCACCCGTGAGATCCCTAGCCTGGGCTCCACGCAGGCCAGGAGGAGACTTGATGCCTGCAGGAGGGGAACTGGACTTCAGTGAGGACAGGAGACCGTGGTACTAGGGGACTGTGGTACTAGGGGCCTTGGTAACTGTAAGAACATTTTTGCTAGCCAGTGAGAAAGTCCAAGGCCAAGTAAGGCTAGATGTGCTAGGGGACGGGAGAGCTGCAACAGAGCCCTTAAAGGAGGTGGGGTGAGTAAATAGAAAACTAATTGTGCCAAGCAGGTAGTTTAGAAAAATTAATGCAGTCAAACTACTTGAAATTAGGGGGCAGTACCATCCCCTAACTAGTAAGGGTGAGTCCATGATTTGACTCATGCACATAAAACCAGTGGGGAATGAAGTATGGTAGCAACCACACTTGGGTAAGAATTGCTGTTTAATATTTTAACCTTGCTGTTTTGGGTTCTGTACTCATTTAAAAGTTTTTTTTATTTTTCTGAACCTATGTATGATTGAATACTCTATTGATGATGGTTTGAATATCCCAAGTATGGTGCATGATTTGACTCATAAACATAAAACCAGTGGGGAATGAAGTATGGTAGCAACCACACTTGGGTAAAAATTGCTGTTTAATATTTTAACCTTGCTGTTTTGGGTTCTGTACTCATTTAAAAATTTCTTTGATTTTTCTGAACTTATGTATGATTGAATACTCTATTGATGATGGTTTGAATATCCCATTGATTGTGATCTCACTGGTCATCGAAGCACATTCCTCTGGGACCCAGGACAGATAGTGATCCTAAATTGTCTCAGCAGCTACAGATAACTGAGTTTCAGTTGACTCAGTGGTCCCAGAATCTGGACAGCACAATTATTCTAAAATTGCCCAGGTGGTCCCAGATAATGTGTTTCCGTTGATTCAGTGATTCGTAGATATTTTAGATAACTAAGTTGCTCAAATTCTGCTTCTGTAAAAATGGTTTTTTGCGAAACAGGTTCCTCATTCCAGACCCAAAGATGTAATCGATACCTTTGTGATATTCTGCATATAAGCCAGAGGTGGCAAGCTGTTCGGGGCTGCGAGGTCTGGAGCGCTTTTGCTCCCTCGTATGCCGCTGGCTTTTAATAAATGACTCCATAATTCGACCTTTTTCAAGGCGTCCTTTGTAAGATGGGGGTTACATCACAACAAAGTGAGATGTCAAACATATGTCAAGGATGCCCCTATTAGTTCTTCTATTTATAATTGTATTGTAGGCTTTAGCCAGGCCAAAAAGGGAAGAAAAAAAATTAGTGGTATCAAGTAGGGGGAAGAAAAAGGAAAAAAAATGTTTGTGAACATAGAAAACTCAAGAGAATCCACAGATAAATAGAATTTAAAAAGGAATTCAGCAACACTAGTAGACATAAAGTAAATATACAGAAATTATTTGCATTCCTACATAATAGCAATAAACAGAAAGTTATGTTTGCAAAAGAGACAGTGCTGGGCATCTGTTAGCCCCTCCAGCCTTGCTCTTCACCTTGTCTATCTGTAGCCTCACAGACTGGCGAGAACAGGCTCCCTTGTTCTCTGGCTTCTGGTTTCAGTCCGTGGTAGCACCAGCTGGAGATCATGCGGGGGGGGGGGGGGGGGGGGAGGGAGGATGGATGGGGCTTATGTCCCCTCCCCTCTCTCCCTGTGGGGGTGTTCCTGGCTGGCTGTATGCCTTGACTGAAGGTCATAATTCCCCTGGAAGGATTCTCTCCACATAGCTTTTTGTGTCTCTGGGTTCTGGAAAACTGCCTCCCGCCCCCATTTGCCCCTAGGTGTAGGAGTGGTAATGGTTCCACAGAGTGGCCCCTGGGCACTGTACAATCCCTGGTGGTCCTGAAGCCCTGGTTACCGAGTGACCCCAACGCTGAGACCCTAAATGATTGGGATATTACTTATGAGAGCAACAATTACAGCACTTCATTGTATACGTCAGGTATGGAAACACGGATGTTCATATTCTCCATACTTTTCTATATGTCAGAAATGTTACCAATGCAAGTGGACATGACGAAAGTGGAAATAAGATATCAGACATCAAATGTCCATAAATGTGGTGGGATTTCATTTTTAAATCTAAACTGGATGTGAACTATAGTACTTATGGGAAAAGTAAGAAAACATTGCTTAAATGGATAGGCATTAAAAGGAAGATAAAATAAAACACTAACTGAAAATCAAAACTATTTTTTTTTTTTGCTAGAAAATTAATCGACATCATTCAGTGTTCACCCAAAGTAAAGTCAAGGGAAGGCAAGGAAATGCAGAAGCCAAAGAATTAGAAAAACATAATGGAATTAGATGGAGTAGGTGTGGGCACAACGAAAGTCCCTGACCGCAAATGTCCTTGAGCACTTCAGAAATTGGTAAAGAATTTCATAAAACCACTGTCCATCATTTTATAAAACTGGTAGAGTGCCTGCTGAGGTTCAGGATGGGGGGGGGGGGGAAGGGGCGGGGGACGGGGCGGGGAAAAAGCCATCACAATGACTATTTTTTCAAATGAAAAGAATGACCTTAGCATTATAATATGTCTGTCAGGTCAAAACTCTTGCCCAGAAAGCCATTGAACTTTTTGTGAAAGCATGAATTTGCAGATCTTAAAAAATAATGTTGAACTTAAGATCAACATGAGTTAGTGAAGATTAAAATCTGTCAGTTGAATCCAATTTTCTTCTGCGATGGGTCTGGTAAAGGGCAGCGACGGTGTAATTAATTGCTTGAGGCTCAGAAACCCAATTAATCTTTAAGTTGACTTTTATTTCATAGAATGTTAGTGCTAGAAGAGGCCTCAAGGAGGATCTAGCTCACCCTCTTCATTTTATAGAGGAGGAAACAGACAGCAGGGAGGTTAAATGACTCGTTCAAGGTCAAAGATACTGTCTGTTCTTGCCACTGCATGCTGTAAACAGGTTCAATATTGCTTCCTTAAAGCCTTTAGGGTTTCTTTGCAGCTGATCTTCAAATATTGTTTGAACACAAGTTTTTCTTATGTGATAGCCTTTCACAAAATACGTGGAAATACACTCATAAATGTCTTCTTGCAAGCGTTTTCCCAGCCTCTGTTTTTACAATTTGAAGCCTGTTCCATAATGTTTATGCAGCAAAGCGGAAGTGGGAGGGGCGCTCTCCTAAGTCTGTGCACTCAATAGAAAGCTGTCGACAGAGGAGCAGCCTGCCTGGAAAAACAGTGTGAGTGACACCTAATCCTGGTGGTACCTTGCAGGTCATGTCATCCCTTATGGCTTCTTCGGGCCTGATTCCAAGATACATGTAGAAAAGCTGGTGCTTGGAGTATTTAGAAAAGGTATCAGTAGGGCAATAATGATAGCAAAGATGACATGTGGCAAGGTTGGGGGGAAGGAGACAGCCACTATCAATGTGGGAGGGAGGTGATAGATCCTCCCTTCCCCCAACTGATGGACGGAGAATGACGTAAACTCCACCTGCAGCCCGAACATTCCTGAACACCTAACCAGGCACCTTATATGGACTGTACATTGAACCACCAATCAGCACCTGCCAAATACCCTAAGCCCCTGATTCCTAAGTCCCTAATTATGTGCCTTATATGAAACCACCAATCAGCGTGTGCCAAGTGCCCTACGCCCCATCCCTTCCCTCCCCTCAAAAGGCGCCTTCACCCCAGCACATGTGCTCTTTTCCATCTGGAAGATAGCCCGGCAGGGTCTTCTCTAATAAAGCTGAAAGAAGAAAGCAGAACTGACTATCTCCCATCTTGCAGAGCTAGATCCTCAGGTGACCCTCCCCACAGGAATGTCAGAATTGTCCTAACTCCCCCAACCGCTGCCTGAGTAGACCAGTGAAGCTCCAGGAATGTAGCTAAGGTCCTAATAAGGCTATCAAGAAGCAAAGGTAGGGGGATGGCTCAGACCTTGGAATGTATTGGCCACCTCCTGACCTTTGTGCCGTAAAACCCTGCAGAAAAACCCTGACCAAAGTGACCACTCTCTGTAACCCACGTCACCCACCTAAGCCCACCCAAATGACTAGCCCTATATAACCTTTGCTCCCCTGGGGCTCGCTCTCTCGTCTCGCCGCTGCGTCGGTAAAGAGGCTGGGAGCCAAGCCCGGGCTTGAATAAAGACTCTTTTGTTTTTTACATCGGAAGTGGCTCCCTGGTGGTTGAATTTGGGGACCCCGAAATCTGGGCATAACATTTGGGGGCTCGTCCGGGATCCCCAAAGCCCACGAGGGACCCTGATCCGTAGAGTCTGACTAACCGCGGTAAGTGTCTGTGTTGTGTGTTCTGTTCTGTGCGAGCACATCTCTGAAATCTGTAGTGCCTGAAACAGTCTAGGTGGACGCACTGGAGGACCACAGGCAGGGGAATTTGGAGGACGCTCCAATTCTCATTCAGGAGGGACGCGGAAACCCCTCACAGGGAGATTGTATTCCCCTGGAAACTCTGGGACGAGGCGGGTCGCTCCCGCCGGTTGGCGCACGGCCATCGTCCAGCTTTCGGTTTTGCTTCCGCGGGGTCGGAAGGCTGTTCTTGGGTGTCTTTGTTTTCCTGTTATCTGTGTTGTTCTGTCTATTTTTGTGGACTCACTGGACGGACGTCATGGGACAGACTCAGACCACTCCCTTAACTATTATGATTGATCATTTTAAGGAGGTTAAGGGAAGGGCTAACAACCTTAGTGCAGAGGTGCAAAAGGGCCGTTGGCAGACTTTCCATTCCAGCGAGTGGCCGGCTCTTAATGTCGGATGGCCGCCAGAGAGGACTCTCGATCTCCCCACCATTCGCCGGGTCAGGGAAGTTGTTTCCCGGCCGAAGGGGGGCCACCCCGATCAACTCCCTTACATTATTACTTGGCAGGACCTCGTGGAGGACCCGCCCTACTGGCTTAAGCCCTTTCTAGTCCCGCGCCCCCAGGAGCGGGAACCCATTCTTGCCTTGCAGAAAGTGGAGAAGAAGAAGGAGGAGAAGAAAGCCACCATGCCGTCAGCTCCGGTTCCCCTCTACCCGGTTTTGCAGGGGGGAACCGGAGAAGAATTAATTTTTCCTCCCCCATATCAGCTCCCTAGGACACCTGAGAGATTGGATCCTTCCCCGCTGCGTGAAGCTGGCCGAGTTCCTGGAGCGGCTGGGGGCGGAGTTCTGGGAGCAGCCGCGGTTCCGGTTCCAGTGGGAAGCCCGCCTCTTACTAGACAAAGGGCCCAGAGGGAGCTGTCTGTCACAGCCCCCGACTCCACTATTAAGACTCTGCCTTTGAGAGCCGCGGGCCCCCCAGATGCGGATGGCAATCAGCCCCATCACTATTGGCCTTTCGCCACTAGTGACCTCTACAACTGGAAGGCTCAGAATCCTAAATTCTCTGAGAAGCCAGCAGGACTCATTGATTTGTTAGATTCTGTTCTTTTCACTCATCAGCCTACATGGGATGACTGTCAGCAACTACTACAAGTCCTCTTCACCACCGAGGAGAGGGAGAGGATCCTTAGTGAGGCCCGGAAGCTAGTTCCAGGCGTGGACGGGAACCCAACCACCAACCAGGCCCAGATAGATGTTTCTTTTCCCTTAACCAGGCCTGAATGGGATTTCAACACGGCAGAAGGTAAGGAGAGGCTCCGGGTCTACCGCCAGACTCTAATGGGGGGTCTCCGAATGGCTGCTAGGAAGCCTACCAATTTGGCCAAGGTAGGGAATGTGCAGCAGGAAAGGGATGAGTCCCCAGCTGCCTTTTTAGAACAGATCATGGAGGCATACCGCACCTACACCCCCATGGATCCCGAAACTCCTGGGAGTAAAGCAGCTGTGATCATGAGTTTTGTAAACCAATCGGCTGCGGACATTAGAACGAAGCTGCAGAGGGTAGATAGATTAGGAGAGAAAAGTCCGCAGGACTTGCTGGAAGTAGCTGAAAAGGTGTACAACAACCGAGAGCCTCCTGAAGATAGGCAGGCCCGCGCCATGGTGGCTGCCAGCAGTAAGCAAACCCGAGACCTGGCCAGGATTCTGCTGGCCACCACTGCGGACTCTCCTGGGGAACGGAACCAGCTTCTCCGGCAGCTGGCAGGCGACCAGGAAAAAGCTCTTTGGCGCCCTCTAGAGTCTGGTATACCGTGTTGGACTTGAAGGATGCCTTTTTCAGCCTGCCATTGGCGCCTCAAAGCCAACCCTTGTTTGCTTTCGAATGGCACGACCCGGAGGAGGGCTACAGTGGACAATTAACCTGGACGCGATTGCCCCAAGGGTTCAAGAATTCGCCCACCATCTTCGATGAGGCACTGCATGAGGATCTGGGTGAGTACAGGAGAGAGCACCCCGGTCTTACCCCCCTCCAGTATGTAGATGACATCCTGATTGCTGCCGACAATGCCAAGGACTGTGAGCAGGGGACCAGAGATCTGTTGGCCACCCTGGGGACCTTAGGGTACCGGGCATCTGCAAAGAAAGCTCAGATATGCAGAGAGAGGGTGAGTTATCTGGGATACATCTTAGAGGGTGGACAGCGGTGGTTGTCTGATGCCAGAAAAGAGATAGTCCTGAAAATCCCTACTCCCACCTCCCGGAGGGAAGTAAGGGAATTCCTAGGATCAGCTGGCTATTGCCGCCTCTGGATACCGAGTTTTGCTGAGATTGCCAAACCCCTATATGAAGCGACCAAGGAGGGGAAGGCGTTTGAATGGACTGAGAAAGAAGAGACTGCCTTTAATCAGATAAAGAAAGCCCTTTTAGCTGCTCCAGCCTTGGGCCTGCTGGACATTACAAAGCCCTTTCGCCTCTTTGTAGATGAGCGCAAGGGAATAGCGAAAGGGGTTTTGACTCAGGCTTTAGGCCCCTGGAGCCGCCCGGTAGCGTACTTGTCTAAGAAGCTGGATCCAGTAGCCACCGGCTGGCCACCGTGCCTGAGAATCATTGCGGCAACCGCGCTCTTAGTCAAGGACGCCGACAAATTGACTCTGGGACAGGAAATCTGGATCACAACCCCGCATGCCATTGAGGGGGTCCTAAAACAGCCTCCTGATAGATGGATGAGCAATGCACGTATGACCCACTATCAGAGCTTGCTGCTCAACCCTCCTAGAGTACGGTTCCATCCCAGTGCGGCCCTCAATCCCGCTACCCTGCTGCCTGACCCTGACTTAGATGCCCCACTACATGACTGTGCGGGAATCCTAGAGCAGGTACATGGACTTCGGAAGGACTTGACCGATCGGCCCCTTCCTGATGCAGAGGCCACCTGGTTCACGGACGGAAGCAGCTTCGTGCGGGACGGGTGCAGGTACGCGGGAGCAGCAGTGGTCACCGAAACGGACACCGTGTGGGCAGAGGCCCTGCCCCCTGAGACGTCAGCTCAGCAAGCTGAACTCGTTGCACTCACTAGGGCACTAACACTGGGGGCTGCGAAACGGCTTAACATTTACACAGACAGCCATTATGCATTTGCTACGGCTCATGTACATGGGGCAATCTATCAGGAGAGGGGCTATTGACAGCAGAGGGACGGACGATAAAGAATAAGCAGGAAATTCTCGACCTGCTTGCAGCCTTGTGGCTCCCTGCTAAGCTAGCCATTATCCATTGCCAAGGGCACCAAAAGGCAGATGGCCCAGTGGCAAGAGGTAACCAAAAGGCTGATCAGGCAGCCAAAGCAGCGGCCTTCACTTCGGTCCCCACCATGGCCCTACAACTACCAGACCCCGGGGACCCAGTTTTACCAGACCAGCCCGGGTACTCCCAGGAAGAGCTGCAGCGGATCAGGAAGCTTCCCCTCACCCAGGAGGTGAAAGGATGGTGGTACACACCAGATAAGGAACTCATACTACCAGACTGGCTTGGGGTCACAGTGTTAGAATGCATGCACCGGTCCACCCACCTGGGGGCCCGGAAATTAAAGGACTTACTCCAGCATGTCAGGATCAAGATTCACCAACAAGACCCCAAAATAAACCAAATTGTAACCTCCTGTAAGACCTGCCAGCTTACAAATGCAAGAGCCGGGTCAGGTGGAGAAGGAACCAGGCTCAGGGGCACCAAACCAGGAGCACAATGGGAGGTCGACTTCACCGAAATTAAACCAGGGAAGTATGGTTATAAATATCTTTTAGTGTTCATAGACACCTTCTCCGGCTGGGTAGAGGCATACCCAACCAAGCATGAAACAGCTCAGACGGTGGCCAAGAAACTACTGGAAGACATCTTACCCAGGTATGGTTTTCCTGCTATGATAGGGTCAGACAACGGACCAGCCTTCATTTCACAGGTAACGCAGGCAATAGCCAAGGTTATAGGGGCAGATTGGAAATTACATTGTGCCTATAGGCCCCAGAGTTCAGGGCAAGTAGAAAGAATGAATAGAACTCTAAAAGAGACCCTTACCAAATTAACCATGGAGACTGGCGGGGACTGGGTGGCTCTCCTTCCGTATGCCCTTTACTGGGTGAGGAACTCCCCTTACACCCTGGGTCTTACCCCCTACGAGATCATGTTTGGCAGACCCCCTCCTATCATTCCTAACCTCAAAGCTGAACTTCTTGCTGAGTTTGAAAATCAAGAAATATCTTCTCTCTTAAGAGGACTGCAGAGAGCACACGAGGACATTTGGCCGCGCCTCCGTGCCATTTACGAGGCCAGCCCCACCCCAACGCCTCATCGGTACAAGCCAGGAGAGTGGGTGTTCGTCAAGAGGCACCGCCGGGAGACCCTCGAACCACGTTGGAAGGGCCCCTACGTCGTCGTGCTGACTACACCCACCGCTCTCAAGGTAGACGGCGTCACGACCTGGATCCACCACACCCACGTTCGCCCAGCCAGCCCCTCAGCAATCCAGAAGGACTTCATCACGCAATGGAACATCGACCAAGACCAACGCAACCCGCTCAAGCTCAAGCTGCGACGTTCTCAACCTGCCTAATTCTGGTAACCCTGCTTGCGGCCACTCCCACCGCCGGGAGTCCTCACACCCCCTACAATCTCACCTGGCAAATCATAGATACCAATTCGGGGACCGTGCTTAAACAGATTTCCCAGTTGCACCCTAAAGACACTTGGTACCCAGACCTCTACATAGACCTCCTTACCCTTTTTCCCGACAATAGTCATGGCCAGCCTCTGTACATGGGACCCAGGGACCTCAGATCATTCCATTTCTATGTTTGCCCCGGGCACGCACGGGGTCGCACCCAGAACCCATGTGGAAGAGCAGAGGACTACTTCTGCGCTTCCTGGTCATGTGTCTCGACCGGGCACATCTGGTGGACTTCCCCGAGAACCGGTGACCTGATAACCGTAACTCGGGCGGAGGCGCCACCTTGTCCAGGTTATCGGGGGGACCTCTGCAACCCTGTACGGATATCCTTCACGGAACAAGGAAAAAAAAAGCGACAGGATGGGACACTGGCAAAATCTGGGGGATCAGAATATATGACAAGGTACGGACAGGAGCCCGAGACAAGGGGATGCTGTTTACTCTCCGAGTACAGGCGGCGCCCCTTTCCCAGCAAACTCGTACAGGGGTGGGACCCAACCGAATATTGGCTCTCCGACCCACCACCCCCCGAGTGTCAGTGCCTGGGAGCATCCAGACTCCGGCTTCACAGCCCTCTGCGTCCCCAGTCCCTATTAGGACATCGCCTGCATCTCCTACCCCGACTCGTGGCCTTCTGCCTGATGCGGACCCCTTGTGGAGCACGGTTGTCGGGGCATACTATGTTCTAAATGCTTCAAGGCCTGACCTGACTGAGTCCTGTTGGCTCTGTCTAGATATCCAGCTACCATACTATGAAGGTATTGCCCTTAGCGGCAAGTACACCACAGCCATTAATTCCAGCTCCTGCAGATGGCAGCAGTCTGCTGCAAGACTAACCCTCCAGACAGTGACAGGGCAGGGCACTTGCATAGGCCACGTGCCCCCCGAACAGTCGCATCTCTGCAATAAGGCCCTTACTATTCCCGAAAAGACAGTATATCTACTTCCCCCTGAGAATGCATGGTGGGCCTGTTCCAGTGGCCTCACTCCTTGTGTTCACTCCTTAGTCCTTAATTCCCAAAAGGAGGGCTTCTGTGTACTTGTGCAGTTAATCCCCAAGTTAATATACCACTCAGGAGAAGAAGTACTTAACAAAATAGGCGCCATTAACCCCCGAAGTAAAAGGGAGCCTATTACTGCCCTGACTATGGCAGCCATCTTGGGACTAGGACTAGCAGGAGCGGGAACTGGAATATCCTCGCTTGTCATACAAGACAAGAACTATGGAGCCCTAAGAGCAGCCATTGACTTAGACATAGAGAGAATTGAAAAATCCATCACCCATTTACAAGAATCCCTCACCTCCTTGTCTGAAGTAGTACTCCAGAACAGAAGAGGATTGGACTTACTATTCATGCAGCAAGGGGGTTTATGCGTAGCCTTAGGGGAGGAATGTTGTTTTTACGTTGACCATTCAGGAGTTGTCAAAGAATCCATGGCCCTCATAAGGGAAGGACTGCAGAAGCGAAAGCTAGAGAGAGAGCAATCTCAGTCTTGGTATGAGTCCTTGTTTAACTGGTCCCCATGGCTAACCACTCTTGTTTCTGCCCTCGTCGGACCCCTTGTAATCCTCCTACTGTTGTTGACTTTTGGCCCTTGTATTATTAACAGACTAGTCCAATTTATCAAAGAACGCATAGGGGTAGTTCAGTTAATGGTCTTACAAGCCCAATACCAGCCTCTGGCAGTAGAGGACGAGGTGAAGATGCAGTCCGTCTCATGATTGAGCCGTAGGTTCCAAGACAAGGGGGGAATGAAAGAAGAAAGCAGAACTGACTATCTCCCATCTTGCAGAGCTAGATCCTCAGGTGACCCTCCCCACAGGAATGTCAGAATTGTCCTAACTCCCCCAACCGCTGCCTGAGTAGACCAGTGAAGCTCCAGGAATGTAGCTAAGGTCCTAATAAGGCTATCAAGAAGCAAAGGTAGGGGGATGGCTCAGACCTTGGAATGTATTGGCCACCTCCTGACCTTTGTGCCGTAAAACCCTGCAGAAAAACCCTGACCAAAGTGACCACTCTCTGTAACCCACGTCACCCACCTAAGCCCACCCAAATGACTAGCCCTATATAACCTTTGTTCCCCTGGGGCTCGCTCTCTCGTCTCGCCGCTGCGTCGGTAAAGAGGCTGGGAGCCAAGCCCGGGCTTGAATAAAGACTTTTGTTTTTTACATCGGAAGTGGCTCCCTGGTGGTTGAATTTGGGGACCCCGAAATCTGGGCATAACAAAGCCTGTGTCCTGGTCTCCGGCCCTCTGTCTCATCTTTCAGGAGGCATGGCGGCAAGTGGTGTGTCAGAGTGGCAGCCACAGCGCTGCGCTGCTCCAATCTGCCTTTAATGGAGCTGGCTGCACAAAAAGTGGTTGTTTGAGGACCTCCAGTAGCTGCACTTTGGGATCTGCTGCGGTGTTCATGCTGAGGCCACGCTCCCCAAAGCTGCTCCCAGCCAGGGCCAGAGGACAACTGGCTTCAGAGCTAGGACTTTTTGGCTCTCTTCTCTAATGGGAAGTCTTTTCTTAGGATATCCTCATGCTCCTGGCTCAGACTTTCTGAGATATGCTGCTGTTTGAAGCTCCTGCTTTCTCTTTTCCTCTCTCCTTTTACAGGTGTCAGACCTGTCAGTCCTGAGGGCTCTCCCCACTGACCTTGGCTTTCCCCTCCCACTTTTTCTGTTAAAGGCTTTCCCCCAGATAAGCCTCTTGACCAGCCCATACTGTCAGCATCTGCAGCTCAGAAGACCCCAGCTGATAGGAAGGATAGCAGTTACTCTGGTTGATGCCAAAGAGGGACAAAAGAATGACTTGAGAAAGAATTGGGATACTACTTTGCTGGTGGGGGCCTACAGTGATGGTTTCCATTTGGTGGTTGTACTTGTCATCATTGCACTGCCTTAATTGTGCTCCTTTGTAATGGCATGGCCTTAGGATAGATGTACTATTGTAGTAAAATTAGTTTCCGGTGGAAAAAAATCCAGGGTTCTTAGATTGTAAGATACAATTTTTTTTTTTTTTTGTATTTTAACCTTTCTGAAATTGAGATGGCTCTTAAGATAGATGATGTGCCCATTTAATTGGCAGAGTTTTTTCTTCGTTACTGATGAATAGTAAACGGGTGCATTATACCCCTGACAGTGTCACAGATCCACTAAAATGTATTTGCTCAATTCAGATCACCCGCTGCCAGGGACTGTAATAGATTCTAAAGACCTAAGGGGCTGAACTGGCCTTTGTGGGTCATTATTTGACTCTTTCTTAGGTATAGCTACTAGGAAAGGAAAGAAAACCCAAGGGAGCAGACTTGTCTGATGGAGAGGTGTACAGTGGGTAACTATTGCTATGGATATAGAAACAGAGATCCATGGAAGCATTAACAATCATAAGAAGCAAGAAAATGTACTCTTTTGCTTCTGACTCTATTCACTCTTTTACTCTTTCCTTTTTTGCTTCTTTTATGACTGATGTTTGCCTATAGACTGTAGTTGACCTTACAGTTCTGGTTATTCTGTCACACGCCCAGCAGTATCTTGTACAACGGGAGGTATGACAAAGGTTTTCACTTTCTGTGTCAAGCCCGACGTTGATGTAGGATTGAGTGCAGGACTAAGCCAATTCAGTGAGCTTACTGATCATCTTCGGGGAGATGGGGGAGACGGAGGGATCTGTGCCTGGACTCCCCAGAAATATACCTGATTATCTAACACTAGAGGCCCGGCGCACGAAATCGTGCGTGGGTACGGTCCCTAGCCTAGCCTGCAATCAGGGCCATCTTCCCCAGCTGCCGGCAGCTGGCCTAACTCCCTGCCACCACCCACCCGGGTTCCCAGTTTGCCATCGGGTGATGGGAACCTGATGGCTAGCAGGGAGGGACCAAGAGACTGGCTCGTGGCCCCGCCCCTGCCGTAGGCTGCCCTCTGTGTTGGGTAACCAGCGGGGTGGGGGCCTTGGCCTGGTGCCTCCCACATCCCCCACCACTCACCCCGGTTCCCCTTTCACCATCCGGCATTGGGAGCCTGTGGGCCAGGGGGAGGGACCAAGAGGTCGGCCCTTAGGCCACTCATCAGTCCCCCCCCGCCCCCCGGCACCCACCCGGGTTCCCTGTTTGCCATTCGGCAATCGGAGCCTGTTGGCCGTGGAGGAGGAACCGAGAGGGAGTCAGTGCACCTCATAGTGACTGGTTGAGCAGTTGTTCTGGTCGTTCTGCCGTTACAGTTGCTGGGCTTTTATTATATAGGATTGGATTCCTTGGTACTGACTCCTTTTAAAATTAGGATTAAAACCAGGGTTTCCTTTCCCTCCAGACAGTCTTTGCGGGTGGGTCAGTTTCCACGTGCATTCCCTGTGTTTCCAATAAGAGAAGTCTCTGCCTCTGCACTAACATGAGTGTATTCCTTATCTGTTACACAACTTCTGGGGCATTATTGTCTGTCAGCTGTCAGTTAACTGATACAGCCTCTCTCTGTCTCTCCCTCTCCCCCCTTTCACTTCCTCCTTTCACTTCCTGCTCCCTCCCTGCTCTCGTGGCAGTTGACAAGCAGGGCCGGGTCTGAGGCAGCCTAAACAGCCTGGCACCAATACTCCTCTGCCGTCTGTCCGTCCGGGGCCCACAGCCAGCTCGGGCTCCTCGCCGGCCTTCTTCCTCTGCCTTTCCTCTGGAGGGGCATGGAGTTGCTGCTCAGGCCCTGGGTGCCCGGTCATTCTGTCTTCCTAGGAGGCTGCTCAGGCTCCCCACAAACTGCCCCTCCTTGCCTGCCCCTCTGGCTCTCCACACGCACCTAATTTCTCTAGCCACAGAGCTTATGTGCTATCCTTTACTTAATCATTCCTTATCATTGCATGTTTTTCTAAACTAGAAAATTCAACAACAAATAAAATAATTGATTGAATGGTTTAATGTTTTTCGTCTGGTTAATTTTTTATTAGAAAAAATTAGCATAAATGTAGCATATTTGATCAAATTAGGCACTTTTTCTAAAGTTAATAAATGAAAAACACCTTTTTAAAGCTGGTTTACATATGTCCTATGTCAGGGGTCCTCAAACTCGGCCCGCGGGCCACATGTGACCCGCCGAGGACATTTATCCGGCCCGCCGGGTGCCGCTGCCTGTCCTGCTTAGCACCGACTCGTCCCGGGCCTGCAGTGCGCATAGGAATTGTTCATAGTTTTTTTTTAAACTATAGTCCGGCCCTCCAACCGTCTGAGGGACAGTGAACTGGCTCCCTGTTTAAAAAGTTTGAGGACCCCTGTCCTATGTAATAAAAGGCTAATATGTAAATAGATCGAATAGCGGAACAACTGGAACAACAAACGGTCGCTATGACGTGCACTGACCACCAGGGGGCGTGTGTGGAACATGGTGCATTGGCCACTGCAGGATGGTGGAGCAGTTGAATGGGGGTGCCAGACCGAGGTGGGGCACTGGTGGTTACTGAAAATTCTTTGCTCCCGCCCGGCACTTGCACCTGCTGCCAGCGCCACACCCTCTGGTGGCACTGGAGCTGCCGTTCACACCCATTGCTAATGCCCAGTGCCGGTCCCAATCACTCAGCACCATCAGAGGGTGTGAGCGGTAGCTGCTGGCCCTGATCACCCCTGAGGGCTTCTCCACCTCTCCCTGCTCCTGAGGGGAGATCGGGGCAGTAGCCGCTGCTCACACCTGCTGACCGCGCCGGCTCAACTCACACCACTGCTGGTGCCGGCCCCAATCGCTCTGCGCTGTCAGCGGGTGCGAGCGGGGCTGGTGTCGTCAGCGCATGGGAGCGGTGGCGGTGGGAGCAGGACTACGGGCAGACGGGACTGGGGGCCGCGGCAGGAGAGGCCAGGCGGGGGCGTGGAGGATGGGCCAAGGCCCGCCCCTGTGCCCACTGCAGCCTCACGGCCCACAGTTCCTTTCAAGGTGCACGAATTCATGCACTGAGCATCTAGTGTGTATATATATATTAATATGTATACACATACTTTGAAAAAATCAGGAAGAGCTTTATAATTCACAAGAGGACTCCTCTGTTTTCC